>OW204031.1:18831436-23631436 GCA_934048045.1 Polygonum aviculare
GGCTAATTTGAGGAAGACATCGCTATAAAAGGCAAGGAAGACACTCAAAGCAGGGGGGATCAAGACCAGGGCCGGTCCAAACATTTTAGATACCCGGGGCGAATTACAATAAAAGGGCCCTTTATATATAATTTTTAGACATTTTCGTAAAATTTTATAATACTTTCGTATAATTTTTTTCTTGTTATAATACTAAGATACGAAAAATTTATAAAATAATTTACCTAAATTTAACTTAATTACATACATAAAATTGGGTGCTATCATCATATAGCAATATATGAATAAAAGAAATAATATTTTTTTAAATGCATATGCCGTATATTTTAAATCTAACAAAAAGTAACCAATATAGACAATTTTATAAATAAGATTCATTTACAATATCTATAGTAATACAAGAATATACTAATTGATTAATAATAAAGAAAGATAAATTAAATAAAAGCTATAAAATAGGGCCCACATTTAAAAATTAAAAAGGTTTAAAGGTGGTGGGGTTTGAACCCAAGACCTCTTCAATAAAGGTAAGAACATCATTCCACTAGACTAATTTGCACTTTGTGATATTTTAAACACTATTTTATACTATATAGTACATTTTAAAAATTTTGGGCCCCTAAAAATTATGGGCCCTGGGCCTGCGCCCACTCTGCCCCACCCTCTGGGCCGGGCCTGATCAAGACAACAATCAACACAACTCTCGACACACAATTCTCTACACCCAAAACCCTCCCAAAGTTCATATATTCTAGCTATTTCTTTGGTTCTAAGGAGAAAGACGATCTTTTGTAACAATCTAGGAGTTCATATACATATACACGATCAATACAAACGATCCTAAGCATTCTTCTCATTTCCTTACGTTTATTCAATTTCTGTTTGTTATTTCTTCTCGATTTACATCTTATTCGTAACTTGTAACGCGTTGTGACGACTTTGTGACTAGGATTCCCTCATTGTAGCGAAGTAACGCGTTTACGCGGTTAATTCGCCCAAAACAATTACAGTATTAATTTAAATCTCCACTCAATGATTTGTCATACATGCATCATATAACATGATTCGTATTTTATAATCATTTATCTTAATCCTTTAGTCCAGCTCGTACGTATCTCATACGCCCAAAATTTTCAACACTCCAACGGGTCAGATTCCTACAAACAATAATGGACGTTACGAAATACAATTTGAATGGAGTATTAAATAAGTAGTATTGTAACGTTTTTTAAGATTCTATGTATGGTTAAGATATTGATAGCTGATTTGAAGGCGAAATGTATGCAAAACGAAGACCCTCACGACAATGACAATGTCATGAAACCTGGAAGCTGGAAATTAAGAGGTTAGCAGTTAACTTCATCAAATTGTGGCATCCTCGTCTTCTTACGATTTTATGGCCTTCAATTGCTTGCACGTAGTGACGTAGTGGACTCTTAATTTATTAAAGTACAAAAAAACAATAAAGGAAATTATCATTTGAACCTACTCAAACTATATATAATGAATTGAATCGTTAAAAGGGCTCCATTATTGATGTTCTACGCCCGCCACTACACAAACAAAATACATACCTATTGGATGCATGATATGATATGCTCATAGATTGTTTGGTTTTTAAAACCGGAATTTAGGTTTAATTACTTTTTAGTTCAGAGTTTAATTTTTATAAAGATAATAAGAACATGACTTACATGATACTCCGTATTGTCTATGGAGTTGATTTTTGATCCGGAAAATGCCTTAAATTAATGCTCGGGTTTGGATTCGGTAGAAAATACATAATTAAGCTCGATACGTATATTTTCCAAACACTCTCAGAAGTGACTTCATGTACTAAAACAGTATTAATAAAAAACCGACCAAAAAAAAAGAATTAATAAAAAAATAAGGCTTGATTTGGAAATAAAATAAAATTAATCTGACCATAAAACTTTACTTTAATCTAATAATAATAATAAAATCTTACTCTAACGTTTCATCTTCTCAAGCTTAAAGTAAAGTTAACTTAATTTTTTAAAAAAGTAAAGTTAAAACTCAAACTCATCTTGTTCTTTTGACATACAATAGCTAAAAGAGAATCAACTACGGAGTATATGTTTTCGAACGGATATTTGATTCGACAGTTAAAACCTTGGAATATTTTGGACTTTATGTGAGTCCAATTTTACCACCTTAATTTTTATCCTATCAAAAGTATAAATAATTTTTTCGACCAAAAAAGTATAAATAACTTAATTAGTCAACTATATGCTAACAAGTACACTATTCAAACGTATATATTCTTTTGATATTTGACTAGTAAGGCGAGCGACAGCACATAACTCCAAACTTCGCAATATTATTATAAGATAGAATGGCATCATAATTTTATGCATAATAGATACCTAGAAAATGATATAAATGTTAATAAACCAAAAGTTAGACTTTTATATATGACCTACTAGATGATGTAGATAACTAGGACTACTAAATGCTATATAGCCATTATTCGTCAAGCTCCAAAAGTCTCCATGCATTGATTCGACGAGCTTATAACAACTAAATAAACTACATCATCAACTTGATTCCTGTAATCAACAATTAATTAATTAACCTCAAGGGGTTGGTCTAGTGGAGCATGACAGGGTATCGGTCTGATAGGTCACAGGTTCGATCCCCCACTAGTCTCCTTGAGGTGAGGCATATGTAAATCCCCTTGTAAGAGCTCTCTGAACCCTTGGGTCTTCCCTGACCTTGGACTGGGGCACCATCCCCTCACCCTAAATTTTTCTGACCAAAAAAAAAAACAATTAATTAATTAAGAATGGTTTGGTTAGTTAACAAACGATTATACCTCTCCCGTGGCCATACCACGAAGTCTGGGGTTTAACTCTAGTGGATGTCAAAAAAAAAATTTATTTGGAAGACTCACCCACCAAAACCAGATACGCGACCCGGATCTAGCCAAGACGAAACTCCGGTGAACCAGCGTGCAACCGGAAAAAAAAAATGCGTAGATTAAAGAATTTAAAGTTAATGGTCCCCGAGCTTCCTAGTTTCATGGGATACAATTCAAAGTCATGCCAATAAAGATATTTCTACGTACTTACAACTTGTGATAGCGTTTGGCTTTGTTAGATGAGTCAATCAAAAACAAGTCGTGTTGGTGTTCGTGTCCTATCAATCTGCGTATATGTTAATTTGACGGGCTTAATATCTATACTATATATTAAAGTCGAATAATTTCGAGCCCCCACGTTAATTCTGTCCCCACTTTATTAATAATTTTATATGTTTTATTTTTTTTAATTAAATAATCTTTAACTTTATCTTTTTTTCTTACCCGTCAAATATCTATCTTTAAAGACATATTATTTATCTTTAAAATTTCTTTAATTATCTAATCTTTAATTTTATCATTTTTCTTACTCATCTAATATCTATCTTTGAAACAATATTATCTATCTTTAAAATTTCCTTCTATAAAATATACATATTAATTAACTTAACTTTTCAATTCTCATTTTAATCTATTTATATATAAGAATTAATATATAGTATAGATTATAGTAGATACACGAATTAACGAAAAAAAATGATCATTACCCTTACATGGTACGGGTCTTCAACTAGTATACTTAAGTCTAATGAAAATTTATTCCCAAATCCAATTAGCAATATGTTAATTTGACGGGTTTGGAAAAGCCGGGTTCAACAAAGGTCATTTTGAACTAAAAGTTTTAAGTCGAACCGAAACCGCAACCGATACTGTTCGGTTGGATTTTGTTTGATCGATCTAGATTTTTCTTATCCTTTTGTCCATCTCAAACCGAGAAAACCGAAACTCAATGCAATATCTCCGGTTCGATTTTTGGTTCACCTTCAACCCAATTTTTTTTTGTATTTATTCATCAAAATAAATAAATATAAAAGGAAGAGAAGTCAAATGTTTTCATTTATTTTTTCTTCTGAAAACCACAGAAAATCTTGGTTCCATGCCCTGCCACATCTATATATTATATTGACCTACACATATCGATCTCCATATTCCAGTTTGCCAATTTGCCATTCATATAAGATAATTGGCCCATTCCAACAAACTCAAAAGGACCCCCAAAGTCTGCTTATATAACTATCTATCATATCTATCCATCCTACCAGAGGAACTAAGAGATCAAGTTCCATTAATGGCGGACAGCAACGGCAAGGCAAAGACCCACTTCGAATTACCAGAGATCAAGTTCACTCAGCTCTTCATCAATGGCGACTTCGTTGACTCTGTTTCAGGTATATCCATCCATCATTTATTTTTTTTCTAATCTAATAAAGGGTTAGGGTGGGTCGATCGAGTGTTTTTCTTTTGGTGGAAAAAAGGGTCGATCAATTGTTAATATAATTACACTTTTTTAAAGCTTCTGTTACATTAAAATTAATTTCGGTCAACCATTTGATCCTGAGAGGTAAAAATGATCAGATTTTCCCTCTTTTTTTTTGATCTTAAAGATCTCCAATTTTAGTTACACATATAGTCTTTCGTTGGAGATTTTTGTGATTGGATTATTTGGATATGTTAAAGTTTTTTTTTGGGATAATGATCATGTCACATTTTGCAAACATTATTGTAGGTTGATTAATTATTTTTTTGGTAGATGTAGTTTTATTAATACTTTAATTATTTGTTCTTGTGGAATTAATAATTTAAATATTAGAGGTTGCTTCTACCAAAAAGAATTATTAGAGTTTGCCTAACACGAACTTTGTAGAGTTAAATTATTTCCACAACTAGGTGTGATATCATTTAATGCACACCTGCATCAATCAATTAGTATACATATATTAATCCATTATATTAGTCTTAATTACAAGTTTCATTATATACATGAACTCACGATCAAAAGTGTTTACTCCGTATTTAGTTGTTTTTCTGCCTGATAATATCAATATATTGAAAGAAGAATTAATCAGCATGCCCGCCCACTATTCAATTAGTAAATTCACGGTAGAAGTCAAACTGTTGATTACCTATTGAATGCACCCCGTTTTGTTAATCGGTTTTTATATGGTTTGTCTTAAAGGCACGTCCTAAGCTACTACTACTATATATAGAAACAAAAAACCCTAAAAAAAGAAATAGTGGATCTGTTATAAAAAAATCCAAAATCCAAAATTTAAGTTTTATTAAATGTTTCTACTATTAGTTGCTTATGGTAACCCACGTGATAGAAAAATCATTTGTTAATTGTTGGAGAGGGATAAAATGTATGTGTTTAAATCGTGGATTTAGGCTTGATGTTTGGAATAACGTGTAGTGCTATTAAATCCTAACTACTTATTATTGTATTTTTTTAGGACATAAGACATAACCAATATGCAATTTCCCCAATTTTTTGGAAATTAAAATTTTAGACAACTTTAATACATTGTTAATTTAATAAATTTTCTAGCTCTTCCTCTAAAATGAAAAATGAGGTGTTTATTTTCAAATTTGGGAAATTTTGCAAAGACTTGGATTGAATTAGTTGTGTCACTTGTGTGTATACATCATGCCTTTTAGCAATTGGACCTTCTTCTTTCTCAATTCACTTTTTTTTTTTCTTTTTTAGTTTTGAGAAATGCACAATTTCTCATATTTATGTGATCATAAGTTACATTAATTGCAATATAATTAAATAGCTTTTATGGCATGCATATTATAATAGAGTATTTATTGTGTTCTCATCAATCTGTACATGCGTTACAAATGTTTTTCAAAAAAATAAAAAAATATTGTATTCTCATTAATGATAACTTTTTTTTTTCCCACAAATGATCAATGATAACTTTTCTAAGTGTGGCAAAAAGTACCGGTATATATCTTCTTATATATATGCCATTTTTTCACGAAATACACTTTACAATTTTACAATTTGTTGTTAATACATGTGGTATGTGGGGGAATAGTGAAAAAGAAGAAGAAGAAGAAACCACACGTACTGCTGCTCACATCCCACATGTATTTTCACATGAAAGTTGTTTTTACCTAACCAACTAGTTTAACCCCCGTACCATGTACGGGTAATGGGATTATAAATTCAATTGAATATAGATATATAACGTCAATGATTATGTTAAAATTATAGGATATCTTCGTTTTATAATTAGTGTTTTTTACTAATAGTAGATCAACTCATAATATAAATAAGTTGGATTTGTTTAAAAATTACTTTATGATATATATCACGTTTTATTAAATAGTAATATAATAACTAATTTTTGGTAAGTGATAATTTATAATTTTTGGGATAATTCATAATTTTTGGTAAATTTTAATCAATTTTTACATGATAAGATTATATGAGATTCTAACTTCCTGATTTGTATAAAAGAGGACCCGACTGAATATTTTATTATTGAAATGACACGTGGTGCAAATTTTTGTGAAGACATTGTCTCCGCTTTATACTATAGG
The DNA here is from genome assembly GCA_934048045.1 of Polygonum aviculare. NCBI lineage: Eukaryota > Viridiplantae > Streptophyta > Magnoliopsida > Caryophyllales > Polygonaceae > Polygonum > Polygonum aviculare. The sequence continues at coordinate 18,837,867 of OW204031.1, forward strand.
TACGTAGTATAGATTGAAATTGCACGTTGATTATAATCTCTAATTTTTTTTCTAGGGTCGAATTAAAAAAAATTGTTTTTGTAACCTAAACTATTGAAAAAAAAAGTGAGATGTGGTAGAATTAATGAGTTGGTGTGAATCGATCGGTAGAATTGAATGAGCTAAGCTATGGGGTAATTAAACTGATGAATGATTGTTAGGGACAACATTCGAGACAAGAGATCCGAGGAACGGAGAAGTGCTGGGCGAGGTGGCTGAAGGCGACAAGGACGACGTCGATTTGGCGGTCAAGGCCGCTCGCGAAGCCTTCGATCATGGCCCCTGGCCTCGCATGTCTGGCTATGTACGTAAACACATATATATAAGAATAAGTTCATTGCTTCCTAGCTAATTCATTTGGTTAAACACATGAGTTACTCATCAAAGTTTTGCTATTTGGTATGCACATATACACATATACGTACGTACGTGACATAATTGTAGCAAAGAGGAAGAATACTGATGAAATTCGCGGACTTGATAGAAGAAAACTTGGAGGAGCTAGCAGCCATCGATTCGATGGACGCGGGTAAGCTCTTCCACATCGGCAAGGTCATCGACATCCCTGGAGCTGCGCACACTCTCCGTTACTACGCAGGTACTTACTGTTGGGATACAAAACTATCCCACATCGAAAAGTTGGGAACAAAATTGCCTAGTATATAAGACGGTGGGCTACTCCTCCTATTGCCAATTGGTTTTAGGATGGAACCCCACCGGGCTTGTATCTGGGTTACCCACACGTCTAATATAGTATCAGAGCGGGCGGTCTGGGCCCGTTTCTTCAAGTATCAACTGGGACGGTCCAGTTGCCTAGTATATAAGACGGTGGGCTACTCGTTGTTATAACCATTGATGTATGAAATGTACGTACAGGAGCGGCTGATAAGATCCACGGTGATACGTTAAAGATGTCGCGCGAGTTCCAGGGTTACACGCTACGCGAACCGTTGGGTGTGGTGGGTGCCATCATCCCTTGGAACTTCCCCACAACTATGTTCATTATCAAGGTTGCCCCCGCCTTGGCGGCTGGTTGCACAATGGTGGTCAAGCCCGCCGAGCAAACGCCTCTCTCCGCCTTGTTCTATGCTCATCTTGCTAAGAAGGTATCTATATCTCTACATTAAACATGTCTTACATTATATAGTATCCATCCATGCACACATATAGTGTAACGCACATAACTTAATTAACTTGGTACATTAACAGGCAGGGATACCAGATGGAGTGTTGAACGTTGTAACCGGGTTTGGACCGACGGCTGGAGCCGCCCTCGCGTCTCACATGGACGTTGACAAGGTACCATTACATATGATTCACTTATAGTACATATGTATGCTAGCTACATTGTCATTTGGTACAGTCAATCAAATGAGTCTGTCAAACAATTTACTTTTGGTGACAGATTAGTTTTACGGGATCGCCGGAAGTAGGCCGGCTAGTGATGCAAGCGGCGGCGACCAGCAACCTGAAGCAAGTGTCGTTAGAGTTAGGTGGCAAGTCCCCGCTTATCATCTTCGACGATGCTGACGTCGATAAAGCTGCCGAGCTTGCTCTTATAGGCATCCTCTTTAACAAGGTACATTCCGTGTACAAGAGATGAATCCATATGTTTTAGATGACCAACTTCGCGAAAATAAAGCTCCTCACTTGCGATAATGCTATATGATCATAGGGAGAAGTGTGTGTGGCGAGCTCTCGTGTATTCGTGCAAGAAGGGATCTACGACGCTGTCGTGGAGAAGTTAGTCGCGATGGCCAAGAACTGGCCTGTTGGTGATCCTTTTGACCCTACCGTTCAGCAAGGCCCTCAGGTACACACATAACTCGTTGTTGAACATGAATGTGAACCTTATTGATTGATCTTGTCAATTGGTTCACTCATTTTGATGGACATGAATATGTGTTTCAGATTGACAAGGTGCAATACGAGAGGATCCTAACCTACATAGAGCACGGGAAGCGTGAAGGAGCGACGCTGTTGACCGGTGGCGGGCCCGTGGGTGACAAGGGCTACTACATTCAGCCTACCATCTTTGCAGATGTTTTGGTACGTGACTAACCTGTGATCATACTAGTGATGCGATTTATTCATCATCGCATTAGACCGGTCAATCTGGTCGAGATTGACTTATGGATTTTACAGGACAATATGATGATTGCACAAGATGAAATCTTTGGACCCGTTCTTTCACTCATGAAGTTCAAGTAAGATATTGTAACATAGTGAATTTAGTTACTTAGTTTCAACGTATAAGGTATTGATTGAAGATGGGAAAATGCGTGTGATTGGGTACATGTAGGACAATCGAAGAGGGGATCAAGAGGGCGAACGCGACCAAGTACGGGCTAGCAGCGGGTATCGTGACCAAGAGTCTCGACATTGCGAACACGGTGGCTCGGTCAATCAAGGCGGGCACAATATGGATCAACTGCTACTTCGCCTTCGACGACGACGCGACTTTCGGAGGCTACAAGATGAGTGGGTTTGGAAAGGACAACGGCATGGAAGCACTCTACAAATACACTCAGACCAAGTCCGTTGTTACTCCCATCTACAATTCTCCTTGGCTCTAATCATCTCAACTTATACCAACTTATCATATTTGGTTCGTATGTGGTTTGCTTCTTGGCTTTTCCTCTTCTTTTTTCTTAATTAAATTGTCGTGGAACTGGAAGGTATAGGATGTTGGATCCATGAATTAATAATATATGTCGAGATGTGTTGTTTGCTGGGCTTTATGGATAGTGCAAGCACCAAACAAAGAGAGGATAATGTTGATCAATTGATCATTCTTTCGCCTTCCGAGTTCCGATATCGATTTAAATCTAAGACTTTCCGTGACAAAAAAAGGATCATTCTTTCTTGTTTATTTGCCCAAATAATCATACCTTAACTGCCAATTCCATAAGAAGTTAATAGCCCGATTTGTGACGTCCCTCGCAAGCAATCGCGTGATCGAAATTCTTCATTGGAAACTTGGTTCGGCTCACTCCAACCTCGAACACCAAATCGTCTCCTACCAACCAAATCCCCGTGATCGGCCACCACCTGAAGAACGCCCGAACCCGAATCCCCTCAATGTCATCGATCCGATCCTTGGACATCTTTCCGGTAACAGTTCTCGAGTAGGCGGCGACATAGTTGTCCCTTGGAAGAGTGATTTCGCAATGTTGGCCGATGTTGACCTCGAATTCACCGGAGGTGTGGTTAAATGAGTGGTTTTGGATGTCGGTGGGGAGAAGGCCGATCGGAAATCCATACGCCGTGAGCTCCTCGTGGGCGGTGGTATGCTCCAAAGACGAGGCCGCCACCGAGGACACGAAGAGTAGGAGGAGGAGTAAGTAGGAAGCTTTCGCCATTTTCGGTTGCATTGTTCGTTAAGAGTCAGGAAAAAAAAAGTTATACGACGTCGTGTTATATACGAAAATTTCGTTTTCCCGGGCACCTTAAAAAAACAAACAGTCAGGAAATTTCACTTGCCTTGTAAAAAAAAAGGTTGGAAATTTCTTCAGGTATCAACTTTATTGCCGTTTTTATGGTTAGAAACTTGAAGGTTACTCTTTGTCGAATGTATCGATGTCCACATCGGATGTACAAGAGAGGTAGAATTTCTATTTAGGCTAAAAACGAGCAGAATCTACTTCAAAATTGTTTCCTTAAAAGGTGGATTTCAGTTTGTTTACTTAAATACGGTTGTTTTGTTTTGTTCTTAATCTTAAAGTTGTGCTATAAGATTAACAATGTCGTAGTAGCACAATTTCAAATGGAAATTGTTCTCCGGAACGCGATCCAGCATCCAGGTTCGACTCCTGGCTACGACAAAAATAACTTTTTCAATTGTGTCTAGTTATTTATTGATATTTAAATTGTCCGAATTCCTAACAGCTCTGGGCATTTGGTCTAGTGGTATGATTCTCGCTTTGGGTGCGAGCGGTCCCGAGTTCGATTCTCGGAATGCCCCTCTATCTACATTTTTTTTACGCCCGTTAAGACAGCTCCCCAGTATATGTCTATGTTTTGGATATTCCGCTAAGGTAAAAAAAAGTTGAAAATGATTATATATACGGTCACAACTCACAAATAGGCTTTCATCAAACTAATTAAAAAGCAAATAGATGAGTACTTAGTAGCTAAATTACATCAAACGTTGTGGATCATCATATTCCGGTAGTCCAAAGCTGTGCGTTTTTAACCTTGGAAACGGTCTCCAGCACTTCAAATGGAAGCACATCTCCTATTACCACTACCATTTTTGTCTCTAAGTCCACCTTATACGAACTCACTCCTGTCACACAATTAATAGCAATCATTAACTAAACGTATGTGTTAGAGTTAATCAGGATTTAATTTCTCTAATGAGCTTTATTAGTGCATGATGATTATAGAGATATGTAAATGGTAAAGATACATACCTTCCATCTTAGAGATATGCTTCTCAACCTTCCTTGCACAGCCTTGGCAATGAATAGACACCTTTAGCACCACTGTCTGAAAAGTTAAATTAATGCAAACAAACATCATTAGATGAACTAATTTCATGTATACCTAAACCTTCTTAATCATTCAAAACATGCCCTCATCTTGGTATATACAGACCAAAGATTAATGCTCTATACATCAAGCTAGCTAATGACCTTAACTTGTTGAAATCGCGACCCGGGTCGAACATGATTTACCTTGGGTTTCAAGTGAAAAGCCAAAGTCTGCTTCAAAGCTTGGCTTTCTCCATTGCTAGTGGCCACCAATGGCTTCCTCTCGAGTTGAAGCTCTTCTTCGTCGTCGACTTCTTCAACAGAGTTAATACAAAAACAAGAGTTTGAATGATCATTTGAAAGGCAACAAAGTGAATCCAACACTTTTCCAAACCTCATCCTCTTCAATCTCTATTACCGGCCTAGAGGCCTAATTAAGTAGCTAGGCTTAGCTCTTAAATTAAGTGATCGATGAATAGAGAAGATGAAGAGGGTATCACTCTAGTCTCTTTAATTAAGCAACCTTGATATGAATTAACAACAATTAAAGTATGCTAGCTTCCAAATTAAGTGTGGGCCAAATTAGTTTATGAAAGAGTGTTTGGTGAGTGGTGATATCATAGAGATGTCAAATGCATGGGAAGACTCGAGGGACTTTTTCTCATTGCCCCATGCATGAACCATTACTCCAAGCAAAGAATAATCAAGCTCAAGTAGCCAATTACTTGTCATATTATACCATGTATAATAGCACCTTCAAGAGTTTCTACCTCTTGCTATGTGTAAGGGAGATTACAAAGTCATATTGTCTTTACAAAAAAAAGTCTAAATCCAAAAACTTTTTAATAATAGGCTATTGCATTAGTTATTGCAATTTTATATATTTATTCAATTTTTTTAAACATAATATTTAATTTGACCAATTAGATATTGCCATGTATAACACCACTTTTAATTCCTTCTCTAAATACATTTGGGGATTTTCTTAAATATAGAGAAAGCTCATCCTTTTTTTTCCTCTATCTCTATTTTGAAGAATGAGATAGAAAATTTGTTGGACTAAAAAATACAAAAATCTCCAAAACACACACATTTGAATGTATATAGAGACTCTCTTAGTTATCGCTGGAAAGCATCCCATTCATATAGATAAGCTATAATAAGTGTCCCTAGACGTGCATTGAACTATTAAATTTGTGGATTTGTTTTTTGCTCCTATAGTTCTATTAATTACACCGATTATAAAATTACCCTCTTTTATTCAATTTTCTCAAACATGTTAGAGTTTGGTGGGTCAATATTAATAGAAACGATTACCCATATGAGATATCGAAGAAAAACTTGAGATAGAGGGCGGCAATTCTGTAGTAAATAATGCAGTTAACAAAAAAGGTCAAGGCCGAAATAATAGTTATCCTAGCCTTATTAAGATGGTTCGAGACTGTCTGAATTACCCATGTGAGTAGATCGTATAATGCTATGAGTCCTATAACCAACTAAATTGCTAAAATGGGTCATAACCTTCATACTAACATTATTAATCTCCCAGAACTTAAAGTTTTCGTCCAATCAGACGCTCTAAAACGTCCCCTTGAAAAACCTCCTAATTCATACATGTTCAAAAAAAATTAACAAAACAGATGTTATATATGTTCGTTCTTACGTGTATAAGCAACAACAACAGAGAATCCTGCAATTGTAGGATTTAAGGGTCGAGATAGGGGCATTTCATACTTGGATAGAATGTGATCTACGGATGGAAACTAAGAACATTAAGCCAAAACATAATTAATTAGCTCTAATAGAGTTAATTTCATCCCAACATAAAATGTAGTCATGTGATCATGTGATATCGTGTGAGATCTACAAATGTATCTATATATTTATGCCTAGCCTAGCTCTAGGTAAGCGGCGATCAACCACGCACTCTCTCGAGCAAAATTTCATCTAAACAACTACATACATGGAATCTTTGATAGATTACCAATACCAACATTGGATATTAAGAATTTCAACGTGGTTAATTAAACAATGTATATATGACATTATCAAGAATTTCATGTAATGTACGTATTATATAGTACTTGTTTTGTAGCAACGTAGCCACGACAAAGTAGCGAAAGGTCACAATCGTGCATGAATAAGTGAGGAGTATGAACATGGGTTAGGTGGTTAAGGGGTTATAATACTTGTTTTGTAGCCATTATGTATAGAAAATGGACGGTGGCGTCTTTGTTTTTTAGAATTAAGTGTGGCATGATTGTGATCAACCCACTCTTGGGTATAAGATAAGTAATGGACGAAAACAATTTTAAAGGTCATAACTCATAAGCAATTTAGTTTATATGGCTAATTTGATAGCGTTATGTACGTAAGAATGTACGTGTCCTTTTGCATAAATTGTGTTCGGTGGATTTTCAATTCCTTTAATCGTAATTATCGATGTCTAACTTCTTCTGCTTAACCTGTCAAGCAAAAAAAGAAAAGGAGATGGGCCACTTGAGAAAGGTTCATGCCACCATGCATGATAATTGTATGCTTGTATGACGAGATTATATATGAAAAGCAAAAGATTAATCATAACTTCAACTAATTCCTCTAGCCTATAATGATTTTTTAAGAAAAATAAATAATAATTTCAAATCTTTTATCTTGTAATATTGTAATAATGTCACCATGTCACGAGTTCAGACATTATTGAGAGTTAGCGAAACTCTTGTACGCATAGGGCCAACACATTTTGTGTGCATCGATCGAGTTTCAAGCATTATTGAGAGTGAGACTGAGAAAGGACAGTTTCTATCAAAATGCATCTCATTTAGCACAAGTTCCTAATTTGATGCTAAGAATTTTTGACTAAAAAACGAAGTCCAATAAGGCAATAACTCTACATTACTTCTAATCTTTCCAAACAATAGGGTGAAAATGAGTTTCAATATGATTGGACTATTGACATTATTAGGCATCCCATGAATAAATGAGTAGGTTATGCCGTTATGAAGAACAAAGATTAACCGTTTTATTCGGCAGTAAAATCTACTACAAAACTCCATAGAAATCCAACCTATCTGATCCTACGAGCTTCCGAACTAGCAGTTCAAAAGATCCAAATAAAAACCAAAACAAATACCAACTTCATAGAAACATGGCTAAAGAGAAGTACTAAGACAAACCCAACTCCAAAAAAACTGCACAACTCAGCTCATGTGCTCAATGCTCATACTCCAACAGCTTAGTCAGCTCACTCTCAATGCATTTCTCAGACTCCCTAAGCCTTGCCTCCAACGGCGGAGTACTAGGCGGCTCTGCCGCAATGGCAGCTGCTTTCTGCGGCTTCAGCTTCATCTGATCCATCATGGACAGTGACTTGAGCCTCAAGCCAAGCCTCTTCAACAGCAGATTCCAGCTCCTCTTATTCTTAACAAACTTCTGAATCTCCTGCTTCATGTTCACACACTCCCTCTCGAGCTCGGCGATCCTCTCCTTCATGTCGTCCACCACAACAATCGGCTCCTGGGTGGTGGGCCCGAACTGGGAGGCAGAGCAGTCTATGATGTGGCGCTCGTGGGCAGCCGGGTTGACCTTGTCAGGGTTTCTCGAGTTGTTTTCGAGGTTGTCTGAGACGTAAAAGCAGCCAGAGATGGAGGTGCGAAGGCGCAGCTGTTCGAAGAAGAGGACTTGCACGATGACTCGGAGCGGAAGCCTCTGGTTTTGGGCTGCATGGGTGCTGGCTTCTAAGGAAAGCTTCTGACAGTTCATGAGTCTGCACACTTGCTCTTTCTCTGAGTCTGTTAGCCATGGATGTGCCTGAAATGAAGGGGATTTGATTAGCACTTTCATAGACTTGCTTAGCAAATATGCAGTGATAAATTCTCAAGTAAAGGTTTCATCTATTAACAAAATGTAACTCTGGTTCAAAATCCATTAGGTGAACTTAAAAGAAGGAAAAAGTTCCTTTGACAATCTAACATTTTCAACAAGGTATTTTTATTAGATTTTTACCTTAAGGTATATGTCGATTGCTCGGTAAATCCCATCATCCAATGGCCTAGCATACACTGGAACAGCAGAAGCAAGAGCTTGGAACTTTGACAGCTTCAAATTAACATCTGGTGCCACCTCAGCAAGAAAACTGTCCACAAGATTAGCCACCATAGTCATTGGTGTGAGTGAGCGCGAGCCACCCATTGCAAGGTGTCCTTCGTATCCCAAAACCGATGACGCATAGTCGTTTGTGTCCTTCTCCAGCATCAGGAAGTGATCAAGAATTCCCTGAACCCGATCAACATCATAGAGAGTCTCTGCAGAGTAACCCGTGTTCGGGATAAGAAGATCTTCTAAAGAAGCTTGGTCTAGCTGTGCACCGACTCGTTTTTCCAAGTTCTCTTGACAAGACGGCGAGCAATGCACGATAATAGACGTCTTGAGTAGCCTGAGTAAGAACTTGGTTGGTGCAACTCCTTTTTGGTCAGGCAACAATTCCACAACTTCCTCAAGCAGATTCCTCTGATCCAAATTAACACTGGAAGGAGAAGAAACAATTGACAAACAACCAGAGTGATTTTGACTTCCAGATTGCCTGCCCATCATAGGAAGATATTTCTTGGCATAGTAAATCACTGAGCCAGCAATCGTATCATTTTTCACCCCTTTCGATTCAATTTCTCTTATGAGTCTCTTATATAAGGGTAATTTAAGCAAAGACGCATCATGGTACCACCAGTCATCATTAGCTATATGTGGGCCAAATGTGGTTTGGATCCCGTTCCATAGAGCCGCGCTCGATGAAGTTGATGACACAGACAAGCTAATCAAGCTAGTGTCTCCACAGACTTTGGTTGCCATTGAGTTAATGCATCTGCTGACAATTTGAAGCTCTTCTGCCCATGAAAGCACCTCCTCACATGATTCAAGACATTTCAAGGAATCTTCCCAGCAACAGAATACTTCATCAAGGATGCTTTCGGTTTGTAGGATGAGATTCCCTTCTCCAAAGTCTTCAGTCATTTGAAGAAACTCAGCAGCACACCTAAGACTGACTACATTGAGTGGATTCAGTTCTATTTTAACACCGTAGCAGAACTTCGCTACGAGTAAGAATGTTTTGGCTCCTCCTGGAACCTCATGAAGATCTAGAACACTGTGTTTGCCGTCCTTCTTTGATTGGGTTTCATCTAGAAGTTTCTCCATCAATGCACTTCTAGACACCAGTGGAAACTGGAAAGAGATCAATATATAAAAGACAGGAGCATGAGAAACACTTACATAGTTGTGTTAGCAAAGAAGCTCACAAAATTAGTACAACCTCAAATAGTGCCTTGCATATTTCTCGTTTTAAGGACCAGAAGTTTAATTTGAATTGAATGTAACATAAGAACATTTATAATTAACAGGTGCCAAAACAGGTGAGTTCAAGATTTGTGGGAAACACAATGTGACTTGTGAGGCAGTTCTCAATGACCTAGATTCTTGTGATATTAAAGATAAGTTAAGAAACCTGGACATTTGTGTTTTTGCATGTATCTCAAATCCTATATACGCAGCAAGCATGTAGCTAATGACAAACAAGAATATGAAAATTACCTTGTGCAGGCGAAAGGAAACGTCCCCAACTTCAACAATGACATCACTCGGTAGACCAGTCGAGCTGAGCCTGAAAGAAATCATGTTGTAAATCATATAGATTCTTTTCGATAGGGCATGCTTTATAAACATATGTCAGGTTGAAATCATGTTGTAAATCATATGCTCAGCGTGTATTCAAAAGACAATTTCTTCCCCACCATAACTTAGCCAACTGATCAACAATTTAATACTTCAGACAGATAAACACACTACAAACATAATTGAAAACATCACCCAGGGCACGGTGAAAACAATTAATAACACATCCATCCTCTTATCCCATCTGTTTCTGTATCGCTTTCATGCCAAGCATCCAAAAGAAGAAAGAAAAAAGTGAGTTGTTAGTCAATTGAACAAACAACCATTAGTACAGAACGTGACATTTGGCGTCAAATAACTGTTGATAGTGACCTGTTTTGCTTTCAAAATTTTTTGAAAATACAACATTCACCCATCAACGGATACTTATACATTCATCCATCGAATGACTTAACACGTTGTAACAGCAGTTCTTTGCAGTCTCATCTAATAGGGAGTACTGTAAATATGTGGACGGTTACAAACTCAACAAAAAAAAAAAAAAAAAAACTGTTCGTAACTTTCCAATTCTGTAGACTCACTGTAAAATCAGTGACAATCTTTGGCTTTCAGACCTCAAAATCAGTGCAGAAAAACAAAACCGAGCGAAGTTTCAAGAATGGGGGTGAAATCGGGCGAGAAAAAACTCCGATTGCTCAAACAAGCACAAAATCCAAAATCATCGTCCTCAATCCATCACACATTTCGAATTCCGATCCAACAAAAAGCGAAAATTCGAAATCAAACGAAGTAGCAGAAGAAACCGATCGATCAAAATCGAGCGATCATGGCGAAAGAGAAGAGAGAAAGAGAGAGGAACCAGGTGCGGCCGTCGAGGAGGAAGACGTCCGATTTGGATCCGAGCTTAACGCAGACCACCATTTCGCGGAATCGGATCGAGAAAACGCTTCCGGATTTCTCCTCTTCGGTTACGAGTGCGCGCAGAAATGGAAAAAATCCCTAACGCTGGTTCTTGGTTCAGTTTCTTGTTGCTCTGGCCTTTGTCTCTCACTGGTGTACGTGGTCTGTGTGTAGTAGTAGTAATGAGGGAAAGAAAAGAGGGATTAATAATAAATGAAGAAGAGGAAACAGAAGGAGAGAGAAAGGGGTGAGGAGTCCCGCGTCTTCAGCCGCGCAAATCCAGCGTACTAGTAGTGCAAGTTGCTGCAACTGTGGAACACTACTCTCCTGAAGGTCACAATGGATTGGTCTTTTTGGGCCGAACGGAGCCGGCCCATTAAGGATAGTTTCTATGGCCCAACTTACTTTCCATGGCCCAGTATTTTGTGATATTTTGACTTTTGTCAGGTTTATAGTAGACAGACTTTGTGAATTCTAGAAGGGGGAGGCTTTGAACAAAGTTGGAATGGTTTACTTGTAAATTCTCTATAGACTATAGATGACCATTCATTAAACCACGTGCCGTTCAAAGGCATATAAAATCTTATCCTAAGTATATATTTTGAAGTCCGTAAAAATTTATAGGCATGTGTATTATATTTTGTTGATGATTAACTCGACTCAACACAAGGTTGGATTGTGAGTATAAAATAAACCAAACTTATTATAAACCACCTAAGTTATTTGGCAATTTTATAGGATTTCACAAATCCAAAGAATGGGAGAACTTGTTGAATAAGGTAACAAAAAATAGAAGTGTGTCACGAGTTTTATACAATGTATGTATGTATAATCTATGTATCATGTATGTGTATTCATATGTTTTCAACTACGTGCACAAGCACGGAGTTAGGGATGGGCTAGGTTAGACTTGTATGAGTGTATTTTTTAACATTTTATATTTTTAATCTGAACCGTAAATAGAGTTTATCGAATTGTGAACAACAAACCTTATGTTATGTCACACCTACCTTTTTATGATATAATAATTTGATTTGACACTCCTAACTTAAAAGTAGATCAAAATTCTAACTAGTAGAATAAAAATCAAATAAAAGTAACAACCTTGTAAAATGAATTCCATAAGAAGCCATATAAAAGTAGAGTGGAAATTTCGGAGACCGTCAAAAGGAAGACCAGGAAGCGCCGCCCTGACCGGGCCACCGATCTCACACATGACGAATTATTACGTCGTCACACCTCTTTCCATGGACGTCGTCACACCAGATAAAACCCCCCTCCCTCACAATCCATCCCTCTAGATTTCCTCCCTTTCATCCTTTCTCTCTTCAGGGCCAAATTCTTAAGGATCATTTCACGTTCAGTTGCTGTCACCTTCAAAACCCCCCAATTTTATTACCCTTCAAACCCCATTTTTGCTTGCTCCATTAGCTCTGTAAAAGCCTTTCCAATTGGGCACTGTCGGCATCAGCTTCTGTGTGTTGCAGACGAGGAAAGTACCTTTTACCTCTCTTTCACCACTAAAATAACACAACCCCTCTTCTCTCTTTTCTCTACATCTATCTGGCAGAGCCAAACTGCAGCCATACTCAACAGTAAAGGTGGTTACTGCCTACTTTACTCCCTCTCTGTGTTCCGTGTTTTTTAGGGTTTTGTTTTGTCTGTTCCTGGTTGGCTATTCCACGTCCTATGGCCTGGCTTGATGATGAATGAACTGTTGATTTGCTAGATCTGTTCTCCTGTTTGCTGGATCAGGCTGGTGGTTTCATTATTTTAATACTTTTAAACCTTTCTGCTTGCTTCTTTGTGTGTGATTGATGCTCTTTTGCTGATCTCCCCTCTTCTGTGCTAGTGGAATTAGTTTCTTCATGCTCAAGGGTTTGTGTGCTTATCTGGGAAATTAGCTTGTTTGCTGGTTGTTTTGTTCATGAGCTCCATTTCCTTGGTCGCAGTGGTTGCTTAGAACATGGCGTCTCGGTTCAAGGAAGATGAGAAGAATGAGAGGATAATTCGGGGTCTTCTCAAACAGCCTGCTAATCGCAGATGTATCAACTGTAACAGTCTGGTGAGATGGATGTTTCTTTGGTCTTTAATTAGTCATGATGGGTGAATCCTCTGGATGACATGTAGTTGCATTATTGACTCTTTGTGGTGCTTGTGATGCCTGATTTTTCCCTTTTCCATAATGAAATCAATCGATCTATTGGGGATTTAGCTTATTGCATAGAATTGTGGAGGCTTGTTGAAATGGCCACAAAATTTGCCATGTAGTTCCATTTAGTCTATTTAGATTTGGTGTGTGACAGTACTCTGTGTCGAGGGTGAGTCGATGAAGATAGGTCTGAAGAAGTTTATATTATTAAAATTCCAAATTCCATTGGTAGAATTAAAAACCAAATTTCATTGGGTTTTTAATGTGGACTCATAGCTATTAAATACCTTATTAGTTTTTCTCCGGAAATGTTTACCTGAGCTGCTGTCATCTAAGCTTACACCCTTGTTCCACTTTTAGTTGCATTTTAGGAATCCCTAATGATCATTGTGTCCTGTTAGTGGGAATGTTAGAGGGTTAAGACATAGTTGGACACTTGGACTGTAGTCCTGGATCACTGAAATTTTTGTAGGGTGGTTTTTGTTATGGATTTAGCAAGATAGTGCTTTTTTCTTTTAGTTTACAAGTTGGCAACTCTGTGTTGTACCCATGTACAGTTGATCCATATTTCTATCTCTCCAAAACGCAAACATGTGCCTTGTTATGATGCATTTGTTTGTTTAAAGGTTATGTTTTTTTAAGCTAAGTATTGGTTGTTTGGAGCTAATGAGGTAAAAATGTTCTTTGCTATAAACAACAGTCATGGAATATAGCTGCACATTGTCTACTATTGTAGCATTGATGTATGTGCATGCAGCCTCTCTTTCCTGTTCTTTGGATTTTATTAACTTATGATTTTGATGTTTGAATGGATTTCCCTGATTGAGTTGAATGTTTTCTGCTGTAGAGTATATCGATAGCCAAAGGAAACTGATGTTGAGTAACTGCTACTTTATTTATTTAACTTAAGAAAGCTTTTGATATTCTGATTTGTCAACGAAGGAAAGGGGATTTTCCTTGTTATTTAGTGTATGGTTACAAATTGAGAAGATAAATGGCTATTTTCTTGTAACTGACACTGTTTCGGCAAACTATTGTTAGGTATCACTTGAATATAGAACGGTGGTCATTCTGTAGAAAATTTTATCAAAGTATTGCTATTTTAGTACTAATTTCTTTTGTCAACCAGGGACCTCAATATGTATGCATTACATTTTGGACGTTTGTTTGTACGACCTGCAGTGGGATTCAGTAAGTATTGCTCAGTGCTCTCATATGTGGGATGTTCATTTTCCTTAATAAAAATGTTCACCATTTTGATTCAAATGTCTTTTTCAGCCGTGAATTTACTCACAGAGTTAAGTCTGTGTCAATGGCTAAGTTCACTTCACAAGAAGTTATTTCTCTCCAGTCTGGAGGAAATGAGGTGAGCGTTCACTTCTGATGTTAATGTATACTCTACATATGTGAGGAAAAACATCAGCATCTCATTCTATCACCTGCAGCGTGCAAAGGAGATCTACTTCAAAGAGTTGGACTCCCATCGTCTACCAGATAGCAGGTAATTTATCACAAATACAGCTCTTTTCTGTATGGTTAGCTTATTGTAGTTTTGCTCATAAAATTTTCTCCATTCTTTCTATCAGTAATGTGGATAGGTTACGGGACTTTATAAAACATGTCTTTGTGGATAAAAGATACACTGGTGAAAGGGGCAATGACAGACCTCCAAGTGTCAAAATGGTTAGATTCATTCACTGCTTTCGTGTTTGCCTTACAAATGTGGCCAGTATTTTATATGTGCCGAGCCCTCTATATGGAACGTTTTGTTGTTTCAGAGCTGATTTTAACCAAAATTTCCCGGTCTTATGTAGGGTGACAAAGCGGAAATAAATGAGCACAGAAGAGTAAATTCCTATGGGAGTGGGTCTCGAAGCCCTCCATTTGAAGACACTTATGATCGTCGCTACAGTGACCGGCCAAGTCCTGGATATGATGGATGGAGGAGTCCTGGATCTGAGCAAGATAGTCAAAGAAACAGTGATTATGGAAGGAGTCCTGTCCGTTCTGTGCAAGGGGTTGTTAATGATTGGAGGCGGGAAGATAGATTTGGAGATGGAAGGAGCCCCGACGGAGACTCCAGGGCTGGAGGCAGGTCACCTGACAGTCAAAAGGATTTCAATGTTTCCAGTCCTCCTGTGGTTCGTCCAGTTAGAGAAATTTTGGGTGAGAATGTCACCCCTCTTCGTGTTATTGAACCACCAAAAGTCAGCAGTGGCAAAGCTACCGAGGTTAATCATCCTCGTGTTATTGACCCACCAAAAGTCAGCAGTGGCAAAGTTGCTGAGGTTAATCCTCATACTCAGGTAAGGCTGCTCACTTTATTCAGACCAAGCATGTTTTTTTTTCTCTTTTATCTATTTAAATTATGGCTTAAAACATATACGGCCGCCTAAACTTGAGCGAAATAGTCATTTTAGCACCTGAATTCTTCGGGTAGTCATTTAGACACTAAAATCAACACTTTGTGACCAATTAGACACCTGGACGCTGACTTGGCAAAAAAAATTACCACAAAAATGCCACGTATGTCTGCATTTGAGTGCCACATCATTATTTCAATAAAAAATAATAACAAAAACAAAATTAACAAAAAAAAAAAGCAAAAAGAAACCCACCTCTTCCAGGTCGGGTTCACTGTGCACAGAAAGAAACATTGAATTTCTTTTCTCACTCTGCACAAAAATGGAGGTCGGTAATGGAGTTTTTTCCTCTCTAATTGAATCTAGGTCTATCCCTCTCCTCTCACTCACTCTCTTGTGTGTCTTCCTGTACATAATTTTGAAATTCGACCTCCCTGGTGCGTCTGCAATGGAGGCCGTCACTTCTGTGCGAGAGAGGCGGTGGTAGAGTCCAGATCGGGCTTGCGCTCCAGGACATCTAAACGATGTCGTTCACGGCGTTGCTCGACGACCCAATAGGGGAGTCCAGGCGGTGGCGTAGGCGGCCAATCGACGATGTCGCCGAACCGACATGTGACCCGTTTGAGGGCGGTCGCCGCCTCGTAGGGCGGCCCACTTGGCGGCTTGTTGTCGAGCTCCCATAGAATATCCACCTTGTTCCGCTTTTGAGCGATTTCGACGGCGGAGGAGGGGCTCGGGGTGGAAACGCACGCATCGGACTGGGGAGTTAGGTTTTGAGATTAGAGAGATTGAAATTGGGGGTTTGGGGAAGGGGTAATTGAGGGAACGAAACAGGTTGGAGTTCAGAAAGGGGAGATAGAAGAAGATTGTCAACAACGGTGGTTGTGAAGGCGGCAAAAGGGGAGGAATTGGCGTTGATCCATTTTCCGGCAGAGGAGGAGGATAAGGGGAAAAGTTGGGTGGGTTTGTTTTATTTTATTTTTTTTAATTTTGTTTTTGTTATTATTTTTTTATTGAAATAATGATGTGGCACTCAAATGCAGTCCTACGTGGCATTTTTGTGGTAACTTTTTTTTGCCAAGTCAGCGTTCAGGTATCCAATTGGTCACAAAATGTTGAGTTCAAGTATCTAAATGACTACCCGAGAAATTCAGGTGTTAAAATGACTATTTCGTGCAAGTTGAAGGGGCCGCATATGTTTTAGGCCTTTAAATTATTTGTAGCTTTCAGCTCTCATCTTCTATCTTTATTGAGGTATATATAGCATAGGTGGGAGACGTAAATCTTGTTCACATTAGCTGCCACAATGATTTTGGTGGTTTTAGGCTCATTTTTTTAGCCCTTGTCCATTTGGGAATCCTCCATGTAGTATGCTTTTGGACATCTGGTTGCTCATGATTTCATTAATATGCTCAGTAATTTTTATTTTATAGGGGTTAGCTATATCCAGATTTAATGCTTTGGAAGTATGTCTCTGTTTGATTATCTGAAGTCTGAATCCTGTTTGAAAAGCTTATTTTCAATTTAGTTGTAAAATTTTCATCTTGCCCATCTTTGACCGATTTATTGTCACTCTGATAATATTAGTCAACTCTGGTAATTGACATACGCCTGTTTTCCCCTAATCTTGCTACACCAAGCTTGCCTAGCTAGCCTATCTCCGGTATGTATAAGATGCCACATTGAACTTTATATTGTACTTATACCTATTACTTTGGATCTGAGATCTTAATATACTGTTTCAGAGAACTGCTTCATCAAGCAGTTTGGCATCCAGTAGTGGGAATCCAACAGAAGTTAAGAAGGTGGATTCGTTAATTGATTTTGATGCCGACCCTGCGCCTCCAGCATCAGTTGCAACACAACCACAACAACCAGCATCTGTTCTATCCAATGCACCAAGTAGTGATAACTGGGCATGCTTTGATAATGTTTCTGAACCCCAAGTTTCTCAACCCCCACCAAATTCAAACACATTGGATTCCGCATTCGCCCAGCTTTCGGTTCCCTCTCCAGCGCCTTCAAACAGTGTATCAACACCAGCAAGCTTGGCTGATTCCCTCTTTGGTCCTGGACCACAAGTTTCAACGGCACCTTCAACTGTGGCACCAAGCAACACAGCATTGCCTAACAACAACAACACTGGAACAACACTGGGCAGTTTTTCTTCTTCTGCAAGCGTTCCACCAACAAATGGCGTTGCAGGGCAATGGTCAAATATGCAACCTCAACAGCATTCTATGTACCCTGGTTCTGGTAGTCAGCTCGCTGCTTCACAATTTACGTCCTCTTTCCCTGGGTCTTCTAGCAGTCAGGTGAGTACTTGTAAAAATACTCAACTGTCTAATGTAACTATAGTTCTTGAGTCAATTTTAATAACTGGCAAATTTGATTATAGGGACTCTTAAGCAACTCTGCTGCGCA
Source organism: Polygonum aviculare (assembly GCA_934048045.1). Classification (NCBI taxonomy): domain Eukaryota; kingdom Viridiplantae; phylum Streptophyta; class Magnoliopsida; order Caryophyllales; family Polygonaceae; genus Polygonum; species Polygonum aviculare. The sequence goes on from OW204031.1 coordinate 18,855,884, forward strand.
AATGCCACAAGCTGGCCCGGCACCTGCCCAGGGATCACCTGGAGCTCCATCGCAGCCGGTAGATGCTAAAACAAGTGGAAGAAGGGAACTGCCAGCGGTATTAGATTTTTAAACTAATTAAACTATGGTGTCCTTTTAGCTCTTTTACACTTGTTGGCTTCTAAATGGTGATTTTTTTGCCATTCAGGATATCTTTACAGCGATGTATGCCCCCCAACCTGTACATGCTCCAGGCTGGCACATGGGTGTTGCCCCACACATGGGTATGCAGTATCCTATGCAATACAATCCTGCAATGGTATGTTATGTAATAAAGAGTATAGTTGACCATATTACTACTACTACTTTTTGTTAACCATATGAATGACTTGTGCATTTTTGTTACAGCACATGCCAACCTATTCACAGCCACCCAAATCAGCAAACCCATTTGATATGAACAGTGAATCTTCTTACACCCAGACACCTGCAGTATGTACTTGATTTCTCGTGTTTAAACTATATCTATATTGTATCGTTATCCCTAGCGTCTCACCTTAAAATTAAAAGGCATCTTAATAGTTAGGAATTTTTATGAGTTATGACTAATAAACCAGGATGAACCATACTTTACTTTGTCATAGCTCTGACATAATGGAGAAAATTGACATATTTACAAATCCTTCTTAGTGGCTTCAATTAGAAGATGGTTACTTCCTCAAATTTCAGGATTTATTGCTCTTGCATTTTTGCATCACAATAGCCCCTATATATTCCAAATCGTCAGATTCACAAGTAAATGTATCTAATAGTCAATCTGATGCTAGGCTGTCGCTCAATTCTTTAGTAATGTGATCTGGTGTTTCTAATGCAGTTTCCATCCATTGTGCCCTTGCAAGCTGCTCTACCAAACATGGGAAACCCCACGGGTTTGGTGCGTACATCAAGCCTCGGTACAGATACACCATCATGGACACCACCTCAGGCATCTCCCTATCCATCAGCAACCCCTCAAATGACACCATCTTTCGCCACCACTGCTGTCACTCCAGGTGATTACTATGCTTTTCTTCTTACCATCTTTTTGTGCAAATTTTCTCATCACTGCAAATTGAAGTGACTGACCGGTTACTTGGTTTATCTACCAGGCACATACATGAACCAACAGGCACTCGGCAACTTGCCCTCGAGGTAAGATTCACATAACCCTTTGAAGTGTCACACATATTATTTGTTGATGGTATTTTCATTTCTTTTGCATTCTGATTTCAGACCTCAGGGATTTGGAGGCTTTGGTAACGACGTATCCAGTTACAACCCCATGAACCCAACGCATGGTTTTTCCGGAAACTTACCAGCACCGGCCGCCCCAAATTCTTCCGGAAACCCATTTGGATAAGTGCATAAAGTTTCCTCTTTTAACTACACCCCTGTCCTTTTGGGATAAGCATCAGCTTGGTGCACCCACATTGGGCTCGTTTTGGTGAGCATTTTCTCAGTCTTGGTTTAGACACGGATACATTGGTGGGCAAAAGCAAAGAAGAGGCTAGAGGTCTTGTGTAATGTATGACAGATAAGGTTTTCAACTGTGTACAATAGTTTGCTGGCTACACGAGTAATTATAGAGGTCAATGGAGCGTAGGATGATGAGCAATTTGTCAACCGGAGGTTGTTTCATGTGTTAATTTGATGAACTGTAATGGTTTGAAAAGTTAGTGCATCTTGCGTGGACTTTAGTGTGCTGCATTTGAATGTTTTTATAAACAGAAATTGATATCTCTGCAAAGTTCATTTGGAAGAGTAGGTCATCGGAATAAAACCGGTATTTGTATTTTTGATATTTGTATTGTGGCGTAGTTTTCAATTTGGAGTTATTGGAATTGCTTGAGTTAGTGTTCTGGCATGTGTTTGGGAGACACGAATGCCATGGTAGAATATTTTAATATTTTTATGTTAAATGTGGTTTAATGATTTTTCTAATTTATGTTCATAGGATAAGAATTCGTATTTAAAAATAAGTTATGATCTTGTATTTATTTTTTCTTAAAAAGGAGAAATTCGCGTGATAACAATTAACAACGAGGTTTTGCGAATTTTGCGTGGTACACAAAGTATTCCGGGATTCCGCATGGTAACCTTGAAGTTTTGCAAATTTCATGTTATAAACTTGACATATTATAAAAAACTAGAAATATAGTATAAAATTTATCACCTACTATCTACTTAATTGCATAAAATTACCATGTGTTTCATTTTTTCAGCAAAACTATCAAGTTTACTTTATTAGAATAATTAATCTATTTTAAGAAAATAGATTTGCTAGTTTTGTTGAAAAAATAAAATATAGGATGATTTTATGTAATTAAGTAAACATTATGGGTGAGTTTTTATATGTTTTATGAAAACTAAAAAATCCAAAGACAAAATTAATAATATTATTTTACATAAAAATCATGTATCCAAGCAAAATTATTAATAATATTAATTATAATTACTTACTCCCCATATAAAAATAAATTTATAATATTTTACCTATAGTTTTAATATAAATTAAATAGTTATATACGGATAAGTAGATACGCCGTTCCCGCCCCATTCCCGTACCCGTTCCGCTCCCCACTAAGTCGGGGAATCCCCGGCCCATTAGGGGCGGGTCCCCATGAATCCCCATCCCCATGGGGCAAATATTTATCTCACAAATTTGTGATGAATTTATAATTTACTCCGTAAGTTTTAGTGTTTTAAATTCTAAGTGTGAGTTCTATCGTGTATCCAAATTTAGAAAGTAAAATACTAAGAAGAAATATTAAATTGTCAAAAAAAAACTTTTTTCTAATAAGAGTAGTTTTTATTTTATGACCTGATTTATTTTTTTATAAAAATGCTTTATAAATCGGTCGAGCTATTTTTACCATGGTCGGTGGCGACCGACTCATAACCCGGTCCATTACGAAGCTTGGCTTATGTCGATTACCGGCGTTACATATAAAACCCTTCCAACGGGTTTAACAAGAGAAGAAAACACCGCCTTCCCTTTCAATTATCCCAATTTCACCGGCGACTAGCCGACTCCCCGACTCCGATGGAGAATCCAATTTTTCCTAATCGGAACCCTAACCCTAACGCCGGCAATCAAATCCATAGCCTCACTAACTCTGCTGATGATCAAGATCGGAAGCTACAACATCTCTTCTCCGCCGTTCAGAACTTGGCCGTTTCCCGTGACTCCTCCTATGGCGTTCAGCGGGATCCTCCTACCCCTTCGAGTTCAGGAAGACGGCCGATGCAGACTGATTTCTTCCGCGAAGTTTCTCTCGTTAATGCGCACTTCGGATCGGAGCCTGAAAGGTCTCGGTGGGCGCAATTCCTGCCAGATTATCTCAGACCTGGTATGTTTTTCCTCTTAGCATCTCCAATTTTCCTACTTCTTGTTTTGATATTTGAGGCTTATAGGTAATTTGGAGCACTATCTTAAGCAAACGAAGAAGCCTCAGCTTTTTGGTAATAATTTTTGGTGGACATCGCAAGAGAGCTCTGAACAAGGTAATCATTATCTAGGTTCTGCAGTTTAAGGGGTGAGTTATCAGAGTAATTTGTACTTATATGAACACAATGGTCCTCCTGCATTGATTAAAAGTGGGTAAGAAACAGCTCCAGTTGACATGTATTGGTTTTATGTGTGACAGTTCTTTGGGAAATCCCAAATCTGTTGATTATTTGTTCTTTCAATATAGGTTCACAAATAATGTGGTGTGTATGCTGTGGCATGATTTATTGGATTTAGGATTCCCAAGAAATTCTCTGAATCAATATATGGCAGCTGAGAAGTGTTTCTGCACTCTTTCTCTTGTGTAGATGGTATAGTTGAAATACTTCAACTCACCTTAAATTTGCAGTATCTTATGTTTATTCATAAAAATTTAATGTTTTCTTTTCACTTAATAGAATTTATTTCAAGTGCTGTTTGTTATTGTAGCTGTATCAAGATGTTTTTTTTATTCTCTTGGCCTTCTTACATGCAGATTGCAACAGTAGATTGGCAACAGTAAATCAGAGAAGGACACCCCGAGTGCCGGATGGCCAAAAGGATTTACAGGTTTGAGTTTCAAATTGTTATGTTCAAGTGTGTTTATATTATTGCTACCCAAACCAATACGTTTCTTTGATATTATATTCGTAAGATAAAAGAAATGTATAGCTTAGTAATGGCTTCTTCAGAAATTATATTTGCTGCAGGCTTTGTTTGGGAGGTCTACTGCTGTGTCATTGAATTCAGCTGTCTATAGTCATTTTTATCAACTATAGTATTAACAAATGTTCTTACTTGAGAAAAATAAAGAATGAACTTCTGCAAAATTAAAGTCAAACCTGAACTGCATCATTATTGTTATAACCCAAAGCGAATGTCAACAAAGGTGTAGCACGGTATAGGCTGTTATAAATTATAAATGTAAGATTCAGTAACAAGTGTCCTGCTTTTGGGGAGTTTCTTGATGATGATGATATTGGCAACAATAACCAAACGTCAATGAAAAGAAGAGATAGACCTTTTTGCTTGCCAATGTCATGAATTGTAAAGTTTGATTTTTTTTTACCAGTGCAAGTTGTAAAATGGAGTGGAGACAACTACAATTCTGATCCTTTGTCCATTTCACTTCTTGACTGTTTTAATTTCATCTGATATTGCAGAGTTCAAAACCTTGTTCACGGAGGATTGATCGTATTCAGTACTCTAGAGATCAACTGTTACAACATAGAGAGGTAAGTACGTAATGATTTTTTTATTAAAGAATATCTACTGTCTAGGCAGATCCTTTTCAAATGTGTTATCTCGTAGTTGGATATAATTTTGTTTCATATCTCAGTCTGAGGGGAACTATTTTCATTATTGCTATTTTCTGGATTCACTTTCAACATTTCATCTTCATCTAGGAAGTCTTGCTCTTGTTTGGCTTCACTTTCAGCATTATAATTGGCATGGCTGTTTAGCATTATTTAGGCAATATCATCATGGCAGCGTGTTGCTTTATTGTTTATTTTTGCATGGCAATGTGTAGCATTATTATTTCTCTCTTGTTTCCTCTAGTAACAGAAGCTATTCTATAGCTTAAAATCCACTCCTTAAAAAATGTAAGCTCATTTAAAAGTAATGTCTTGTAAAATAATAAAATATCAAATACCTTTATTTGTTTGGTAACCAAATTCTTTGATGAGTAGAAACAAGAGAATGAGGTCTGCTGAAAAAGTATTTAATGAAAATAAGTTCTTGCAGAAATGTGGTATATTTACAAGGCAATGTGAGGGTTATTCTTCATTAACATAATGGTTGACAAGCATAACATAGCTTCCACAAGTTTGGTATTTTGTAACATAGAGCTCATGTTTTGGTGCAAATGTAATTTTAGCATACCTCAGCATGTTTTGTGCCTTATCAATGATTATACTGTATCAAAGGTAAAAACTGTTCCTGGGGCTATCTTGAAAATCAAGCAAGGAATTGAAGTGGAATTTCGTGGAGTCAAAAAGAAAATTGATCATGGAGCAACCATTGTAAGTTTATTGTTTTTGTCAATTCATTGTACAGTCTTGGGTAGAGTGATGTCAGCTCTCTTCCTTACTCCGTCTTGATTTTTATTATGTTGGTATGGGTCCAAATCGGTTTCTCTTAATTTTTGTTCTTAATCATTATGTTTACATTGGGTGGGCTATTGTATATGTTTAGGTCGTTGTTCAAGTCTTTTAAGCAGCTCTGTATGATTATTTTAGTTGCAACATTTTGAAAGCCAAAAGTCCTCTTAAATTTAGTATTCTGAGAACTTCGTTGTTAATCTATTACAGGTTGAAAAAAATGGTACAAAGAGAGGGAGTGAACTCACTTTAAAGGAAAAGAAAGAAGATAAGAAAGTATGACAGTTCTTGCCTCGTCTTCATATACCCATTCCGTTTTCATTTTATTTCGATTCTTTTTAGTATGGTGGCACTTCTGTGACCCCACCTTCTTTGTTGGTCCCTGGTATTCTTATTATAAATTCATTATCAATAATTAGCTTTTTGTGTGCTATGACGGTTTAAAAATTTATAATGCATCCATGCTCAATCATCTGCCTACTCTTATTTCTTGATGGAGAAAGATGTTTATTGTACTTCTATTTTTTCCTTCCAAGAAATCAGACTTGTCTGTATATATTGAAGGTAGAACAAAATTAATTGACCTATGAACCAACTCTTTCAGTGGTAACGTATATGGAATTGTGCTATCAAAACTTAAGAAGATTTTTGCTTGTCTGTTCCAGACAGGAAACATCAATGTGAACGCAAAGCAAGAGCTTAAAACGGGGGAGAAAGCAGCAATCGAAGAGGTATTGGCTTTTATTAACAATTTATTTTGAGTTATTATTTGCCGTGTTATAATTTGGTGAATTTCAGCTGAGAAATGCGAAATATGCTACTGAACAAAGCAAAAAAGCACAAAATGTGGTGTAGGATACAGCTTGCTGGGTCTTTTCTTCCCCTCACCAAACTGATGGCTCTGAAATGCAACTTCTGTTTTGAACAACAAAAATTTGGAGAGCTACCAGTCAAAACTTGCTTGGTCTTGTACTTGTTTTATAGCGGAAATTTTGCTCTATGGTGGAATTTTTCTAGAAAGGGACAATAATCTTCATATTGCTAAAGGACTTCAATATTACATTGTAAATTTCATATTGTGCACTCATCTGCATATTTGGCAATAAAGTAGTTTATGCCTTTTCTTGGATTTTCAACTAATATTTTAGAATTCATGTGGGAAAAAGAGATTTATTGAATCTAATTTGTTACTGCTGGTTCCCAAGTCTTTCCTCACTATATTTTATAATCTTCATGTTGCTCACATATGGCAGGGGGTCTCCAAGAAGAGAAAACGTGGAATGTCTGATGAAAGGAAAGCAAAGAAAAAGGTATTGTTGATTCTGTGCACATGTTGTTAAACAGCTTTGTCTGTGATTTTCTTTTTCTACCGTTTTGCCTACAGGGTGTATGTTGCCTGCTAACACTTGAAGTAATTGCAGATGAAAGAGAGAAAGAAGAGAGCAGAAAAGAATAGGAAACTTGGGGTTAAGAGATTAAAAATTCAGCCCATCGTGAAGGAAAAACCCGTCTCGCATTGCCGGCACTATATGCATGGAAGATGCTATGAGGTTTTTCAATACTCCTTTTTTTTTCCGAAGAGGCCGAAGAGGTCTTCGAATTTTCTCTGAATTTAAGACAGGCAAACACAATTGGTGCTGAATAGTCTCGAATTATTTAGCCACACAGATTTGCTGCATCACAGATTTAGCTATAATTGATGATTAATAATATAATAGCTGTAGCATTATTACTTCAATAAATGTCTACAACTGTGTTGCCTTTCCCGGGAACTCATTGCCTTCCATTGTAGTGAATAATTGTTTTTTCTTGTTGATCAAAGCATCTTTATAAAGAAAAGAAGATATTAAGCTCTCCGCATAACATTTTTAGTATTGTGTGGCCACTTAATGGCATTTACTTTTGAAGTTAATTGAAACCCATAATTTCTTTCCTATATAATTCACCTCCCCTTTTCCTTCCAGGAAACATATAATTGCCGAAAAGATCTCTGAGCATTGCTTTTCAGTCATATCTTCAGCACATTCTTCTGATCGTATGGCCAACCTACTGTCTGTGTTTGTGATACATTGGATCACATCATGTTAGAAGCTAATTCATTTTATGTAGGATATAAGGAATCCTGATCTTAAGTTATGCATCTTCTTTCAACTTCTGGTAACTATTTTTGGTGTATAAACCACTGGCAATGTGATCCTCAAATATAGTTTTATATGTAGTTTCAGCATTATGTTTTGGGTTGAAATTCAGCATTGTTTTTTTTTGAGTCTACTGACTAATAATTTCTTTTTCTGCCACTGTTTAAAAGAATTTTAATGCCTGGCCAAAGTAGAGTTAGAGTGGATCTCTCTCCAATTAAATCTACTATCACCACACAATTTTTGTTTCGAACTTGCTTATCAATAGTTACTCTTTCTGTTTTTCAGGGGGACACCTGCAAGTTTTCTCATGATGTAGTTCCCTTCACAAAATCCAAGGTATAGTTTGCTGGCTCAATTCTCATACTTTATACTTGGTCTTTCTTTTGAAATACTAGTTAATTAAGATGAACTATACTTTAAATTGTCCCATCCAGAAACAATGAAGCATTTAGAGAGAAATGGTTGGGGCATTAGTCATTAAATTTTCAACTATTGTCTTCATATTTTCGTCAACATCTTTGTGAACCTTAATCTGTAACATGAATTACCCTCTGAGTTATCTTTTTTATTTCGTGTTGCTTCTTCTTTTACTATTTCTGGTATCTAATGGCTCACATCTGTCTGGTCGCAATCACACAGCCATGTACTCATTTTGCTCGACAAGCATGCATGAAAGGAGATGACTGTCCATTTGATCATCAACTATTCAAGTATCCATGCAACAACTATGCATCTACCGGATCTTGCAACAGAGGTGAAAACTGTCTTTTTTCACACGAGGTACCTAACTAACATTCTTTCTAATTCATTCTGTATTGTTGTTGGGTTTGAAATCCTTGTTTTCTCCCTTTTGATTATTGTCCCTAATGGTTTGTACCCATGCCAGACTACCCCAAAGCCAGATTCTGCACCTGTGATAGACACCATGAAACCCGAGACAAAGTCATTGAAACCATCTCCTAATTCTGGATCCATTGAGCAAGTAAAAAAATCTGTCGCCTCAGGAAGTAGTCCTCAGAAAGGTCTCAATTTTCCATGGGGTGCTTCTGCTTTGCAGAAGCAAACTAATTTATCCCAGAAATCTCATTTTGCATTTGAAGCCAGCGCTCCGACTTCAACCACAAAAAAGTCTTCACCTCAGCCCTATACACCTGGGAGCAATAAAGACAATATTTTGACCTCCAAGGTAAATCAGCCAGTAAGGACGCCGAAGGGCCTAACCTTCCTCAATTCCGGAAGCTTGCAAAAGAACGAGTCTGCCAGAGATGAGAAAACTCCCCAGAAAACTGGCACCGGTGTTGAAGCCAGTGTTTTGCCCAACCAAGTTATGGTAAACAATGTTGCTAAACTTGGGGAAGAGAAACAATCCAACTTTCCAACGTTCGTGAGTAGCAGTTTGGTTGCATCTGGTGGGGAGAAGAAGAATTCTGATGATTCAAACCAGAAGCCAAATGTTGTCGTTCCTTTCCTCAAGCTCCCCGCTTCAGCGAGCTCCTCCAGCCCACTTTTGACCAGGTTAGAGAGTTCACAAGTGAAGAACTTGAGTAATTCTGGACAGAGGTCTCTCCTGTCGACTTTGGGTTTTGTATCGAAATGTGTTTCTGCAGGTACGAGGAATTCCTTGATTGGCGCGGCGGCTTTGGGGGCAGAGGTAACTAAGTGTAGAGAATCTGATCATAGTAGCGGAACCCAGTAGACGGAATCTCCGATTCGTGAGGAACCGTCTGTAGAGTCCAGTAGTAGCAGAGAGAGGCAGAACTCAACAAGACCAGCCCATCCCATTGAGGTGTTGGAATGGTTATACGGAGACGACAATCCTAGTAAACGTTTAACATGTTATTCCTCCAATCCACCTGTTTTTTGCAGGATTTTGATCTTCTAAAGTATACTACCTCCTTTGCAAAGGTAAGGGCCTTAAGTTGTGAAACAGAAGTATGTGATCAGTTGATGTATTTTATGTACGTCTATTGCAAAAATCATCTGGACTTGTTGGGAGGTAATTTGACTTTCTTACAATGGCCTATTATCATACAAGTTTATGAAATTTATATATAACTTTATTTAGACAAAAAAAAAAGAAAGAAACTCGTACATATAACGGGATTTACTAAGTATGTACGAATTGGGTAGGAATAGGATAGGATACGAAGATAAAATTGCACATAAGAGTCGTTATGGCATATACGCAACCAAAGAGAAGATTTTGTAAATTCACGTAGTAATATTAAAAAACACGAAAAAGATCCCACAATTGCCATATTTCTCTTCAATCCGATCGTATGGTAGTATCACCGGTCATTAAGATTCACCAAAAGGCCAGCATATATGATAGTCCTTTCCATGTTTTTTTTTCAGTTAGCCTATTTGCATATTGTTTTTCCAATTATTTTGATAGATTTTAATGTAAATAGGGGCTCAAACAAAAATATGATATTATTGTTAACTCATTAACTACTTCAATAAATTACTAAACAAAAATCGAATGAATTGCTAAAAAGATCATAGAGTTTATGATGAGAATTTGGAAAAAAAAAATGATAGTATAAGATTGTTTGCATTAATTCATATAAAAATTTAGAAAAATTGTAAGATCTCGTACAGAGCATTATCTTTTTGAATAGGTCACATCACATGCTTTTATATTTGGCAACCAATTGAGTTTTTAAATAGGAAATTCGTATATTTGACCGTTATCTAGTTAGTTAGGGGCTTTAACGTGCGATACAAGGGAAGATCTCTATTCTACGAATTTGATAGATTACCCGGAAGGATATATTGCATGGATTTGATAGAGTGCCTATAAAAGTTTCGCTGAAGACTTTTTTTGCACGTTACAAGATTTTATAAACCCTATCTAGGCGCCATAATTTCTCTACACTCTGATCATAGGCTCATAGCACACCATTCTCTTCATGGAGACACGATCCAAAAGGCGATGGGCGCGCCACAATCTTCCGGGCCACATGTGGCCGGAAATCCTCAGCAGGCTCCCCGTCAAATCCCTCCTCCGGTTCCGCTCCGTCTCGAAAACATGGCGCGCCTTGATCGACGACGATCCCGGTTTCCGCAGCCTGCATCTCAAACGCTTCAACAGCCGCCGTCGCGAATCGCATTTTTTCATTGCCCAAACGAAGAGGAATTGGGAAAGCAATTGCGTTGTCAGGTGTAGCAAAACTTTCGAGATCACGAGCAAGCTTGGAACCCTCGAAATATAGAGGAGGAATGAGTTTGTAATGTACAGTACGTTTATTAATGTGAGCAGCAAGTACTTATACAGAGTTTAGAGAAGAGCCTAACCCTAGTACACTTGACTAGCTAGAATTAAGGGAGTATCTAAACAATGTAAATCACGTACAGCTTCAGTAAACAACTGAATAAATACAAGATTAAATCATAAATGAATATTGTCACTAATATGCCCCCTCAAGCTGGGCTTTGCATGGAGTCGGAAAGTCCAAGCTTGGAGACAAGTTCGGTGTAGCGTGGCTTGAGCAACGGCTTGGTGAGAATATCGGCCAGCTGATCCGCAGTGGATATGTGAGAGACTCGAAAAACTTGACGTTGAACAAGCTCCCGAACAAAGTGATAGGCAATAGCAATGTGCTTCATTCTTGAGTGAAAGACAGGATTTGTGCTCAGGAAAGTCGCACCTTGATTGTCACAATAAATAACAGGCTGTTTTGGAGGCCGAAAACCGAGTTCTGAGATCAGGGACATGACCCATACTAGTTCAGAAGCGGTGTCGGCAAGAGCTTTGTATTCAGCCTCCGTTGATGATCTAGCTACACTCTTTTGTTTACGAGAGCTCCAAGAAATTGGCGTTGCACCAAGGTAAAGAATGTAACCTGATGTTGAGACATAATCATCCCGATCTCCCGCCCAATCAGCGTCGGAAAAGGCGTGAAGAATAGGAGGAGAGTCAGATGAAATCATAATACCTTGTTCAAGTGTGCCGGCCAGATAACGAAGCAGGCGTTTCAGAGCAGCCCAGTGAACATCTGTAGGGGCTTGCATATATTGACTGAGTTTGTTTACAGCAAAGGCCACATCAGGCCGAGTGAGACATAGATACTGGAGACTCCCGATCAGTGTTCTGTAATCGGTTGGTGTAGGAAGAGGATGACCGGATTGCCTGAGAAGTGTTGTAGACGCAGACATTGGCGTGGAAACGGGCTTGGCCGAATCCATACCGGCTTTTGTAAGAAGATCCTAGACATATTTACGCTGAGAAAGAAAGATCCCGGAGTTGCGTGGGAGGACCTCAACACCTAGAAAATACGAGAGATTTCCAAGATCTTTGAGGGAAAACCTTTCGGACAACATAGTGATGAGTTTCTGAACTGCGCTGGTGGAGTTCCCGGTGACGATGATATCAACGTAAACCAGGATGTAAATGAGATGCTCACCTTGGCGAAGGACAAATAGAGAGGCGTCTGAGACTGAGTTTTCAAACCCGAGATGGACTAGATACAACTTGAGTTCGTTATACCATGCTCGCGGAGCTTGTTTTAACCCATAGAGCGCCTTGTGTAGTTTACAGACATGTGCCGGATGATCACGATTCACAAAGCCAGGAGGCTGCTCGACATAGACATCTTCATACAGCGTCCCTTGCAGGAACGCGTTGTTGATATCTAGCTGCTTGAGGGGCCAGCCTTTGAGAACGGCGAGCGTTAGCACAATACGAACCGTTACGGGCTTGACCACAGGACTAAACGTTTCAGTATAGTCGCATCCAGGGCGTTGATGAAAGCCCTTGGCGACGAGCCGAGCCTTATAACGATCAATAGAGCCATCAGGGTGATACTTGGTCCTAAATACCCACTTGCATCCGACAATATTTTGAGACGAATGAGGAGGTACTAAGGACCATGTGTGGTTCAAGCAAAGTGCCTTGAACTCAGTTTCCATTGCAGCACGCCACTCGGGTATTTTTAGGGCTTGTGTGATGGTTTTGGGCTCTGGGTGAGAGGCGGTTGTAAGGTGGAGGTTGAGCTTTTGAATTGGCTTGAAAATATTGTTTTGAGAGCGAGTTACGACACCTTGGACAGGCGCCTGAATAGGGGGAGGGGAGGTTGATGGTGTAGGCGGTGGGGATGGAATAGGGTTTGGATTTTCTACGTTAATTATGGGATCTGCTAATATGGGAGATTGGTTAAGTTGGATAGAATCTTGGTGATTTGGTTCGGTGGGCCCAGGGTTTGTTGGAGGAATGGTCAAAGCTGATGTGGAGGCTGAATTAGTGGGATTTGTTAACGTGAAAACAGGATTAGGGTGAGAGCAAGTTATGGAAGGTGCGGAGGGGTAGTTAGCGCGTGCGGGCGCGTGACAGGGGCTGGCAGGGGTGGGTTGTGGTGGCGGAGGCGTGGTGACGGCGGGAAGAGGATGAGGCGGCTGAGCGGGTGTGGTGATGGCCGGGTCTGCCGGGATTGAACCCCACCCGACAGAGTACCGAGCCATGGTTTCGTTTGGGCTCGAGATTGAAGGTTCATTCGGAATCAATGGTAGAGAAATTGAATCCCATTCTCTATTCAATGATTCGTCATGGGCTGGAGGTGGAAACGTGGTTTTGTAAGGGAAGATGGTGGCATCAAATTGAACATGTCTGGATACGTAAATTTTATGGGTGGATGGGTTGAGACATAGGTAGGCATTTTGAGAGGGAGCGTATCCGACGAAGACGCAGGCGATGGAACGAGGCTCAAGTTTGTGTTTCGTATACGGTCTGAGCCATGGATAGCAAAGAGAGCCGAAGCTGTGCAAGTTTTTGTAATCTGGTTTTTTTTTTGGAGAAGCTTGAAAAACGGGGAGTCAAAATTCAGAATTTGTGTTGGGAGTCTATTGATCAGAAAAACAGCATGAGAAAAAGCGAGATTCCAAAATTTGATGGGCATTTCAGATTCTTTGAGAAGCGTTAAACCAGTTTCAACTATGTGGCGATGACGTCTTTCGGACGTGCCATTGTGTTCGGGAGTGTGTGGTGGTGAGGTGAGATGAGTGATTCCGGTAGAGCTTAAGTAATCTTTCATGGCGATGTACTCTCCACCGTTATCTGAATATAAGATTTTGATTTTTGTGTTGAAAAAGTTCTCGACTAACGATCGATATTTTTTGAAGATGGTGGAAGTTTCGGATTTGTGTTTCATATAATAGATCCAAACATATTTTGTGAAATGATCGACAAAAATTATGTAATATTTGAAACCATCGTAAGAGTGAATGGGAGAAGTCCAAACAGAGAAAATAATTTCAAGAGGAAATTTTGATTCAATGGTGGACTTCTTGAAATGAAGTTTGTGACATTTATTAATTTGACATGAATTACAATGAGATTACAAGAAAGCAGTAGTTCCTAAATCGAAATTGCGAATCAAATATTGAAAAACTCTTGACGAGGGGTGGCCGAGGGTGTGATGCAAGGTGGCTGGCGTCTTTGCTATAGAGGCATGGGCGACTTTGGCTTGATGAGGCCAGACGTACACACCATCCACGCAGTGACCCTTAAGAGTGATTGTGCCTGTTGCTCGATCCTTCACAAGAAAAGAGTCGGACAAAAAACAGATTTCAGAATTATTTTCAGCACAAAATTTTGAAACAGAAATGATATTTTTGGAAATTTTAGGAACTAAAAGAACGTTTTTAAAGAGAAACGAGTTTTGTGAATGAAGTAAAGTAAAAGAGCCGGAGTGTGTGATTTTTAAACCCGTTCCATCACCGACGAAGAGATCGTCAGGACCCGAGTAAGGATGATGAAGGGATAAGGCATTTAGGTCGTTTGTGACGTGGTGAGAGGCTCCACTATCCATAAGCCATTGGGAGGGGTTCGGTAGGGTAGAGACGGTATTGGCCTGAGGAGAGGATTGAGAGGGGAAGCGGTTAGAGGAGGGGAGACGAACCTGGGGGTAGTCTTCACGAAGGTCAGGGCATTGGTTGATGACGTGACCAACCTTGAAGCAATATTGGCATCTACCCTTGAATGGTTTTTGGTGTTGTTGTGGCGTAGGAGTAGGGTTGGGCCGAGTGGGTTTGTTGGTGTTGTGCGTCCAGGTTTGTGATGGATTGGGTAAGGTTGAAGATTGTTGAGCCATGGTGAGAAATCACGAATGGGGTTTTGTGGAGGATCGTATTTCTGCGACTGATACCATATAGAGGAGGAATGAGTTTGTAATGTACAGTACGTTTATTAATGTGAGCAGCAAGTACTTATACAGAGTTTAGAGAAGAGCCTAACCCTAGTACACTTGACTAGCTAGAATTAAGGGAGTATCTAAACAATGTAAATCACGTACAGCTTCAGTAAACAACTGAATAAATACAAGATTAAATCATAAATGAATATTGTCACTAATACGAAAGCCTAGCAAATCGTCACTTGAAGTCGAAAAGCGGCTGGTACCCGGTAGGCTCCATGGACGGAGTCATAATGCTCAAGAACCCGGTTTCGGATACGGAGCCCGATTTGATGTTGTGGAATCCATCCATTAGAAAAGTTCGAGTTCTTACCCCGCCAGTGATCGATCATAGGGAAACGCCTAGAGGACGTGGAGTACGCAACATTGATCTTGAGCTAGGTTTCGATCCGTTTATCCAAGATTACAAGCATGTCAGATTTGTCCAAAGTCGTTTGGACTGCAGCCTGCTTTCGGCCGCGGTTTACACCTTTGGGACGGATTCGTGGAAGGCGGTTGGCGGATGCCCTAATTGGCGCCTTTGCTTCGAAAGGCGTGAGTCGGGGAGAACCAAGTCGGCAAAAAGTGTGTGCTTGAAGGGTGTCATGTACTTGGTTGCGAAGACGGTGGTCGATTATAAGTATTGTTTGAAGTTGGTCTCCTTCGACTTGAGGGAGGAGAGGATCGAATGGGCCAGCTGCCCTACAGAGAAAGGCGTCGACCTGAGCGAAGACTATGATCTCGTGATCACGCTGGTTGATGGTGGCTCTTCCGTGGTTGTGGTCAATGTGTGTGAGTTTAATCGTGGGAGGATTTGGGTGTTGGAAGGCCACGGAAGCGAGTCCATGAAGTGGATTAAGCGATACACGTTCGCCCTGAGGATCATGGAAGGCATAGGGTCAAGTAGGTTGCTCGCGAAGCTCATGTATATGAAGGACGATGGCGAGATCGTGTTGCAATGGTGTGTTGGTAGAGTCACATCTTACAACCTTGAGACCAAGTCGGAAAAGGTCGTGAAGAGTTGGAGGAAAGTGCCAATATGGGGCGTTACGGCTTATGCTTATGTAGAAAGTTTGTTGCTTCTTAATTAAGTAGATGATTTGAGTATTGATTGTTAATGTTGCATAGTTAGTTACTAACTTCCACGGGTCAAAACTAGAGGTCATGTTAAGTTTCTTTTAGTTTTGAGTTATTGGTCTTCATTCAATTACGTTTTTACACAAAACAGCCTGAGTCGGGCCAAAAAAGTCAACGACCATATTCACTTCCCTACTTTCTCTTGTCCAAACATTCCTCATTAATTAGCAAAAGTCAGCTATGTGCCATTGCGCAAGATCCAACATTACATTACTGATCTGGCGTGACATGACCCAACTTAACTCATAACCCGATTAACCCGACCGAACCGACTTGTTTGACGGTCTAATTCTAGCCCGTGATCGAATAAATACCATCCACGTAGCAAAAAGATTATATATAATGCTCACCAAATCAAGCATTCCTCTGGTTAGGATGCTTCTTGCCAAGAAGATTATATATAATGCTCACCAAATCAAGCAATTCAAGATAAAACTGGAAAATTAATGGCGCCCAGATCTGATCAAATGATATGCAAGGAAGTAAACAACGGAAGAGTAACAGGTGCTACCAATTGCCAGGATCAGTACATTGTACACAGCATGCAGCTTAAGCAAGAGAGAAAACCCATCATAAATTCATAGCTAACAAGGGTGCTACAAAGTACAAACATACAGAAGTTACACATTTTTCTTCTGTTGTAACGAGAGATCGAACGAGAACAATAAAGCAAGAACGACACACAGATTTACGTGGTTCGGTAACGGTGTGTTACCTACGTCCACGGGCAGAGAAACCGTATATTATTATGGAAGACAGAATTCGGAATACAGAGGTCTAGGTATTTCGAGAGCTTATATAGTGACTCAAGAAACCCTAGGTACAATTATGGGCCGCAGGCCCAAAACAGATTGTGATAGGCCCACAAACATAAAACATAGTGTACCGTGTGGCCCGGGGGCGACTCCGCCCCCCGGACCCCCAGGCCAGGGGGCGCGTCGCCCCCCTGGACCCCCTGACTCGCTGACCGGTCAGCGAGACCCCCGTGCTACCTGTCGCAGTGTGTGATTCAGATTCAAGACATATTAACGTCTTCATCAACCAGCTAGCATGACTACACATGCATTCAAAGCGATACATGACAAAATCAAACGTACATTACATATGGGCTTAATTAAGTTAAAGCTGAATCAAACTCTCCATGTATGCCCATGAATTACCTTCCATCAGAATCTTCTTCAACAGAATACTCTGTTTGTTAGTTTCAAGGTTTTAGGAGGTCAACATCCCATTGCAATTTGACACTGGAACCGCAAACAACATCACACCCTTCTTCGTAAGGTATACGAATCTAGCGCTTGCCCCCCAATCAGAGAATTTTTTTCCAAATTAGGCAGTTTTAAAATTTTTATTCTGAAAATAGGCACGGATGAAAATTTATTCCGAGAATAAGCACTTTTAGATTTGGAGACGCTGGCTGGGACAGCGTCTTTCGCTTTTCTGTGCCTCAGGATAAAGACGCTGGCCCGGCCAGCGCCTTTCATTATTTTATTATTTTTTTCAAAATTAAAATAATATTATTAAAATAATATTAAAAAATAATAAAATTATGAAAGACGCTGGCTGGGACAGCGTCTTTTTGTTAAAGACGCTGGCTGGGCCAGCGTCTTTCATTATTTTAATATTAAAATTTAATATTATTTTAATATTAAATTTTAATATTATTTTAATAAAATTAAAATGAATTAATTCAAATTATTTGCCCAAATGATTTAATAAAATTTTGTATTTTTCTTTTGCTATGGTTTAAGGGAAAGACCGGTATACTTACATGTCTGATCAAAAGGCGTTATCTCGTTCGATTATATTCCTCGTTATAAAAACTTCACTTGTGTATATCTTATATATATATATATATATATTTTAGAGGTGTTAAACGGGTCGGGTCAGGTGGATTCCGGTTCGGGTTCAGGTTGAGTGTTGGTTCGGGTCAATTGGGTTACAGGTCAAGTCGGGTGGATTCTTGACATTATTTAATATAATGTAATAATCATTAATCATTAAAACAAGTCAAGTCGGGTCGGATCTTGATAGGTTATTGTGTGGGTTCGGATCGATCTAACAGGTCAAAAATTTGATTTTTTTAATGATTATTATAATAATATTATAAAATAATAATAAAATAATGAAAGAAGCTGGCTGGGCCAGCGTCTTTCATTATTTTATTATTATTTTAATATTATTTTAATGATATTATTTTAATTTTGAAAAATATATTAAAATAATGAAAGACGCTGGCCGAGCCAGCGTCTTTATCCCGAGGTAAAAAAAAAGCGAAAGACGCTGTCCCTGCCAGCGTCTCCGAACCTAAAAGTGCCTATCCTCGGAATAAATTTTCATCCGTGCCTATTTTCAGAATAAAAATTTTAAAACTGTCTACTTTGGAAAAAATTTCCCAATCAGAAGTAAAGCTACGTTCTTGCATCACCACGATGAGCGAGTAGGCTGAGTAGCGTCGAGTCCAGCTCAATGACGCAAAGTCCTCATCTCCCGAACTTCCCAACGCCCATATAATGACTTGGTTCTCCCGCAGACTGACCAATGCTAATGAACTCCCACCATCAACCGTGGTTAGAACTTGAGAGTACATCCCTGACTCGGAAGGATCTACGGGCAATCGAGTGGAAGCAAACGTCTCGAGGCTCAAATCAAATGACACCAGTTTCGTAAGCCCTGAACTGCCATTTCCTACAAGGGCGTATAAAGCACCCCTCCAGCAAAGTGCTCCTCCTCCTAGAGCCGAAACATCGCGGTGCCAGCTGGACGAGGACCCCTCCTCATCCTGCAGGCCGTCATGGGGACTCATCGTTTTCCATGAGTTAGTCCGAAGCGTGTAAAGGTAAACAATGCCCCTTCCATAGGCAAACCTGACAAACTTATAATCCTTGATCAGGGGATCAAAACCCAGGCCAAAGTCTAAATAGTCGACGTCGTTGTTGATTTCGAGAGGGAGGGAAAGCATCCGGGTTTTTCTAATAGACGGATTCCACAACATTAACTTGGGATAATGATCTAAGAACAAGTGGTGTAGCATGAACAATCCATCAACCGAACAACAAACGTCCCATCGTAGAACAGCGTGCTCACTTGGGGCAGGGGTGGCTCTCAGGGTGCTGCTAGATGGTAGGTCGGTTTCGAGGAAACCGAGCCTGGCCTTGGCTCTAAGAGTTTTGCTGCACCTCATGACGCATTCCGTAGTCCTCGTGCTTGCTTGGGCAAACAAGAGGTAGGATTCAATAAGGTTGTTGTTAAAGCGAGTGAGGTGCAAATGGGCGAAGCCAGGATCGTCGATCATGGTGCGCCATGAGGTTGACACGCAGCGGAATCGAAGGAGGGATTTGACAGGGAGTCTTGAAAGTATTTCAGGCCAGAGCTCTTCCGGAACATACCACGTTTTCGCCAAGCTTCGGTTCTTGTTCTTCTTCATGATGATTCCTAAGAAACAAACCGAGGTCAAAGGACTTCAATTTTGCATAATTAAGATGCTAAATATGGAAAAGTAAAACAGGGTTAACATTTACAAACCAAGTATCCAGCAGGCTACAAATTCGTTCCAAAACAAGGATCGATGCTCAACTAAACGAGGCTGCTAAGGCTTTCCACGTACGTTTGAACAAGAACGAACGATTTTTATAATTAAGGGAATGAAAATAAAAGCTTGTTAGGCAAGCTTTGGTTAGTTCAAAACCCTCATGGTTCGTGGCTTGTTAGGCAAGCTTCACCAATAATACTGCTGTTGATACGGGGATTAGCCGTCGGTGGCCCGATCTTCAACACCATAGACTCAAACAAAGGAAACAAAGGAACAATGGTCAGAAATGACTCGATAATGAAAGAAACAACAAGGAAACGAATCAGAAATGAAGAAGAAACAAATGATAACAATGGAAACGAAGGATAGATTGATAATGGAAGGGATAACCCAACGAAACAACACAAAGACCCTCGTTGCTTTTAAAACGAGAACCAGAATGAATGATCGAAAGACCAACCCAATACAACCCTACACAAGAGGAGAACGCAGCTCCAAAAGCACAAGGAGGATGCTTGTGATCGGCTGCTAGCACCAATCCTCGATGGAATCGACACACACAATCACGAGCCAAGCTACAACCATCGAAACCGAACCTCTTCAAGAGGCACTCGGCCCCCTTAGGGAGAAACACTCTCCAAATCTGATTTCTAATCAAGGCTAGGCTAAAACTCCTCAAATCTAAAACTAACTATGGCTATTTATACTAAAATGCTAAATAAAAGAAATTACATTAAAAGCTAACAAAATGCTAATGGCCCAAAATAACCAGTGTGGCCCAAAACACAACTAGGCTGGAAATTGGCGTTTCACTCAGCTAGATTTGCATCTTGGTCCTTGCAAAGGTTCTCCTTGGATGTCCTGGAATAATCCTTCATCATCCTCCCCTTCTTAAAGAAGATTCGTCCTCGAATCTTGTGTGTCCTCTACGTCAACATGGGGCTGGATGAAGTCGTTTGCTCCACACGATTCTTGATGCTCTTCATGAAGTAGCTCGGAATATGTATAATCTGAAGAAGACATAATGCTACAACACTTTTCAATGTTAGAATGAAATCAAATCCTCACAAGTGTTTCGCTCATGTGTTTTCACTCTAAATCTGATTTTATGATGACCCTTCCATTGCATATGTGCTTGGCTTGGAACGACTATGAAACAAGGTTGGACACAAAGACACTAAACAGAAACAAATGCATGACTCACAAACAGAAAGTTCAGAGAAATAGGATAGATATAAGAAGAACCCTTAAGAATGATCGAAAAACCCATGTTCGCACATGAACAAGAACCCAACGAAACAACTTAAAAACCCCTCTTTCTTCAATCCTACACACTCTAGACTCTTTGTTTGGATTTTTGTGGATGACTCTAAGGAATAAAAAGAAGAATAACGATGAAAAACTTACATGCTCGTGTGTGATTAACAACCCAAAGATGCGTTGTGGCTGGTTGGAGGGTGTCTTGGCTGGTGGCTGAGTAGGTGGTGAGAAGTGGCGTGGATAAAATGGGAGGAGAAGTTGACTTCAATTTAATTTAAGAGCTGGAAGTCTCCTTTAAAATTTTGAAGTCAATTTGAATTCAAATTCAAATAAAGATGCAGCTGGGTCAAAGCTAAAATGTAGGAATGGACTTAGGAGCTTTTGAATTTGAATTTAATTAAATCAGAATATAATCCTAATTTAATTAAAATTTTGTGGCTGATTGTGGTTGAATTTCGAATTTGAATGGTATTCCTAAGAAATAGGAGGCGTGGGAATTGATTTGTGGAGGTGAGGTGAGTTTGTTTCAGCTTTGAAATAGTATCCCTTGAATGTAGGAGACTGAATAGGATGGGTTTGAATTTGCATTTAATTAAAAGAAATGAATTTCTTTAATTAAATAAATTCATGGCTGGTGATAATATGAAGGTGGTGGTCGTTTTTGATGGTGGTGGTGGGCGTAGGTGGCTGGAAGGTGGCGGTTTAGGCTGATTTAGGGTGTGTTTGGTCTGGGCAACAACCAGGCACAACATTTCTGCTCATCAAGGGGTTAGAAAACCAATTAAACACGAGAAAGTAAGGTATGAAAGACTAACCAAGCGATTTTGTTCTTGGTGACACAACCGACTCTTTTTTGGGTTTTCTAACTTGACAAGTTTGCTTGTAAAGTGTTTTTGCTGATTGTGCAGGATGTCTAACGAAAGCAGTGATAACACACCCAAGAGCCCGGAGCCAATCCACCCCGAGATGTTCAAGTTGTTGACCTCACTCAACAGCAACATCACACGCCTCAATACTAGGATGACGGCCTTGGAGACGAGAGCCTTGGCGTTGCCTCCACCCGTGCCAAGCGTAGCTTTGGGAACCGATTCAGCGGCACACCAACAAGGCACCGGCGATGGCCCGGACCAAAACGCCAACAACACGGACCCTAACTTGGCGTCCACATCACAGCAACATGGTTTTCAAAACCAAACCAGGGAAGTGCCTCATAACTCTAATCCATTGCGTAATTCCTCGGGCAATCTTCCTAGAAGAGTGCCTATTGGTCCCCAGCTCACTCCCCTCCGGGATGAGCATAATCGTGCTAATAGTTTCCAAGGATTTCAGGACCAAAGAGGATCGCCAAGTGACATGGACCTTTCTATGGACTTTATAGTTGGGTTGCCTAGGACTAAGAAGGGGAGGGATTCAATCATGGTTGTAGTGGATAGGTTTAGTAAGATGGCGCATTTTATAGCATGTCATAAGACCGACGATGCTACTAATGTGGCTGGATTATTCTTTAGGGAGATAGTCAGATTGCATGGGGTTCCTAAAACCATAGTTAGTGACCGAGACACTAAGTTCCTTAGCCACTTTTGGAGAACCTTATGGAGTAAGCTAGGAACTAAGTTGTTGTTTTCTACCTCTAGTCACCCTCAAACTGATGGGCAAACCGAGGTCACAAATAGGACACTAGCTACGAATCTTAGGGCCATAATTAGAAAGAACTTGAAGATGTGGGAAGAGGCCTTACCTCATGTGGAGTTTGCATATAACAGGATTGTTCATTCTTCTACTAAATTGACTCCATTTGAATGTGTTTATGGTACTAACCCTCTCACCCCACTAGATCTTACCCCATTGCCAATGAGGGAAAATGAGCACTTTGACGCAGGAAAACATGTGGAGTTTATTAGGGAATTGCATGCTCGCACCAAACTGAAGTTGGAGCAAAAGGCCGAGTACAATGCAAGGAGAGCTAATCATGGGAGGCGCCACGTTGTTTTCCAGCCCGGAGACTTGGTGTGGGTTCATTTGAGGAAAGAGAGATTCCCGGAGCAAAGGAAGAACAAGCTGTCCCCTCGAGGAGAAGGACCTTTCAAGGTGCTTAAGAGGATCGGGGACAATGCATACAAGCTGGAGCTGCCCGGTGATTATGGTGTAAGCGCAACTTTCAACGTCGCTGATCTCACGCCATACCTTGCTCTTGATGAAGACTTGGATTCGGGGTCGAATCCTTTCCAAGAAGGGGAGGTTGATGAAGGAGCATCCAGTCAGCCACCTCCAAGCGCCCCAACACTCTTTGAGGGGCCAATCACTAGATCCCGAGCTAAGAAGCTACAAAGTGGAATGCATGCCTTTGTGTGTTTCATTTGTGCTAAGGAGGCGAGAGCGAGCATGGAGCCATGTGCCAAGGCTGTGTGCCTAGCAAGTGTGGGCGCCATCCATAAAGAGAGCCAAGGCACAAGCGACGTCGCATGAGTGCCGCGATTGGGCACCGGCGCTGCGGGTGTGCCTCGTTTGGGCACCGGCGCTGCGAGTGTGCCTCGTTTGGGCACCGACGCCTATTTTAGGCACCCAAGAGTGTTTGTTTCATTTTGGGCCTATTATGCTGTTTTGGGCCCATCTATCTTAGAATTAATTAGACCTTTTTATTATTTTTTTTATTTCCAGAAGTGAGACATATAAATATTGTTTTGATGGTTTGGAACACTTAGACAATTCTGAATATTGAAAATCGTTTTCTCCCTTTGAAAGAGAGAGCCGAAGCTTTGCTTCATTGTGTGTGTTATTCGCAGCTTGGTTTGTTTGATTTGTGTCAATCTCTACGAAGCTTGGTGCTTATCAACGATCACGAGCCCCCTTCCTGTGCTTCAAGGCGTCGCCTTGTTGTGTAGGATTGTACAAGGTTGGTTCTTCGTCCATTCTATTAGGATTCTGGTTGAAATACATACCAGGGGTTTAATAGTTGTCTCGAAGGGTTATCCTTCTCGTCGTCTCTATCAATTTCCCTTTGTTTCTTCATTTTCAGTTCGCGTCCTTGTTGAGTCGTTTTCTCTTTGTTGAGTCGCATTTCTCCATTTCAGTTTCGTTTCCAATCAAATGTGACCATTGTTTCCTTGTGTTTTATTTGTTGAGTCGTGAACGTCGAAGATCGGGCATCCACACGGCTAACCCCGTATCAGCTGTTTTTTTTTAATTCTACTTCAAAGCTTCCGTGTGAGGTTTAGCTTTGTTTTGTTGTACGAGTTGATGCTTCATTATCTGAAATTGCCAGCAACAAACCCCAACTCCAATAACTTAAACAAGAATGATGTGCAATATTGAGACCTATTTCAAACCAAAGTTTCAATGTTGTCCAGATCTGATCAAATGATGTGCAATATTGAGACCCATTTCCAGTTCTTCTTGCCAAACAAAACCTAAAGGAGATTTTAATTAACAGCCTAAAATTACATTCAACAACGTGCATATTAGAACAAGCACAAACTTAGCTTGCCTACGCGCACTAGGAGTACATACTTATAGCTAGAGTACATTCAAATTAATACCTAGCTAGCACAAATAAAGTTACAAACCAGTCAATCTAAGGCACATGAACATGATCAACTTCTTCCCATCTACCTAGACAATTATACATTATACAACAATAGATCGTGCATCAATTTCTATCATCTTCAAAGTAGGTCTCAATCTCTTCCAGGCTCTTCCCCTTGGTCTCTGGCAAACAAAAGTAGGAAAACACAGTTGCTATCACCATCACTCCTGAAAGCACAAAGAACATCCCACCAAAGCTTATTCTCTTGGATATGCTCAAGAACGTCATGGACACTACCCCACTCGTCAACCGGTTAACCGAGACAGCCAAGCTAGTCCCTTGGGCCCGTAGCCTCATCGGGAAGATCTCCGAGGAGTAGACCCACGTGATAGGCCCAAGCCCGATGGAGAAGAATGACACGTCAGCACAAACCGCCACGATGCCCAGAGCCACGGCCCATGAGGGCTTATGCTCGTCCTCTAGGAACTTAGAGCTCAAGCCCAATGTAGCCAATGACAAGACCATCCCAATTGTCCCTAAGAGCAATAGTGGCCTTCTACCATACTTGTCAAGGCAAATTGCTGAGATGAACACAAAGAGTGACTTGCTTGCGCCCATGATCACGTTAATCCCAAACAAAACCTTCTTTTTATGTATCCCCGCGGCCTTAAAAACCTCGGGGAGGTAATAGATGACCGCATCATTGCCTGAGGCCTGCATGAAGAAGTTAATCCCGATAGCCGCCACCAGGATTCGTTTGGTGGCTCTCGACGGCTTTATAAGTAGCTCCTTCCAGACGCCTTGCCCGTGAAAGCTCGTCTTGGAAGGAGCTACTATACCAACTCCAGCTCCCGCTCCTGCTCCTGCCGTATCGCTTGCAGGTTCAGGCGGTGGCGGTGCAGCATCGTCACCGCCTAACCCTGCAGCGCCATTTGCATGCAACAACCCCGAGGCGAAAGCCGCCTTGCTAATCTCGAGGAGCCGGAGCTCGGCCTCGAGCTCGTCCTGGGACGTTCTCACGAGCACTTCCCGGGCCTCATCGAGCCGGCCTTTCATGACGAGCCACCGGGGCGACTCGGGCATGAAGATGACCCCGAGCCCGATCCCGAGAGCCGGGACGGCGGCGAGTCCGAGCATGATCCGCCAATTGAGGTGGCTGGGGAGGCCGGAGAGGGCGTAGTTGCAGACGTAGCCGAGCAAGATCCCGACGGTGATGAAGGCCTCCGGCAGGGACCCCATGAACCCCCTGGTCACCGCCGGCGAGATCTCGGCGGTGTAGAGTGGGGCGATCATTAGCGAGTATCCGACGCCGATCCCGGCTATAACTCGGCCGCCCATGAGAAATGCGTAGGAAGGGGCAAAACCCATTAGGATTGCTCCGATGAAGAACGTAGCAGCGGCGAGTACGATGGTGTATCTCCGGCCGATCATGTCGGAGGTCTTGCCGGAGGCGAGTGAGCCTATAAGAGAACAGACGTTTAGGGATCCCACGAGGATTTCTTCTTGGAAAGTAGTGATCTTCAGGGTCTCTTGAATGTAGAGGATGGCTCCGCTCATGATTCCTATATCTGAAACACCAATTCATTTCCAAGATTGAAACTTTAGTAAAACCCGGTACTCGGGACCGAAAAATCTCAAGGTGGGCAACCACGAAATGATCTGAAAATGAATACCCAGAATCCAATTTTGAGTAGTTTACCGTATCCGAGGAGGATTGAGTTGGTGGAGGCCAAGAGGGCGCAAGCGAGGGCGTATTTGTTCATGTTGATCAGTCCTTTGTGACGAACAGAGGAGGATGAAACAGGGGAGGAGATGCCCTCTGGAGGATTTGAGATCGGAACGTCATTTGATTTGGTCTCAGAAGAATTCACCATTTTTTTGGGTTTTCTGGTTTTCAGTGTATTCTAAAAGAAGAAGTTGTTTTTGAAAGGGGGCGTTTTGTGGATGAGAGTGAGGAGTGGAGAGTGAAGAAGAGCAAAGACGAGTTTTATGGGAGAAGAAAAGGCTGCACCAAGTGAAGAGTGATTTTTCATTTTCTTATTCTTTCTTATTTTTATTTGATGATATGAGTGAGTGATACTAGGGAAAGAGAAGAGTGATTTGTGTTGATCCACGTTTCTTAGGCGCCCGTTAAAAATACTAGTACAAATCCCGTACCATGTACGGGTAATGTGAGTATAAACTTGATTTTATCGATCCTAAATTAAATTTAAACCCGAGTTTATTTTTTACCCGGTAACGTATAACCCAAATCCGGACATATTGACCTATATATGTATATTTACTTTTTTTTTTATAATTTAAATTATGAGATCTATTATTTTAATTGATTAGATAGAATCCTCATAAAAGGTAAATAAAATATTTTACCTAACTTGAAAAACATTTTAATAATTTAAACGAAAGTTATGTTTTCTTAATATGATAACAAATTTAGATAAGATATCAAATTTTAGATAAGATATCAAGAGCATATGAAGAAATTTTTAATAAGGTACACTTTAAAAAATAAAATTAGTATTTTATTCAGCAATGATGATGTGGCGCAAATTTTTATAAAAACTTGGATTCTGCTTTATATTGTATTATAGTAGATATTAAGATTTTCTTTGGTGATTATCAATGTGATTGAAATTTGTCAAATTGAAAACTACAAGAGATATAAGATGAGGCCGGGTTCATTTTGAATTTTCGATAAGGTTGCTAGCTATGAGAGTTCGAGATGGAATGATATGGTGTATAAAGAGTATGTTTTGATTTGATTATATTGTTAATTTGGTATTATTTTGTATATTGTATAGTTTAATGCATTTCATTTTTTCCATAGTGAATTGAATAGTTAAGTAGAAAGTAGTCATAATCTTTGCCATAAAAAGAATTAAAAGGTCATAATCTTTGAGATGTCTCGTGGGAAGTTCATATGAGCAAGGGGTGTGTGTCACTCTTTGTCATGTTCATGAACAACAAATATAATACTATATTTTAAGAAATAGTTGTGTAGGATGGTTAAGACAATGCAGGATAAATATGCCAACTAGGGAACTTGACCAAAGATTCATTAAGGTTTGCCAAATAAATTAAAAATGGTACAAAAAGAATAACCATATGGTCATATTTAAGATTTGATTGGGTCGGGACTCAAAACTCGTTGAATCGGCTCAGACTTATTTTGATTATGATATTATTCTAATAATATTTTAGTTATAATATAATTTTGATAATCATAAAAAATTGACATATTTAACCCGTTAAATCGACTCAAACCTGCACAAAACCCAAATCCTAATTGAATGAACCACACAAATCACAAGTTTAACTAACCATAGGATTGTAATATTTCAGGTTGTAGCTGCTAAAACTGAAATCCTTATACGGACATAGATCCGGAAATCCGTTTTTCAAACTAGAGAGTATCAATTTGAATACGTACTCATTGATGTCATTTGATTGATGTGCGTAAGTGGAGGAGTTGGTTGTGAATGCAAAATGAATGCCATTAGCTTAGAACAGTACGTAGTATACGCGCTTTCGCAACAATAACAGCAACAACAGCATACGCCAACTTGTATATGAGTGGTGTATGATAAACCCTATTTATGAGATTTAGGGTTCGAGAATTAACCCACACGTCAAAAAGATTGCCAGGGGACAATTTTTGCTAAAGATCTTCACCTAAGTGCTTAGATTCCTTTGATTTTATGACCCTTAAGAAACTAGAAAAGTGGATTCAAGGATCTAATCCACCTCTAATGTTCAAGTCAATCAATTCATATTTGACTATATTTTGTTATGTCAAACAAAATTGAATTCCGCCCCTTACAACGATACAACACCAATGTTAATCGTTGTGATATGATAATTGCAACCATCAAAATTCTTTCGACCCAAATTAAACCGAAAAATCACTAATCATTGGTGATGCTATCAAGTAAAATATGTAACCAGTTCCCACAGTAGGTGATAAAAGGCATGATAAGAGAGTGGTCCATGTGAATTATGCAAACCAAAATGGTATATACACTCAAAAGCAGTTTCATTCTAGCCTCATCTCCGATTCCGATGGATCGTGTTACACAAAAATATAAGTAGGGACTTGTACAAAAAAAAAAGCAAGACTATCTCTTTTGTTATCTATTAGTCTACATACATTACTTAGCAACAACTCCAACAAGAGATTGGGTTCGAGGGCCCAACACAACACTGATAGTGATCGAAATGCAATCACAACTCATGCAAAAATGCATGTAATAATGCGCGGATATTCGATGGATGTTTTCAGGCCATACGATCACACTTTGTAACGATAAAAGAGATGAGTACGTTCATGCAAAGTATTGAGTTTTTTTCGGTGAAATATTGTTGGTACACGAAATTAAAAATGACCTTCAACCTAACTTAACCCTCTCACCAATTAACTGCACATCGCTATCACACAGTCACACTACATGACTCATTTCCCATTGTCCTTTTGTAGCATGAGAATCAGGATTGTTGCATTGTTTCTTGAAAGATCGAAATGGTGTCTAGAGATGTTAGCAATTAAGTTTGTACCTTCCCACATCTGCAGCCAAAAAAATGAAAGAATTAATGGACAACATATAACAAAGGGTCAACCCTTACTCGTTAATTAGCTTAGGCTCTGTTCGGCGTTAGTGGAATGGCCGAATGGGTAGTGTGTTCTATTAAACAGTAGGGGAATCCTCCAAAAAAATAGCACCCTTGTACCCCAAGGGAACTGAATTCTGCTAGCGTTTTTCTTCTTCCGCTCTCCGCTACTTGATATGCTGAACTGAGCCTTACTCTTTTGGTCCGACGGAAACGTACTTAAGAAAAAGGTGGAATCTCAATTAAGTTAGTTCAAAAACAATTAGTGTGTGTGGCCCAACAATCTAACATGGAGGTACGTACTTAAAGCCATAATCCTCTGAACATTACATGGTTGGTTGTCTTCATTGATTGAAAGATATAAAGGTTGTGATAATATTTTTTGGCAAGGCTCTCTTATTTGTTTCCTCACATCGAAAAAAAGATGAAAAAGAGAAAGAGACGCCCACTACATGCATGGAGGACTGAAATCTTCCTACTTTTTACAAAGTGCCAAACATTATTGAGATAGGACGTACATTTTCTGCCAAAATGTATGCATCATTTCATTTACTTTACGTAGTACCAATGTAGTAACTAATAATTTACTTTACAGGATTTACTGCCTTGATGCTGAGGATTTTTTTACTGAGATCCACAAAAAGTATATTCACTGATGAAGTGAACGGGTTATTTAGTTCTCTTTTCTTATAGCTAGGTACGTAATATGATAGCCTAACTAATCGATGAATTAAGCATGGTGTAAAAAATGATTATGAAGCTCGACAATTCTCAAATTTCATTACAATAAGTGAAGAGGGGTCAGAGTCGTCTAGTGAGTGGAGACTGCCTCTGATGTACATATTTCAACTTTCATTACAAAAAAGAAGAGAAGATAGAAAAGATGTACATGAAATAAAGAAGCGATTGACCACAAATGACTAAAGTGTTAATGAATCATATTACTTTTATGTACTATCACAACACATGCAATTGGGCAAGTTGTAATAATGCAAAGAGACGTGGTGTCCAAACTACTCAAAAGTCTCATCACACATAATCAAAGTCACTGGTGATTATGGGTTTGCTTCTTCATAAATTTTCATAAGACCATTAACCCGGACTTGAGCATGGGCCCTTAGCAAATTAATATAGGCAGCCCAATTCTTCCTTGTACATGGGCCCATTAAACTATAGTTCTTGGCAGCCCAACAAAGACCACATGATAAGATTGTTGAGCCACATAAATATCTATATATGTGACCATATAAACTGAGAAAGATAGTGACTCTTTTGTCATAAGATAAATCATAAGACCTTTTTTTTTTCTTAAGTGCGAGAAGAGGGCCTAGCCCTTGGGTGATGATGTCCAGCTAGTTGTTGAACATTTCAATTATCGTCATTCTACTTTTGACATTTTGACCGTTGCAACTTACAAGTATGATATGTTTTGTATATAGTTGTAGTTAACGTGAGCAATTAAATCAACATTAAAATAAACACCGCTAAGCTTAACCAAAAAGACGATATGGTATTATGGTGAGCAGGAATCAAGATTCTTGCATAGTGCACTACTATGATAGTCGAATCGATGACTTATGTGTACTACCCTTAGAGACTTAAAAGTTTGATTGAATGTCCAAAGTCCACGGCAAGAGAACTAAGACATTAATCATTTCTCCTTTTTTTTGGACATTTTCTCCATATATAAGGTAAATTCCAAGATTAGTGTTCTTTGGTTTTCATCATGACATGTACATTATACCATAAACTACGTACTTTGGGGGGTAATGATAAACAAATATGGCCATATAGACTTCCCACTACCATCTTAATTTTCCAAAATCATTAACCAAGTGAGACTCAAATTTAGCACTCCACATCCAATATAAACCGAACCAAACGGGCAGGACGACTCATAATGCGTGGCTCCATTTCCTCTAGCTTCCAAATTCCAACCCTTTTTGAGATTAAATGACTAGACGGGTTAAAAAGCTAGACGATCCCTGTACAAAGATAAATCATTTAACGTCTAGACGGAGCCTAGAACAATGACCCTATACTTTTAGGGTGTCTTTGTGAACTTCTTTGGGGGTAATGATAACAAAAGAAATCACATTCCTATAGACGATGTGTTTATACTTCTGACCAAAAAGATAATCATATTTATACTAATGACACATGGCTTCCATGATTCCATGCTTCCCCACTACCATTTCAATATACATTTCATTTTCATGCACACTAATTTTCCAATTTGGTTAACCAAGTCAGACGTCGGAACCAAATTTAGCACCCACACATCCCGGATAAACGTAACGATACGGCCAGGAAAAGAGTGGGCCCCGTTCCCCCATCTTCCTCTTCTTCCAAATCCTCTCATCCCCGCCATGTGGAACAAGTCGAACAACAAAAAAAAAAAACACATTGCACAAAAGAGTCAGACAAACGCCAAGCCGACGACAACCACAATCCACCAAACACACTCAACTTCCACTTTTCCCCAAAAAACCCCCCAACCCCCACTTTTCCCTCGCACCCCCACTACTCGGTCATCGCCTGATCCATTCCCCCCGGAGGGGCATTTTCGTCATTTTACCCCCACCACCACCACAACCAATTACCCATGTCGTCGTCGGCGCCGGCTTCCGCCCCTCCTCCGGCGAGCACCCCCACCGCCTCCCCTCCGCCGCCGTCCACCTCTCCCCCTCCTCCTGCCTCCTCCGCTCCCCCGCCCTCCTCTCCTCCACCGCCGACGAGTCAATCTCCACCTCCGCCGGCGTCGGGAACTCCTCCGACGCCTCCGGGCACGAATTCTCCGCCTCCGCCTCTCTCAAAAACCCCGCCGACCCCTCCGCCCCCGCCGGGCTCCTCTTCGACTCCTCCGCCGAGCTCCTCCTCCTCGCCGTCGTCGTTTTCTTTAGACTCCAAGGCTATAATCGGAATTACGATCGGCGTAGTGGTGGTACTCGTGGTGCTCGCCTTGCTGTGTTGTTTCTGTACGAGGAAGAAAAGGAGGAGGAGAAGAAATGATCATGGAGATGAGCACTACTATAACCCTCCTCCTCCTCCTCATCTCAATAATCATCCTCGTCCTCCACCTAAAGGTTCCATCTTTTTCCCTATTTGCGATCTGATTTTGCATTTCAGATGGCCTTTCTTTTGACTCGTTCTTCAATCATGGAAGTTGTGAAAAATCTGATCTTGAATTCGTCCCAGCTCAGGGTTTCAAATGATGAATGTAGTATGTGTAGAGATCATGATAAGCTGACTTTTTGTGGTACACCCATGTGCTTTTTGGATTGTGTGTTTTCTGGTCATGAGTATGAAATGGTTTGTGTCTTGTTTTGTTTATAGATGATTATCATGGTGGCGCTGCCCAACCTTGGCAACCACAGAGCAATCCCTCATCACTGCCTTTTATAAACGGCGGTGGCATTGCTAGCTCCAACTACTCAGGATCCGAGGGCCCGATCCCTCCTCCTTCCCCTGGAATGGAGTTCGGTTTCTCTAAGAACGCGTTTTCGTACGAAGAGCTCGACCGTGCAACCAATGGCTTCTCTGATGCCAACATCTTGGGACAAGGCGGTTTTGGCTATGTGCACAAAGGTGTCCTTCCAACTGGGAAGGAAGTGGCGGTTAAGTCGTTGAAAGCTGATAGCTTTCAGGGAGACCGCGAATTCCAGGCGGAAGTTGAAATCATCAGCCGGGTTCATCATAGGCATCTTGTGTCGTTGGTTGGTTATTGCATTGCTGGCTCACAGAGAATGCTCGTCTATGAGTTTGTTCCGAACAAGACCATGGAGTTTCATCTCCATGGTAAGACGTTTCATGAACTGTTTTTATTGTCTTTCATTTTTGTGTCTTTATCCTGTCTTGTGATGCTTGATAATACTGGCATTCATTTTCTTAGGGAAAGGTCAGCCCCCAATGAATTGGCCAACAAGACTGAAGATTGCTCTGGGTTCTGCTAGGGGATTGGCGTATTTGCACGAGGATTGTACGTTGTTTTAGTAAAATCTATCATGTTAAGGCGGCTAACATACTTTGAGACCGAAGATTGAGTACTTGTTGCATATGATTGCAGGTCATCCTAAGATTATTCATCGGGATATTAAGGCGGCTAACATACTGTTAGATTTCAAATTTGAGGCGAAAGTGAGTTGTTATTTCAAGTTTGTTATGTTAAACCACATTTTTTTTATCACTGTAATTCATTCTCTTGTACTTTCTGGGCAAATAAATTTGCTTCAGGTTGCAGATTTTGGACTTGCAAAGTTCTCTTCTGATGCCAATACTCACATATCCACCAGAGTAATGGGAACTTTTGGGTAAGTTCCATGCCTCCAAAGCCATTGTCAATCTGAATTCAGTTAGCAACCATAAAAGAAAGAATCTTATTGTGTATTATGCTTTGCAGATACTTGGCTCCAGAGTATGCTTCAAGTGGCAAACTCACAGACAAGTCCGACGTTTTCTCCTTCGGGATCATGCTTCTCGAATTGATCACAGGACAACGGCCCGTGAACTCTACCAAGACTTACATGGATGATTGTTTAGTTGACTGGGTAAAATGCATAATCACTATTCAGCTCCATCTTAGTCTAGTCTTCAACTGAGAGCTTGAGCAATTGCGTTTCCTGTACATATGATATCTTTGCAGGCAAGACCATTGCTCAGCAAAGCTCTAGAAGACAACAATTTTGATTCTCTAGTGGACCCACTTTTGCAAAACAACTATAGCCAGAATGAAATGGCTCGAATGGTCGCCTGCGCTGCTGCTTGTGTGCGCCATTCAGCCCGCCGTCGACCACGAATGAGCCAGGTATCTTTATTTTCTAAATGACAATGTATTATTTGTTTTTTGCGTTGACAAAAGGATTTTAATAAGGGGTGAATGGAACAGGTTGTACGAGCATTGGAAGGCGACGTTTCCCTGTCAGACCTTAACGACGGAATCAGGCCAGGACACAGCAAGCCTTATGGCTCGTACGGGAGCTTGGATTACGACTCGAGTCAGTACAGGGAGGACATGACGAAATTCAACCAGGTGGTGGCAGAGTATGGAAGCAGCGAGTATGGAGGGACCACCGCCAGTGAGTCCGGACTCAACCCATCCGGTTCGAGCAGTGGACCCCAGCGAACCCGAGAGGTGGAGATGGGTAGCTCAGAAATCGTCACTGGAGAATCGGAACCCGAGAAGGCGATGAAAGACAGCTGAGCTAGGCTGATCAGTAGAAGATTCTTGATCATCTGAACTGACTAATGTTTTTAAAGAAGGCATCAACTTTTCTTGCCCTGCTCATTTGTGTTATTTCTTGATTGCAAACACTTGAATGATTTTTTTTTCATATGTTTTGTTCTCTAACACAATTTTCTTGTAAGTGTGTTGCGATTTACTTGTACAAAAGAAATCACATTGAGATTTTATACATATTCAATCCCTCATTTTGATTTGGTGACCTCAATCCTATCATAATCCCAATCCTATTTCAACTATTGAAAAAACAAATCGCTATTAATCCTAATAATCTTATTGGGAATGCACTTGTTTAGACTGTCACTTGATGATTAGCAAACCATAAACTAATTGGTTTATTTATTAATCTTTTCAACGTGCCTCCCACTAAGCACAGAAGAAAAGGAAACAGACGGCGCCTTATTCTGTTATATTTTTAACCGCTTAGTTTATGAATGCCAAACGAAATGGCGCCAACTCCTTCTGCACGTTTTCTTCTTCAACAAAATCACATCTTTTTTCCACCTTTCACTAACTATTCACCCATCTTCTCATCTCCAAACCCCAAGATCCTAGAACCGTCGTCAACGGAGAAATATGGCCACCGCTCCGATTGGTTCTCCGGTGACTTCCCCACCGGCAGACGCTCCTCCTCCCGATTTCTCTTTTCCGCCTCCATCCGACACCGCCGTACCTCCGACGGTATCCGAGCCCCCTCCGGCGGAATCGCCACCGCCTCCGGCGACCACCTCCTCGCCGACGACTCCATCTTCCTCTCAGGTGCCGCCTCCGCCGCCAGTTTGGCAGAAATCGAGCTCGAATAGCTCGGTGAACTCTCCGCCGGTCCTGGAGTGGACTTCCTCGTCTCCGTCGAAATCTTCGAATTCGACGTCGACCGAGATGTCGACTGCTACAGTGGCCGTCATCGCCGGAGTTGTTGTCGGCGGGGTGGCGATCCTGGCGATTTTGGGGATCTTTTTGATGTGTTGTTGCTCAAGAAAGAAGCGAAAAGACCAAATTGGCCCCAAGGGTTACTACGTGGCTGCCCCTCCTGGCAAAGGTTTCTTCTTGTTTCACTACTTTTTGATGGATTCATTCACATGGTTTCTTAGTAAGTCAAATGATGATTGTTGAGGTATTTGATGATGATGATGTTATATTGTTGTTGTGTTCTTGATGGATAGATGGAAACAACAGTGGGCATATGCAACATTGGCAACAGAGCAATCCTCCGTCGGCCGAGCACCGAGTCTCGAACCTTCCTCCTCCGCCAGGATCCGGATACCGAGCTCCACAGATGCAGTCAAGAAACTCCAGCATGCGTCGTGATTCTTACATAAGTGTTGGTTCGGATCACTCGAACATGCCGCTCTCTAAGGGCGTTGGATTGAGCTTCTCGAAAAGCTCGTTTAGCTACGAAGAGCTCGCAATGGCTACAAACGGCTTCTCCAAGGCCAATTACCTAGGACAAGGCGGTTTTGGGTCCGTGCACAAGGGGTTCCTTCAAGACGGGAGGGAAGTCGCCATCAAGTCGTTGAAGGCGGATAGTGGTCAAGGAGAGCGCGAGTTCCAGGCTGAGATTGATGTTATTAGTCGCGTTCATCATAAGCATCTCGTGACGTTGGTTGGGTATTGTATTAGTGGGAATCAAAGAATGCTTGTCTATGAGTTTGTTGCAAACAACACTCTGGAGTTCCATCTCTATGGTAAGCTATATACATCAATGGTTTCCTACCTTTAGAGGTTTTGATTGTTACTAAGTTGGGAATTTTAGGAAAGGGACGGCCGACCATGGACTGGCCAACAAGGATGAAGATTGCTTTGGGAGCTGCCAAGGGACTGGCTTACTTACATGAAGATTGTGAGGATCCTTTCTATGTTTTCTTGTGTGTTATACTACATTGTAGTTTATGGTCTCTTAATCTTCTGATGCATTGAATTGTAGGCCACCCAAAGATCATTCATAGAGACATCAAAGGAGCCAATATACTCGTTGATTTAAATTTTGAAGCCAAGGTCAGTTCCTCACTGTTTATTGATTTTTACTGATGATATTGGTTCCTGTTAAATTTGACATTAATTTGTCTTGAAGAGTTGGATCATGTTGCTTATAATGAACCTAAATCTGAGGATCTCAGGTTTGTTGACGATGAAATTGTTCAGGTTGCTGATTTTGGTTTAGCAAAGTTCACAGAAGAAGCCAACACTCATGTATCAACTCGCGTAATGGGTACTTTCGGGTAAGAGAAGTCTTCGCGCCCCTACTTCCGTTATCAATGTTAATTTTCTAATTTGATGTTAACTTTTTTAAATATACATGCTTGCATCTGTGTTGCAAAACTTGCAGATACCTGGCTCCAGAGTATGCTTCTAGTGGGAAACTCACCGAAAAATCTGACGTTTTCTCTTTCGGGGTCATGCTTTTAGAGTTCATCACCGGCCGTCGACCAGTTGATAGAACCAATTCTTACATGGAGGACAGTTTAGTGGACTGGGTAAACTCTTTTACTCTAGACCTTACCTTTACAAGGCCAAAAGGTTACAAAAAGTACATATCTTTATGTGATTGCAGGCCAGACCTTACCTTGACAAGGCCATGGAGGATGGAAACTTTGAAGCTCTTGTGGATCCAAACTTGCAAAACAACTTTAACCACGACGAAATGGCTCGTATGGTTGCCTGCGCTGCTGGTGCCACTTCTCATTCAGCGAAACGCCGACCCAAAATGAGCCAGGTTGACAGTACTCCATAAAACTGAAATACATTTCTTTTAACTTAAAACTGACTTGAAACTGATGTTCTTGCTGGAAAACCCGATGAGTAGATCGTTCGGGCGCTTGATTCAAGCTCATCGCTGTCTGATCTGAACAACGGAATGACTCCAGGACAGAGCAGGCTCTTCAGTTCCCATGGAAGCCCCGAGTACGGGACTGGGCAGTACAAGGAGGACATGAAGAGGTTCAGGAAGATGGTGTTGCAGAATCAGGATGCAAGTACTGAATATACTACGGGGACGACAAGCGAATATAGCATGGCGTACTCTGAGTCGAGCAACGGGAGCCAGACGACTCAGGAGATGGAGATGGCAAAGGTGAAGAAAGATGGCCGAAGCCGAAACTTCAATTAGGAGCCCTTGATCATGAGGATTTTGATGTATAAAACAGCAACATTAATTCTTTTGAGAAGTTTGTGGATGTAAAATTTGATGATGTGAACATTTTTATGTAGGAACTGAAGAATCCGTTAACATGGTTGTTGTGTTCAGATCTTGAATTGTAGGCAGTGCGATTCAAAACTTTTTTGGTGCAAATTTGATGACTTTTGCCGACATCAAACATGTTCGTATACATCACAATTGTTACAAATACCTGAGTAATTTGAATGAGATTTCTTCTGATGCATTTCTATGAATATGTTCGTAGCCTTTTCAAATATATGATTTAGAATCAATGGCCGTTTCATTGCATTACACATATAGTGGTTCAGGTTCAAAATGGCCAAGGATTTCTCTCAGACAAATGCCTCGATTGTCAACAGGATTTTGAATGGATAATCAGACTCGTCATCAAATTTGATCATCACCGAGAAACTGGACACATGGGAATTGCAAACAGTCCGATTTTGAACAATCACCACTTAAAGCATCTGTAATTTAAAGGCAAGGAATGGAGGAGCATTTCCATCAGATAGGAGCGAAAGACTATAAATTTATGTTTAATCACATACTATGATACTAGTATCATCTGAACTATGCTACAGATCATTATTGGAACTCCCAAATCCTTCCACAGTTTAAAAAGAAACACATTCACACAAAATCTACAAGTTCTCTCAGACAAATGCCTCGATTGTCTTCAGTCTTTTGAATGGATAATCAGACTCGTCATCTATTTAATCATCATTGAGAACAAACTTGTAAAAAACCAAAGAGTTTGATCTAAACCCAAATTGAAAACGCATAAGATGATGCCAGGGAATTCCTCTCAGACAAATGCCTCGATTGTCTTCAGTTTTTTGAATGGATAATCAGACTCGTCATCAATTTAATCATCACTGAGAAACTCAACATCAGGCATACCAATAGAATATTTCATACATAGTCAAATAAAAAGATTGGATCTTTAATACCATATTGAAGAGGAAGGGATTCCATCAGATAGGAGCGAAAGACTATTTGAAGTTTATCTTAATCACATATTGAATCATATGAACTATGCTTCAGAGCATCATTGGAATCCCCTTAAAAAATGAGAGCTTTGGTTTTCATAATCAAACAAAATCGGCCTCAGAGAGAAGATTAGGTTTATCAACACAAGTTTAATTCAGACATATGCTTGTCAATTAAATCGTTTAATCATCGGCCGATTCCAGGAAAAAAGATCGAATCTTTGACGAAACAAAAATTAGGGCTAAAGCCTACGAAAAAGGAGGGACTCAGCTTATGGGTGGTGATATATCAGAATGGTCGGCAAGGCGAGCGATGTAATCGACCGCCATTACGACGAACGAGACCTTTCACAGATATCATCATCGTCCCCAAATTGCATAAACGCAAACAGGAAAAAGAGAGATGAAGACTAGAAAAGAAACCCTAGAATGCACAAGTGAAAGCGGTGGTGATGAAGACAATCAACAGCGTAGAGGGTTTATAAAGAGATTGACATTAGGGTTTTCTTCAACGGCTACATAGCGGCGCATTTGTAAAATTTTGCCAGCAAGGCAGCAACTGACCAACATTAGCTCTCAATTTTATTTGTAACTATTATAATCCCGTACAATTTCCGGATAATGTAAGTGTAAATCCGACTTAATCGATATGAGATTAAATTTCGATTTGAGCCTGCTTTTTATTCAAGAATGTACATTTCAAACTTAATAGATCCAAATTCGAACCTATTAACCTATATATGTATTTATTTTTTTATCATTTCGATTATGAAATCTATTATTTTAATTAATTATGTAGAATCTTTATAAAAATGAAATGATCCCTTTTACCTGTATTAAAAAACATTTAAATGAAAATTATATTTTCATATCAAAATTAAAATCACTTTCTAATTGATTCTAGCAAGATTTGCTATTGATTTATATAAGAAAATAAATTAACCTAAAATTGGATAAGATATTAAGGTAAGTAGATAAAAAAAAAAAAATTGTCGCAACACCCAAGGGCTCAGAGAGCTCTTATAAGGGGATTTACATATGCCTCACCTCAAGGAGACTAGGGGGGATCGAACCTACGACCTGTCAGACCGATGCCCTGTCATGCTCCACTAGACCAACCCCTTGAGGTTGATAAGTAGATAAAATGTTAGCTGTCATTGCTCAAATAAATCATTATTTTATTCAACATTGATTACGTGGCGGAAATAACATGTTTTTATTCAGCGTTAATGAGCTGACGCAAATTTTAACAAAGACATAGGTTTTGTTTTATACTATTATTATGGTAGATAATAAGGTTGTATTATGCCATGTTACCAAAAAAATAGACATGGCGACTTTTTTCGTTTCCGATTCGTATCGAAAATCCGAAAACGAACACTTGTTTTCCATTTTTGTTTTGTGTCGGAAACCCGAAAACTCGCTTCTAGTGTAATATTAGGAGAACTCGGAAATGGATACTTGTTTTCCTTTCCATCCTGTGTCGAAAACTCGAAAATGGACACTTGAAAACTCGCTTCTAGGGTAAAATTATGGAAAAGATAAGTGTTCCCATACGTCCATAACATTTTTTCTTTACTGTGTGGTTAAGTTAGACGCTTAGTTTGATATTTGATTCCATAAGAAAGGTTTGTATAAAGCAACCTGAAATTCTGTATATTGCACAGTTGTACTTGTACATATATATATATATATATATGGTAGAGCCAGAAAACATGGTTTAACTTATAACACAAAGTTAGGGGATACAATCGAAAGAGTCAAAAAAATATTTTATCAACAAGCCTAAAATCATTAGACAGACGCTCTAAGAAGCGGTGAAATCTAGGGAGAGACCGTGTTTAGCTACCAAACCACCAACATTCTCAGCAGTTTCAAAGGCTAATCCGACCTGAGCACCCTTAGCTTCTCGATCTACTTGCGACCGAGGGAGAACGAGGATCCAGTGTTGCAAGGACTTGAGGCACCGACATCCCACCAGACACGACGATCTCTGCATTCAGATAACCATGAGTCATTATCACAGCCTTAGCATGTCCCAAGTAGAGCAGAACAAGAATCAGGCAATAATGATAGTCATTTTTAGACATAAAATGAAGGGGAGCAGCTCTAGGAAGACATTTTTAACTTGAATGCAATGCAGACAAGTAGAAACTCTATAACAGGCTATATCTTTAACATTTTGATCATAAGAATAGAGAGCTTAAGAATCAACCAGCTGACTAGAAATGCACTCACCAATTCCTTCGCGGACGGAAAGATTTGGCCTAATAATATCGTTGGAGTTTACCAAGAAGATATCACCAATGTATAGATGGTTGGTGGGAACATAAATACAGCAGAGTTCCTCTTCTCCAGAATAGGCCTGTAAATTTACAATGTAAACGACAATTTTCATTAGCGTGACTTGATAGTCCAACTCCGAAAACATAAAATTAGCTCAAGTATGGCTTCTTGGCAGACCTGCAGGGTAACCCATGAAGTGATGAAACCAAATGCATATTCACCAATTCGAGGATGTCTTATGATAGCCACTTCCTTAAAGGCCTGTGTGTTCTGGTCTGCAACATAGTAATCTTCTGATCAGACAATGATTCAAAACAAAAGCACCTGAAGGGAAAATCAGTATGAAGGCTCACCTGGTGAAATAGCAGAACTTATTTGTTTTGATGCATTGTAGATATGTCGAACGAAAGGCATTCTCTTTATAAACCACTCTCCAAGGCTCAAAACAGATGCTCCAAGCCAGGATGACGTGAAGACCCCCACCAAAAAGATGAATGATATTGAGGTTATAAACCCCAGACCTGAGAAGAGATATGCAGGTTGGACAATCTTGTAGACATAATCAAAACGAGAACGTTAACTACTACAGTTTTAGGTTATGCAGATGAGTGAAAAATAAATCTTGATTTCTTCTTGATGCGATTTAAAATTATTTCGGGGAAGGAACAAGGAAACTAGAGTATAACTAAAGTAAACTAAGTTGCACCACTAACGACTAAATGAACAAAAGAGATGCAATTAGACAATGAATTAACTTGGACATATTTGCTCACCAAATATATTAATCCCAAGCTGAGCATAGATTGGAGAAAAGAATCCATCCACTAAGCGTATGAACCACCATGTTATGTAGAAGGTGACAGCTATTGGAAAAAGGATAACACTGCAAACGGAATTGCAATGAGAAATTGTAAAAGCTAATACTGTAGGAAACAAGCAACAAAGCACATATGAATTGTTTCCTTCTCAAGTTAATGAATCACAAGGAACAGATAGTAAATAAAGCCATGTACGCAAAAGCATTGTAAAGTTAGCAATGCAAGACCAATAACAGATTAAGATGAAGTACACATACCATCCAGTCATAAACTTCTTGGAAGCCCAGCTTCGTATAACCTTAGAAAACGTCTGCGATTACAAATGCAGAAAACTACTCAATCATGGAGACTAACTAAAGAATGACGATTATCATTTAGCACGCAAACCATACAAACCACATCCAAATTGCAAATTTTGGAGGATAGAGGATATGATCAACTATCTTATGAGGTCCTTGATGAAGGTAACAGGTCTAGTGGAGGAATCCATACGAAACAATGGTTACCATATTTTTCCTCAAAAAGACACTTGTTATCACCATTTGGCTATAGAACCAATTCATGATTATTCATCCTTTATAGTGAGGCAAAACTCAATTTAGCTTCATCTAGGACATTGTCAAAATCCAACTCCTCACAGGATTCAGCAAAGAGCAACACTCGGTCGCTGTCATGTTTACAGCAATCAAAATAAGCACAAATTTCCTACTGTTCCTTCACACCCTAAAAACGTCATCTTTTCTTCTATAGCCTAACTCACATGCAAATCACAACTTCTGTGAGCTCTAAGCTAGAGATGCTTCCAGTTCCTATACACAGAGAAATCATACCAATTACCAAGAGAGAAAAAAACATAAAATCCTACATTGTCTCTATTCATTGGCAGCTTCCAAATTTGGAAGAGATGAAGGAATTGCACAACTCAGAAACACATAAATTAGCCCAATTGCAGCGAAATCTGTTTCATAATATGATCCTTCACACCACTCCAGCCTAATTCAGCCAAGCTCGTCATACAATTGAGCAAACCGACACCAAATTAGGAAATTCCCAAATATAACATACCAATCTCATCGAAGAAAGAAGCGGAATCAAAACCCTAGAAACAGCGAACAAACGGATCGAGCAAGATATGAACTCTCACCTCATGACCGGTGTTGTGGGAGGAAGAGGCCGCCGGGGAAGGCTTGGTGGTAGCGGAATCGGCGACGGGAATTAGGAGTTCGAGATCTCTGCTACTACTCCCAATCATGGCTGTCGTAGATTTGTCATCTCCCATCTCAAAGCTCGTTTGCATGGAGAATTATGCACGCCACAATTGAAATCCCAAAGCTCCAATCTTTTTTGAATTTCGATCGATTCAGCTTTAAATTTGTCGAGAGAGTGGTGGAGATTAGAGCTCCAATAGTGTTGTTGTTCCCTTGGGAGAATAACTTGTTCCTCCCTCTTTCTAGTTTGTTTTTTTCCTTCAAAATAATACTTCTTGTGGATTTTGCATTTGTGTTGTTGTTGTTCATTTGGTTTGTTTTGGTTTTTGCCCATTTATTTTCTTGTGGCTTACACTGAATTATTATACATATTTGCTTTCACAAGTTCATACAAAATACATCATAGTCCACATAAAAATACTAGTTTGAGCTATTCTTGTAAAGTTCCTTCTATTAGATTTATGAAGTTGTTGTGATACTAGATTACTTTGTTAAGTTCTTTCTAGCTCTAAAGAGAAGAGGAAAAGGATCCATATACTTGATCTACAAAATATCAAAGATACATTATTTATACACATGAATTTGCTTCAAGACTAGCTCCTCTATCAATCCACCCAAGACCAGCTCCTCAATCTCACTTGCAACCTCTTCAAACTCATCAACAGATCCCGCGCTCTTCCAACCAACGTCCCATGCCCCGATCCCCATTCGTCGGCTACTCAAATCTCCCTTGGCCAACAAAACAAGGCTATCATCTGAAAGATCATTTTCTGCAACCTTTTTGTGGCCCTGCAAGTCCTTGATCCAATCACACACCTCATCCAAAACCAGCTCCAAACAAGTACAATCATAAATCCTAAGGCTCATATTTTGAGTCCATTGAAAAGGCAGATGTGCTCTAAAGTATTGAGAGCCATAGAACTCCAAAGTCTCTCTTGCAACATCTAGCAAGATCTTGTCTTGGGTAATTTCTTGTAATGCTCCGTTCGGATTCATTTTCGCATTGAATAGCTCTTCTACACTCTTGACAAAATCTGGACTGCTTAAAAGGAAAGCCTTCAGTTTGTTGTCACTATGAAAGGCTTCCATTGAACCATCATGATCGACCAAATTCTTGTTTTCTTTGACATGGCTTTGATCAGTTGGATGATCATTGGCGGTTTCAGCTTCATGGGTCCTGGCAAATTTGAGCTCACTAACCGGGTAACTCCGATGCTGTTCATCACAATTTGTACCCATTTCTTCATTCATCAGTCTAATCTCATTCTCAAATTTGTCAGCTTTCTTTCCTACTAATAGCCTCTTCCGTCGCCTTCTCTTAACTGGAGTTGAAGCCTTTGCATCCGCGTTAGCCTCTTTCGCTTGTGATCTCTCTTCGACGGCATCATGATCAGGCACATCTACTTGTGTTGTCTTTTCCATTTGATATGCTTGAGCTAAAGAGTTGCTTCTTATGCTCATATAAGAGAACATTCCTCCACTCTTCAGGTCCAACTCACCTCGCGGGTTAGGTGAAATTGGATGCTTCAAGCTCAGACATGAAAACTTGAAACTGGAAGAATAGTTCACTCTTTTTACCAGACTGCTCTTGAAAACTCCTCTCAATTTCACAGCTTCAATGATCTTAATCAGTGCTCTCCTCCAATCTGACTTCTTACAGTGTAGTTCATTCATTATTGCTCTTGGTGAATGAAGATCAAGCTCAGGCCTCTTCTGAATCACAACATTCTCAGTTTCTCCTACATGATCACCTCCTAGACCCATCAGTTTCACCATCAGACTCAAACATTTGGGCTTCCTATTATGCTTCTTCAATGAAACCATTGTCATAGGGGAAGACTCGTTTGGACAGACAGCCGATGATCGGCTTGAACATGTGGAAGGCGCGTCAGAAGAGTCTAAAACTCTTTCATCTGAAGCCTCTTCGCTAGAAACCTCCATGAGTTGAGAGGAGTTTGGGATTTGAGCTTCTTCTCCTCTTCGAAAGGCCATTTTCTCCTTTGAGCAAATTTGCTCCTTTTCGCCTCCTTCAATCTGCAGCTTCTTCTTCTTCTTACTCCTCTGAGGTTTCATTTTCTTGTGGGTAGGATTTTTTTTTATTTTAGCAAACTCAACCACTCCCCTGGGATCATCACAAGTGAGCAATGGCCTGTAACCATTTGATCTTCTACTCTCCTGAGGCATGTTCTGGTGACAGAAAATTGCCCATTATAATTTACAAGCAAACCCAAAAT
This sequence comes from Polygonum aviculare, assembly GCA_934048045.1. Classification (NCBI taxonomy): domain Eukaryota; kingdom Viridiplantae; phylum Streptophyta; class Magnoliopsida; order Caryophyllales; family Polygonaceae; genus Polygonum; species Polygonum aviculare. The sequence continues at coordinate 18,900,789 of OW204031.1, forward strand.
TTGAAAGATAGCAAATTAAGTGTCAGGGAACAAAATTTCATAAACTAAGACTTACATGAAGAGAACTTGTATATTATGCTAGGAAACTTCAATGGTTGTCAGCATAGCACAGAAATATCATACAGTATTCTGAATGGTCTCTTGTTAGTAGTACTGAAAGAACAAAAATATGAACCAAACCTTATGTTCTTGAATTGAAGAGCTCAAATGGAATTCCAAAACAAGAGTTTCAGAACCAGCCACCAAAGAATCAAGCAATGCCTAACTCATATAAAACCCATGGAGGCAGCAAGAAAGTTTGTATCTTTTTACCTGTTGCTTTCTCTGTACTCATTGTCCAGAATTGCATTCGCCCACAATTCAGCAAACCCAACAACAAACCACTAATTTTGTGTCATTCACGTCATCTCCACCTTCATTGAAGAGGCAAGGATCAATAGGCTTCCGTGTAAATGAGTAGATCAAAATTGACTTTGTGGGATGAGGTTTGTAACCACCTCCAATATTCAAATGCCAAAACCAAATAAGCTGAGACAAATAACCCAGAAAAACAGGCACAATCAAAGCGGTTAGGTTTTATTCTGTTTTCTTTAATATATATATCTCCTCACTTTATTGATTGAAAATGATGGATGGTATTAGACACAGAGGTATCGTTGAGAGTATTAGTACTTCATGCATGTTTTCATGCTTTTGTCATTTGTGTTTGTAGAGATTAATTTGTATGTTGTGCATGTGTGTTTGGTATGACAAGTTTTTCTCTAGGTCAGTAGAACACCGACAAATGTAATTACTTTTTTGTCACTCCAGAGTGTCGGTTAGGTTTATAAATAGTGCAACTTTTGCTCTATGAATGCAAAGTGAATTTTGGAAGTAAGGTTGTAAATGCAATAAAATCTTCCATAACTTCTCATTTTGCCTCAGTTTCTTCACAATTTGTCACTTGACGTGGGAAGCAAAAAAACCCACCTTTGCATTACTTACAACTACAAGCATTCTTGTGGATAAATGCAAATTCAGGAAACAAGAAACGCAAACCCTCCAAAACTCTCAACAAAACTGATGGGTAGGCCAAGTGTGATGAAGATCAACCAGCAAAATCCTGGCATGGATTAGATTTGGAAGTCAATCACATAGCCACTTTGTCCCTCTGCAGATTGTATGTCTTCAACGATGGACTGATGGCTTTGAACGGCCGATTTCGGAATGATGGTTGCGTTTCTTCCGGAACTTTCTTGAGCTTGTTTTCCGACTCGTCTACGCTCGTCTTCCATCTCGCCTTCGGTTCAGATGAAAATTGACAATCAAAAGAAGCTTCAGCCTTAGCTTCTTCTGAAACAACCCAGATACGAAATAGTAACAAAAAGACTATTTTGAAATGGCAGTAGTTTTGGTGTTTTCCTAGCAGATTTGGTTATGTTACTTCTTTTTCTAATTAGACAAACTATTCACAAACCTCTAGAGCACAAGTCAAAATGGCAACATACCATTTATACTTTCAAGAGGATCTTGTTTGGTGGCATGATCAGATGTCTTCATCCGTGTGATGCACAACCAAGTTGTTTCCTCTTCTGATTGATGATCGGCAACAATAGGAATGTGCCAATGTCCTCTCTCAGATTCCTATCAATCACATTACACCAAAGAAATCCCTCTAAATCCATTCCAAGATTCAAACAAAAAACATTCCTAGGAAGAAACCATATAGTAGCTCTTCAAACCTGGATGACTACAGAGCACGGCGGTGGCATGTGGAACACCGGACCAACTTCCGAGAAACTAAACCGAACCTGAGGCCACACAAGTGCATACATAAGCCCAAAAGTTGATAAATTTTTGAACATCCTTGGATTCTAAGTTCAAAACCTCACCTGATGCCTTTCTTTCCATCTTGGAAAGAAATCATTCCCTAGAAGTTGAAATATGTGATCTCTCATCTCGTCGTTGGTCACAAGCAAGCACCTGTACTTAATGGCTGCATACAACCAAAACCTGAGGCACCAGTTATGATTATTAGCACCATTTAAGGAAGACATTGCACTAATGCTAGAGCTTGCAAGCTTTCACAAGTCAATGAGACCCACCAATCATCGTTCGATCCAGTAGGTGTCGAATACAGTGCATCAGCAGTCTTCCACCTCTCTATTATTGCCCTATTGATAGGCTCATCCATCCTTGGTCCGGTGATACGTCTATTATGCAGAACCACCAAAGGCCACTTCTTTGAGGTGAGCATTTGGCGGATCCCGTTGACGACGGCTTTGACCTGAAAACGGTTTCCATTTGTAAGTGCGTTGATATAGCAACAAAGATACAACCTTTAAGGCTCATGGATTTCTTTAGAGAGTCAATCTTGCCTTGGACAGTTGGAACTTCTTTTGACTGTAAAGACCCACATTTGCTGCATCTACAATTGCTTCAAATGGTCCATAGTAATTCAACCACCTCTGCAGTGTATTTTTTTCAGTCAAATCAAAGTATGATCCCCAAATGAAAAGGAAACAAACAAGATAGCAAAGGAAAGTATCATACCTGAAACTTCTGAAAGCCAGAGTTTTTCTCCCTTTTCAAGGCTATAGATGCTACTGATTCAGCAAATTTCTCTGTTTCCTCAGGATCAAGGTCAATCAAGGCCAACTTTTCCCCACAACATTTACATGACCCGTCCTCTTCAACAACGGTACGTGACACCGACCATTTCCCACCACCTAACCAACCTTGCCCATGCCAGCCACCCCCACCACTTTCCATAGTCTGAACTATCATCTTTGGATCCCACTTCCTTTTCCCAATTCTTGACGCCTCCTTGCTTTCAAACCACTTCTGGATCAAATCGGCGGTAGAAGGCTTGACAGATCTCACAGTTGTCCTAAGCTTATGCAACAAGTAATAGACCTTGTCTGATTTACCAACTTCAATACAAACTCTAAGAAGAGCTTCTAGTTCAGGCTCTTCTGGGTGAACACCATGATCCAACATGTGTTTCTCAACTTCAAATGCCTTCTCAACATCGCCTTTGCCACAGAACACAGATAATGCAGGCCCATATGAACGCAGTTTCGGGTTTATTCCTAGTTCTTTCATTTGCTTTACCGTGTCAAATGCCTTGTCTCCATCACCCATGGCCATTGCCATCCTAGCAGTAGAAGTTAAGGCAGCTTCATTCATGTGAATTTTCTCTGAACACATTCTTTCATATACTTCAAAACCTTTTTCAAGCGCGTACTTCTTCGCTGGCTCACTCACCAAAATCTCAGCCCTTCTCCGCTTACCAATCTGCTCTTTCATTTCCAACTCATTATACACATCTTCTTCTTCTTCTTCTTCTTCGTCTTCGCCTTCATCCTCCTCCTCCTCATCCTCCTCACTTTCTCCTTCCGACATTTCGGATTCTGAGTCTGCCGCGGTGTCAAAACTCTCTTCTGATTCAAAGCTAGACTCTTTATTAGAAGGAACCAGTATGTCTATGCTTCGGCTTTCGCTGCCGCTTTTGGCAGGATAAACAACACCCAGAGCAGCAGAAGAGCACAAATACAAGACCATAGTATAATGGTATTGCCCCATTTTAATGCCCCTTTGAGTAGCTGTATCATAAAGAGATATTGCACCCATGACATCCCCAGCTTTTGAGCACATCTCCAACTGAACTCTGAACCTGGTATCAGTAGGCTTAACCTTGATCTTGTTATTAGGCCTCTTCCACTTTTTGCCCTTCACCTCCTGATTACGTTGACCGCCTTTGACTGCTCTACCCTCCATTTTACCATTCTGACCATTGCCTTCTTCAGAATGCCATGAACCCAAAGAATGCGCCCTATCGGAAGAATACCCAGATTCCCTTTTTCTCCTGTTAGCATAATCCAAACGCTTCCTAGTCTGCCCATCACTCCTGACCCCTTCCTCGTTAATAATTACAGACCCTAATGTTTCCACCAAATTTTTGTGTACCCTTTTGTTATCTAAGCTAGATGAAGAAAACCCAGGTCTATTTTTTCTACTTGTACCATATTTAGAGGCCTGTTTGGGCGTTTCATGCAGCCTTTTTTCACCCAATGAGCTGCTCCCATGTAAAGGCTTAAGGGCGTGTTTGGAGCACGGAAATGGAAAAGCTTGAGAATTGAAGTGGGAATTGCAAGGAAGAAGAGTAGAGCCATACTTACAGGGAGCAAAGGAGAAGAATTGGGGTTGTCGATGCAAAGGATGGTGTGTGAAGAAATAGGCCATTTGTGGCCGTTGGAAACCAGTCAAGAGGATGAGGTTCTACCAAAAGCCCGGGACAAGGATAGTGCTGTCATGGTGGTGAAATTACAAATACGCCCCTGCAACTTTGATGATATAACAGCTTTCTTTGCATGCGTCTACCAACATCCTGAGGGTGACACTGGCACGTACTTCAAAGGCGTTTGTTGTTTTCCCACGCAAATGTTTTGAGAACGAGGTTTTAGAAATTTCTCATATTTGCTTGTGTCGTTAGTTACAAATCATTCACATTTAATTTTACAAAAGAGGCCTCAAGACATGTAATTATAATAAGAAATAGGATTATAGGATTACAGATGTGAGATGTGAGATGTGTAAGCATAGATAAGGTTTACATAATAGACAACATGTTCAGGTTGACTTAACACCTATCAGCCTAAACACTAACCCTTACAAAAGAAATCACCTTGAGAATCAAGCTCAGCCTTTTAACTTCTGAATAGTATTCATATATGTATAGCTTGAGAACAACACAAACAGCTTACGAAACCTGCACAGTACAGAACAAAGGAAAGAATGAAAAAGGTGCAGAAGCATTTTCTTCCAATGTCAAAGGAAAATCTAAAATCCACAGGCGAGCTAAATTGCTCAATACGAGCTAATTCATTCAAAGATAGTATGGATCGGCGTTGAGTGACCTACCAGACCCACTGGCTCATATGTTGTGCCATCGCATGAACACTTTTAAGCGGGTGCTCATTTAGAACAAAGCAGACGTCAGCACTCTGACGGGGTGTGACAAACAAGCTGGACAACCAGACATCAACAGGTCCACTATACTTGCGCAGTATGTTGGTACTGATCTATGAAAGTAACAAAGATTGTAAATTTAGTACTAAATCATGAAGTAGATACTAAACACAAACAGCATATGTCATAAAGAATTTGACAATTGACATCCAAAAGGAACGAGTCAAAGGAAATGTAAACATACTAGTTCCCATGCTTCTACTTTTCTCTCAGAATCAAGTAACAGCTTACTGCAAAAATGTAGAGAAGAATTAGCCTTGAATGTCAATACCATCAGCTCATCAAATACCAAGGACGCGCAAACTTGAAATGTGTAAAGGTGACAAAAAACTTCATGATTACCAGGAGAACAAAATCATAGAAGCCCACAGTTTTAAATATATGAAATAGGAGCACTGTTGCCTCCAAATATGTTCAGTCTTGTTCTATCTTGAATGCAGAAAGAAAACATATAATTTCATTATATGAAACAGACGGAGCTTCTTGCCCCCAACTACTGAGTTTTAAGAGTTGTTCTGTCTAGGGTGCACATCCTAATGCTGAGAAAGCCGAAACAATCTTCAGAGCTGAGCATAGGTACAATATAAGGCATATTAAATGGACCGAGAATGCACATCTCGGTGATACTTTGACAGATTCAGTTGAAAGTAGAGGATAAGAGTTGGTTTACCTTACCCCAGCATGCACATCTCGGTGATTACAGTGACCCGAAACTCCATATTTATCAAAAGTGAGTACCTAACAGCATGTATTTTAAATTAGACTTCACCAATAGGGTATTAGAATCAGCCCAGGAATGCATAGTTGGTTCTGGACTGGAACTATGATCTTACCAAGTCAATACCATGAGAAATGATTTCTTCTTCAACCAATCTGGCAATTATAGAGAGGTTCCACAATTTCCCAAAGCCATCCTATTTATAAAATATCAGACAATGCACTCATGCCAGAACTTGACAGACTTTTAGACAGAACAATGTGGAGTATTCTCATATTAAACCTGTAGGTCTGGATGATCTACAACTTTCACTTGTTGCCTGGGAACCTGAAAGTGCAATAAGAACACTTTAAGTTTCAATCATCCAGATGTGAACTATAATACGCTGTCGTTTTATAATCTCTTCAAATAATCTTTCATGAGAATTTTGCACTTCCTTATTTTCAAATGGTGATACTCGTTCAAGTTTGGATTCAGACTTACACAATCGATAAAGTGATACACAACTACAAAATCGGAATTGAAGATAGGAATGATATCCAGATAAGTTACATCACCTGTAGTATTACAGAAGCCTTGTATAGCTCATCGCTTCTGACTTTTCCCATGCCATCTGCATCACCTAATTTCAGACAATCCGTAAAAATTAGCATACATTCGCATTTCACAGTGATGGAAGTAAAACAATCTAATGAAAATGTATGCACGAGCACATAACTAGGATTCATAATTCGATTCATCTGCAAACTACTTTGGTCCTTTAGCTTATTGAATGCGGACTAAAACAAAACCAGCAACACATACCAGTTGACATACACAAGATTCTAACACTATGGCCTCGCGATGTCAAGTAATTAATCGATGGAGCAAAAAACCTGCAAAAGCCCCCAAAAGCCCAAACTCATTTACAACAGACCCCTTTTGGTAAGAAATAGCTATCAGAAACTAATAAGCAAGGTTGTATAGTGTATAAGGACACAAGAATCCACACCATGGCACTTACATGGACTCATCATCAGGATGTGCAATAACCAGCAAGACATTTTTCTTCTGCTCACCTGCAATAGCACAAGGAAAAGAGAGTGATGATGAATAACATATGAAGCTCAGTTCAATAGTATTACCCATTTGATAGAGTACCTCTTGGAAAGTAGGTGGCTTTGGCCTGTGAGAAAGATGAACAGAAAATCTTGCAAAACGAAGCGATCCACACCACCGAAATTGAAAGGGCAATCGTTAGCCAATCCATACTTAGCAACCAACAATTCAGACGAATGAAGAATTCCTGCAACCAATCGAAGTAATGGCAGTTGTTAGCTAGCAAATGCAAAACCCTATCCAACACTTGCTCGCTATAAATTCCTTGGCTTTGACCCCAATTCAAGCAAAATAATGATTTCGAAACTAAATAAGCCAAATTTCCATAAAATTGGAAGGGCAGATGTAAATTTCGATGATGGCGGAAATTGAGAAGAGGGCAAAATGCGATTTTTAAGCGACCCAATCTAGATCCAACAATTCGACTAGCTTGATCCTACGCGACAAATCGAATCAAAAATGAAGGGGTGGGGAAAAGGAGAACATCACCGACAAGGAGGCCGGAAAAAGGAACAAGTAAGTAATGACTAGCCCAAACTCGCCATCCGCCTGAGATAAGAGAATGACGTCATTTCCCGGTTGGTCAACGAGCAGGTCAAAGTTTTATCATTCGGCCCGATTCCAGCTGCGAAAATTGCTCGATGCCCTTAAAATCCCCACTTCAAAAATTACAATTTTTTTATATATCCTTTTAATAAAGTTATAATTTTATAACTAAGTACTCAAAATTATTCTTATTAATAATATGATATATTAATAAATTAATTGATTAATCATTCTCAAAAACCGAATTTCCTTCTTATGGACAACTTGAGACTGGATAATGGCTCGTTCTTAATTTGGTTTGTTGCTGTTCGGGTAGAGGTGGAATTAACTAACGCGACCCGTCTGAACTTAAATCCAAACTGAAAAGTTAGTGAAATATATAGCTTGAGAACTGAACCAACCCAACTCATTTAAGATCGAACCGAAATTGGGACCGAGTCCGAAATGATCCGAACCCACAACAATGACCCGAATCCGAAAAAACCCGATCAACTAATTGATGGAACATGACAATATTTGGGTTCGGGTATTTGTACATTCCTGACTTTACTACTTCTCTACAAATATTGAAAACTTGCAAACAATAAGAGCATCCACACTAGAGAGAGTGGGATAGTTTCTTAACTTGAAAAGAAAATAGAAAAGTAAAAAAGTCTGACAAATTTAGAGAAATGCATAGAAATGCTCGTAAGAAATTTCTTTTTCAAGAAATAAAGTGAGAGAGCCGAGAAATATTTCTCTGAATTTTTCTGACATATTTTGATTTAGCTTTTTTTTAATTGTTAAGAAATTAGGCAAAATACATACGGAGGCCCCCTACTTGTACAAAATGTGCAAACGGCCCCCCGTACTTTTTTTTGTTCTATTGAGCACCTGTACTTATTCATTTTTGCTCTATTGAGCACTTGTGTCCCAATTAGTGTCCGCGTGCATTTTACGCCCTCTGTTTAATTGCCATGTAATGACCATGTAACACAATTTTTGTCATGTAATGTCTACGTAATGCAAATTCAAGCCACGTAACATTATGTAATGCAACGAAACACTATAAAACACCACAATCAATTTTGTTTTAATTTTTTTGTTTACGGTGTTTCGTGGCATTATAAAGTGTTACGTGACTTGAATTTGCATTATGTGAACATTAAATGGCAAAAATCGTGTTACGTGGCCATTACATGACAATTAAACAGAGCGCGTAAAATGCACACGAACACTAATTGGGACACAATTGCTCAATAGAACAAAATTGGATAAGTACAGGTGCTCAATAGAACAAAAAAAAAGTACAAGGGTCCGTTTACACATTTTGTACAAGTACGAGGGTCTCCGTATGTATTTTGCCTAAAAAATTACTCCTTCAAATCTCCATAGCGGTGGATGCTCTAACAATACCTCAGAAGTCCTAATCATATTCCTTGAAACCAAAGTGTGCATGTCCTATTAACAAAATTCACTCATTCTTATTTCTCAGCTTCTTTTAGCACGATCCTAAGGCCTTGCTATACGAAAACTAGGGGTGAGTATTTGGATAATCCGAGCCGGAAAGCTGGATATCCGAATTTTTTTAGCCAAATATTTCGATCCTTTTTTAGCCGGATATTCGATAAAATTATCCGTTTGGACCGGATATCTCGGATATCCAAAATATCCATTTTCAAGAAAAAAAAATACAGGTAAACCCAATTTAAATAAAATTTATGTCCAAACATTAAGGTACACAACATTATAAAAAAAAGTATACATAAAGTTGTAAGTGACTTACCTAGCTGTTACTAGTTAGCTAGTAATTGAGATCAAAGTTTGAAGCTCAAAAGTATCGAACAACGTGGTGGAAATAACAAAATTTTGTTAGTAAAAGAAAGTTAAAGGAGAGATTCATTTCATATATTCATATATACATATATTAATCTAAAAAGGTCTTTTTGATCAATTATGATATGTGGAGTATATATATTCTATTTCTAAAAACATATATAGTATATATAATTTCGGATTTTTTTGAATATTTTTGGATATCCATTTTACTCAAAACTCCTATCTGTATCCGATTCAAATATCCGGAAAAATTAGCGGATCAGATCAGATACGGATAATAAAACTAAATTGGATACAAATATTTTTGGATCGAATTGGCAGATACTTTTGATCAGATCGGCGGATCGGATAATTTTGCTCAACCCTAAGTAAAACCATAGTTACGAAAACAATAGTTGCATTTACATTTACTCCCTGTGTTACGAAAACAACAGTATGATTGGGCCTATCAACTTCAAATAAACTCTGATAGCAATTCAGTCCGGATCATATGAAACCCATTATGATACAATCCATGTGCCACCCAATAAATAGCATCCACGTGTAAACCCTTATAAATCATTTTCTAAAACAAAGAAAATATAGTTATTTTTCTTTTCTTTTGGTAGAATTTTCCCTGGCTGCCTCCCATCTTCCTACTTCCTTAATTCGTCAATCTATGGGTGCCTGTAACTTCTTCATCAAAACTTACAGCCTTCTCCGGATAGAGTTTCTTGTCAAACCGAAACTCCTCAACAGAACTCGCCAGACATGATAGCCCTAGCCCTAGATTAGTACCAAACGACTCAAACCCATGATTTCCCTCTTTGGCTCTTAAGAGATTGGAATTATCATTGAAAAATGTTTTTTGGCTCAATTTTTTAAAAGCTGTCGTACATACTTATTGGCAGTAATAGATATATCAAGTTTCAGATGACTTGTTAATACTTAATATAGTGCATATAATGTTATGAGTTATGATAGACCTCAAACTCAGTAATTGGAACAAAGAAAGACTCAAGGCATGCACAGTGTCAACAACGCTCCTCGGCACGTACACAAAATATAGCACCCGTTTCCGGAGCAGGAAATTGCGCTCGATCGATGAAGAACACCAGGATCCTAATCAGCCATCCCGAAACCAGCCCACCACCACAGACCAAAACTAAAACCCTAGTATGATTTTCCTATGATTTGTTTGATCGATCATGAGAGATCAGAATTCCGTAACTGAAAATCTTTTTTTTTAATTTAGTAATTATCATTTTCTGATCATCAAAAATCATAATTAACATTTTCAGATTTTTGTATTAAAATTAAAATAGCCTAATTAAATTATCCGCATGGCTATTTTTAAGTGGTGGTACAAGATTGGTTTCACCTTAGGTCTCATAGGATCCGGACTGATAGCAATTGGCAACAACTATATGGTGTCACTTCACGTTACGCCTATCCTGAAATTAGGAAACTTGACCAAAAAAAAATCCCCACATTACACATACCCGTCATCCTTTTTCCGAGCTATAATTGAAAAGACCCAGACCCAAACCCACACCCTGTTTGGATTCATATCTGTCTTCGGACTATCGAAAGGAGACCTCAAAGAGAAAGGGCAAAAAAGTCTGTAAATTTGCAGAACAATGGCGAAAGCTCGGGTGTTTATGGAGGTGGGGACTGATGGCGTTGCACTCATCACCTTCAGCAATCCCCCTGTTAACGCGCTTGCACTTTCAAGTGAGATTTTGATTGGTTCTGAATTGTGTTTTTTTTTCCCCCCCAAAAATTGATCTTTCATCTAAAGGTCATCTTTGTGGGGTTCTTTTTTTGCTGCTGTATTGGGTTTTGATATTGAGATAGTGATTTTGGGGTGCAAATTGTGTTTGTGGGTTTTGTGGGTGTACAGTATATGCAGGGTTGGAGCAGAAGTTTGATGAAGCCATGAGGAGAAACGATGTGAAGGCTATTGTTGTAACTGGTAAGATGGCTTTCTCTTTATTAGGGGAAAATTTTAGGTAGATCACTTTAGATTTGTGATTGGTTGTTGAGGTATATTTAACTACTTAAAGTTCTGAGCTTGACTTTGATCTTAGTTGAGTCATCCCTTGTGTAAACAGCATAATTGACTAACTTTTATTTTAAGTTTCATTGCACTCGTTATCAACAATGGTGAGTGGTGCTTAACTATGCATTTTTGTTCATTTTCAAGGTGATGGTGGAAAGTTTTGTGGGGGTTTTGACATTAATGAGTTTGGGAAAGTTCACAAGACTGGTATGCACTTCATTCTCTTGCTTGAAAGCTTGTAAAATTATGCTTGTCTGCTGATTAGATCATCACACTCTTGTTTGTAGGAAATGTATCAGCTTTGCCGAGTAAATCTATTGATTTTGCTATCAACCTGATCGAAGGTACTGTTGTTTATCTTTTTTGCGTCGAGTCAAATTGATGACTCATCATGACTGAACATAATGTATCAAGGGTCTAAATTGCGATTCTTTATTGTCTCCTAGATGGGAAGAAGCCATATGTTGCTGCTATTCAAGGGCTTGCTCTCGGAGGTGGCTTGGAATTGGCTTTGGTTAGTTTTCTGTCATATAATCAGGTTAACGGAAGATTAACATGTGCTTTCCATTTGACACAGTATTCACATGTGTGCATTTTTTAAATTAAATGAATGCAGTCATGCCATGCTCGAATTGCGGCCCCTAAAGCGCAACTTGGGTTGCCTGAACTGTCACTTGGAATTATTCCTGGGATGGGAGGTTGGAGAGTTTTGTCATCTATACTCTGCTATTGATTTAATATTTAGGTCTGCAATCATGCCTTGTATAATGTAAAAGATCATGGATGTTAAATTCAGGGACTCAGCGCCTCCCAAGGCTTGTGGGTTTGTCAAAGGCCATTGACATGATGCTGGTAAGCGTTTATATCTCCTTCAACGTCATATCACACCATTAGGACTTAATAAGGAGGATTGTTTTTGGGTATAGTCATGAGCCTCAGTTTGTCAGGTTCAAAAGATTTACAGCTTAAGTATATGTGTGTGCACTCACTTTGATAAATATAATCGAGGTGTTACCATTTGGTTGGGTGAAAAAAGTTGGCTAGATGCCTCTAATGTCATCTCTATCATCGAGTTTGCTGTCTGGTTAACTGTTGATTGTTTGCTCAGCCAATGGAGGAAGAGCATTAAGGGTTTTTTCTATGCTGTAAAATTTTCATCTGTAGAAATTTAACCGTCAATTTTGCTCAGCAGAGGTGCTTAATGTTGTTTCTATGCTGTAAAATATTTTTTCTGTTGAAGTAGAAGTGTAGTTTGGTGTCTACTATATGTATCGTGTTTGCAACTAATGTAGTGATTCTTCTGCTGAATGCCATACATAGACGTCAAAACCAATCTCATCAGAAGAAGCGAACAGGGTTGGGCTTGTTGATGCTGTTGTACCCCCAGGAGAGCTCCTAAAGGTAGCCAGGTTATTGGCTTTGGACATTGCTCAGAGCCGTAAACCTTGGAGACGTTCCCTTCACTTGAATGACAAGATTGGCTCCCTTTCCGAGGCACACAAGATTATTATGGCAGCTAGGAAACAGGCAAAGCAGATGGCAAGGAATTTGCCTCAGCACCTGGCTTGCCTTGATGTTATTGAGCATGGTATAATTCATGGAGGCTATAGTGGAGTCATAAAGGTACTCTAGGTTGAGAGAATTATCGTTCAGCTATGAGCCCTCATCCAGTGTAAACCACCGATTTAGTACTTCTTTTTTTCCTGTAGGAAGCAGAAGTATTTAGAGAGCTAGGCTCCTCAGACACCTCAAAAGGCTTGGTGCATTCTTTTTTCAGCCAACGGATGACATCCAAGGTAATCTACATTTGGGCATTGGATGAGTTTTGTATGGGAAATGATACTATAGAATAAATCATTTGTGAATATTTTTGCAACTATAAATTTTCTTTGGTTGCTATACTTCAAGCTACTTGCCTGATAACTGTTTCTGCAGGTACCTGGAGTGACTGATGGGGGGTGTAAGCCAAGACAAGTGAAGAAAGTTGCTGTTATTGGTGGGGGTCTAATGGGTTCTGGCATAGCAACTTCTCTGATTCTCAGCAATCATTCTGTTATTCTCAAGGAAATCAGCTCTGAATATCTCTCAAAGGGGATTAAAAACATACAAGGTACAGTCTACATATCAGTTTTACCAAATAAACTGTTTCAAGAATGGGTAGAATGAGTTTAGAAATTACAACTGACAATGATAAATTAACAGTGTAGAGGAAGATTTGCCACTTGATTTATATACCAGTTGTGACAATTTTTGGGTAAAGTGTTTATCATGTGAAGAACTCTGTTGTCTATTGCAGGCAACGTGAAGGGTTTAGTTAGCAGGGGTAAGTTAACTCCTGAAAAGGCAGAGAAAGCCCTTTCCTTACTTAAAGGCGTGCTGGATTATGATGAATTTAGAGACGCTGACATGGTGATTGAGGTAAATCGCGATCACCTTACTGTCTCAGCTTTGCTCTGAACTTCTAGCAACTGTCTACCAATTCAGGGTTGTCCTGTTAATTTCTACTGATCTTGAAAAAAAAAATTGGATACTTGATTACAGGCTGTGATTGAGAAAGTCTCTCTGAAACAAAGTATATTTTGCGACATTGAGAAAATCTGCCCTCCACATTGCATCTTGGCAACAAACACATCAACTATTGACCTCAACCTAGTTGGAGAAAAGACAAACTCTCAGGACCGTGTTATCGGGGCACATTTTTTCAGGTTGTATGTCCATCCCTATGATTCTTTCTTTTCCTCTAGTAGTTTCAAATAGAGGCCATATCAAATATTTGGATAATCAATTTGAATATTGATCATGGTTAAAGAAAAGGGCTTCATCCTGTGTGAGCAATGTTTTGCTTTAGAAGTAAAAGCATGACAGTTGACTTGTTGTTTGTGCTTTCGTATATTCTCTGACACTATAATAAACATGGTATATCAATCATAATTATAATCTTCGTGAGCTGAGAACTCGTTCATTGATGAACAGCCCAGCGCATATAATGCCACTTCTGGAGATTGTACGTACAGACAAGACAGCACCTCAAATAGTCCTTGATCTCATGACAGTGGGTAAAGCAATGAAGAAAATTCCAGTTGTAGTTGGCAACTGCACCGGATTTGCAGTCAATAGGAACTTCTTCCCGTACGCCATGAGTGCACACCTTTTGGTCAATCTGGGTGTAGACCCTTTTCGGATTGACAAGGCTATTACAGACTTTGGCATGCCATTAGGCCCTTTTCAGTACGTTCCATTTTTAACTTTAGCTTGCTCTTCTTCCTGATGCATCAAGTGTTCTGTTACGTTTCTGATCAACATTGTGCTATATTGGAATTTCGATTAACTCAGTTTTTTATTATTGTGGCTTCATATATCCATTTTCAGTTGTCTTTTGACACAGTAATGTACCATAATTGATAACTTCTTTTTCTATTTTTATTCCAAAGGCTTCAAGATGTTGCTGGGTATGGGGTGGCCATGGCGGCTGGGCAAGAACTGGTAACCGCATTCTCTGACCGCGTTTTCACATCTCCTTTGCTTGGGCTTCTAATCGAAAGTGGGAGAAATGGTAACCACTATTAATTCACTTGTGTATCGTTTGATTCTGTCATTTTGAGGTATTCTCTCATATCATTTATTATTCACTCCAGGTAAAAACAACGGAAAGGGATACTACATATACGAAAAAGGTAGCAAACCGAAACCCGATCATTCAATCATGTCTATAGTTGAAGAGTCCAGGAAGAGAACCAACATTATGCCTGGTGGAAAGGTAAGTGAAAATAGCAATGAATCCAACTTTTGGTGGTAGCAAAGGTAACGTTATTAAAACTATATATGTTTTTTTTTTTCAGCAGCCCATATCAGTTTCTGACCAGGAAATTGTGGAGATGGTGCTCTTTCCGGTGTTGAACGAGGCTTGTCGCGTGCTGGATGATGGGATTGTCATCCGAGCATCAGATCTCGATGTAGCATCTGTTCTTGGCATGGGTTTCCCTTCTTATCGGTTAGTCTTCTTATCGGTTGAACCATACAAGCCCTTAAGCTGTAAACTATGTTATGAAACAATTCTGTGTTTTCAGGGGTGGCATTGTGTTTTGGGGGGATCTGGTTGGGTCTCGCCATGTGTACCAAAGTCTGAAGAAGTGGTCGGAACTATACGTTGACAACTTCTTCAAGCCATCAAAGTACTTGGAGGAAAGAGCAGCTAAGGGAGTTCCATTGGTAAGATCTTTTTGTGCTCTTTTGTGATAAAAAATGGTGAAGAGACCATTACTGTTGCATGTTCTAAGCTGCTATGTGTTTGTTCTGCAGAGTGCGCCTGGTTCAAAATCGGCTGCTTCCTCAAGATCACGCTTGTAAATCAAATCAATTTGGCTGAGCCCAGGAAGATTTCAAAAAAAAAAAAAAAAGTGGAATAAAGGTGTAAGAAAATGTTGGCAATTTGTTTGTCTCTGATGAAATAATTGGGGGTTTTTCATCTTCGCACCATTGTCAATTTATGATGCCCCAAAGTTGACAAGAACCACAATTTCACCTCGCATTTCCGAAATTAATCGAATTGCTTGTCAGAAAGTGTAAATCTAGATTTTATGTACCGGGTTTTTATCCTTTTTTTTTTCTACAGAAATGGGCATTCTAAAACAAAGCTAAGGTCAAATTAAGTGGACTGAAAAGTTTGTAGTCAAGTGTAGAATATTGAAATGAGCTCCTGCTGAACATTCCGTTTGTAGTCAAGTGTTGATTGCTTGACTTAACTTTTAATTGTTTTGTTCACAATTGATCGACTTTCCATTGAATAATACGTACACTAGTACTGAAATTTCCAAGCTTTCCAACACTCCAAAGTTGACATGAAATTTTCCAACAATGTGAGCGACATTGTTGATTAATAGCTTACCAATCTCTCATGCAAACATTCTTCTTCTTCTGCCATCAAATAAGCTGAATAGGGAAAGAGAGAACAACAAGCCTGTGAATCTACACTACAATGGCGAAAGCTGGAGTGAACATGGATGTGGGAAAGGACGGCGTCGCCATAATCACATTCAACAATCCACCCGTTAATGCCCTCGCTCTTTCAAGTATGATTTTTGCTAAACGCTCCTTAAAGAACGAAGCTTTATTATGAATTTCAGGGCGTGTGAATTTTGTGGGTTTTGGCTGTTCTTTCTGGTGTATTTTGCAGTATTTTCTGGGTTGGAGGAGAAGATTAATGAGGCGTTGAGGAGAAATGATGTTAAAGCTATTGTCTTGACGGGTAAGCTGGAGCTCTTGTTTTGATATACAATAGAATTTGAGGTGTTTAACATACTGATTTAAACCGTAATAATTGATAATTAACTTCAAGATTCTCATTATAATAAAAAAATTGAACTCTAGCATGATTTTTCAAGATGATTTTATATTTGATTCATATTCACAGACAAACTCTTTTAGATTAATATGTATACTCATGCTAGTATTATAGGAATTGATAAGTTTTTTTGGATTTCACTTGAAAGTTGTGTTCTTTGATTTTTAACTATAGTTGACTACTCACACTTCTATGCTTGATACAATTTTAGTCTGTCTTTCGATATGTAGATGAGCTTCACCAAGTGTATTATTTGAGCATTGTTTGATGTTTGGTTATGTATCTTTGTTCATTTCCAAGGTGCAAGTGGAATGTTTTGTGGCGGTTTCGACATCAATGTTTTCGAAAAAGTTCACAAAACCGGTATGCACTTCATTTCCCCGCCTCTAGTTCCTCGCCATCCATGCTTGCGTGCTCTCAAACTATCGCATTTTCATTTCTCTTGCAGGGGATATATCAATTTTACCTCTCAAGTCCATTGATTTCGCCATAAACCTCATTGAAGGTTGTTCTCTTTTTCCAAAAAAATGTTGCTCCTCTTTGTAAAATGCATAGGTCCATGACCAAACTGATCCTATGAGAGTCTAAATTGTGATTGTGTATATGTTTTCTTAGATGCAAAAAAGCCATTTGTTTCTGCCATACAAGGGCTTGCACTTGGAGGTGGCCTGGAAATGGCTATGGTTAGTTTCTTACCAATACTTCAGGTTAACAAATGTTTTCCATATGCTTAAATTTCGGAAATTTACTGAATGCAGGCATGTCATGCTCGGATTGCAGCCCCAAAAGCTCAGCTTGGCCTGCCAGAACTGTCACTTGGACTTATTCCTGGCATGGGAGGTCTGAATGAGTTTTGTTTTGTCTGTTTTTCACTGCTCTTTGTTGTTTCCATGGATGAAGAACTGAATGAGGATGTTTGATTCAGGAACGCAGCGCCTCCCTAGGCTTGTTGGGTTGCAGAAGGCCATTGACATGATGTTGGTAAGCACCAAACTTGTTTTGTTAAGAAAATATGTCATTTAGATGTATAGAGTTGGCCAGGTTTCTTTAGACCATGTGAATTCCATAAGCTATGTACAACTTATGTGATTGTCCTTTTTGTTGTTTTCTTGAATGCCACTTTTAGACATCAAAGCCAATCTCATCAGAAGAAGGAAACAAGCTTGGCCTCATAGATGTTGTTGTTCCCCCTATGGAGCTACTAAGCGTATCCCGGGTATGGGCTTTGGACATTGCCGAGAGGCGCAGACCTTGGAAACGCTCCATTCAATTAGATGACAAGATTGGGTCTCATTCTGAAGCACAAGAGCTCGTTAAGGCAGCTAGGGAACGCGCAAAACAGACCGCAAGGAACATGCCTCAGCACCAGGCATGCCTTGATGTTATTGAGACGGGTGTCGTTCATGGATGGCATAGTGGATCCATGAAAGTAATTTAGCTTCATTGGAACTCCCTTTCAGTCATTAGCTCTGTTTTGACTAAAACTTACTGACTTAGAACTCATTTGTTTTGTAGGAAATAGAGGTGTTTAGAGAGCTAGTTTTCACAGACACCTCAAAAGGGCTAGTGCATTCATTTTTCAGCCAGCGTATGACATCCAAGGTAATTCCCTTAAAGCATTATATATGTTTTTTACTCATGAAATTTTCCTTTGGTCTATACTTGATGACAGTTGCCTCATATTCATTCTTCTGAACAGGTACCTGGTGTGACTGATGTTGGTTTGAAACCTAGGCCAGTGAGGAAAGTTGCTATTATTGGTGGTGGTCTAATGGGTTCAGGCATAGCGACATCTCTGATTCTAAGCAACCGGTCCGTTATTCTGAAGGAAATCAACTCGGAATATCTTTTGAAAGGGATCAAAGTCATTCAAGGTGATGTTCTTTCACATTGTATTCACCAAATGAGTTTAGAGATTGGTAGTGATAATAAAGTTCAGTTACTAATTATCATATGATATAAATCACATCTGGGCAGGCAACTTGATGGGCTTAGCTAAGAGAGGAAAGTTGACACCAGAAAAGGCAGAGAAAGCTCTTTCATTGCTCAAAGGTGTGTTGGATTATGATGAATTTAAAGATGCTGACTTGGTGATTGAGGTAGGTCATTTTCCTAAGTTCTTGCAACTACCAAAAGCTCTCTCCTAATACAGTTTTCCCTTTCAGCTTTTTTTAGCTTTCCTAAAATACCTTTTGGTACTTTGCAGGCTGTGATTGAGAACATCTCACTTAAACAAACTATATTTAGTGAGATTGAGAAAATCTGCCCTCCCCACTGCATTTTGGCGTCAAACACATCAACTATTGACCTCAACATAATTGGAGAAAGGACAAACTCCATGGACCGTGTTGTAGGAACACATTTTTTCAGGTCACAAATTTTCTTTCAGACATTTGTTTCATCTCTACTATAGTTCCGGATTGTTTTCTTCTTTGGCTAAAAAAAAGGTGGTTCATTTGATGAACAGCCCTGCACATATAATGCCGCTCCTGGAACTTGTGAGGACAGACTCGACGTCGCCCCAAGTAATCCTTGATCTCATGACAGTGTGTAAATCAATAAAGAAAGTCCCTATTGTGGTTGGAAGCTGCACAGGTTTTGCAACAACCAGGTGCTTCTTCCCATATGGCATGGCTGCACAGCTTTTGGTCAATGTGGGTGTGGATCCTTTCCGGATTGATAAGGCGGTTACCGACTTTGGCATGCTCATTGGCCCTCTTCAGTAAGCTACATTTCAGTCTTATCTTGCTTTCTGTGCTGCATTTTTATGATGATCATGATCTGATCTACAAACTGCTTTGCAAATAAACAAAAACTATTACTTGACCACCTATATTATCCATACTTTGTCAGTGTCTGATGAAGAAGCCTTAATTCATTATTTGAAGTGCTTCTTTTTTTTCCTTTCAAGGCTTCAAGATGTTGTTGGTTACCGGGTGAATATGGCTGCTGGCCATGAAATCGCGACTGCGTACTCTGACCGGACCTTTAAGTCTCCATTGCTTCAGCTTTTGATTGATAGCGGAAGAGACGGTACCTGCACTCATTCACCTAAGCTACTTGTTGGTGTGCTTTTGCAATCTTTTCACATCTTTTTCTTTCAATCTTAGGGAAAAACAATGGAAAAGGATACTATCTGTATGAGAAAAACAGCAAGCCGAAGCCTGATCTTTCGGTTATGCCCATCATAGAAGACTGTAGGAGGATAAGGAACATGATGCCCGGTGGAAAGGTGTGTATCTATCTAGTGATAAGAGCACAAGTCCCTGATTTTTGTTAGTTGCAAATGAAGATGTTGTTAAGATTCACATTTTGTGTTGTTACCTCTCTCTGCAGCCTATATCAGTGACTGATGAAGAGATTGTAGAGATGGTTTTCTTTCCGGTTGTGAATGAGGCTTGTCGTGTGCTCGATGAAGGGGTTGTCGTTCGTGCATCTGATCTTGATGTAGCCACTGCCCTTGGCATGAGCTTCCCTTCTTACCGGTGAGTCGTTCTCGCATCCATAGAGCCTAATCTAAAACGTTACAAGATTGATTCTTTTTTGTCACTTCAACAATGAAATGCAATTATCATTTCCTAAGGAATTGGGCATGACTGTTTGAGGAAATTGACAATGTGGGTTATTGTCTCTATTGCCAGTGGTGGTCTCATGTTCTGGGCGGACACGATTGGGGCGCGCCATATATACGAAAGCCTGAAGAGGTGGTCAGGTTTATATGGCAGCTTCTTTAAGCCATCAAGATACTTGGAAGAAAGAGCAACCAAGGGCATCCCACTGGTAAGATCATTTTGTTTTTTGTCAGAAAAAAGGATCAAATCCTCTGTGCATTGTTGTATATTCTGAGCATTGTGTATCGGTTGCAGAGCGCCCCTGGTTCGAGCTCATCGGTTTCTTCAAGATCACGCTTGTAAAGCTACAAAATTTGATGGAACTCGGACACAACTTACCCAATCAGGGGTGCAACATACAATAAA
Source organism: Polygonum aviculare (assembly GCA_934048045.1). Taxonomy (NCBI): domain Eukaryota; kingdom Viridiplantae; phylum Streptophyta; class Magnoliopsida; order Caryophyllales; family Polygonaceae; genus Polygonum; species Polygonum aviculare. The sequence goes on from OW204031.1 coordinate 18,921,338, forward strand.
GGTGCCTTTAGTCATCTAGTCAAGCGGTTAAGGTTCCAACGATACTACCCAGAGGTCATCGGTTCAGACTCTCGTGGGCCAGTGAGGGCCCTCAACCAAAAAGAATTTACAATAAAGGGCTTGAATAAATAGCTGCCGTTTATATGTCCTTGGGTTATACCATTGGATGAAATAACACTTTGTAATCTCGTTTTTTTTTTATAATAATGAGACCAAGTAAACATAGTACGAATGTGTTACACGTTTATTTTATACAATGTGATGATATTAAGAAAAAGGTTTAGTGCAAACTCACAACGATAAATTCAAATCATTAAGAGTATGTACCAAATAAGTGTTGTACATAACTGATACACTAGGCTTGATTCGCCAAATAAACATGATAGGATCTAAAAAAAGATGATCGAGTGAGATGAAAGCACACAAACACAGACACATGATCCATTACTTTAACGACTATTAATCGAAAACTAGGCTAACGAAAGCGAGATTAGAGATCTTGATGATGTTTTGAAAAGATTACAACAACAGCTGGGCATGGCAACACATATATAGTTGAGTGCAATCCAAGAATAAAACTGCAAATAGCATCATGGGCAATCAAACCTTTGTAGCAAAAAAGACAATTCCTTTTGCTTTTGAGCAGAGATTGATTGCTTATGATGTTATACCATCTTCATGGATCGCCTCCTCGCCTAGGTTGTGCCGCTACACGAACCACCTCTTAAGCTCACCGGAAACCACCAAGCATCGGGGCCCAGTAGTCGGCCCCGTTATCCCTTCCCACGTGCAATGTGCATGACACCGGGACCAAGCATAGCCCTCTACTCCTCAAATCCTTTCTTGGCTCCTCCTAAGAAATAACAAGGGGAAAAAAAAACTCATTAGTTTGTTAAAATGAAGTAATTTGTTGTTTGTGATGATATATAAGTCTTTAAAGATGTACAAATGATTATGGCCTTGATACACTTGTGGGTAGAAAGTAATTTTTGGTAAAAAATATACTTTTTGTATCTCGAAATGCATAAAATTTAGTTATTTTTTTCGAATTTTGAAGTAGAAAAAGTATATTTGTTTTATAAAAAATAGTTTCTAAATGGAAGTGTAGCATGGCCGAATAACTTACATAGAAAGTAATTACCTGATCAGGTCCTCCTTTTCTCTTCAAACAATTGTCATTTAAGAGCTAAGCGAACAAAAAAGATAGCACAAAATGAAATCAGCATAAACAGCTTTTTGTAGGAATCAAAAATGAAAGTTAAGGTTTCACTAAAAATATCATCTTGCTTTTTTTTTTGGGTTTGAAATTTTAAAATGAAAGAAAGTGAACATGGATTATATAGCCCTTAAAAACAGACATTTGATCCATTAATAATTCTAAAGTAAAAGCACTAGTCTTTACCTGACCAGGGTCTTCAGGAAAGATGCAGTTCCTTTCCCCTTGAACCTGTAAAAATAAAATGAAAAATCAACAACAAAAAAAAGTCAAATATATTAGGATAAAATAATACTACTCCCTAAGTTTCTTCTTAAAAGTAGTACAGTATAACAAAGCAAACAGTTTTTTCAAAGTTAATTAATGTGTCTTTAAGATATAAAATGTTATTAAAAGAAATAATAAATTAAAAATGGTTTACTCTCAATTTAGCATAAAATCAACCAAATGCATGTCTAGGGTTTCATTTTGCTTACAGAATGTGGAATTTGTGGGTGCTGTTGTCCCTTGTTATTTCCAGATGCAGTGCCCATGTAAGGGATGCTAAGTGCCTGCACAAGTTTTAATTTTAATGTTTAGAACAACTAAGAATGCAGAAATTATTACTCACTACAAAATTAACTTTCATTTTTTAGTTTTGAAGGAATATATGAACACCAAGGAATTTTCTCCCTATATAAAACAAGGATTTTGAGTTAAATATTGTAGTGTCCACGGCTTTATGCTCTGTTTGGTTGCAGACAAAAAACGTGGGAGTGATAGAAGAGCAGAAAGAGAGAAACATCACCTCAATTTGACTCTGAAGGAATCTAATGTAACCAATTGCTTCTAACAACACAGACGCTGTGTCAGTCTGCAAAATAGAAATAAAATCAAACAATTGCAGAAATTAGCTAGAATACTAACAAAAAAAAAGTGCATTATACTATTGCACTACAAGGCATCCCTTAACAAATTTGGTAAAACAAAATGTGGCTTTTTCTCCACCTAAGTTCAAAATATCTATGTTACACGGAAACGGATTTAGGGACGGGAAAAGGAAACGAAAAAGAAATGGAGAAATACGTGATTTTCACGAGTTCCTGAGTTTGAGTTTCCGAGTTCCCGTTAGAAAATAATATAGCAAAATATAACAAACTTTTAGATTCAAATGAAAGCAGATTAACAATCCTTGAAGAAAAGAGAAACCAAGAAACTTTTATCATATGTGGTAACTTTTAATTCTGCATATACTTTTACCAACAAAAAAGAACTGACATATTAAAAACAAACAATTAGCAATCTCTATGCATGTGTTGAACTGTTGATATTTTATGTATATAATATGTATATTTCATTCCTTTGTATGATATGTAAAGTGTAATTATGAAACTGATTAATTAGCAACTAAGATGTAATTATAGTGCTAATATGTCATTGATTACTTACCTTGCCAAATGGTGAGACTAGCTGATGGAGTGCTGTAATTCTATCCCCAAATTTTCTCACCTGGTAAATTTAATGTCCACAAGTTTAATACTTAGAAAAAGTACATAAAATTAAACCTTATGCGTATATTCTTTCAAGTCATAAACTCACAAAAGCAAGAATACAATTTTTGTCATGATATTTATCTTTTGATTGGTCTACAAATGAATGAGAGATCAATGGGTGATAGTGTTTTTACTTTCCCTTTCAGAAACAACAACGAAAAACAAAACTGTTGCTGGATCTGAGAAGTAGACAATTGAGAAAGACAAGATTGATTACTCAAAGGAATTAAGTATATATCTCTATCACTTTACATTTTTTTTTCCTGTAGTTTGTGCGTTTGTACTTGTGTGTAACTATGTAAGCTAGAGAAACAAATAGAAGATATAAACCCTAAAGAAAATTTACAAAATAAAACAAACTGAGTGAAAAAAGTAGAGTAATTTACCTTGAAGGTAGATTGAGTTGTAGAGGTTTGAACCTTGGCTTTCTTTGCTATTCCACCATTAACAGCTGCAGAGCTATTGCACTACATTTGTTCCAAAATAAATAAATAGAAACTTTTAGAAAAGGAAAAGGAAAAATCAAAGGGAAAAGAATACTTTGAAGTAAATTAAAAAGACTTAAGAAAAATGCAACCTAATAAATAATCAATGTTCTAAGAAATGTTAGTCGGTTCCTAGGTGGTCCAGATAAGCGCTTGATTGCGCGGTTGAAAAGATGGATGGGTTGTAGCCGTCCAGCGTCTAAGCGGTTTTATAAGAGAACGAATAATTTGTAGATATGACATCATATATACCTCAGAAATCCGGTCTACCATAGCCGGTGGCGGATCGGGTTTGGCGGTGGTGGTAATACAAGATTGAGGAGACCAACAATTAGTAGTACTAGTAGTAGTGTTGGATTTGTTACAAACTTGGAAATTTTGCTCATTATTTGCATAAACAAACCCACAAGATGAGTTTTCTTGCTTGACATGATCCTCCATAGCCATAGCTTGTTGTTGCTCTTGGAAATGCCTCATCAACTCCTTCTCTTCATCTCCAACCAATCCACTCCTACACAAATAAATACCAAAAATCACAAAACATTACTAATTACATATAGTATGCCACAGAATAAATTAAACCCAACATGTGAACTTAATTACTCATGTATATAAGAAAAATTAACCTAGCTAGAGTTATATATAACACAAGAAAATTAAAACCCATCTCTTAAAACATCCAAAAATCCTTCTTCAAAATTAGATCTAGTCCTAGTTCAAACAAAAAAAAAGAGGCAAAATTATGTGAAGTTGGTAAAGTTGAATAAAGCAAGATAAGATAAGAGCTTAATTATGTGCACGCGTGCATGCAAAAATCAAAATGAGAAGAGACAAGACACAATAAGTAAAAGGATTAGTTTTGAGAGATTGATTACAGAAAGAGTTGGCTCCATGAAGAGGAGGTAATTTGATCTTGGTGAGTAGGATTATGGGCATAATCATCATTGTTAAGAGCCCAATTATTACAAGGAGATGAAGAGTATTGTTGGTAGGTTTGAGGAGGTTGAAAAAGGTGGAAGTTGTTGGTGGGAAGAGGAGGAGGAAACTGGTGGTTGTTGTGGTGGGTTGAGGGCGGCGCTCGGGCGGTAGAGGCGGTGATGTTCCACCAATTAGGGTTTCCGGCGGCCGTGATTTGTTGCACCGGCGACCTTTGTAAGACTCCTCTATTCATTGTACCTCTAGCTAGCTTGTTCTTGCTTGGCTTTCTTTCTTTCTTTCTTTCTCACTATTTGTTAACTTAGTTGTGCGTACAAACTTGTTGTATTTGTTTCAAGTGGGAAGTTTGAGAGAGGATAAGCCAAAAAAAACTTGTTGAGGAGAGAAGGAGAGTGAGGAGTTAAATAATAGAGTGTCTTCTTCTTCTTCTTTTTTCCTTTGAATTTTTTAATGTGCTCTAATTTTCTTTGTTTTTGTTCATTCTTTAATGGGTTTTTCATCATTATTTTTGGGGATTTTCTGTTTATTTTATACTAGTACTTTTTTAATTAAAAAAAAAGTTAGGTGGAAAAACAAAGTATGTGGTAGATCCAACCCATCAACGGGTTAGGACTTAGGATCATCAATACTTCTTTTTCTTCTTCTTTTTCCCATGATTTAGTACGTACGTTACTCGTAGTAGATCAATCAACATTAGATTAGTTCTTAATAGCAAACAAAGGTACCTTCAATGAGGCTCATTTTAATTGTTTAACCAACTTATTTCCTAATTAATCGAGTGGACGGACTAGACAAATCCAAAGGTATAAGTTTCATTGTTAAGAAGGGAACAACCTAGATCACTGATTAAGGGTCATATATTAGATAACCGATGAGTGATGAATAAAGTACGTTCACATAGACAAAGCTTGCCGAGAAGCAGTCACCTTTAAAAGAGTGTGTAATAGTTCACTAATCGAGCATTCTTACACTAAGATGAACATCGTTAAGTAGTCTACTGATAGCTAGACAGTTTGTCACCCAAATAACTTGACTCAATTAATCATATTAGTGACTTAGCTGAACCACTTGTGTAACTAGGTTTAGTCCAACCCTGGTACATGTACATGCATGGTACACCATTCTTCGGGTATTCCAATTCTAATTAAATTAACCTACAAGTTTTGTATTCCCTTCCAAGCGATCTCCCTTTTTAATTGTAGGGACATTGAAGACATATAAGATGTATTTCTTTGTTGAGTTAAAGTTTTCATTACTTTTATTGTGTATTACAATTTACTTTTATGAAATCGTGATCTATTGATTTTTATATACATTTTTGTCTATTGTGATAAATGTACGTTCATTTATAGAGAGAATGACAAAATATAGTGATTTTGTGGATTAATAAGTCATTCGTATAATCTAGAGATAATGGGTGGTTCATTTGACAAGAAAAGCATTTCACAAGCAATAGATAAATCACATGGAATATTTTTACTTGTGAACTAAATAGCTTTGGGTCCGGTTTCGGTTCGCCTCCCCTAGAATCGAGAATCGACAACTTCATCTGGTTTCGAATCGGTAGTTTAGAACTGATGGTTTCAAACCGATTCAAAAGTCACTTTATTTTTTTTTCTACAAAAAAATATATGCAAATTATAAAAAAATTATAAAAACATTACAAATCAAATTCTAAATATTTATATATAATGAGCAGAACCGCCGATTCTGAAATGGGATTAGTTCTAGAACTAGATGTAACATTTAGAGATTAACACCACAAACTCTAGATGGATTACTCTTTTTTCCTCCCATCTTCTCTATTGGATAAACGAGAGGAAGAATCCATCTTTTCATCTACAATATTATAGTATATAGTTCATATGTGGGCACTAAGTGTTGGAAGGACAAGTCTCGACCACAAGTTATAATAATCGAATTGCACCACGCATTGTTGCACCTTTTATTTTTTTTTTATTTTTTTTTGACTCGGTGAGGATTAGGATTCCGACTTAAGGTGGAAATCCTAGAGCATCCTGATGGACGAGAGCTAGCAGCTCGTGATGGTTCCAGATTGTTTCCCATGAGTGACTGTGGCCCAGATTTGCAATTTTATCGGCCACAGCATTGCACTGCCTACTCTCATATGAAATTTGGACTGACTCGAATCCGCGGAGGAATACGAGAATATCTGCAACAATCCTTTCAATTTCCCATGGACAACTGATTTGACCCTTGATGGCTTTGATAATCGTTATATTATCCCCTTCTATCTCAATTTTCTTGACATTGCTTTGTTTGGCCTTTAAAATTCCATCCCACAATGCCAAAGCTTCAACCATTAAGACTGGTACGTTGCCAAATATTCTTACAGTTCTGGTTAACGGATTTCCATCTGCATCCCTAATAATCGATCCGCCTGAAGCATTGTTGCACCTTATATGGGGCCAATAAATAAAATACAATACTATCATTCTCTTGGGAATTAAGTTAATGGTATTTAAGTTGTACAATTAGTACATAAATTCCTTGCTCTATGGTAGCTTTCACTTTTCTCAATGGAAATGGAATGGAACGAGCAAGGACAAGAAGCAACCAAACAAACCCTTAATTCTCGAGCTCTCCAAAATTGAATAGTAGAATTGAACAAAGGAAGAAGGAATAATACGCGTTTGGGAATGAGGGCACCTGGTCCGTACTGCCAAATCTTTGTCGGGGGCGCCTTGTCTTTTCCTAAGCCCGGCCCACACTTTTGCCGTATTTACTTCCAGTATTTAAAGCTCCCCATTAAAATTTACTTTCTATTTTGTACATACATTTATTTTTCCATTCTCTTTCAATAATGAAAATTAAACTAGATTGTAAGTTAGTTGGTTTCGGATGTGTTTGAAGAGAGACCGTTAGTTGGCATCAAGTTATCAACATGATGAATGTAATCATAGTATCCTGCGGGTAATATCCTTTTTTTAATAAAGAAAAGATCGAGTTCAACGTATCAAACAAGTTTCATAGATCGAGAGATCAATACAATCGACAGTTTGACAAATCAACAAAAAAATAGCACATAAAAAATTCCAACACAACCAATCTAGTAGCCGATCAAAAGCGAATAAAAAAATCACATATAAGTTAGTACAAATCTTTTTCGGCTTCAAACTCCGCTATGCAGTTTGGGCTTTGGTTTATATTAATGTTACGCTTTGCTAGCTTGTTCGAGTCGGGTGTTTGTTGTATTGTTTGACGTTTTGTCACATCTTCCTAAGTTGCCTTCCTTCTAAATTGCTCATTGCTTTGAATGCTTGTGCTAGTTTGTTCTACATTGCAAAATTGTCTTCCTCCTATATATCATTTTCTCACGCCTCCTCAACTTCTCGACTCCGTATTTGTTAATTGCTCGATCTATTTTTCATTGTTTTTCATTGGTTTTCATTTGGTTGTTTCTTCATGTCGATTCGTCCAGCTACCGAGATTCATCTTGGTCTATCTCACGACTTATCCAAGTTGTTTGTAATTCAAATTCTTATCTCGACAACAAACACTCAAAATTAGCGGCTATATGCATATTAACACTTACGTTCACTTGATGTTTAAAAAAATGCTTTATAATCATTTTTGTTAGAACTTAAGTGCAAAAATACTTTATATATTTTTCTATTCCCAAATCTGGCTATTAACATAATTTATTAAACTATGGCAATTCAAATAAATTTTTATAGTATTATAAAAAAAATTAAGTAACTCGGTAAAAAATAATCATTCTTTTTTGGGTCGAAGAGTACAGAATAATCATACTATATATGTTGTGGTTAGTTATTAACTTATTATATAAGTATAATCATGTTCATATATTCTGTAAAATACAAATGGGAAAACATGTTTTAACTCAATCCTGAATGATGTACTTGTTTGCCAATTAATGCAAATGTTGTCACTTATTTGCCAATTAATGTACTTAACTGTTGGAAGAAAAAAAAAACATACGAGGTTGATGTTGACGTACATTACATGCTGGAGTGACGTGAGTAATTCGTATGAAGAAAATTCGTTGTATGCTAGCTCCGCCCGGGTTCGTCCATCTTTCCTTTTCGAGCGTCCCGCAAAGTTTGGTCATCTCTATTTTATTTCCATTTATATCACTATGCTTTTACAATCTTACCCTCATATAATCTCAAATATTACCCCTATTATCCAACTTTCTTCTCAATTTTATCACTTTTTCCTATAGAATTACAAAATTATCCCCAATCAATCTTTTAAATTACTCCTTTTTATACCATTTTCATCAAGTTTAACACATTTTTCCATCTTCGACCAAAAAAACACATTTTTTCATTACTTATCAAATTTTTCCACTTTTCATTAATCTTCATGCAAATATACTTTATGGATAAACTTTCGGAGACGGATGGAGTAGTATTATTCTGTCCCAAAAAATAATGTAAGTATATATTATACGGAGTATGAAACTATGCGATTTGAGAATGAATGGGGTGTCGTTTTCCCTAAATTCCGAATATTGATCCCGTGAAAGGATGTGCAAAATTTGTTTGCATTGCTTGCTTCATCTTTTTGTGGATAAAAACAATTCATTCCTTCTTGATCACGCCTGTAACATTGGATTCCCCATTATACTTTTTTTTTGTCTTAGTGGGATTCCCAAATATGGATATTACATGCATAGTAGTATATATTATTCGAAGTTATTTTTTTGGATTTTTCGTGTGGTGACCCTGTACTATTGTCAAATTCGCGAGGTACCCACAAGTATGGATGTTTTCGCGTGGTAACCCTTAAATTTTGTAAAATTTCATCCCGTACCCAGCCGTCAGTGAGGCGTTAACGAAAACCAGAAGTATTGAAAAAAGAAAGAAAGAAAAGGCCACTTGTGTTTTCTCAGCAACAAAAGTCGATGGGTATGGGTGGTGGCCATAGAAGACATTGAGCTGCTTCCGAAAGAATGTCAACTCGACTGGATTGTATGAATAAGGCATAAGATTGCCCTATCATCCATGAAAATTAACAGTTGCACTTTACATAACTTCAAAATTTCTCTCTTTGCGAATTAGATCTCAATCTTGCTACCCGTTCTTTCTCTCAAATTTGGCCTAGGGTTCCACAATCTTCTCAAAGATCGACTTTGATGCCCCTAATACATTTGGACATCAGTCATCCAATTCGTTCAACTATGAGTCCTGAATAGTAAGTCCTCTAATCTCCTCCTATGTGAAGAATTTTATTGTAGTTTTTGCTGATGTCCTGATAGATCTATGGAGAAGCGCTGATTTTGAATATGAATATGCAGGATCAAAAGATTTCGTTTGTACTGCTTATTGTCTCTACAATTTTGTTAATTATTGTTTTTGAAAAAAATATTGTGTTGACTAATTATAGTTGGTTGTATGAGACTTGTTCTCAATGTTTAGAATAGATGTTATCATGTGATATCTATGAGATTTGAGATTAGAACTTCTGGTTTCTTGATAAATGAATGTGTTTATTTACGGGAGGCATTTGCTTATGCTATTTGGCATCAGAGGAATGTACTAATTTAACCAGTCACCTTGCAAGGCCTAATTTAAGTGCCTAGTTATCTTTTGGTTCCCGGATATTTTTGTTGTACTGGATATTCTTAATTGACAAGGTGAAGTTTAGTGCATGATGGAAATCTCAATCTTAAGGATAGGAAGTGTTTACAAGAACTTGAAATGAAATATTAAAGTGTAGCCTATTAGCTCAAAATCGGTAGAGCAATGTGTTTTCACACAATGATGTGGGTTCGAATCCCACATAGGCTTGTTAAGATTAAAAGTATGTGGCATTTTACATCATGTCAAACTAAGATGAACATCTTTCATTTTCCTTGTACTAACTTTCACATGATAAAGGCTTATTTGTTCAAGCTTTTACTTTCACATGTGGATCTTGCTCACCCCTGACGGCTGAATTGTCGGCCTTAAAACATGACCTTGAGCAGGTCACTGACATGCATATTCAGCAGTTGATCCTTCAATCAGATTGTAGCCTGGCGTGTTCTCTGCTTCAGAATCATACAACAACAAAGTTTCGGCCTTTCGGGACTTCCACTTGGTGCAATCTTGTAGGTCTTTGATCTCAAACTTTTCAGGAAGAGTGAACATAATGCATATCAGCAGGAAGGCTAATATGGTGCCTGATGGTTTGGCAATTAGTGTAGATTTCCCTTTCAAGTTTTTCATTCCATTCCTAGTCCAATTTCAGATTTGTTACATGCTGATTATGTAGCCCTTTCTAGGGCACACTGAGGTTTTTCTAAAATAAATCTATCGCAGGGGCTAGCCCCGTTTTCTTGACCAAAAAAAAAAACACTTGTAGTCTATGTGAGATTCGAACTCACACCGTATGTGTGTTGAACACATCGCTCTACCATTTGAGCTAATAGACTAAAAAAGGATATATATATATACAAAATGTAAGAAATAAGCCAGGCTAAAAAATTCCATATATCATATATATTTTCCAGGAGTTCTATTCACTTATTTTTATATGATACTCAAAGCAATTTAAACTAGAAAATACTAGAATCACCAAAGAAGAGAAGGGTAAAAAAGTTGAATAACAAACAAAAGATATATGAGGTCACCACTCTATTATGCATGCCAGCAAGTGTCATCAACCATCTCAGCCAACAACATACTTTTAGTCATAAGACATTCTTAGTCATTGAATCAAGTACCAACAACACGAGTAAGATCACAAAACGAAGTTAAACAAAGTACATCTAGCAATCACTAGTGACATTTAACCGTGCATATTTCCATACATAAGGTCGTTAAAGGCCAAGTCCATCCAACAACCTGTAGTAGTGTTAAACTCATGTTTACAAAACTTCAGTTATAAATATGGACAGCCAAAAAAATACATCAACATCCATCATTGAGTATAAGATAGTATATATTGTATGAGAAAATACTAAAATCATTGAACATAAGATAGTATACATATTATGAGAAAAGATTAAACCAAAAGAGATAACTAATGATTCACTTTACCACTTACTTGATACGACATTTAGAAGATCTGAATTTTCACTTGTAGAAGCTTGCAATTTCAGTTAGCCTTGTACTGATAAGTTTCAATTCCTCTTTTATTTCAATCTCAGCGAAGCTTTTGTGCTGAGTGCTGACAATGGAGGATTTTGAACATGTTTATCCTGTTGGTCATTATTAGCATTGAAGGAAAGTAATCAGCCACTTATTGAGACACCTGATTGCATAATGTTGATTGTCTAATTAGTCAGAAATTTAAGACAATTGTATAGAACATTGACAAATCCCGGAATCGAAACCCTAGTCAGATTGGCAATTTGGATACAATCTTGACAGAGCTTTGGGATTGAGGTTTGTTCTTTTAATTTTTACTTACAGATCCTAATATTTTGAAACATTCTGTGAATGCAGGAAATGGAAGTTGCATTGCCAATGTTGCCGATACGAACACTGCCAACTCATGAGTTTAGGTTGAATCTTACTTTTACATGTCTTCTCTACAATCCCAAAATTAAGCCTCTAGTTTTGAATCATAAGTATGAAAATCCCTAAATAAAACCTAAAATTCACAACTCCAAAAGGAAAATCAGTACCCCAAATGTCGTACCTGGAATTGTGAAGTCGAAGTCCAATTGAGTTCTTGCATACGCCATCCAACCGCACAAGAGGCAACCGTCTACAGCTTGCTCGCTCGCAACCGTCTACAGCGTCTTCATCGTCGATCTTCTCCTTTCTATGGCTTCTCAACATGGCCGGACTAAAAACGGGTAAGGGTCTAAGGGACCTGCAACGCGTGCTCTTTTTTTCTTTTATTTTAAGTACTTGACGCTTTCATTAACGTTCACTAACGGCTGGGTATAAGATGAAATTTTACAAAACTTGAGGGTTACCACACGAAAATATCCATACTTGTGGGCACCTCGCGAATTTGACAATACTACAGAGTCACCACGCGAAAAATCCGTTATTTTTTTCTATGTTCAACCTTAGTTATATACCTAGCTTACCTTAACTACAATGAGATCACTTTAGTCTAATGTTGAAAATACATTTCCCTGGACCAAACAAGTATTTTTTTTTCAAAATGTATGTGTACTTACCCAAGTAGTTTGAGTGTCTCTCCTATCATCATAATCATAACTATATACTATAACAGAGGTTAAAAATAATATTTAGCACGATACGTGTCATCTTCCGATTGGACTGCACCACCCATCTTTATTAAAATAATTTAATTTGCTTAATTGGTTGACATTTCATTATAGACCCCACATTAGAACTCTTCTTATCCACTGATTTCCATTTTTTTTTCTAAAAATAAAAAGTAAACTTTAAATATATTTTATACATAATTTCTCTCAAAATCTTCTTATCTACGAATTTCATTTTCAATCTTAATTTATTCATAAAATCACAGTACAAGATAAAAGTTTATCTAATATAAATAATCACAATAGTGAATCTCAATCTTAAACGTATACTAATCAAATAACCATATATCCTTATAGGGTAGTCTATCTAATATGTTAAATATCATCCATTGTTAATAGTTGTTTACAAATATTTAGATTTTTTGTTATTATTAAAAGTACTTATCCAATTCTTAAAACAAATCTATCCAAATCTTTAATAAATATATCCAAGATTGTACACATAATGAAGCTTCACTCTTTATAATTTTCAATAGATATATTTTTATTTAGTTATATTTTTAACCTAGATATGATGTGTCAACTCTTGGCCTATTGATTTCTATTTAAGTTTTTTTCCAAATAAAAAACATAAACTTTAAATTTTCTACATAATTTTTCTAGAAATCTTCTTATCTGCTAATTTCCATTATGATTTTTCCAAAAATAATTAAAATTCACATTTTATACATAAATTAGTGTCAAACAGGTCGGGTCGGGTGGATTCGGGCTCGGGTTGAGTGCGGGTCCGGTTTAATCGGGTACAGGTCAAGTCGGGTCAAGTCTTGATAGGTTATTGCGTGGGTTCGGGTTGACCTAACAAGTCAACAATTTTAATTTTTAATGATTATTAAAATAATATTATAATTAAATAATAAAATGTAATAATAAAATATTATTTTTAATAGATTTTTATAATAATATTTTATTTACAATAGGTTTTATGATAAAATATATTATAATAATTACAAGAAAATATATTTATTCTACATATATAAAAAATATTGGGTCGGTCGGGTCGGTTTCGGGTTTCAACTGAATCGGGTTCGGGTTACTCGGGTTCGATTTTTTTCTTTATTTTTTACTATTCGGGTCGGGTTTCAACCCTAGATTTTTCGGGTCAGTTCGGGTCAATTTTTTGGGTCGGGTCATGTTTTGACAACTCTATGTACATATGAATATGATTTGATTTGTTTCCCAAAATAACTATAAAATAAAAATAAAAATAAAAAACTTATTGATAAAAACAAGTATTCAATCTTTACATGAAAAAATTACAATACTACAAATCTTTGTTCGATTAAAAGAATGTATTATTAAAATAAATAAATAAATAAATAAATTATATAAAATAATACAAGATTTTATATCAAACTATTCTTTTGAATAACTTTATATAAAATTTAAGCAAGTTTTTTAAATTAAGGTAGGTGAATTTCAAATGATTTAAAAGATTTTATCTTATCTAATAAATTTATTAGTTGAAAATATTATATATTTATTTTGAGAGTTTTAGATTTTGGATCATATACATAAATATTTTTAAAAAATTTTATGAATTATTGTAATTAATATTTTTTTCAAATAAATAATCTTTGTAGATATATTATTTTTTAATGTGTTTTATGAATTTATTATAGTTATCCGTACATGGTACAAGACTAAATTAGTTGTGGTAAATTTGAGGCATATGTTTATGTAAGAACTAGATTGGCATAGTGGCATGTGTTGGGGGTCAATCTAAAATATTTTTCTAAATGATCCAAAATTTAACCCGTAAGTTTTATATGATTTTGAGGGTTTTCAATTGAGAGTGCATGCCAACATAATTTTGTCAAATGCATGTTGATTCATGTATCTTTTTGAGAATACCTAGATGTGTTATTAAAAGAAGAAGGTGGTTTGTTTGATGGGATAAGGTCATAAGGTTAGCTATAGGGTTTCGTCAAGTAGAAAGTATTCATAGGGACAAAAACTAACTATCATTATAAGTAATTTAAAAGATACATATAGACCTGTCAATCGGGTCGGGTCGGGCGGGTTCGGGTCGGGTCGTTTCGGGTTCGGGTTGAATTCGGGTTCGGGTCAATCGGGTTACGGGTCAAACTGGGTCGGGTCGTTTCGGGTTTCGGGTCGGGTCGGGTCAACCCAACGGGTCAAGAGTATCAATTTTTTGACTAAAATTTAAATAAAATATTATTTAAATAAAAAAATAAAATAACAAAATATTATTTTTAAATATTTTAATAATAAAATTTATCATAATTTTATAAAATAAATTTTATATATTGTAATATAATTAAAACCTTTGGGTGCACAATTACCCGTCAATCCGTCATTTCATTATAATAGAGTGTCTTCTAAAATAAGTTTACCGCCTTATAGATTTCTTGACCCAGCGGGTTTGACCCTGACCCTAACCCTAAATTTTCGGGTTTATCGGGTTCGGGTTGAAACTGGGTTTCGGGTTCAAATTTTCGGGTTGAAACCCTAGAAATTTCGGGTCGGGTCGGGTCGGGTCGGGTTTACGGGTCGGGTCAGCTTTTGACAGGTCTAGATACATACGTTCATAATTAAAAGATATATTCAAAATGACATCTTAATTAGAATATTACTCAGAGACTTGATCGCTCAATACAAGCTAAGTCTTGAATATATCATATATGTGGCCCCGAGATATATAGTTATGTACGTAACGAGAGAAAGTTAGTCACATTAATTCAGTCTTCTTAATGTGATTAAATTCCGTCGACTTCACAGATAGATCGAAAATAAAGACTCTTTCATAGACCTTTTAATTTAAAACTTACAACTTTTGGAAAAAGGATATGGAATGTATGGCGAGTGGTGATGACTAATGAGGCATCAAAATGAAAAGGGTATAATAAACTATGGTAAAAATAATGTTGAACGGCAATACGCCTACACCACGATGTAACTTGTGGTGAAACCTCGTCCACAAATTTTAAGAGTTGAATTGAAACTATTCCTTTTTTTTTTCCTCCGGTTCACAAATCAAAATTAAGGGTGTTCAATGGTTTGGATCGATACATAATTTTCTTCAATAATACGTAACTGTAGGCGGGCATGATTCCACATCAATTAGTTAGCATTTATTATGTCTATCTTATTTATTATGCTTTATCCTTTATTAGGGTAGTTACTCTAGTTAGGATATTATTTATGGAGGGGAATCTTATCTTCGCCTGAGATAAGATATTGGTTGACTTGGGGAGCAAGACAACCCTAGTGGGCCGATTTGCCCTAGAGGCGCGCCCCCCTTCGCCTGTCCCTCTCCTCTATAAATACACATGTATTCGCTCATGTGCCTGGTAAGTTCTAAGCTATCGCTCTGCCTGACGCCTTTAATCGACATTGCCCTTATTGACTTAAGCATCGGAGGTGGATTAGGGGTCGCTCGCCCCTTTGTCCATTGTTTTGTAGGTCATTGAAGGTGAAGAGGCTTGGAGAAGGAGAAGATCATTGAAGAAGGAGTAGAAACTTGTACACGACATATTTTGTGTACTAACATTTGGCGCCGTCCGTGGGGAACGAACAGGTTTTCGACCTTCGTAAACCCTACGAGAACCGATCTGAGGAGGCTATGGATCGTTTGTCCATGAGCCCGGATCGAGACAGCCGCCGGACGAACCGGCGAGACAAACCTGGGGCAATCGCGCGATTCGCTTTCGGCAGCCCCAGAGCCGCGACCGCGGATTCACAACCCGCGACCGCGGATCGCCACCCGCGACCGCGGGTCCGTCACCCGCGACCGCGGGTCAAGGCCAGAACGTGCGATCTCCGAAATTCGCTCGGAGAACGAATCCCAACGCGCATTGAACCCGATACTCGCTCGGGATGATAGACCACATCGCGATCGGACCTTGGATTGTCGATCCAAGAGGTTGCCCTAATCAAAAATCATTGTTGATTATCGATCCAATGAAAACCCTAGATTGGGGGCAACCCTAATTACCGTCACGTGTACGTGACGAGGGAGACTCGATGCTCCTACATAACGGCAGTCATACGGTGCAAAGCATACGTATACATTGAATTAGAGCAAATTAATTCAATCGATCACGCCCGAACACGTACGTAAGCATGTGTTGATCGGACTAAAAAGAAATTGCACTTGCGCATGTGCACAGGAGAAGCTATGTACGATGAACAATGTTTAGGCTAATTGGTAATTCGCCTAATCGCACACGTACGAGCAAAGTTGATACAAAGCAATCAACTTCATCACCCATGCAGGCCGGTTCGATGCTGAGGAAGCCCGTCCAAGACCACGCCTTCGGCAACGGCCTCCACCGCTAGAGACCACGACAGACCACCACGATCGCACCGTGCCGAGTGCTCGGCCCCCCGCTGCGGACAAGAGCGCGGCGTGCCAGCGGCCCGGTCTCGGTCTCCGTCTCACCCCACCGACTCCCGTTCCGTTCCACCACAACACGCAGGCCCGGATCGTATGGGGGCGGCGCCGCCCCATCGGTTTGCAAAACGTGGTCGGTCCCGAATCGGGGCGGACGAGCGGTTGGTCCGACCCACCCTAAGCGGGCTGCCGGCGCGGCGTCCACGCGGGTGTTCGGACAGGGACGACGGCGCTCCGGGTCGTGATACCGGCGTGCGTATGGTGGTCAGCGGTACGGCCCGGCACGGGCCCGGAGAGGAGGCCGGAGGAATCTCGTGATGACCGGGATCCGAAGATCAGGCGTGAAGGACGGCCGGGAATATGGAAGTTCGGACCAAGTTCATGAGCGTGAATTTGAGGGTTACGTACTAAACGATCAAACCAACTACGCAATTCATCAAATTAATTATTCGATCGGTCCCGTGCGCAATACGGAGGGTCAAGATCGATTAGTTATCAAGAAATTCAACCTTTGTCACGAATAAAGGATGAGCCGTGGTGGACCGTCTTCGCTTGAGACGGGACGACCCGCGGGCGCGAGTCGAGGAGCCGCGGGCACGGCTTCTCCTCAACACTCCACGCGCAGTCCCTGCACGAGAACCGCGGGCGCGGGCCGGGAAGACGCGGGCGCGGTTTTCCCTCAGAACGCCCCGTCCGAGTTCTTCGCATCGTCCACGGGCGCGGAACAGAGAGCCGCGGTCGCGGATTAGCCGCTGGGGGCAGGACGTGATCTTTCCCGTTCGCTAAACGCGAGTATGGGGGCAGCCGTCGACGAAACCCTAAACGATTAGACACTTGAACCTGCGGGCGCGGTTCGGGGTCCTGCGAGCGCGGACCCACGTCATAACAAACTCGGTGCGAGTTTGGAAGAAGGTTTCGGATCGGATCTAATCCCGAGACTTCTTAGGGTTTGTCTTCGGATTTCCTCCAGAAAGTGGTCGACGTATGATCGCGTGTCACCCAACGTATGATCTCGCACGAATAGTCAAGGAAAACCCTCAACGATTGGACGCTTGGACCTGCGGGCGCGGTTCGGGGTCCTGCGAGCGCGGACCCACGTCATAACCAACTCGGCGCAAGTTTGAAAATGACGAGCGTCTACAAGGGTTCAAAGACGACAAAGGAGGGATCAGAGCCGATCCCATCGCACAGGGCCTCGCTCGTCGCTGAAAGCAAACTGCACGATAACCGCGGTGCGCGGTGGCAGTCCCGCGAGCGCGGGCGGGGCGACGAGCAAGGGAGAACCCGCAAATACGAGCGCCACCACGAGCGCGGTGATGGGTCCGCGAGCGCGGGCCCAGCAGCGGATGAAGATCGTCGGCTACGATCACGGGTACCCGAGCACAAACCCTAATCCCATCGCAGGGTCCGAACAACCCGACTCCGTCAGGATGGTGTCAACCGAGCCCGAAGAGGTGTCCTACGCAGGGGCACGACGAAGCAAGTGTTGGATCTTGTGAAGGCTCGGAGTCCACCGGGGCAAGAGATCGGGCCCATGGGGTCGAAGGGCTTGATCGCCGCTCAACGATCAACGCGGAACCTACGACGCTGTAATAGTCCGTGTGAGCTCCACGATGGTCGGAACGAGATGATTCAAGAAGCGCTGGAAAGTAGACTCCGAATGCTACGTTTCTCGCTCACATGGCAGAACTGGAAACTCGCTGCATCCGGGTCGAAATCGCGTCACAATAGACTGCTCTGTATTTCACGGACAGGATCGATGAGCCGACTTCCGATCAGTCATCCAGGAGCTACACGCATCGGAATCGGACGATCCATATATCAATGGAAAGAGGAAAGAGCGATCTTCGAGCCATCTTTATATGTCAGCCCCAGAAACTCTCTCGAAGAGGGTCAAAAGGACGTCCAAAGGCTGCTGTCCTGCAGAAAGCGCAGAACAGGGAAGCCTGCTTCTAGCTCTTCATTCGGGAGTTAGAGACGTCGAAAGAGCATGAGCTTTATGTCTCTGGAAAACTGAAGAAACCACCTACGAGTCTTCTCTTGGCGTCGAGACCAGAATCGCGCTCCAGTCGGTCCGAAATTGCGGACCAAGTCGGAGCAATCTGGCTCTCGTGACAGCAACGCCCTGCTGCCTTGCGCAGACTCGTTCGTGAGCTACAGTCGTCCGATCGGAACGATTCAAGATGTTTCGGAAAGCTTAGAGAGCGCACTATCTTTCGTCTTCAGGAGCCAATGCTGGAAACTCGCTCCAATTGGCTCGAAATCGGGTACAAACCTGAGTACGAAAAGGGGTATGTCCCATGCGAAGGGAGAATCGACCCTCCAATGAAAGAGATTGCTTTCATTGAGAAATTGCGGGTTCCGAGCACCCTCCCAGGAACGACGGTGTGCCCACAACGAAGTAAGGACTCCAGGGCTTACGTGGTCGAGCGCCCGACTCCTGTGGTAACCGCTTACCCGCTCCAATCTCTGCTAGCGGAGTCGAACCTCTTCGAAAGAGTCGTCAGGCGGTCCATCAAGCGGGAGCGTAAGACGTCAATTTACGCGCCCGGAACCAACATCACAACACCACCCGCTTCGATCTCTACTGTCAAAATCGGATCTTTCGGAAAGAGTCGCAATATGGTCTGTCGAGCGGGGGCAGTATGACGTCAACTTACATGCCCAGAGCCGACATCAAAAGACCGGTACCAACCGACTCTGTTACACAATTCCCTACCAATTCGAGTTTGACAACAAGGTCAGCGAGACGACTTCAAAGGACCGGTCTTGACCGACTTCAACGCAAAACACGCTACTTGGTTCGAATTCGGCTACGAGAGCCGCGAGCGCAGGACCAGGAGCCGCGGGCGCGGGAAACCCTCAAGGAGCCTTGATTAGTCCTATGAAACGAACCGCGAGCGCGGGCGGCACACCGCGAGCGCGGCAGGGGCAGCGGGAAACCGCCAAGATATGCCGAGCATCCTACGGAGCGCCATTAAGTGGGTTATGTTGCGGTGCGCACACCCACGAGGGCCATGAACCTTCCGAGTTGGCAACGCGATGCCTCGATTGGCCATGGGGAGCGCATCCCGATAATGGCAAGGCTCGGAAGGGCCCATGTGTTATGGCTGCGGTGTTAGGACAGGGGGCATATGGGCTAGTGCATTGCACTTAAAACATCGCTACAAAAAAGAAGTTCTACCAATGATTCAAGTACTATTCGACGTATTGCCAAGGGCCCACCTCTTTTGTTTTCTAACTCATTGACATTTCAAACATGTTTTGTTTTTAAAACCCGCGCGGAAACGTTTTCTCGTTTTTATTCTCATGATTTCTTGTTTTGCAATACTAGAATCAAGTACTTGAAGGGGTTAAGCCCGCACCATTGGTAGACGAAGGCCCTACGCGACGTTTGCGTAGGAGTTGCACGGATCCTGTAGTCATGGCCTACAGATGTACGAATCTATGAATATACGAATATACGAATATACGAATAAGAGCACCCTAATCTGCATGGCCACTCACCGCTGGAGTTCCGGTCCCTATACACGGGATAGTACAAGGTACACGATTATATGGGTCCCGGAGGGGGCATTGTAGGCGGGCATGATTCCACATCAATTAGTTAGCATTTATTTCTCTCTATCTTATTTATTATGTCTATCTTATTTATTATGCTTTATCCTTTATTAGGGTAGTTACTCTAGTTAGGATATTATTTATGGAGGGGAATCTTATCTTCGCCTGAGATAAGATATTGGTTGACTTGGGGAGCAAGACAACCCTAGTGGGCCGATTTGCCCTAGAGGCGCGCCCCCCTTCGCCTGTCCCTCTCCTCTATAAATACACATGTATTCGCTCATGTGCCTGGTAAGTTCTAAGCTATCTCTCTGCCTGACGCCTTTAATCGACATTGCCCTTATTGACTTAAGCATCGGAGGTGGATTAGGGGTCGCTCGCCCCTTTGTCCATTGTTTTGTAGGTCATTGAAGGTGAAGAGGCTTGGAGAAGGAGAAGATCATTGAAGAAGGAGTAGAAACTTGTACACGACATATTTTGTGTACTAACAGTAACATAACCTGTGATTCGGTAATCTACGGGTTGCGGTCGATCGATTGATCTATTTGATTAAAATCACACGGTTGTTTTTATGCAATACAAAAAAATGGATCTATTATTAGATTATGGATTGACCCACAAATAAAGGTTTTTTTTTAAAATAAATACATTTTATAACAATAAAATTATATAATTATTTTTTAAAATGTAACGAATTATGGGTCGACCAGTAAATTCAGTAGATTTAGTCTAAACCGACCCTAATTGAATTGACCATTTTCAAAAGTACTATGTATCAATGTTATCAGAATCCCGACTCGATCCTACGATTCTAACGATTCTACGATCCAAAAGTCATAAATCGATCCACGATCCTAAGTAGGATCTTATTAAACTATGATCTTAAATGATTTAACATAAAATTCCAATTGAATTTTGATTTTACACAGGACTCTAACGATTCTACAACGATTCTAACGATCCTACAAGCGATTCTTGCGACCCCAAACAATCACTATTATATTTATATATTATTACTAAGCTCAAAGTTTATGTCTCTTTTCCATTAAATTATTAACCCGATTCATCTTAAAATATTTTTACTCATCAAATTAAATTAATTATGTTTATAAAATTTCAGAGTTTATTTATAAGAAAATATACAATATATTAGGTTATCGTATATTTTTTAGTTATAATGTAGGATCTTACGATCCTAACGATCCGATTCTACGATCCGATCCTACTACCCCCTTCCGATCCGATCCAAGGATCCCGATCCTGACAACTATGCTATGTATCAAGTGTGATTTTAGCAACGAACTATCAAAATTAATATACCTATCATTAACAAAACTTATAAAATACTTAAAAATAATACTAATCTAGTGTCTCTTTATTGATCATAATTGATCGATCAAGATTTCAAGACTCCATCCAGAACAATAACTAATTAATTAACTCGAAGTATTGTGTGCTCTTTCATGATTTACATCTTATTTAATTTCCTGGACCATCATACAGTTTTTCTATCGTGTGTCCTAAGGACACGTGATAAACATTTCAAAAACATAAACTAAATTCTTAAAATAAATAATGAATTTATCACAAAAAAGATTAAAAATCCAAAAATTTTAAATTTACAAAATCATTCCATTAATAACCTCTCATAGTGTGTTTTTTTTTGGTCGAAATAACCCCTTATAGTGTGTCAGATGGTAGAAAAATCCATAATCATATAAATAAATCGCACCAATAAGTTGTGGTTAGTATTTAATTAGTTTACATGGCTAGTAAAATCGGGTGCGTGGTATAGTGAATATTAATAAGTTTAATACTCCGTATTTGATTTGGGTCTTATCAGATCAAAAAATAAATTAAGACTTGGAGCTTGGAGAGCACAGCACGTAGTAGATGACCTCAACTAAAGTTAATGAATTGCGTATCTTAGTGTTAATTTAATCAATTCGTTAATGAGCAATCAACGTAAAAACAAATCAGCTTTTCAAGCACATCCGATCGGGACGTATCGAAAGATAATTGGTACGTATATAACATGCTTTAAAAGTATATGTATAAAATATTTCGTTTCAAATAACCACACTCAATTGCATAGTCTATACGTGAACATCACATAGCAGTAAGATAGTCAAATATGTGATCATCACAAAACTATAAAGGAGAAGGCTTCGTTCGGCTGGTCAAAAAAAGAAGCTAGTTGGAGCTTTTTAAAGCGTTTTTTTTGTCAAAAAAGCTATCTCTAGGGGGTAGGAGCTTTTTGAAAATGCTAGAAGAAGCTAGTGGGAGCTTTTATTTAGCATTTTCAAAAAGCTCCTACCCCCTAGGGGTAGCTTTTTTGGCAAAAAAACGCTAGAAAAAAAAGAAGCTAGCTGGAGCTTTTTAAAGCGTTTTTTTGTCAAAAAAGCTATCCCTAGGGGGTAGGAGTTTTTTGAAAATGCTAGAAGAAGCTAGTGGAAGCTTTTATTTAGCATTTTCAAAAAGCTCCTACCCCCTAGGGGTAGCTTTTTTGGCAAAAAAACGCTAGAAAAAACTCCAACTAGTTTCTTTTTTTGACCAGCCGAACAGAGCCTAATATAATTGAGTATATAGTTTAGTTTTTTTTTTTTTTTTGTATCGTTCAAGTAAGGGTAGATATTGAACTCTCAATTCATATATATGGATGGACGAACATTATAAATCTCCCACGTAGAACTGATAAAATTGTATTAATCTTGTAGGTGGGTAATTTACCGCCATAAATAAGGATAATATTTCCGCCAGCCAGGTAAGCATATCTAATAAATATCTTTATTAGCCTATTAAATCCTGGTAGTTATCCAGTGGTTGGAAGATTATATCCTATTTAAGAAGATAAAATTATTGATTGGGTTCCAAGGAAGAAACTCTAGCCCTCTCTCTCCACTATAAATACATGGCTTGGCCATGTAGAAAAGGGAGACAAAACTACCATAGAAGAACTACCCTAGAGGGGCTGATAATCGCTCGCCCTGACTCTAGAGGGGCTGATGATCGCTTGTCTCAGCCCTAGCCCTGCGCTTTTCTCTCTACAGTTTACCCTTACGAATACTCTACTGACTTAGGCATCGGAGGTGGATTAGGGGGTCCCCGCCCCCTTTGTCCATTGTTTTGCAGGTTATTGAAGGTGAAGGAAGCTTGGAGAAGAAGGACATTGAAGAAGGAATTGAGACCTGTACACCGACATATTTCGTGTACTAACATTTGGCGCCGTCCGTGGGGAGAACCGATCTGAGGAGGCTATGGATCGTTTGTCCACGAGCCCGGATCGAGACAGCCGCCGGACGAACCGGCGAGACAGCCCTGGGGCAATCGCGCCAAGCGAATCGCGCGATTCGCCTTCCACAGCCCCAGAGCCGCGACCGCGGGTTCATAACCCGCGACCGCGGATCGCCACCCGCGACCGCGGGTCCGTCACCCGCGATGGCGGGTCGAGGCCAAAACACGCCATCTCCAAAAAACGCTCGGAGAACGAATCCCAATGCGCGTTGAACCCGATACTCGCTCGGGATGATAGACCACATCGCGATCGGACCTTGGATTGTCGATCCAAGAGGTTGCCCTAATCAAGAATAATTGTTTATTGTCGATCCAATGAAAACCCTAGATTGGGGGCAACTCTAATCACAATCGCATGTACGTAACGCAGGGATATACGTATGAGCATATGGAACTGATCGCTAGAGCCCGGGGCGGGCGAGCAGTCGGTCCGATCCGTTACCCCGACCGAGATGGGTCACGCCGTCGACGAAACCCTAAACGATTGGACGATTGGACCTGCGGTGCGCGGTCCAGGGACCTGCGAGTGCGGGCCCACGTCGTAACGAACTCGGCGCGAGTTCGGAAGAGGGTTTCAGGATCGGACACCTGGACCTGCGGTGCGCGGTCCAGGGTCCTACGATCGCGTGCCCACGTCGTAACGAACTCGGCGCA
This sequence comes from Polygonum aviculare, assembly GCA_934048045.1. Lineage (NCBI taxonomy): Eukaryota > Viridiplantae > Streptophyta > Magnoliopsida > Caryophyllales > Polygonaceae > Polygonum > Polygonum aviculare. Next base: position 18,945,588 of record OW204031.1, read on the forward strand.
AGTTCGGAAGAGGGTCTCGGGATCGGAACCGATCCCACCGCACAAGTCTTCGCTCGTCGCCAGGAGCGAGCTGCACTATAACCGCGAGCGCGGCGGCAGACGCGGGCAAGGCGGCGAGGAAGGAGGAGCTCGCGAAGAATCACAATCTGGGGCAGAACCGCGGGCGCGGTAGCCCCTGCCGCGGGCGGGGTTTCGCTCCAGAGAACGTAACCTTTGTTCTGGGGCAAACCGCGACCGCGGGTCCATCACCCGCGACCGCGGGTCGGAGATTGACAGGGTTACCGATTGTGCTTCCGACTCACTTTTCAGGAGCTACGCTTATCGGATTTGGACGATCCACATATCGCCGGAAAGAGGAGGAGATAAGCTATAAATTATCTTCATAGGTTGAAGCAAGAATCCTACTCGAAGTCAGTCAAAATTGGGCACGAACTGCGCAGTCCAGAAATCGAGCCAAAGGGTTGGAGGATCAATCAATGTCCTTGACCATTGAGCAAATCATCAAGACACCGCTTCGAGATTCGGCAAGACCATTGACCCGCGCTTCCAATCTTGAATTCGTATTGGTAGACCACGAACGTCTGCGCGGACGTTAGAGTGGTCAGGAGCAAGGTCCCTTCGCTAGGGCAAAGCGGCGACCGCGGTGCGCGGAGCCGCGATCGCACCTCTCAATCCGTGAGTACGGAATTACAACAGGGGCAATGCGAGACAAAGATGATAAATCGTCACCGCGGCCCATGCAGGCATGATGGCGGTATCACTATTGCGCACTCTTCATGAGACCCTCGCGCGGATGTTGAGTTGTTTGAAAACCTTCGCTTTTTGTGCTCTTTCGTTTTCTTAAACAAAATCCTGGCCAGGAGACTTTTCGTTTTATTCAATCGCTTTGTTTTCTTGAAATCTCAACAAGTGACGCGCTCAAGGGTAAACGCAACGTTAGTTCATCATACTAACGGACTCCTGCGTATGCTAGCTACGTAGGGGATTCCCGCGATATTCGCTCGCGGATGTTCCCGTGATATTCGCTCACGGACTATGGTTGGCCCCCATAGAGTTCCCGCGATATTCGCTCGCGGACCGTGGTTTCCCACGGAGTTTCCCGCGATATTCGCTCGCGGTGGTACCCGTGATCGCTCGTCACGGTGGTTCCCGTGTATTCGCCACGGAGTTTGTTCCCGCGTCGCTCGCGCGGTGGTTCCCGCGATATTCGCTCGCGGTGGTACCCGTGATCGCTCGTCACGGTGGTTCCCGTGGGGTTTCCCGTAACATTCACTTACGGAGTTTCCCGTGGTATTCGCCCACGGAGTTTCCCGTGACACTCACTCACGGAGTTTCCCATGGAGTCCCCCACGGAGTTTCCCGCGGAGTTTCCTGTGATGCTCAATCACAGAGTTTCCCGTGATACTCACTCACGGAGTTTCCCGCGGAGTTTCTCGTGTTTACGCTCACGACGTTACCCGTGATCGCTCGTCACGGTGGTTCCCGTGTATTCGCCACGGAGTTTGTTCCCGCGATATTCGCTCGCGGTGGTACCCGTGATCGCTCGTCACGGTGGTTCCCGTGTATACGCTCACGGAGTTTGTTCCCTCGATATTCGCTCGCGGTGGTACCCGTGATCGCTCGTCACGGTGGTTCCCGTGTATACGCTCACGAAGTTTGTTCCCGCGATATTCGCTCGCGATGGTACCCGTGATCGCTCGCCACGGTGGTTCCCGTGTATACGCTCACGGAGTTTGTTCCCGCGATATTCGCTCGCAGTGGTACCCGTGATCGCTCGTCACGGTGGTTCCCGTGATACTCACTTACGGATGATCCCGTGATGCTCGCTCATGGATGTTCCCGTGATACTCGCTCACGGATGTTCCCGTGATACTCGCTCACGGACCGCGATATTCGCTCGCGGAGCCCCCATGATATTTGCTCATTGGGGGGTGGGACCGTGATATTCGCTCACGGGGGTTCTCATGATACTCACTCATGAACGTGCAAACGTGCCCGTCTCCTAATCCATATAAGTCACGCCAAGTCAATCCTAGAGTACCTACGTCTTAGTTACGCAACTAAGACGTAGGTGGGGCATTTGTAGGTGGGTAATTTACCGCCATAAATAAGGATAATATTTCCGCCAGCCAGGTAAGCATATCTAATAAATATCTTTATTAGCCTATTAAATCCTGGTAGTTATCCAGTGGTTGGAAGATTCTATCCTATTTAAGAAGATAGAATTATTGATTGGGCTCCAAGGAAGAAACCCTAGCCCTCTCTCTCCACTATAAATACATGGCTTGGCCATGTAGAAAAGGGAGACAGAACTACCATAGAAGAACTACCCTAGAGGGGCTGATAATCGCTCGCCCAGACTCTAGAGGGGCTGATGATCGCTTGTCTCAGCCCTAGCCCTGCGCTTTTCTCTCTACAGTTTACCCTTACGAATACTCTACTGACTTAGGCATCGGAGGTGGATTAGGGGGTCCCCGCCCCCTTTGTCCATTGTTTTGCAGGTTATTGAAGGTGAAGGAAGCTTGGAGAAGAAGGACATTGAAGAAGGAATTGAGACCTGTACATGTACTAACAAATCTCTCGAAGGCTTTATTCGAACATGCAAATGATTACCGTGTGAATCGTGCATATATGAATTGAATCAACTACATTATTATGTGCTTCATGTGATTTACGTAAGTTCTTCCTACCTATATGTGTTAAGTTGTTGAAAGTAAAACAAATTTGCATGAGTCTCGTTCTCGATCTAGGCCCGGAAGTCTATGTTACGTCTTCGGGAAAGTTGATGATGTCGTTAGTAGCGGAAGCACTTGAGTTGGGTGGGGGGCGGGTGAGGCGAGCAAGGCTCGGCAGAGATGGAGTGTATCGGCTTTGGTCCAATAAGAATTCGAGCGAGTATAATTGTTGGTGCAACTCCGGCTTAAGGTTGAAGAGTAGGTCGACGCAAGCTAGGAAAGAAGAGGAATGTGTCTTCTCAATACTAGAGCCAAACGTAATCAGAAATACAATAGAATTCAACTTAAATAGAAAAAACAATAAACATATATATGGGCTGACCCAAATAGGTACAAATGGGTTCAACCCGAAATAGAAATTATTATAAAAGAAAAGTATTAAATATAGAAAGTGCTAGATAGACACCGATTAAGGCTCAGCTAGACCGGATCTTAGTCCAAGGAGGACGCCAAGGTCTTAGGTGACTAGGGGTCTCATGAACCAGGTTCAGCTCGGGGCTAGATCCCATCATTAGAGCATCTCCAACAAGTGTTCTAAAAATTTATCTAATATGGGGAAACAACACCCATGTTCTCCATTTTTTTTTTACTCCAATTCCAACTGTTTCGTTATTTTGAAGAAATAGTGGAATGAATTTTACATTTATCTGATTTGGAAAATAAAGAAATAGATTCACAATTTGAAAGATATTTCTATATATTGAGATGTCAATTATTATTTTGGATATTTTCTCCATCTTGGAGAGTATGGAGATAAAACTGGAGTATACAAATCTCTAAATTTGAGATTTTCAAATATGGAGCATGTCTTAGAGATTGTCTTATTATTTATCTTGGTGTTTGGCTTGGATTAACGGTAGCTTTCATGGCTATAATTTACTATCGAATCTTAATTAGGGTAATTTTGATGTGCTTGAAATTTAAAGAGAGTATTTTTTTGACACCAAGAGAGTAATTAATGCAACCTAAATCTATCTGTGTATATAAAAATATTAGGAGATAAAATCGTAGAGAAAATACGTAAATTTTAGAAATAGCCCCTAAGCGGATGGCTAGGTGACCAGACAATCTAAGCGGGTGCTTAGGCGGGCTAGCGAGGGCCTATGTGGGCTAAGCGGCCTCCTAGTCGGGTACAATCGGGCTCTAAACGAGGGCTAGTTGAGTTTTTAGGTATCAATTTGTATGAAAACATTATCATGAGATTGTTCTTTTTTCTATATATATTCTCACCAATTTAAAATAACTAGTACAAACCCTGTACCATGTACGGGTAATGTAAATATAAAACCGAATCAATCGATTTGAGATCGAATTTTGATACGAATACGCTTTTAACTCGGGAACTTATAATCCAAATCCGATAGACCAAAGTCCGAACCTATTGACCTATATATGTATTTTTTTCATACAATTTTAATTCTAAAATAGTTCTATTCAAATTTTCAAATTTATATTATTAATGAATATACTATTGACACATGTGAAATTTTTTCACTACTCTTCAAGATTCAATAATGACAAAAATGTATACTAATTAATAACAAAAAATTGTAAAGAATATAAAAGAAAATCACTTGAATTTCCTTATTCGTATAAGGATATATAATTGAGTAAGATATTAAGTATACATAAGGAAATCGGATAAGATATCAAGAAGATATATAAGTTATTTTTTGAAAATCAATGGAAAAAATATAATCATTAATTTATTCAGGGTTGATGACGTTGCGCAAATTTTAACAAAGACTTGGGTTCCGCTTTATATTGTATTATATTGTATTATAGTAGATAATCCAAAATTTCCGAAATCATACTAATCCGTCTATGCTCTTCCTAACCGTCTAGGTCCTATGCTCCTTTCCACCTCCCAATCCCCACCTAAATTTTTTTAAAACACTGAACATCGGCTACAAAATCCCATTTTGTTCCCTATTCTTCAAAATTATATTATATAGACTTATTTTGGACCTCTAAATGAAAGAATGTTGGAACAGGTTGTATAATATCTATAGCTATAATAACCACAAGATATCTACTATAATTCAGTAAGTTTTTGTTAAAATTTACACACACTACATCACCGTTGAATAAAATAATGATTTTATTTTTATAATTATATCCTCTAAGTATAAGCATTATATTTACTTGATATCTTGCCCAATTTTGATATCTTAAGAAAATATAATTATCATTGACAAGTTATAAGATTTTTTATCACTTTTTTTTGAAGATTCTAAATAATTGATTAAAATAATGGATTCCATAATTGAAGTGATTATATTTTATTTATTTACAAATAAAATATATATAGACATATTGTTAAATATAAATGAAAATCTTTGTAAATTAATACAAAAAGTTATTTTAATAAATATTACGTGGGAAGCTAATCTTACATAATAATCTTAATCAAATTGATTGAATTTATTTATTTATAGATAAAACATAAAAATATATTTATCAAATAAGACTATTCTTCATAGATTAACTTTATCATTATTTTAATAAAATTGACAGTTGATGAAAATATTTAACATACTAAGATACGGAGTATTACATGTGTTAATTGTGCCAATTCAGTCAATTCAGATCAAAATTCAATCTTTGATCAATTAAATCGGATTTATATTCACATTACCATATATGGTACCGGTACCATGAATAATCACCTAATGAGGCAATTAGTTAAACGTGCAAAACAAGATGAATAAAAACATTTCATTTCATTGGTGGACCTATGTGATGGATGAAGAGCGAGCTGGCCGGTTGATGTTACATACCATTTTATCCGTAACATTTGGTTGATTGAGACATGCTTTCCAACGATTCAAATACTTTGCTAGCTCATTATTCTTGACCCCTTTTCAAACTTCTCAATCCTTCATTTAATTTCGACTCTTTTAATCGGTCCGGATTCTTTGTCTTCATATTGTGTCCCTTTCATGTGTTCCCTTCAATTTGATTGATTAATCTATATAAATTTATTAAAATAAAACTAATTTTTGATTAATTGAAGGAGATGTGAACCAATAAGATGTAAGGGACACGTGAAGGGGACACAATTTGGGATCAGAGGATCCGGACCATCTTTTAATTAGTTGAATTCTCATACAGTATTGTTCTGTCTAGCATCATGTATGCCCATTTGTACGTTTTCGACCTTTCAATCTATTAAGGTTGTTTTGTTTGATATACTAAAATATGTTTTTTTGTAGAAAAAAAATTAATTTAATATAAACCCATTTTAAGTAATGTATTATTGGTAGTAGTTTTCCATTTTCTAATTTGTGAAGTACGTAACGTTTGATAATGTTGATCTTGGTGTCCCCTTGTCGCTTGTGAGTTTTCAATTTAAAGAATTAATGACGTCATCATAACGTAACATTGACATCACTCACACTCGTGGGTTATTTCGGGCTGATCTCATTGTCCCGATTGGAGGAGTTTGCTTAATTGGATTTCATGGTTGTGTTCGTTCTTTCTTCTATTTGTTTCTTTTATTTATTTATTTTTGGTCGAATTTGTTTCTTTTATCTTGCATTGCATGCAAAGTTTGATAGATATGATTATTGAAACAAACCAGATTTTAATAATAAAATTTGTAATAATAAAATGTGAACATATATGGAAATCGGAACTTTAAGTGCTACTGAAAATAGACTCCACGTACAAGTAATTATGAGTGAATTGACCATGCTTTTTTCGTGTGTTTTCTTCCCCATATTGATTCATAAACTGTAGTATCATTTTTAGTCAACTCCTTTTACATAATGGAAAATTCAAATATAGCTAAAATAGGAAGTATTAAGCCACAAATTCACATACGTAAGATAACACTATTCTTTTTGTGATTAACAGAAAGGTGTTATTATGGCCAATAATCATGGTAATTATGACTTTTGGTTTACCCACAAAAGTGTTGGCGGTGGACTGTTGTTGTTGTTGTTGTGTGATCGATCGATGGATCGTGTGAGATTTAAGATGTGATTAAAAAGAGAGTTGCACGCGATGTACTTGATGTCTACTTTTGACCTCCATTTTTACTAATCTCCCCATCAATGTCAAGTTGTCAATCCAGCTATGAATGACCTTTGTTTGTTTCTTGTTTGTCAGAAGGACATCTTGTCTATAAAGATTGTCACTTCATTTTTTTAAAAATAATTTTTTAGTGAGAAGTTTTTATTACTTTAGATGTGTAAAGAATATTTCAATTTTGAGTTTCGAGATAGTCTAAAAAGATGTATGGGTTCACTTCAATAGTTTGACCCACTGAGCCCAATAAGTTTATCAAAGCCCATTTAGTCTGATATTTGCGGGCCAGCCTACTAGAGACAAAGCCCTATATGCACTAACAGAAAACCGTCGCCAAATCTATACTATATATTAAAGCCGGAGAATTTCGAGCCTCCACGTTAATTCTGGCCCCACTTTATTAACAATTTTATATGTTTTATTTTTCCTAATTATCTAATCTTTAACTTTATCTTTTTTCTTACCCATCATATATCTATCTTTAAAGGCATATGATTTATCTTTACAATTTCTTTAATTATCTAATCTTTAATTTATCCTTTTTCTTACTCATCTAATATCTATCTTTGAAACAGTATTATCTATCTTTAAATTTCTTTCTATAAAAGATACATATTAATTAACTTAACTTTTTCAATTTCTATTTTAATCTATTTATATATAAGAATTAATATATATTAGTAGATACACAAATTAACGGAAAAAAATGACCATTACCCGTACATGGTACGGGTCTTCAACTAGTTTTTATCAAGGGACCGGAATTCTAAACAAAATCCCAAGGTAAAGTAGGTGGACTGTATCTGTCGTGGGGGTCCATACATTGGTCTGTGTACATATATTCATATATGGCCTACCACATAAGTCCAATGATGTTTCACACTAAAATCAATTGACAATATATATGATAGGTGGTTTGTGTTATTATTCCCAATCTGGGATTCACTTCTTCACACACCCCCTTAAAATGCAACTGTATGACATTGTAATACGTCAACTACACTTCACGTCTCTTGGCTTAAGGTGGGTCAGCCCAATAGAGCAAGAAGTTGGGATCAAGAAAGAACATATGATCTAATACCATGTTAAAGTCGGTGGGCTATATTTGGGGGTCCACACGTCAATTCGTGTGTATATTACATATGCGCCTAGCATATAAGAGGAGTAACTCATGTGATATATATATATATATATCTCAAGTGGTTTATGTTATTATTCCCTTCCTAGTATTCGAAAGAAGAGGAAAGAGATTGTTTGGCTTAGAATCAAAAGTGTGTTGAAGAATTGTACGGATCTGGTTAAGGTTTGATGGGTCAATTACCCTCCCTAGAAGAAATCATGTATTAGAACTGTAGTTTATTGGTTTTGAAGTACTAACATATGGTAAGAAATGAACTTCACATGTTTAATCTCTAATGGACCAAAATCATCTTTGGTTCCGTTATAAATAGTCAATATCTGTTCTTTCACAGCGGGAGAAAGCTTGAGATTAACTGTTAACCTCTTGCCAGCTTAGATCTAGTAACATTTATGAGATTAGAAGCGAATTTGATAACATTTGTTGGTGTTGGACAATCTAGGGTTTGCGTGGGTAATGGTTCTATCATACAAGTCTAATGAGGTTTCGATCCAAAACCATATAGTAATGAGTGGAGTAACTCCTTGAATTAGTAGGCTATTCTAGTTCTTGTTTCTAATATGAAGTTTCCAATAAGATCATAAAAAACTTCATATTTTATGAATTATCGGTATTGGGTCAATTAACGAAACCCCCATCGATGGACACACGCTCTATATGTTGAACGCATGCATAACGCAAGTGGAACTTAAGCTTAATTCTGAAGTCAATTGATATTAATTAGCAAGTTTAGCTTACCAACTTATATTTCCCAACTTCATTCTTAAGATTCTTATTGGAAGTTTCGAAATGGGTTCTAGAAAATCATGCACAAGGAGTAAAGTAAAGTGTATTGTAATTGGAGCATAAAGTTTAGATGGTTGGTTTCCTTGAAGCTTCCTTGTAGACTTTACATTAGAGAAGGCTAGCTACATTCTCGAGCAAGTGGCTCTGCAAAATTTTCATTAATCCTAACAATCAATTCTTAGTGTGAGTCAAGTGCGTTGTTTGTTAATGTAGGCAAAGCACTTTATTAGCTGCTCTGGTTACATGGCTTACATCTTTTAGTCACCATTTGCAATTTTTTATACGGATAACGAAAAGATTCGATACAAAAGTGATTTGAGTAAACAAATACGTTGTTTGAAATTAGATTGTGACACTTGTATAACAAATAGGGAAAATTTTGAGCTTCAAAGTGTATTTATTTATGATACAATATGAAGTTAGAACATTGTAAGCCTTATAAAACCGGTTAAACAGGCAACCGAGAAAACTGATTTGAGTCTTTTGAGTAAACAAATACGCTACTTGCTATAGACCGTGACACTTGTAAAAGTTGTAAGCAAGCAAGAATATTTTATAGACTATCTCATAAATTCATCCGATCTGTAAGGTTCTCCTTGTCATTAAGGGTCTTATATTGAACATTCACAACTTGCAATGTGTTTTGGCATTTTATATTAGGGCCACGTGTGTGGGTCCTTAGCCAGTGTAGATAAAGGTCTTAGGGCTTGTACCATACGAAATTATTTGATTAATTAGTCTAGATTTTTTTAAGTAAGATAAGATAAAGAATAATCAAGATAGAGAATCTTCCTTGTCTAGTTTTTCTAGTAGTATTCAATAATGCTAATCCCTAAAGATTTGCTAATGACTTACGTAATCCAGCTTCTAAGGGGACTCATATCATTAAGGCTCTAACTAATCACAATAGCTTGATGTAATGAATATATATTCCAATCTTTGTCCATATGAAATTACGTTTTACGTTTATAGGATCAATAGATCACAGGATTTACATACATTTGTATAGGTTCTCTTCTTTGATTTGAGTGCAAAAACAAAGTAGACTTTACGATAAAGTAATTAAACAAGTATGTGTATAAAAAAGAATATTATATATGTGCATTGGTATGACTTTAAAAGGCTAAACATGCTGTAGTTTACTTGGTAATTAGCTTGTCATTATGGGTCCGACTAGTCTTCCAAGTTATATCGACGTGTTCACGTGTATATGCTAGGGAATTGGTGGATTTTCTAATGACCTTATAATTTGAAATGCCTTAAATTATATGACATGACCCACATCATCTGCCTCAAACAGATAGACTAGATTTGCTGTTTGGCAAATGGCAAATCATCAAACTCAATGCAATAATACCTATAATAAGCTTTTAATTAAATTCTATTCAAACCAACCATTTAAATATATATTACAACATCAACATTTGTGCCATATCTATCAAGATTCAATATATTGGTTTTTTAACCCTACATCCTTGGAATATATGTAGATCATGTATGTTATTCATTGATATAATATATATTCAACCAGATGAATAAATCCTATAAAATAAAATAAGCTTAAATAAATTATTCTCCCTCCCTCCCTCACCCTATATATATAATATATATTCTTGTAAAGTCACTAATTAACCTATAAGAAAATGTGCCATTAATTTGAAATTCATGTTTAGGAGCATGGGCATACATATATTTAACGAACTTTTTTACTCGTTAATTTCATTGGAGATGATCAAATTTCTAAACCATATTGTAGATTAAAGAGATGCTCGAGAAGAAAATTGAAATGAACTTGAGCAAATTTTCAAATTTGCTCAAATTCGAATAGATTGGAACTATTTATAAAACCGGCTTAGATTAATTGAATGAAGTCATGGAAAATGACCGAAATCTTAACCTTAAAAACCAAGTATAAGACTTCGGTGAATATAAATTTCATCTAAAATTATGTTCCATCGAAACAATAAAGGCAAAATTTGCTAGGTTTCACTTGATTGTTGTTGGCAGAAAGAGAGAAGACGGAGAGAAAGTGTAGGATCTACGTTAGTACTTCAGAGGTCGTCGACACCTACGATGTCGTCGACCAGAGTTAACAACCTGTAGGTTGTGCAGCGGAAATTCAAACACAAGAAAGACTTTAAGTTACCAGAACTGAACACAGGTATTTAGAGTGGAAACCCTCCACAAACCAACTAGTTTGTCTCGGGAAAAACCACTTGCCTCCCAAGCTTCTCACTTGGTAGGACTTGAAGAGCACTTCGACTCGTTATATTGATTTCTCGGGCTTACAAAGGTTCTCCTACTCCAAGATGCGAATCCCACGCTAGACGAATCCCACGCCCTCTCTTGCAAGTACTCTGCCTATGTACTCAACCCTCACCCAATACAACTCTTCTCGTACTCTCCCGTCCACAGGAACGAGTCACACGAACCTGTCTTCTATTCTCAGCAACACTCGCTCACAGTACAGGAACCTCTCTCACAGTACAGGAATCTCTCTCACAGTACAGGAACCTCTCTCAGAAACCCGTACCCACAGAAACTCTCCCTTAGTTCTGCGCCGTTCTCACCTAGTTCCTCCTCATTCTCAGAACACCGAACTGAATATATAAACTACGGAGATTGTGGTATAATTCATCCTTTCTGTCCAAGGAATGAATTAGACACAATCCTTACAAATCTTTCCTAATCAGCTCCTTAAGACACAATAAAATCTTCTTAATTATCTCGGAATAATCCATGAAGATTTTCGGCATGTACGAACTTCTTCTTGCCTTAAAGGAACCTCCAGAATTCTTCTGCCGCGCTTTCCTTAAACCTGCTACGCGCTTTGCCTTTTATAGAGTTCCGCTCGGCTCCGGATTTCTGGGCAACCAGGTTGTCGAGGTGGTCGGCGACTTCTGACTTTATCTTTGCGACGTCGGCGACTTCTTCTCACCAACCTGTTTGGAACCATCAAAACACACACACACAGATTTTCTAACAGAAAGAGAGAATAATGTGTTCATTATATTTGTCTAATAGACTAAGGTTAACAATTGATTAACGATGTGACAAAATTAGATGTCCAAACGACTGATTGAAGTGTCTACACTTAGTTGAATATGACTAGCTCGAATGTGAGAGAAACCGATAAGTGATGGTTGTTTAGATAAGTAGAATGAATTGGTTGAAAGCTCACCAGCCTTAAGGGTCTGTTTGATGTACATAGTCAGATTATTCATTACGAGATTTTTTTTAAGAATCACCTAATTTAAAACCAAATAGGATTCTACACTTTATGGTTTTTTAGTTTCTCTTAGGTAACAACCTTAAACCAAACATGATTCTACATTTTATGCTCGAGTCAGCTGACCAAGTGAGACTATATATGTATGACATTGATCTATCTATCTACCTACACATATACACACACTAATGAAGAAATCCCATAACACATGTTATCATGTGATTCATTTTATGTACGTGTTGAGTGGTGGTTAATTTCGCATACGTGGTAAAATGCTGTGACACGACCTATCATCCTACTGTTTTAGGAAAAAATGAATAGAATTATTTCAGAATTAACATTATAGTAATAAAAGTACATATATAAGTCAATAGGTTCAGACTCTGGTTTATCGTGTCTGGATTATAAATTCTCAAGTTAAAAGCGGATTTGTCAAACTTCAATCTCGAATCGGTTAATTCGAATTTATATTTACATTACCCATACATGATACAGGATTTGTACTAGTTAACATATTAATTAAGAAATGAAAGATTTTGATTATTTGATGTGAATTATATATAGGGTTAAACTATATACAATCAACTCTTAAATCAAGAAAGAAAAGACTAATTAACATATTAGTTAAAAATGAAAGATTTTAAGTATTTCATAAGAATATCTAGATCGATATATAATTATCAAAATCTTTTATTTCTTAATCTGTATCTTAACTAATATCTTATTGATAAGATTTGTACAACTGCAAAAAAATATTATTTTATAAATAATCTCTATATTTATCTTTTTGATAAAAAATATTTCATTTACCTAAATAGATATGATGTGACTTACTAAATGAATATGATATGGCTTATTAAAATCTTATGTGCATATATATATATATATATATATAAATAACATGGATAAATAGATATGATGTGAATTAATAAAAAAAATGTGACATGGAGCAACGATAGACTGACACATATCAAAATCATAGATGGTGAAATGTGATGAGAGATGGAAAATCCTACGTGGTGACGCAATGTGGTGACTCTAAATCTTATACCTTATATATATATATATATATATATATATAGAATTTAAGGATTAGTTTCCAAATTAAGTTTTATTGGCATATTTCCTACGGTAAATCATAGACAAACCATTTGTAAAATCAATATATATTATAAAAGCCAAGCGTTTTCGAGCCACCATGTTGATTTTGACCCCACTTTTTTTAAACAATTTTATATGTTTTATTTTCCTTAACTATTTAATCTTTAATTTTTATCCTTTTTCTTACTCATCTAATACCTATCTTTGAAGCAATACTATCTATCGTTAAAATTTCTTTCTATAAAAGATACATGTTAAATAACTTATCTTTTTAATTACCATTTTAATCTATTTACAAAAGAAATAATATAATAAATTCGAATTTAAAAAATAATTTTAAAATGGAAGCCCCCTTTTTCTAAATATTTTTTTTACCTTTGATACTAAATCAATTTATATTTATTAACTTTTACTTAAATTAGTTATTATCATGCTTCTAATAACTTAGCTTTTATCTCTCATAATTAAACAAATAAATTTTGTTCATGTTATTTTAATTAGTTTAATTACATTCTTTATTATCAATTTATGTAAAAGATATATTTTGAATTTTGATAAGATATTCTATCTTTTTTCATATGTTAGTTATCTTTTTAATCTCTTTATATAAGAAGTAATTTACAAAAAATATTGAATTTAAAATTATAAGCCCTTTTGTATAATTTTATTATTATTATTCTTATATTTAATATTAAATAAATTTATATTTACTATCTTTTACTTAACTTATACATTAGCATTTTCAATAATAACTTAGCTCTTATCTTTCAAAATAAAATAACAGTTGATTAATATATTTTATATATTTCAATATACAAAGTTATTAGAATGATGTTGGACTCATTTTCTATTTCTAAATGTTGATATTATTTTTTACTATTTTTAACTAAATAACAATTCATAGTAATTATATCTCCTACTAATAAATTATAGTATTAAAATAAAAAAAATTAAGATCAAAACAAAATAATCAATTAAAACATCTCATTTTATATTATATTAACTTATAATAATGTCTCAAAATTATGATAATAGGAAGAATGATATAGACTAACTATGAGAGACAAATGTTGAAGGGTGATATAGTAAGTAAATTTTATTTACAAAACTGTTCTATAGTAAGAATATGTTTTATATTTTTTTAATCTCATACGTGTGGTATTACAAATTTGAAAAAATAATCTTTTTCGTCTAGAAAAAAAATATTTTCATATGCTAAAATTTTCATTACACTATATGTTTTCACTTATTAATATGCTATTTATAATAAATATAATTTTAAAACGTGAAGCGTGAGTCATTGTCGTGGATGGCATGAGAGGTACGACTAGTATTTATTTAAATTGTTGATCTACTATAATATAGTATAAAGCACAACTCAAGTCCGTATTCAAATTTGTGTCACGTCATTATTGTTGGATAAAATACTGATTTTATTTTTTATATTGTACCTTTAAAAAATTATCTTTACATGTATTTGATATCTTACCTAATTTTGACATATTAAGAAAAATATAATTTTCATTTAAATTATTAAAATGTATTTAAATTTAGGTAGTATTTTTTCTACCCTTTTATGAAGATTCTATATAATTTATTAAAGTAATAGATTTCATAATTTAAGTTATAAAAAAATTAAAATACATATATAGATCAATATATTCGGATTTGGGTTATACATTATCGAGTAAAAATAGGCTAGGTTTAAATTTAATCTCAGATCAATTAAATCGGGTTTATACTCAAATTACCCGTACATGGTATGAGATTTGTACTAGTTTCATATTTATCTCTTGGATATTTTTCGAGGCAAATTATTGAATTATAAAAAAAATTAACTCAAATCTATATGATACAGATTTGTCTCTTAAAATGAGCAGAAATATATGGCAAATTGAAACGAGAATCCAAAAATTATTTTTCTTTCTCTTAAAAAAAATCACAATCACACAATCGTGATATTTGGTTTTATTTGTGCATTCAATGTTAAATATTGTCCATGCACGGTTCCAACTTATCCATGTAGGGGAAATATCACATTGCCTGATTGCCCCAATGTGGGCATGCACTGAATTTTCTCTGAAATTAAAACCACCAAGGTCGCAATCTTTCAAATAAGCTAAGTTTTTATTTATTTACAAAGCAATTTTTAGGAATACAATATACACTTGTAAAGCAATTTTCCAATCTCCCTCAACTTGTGCTAACAATATATTATAATGTGTAAACAAATCACAAGGAGTCAAGGTCCATTAATGATCCTCAACCCAAAACATAAAGAAATCAATTAATTGGGCAATAATCCTTCCCTTGAGATTCATCCTTATTTTTTTCTTTTTTCTTTTTAAAATATGGAAGTTCCCAAAGTTGTGTGTATATATATGTGTGAATAAAATCTCTACACAATCTGATCCAGCTATGCATTAGGTTTCTGCATCCCAAAGAAGATCTCTCTCTTTTTTTCCCTTGCATATAAACTAATAGAAGAGATTCTTGGTTGAATCTCTTTTGCTTCCTTCTCTCTTTCTCTTCCACCTCCAATTCTCAATCAAATAATATTTTAACTCTTTGTAACTTTGTGAGAAAAATGAGTGGATCAAATGGGTCTTCTTCTACATCTTCAAGAAAGGGAAAAAAGAGTGCAAGTCAAAGCTCTGAAAAGCCCAAACAACCACAAAGAGGTCTTGGTGTTGCCCAGTTGGAGAAGATTAGGCTTCATAGTCAAATTGTATGTTTAGCTTGTTACTTTCATGTTTAGTTTCATCCACCGTTCTAAAAAACCCTTTTAGCCTTTGTCTAGGCGATGGGCGATCCCTAGCGTTTTTACCCACCTAAGCATCTGTATGAGCCGCGTCTAGACGCTAGCGTTTTTCAAAACACTAGTTTCATCGCTTAAACTTTTCTTTAGTTTGTTTAGTATGAGTTTTTGGTATAAGCAAAGTCGTGATCATTTTCAGGAAGAGATGAAAATGCAAGCCTACGTTGCAATGCAATCATCCATGGGAGGAGCGCCATCATCATCTCAATTTTCTCCTCAATATGGGTACCCTCATAATATCATTCATGTACGTATACGTTTGTTAATTTAGTTTATACTTATTTGAAATATTGGTTTCTTAATCCTAATCCGATTTTATCTTTAGAGATCTTACTTTTACTTTGAAAAATTATTCTCATTAATGCTTAGATTTAGTGCCCGTTTGGCAAGGCCGAAAAATGCATTTTGAGATAGTGTGTTGCATTATTGTTTTTTTTTAAAAAAAAAAAACTAAGGGTGTTTGATGATAAGCAATAAAGGTATTTTTTTTGATTTTTCTACCATGAACCTATACATTATAAGAGACTAAAAATGATTTTTTTTTGTAAATCTTAAAATTTTGGTTAATTAATCTTTTTTATGATGGGTTTACTTTTTTTTTTTTAGCTTTTGAAATGTTACTTTTTAATAACCATTTTTGTTAAGAATGATTTCACCATTTTGACGTCCAAAACACGAGTATATAGGACATGCCAAACGTGGTGCAAATCTAAACATGACATACATGCGTTAATTAAGATAGTGTTTCACAAACTTAAGATTTACGTGAATTGTTTCCCAAACTTAAGATTTGTATAGATCTTTTGTGATATCTAAATTAATCACGACATTTAATGACGTTTTTAACAGAGGGGAATGGGAGACATGGAAAGAGCACAACCAAGATTTGCTGAATCTCAAACTTACAATCAATTGTGGTACGTATGCATGTCTTGTCTTGTGTACACATTCATGAAATTCTAGTAGTAGTATTTTAATTTTTGGTAACAAAATCGGATCAAGCTCTCTTTCTCTTTTATCATTCTTTAAGCTTATCGTGATCTACTTCAAAATTAATTGATTTCGTACGTGTATTGAGTAGTTATTGTAATGTATATTAATAAATTAATTAATTGTAAGCAGGTGGAACCCTAGCCATGTGCTTCCAGGCAGCCAGCCCTACGGACCACCTGACATGGCTACTAGGCATTTTCTCAACCGGATTGAGGTGTGCAAATCATTTCACTAATTACCGTACTTACTTATTAATTAAAAGTAATTATTACTATGTGTTAATTTATCACAATTTAACAAGTTTAAGTTAGGTGAGCTAGTAGATTAGCCGTATACTAGACATGGAATTGATCATATCGGTGAAACATAAAAAGAATATGTGAAGAAATGATTATAACTGTTTCTTAAATTGCGGAAAAAAAGTAAGAAATGTGAAATGTAGATTTTTGAGGTAAAGTCGAAAGCTATAAATTTACTTTCTTCTAGAACCGAAGACAAATAGGCTGGTGTAATTAAGATTTTACTGCGTTCTATATGTAAGGTAACAAGAGGTCTCATGCTCAATAAATCAATGTTTATTGGGTGTAAATCTTCCTTGGACAAGGGCTAAAATGTAGATTAGGAGACAACCGTGGTCCACCACATTAAAAAATTAAAAATATGCAAAATGTGGTACATTTTGTTTGATGAGGGTGCTACTTTTGTAAACTCTTCATTGGATCTTACTTAACCAGTGTACCAAAAGTTATCTTAATGATGGGTCTATTCATCCTGACCGTGTAACATATGATGTGCAACTATATAACATATGTTCTATTACTTTTATATCATATTATACGATGTGCAAACTCTATATACAATATATAATATTTGTCTTAATAATTTAATGATGTCTGATTAATCAGGATCCGGGTGAAGCCATGAGGAACAATGGTTGGTTCGACGAGATGGCAGGTTCAAGTAGTCAGAATTCGGGTGATAGCCAAGATCTCGATTTGGAGCTCAAGCTGTGAATGCGGAGATTAATTAGTTTTTTTGTTTCTTTTCTACAAATTACATACAAAGTTATTAGAAAAAAGACCACAGTGTCAGGAGGAGTATGTGAAGACGGAATAATGTTTTTTTTTTGTAGATTGTAGACAAGTAGCAAGAAATGGTACATGCATGCAATGCGACTAATGGTGGTTGTGGCATTATAGAACTTCGATTCTTCTCCTTATAGCATTTGATTGATCATATTTTCAACTACATGGAAAATTATAGGATTTGGTTGATCTGTTTAAAAAATAATAATATAAGTAAATAGTATATTTTGTCAAATAAATAAAAATAAACAAAGTTTTTACAACATTGTGTTTAGCCAATGTATAAAGATTGAATATCTTGAAGAGCCCTGGGTGGACGGTGGTTTTGACGTCTGTGCGTCGAAGTGGCAACCAGGCTGCTGATGCCTTAGCTAACTATGCTATAAATTGTAGCTTGGAGTATGACGAGTTCAATGTTGCCCCTAGTGTTATTATGCCTTTTCTTTCCAAAGACTCTATAGCCCGGTATGGGCATGCTTAAGTAATTTAATTAATAAGATATCGCAGGGGCATTATCTCCGTTTTTGAGCAGAAAAAAAAGAACTCAAATAGACCTAAACTTTACAAAATCAGCAAGTAGTTATGAATATTCTATCAATTGATGAGTTAGAACTCAAATAGACCTAAAATTTATAAACATCAGCAAGTAGTTATGAATATTCTAGAATCAATTGAGTATGAGTTAGAACTCAAATAGACCTAAAATTTACAAAATCATCAAGTAGTTATGAATATTCTAGACTGTAGGGACAAAATTAATCACGAATGAGAAAATGGTAGGATAATGTTGCTTACTCCTCGAACATAATGGTCCCATTTCTTGATTTCTAATGACATTGTTTAATATATTCAAGATAATCCATATGTATATTTTTCTAACACATATTATTGATTTGATCTTTGATTCACATGACCAACTTTAACTTGCGTCCTTTTTCTTGTGAAGTCCACCTAATATAGAGATTCTATAATAATGAGGATTCTATGATAGTGAGGAGCTAAAAAAAACTATTTTCAATAGACAGATTTGAAGGAAGATACAAAAAAAAAAAAAAAAAAAAACTCTTATCCTACTCAAATAAAAACTATGAGCATTTTTGTTCTTTGATATGTATCTCTATATATTAGTTGTTTTTGATCGCATTTTACTTTTATACTTTAATTATTAATCTTGTAATCATGTTAGTCGTTCGACCGTGTAATGTTATCGCCCTTAACTTATTTGTTGCAATGAACAAGTATACTTCATTAATGAACTTGGAGGTAAAAAAAGTAAGATATTATACCCTTAAATTGCTGTAAAATTTGACTTTTTTTTTTTTTGGTTGAGGACACTGCCCATTAGAGTCGAACCGGTGACCTCTGGGTACTACCCTTGGAGGCTAAACCGTTTTGACTAAATGGCCCAAGGCCGTAAATTTTGACTTTTGTTTTAGTGTTATGTTGTTCATTTGCATGCGTTTGGACAAGAAGTATAAAGAGGCTTTTGTTGGGCCCTTCACTCAAGTTCATTTGAGTCGTCTTCCAATGACCAATATCATTGAGATTTAATTGAGATTTCAAATAACAAGGAAAACTATCCACATTTGAAAACAACCAAGGTTGAGAGTGAGAGCAAACAAGTCAATGAGCTGCTTCATTTGCTTTCCTCTTAACAAAAGCCCAATCACAAGAAGTAAAATCCCATTTGTGTAACAACACTTGAGTCAACAGACAGCAAATAACAATTTGACTGAGCAATGCTATTAGAGATGTCCAAAGAAATAAAACAAGCTGCTTAAGTTTTTCTAATGAGAATGCAAATCATTTAGTGAGCTATATCTAAGCTCAAAGCCACATGAGAATATCCACAAGGCTAGCATGAATAAATCCCACCTTAATTTAAACGGCTGTAACTTTCATCAGACTTATAAAATTACATATATGGAGAATGATTGTGTTATTAATTGATCATGACACTGACCCTTGAAACTCGAATACTAATTAAAAAAGTATTTTCTTTGAAAAAGTATTAGAAATTGTTTTACCATATATTACTTATTATGTTAGGGTAACTGTTTTACTAATTTTGATGAAAAGAGTTATTCGACAAGAAGTCAAGAACTTGAAAATATATACTCCCTTCGTTTCAAAAAACATGGTTTTTTAGACAATTTAGGTTGTTTTAAAATACATGACCATTTCATATTTTTTCCCTACTCTTTTCATTTATACCCCTAATAATTAACTCCATCATAATCATTACACTTTTTCATATTTCTTTAAACAAATAATTAACTCTAAATATAGGAATAATATTTTTTTTCTTAATATATGTGCAATGTCTAAATGGTCATGTATTTTGAAATGGAGGGAGTATATAGTAGTACTGTACTAAACAGTCTAAACCAATAGCAAAGTATACCATACGTCGAATCCACATTGTGTCACATTCCCTATGCGATACATGTCGATCCAAAATTGTGCCCATCGGCTTTACGCTACAAGGCATTCTGATATTGTGCCACTTCACCTACATTTTATTCTGTTTTATTTTAAATAATACAATTATGATTTCTTTTTATAATTAACGTTTTCTTCCTTTAATAATGTATCTACATTAAATTAAATGTCATGTTTAAATATCTAACATAACTCATATTTCCTTATTTTATGGTCCTAATTAATTTTTTTTATATATTTTTTCTATAAAGTTAAATATATTAACTAGTTTTAATTAATCCCGAAATTCATCTATTAAACCATGTATATATCTCCAATTGTTATTTTTTACACATAATGTTATTACAACAACAACAACAACATTAACCCAGGGAAATCCCACCAAGGTAGGATCTGGGGGGTCAGGATAGGGGCATTCCAGACCTAGATGAAATGCGCCCAATATGGCCCAAAAGAAAGAAAGAGGGATTGAAAGAAACATTGGATGAAGCTGATATTCAAGCCAGTGTTTCTTATGGATAGCTTCTCAATAGCAGCTTGGAATATTAGAGGCCTTAATGATGCCTCTAAAGGCGACTTTGTTCATAAACTGGTCGCTGATAATAATATAGATGTTTTGGCTTTGCTCGAAACTAGAGTTAGAGAAAATAAAATTGAAGAAGTGTCCAGGACGTTACTCAAAGGTTGGAGTAGGTGCACGAAGTGTATCGGTTCCAATGGTCGTATCTGGGTTTTCTGGAAATCACACGGCAGGATTGATATTAGTTTTTTGATAGAAAAGACGCAGCTTACTCATGTGTCCATCAACTCTCCCAAACTTCAAAGATCTCTGCAGGTGTCCTTCATTTACGCCTCAAATGATGAAAAGGAAAGATGTGATCTGTGGAGCCTCATTGATCAAATCGCCACTACTGCTAGCGACTTGCCTTGGGTGCTCATTGGTGATTTTAATGCTGTTAAAGACCCCAGTGAGAAGTTCTATGGTAAAGGCCCTAATTCCAGCTTTAGTAGAGACTTGCTTGATTGTGCTGACAGGAATGGCTTCTCAGATCTCAAGTCTAGCGGTGCCTTCTACACTTGGACCAACAAACAAGATGGTGATAACCTCATTATGTGCAAGCTTGATAGAATTTTAGCCAATCAGAAATGGTTGGACTGTTTCAACAAATATTCAGCCAGCTTTGTGCCCCCAGGATGCTCTGATCATTGTCCCGCTATTTTAAAAATCGAGGGCACGAAGTCCATAGCCAGGGCTCCGTTCAGGTTCAACAACAACTGGGCTAATCACCCGGACTTCCTCAACACTGTTAGCTCGGTCTGGGAGACAGTGCCTAGAAGAGGTTTCAAATTATTTAATCTGGTCAGCAAGCTAAAAGCTCTCAAAGTTCAGCTGAAAAAGATGCGCTCAAAGAGCTTGGATGCTGAAGAAGTGGACATTAACAACCATTTCAGCAGGCTGAAATTGATCCAATCTGAGCTCCAAAGTCGTCCTGCAGATCCTATGCTTGTTAGTCATGAAAAGGAGGTCCTTGATCAATTGAAGAGTGCACTTAAAAGGAGAAGAGTTCAGCAGCAACAACTCGCAAAAATTCACTGGCTTAAATACCAGGACAGCTGTAGCAGTTTCTTCTATAATTCCATAAAGCAGAGAAAGGCAGTCAACACCATCAACAACCTTGTGGACAACAATGGTGTTGTTATTTCTGATGAATTTGAGATCAAGTGCTCGATTCTTCAACACTACAAAGATTTTCTTGGATCTGATTCGGCTGCCAATCCGTATGACAGTTCTGTTGTTAGTAATGGAGCAGTGCTGGATGAAACTGAACGGAGTAATATGATTGCTAGATTCAGTAAAGAGGATGTTAGGAAAGCGTTATGGAGCATTGGAAAGAACAAGGCTCCGGGGCCTGATGGATTTAATGCGCACTTCTTTAAGAGGGCCTGGGATATTGTTGGAGATGATTTCTCTGACGCGGTCTTGGAGTTTTTCTCCAGCGGAAGAATCCTGAAAGAATTGGGAAACACTGTGATTGCTCTCGTGCCCAAGATTGATAATCCGAGTGCTATTAATGATTACAGGCCTATATCTTGTTGTAACGTCATCTACAAAGTTATCTCCAAGATGCTCGTGGCTAGAATTCAAAACGTTCTCCCTAAACTTGTTGACAATAATCAGGGGGCGTTCATAAAGGGGCGTAGTATACGACACAATATTGTTGTGTGCCAGGAGGTCGTCAAAAGCTATGCTAGGAAGTACATAAGCCCGAGATGTGCGCTAAAGATTGATTTGAGGAAGGCGTATGACACGGTCAACTGGGATTTCCTTTTCAACCTGCTCGAGTAACTCAATTTTCATCCTGTTATGGTGAGGTGGATCCGAGAGTGCATAACAAGCTGTCAATTTACAATAAAAATCGGGCAGGAGTATTTTGGCCACTTCAAGGCTAAGCGAGGGCTCAGACAAGGCGACCCTCTTGCCCCTTACCTCTTTGTCCTGATAATGGAGTTTCTTACGCGGATGTTGAAGCGAGCTGCAAATTCAAATGAAATCAAGTATCACCCGGGTTGCAAGCGTGCAAAGATAGTGAACTTATGCTTTGCCGATGACCTGTTTATATTTTCCCATGGGAGCATTGAGTCTGCTAGCAAAATCAAGGCTGTCCTTGACGATTTCAGTGAGTACTCTGGGCTTGGAATGAATCTGTCAAAATCGAAGGTGTTTAGTGCAGGGCTGGATCGCCAGCTGGAGAATGATATCAGTGGCATCTTGGGCATGAACAGAGGTGAGCTTCCCGTTAAATACTTGGGAGTTCCCCTCTGTAGCTCCCGTGCCCAGTGCAAGGAGTTTGTCGATCTGATTTGCAAAATAAGGAATAAAGCCAATGCGTGGGCGGCAAGGCATTTATCGTATGCTGGAAGGCTGGAGATTGTTAGAGCAATTTTTCTTGGTGTAATCCAATATTGGAGTAAAGTGTTCCTCCTGCCCAAATCTGTTATCAAGGAAATTATCAAAGTCTTGCGGAATTTCCTTTGGAGAGGTTGTAGCAGTGGTAGTCATGCCCCGGTGGCGTGGAGAAAAGTGTGCAGGCCTAAAATCGAGGGTGGTCTTGGGATTAAGGACATTGAAGCTTGGAACAAGACGAATGTGGCAGAGCTGTTTTATGATGCACTGAACAACCCGGATTCAATTTGGTTCAACTGGGTGGTTGCCACTCACACAAGGGGCCTGAGCTTATGGGAGGTTAGAAGCTGTAGTACGTCCAGCGCCTTGTGGAAGGCTGTGCTGAAGATGAGGGACGAGGCCATGGCTTCGCTGAATGAAAACAACATCCCGTGTGTCTTTTCCACCAGATTTAGCAAGTTTGACTGGAGGGGTTTATATGACAGCTTCAGGAGTAGAGGTGAACCTGTCCAGTGGGTTGACATGGTTTGGACAAAACTCAACAATCCAAGGGTGGCTTTTACTGCCTGGAAAGTTGTTAATGATGGTATGAAGACGAGAAGCAAAGTCATGAGCTGGGGTCTTATTGATGATGATCAGTGTGTGCTGTGTGGGTATAACACGCATGAAACCACTACTCACCTTTGGTATGAATGTCTCTTCTCTGCCTCAGTTTTGAAGGCTGTTTTGAAATGGGCCAGGTTAGGTAGAATGAGCACAAATTTGGAGCATTGGATCAACCAAGCTAGAGGCTTTAAGGACAGGAAGTCTTTCACTTTCAATTTATGGTGCCACTGTCATAGTGTTGTCTTATATTACATTTGGAGAGCTAGAAATTCCATGGTTTTTAGTGATCAAGTCATAAGTGTGGAAGATTGCATTTGTATGTGCAAGAGACATATTAGGAACTGTTGTAAGGCTAGGTGGAAGACCAAATCTAGAGCCCTTAGGAAGTTCTTGGAGAGAGTTGAAAATGGTAATGATGTAAATAGCTAGCCGAGCTAGCAAGTTTTGTAATCGTCTTTTTCTAATACAATTAACCTTTTTTTTCAAAAAAAAAAAATATACAACACAAAGGATAGAAACAAAAAAAACAAGCCAAAGGAAAAGACCAAAAGAGCCGACTAGCTATCTAGCACCCTAATCTTCTCCCTCCACACTTCTTTGCATTGAGCCAAACTCTCTGAAATCCCTAACAAGGTGATATCATGCTTTATGTTGTCCATCCACCGCTTCTTCGGGCGACCCTATCCCTCCGGAAAGCCCCTAAATCCAAATGCTTGATCCTCCTAACCGTAGCATCAGGGCTCCGCCTCTGAACATGCCCAAATCAACGCAATCTAGCTTCTCTCAACTTGTCTCCAATAGTAACCACCCCGAGCGTGCCTCTGATCTCTTCATTTTTAATCTTATCCATCCTTGTGTGCCCACACATCCACCTGAGCATCCTCATCTCTGCAACTGCGAGTTTCTGCTCCCGAGCATTCGTCGTTGGCCAACATTCTGCACCATAGAGGATTGCCGGCCTTACAACAAACCTGTAGAACTTTCCCTTGATCTTGAGAGGAACCTTCTTGTCGCACAGAACACTTGAAGCTGCCCTCCACCTCTGTCAACCTCTCGGAATACGAGACCTAACATCTTCATCAATACACCCATCGGACTACATAATAGAACCCAGATATTTGAAGTAATCCTTCTTCACAATGATAACACCGCCCAACTACACCTCACCTCCAAGCTCAACCTCATGACCGAAACTGAACTCCACATATTCTGTCTTAGTCCTAGTCAACCTAAACCGTTTACCTTCCAGTCTTTCCCTCCACACTTCCAGTTTGCTGCTCACTTTTTCTCTGCAATCCTCCACCAAAACTATGTTATCTGCGAACAACATGCAACCCGGAACCTCTCCATGAATGTCCCTAGTCAGCACATCCAACACCAGCGTGAAGAAGAAGGGGCTCAGAGCTGAACCCTGATGGAGACCCATCCCCACTTCAAAGAAATCTGTATCCCCTCCTGGCGTGTAGACACTCGTCCTCGACTGCTCATACATGTCCCGAATGATCCTGATGAAAGAACCCGGTGTAACACCCCCAAACCTACAGGAGTATTACCGCCAGTAATCTCGGGTTTGACCAACCCGAGAGTACTCCGGCTTTTACAAAGTAAATTTAAAACGTAACAAAGACTTTGCAATTGAACCTCACCTAAGGTTATATAAAGATTTTCATAAATACAAACCTAGAGAGGTTATCCAGTACTAGATGAACCACACACACCTCACAACTTTGTCACCGACTTCTCAAAACGTAACAAAAGACGTTGCAATTGAACCTGACTTATATAAGATTAAATAAAGACTACCATAGTTGCAAATCGAAGAGGTTAACCAATACTGAATGATCACGAATAACCAATGAATTTCTAGATTACGAACATTGTTGAAGGGTTTCTTGAACAAATAAATTTGTAGTCAAGACCCCGCTGAGTATAGCGAAGTCAGGATCGTCCACGGGAGTGAGAATAGTGCTAAGAATAGTCGAAAACTACGAAAGAGAAAAAGAAACGCAAACAAACCGACTCAGGATCGACCTGAGGAGGGTCGATCTCGACCGTAAGGGGGTCGGTCCTGAGAGCAAAACACACAAAACGCACATGAACCACACACAATCACAAGCAAAGGCTCGAGCACGACTTTAGGGAGTCGGGATCAAGGCAAAAGACACGAGTTTCAATCAATATAAAAGGCAAATTCCAGGGCTAGGGCTACCACAACAACAACCATACATGCTTTCAACAAGAATTCACAACTATCATGCAATCTAGATCATAGAAAAGTTAACTTTCGCAAACAATTCAAGCCATTCAATCAACTTTCGCAAATTAAACAACTTTCTATCTATCCTTCAACCTAGGAATATCAACTTTCGCAAATAATCCTATTAGATGTAATCAAGCAACTAACTTTTCACTTTCGCTATAGTCAATCACAAGACATGCCTCAACTTTCGCAAAGGATTAAGTACAAGATAGATAAACATGATCATCAAACATTCAAGTCATGAATTCAAGTTTTAAACATGCATGATTGTGTTGGGTTTTCACCCAACCCTAGAATTTAAGAGGATTACTCACACATGGCAAAGAGAGACAAGGAAGAAGAAGAAGACATCATCAAAAACCAAACTAAAATTCAAATTAAACAAAGGACAAATCTTACACAAAGTCTCAAACTTGTTCTCCAAGTCTCCTTCCTAGCTCTCCTAAAAATTGCATGATAAAAACTAAAGGTTCAACCTCCTTTTATAGAAGAAAAGGAGTCCTAATCTAACTAGGAAACACAAAGAAACAACTTTCCTTAAATACAAATTAGGAAACTCTACAATAATTCCGGAATAGGGAAGGTCGCTCGCCAGGCTCGACCCAAATGGGTCGTCCACGACCCCTTAAGGGTCGATCCTGAGAATTCTTTTCCTTGGTCTTCAAGCTTCTTGACTTGGCTCGAGCTCGACCCTTGCTGGCTCGATCCTGGGGTCGATTTCTTCACTTCTCCCTTTGATTTAGCTTCTCTTAGCTCTTCTCCTGAGCTTGTCCACTTGAGATCTTCCTCCTAGCTTGTCCATCCTTTCTTGGCATTGCTCCAAACTCTTCTTCAAGCTTTAAAACACCTACAAAACGACACAAATATGCGTAGTTTCCGAATCTCAAGGAAATACGAAAACTTATGCGAAATTACTCAAAAACAAAAGACTCAAGCACAAAACACCACTAAATCTAACCTATCTAGACCCTAAAAATCCTACCTAAAAAGCGGACATCAAACATCTCACAAACCAACACCAACGACTTATCTTCCTTCTTTGCCCTCATAATGAGACTCGGCCAGAGATCAATGTACTCTACTATAGTACCGAAGTACCCATCAAGGATTGAATAATAATAATATCCACGTTATGATATTATAAGAGAGATCTAACATTATCAACAACAACAAAGTACGAGACTTATTAAGAAGTAATTTGCTCATCCGAGTCCGCTAAAGCATAAATGTTCATAGCATAACACAAAGTCAACAATCACGACCTAAGCTCAAAGAAACATATCGCTATTATCTTCAACCTACTAGGTACGGAGTGCCAAAGAACTGTCTAACTTAACAGGGCGCATAACGCCTAATCGCCAGGGTCCAAAGTGCCTAATTTACCAGGACACATCGCGCCTAATCGCTAGGATTCATCGCGCCTAATCGC
Organism: Polygonum aviculare; assembly: GCA_934048045.1. Classification (NCBI taxonomy): domain Eukaryota; kingdom Viridiplantae; phylum Streptophyta; class Magnoliopsida; order Caryophyllales; family Polygonaceae; genus Polygonum; species Polygonum aviculare. Next base: position 18,973,147 of record OW204031.1, read on the forward strand.
CAGGGCACAAAGTGCCTAATTTACTAGGGCGCATCGCGCCTAATCAACAGGGCGCATCACGCCTAATTTAACAAGACGTGTCGCGCCTAGTCGCCAGGGCACAAAGTGCCTAATCGCTAGGGCGCATCACGTCTAATCGCCAGGGCGCATCACGCCTAATTGCTAGGGCACAAAGTGCCTAAATTACCAGGGCACATCGCGCCTAATCGAGGCGTAAACCGCCTAAATTCACAAGTTCACAACTTCAATCGACAACCTAATCCGTTCTATAACATCACATACTCTAAGATTCATACACTTATCATGTAAGGTTGTCAAATATTGCACATAAGCTCATAGCCTCTAAGTTGCCGAGTACGACCAAGATCAGAGGGAAGAAATAATTTCATGATCGAATCCCAGACGTATAGAAGCGCAAGGTTTAACAAGTGCAAAGCACGAATGGTCACTCCAAATCAGGAGAAGAGTAGAGTCATGATTCTAAACACTACGACCTCAGTTAAAAGCACATCTCAGTATCAAGAGATGGTATATCAAACCCACAACTCCTATTCCTTTTGTTATCCTACCCATCCAACACCTCATACGAGATAGTCAACACAACGGCACACAACTGCGTGTCTTGTTCAGTTCTATCACGTCATAATATTATGTCATAATTCATATCGAGAACTATAATAACAACAACAACAATAACCACGATTTCAACACAATCATTAGATAATAACAACAACATGATGATCCTTAATATTTTAAAGACCTAGTCCATTTTCAATTCCCCTTATAACATCCAATTTATTCCCCACAATGTACTCCAGTGTACTCTCATGCTTCTTAACACAAACCAACTAATTAACATTTGGTCCAAATCACCCAATTAAAGCTAATAAGTTATATACTTTGGAAAGGGCCTAGTTAAATCCAAAATTAACTAATACGTGGCCATATATTGTATAAATTAGTTAATTAAGAAAAATCATCAGATGAATTACTATGTCACTAACTAGCTCCAACTTAGATATTGTAAATCATGGTGTTTCACTCTTTAACCTACGTGGAATTACACAAGTTCCTTTATTAACTCAACTAATCCAAGTTGACCCTAAAGGATCAAGTCAAACTATTGAATTAACTTTGCATCTGTAATTCGCTTGAAGTCTAATTCTTAGGCTACCATCTCAAAGCCAAGATAGACATGTAATTCTATTCTTATCAATTCAAACAGGACCAAATTAAACCCGGGCCAAAGAAAATCAGCAACTCCAAACAACGAACAACAAGGGTGATTTCCAGGATCTTCCTTCAACCCAAATTCGCACAAAAGAGGAGAACTTACCATATTCGGATAGAAACCTGAGAAGACCGAGCTCGGACCCGGACGGCTTCACCTGATCTCGGCTGATATATGAAGGACCAAGAAGTAGTCCAATGACATCGTCCATGGCAGGGGTGCACGTGACGAGGCTGGCGGTCGCTACGACGGTGGCCAAATGAAAACCAATTGGAGGAGGGACGTCCGGCGAGAGACGGAGATCATCGGGAGAGAGTGGAGGACCGAGAGCCCAAAAAGAAAGGCCAGAGATAAGTTCGAGATCCGATAAAAACAATATTAGAGATGAGGGAATGAAAGGTGGCACAAGGGGAGGGTGTCCACGAAAAGAAGCCAAAACACATATTGTTACATACAAATGAAAACCTTAATAAATCAATATTAAACAATATTTTAATAAGTTTTATTTGGAAAATTAATCCTAAATAATAATGTTAGGTCCTATTTGGTATGTTGGAATCATGGATCAGAATAGAATTAAGAATTGAGAAAATTTGGTAAGAAGGCTATTTGGGGAGATTTGTGGAGCAGGTAGCCTGCCTTGAAAATTTAGGTGCTAACTAGTCGTTTTTCCAAAAATACCCCTGTCAAAAAAAAAAATTACACGCGTGCCATCGCGTCCCAATTAAATCCTGTCATCCAAAAATCCTGTCACCCAAAAATTGAAAAAAACTTGTCCTCATGCATAAAAACTTGTCATCGCTTAGAAAAACTTGTCATCCCTTATGAAAAACTTGTCATTGCGTAGAAAAACTTGTCATTGCGTAGAAAACTTGTCATCCCTTACGAAAAACCTGTCATCGCGTAGAAAACTTGTCATCGCTTATAAAAAAACTTGTCATATCGCAAAAAAACTTGTCATAGCGTACAAAAAACTTGTCGTCATGTACAAAAACGTGTCGTTGCGTACAAAAGCTTGTCATCACTCAACCTGTCGTCACGTACAAAAAAACTTATCACCATCCTAACTTGTCATCACGTATGCAACTTGTCATCCGAATTTATTAGTATGCCTATCACCACCCTAATTTGTCATCAGGTATGCAACTTGTCATCCGAATTTATTAGTATGCCTATGTGGGATTTGAACCCACATTGTTGTGCATTAAGCACGTTCCTCTACCATTTGAGCTAATAGGCCATAAGTATATGCAATATATAGACAAATTTAACAATGCAAATAAACCAATGCAAACAAATCACACGCATACAACGAGACATGGAGCGTGCCGTGGAGCAAACTCTAATCAATATGTCAAAAGCTCATCCGCACAATATCACATGCAATCCTAAAAAGCCTTTCCAATATATAGGAAACCATGAGTCACATCATCAAACCACTACCTCCATTGCATACTTAATTCCTTCCTATTCACACAACTGATGGAAAACAAGCATGTCTTCACAAAATCACACGCATTGATATTGTTAAAAACAATTGGTGACAATGCACTGTATCCCACTCCACATCAAACGGGGACAAATATTAAACAAATTATAAAACATGTAATTAAATCTGCGCCTACTCTCTACCGATTAACACTTTTATGGCTTTCTTCATGTATCTCTCTACACAATAATCGAAATTAAAAATTTAAACTCAGATCCAAAGATTAAAGTTAACCTCAGGCTATCGTTCTTGGCCGACGACGTCTTGGAGTGCCGGAAAACCTTTATCAAACTAGGGAAGTACCATCCCTTGCTCTTCGCCGATCTCGCCTCTTCCACCACGCCGCCAACACAGGAAAACGCGGCCGGAGCAACGGCCACCGATTCGACAAGAAAATGAAGAAAATGAAGAAAGAGGAAAGAAATTGCAAACCACAAACAACTAAACATCACAATCAACCTCGGATCTGCGAACCGTCGTGAGGCCAGATCTGCGGCCGGTCGCGGAGGGGAGGCGGAGGGGAGCGAACTCGGAGGCGGAGGAGAGCAAACTCGGGAAAGAGAGCGCGGAGGCCGGAAAGCCGGATCTGCGGCCTCGATCTGAGAGTAGGCGGAGGAGAGGCCGGAGGCCGGATCTGCGGCCTAGATCGGAGAGGAGGCGGAGGAGAGGCCGGGAGGCCGGATCTGCGGATTTGCGGCCTAGATCTGGTTGGAGCAGTGAATCAGATCGGCGGAGGAGAGGCCGGGAGGCCGGTTGGCCGATTGTGAATCAGATCTGGTCGGATCTGCGGAGGAGCGGCCGGGAGGCCGGATCTACGGCCTAGATCTGGTCGGAGCAGGTCTGAGAGGGAGAGGGAGGGGGAGAATGAGAGGAATGCGAGAGGAAAGAGAGAAGAGAGAGAAATTTGTGGAAAGTTTAGGGTTTTTATTCCTGTTACCATGGAGTAGTAGAAAAAACTCTACATAGAGTCGATGGAATTACAACCGTTTATTCCAATCAATGGCTAAGATTAATAGATTTTACTTATTTTCTAGAATTATAGCAAAAGTATAGGGCATTCTCCCTCATTCCAAAATACGAGAGAACTTGACCGCCGGACGATCTCTTCCCAATCAACCGTTTTTGAAGATCGGACTTGGAATTCGTGATTGTATATGATCGAAGCTATAACCGAAATTCATGATTTGCAAACCCTTCATGATCTGCAAACCCTTCTCTAGTGTTCTCAAGACCGGAATCGGGGCTTCGGCTCCTCTATTGATGCTCCGATGGCCATGATTATAAGTGAATGCTCTTCCCAATCATCAACCAGACAAGACAAAATCGAGTATATGAAGTTTGAAGTAGTTGATTATCTAGAGTACAATTGGATGCATGCATGTTGACATTTACCATTGATGGGTCTTGTTTCAAACGAAGGTGTATCTTAATCTTTCTATTCAATCTTCTTTTTGGAGTGAAAGTGGGGATTCAATCTTCTTTTTAGAGTGACCTTACCTGCTTACCACAGTAACAGAGATGGAGGAAGAATGCACTAGAAACAGTAACGGAGAGGGAGGAAGAATGTACTAGAAAAAAAGAACCCATAGAGAGAAATTTAAGAAACAGGGAGTAAAGTATAGAACTATTCTGCCGTATTCAAAAGTAAAAAAAAAACTTTAAGAAACTTTCTAAAATTGCATAAGATCTGGGCCATTAATTTTTAATTAACGGTTATAAATCCCCCAACTCTATGAAGAGTTTTTTTAACTACTCCATGGTAACAGGATCCACCGCCCCCTTCCCTCTTAAGAATTAGAATGAACCATTTTAGAGACATGTTTGGTATGCAGTTGAAATGTGTCATTCATGATAATTGTGGCTTAAAGTTCAAAGATTTAGAGATCTTAATCATGATTATTAAGGGTTTATTGTTATTCGAATTTATACTTTATGGTTTAAAGGTTTTAAGATTTAAGATGAAGAATTAACATTTTTGAAATAGAAGATGCCTTCCAATTTCGACTAGAGTCAAATTTGTCTGCAAACTTGAAACAAGTCATTAGTGGGATTGAAATCAATTTCATATATGTTTTTGCCAAATATAATACTAGAATCACTCATTATTCATTCTTGATTCTCATTCTTCATTTCCAAGAAATCCAAAAGTTAATCAAACTCGATTAACCAGAATATGATTGTGTTGAAAGACAAAACCCAATTGCCGTGTATCCATTTAAATATTCTAATATAAAAATTCTACGTTCAAGAAGAATCACGAATCTCTATCGTCTATCTGTTTATGAATTTAATATTTCATATCTATAGACATAATTTTTCAATAGGAATATCTGTTTAAACTAAAAATCTAAACATACAAAAATTGATAATGCGTTTCAAAAAAATATTTAATCCATGATAAAAAAAACTTTCTACTCCCTAGATATTTATTTATAGTGTTTATAGCAATATATACCCTAAAATAAGTTCATAATGATAAAAATATCCCCACTCATTCTCTATTCGCATTGATGCCCCAATTTAATTGCAACAGTATCCATTTTCCCAATTACGTGATTTGTAACAAATTAACTTTTATTTAAACATTATTTTATTAAAAATAAATTACAATAGAAAACACACAAAGTACAATAGAAAACACACAAAATAAATTACATTATTTAAACCTATCTTTCTCACAAGTCAGTGGCTACTTCATTAAAGCTCCTATGGAATGCAACCATTAAACCTCAATTGAACCTCTTTGTCTCTCCCTCATCATGGAGCCTCGGTAAAACAAAACATCAATTGATGAATTTGGTGGTGAATTCGGAACATGAGCATCGACGAGTCCACCAAGAAGGCGACAACGGTGGATCATTGAGCCGTACCTGTGTGTGCTTGAAATTGCATCACTTAGGTTGAAATTGAGAATTGGAAAGATGATTAGGGTTGGGTTAATGATCGAATCAATTAAATAGATACGTCCTTGAGGCCGTTGCGACAAAGAGGGGTGGAGGTGGTGTCGCAATTGGCGCATCGTCGGGAGAGGACGAAATCTCCGGCAATGGTGATGGATTTGTTGGAGATATTAAACTCTTCCCACATCGGTGGTATGAGCAAAGGGTACACTAGTATATAAGGGGAGGTGAAACTCTACCCATTGGCTTAAGCTTTTGGGTTAAATGGTGAATCCCGACCTTATATACGAAGTACCTAAATTTACCCGACACGTCACCCGTCTAAACACGGCTCACCGAAATCTACTAGGATTTAGGGGGTTTGTTGGAGGAGGAGGTGGTGTTTTGGAGGAAGTCCCAACAGAAAGAGAAGAGTAGGGAGACCCCGGACAGGGATCGGTCGGAGGAGGGTCGGCGTGTGGAGGGGGTCTGAGTGAGAGAGTCGGCGTCGAATGCGGAGGAGCAACGGTTGTTGTGGGTGTGGAATGGGAGAAGCTGCAGGGACAAGGGGGCCTCCCTGTGTGTTGTTGTATCTGTGCATTCTGGGTTATTAAGCTGGGGAAGAACACAATTAGCTAGGTGTATGATGGTGAAGAACACAGTTACCATGGAAAAATGTGATTTGTTTTTGTTTAGGTTTTCTGTTAAGTTTAAACAAACAATACAATATTAGATATGAATCTCTGATCTTGTAATCAATTAGTGTTTGTTTTTATTTTGGTAACTAGATTTTTTTTTTATAAAGAACTATTTTTTAATAAAGAAATAAAATTAACATTTTCATGGAAATTAATTAATGCATATTTTTTAATTGACATGTACAAAAAATTTAATTGTAAAAATGTCCAAAAGGACTTCTCCCGCTATTTAACTTATATAAGGGCAATAATTAATTTATCAATTTCTATGAGGGTACTTATGCAAATTCGCCTTATTTATATTTACTCTAACCCAGTGGCGGTGCCACAGGCCACTGGAATTTTATAGAAAAATTATTATAGTTATTATTTTTTTCTTTTATGTAGGAAAAAAGAGGTCTAGGAGTAAGAAAAATTATTATAGTTATTAGCCACTCACACCCGAACCAAAGGTGATTCTAGTTTCCGGAGTCCGAATATTGCAAAGCGAGCAAGGGGTCTTGAATCATGCCCCAACACCTCATTCTGTCTTTGGTGCTTACCCCACCCTGCAAAATCTTCCACGCAATGAAACTTATGCGAGGTGCATTGAGTCTGCTCCAGATCAAATCCTTCCAGGCAACAGTCGCACTTCTGTCCCTAATGCTGTCGTATAGGGCTTTCCAATCCAACTTGCCGTGCCTAGAGCTTAAAATAAGAGGAGTAGAATTCCCTTCCAAAGAACCTGTGAAATCGTCCCTGAGTTGCGGGATAGCATGCGAGACAGCACTAGAAGAGTTGTTTCTGCGTACAGACCAAATGCTTTCACCTCTCAAATGCGTTTTCTTCACCCATTCATGCTACACCGAGTCTAAGTTTTGTATGGCATCATACAGAATTTCAGCCACATTAGCTTTGTTCCAAGCATGTATCTCCTTTAACCCCAAGCCTCCTTCCTTGTTGGGCTTACAAACTCTTTTCCAAGCAACCGGGGCTTTACTGCCTTCACTTTTCCCGTTCCATAGGAAATTACGGAGCACCTTATTGATCTCCTTAATAATGAACTTAGGAAGGATGAAGAGTGTTTACACCAGTATTGGAGAATACCGTAGAAGACGGTCCGAACAATCTCAAGATGGCCAGCGTAGGATAGATGCCTAGCAGCCCATCCATTAGCCTTGCTCTTGATCTTAGTAATGAGCATACTAAAATCTCTGCATTTAGCTCTAGAGCTACAAAGGGGGACACCAATATACTTGATTGGAAGATCGCCCTTACTCACGCCCATAATAGCACAAATATCAGTTTCCATATGATTCTCCATGCCCGCACAAAAAACTCTAGACTTATCCAGGTTCATCTCTAGGCCTGCGCAACAACTGAAATCATCAAGAATAGATTTGATAGCTCTGATAGAGTCAAAACTGCCATGAGAAAATATGAATAGATCATCGGCGAAGCAAAGGTTGGTGATTTCAGATCTTTTACTACCCGGATGATATTTGATCTTGTTCTCTAAGGCTTTCTTTCTAAGGGCTCTACTCAAATATTCCATGGTAATCACAAAGAGATAAGGGGAGAGGGGATCCCCTTGTCTCAACCCTCTTTCGGCCTTAAAAAACCCGCAAAACTTCTTCCCCACTTTCATGGTGAAGTGACATGTCGTGACACATTCTTTGATCCAATTCACCATAATAGGGTGGAAGTTGAGTTCTTAGAGCATCTTAAACAAGAAACTCCAGCTGACCGTGTCAAACGCCTTCTTAAGATCAGTTTTTATAGCACATCTTGGACTGATGTATTTTTTTGCATAACTCTTGACAATATCCTGGCAAACAGCAATGTTGTGACGTATACTTCTTCCCTTGATTTTTCCCTGGTTTTTATCAATGATTTTTGGAAGAAAGTTCTGAATTCTGGTGACAATCATCTTGGAGATGACATTATAGATCACGTTGCAGCAAGAGATTGGCCTGAAATGACTAAGCGTACTCGGATTGTTCACTTTTGGAACAAGGGCAATGACAACATTGCTTATTTATTTTAGAATTTTTCCATTCACAAAAAACTCAAGAACAACATTTGTAAAGTCTTCACCAATTAAAGGCCATGCCCGCTTAAAGAAATGAGAGTTGAAACCGCCAAGCCTTAGCGCTTTGTTCTTATTAAGAGTATCTCCAACAGTTTCTCTATAATTTTCTTCAAAATGGAGCACTAATAGTCATCTTCTCCAAAAATAATCCACTTCAACTCCAACAAGTTCTCCATTTTAGAGAATGATACATTTATTAGTTTTGTTATATATATATAATATTTTTTAAAGAGTTAATTTGACCAATGATAAGTTGACATGACATGATTTGTCATTAATACATTCTCCAAATTGAAATGGAGAATTCCCCAAATATAGGGAAACTACATCCTTTCTCCATCTCTATCTCCATTTCGGAGAATCGAATAGAGAATTTGTTGGATAAAAAACAACACAAAATTCTCTAAAAACACATATATCAATGTATATGGGGAATTTGTTGTAGATGCTCTAATACTCCATAAAGCAGCTTTAACATCCTCTCTACTTGGAATTTTTATCCACTTCTTCAAGGATGCGTTCGGACCTAACAATCGAGCAATCCAATCGGCTGTCGGCGCCCTTAACTCCTAAGAAGTTGCTGAACTGTTGAACTATCAACTCTCTAATTTCACTATCTTTTGTCAAAACAACCCCATCATCATTAGAGAAGCTTCTGATTGCATTGTGGGCCTGCCGTTGCTTGATGTAGTTGAAAAAATAACTGCAACAACAATCTTGGAATGTAATCCAATGAAGCTTAGCCAATTGCTGCAAAATAATTCTTCTTCTTCGAACAGAGCTTCTAAGACTAGTGAGAATCTATTTCTCAAGACTGATGAGGTCTTGATTAAAGGGAGAGGACTGAATTTCATTCTGAGTTAACTTGAGCTTGCTATGCTGATCTTTAATCTCATCATCCCCTTTATCCAGACTTTTCGAGTGCAGCTTCTTGAGCGGAATTTTCAGCTTCTTTAATTTATTGACCAGCCTGAACATATGGCAACCCCTGACATGGTTCTGATTCCACTCATTTTGAACAATAGAGTTGAAGTCCAGATGATTGGCCTAAACATTGTTAAAACGGAATGGCGCCCTCTCAATTAATTTCTCCCCAACCACAGAGAGAGTAGTAGGGTTATGGTCCGAGCATCTAGGAGTGTCAAATTTGACAAAAAAGTTGTTGAATTCATCTAGCCATTTTTGATTTGCAAGAACTCTATCTAGCTTGCACATAATGAGATCATCACAAACAACTGTATCATTGTCTGCCTCTTGTACTATAGTCTCTAATCCATTCATATGATCTTCTAGTGCAGCAAACTTGAATTTTTCAATCAAAAATTGCTTCCCTTTTGAGCTAGCTGCCTTTTCAACAGTCCGCCGGCTGCTGCCCCCCTTAACTTCTTCCCAATCCTTCTCTCCCGAGACTTGATCATTGGCCTAGCTAACTCCTTTCTGGGTCTTTTTATCACTAGCAGGGACTGCCAAGCCACCCTTTCCTGATCCCTCGGTCAAGCCCTTGCCTTGGCTTGATTCTGGCGCATCCACTAGCGGCCTTTTGACCCACACTTTCTTTGGCCAAGGCCCATGCCTCTTGTGAGCACGAAATCTGGCCCCAGGCGCTCCGGACTCCTTGCTCTTCCCGCAATCATTTTGATCATGTCCAAAAGAGCTACACTTATCACACTTAGATGGGATCCATTCATACTCCACACGTTGCTCGACCTTTTCTCCATCCTCCCCAAGGAAGACAACTTCATTTTTGATGGGCAGTCTTGTAGAGATCTTCACTAGTAGCCTAGCAAAAGAGAGCCTCTCCTGGTTTTCAGTGACCTTGTCAACCAAGTTGGCTTGCCTATGGCGCTTCCGACTTTCTCAAATAAGTCATCGTCCCAGAAGTGCAGATCAAGGTTCGGAAGATTGGCCCAAACCTGAGTCGTTTCGAAGCAAGAGGGAACAAGCTTGATTCCTTCGCTCCATCTTTTCAGGGCCAGAGGTCTGGTTCCACCCACCATCCAGGGTCCATTCGAAAGAACCCGGCCAATCCACATCACTTTCCAAATCAAACTTGAAAACAAAGATTGCAGAATCTGTCCTAATTATCTTTGGACAATTGCACCCAGTTCATCTTGCCCTCACAAAGATCTGAACAATGTTGAAGGAGCTTCCACCCCCAGCAATCATCCCAAGCAGTGTGCACTTCCACTTCTCAACGTTCTTTTCAACATCTTTCTTCTTAAACCTGATGATACCATCCTCACAACCCGGAACGTAGTTCAACCTTCTCCCTCCCGAATTAGCTCTGTTACCGGCGAGGGCTTCCCTGAAAGTAGGCTTCCGTTGGGGCACTTCAGCAGAATCACCTACCTTTTCCGAGCAATTAGCACCGATTTCATCATCCTCTAGACCTTCCAAGTCCTTTTCTGCATCTTGAGACTTCCCCGCCTCACTTCCTGAATTAGGCAAGCTTTGGGAATCAAGCACCTTTTCAACGGACTCAAGATTAGGCTCGTCCGGCTCCACATGAGACTCTTCAACATCACACTGCTGGACCTCTTTAGCAACCAAGGCTGCCTTTGTAGAACTATGCAAAATCCTCTGGTTGTTTGCGCGAATCGTGTTTTTGGAGACCGCCTCAACACTCCCTCTAGAGATCGAGGAGGTTCCAGTCTTCCTGGGAGGAGACCCTTTCTTTTTCCGGCCCGTAGATTTCCCCTTGGCCATGGCCTCGGATCGCCCAAGGCGGCGCCACCCTGACACACTTCCTGCAAACCCTCGTACTCACAATTCTTTTGTCGTACTCGACTTTTTTCTTTTCTTTTTTATACTATTAGTTTCCTTTTGAGATTAACCACATGTATATTTTTATAAATGCTACATCGTATTATATTGGATTATTTGAAAATAAATATAGCTATTTATTTTAATCAATTAGAAATTATGTTCAAAACCTTGATTAAATCTGTTAAAACTTAAAAGTGGTCTTTCTATTTAGTTTGTCGGCCATACGTAAACAACTTAATTATACAATTAGTTTTTTTTGGTCGAAACTTAATTATACAATTAGTAGATTACATGTTAGTATACTTAAAAGTGGTCATTCATATTTTCAATTTATTATTTTTTTGGTTGAATATTTTCAAATTATTGATATAGACATGTTTTTCAAATGATTAGTATAGACATGTACTAAATTTATATATATATATATGTAAAATGATATATATCTCGAACTAAAATTCAAGTAAAACTTTATCAAGATCCGCACATAGTGCAGAACCCTAACCTAGTGCTACTAAAAATAGATGATAAGAAATATATCATGCTATCTTCTCTTAGATTAGTGGCTCCTTCCCAGTAGGAACAACAAAGAACACCCAAAATTTTAGGCAAAAAAAAAGCCCGAACAAACATGACTAAAAATTGGCAAATTTCTCTTCCACACGTTCATATGGATCTGATGAACGGAGAAGAAGGAACCCAAATGCCAATATAAATACGCCAACGTCCCCAAAGGTGACAAGCACATTAACGAATGAGAAAAAAAAAGGGATTAGGAACCGAAAAGCGAATAGTATTCTTAAGACAACGACAAGGTTTCCCTCCCCCTTTCCTCTCAAGAACAAAAGAGGAAGGGAAAATTAGATTCTTGTTCCTTGTACACTTCGGATATGTTAAGGTTTGTAGGTCCCTATCTCACCTTCCTAATCGTCCTCCTTCTAGCCGGTGAAGGCCAAGCCCATTTTTGGAATCGTAATGGTCACTTCTTCTTCAACTTTGGAGGTGGATCTAATGGTCATCCAAACGGAGGAGTGGGAGGAGGAGGCAGTGCTCCGAATGCGACATCGACATCCGGACAGAGCCAACCGGGTACGTATGTACCGACAGGAGGAGCGGTGAAATCCTCTACCGGGTATATCGAAAGCAGCACCATGGGGGTGTGGGAGTTGTTTGTCAAGAACTCGGGAGTGTCGGCAATGCACTTGCAAATCATGCCCAACAACAAGGCTATCATGTTCGACGCGGCCTCCCTTGGACCATCTAACATCTCGTTGCCGCCTAACAACTGTCGTACCAACATTCCCGCGCCCGAGGGTCCGGTCACAGATTGTTCCGCCCATGGGGTGAAGGTCGATACCAACACCGGCGAAGTCAAGGTTCTCAAGGTACGCACACCGTACTGCTATATGGTTTTGGGTTGGAACTGCATTGTTCTTTGGATATATATGACATGATTGCTACATGCATTGACGATGTTGCTTGATCCATAGGTGACGAGTGACATATGGTGCTCGAGCGGAGCACTAGATACAAATGGAGTCCTAGTGAGCACCGGTGGCTTTGCCGACGGTATAAGATCAATTAGATACATCGGAGATTGTGACACTTGCGACTTCTTCGAGCCCCCAACAAAGCTTGCCGACGAGAGATGGTACGTACGTATGTATATACGTACAAGCTAGCTACTATATATTGATGAGCACATACTAATTAATTGTACGCGACGATCGAACAAATGATCAAACTAACGTGATCGAGTACTCTTAATGGCAAACTCCAGGTACGGAACGCACGTGCAGATGCCCAACGGCGACTTCGTGGTGATAGGCGGTCGTCGCGCGTTCAACTACGAGTTCGTGGTTCCGGAAGGCAAGCCAAACCCGAGGCCGGGAAGGAACCAGTTGTACTTCTTAGAAAACACAACCGACATATATGAGAACAACCTCTACCCGTTCGTGCACCTCGCACCCGATGGCACCCTCTTCGTGTTCGCCAACTTCAAGGCGATTATGCTGGACCCGATGAACAACAAGATCGTTCGCGAGCTCCCGAACCTGCCCGGAGGAGCGAGAAACTACCCCGGGTCAGCTGGGAGCGCTCTCCTCCCACTAAAGCTAAAACCGGGCCAAAAGGACGCCAACGACATCGAGGTCATAATCTGCGGGGGCGGGGATCCCTTGGCCTTCGGGAGGGCGGAGAAGGAGGCGGTCTACCTGCCCGCATTGGACTCTTGTGCAAGGATGAAGTTCATGCAGCCTAACGCCGGTTGGGACATGGAAGCCATGCCCACCAAGCGAGTCATGGGCGACATGCTCAACCTGCCCAACGGCCAGATCTTGATCATCAACGGCGCCCAGGCTGGGGCGTCCGCATGGTACGACGCGACGGACCCTAACTTCACCCCGCTCCTCTACCACCCTGGCAACGAAAAGGGCAAGCGGTTCAGGCCCCTCGCGCCCACCACTATCGCTCGCATGTACCACTCGACGGCCGCCCTCCTCACAAACGGTAAGATCTTGGTTGCCGGTAGCAACCCCAACCAAAACTACATATTCACCAGCGCCAGGGGCTTCCCTACGGAGCTGCGCATCGAGAAGTTCTCGCCGCCTTACTTGGACAAGGAGCTTGACCCTCACAGGCCGGCTCTCGACCTCGTGAAACTGACCAAGGATGTAAACTATGGTAAGCCGAGTGCCGTGTCTTTCAAGCTAGCTCAGGAAGGAATCAAGATTGAAGACTTGATTGTGGGTCTGTACAAGCCTCCGTTCACGACCCACGGCTACTCCATGAACCAGAGGGTGCTCGAGCTCGCTCTATCGAACCTGGCCCCGCACGAACAGGGTCAGTATTGCGTGACCGCGGAGATGCCCAACGGACCTCACCTCGCACCGCCGGGGTATTATTACATCTTTGTCACTTACCGGGGGGTGCCAGGAGAAGCCGCTTGGATTCACCTCATGCCCTAATTTTTTTCTTTTTTAATTTCCTTTTGTATTTTTCTGTTTAGTATATATAATATTTATCTCTCATGTCATTCATGAAGATAAAAAAAACGAGCTAATGAAGACGTACGTACGTTGTCTTTCAGGTGTTGTGTGTAATTAGTGGTGTGGTTTAATTTTTCAAATCGATCTATATGAATTAAGTAGCAGCTTCAGTGATATATGCTCCAAGATATCGAGAGCAAATATCACTACATGTTTGTATAGAGGAAGAAATTTCAATGTTTGTTAATTTATTGATGGGATGTAATGACGGTTCAAATGTTCAATGCGTAGTTATTCCCTAGCTAGCTAGCTAGCTGGCTATATATATGGTAGATCGAGTTTGAAGTTCATCTCTTGAAACTGTGTTTCTTTAGCCCATGCATGTAATCAAATATCCAAAAAATATGTAAGAATAGTCGTAATATTATATAACAATATAAAGAAACCACCGGTTTTACTCAATTATTTGGTTTAGGCCAGCTTATATATAAGAAACATTTTGATCATTATAAAGAAAGAAAGAGATTTAAACGACTCTTAGCTTAGTACACGTACATCGACCAGCTGAGCTAACGTGACTTGTGCGTGTGACTCGTATCATTGTTTTAAAATGAATCAAATATTGGAAGGGGCGGACTCATTCAAGGACCAGTGGAAGGAAGTTTTTTTTTTTTTGAATAAAAGGGTTAATATATTAGACCAAAAAAAGGCGAGTACAAAATTGGCTAGATACAGTAACTATTTACATCATCACCACTCTTGATTCTCTCCAAGAACCTTCTAAGTTCTCTCGACCTAGGCTTCTATCTAGCCTTACAACAATTCTTAACGTACTTCTTGCACATGATACTACACTCATCAACAGTGATGTCATGTTGATTGAACAGAATTGAATTCCTACTCTTTTAAGTGAAGTACATCACAACACAAAAACAATGATTCCAAAGGGAAAAAACAAAGGATCGGATCTTCCCTTAAGAGTCCTTGCTTGATTGATCCAGTCATCGATATTCCTACACCTTCTGCCCACTCCAACCCACTTTAGAACACTCCGCAGAACACTAGCTGAATAACTGCAGCTGAACCACAAGTGAGTTGCAGTCTCCTGGTGTTGGCCATCGCATAGAAGGCAACCGTCTTCATTTAACAGCCCCCAGTTTTTCAACTTTGTCCTGGTGTAGACTCCGACCTGAAATATCTTCCACGAAATAAAAGCAGTTCTTGGGAAGCCTAAGAAACTTCCTGCCCCCTGTTGCGAAGCTATCATACAGATTCTTGCCATCAAATCTGCCGTGCCTGGCATTGATCACACAAGGAGTAGCATTCTCATTCAAGGGATCCACTATGTCGTCTCTCAGCTGTTAACTTTGAGAGAGAATTACACAAGATAATTCAGCATAACTTGCTTACTTGATTAATGCAGAAACGTGGCTAATAAAGCCTTACAGGAATTGAAAGAAATTGAATGGAAAAGCACACGACTCCACTAACAAATGATGCCTAAGATCGTGGCTGAAATAGCATAACAAAGTCAAATAAAATAGCCTAACAACTTAGCTAAATAATGACCTGAATGAACTCCTGAAATCTAGGTAACAACTTGGACTAATTCAGCTTGTGCCAGCTGCACAAACATGACTTGAAACTTGGATTTCCAACGGCTACATGTGAAGCTTGATCATATTTCAACATCCCCTCTTGATCCAGGCTTGCACATGCCAATCTTCTTCATGAAATGATAATGCTTCTCTTGACTCAAAGCCTTAGTAAACAGATCTGCATTCTGAAAGTCTGTTCCAACAAATTGAAGACCAACCTTGCCTTCAGAGACCAACTTCCTAATGAAATGAAATTGGACCTCAATGTGCTTTGTTCTTGCGTGGAAGGCTGGATTCTTGGTCATGGCAATAGTGGATTTGTTGTCACACCAGATTTCCAAAGGACCTTCCACTTCACAGCACAAATCCTTCAACAATTTTCTCAACCAAATAGCTTGCCTTGCTGCAGACCCTGCAGCCACATACTCAGCTTCAGATGAAGAGAGTGCAATGGTGTCCTGCTTCTTTGCACTCCATGTGATGGCTCCTGACCCTAGATCAAACACTGATCCAGACGTGCTCTTTCTATCATCAAGACACCCTGCCCAGTCACTGTCTGAATAGCCTCTTAGCTTGAAATCCTTGACACTCTTGTACTGGATTCCTGTGTCAACTGAGCCTGCTACATATCTCATGATTCTTCTAGTTGCACCAAGGTGTTGCAACTAGTGTGTGTGAGATAGTTCAAGCCTCCCACCATGCTTCTGTACAGCTTCTCATCTGCTTTTCCTGTACCATCAACTTTCTGAAGCTTCTCATTAGTATTCATAGGAGTCTTGGCAATTTCACAACCTTCCATGTGAAACCTTTTGAGCAAATCCTGAGCATACTTCTTCTGACACAAGTAGATACCATCTTTTCCTTGATTCACTTCCAAACCAAGGAAGTATTTCAGTTCTCCAAGATCTGTCATCTCAAACTCGTGCTCCATGGAGAACTTGAATTCACTTAGTAAGCTTTGTGATGAACTGAAGTAGATAATATCATCAACATATAAGCAAACTACAATGAATTCAGTGGTACCTTTCTTCTTCACATAAAGTGTTGGCTCATTTTCACTTCTA
Organism: Polygonum aviculare; assembly: GCA_934048045.1. NCBI lineage: Eukaryota > Viridiplantae > Streptophyta > Magnoliopsida > Caryophyllales > Polygonaceae > Polygonum > Polygonum aviculare. The sequence goes on from OW204031.1 coordinate 18,989,927, forward strand.
CTGAACCCTGTGCTTGTGAAGAATGTATCAATCTTGCTATACCAAGCTCTTGGAGCTTGTTTTAGCCCATACAAAGCTTTCTTCAACCTGTAGACCTTCTCTTCTTCCCCTCTGCATATGAAACCCTGTGGCTGCTCAACATAAACTTCATCTTGCAATTCACCATTCAGAAAAGCTGATTTCACATCAAACTGAAATACTTTCAACTTCCACTGAGCAGCAAGAGCTAACACAATTCTTACAGTTTCAAATCTTGCAACAGGTGAGAAGGTTTCCTCATAGTCTAACCCTTCTTGATGTGCATAACCCTTAGCCACAAGACGAGCCTTGTGCTTAGAAATGCTTCCATCAGAGTTGAACTTGGTCCTGTATACCCACTTCAGACCAATCACATTTCTTTTCTTAGGCAACTCTGTGAGCTCCCAAGTTTCATTCTTCTGAATGCACCTGATTTCTTCCTTCATTGCTTCTTGCCATTCAACTTGAGCACTTGCCTCACTGTAACCTGCAGGCTCAATACTGACAAGAGCAAAATCACAATTCTTGTAGATGTCAATCAACTTTCTCACACGGCTAGGAGGTGTCTCAGATGAAGATCCAGACTGCAATGTGTGAGAATTGTTGTTGCTTGGAGAAGAATCAGAGTCAGATGATGATTCTGAGCTTGATGATGAACTTGATCCTGTATTTGAGCCTGTGTTTTGAGGAGTAGTTGGAGGTGTTGGAAGCTGTTGTTGAGTTCCACCAACATTCTCATCAAAATCATCCAGGATCACACTTCTCCTTGTGTTTTCCTGAACTGTCTTGCTCCAATCCCAGCTTGCATCTTCATTGAAGATCACATTTCTCCCTATGATGATCTTATTTGTAACTGGATTGTACATTCTGTATGCCTTTGACTGAATTGAGTATCCCACAAAGATACACTTCTCTGTCTTATCATCAAGCTTTGATCTCAGATTAACCATAGTGTAAGCAATGCAACCAAATATTCTTAAGTGACTTACAGATGGCTTTTTCTTTCTCCATACCTCAAATGGAGTCATATTTTGAACAGCTCTTGTTGGTGAGATGTTGAGAGTGTACACTGCTGTAGCCACTGCTTCACTCCAAAACTCATTTGGAAGCCCTCTAGCTTTTAACATACACCTTGCCATCTCCACAACTGTTCTATTCTTGCGTTCAGCCACACCATTCTGCTCTGGACTGTATGGTGCAGTTAACTCACGCCTAATCCCATGCTCCTCACAGAAGCTTGTGAACTCTTTTGACATGAATTCTCCTCCTCTATCTGTTCTTAGTGCCTTTAGTTGCAACCCACTTTGCTTCTCAACTAAGACCTTGAATTTTTTGAAGTTATCAAAGGCTTCTGACTTTGCTTTCAGGAAGAATACCCAGCTCATCCTGCTGTGATCATCTGTGATGAGAAAGAAGTATTTGCTTCCACCAAGAGAGGTTGTTTGCATTGGACCACATAAGTCTGCGTGGACCAATTCCAAACATTCATCAGCTCTCCATGCTTTCCCACTTGGAAAAGAGTCTTTAGCCTGCTTGCCATACACACAACCTTCACAAAACTCAAGATCACCAATCTGTGGCAATCCATGAACAAATTCCTTGTCAGACAGCAGCTTCAAACTTTGAGAATTAAGATGACCATACCTCAAGTGCCACAAAGTTGTTGTTTCATCTCCCTTAACAACAAGTGCTTGGCCTGCACCTCTGGACAGATCAAGTGGAAAAACCTTGTTTTTCCCCATATCAACTTTCATCGAGACCTGATTGCACTTTTCTTCCTTGATCATACACATTCCATTCTCAAACAACACTCTGTATCCTCCAGAAATCAACTGTCCAACACTCAACAAGTTGTGTGCTAAATTAGGTACAAATTGAACATCATGTAAGAGCTTAGTTTTACCTCCATTAACTTGAAAGGCAATTGTTCCAAGCCCTTCCACATTCAACTGTTTTCCATCACCAAGTCTGACCACACCAGTTTTGTTTGAATCCAACTTCTGAAACAAACTCCTTGAGCTTGTCATGTGGTTTGAACAACCACTATCAATGTACCAGACTTCACTTTCTGGAACTTCACCTTTGTGTTGAGCCAAGAACAGGTTTTCTTGCTCAGCATAGTTGGATTTGCTTTCACTTTTGCTTTTGTCTTCTTCTTTCTTCCAACAGGAAGCCTCTTTGTGGCCAGGCTTGTTGCAATAGTAGCATTTGATAGGAGCCTTGGAAGTATTCTTGGAAGACTCCTCTCTTCCTTCTGAACTTTGGCCTCTTCCACGACCTCTTCCTCTGTAGGCTCCTCTTCCTCTTCCTCTGCCAGAATTCTGTTGGTTTCTCTCCTTTCCAGAGGACTCATTCTTGGCTTGAAAAGCCTTCTCCTCCTTCTTATCCTCACCCTTGGTGAACCTCTCTTCATGAGCTTGAAGAGAACCTTTCAGTTCATCCCAAGTGTAGGACTCCAAGTCCTTGGATTCTTCTATGGCAGTCACTACATGTTCATACTTCTTGGTAAGGCTTCTTAGAACCTTTTCAACCAACTGTTGAGTCTTCATCTTCTCTCCATAAGATCTCATTTGATGAACTACATTTGAGACCCTTGAAAGATACTCTTGCACAGATTCAGTGTCTTTCATCTGTGAGGATTCAAACTCTCTCCTTAGAGCTTGCAATCTCACAGTGATCACTTTCTTGTCACCTACATACTCCTTTTGAAGAGTACTCCAAGCTTCCTTGGATGTGACGGCTGCTGCAATCCTTGGGAAGATCTCATCATCCAGAGATTGTTGGATGATATACAAGGCCTTTGCATCCTTCTTCCTTTTCTCTCTCAACTCTTGGCTTGGATCAGCGGGAGCATCATCTGTGAACCCTTCATCAACAATGGACCACAATTCTTGTGATCGAAACAAAGTCTTCATCTTGAGACTCCAAAAGTGGTAGTTCACCCCTTTGAACATAGGCAACTGAGACAGATTGTTCCCAGTTCCATTACCACCATTCCCATTGTTGTTTTGCATTGTGTTTCCCTGTGGTTTTCCCTACACGAAACACTCAAGAACAAGCCTTTAGAATCTCTCTAGCTCTGATACCAATTGTTAACTTTGAGAGAGAATTACACAAGATAATTCAGCATAACTTGCTTACTTGATTAATGCAGAAACGTGGCTAATAAAGCCTTACAGGAATTGAAAGAAACTGAATGGAAAAGCACACGACTCCACTAACAAATGATGCCTAAGATCGTGGCTGAAATAGCATAACAAAGTCAAATAAAATAGCCTAACAACTTAGCTAAATAATGACCTGAATGAACTCCTGAAATCTAGGTAACAACTTGGACTAATTCAGCTTGTGCCAGCTGCACAAACATGACTTGAAACTTGGATTTCCAACGGCTACATGTGAAGCTTGATCATATTTCAACATCAGCCTCATGACCACCTTCCATATAGCACTTGAGGAATTTTTACGGCTAACTTCCCATATGTTTTGACCCTAATTGAGATGCGTAATTTCCACCCAAGAGTGCCATATGGAATTTGAATCTGCGCAAGCATCAAAAATTAGTTTAGCCACATTCATTCGGTTCCACGTGGCAAGGTCTTTAAGGCCAAGTCCACCTTCTCTTTTAGGCCTACAAACTTTCCTCCAAGCCATAGGAGCTTGACTTCCATTACTGCTTCCACTCCACATGAAGTTACGAAGCACTCTATTCAGTTCATTAATCACTGATTTAGGGAGGAGGAAGATCGAGAGAAAGGAAGTTAGGATAGAGAGAGGATCATAAATTAAAGCAAAGCAGAGTTTGTTTCATAAATTAAAAAACGGAAATTTCACATGCTAACCCCGAGATTTACCGTTACTCATAAGGTATACTTAAGTTTGTCATATTTCGTAACGTAACCTTGAGGTTTATATAAAATTCGCGTAATAACCCTATGTTATATGCAAAATTTATCACATGTCCAAAAAGGTCAAGCTCCTATGGCTTGGAATTTTATTGTAAATAATAACTTGTGAAAAAAAAATCTTAAGATTCTACACGTATAATATTAAATGACTTGTTTGAGTTATTATTTAAAATAAAAAATCATTGATCAACGAATCAATGTAATATAATATATTTATTTAATAAAGAATGATCAAATAATTTTAACTCTAATTGAAGTATTGATAATATAAGTAATTAAAAATAAAAAAATTCTATTGTATTAGCTAAGGAAAATTTTGTACAAATAACTAAAAATGTAAATATTTTAGCATTTTGATATTCTACATTATACAATTTCGAAAATACACTTGAGGCGTTTTATAAAATGGGAAAGAGTACGTGATTGTTTCAACCAAAAAAAACAAAAGAGTACGTGATTGCGTCCAAGACCGAGGTTCCATTTCAAAACAATTGACTATTTCGATGGCGCTGAATCGAGTTTGGAGTAGCATTGAGCGGACGTGAGCTAGTTTGGAGTTTTGGTTGTGTGCTCTTTTGTTGTGAGTTTTCCATCAAATGATCATGATTAATGGTCTTGGTTATCTTAATAAAAATGATTTTTAAGAATTTATAGGATTATACAACTGAAAATATATACATGTTAATTAGAGACTCAAACGTCCTTAAAAAAATGAAATTAACTATTAGATGCACTAAGAAAAGTTAGAGATGAATTCCAATTAGACTTCAATTTTAAGAAAGGCAAACAACACTATAAACTATAATCATATTTTACTAATTAGTTGTCTTAGATATATTAATGCAATAATTATTATTTTAAAATATTAATAAACCTTATAAGTTATATTTACATATTTTTAAAAAACATTTCATTAACCAATCGCGATATATTAAATTTTCCATTGATATAAGTAAGGTTGGAAAAAATGATATCACATAAGTCCTAATAATAGCCAGTTACATATTCATTCTCTTTTAATTTCTTACAGCAATTAGTAAGGTAAATTCACTCGATCCGCCATAAAAATTAATTTGTTTGACAAGTATTTCTCCAAAAACAAAAAAAAAGAAGCTATCCAGCTACTAAGAATAGATGAAAAAATATACATGGTTGAATGGCTCCTTCCTATACATGGGGAGAAAAATGGTTCCAATTCAAAGTATAGGACTAGAGAAGAACCAAAATTTTAGGCAAAGAACCATAACAACCATGACTAAGATTTGGAAAATTTCTCTTCCACACGAAATGTATGGATCTTTATTTTTGGGTAGAAATAAATGTATGGATCTAAATGGAGATGAAAGAGCCCTAATGGCACTATAAATACTTGAACCGGGAACAGACAGATTCATTAACAAATAATAAGATATCTAAAAGAATAAGAAGGTTTCCTTCCCCTTCCCTTCCCCTAGTCTCAAAGACAAAATAAACGAAGGGAAACTTATTGCAATTATCAATTTGTTTATTTATTTATATTTATAATAATTTCGGAAAATGTCAAGGTTTATAGGCCTCTATGTCACACTTATTGTGGTCTTCCACCTAGCCGGTGATGGCCAGGCCACTTTATTCCCTCATCTCGGCATGAATAGTGATGGCAGCGTTGGAATGCACTCGGGCCATCTTCCCGGAGGTAAGGGAGGAGCTGTTAACGGCATGATGGCAGGCGGTGCAAGTGGTGCCGGTGCCGGTGCCATGGGAATGAACGGAGGTATAGGCCTTCCTGGAGTTGGTGTAGGTGTAGGCCTTCCTGGAGCCGGTGGCATCAGTGGAGCGGGTGCGGCTTCAGGTTCAGGAGCAGGCGGTGTTGGTGTCAAAGTGAATGGAGGCGGGTTCAAGTTCGGATGGCCTGCCGGTGGAGGAGGCGGTTTGAATGTCAATGGAGGAGGTCAGAGCAGCGCCGAAGGAGACGCTGCAGCTAAAGCCGAGGCCGGAGCAGGAGCCGGTGGAGCAGGCGGTATCAAGATCAGTGGAGGGGGTGAAACAAAAGCCGAAGGAGGAGCCAGTTCTAAATCCGAAGCTGGGTCTCGGAGCAATGCCGAAGCAGGAGGCGAAACCAAAGCTGAAGGTGGAGGCGACTCTAAGGCGGGAGCAGGAGGTGACAGTAAAGCCGATGCTGGAGCCGACACTAAATCAGAAGGAGGAGCCGACACTAAGTCTGACTCAGGTGCCGACTCTAAAGCCGGAGCTGGTGCCGACTCTAAAGCTGGAGCAGGAGCCGACTCTAAAGCCGAAGGAGGATCGGACACTAAAGCCGAAGGAGGATCAGACTCTAAAGCCGGAGCAGGTTCCGACTCTAAAGCCAGAGCAGGAGGTGACTCTAAAGCCGAAGGAGGATCCGACTCTAAAGCCGGAGCAGGTTCCGACTCTAAAGCCGGAGCAGGAGCTGACTCTAAAGCCAAAGGAGGATCAGACACAAAAGCCGAAGGAGGATCCGACTCTAAAGCCGGAGCAGGTGCCGACTCTAAAGCCGGAGGCGATAGTAGTGTAAGTGGAGGAGGTGACACCAAGGCCTCCGGAGGAGCTGATACTAAAGCCTCGGGAGAATCTAAGAGCGATGCTAAAGCGAAATCTGAAAGCGATGCCAAAGCGAAATCTGAAAGCGATGCCAAAGCTAAATCTGAAAGCGATGCCAAAGCGAAAGGAGGAGCTCAAAGTAACTCCGGTGGAGGTGCCGGTGGCAGTGCAGGTGCAGGTGGCAGTGCAGGCGCCGGTGGCAGTGCCGGTGCGGGTGGCAGTGCTGGTGCAGGTGGCAGTGCAGGCGCCGGTGGCAGTGCCGGTGCGGGTGGCAGTGCCGGTGCGAGTGGTGGTGCAGGCGCCGGTGGCAGTGCCGGTGCGGGTGGTGGTGCCGGCGCCGGTGGCAGTGCCGGTGCGGGTGGTAGTGCAGGCGCCGGTGGCAGTGCGGGCGCCGGTGGCAGTGGCAGTGCAAGTGGAAGTGCAAGTGCAAGCGCAGCTGCTAAAGCTTCAGCTTCAGCTAAAGCAGGAGGCAGTGTCAGCATAAGTGGAGGAGGCAGTGCCAGTGTCGGAGGAGGAGGATCCATATGCCCTCCGCCGCCACCGCCATGCCCACCGCCACCACCTAGCCCATAGAGTTCCAGAACGGAGTTGAACGTCCATGGTCAAATCCGATCCCCTGGTTTAGACTTCTTAATCAGAAATATATAATTAGGCTTTGATTAATGGGTAGTACTATATATATAGCTCCTCTTTATTAGTTATAATTGGGGCATTATCTTAATTTATTCAGTATTTATATATTAATATGTATGGCCGATCAGCCTTGTACATCCAATTTTATGTGGAAACCTTTATAAAAAAATTAAATTTTGTTTACAAAGTACCCTGTCCACAAACGAATTCAATTTTGCATATATGCATGCATGCTACGGTTTTATTTTAATTTAAATGAAAATAAGAGATCAATGACAAATCTTGACCAAAAAAAAAGAGATCAATGACAAATAACGACTTAGTGTTTGATCTAAATAACGGTCGACTACTTAACGGTGACCCCGTCATGGAGCACGACTTAAGTAATGATTAATTAATTAACTTGACAATTGCTAATTTTATGAGTTTAATTTTTCTTTGTCAAAGATTTAGCTTTCTTTGTTCTCATTTACGCGTTCTTGACAACGTGCCAATAGTGCACCCTTTATTTCCCAAGAAACGTGTTCCAGCTGGCTCTAATTTCTTTATGGGTCCATGGATACATATTTGAAAAACCCATAAGGTAATTAATCAACTCGTTTAGTTTGTTAGACTACTAATTATTGGCCTCAACTTACACCCTTAAGGGTAGGGAGATTATCGTTTCTCCTTAAAAAAAAAATTATTGGTCTCAGCTTCATTAGAGTCTACGCATGCAAGTGTTTCAATTCGAAATAGCTAGATATTACTTCGAGATGTCATAATGATTAATTATAATCCATGCAATAGACTTAGTTTTAAAAAATTAACATATAGCTAGTTACGTGCTAATTTTGGTAAAAAAGAACCACAATATAGATCGATCGACGTGCTGTTAGACAGCTCTAGCTTGCCAATTCATACAATTCTTAAGAAAAATTATATAAACTTCAAGTTGGTTGGTGAGAAATATTATACAGCAAATCAAAACGAATCAAAGAGAAGTGTCTTGCATGACCATAACTCTCACGCATATAAATGACATATGACCAACATATGAACTATCTACATATACCAATATCGATCTTCTATTTAGCTAGCTGCTAGATGGAGATTCTGCGAGGCCGACGACGAGCATTACTCATGGCAAAATTGTTGGTGTTTGTTGCGCTCAACATGTGTTTGGCTTCGGTTCATGCAAACCTTTCGACGGCGACTTATTTCTACTGGGGCGCCAACCGAGGCAAGATCCTTGGCCAGGATTCGGTTCAACTTTCCCTAGACAAGTCAGGAGGTACGTAGTTAACGAGCACGCTAATCAATAGTGCCAAAAAATCCTCATAGTTATGTTATCCAATTAAGGGTAAGGTTATAAGATTCAAGTTAGTTTCATACTATGAATTATGATTGTGGTTTCAGGGTCGGCGATAACGTCGAAAGCAAGTTTTCTATATGGAAGCATCCAAATGCGGATTAAGCTGGTCGCTGGAAACTCTGCTGGAACTGTGTCCGCGTTTTATGTAAGTGCATAATGTATAAAGATTGATCAACTGTTACTAACACGATCATTGTTATCGATTTGATCGACTGGTCGCGCGATTCTGCAGCTATCGTCCGATGGCAATAAGCACGATGAGATAGACTTTGAGTTCCTAGGCAACGTTGCCGGAAAGTTCTACACCATCCACACGAACATATTCACGCAAGGAGTTGGGAATCGAGAGCAACAGTTTCGAGTCTGGTTCGATCCGACCACGGACTATCACACCTACACAATCTTCTGGAGCCCTTATACGGTCATGTAAGTGATCCATTCACAAAATGTTATATCTCTTATTCTCTTAATGCGAACTCTTTAAGACATATGATAGAAAAACCGTACGTATTGATCTTGAGCGCTTGATTATATTTCCGTAGGTGGCTTGTCGACAGCATACCAATCCGGGTCTTTAGAAACCACCACGACAAACAAATCAACTTCCCGGATTCGCAAGCCATGAGGGTCTTCGGTAGCCTATGGAATGCGGAGCAATGGGCGACAAATGGCGGTACGGTTAAGACGGATTGGAGCCTCGTGCCGTTCAAGGCGTATTTGCAAGGGCTTCAAACGAGAGCATGCTCATGGGAAGGGCCTCAGAGTATTTCGAAATGTGCTAATAAGAACGACCCGGCAAATTGGTGGACAAATCCGGTTTTCTTCAAGTTGAACTCGAAACAACTTGGCCAAATGAACGAGGTTAGGAAGAACTCCATGATCTATGACTATTGTAAGGATTTCCAGAGATTCAAGGGGAAGATGCCAAAGGAATGTTCACTTGGACAATTTTAAGTGTTCTGAGGTCGATGTAATCAATTGATTTGAACTTAAAAGTTAAAACTTTGATGCAAGACTGGAAATTTATGACTAAGGAACGTGCATGTTCTTGGGCTTTGCAATCTCGTGGGCTTTTACCGAGTTAGGGCCCAACAACGCACTCTTTGTAATTAGGATGGAATTAATCAAATAAATTAGTATAGTTGTTGAGCATTGCCTAGCTCACACTTATAACTTATTCATGTGTGTATAAATTAATGTACACTTAATAGTCCTATACATATGATACTTATCTCAAACAAATGCCTATTTCTTTCCTACATTTTTGTATTGGTGTGCACATTCTTTTTCTTTGTACAACTCTCTTTAAATTCATTTTTCGGAAATTTCGTGTGGTACCCTTCAATTTAAGACAATTTCGCGTGGTACCCAACTAGTTTTAAATTTTCACATGGTACCCCTCACATTTAAACAAATTTTGCCCCATACCCTCTAGTCTTGAAAGTAAAATTTTGTTTTTTATTTGTTTTTGTTTTTATTTTTTGGATAAAAACATAAAATTTGGTTATAAAATAATGATAAGTTTTCACTCTTTATTATCAATTCATTTCTCCAATGATAGTTTTGATTTTTTTTTGTTATCGTTATGTTAATTAAAGTCTAATTTTGTTTTTTTTGTTTATGTATGTGGATAAAAACATAAGTTTTGGGTTTAAAATAATGACTACTTTTCACTCTTTCTTATCAACTATTTTCTTCAAAATTTTGGTTTTAAAATAACAATAAAAACATAATAATAACTTTTCACTCTTTTTTGTTTTAAAGAAAATGATAATTTTATTTTATTTGTTTTTGGATAAAAACATAATTTTTTATTTTAATATAATGATAAAAACATAATGACAAATTTTCTCTCTTTTTTGTTTTAAAATAATGATAGTTTATTTTATTTTTTGTGATTGGATAAAAACATAAACAAAAAAACAAAATTTAACTTCAATTAACAAGGTGGGGATGGGGCAAAATTTATTTAAATGTGAGGGACACCACGCAAAAATATAGAACTAATTCTAATTGAGTACCAAGCAAAATGGTCTTAAACTGGAGGGTACCACGCAAAATTTCAGTTTTTTTTTTTTTTTAGTTTATAACTTTTCAAATTAGGCCTAACTAGCAGATGACCCGTACCTTGTACGGGGGTGTTATTTATTTAATTATTACTTTGTGTATGAATTTACTATAACAATTACAAATATTATCATATGTATACTTTGTTTTAAAACCAATCTTATTTTTCGGAGTATAAAATGACATAATTCTTGTATATCGTCATATATATAAATAAATTTTATTTATATAATTGCTTTTTATACATACATAAATATATATTTAAATAATTGAGGAAGAATGACATAAGATAAGATGCATTATCACATTTTATCAACAATTGATACAAATCTTTTGGCATAAAATTAAATTATGTAAACTAACTTATATTAAAATCAATAAGTTTAAATAAAAACTCGGCTTAATATATTATAATATTGAAGATACATATAATATTTAATAAGTTAAATAGAAAACCAAATTATCTCGTATATATATTATTGTTTTTTGAAAAAATAATTATATAATACATATATAAATATGTAATGAAAATGTTAACGAATTATTATCTTAATTAAGAAATCTATCTTTTTTTAAAGCGTAATTAGTATCCAATATTAGTGATATGTATGATAATTATAACATCTACTTTTTTATTGATATTTTTATATGATACGATAGTAAAAATGTATTTAATATATTATTTTAATAGAATGAATATTTTTCTTAAATATAGTGGTAGAATTTGCTACCATTGATGATTTAAAAAAAATACCATGCATATGATATACATATTATAATACATGAAATTGGTAACCTATGTGTGTGTAAAGACTGAATTAGTTAAATGATATGGTTTGGTGCCGAAAGACTGAATGAGTTTGCGGCTATGGTTTGGTGCCGAAATGTCCAACTTTTCACCTCAATTTCATGTATTAATTAATTAGATGTGTACAATGATAAGATAGAGATTTATATATTTGGATAGAATTTAAAATTAAACAACCCAAATTCTAAGATAGAACTAATATCTTAATTAAGTATGTATAAGATTATGATAAAATCAAGACTTAATAAAATAGATTTTTAAATAAAAGGATGATGTGGTGCAATATGATCCACCTTTAAACAACAATCTATATTCCAGATGCGGTACCTGTGCTTTCTGCAAGCTTACACCGATTCTTCAATGACTAATTGACGAACAATTGCACCCGATTGACGAATGAGCAGGACTTGCAGGCTAGATAGAATTGAGGAAAAAAAATCATCTAAACCCGAGTCAAAAAGTCAACGAAGGGAACAACCATTAGGCCATTACGGCATTACGCAAATTAGACCTTATCCAAACCTCTCCGTCCAAATCATCATAAATCTATAAACAAAAAGGAAAAGAAGGAAATTATATTTAAAGCCAAATTTCCACGAAATTACTCGCCCAACTCCAAAATCCCTCAGCGATCCGGATTCAGAGACAAGGCCCAAACGCGCGTGTGGTTTCAGTTCTCTTTCCCTCTGGCTCGATTTCAATTTGATTCTCAGGAAAAGCTGGCCTAAAACCTAGCTAGCTGCCATTAGTCTGTGCACGGAAACTCTCACGCTCTTGGAGGAACGAATTCGTCTGATTACCAGACCAATCCCGTCCGAACAGGAGAAGGATTCGATTGATTGATTGATTGCTCGCGATTTGTTGACTCCGTAAGCCAATGGATCGGATCGTCGGAGGCAAGTTCAAGCTAGGGCGTAAGATCGGGAGCGGATCGTTCGGAGACATCTTCCTAGGTTAGCACTTCCGAGTCCTTGTCTTCTACTTTCTGTCGATTGCGAATTCGTTGTCGGTTCCTATGGCTAATTTACTGGTTCTCAAGTCGTTCTCTGTAAGTTTCGTTTTTCCTGCTATGAAGACGATGGTGATGACCTTTGAATTGTGCTGTTTTGTTGTGCAGCTACGCATATTGAGACTTCTGAAATCGTTGCTGTGAAGATTGTAAGTCATTGTTTCTTGTCTGAGTTAGCTCATACCTTTTGAGGTGTTTAAAACTGCATTCAAGGATTGAACTGATTTAGTTTCTTCCGTTTGTAGGAGAACAACAGAACAAAGCATCGGCAGCTCCTGTATGAGGCCAAGATATACAGTCTTCTTCAAGGAGAAAGTATGCGCTATGCTTGCAGTGTAGTTTTGCTAAATGAGTATTCTAATATGAGGTTTTAACTTGTCTGTATCTCTCTTTCTATGTTCTTCACACTACCACTAATCTGCTTTTCTGTGTAGGTGGAATCCCCAACATAAAATGGTCTGGTGTGGATACAGAAGACAATGTTCTCGTGATGGACTTACTGGGACCAAGTCTGGAGGATTTGTTTGTATACTGTGGCAGGAAGTTCTCTTTGAAGACTGTCTTAATGTTGGCTGATCAAATGGTGAGCAGAATGTATTTCTTACACGGTGAACTTGCCTACTTTGTTCATAAAACTTAACATTTCTCGCTGTCCTTAACCATGTGAATATGTGATAAAATCGCAGTTCATATATATAAAGTTACTTGAGAACTGATGATTCATTCTGTTCTTTTTATCTTTCAGATTAGTAAAATTGAATATGTGCATTCCAAAGGATGTCTACACAGAGATATCAAGCCTGATAACTTCCTTATGGGTCTCGGTCGCAAAGCGAATCAGGCAACTGTTCATACCCTTTTGCTTCTTCAATCATATTTTTTGCATATAATCTTGCATCATTATTGAGGTATAAATGTGTATCCGTATAATTGTACACCTAACAGGTCTACATAATTGATTTTGGGCTTGCAAAAAGATATCGTGATTCAACAACTAATCGTCATATTCCATACAGGTGAGATTCTTGTGCAAATTTTGTTAGTTTAATGCCAGGTATATCATTTTCCTTCAGTTGGTATGATCAGTGGATGCAGCTTTCTGTATTCTTGTATAAGTAACAGTGATGCCTTGATGAACTGCTGCAGGGAAAACAAAAACCTGACTGGTACTGCACGTTATGCAAGTTGCAATACACATCTCGGCATTGGTTAGTAGGAAGATTTCTGTGATTATAAAACTCTAGGTCTTTAATGGAATATTTCATAAATTTCACTTTTTTGTTTTTTGGAACAGAGCAGAGCCGACGCGATGATCTGGAATCCCTTGGATATGTGCTTTTGTATTTCCTGAGAGGAAGGCAAGCTACTTATTGCTCTGTCTGCTTACTTCCTCATTTTTTTTTCCAATTCCTATAGATTTAATTCTTAGCTTTGGTGTTACAGTCTACCTTGGCAAGGTCTTAAGGCAGCCACAAAGAAACAAAAATATGACAAAATATGTGAGAAGAAGCTGTCTACTCCTATTGAGGTTTGTCTTATAGTAATTGTGCACCATTCCCCAATATCCTCCCACGTGGAATGTACATATTCTGATTGATGTCACTACTCCCTTCATGTACAGGTTTTATGTAAATCTCACCCGGTCGAGTTTGCCTCTTACTTGCATTATTGTCACTCGTTAACTTTTGATCAGCGCCCTGATTATGGATTCTTGAAGCGTTTGTTCCGTGAATTGTTCACCCGTGAAGGTATTTGCTGCGAAACTTGTGTCACGATATTTTTAATATCACAAGAGACTCTTATCTGATTGTTTACAAAACAGTAAAGCTTCTCTAGGTTGTAGGTCCTACGCAACAGGATATTTTCTTAGTGTTGAGTAAAACTTATTTTGTCCTTGTTCTAGGACCTTAGCACTCACAAATGGCACACTTTATATCACTTGACATGACAACTGGTTGTGTTTTGCCCACGTGTAGGATTGTCATTTGATTATATATATGACTGGACCATGATGAAGTATCAAGCACAAAAAAGGAGTCAGCACCAATCTTCAGTAAGTTATTGATGCTGCAACTTCAACTGTATCCATTTCATAACTTCCTTTCCTCCATGGGGCAGGGTTAATATTTCTTCTAATCAGAGGCTTCAATTTCACTGTCTGCAACTTGCAGCTAGTACCAGGAGGGAGTAGCAGTCGAGCAGTGCGCATGGGTATGGACAAGACGCAAGGTTAGACCGTGTTTCTGACCAGCTATCAGGCTCATGATCATTCGGGGATCTGATATTGGCAGATCATCTTGTGTTGTCTTTGAAATCCAATCAAATTTGCAAGTGATTGAATGACATCAAAATGTATGGAGTTGGGAACTGTAGTTCGTGTGAGCGGGATGGCTTGCTCCACAGCTTGCCCTGCAGTTGTTATCGTTCATGTTGTTTCTGAAAGTCCAGGTTTCTTGATGCTTGATGGATGTACACCACTTTATGGTAAATTGTAATGTTCATAAATTGTACTATATCGAATGCTATTACCTTATTCTTGTGAGATTTCATCCTAATGTAACTACAGGACATTACCCATTTTTTTTCTTTTTTTTTTCATTTGGTCTCAGCATCATATATTGCATGCATAACATTATTTTTCAGGTATGGTCAAGTCTGGCAAAGCTTCTTTTTTTACAAAAAAAAATCCTTAATTCTAAATTGCTAAGTTAGATTATTATATTTTTATGGAGAAAAATACAATTACACAACATCAACACACACAAAATAAGATATGTAAAAAAGCAAATTCAAGCTCATACCATCAAGTTCAGTAGTTCACCCTCTTTGGCTTTGCTTAAGCCATAAGAATACAAGATTGATAAAGTAACCATCGATTAATCTTGAACTTACTACAACGTGCAAAGTTTATGTACTGACGTACTGTTCAATCAAGCCAATAGTAAAGCAACACCGCTATCACTAGATCATCAAAGGAGGAAAAATTGTCATTCCAATTGCACCGTGTCAAGAACCTGACAAAGGGCTCAAAAGCAGATTTCAATATTGTCACACCTCTCCTAACAAAAACAAGAAACACCTGCCCATGATTATTTCAATATAATACCCAGTACCCTCGATACAATTATTAACCCTGCTCTACAACCATAAGAAAAAACATACACTTCAGCTCTTTGCTGAGGCTGCAGCATTGCCGGTGCCAGAAAACGAGGCTAAGCCACAACCACCGCCGCCAGTGCTACTGCCAGCAGCAGTGCTGTCAGCGGTGACAGCCGATGGCTCTTCTGAAGCATGTTGGATGAACTCTTCGGGAGACATGTGGAGCCCGTGGCAAGCACAAACGATTTTGATCTGGTTCGCACTGAATCTGTATGTGACACCTGAAATGGTACGCCCATTCGGGCCGGGCCCAGTTGTTGAAACCCATGGTAGATTCGGTAATGAACCCGACCCGCCAAATTTCAGGTCTGCTGCCATTCCGGGCCTTATGGCCGGGTATTCAGAAGGGAAGCTGTTTTCTGTGTGGATTACTGAGGAGTTGCTCACTCTATTGTTGTCATCTGCCCGAGTAGAGGATCCTTCCTCAACTCCTTGTTGTTTTCCTTCAGATAGGCCATGGCTCGTTCCTGCAAAGGGGGGAAAAATCATTACCATCTTCTAGTCATTTAAGCATCATTCAAAAAAATTAACAACAAAGTGAGTCACTGTTAACATATATGGATGGAGCCCGAAAACAAAATTGAGAAAGGGTTTAATATCTAATCCACAGGTAAGGTTCTTAGATACAAGTATATTTGATTCAACATGAAGAGTGATAATTACCTGAAGCTGACACGGGTCTACCAGGATATGGATTAAATGGAGGACGGCCAGCCATTCCCCAGGGACTATCCTTATCTAAAAATGGAAGCTGACCATTAGAATATCCAAATGTCATTGGTGCATTTCCTGCATTCAATGTTTGTGTGCGTTCACCAGAAACAGGATAAACCGATGAAACAGTTGCACCTACTGGGACAGCGTCTTTGAAGGTGATGGAGCCAGGCACATTCAAGGAGTTTAAAGACTGCAGAGAATACGGTGGAAGAGTGGCATTAGCTTTTCCATGTATATCTTTTGGAGTCTCAGAAGATGCACGAGCGTTAACATGTTGTTTAGAGCTGTCAGTCAAATTAGTCGTTGGCCTTGAGGTTTCTGCATCAGACTCTGCCACGTCTTCATTATCTGCCGTGGAACCGTCATCAGTTGTTATGGAAATATGTGATGTTCTACCCTTGTCAGAATTTCTGTCAGTTTCCTGCTTCTTATGAGAATTCAGGTCATCACATGAATTTTTCCGTTTACCCATTAGGGACTTGTCACTGTCCAACTCTACTGCCCTTTCAGTGCTTGAGGTTGATGGCCGAAACCTAATAGGATTCCCGTCCCCAGCAGAAGGGGGGAAGTTGTTAAATAAGCCTCCTTGAGGCTGTTGTGGAATGCCTCCATTGAGGAAATTTCTGAAATCATTCAATATTTTGCTCGTCCTATCACCTTCATTTGGGCTAGTATCGAGAGAAGTGCTGGTTTTCTCATTCGACTTGGTAGATGATCTCCCGACCGGTAAACCCAAGCTGAGATCAAGCCCTTTGTCATCTTCCATCCTTTAACTACAATATAGACTGTATGATATGTCAAATCAATAATTTCAAGAGGCAACCTTCACAGATTAAATCATATGTACAGAGACAATGAAAATCCCTACATTAGAAACAGTACCAATCAGTAGCACAGCTGAAAACGGGAAAGAATCTCTGACTAGCAGGATTTCATATAAATCCTGGCATGTTGAATGGGAAAGTTTATCTCACTATGGTACGAAGAAATAATGTTGTAGCATAAGACATGCATTAATATAAAGGGAGCAACAAGGAATACAATCGTCGGAGTAATAAGATAGATCACCTTAAATCCCTAGAAAGTTTAAATAGTTGCAAAACACTCTTCTTTTCTACTCTTAACCAAAAGAAGAATGAAGGGAATAAAATCATATCCTCTTCGCTCAATTCTGTGTTCACCTTCAAACTTACCCACAAAAAAGGAAGTATATCAGGGACAAACAACCCTAATTTCATAGCTTACCTAATCTTACTAGTACTAGTTTAAACAATTTAGAGACATCATAGACTTAAAACAACATACTTCTAACTTCAATACAAATAATTGCAGATACTCCACATGACGAATGATTTACAAGTGAACTACACACATTTGAACAAAATCAGTAGAGCAGAAGTAGGATGCCATGGCAAGAAACCTTTAGCTAAGCAATGGAAAAAAAAAATCACAACATGCATCAATCCAAACTCCATGATTGTGCAATCTATGCTGGAAACCTGAAGTGGAAAGGAAATGAATATAGCATGCTCAATCCCCAATACAAGGTTGGGTTATGAAAAGATAATATCAATGTGTTGTGGACCCTAAATTAAACTACCATATGGTCAATCCTCTTGACACTTAAGGTAAAGATTTATTGCAACCAGACCAGTGTAACTTGGACAGTAAAAAATCACACAAATCATTCACGAGCTACAAGAGCTTCAATAAGTGGTTTTTTCTGGTTAATCAACATTGTATACTACAGATAGTTAGTGACTTAGTGCCCATCTGCTGACTCCGATTATCACTAATGTAGATTCCAATCGATTTCAAGCAGGAGGATGAGAAAAGGAACAGTAGTTACAGTGAAACCCTAGCTTCTCCATTATCAGTCAGAATCTCAATTCGATCGAATCCTAGCTTGCGAAAAAAGAAAGAGATAAGCATTGCAATTAGCAAAAGCCCTAAATTTCCCAAACACCCACCGAATCAATTGATCTGGGGCAAACCAAAAATTGCTTGTACGAAATGAACAAAACGGACCCAAATGAAAGAAACTCACAGAAAAATTGACATTACAAGTTTGCTCACCGGCAAAGCAAGATTCAATTTGGGCGATTGAATGAAATCAGGGGAGAACCCAGAGTCTTGCGATTTGGCGCGTGCGCCCGCCTAACTGAGGGTGGTAAGTTCCGTGGAAAACAAAGCTGGGAGACGAATTAAGCGAGCACCCACGAAAGGAGAAATCAAATGCTCGAAGAGAATAGAGATGGAAAGAGAAAGAGGGATAGATTGGAGAGGATGGGAATGATTTGATTACATGGGCAAAGACAAGGGCGCGTGGTAAACGTGGGGAAAGCCCCCCCCCCCCCCCCCCTGATAAGCAAGCTGCCATTAAAAAAGTTCACGTTTTTGGTTTACAATTCCATTTCCACCCCCCAACTTTCCACTTTTTTGGTGGCGGGTGTGTCATTGGTTGACTGGTCAGCGCTTTTCGGATGTGCGTTACGTACTAGATTTGGGAAATTAGGTTTTAAGGGGCTGTTAATATTGATTGATAGCTTAGAAAGCACAAGAGGATGCGTATACTATTGGCGGGTTGGGCAGCCAAATCTGTTAACGGGAGCGAAATTTTCCAAAAAACAGCCCCCTTGGTACAAAGGGAGAGCGGATCTACTAGCGAGTGGAATTCCGTTGTCCTCTTACAACATATAGTTGACTACTAGAGTGGGTCGACTCATCCACGTGATTTTATGCAATCTTTATTTTATGCAATCAAATTGCCAAAAAAGATATCTA
Source organism: Polygonum aviculare (assembly GCA_934048045.1). Classification (NCBI taxonomy): domain Eukaryota; kingdom Viridiplantae; phylum Streptophyta; class Magnoliopsida; order Caryophyllales; family Polygonaceae; genus Polygonum; species Polygonum aviculare. The sequence continues at coordinate 19,008,943 of OW204031.1, forward strand.
TTTATGTTGGATGGAAAAAATATATAAATGCACTACTACTATGATTACATGTTTATGATGCCCTCCTAAATTTGTATTTTGTTACCAATATTAGTAAACCATATAGTAAAAGATTAACAAAATCGTTGCGTTAGAGTCGGTTAGACACACTATAGAAATACAAAGTCACTTATTTACTTATTGACACATGTTTTTATTCAGATTTGCATGAGTCGCTAAGTTAGTTAATTTTCCAACAAAATATTGTAGTTTTTTTTTTCCGTTGAAAAATATTGTACTTGATTTTTCTTTTGGCCAAGGATATTACCCATAACTCCATAAGGATCAAATCAAAAGCCTTTAGTACGTGACTACACTTACGATTGAATATTTTTGTAGCTAGTTTTTGCTTTTAGTTTTCCTAAACAAGGGGAACCAGTGAGTTGTTATGGTAGACCAAACAGCTAATTTTCCTGTTAATAAAATGCCCATTCTTACTTTTTCTTGACGAGGACACAAGTCATGGCTTCCTACCAAGAGCATGCGAGAGATTAGGGAGAGATGGACAAGGCAGATCACAAAAAAAAGAAGCGAAAAAAGACCATATTCTGTGGAGTGTTGACCCCTGCTCTTTTGAAATTCTTGTGGCCATTCTAACTCACAACAAGATCAGACTGAAAATTATGAATTATTGAAGTGTGGGAAAAATAATCCACACTCTATTTTAGGCAAATTGGTCACTGCATTTTCCTCTTATACATTCTTTTCTACTCAAGTTTTTCTCTTTTTCCTTGTATTGTTTTTGAGTATGTATAAGCAACAAAGAACCAAACCAAAACACACCCAAAAGAAGAAAAAAAACACTACATGACCAAGCTTTCAATCTGTCTTTGTTTCATAGTCTGGGAAACCATTGATTTACCAGTACATTAGTAGTATACATATATAGCCCACAAAGGACCCTCATATATATTTGTGCATGTTGAAGATCTGTCAATCCATTGTTGTTCAGGATTCATCTATGTGAAGAAAAAGGCCTTTTTTCTGTTCCTTTTCTAATCTCTTCAGACAGTACTTGTTTTCAGTTCTTTCTTGATCAAGAAAGAGTTTGAGAGAAGGAAGAAATTTGGTAACTTTGAAGATATGAAAGAGGGTGGATTTGTAAATGGACCAGAGGTTAGAGTAGCACACTATGACTATAAGATTACTCCTTATTTCATCTTGGCATGTGTCATGGCTGCCCTTGGAGGCTCTCTCTTTGGTTATGATCTCGGCGTTTCCGGTACGCGTTTTCCTTGTCTCGTCTATCTGTTTTCTTTATTCTAGATGTGAAGTGAAGTCTAGTTTCTAGTTCTTGATCATCTTCCATGGATGGACTATGAATCAGATATGTCATTGGGAGAAAAAGATCAAGTTGAAATCTTCACCAAATAAAACATGAAGATTTCATGTTTCAGATAAGCAACTTGTGGTCATAACATAATCAGTCTATTCTTATTAGTCTAACAACACAATGTTAAGCTTGTTTCTTGATCGGAAACATATGTATTTTAACTGCAATGAATGATGTCCAGACACAATCTGATGAGGGTGACTGCAGTTTTTTTTTCTAACATACTAAAAATTGCTAGCTTTGAAGGAAGGTAATTTGTCTAGAAAAGATGGTAACTTCTAGATTGTCAAATCTCAGGTGGAGTGACCTCCATGGACGATTTCTTAGAACGATTCTTCCCAGAAGTCCACAGAAGAAAGCATGCTCATCTCCACGAAACCGACTACTGCAAATACAACAACCATATCCTAACTCTCTTCACCTCATCCCTATACTATGCAGCGCTCGTATCCACTTTTTTCGCTTCCTACACAACCCGAAGCTTTGGCCGGAGAGCCAGCATTTTATTAGGATCAATCAGCTTCTTGTTTGGAGGTGTAGTAAGCGCAACTGCCATAAACGTCGTTATGCTGATCATAGGAAGGGTCTTACTTGGCATTGGCATTGGATTTGGAAACCAAGCAGTTCCTCTTTACCTCTCTGAAATGGCTCCTGCAAAAATTAGAGGAGCTGTTGCTCAGCTGTTTCAGTTAACAACCTGTTTAGGAATCTTGGCAGCTAGCTTTATAAACTATGCAGCTTCTCATATTCATCCTTGGGGATGGAGGCTCGCGGTCGGTCTAGCTGTTCTTCCGGCTTTGCTGATGTTATTTGGAGGACTCTATCTCCCTGAGACTCCAAGTAGTCTTGTGGATCAAGGAAGTTTGGAAGAAGGAAGAAGAGTTTTGGAGAAGCTTAGAGGGACAGCAAATGTTGATGCTGAGTTTGCTGATCTGATTGATGCAAGTGAGATGGAGCAATCTGTTGAGAACCCGTTTGGGAATCTTCTTAAGAGGAGAAACCGGCCTCAGTTGGTGCTCGCGCTTTGCATTCCAGCTTTCCAACAGCTTACGGGCATGAACTCCATACTTTTCTATGCTCCGGTTTTGTTCCAGACTCTGGGTTTCAATTCGAATGTGTCGTTGTGGTCTGCAGCTATCATATATGGATCACTTGTGATTGCTGCTTTTATATCCATGAGCATGGTGGATAGTTATGGCAGAAGAAAGTTCTTCCTTCAAGCCGGCGTAGAGATGTTCATCGAAATGGTAACAAAACATAATACCTCTCTTAGAACATACTCTCAAAAGAGAGAAACTTTGTTTTTGTAGGAACTATGTTGTAGATTCGGGCGAATTTAGACGAACAGATTTATAGGCTTTCAGCTCCTAGACGGGACTTTTAGAACAGTAGTCGTATAGCACGTTATATATAGCTCAAAAGCCTGATATAGACAACCCTTTATCTTTGAATCCTAATCCATATATGTTCAAATGCAGGTAGTAATCGCCATTTTCTTGCACTTGTACTTTGGAGAGGGAAAGAAAATACCAGAGAGCGTTGGGATCATTCTTGTCCTATGCATTGTATTGTTTGTGCTTGCTTATGGGAGGTCATGGGGTCCTCTTGGATGGTTGGTACCAAGTGAGATCTTTCCTTTAGAGACTAGATCAGCTGGCCAGAGTGTTGTGGTGTGTGTGAGCATGATCTGTACAGCTCTAATAGCACAATCCTTCCTCCCGGTTCTCTGCCACTTGCAATACAAAATCTTCTTGCTGTTTGCTGTGCTGATCTTTGTGATGACCACCTTCATCTACTTCTTCTTACCAGAAACAAAGCAAGTTCCAATTGACGAAGTGGTTTTCCTATTCAGGAACCATTGGTTCTGGAGGCGGTATGTGACCGATGAGGATGTCAAGGCTTACACGGGTGAGAAGGTTGATGTATAGGCTTCTTGGGGAGGTGGGTTTCACATCTTTGTGTGGTTTCTGCAATAAACAACTTCCAAATTTATCATCACAATCACCAAATTGCTATGGTTGGACCTTCTTGTAAGGTTTGGGGTGCAGAAAGGTGCTATAATGCACATTAAGCAGCTGTGTTCAATTTGTGGAACATGATTAGAGGGGGGAATCTTGTGGGCATTCAATGTCTTCTTGGTATGCTGCTTGAAAAGGTTTCATTTAGAGATGCAAAGAAACATGCTTAGTTTTGGCTAATTTTTGCAAATGATTTTTTTTTGGGGCAAAACTTGTTTCTGTGTATTGATTATCATCTATGCATCAAGCACGTACTACTTAAAAACAATGCAAGAATAATAGGTGAGATTCAACTGTTTCAAGCATGAAGAACAATCCCTCAAGCCAGCAATTTAGCAAGTTCATCTACTCCTAAGCTTCCTTGAGGGAGTACACTTCCATAATTCCCATGGAAGCCTTTCATTTTCCGAGTTTTAGTAGTTTTACCACGAGTTCGTTCTTTTGGTTTGTTTCCTACTACTGAAACAGCCTCTTGCACTTGTTCTTCCTCTGTTTCTTGATCCCCAGACTTCTTTACACTAACCTTCTTTGGCCGATGCCTAAACACTGGTCCTTGCGGAGCAGCCTGCGCAAGGGAAACCGACCTTTCATATACTAGATCTGCATCTAAAACATCTTCATCAAAGACAACGGCACTTCCACTCTCCACAGCTTGTCTCAATAGTTGAAGAACTTCTTGCATATAAGGCTGTTCCGACTCTACAGGGCCACTGTTCTGGTCTAGCGTTTCTCCATCAGTACTAGATGCTTCTTGAGTGTCTTCTGATGTAAGGCCAGATACCATAGGAATGATACTAGACTCATTGTTTGATACTTCTTCTTTGCTATCCACTAGAATTGATTCCTCATTTTCTTCTTTATGTGAGCCCTCTTTACCTTCAATGTCAATATTTTCCCCACATTTTATACCTATGCTTGATTCGTGGTATTCAACACTTTCTTCTTGGTTCAAAATTTCTTCATCTGAAGCTTCTGAACATGCACTTTCTTCTTGCTTCGAAACTTCTTCATCTGAAGCTTCTTCGTCTTCAGAGGATGAGACGTAAATAGAATCTGAAATATCAGATGCAGCGTTACTACTAGCATTTTCATCAAATGAGGACTTCCACTCTCTTCCTCTCCACACAAGTATGTGCTCATTTTCAAATGAGATCAGCACACATGGGACAAGATCCTGCACATGTAGAAAAAAATGCATTTAAGTTTATTTCTATCTGCATTTTAGGAGAATGTAACATGGTGGCGGTGAAGATTCGCACGAGACCTTGAGCTTTCCACCAATCTTCTTGTAATCACTAGGGTTCAGCCCTTGACAATCTACTCTAACCAGTTCACAGGCTTCAAATGCTTCCCTGATATCGGTTACCAGATCAACATAGACACCATTTTTTGCTGTAAGCATAGAAAACATTACTTAGTTAGCCTTATTTCTATAAACTGAAGGCTCAGTGTTGTAAACTCGGAAAACCATAAGCTACCTAGTTTGCATAAAGGAATAAGGTCACGGCCTTTCCTGCGCATCTCCATAGCTTCATCCGATGTCAGACCATCTGGGACCCGTTTGACTAGTCTAGGATATACCGGTGTAATTGGCTTCCATAACATAAGAGGGAACTGAGGACGGGTCCTGTAGTTGTAATTTCGACCACGGAAAAGGAATATGACCCCTCCTCGACGGTAAATGATTTTTCCACCCGTCTTTTCCTGTCAATGCAACAAACATAAGCCTTCCTGGCAAAGACAGGACCTTCTGAGCATGGTACTGCTGCTATGTTCTAAACAATCAAATCAAACAGCTAAGCTGTACACTTCCAGATCTCCTTTTAAAATTTATCATTATAAAAGTCAAATGAATGAACATAGGAAAAAGTTGAGATGAGTTCTAAAAGTTGAGATCCAACCATACAGATTACCCGTTGAGCTAAATGATGTCAACAGTTTCTCAGCCAAATTTGAACCCAAAGAAACAAAATTTTGTAGCGTTTGCGGCTAGTTCAAATTATCATTCTAAAGGCTGAAGGCAATCCTAGAACAAATCATGCAATTTAGTCAATGGAAAGCTAAGCTTGATAGCATACCAGAGGCACCAGAAACAGAGGATACTAAAATTTACAGTGCAAGACATGTGAAACATAAAAACCTCTAGTTGCTGAGAAACGTTGTCCATGTCCACTGTGCACACCCCTTTACATTTGATCTTGCAAACTCTTCTCCTCTTCCAATGAGCATGGATGTTATTCAGCATATTATGTGTCAATCCATCTCTACCTGTCAGAAAAAAATCCCCAAATCAGCAATACCAATCACCAAAAACAAAACCAAACTTTCCTATGCAAAAACCTCTCATGTACCACTACAGACACTCCATTTTCAATACCACATTATCTTCTGTCTAGTTTTTTGTTTGGTTCAAAGCCTAGCATTCTTACTACATTATTTGTTAAAGCAAATTGCAATCTTCCAACAAGACAGAAAAGATACCCATGTTAAGCTGCCTAGAAGACTTCCTACACCCCTCAATGAGCTCCACCACCTCCTCATCAGTCAAAGGCTCCCCCAAGATCTCCTCCCTAGACCACACATTCTTCGGGCCGGAACCGGGGAGAAACGGCCCGGCCCTCTGGACAGGCTTCATCCCCTTCTTCGAAGGCGGGGCCGTAAACGAGTCGAACTCCGGCAGCTTCTTCTTGCTCGGCGGGAGCGGCTTCCGGCCCGTCCACGGCCTCGGCATCGTCTGAGGCCCGAACGGCGTGATCGGCGGCTCCCTCAGCGCGAGCGGCCTCGCCTTGGGCGTCTCCGTGTAGCTGTACATGTACTCGAACGGAGCTCCGGGAACCACGTACGAAACCCCGCCTTTCACGACCTTGACATCCGACGGCTTTGCTCCCTCCCCCTCGGCCGCCTCTTTGCTCGGAATCGGCTTCAGTTTCACTCTCCGGAAGGCCGGGTGTGTGGTCGCGAGGGGGAATTGGGGGCTAGGGTTAGGGTTTTTGGAGTATTTGGATTTTTTGCCGGGGATGGAAGGGGGAGAAGGGGAGGACGGAGTTCCGATCGATTTGAAGCTCGAATTGTTCGTCGGAGGAGGAGGAGGAGCTGAAGGACTGGTCGGGAGATTGGCGATGGAGAGGGCTGACTGATATCGGCGGTGACGGCGAATGTCGTCTTCGATTTCCTTGAGTGTGCGCTTTTGCCGGTTGAATGGCTCGGCGTTGGCGTTGTTCCACCGGGAGAACCGGATCTCCGTCGCCGACGATGTGTCCGTGGCGGTGGAGGATGGCGCGAAGATTGGGAACGGGGTAACGGTCGGCCTTATCAGCGCCATTGTTGTGTTTTCAGAGCAGGCAGAGCCGTTCAATAGATAGTACTACTAGCATTAGAATAATAAAATACTCCCTCCGTTTCAAAATAGATATCAAAATACAAATTACTTTTTCTTGTTTCATAATACTTTACCATTTCACATTTTTTTTTTCTATCTCTTTCCATTTATACCCCTAATAATTACCTTTATCAGTACACTTTTTCATCATAACTATATACTAAAGCGGAGGTTAGAAATAATATTTAGTCCGACACGTGCCACCTCTTCATTGGACCCATCACCCATTTTTATTAAAACAATTCAATTTGTTTGATTGGTTGAAGTTCCATTATAGACCCCACATTAGATTTCTTTTTATCGATTCCCATTTTAATTAATTAAAAAAAAATCTGGATGAAGCAATTATCAAGAGATTATATATCAAGAGATTTTTATACCATGATAGTAATTCATGATAGTAAATTAAGCAAAATAAATCTGGATGAATATATGTAAAGAGATCTTGACATCTTACATACCAAACTGGTGCAAGATTATATATTTATTATATGCTTATGGTGCAAGACACATTTGCTTGAAATAAAGTATCATAGCCAAATATTCAAAAAACTCTATCTAATATATTGCTTGAAATAAAGCAATTATCCAACCAAGATTATATATTTATGCAAAACTAAAATATCATATCAATGCCGATACATAGTTGTAATTTATTTTATTTTTACACAATTCTTTATTTTCTACCTACTTTCTTATGTTAATTACTAAATTATCTTCATTTACTAATTTTCCTTTTAATTATCTTCTATAAAATACTTTAAATTTTATACATAATTTTTCTTATCTACTAAAAACAATAAAATCAATACATAATAACTTCTAAAAAAAATAATTTTTTCTCGAAATCTTCTTAGTGATGAAGCATTCCCGGCCTCTTATGAATGAAATACATGAAAATTTAATCAAAGATATTATTATTTATTAATTTCCTTTTACTTATTTTTCTAAAAAAATTACACATTAACTTTTCCACATAAGTTTTCTAAAAATCTTCTTATCTACTATTTTTTTTAATTATTTTTTTTAAAATAAAATATTTGCATGTTTTCTAAAAATAAAATTTTCTAGAAAATGTGAACGTTTTATGTCCAAAATTCAACATAATATTTGCACGTTAGTTATTTTTCTAAAAAAAAATAATTTTTTAAGTAACATTTTATAAAATTTAAATTAAGTTTTTAATAATATCAAAATCGTGCCTTTCAAGGCACGGGACTGATACTAGTATTTCTCTAAACAAATGATTAACTCTACATTTGATATGGGTAATATAGGAATAACATTTTTTTCTTAATATATGTGCAATGTCCAAATGGTCATGTATTTTGAAACGGAGGGAGTATTACAAAATGGTCATGTATTTTGAAACGGAGGGAGTATTACAATTAAACCCAATAATAGAAAATTTATTTAAAAAATTGAATTGGGGAAAATTTGTCAACAGTGACTCACTCTTTGAGCTCTCAATCAATTGCGTAGTGGCTGAAATGGCTCGTTGTTCAATTACCTTCTCTGAGCTCTCATGCTGAGCTTATAGTGGAGCATAAGCTATCTTGAGCATCTGGGTAAGCTGAAATTTGCTTAAAGGCTCACTCTTTTTGATTTGTTTCCTATGTTGTATCAATCGTTTACTGGTACTAATATCGCCAGAAATGTTCCGCTGATAGTCTGTTTTCTTGTGCTCTTTTGGCTTTGGATTTGGGGCTTCAGCTGAATGTGTCTCCTTGTGAAGTTGTCTGTCTGATGCTTTAATTTCTCTAGGGTTTTTTCATTCAATTGAGAAGGTGCTGAAATTGGAAGTTGTACTTTCTGCCTTCTTCTGTTTCTGCAGAAAAAAGGAAGTTCTGCTGAGTCTTGCTATGGTGTTTTGCATCTAGTTTGTTTTTCAGAAGGTTTGGGTGGATTAATACCACACATACCTTTTGTTTTGGGGAAATGAGGTTCCAATATCTCTCCCAATTTAAGGCAAACCGAATTGCTTTCCTCTTGGGATTGATAGTGATCATGCATTTCTCATTCCAATCCCTAGTTCTGCCCTCTAAAACTACACATCATTCCTCATCCTCTAATGACATGGAAGATCTAGGTCTTAAGTTCATTGAAGTGGAGAGAGTTGTAAAGAATGTTGTGAAATCAGAAACTGAGAATGAAGTTGCTTTCACATTGGAAGTTGATAAATCTAAGACAAGGAATGAATCAATTGCCATTGAGAATTTTGTCAGAAGAACAAGGGGGAGAACTTTCACCTTGCCTGAGATGAATTCTATGTTGATCAAATCCCAGGCCTCACCTGGTTTATTGGTATGTTTTGTTTTTTCAATCCAGAGGATGAGTGTGAATCTTCTCTTGCTCACTAAATTAGTGTCTTCTTTTCTTATAAGCAGAGGAGACGGATTTCAGCACGCGAACGTGAGCTCTTGGCTGCAAAGACACAAATTAAGACTGCCAATGCTTCTAACACAAGGACTAATCTAGAGCTTCATCCTCCTTTGTTTCGAAATGTGTCCACATTCCAAAGGTAATAGACGACTAATGAGCAAATCCTTACAGTTTTCTATTAGTTCTTCCTTATGTTAAGCTCGTTTCCAGGAGCTACGAACTGATGGAACACACGCTGAAAATCTATGTATACAAGGAAGGGGAAAGACCCATATTCCACAAGCCGAGGCTAAGGGGCTTATATTGTGCAGAGGGATGGTTCATGAGCTTGCTTCAGAGGAGCAGACACTTTGTGGTGAAAGATCCTAGAAAAGCTCATCTATTTTACTTGCCCTTCAGCTCAGAACTGCTCCGGGTCACTGTTTATCAACAAGACAAGTCTCCTGATTTGAAGAAACTGGAAATGCATCTGATGAACTATGTGTCCTTGATCAAGAAGAGATACAACTTTTGGAACAGAAATGGCGGAGCGGATCACTTCTTCGTAGGATGCCATGACTGGGTTAGCACTTTTTGTTGCCTTAACCTGAACATTAGGGTGCATTTGGATGACACATTATATATATGCATTAAATCCTGCATCATACTGTGTGATCTTAACTCTAGGCTGATATTTTTAGGCACCAAGAACCACAAGGCAGGAAATGAGCAATTGCATCAGAGCATTATGCAATGCGAACGTTGCGAGAGGGTTCAACATAGGCAAGGACGTTAGCGTGCCAGTGACTTACATCCGTAGCGGAAACAACCCGCTACAAGACATTGGAGGAAACCCGCCTTCGCAGAGACATTTTCTTGCATTCTTTGCAGGAGGAATCCATGGTTACCTCCGTCCACTTTTGGTTCAGCATTGGGGGAACAAAACAGAAGACATGAAAGTCTTCGGTCCAATGCCACGCGACGTCGAAGGCAAAGCAGTATACCGACGCTACATGAAAGAAAGCAAGTACTGCATTTGTGCTAGAGGGTACGAGGTGCACACGCCTAGGGTGGTGGAATCGATCTACTACGAGTGTGTGCCGGTCATCATATCCGACAACTATGTTCCTCCGTTTTTCGAGGTGCTAGATTGGGGGGCGTTTTCGGTGTTCGTACTCGAAAAGGATCTGCCTTATTTGAGGGAGATTCTTCTTGAGATTCCTGAAGAGAGGTATCTTGAGATGCAGAGGAGGGTGGTGAGTGCTAAGAGGCATTTCGTTTGGAACAAGACTCCGGTTAAGTATGACTTGTTTCATATGATTCTTCACTCAATCTGGTTTAACAGGCTGTCTAAGATTTAGGGGCATGTAAATTCTGTAGAATTGTTAGTTTAGGTGGTCAAGTATGACTTGTTTCATATGTAAATTCTTGGTAGCAAGTAGCTAACTGGTTGTTCTAGTTTAGTTCTTTTTGAAGCAAAAGTTTGGGTGAACTTGTGAATAAGAGATGCTTGTGGCCACTCCAATTCAGGCCTGGCTTGGTTGGAATTTGGAAATTTACTTGAATTATGGGGTTGAAGAGCTTAAAGCATCTGTCATGGAAGATGTCTCCTAATACAACAACCCTTCCTTCTTTTTTTAATCTATTATCGTGTCACCTCAGCTTTTTCCATGTAACCGTTTGTATATTACGCCATCTTGGATTTTTGCTATATGTCACGTTTTAATTAAGTCATGTCATATCATTTTTTACGTGTCATATGTCACATAATATTATTTTTTGCTTCATTATTTACATGTCATATTTAACTACAATTACAAAATAATGAATACTTTGACTCTAAATATGTTTAAAATCAGTTTAATATTCTTTTCCGATTTTATTCTTCATCTTCCCATGTTGTTACTCTTCAAATTGATTTACCAATTCTTCGTTGAAATGGCTACCAATTTATGGTTGCACTTCAATGATCGGAACAAAGTTTTTAAGATTTTTTTTATTAGGAAAAGGATAATTATGCGTAGGGTGTAACTCATTAAATTAGAGGGGAAAAGTTATGTGCAATCTATTCATAAGAAGATTACGATCACAGCCCACCAGCCCAGCCCAGCCCAACCCAGTCCAATAAAGCAGTTATAAGTAAACCCTAATTAAACTCATCTCCTTCCCTGTTGTTCGAGTGGCGTGAGAGAGAAAGAGAGTCCTCTTGCGCAGAGCAGCCATGGTGCACGTCTCGTATTATCGAAATTGTAAGTTCTCGATTGATGCCTCCGTTCTCAGATCTTGTATTTCGCAATTGTAAGCTTTCGGTCTGTGCCCTAGTTAGCTTGAATGTGAATCGGGTTAATTGTGATGGTGTGTAGACGGAAAGACGTTCAAGAAGCCCCGCCGTCCTTATGAGAAGGAGCGGTTGGACTCCGAGCTGAAGCTGGTGGGCGAGTACGGGCTCCGGTGCAAGAGGGAGCTCTTGAGGGTCCAGTACACCCTCAGCCGGATCAGGAACAACGCTAGGCATCTCCTCACTCTCGATGAGAAGAACCCTAAGCGTCTCTTCGAGGGGGAGGCCCTTCTCAGGCGGATGTTCCGTTACGGGCTTCTGGACGAGAGCCAGAACAAGCTCGATTACGTGCTTTCTCTCACTGTGGAGAACTTCCTCGAGCGCCGTCTTCAGACCCTCGTCTTCAAGTCTGGCATGGCCAAGTCCATCCACCACGCCCGTGTCCTCATCAGGCAGAAGCACATCAGGTATTATTCTCAATTGCTCTTTCTGGCCTTTCAATTTATGCTGTTCGAATTATTGTTCAAGATTCATTTCAGTTTATAAATCATTCATTCATCATGAGATTGAGATTGGGAGTGTCTGTAGACTCTATAGATTGATGAATTTGCTGCTATGGATTGAGCTGAAGTGCTATGGATTTCTTTGTGCTTTGAGCTCTGAACGTGCCAATATATTGATTTGATTGATACTCTGATCTTGCAACTGTTATTCTTTTCGAGTGTTGCAATACCGTTCTTGATCGAAATTGCTGGGGTCTGCAGGGTGGGAAGGCAGGTGGTGAACATCCCCTCTTTCATGGTTCGGGTCGACTCACAGAAGCACATTGACTTCTCCCTCACCAGCCCCTTCGGAGGTGGCCGACCTGGAAGAGTGAAGAGAAGGAACCAGAAGGCTGCCGCCAAGAAGTCCGCTGGTGGTGATGGCGACGAGGATGAAGAGTAAGCTTTTGATACTGTCTGCTGATTCTGCTGTGGCAGCAGTGATGGTGAGGAGAGAAAGATTAAGCATGGGTTATGAATTTTAAGTGAAGTTTATGATGTGATGATAGCTGAGAGTACTATTTATTATTAGGATTCTAATTTTTTGTTTCATGTTGGCTCAGTTTTTCAATTTTGGTGACTCTGTTTTGTTCAAGGAGTTGTTGCATTATTGAACTCTTAAAGTTGCCTTGGCATTATACTATTTGGAATCTAAATGTTTTGCTGTGCCCTGTTCGAAAACTAAACCAACTAACCCAGAGAAGTGTCATGCCAAAGTAACCATAGAAGCAGACTTGACACTTACACTTTTGTTCTTACAAAGGGCAACCATAAAACCAGGACTTCGACCCGTTCAGTGCTACCATGGAAGCCATGCTCAGAGGAAGGGTCACTAACGAAAAGAGAAGAGCAGAGCCAAACTAATTAACCATAGAACAAGACTTGGTGGTTTTCAATTCATTGACTTGGTGGTTTTTTCATGTCAAAAGCCAAGATATATGGTGGACAGAGCCAAGATATAGGCACAAATGTTTATGGGTAAACTCCAACATTTCTAAACTCATACAAAAATAAATAAATAAAACTCTAAAATTTGGCAAGAGATTAAGCTAAGCTTAGCTTTGCATTAAATTATTTAGTTCAAGTATTTTAAAAATATACATTGCACATTATATATAATCATTTTTTTCTGATAATTTTAGCAGAATAACACATAAATTAAAGAGGAATTGAACTTATAATAGTGGTAACCAAAAGAATAAAAAAGGAAGGTGAACCATAAGGATCACGAGGTTTTGGCTAGTGTTGTACTATAATGTGTACATATGTGTTGAATGGATTTGTTTGGATCACGTCATTTCATTAGTCTGTGTTCATTATGGTTGAGTTTATTCGAGTGTGGAAGTGTGTAACAATATTACAATGCGGGGTTAATTTTTCCTATTAAACAAATTATTTTCTTTATTAGATTTCATTTTTTAAAACTTTTAGAATTAGTTTCCAAATCAAGTTTGTTTTCTTATAATGTGTTTTTAAGGATGCGTTGTAAATAAAGCGTAAAAAAGTCTATAAAAATTATAAATCGTGCTCGTTTCATTAATAATCATTAAAGAAAATGTAAAATTTGTCACAAAAGAATATATTACCATCCGCAAGCTTTTTTGCCTTGTATCACGCTCATTCATACCAAATGAGCTATTCTCGCTTTCTCTGTATTTTTATTGTCTGTGCGAGCTGTACTAGATTCGATTGGGGATATTTTTCTCCTGGATTAGTTTGCTTCCCGAATGGGTCACACGATTCTTCCTGTTTCCTGTTAGATTATGGCTCGTTGAGTCCTACATCATCTGCGAAACTGCTGAAAATGTCCCGTAATCCTTACTTCCATTTCAATCCCCTTGTCTGAATGATCATGAGCTCTTTTGGACTTCTGGGTAAGCTCAAGTTTCTTTTATTCATTGCGATGCCTTTCATCTTGTGCTCGTTTTGTCACTTGATTTGCTTTCTGCACTGCTATTGATTTTGAGCCTTCTTGTGCCCTTGTAGCTTCAGATTTGAGGGTTTGGTTAAACCTGTCTCTGTTTGTGGGTTGAATTGAGATTTTATTGGGTGTACTGTTTGCTGCTTCAATTTGTCTAGGGTTTAATTGCTTCAATCAGCAAGTTGCTAAAATTGGCCTGGGATGTTTCACAACCATAGTTCTGCTGAAGTTTCTCAAGCTGATCTTGTCCTAGCCTAGATCGGAAAAGGGAATTGCTCAGTTGATGTGGGATTCAAAACCTGCTACTGAGTTAAGGGTGTTGGATTTAGCTCTAGAGAAGGTTTGAGTAGATATTAGTAATACTGTCTGCCTTGTGTTAATTGGAAAATGGAGTTCTCTTTTCAACTCCAGAATCTTTCCCAATTTAAGGCGAAGCGGGTTTTTTTGCTGATGGGTTTGATAGTCATCATTCACTTGGCTTTCCAATCCCTGGTTCTGCCATACGGAAACGCTCTTCGGTCTTTGATGTCTAGTAATAGCAATGAAGATATGGATCTGATATTCATTGGAGCCGAGACAGTTGCAACGGATGGTGTCATATTGGGTATTAAATCTGAAAGAAGCAGCGATTCGATGGAAAATGTGACTGTTGTGGCTGATAACATTACAGTGGATAGCGGTATAAAGGGAGAAGGGGTTGAGTTGCTGAAAGAAGAGACTGAAAGTTTGCATTTGGAGGAATCTGTGCCGGAAAATAATCGTAGTTTATCAGGAGATAAATTAGAACTGATGGGAGCTCAGGAGTCTATTGGAAATGGAACTCATGAAACTGATTCTAAATCAGAAGCATCCACACTGGTTCATGAAGATCTGCCAACTCAAGGAATTTCGGTAAATTATTCTGAGTCTAATATGGTGAAGGATTTGGAAATGACAAGTTCTGAGGATGAGACGGAGGTGCCACATGACAGTCTTGATGCTAAACGCAATACTGCAACGGTAATGCGTAAAGATATGCCGCGAAATTCAGTTGTAACTGTTGGTGGGATGAATCAAATGCTAGCCAGCTATGTAAAATCGTCGTTGTCCATGGTATGCAACTCTTTCTTTTAAAGACTCATGTCCTATTCCGATGCTCATATTTTATTTTTAAGAAAAGTAAGTTATTTATGAAGCTGTTTCCATGTGATTTATAGTAGAAGCCTCAATGGGCGTCGTCTCAACGTGACATGGAAATCCTTGATGCGAAGTCGAAGATCATCAATGCTCCTGTAACCCAGAACACTGATGATCTTTACAGCCCTCTTTTCCATAATATCTCTATGTTTATGAGGTAAGTCACAAGGGTGAAGGATATTAGTTAATCTGTTGTAATAGATGAGGTCATTTTGTGCTTTGAATTATTTTATCCAAATCATACATAGATGATCCTTATCATAGCCAATTTTTCTGAGTGGCATGGGTGATCAACTTGGTTGGCTGTATTATTTCCCACAAGAAGATTTCTTTGCTTATTTGGATTTTGTTGCCTTACAAAAATCCTTTCGAGGATCAATCTGACATTATTTAACTTTGAATTACATGGCATTGTAGGAGCTATGAATTGATGGAGCGGACACTGAAAGTCTACGTTTATAGAGATGGAGGAAAACCAATATTTCATCAACCAGTACTAAAAGGTCTGTATGCTTCCGAAGGATGGTTCATGAAGCTGATGGAAGGGAACAGACATTACGTAGTAAAAGATCCGAGAAAAGCTCACCTCTTTTACATGCCCTTCAGCTCAAGAGAGCTAGAGCATACCTTATATGTCCCAAACTCCTCAAACCTCACAAACATCCTTCAGTTCATGAAGCAATACTCCAACAAGATCGCCACAAAATATCCCTTCTGGAACCGAACTGGCGGAATGGATCATTTTCTCGTCGCTTGCCACGACTGGGTACGTTTTTTAAATTAAAAACAGACATTTTTGGAACTATCTTCTCATTCATTGTCTTTGATAAGCCTTACTGTTTCTTTTCTTGGAAAATGTAATAGGCCCTCTACGAGACTGAGCACATGGACAATTCCATCAGAGCTTTATGCAATGCCGACGTAACCATTGGCTTCAAGCTTGGTCGGGACGTCTCTCTTCCCGAGACCTTCATCCGCTACGCACGAAACCCACTTCGAAACGTGGGAGGAAACCCACCATCTGAGCGAACGATCCTAGCCTTCTACTCAGGGAACAACCACGGCTACCTCCGCCCGCTCCTCCTCAAACACTTCCAAAACCAACATCCGGACATGAGAATATACGGGGCGATGCCCAAAAACATAGCCAAGAAAATGAGCTACATCAAACACATGAAGAGCAGCAAATACTGCATTTGCCCGAGAGGATTCGAGGTGAACAGCCCCCGTATCATGGAGGCAATACTCTACGAGTGTGTCCCGGTTATCGTATCCGACAACTTCGTTCCGCCGTTCCTCGAGGTGTTGAAGTGGGACGCCTTCTCGGTTTTGGTTCCCGAGAAAGACATCCCGAGGCTGAGGGAGATTCTGGTGGCGATACCGGAGGAGAGGTACTTGGAAATGCAGCTAGCTGTGAAGAAGGTTCAGAGGCACTTTTTGTGGAACCTGAGGCCTTTGAAGTATGACTTGTTTCATATGACCCTGCATTCCATTTGGTTCAGTAGAGTTTTTCAGAGGAACTGAGAATGAGGAAATGAGGAAATGGTGAAATGGTGAAATTGTGCATAGGTGGGGTTGTATACTGTACCAATTTTTCTCTGATTGGGTGATTCTTTTTATTTTTATCAAGATGTGGGTGATTCTTATAGAGTAAAGATTTGCATTGACTGTTCTTAATAAACACTTTTACCATCGATCGTCTCGTAGTATTTTTTCCGATTAGCATTTTTGCTGGGCCCAAACAGGCTTTTGGGTGCATCGGCCCAATGTATAAACCTGTAAAGTTTTGGTTCCATGAAAAGTAGTTTAACCCATTCTATCACGTACGGACAAAGTTAGTTTAACCCCTTCTACCATATACAAGTCTTTTGGCGCATAGAAAATGGGTACAGACTACAGAGAGAATAAAATGATTTAAGTAATATATTTTGAAAAAAATGTCAAATATTACCAAATGGAAAATAAAATCATCATCATAACTATATACTAAAGCGGAGGTTGGAAATAATATTTAGCACGACACATACGAATTTCCCGTTGGGTCGAATCATCCATCTTAATTAAAATAATTTAATTGGTTTAATTGGTTGAAATTTCATTGTAGACCACACATTAGAACTCTTCTTATCTACTAATTTCTATAAACTTTAAATTCTTATCTACTAATTTCAATCAATCTTAATTTTTCTATAAAATTGTGCTCTTTAACAAGATAATCAATATCTATCTATTACTATATACTAAAGCGGAAGCAAATTCTGCCACCATATTGCGCCACATCACCTCCCTTATTTAAAAATCTATCTTACTAAATCTTGATTTTATCAAATCTTATACATACTTAATTAAGATATTAGTTTTATTTATACTTTAAGTTGTTTATTTAATAATTCTATCCATATATAAAATCTCTATCTAATCATTATACACATTTAATTAATACATTTATTTATCATTAACTTTATTTAGAAAAAAATTCGTTTGTCATGTATAAATCATAATCATAATATTTTACCCATTTAATTAAATATCATATTAACTATAGTTTATTTTTAGTAATTTTATTATGGTAATTTTTTAAATCATCAACATATGAGAAAAAAATACTCATTTATTAAAATAATATATTAAATACATTTTTTTTACTATCATATCATATTAAAATATCAATAAAAAAAATTTAGATGTTATATTTAGCATATATATCGCTAATATTACATATTGAGTATGCTTTATAAAAAAAAATTAGATTTCTTAATTAAGATAATAATTCATTAACATTTTATTAAATATTTAAATATTTTTTTTTTCAAAAAAATTACATATATACGAGATAATTTGGTTTTCAAATTATCTTATTAAATATTATCTATATCTTTAATATTATAATATATTAATCTGAGTTTTTATTTAAACTTATTGATTTTTATTATATAAGTTAGTTTACGCAATTTAATTTAAGTAAAAAAAGATTTGTATCAGTTTTTAATAAAATGTGATAATGCATCTTATCTTATGTCATTCTTCCTCAGTTATTTAAATATATGTTTATGTATGTATAGAAAGTAATATACAAATAAAATTTATATATATATATTATGATGTACAAGAATTATGTCATTTAATAATCTGAAAAATAAACATCGTCTTAAATTAAAGTATGCATATGATAATATTTGTAATTATTACAGTAAATGCATACATAAATTAATAAATAAATACACAACATCCCCGTACAAGGTACGGGTCATCTGCTAGTATACTTCTAAACCTGAAGCAGTTAAGGGTAGTTTTGTCATTAAATTTTTATAAACCATCTACCCTATTTTTAATAAGTGATTTTTATACAATATTTCTATCCATTTATATCTAATAGATGTTTTTTATTAACATAATTTAACCCCGGGCCTTATTATACGACAAAAATAATAAATGATATAAATAGATTGTTAACATCGTAGCTTGATTTTTATGCATGAACTATGATCTTACGGTTCTACTTCCCAGTTTGATTTATTTGATACATAGATGATTTTTGTTATGTGATTTTTGGCTAATGTCTCGGTGTTTGTCTCCAAATTTATTAATTTCTATTTGGGGTGATTTTTCTTTCATAATTTTTTATTTAATGATTTTTATTTATACAAATTAGATGATTTAGATGATCATAGTTAAGGGGCCTTATTTATATATACTTTTATATTCATCGATATGTTAGGTATTATTGGGGATGATTTTTGGTATAATAATATATGATTTAGCTACGTATCAAATAGATCTATTTACTCTATTATTTAATGTATCACCAAATCTTTAACAAGCTACGTATCTTTCACTTAACATAATTGATTGATATAAGTAACTAATTAACTAGATCTTAGAGAATATTTATCATATCTTCCATATTTCCTCTTTTTTTTGATATAAGGGGCCTCTTTTTTTTTGTAGTATTACTTTAATTTTACAAAAAATAGATGAAAATAATAACTAAATTTTTTTTTTGATAAGGAAAGGGGTTAGGCTAGGCCCTATACATCAAAAGGGCACTATTTTAGAGCATCCTTACGGATGAGGTCTAAAAGACCCAAATCAGAACAATGATACAATTGGTGGTTGTATAATTCTCTGAAGTCAAAGTATCATTCATATCAATGATACAATTGTATGTGTAGTATTTCACACATACCATCTTCTTAGAGTTGTATAATTATGTTTATATTAATTTAAGGAGTTGTTTAATGCTTAATTAAAAAACAGTACTCTCACCATGTTAGTATTCATATAATTTCACAAAAAAATTACTCACATACATAAATATAATGCATTTTGACAAAACAAATGTGTACAATTTGTTCGACTTCCATATGAAAATTTGTGCAGGAAGGATTTACTTCATAGGATTTAATAATTAATTAAATCAAATTTTAGATTTGATTAATAGTTTGTTAAGGAAATATTTAAATTGGTCCGTAATCCAAACGACTCGAGCCAACATTCAAAAATGATAAACCTCCATCTTACCAGTCCATTTAACAAGTCTAATATGAAAAATATTAAAATTATTTACAAATTGAATTAATATTTGTGATATGCAAATATTTAATTACACAAAATATTTCTTAATCGTAAATATGCATATTTATCGTAATAATAAAAAATATTGAATATTTATGGAGGTGATTTTATAATTTTATTAAAATATATCAATGTATCAAGAATAAAACTATTAATTATGTTAGTTTGATGAGTCTGTAATTTTGATTTCGGATGAAATCTATTATATATATTTAAAACCACTAAGAAATAAAGCCTTCTCATTGCGCCACGTAGGATTTCGCCACATGGCGCTCCTACATTAGGCCACCTCGGATTTGTACATGTGTCATTTTCTTAATAAGCCACGTCATTAATATTTACCTTTCTAATTAAGCCACCTCATTTACACTTTGTCCACATACAAGTCACATCTATAATTTTTAAAAATAAAACCTCATGTTTACACATGATTACAGATTTGATATGATTTACATTAGGTTAACCTCATATTTACGTATTTTTTTTTTCAATATGGCTTTGTTCAGTCTGTAATTCCGGGCGTTGAAATTTGATGTAGATGAACACCATGGCTGGGCAAGAAGGCGGAGATTGGAGAAAGCTCACGCCGTCGACGTCGGCAGCCAAGCTCTCCTTCCTTCTACTTCTCCTATCTCTCCTTCTTCTCTTGGTCTTCGTCGCCGATATCGGCTCCGTTAACGGTGTAGATGAACACCATGGCCGGGCAAGAAGACGGAGAGTGGAGACAGCTCACGCCGTCGACGTCGGCAGCCAAGCTTTCCTTCTTTCTACATCTCCTTTCTCTCCTTCTTCTCTTTGTCTTCGTCGCGCGCCGATATCGACTCCATTGACAGTGTAAGTCCATATAATCAATTTAATTTTCAAAATTAATCTAGATAGGATCCTATCCTAATTTATGTGATTTGAGCCGGCTAAATCTTACCTATCCAATTTTACGTAAATATGCTTTATTTTTTTTCCAATTTTATCTATCCTTTTTGATCCTATGACCCTATCCAATTTTACGTTTGTTTTTTTGATCCTATCTAATTCTATATATCTAAATCCTACCAAGTTTATCCCCTTTTGATCCTATCCTTTTTTTGCAAATTATAATTTCCTATAATAAATTTACATAGGATCAAATCCATTTTTTCACCAAATCTTTAATTTCCAATTATGGTTACGATTTATATTTAATTTTCAAAATTAATTTAGATAGGATCCTATCCTAATTTTTGGAATTATGATCCGGTTGTTTGTGATCGTGACCATTGAGTAAAAATAGGATCCTATCCTAATTTTTGTAGTTGAGGTCATAATTTTCAAAATTAATCAAATAATCACCATTGACACAAAATATTTTTCGTTAATTCATATTATAACTTCCCATTATAAATTTAGATAGGATCAACTCCATTTTTTAACCAAATCTTTAATTTCCAATTGTAGTTATGATTTATCTTTAATTTTCAATTACGGTTAATATTTTTGACAGCTATAATTATAATTTCCAACACAAATTTTTTTCGTACGAAATAAAACAAAATATTTTTTGTTAATTCATACCCATTATAAATCTAGATAGGATCAAATCCATTATTTAACCAAATCTTTAACTTCCATGTATGGTTACGAGTTATCTTTATTTTTCAATTATGATTAATATTTTTGACAACTATAATTATAATTTCCAACACTAATTTTTTTTCGTACGAAATAAAACAAAATATTTTTTTTGTCAATTCATACTATAATTTCTCATTATAATCTAGATAGGAAAATCCATTATTTCACCAAATCTTTAACTTCAAATTATGGTTATGATTTATCTTTAATTTTCAATTATGATTAATATTTTTGACAGCTATAATTATAATTCCGAACACTAATTTTTTTTCGTATGAAATAAATTTCCAATTATGAAATTTCCAAGTTTATCCCTTTTTGAGGATTTGCATACAAAAGACAAAATATTTTTTTATTAATTCATATTATAATTTCCATTATAAATTTAGATAGGATCAAATCCATTTTTTCACCAAATCTTTTACTTCCAATATTGAGAGCAATAACGTTATATATATCATCCTCTTCTAAACTGATAGTCACCTTGCATATTCTCTCTTTGTGGGTTGATTAGTTATGATCAAACTTATTTCTAATCAATAAATCATTACGTTTTGCTAAATAGATTTATGCTATTAAACTGATCATAACTCATAACTGAGTTTGTGTAAACAAAAACTGAAATCACGAACTCACCGATAAGATTGGTTTTGTCCAACTCTTCATTTAAATTGTCATCCAAAACTAATAATATTGAATCTATTAATAGACATAGATGTCAAGTCACACGGCTTAATTATAGTATTTGTGTAAAAAAAGATTTTGTAATGATGAGAAGCAAATTTATATTTTGCTTAATTAAGTGCCGATCCAAAGTTCGAAATATGATAAGTATTTCCTTCCTTGATGGATGAAAAGTTTTGCATAAAGGATTCTTTTATCACCCTGAGAAAACAAATAACGTTATATAAGAAAATTTGGAGTATGGATATGAAATTACAAAACTATTTCATTATTCGTATTCACCAAAAAATAATAAAGCATAAATTACATTTTCATCCATTAAAATGATTTCGGTAGTAACATAGTTGCTTGGATTGTCTTTCTTTTCAACCTTCCACATACGAATTATACGAACTTGTAATTTGTACATGGTTCTAGTTGAAGTTATATCTTTGATATAATGCATCTTCCTTGATCTGCATGTATAAAACTAACAAACGGTTAGATCAATGTATATAAAGGAATACAAATTAAAAAAATCTTCTTATATATCTTAAACTAAACTATTTAATGTTATTTACTTTTGATCATTTATATTTCTTTCTAGAAGTCTTTGTTTCTAGAAATTTTAATTAGGCACTCAAAAAACAAACCCTTCATTAGATTATTTTCTATGTATTTAAAATAATTATAAATGAACGAGTTTTTAAATATATTTCGAGGAATCAATATATAATATGATATTTTTTATTTGAAACTAATTCACATAAATATTTAGTAATATCCGCGCATGGTGCGGGGAACTGCACTAGTACAAGATTAAGATATTATATATGGAGAATAGACCTATTAATCAAATTTGATTGGGATACTATATATCAAGAACAAACCTATTTAGTATAAAATTGAGATTTCACACCATCAAAATCCAGCTTATTTTACATAGGTTAATGCAATTAAAATTAACCAATTAATCGATTCTAAACGTTGTAGTTTTCACAATACTTTTTCAGATTTACATAAATTGTAAATTTGATTTATAATATTTGTATCATATATAAATTAATATATTTTAAGTTTTATTTGAAAAAATCCCGGGCAAGGCCCGGGGTTATAACTAGTTAAAATAATAATATGAAAAAACATATGTCAACTCCAATTAAATTCATAATTGAAATTATAATCCATAAACATTAAAAATAAATCCTACAAAATCTTAGGAGCATTCAATCCTTATACTAAAACTATAATTCTACAAATCTTTATTCGATTAAAAGCATATATTATATTACAAATATCGTATCATTAAAATAAGTCATATAAGAAACAAATTAAATTAAATAATACAAGATTTTATATCAAACTATTATTTGAATAACTTTATATAAAATATAAACTGAGTTTTTAGTTAAATCAAATTTGTGTCTTCAAAGCACGAGAATAATATTAGTTTCCAACTAAAATGGATGCAAGAAATATATATAGATATTAACATGCATAGGGAGAATTGTTTATTCAAATTCAATAATTATTTCCGACAATAAGCTGGCCCGGACAAAATCTAAATTTTAATTATAAGAGTGAGTATACGACGTTTTTCATTAAAGATGAAAATAGTTCGTCAGAGCTCGTGTTTGCCAAAACTTTGAAATTGAATTATTTGATCAAAGGTATAGGCCCATGGATGATGGTAAATAAGAATAATGATGAAGAAATTCCACAATTAGATAAGAGTTTATATATTCAATAAAACACATTGTTGTACCCATAGTGCAAAATACAAGTATATATCAACTACTCTTCATATCTTATTGATCAAGTGTACAATACTTTGATACTTGAAACTTGAATGCAAACGGGTTTCTTGGTCTGGAAAAAGGACCATTAAGGCTCCGTTCGGTTCGCAGCTTAATGGAGTTGAACGGAGCTTTATGTAGCTTAAGTGAAAAAACAAGCTTAAAGTAGTGTTCGGTAAAATAGATGGATTACTAGCTTAATGGAGCTTAATTAAGCTCAATTTTACTAGGGCTCTGTTCGGTAAAACTAACTGAAATCAAGCTGAATTGGTAACTGAAGCTTTTTGTAACTGAAGCTTATATTTCTAGCTGAAATGCGTAACTAATCTTAAAGGCTGACAATTTTTATTAAGCTAACGGGTGTTCGGTAAAACAAGCTGATTGTTGATAAAAGTAGAGGGTAAAATGACGAAAAGGGTATTGAGGAGGGAGAAGACAGTAAGATGAGGGGTATGGACCCACCTATATAAATTTGGAGAAAATTGGAATAAGCTACCATAAGCTGGATAATCTACACATGAGGAACTTAAATTTATAACAAAAAATAAGCTACTATAAGCTAGAATAAGCTATCATAATCTACTCCTGCCGAACACCTCCTTGCAAACTTATTTATTTCAATAAGCTATCATAAGCTCCAGTAAGCTCCAATAAGCTTTTGCCAAACACACACTAGCTCCTATGAGGAGCTTTTCCTAGCTGAACAAAAAAAATTCCCCAAATACCCTCTGCAACAAACAAATTTCTTCCACCCCAAATTGCAATCCCCCAATTTCCAAATTCCAAAATTCTCAAATCAATTGTAAAAATCCCACATCAATTCCCAGATCTACAATTTTCAAAATCACCAAATCCAAAAGTTTGCAAACCCTATCTCTCACTACCGACACGGACGGAAGAGGCATCGGAGTAGGAGCCGGTGGAGAAGAGGCGGGTGGGGCGGCGGTTGGGGAGGAGGCGGGGGAAGCAGAAGGAGTGGCGGGGTTGTGGGTGTGGGATGTGGGGATGTGACGGGGCCGGGACAGGGAGCGGCGGCCATTGAGGGAGGAAGAGAAGGTGGAGTGGTTGCAACGGGAGTAGGCGTGAGTGGGGGAGTGGCCGTGGGTGGTGGAGATGTGGTGGCTGTGGGTGGCTTATGAACTGGAGCAAAGATGAAAGAGGCATCGGGAAAGGAGATGAGAGATGTGAACGGTGAACGAAAGTGGAAGAAGACAAGTAATAAGTTAAAAAATTATATTATATGAAAATAATTATTGTACCCATTTTGGTAATTTTACATATTATACAACTCCTACTACCGAACACAAAAATAGCTAATTCAGTTCCAGCTTCAGCTTTTAGTTTCAGCTTTCAATTCAGTTCAGCTTCAGGTTCAACTAATTTTACCGAACGGAGCCTAAGTTAACACATTCATAAAAGGCACAATTTTCAAAAAGTTGTATTGGAGGATTTCCCAAATGCAACAAAGAACCAAGGGATATAGGTAAATTTAACAATTGATAAAAACTAATCATTTTGATGTTATTTCTCTTTTAATGATCCTTTTGTGTTCTTTATGGTGTGACACCATATCATAATGTTTGATATGACTAAACTAACAAGTACACTACGTCCATTAACTAGTCAAATTACGTACGTAAATTGAATTCTTTGCTATTCAATTATTATTAGCTATATATTCGGAAAAGAGAAGCTCAAAAAAATCGGAAGTATAATTTATTATATGTATGGTTATCATGGTAGGATGGATATTTTTTTGCGATATGAATATGCAATTTATATGTTCACGGTATAACTAATTCAACACAATTGGTAAACATCTCATGAATACAAAAACAAATCCCCACACTATGAATTGTGCCAATCTACCAACCACTAGCCTAGCTTAATTTGTTGTTTGAATTGACATGATCTTTCCTATCATTTGGCCGGCATGTTCTAATCCACTAATACTGTTGTGTTCCTCTTGAGGATATTTTTTATAAGGAAATAATATTTTAGGACAGAAAAAGATGATGAATAATTTAAGTGTCGTTGTGGACGAAGTCTAAAAGGACCGGATCAGAAGTAATCAGGATAGAAGAACCAAGACTAACTCAATGTTCCAAAAATGTGCACGCTTTATAAGAAAAGTTCATACAGATTGCCGACTAAAGCTAGAATTCTCAAATGTAAAATTTTGATATGCATTTAAAACTTACAACTCTGCGAAAAATTAACAAGCCTTTTTCTTGTGCTAAACTTGATTATTGTCAAATTTAAATGCTTTATTTTTTTGGTAGAAAAATTTAAATGCTTTATTGAATTTGGTAATCATCCTTTTTTAATTTGTATGAACTGAAGGTTTAATATAATCTAATCTCTTGTAACCTTATAACAAACAAGCAAATACGCGGGCAAGATATCCATGCCTTTCGCCACTATGGTGCTTGGTGATCGGACAACAAGTTTGCTTAATCAGACAATTCAACATAAATGATGAAACAATTGGGAAAGCTAACTTGTATATTTTTAAGCTTAAAACCAAGAGATGCTTAACTGTACATATTATCGATCACTTTAGCTGGGTATAGTTACCCTAATCGCACGTCTATACTAATTACATTTAGCTAGGGCTAAATTATGATTAGTGATCTCTAAATAGAAAATAGCTACATACAGTATATGCAACTATAGAGACAGTGCTTGAAGTTAGTGGCCATTAAATTATTCGTGGCCCAAGAGATTGCCAAGATATATGTACAAATAAATTAAGTTGATCATGACTAAAGAAGGAAAATATATTACGATCAATGAACAAAATCACAATTTTTTCCTTCCCGAAGAGTAAATTAAGGTGGGCAGATGAATATCTTTTTGCCGTCTGAGATTTATAGGTAGGAATACCTGCAACCATTTTCGGGAGAAGTTATGAAATCACCATATTAAGTGTTGTAATGAGTTTAACTCTTAATTCAAGGTTAAGAATGATTAGGAAAACTTATATTGCTGAGAGTTCTACTGTTCTAGTGGAGGATATTTGTGGGGCGAAAATTTGTCAATATTTTTACTTTATTTATTTTTTTAATTATGAGGTGAAAAGAGACAACACCAATTATTGTTAAGGCTATATAACATGTGTTGATTAATTGCTTAAAAAATGTTATGGTTATATTCCTTTGTAAACTTATAGGCTCGATCAGATTGGATTATACTTCAATTAATCATCCATTACTGACATTATAATGCATTCTCTTTTCTTTTTTTGAGCTCAAATTGCATTCAAAACCGGTTTCTGTTTAATACTAGTATCTGAACCACGGTCGGGTTTAGATAATCAGAAACAAAAAAAACCGGACCGGAATATCAATTGGTTTGTTTAAAGCACGTGTTTTTTTTTCGAGCAAATTAAAGCTTGAACTTCGACGTTCGTGTTGATTTTGATTTTCCAACCAAAATATGATTACCCCTACCACAATTATAATTATTTTGTCCGAAACCACAATTTTTATTAATAAGTTATACCTACTTCCATTAATCGTATTTATAAGCACATTTTAAACACAGAAGAGGCAGAAGAATCAAAACATACCTCATCAAATCCAGCCACCCGATTGGCCTAGTACGTAAGTCATAGTTTAGTATTAAGAAGTGGTTCAATTTTATTCCTAGTACGTTACTCTATAATCTTAAAAAAGAATTTATAATTTTTAAAATTTCCTAGACATTTCATGCATTGCAATTTACAATAGACATGTTAAACTTCTATACCAAATGATAGTCAGACTTGTTTAATTTTAAGGTAAAAACCTGATATGTAACTAACGGATGAAGAAAAGCGAGACTAAATCTGTAATAGATTGAAACCCGTAATCGGATTATTGGCTCCAAACATTAGGGTACAAGAAAAGCATTTATAATACTCCATCTGTTTCATTGAATGTGTCATTTTAGCAATTTGCACGTATATTAAGGAAGCTATTAAATGTACTATTATATCCCTAATTATTATCTCACTTTTTTACTTTATTGAAAACTACTACTAATATATAAGAGTAAATTTGTAAAGTAAATGTCAAAAATGTAAAAAGACATGTATTTTGAAACAAAATTTTAGAGCTAAAATAACACCTTTTATGAACGGAGGAAGGGAGTACATTTTAGCCATCATATAAAACGACCCCAAAATTTAAACTACGGTGGCAACACGCTAGCCAGGTAAGTGCCCCTTTCACTTGCTGTCCTTTTTCTTGGTGAAGTTCCCAACTGCCTATAAATACCAAAATTCATCCTATTGCGTAGTCCATAGTGTACAAAACCCCCCTCAAACTGATCAACACAGTGCTAATCCCCCCCCACTAATCACATCCAATGTCAGAACACCAACAGCCCGTACCCGGCCCGACATCCGCAGCCCGGCCCGGCAGCGGTGGCAGCAAGCACCCGGTCTACCGAGGCGTCCGCAAACGGGCCTGGGGCAAATGGGTATCCGAAATCCGCGAGCCCCGAAAAAAATCACGAATCTGGCTAGGCACATTCCCGAGCCCGGAAATGGCGGCCCGGGCCCATGACGCCGCCGCCCTCGCTATCAAGGGCGCCGCTGCCGTCCTCAACTTCCCGGACCTCGCCGAAGCCCTCCCCCGGCCCGCCTCGTGCTCCCCCCGCGACGTCCAGCTTGCTGCCGCCGAGGCCGCCGCCATGGACTTCGCCGCCTCGTCGCCGGAGACGACGGCCGATCACGGCGAGGAGGACCAAAACTTGGCGGAGATCGTGGCGCTGCCGAGTCTGGGGTACATTGACTCGCCCGAGTTCGTGTACTCGGATCCCGTCGACGAGTCGTGGTGGTTGCATGAGTTCGGCCCGGTTGCGGGCCCGGGCCCGTCGTGGATGAATGACGTGGCCGGGTATGGGTATCTCGATGACGATTGCGTGGGTCCCACCGCTAGTGTCAGCTTTGAGACTCTATTGTGGCAAAATTAATGCCAAGGGCCTCGATTTTCTTCTTTTTTCCGCAAAACGGCCCGTTTCCGTGTTTTTGTTTCTCTAGAGCTGTCATATCATATACTCCCTCCGTTTCAAAATACATGGCCTTTTAGAAAATTCACGCATATTAAGGAACTTTCATATTACCTAAATTACCCTTGTAAAAGTCATGCATGTTGTTTATCAAAAAGAAAAAGCATGCTTGCATGTTCTACTTTTTCAATGATTGAGATTATCATGAGGGGCATATCCGGAAAGAAGATGGAAAAAATATAAAATGGTCATGTATTTTGAAACAACCTAAATTGTCTAAAAAACCATGTTTTTTGAAACGGAGGGAGTATGGGCTAAGAAATAGAACGCGTTGCAGGTTTTCGCACCCATTTTAGAGCGTGGTTGTCCCTTATAATCTATATATATATGTGTGTGCATGTGTGTACTTGCGCGTATCGTATCACTCGGCCTTACGAATTTTATTTAGCACCTTATAAAGTAAGTGATCGATCAAAGTTGATCACTTCTGTTATGAGTAGTACGTATAACTGTATATGTCAAGTAGTATCAATGGAATGAATCACAGAATACGTACACTTTGCAATTAAAAACTTAACCACATAAAAACCATAAACAAAATACGAAGTTGTACGTGTTTTGGTGACGTTTCAGGTTTGACATTGGCTCGAATCATTACATATCTATATAGACTATATGTATATATCATCGGCTGCCAATGTGCAATTGGGCCATCAGGCCTATATCGGTGAAAAACAATTATTTAGTTAGATCGACCTTTCTTTCCGTATCCTTTTTTTTTGTGTTTTAAAAGTAGCTGATCGCTATAGCTAACATTCTCGCCATTCAACCGGGAAAAATAAGCTAATTAGCATGGGACAAAATGATAGCTTTATAGGCTATGCATATTTTTAAAAACACTGTAGTAAAATTGGGCCTCCATAGGATGGGTGGCTCCCTTTTTCTTATTTTATCTGCTCACTTAATTCGTGAATTGTGTGTTCAACAAATAAGGTAATATTTGATCAAAAAAAAAAAAAGTAATATATTCATAAGTTAAACAATATCAATGTTGAGGTCTTCTAATTAGTTATATTTTTCAAGAAATAAACATACTTATTTTCAAATAAGATGGGGGTAACTTCTTATTTTTGTAAGTTGTTATAAGTAACATAATACTTACTTGGACAAATAAGTATCTAAAATTTTGAATTGTCGAATACTTCTGTCAAATACTTATAAGTATCATTTCACTTATGTTTACAAACAAGTTACTTATTTTAATTTTGTCGAACGCACCCTTATTATAGATATGTGTTTTTAACCAGAGTAATCTATCAAGAAATTAGGTTTTTCGCTAAAAGAGAAACCTGATAAGCTGGAAAATGGAGAAGGTGGAGATTATATATTGATGGTTATCTTTGTACATACCATTAGCATCAAAACATAAGTAAATTCTATATTGATCACGATGAAGTCTAGTTGTTGCAGTGTCATTTTTTTTAGAAATTCTAAGTTTGAATCCTGTTTTCATAAAATATTGATTCAAGATAGAGAGACTCTAGCTACTTGAATTGAATTAATGACTAAAAAAATAGAAGCTAGTTTTCATATGCATCCTGATTTTAGTGGTTTCAAGCTAAAAATCCATATATATACTTCCATTTAGTACGTACGTACACCTACAACTCGATCTCTAGTTTTTTTTTTTGGGTAGAACTCGATCTCTAGTTTCATTTGCGAGCATTGTTGATAATGTTATGTTATTTATAGATATGGTAGGATATATAATATAGTCATAGAAATTAAGGTTGACCAACATGTGATAACCGTTCAAGATTCCTACAACCCGAGATCTCTAAATCGGCATGCAATTTGTTAAAGAGCTCGAATGATTATTGTAATTAAGCTCAAGTGGGATTATTTAACCTTTCATTTAGAGTTAGTTGCAAATGTTATACGTCACCATGTACGCATTAAACTGCCTCCCATTTTATATATATATATGGACTATATACTGCAGGATTATTGCACGATCAAGAGAACCCGACAAAAAATCGGCGAAAAATCAATATAACCTGTAGGCGGGCATGATTCCGACCTCATTTAGTTAGCATTTATTTCCTTATCTTATTTATTATGCTTATCCATATTTATTCTGCTTTATCCTTTATTAGGGTAGTTACTCTAGATTAGGATAATATTTATGGAGGAGGATCTTATTCTCGTTTGGGATAAGATATTGGTTGGCTTGGGGGGCAAGAAATCACCGAAACCCTAGCCCTAGGCCCGTTCGGCCGGCCCAACAGGGGAGCCCCCTGCGCCTGTCTCCCTTCCTCTATAAATACACATGTATTCGCCATGTGCCTGGTAAGTTCTAAGCTATCGCTCTGCCTGACGCCTTTAATCGACATTGCACCTATTTGACTTAAGCATCGGAGGTGGATTAGGGGTCGCTCGTCCCTAGGTCCATTGTAAGTCATTGAAGACGAAGATGCGCGTAGAGGAGAAGAACATTGAAGAAGGAGTTGAAACTTATACACGACATATTTTGTGTACTAACATAACCAATGTCTGAAGAATCTATCATCACGAAATAACGACCGGATCCAAAAACAACTTAAAATTGCAAATTTGTATTATTCCGTATAAAATAGTAGAAATTAAACGTGAAATAAAGATTATTAGTCAACACAAACTGGACCCCTCTCTCTCTCTATCGACAGTTGCATCTCAACAACCAGATTTCATCAGTGAACTAGCTGTTAATTACTGCAGTACTTGTGTATCGGGTTAATTAGTACCTTAAGTTTTTATAATGACATGATTAAATCGTTTCTGGTAGATTTGACGACTAAAGAAAAGATATTCCTCGGTTATCTATCTACCTTAATAATAGAAGAAAAGCAGTTGAATTTGTCACTATCAACCTAACATACTTGGTGTTAGGCAACATTTAAACTAATAATACTAATATACCTTTTACTAATATAATTAATATAACCATTATATTGTTCTAAAAAATGTTAGATGAACTCTGAGTATAACCTTTTATTAATGCTCTTCACTAATTATGTCACATCTCCAATTCTCCATAAACTTAATTGTACGTATAGCAATGCCTGATGAGCATAGAAAAATATATATTGGTTATACGCACGTTTTACATTGGATTGTACATCAATTTTTCTTTTTTTTGAGAAACCGTACATCAATTGTTTGTAACAACGGGAAGCCCATCTTCGCATACAAACACTAGATTTGCGAGTCAAACGACAAAGAACTAATCGATCGGAGCTCCACATCGATTCATAGATTGTGTTTCATTTCAATCCCAATCCCAATCAATGAAAGAATAGGAGAGGGTATTTCACTATATTTCTGCCCGGCCGGGAACAAATTAAGCCTATCTCAATAATTGTTTTTTCGATATGGTACGTCGTTAACAATTGACTTAGGACGACATGCAATTATTCATCTCAATTTCCCAAACGTGTGGGTACGTACAATTTGTACGTGGGGACAATTCATCACTAATAATTAACATAATTAAGTACGTACATGCACCAATTAACAACTTTACTAGCCACCGCCTTTCCTCGGACACTCCGTGTTGCCAACACATCCGCATCTAGCCAGCTGGCCGTGGCGGTGCTGAGCTGGCCGGGTCGACAAGCCCGGAATTCAATTCCTTGTTCAAATAATTCGATCTTTGATCTTCTCTATATATTTTGGGTGGGATTGTGCTGCCATGGACAACAGGCAGTGTTGATGACACTGGCCAGGCTACGTACTGAAAGAGCGATTGTCGGCCTCTCGTACGAATGACACGTCGACTTTTGCAAGAGTGGACCCGGTCATCTGTTTGACCAGTGGGCTGGCAAAGGAGGAATAGTGGTCGCCTATTGGCTCAATGTTTCACTGGGTCCCACACAACTTTTCATCCTTTCATACAACCTACTTCAAGATATGGTGTCTTTTTTTTTTTTTTGGTCAAGTTCAAGATATGGTGTCTAGATTTGCGGCTTGTACCGCCTGAGACTCGTTTGATATCGAACAATATAACATGCCAACTATTCCCATATTGTACATGTGGTGATCGACCCATCGACACGATTTCATCCTAAAGTAGGCGTTTATTCATATCTTCAATTCGACTTCCATTCATATTACGGTGTCCATAATATTCATAAAAAGTAGTATATTATTCGGAATGTAGGTGTTAGAACATGAAGATATTGTATGCCCTAGCTGATGAATCATTTTTATGCGTTCATTCATATCTCGATCGACTAGACTTTTGATGATGTTGTGGTCAGGGGTGGTTATGGACGGATATCCGATCCGTTTAGCCTAAACTAATAGGATATTACCGGGGAAAAAATCTCAAAAGTGTTATCCGTATCCGATCCGTATATATCCGTATATCCGGTCCGTTTATCTCGAATCGGATCGGATATCCGGTTTACCATTTGACATATATTTTTTTTACAAAAAATAAATTTAAAACACGAAAATATTACATTATGCTAAGAAAATATACAATTTTATTGGATCGGATCGGATCGAATCGAATAACATTCCGCCGGATTTTAGGGGTGAAATTCAATTCCGTATCCGGTTCATTAACTGACTGATTTTCTCGGATCGGACCGGATCCGGATAATTTTCCATTGGACTCGGATTTTCGTGGATCGGATCGGCGGATCGGAATGAACGGATCGGATATTCATGTAGTTATGGTCGATTTAAGATCAGTGAATTTGTACTTTTTTGCATTATGTAGATGTTAGAGACCATGCATTATATTTTATATCTTGATGAACCGTTTTTCACAATTTCTTTTCTTACGAAGGTAAAAAAACAAGTGTATATGGTTTGTTTTCATGAAGTGAAAAAAGAGCAATCTAATATATATATATATAACACATCTATATATAATGTAGTATATGTACATATGTGTTATGATACATCAACAAAAAAAATCATCATAAATTGAGATATATATCTTATGTTTTATAAAAACAGGGACTTGGCGCTTCTTATTTATTTCTCTAGTTTAAGGATGCGTTAATGAAAGTGGGAAAATAAAACCATACGCTCATTTTTATTTTATTTTTGGTCGAATACGCTCAGTTTTACTATTTGTATGATACTCCGTACAACATTGTGTATTTTGATTTATATTTTCATAGTTGTAAACCAAACAAACAAAATGTAAATATACTGAAGTTTGATAATCATTTTTTCTTTTGAAGGGAAGACGTGATTCATTCATTTTGTAATAAATAAGTGAGTATATTTCTCTTGCTCCAGTTTCATCATTATTTTCCTCGTTGTATGTTGGACGAATCAACGTGGGCGACGAACTGACAAACAACAATTCCAAGATATACAATGAAAACTGTACGAGTTACGTTAATATGTACGTGCATGCATGTCACACCTGAAACTGACCTATCTTTTATTTTTCTTTAGATGAAAATTGACCTATTAACAGGCCAAGTTCTCACCTTGTCTCTCAACCTAGTGACCCACTATGAATTGATTGATCATTCATGCATTGAATGCTGGCTACCGCTATTGGTGGTTCTTGGCTTCTTGCTATATAGCAAGCTAGGTCTTACTGTATTTGCGAAAACCGTACCAATAATTTCTACCTTTATGAATAATTAAGCTAGCTTGTGGGAGTTGTGGCTTTGTTCTTCATGTCTAACAAGTAACAAGTTAAGGAGTCGTCTTTCGTTCGTTTAATTACCTATAGGTAATGCTACATGTAATTAATCAAACTCCGTACGATACATGCTTTCACTTGTTAGAACATTCATAATGGAGAAATTTTTAAGATTTCTTAATTCGAAAAGGAAAAAGTAAAATTAATAAAGGAAGTTTATAAGGAGAAATTTCTCACATATCAGATGAAATTTCTTAATTACACTAGTATAGTAGGAGGAAAACGAAAGAAAATTTCTTCCATAAAAACTAATAGTTGTCAGAATTTATTTATTTTATCTTTTAATTTTATAATTAAGAAATCTTGAAAAAATTTCCATTGTGGGTCTCTTAATAGATGGTGTTCGGCTAATTTATGGTTGTGTCATCTCCGTGTATCAAGATTAACGGTCATGGAGCCGTGTCAAGGCTTTTGCTCGGACGAGATTGGAATCTCCGTGTCACACATTTCTTTAAGGAAGCGAACTCGGTCGTCGACTCCCTTGTAAGGCTCGTCTTCTCTTTTCTGTTGAGTTTTTATTTTCTTTTTGAGCCGTCGGTTAGCACGCTTACGTTGTTAGCTAACGACTCTAGGGGTTGGGCTACCCCGGACTTTTGTGGGCTAACCCGTCCTCCCCCGCCTTGGCTCTCTGTGCTGGCCTCGACCAAAAAAAATGTATAAAGATTAACAGGTTACAATAGTTTAATGAGGTCGGGTACACATGGACTCTATATACCGTTGGCTCTCCCGCATGGCCTCGACCAAAAAAAATGTATAAAGATTAACCCGTCCTCCCCCGCCTTGGCTCTCCCGCATGTTGCATGTACTTATACTAATGGATAGTTTGTTTAGTTTATGAAGTACGTACTAAGAGTAGAGAAAAACATAAGTACAAAAAAAAAAAAGGTGTGGGCAGCGGGCTTGTGACTTATATATATTGTATTGTAATAATGTTTACGGTCTTGCTACACTTGTTGAGAGAAAGTAGTTTTGGGGAGAAAGTAATGTTTTTTTGTCTTGAAAAACGTAAAAAGTAGAGAGATTGCACGTATTTTAAGAGTTTTTGAAAGTAGTTTTCGAGGAAAAGTATGCTTTTTATTGCAAGTGTAGCAAGGCTGTAATCCCTTTCATGTTATCCAAGAAACACCTGAAGCTAATTGGCTAACCGATCAGTTGTCAGTTATTATCACCATGGAACAACTTTAATTTGGATGTGATTAGCCCTAATTAACTGTAGCAAACGAGGTTAACGGTTAGGTAATTAACTAAGTTTTAACGAATCAACTCAATCTGGATCAGTAAGTATAAGTGAGTAGGGGGTGGGTCGTGGGTGGGTGGATGGAACATTTGGGTCATGATTGAGGGGACAAAAATGCTGGCCAGGCCACCCCATGTTTTTGACTTTTAGGTTTAGCTACGTCCGATGCCGACTGTTTGTTAAGGTCGTAATCCATACCTCTAATTACTACAGCAATATTAAGTCTTTTTCAACCCCAAAAAAATAAAAAAATACTAATAAGTCTTTTTCGTGCATTTATTTTCCACATATCCCATAATTATTCCAAATATCGGTCTACTTTCCGTTATTAGGAATTATATACTATATGGATCCCATCACAATCCGACTTGGACCACCTCCGATCCGATCCTTTTATTCATCCAATATATACAAATTGTACTTGTAATTTTTGTTTGAAGTGGCGTATGTTTTTTTGGTCGAATTGAAGTAACGTGTAGTTACCAAGTATATATAATCCAAATGAACGTCACGTATATACACATTGTACGTACCATTGTATATAGTTTTCTTGAGCCCCCATCTAATCGGGCGGTTAAATCTCTAAAGATAGCATTTAAAGGTCATTGATTCGATTCTAATGATTCTTCACCCGGAAGACGTGGTTTGTGAATTTTGAATTAAGTCACTCATGTTGGTATGGTTCATTTAGGGGTGGTTTACTTCGTGTCGTCGGATATGCCCACTACAGATTAAAAGTACTCCTTACCATGTTTCAAAATTGCTCCATTTCAAGGGCTCAAATTCGAGACCTCTAGTTAAGAGAGTGACTGTTTTGCTCATTTTGCTAACCTAATTTGTGAAATTTGGTTTTCAAAGAATCAAGGAACAAGTGTCAAACCAATCCCAAGGGGAGTCAGTCCATGTCTAATAATGGGCCTAAAAATCCAGTAGTCCGTAAATGGGCTTCATAGAATATGGCAAACAGGCCCACAAGTCTGCTATTGCGCATTTGAACATGGAACCGGAAATTATCCAAGTTGACGAAAACGCCCCTCTTCTTCCTGCGCTTGAATAAAGGGGGTAGTAGTACTATAGCGAAACGCCGATATCTTTTTTACTCGTCGAAATCCCATCGAAAGGGGAAACGAGAGAGGAGGGTATCAAATCGCTGTTTCGGGTTGCCGTCGTTTGTGAGGTAAATCCTGCTTCAAACTCTTTCTTCCTGCTCTTACAAATCGATCTAGGTTCTGTGCTTGCTGTTGGGTTCGACCTAGGGTTTAGGGTACTTCGTTTGATTTATTGGAAACTAACAAATTCGGGCTCATGAGCTTGTGGGTTAGGCTTGAATCGGATCGAATCTGTAGGTTTTCGTGCTAATTTGAATTACTAACTTAAATTAGGAATATTGATTCGGTTGCAACAGGTGAGAAAAGGGGAGGGATTTTGAGAATTTCAAGTGAGAGGGATAGAAGAGGGATTGGGAACGGGGTTCGTTTTTTTGATTGATTAATGCATTCGATTAATTCTGCCCTAAGCAATTTGGTGCATATATCACAACTCTAAGCGGAGATTTGAAACAGAAAGCTGAAAGCGGTAATATAAGCTAGGCCGGCTTACAATTTTATCCCATATCAATGCCAAAATAGGAACCCTGTTCCTGAATTCCTTCCACGCCTCTTTTAGTGTTTATCAGATGGTATATAATGGATGTTTAGGATCTTAGGCTCTTTCTGTTTCCTTGGTGAGAACTTGAAAATTGTTTCTTTTATTGGTAGCTCATCTTTCAAGCTGTTCCTTTTTTATTTGATTTGGGTGTTTGATGATAGTTTTCTACTAATTTATATTCCGTAAGGATTAATTTGACCTAGTGTTTTATGATGATTATAGAATAATTTGCTGCTCCTTTCTTTTGGGTCTCTTCTGTTTTGCAGGTTCTCATATTTTCGGTTTACCTCCACCGCAAAATTATGGCGGCTTTGAAAGAAATCCTCCCACCTGTGAAGTCCTCGACTACTGCTTTCTATGACCACACTGATGACCCATGGTTTAAGAACCGGTACAGTGCATCCGAGGCTGAAGAAACGTCAGTGGTAAAATCATCAAGTAACATCCCTCCGTACCTGCAGAGAGATGGGAAAAAATTCAAACCTCGTAGGCCTGAAGATTTTGGCGATGGTGGAGCCTATCCAGAGATTCACATAGCCCAGTACCCTATGGGTATGGGCAGGAAAGATGCAAAACCAGGTCAAAAGATATTGCCTGTCACGGTGGACAGTCATGGTAACATAGCGTTTGATGCTATAGTTAAGCAAAATGAGAATGCATCCAAAATTGTTTATTCACAGCACAGGGATCTTGTGCCAAAAATCCTTAGAGGCGAGGAGGAAGAGGAAGATGAGGAAATGGAGGAGGAACAAAAGGTGATTGAGGAGACGACTCTGTCCACAAAAGCTGCTCTTGAAAAGATTGTTAATGTCAGGTTAAGTGCTGCCCAGCCCAAGAACGTCCCAAAGCACTCATCGGACACTCAGTTCATCAAGTATAAACCGTCTCAGCAAGCGGCTGCTTTCAATTCTGGCGCAAAAGAGAGGATTATTAGTATGGTAGAGATGCCAGTAGATCCTCTCGAGCCTCCAAAGTTTAAGCACAAGAGGGTCCCCAGAGCTTCTGGCTCGCCACCTGTCCCAATCATGCATTCTCCTCCGCGTCCTGTGACAGTCAAAGACCAGCAAGACTGGAAAATTCCACCTTGCATTTCAAACTGGAAGAATCCAAAGGGTTACACAATTCCACTTGATAAGCGACTTGCTGCCGATGGTAGAGGGCTCCAAGATGTTCAGATTAATGACAATTTTGCAAAGCTTTCCGAGGCGCTGTATGTTGCAGAGCAGAAGGCTAGGGAAGCGGTTGCAATGAGAACAAAGGTCCAGAAGGAAATGGCAATGAAGGAGAAGGAAAGAAAAGAACATGAATTGCGGGCTTTGGCTGAGAAAGCAAGAGCGGAGAGAACAGGTGGAGTTGCAGTGGGTGCACCACCACCTCCTCCTATTCCGTCTGATAGGAATACTTCTGACTATGAAAATGTCCATTCGAGAGAAAGAGAAAGAGAAGCTCCAAGGGAGACAAGGGAGACGAGGGAGGAAAGAGAAGAAAGGCTTCAGCGTGAAAACATCCGTGCAGAACGGCGTAAGGAGAGAGAAAGAGAGAGAAGATTGGAAGCTAAAGATGCTGCCATGGGAAAAAAGAGTAAGATCACTAGAGACAGAGACCGTGATGTGAGTGAGAAAGTTGCACTGGGAATGGCATCTGCTGGAGCTTCAAAAGGAGAAGTTATGTATGATCAGAGGCTGTTTAACCAGGAGAAGGGAATGGACTCCGGTTTCGGCACTGATGATCAGTACAATCTGTATGACAAGGGCTTGTTCACAGCTCAAAACACGCTTTCAACATTGTATAGGCCGAAGAAGGATGCTGATTCTGAAATGTATGGGGGTGCGGATGAACAAATGGAGAAGATTAGGAAGACGGATAGGTTTAAGCCTGATAGAGCATTTGCTGGGACTTCAGAGAAGGCGGGTGGAAGAGATAGGCCTGTTGAGTTTGAGAAGGATGCTGAAGAGGCCGATCCTTTCGGTTTGGACCAGTTTTTGACGGAGGTGAAGAAAGGAAAGAAAGCCCTGGACAAGGTTGGCGGCGGAGGTACCATGAGAGCGAGTGGTGGTGGGTCTTCGACACGAGAAGGGTACGATGGTGGATCTGGACGCAACCGGATTCAGTTCGACCGAGGACATTGAGATTTGCCCAGGTCAATCTCTTGTTTTTTTTTTCAAACTTATATTATGTCTGATGTTTATGTATTGTACCTCTTAAGCTTTATCCTTCTGCTTTGAGGGTAGAAACTGGTTTCATTGTGGACTTTTTGTAATGTTTATTGTTGTTGTCTTTGCTTATAAGATATGGTTGTGAAAGAGACCTAGTTGTGTCTTTCATTATGCATTTCACAATGCTAAAAGCACAAGTCAAGTCTTACTACATTTATTTATATACTCTTTTGCTCTCTAAACATACAATTTCTCCCCAACTTACCACAAACTTGCATACTATAAATACTTCTCATCATGCCTCAACATTTCCCATCAAAATTTCACTCTACCAAATTCCCCACATAGAAATGGAAACAAGCACGAGCATCCAAGTTGCAATAGCAAAGCAAATGTGGAAACTCATACGTATGGCCTTCAGATTCCTGAAGAGGAGAATCTCAAACTCAAGCCTTCTCAAACGACCTCCAAACGACATCGTATGGTCACTCAGAGAGTACGAGTTCAGCTGCAGCAACAGCCCGGCTGCCAAGAAGAGCTGGTCAGGGCGCCGCCGCCGCTTCCACAACGGCCGTTACTTCTACAGCGGTGTCGATGAGGCGGCCATTGCCGCCACCGTGCAGCGTGTGTTTGACATGCTGAATGCCCAAGTAGAGGGGCCGTCGGAGAGCGCTATGCCAAGCCCAATGGTGATGCCGGGGTTCGGAGGGACGCCCGTGAGGCAGCTGAGGGTGACGGACTCACCGTTCCCCGAGGCGAAGGGGTGCAAGGAGGAGGAGGCGCAAGTTAGCAAGGCGGCCGAGGAGTTCATAAGTAGCTTCTATAGGAATTTGCGGAGGGAGAATATTAATAACTGAATATGCATCATCTTTTGATTGCGTTTTAATCAAAAGATGATGTCCGTAATCATTAGGTCATGAATTCGAATCTTCCTTCTTTTGTTGTAGGAACCTAAGTGTTTTGTATAGACGCTGTAAACTTCAGGCGTGGACGGGATAGTAAATAAGTGGTTGGTAGCAATGTGTATAGAATGGTAGCAAGTGGTACTACTACCACTTATGTAAGATTAATGTAATTTGTTATGAATTTTCACCTTAGAAATGTGTCATCAATAAAATGTGTTGGTTGCTTTAGAACTAAACTTGAAAACTCTGTACGATTTACATGGGTTTCACCCTTTAGACTGTACAAGAAACTTGAGGAAAGTTGAGCAAGAAAATTAAGCTAGAATGTTTGATCAATATGTCACTTTCTATAGTGTGCGATATTTTATAACAATATATGCAGTAATCGGAAGTCCTTGTCAATTACAAAGTATGGTTGAAAATCAATTGGCCCCTACTTAATTGGTAGGTTTGAATTCTTGCATACATTGGGAAATTGCACATGTATTTTCGTACAAGTGTATACAAGAAGGAGAAGGGTAATTAAGCTAAGCCGCTAATTAAATAGTCCGCTCTATATATTATACTCCGTATTATACATAAGTGAACCCGGCCTTTTGCATCTTTTTATATTAATATTAATATGGTGTTAATTTATATGAATTTATATGTATACTTTTGACTCCCCCACCATATAAAGTTGAATTGGCAATATAGTCAAGTACCAATCAGAAAGGATTCTTCAAACTCATGTCATCATGTGTATGTAGCTCTCAAGAGTTTCGAGCACCTTATGAAGTATGAACATACAAGACCGAAATTTCAGGGCAAAGTTTGCTTGAAAAGGATTTGTGTACAATGGAAAATATGTTTCCATTTTCTACCATTTGAAAGGTTGAATTGATATTATACTACAACTTGTTTCACTTGTTGGTAGAAAGTATATTTTGGGTGAAAAGTTGTTTTATAAATATGTCTTAAAAAACGTAAAAAGTAGAGAGAAGTGCACGGATTTTAAGAAAGATGAAAATAGATTTTTTGATTGAAAGTACTTTTTATGTACAAAGAGAACAACAATGAAGATCCTCTTGTCCACTTTCATGGTCCAACTTGATAGTCTTTTTTTTTCTATTGGTCTAAATAGTCTTCATAAATTCAAAAAACAAAGACAAAAAGCAAAAAAAAACATAATTTTTCTTTCCAAATCTTCTCTCTAAAAAACAGTGGACCAGGGGGTTGGACTATGAAAGTGGACCAGAGAATCCGTATTGATCGGCCTACGTAGTAGTTTTTATACCCTCTTTTTCATCTCTAAGAAAAATCTACCTAATCTATGCCTTAAGGGTATAAGATGAACAAAGCAGATTTTGAAGCTAAAAGTTTAAAAGAAAATGAACAAAATTTAAATTACCAAGTAAACAAAAATGATAAAATTTTCTAAAATAAGATATGTTTATCATATGTCCTAGAAAATACGTTAAAAATATCCTTAAATTTTTACTTTGAAGCTAGATCACTTTTAAATTT
Source organism: Polygonum aviculare (assembly GCA_934048045.1). Taxonomy (NCBI): domain Eukaryota; kingdom Viridiplantae; phylum Streptophyta; class Magnoliopsida; order Caryophyllales; family Polygonaceae; genus Polygonum; species Polygonum aviculare. The sequence goes on from OW204031.1 coordinate 19,050,791, forward strand.
TTTCAGTCCAAGGAGAGACGACACTCTCCGGCCCTTCAAGGGGACATTTTGTTAATATAATAAAAAAGACTACGTAGTCAGCAAATGAGGATAGCCAACCCCTTACATCGTCAAACAACAATACATTAATATAATAAATCGCTTTTAATTTTTTTTTTCATCATACGTCTCAACAAAAATATGTGTATATATAATAATTGATCGGGAAATCTTTAAAAATATAGCTTGATTCATTTATATAACACGAGTCCTCAATTCATCGTCGTTTACACTTCGTGCAAATGGCACTTGCTTTATCATCGTCATTTACACTTCGTGCAAATGACAATTCATTGTATTAAATGTTTAGCTTTCTTGTAGACATCGATCGAGTGTTGGTACATAAATAATGCCCAATTGTTCAGATTTTAAAGACACAGGAGGGAAATGTAATGTATATTATACGTGGTGGTTGGCCATATCTTTTTGGCCTAAAACATACGCAGCCCCCTAAACTTGCACACATTAGTCATTTTAGCACTTCAATTTATCGGATATTCACTTTAACACCTGAACTTAACGTTTTGTGACCGATCAGATACTCGGATGCTGACATGGCAAAAAAATTTGTCATTAGATTGCCACGTCACATGCCACCTCGTTATTTAAATAAATAAAAAATCAATAATAGTTACAAATTAAAAGAAAAAAGGAAAAAAAAATTAAAACCCCTAAATTCTTCCACATCACCTTCTTCCTCCTCTAGCCAAATCTATCCCTCCTCTGCGCCATCATCTGGGCCCCCGCCGCCGGACTCGACGACCTCCGCCGTCGGAGAGGAGGAAGGAGAGAGACAGGGGAAGGGAGTAGAGACCCGTCGTTGCCGAAAATCGGGTCTATAGCACCGCCTCCGCAGCCACCGCCCAATCGGGTCTTTCCTCGGCGGCAGAGCCGAAAATCCGGCACCCGAAAACAACCTCGGCAGCCGCCATAGCGAGGTTCGCCGGCATAGCAAGCGTTTCTCTACCTCTGATGAGCTCACAGGCTTTGAGAATGGAGGCGAATCCACTTCTCCCCTCAAACCCAGATGCGATCAGGGCCAGATTGGAGACGACAATGGCGTGGGTGAATAGGACTGGGTAGAAATTCCGGCCGGCGACGGAGATTCCGGCGGAGGTCCAGGGATTGAAGGCAGTGAAGGCAAGACAGAGGAGGGTGCCGGAGGTGGACGGCGACAAGGGTTAGGTTGAAGATGGGTTTTATTTTTTTTTCCTTTTTTCTTTTAATTTCTAACTATTAATGATTTTTTATTTATTTAAATAACGAGTTGGCATATGACGTGGCAATCTCGTGGCAATTTTTTTTGCCATGTCAGCGTCCGAGTGTCTGATCGGTCACAAAACGTTGAGTTCAGGTGTTAAAATGAATACCCGATGAATTGAGGTGTTAAAATGACTAATGTGTGCAAGTTCAGGAGGTTGCGTATGTTTTAGGCCATATCTTTTTATCTCCACTACTTAGATTTCATAAAATCCACCAATTGTTATTATGTACATAAGTTTTCTTCGATCAACAAAAGTCATATATCATGTATGTGTACTTTTGAAAATATAAAGTCTCACATTGACAGTCGAAGATGAAGCAAATTTATTATATACTCCCTCCGTCTCGATATGTTCGTCTCATCGCACTATTCACGCGTAGATTCAGAAAAGTAAAAAAAATTGTGTAAAAAATGTTGATGGGTGAAAGAAAGAAAGAGAAATAAATAAAGAAAGAGATAAAATATGAGTGTTAAAAGGTTGATGGGTGTAAAAAATAGATAAATGAAATGAGGAACGAGAAAAAAAAAATGATGAAAAAATAAGTAAGTAGAGTAAAAAGTGATAAAGTATGGTTGTTAAAGGTGAAAAAGTAGTTGATAGAAAAAGAAAGAAGGGGCGGTACGACAAACATTTTGGGACGAAAAAAACAGGACGAGACACATTATTGAACAGAGGGAGTAGCATTTAGTGAAAACTCGTTCATCCTTTGATAAGTTCTACAAGATGGGATGAAATCCTAATTAGCTTACGGGCGTACATATATGCGATGCGACTCTGAATCCATCGGCTCGCTAGACTTTCTAATCGTACATGACAAATTCGAATATATACCAATTTTTGCAATTCATATCAAATAGACCTGACTCACAATCTTAAATAAAAGTGATGCGGAGGTTATAAATAAATATTTAGCCCGACACCTGTCATCTCCTCATTGGACCGCATCACTCATCTTTATTAAAACAATTCAATTTGTTTAATTGGTTGAAATTTCATTGTAGACCCCATATTAGATTTCTTCTTATCTACTGATTTCCATTTTAATTATTTTCTAAAAAAAATCTATCCAAATCTATGCATAGAGTAATATTAGGAGTAGTAAATAATAGATGATAATATTAGAACTTAGAAGTAGTACGTATCTTCTACTCGCTACAATGCAATCTTCCGTACACCATTTAACTATTTAGACTATAAATTAGTGATTAAAATTTTTTAAAAAGTTATATAAGTATTCTAAATAGACAATCATCATAAAAGCCGATCGTTTTCGACCACGTTGATTCTGGCCCCACTTAATTTTAATTTTATTTTTCAACTCAAATAAATAATAACAACTTTATATCACTTTCCCTAATTATGTAATCCTCAATTTTATCTTTAAATTCATACTATCTATCTATAATTTTATTTTCCTTAAATAGTTTTATCTTTAATTATTAAGTAAAAAAATTAGAAGTCAATAGTTAAAAGGACCGTTATTCTTGACTTTGAAGCTGGAGTATATATCCAGCAAGACTTTCCCATACGGATGTTTGTACATCTTTCTTCTTGAGTTGCTGATACCGTGTTTAAGCCATGTAAGTATAACTCATATTTATTTAATTTATTTTGAAATTAATAAAATTTTAAAATTGATATAAAAAAAATTCACCCCACCTTATAATTTTTATAAAAATGTTAAACCGGTTTCTATTAATTTTCTATACCAATTGTTTTTTAGATTCAGAATATCATGATCTTTTAAAATATTTTATATTTTAACAAGATTTGTTTTGATCTATTCATATATATATAGAGACAAAATATTATTCATTAATGATGCGCCCTCGCCCATGACCGCCAAGGATGAAGAAGAGGCACTTAGCGTTCGCTCGGATGGCCCCATCACTAGGGCCCGAGCCAAGGCTTATTGCCAAGGCCACGTCCTCCCTTGTCACTAGGACGTCGGCCAATCTCAGCCTAGACGACGGCGCTAAGGCCTTCATTTGCCTCGCCCAACTCAGCCCCGGCCAAGCCGCACCAGTCGCTAGCGGCCCCATCGCGCCCGGCGCCCTTGTGCCTACAATCGGCACCCCGGCGCCCGCTCGCGCCCCAGCCTTGGCACCCCAGGCCGTGCCCCATTAATTTGAGGTTCGCTCGCCCCAGCTTCGACACCGACGCCGCTCCCGTGTGCGTGCCCCGACCCGGTGCCCGCTCCCGTGTGCGACGCCGCTCACCTTGAAGCCCCGGCGCCCTGCGTGCCTTCATTGGCCTTCGGCCAATGCCTATCTTTATATTACTATTTTTAGCATTTTATTTAAACTCTTTTATTTAATTTTAGCTTGCTAGATATAGTATTATGGGCTTGGTGGTGGACCGGCCCATCTAGCTAGCTTCCTTGTATTTTCTATTTAAACTCAAGTTCTCTTATTGTAAAAGGTTAGACACATTTTTAATACAAGACTAAAGTTGAGTGAGATATCCTCCTTGCTTGTATTTCGTGTCCACCATTGTTCTCTATCAAAACGTTCTATCATTCCAACATCATCATCGATTGCTTCCGCGTTCCAAAACCTCAAAGACTCGGCATACACGGTCTAGATCGGCATCACCGAGACCTTGTCCATTCGAGGTCGCATCAATTAAGTATTATGAATAAAATAACTACATGATAATTAAAATATATTATTCATACATATAGACCCAAAAAATAACTACATGTTTAATTTGTGTATATCAAGTGGTGCTTTGCATACTAAAATATAAGTACATATAAATTGCATAATAATGTATCTTATTGTCTATAAAATATAAGTATGTGATTTGCATAATAACATATTCTCAATCAATCGTTTAACAATTAAAAACTTCTAATAATCGATGAAACCAAATTATGTTAAAACTTCTACTATATATTTCACAGTAATATTCTATTTATTAGATATCCAAAAATAAATTTAAAAATACAAGTCGTGCATGGCACGACAGGTACTATAAAAGCCGGTCGTTTTAAGCCACCATGTTCATCGCTTGATTTTTATTTTTTTTCCAACTCAAATAGATATTGACAACTTTATATCTTTTATTTCCCTTAATTACCTATCTTTAGGTTTATCTTTAAAGTCATAACTTCTATCTTTAATTTTATATCGGGGCATTATGCACGTATGTTTGATTTACTATGTTGATATTTTAATGGATCTAAAGTCTACATACAATTAATTTTGTATTATAATATAATTAGATACTAGGATAACTAACATTAATTTTCTAACTTCGACCAAAAAATACATTAATTTTCTAACATTTATAATAGTCGTACAACAAATGGTATATGATTTTCTTTCATATAACTGAAATTTATTTAATTAGTTTTGGAACTCATAAAATTTTTAAGTTTATATATAAAAAAATTATCCTCACCCCACCTTATATTTTTTATAAACTTTTTAACAGTTTCTATTAATTTTCTAATATTTTCTATATCAATTGATTTTTAGATTCAGAATATCATGATTTTTGAAATATATTATATTTTAATAACGTATTTTTTTTGGTTGACTCACGCATGTAGAAACAAAAAATTATTCATTAAATATTATGATTAATATAACTACATGTTTAATTTGGTTATATCAAATTGGTGATTTGCATACTAAAATGTATTTAAATATAATTTGCAAAATAATGTAAGTTATTGACTATAAAGTAAGATTACATGATTTACATAACAATATATTATTAAACGGTTCAGTTAAAAAATTCTAATATTCTGTGAAATTAAATTATTTTAAATGTTTTATTATAAGTTTCACACTAATATTCTATTTATAATATACTCAAAAAATTACAAAATACGAGTCGTGCATGGCACGACGGGTACAACTAGTCTTATATAATTTTTTACAAACATCAATATATATTATTAAAGCCGACCGTTTTCGAGCCACCACGTTGATTTTGGCCCCACCATATATTTAACCAAAATAATTTATAAAGCCTTTTAATTAACTACCATAATTTTGCTACATAAATTTTCAATATTTTAATTAACTACCTTATCAACAATATATATCCATACATAAATTTAACCAAAATAACCAAAATTATCTATCCATAGTATCCATATTATCTAGAATGATTTGGCTATATGGCATTTGGAAAATGCCATATAGTAAGAAAATACCACAATATGTCATATTTGCACACATAGCATAACCCCTCTTTCCACTAGTTGACCGACCGTTGACCGGCCGTTGACCGGCGTTGCCCGGCGTTGACCGACCGTTGACCGGCGTTGACTGTCATCAATTGTCAACACAAAGTGACAATATTCACACCTAATTGTCACCACAAAGTGACAATATTCCCACCTAATTGTCACCACAAAGTGACAATATTCACACCTAATTGTCACCACTAGTGACAATATTCACACCTAATTGTCAACAAAAGTGACAATATTCACACCTAATTGTCAACACAAGTGACAATATTCACAGCTAATTGTCAACACAAGTGACAATATTCACACCTAATTGTCACCACAAGTGACAATATTCACACCTAATTGTCAACACAAGTGACAATATTTACAGCTAATTGTCAACACAAGTGACAATATTCACACCTAATTGTCAACACAAGTGACAATATTCAACAATTATTCACACACTCACTTGTCATCACAAGTGACAATATTCAGCAATCATTCACACACTCAATTGTTTTTCTTATTGTCTTTCTTCTTATATAAGGTTTTCCTATTATTCACATTATATAAGGTTTTCCTATTGTCTTTCTTCTTATCTACTTATATGAAAAAGATTTTGTCAGTTATTAATTCTTAAAGCATTAAAGGGAAAAATCTTTCACAAACAAATTAAGAAAAATCTATAAATATTGAATTCAACTTATTTCTTTAATAGAAGCAAATTTGTGGTTTTGACATTTTCTATTAACTTTTTATAAACTTTATCAATTGATGAAATGTTTTACTTATATTTACATTTATGATAGTTGTTATTAATCTATGATAAAAATTGTAAGTAAAATATCAATTTATATTCTTATAATCAGATTTTATAAAAATATATAAATGAGTGAAGAAAATATGTCTTATATATATATATTTTGAGTTATATGAACTTCAAACACAATATCACTCTCTTTAAAAGATAAAAAACATGTCCATATAATAAAACTTATATGATATTTTCCATATAATGATTTGATTATAAAATATATAATTTTATTTTAGGTGAAATATTTAATTTTAGTATTTTTAAGTGAAATAGTTGTGCATGGCACGACAGGTTAAGCTAGTTTTTGGCATAAATCTCTACTTGATATAACTTTCAAGCTAAAAAGATGATTATTTTTACAATTTAATTGTAAACTGTATTCTTATTATAATTGTTTATTATAAAAATCTATAAATGTATAAAACTTATAATTTAGAATATTAATTTAATTTTTTGGAAATTCTTAACATAAATTTTATGACTTAAATAGTTTTTAGTTAAAAACTAATTGATTTGTTGACAGTTAATTGCCTTATTTTTTATTAGTTAAATTTTTTATTGTAGATTCTACATATAAATAAATTATATATATATATACATATGATTGTGCTTTATTGTTTTCCCTAAATAACTATAAAACTAAAATACTAATTATAAAATATAGAAACTTATTCTTAAAAACAAGTATTTAGTCCTTATATGACAATGTTATAATACTACAAACATTTGTTCGATCAAAAGAATGTATTGACATAAATAATGTATCATTAAAATAAATCCCAAGTGAAGCAAATTATATAAAATAATATAAGATTTTATATGAAACTATTATTTTGAATTACGTTATATAAAATTTAAATAAGTTTTTAGTTAAATCAAATCGTGCCTTCAAGACACGGGAATTTATACTAGTTTGTTAATTAAAGGAGGGGAGGGTTGAACAATTTATATATTCGTATTGGCAACAACAAACATTGAACATGAGACTAGATCTTGAAAAGCAATATTGTTAGTGTTGCACCATTTCATGTCTCATGTGTTCACTTTTAATACGACTTTAATTATAAGTTAGACGACATTGAAATAGTGGATGGCTCACTAATTTACCTTTGAGCACACATTAGAGGTCTTTGATATAGTGGAATCTGAGGTCGGGTCGTACATATAATCGGACAAAGGATCCTATTTGTTACTGTGTGCCATTGTCGGATTTGTTATTAAAAGCATTGTTGTAGCTTAAAATCCAGGCCTCAATACTTGAAAACTTAAAGAGCAAGTGTGTTAAAGAGAAAAGTTCTCTTTTCTTTCTATGTGCTACTATACAAAAGTGAAAAGGCCCTCCAATGGGCCTGTGGGCCCATTAGGCCTTCAGCCCAAAAAAACCCGTCGTAGAAATATGGGGCCCACTATCTCATCTTGATGCACGGCCAAGATATTGGTACATCCAGTCAATAGGCGATCCAAATCCTCTGTCCCGCTAACATGTCCCAATGCACGTTCCCTTCATCCTTATTGGTCGAAATTTCAATTTTTAACTAAAAAAACACAAAAAAGAAGAGTAATTTTGAAAATTTTACCAATAAGAATGAAGGGGACGTACAATGCCACGTGTTAGTGGGACAAAAGATTTGGATGCGTCAATAGGTCCCATCTCGGTTCTACCTAGGCACTAGAAAAGCACCAAACCGTTTTACCTTTTAACTAACTTGCTTAGATATTCATCTTGACCACCTACGTAGCTATCTAGACCGTATAGGACTAGGAAGCCCCTCTTCATCTAGGCCCACTTGAGTGTTAAGAAGCTCCAAATCGTCTAGCCTTGTTAGTCTAGTGGACTATTTGAGCCACCTATGTACGTAGCCGTCTAAAGCTTCCACTGTCGAATGACGATTTAATGTTTCTAGAACATTGCATATTCATGTCCCGTTAATGTCACATGTCAGATACATGTCGTTTTGGTTCACCGGTTCTAGTTTATTAGAAATCACCTTTGCCACGTGTCATTCCTATCATAGTAAAAAATAAAATTACCCCTTTGTCACGTGTCATTCCTATCCTAGTAAAAAATAAATTTACCAATGTTCGGATGATGTGTCATCATTTTGCCTTAGGTGGTTCTTGGTGAAGTATAACGGTGATTAAAATTGGTGTCTTAGGTAGTTCTTGGTGAAGTATAACGGTGGTTAAAATTGACCCACGTAGGATCGGCAATATATGATGATATGCCATCAAATAATTAATCTTCATGCTTTTGGATTGGGGATTAATAATTATATTAACTATTTCATTACTCTTAAATTTCTCCCACCTTTCACTAACAAGATACGTATCAAGCTAGCTGGATTCAAAGATCGCGTGATTTGCTAGCAAAAAAATAACTAATAGATTAAGGAATTAAATGAGATTAAATAATCACCCTTCTATTAGTATAATGACACGATAAAAAAACAATGTGCATCCTTTTTTCCCTCCTTTATGAGAGTGTTTGCGTGGTCCATCTAATCACACTCGACCAAACTAATATGAAGTGGATTACTTAACCACATAAATCATCATGTGTTTCATACTACAAGTTAATCATTTTCGTGTCAATTATTACTCGACCCACGATCTACGGAAATTTCACCTGGTAACCCTCAAGTTAAGGCAATTTCACATGGTACCCAACACTTTTCCAAATTTTGTGTGGTAACCCTCACCTTTTAAATTTTTTTGCCCCATACCCAACCGTTAACTTTAACCATAAAAAACGTTAATTGGATTAAAATACTTGGGATTCAGCCGAAGACATGAAAGCAAAGATCAAGTTCTGGGCAAGAGTTGTGGCATCGAACGTTCGCCAAGAATGCTGATGGCGGCTACAGGCAAAATGGGGCTAATTTCTTCTTATAATTCCTTACTTTACAAGGAGATTTGAATTATCAATTTTTCTCATTACTTGAGTTTCTGATGAAGTCATGAAGATCACTAATTAGCAAAAGGAAGATTCTTTTTTTGGACGGTGGTTATCAGCAATTTTTGCCCCCTTTGGTTCTGCTCTATCTATCATGCAAAAACTTTTCAAGACCATGCCTTTCATGAGGATTTTTTCAAATGTGTAGCAATAGTCTCTGTCCCAATCATGAGAAGTGAAAAGTGAGGAATCTAAGGAAACTCAGAAAGGTGAGGAAGTCGTAGACGGATCCTCCCGGCGTCAGGCACGACGCGCACCACTACTCTTCGTCTGCCGGCGTCGGCTTCGGGACCGGATCCTCCTGGCGGAGCAAGTCGATGGCGTCGCCAATGTTCGGACGGTCGGAGGCGGCGGCGCTCTCGTCGAGCAGGATGAGGTGCGGGGATCCGGAGGCTCTGATTTTGCCGGAGAGATACGGGAGCCGTTGATTCAGAACCAACCGACGGTGGAGATGGGAGGGGACAGAGGGAGTTAATGTGCAGTTGTGAAAGTCGTAGACGACAATTAATGGGAGCCAGCAACAAGGAGGATGTCGTCGATGTTGTCTACCATCAGAAGTCGTCGATCGGTGACTCCGTCCTCTGCAAATCCGTCCACCAATAAGGAGGATGTCGTGACTTTTACATAGATAGAAGATGAGAAATGTTTTGTATTGGTATTTTTTTAATCAAATTAACGTTTTTTATGGCTAAAGTTAACGGTTGGGTATGGGGCAAAAAAATTTAAAAGGTGAGGGTTATCACACAAAATTTGGAAAAGTGTTGGATACCATGTGAAATTGCCTTAACTTGAGGGTTACCAAGTGAAATTTAATTATTACTTTTAACCACACGCATATACCTTTATTGTGTCCATAATCATGTTTTATTCATTTTTACTTATCTTTATTACAAAGTTAACCCTTTTTCTCCAAATCGACCACACGACATAAGTTAGGCCAAATATAACGTCTTGTTTTCTAAGTGAACCCTTTGGCCGGCTCATCCGAGTTATACTAATTGTATCTTATATATCTCATTTTCTTACATGAACAAAATGATATGTTATCAAACCAAATAATTAATATATTCTCTCGTCAAAATTACAAACTAGTCTAGGCAATAGACAGTAGGGATCCTATTTTGTAAAAGTCAAATTACGTTTTGAGCATATCGTACACAATCGACATATAAAATTATAATTCTAGCAAGGGTGTATTAACTTGTGGAAGTGGAGGTGGAATTTGTCAAATCACAACGATTTTGCATGCAAACACGTAAGAAAAAAGAGTAGGGTTTGATTTAAGATACATGTATAGAAAGAGACATGGTTAAATAACGGTCCGATTAAAACTTGCAAGATGAGCTAACATAATTAAACCTGATCTTGACCATTGATGTAATTCTGATCTAACGGTCATCCTGAAAATTTTCGCTTGAACTTTCCTACTCAACAAGAAAGCTCCAATATTGCATGTTTCGAATGAATTATTGTATAGAGCTTTAATAGTTGTGGATTTTGGACGCAAGGTACACTAGTAAGTAGTAACAGTACTAACATGTACTCTTCAATTAATTTACAGAACTTTAATAGTATTATAAATGCAGCACCAGTTAATGTCAATTTCACATTAAATTAACTTACGTCGTAATTAATATGATTTCCTATTCAAATGCGTACGTTTGTGTGCTTTTATGATGCAAGATTACTCGTCTCCCTCGAATAGTTTGATTTTTTTTTGTCCCATGGGTTCTTTATCTAGCCTAGCCCGTACATCTTTATTACTTTCTCCGCTTGTTTATATTTGATGTTTTAACATTTCAACCTGAAATTAAGAAAACCTATAAAAATATTTAATTATCTTCATTAAATTTTTTCTAATTTCATAGTAGTTTAGAAAGAGAATGTTGCATGCAAGGAAAGATTTGTATGGATAAATTTGAAAAACCATAAAATAAAACATCAGATATTCTCAAACAAGAGTAAAACTCCGTATAATTACCATTTAGCTGTTTCTAATTAGTATTAAGAAAAACTATACCCTATAATTTGAGTAGCCAAGTCTAGCTCAATTATTCACCCTACCATTTGACCAAAATGCCCTTGACATTTGGCCTTGATATTTGTATACATACTCCCTACTATATTATGTCGTTTTCCTTAGCTCCACCCTTTAAATAGGCTTCATCTCCACCCCATAACGTTCCAACCAATTCACAACAACACACACACACACAACGAGAGAGAGAAGCAATTCAAGCTTCTCTTCATCTCTTTGCATAAACTCGATCCAAAAAATTTCCAAACAAAATGGAAATGGAGAAAGTAGCAAAGAAGCTAAGAACCCTAATAAAAGGATTGGCCTACCTCCTCCGAAAGGGCCTCTCCAACTCCAAACTCTTGCTCGAATTCAGCTCCCTCCTCGTCAAGCGCACCCACAAGCTCATCGGCAAGCTCGCCCTCCAAAACGACGTCGTTTTCGCAGCCGACTACGAGTTCAGTTGCAGCAACACCCCGGTCGCCGCCAAGCGTTCCTCCCGCCTCCGCCGCCGCCACCACTATGATGCCGCCACATTCGCCGCCATCAACCAGGTCCTCGACATGATCAACGGCGGCGGAGATGGGGAGGCTCCGCCGGAATCGCCGGCGTTAGGGCTGCCAGGCTTCTTCGATAGGAGCCCGGCAGCGGCTAGACAACTGAGGATCACGGACTCGCCGTTCCCGGCTAAGGAGAGCGACGAGAACGAGGAGGTGAAGAGGGTGAATAAGGCGGCCGATGAGTTTATACGGAGGTTTTACATGGATTTGAGGCACCAAAAGGCCTTGGCTCTTGATTCCCCTTACCACCATGATTTTTCGTGAATTATTAATATTTTTTGTTGTTATTTTTTGCCCTATGTTTGGGTTCCGAGTGAGAAAAATTAATGTTTGGTGTAATAAGTACGTTTCTCCATTAATTAATTTGTGTCGACTTTAATTTCATTTTGGGTGATATTTTCAATCTTCTTCATCATGTACGTAACTTATGTATGCATGTAGATTTGGGTGGGTTTCTCAATTAAAATGGAAATCATCTTAATTAATTTTCTGTGTCCGGCACAACGAAATATTATCGATCATGATTCGACTCAAATTCATACGGAGTATATATGTTTTGTGCATCGTGGTTGAGTTGAAAAAACTCCATAAAATGTACATAAGAGGTACTTTTGGAAATTTTTTCGAAACTGGGCACTTTACAATTTTTATTTCCGAAAGTAGGCACATAAAAAATTTTATTCCGGACATAGGCACTTTGAAGGCGAAAGACGCTGGCCCAGCCAGCGTCTTTGGCCTTTTTCTGCACCTGGCAAAGACGTTGGACCATCCAGCGTCTTTGCCAGAAAGACGCTGGTTGGGCCAGCGTCTCTCTTTATTTTATTTTTTTTCAAAATTTCGTATTATTTTTTTTTTCAAAAGTTTAATATCAAATTTTAATAAAATTAGTTCAAATTATATGCCTATCAAATTTAATAATTTTTTTGTTACGGTTTAAGGGAAAGACCGATATACTTACATGTCTGATCAAAAGACGTTATCTCGTTCGATTATCTTCCTTATTATAAAAACTTAACTTGTGTATATCTTATATATATATTTTAGAGGTGTTAAACGGGTCGGGTCGGGTGGATTCCGGTTCGGGTTCAGGTTGAGTGTGGGTTCGGGTCAATCGGGTTACAGGTAATATTATTATTAAAGCCTAAACTTAAAAAAAAAAAAGTCTTGCAGGGAAGGTGGTGAGATCCACCGTTGGGCCACGGGTTGCATCATTGTTATATATGAAACCATATATAAATAAAGCTGAAGCATGTGCTATAAACCGGAGTTTGCTGTCCAGCGGTAAGATGGTGCGTAGGGGTTGAAACACGGGTGTGAAATGCAATAACTTTTGGCTCGGTGATCCGTTCGAGGCGTGTGAGCAGTCGTTTCGAAGGTCTCGACATAAGCCACGAGGTGGAGTCTTGGGTTCACGGTTTCCGGACCGGCATGAGTGCAGAATCCCGGGAGAAGCAGACAGGCGTCGTGGCCTCCGGCGAGAAAAGCGGCGTAACTTTGCGCTCGGTTATCGTAATGGGGCGTATTTTATGTCATTTCGAAGGTCTCGTCGAGACGGGGCTATAGTCAGGACCGGAGGGCCTGTGTGCTGGGGGTTCTCGCAAAAAAACGCGTTTGTGGCTTCAAAACCGCGTTTGAGTGTCCCAAACGGCGTAGTTAGGTCCCGTTTTGGAGCTTTCCATGCATCTGGGCTCGTCATGGCTCATTCGGTTGCTCCGGGTGACGAATGAGCGTTGTAGTTCCCGTCGAGACCTTCGAAATGAGTGGTCATAATAGCTGAACAGATGTCCAAGGATAAAATTCTAACCTTCCATACACTTGTACATGTGTACGTTGAGCTTGTCCATCCAAAGGGCACACACTCAACCTGAACCCGAACCGGAATCCACCCGACCCGACCCGTTTAACACCTCTAAAATATATATATAAGATATACACAAGTTAAGTTTTTATAACAAGGAAGATAATCGAACGAGATAACGTCTTTTGATCAGACATGTAAGTATATCGGTCTTTTCCCTTAAACCGTAACAAAAAAATTATTAAATTTGCTAGGCATATAATTTGAACTAATTTTATTAAAATTTGATATTAAACTTTTGAAAAAAAAATAATACGAAATTTTGAAAAATAAAATAAAATAAAGAGAGACGCTGGCCCAACCAGCGTCTTTCGCCTTCAAAGTGCCTATGTCCGGAATAAAAATTTTTCTGTGCCTACTTTCGGAAATAAAAATTGTAAAGTGCCCAGTTTCGAAAAAATTTCGTACTTTTGTAGACCACTTTACTGCTGACTTCCATCTCTCAATACATCTTTATGTATTATACGTACGTAGGGGTGTAATTGAATCGAACCGAACCGAACAATATAATATTCAGGTTTCGTTCATTTAAAAATAACCGAAGTCAAATCCGAGTCTGAGCTTGTTTCGAGCTCAAAATTTTGTTTGGGATCGGTTCCTTTAGGTGTTCATCGAGCTCAAGCTTGGTTCGCGAACAACTCATCTAGTTTGTTAGCGAGAACAAACTAATCGAGCTAATATGTTTACATATAATTAAATACAAATAATTATGTTATATCTTTTATGATTTTAGGTAGAAAGAATAAAAGTAAAAAACAAATAAATATGTGTACATGACATATAGGGTTATGAAAAATAATTACTAAAAAAATATAACAATTATGTATATTTTAGATTGTTTATGAATATTAGGATCGGACGTGCTTGTTCACGAACATATAGTCGAGCTTGTTCATGATAAACGAATCAAGTTTCAATATGTTTGTGTTTGACTCATTTATCTTTTCGAGCTGTTTGGGCTCGATCGGCTCGTTTACAAATCGAGCCGAACATGAACGATTTTTTATCGAACCAAATTCCGAATATCTCGTGAACTACTCAGTTCATTCACAATCCTAATTACACAGAGCCTAATTAACCAAAGGTTAATTTTATTCACAATCCTAATTACACAGAGCCTAATTAACCAAAGGTTAATTTTTTTGCTATGAGCTATAATTCCATTAAAAATAAACCATGGGCAAGAAAGTTCTTATATTTTATTTTAGGGTGATTATAAAGCAAAATAAAACGGGGATTATAGTTGAAAATGCATGTGTAGTTAGTGGGTAGGTGGGCAATGGATCAGTAAATGGCGATTGCTTCGTTACGTTGGTTTCGTTTGGTTGTTGGGGATGCCTTCTTTTAATTTTGTGATCCCCCATCCACGTACAAAACGTACCTACACCTATATATGCACGTAGTACAAATGCTTATGCACATTTACGATATCATTTTTTTATCGAGTAAGGATTAAGTACGTCACAAATACTATTTAAACTTATCTAAAGTATCTCCGAGTGATAGGTTTGGAGCACTGATCTTAGAATACTTGCCCCTAAGTCATGTCCGAAGACATAAACAAACCCCTTTTATATTTAACGAAGAGGTGATGTATTATATATGGGTAATTTATTATTTTACAAGCAGAGAAATTAATTCCATCCGTTCTCATTTCTCACCCTGGTGAACGTTCTAGCACAATGCATTTCCATATATGATGAAAAAGAGGAAGAAATTTTCTTAAAAGAGATCGATATATCATTAGAGTTTCTATAATCCTACAAAAACAAAATAGAGGATGAAAAGGAAACCAGAAAGATCAGCTGTCTTGCACGTGGGATTAGGGAAATATACATAGCACGAGGGTTAATGGATTTCAAAGCTGCCATTTTGCTTTTACAAAAGCCTCGAATTGACCTATGTTAGTACACAATAATTTAGGGTGTACAAGTTTCTACTCTTTGTTCAATGAATTTTTTGGGAACGTCTAATAACCCCTAATACATCTCTGATAAGTCAATAGCAACGTTGAAAAATGTGCCAGTAGAGCGATGTTGGTTCAGACCTTAGAACTTGCCTACACATGGCGGGGACATGTGTTTTATAGTGGAAGGGAGGGAGGAGTAGGGTCGAGCGCCCTTGAGGCCTTGAGGAACGAGTGGATCGATTAGGGCCCAAGCAAGGTGATCACTTGCTGCCTATTGCCTAATCCATCCCGGAATCTATCCGTTAATTATGATAAAATCTCTCACCATAAATATCCTCATCGAGAGTAATTATCCTAATAAATAGGTAAAAGATATTGACTTGATAAATAAGACACAGACTTTTACAAATAATAAATAAAAAAATAAAAGATACTACTACTTAATTGATAGCAGAATCTACCCACGTACAACCTCTATATTTTATCAAACTTCATGTTTGTCAAATCCAATTTAGTTTTTGGGTTAAAACTTAAATGGACGATCAAACTCTTTACAAACACCGACTTATAGTATTCGAATGGACGAATACGAAGTTAATTTTATTCAAACTGACATTTGGGCAGGAGCAGCAGGACCATATATTGAGGCCAATTCCACTGTCTACGAAATATGCCTAGCTTAATTAATTGATGTGATTAATTATTATCCAATGTTCCAGTTAATTACACCGAATTTTTGGTTCCCAGATACAAACTTCTGACATGTACGAGCTGTGTTGATATTTCTTTTGATCATATAGTGTTGATATTAGATGCCCTTATAATTATATAATCATAACAATACGATCCTCCCAGCTTTAGAGGAGATTACCAAGTATATAACCCGTCATTAGAAAGTAAATGAAAGGACAGACAAATAAGATAGGGAACAACAATTCATCCCTCCATGATTTAAAATTGGAATTATATACGTACGTTTTTCATTGATATCAACATTACACATTTTATAATTTCAAGAACATATACAATTGATATTCGAGCGATTCTGTTGTGACATACGTTACACATAAAGATACGAAATGTTCTTATCACATGATCAATATATCTTGGTCGACTCTTTCCTATCTATGTCTGTACGTTTGATAATGAATTGAATATATATTTGTGGTCGTAGCAAAATCCACGACTTTAGACACTTTTAGCTTTAAACTATACTGTATTTGATACTCAATATATTAAAGCTTGTAAAGTACAGGACTTTAGTATATACTACTAATTGATTTCTTTAGTGAATGAACTTTAGTAATTGTTAATTACGGAAAATGAAGAAGGGATTACAGCTTTGTCGTAAACTTTTTAGCCGTGTAAAAAATGCTACTATTTAATAAAAGTTGAAAGATGTATGTAACCGATATGAAACTTGTGAGTTGTGTGCAGCAATCGAGCTGGATTTTAGGTAAAGCAAAGTCACTACTTCTATTCATCAATTTTTTTTTATAACATGAGCAGTGTTAAAGTTTCCACCCAAAAATATATATGGTAATAAAGGTGCAATGTTTAGAAATGTCGTATAGGTGATTGAAGGTCTTAACCCGTCTAATTTCTTAACCTGTTTCGGCGTTTATTTAACGATCAAAGTAATCGTCTAGGCTTGTTTGGTTAATGAGCGGACTCTCTCTCAGGCACGGATCTAGTGGGTAGGCTGGGGTGTGCTACAGTCCAACAAAAAAAAATAGAACACATATACTAGTAAAGCTAATATATACACATTGTAATTAATAGCACAGATGACAAAGGGCATTTATGGCTTGTTTGTAAGCCAAGGTTCAAATCTCCACATTGACAACCCATCCAATTTTTTTTTTCTAGCTCCGTGCCTGCTCTCTCTGTCTAGAGAGTGCATCTCATTTAATTTTCTTGAGACATATGCTATTTGGGTCCGTTGTCACTTGGACATAAGAAACCCTTTAAGGCTAGGTTAGCGAACCATCACATTTGATTCAGTTGCTTCTTTATAGGCGAGTATACATAAGCTGGTAAGCCCGGATGATCACTCAAGGGCGATGAGTTGTTGCACCGGGATTAGTCGATCATTTATTGAATGGATTGCCAATGTAGACCCGTGAAGGCGACGCACCCAAGGATGCAAAAAAAAAATGAACCTACACCGAACCTAGGTTTTCGACCATGCCAAAAAAGAATTGTGTTAATTTGCCAAAAGTCCAGCTTAAAATTCAATAAGATTCCAATTTAAAACCATATTGCAATGAGTTATACATATATTGGGGTTTTTTTACTCTCAATTTGTTAGGATGAGGAGTCATTACCACATATATTAGTTAGTCAAGAAGTAAAGGCATTATTTTAATTTGAGCATTATGTCCTTGCCTGCCTTTGAAGACCACACTTGTATACGCCCAATGCGATAGTTTGGAAGCCATTATTGGGCTGTGTATGGACTATGGACTAGGTATAGAGCTTATGCAATAGTCCTATTTCTTTTGGTTTGGATCAATCCTTTCATGCAATCATGCACTTGTGATGTTGTCGCTCTAAACAAGCTGGGCTTTCCAACCCACTCTAACTTTGAACCCACCAAACTTTGATCTTACAAGTGTCATGCTAATAAGATTGATAGACACTTAGACGGGTTCAATTAAGAATCAATTATCACCTCACCAATTTAGGTTTATTGCCTTTACACGTATAATACAATAATGATAACTCATCATTCTCATGTTCGACACGTAGTGGGTTCAGCTGAGAAGTGGGTGAAGTCAACAAGTCATGCACTCTCTTCATGTCCATAATTGGCTTAATTAGGCGGAGTGGGTCAATTTAATGTACTATTAACCTAACTTTATCAACACTTGGAACTCTACATATCAACCCAATAATTAAAAATAATAATAATTCACTCGTCTAGAGAAAAAACAATTTACCTGAATTAACACGTACATTAAGTTTCGTTATCAATAAGACTTGCATTTGTTTGTAGAAATCACACGCAAAATGGGTGGACCCCGCAATGGGGCGGACGTGTCCACGTTAGCTAAACAAAAGGCGTCGGGTCACTGATCGAATCGGGAAAAAGAATTCCGCTGTCGGGATCGGACGTTGATGGGTGGTGCGGGTCCACCGTAAAACGCTATGCTGGCATGTACTCGATCAGTTTGCGTTAAGAGGCTTTGTTGTTGCCGTGGAACGCCTTCCATCTTCCAAATTCCAATCTTGTTTAGTTTGAATAAAACATAGCGGCTTCGTGGCCGTCCGATCTGCACGTGGTCGGTCCAGATCCGGTGTCTTGGCCAGAAGAAAAAAGGGGAATTATGATTGAAGTGGCTTTTTATTGTGGAAAAGTCAAGAGCTACCTAATGGGTGGGGGCCACGTGCCCGATTTCTGCCACGTCGCTCGTTTCGCTATGTGTTGTTGTCATCTCTGCCTCTATTGCTATGATTGTGTATCCCCTCTTATAAGAATAGATTCCTCCTACAGTAATTTTACTTTGTATTTATATTTATTAGATGCTTATTTAAAATTAGAATATTTCCTAGACGATAATACCATAATACCATGTAAATAATACATAGCTAGAAATATACTGTATAACTCTTTATTTCATGCTAAGACCACCGTTTCAAAATAAAAATAAAAATAAAAAATAAATAAATAACAGACGTCAATTTCAAATCCCACCGTTTCAAAATGCAATAACCAATTCTCAATTTTGTTTCGAAATGTATTAACCAATTCTCAATTTTGTGGACGCTTTAGAAGAATTTAAGTATTAATGGTGGCGATTCTAATCCTTATCCTATGATTTTTATCCTAATCCTTATCCTATGATTTTCTTGGCATACTTAGTTATATGTATTATATTAAAATTGGTTTAGAGTTATTTCGCATACTAATTCTAATCTAAATACCATTTAAATTATTAGAGTAATTATTTGGGAGGAGTCCATTGAATCGACAATAGAGCGCGATACATGGGATCGTCTCTCAGATTATTATTAAAAAAATAAAAGATTTAATATGAGGTAGAAGGACACGTGGATATAAACTTGACAGGGAGTAAAAAAGGAAACAGACTACGACTCGTACACATTATATGGAGGAAGGGCCTGTCAACGGTTTCATGCCCAAAACACGTGTCCCAATATTACTCGTCTCCTCTCCTCCTTTAATCTCGTCTCTTTGTTTTCTATCCCCTCTTCCTCCTCCTCCTCTTTCTTGCTCTGCCAAACCAAAGCCCTTTTGTGTGCTCTTTCTTGGAGAATGAAATGCGAGAGCCTCACACTATCAAGAATGGAGGCCTCCGATAGCAAAGATCTCCGTCCACGAGACTCATTCTCGTCGCCGGAGCCTTCCAAGAGCCTCTCCGCCCTCCTTTCTTCCTCTCCGACTTCCTCTCTCTCCTTCCTACCCTCCGCTTCCGAGGATTCCGGTTCCAGCGGCGGCGAGAATCCGTCGGAGCTCATGGCGGAGGCGGTGGATCCGCCGCCGTTGCTCGCGGAGGCGGTCACGGCCGGAGATTCGGATCCGCCGGCGAAGGAGAGCAAGTGCGTGGGGAGACACGGCCGGATCAGCTCCGGATCTAGCTCGGTGATAGGGCGGAGGAGAGAGATGGAGGATGCGCTCTCCGTTGTCCCTGGTTTCATGTCTCGCGCTTGCGGACTCGTCGGCGGTTGTTCGGCCCCCAGCTCCGCGAGCTCCGATCAGATCTCCCCCGTCCACTTCTTCGGCGTTTACGACGGCCATGGCGGTTCTGAGGTATCCAATCTCACCTCTCTTGTTTTGTTTCTGCAATTGATGGATCGAATGCCGTGTTTGTCGGTAAGATCCGTGGAGATCAACAGAACAAGTATGATGGATTGATGATCTGATTTCTGTTGCGGAATTTTAAATTCCGAAAACTAATTAGTAATCGCATTTGAGATTCTATCTTTCTTTTCTAGGGTATGTGAACCATTGAATTGAGCTTACAAATATTTTCATTGATTGAGATATTATTTCTGCAATTAGAAAATTATGCTCGGTTAAACTAATGCAATGACACGTAAGGGGGGTGGTGGTGGAGGACCGGGGTTGATGGGGGCCACTTTTTCTCACGAAAAGGATTTTTGGCGCACATGGGGACCACAATTCAGGAGTGAATATTTATTTTACTAAGCAACATTAGAATATTATATTATGGCTTTCCCATTCTTTAGGTGTTCTTGTGAAAAAAAAGGACATACATCATACATGTTCTTTGAATTTATGAAGGGTGTGTAGTTGGTATTGGTGGCTGCTTATTTGTTGCCAATAAATAAGCATATAACTCTTTGCCGTGTATAAAATATACTGTATTGGAGTAAATACCATACTTTTCCTTTTGGAAAATTTGGTATGAAATAATAAATGATGTGAGGTCATTGCTAATAATAAAAGATGGAAAATATGGATAGAGGATTGTGATGAGGGGCGGTGTGGTTGTAAGGTGACAAGTGTCCTAATGTCACTTTCTGCCCCGTGGGATGGGAATTGAAGACCTATTCCAATCTAACATGACAGTTTTCTTTTCCTTTCTAATTGTTTAATCATGATTTATAATTCACTTATTCTGTATTGAGAATGGAATATCATAAATCAAGGACTAGACTTCACAATTTCACATACATGGTTGACTGTACATGTACACTTGTGTTCTTCATTAGTTGATGAGATTCTTGTATGAAACTTACCATTGTTTGAACTCTCCTTAGGTAGCTGACTTCTGTGCTGCGAGAATGCATCAAATTATTGTGGAGGAATGGGACAAGCGAGAGATTAATGGCTATGAATGGCGTAGGAAGTGGGAAACTGCATTACACAATGCATTCTTGAGTGCTGATGAAGAGGTTTTCAGGGATTCCATTGCAAATGAGATGGTTGGAACCACAGCTGTGGTAGCCATTGTTTCAGGATGTCAGCTTATATTGTCAAACTGTGGAGATTCCAGGGCAGTGCTTTGCCGAGGAACTCAGACCATTCCTCTGACTGTTGATCAGAAGGTAAACTTCCTGTTTGCAAGAAGAATGTCTTGTTGCATTTATACAATCAAGTTCATCCAGCTAAAGGCA
This sequence comes from Polygonum aviculare, assembly GCA_934048045.1. Classification (NCBI taxonomy): domain Eukaryota; kingdom Viridiplantae; phylum Streptophyta; class Magnoliopsida; order Caryophyllales; family Polygonaceae; genus Polygonum; species Polygonum aviculare. The sequence continues at coordinate 19,072,503 of OW204031.1, forward strand.
GCTTTTCTGTTGGTGTTTTCTTACAGCCTGACAGAGAAGATGAATTGAGCAGAATTGAGAAAGAGGGCGGGAAAGTCATAAACTGGAATGGTGCTAGGGTTCTTGGAGTTCTTGCAATGTCGCGAGCCATAGGTATACTTCTGTCTAACCTCTTCATCAATTTCATTCAGTTGTATCAAATTTGATTATAATGTGTAGTGTAACGAGCCCTAATACATGAGTCTGTTTTTCTTCGGCTCAGGTGATCGCTATATGAGACCTTATGTAATCCCAGTGCCTGAGATCACATTCACAACAAGAACTGCTGAGGATGAATGCATGATATTGGCAAGCGATGGACTCTGGGAAGTCATGTCCAATGACGAGGTGGGGATGTATGCACGCCGCCTTTTAAGGAAGGGAAGGAGGAATATGGTGGTAGGGGGGCCCTCGCCAGCCCAGTTCACAGCTGATAAACTGAGGGAGATGGCAATTGCTAAGAGCAGCTCAGATAACATCTCAATCATTGTTGTTGATCTCAAATGTAGGAGAAGGAACCTACAACAACAACAACAGCCCTAGGCAAGCAGACGGTGACAGCTAGACTACTATGACGCTAGAATCGTCGTCATCATTGGATGGAGGATTTGTGTCTGTACATACAGTTCACTAATCAAAGTAATCATCAATATTGTTCAAGGAAGAAGAACTAGAGACAGTTGAGCATAATAGGCTTAGGCTGTTGGAACTCTGATTACCCATATAAAGCTACTGCTTATCTGTCAGCTTAATATGCTTATAGCGCTCGAAGAGCTGACACTAGAGAATTTGATGGCAGCCCAGATTGGTCTTTACAGGCTTGTGGAGATGAATGAGTGGCTGTGGGATTTGGAAAAAAAAATGTATATGAAGCGGAAAAATGAAAAATGCAGGTGTAATTGTGATTCCTACTATTGTTTATCCAATTCTGCATGACTTTGCTATATGTCTACTTGGCCTTTCAATGAAAGCACATTTCTGATTTTTTTTAAAGTTTTTGTTAATTTTCTTAATACATGCGTAAATGTACTTCTTTGTGCAGTTTACACACGCAAGTATATTGCTGAAACTAGAATGTCAATGTTCACTAGATTCTTGGCAATCTAGATAAGCACCAATTATTCATGTAGCATACATTTATTAGCTGCAAGTGCACCTCAGGTATACAACAACAGATAACAGGTTACACCATCAACCTTATTTTTGATTTATCATAAAATCAATCTTATTTGCGCTCAAACAGAAACCCTTCCTCCATTTAGGAAGCTGAAGACTTGCTTCAGATTACCTCTTGATGGGCGAGCATTCATGGCGTACTTGCACACATACACGAGTCGTTTACGCATGTCCCATTTGGTTATAGGCATTGCATTTGAGGAGCTCTCATCAATAAAGGACCCTGATCATCATATACCAGCAAATTCAGTTTACAAACGTGTTATATAAATCAAAGTAAAATCACTTGAGCATTGTACTCCATTTACCTTCTTCATTGAACAAAGATATCAAGATTGCCAGACAAACGCAAACACTAATATCTTCTCCTGCATACACAACATTCAGCAAACTGTTAAAAGACATTGAAATCCTTCTGATGCATCATTATTCCAAAGGTCAACAATCAAGAATAAACTTACCATCCCTGCAGCAAACCAACAGCGTCTTTCCTTGGCTTAAGTTTTCCCTTGCAAAGTCCACGGAAGAAGGGAGGTTGCTCAGCAAGGAAAACCGGTCAAACTTAGAGCTCTGTTCAAGAAGAAAGAGTATACTTGATGAGAAATCAAACTCTAGGCATCAAAGATCCATGAAAAGAACAAAGCTATCATCTATACAAACCACGGTGGGAAGGTGCAAATATCTGTAAGAAGTCCCAACGGTAATCGACTCTTTGTCACAATTCAATATGCAATCAACCTGAGGCGTAGTGGTAGCTGCAGACAGATAAAGGAAAATGTGAAACTATTGAAGTGATGAAAGTACTTGGAACAAAAAGGAACCTATAAATTTAGTCCACAAATAGCTCACCGACTTGAGTTGATCCAACTGCGACACTTGTTGAGCCCAGCCAATACATAACACAATCTTCATCAGACGAATTCTCTTGAATATTGAGGACTGTAAACTCAGAAGGTAAAGGAACATCTTTATCTACAGAGAGGCACCCGTTGATAGTAACCTGAGGAGCGTTCTCTCCCCTTTGAGCACGGTATACTCTATCTTTCTCAACAACCTCGGCAACTTTCTGATTACACAAACCAGGGCCGACATTTATAAGATCATAAGCATGTTTCCAGAACAGGGTTGGTGTTAAACCCCTAGCCCAAGTTTCCTCGTCGTCTCCAGCTCCGGAGATATAATTCCAGCTAAACTCAGAGCTTGTCTTTTGCTGATAAATTCCGCCAGTAGAGGCGGAAGCTGAAACAAGTATTATAGGAGTGAAGCTCCAAGAATCATGATCTGGGACTTCATTTAACCAGATAACTGATTGCTGTGAAATCCATAAGGGGCGAAGGGGCTTCTTTACGGCTTCTGAAAGGGATGCAATATCAGCACCGCTTGATTCAAGGTTTCTGGTCCATTCCTCAAGATGGTTTTCGATAGAAGATTTTTCTGTTTTAGAGATCCAGAGAGGTAGGTGTAAGGAACAGTCCCAATCAAGCTTAGTATCAATTGTGTTTTCGGCTGCTACATTAGATGATGTATCTGGATCCTGTTAGATTGTGTCATACACTAGTCAAGACATATTATATGAAACTGAAATCAAGCAAAAAGCATAAACATGCCCACTTGCTGACACAAAATTTTCAATGGACCATGCCAACTACACTATGTAGAATATGATGACGAAGGAAAGATCAAAGGAGAAACAATTCTGAAAGAATGTACTTTTCATGTGCACAATAATCTATTTTCATTTCATACACAATGTATTTTCTTACATTTACGCAAAAAGGAATTGAGATGCCAAAAATTTCAGTGATAAGAAGCATTATTTACTTACTATATCCTTCGCTATGGAGGCATTTTGATTCATCAACTTTCTGTGGTTGTGGATAGCTCTATTCAATACACATGTCCAAATTGGAATAGTCCTGGCCATGCTATCAGGAAATCGCTTCCCTTTCCGGGTTGAATCCACAACTATACATCCTCCTTTCTGCCCTATAACCAATTCACAAAAAACAATTGAAATCTAAAACGGCAAAATCAACCAAAAGAACTATCCCATATGCAAAAAAAACTGAATCAAAGACAAACCCATCTAAGACTGTCACCAGAAGTTGCAAAGAAAGCACTACAAAGAACTGAACTTTTGCACAATACAACACACTGCAGCTTTTCATCATTCTTATCACAAAAATATAAGCTCGAGCTAAAAACAAGTACAACGAACTGAACTTTTGCACAATACAACCCAAAATGATTAAGGGGCTCAAATGAATTGGGTTACAAGCTCAAGCAAAATCAACTCAATTAACAAAAACCCAAATGAAAGAGGAAAGCTTTTGTTATTACCAGCTAGTAGGGCAACGTGGAGATTAAGGCGAGATGTGTTGAAAGACCAATTATTGCAATGTCCATCGGTAGATTTGAAGTAGCAAGTGGAGTGAAAACGGGAAGAATACCAGAGACCACATCGGAGATTGGCAAGCAAAGGGAGTGAAGACCAAAGCTGTGAGATTTCTCCGACGAATATGGAGTCTTCATAGATGGATCGAAGAGCATTATAAAGTAAGCTGTTTTTGCTTCTCTTTATCTCTCTCACTGTTCTGTATATGCTTTGCCCTCCGTCCATGGCGGCTTGTGCTAATTGGGTTTTTTATCTGAATGAATACACAAAGGGTTTTATTCTTTGTTATTCTGTTTGTGCTTAGACAAATGAAAAAACTACTCCCAACATTGAACAGATTATCGAATGAAAAAAAGATATGATATTCAAAAATACATCATTTTATCTTGATTTTATGCATTCTCATGCAGATAGATTTTTTTTGGGTCATATTTATGCAAATAGATTGAACATATGTGTACAAAATTTGACTATACATTGTTATATATCAATTGTAATCTTTAAGTAGTAAATTTATTAATAAACTTTGCAATACCGTAACCTCCGTAAACTTTGCAATACGAGCGTACGTGATTTTATATAGGTTTAGGTTAAAGTTTGTTCTGTTTTGTTTTTTTTTTCTACTTAAGCCGCTAGTTAGAAGTACTGAGTAGTACATAAGATAACTAATACTCCATCCGTTTCACAATAAGTGTCGTTTTAGCACTTAAAATTTGTTTCATATTATGTGTCGTATTAGGTTTTTAAAGAGATTTATTAGGGGTGAGTAATGATAATTTTTATTGGAATGTGTATTTGTTGACTAAAGTTGTAAATTCATTGGCAAAAAAAATGTAATGAGTGGTAAGATTAAGAAAAAGTTGTAAGTTTTAAAGTGAATGATTGATTTTCTTAAAAACTGTATTAAGAGCTAAAATGACACTTATTGTGAAACGGAGGGAGTAAGTTTTTTTTAAAAAAAAGTTGATTTGAATAAATTCACTAAATAATTAAACTTCGACTTGTGGGTCAAGGAACAAGACAGAAACGGAGTCGGATTGGTCTGGATATTACAAAACACGTCTAATTTTTAAATCATGATAATCAACTTTAATACATTAATATAACAACGTGAAATAAAGAAGAAATTGTAAAGAATCCATCATATAATAAAAGGACAATTTAGACATCATTACACATCAATGATAATTGGCAATTTTGATAATTTTATGAGCAAGAGTCAATCACCTTTATTAAAATAACAACTTTTATTTAATATTTAATCTGTTTTGATGGAAGAACGGTGAATGATATTGAATATTCTTTGTAACTAAATTACTTAAGATTAAGATTAAGTGTCAAGATTAGTTTACTAAGGTCAGAAAATTCCTTAAAGGAAATTGGGTCAATATTATCTCAAGTTAATTCTTTGCACAAAAGTTGCAACTGATTTTGTTAAGGTTAAAAGTAAGTTATTCATGTTCGGAAATCCTAAAAAAAAACAGTCTCAATTATCTAGAGTTAACGTTAAGAGTATCTTGGACCTAATTTCAACTGATTTGTTAAGGATAAAAAATCATTAAAAGATTTTTTTCTTAAGTTAGAGTTTTTTTTGGTCATCAAAGGAGGGGCTATCCTACAGCTACAACTCCTGGGCTTGCTCGCTGGAGTCGGGATGGGTGGTACTAAATGTTGATGCCGTCTCCAAGGGGAATCCGGGAGCTGCAGGCGGTGGTGGGCTGCTGCGTGATCACACCGGGGGTTTCCTCTCGGCTTTCGTCTTCAAATGTGGGGTTTGCTTGGCTACGACAGCTGAGCTGTGGGCAATTAAGCATGGGATCCGGCCGGTTTGCGCAGGATAGAGGCCTCTCACAGGTTGTGATTCAGTCTGACTCGCTCGTGGCCTGCTCGGTGATTCAGAACGAAGCTCATCCTTATCGTCGGGACAGCCAGCTGGTGAACCAATGCCGCAGGGCCATAGCTGGTTTCCCGGGGCGTATCCGCATCGAGCACATCAAGAGGACGGCGAATGTGGTCGCCGATGAACTTGCAAATTACTCTCTTAGTTTTACTGTTTCGTTTCAGCATTTCAATTCCATTCCTAGTTGTATTGAGCGCCTCGTGGAGGCAGACTTTGTACCCCCTCGGGGGGAAACTAGTTCTTTTCTAAGTTAATCGCAGGGGTTTCCCGTTTTTCGACAAAAAAAAAGGAGGGGCTATCCCGCTTATTTAATTAATATTGAAAATAGCTTACATCTCATCACTAATCCACTTATCAATGTCAATCAAAGGAATTAACCTTGCAAGAGGGTTTTCAAACATAATAAAATCCCCCATACAATTGCTAGCAAATTTGGCCATCCAATCAGCAGTGTGGTTTGCTGTCCTAGTAATAATATAATTTTGAAATAAGAGTTTTAAATGAAAATTTTAAAAAGGATACAAACTTTTTTAGAGTTGTTTCACTTATTGTATTCATTTATAGTCAATAAAATAATAACAATTATTTTTTAAACAAAACAACCGCAAAAAAAACGAATTTTGTTTGAGGAAAAACAAAAGAAAGGGCATAGGGCGAACTTTTTAAAAGTTCAGGGATACGGGGCGAACTTTCTGAAAAGTTCGAGGGTACCACCCGGAATAAGATTTTTTTCAGGGCACCATCCGGAAAAGCCAAAAACTCAGGGGTACCAAATGAAATTTTCCTTTAATCTATAAAAGAATACATATAATTCCTACTCCATTCCTCCTTGATAATTCTTCTTTCATTGTATTTGAATCATATCCTATGGTATCATTCACATTGAACATCCAAATGATGAAGCAAGTGAATACGAAGAACTTAGGTTCGTGAATCTGAAAAACTGATCACATTTTGTCTTCAATCTTTTCCTAGAGAAACAAACTTTTAGCTATTTTAAAGTCCTTAAACACTTCTTTGAGCCATTAATCTTGAAGTGGCGAATACTCAATATATAATATGAACTTTACAAGTTTCTTGATTTTCATCGTAAATCCGCAAGAGGGAAGAAGAAGGATAGATCGAGAACGACATTTTTTAAATGTGCCCTAGCCTATATGTCTTCTTTCTTTCCTATTGTCTCCCACATCACCATTACTCGAGAGTTTTTTGGTGTCATTTAAAACTTCAATTTGATGAATCACAAGTTTTGGAGGAGAGTTGATGTTGATTGATTTTAATTTTATTTTCAATATGAAAAAATTCAAGTTAATAATAATATCAATGTTCAATAGTTCCTTCGTTACTTTCTAGGAACCATATTTTTACACTTTAATGTTTTTGTTATCATTATTATTTTATTATTTTTTATATTAAATCATCATCATAACTATATACTAAAGAAGAGGTTATAAATAATATTTAGCCCGACACGTGTCACCTCCTCATTAGACCGTATCGCCCATTTTTATTAAAACAATTCAATTTGTTCAATTGGTTGAAATTTCAAGGTAGACCTCACATTAGATTTCTTCTTATCTACTAATTAGCAATTATCCAAATCTACTACGTATGCTATAGAATAATATTTATCCAAATATATTAGGAGTATATACTAAAGCGAGGAAGAATAGGCTTTTATTTTAATTTTTAATTTTATACTAAAACGTGAAAATAATTTGTCCAAATAATATTAACAAATCTAGATGCTTCTTAATTGCTTATTATCAAGTCCCTTCGTGCAAATATACTCCGGGCACGATTTTGGTTGATATATCAAACTAGATTTGCACGTCTATTTCAATTCTAGATAAGAATTTATATCGTGATGGCTCTTAATAACTTTTAGTTAAAAAATCCTATTGCTCCCTCCAGTAAATGATATAAATCGTATTAAAAATCTTTAAGTTAAATCTTATTATAAGATTTTATATTAGTTAAAATTATAATACTATAATTATTTGTTCGATTAAAATAATGTATTATAACATAAATAAATATATTATTAAAATAAATCCCAAAAGAAGAAAATTATATAAAAAATACAAGATTTTATATCAAACTATTCTTTTGAATAACTTTATATAAAATTTAATAAGTTTTTAATTAAATCAAATCGTGTCTTTAAGGCACGGGAACTGATACTAGTATCCATCTAAATTTATCCATGGTTAATCTTAATTGATATTATGGCTATCTTGTCTTTATCTTTAGCAAAATCTTTATTTGATATTTATGGCTCATTTTACTCTTATGTAATATTACATTTTCTCTCTAATTAATAGTTACCCAAATCTAAATTAAATTAGATATTATTATTTAAACATAATATTTATTATTTATAATTATTATAATACATTATTTGTGTTATTATTCATACTATATGGAAATAATTAATATCACTATGATTATTTCATAATCTTCATTTAATTTGATGTATAGCGCCTCTATTTATACTTAAATAATAAAAGGTATTAATATAAAAATTAATATAGATGATAAAATGAATAATTTAGATTAGGAAGCAAATCAATTATCACGCAAAGTATTTGCCTAAAATAGCGGGATATTCACGATGTTCTTTTTACTTTTATAGGAAAAACTAACATAATTATCTATAAACTAAAGTTAGTGTTATAATTGAGTTTCTAAAATATAATAACATAATTGGAATGAAGGATTAAAAAATTGGTTTTTTGTTCTACCAAAAAAAAAGATTGGTTCTTTTGAAGTCAAAAAGAAAAATCAATTATATCCCATTTAAAAGATTGTCATAGTTAGAAAAATAGGACAAGTTCAAAAGATTTTATTATGTATTTTCAAATTCAAAAGTCTACCTTATTAGAAAATCTTGATCATGTACGAGTAAATCAAGATTGGATAACTAATGTTTTTGATTTATTTTAACATATTCATAGTTTTATGCATTAATGCAGTCTAAAAACTAAATCTATCAAATTTTGAATTATCTCAACTACATTATTTAATCATGAAAAGTATACAAGGATTTGTTTTATTTATATCACATCCCAACAAATTTATTTGAATATATTTAATTAATTGGTATTATGTTCATAAATCACATCTAAGTGAAATATTCTATATTTCTACTTAAACAAACAAAAAAGAATAATCTATATCCAAATATATATTAAAATAATACTACATATTTTTTAAACGATCTTTTCAAAGAGTTTTTTTTAATTAAGTTTTCATTTCTTTGTGCATGAAGTATATATATACATATTGAACTATATGTGCATCTTATCAAATAATTAGATTTGAGTACTTTTAAAAGATTGTATGAATTCAAATTTTTAACTTAAGAAGTTTAAGAAACTCAATTTAATCAAATCTCAATCAATCTTAGCAAGACAATCTCAAAACCGACCCTTCATTAATTTTGGTTTATCAATAAAAATACGACTTTATCAATTTTAAATTTTATTCAACTTCCATGCAGGGCACAGGGTTTATACTAGTTATTACAGTTTCCATTGGTAGATTTGAAGTAGCAAGTGGAGTGAAAACGGGAAGAGTACCAAAGACCACATTGAAGATTGGCAAGCAAAGGGAAAGCAGACCAAAGTGTGAGATTTCTCCAACAAATATGGAGTCTTCATGGATGGATCAAAGAGCATTATAAGTAAGTTGTTTTCGCTCTTCTTTATATCTTTTACTGTTCAATATATGCTTTGCCCTCAGTCCATGGCGGCTTGTGCAAATTGGGGTTTTGATCTTAATGAACACACAAGGGTTTTATTCTTTATTATTCTGTTTGTGCTTAGACAAATGAAAAAACGGCTCCCAACAATGAACAGATTATTGAACGAAAAAAGGAAAAAAGTTTGTATCTCTATAGAATTACTAATAGTGTAGTTCCCTCCCATGACATGCACGGGTTATTTTTGTAATTTGTTTGAATATCATATCAATGATACGGTATTCAAAAATACATCATTTTATCTTGATTTTATGCATATTCATGCAAAATTTATGATCCAAAAATATAATTGGGATAAAACTATACGGAGTATCGAACTACATTACCATCAGGACCTGATAGAGTGGGAGGTCATGATGGTAATATAGGAGATAATGGAAATTCATAATAGAAATATTGGAGATAATTAATGAAGTGCCTAGAGGATAATTTATGATCCAAAAAAATAATTGGATAAAACTATACGGAATATCGAACTATATTACCGTGAGGACCTGATGGAGTGGGAGGTCCTGATGGTAATATAAGAGATAATGGAAATTCATAATGGAATTATAGGAGATAATTAATGAAGTGCCTAGGGGATAATTCATAATCCAAAATATAATTGGGATAAAACTATACGGAGTATCCAACCTGAGGTGGTTGGAAAAGGTTGATAATAGGAGATAATTAATGAAATTAACAACATGAATTTAAAAGTCAAAGATTTGATTGAAAAAAACATATATCAAATTATCTTAGTTAAATCGCGTATTAAAAATCAATCACCTTTATCTTCCTTAATAATGATTTTCTCTTTTTAAATAATATCTAAATTGATTAAAAAATGAAAAACACTAAGCCTCCTCCATTTTAATTGTACGGATCAATGTAGGGTATAACAAAAAAGAAAGAAAATATTTTAGATCCTTTTATCCTTACTAGTGAATGGTGCGTGCTCCGCACGCGCAAAAGACAAACTCTAATGTTGGAACTTTTCTTAGACAAAAAATACAAATAAATACGAGTATAGAATATATAGATTGTCTTTGGAAGAGTAAATTTGGCTTTTCTCCAAGACGAGGCTTGATTCTCAATTCCAATCAATAGTTTTGCAATCAACAAGTTATCGTCAAAATTTTAAAGGAATTATCCAACTTGTATAATTTCTTCGTAGACAAAAGGTGTTATTGTTATTTTGTAATAATATCTATTAATTTAAACGGATTTATTATTTGAAGTCAATACCTCTCAACTAAAACAGTTTCTGATGGTCATACAGTAAATGAATATATATATAAGTTGTTTTTTTGTCATTTTCTCATCTCTATCTACCTCTTGTAATTGTGTTGTTCATAGACTTCGATAGTAGACATTGAGAAGTTTAACAACTTTTCCTTGATCTTTGGAGATGAAGTCATTTGAGTTAGCTCTCCTCGTGCATACGAAACCGTGAAGGAAATGTCTCGTGTTCACATCATAGTCAGGAAGACTCCGATGACTTCGTATAAAAGACATTATCTTGTTTTCCCCTTCCCCGACGACATTCAAATCCGACAAAATAACCTAAGAAATCACAAACCGACGGAAGTATTAAAATGTTTACACAACCTAACCTGGACCAAACAAGAGAATGAATAGTCTGAAGAAAGACGAACAAATTAGGGAAGTCCTAGGGGATTATTGGCAGATATAATTGAATCCTCTAAAGGAAGTTCCCTAAAGGATTCAAACTATGAAAGACACGATCTCTATATTGGATAATTCACAGTTTACTTTTAAGTGAGTTAATAGAGCTCTTAAACCTATTGAGATGTTAAATAAATTAAAGTATGGGTAAGATACATTTGTGATTTATGTTAGCATCATTGAAATGGTTCCTTCTCCCTTTATACAATCTTCTTTTTAGAAATTAAAAATGAAAATGTTTTGTTCAATTTAGGTGATTTGAGGATAACACTTACATTTAAAATAGTCAATTATTATAGTCTAGTTACATTGCAATTAAAATAACCAAAAAATTAATTGAAGTATAATAATGGAAAATTAAGGAATATCAAAACTAAATTACAAAAACTAAAGCTAAATTAATTAAAATCTAAGATCTAGATATTGGAATCGATCCTATCAAAAGCATCTAAGATCCAGATTTTTGACAGTCTGAAAACTCGGGGTGGCCCTCAGAAACTCGGGGGAGTTTTCACCGCCCCATCCCGAGTTTTCAAGGCCGAGAGCAAAAGCCCGAAACGCGCCTAAAGCCACCCAAAACTCGGGGGAGTTTTGGCCCCTTCATCCCGAGTTCTCACACTTGGTCTTCGATTCCTCGTCTTCGACTTTTCTTCCTCGTCTTTTGTTCTTGGCTCATTCCGTCTTCTTCCGCCCAACCCGAATCAGGCTCCATACTCAACAATGAAAACTATGGAACTTAGGTTTCAAGGTCTAACTTTGAAACCAGAGTGTCATCCACCGGATCTGGGCTGTTACCGCGGACGCGGTGGTCCTGCCGTGGGCACGGTTCGCTATTAGGTCTAATCAGATCCTGCCGCAAGCGCGGTCCGCGGACACGGACTCGATCATAGATTCATCCATTCATCAATTCCTTTTTTGTAAAATAAAATAAAAAAAAGGGTAGATTTTATGTGCACAAAGTTAGGCATTTGTAAAAATAACAGAAAAAAAGTAGCACAATAGGATGACTTTACTCATACCAAAAAAGGTGTCTAGTTGATGACACAAATTTCAGTTAAGATCAACTGTTACAACTTGCAACTGTCATCTAGAATTTCCTTGATCAATAATACAATACAATGAAATATGTCAAGGCTTTGATTTCTTGAGGGTTTGGGAGCTCTTGACTAGTCCAGAGGAAACAGAAGAAGCAGGATTAATAGCCTTCCTTATCTTGAACACATTCCAGGCCGTCCCCGCGCAATGTCCAGCTGTCGCAAGCGCGTGCCCTGTGGCTTCTCCCGCGCTTTCTCCATACTTGTTGGAAACCGCTCTCACTGTCGCCTCTGAGGTCGCCTGCAGAGCTTGTTTCTCTGCTGCCTCAGCTGCATTCAAGATCCTATCTGCTCACAATATAACCGAAATCTGTTAGTTTTTCTCATGCTTGTTTGTCTGGTTATCAATTTTGAGCTCTGTTTGGTTAATAGATTTTTTTTTTCTCTTTGAAAATGAGTAAGGAAAAGAAGTGATCATACCAATAGCATCTAGAGAAGCCAAGATGACCTCTCCTGGCATCATGGAGAAGAATGCTTGCCCGGGTTTGGATCGAACCAATGGCCCCATCACTGATCCCGAAGCAACTCCTAGTCCATCCAACATCGCCTTGCTCATCTTCTCGGTTATTTTCGACAGCTTTCTCACCCTTCACCAGTTTCAAAACCCACATGGATTGTATAAACTCTTACTCCGTATATACTGATGTTGCTTTCATCAAGTTTGTATCTTTCATTTTTTTCGGTCTTTAGGTGTGAATGGTCAAGGTTAAGAATAAGCTAGCAACTTGCTTATGTCCATGCCTTCTGTATACATACATGTTGAGCAGCATTTTCCATTTTCTAACAAAAACAAACACAATGGAAATATGGAATATCTCCACTCCTTCATTAGTCTTAAGCTTGTTTACCTCTTAAGATTCTTGTTGAGGGCACTCTTCTTCTTAGCACCTCCATTTCTTTGTGAAGCTTTTGCTTTTGCCTTTCCCTTTACTTCCTTATTATCCTCTTTGGCCTGATTTATAAGCAACTCTCCGCCCTTCTGAACCTGTACTTTCCATTTTCAATCTTTTTGCAGTATAAAGGCACATGATTTGGAATTGACCCAGATCTTCTAATCAGTTTAAACTTGTTCATATATATTTTAGTACAGTTCAGTGAAAACATTCAGAAACAAAACCTGGTTGGTATAAGCATTGCTGCATATGAACAGCCCCTTGATGATATGTCCAGTTCCACCAGCAATAGCCCTGGCCAAGACATTGTTATAGCTCTCAATCTTCGGCGCAAACTCCTTCCAATCGATCCCGCGATTGCTGCCCTTAAAAGGGCAAGAGAAGCAAGAGTTTTCATGAAGAAATGAATCAAAAGAGGCCAAGCTTCCCTTGTTTTGCTTGGAAAATGCAACTCCATAGCTCAGAGGATCACCACCATTGACAGGGATAGTGAACAAGTAATGGAGATCATCCAGCTTCACCACTGGCTGGTCCTTGGTCAGTGGCCACTGCAGATTGTCCCCTACTTTGATGGTGACGGCGAGCGAGAGGTTGTCGTCTGTGATGCGGAGTATGGTAAGGTCCTCTGGCCCCGCGATCTCAACGGCCTCTCCTTCGTCCATCAGGTGGACTGTGCAGCCTGGGACTTGCATCAAAACCTGGTGGTTTACATGGCTTTCTGAGGATTGGTTGGCTGGAGATTTTGGTCTTGTACTGCTTTTTCCACACCAATTCATGTTTTTGCAATTCAGATTTGTTTTGGCTGTACAATTTCGTATGATACAGGATGAATTGAAGAGATGGAATGAATAAGAAGAGTGGGAAAAAGGCCAAGGGAATAATAGTAGCAAGTGTTAAAGAGTTCAATCAGGAAAAGAAAAGTGAAACTCTAACATATGCGTTCCTTTCGGCAAAGAATTTTTACTTTTTTGACTTTAGTACGACCACCCATCAACAATTACGCTGTCATATTCCTGTTTGATGTATTTGGAATCTTGAGAACACCATTATCTGTCACTCAAAGTGTAAACTCCAGGATTTTGAGGGAGATGCTTTTAGATTACAAAAGGGTTTGAGATGTTTTTTTATTCAGTTAACATTTACCCTTCTTTAGCTACTAGAGATGCAGTTTATATGGTGCTTAATGACTCGAAGAAGAATGGCCAACAACATTTGCTCACACCAGAAAGCCATTATTGTCCCCTACTCTATCAAGAGCCTTAAAACAACCACCAGATTCAGCTCCACACTATTTATTATATCTTCAGCTCATGTCATGTTGCCATTAGGAAAAACAGCATTTACAAGGTAGGTGGTCAATCCATATGAAAACAGCAAATGAAGAAATAATGAAGAAAACAGCAAGTATTCCTAGAAGCATAAGAACCAAATAATGAAGAAATCTGACAAGCAATTTGTGGCGGGTGCCAAGTCCCAACCCAAGAATTTAGTCTAAGCTATCGTACTTCTTTGGCTGTCGCCATTGTGCTAGGCTTTTGGCCAAAGAGCTGATGAATGGTATTTTAGGCGGAGATCCCTTTACCCCAAGATTCTTCCCACCAAGATCCGTGTATTTCGGGCCAATATCCTTGCCTCTGTCAATCTGTACAAAGACAAGACTTGGTTTCAGTGACCAAATTGCACAGTAATGACCACAAAGAAGATAGCATAAATGCAGCAGCGCATTGTTGGGTCTATCAACAATTTCTTTACAGCATGAAGTGACATAATTACTCTACCTTACTAATCTTTCCATCTTTCAAGTGATATATAATGCCTGACCAATTGATAGATTGCGAAAAGTGAGAACTGAACGCAGAGATAGGGTATAAGAAGTTGTCCACAAGAAATGCAATGAATACCTGTCAGATAAAACATCAAATGCATCTAGGTTAGCGTTAACTATTTAATCCAAATCACAGTAATTCTATCATCCTTTAACTTTGTTCTTGAAAAATCCGCCAACATTTGAAGCCGATAAATTCATAATCAATGATATATGTTGGCGGACATATTCATAATCAATAGGTGTTAAGCTGCTCTTTTTCTCTTTCTTTTTCAAAATCATCCACTTGCTAAATGGACTCAAACTGGACAGAAACCATTGCCAAAATAAATAAATACCAGAAGCTCAGGATTAAGACCTAAAGAGGAAAGACTAACCAAAAACCAATTATATGAAGCAAGTGATAGTGGAGACGACTCAGGAGATAACATGTTGCATAGTTGAACTTCAACCCTTGTTAAGTTCCACATTGAAAGCAGTTCAACTATAGTGCAAACAGTTAAGCAGCCTGCCAATAGAATCCCTGGAAGAAAATGACCAAAAGCATCAAGAATTACTATATAAGGTCAGATGGGGTAAATCCTCAAACCCATGCTCACTACATATGAAACTACTATTTCTTTGCTTATAAATTATGATAAAAGATACAAGTGAGCATTTTACTAGGACCGAGCCACAACATATTCTGCATGTATTCTATTGGGAATAGCCAGACCTATATCTACTACAAAGTACAAAGAGCATGCTTATTTGTTTCGATTTATGTTAAATATATATATATAGAATCAGTAATGGTTCGATTTGACACTAATGTCTAAGGAACCCTGCACCTTCACTTAAATCAAGCTGCCTAATAAGTAAAGCAACTCACCACCAGAAATAAATTTTGCTTCCTCAACGGTGTGCTCTGTATAATGTATACGAAGTGCAGCCACAACATGGATCACAGCCATGAAGTATGGTGTGACATATCCCCATGACACAGAACAGTGAAAATAAAACAAGGCACGGTTCATGATCCAATTAACCTTTGAAATGTATGATTCCAGAACAAATGTTTGCTTCCTTAGGTAATTCCAGTACCTAGACTAGAAGAAGTAAACAGTTTAGAAACCCTTGAAAACAGAAAAGGGCATGTCAAACGTAAAACTTACAACAGATATCAAACCTTCCAAAATTAAGATCCGATGCAAGAGGATGCGGAAAGAGAGCAACAGGTGCGGATGTGATCAGCCTCTTATAATTTCCTGGAAAGTTTGGTAAGAAAATCTTACATATTAGCTTTATAAGCTTAGACCATACAACAATGCAATAGCATATATATTAAGAAGGTGAAATAAAAATGTCAGAATGTACATCAATTAGTAGAAAGTGTCCTCGCTTTCCTGTCCTGGTATAGAGCAGCTAACAGAAAAGGCATTACAGCTAGCTATCAACAGACTACTTGATCTCTTGACCAAAAAAAAACATTTTACCTGATATGGCAGCCAGTGTCATGTCATCAGAGTACCCACCATTACGCAGTCCTGAGACCACACCAAAATTGTCTTTCCGAAAATCATCTGCATGCATCTTGAGAATAATAAAAGAAGGTAAGAAAAGTATATAATACATAAATGGATAATATAGAGCAGTACTGGAGATTACTCACCATCATACATCCACCCCATAGGAAGAAAGTTCTCCCACCAGTAGCAAACCCCATTGAGCAAGGCTATAGAGATGAAAATCAATAAACCATTAGGAATAAGAAAGTTTAAAGGACTCAATGAGCCCAAATAACATAAAGAACAAGCGTCGTGTGGAAGTGAAAGATATATTTGGTTTAGAACAAGAAATTAAGCTAAGAAACATCATCACTGAACCGAATACATGTTACAAACAATTCACAAATACAGTAAATACCTCATTGGCCATTCCTTACATTAAATATTGAATGTGACTAACATGTGAAAGAGAATGATAGTAGTAGTAATCGATGTAATCTTCATAATAGAATAAAAAAAAAGGGTTTACATTGCATACTTATGTAGAAAAAAAAAATGTTACTTATTAAATGTAAGATTATTGAATAAACCACCTAATTGAGATTTCACCAGCATAGTGATCTAAAGATGGTCACAATGATGACGTTAAGATAATAGTTTCTTCTATTTTTCAAGATCCACAGTTTAACACCAGAGTGATAAAAAGGTGATTTCATGATAAAGTGTCGCATCCATTAAGATTTTGCAAATGGATCTCAACATTTCAACTATCAGAAGATATGAAATATTTGAAGAAATGGCTGTCAAGAAAGCATGATGAAAACATTGCACATAGCATTCATTAGGGAATATGTCAGCCCTTGCTTTTATATTCACGAAGGTTGAACTGCACAGTCATAAAGTAAACAAACCTACCATGTGATATCCATATATACAGTAACTTCCCAAACTTCCTGACGGCAAGTCAAGAGGATATCCTGTCTGGATAAATATCTGCACCATATTCAAATGACCAAGCTTAAATGTAGTGATTGGAATTAGGGTGGAATATCACAGTAGATTAACAATTAATATTCCTAGCAAGAATAAATCCTCTCACAAGGATACATAAAAGGCTTAAAAACTTCATATCACAGAGAAATTGGGGTATATAAGTCTTATTACTTTGTTTTAAAATATGAAAATAAAATACAGGGAAACTGAAAATGACAATAAGATAATTATCATCAGTGTAAATTTCACAGTAACAACATGCTACAATGCATGTGTCACCAAGCAAATGTAGAGAATTTACGTAGTAATAGATATGAATCGTTCCTAATTATTCAGTTGCCAATGTGTCTTTAATCCTTCATACCACATTACCTCGGGATTTTCTTCCATTTTAGCAGTAAGAGCACCAATGGTTCCTGGGTGCAACCTGACATCATCATCCAGAAACAATATATACTTGCTGTCTTTATGCATTTTTTCTGCTCCAACCTAAGAATGCAAATCATAACAAATTTGTGCAAAATGATTTTAGCTAAAATTTGATTAGATAATGTTACAAATCATTAAGAAACAATTCATTCAGATACTAAAAAGTAGGAAAACTTTGTTAAAATTTACACTATTAAAGCAAAAAGGCCTGGTTGCATACGGAATGCATCAGTAGTTGAATAGGTGACAATAAGATAGCTCAACTAATCCAGGAGACTAAGCATGTTGTACCAGCATTTCCAGAAATGAAAAATTCAAGAAACACAAACCATACATCTTATGTAGCCACAAACATCAAATTCTCCTTCCCTTACTCAGATAACGAAACACCTGACCCTAACAAGAGATAGTTTATATAATTTACAGCAACAAAGTGAAGGAAATAGTGTGTACCAACTGGTTATGAATTTTCTGACTACAAGTTGTTGAGTAACCAGCTACAATAACATTAGCATCAATTTCATCCTGAGAAAAAAAAAACGTGAAAGTGATTGTCAGTTCACAAGATGGATAGCTGGAAAATATTCTAGAGTAAGCTGAAGCACGTCAAGCAGAAACCAAAATTAAATTTTTTTCTCCTTGTAGGAACGAGAATATGGTAAAAAGTGTAAGGAAAAAGGACTAATACATGCCTGGAATTCCTTCAGCATCACAGATACAGCATGATATGCAGGGTCTTCCGTACTATCCACCATAAAAAGAAACTCTACAGGACCTCCATAGAGAGTTGTAATCTGCATTTTGAAAAAACTGTTGTGGATCATGTCTATGAAAACTTCCTATACAAATTGTTACAAGGTACAAGTGGAGAAGGTAACTACAAGCAACGAGTGGAGAAGATAACTAAAATTAAAACTATTTCTTCTCTCTTAAAGTAAAGGGCATATCATTATCTAAAAGATCTCACCTGACTTTTCCAGTTATGCAAATTGTGTTCTCCAAACCCTTTTAAAGGCATGATAACAGTCACTCCAGGCAAATTGGCCTGATTTGAATGTTCTAGATCATTAATATCATGATACAAAAAGGCGAAGCTATTTCCAAACTTCATACTGTCCATCATTTGTTTGATCTCTCTAAACCTGAAGGAAGAAGAAAACTATCATTAAGCATCAAAGTCAAAATTTAAATTATCTTACAATGTATTCAAATGCTCTAATATACGTTACCTCACACGGGCTGCTAAAGCCCACCCAAGAGCAAGTAGTAAGCAAATTAGACATCCCTGCAATGTCTCATGTATGCAAAACTTAGATGAGCTTCAGAGATATTACGAGTATATATAACATTTAAGATAAATAAAAACTGCTGCAATATGGATAATTTGAAGGATTTTTTCAACCATTGTCAGTTTTATATTAGAAACAGAAGAGGTACCCAATTATGAGCAAAAGTTCAAGGGAAGAGAGAAAATACTTCAAAATGGGCACAGGTGAAGTAAGCAAGAAGTAGCAAAAACAACCTATACATGCACCTAATAATAGATGGTGAGGTAAAAAGTAAGAAGCACTTGAGATCAGACTTTGGATTTTCAACCCAGAATCAAAGACAGTTCTTGTAATAATAAGATGGTAACATCAAGCATCACGTCTGATCAAAGACAAATATATGTCTGTAATCTTGAACTACAGATTCATACACAAGCATGAAATGTTGCTCTCTTTCACACCTTAATAACAATTCAAATACATCCATATCTACTTGCTCCAGAAGTAAAATTATCTTCAAATTCATCAGTGTAGTATATGTACATGTATATAAAAAGTTACTGAAAAAAACACAAAAAAAAAAACCAGAACGTCTGCAGATGGACTCTAACCCTTAAAGCAATTTCCCATTCCCAATCATTACTCAGGTTATAAAACCACACAAACAGTGTACTCTTTTATGAGGTCGAATAACAAGCTAGGTAAAGGTAAATAGTCTCAATTAAGGCAACAAAAGGGAAGACCTGGATCTGGATGTAAACGGCGAGGGGGCCAATACAAGCTCTACTAGCAGCAAAAAGAAGCGAATCGAGAGACTCAAATGCTGACATTGCTCTTTTTCCGGCGTGAGGATGAGGAGGAAGCAAATAATGCCCTGATAAACCTCTCCGCCAACACCAACAGCTTCCCCAATTCCTCTGGCCCGATAAACCGAATGTAACCTAAATCTCTTTCTTCACCGACGCCCTCCGCTTCTCAAATCGCAGTTAACTAGCGATAACATACGCGCAGAAGAGAAAGCGCGCTTAAATTTTGTATTTTTTCGAAGATTGTGTACACCGAAGCCAAATCGAAATCAAATTGCCCTAATTTTAGACAATTTTCGAAATTCAACACAATTGATGTGACACATCTGAGCTCTGAGTAGTGTTGAATTGCCCTCAAAATTCGTCAATTCGAAATCCTTAAAACACTCGCACACGGAGATGGCAGGAAGATATCAACAGAAGAGCAAGATGTGGCCGATGCCCTTATATTGTCTTTTTTAATTATTACAGTATTATTATTCAATGAAACGTACTAATTTTTTATTTATTTTTTTTGAGCAAAAAATAATATTTTTTCAATTTTTTATTTTAGATATATAATAAAATAATTTTCTAAACTATAAAATAATATCTAATCAACAACTATAATAACTCATTTTATATACTCCCTCCATCCCAATTTGTTTGTCCTAAAGAACACATTTTGTGGTTATTAAGGAAGTGATAAAGTGGTATTGGGAGATGGAAAAGTGAGTAAAGGTTGAAATTAAATGAGGGTAGTTTTGTAATTTTATAGATGTAAAAAGTGGAAAAGTGATAAAGTAGAAGGAAAAGTTGGATTTTGGGTGTAAAAAGTGAGATTGAATAGGGGTAATATTGTAAGAAATTAATGATATAAATGGAAAGAGGACAAACATTTTGGGACGACGGAAAAGGAAAGAGGAGAAACAAAATGGGATGGAGGGAGTAATTTAATAATAGTGAATTTCATTAGTAATGTTTTGTGAGAAAAGTTTTTCTATATTTATTATTCGTAAATCTTTGCATATTGACGAGTGCAATAATCTTTTCATTGTCCTAGCACAAGAGGCTGAGCATACACAGTTTTGCAGATGGCTGTTAAAATACAAATCATGAAGAAAAGGAACAAAAAGCCTTGATGACCAAAATTCTGAGCAACAAAATCATCAACCCTACATAAAACAAAGAAAAGAGAGGCTAACTATGAAAGCAAACACAAGTCTTTTCTATTACAAGCTTTGATTCTCATTAATTGATTCTTGATTGTGGCGAGTCCTATAGTTGCTCCCAATCAAGTGATTCAGAAGCACACCAGCAGCAACACTCACATTCAAGCTCTCCACAGCCAAGAACGACCGAAATTCCTCGCCCGAACCATCCTCCTCATCGCTACCATCTCTAACCGACGCATCACCATCCACGTTTCCCGGGATCCTAACAAGCTGAGTACAAGATCTCTCCACCAAAGGCCTCAGCCCAGTTCCTTCACTTCCCAAAACAAGAATCGTCGGCTCTCCAGGAGAAACCTCGTCTAGTGCAACCGCCCTTGAAGAAACCGACCCACCTAAAACCCGCCATCCATTTTCACTTGACGAAGTCAGGAACTGCATCATGTTCTTGCAGGATCTGAGCTCCATTAGCTCAAGCGAGCCAGCGCTCGCTTTACTCACCACTCCGCTCAAAGGAGCTGAATTCTTAGCACAGACGATAACTCCTGTTGCACCAAAGAAATACGAGGACCGGATTATTGCTCCTAGGTTCTGAGGATCCGTGACCTCGTCTAATGCTACCCAGAGAAGACCTTTATCTTGTTCATCCGGAGACACGGGCTCCAATTCTTTGATACTCACCATTTCCAACGCAGACGCGTCTAGAAGGAGCCCTTGATGAGGGCGGTTGTCGACAATCATGTTGAGATCATGTTTTGAGACTTCTTTGGTGTCCAAGCCTATCTTATCTGCCATTTTCAAGACCTTTTCAAATCCCTTCTTGTCTTTCTTCTTCCTGTTATTCCCACTCAAATCCAACCCTTCCTGAACATACAATGTGTAAAACTCTCTTCTTCCAGACGACAATGCAGCTAAAACTGGACCGACCCCATAGACGCCCTCCCCCACCATTTTCGGTAAACTCGATTCCGTCGCTTGCTTGAATGTCTTTCTCCCCCAATTCTCTTGCCTATCCCATCTTCTCGTCTCAGGCCTTTCTGAACCCCTTCTTGGATAAACAGCTCTATCAACTTTGGTCTTGATCTTGTCCCACCTCGGGTCGTCTACTACCTCGGCTACATCTTCCTCCTTATCAAAACCCTCATCCAACACCACTTTCTTCTTATAATTCTCTGTCAAAGTCTTCCCCTTTCTACTCCAACCTAAATCCTTCTCCGGCGCCATTGAAGGGCCTTTTCTCTGGAGGAGCTTTTCTGCTGATTCTTCCCAAGAAGATCGTCTAGCTTTCACCTTAACATCTTTCCCCAATTTCGGTTCCTGCGCAGAATCCTCAGCTAGCCATGGAAGTGATTCTCCGCGCCTTCTGTCGGAATTTGCCGTAGAGTAACTCAAAAACCTCCCAAATCTTCCCCATTGAGCACATTGTAAGACGCTTCTGCGCCTTCGTTTTCCATGGGAATGGATACAGGCTTTCTTAGGCTCTATGAATTGAAAGATTAGGGCTTTTCGAGCCCTAGGTGGAGATGTGAGCCCAGAGGGAAAAGCGCAGGCGGAGGCAAAACTAGGGTTTTGAGAGGGTTTTAGGAAAGACCCATTGGAGAAAAACTGGAGCTTTGAGATGGGTAATGGAGCAAAGGATTTGGGTTGGGATGATATCCTGATTGCCATAGGCAATACGTGATGGGTCTTGGACAAATTGCAGAGCATCTTTTATGGTGTTCTTTTGTGTATTTGATTTTGCTCTTTGGATTGAAATCGAATACGTGGTGATGATAAGAAGAGAATGGAGAAAACTTTTACCTCAATCTCTCGAAGCTCCTATTAGCTCTCACTCTGCCATGTTTGAACACAAAGACCTCGACTTGAACTCTATCCCTACGCTCTGCTGAGAAAACGGCTGGGGACTAAGGCCGTGTTTGGTTTGATTGTATAATGAATATCATTTTTGCGGTAAATTTTACAATTTCCCAATTGGTAAAAACTAAAAACAGTAAATTTTCTCCAGGTACAACCTTTGAC
Organism: Polygonum aviculare; assembly: GCA_934048045.1. NCBI lineage: Eukaryota > Viridiplantae > Streptophyta > Magnoliopsida > Caryophyllales > Polygonaceae > Polygonum > Polygonum aviculare. Next base: position 19,095,391 of record OW204031.1, read on the forward strand.
CAGCTAAAAACAATATAAAAAAATGGTTGTTTCGTTGCGCACTCTATTTTTTCATTTTCGCACAACGACTTGTGCGGATCCACAATCCGCATATGCTAAACCGGGTTTATCGTGGACCATGTGCGGATGGACAAGCCGCACATGTAATTAAGGGCGAGCGGTTTGTAAAAACATCGGCCCATTTGTGCGCATCATTTACCCGCACAAGTTGACTTTTAAATACCGCCCACCAAACAAGAAACAACCCCTCTTGTGCGGATCCTTTTGCCGCACAAAGTTAGGTATTTGCACCTTGTGCGGATCCCGGATCCGCACAAGAACCACTGAGTTAAGTGCGGACTCGTTCTTGTGCGGATCCCGGATCCGCACAAGAGCAGCCGAGGTCGTTATTGTGCGGAGTTTGGTTTGGTTTGTCTTGTGCGGATCCAGGATCCGCACAAGAGTAGCCGAGTTTTTTATTGTGCGGAGTCGTTCTTGTGCGGAGTTTGGTTTGGTTTGTCTTGTGCGGAGTCGTTCTTGTGCGGATTCAGGATCCGCACAAGAGCATACGAGATTGTTATTGTGCGGATGCATTGTTGTGCGGCTTCATGATCCACACATATGTGAGATCGAATCTTCGTAATGTTCAACCATGTGCATTCACGAATTTCATGATTTACAATACTATATCCATGTCGAAAGTTTATGTCTATGTATCATCCTGTTATACATGATATGTTTCTCGAGTCCAACTCTTTTAGATTCAAACCTCACTTAAGCTCGAGTCCAACTCATAAAGATAAAGATTAGCATACTTGATATGTTTCTCGAAGAGTTAGTCTATAGTTACATATGTAAGGTACGAGAATTGCATGTGCGATGTAGAACAAGTCATTGATCAATCCTTATTAAATGTTTTTCAAAAGAAAACGCCTAAACCCTAAACCGTAGGGTTTTAGTTCTGACCCTATGTGCGCATCACTTAACCCTTCTTACACCGCTAAACCCTAATAAACTCTAAACCCTCGTCCTTATTAAATGTTTTGGATTATGCTTTAAACTGTGTAATACTATATTTATATTTTATTTCATTTTTCATATAATATTAAATAACTAACTTGTTAAACTACCATACACATGTACAACTCTTAAGTTATAATATTATTATTTTAAAAGAAGCATAATATATATTTTATATGGGGTTAAGAAAGAAATATCGTATTTTGCTTTGATAAGTTTTTTCGTGATTCGAAATATTGTTTAAAATAAAAATATATATAAGATATTTGAATATATCATAGGTATGTTTTTCACATAATTATTCATTTTCCTTTTAATGTAGAAACTTATATAGCTTCATGTTCAATTGTTCATCCATCTTATTTTTCATTATATCATTTTTAGACAATGTTATAAGATATTTGAATATGTTTAATGTACAACTATAATTTATAACACAAAAGTTTATTATGAGTGCATTTTAATTTATTATAAAATGAGACCGCTCGCCCAACCTCGGTGGAGACCGAACACCCGACCCCTCGCCCGACGAAATTATCGGCTCTTGAGCGGAACCCGAAGCCGTCGACAAATCTAGTTTGTTGGAATCCATATTAAGCGAGAATAAATCGAAATTTGGCTGGTGAATGGAAGAATTGGAAGACAAAAAAACGAAATTGAATTTTGGGTGGATACCGCTCGACGGCAGCTAGGTTTATATCTAGGTTAGGTTGAAGACGAAGACTTTGATTTTGGGGGCTCTTGAGCGGATCCCGGATCCGCACAAGAGGGGCCACCTTTTTCCCATTTCGTTTTATTTTTCAAACTTCTGGTTATGCCGCTGGCTTCGGTCGAAAATGGGGCTATTGTGCGGATTGGCCATCCGCACAAGAGGGGGGTTATTTTCCGCACAATGTCATATTTCTTAATTTCTTGGACTTTGTGCGGACATGATCCGCACAAGAATACACCGGTTCAAAAAGAAAACCGGGTTTTTTGAAAAACCTTGTGCGGATTCTGGATCCGCACAAGAAAAACTCGGTTTTTAAAAAAAACCTTGTGCGGATTGTGGATCCGCACAAGTCGGTGTGCGAAAATGAAAAAACGGAGTGCGCAAATTTTGCCAAAAAAATTGAATGGGATTCAGGTATGAGAATTGAGTGATTAATATATTAACATTTGAAATGGGTGATCCCAAATCATATCCAAACACGAAAAATCGAAATGAGTCGAATTGAGTGATTCCAAAACCGATTTATGATACCTACACTTCAAACAGGCCCTTGAATTCATTTAGTTACAATCACACGTTCTGCATTGGCATAGTTTTTTTTTGGTAAGTCATTGTACTGTGTCCAAAGAAATGTTCGGTTAAGCCATTATTCATGACAAGATAAGTGATTTGTTTTTCCAACACATTCGGGTTCATTTTAGATCCTTGCAGTTGGAAATCTTCTCATGGCATTGCAATAAACTGTAAACATCACTAGCCAAACTTTGAAATGTGCTCAAAGTTTCACAAGAGAGCAAACAAAAAGGCTCTAAACATCGCCAAATGTGTAACACTGCCCCCATCTTATTTCTACTTGAACTCAACAGAAGAAGAAAAAATGGTGTACCCTAGCAACAGCTAAGACAGAAAGCTCAAACCCACCCCCATTTATTCCCAACAATATTCTTCAACATTGCATTGCTTGGTTACAATGCAAAATCCTTCTTCATACATCTCTAGCCTTACTAGTATCATCCCTTAGATGATTCATTGAAGGATAGATCTTTTAACTTAGAAAAAACTTGAAATCCAAACCTCTGTGTTGTATCAGGACTCAGCCTCTAGATACTGAGAGTGTGAGGCCGCAAGAAGGGCAGCTCCGATTCCAGATCCGTCATTAGAGTGCTCAATCACAATCGTGTTCGCGACCTCGCTACCTAAAAGTTCGGTAAGAGTGCTTTCCATGGCTTCACGGAATTCGGTGTAGTGCTCAAACAGTCCTCCATCCAATGCAATTACTGACTTTTGTGTTTCATCACCGTCTCTCGATGTATCTCTCCCTAACTTCTTGAGGATGGCGAGGAGCCCAGCAGCAGAAATTCGGGCCCCACGGGTGGCTACTATGTCACAGACTTGAACAATGGTTTTCCTCATCTTCAAGGAGGTGCTAGATATCTGGGCACACAGAACAGATGATGCAATAATCAACAATGTTGTGAAGAAATTCAATCGAAGATGGCATTATTGTTGAAATGTAGTCTTTTATTTACCCCTAAGATGTCCCTTAGTTTGCTGGACACGACTTTCAGATCAGATGAGTTGTCATGGTGCATAGCAGACATGTCAGGAGTCCTGAAAATAGAGATTGGAAATGGTGAGTTTTACAGAATCAAACTGAATATTGTTCAACGTATAACCTTTTCAAGTACGAAATGAGCTCACTTTAATACGAATGCAGTCTTTAGCTTTGGTGGGACTACATCGCCAAAGAAAGAAGCTTCTTCAGCCATCCTAAGTAGCACTCTTCGCACAATCTCCCCCAAGTACATACCAGAAATCATCTTTTCATAAATCTACAAGTAAGAGAATAGGCAATCAATGAACTGACACATGCAACATTATGAGATTATCGAGTAAAGAGACAGCTAATCTACCTGTTCCCCAGGATTTAAACTCTCAGAATCAAGGGCTGCATCATACTCAGTTAAAGGAAGGTGTGTTGATCGGAAATTGCCCCATTCCATATTTATCACCTACATAAGAAAAAGGCAATGATTTATACCATAATTATATAGTCTTTTAATTCTTATTCATTTGCCTTCAAATATCCCCAAACAAAGGATCTATAAGTAAAAATTCTTTGGCACTTTGTTTTGTGTGTAGGTATTTTTGCCAGCATCCAAAAGGGAACCCAAATGAAAAAACAGGAATGTGAAGTTCACCATCGTGTCTGATCTGGGTGGAGGACCATGCCACTTAGGGATAGCATGGACATGCTCGACATAAGCCGCATTTGTTCCAGTACCCAGGATAACTGCAGCAACAACGTTTGAATTGTAATATCTACCCCCAGCCAGAGTCCCAACAGTATCATTCACCTGCACCAATTTAAGAAACATATTTCATTAGAATGAGTAATCTTGGAAATATAGCTGATCCAAGTAGCGAACGAGTAGGTTTGAGCTGAAAAATATGACTTGCCAGTGCTGTCACACGCATATCAAGTCCCTTCCTCTCCATAGCTCTTGTCAGTTCATCCACTACGTCTTGTTCAACCTGCATTGTTTACAAAAGTTTGATGTATGGTAATTGGATTAAGAAATTACAAAAAAGATAGACAAAAGCTTCTTCTGAACTTGGTAACTACGCCTTCAAAATCAATGAAGATTAGTCTCTTAGATACTTTATTAATCCAATAGCTTATTGACTAAAATTTGTTTGTATCTTCTCCTTGTTAGCCAATTTGCAATATATATATCATAACTGACATCCTAGCAATCACTTTCACTACAAGTACGGTTCAATGATTTCAGTAACCCCTTAGCACCCTACTTTTAGAAAAAAGGTTATGTAGGACAACCATGATGTTTATAAGTTAGACTAGCCAGATCAAGAAATAGAGGCAGGAGAGGCCGGAAAAAAAAAGAGAGATAAAATCTTACTGCATCTTCAATATTAAATCCCTTGGTCCATCGGATGAGTACACCGGATGAGATTGATGTTTGTTTAACTGGGAAAGAGAATGTAAAACCTAGCTCTCTTTGCTTATGAGGTTCAGGGTGAAGACCCTCTCCTTCTGTTTCGACAAATTTTGCAAGAGCCTCCGCGATGTAGTCAAATAATTCCTGAAGTTACAAAATTCAAAGAACCTCGTGAGAAAACCAAGCGCTGTCGTGAATTACAAAGAAACCATGTGATGTGGCTGCCTTTAGCTGCTACTTACTTCTGAAGTCCCAACCATCAACTCAGGAGGAATAGAAACTTCCTCAAACTCTTGTTTCACAACACGTTGCTCTTTTCCACCCAACTTCACCCGCAGCACACGGAAATTGGTGCCACCAAGGTCCAAAGCATAGAACAAACCATTCTCATCCCTATAAATTCAACGAGGCAGAGGATCAGTGAACAAGTAAAGTTTGTACCTTTCTGTCCTGCCTTGGAAAGTTCAGCAGAAAAATAAACAAAAAAAAGAAGGTGCAATATGCCAAATAACCACTTTGTTCTCTTAGCATGTAAAAATTGAGTAGTTTGTGATCTGTAGATTCAATACAACACACCAAATGAACATTTCCTTATGCTCACCATGTCAAAGATACAAATGATCAATTATGCTTTAGCTAAGTATACACTACTGTAGTCAATATACTGTGTGATCCCAAAGAGTTTCATTTTTAATAGGTACATCACTATCGGCGGTCCCTTTTAAAAAACTGAAAGGAGGAACTTATAAGTCCACATGGTATACCACACACACATATATTCTGCATGAAATGAGACCAACATGGACCCACTAATAAAAATCAGTGGTTTATAACATATCTTGGACGGCTCTTCAATTATGCACTTGCCAGACCTTATCTCTTCTAACTTTCCATTTTCCTGAAGTGAATTTAAATCCGTCAAGCAAAGACATAAAGAAGAATTTCAACACGACTATGAAAGTGAAAAACCGGAGAATCAAGTAGCGATTTGTGCACTAGTTATTAGATAAAATAGAAGCCAAGAGGATAGGAGATTTAGGAGCAACTTTTGCAAATAACAGAATGAAAAGATTAACCATTGGGATTAAGATAAATAATGTTAGAGAGAGAATAGGTAAAAAGCCACACAGGGAACTAAAACCCCAGCAAAGGTGCAAAGGGATCCAAAGAGCACAAAAGTGAAGATAAAAAGAGCCCCATTTATCAAAAGCTGATGTAGACAACTCCTAGGATAATGTAGCTATACACAACATTTGTACCAAACTCAAGCTCATCATGTTTGCATAACTCAAAAAAAGGAGGAATAAGTATATTCTTTTTTCCAGAGAAAATGAATATTATCAACCTCAACAGAAGGAATCTCAATTCAGTTTTAGCACCTCACAACAGTTTAGTGCTTAACCCCATAAAACACATGAGAAATTTCCAGTTCACAACACCAATCAGAAAATCCAGGTCAATGCAAAGTATGCAATGGCAAGCCATCACACAGACTCAAAACAACAGATAAAAATAATAATTTAGGTGACAATTAGAACAAGAAATTGTCATCCCTTTCACAATTGCACGCCAACACACACAAAAAAACCAACAATTCATCATCAGTAACAATCAATCACACGATCCACATGACTCTGAGAAAACAAAGATAAGAGCAGATCTAATCAGCACCAAAGAAACGTACTTTCTCATCACCAACAATCCAACACAAAAAATGAGGTTGGTGGGGAGATTACCCGGTGGGGAGATTGTCGACATAGCTGATGAGCATCTTGAGCTTGGAGCCGCCCTCGGAGGCCAGGCCGGCGTGCATCTCCACAATCATGGCGTCGGCCACCTGTCGGAGCTTCGAGAGCGGGGTTGCGCTCCTCTCTTGGAGCTCGCTCAGGATCTCGGCCACACGAGCCCATCGCCCGGAGCTCTTCATCCGTTGCCGGATCACTAGCGTCGCCGCCACGCAGACGGCCGCCGTGCAGACCAACGCCGTGCCCACCACCACTTTCTTCCCCATCTTTTCTCCAGATGCAATCCACAGAGTGACAGTCGGGAAATTAAAGGCGCTGTCTTTCCGCGAAATTGAGAAATAGGGAAACTGGATTTGAACAGAGGGTGTGGAAATCGTCTAATCTAGAGAGCGGAAAAGGGGAAAAGGGACAAGGAAGAATCTCTCTCTCACAGATCGGAGAAGTGAAAAAAGGAAAAGGGAAAAGGGAAGAGCTTGATTTGGATTTTGGAGTCAAAATCTGGCTCTTCTTCCTCGCCTAATTTATTTCAGAATGAGCTCTAAAACCAACTTTATTTCCAAGAAAACATGTGATTAATTAATACTAAAAAAAGGGGAAAAAGAAATTGTGGCTTGAAGAAAAGGAAATTAGATTGGGGAGATATGGAAAATTTTCACTAGGATGGATAAAAATCCGTTTGTAACATGTTTTTATATCGGCTGCTATTTGGTACCGAGTGTAGTATTTTTGCTTAATTTTATATAAATATAGCATTGTACATTTTTAAAAGGTAAGAAATCTTATACTTTTTTATTTTTTGATCAGAAAAATCTTATATTTTATGCAACAAAGAGATGGGTGATCTTAATTTGGAGATAACATAAACTAACCAAATCTATAGGTAACATTGTGGATAAGATCAGTTTTGTGGATAAGATTAATTAGATGTTATTTTTAAACAAAGGGTAACAATAACACAATATTTTTTTTGGTCGGATAAAACTAACAAAATATACGATTGATAGATAGACCGTGGTAGAAAATATGAAGCGAAGAACTATGTGATCACGATCGAGCTTGATAACATGTTTGTTCATGTAGTCTTTTGATAAACCAGACATGCATGATTTTTATTCGTATAAATGAAAACTAATTAAGATGATAGCTCCATTAAAGGCTATAAATGAAAATAGACTGTAAAATATGCACTAAAAATTAAAATGAGAAACAATTGAAAACAAAAATGAGAAAGAGCGATGGTGAATTATGAGGATCGTTGGTAATGGGCTCTTTCCGTGCGGTCTACTCTTGTCATGACACGTAACTTGACGATGACGTTCCACCGTTTTTGTCTCATTTTCGCTGTCTTGTACGTACTACGGAGTATATTTTAGTAGTATTAATCTTCTTACCCTTTGGATCACATATTATGATGTATTAAATGTAGCATGATACTACATTATAAGGGCAATGATGAATAAATTTATATTACTTATATTTAGCTCTTTAATATGTTTTTTTTGGTCCAATGGTGGTACATTTCATGTTGAATCGACCCCTTAAGTAATACTCCGTAGTAAAGGGGAGAAAGGCGTAAAACCTTCTCACTAATATCGTTTCATTTACAAGACTAGAACTCAAAAACCTCTAGTTGATGGGGTGAATTCCATTCCATTCCATTCCTTAAGTTTAGTGTCAATTTGGCAGCAACAGCCCGCACCACCAGTGGAGAGGCTAGGTGTAAGCGGGGATGAAAGTCTATTGTTGAGACGCTCGATTCTGTACCATCATATCCTTAGGGGACAACGTTTCGGGAGCGAGAGTGGGAGGTGCCGAATGGAGCCTTAATATATTTGATGGCATGCATGCAATTAAAGGTTAATTTGTGTGTGAAAATATATGTCACGCATGCATGCTTAGGCCATCAATTCACTTCTCAATGGTACTCGTCCATAACTTGTGTAATGGAGAAAATGGTGTACACGTTATAATGGAATATCCTCTCTGGGCTAGGGTCTTGCGGGGCAAGTATTGCGACAACAGAACAGATGTTGACATGATCACTACCAAGCCGAGAGCCTCTTATATCTGGAGAGGGATTGAGCATGGTGCCAGCATTCTTCACCAGGGGGTCCGTATCGCAATTGGCAATGGTCAGCGTACTCTTTTCTGGATACATAGATGGTTGTGCGATCAGCCTTTGCAAAATCTCGTGTTGGCCCCGATTCAAGATGAGTTGCTAGGGGCGACGGTGGCTGAGCTGTGGACCGGAGTTGATTGGAATTGGTCTATTTTAAGTCCTCTGCTCCCCGCCAATGTCATTGAGGCGCTGAAGTCCCAGAGATTGACTCCTACTGATGGAGAAGCTCAAGATCGGGTTTTCTGGACTGCAAACTCATCAGGCCTGTTCTCTACAAAGTCGGCTGTCAACCTGATTACGCAGTCCAATGAAGTTAGAGATTTCAATTGGAAGTTTATTTGGAAAGCTCCCACTCAACAAAGAGTTAGGAATTTTCTCCATCTTGCAGCGCAAAACGCCATAATGTGCAATGCTACTAGGTACCGACGACACCTTGCCTCATCAAGCGAATGTCCGCGTTGTCATCAAGAGGAGACACCTATCCATGCTCTCAGGGACTGTACCTTTAGCCGTGAAGTGTGGAGTCGGTTCACAGAGGCTACGACCTCACGAAACTTCTTTACAGTGGAGTTAAAGCCATGGCTAAAGCTGAATCTCAAAGCTAGGGACCCCTGGAGCACTAAATTCAGTTTTGTCTGTTGGCTGATCTGGAAACAACGAAACCGTTGGGTGTTTGATCATAGGCCTGACGACGTCGTGAGGGTTGTGCAGGCGGCCATTGCAACCTCGGATGCCTACACCGAAGCTGAATATAGAAGATGCAGCCAATTAAAAACCCCCCATGTTTCAACGAGCCAGAGTGTTAGATGGAGTGCCCCGGAAGCTGGTTGGTTGAAATTGAATATTGATGGGTCGTCCAAAGGAAACCCCGGGAGGGCTGGTGGTGGAGGTTTAGTCCGAGACCATCACGGTTCCTTCATTGCAGGGTTTATGGCGAAGTTTGGATCCTGCTCTGCACTTCGAGCTGAGCTCCTAGCTGTCAAAAAAGGTCTTGAGCTGCTACAAACTCTAGACACATCTGCTGTTGTTGTGGAAACAGATTCCTCTAATGTGGTGGAGCTTCTTACCAAATCGCTCCCGACCACCCACCCGGATTATTCCCTGGTGGTCCACTGCCGCTCGCTTCTTCGGAACTCGTCTTGGAGAGTGGTAGTTAATTATTCCCCTAGAATGTCTAATAAAGTTGCTGATGCTTTGGCAAACATGGCTCTTGAGTCTGTTTTGGAGTCTTCTGTTTTTCATTCCCTGCCTCCTGGCATTTTGCCCCTTGTAATTGATGATTATGCTTAATAAAATTTAAGGGCCTTGCCCTCTTGGATGACCAAAAAAAAATAAATAATGGAATATCCTGACCGAAAATGCATTATTGTTATCTGGATAAAATTATTTTGATTTAACCCTTTTTCCATTATTAAAGAGAGTTAAAGAAAAAAAAGAGAGAGAGAGAGAGGATTGACTAATTTTTTATTTTTTATTTTGTTCCTTTGTGAAGCTTAGATATGTGTGTGAATATTCTTCATGTCGTTTGAGACTGGCTGCCTAAAGAGCCAAATCAAAGCAATTTTTAATTTAATATATTGAAAATGACATAAAACATTTCAGAATTCCGACCCCAAGCCGTACTCTCATTGGTTGAGCACTCATAGTAGTACCATGAAGTCTCGGGTTCGAGACTCCAGGGTGGCGGTTTGCCCTATTTCTTTTAGAGCTGGTTAGTAACCAGTTCTCATCCATTAATACTATAAGTCTTGTTTGAATAATCAAATCCTACGCATCAAATGTAAAAAAAAACACATATGTAATTATACTAGTACACTACATAGTACTATATTTGAAAATTTAATATCCCATTAAACATAAACCATTGCATATTTGCATAACATTCAAGCGAATTCTTAATGATAGTTCATAGTTGCCACTTTAATGGCAACGGCGCCATCAAAACCAACAACATATACATGTTTAATCTCGATAAATTTTGTCATTTTTGCTCTTCAAGTTTGGTAGCTAATACTTTTAGAGAAACTACATTTAACCATTCTTTATTTTACACTTGTTACAATTAATCACCTTTTATATTTTTTTCTACACTTAATCACTCATTATAATTATGTTCATTTAACTACCCATTTTAACAAAGTAAATGTCATTTCCTTCATTAAGTAAAGTAAATTACGTTTTTCCTTTCTTTTTAAATTTTATTTGCAATAAATAAATAAAGGAAAAACCATAATTGACACTTTCAAGTTATAATATGCCAATTTTTGCAACCTTTGCCTAACTTTCTCCACAATAATTCCTTTCCTCTATCCAATGGCGAAGAAGAACCACGACTTCACCGATGCAAAGACCATAGGTTTTGGATTTGATTCTAACGACTTTGAGCATCCCTTGGAGTCGATCATGTCTAAGTTGATAGACGACGACTCGAGATTCAAAAGATTGATATGTAGGCTTAAATCTAATGACGATGACATTCCAAGCTCAATTTATTTCTAAGTTCTTTTATTTATTGCAAATAAAATTTAAAAAAAGAAGGGCAAAAACATAATTTACTATACTTAACAAAGAAAATGACGTTTTTTATCAAAATGAGTGGTTGGCACATATTTACAAACAAGAGGTGGTTAAGTGTAAAAAAATAAAATAAAAAGAGTGATTAATTACAACAAGTGTAAAATAAAGTACGGTTAAATTCAATTTTCCCAATACTTTTTGCTCTTCAAGTTTGAAATTTTCAATCATTTTCCCATCTCCAAATAACACATTAAATTACTCATGAAAGGTCAGCCTCAGTGTTAGGTCTGATTAATGCAAAGCATTACCTAACTAACTAAACAACCCAGCAATCTCCATGCCTGAATTTGCTTCCAAGCAACAAGGCACATGATTTATGCCAACTTTTATTCTCCTTTACGGAACAATTCAACAGCATTCAAGAAGGCAAGGGCCCAATCTTGATAAAGTCCGTTACTGAAACTTCTTTGTTAAACAAAACAACAATACAGGTAAAGTCTAGCATTCAGCTAGATTAGGACTCGGCCTTGAGATATACTGTGAGTTTGAGGCTGCAAGCAGAGCAGCTCCGATCCCAGACCCACCGTTCAAGAACTCTGTCGCAACCGTTTTTGCAGCCTCTCTACCTAGCAGTTTGTCGAGAGTGCTTTCCATGGGACCACGAAACGCTTTCTGGTACTCAAACAGTCCTCCGTCCAAAGAAATCACTGACCTCCTAGTCTTGCCGCCTCCCACCGTATCCCTTCCTAGCTTCTTGACTATCGCGAGGATCCCAGCGGCTGTTAGTCGGGCCCCGCGAGTGGCCACTATGTCACAGACCCGGACGATGGTCTTCCTCGCCTTCAAGGAGGTGCTAGATATCTGGGCACATGGAAACGGTTGATGCAATGATCAACAACGGTTTAGGAAGTGGTTTTAATAATGCAAAAGAGTTTTTGTGTCTTTACCGCGAAGATTTCCGTAAGTATGCTAGACACTAAGCTGAGATCAGGCGAGTCGTCCTGCTGCATTAGAAGCATGTGGTGAGTCCTGCATTTAGGTATTTAGGTTGTTGGACGCCCTCCAAAGGATAGTACCCAGAAGTTACTGGTTCAACTTTGATGGGCAATGCCCCGAACCCAGAAAAAAGGTACAAAATGAGCTCTCACCTTAAAATGAAGGCAGTCTTGAGCTTTGGTGGGACAGTGTCACCAAACAAGGCGGCTTCTTCAGCCATCCTATGTAAAACTCTTCGCACAATCTCCCCCAAGTACATTCCGGAAATCATCTTTTCATAAATCTACAAGTGAAATTAAGAAGATGCTATCAGTGAAATCGACACACGCAACGTACTTGAGATCACTGATGTCATCGAGTAAACAGAGATCTAGGTAATTCACCTGTTCCCCGGGATTTAAACTCTCTGCATCAAGGGCAACATCATACTCTGTCAAAGGCAGGTGAGATGATCGGAAATTACCCCATTCCATATTTATCACCTACATAAGAAAGGTAACGCTTTGTAAGCTCTTTTGTAATTCCTTTCTCTGCTTGATAAGAAAGCAGCTATATGTCAAGCTCATAGTCAATATGTATATTTTTTGTAGACCAACTGGTCATATGAAGCTCACCATCTTATCTGATTTGGGTAGAGGACCATGCCACTTTGGGATTGCATGGACATGCTCAACATAGGCTGCATTTGTTCCGGTACCGAGAATAACCGAAGCAATGACATCTGGGTTGTAATATCTTCCCCCAGCCAGAGTTCCAACAGCATCATTTACCTGCACCATTTTGAAAGATGGCATTTCATCAAATCATTTTCAAATATATAGGCAATCCATGTCGCAGACGAGTAGGCCTCAGCATCAAAATCTGACTTGCCAGTGCGGACACGCGAATGTCAAGTCCCTTCTTCTCCATGGCTTTGGTCAGCTGTTCCACCACGTCTTGTTCAACCTGCATTGCACAATGGGCAGGGGTCAAACAAGGCTTGATTCATGGTAACAAGATAAAGTGAGCACACAAAATAGAGATCTTACAGCATCATCGATTTGAAATCCCTTGGTCCATCGAATGAGTACACCAGACGTGATTGATGTTTGTTTAACCGGAAATGAGAAGGTAAAGCCGAGCTCTCTTTGCTTATCAGGCTCGCGATGAAAACCCTCTCCTTCCGATGCAACGAACTTTGCAAGAGCATCCGCAATGTAGTCGAATAGTTCCTGAGCTTACAAAATCAAAGGAAACCTTGTGAGATAATGAAGCACCCATCAAGTGCAAGGAAAAAAGTGTGGCCACCTTAGCTGGTGCTTACATCTGAAGTCCCGGTCATCAGCTCGGGAGGGATTGAAACCTTTTCGAATTCTTGTTTAACAACACCTTGTTCTCTTCCGCCCAAGATCACTCTCAGCACGCGAAAGTTCGTGCCACCAAGGTCCAAACCATAGAAGAACCCACTCTCATCCCTAAATTCAAAGACAATTGTCATGAAATCTTCTTAAGGTAGACACATATGTACTTTAACATGTCTAAAAACTGGTATTTTCATGGATTTAAGATTGCATAATAATCATGCCACCAAATGGTCTCTTTGTAGTTCCTTACCACAAGTCCACCTGATAAACACAGAGCTCTTCCACATGAAGTAAGACCAGTATGAATCATTCAATTTCTTGGTTTTTAACATCATATATACTCTCAACATTAGTGCAGTAACCAGGATCTCCAAACTAAAGCCTAATCTTCAATTCTACAGCCAAAAAGGTAGAAACAAAAACAGCAATTCGTCAGTAGCAAACGATTAGCTGGGCGAGGTAAACTTACCCGGTGGGAAGATTGTCGGCATAGCTGATGAGCATCTTGAGCATGGAGCCGCCCTCGGATGCCAGGCCGGCGTGCATCTCCACAATCATGGCGTCGGCGACCTGTTGAAGCTTCGAGAGGGGAGTTGCGCTCTTCTCTTGAAGCTCGTTGAGAATCTCGGCCACACGAGTCCATCGGCCGGAGCTCTTCACCCGTTGCCAGATCACTATTGTCGCCGCCACACAAACGGCCGCCGTGCACACCAACGCCGTTCCCGCCACCACTTTCTTCCCCATGTTTTGTTTTCAGATGCAATCACAGATCTTTCCGCGAAATTGATAATAGTTGAACTGGATTTGGAGAGAGGATGTGCAAATCGTCTAATCTAGGGAGTGGAAAGGGGGAAAAAGGAAAAAGCCAAGAGCTTGATTTGGAGTGAACGCCTCGCTCTTCTTCCTGGCCTAATATGTTTCAGAAAGGGCTAAAAAAACCAGCTTTCTTTAATTGAACGACCATTTTAGTGGCAATGCTCTCAGTGCTCAAATTGCACACTATTTTATTGTGTAAGACGCTGACATTTTGTTCCCTTTTCATTCATCTGTTAAATGCTCAAATTTTCACTTTCTGAGCATTGTTAGTAAGAGAAAACAACAACATGATTAACCAAATAGTAGTACTAGTAGCAGCTTTCTGATAAAGAAACATACACAAAGGAGAATCAAGAAGAACAAAGAAGGAATTTAATATCACAATGAAAGACAGACATATCAGTTATCAGACAAATTTGCAAATGGCCTTCTCCAAAAATCTTCAATCAACTGCTGAGCTCAGCACGAGTAGGAACAGCAGGGATCAGAAAGTTTCCGAATGGAGAATCCATAATTCTGAAGTTTGCTGTGGACCCATCTTTTTGAGCTTGGGACACAGCAAAGTTTCTTGCTTGTTGAATCTTCAGAAGACCACCTGATGGTTTTTGTGGTGAATTAACCTACCATTTTTTAATTACCCACAAGGGTTAGACCAAAAAAAATGATGGTTACTTTAGGAACAAGCTCAATTGAGTATGACAATAATCATCGTACCTTGGGAGTGTTTTCTGTTGCAGAAACCACAAGCTTGTTAACCCTAATCAAAACAAACACTTCATTGATTAGTGTTCCAAGTTGCACGTATTAGAAATAGCTAATCGAACAAACCCTAATCAGCAAAATTAAGTCCAAGATACAGAGAGAAATCTAATTCAGGGATTGTTTAACTTTCCTAATAGCACCCAAATTTCACAGAGAATTGAAAAGAAATGATCTTGGAATGAGGAAAAGATACCTTCTTGGTGGCGGATTCAGTTTCCTGCGCTTTGAATCGAACTCCATCTTTGGGGGAAATTTTAGACAGCGAAGAAGAAAGAAAAGTGTATCATGATTTCATGGCTGATCCCTTATTGGACCGTAGAAGTGATCATTTGGGCCTGAAAATGGGCCGAATGTTTGGATTATGGGCTTCCATAAACTCTCAAAATTTAGTACTTAAAAAAAGAACAAATTACGCGGTTTGGATAAGGTAAAATAACCCCACACTTGTTGTGACTTTGTTGAATGACATTATGTCATGTTATCACGCGGTATGCAATGTATATTGTATAGTGTATAACGTGGGCAAGTGCAAAAATTAGGTAACAAAATAATTCTAAAACCATTAATCAAGATTATCCAGCAATAGGTGCAAAGTATGGCCTCATAAGATTCCAACAGACTAGATTAGATTAGATTATATACACATGAAAATGGCAATAAAAAAACTCTCATTCAAAGGAGTAGTGGAAAGAACAATGGCATTTCACAAAGGCTAATTCTTTTTTTTCTTTTTTTTTTTCCTACATGGGTATGGGAGGCCTATTACACATGGTTGACAAAAAGGAGCTACTTGAAGAAACCCTCTTTGAGATTGATTGTTTTGGAGAGCAAAGCCTCTTCATGTACTGTTGAGGATGGCCATCTAAGCCATGAGCATAGCTCTTGCACATCTTCATCCTCATGTTGTAAGGGTTCTCCTTCTTTGGGAGATCTTCCAAGCTCTGAACACTTGCCAATGATGTGAAAGATTGGGACTTTCCTCCATAGTATTTTGAAAGACCTCTCCTGTTACACACCACAAGCCAAAACAAGAAAACAAATCAGCAAAAAAGAAGATCACAGGCTGTGTAAACACAAGTTTCTGAATCTGGGTTTTGGGCAAAGATGGAAACTTTTTCTTACTTGATAGGAAGCTGGGTCATGAGCTCAGAGAGTTCAAAAAGAGGCCCATCTTTGGAGGAAGATTCAGATGCAGAAGGAGAAGAGGTTGGGGAAGGGGATGATGCATCTTCTATTAGATCTGTGATTGTTGAAGATGAAGATTCTGAATCTGAATCTTCTTCTTGGGTATAGCCAGAGGAGATGGAATCAGAGCTCTGGATTTGTTGAAGGTCTGGTTGATCAGCCTCTTGTTGTTGTTGTTGTAGATCTTGGAAGCTTGAGATTTCTTGCCTGCCCATTTGAAATCTTGGAGATTTTGCAGCAAAAGAAGATCAGATAGATAGAGAGGAAGAAAGAGATGGGATTAGGTTATTTTGTTTCAACAAGCAAAGGACATCTTATGAGAAAGGGGACTTGGCATCAGCCTTATTTATATAAAGCCAGAGAGAGAAGATAAGATAAGGAAAGCAAGATATACGTATTAAAAAAGAATAACAAAATTTAGGTTTGGTGTCCTTAAGCTTTAAATGATTTTGGGTGGTGCCTTAAGTTTTGTATTTTCCTTCATTTATGTCTTTAAAGTTTATGTTTTTTACTTTTCTTTATAATCTTGGTCGAGAAGGATATTTATAATCTTCTCAATTCTCGACTCACGAGATAAGATGAATCTAATAACGGCTCAACAGAATGAGAACTCGGACTAGTACTCAAAATTGATTCTAAATACCCTTAAAACATACTCGGAAATGACTTGTTTAAAGAATCCAACCCTACTAATATAAGGCTGAAAAATAAGATAGCACGCGTAGATTTTTTAAGTTGAACCAAAAACAAACTCAATCGACAAACTCAAAACCTTAGGAACACAACCAAAATATCCATAAACTCAGGACACTAACAATAATTTACTTAGAATAAACGTTTGCCTTTTCTCTGCTAATAGTGATGTTTAATTTCAACCAAAAAAAATAGTGATGTGTAATGGGTCAGAATTGGTGGTGCACAAAGGAAGCAAATTGGTCAAGTTAATGGAGCAAAATTGGGGTTAAAACTGCATGACCCAATTGCTTATTACTAATCTTTAATGAAATCCACTGTTGGGCGTCGTTGTCAAGTAGCAGTAGCAAATGGTTTGAAATTGAAACCCATTAGCGTGGCCTTTCCCACTCTACAAGGAAGAGGATAAGGATCCAATTGCCTGTCTCAAAGGCATCCAAAAATCTGACTCATCATACGTTTTCTTTTCTTCGCTTTTTTCCAGTCTTTTGTTATAAGCTGTCTGTCCACTTTCTCTTTTTTGGGTATTTTTTTTTATCAAAGTAAAAGGTTGCGTCGAGTTCTGCAAATGTTTGGGGTTTCCCAGATGGGCAAACATTACCCGAAAAGGATTAATTGAGGACACCTGCAAGTGGAAACTAATTAGCAGGCCAACATTAACCGAATCTCCTTTTTTACCGTTTAAAAGGGTAAATTACTGGAGTAATTTGTTATTGTAAAAAAGGAAGAGCATTAATTTGTACAAATTCCTTGTTAGAATTGCACAAATGGTTCACTAATAAGGTGCTTTACACTAAGGATCGGTTGTACAAGTAACTCCGTGACCCTGAGCAGAAGAAGGAAAATACTAGAAGAATCTACTTCCCTTATATGTATAAGGATACTATTTTTGGAGGATCTCACCCCGCTAACGGAACACGTTACCTATTCTAGTATTTTTGAATGAAGCCTAAACTGCTCACTAAATTGAACTTTTCAAACAAAACCATCCGTTGGATATAAACTTTTACAAAACAACTTGGGAGAGTCATTAATGCTAATTATTGTTAGAATCTTGATCAGATTAACTATTCTAAATATCAAGTGTACGCTCCTAAACTAATGTTTAGTGTATGATAATATCTATATATATTAAGATTACGGATCCAATTTGTAACATTGTTGACCCGTTTTCTTTAGTCAAAGTGCACCATAATCTGATAATTATCTAACTTTAAAATAAGAAATCCCAATACATTTGTTTGGTCAATAATTATTTTGGAGAATGTTGAACTTTTAATCCAACTAGTTGAAGACCCGTACCATGTACGGGTAATGATCATTTTTTTCGTTAATTTGTGTATCTACTATAATCTATACTATAAATTAATTCTTATATATAAATAGATTAAAATGGGAATTGAAAAGTTAAGTTAATTAATATTTATCTTTTATAGAAGGAAATTTTAAAGATAGATAATATTGTTTCAAAGATACATATTAGATGAGTAAGAAAAAGGATAAAACTAAAGATTAGATAATCAAAGAAATTTTAAAGATAAATAATATGCCTTTAAAGATACATATTAAAGTTAAAGATTAGATAATTTGGAAAAGTAAAACATATAAAATTGTTAATAAAGTGGGACCAGAATTAACGTGGAGGCTCGAAATTCTCCGGCTTTAATATATAGTATAGATTTTATGATGTCAGTTTTGCAAACCGATCCAAACAAATTATCTGGAAGTCTCAAACAATCCAAACATGGGTGTTAGTGGCAACGCTCTACAAATTTTAATTTAATGGGTGATTTATGCAAATTCGTATAAATTGTCCAAATAATATCTACACGTATAAACTATCCAAAATTTATTAGACAAAATAATTTAATTTGAATTAAATATAATCATACTATAATTGTGTATTATTAATAAGTGAAAATATGCATAACTTTAGTCATATACTCGTAATATATATGCAAAATAATTTTAGTGTTGAAGACATATTCATATATCATATATGGTACGATGTATTAACCTGCTGCAATTAAATGTTGATTTTGGCAAATTACCCATAGCTTAATTCATCCAAAATCATTCGTTGTGCCTACTTCTAACCCCCACCCCCCAAACAACCCATTGGACCTACAGATTATTTCAAGACTACGATCAATTTATTAAATGTGTACGAACGAAACATTAAGTGTCCGTTCAACTGTTGCGCCTTCAGATGCATGTTCCGTTAACGAGAACGAAACTCTCTACAAAGTGGCTTTCCGCTAGTGTTTTTCTTCCCTCTGCTTCTCGTAGTTAGTAAAGTGGAACAAAGCCTAAGTATTGAACTCTATTTTTTCATTGGAAAGCCAAGTTGTATATGTATTAGTTTAAATATTACAACATGCTCAATGTCAATTATATAGTATCCCACCATGTTCCCGTCTATGGTGTTCTTCAAGACAAATCTCCTCCATTCTCTCAAGACATAATGACTTTAGTGGAGGATTATAAGGAGAAGAAGCACTTTGGATTCCAATGCCTCCTCCAAATTAAACCAAACAATTAACGCCTATCTTAGCTTAAAGAAAAGTGTTTGGTTATCGGTAAACTCACACTTGGCACATCCTTGTTAGTTTGGTTAGGCCTTTCACCTGTTTCCTCTTATCCAAACTCAACCAATTAGGGGCATTTCAAATGCCAAGTCACAATACCTCATACCTAAATTAAATGTTGCATTCACCGACACACCCATGAACCAACCTTCAAGAGACCTCAATTTCCAACCTATTACAAAACTCTACGTGTAATTTTTGAGTACGTTAAAAATATATGGCGGTGAAAAATCATAATAAAAATATTATCGGATAATAAGATAAATAATTTATCAAGATTATGTATTACTCCGTATTAGGCATGCTAGTCCCGGCCAACGTGTTTTTAATGTGAAATGTCATCTATTTAAACATGATAAATGAGTTTAACACTTCGATCACTCTTTTTAAAACTATTCTGGGAATATCACCATAAAGAGTATGCATATCCAGACAATTCCTATAAATTTTGAAAAATCTAGCCTAAGATCAGGGACGGAGTGAGCGGTGGGTTGACCCACCCTAAAACTAGAGTATACATTAGAGTATCTACATTAATGGTAGGCCAAATATGAACTTTTAAGTGAAATCAGTTGAACTAGAAAAAATGGAAGCTACGATGCTATTGTCTTGTTGTTGTCTCCATTCTTCCTTTTTTGGGTCTTGCCTTCAACTTTCCTTTGGTTGACTATTAGTTCTAGATTGTAATCCACTTGACCCGACTTATAGTCGAAATCTTTTTCGAGTCCGGTTCGTTTGGTGGCTCACTAGATTTCGAGTTCGGTTCGTTTAGTGACTCGCTAGATCTTAGCTCAGGAAACCACTCGTTTAGCCTTTAATTTCTTCTGCGATTTTACTTCAACTATAACGGTAATATGCTAAACAACATATTTTTGTTCTAACCTGTAATTATCAATCATATTCATAAATTTGATCATCTTGAGTTGAATACGAGTTAATTCCGCGTTTGCCCTTTTGACCCCCATAAAAAAAAAGATACACAACATATATGGTTTGACATATCTTGTTATGAATAATCTCATTTAGTACCATTTTTCCTTCAATTTGATCAAAACAAAAACAAGCTCATGTGGCACCAGCCATGGAGTCTCAAACTCTATAGCTCAACATCATCTCAGGCAACAACCTACGTAAATCAAACCTCTTCTCTTCCACCCTCCACCCTTACGTCGTCGTTTAGATCTCCGACACCATGACCAATTTCCCGGCACAGAAAACTTCGATCGCCACCAATGGCGGCCGTACTCCCATATGGAACCACCAACTCACTTTCCTCATCCCGAGCACGGTCGAAATGTGCTACCTCACCCTCCACCTCCGGATCCTCTCTCAACACGCTCTCGTATCCGATGACCTCATCGGCGAACTCCACATCCCGATCATTGATCTCTTCCACTCCGTTTCCGGCTCACTGTCCCCAACGCTCGTTAGTTACCAAGTCTTCAAGCCCTCAGGACGGCCAAACGGCACTGTACTTTTCTCTTACGGGTTTGTCAATAAGATTCTCAGTGGTGACGAATCGGGCTAGCCAGTCATCGGATACCCGATGAATCCATACCCTAGCAGATCTAGGAGGACCTTGAAAAGGAACTCTAGCAGTGCGTAGACAAGATTGAAACCCATTTTTTTGAAATGGAATGAAATGTGTAGTGTATAGTGCGAAATGAAATGTGTAGCATTTTCCTTTCCTTTCTGTTGCTCCGCAGAGTAGTATTCTTATAGGAGAGGGGGGCATTGATTGACACCTTGCATTTAACCAAGTGCATTTAACTAAATTGGAAGATGACGGGTTCGAATGGGTTGTCTCGTTGTTGTGGTTGGCACCTCCTATGGAGTATCTCCCTCCTGTGGTACAAATACCAGTGGCGCAATTAGAGTACCTATATTGGTAGGCCAAATATTGGTAGGGCAAATATTGGCCTTGGGAGGAAAGAGAGCGGTGGGTTGACCCACCCTAAAACTAGAGTATACATTAGAGTACCTACATTGGTAGGCCAAATATTGGCCTTTGGAGGAAAGAGACAATAAAAAAAATATTAAGAGTGAAGAAAAAAGAAAGGAAAGGGTGAAGGCCGGCCTTGCTCATGACTTTTTATGATAAGATGACACATGTAGAAAAAGTACAAAATCATCTCTTTAAATAATTTACTATAAAAAAAATAAAACAAAAGGATGAATTTAACAATTTTGAGACCAAAAAAGATGACCAACCACTATACATACTCTTAGAGTATATACATTGGTTGGCCAAAATTTTGGCCTTAAATTAGAAAAATATTAATAAAAAGGAAGAAAGTGGATGAGAGAGAGTGTTGTTTTAGTCATGGTGATGGCTAAAAGTGTAGTTTGGTCTTTGAATGTGTGAATGACAATTGTTCATTGTAGAGTAAAGTGGAAATTTTTGAAAGAAAAAAGATGTAAAGTATAAAAAAGATATATTATTTTAATTTGATGACCAATTTTTTTGGCCTACAATTAACTTTACTCTTAGGCTCCGTTCGGATAGAGCGTTTTTACCTAGCTGAAGATGGAGATGGATGAAGACGCTGGTTGACAGTGGTGTTCGGCAGCTAGTGGGCGACCGAGATGGAGCGTGTTGGGTAGCCGAAAATGGCCAATTTTCGCACCCTTGTACCCCCAGATGGCAGATGAATTTGTAGCGTTCTGTCCGCTAGCTGGTCCTTATTTTCCACCAATCCCCTCGGTCCATTCTTGTCTGTGGTGAAGCCTACTTCCCCGAATCTCTCTATCGAAGGCGGTACAAGGCTAGTGGCGGCGACCTTCGAAACCCTAGAACCACTTCACCCAGCTCCTTCTTGTTCATAGTATCGACGACGACCTTCCTCGTCGTCCTTTCTTTTGCTTTGGTGAAGGCTTCCGTCGACGGCGCCGACGTAGAGGTGTTCGTCCTTGGAACCCTAGATCCAGTTCTCTGTCAGTGGCGACCTTCGTCCTTGGAACCCTAGAGCCACTTCTCCGTCGACGGCGCCGATGTAGAGGTGTTCGGAGGCTCGCACCGTGGCTTCAGTTGGAAAGGTGGAGCATGCCGCCGGGACCGACGGTGAACGACGAGGGTCTGGGAACACGAAATGGATCCAAATTGGGTTTCAATTTGCCAAATTTGAGTCACGTATTACTCACGTGCTATAATAAAAAGATCTTTTCTAATGAATCGAAGGGTATTTACGTCCTTTTCCGTTAGCCATTTTTGGATTCGGCTAGTTATAATCCCGAACACTCATTTAATTTTTACTGATTCCGCTACCTAATTCAGTCCCAGCTAGACACAAAAATCCAGCTGCCAGTTCCAGTCCCAGCTAGTCAGTACTCCCCAGTCCCAGCTTACACTACTCGTGCCAAACGGAGCCTTAGTAGTAAGAGGAAAAAGTTAAAAAACAAATGGCTAGTTCAAGTGGTAAGCATTCGTATTGCCTACCTCCAAACGAGAGTTCAATACTCTTTAGCTGCTAAAATCCCCTTTTCATTTTACAAACGTCAGTATTCCTCATTTTTTCTGTTTTTTACCCTATCTTTTTATTATTTATAATTTTTGTTGGGCCGTCCAAAACTTGAGCCCACGAACACAAGAAAGATAGGCCCGTAAATGCCCTCAGCAACGGCTAGCGAAATCAGGCCCGAGAAGTTCGCCTCTCAATTAAAGGTGGACGTTGACTGTAGCAAGATGAAGATCTCCCAACGCCAAGCTATAACTACAAGTGCGATATTTCCGGGATTGGAGATACGCTCACCAACGGCTCAATTAGGGGGAATAGTTTCGATATAAAAGGGGGGATGAAGCTCAAATAAGGACACGAGATATCGAGCACTCAGCACCCATAATCTTTCAAGCAATACTTACCATTCTCACAACAATCTCATCGATAGCAATCTTTTCCTTTTAGAAAGCATATTGTACTCAAGTCCTTTCAGTTGTATCCAAAAGCAACATCAAAGAGATTAATACAACCATCATCATCATTCACGCTATTTCTCTAATTTCTGCACTTGTTATTCTCATTATCGTTTTTTGTTCATTGTTTCTAACACGTCGTGGCGACTTTGTGACTAGGAGTCCCTCATTATAGCGAAGTAACGTGTTTACACGGTTAATTCGCCCAAAACAATTTTTATCCTAATTATTTTCTAATTTTATTTCTTAACCTAAAGTCTAGCCTACCCAAAAATTAGACTGGCTCCGTCCCTGCCTAAGACGATAGGTCACACCATTTAACAAGGAATTGGACAAAGGACGAAGATGGGTTATGATTTATTCATCGTATGCATTCATTGAGTGGTGTTAAAATGATTTGTGCATAAATTTGTTCATGTAATACAAACGGTATTTGGTATCTCGGAAAAAAAAATGAGTAAAACGAAGTCCGTTTCGAGTTGAAGACAACAAAACTCGTAGTTGACTGTTGAACAAGTCGACAACAACCACTTGTACGTGGCTTGCGCAAAGCAAATATCCAAATTAACATGCATATTGGATTGCGTGCCCAAATTGAACAGTTTGAAGCCTAGAATTAGAACTCCATAGAAGAACGAAAGGTTGAATAATTTTTTATTTTTTTTATAAGGTAAGAATTAGGGTCACCGCAAGTACTACTTGGGCTCGCCTAGAGCATCCACAAGGGATGAGAACTGGTTACTAACCAGTCTTAAGGAAATAGGGCAAACCGCCGCCATGGAGTCTCGAACCCGAGACCTCATGGTACTACCATGAGCGCTCAACCAGTGAGCTGATGCGACAAGCGCAACAAACTTAAACGAAAGGTTGAATAATGATAAAACAACACCCACCCCACCAACCTATGATATCATCTTTTTATTCTAGACTAAGGCCATTGATGTATACTCTTCTTAAGTAAGACTGCCCGAAAGCAATTAAGGGTGAAATAAAGATAATTTGTGACTTCTAAAGAAGTGGGTGATACAGTGATTAAGTAGGAAATTCCCAAGTATTACGTACGAAATAGCTTATAAATATAAGCTTTTTTTTTTGGTCGAAAAAATATAAGCTTTAATTGAGCCAATCCAACTCGCCAATGAAAATCCGACCATAGAACATGGGCGGTCAAAAAACATAAAATAAATAATTGTCAACCAAAATAGCCAACTTACTAGGACTTTAGACTCCTCATTTTGGGTCAAGCAAAAACTAGATTTAAGTCGGTGTTTGGGTCCACGCACAATGATACGATGGGCGTGATGCAGAGATACAAGGAATGATTCGACCAAAAAAAAAGATACAAGGAATGAAGTTGCAGTGTAGTTCGATCAATATAGATTGATGCACATTCAATATTTTGCAAATTTGGAAATAATTTTGAGGACGACTAGGGTTTGAAAAAGGACTGATAGAATGCATTAGCATTAGCATTTATACTGCAATTCAGCTCCAAGGGCACGTCTTATGATCGAACTAGACGCGACTTGCTTCCTCGACAACCTTTCTCATACAAAACAACTCTCACCTCATTCGTGTATTAGCACATAATGATCGGCTAAGGTCTTTGTAAGATCGGTCTCTACACCTGGTTGATGAAGAGTATAACAGTTCTTCGAAACCAAAAGAGAGAGCACAATGAAGTTGATGAATCGAACCTACAGTTCATACATCCATCGATTTAGTTTGTCCAGACAATTCAAAACATGTTTGTGCAAAACCAAATGGGGGGCCATAAATCACTATCTATATATATCGTCTATCACACACACACACAAACAGTTATTACATGCACTTGTTTCATATCTCCACTACCAGAGACAATGTCTGGGTAGCAAGTGCAGACTTTGGCCTAGAATCATATGGAGAACCCCCCAAAAAATTTGGGAAAACAAAAATAATAGGGTAGTAGTTTGTATCCAAAAGCTCAAATTCTCTGAATGCATTATAAAATTATGGTAAGGCCTTGAATTGGTTTGGCTTAGAGTCCCTGCTCGACGAGGTAATCGCCCAGCCTCTCGACAACCATGTTGCATTGCCCAGGGGTCACTGGCTCCTCGTAGATGCCGAACATAAGAGCTTGCCCAGTCTTCTTTATTGTCACGCCTCCGGTTCCCTGGTTTATAGATCACACCGAAACAACGACACAATGTAAGGTTCTCCCTCCATAATTCTCCTATATATGCAACATGGCATTAGGATCAAATTGAATGATGGATTTACCTTCTTGCCACGAATGACAGCTCCTGCTTCGCCTTGAATGACCATGTACTTGGCACCGCCGAGAAACAATCCTGTGGGAGCCAGGCTTCCTGGCTCGTTGAAATCATTCATTATGCCAGTGATCTCGTCAGGTTTGCACTGAAACAGAAAGCCAATTCAAACCACATTCATAGTTGTGAAACAGAAAACCAGTTCAAACAAGATGCAAAAATTCATAAGCCCCTCCTAATCTTCTACGACTGTAGCGGCATCTATTGCAAACTATGCAATTAGCAGTTGAAGATCTCATCTAATTTGTTGTTAATTAGACCTAGATTCAAACTCACTTTTCTGCACAATTCCGTCAATCTAGGTCAAATTGAATTTGAATCAAAACTCAGATTTCTCCACCACAGCACAGATCTGAACTAATTCGGCGGAATCGAAACGCCTAGAAACTACCTAATCCAACACATAGCCGAAGATCCGGTTCGATTGAACAAAAAATCAAATTACAGTCTCAATTCGAAACGAAAAGATGAAGAGAAAGGGGGAACTAGGAGACCTCGGGGAAAGAGGAGCTCTGAGCCCAGACGCTGCCGTCGTGGCCGAGGATGGCGGCGGCGGTGAGATTGTGGCCGGTGTTATCAATGTCGCACATCAAGTGATCGTCGACGTACGTTTGCCACGACATTTTCTACTCCTCTCAGTTTCTGTTTCTCTGCAAATCCACTATTCAGGAAAAAAAAAAAAAACTCCTTCCTTCCTTCTTCTGTTGAATGTTGGTTTGAGGTGTTTGATTTCTTCGCGATTCAAATAAATAGGAGTATTTTTAGTTTTTTCAAATTTTCGGCAATTGATTTCCCTATTTCAGAAAAGGAAACGGGAGAGACAGGCGGATGGACAAATTAGCGCCATCCACGTCGTTCGCCTTTATCGTAGGAGACGGTGATATTGTAATTTGAAATTCCTTCTTCTTTTTGGCTCGTTTTTACGTATTTGCCCTCCCGTTGCGATGGTATTCACTGTTTACCCTTCCGACCGCTCATATGGGCTCTAATTCGTATTGGGCCGATCTCACGAGTAGGCCGCATGTAGATCATGATCGGCCCAATCCCTCTCTTTTTTTTCACAAATATTAAAACACTTTAATTTTCTCTCTTATTTAATTTAATTTACTAATTACACGTTTGGCTTGAATAGATGAATGAGTATCATTTTGTGAAAATTAGAAGAAAAAAAATGATTTGAAGAATGGAAAATTAAAGTGGGTAAAAAATTAAGCCCAAACCGACAATCGGTAATTATTTTATGATTGCTTAGTGTCGTGTTTTTTTTGTTGAGGACACCACCATGAGAATCGAATCGCTTCAAGGATGAGATTCCAACACCATACCAATTCAACTTCATACCTTGTTCCCTTCTCATACCCGAAATTATACCAAACGTCTTCTGAGTACTATCGTTGTAGGCTTAACCACTTGATTAGATGCCCGAAGGGTATCCAAGTACACCTCACAGGCTCACACGCATTTTTTTTACCTCTTCTGTAATAGCAAATCACTATAGTACATTTGTTTAAAGCACGTGAAAAAAATCCATGGGTGAGTGAATGAAATTGTATTTGTGCACAACAATAAATTGCGGCTAGCAAATTCCCCCCGTTCGAAACCGAAAGCCTGCAGAAAGGAACCAACCAACCCAGGCAAATAGACTCTTGTATTCTTCAGCCATGGAACGGCTGCTCCGAAACGCCGTCGTTTCGCTAGCGATCCTCTGCCTCCTCTCCGGCGCCGTCCGTTCCGAATCCCTCCTAAAAATGCCGTCGGAAAACTCCGTACGATCTCCCAAAGATCCCGCCTTTAGCAACCGGAAAATGATCCGGCTGAAAACCGGCGACGACTCGTATTGCGAGAGCTGGAAATTCGCGGTCGAGAACAACGACGCCGGCGCCTGG
Organism: Polygonum aviculare; assembly: GCA_934048045.1. Lineage (NCBI taxonomy): Eukaryota > Viridiplantae > Streptophyta > Magnoliopsida > Caryophyllales > Polygonaceae > Polygonum > Polygonum aviculare. The sequence continues at coordinate 19,122,934 of OW204031.1, forward strand.
GACACCGTCCCCGAACGGTGTGTCCAGTTCGTCAAGAGCTACGTCACCGGCGACAGGTACCTCTCCGATTCCGAGGTCGTCGCCGCCGATTCGCTGGCCTTTGCCAAGAACGTCTCCGTCGCCGGAGACGGCTTGGATTGCTGGATTTTCGACATCGACGAGACCCTTCTGTCGAATCTGCCTTACTATGCTGCCCATGGCTACGGGTGAGATCTCGATTTGTCTTTGAATTGTATCAACTGATTTGATTGTTCTCCAAGATTGAAGAAAAGGTCAACTCGGTTATATTATGATTAAGCAAATGTAGAGTATTAGTATTACATTAGTAAATAAGGCTCAATGATTGATTTAGGCTCCCTTCGTAAAAAAAGGGTCAGCTTAAATCATCCTTATGGTAGGCGTTATACAAAAAGTTTCCAATCGGTTTTGTCCTCCGTGAATGATTGTTCTAAATTCTGATCGATCATTGAGATTTGGGGGTGTTGAAGCCCATACATCGGTGAATTATGATTGTCCAAAGTCCATAACAAATTAGAAAATTTGAATAATTGAAAATGATTTCAGTATGTTTTGTATGGTAGGTGGGCAGGTGGCCACAATATATATTTTTCCCTGTCAATGTCAAAGTCATTAATCGTTTAGTCCTAGACATTTCTTCTTCCTTTTTTCGGTCGAATCAATGATTGTAGACATTTCAAATTTGGTGAAGTTAGCAGAACATGAGGGTCACACTAATTTTACCAACCATTCAAAGCTGTAGAGATCAACCTCATATGTAACTTCACTCTGTGTACCAGTGTAGTACTAAACAAAACCTGATCAAGCTGAATTTCATTCCTACTACTCCTGTGTGTGTCCATTAACAATGAGAACTTTGCTGCATCTTTTCTCTGCATTGACTTAGATCCGAGACCTACAACAGTACAGCGTTTGACGAGTGGACTGAGCTGGGCGTTGCGCCTGCTTTGCCGGCGAGTTTGAGCCTCTACAAGGAGCTGCAGAAGCTCAACTTCACAATAGTTCTGTTGACAGGAAGGAGCGAGACTTACAGAAACATCACCGTGGAAAACCTACACTTTGCTGGCTACACCAACTGGAAAAAGCTTCTGTTAAGGTAATTCAGCCACTTCCAAAGGTTAAAAGAACGACAAAACCCATATTACTACTTACTTTGCATCTCTTAACAAAATCTCCATGTTTGTGATGTGATACTACTGGCAGGGGCGAATCCGATGAAGGGACATACGCCATTTTTTACAAATCGAAGAAGCGGATGGAATTGGAGGCAGAGGGCTACAGGATCCACGGGAACTCGGGTGATCAGTGGAGCGACTTGTTAGGGAACGCGACTGCTGTGAGATCGTTCAAGCTCCCGAATCCAATGTACTTCATCAGCTGATCATGGCTCGATTGGTTCAACAAGTTATACTATGTAACAAGTACCATGATCATATATTTTGCGACCGACAACCATTATTGTTGTTGTAGTTTCAAGACATGGCTTCTTGTGTTCATTTCAAACTGCAAAATGTAGTGGCAAATCACTTTGTGACTCGTCCATGTAATAATTTTTAAGAGGCGGTTCATGTCCGCAATCCTTATCCCATGCTCTTGCTCGTTCTCCAACCGACGATTTTGATATCGAATATTCTCCTTTCTACGTTCCCATTCCCTGTCTAGAGGTCGTTGAAAAATAGTTTCGTTTCGAGGGATGCAGGATGCCAAATGCACCACCACCAAATCACAATCAACCCTTTAAATCTCTCAAGAGACGATGAATTCTGATCCTGGCGCGTTCGCTATCCCTATCATGTCTCATGAATCATGTGTGTGCTTAGCAACTACACATCGTCTCTTGTAATCCAGAATCTTTAAAGACATATTGATTACACTAGCTCGTCGCCTTGTTGGCGAAGATAATTTGAAGGATATTTGTGGTCACAGTTCAAGATAAAATGGGTTTGATTTATGTCTACATAATGTCATGTAAGCATGAGACTCATGTGTATTTGCTTACCCATGGACAGTGGCGGAGCCAGAAAATATCGGAAGGGGGGGCAAAGTCAGGTATGAGAACTATAATATAGGAAAATGTACTAATATTACTTGTATTATTTTAAATAAATAAATGCAATATATGCTGATAGGATATTAATTAGTATCAACAATATGCTTATGCAATATAAGCAAAATATAAGCTAGTTTTTTTTGGTTGAACGTAAAATATAAGCTAGTACTCCCTCCGTCCCATAATGTTTGTCCACTTTCTTTTTCCGTCGTCCCAAAATGTTTGTCCACTTTCCTTTTATATCAATAAATTTTTCCAATCTTACCCATATTCAATCTCTACATTTACCTCCATTATCCAACTTTTCCACCTACTTTATCTCTTTTCAACTTTTATCCCCTATAAATTTCCAAAAGTACCCTTATTAAATCATATCTCTTACTTACTTTATTCTACTTTTTCACTTTCCAATACCACTTTACACCTTTCATTAAAAACCGCAAAAACCGTCCTTTTGGACAAACATTATGGGACGGAGGGAGTAGTAGTTTGCAAAATAAATCATCAATTCTTATATATCTATACTTGTATGAAAAGTACAAATAAATACTCAAAAAATATTAATTACTGATTAAAATAAACAAAAGAAACGAAACGAAATTCATGAGAAAAATGTAGAAGTGGGAACTGGGAAGTAGTATTAGCCGGAAGGGAGCTTTATTAAGAAACCTGTGGGGAACAAAAATCAAGAAACTTAATTAAAGATAATGCATCCGTGAGGAGTCGAACACATGACCCATTAAAGCAAGGGTGGGCAGTCTACCACTAGACCAAAGCATTTTAAACATTTATTCCTTCTGCTTTAGAAAATATACACTACTGAGGAGAAGGAGAGAGTGGGCAGCCGCCCCCCTTCGCCCCCCCTGCCCATGGACCACATTGTTGAATCACGAATCCATGATACGTAGAGTATTTGCCTAACCAAAACATATTAATTGTTCATACTTATGTCCTTAACATAAAAAGCTTATGTTGCTATGTTTAGTAATTAGCGGATTTTCATACTATAAGGAATAAAAAGAGAGAAAGCCCGGCAGACAATCTGCCATTATTATTTGCTCGAGACCTCACATGAACAAGGACCCTTACTTTTCTACTCTTTTTATTTTTCCCATTTTCTGTGATAGCAAATCAACGTACGTAGTCCATTCGTTTAGAGCACGTGCGAAAAATCCATGGATAAGTGAGTGATGTGTGTTGTACTGCAGAAGAATAAAATCTACAACAAAAATCTATCTAACAAGTTCATATATATTCGATCAGAAAGCCTGCAAGAAGAAGCCAATTAATACGCTCTTCAGCCATGGAATGGCATCAATTCGTCGTCGTTTCCGTCGAATAATTAAGTTAGGCCTAAAAATAATGAGTTTTGGAAGTTGCAGAATCTGGAAGATGATTGGTTGACGTTGTAATAACAGCTCCTTTTATTGGTCGAGGACATAGTTTATGGAGTCGCATCGGTGACCTTAGGGTACAACTCCTAAAGACTTAACCGATTGATTAAGGTAGATGCTTGAAGTCCATCGTATGGTTCCTTTTTACAACAATGCCCCTCATTTAGTTCACTTTACACATGACACCAAACATGGATAAGTTGATTCCTTTTGTTGGTGAAGATAAACTCAAAAATTTTTGTGGTCACCAACAATTGCACAACAGGGTCAAGTATGTGTACGTACGTCTCATGTGTATTTCTTGTTAGAGCACGTGAAAAAGGAACACCCATGCATGAGTAATTTGTTTTTGTACACAACAAATCCTACAATAAATTGCGCCTAACAAACTCATATTCCAACACCATCCAATACACTCTTCACTCTTCAGTCATGGAGTGGCTCCGAAACGTCGTCGTTTCCTTCGCCATCCTCTCGTTTCTCTCGGTCGCAGTTCGTTCCGAGCCCACCTTTGGTGGCCGGAAGATGATGGGGATGAAGACCAACGACGACTCGTATTGCGAGAGCTGGAAATTCACCGTCGAGAACAACGATGCGGGCGTCTGAAGACCGTCCCTAAGCGTTGCGTGAGCTTCGTCAAGAGCTACGTCTCCGGCTATAGGTACCTCTCCGATGCAGAGTTCGTTGTCTCCGATGCGCTCGCCTTTGCTAAGACAGTTAACGTCTCCAAAGACGGCAAGGATTGCTGGGTTTTCGACATCGACGAATCGCTTCTCTCGAATCTTCCTTACTACGCCAAACATGGCTACGGGTTAGACCTCTATTTTGCTTTGGGCATTGGTTTTATGGCTAAAGAAATTTTGCCAATTTTTGTGATAATGAATGCTTGATTTGTTATACCAATTCAATGTTGAGCAGTGTCTTACTATAAGGCACAATGACGGTTATCTACTATAATGCTTGATTTGTTATATATTAAAGCGGAGGTTAAAAATAATATTTAGCACGACATGTGTCAATTTCTCATTAGACTGTATCACCCATCTTCTTTAAAATAATTTAATTTGTTTAATTGGTTGAAATTTCATTGTAGACCCACTATTAAAACTCTTTTTATCTATTGATCGATTTCCATTTTAATTTTTTTCTAAAAAAATTGAACCTTTTTCAACCAAAAAAATAAAATTGAACTTTAAATTTTATACATAATTTTTCTATAAATCTTTTCATCTACTAATTTCCATTTTAGTTATTCTCCTTAATAATATATGCACGCTATTTATGATAATATGCACCTTCATTTTAATTAGGCACGTTGTTATTTTTCTTAACAAAAACTTACCTTTAAAAAAACTTTTGCATTTTCATTAAAAATCCATTCATAAAGGAATCAAAATTTTAGTTTTTGTAATGAGAGTCTTAGTTTTTGTGTTCTTTTAGTTTTAGATTTTATTTTATGATTTCAGAACTTAAGATTCAATTGATGCCTTTTACCTAGACCTGGACAAACACGGACAGCCCGTCCGGCCCGCACCGCCCGCCCGGATAAATGGGCGGATATGGACAAGGATCTAAACCCGTTCGGGTAAATTAGCCCGGTCCGCCCAAATTCATGGGCGGGACGTGGACAATAATCTTAGCCCGAATATCCCGAGTAGCCCGCCCGATTACCCGAATTTTTTTTAATATAAAACTAAAATTTATATATATTTCAAAGTAGTAACACATTCAAATGTAGTCTCAGTGGTAATATACTAGCTAAGTAGCTAGTATGCTATTTTTTGTATGATTGTATCGTATTTGTTGGGCCTTATTGAGCCTCAGTAATTCAAATGTTTGCTGGACAGCTCCTTAGTAATTTAATGTCTATGGATTATATTTTATGGGACAACAATTGTACTTTTAAATTAGTTATCTAGCAAGTTTGGAAGTTTAATGTGTACGAGGCTTGTTTTACGAGACATCATTTGTACTTTTAATTTAATTATCCAAGTAGTATTATGTACTGATTTTTTTTGGTTGAATGTGTCCGAAACCCGACGGGCTGTCCGGGTCCGGGTGTCCGGGCGGATCTGGACAACCTTGCTAACCCGAATAGCCCGATTGTCCTGGGCCCGCCCGAATAAATGGGCATAATTTTTGGTAACGGCCCGGCCCGAACCCGGTCCGAACCCGGGTTTGTACAGGTCTACTTTTACCGTGACTTAATTGTGTATTTCAATTCAATCTTAATTTTTTTATTAAAAAATTATTTATACATTTTATGCCAAAAATTTTCTCACAAAATTTTTAAAGATATTCTTATCTACTAATTTGCATTTAACTATTTTTCTAAAAGAAATTACACGTTAATAATTTCACATAATTTTTATAAATTGTTTTATCTACTAATTTCCATTTTTTACTATATTTTTAAAAGTAAAGCATTTGCACGTTTTCTAAAAAATAAAAATTTCCACACACGTGTTATGCACCAAAATTCCACATAGTATTTGCACGTGAATGAATTTTCTATAAATAAAATATTCTTTTCAATAACATTACAGAAAATTTAAAATGGTTTTTAGTTATTGAAATCTTGTCTTCAAGGCACGAGACTGATACTAGTTACTAAATACTACAACGGAAGCAAATTCTGTCATTTCAACAAAAAAGAAACAAATTCTGCCACCTTATTGCACCGTATAATCTTGATATCTTATCCAAATTTTGATATCTTACCTAATTTTGATATCTTAAGAAAATATCATTTTTATTTAAACTATTAATATGGTTTTTATTTTAGATAACGGATTTTTTTACCCTTTTATGAAGATTCTATATAGCTATTAAAATCATAGATTTTATAATTTAAATTATAAAAAAAATACATTATGTATAGGTTAATATGTTCGAACCTATGCTATACAGTATCGAGTAAAAAATAGACTTGGGTTTAAATTTAATCTCGCATCGATTAAATCGGGTTTATACTCACATTATCCGTACATGGTATAGGATTTGTACTAGTTTGTTGTCAGAAGATTGGCATTGTGGGTGAGAAAAAATATTATAGGCACTTGTAGAATTAATTGCATATATTACATTACTAGTAGATGTTGAGATTCTGGCATTTACCAAAAAGTCCGATTAATCTTGCGTTCCAACAATGATTTTTCTTCTTCTGAAGTCTAATCATGGGATACGTGTTAAAGCTCATACATTGGTGGATTGTGATTATTTAAAGACCATAAAAAATAAGAAAAGTTGAATAATGTCAATAATAATTCCAGTGTTTAAATAGGGTATGGTAGGCCATTTATAATGAAGGTAATGGCTAGTTGTTTCCTACTATTTCAGACTACTAGGTGGTGGGATTTTAGCATTTGTTTAAAAAGCTTTGTTTTTGCAGTAAATTAAGTTCAAAAAGTCCAATGAATATTGTAATCCAAGAATGTCTAATAATAGGGTGTTAAAGGCTCACACATTGATGGTGCTTAGCTTTGTGATGTATCAAGGTTTATCATTATTTATGTAGTGGTGATTAAAGAAAGCAGCATTTTTTATATTATAATTTCTAATTTTTTTTTTATAGTCCCTGCCTACTTGAAAGTAAACGAGTGCATTAAAATTGCAAGTAACTACTACAAATCTCATACCACGTACCAATAATGTAAATGTAAACTTGATTTAATTTATCTGAGATCAAATTTTGACCTGACCCAATAATGTAAATTTGTTTTTGTACACAACAAATCCTAAAGCCCAACAAGTGACCCATTAAATAACCTAAAACGAATAATAATAACTAAAATCAATAATAATAACGTATCACCTATGTATGTATTTTACTTTTTTTTTAATTTCAAGAAATCTATTATTTTAATTAATTATGTAGAATCTTCATAAAAATGAAAAAATGACTTTTACCTAAAATATAAAACATGTAAATTAAGAGTATATTTCCATATTAAAATTAAATAGGATATCAAAAGTCACTTTTCTATTGATTTTAGCAAGATTTGCTATTGATTTATATTGAAAAAATAAATTAACCTATCAAAAATTGGATAAGATATTAAGTAGATATAAATGTTAGTTACCATTGTTAAAATAAAATCATTATTTTATTCATTATTGATTACATGGAGTAAATAACATTTTTCATTCAATGTTGATGAGGTAACACAACTTTTAAAAAAGACATTCTGTTTTATATTGTATTATAATAGATTAAAAGGGTTCATTTAGAGGTGTCAAACGGGTTGGGTTGGATGGATTCAGGTTCAGTCTTTTTGAGTTCGGGTTAAGTGCGTGTTCGGGTCAATCGGGTTACACGTCAAGTTGGGTCAGGTCTTAAGAGGTTATTGTGCGGGTTCGGGTTGACCTAATAGATCAAGAATTAGAATTTTTAATGATTAATAAAATAACATTATGATTAAATAATAAAATTTTATTTTTAATAGATTTATAATAATATTTTATTTATATTAGGTTTTATAATAAAATATATTACAATATTTAAAAGAAAATATTTTTATTCCACATGTATATAAAAAATCAAGTCGATCGGATTGGGTTCAATTGTTTGCTTTGCTCGCTACTATTCGGGTCGGGTTTCAATCCTAAAATTTTCGGACGAATCGGGTCGGTTTTTTAGTCCGGGTCACGTTTTGACAACTCTAGGTTCATTTGAGCTGACTTGGATCCTTTGAAGAGTTATTGGAAGTGTGACCGTTTGACAAGAATCTTTATATGATCTTGATATCTTATCTAAATTTTGATATCTTACTTAATTTTGATATCTTATAAAATATAACTTTCATTTAAATTATTGATATGGTTTTTATTCTAGGTAACAAATTTTCTTTTGTCCTTTTATGAAGATTTTATATAATTAATTAAAATCATAGATTTTATAATTTAAATTAAAAAAAAAGATAAAAAAATACATACATATAGGTTTGTATGTTTTCGAACACGGGTTATACTTTTGTCGAGTAAAAAATAGGCTTGGGTTTAAATTTAATCTCAGATCGATTAATTCGGGTTTATACTCACATCACACACGTACATGTTATGGGATTTGTACTAGTTTGTTGGTAAGGTAGAGGCCATTTTGCAAGGAAGATTGGCATTGTGGGTGAGAAAATATATTATAGCCACTTGTAGAATTAACTGCTTATATTAGACTACTAGTAGATGCTGAGATTTTGGCATTTACCAAAAAGTCCGATTAATTTTGAGTTCCAAGAATGATTTCTTTTTTTCTGAATTCTAATCTTGGGGTACGTCATACGTGTTAAAAGTCATACATTGGTGATTTGTGATTATTTAAAGACCATGAAAAAATAAGAAAAAGTTGAATAATGTCAATAACAATTTCAGTGTTTAAATAGGGGATGGTAGGCCATTTATAATGAAGGTAATGGCTAGTTGTTCTTATTGTTTGCTACTATTTCAGACTACTAGGTGGTGGGATTTTAGCATTTGTTTGAATAGCTTTGTTTTTGCAATAAATTAAGGTGCAAATAGTCCAATGAATATTGTAATCCAAAAATGTCTAATAATAGGGTGTTAAAAGCTCATACATTGGTTCCTGGTGCTTAGCTTTGTGATGTGTCAAGGTTTATCATTATTTATGTAGTGGTGATTAAAGAAAGCAGCAATTTTTATTATCATTTCTATTATTTTTTTTGATAGTCCCTGCTGCCTAGCTGAAACTTGAAAGTAAACGAGTGCATTATGACTTCAGCTTAAGTGCTTAAACATGCAAGTAATTAAAGGATTTCATTTGAGTTGACTTGATTTCTTTAAGACTTATTGGAAGTCTGACTGTTTGAGAAGAATTTAATTGGGAGTAGTTGGATTTGCTGTTAGCCAAGTGATGAGGCTAATTTAACCTTCTTTTTCAAGTTTCATATGTGATTTTAGTATTTTAGCCAGGCTCTTCAGGTGCATGAAATGTGACTATTTGTGTAATCTATGACTATTGAATTCTTGAACCTAACTAACAATGCCTTTGACTAAATGTCTGATCATCTGTCCAAGCTGAACTTCACTCATAGTACCATGTCTAACAATGAGAATTTTGCTGAATTTAACTCAGATCCCAGACCTACAACGCAACGTCGTTCGACGAGTGGACCGAGATGGGGATTGCGCCCGCTTTACCCGCAAGTTTGGGCTTCTACAAGGAGCTACAAAAGCTCAACTTCACAATAGTTTTACTGACAGGAAGGAGTGAGACTTACAGAAAGATCACTGTGAAAAACTTACATTCTGCTGGCTTCACCAACTGGAATAAGCTTCTACTAAGGTAATTTCATCAAGTAACTTTTAAAAGTGAAACAGTACAAAAATAACCCATTTATTATCTGATGTAAAAATGCACAGGGAGTCACCAGATGAAGGGACAACTGCCCTCAGTTTCAAATCCGGTAAGAGAGTGAAGTTGGTCGCAGAGGGCTACAGAATCCACGGAAGCTCGGGCGATCAGTGGAGCGACTTGTTAGGGAACGCAACCGCTGTAAGATCGTTCAAGATCCCGAACCCGATGTACTACATCAGCTGATCGTAGTTTGGAAGTTGAAGAGTTATGCATTTTTCTTGAGTAATGAAGTCTGTAACCATGTATCCATGATCACCTGGTGCAATGTGTTTGTACTTGTTATTGTAATTTCAAGACTTTTGCTTTCTTGTGTTCATTTTCCAATTGTAAATGTAGTGGCAAATTAATCACTTGTCACTCAATGTAATCTTCAAAGAGGTGGTTCATGTCGGCAATTCATGTATTGGGTAATTAATCAAAAGTGGAATTATTTGAATTTTCTTATGGTACTATTTTTAGCATCTACATCATTACATGTATGAATGTAATCTCTTTACCAAAAATAAAAAAAAATGTATGAATGTAATCTTTTATCTGATAAAAAAAAATGAATGTAATCTTTTATAGCAGACATCTAAGATCCTCTGCACAAATTTTCACGGGTCAAAGGAGTAAAAATCCAGCATATTTTCACGCTTTGTAGGCAAAAGTTAAAACAAGCACCACTCGGTAATGATCAAAGCAAATGATTAAAAATTCAAGTAGTTATACTATATATATATATATATATTTGGATAGAGTAGGAGCCTCCAAAAAAATGAGCTCAAAAATGGATTGCAAGAATTGCATCCTACTTTACTCGGCCATCATCCTCTCCATTTTATCTGGCTGTGGTGCCCGAAAATCCCTCCAGCCGATCTCCGATTCCTATTGTGAGAGCTGGAGGTTCGCCGTGGACACCAACGACGCCGGAAAATGGTCCACCGTCCCCAGCCGGTGCGAGTCGTTTGTCAAATCCTACATGAGCGGCGACCGTTACCTTTCCGACTCCAAGTTCGTGGCTGACGAATCGATCTCGTTCGCTAAAAACGTTACCATGGCTCGCGATGGGCTCGATTGCTGGGTCTTCGATATCGATGAGACGCTTCTCTCGAATCTACCCTTCTTTTCGAAACATGGTTACGGGTAAGACCTCGTTAACTTTCGCTCATTAATTGTTAGTTGTTACATCATGTAATTTACTAGGTGATAACGTCCGTGATCATATTACGTGCAGGGCCGACAAGTTCAATCCAATAGAAAGTTTCAAGTGGTCTAATGAGGGGAAGGCGCCTGCTTTACCTCAAAGTTTGAGACTTTACAAGAAGCTACAACGCCTTAACTTCACACTTGTTTTGCTCACAGGAAGACCAGAGTCTCTTAGAAATGTGACTACGAAAAATCTCCACTTTGCTGGCTACAAAAACTGGCATAAGCTTATCTTAAGGTAACAAGCATATATGCTACATGTTCTAGTATTTGTAACATGGTTTGCTATATGGTTAGCTAGGGATTCTAAAAAGTGTTTCGACAGGGGGGAGTCGGATGTAGGAAAGACGGCGCTCGTTTACAAATCGAGCAAGAGAAAGGAGTTGGTCGACCAAGGGTACAGAATCCATGGGAGCTCCGGAGATCAATGGAGCGACTTGTTAGGGAACGCGACGGCTGTTAGATCATTCAAACTTCCTAATCTAATGTACTACATTGAATGACGATGAATGATCGATGGTGAATAATGTTAATGTTGTGCACTTACCATGATCATCAAATGTGTATTGTTGGTACAAGAAGTGTTGGGTCAATTGAAACTCAAAGTCCATCTACTTGGGCGGCTGTGCTTGGAGTTTTCTCCATCTTGAACGATCAAATTAAATTTAAGTAAATGAACCATTAACAAAGAAAAGGAACCACACAATTCTAATTCATTGAATTGTACAAGAAAGTTGGCACTTTAAAAAAGGTCCATTAAATTTTAAGCTTGAAGAAGTCCATTTGGTCGACTAAAAGGTCTATAAAGGTTGGCTCACGGTGTTTGGTTATTGGGCGCGCACTCACCTAATGGAAGAAGCCTTGTTGGCATAGATCTAGAGCAAAGCTGACAGAAACGGAAACCCCAAACAATATTAAGGCCTAACGTAGTACACGAGTCGTGGGGTGGCCCTACCCACAACATCGTCATACAAAATTTTGAGAACTTATGGAGGAGTCTTAGTAAGTAAACGAAAACTGATCAAAAAAGAAAAAGCTAATTTCGTGAGGGAGTCCGAGACCATGTTCGCTTCCCTAAAAACGTAATTGAGTCGAATATCGCCGGCCTGACTAAGAGCCCGTTTGGCAAGACGTTTTTTAAAAACTTATAAGAACAGTTTTGCTTATAAGCACAAAATAAGCAAATGAGTTTTGCCAAACAGGTTTTTTTTAAGTGTTTATAATCACTATTTTGCTTATAAGCAGGAAAAAGAAAAAGCATGGGGGGAGGTGCTTATCCAAATAAGCAAGAAATTATAAGCATGGCTTATTTCCTTATTCCCCCCATTACCCTTCTCCCCCTCCAATCCAGTCCGACAACCCCGACAGTACCACCACCACCACTGCCCACCAACAACAGCGCCGCCGCCTCGGGAAACGGCGGTTTCCCTCTAATTGGAAAAGGCCGACATCGGTGAGGTAGTCGGATCTCGAACCGGCGTTGTCGAGGTCGAGAATTAGGGTTTGATGTCTGGGGCAGTAGTTGGCGAGGCAGAGAGCCTGGGAATCGGTGATTGGGGAGGGGGAGAAGAAAGCGGTGAGGTTGGGGAACCGAGGGATGAAGTTCGGGAGGAGATCCGGCAAGAGGGTGCGGACGGAGGAGCGTGTCAGGCCTTCCACCCTGGGCCACTTCTTGGAGACGAGGGAGATGGAGGTCCAGTCCATGGGATCGGTAACGGACCGGAAAACGACGCCGAGCTCGTCGTCACTGAGTTCCACCATGGCCGGCGACGGTGACGGCGAAGGTGGTGGGGTTGAGGGAGGGACTGTGGGGGGTTTGTTGAGAGGAGTGGATGGATGGGGCTTTGATCGGAGAAGACACAAACATTGTTTTCTTTTTCTAATATCTTATATTTTTAATTGTTTTTATTTTTTTAAAGGGTAAATCGGTCAAAACATAATTAATACGTACAAAATCAGCAAACCGTCTTACCAAACAGCCTATTGCTTATCTAAAAAATAAGTTAACAAATTCAGCAACATTATCAGCAATCGATCAGCATCAGCAATAGATCAGCATCAGCATCAGCAATGATTTGCCAAACAGACTCTAAGAGAGCTCTAGTGATGATGAACCCATGGCTGATTAGACAAAGGGCATATGCCCCTCTATGATGACTTTGATAGGATGGATAATGTTTCATTTCCTCAGGATCATAAGCCATGAAGCGTTGGAGCAACAGAGTATAAGCATGTCAGAAGCTGGATTCGAAGACCGTGGGTCCGGGTTGGGTCAGGACCGGGTTTGACTCGTTTTCTCAGCTCATTATGAAGGCCGGGTCGGGTCTGAATCCGCCCACCGGGCCTAATATTTGTGCCCAGATCCACCCACTGGGTTGGGCCGGGCCGCCCATTTTTATTTTCAACTAAAACTTTAAGCTAACAAAACTACAATTGTGAACATGAAATTTCTAATCTAAGCGCGCAATATCAATCTAAAACTAAGCATGTTCATCCATAAGGTAAAACAAGAATCCAACACACATTCATCCATAATATTTTATATAGTAAAGATATTTAGGGTTTTGTAATTTTCGGTATATAATGATATATTATATAGTAAATTAGTAATTTAATTAATATATTACAAAAATATCTGGACCGAGCCAGGCTGTAAAGCCCATCGGGCTTTATACTAATGACCAAACCCGACCCTTTAACCGGCCCGGCCCACTGGGCTATAAACGTTGTCCATATCCGCCCATTTTCTTGGGAGGACTGGACGGGCCGACCCGCGTTTGATCGGGTCTACGACACGGCAAGGCAGGCTAGATGGCTCTGCCATTGCTGCTACAAATCCAATTTGAGGAAGGTACATACAGTCATACACAACTAAAGATTCTTCCTTTTGGTTGTTAGCATGTTTGTAACTTAACTATACTCTTTAATCTTCATCATGGCTTGAATCTTCTAAGGCTTCCATTTTCAGCTGGTCGATCTTGGTATCAAGCCAGCTGATCAACGTCGCATTGTTTTCAGATCATTCAGGCTCTACTGCGAAAGTAAATCCCTTTCGCGAAGCTGAGGTTCTTTCCCGAGCCATCTCGATCAAGATACTCACACTTATGTTGAAAGCTAGCCTCTAACTAACTTGAAATCCCTTCTTATAAGTTTGATTTTGTATAATTTATTTTGTGTTCAGAAAACGCAAGGTGTAGTAATATCAGCTAGGCATAGAGAACGCAAGAAGGCCCGCACCTTAGGCATGATGTCGCGCGCGCAAGAAGACGTCGACATGGCTATCGCAATCTTCCTCGCTCGACTCTTTCGTTTCTACACAACTTGTCGTTGGTGCACATCAGACTTTACACTAGGTTGTCATTTGTGTAGGTTGCTAGCCACCTTTGTATTTATTTTGTTGGATGTAAGTTTTTTTGTCGAGGGTACTATCGATGGAAGTTGAACCAAAGACTTCTAAATACTACGTACCTTATATTCTAAACCGATTGACTAAACAAGAGGACTACTTGTATCAAAGTTTTTATAAATATATAACTCACGATTTAGGGTCTTTCCCATAGGCTTAAGAAGGACATTACCAATATGGACGGTGGATCGTGTTTGATGAGGTCGTGGGTCACGAGGAAGTTGCAGGCGTGCACGTGACCTTCACATGATGCCACGTCAAATCCTAATCAACACCCCTAATCTCAATTGTCTACTGACTTAATTATCTTCCAAAAAATGATTATCTACCATAATATATAGAAGATGATCACTCAAACTCTATTTTAATTTGTTTTTGAGATTGATCTTGTGTTCCATGGAGAGCTAGTGATGTGCGAATACGTGTAGTCGTTACATTTTTTGAAAAATTGGCAAGTTTTTTTAATATTTAGTTTCGGACTCAACGACTTGTAAGATTTCATATTATATAAGAATTAAAATATTGTATACGACGAGTCGGCGATAACGCATCAACCCATGCCATGTCCATGTGGCCCTTTTCCATTCATTGCCCCCTTTTTCTACTCTTTATTTTTGTAATTATGTTTATTGGCATAGTTTATTTTTTAAAAATACACATTTAACACCTCAACGTCTGACAACTTGGTCATTTGATTTGATAATGCAAGGTTAGGCCACTCTTATGATAATTCATATCGTTGTCTTTGTCCAAATAATGAGCTCATTAGCTCAATTAAGAGCAATATACTCACACTCATGTCGACCTCTTTTTGCTTGTTTGGATACTAGCCGATTCGAATGAATGTCTCGTTATTTTCTTTAATCTTCTATGTAAGCTCCCCGTGTCAACATAACCTTTTGTACTCGATAATTACAAAGCACAATTACAAAGTACAATTATATTATTAACGAGTCTTATTTGGTCTAATAATAAAAAAGACTATTCAGTAAAACTTGCCTATAAACATGTTTGCCATCACAAGAATGAGATTTTACCCTTTTTTGCACTTGATAGAAACTCTTCTACAAATCTACAATCACACATCAATTTCTATTATAATCAAATTTGATGTAGTTATTGGGTTAATACCAAGGACGAAAATCTTCTGTCCCCTCGCACGTCCCACTCCTTCCTATTGGTCGATGTTATTTATTTCGGTAGAATTAAAGGAAAAATATAGGGGGAACCTATTGTGACTATTCTATGTTTGCTAAACTGAGCTGGTGAGGTCAAGTTATTTCTTATATTACAGAGTTTTGTAATTTAGCTAAACGATGAGTTTTATATACTGGCTTTTGTGCCACGTATTTGTTGCTGCTGTTGCCTTGTGTTTAAAGGCTGTAATTCTTTTCTCTGTAATTACTTTTTGCTCACTGAATACGAAACAAAAGCTTGGCCTCTCTCTTTCTCTGGTTTTCCTCTCATTCTTCAATTTGTATCATGGTATCAGAGCCATTCTCGTTTCTTCCGCTTTCCAATCTCTGATTAGCTATGGTGGAAGGTCAAGACAAAGGCGAGAGCAACTCGTCGATCAGATCTACAGACAAAACAGTTTCTGGAGAAGGAAGCCTCAAAAGGATTTTATCAGATCCAAATCATTTTCTCTACTTGCATCATTCCAATCATCCGAATTACTCACTCTCTACTCAATTGTTGAATGATTCCAACTATCACCAGTGGAAGAGGGCTGTTGAAGTCTCTTTAATGGCCAAAAACAAGCTGCAGTTCGTCTCTGGCGAGAGCAAACGGCCAGATCCGGGATCACCGACGGAGATGCAGTGGTTGAGATGCAATAGTATGGTGATCTCTTGGCTTTTGCACTCGGTCGAGAAGGAAATAGCAGAGACTCTCTTATACTGTGACACAGCAACTGATATTTGGTCAGATCTGAAACTGCGTTTTGGACAACCTAGCTTGGCGAGAACTTATCAGATTCAGAAAGAGTTATTCAATATTTCTCAAGGTAATCTCCCGATCTCCTCTTATTACACAAAATTTAAGAGAATTTGGGAGGAATACCTAGTGCTGGCAGAGTTGCCTAAGTGTGGATCTTGTGGAACTCTTAATCCTGTGCCTAAGATGGTGTTGAATCAGCAAATTTTGCAGTTTCTAGTTGGTTTAAATGACTCGTATGCTGCTGTTCGTGCTAATGTTTTGATGATGAAACCTACTCCATCAATTGGAGAGGTTTTTCAAATGGTTTTGCAAGAGGAAAAGCAACGTTCACTTATGAACAATTCCTCTCCTATTTCGAATGATTCTACTGCACTGAATGTGTTTCCTAAGCAGTCACAAAGCTCCAGTAATTCTTATCAGCAGCCTGGTCAGAATTTCAATCCAAAACAGCAACCTACTAAGAATTCTGGGAATCAAGGTGGTGGACAGAGTTCTGGTCATAGTGGTTCTAGCAACAATAACAACAACAATAATTCTGTCCAGAAAGGGAAACCGTATTATTTTTGTGACAATTGCAAGGTTCCTGGTCATTCAATTAGTCGTTGTTTCAAGATACATGGCTATCCGAAAGACTGGGGTCAGAAAAAATTTGCAGGAAACACATCTGTCGAAAATGAGAACAAAGAGAATGCTGAGAGGAATCAGACTTTCACTAAGAGTCAATATGAGCAGTTGATAGCATTGTTGAATCAACAGCAGATTGGAGGCTCTTCCGCAGACAACAACAAGTCCTGTATGTTGGCAGGTAAATCTCTATGTTTCAATGTTTGTGGTATTAATCATATTTGGGTCATAGATAGCGGAGCCACTCATCACATTTCTCCTCATCTTAACTTGTTTACCAAATATGAACCAGCCACTAAACCTACCTCTATTACTATGCCAAACAACAAACAAGCTAAAATTCTTCATGTTGGGACAATACAACTTGCACCTCAAATCATCCTCAAAGATGTCCTACATGTTCCAGAATTCAGTTTTAACCTGTTATCTGTTCACAAACTTGCTGTTGATCTCCCAGCTAATATTCTTTTCACCCCTGATCATTGTGTTCTTCAGGACCTTTCAATGAACACTCATCAAGTGCTTGGTAGTGCTACAAGAGGCTTATATCTCACCAATTGTTCCAATGCTCAGCCCTTTCAATCATCCACTAGTCATCCTTCTTGTTCTTCCAAATTTCCAAGTTGTAATAAAAATTCAGATTGTTTTGCTGAATCTTTTAGTGTTGTGACTCCTGAATTGTTGCATTTGCGTTTGGGACATGTCCCTTTTGAGACTTTGTCTAAATTTCCTGGTATTAAAGATATTATTGATACCAAGCATCATCGCATTTGCACTATTTGTCCTAAAGCTCGACATCACAGAAGTTTTTTTCCTGTTAGTAAGATACAAAGCAATTACCCTTTTCAACTGATTCATACCGACATTTGGGGGCCTTATAAAGTCAAGACTTATAATGGCTATTCTTATTTCCTTAGTATTGTTGATGACTACACCCGAATAACATGGATACAACTTTTATCTCACAAGTCCAATGCCTTATCTGCCCTTAAATCCTTTATCTGTTTTGTTCAAAAACAATTTGGCCAACCTGTAAAAATTGTGAGGTCTGACAATGGAAGTGAGTTTTGTAGCCATGCAGCCTCTGACTTTTTCCTTGATCAAGGGATATTACATCAAACTTCTTGTGTGGATACTCCCCAACAAAATGGGGTTGTAGAGCGGAAACATAAGCATTTGCTTGAGACAGCCCGAGCCCTTTTACTTCAGTCCAATCTTCCTAATTCTTTTTGGGGTGAATGTGTCCTCACAGCCACATACTTGATCAATCGTTTTCCTCTTGTTAGCCTAAACCATTCCACACCCTTTGAGAAGCTGTATGGAGTCATACCTGATTATTCTCATCTCAGACCATTTGGGTGTCTTTGCTTTGTATCTACATTAAAACGGGATATAACTAAACTTGATCCTAGGAGCTCACCTTGTGTTTTCCTTGGATATCCTTATGGTGTAAAAGGCTACAAAGTCATTGAAATTTCTACCAAAAAGATTTTCATTTCTAGGGATGTTCATTTTCATGAACAGACTTTTCCTTTACATTTTTCTCATATTCAATTGGCATTAGATTTTCCTTCTTTACCTACTATTGGTGCTGATATTAATGATACTGATGCTAGTCCCATATTCTTTCCTACAGATACCCCTTTCACCATCCCATATACTCCTATTCCTTCCTCTCCTGACCCTTTACATTTTTTACCGACCACTCTTGATGATGCTCTTTCTCCCACTCCAAATTCATCTGCTTCTGACTTATCTTCTTCTGGCAGATCAGATTCCATTGATTCTATCTCACCTCATGCGCCCTTATCACCTCCAAGGAGATCAACCAGACCTCATCATCTTCCTACATATTTGCAAGATTATGTTTGTAACTATTCTCATGCCACTACTCAGTTTCCTCTTTTTGCTGGGTTTGTTGGTTCTTTCTTCACTTCTGCTCTTCTTTCTTCTCCTACCACCACTCCCATCACTGAACCTAAAACCTTTTCCCAAGCTTCTAAAGACTCAAATTGGATTAATGCTATGAATAAAGAACTAGAGGCTTTATCTACTAACAAAACATGGACTGTTGTAGATCTTCCTGCAGGTAAGAGAGCTATTGGTTGTAAGTGGGTCTATAAGATCAAATTGAAGTCAGATGGATCCATTGAAAGATACAAGGCGCGTCTTGTGGCTAAAGGCTACACTCAACAATATGGCCTGGATTTTGAGGAGACTTTTTCTCCAGTGGTGCGCATGACAACTGTGAGAGTCCTGATTTCTGTGGCCTTGCAACGCAATTGGAAAATTCACCAGCTGGATGTGAATAATGCTTTCCTCCATGGTGATTTGTTAGAGGAAGTTTATATGCAAATGCCTCAAGGCATTCCAAATCCTTCCAATAAGGTTTGTCTCCTTCAAAAGAGTTTGTATGGGCTTAAACAAGCCTCAAGACAATGGTTCCATAAGCTTACTCTCACTTTGACAACACTGAATTACTCTCAATCCAAGCATGATTCTTCTCTTTTCATTCAACATGATGGTCCACACATGACACTTGTGGCTATTTATGTTGATGATATTTTAGTCACTGGTTCAAATTCTGATGCTATTTCCAAACTCAAAGATGCTCTGCACAATTTATTCAGTATCAAAGACTTAGGTGAGCTGAATTACTTTCTTGGTATAGAAGTCACAAGACAGAATGGTAGTCTGCTGTTGAGACAGTCAAAATTTGCAGCTGAACTCCTTCAAGACGTTCGCTTGGGAGATCTTCATCCTCGTGTCACACCTTTGCCTCTTCATTTAAAATTGGAGGCTGCTTCTGGTGATGATGTTCTAGATGATCCTTCTCTTTATAGAAGTCTTGTTGGAAAGCTCAACTACTTAACTAACACTCGGCCAGACATTTCGTTTGCTGTGCAAGTTCTTAGTCAATTCTTACAGAAACCATCGCAGGCTCATATGGATGCTCTTATTCATCTTCTTTGTTACATCAAAGGCACTTCTCATTTTGGTGTCATTTTCAGACCTGGTGATCAGATTAAACTTGAGGCCTATACTGATTCCGATTGGGCTAGTTGTCCTACTACAAGGCGTTCTGTTACTGGATATGTCGTTCTTCATGGTACTAATCCTATTGCTTGGAGGTCTAAGAAGCAAGCAACGGTTTCCAAGAGCTCCTCTGAAGCTGAATATCGGGCAATGTCTCAAGCTGCCGCTGAAGTTACTTGGTTGGTGAACTTGTTACAGGAATTGGGTGACAACAATCTCAAGCCTGTTACTCTTTTTTGTGACAATAAATCAGCCTTGCATATTGCTAAAAACCCCGTTTTTCACGAGAGGACCAAGCACCTAGACATTGATTGCCATTTTACGAGGGAGAAAGTTATGGATGGTCTTCTTCAATTGTCTTATCTTCCTACCTCTAATCAGTTGGCTGATGTTCTTACTAAGATTCTACCCTCTGGTCATCATCATGAACTTTTGTTCAAACTGGGTATGCTCACTGATCGTGCTCCTACTCCAGTTTGAGGGGGGCTATTGTGACTATTCTATGTTTGCTAAACTGAGCTGGTGAGGTCAAGTTATTTCTTATATTACAGAGTTTTGTAATTTAGCTAAACGATGAGTTTTATATACTGGCTTTTGTGCCACGTATTTGTTGCTGCTGTTGCCTTGTGTTTAAAGGCTGTAATTCTTTTCTCTGTAATTACTTTTTGCTCACTGAATACGAAACAAAAGCTTGGCCTCTCTCTTTCTCTGGTTTTCCTCTCATTCTTCAATTTGTATCACCATAGTTTCGACCAATAGGAAGGGAGGGACACGGGAGCAGGACGTGCTAAGGGGACAGAAGATTTGAATCTTAATACCAAATGACACTACCAATGTCATATCTAGGACAAAATAACAGTTGGTGGATTGTCTTTTCACCCCCCAAAAAAGTTCACTCGGTAATTAATTCACGTAAATTACATATTCTTCTAGTAACTTTTAAGTCCAAACTAGTAAACGAAAAGAGGCCTTTTTTCTTTTTTACTATTTTAAAATGAAACAAAAATGGCTCCATTCTGAAACCATTGGCCATTGGGAACAATTCGGTTACAAGTCACTCTCCAAAACCGTGTGTAAAAATTCCTTCTAATCTTGCCTCTGTTCAGCCAGCTTGCCGGTTTGGGCTGGTCAAAATCCGGCCTTTCGCAATTGGGTGTGAAATTGTGCACCAGTTTGCTGACTAGCTGCTGCTCACGTATTAAAAACCCAACCAATAGAAACCCCCAAGCATCAGAAAAAGAGCTTATTTGGGAACTTCCGCTATCGTGCCCTCTATTGAACTCGCCTGATTTGAGAACTCAAGAACAAAGGGGGTTTTGAGCTTTTGAGAAATATGGGTTCTTCTGGAACTTCAGAGAAGCTTGTATCTGGACAGTGTGGATATGTTCTTGATGATGTTCCTCATCTCACTGATTACCTCTCTGATCTCACTGTAATTAAATCTTCTTCTCTTCTCCTGTTTCTGCTTCTTCTATGTGCTCAAAGTTGTAGTCCTAGATCTCTTGCACTTGTGTCTGCTATTAGAAGATCTGGATTTGCTTATGGGTACCCAATAGGGGTTGGATTTTCTGTTCTGGATTAGTCTTTAGATGGGTTTAGCTGAAGAACTTTGGCTGATTCAACTGCTCTTTTGGAACATTGATGCCTCTAATTCTTGTTTTGACTTTTCTGCCCTAGTTTTCTGCTGTGCTACTGCATTTGGTTTTGATCAAATATGGCTTGGTTGAGTTCTGATCTTTACTTGTCAAATTACACAGTACTATCCCAATCCACTGGAAAAGAATCCTGCTTATTCTGGTGTGAGGTTAGTTTATATCATCCTTGACGAAGATGTTTGTTGGTTTTATAATACACCTGTTGCTCAAAACCTGATCTGGGGTTTTATTTGTGTTATGCTCCAGGCAATATTTTGTTGACAATGAAGACACTGTTGTTCAAAGGGTAAATTTCCCTCTTTCTCATTCTCAATAGCTTAGATTTATCAGCTCTTTCAAAGGCTTAACTGTTATGCAATTGAGCTATCTTAGTAGTAACTAAGTATTAAGAAATACTATCTTTGGATTCTTCTAGCCAATTCAACACAAAGATGGTGAGAGAGGAAGGCATTTTAGACGAGCTGGGCCTCGCCAAAAGGTAAATTCATGCTTGCTGCTAGCTAGCCATCATGGACTTCGATTACAAATGTTATGCTAAAAGTAAAACTGGGCCTCCTTAAACTTCAGGTGTATTTCAAATCAGACGATGTCCAAGCGTGTATTGTTACATGTGGAGGACTTTGTCCAGGTCTCAATACTGTGATTAGGGAAATTGTTTGCAGCTTACATTACATGTATGGGGTCAAGCATGTTAGAGGTATTCAGGTAACAGAATATGCTCTTGTTGGAAGAAAAGTGACTACAAATTAATCAGTTCATTTCTTTTTTTCTTCTTTTATTTATTGTAATAGTTGAAACCTTTGGCTGCTTGGTTCCTATAGGGTGGATACAGAGGTTTCTATGCACGAGACACGATTCCTTTGAGCCCTAAGTTTGTGAATGATATCCACAAGAGGGGAGGGACCATTCTTGGCACCTCAAGAGGTGGACACATAACCTCAAGGATTGTTGATAGCATTCAAGATCGGGGAATTAATCAGGTAAGGCGAGCACTCTATAGCTTTGCATTTCTTATTGTCACGGGAAAGGCTAAGACAACACCTGTATTTGCTAATCATGATTGGTTTTACACCTGAACCATGGTAATGCTTTAATGGAGTCTCTTAATATTCAGAAACATGAATAATTCTTTCTGTATGAATACAGCTGAAGCTAAAAGTGTTTTACAGGTTTACATCATAGGAGGAGATGGTACTCAAAAGGGAGCATCCGTTATACACGAGGTAATTTCGTTCGACTTTTTGCATGTTCTTGTCCAATATTTCCACTCTCTCTGTAGGATTTTTCTGTCGATTCCTAAATGCCTTTAACCAACCTATCTGCAGGAGATACAAAAAAGAGGTCTGCATGTTTCTGTTGCAGCCATTCCCAAGACCATTGACAATGATATTCCTGTAAGTGTTGTCTTTTGTGTGCCTATTTTACTCTTCTTGAATACCTACAAAATCTGCCTCATTAGTATTTTGCTGACTGTAATTGTTTGGTTTGCAGGTCATTGATAGATCTTTTGGTTTTGATACCGCTGTGGAGGAGGCACAACGTGCTATCAATGCTGCACATGTTGAGGCCGAGAGTGCTGTGAATGGTATTGGCCTTGTGAAGCTAATGGGTCGCTACAGTGGTAAGTACACAAACTCAAACGAATGTTACCCACTAATCTAACTAGAAGTTTTTTTCCCTTCTATGGTAGTGCCATCCATAATATGCAAAATCAAGAAACTATTCTCTTACAGTGAAGGGATTTACAAACTTATGCACACTAGTTGTTTTTGGAAGTTTAATAATATGACCTTTTTCATGATAAGAAAAATGGGTTGTTTTTACACATGTGCAGGATTCATTGCAATGTATGCTACCCTTGCCAACCGAGATGTTGATTGTTGTTTGATCCCCGAGTCACCCTTCTACCTTGAAGGGGAGGGAGGGCTATATGAATTCATAGACAAACGTCTCAAAGAGAGTGGTCATATGGTCATTGTGGTAGCTGAGGGTGCTGGTGAGAAGAGTGGCCAAGTTGATCAATCCGGAAACGCTCTTCACAATGATGTAGGCCATTGGCTCTCTGACATGATCAAGGTATTGCCCAATTCCAGAATGTAGGTTAGGTGTATGTATCATCAATTAGTTGATTGAATCTCATTCACTTTCTCGTCTGCAGGGTTATTTTAAAAGGACAGAGAGGGAGATAACTCTCAAGTACATAGGTGGGTAATTAATTTCTAAGTTTTCCTCATCATTTGCTGGTGCATAGTAGAGTTCACGGAAAACTGATATTTCACCTTCTTCTCCACAGATCCGACATACATGATCAGAGCTATCCCAAGTAACGCTTCAGACAACGTTTATTGCACTCTACTTGCTCAAAGTGCTGTTCATGGAGCCATGGCTGGTTACAGTGGCTTTACAGTTGGGCAAGTAAATGGCAGACAGTGCTATATTCCTTTCCGGGTATGTTTCGAAGAACTAGTTACATATTACCTTGTTCTTTTTCTGTTTATGAAAGGCATTTACATACTGCCTAAGCAACCCAGTAGAATGGACAAATAAAGAACAGAAAAAGGATTTTGCCTGGATATAGCTTCTTCTCGTTGCCCTTCAATGCTCAATTTCCTTCCTTTCTTTTGTAAATTGATGAATTTTCTATATGCTCAATTCTAATTTTACCTAAAACATTGTTTATTGCTCATGTAATTGTGCAGCACATCATTGAGAAACCAAACCTAGTTGTAACAACAGACCGTATGTGGGCTAGGCTTCTATCTTCAACAAATCAACCCAGCTTCAAAGACCCCAAGTCCGAGCAGGAAAAGGCAATCACAGAAAATAACGCCTAAATCAGCCAGCAAATCCGTCCACTGAACCTGCAGATGTTGATCACTGATCAACCACTGCAGAGAAGGAAAAGCGGATTGCTGATTTTTTTATAATCTGTCAACAGCCATATGTGATGGTTTTCGAGTATACTACTACTACTGCTGCTCTTGATTCGATATAAGCTAGCATTCTAATTTGGCTACTAAATTCCAGATCATAAAGAAGTAGTACCCTGTCATTTGCCTTGTATATCCAACATTTGAATGTTGAGTTTTGGTCTGGTGGCGGAGCCAAGATTTAGCAGGTTGATACTACTTGTAATGCGAAAACTTTGGTTGAATGCATTTGAGTTTGAATGGTTTTCAAAATTGGTAATATCCTACACCAGTTGTTCTGCTGTTGTTGTCGTCGTCGTCGTTGTCCTTGGTTGTGAACTTGTGATACCCTCATTATGTGAATGATTGTGCGATGCTATGAGCTACATTTGAATTATGTTTGTTTCGGATTCACCTACACAGATTTTATACTTGCTGAAACAAGACGAGGAAAAACTTGTCTACATTTGTTTTTGCCGAAAGCTCTTTACTTTGGACTAAATCTACCCCTTCGAACGGCTAAAAATTGTCCCAAACAACTAAAAAATGTTGCTAAAAATGTGATAAAGAATTTTGACTTTGGAAAATATATTACTGATATAAACCAGTTTCTAAAACTAGATTATCAGGAATAAAAAACCGGTATCTTTCTCAAAAAAAACAAAAAAAACCGGTATCGTATGTTGGTAGTCTGTACCAAATACGTAGCCCTTTTGCCCGGCGCCGTTCCCAATGTCCAATCGCTACTTTCCTTTCTTCCTATAACTTCCTGAAATTATTTACTCAGTCAGAACAATATAAAATGATATAAAATATAAAAAATTCCTGAAGATATTTCACTTACTTTGTTCTTCTGATCTCTCTACCTTGCAATTGTGAATAGAAAGGACGAGCCCTGCCCAAAACCATAGAATTCTTGTCCAATTCTTTATGCTCACAGTTTTGTTAGTCAACCCGCATAAAGAATTGCTCTTTACGCAATCCCACGCATTTTCTTCTTTGACAATTTCTGGATTGCTCATCGCTTAAAGACTCTACTCTGAGATTAAACAGCGGATACATTTGCTCCAACTTTGTAATCTCACCGATCTAAGCAACAAAGATTGCGCTTTCTCTTGAGAAATGGATCTGAGTGGGGATCAGAAGCTTGTAAATGGCGATTGTGGATATGTGCTTGATGATGTTCCTCACCTCTCTGATTATCTCCCCGACCTCCCCGTAATCTTCTTCTTCTTCTTCTCTCCCAATTTCTGTTCTTGTTATGTGTTGAAATGTATAGGAATCTGTTGAAATCGTGCCTGCCAAAAGCTGGATAGGGTTCTTTTCAGTTTTTAGTCTGTCTTGAATTTGGCCTTTGGATAGTGATTTTGAGCTGACATTGTACAATTGAGAAATTAGGTTGAGATTTTAGGTCTTGTGATGCTCTCTTCTTCAGTTGTAATAGCAAGCATTTTTTGCATTTCTGTGTTTATAGTTCTCTCAAGTCTGAATTGTGTAAAATATGATTTGATTGTATAGACTTACGAGGACCCTTTGGAAAAGAATCCGGCTTATGCTGGTGTGAAGTAAGTATCATTCTTTTCTGGTTTTTGTTTTACAGTTCATCAATTGCTCATGGTTCTTTAGATGACACCCGGTTTTTCTTTTCAGGCAATATTTTGTGGATGACAAAGATACAGTTACTCTAAGTGTAATGTCCTCCTCCTTAACATTGTCTGTGTTTTGCTTCTTATCGAACTGTTGTCTTCTAACTTTACTAAGACCAATTTTCAAATTTTTGCAGATAATTCAACGTAAAAATGGCGAAAGAGGCAGGCATTTTAGACGTGCAGGACCCCGAAAGAAGGTACATTGGTTGGTTGATTGTTGCTAGATGCTGGCTGAATATTTGGGTATCTTCTTTTTTTCAGTTGTGTAATTTTCTTGAAACTGAAATGGGTATTCAGGTGTATTTCAAATCCGAAGACGTTAAAGCATGTATTGTTACATGTGGTGGGATTTGTCCAGGGATCAATACTGTCATTAGGGAAATTGTGTGCAGCTTGAATTACATGTATGGAGTTGAGAACATTGTGGGCATCCAGGTAATGTAGGAAATGTCATGTTTAAAGAGATTTGATGAAAACTAATCAATCTATTTTTTTTTTTGTCAAGTTTAGATGTAGTTTCATAGCTTGTGATAAGCTTTTGTCTGGGTTGTTTATAGGGTGGATACAAGGGCTTTGAAGATGGACATGCCACAATTCCTCTGAACCCAAAGATTGTGAACAACATCCACAAGAAGGGAGGAAGTTTTCTTGGCAACTCCAGAGGTGGTGGGGTCACCTCAGATATTGTGGATAGAATACAAGCCCGGAGTATTAATCAGGTAATTTGAACACAAATTGGCTGGATTTTTGTTCTCTTGCACATTGCTGCCATGAGAAAGCCTCTAAAATTTACCAAGTCTAATTAGGCTGATGGGGTAGAGATCATAATGAAAAACTAAAGCCTGTGACACTTTTGTGGAAATTTAACATCCAGAATAGTTGTTTATCTGCTTCTTAAGATAACCAAAATTCAAACCAAGACGTCTTGTGTATGATATACAGGTTTACATCATAGGAGGACGAGGAACTCAAAGGGCAGCATCTGTTATATACGACGTAACAGCTTTGTTTGCTTGAATATTTTGTCCGGTGGATGTTTCTTGCTATCAGCTAGCTAATTGTTTGGATCAACCTACTTACTTGCAGGAGATAAGAAGACGAGGTCTACACATTTCTGTTGTATCCATTGCAAACAGTATTGACAGTGATCTTCCAGTAAATCACCTTCTCTACATTTTTTTTGTAGTCTATCTTTTTGCTGTCCAGAAAATCTGCTTCATCCTTATTAAGGGTGTAATTGTTTGGTCTATTGCAGGTTATTGACAAATCATTTGGTTTTGATAGTGTGGTGGAGGAAGCACAACGTGCTTTAAATGCTGCTCATGTTGAGGCTGAGAGTGCTGAGAATGGTATTGGCCTTGTAAAGCTAATGGGACGTCGTAGTGGTAAGTTTATATTGTAACATTGTAATTGTAGAATGAAACTCTCCTGATGAAGTGTAGAACTGTTCTATTCTCTTATAAAAAAAATGGTGATATTAAAGTTCATGTGGATGCAGGATTCGTAGCAATAAATGCTAGCCTTGCCAACCGGGATGTTGATTGTTGCTTGATTCCCGAGTCACCATTTTACCTTGAAAACTCTGTTGGGCTATTTGAGTTCATAGAGAAACGGCTCAAAGAGAATGGTCACATGGTCATTGTAGTTGCTGCGGGTGCTGTTGACAACATTAGCCTAATTGATCCATCTGCAAATGTCCCTAATGATGACGTAGGCCATTGGCTATCTGACAAGATCAAGGTCTTTTCCTGACTCTGGTGGTTTGATCACCACTTCACTCAAATCCCTTTTATGTTATGGAAAATGTGGTCTATATATCATGTTCCAGAAAGTTGATTTTTTTCTCCAAAATCTTATATTTCTGCAGGGTCATTTTAAAACAAAAAAGAAGGAGATAACTCTCAAGTATATAGGTGGGTGGCCATTTGGTGTTAGATTTATGTTCATGGTATGATAATTTACTTGCAAGTGCTGATATTTTGTGCTCTGATGAATATGGCAATTGGCGTGCAGATCCTACATATATGATTGGTGCTATTCCAAGCAATGGCTCAGACAATGTTTATTGTACTCTCCTTGCTCAGAGCGCTGTTCATGGAGCCATGGCTGGTTACACCGGCTTTACTACTGGGCAAGTTAATGGACGACAATGCTATATTCCATTACGCGTGAGTTTCCTGTCACTCCTTTAATCAATGAACAACTAATATGCTAATACATACTACTCCTTAACCAGTATGTCTAGAAAGATAACTGAATCAGGAAAACTACAAGAAGGGACAGCTTCTGTGGGTGTATATGGATTATTTCATTATAGTATTGTTTGTGTTTTTTGCATGTACAGCACATCATTGAGAGACGGAGGCGAGTGATATTGACTGAGTGGATATGGGCCAGGCTTCTGGCTTCTACGAACCAGCCATGGTTCGGTGCGCTGGAACATCCAACCAACCAGAAGGAGTAATCTTCTCCTTTTGATCAGCCATCGAAGAAGCCGAGCTTGAACTTAACAGCCCAGCAGATTCATATTGGCCAAAGCTGTGGCTGTGGGTAGAAGCCCTTTTGTTGAAACATTTCAGTTTTGTACTTTTTTGATCTGCTGTATTGGTGTAAGGCTAACCCTCCTGGTTGCCTATTGTTTACTTGATGGAGCACATATCTGATCATGCCTTCCTTGTATTGGCGAGATTTGATGGATCAAGTATTTTGTGTGAGCTACTGGGAAAACCTTTAATTGATTGGTTGTTTATGCCATTTGAGTTTGAATTGTTTGGTGCCATGGCTCTGTAGTACAACCCTTTATTGTTTATTCAGATTGAGTTTCACAAGATTCAGTAATTAAATTGATGAAACAACTTTCTACAATTCTACCCAAAAAAATATATATTTTTTGAAACAACTAAATTCATTCTCTTATAAAATAAATGAATTTTCTATCCTAAAAGGAACCAAAACCCAGTTTTAATACTCCCTCCGTTCTCTTAAGATTGTCCATCTTTCCATTTTAGTTGTTTCAATAAGATTGTCCATCTTTTAATTTCTTTCCATTTATATCACATCACATTTACATTATTACCCCTAAACAATCACACATTTTACCTACTTTTACAACCTCTTTCTTCTTCATTTCTCTCTCCTTATTACTTTATCACATAATCTCTCTTCCACCTCAACAAAACAACACCATAAATACACACTCTTTTTTGACCGATTTGACACCATAAATTCCCTTTTCACTCCATCTTTTCATTGCATAAATAACAGTGCCCAAAATGCTTTTGGACAATCTTAAGAGAACGGAGGGAGTAGCATTTTTTATATAATACTCCGTATTTGGCTTTTTAGGGCATATGAAAAATAATACCAGACCAATATGCCATACTAGACGTGTTGTTCAAATAGACTTTGATCTGGTGCTGAAATAACAAAAAAACTGAAAACTGAGAGAAGCAAGATTTGGTGTAGAGGAAGAAGCGGAAGAATGGGGATCAGATTTGTGCTGATGGTGAACAAGCAAGGCCAAACTCGCCTAGCACAATACTACGAATACCTCACCCTCGAACAAAGGCGCGCCCTTGAAGGTGAAATCGTTCGTAAATGCCTCGCCCGAACCGAGCACCAGGTTTTCTTTCCCCCCCTTTGAAATCCCTGTCTTCACGTATTCGGTTTCCGTTTTTGTCTGATTTTGCAATTCAGCGAATGATCTGAGTAGGATTGAGTCTAGGTTTGTCGGATATCTGGTCAATTAGCTGGATCTGTGTCGAGATCGCTCAAATTCCGTCGTATTCTTTCTCGTTTGTTGGGAATTCCAAGCCATTGTTAGCTATAGGGATCGATCGTACGCCGGAATCAATTTCTGCGTGGTAATGATCCTCTTTTCAGTATAGGCGTTCCATTCCTGAATTTGCAATTGAGAATTCTTGGATTTTCTGAATCTTCTCAAGGCATGAACATTGTCTTCTGATTTCCTTTTCCAATGAATTGCCTTAGGGTAGAACTTTCTTCTTAAAACCGTATCAGTTTAGTGTTCAGAATCAGTAGCAGCCAAGTATACAGAATCTTTCTTCTTTGATGCCTATGATGACAGAAGGCTCTTAGAGTGGTTCTTCAGCTGTGTGAACATTATTTTCTAGTTGTGTAGGTTTAACAGTTTTATGATGTGATTCATATGGCCTGCTTGTTCAATGTAAACAATAAGGTGATTCTGATGTCTATCTTTCATTAGGATATCAGCACTAGGCATGCATTTGTCTGTAAGCAACATTGATTGTTCTTGTTCTGTGTGATTAACAGTGTTCCTTTGTTGAGCATCGGAACTATAAGATCGTGTACAGGCGCTATGCATCTCTGTTTTTCATGGTTGGAGTTGACAATGAAGAAGTAAGTTCCAAGCTCTTTCAGTGTGACGTTTTCTGTGTCTACTTACTGAACTTGCCTTTACAGCTTTACTTTTAGGCCACATCCTTTAGACCAGATATAATCCAATCTCTATATAACGTTATATCTAAAATAAGAATGGAATAATCCTACTAGCTGGGCTATTATCTTTACACCATTACCATATATTTAGGAATTTGATTATTGTTGCTGTCTTCAAAGTGAGATTGCAAGTATATAGATCAATGATCAGAAACTAGTCGTTGTAGGTCATTAATCCTGAGTTGTGTAGGCTAAAAGTATATACTTTGGTTAGGGCTAACTGTTTATCCTTTTATTGCACTGTGTTACAGAATGAACTTGCAATACTGGAATTTATACATCTCTTAGTCGAAACTATGGATCGACACTTTGGCAATGTGGTAAGTTTGCCCCTCTATACTCTACTTTTTATATTCTGTCATTCTGTCATTCTTTCTGAATCTATTTCTGCTTGTTATGGTGGTGAATTTGTAGTGCGAGCTCGACATCATGTTCCATTTAGAGAAGGCGCATTTCATGCTGGAAGAGATGGTGATGAATGGGTGTATTGTAGAGACAAGCAAAGCAAACATCTTAGCTCCAATTCAGCTCATGGACAAAGCTGCTTAGTCGTGTAAGCTCTCGTGCGATGTATCAATGAAAACTGTCTTTCCTATCGGATATTTGTGTCCTTTCTCTTGGCACTTGTATTTCTGTTTACAAGATTATCTTATGGTCATATATACTCGATTTGATTCAACAATAATCACACAAAAGTGAAAAAAACCCACCATTGTACATTCCATAGCTACATTTTCAAGCTGTACTTATGAACAAATAATCAAGATAATCACAATCACACGGCTGCTGGCTTTCCATTTTTCCTTGGATCGCTGACAGCTGTGAGAATTCCATGATACACACCTCCATCACTGTGAAATCTGCCATTCTTCCTCCCCAAATCAACTGAATCATCATCAAGTGTTTGAACAACGAGCTGGGTAACGGCTCCTACTCCAATACGGCCAAGCTGGTGACCCCTCTCCTTTAAGAATGCCTTTCTCTCAGTTGAAAGCTCTATGTGCTCACCATCAATAACAGTCACATTCTCATAGAGCACAACATTTGGTTCTAGCTGCAAAAAAATAAATAAAAAATCAACAGGTAAAAATATGTTGTCAGTTACCAATATGCCATTGTAACTATACTTTGCATTTACTACTGATAGTTCATGGAAATACGGATAATCACCTTGTGGTAGACTCTCGGGCTCTGGATGGAAGCTAAAGGCTCCATTCCGAGCACGAAACGATTGAGGAACACTTGGACTACTGCTGGGATTATGTGCAACCCACCGCTTCCTCCCACAACTCCAGCCAGCTGATTATCCTGCAGTATTGTACTTGACCCTGATTAGTATCTGAATCTGCAGGTTGGAATGAAGGTAAAACTACATGTAGGTTGGTTTTGGATTACACTTGATAATGCATAATCGTGTGTAATCCAAACAGACCCTTTTAGTATATACTACCTTTAGGATGATAAGTGGTGTCATGGAAGACAATGGTCTTTTTCCAGGTCTGATGAAGTTTGCTGGAGCAGGAGGTAGTTTGTCTGATCCCATTTCAGTGGGCGTAGAGAAATCACCCATTTCGTTGTTAAGAACTATCCCCGTCGAAGGCGAGAGAACGCCTGCTCCAAATGGATAGTTCACAGTTGTGGTTATAGAAACTGCATTCCTCTCACCATCCACCACACAGAAATGGCTGGTTCCTTTATCATGTAGCTGGCTCCACCTACACAATACTCAAAACTTGATCACACTTGGGGTTCATTTGATTTAGACTAGATAATGTTTGTTAAATTTCTAGAAAGGAGTTTGCATTTGCTAGCCGTTTAGCTTGGTTTACCTGCCCAAGTAGTAATCAGAAGGGAAAGTGGTGTTGTCATAGATCTTGTTCCTGATCTGCTTAGCGAAAGACAGTGAAGTCATGTCTGAAATGTATTTACTGATGTCAACAAAAGCTGGATCTCCCAAGTTCATTCTTATGGCAAACATGTGCTTCATTGCCTCAAGGAGTCTATGTAGACCTAAAGATCCCTCAACTGCATTTGGGCTTCGGTAGCTGTCTAATATGTTCAAAATCTGTTTCACAAACACACACAACAAAGAGAGAACATTCAAACACCAAATATACTGTCATCTGAAAACTCAAGGTGCATCTGGATTGCTGATATGTTGCAGCCATACAAACACACCCTTAAACTGAAAGAAGGGCATATTACCATGGCAATCCCTAGTGTTCCACTAGAAGGAGAAGGCATTCCAAACAAAGTGTACCCCATAGCGTCGACTTCTAACGCGTCCGTTGCTCGTACTTCATAGCTCCTTAAGTCCTCCATTGTCAAAATCCCACCGGCTTTCTTAACATCCATGACCAGCTTCTCTCCTAATTCTCCTTCATAGAAGATCGTCGGGCCGTGCTCTGCAACCGCTTCCAAGGTGTTGGCAAGCTCCTTTCGGTAGCACGTTTCTCCGGTCCTTAGTAAGACACCTTTTGGTGCAAACACTTCCCTTAGGCCAGGATCTGTCAAGATCATATCAGATTTCAATGCAATATGATCTCCCAAATAAGCAGAGATGGTGAAACCGTCACGGGCAAACTGTATGGCGGGTTCAAAAAGGGTTCGCCATGGAAGCCGCCCGTATTTCAGCCATGCTTGGTGGAGGCCTGCTATCTCCCCAGGCACCCCCATTGACAGGGCTCCAACATACTTGGAATTAGGATTCTTCTCATACATGTTCTGTTTTTTTTTGTATTGTAAAAGTGAAGATCATCAATAGAGGTAGGATCATCTCATAAATGGCACAACTTGGCCTCATTCTCAAGAATCATTTATCTTATCATCTTGAACTAGACCTTTCCATGTGCATTACTTCAAATCAAGTCCAAGTTTGCTTTTGAGGTCTAAGTCATACTAAGCATATCATTGTAAGCAAGATTACTACTATAAATCCAAGTTTTGCATCCATCCAAACTTTAGACCACAAATGATTACCATAAACACATGATTTAGCAAAGACAAAATGACAAAGAGGTAAAAATAGCAAACCTCAGAAGCAGCCATAGGGGCAGTTTCCCTCATATCAAAGGCTTCAGCCTTAGAATTAGAAGATGAAGAAGAGTGCACAACCATGAAAGCTCCTCCACCAATCCCACTCGACATCGGGTTAACCACTCCGAGGCACAAGGCGGTAGCCACGGCGGCATCCACCGCGTGCCCGCCTGATCGGAGAATCAAGGCTCCGACCTCCGAGCAGCGGCCATCGTCGGCCGCCACCACACCTTTATCTGACTCAATGAAATCAGCATCATTTGGAGCAAGCCTTGTAGTGGTTGTTTGATTGTAATTGCTTGTTAGTGCCACCACCCATAAGCCTGACTTGCCTCCAACTATTAATACTGCAATCCACGTCATAAATAGGATGCTCATGTAAGATTTTAAAATCTAAGAGCTTTTCATAAGTTCATGAATGGCCACACAAAAGATATATGCTCATGCTAGGTCAAGTGCTTGTGATCATAATTCAAGAGCAAAAGTTGGACTGAAAACGCCAAAAATGCTTAAGTAATTAGTGGAATTGTAGAGGGCCCACAAATTGCCAAAATTAACAATTTGACTTGATGAACCTTAGCATTGCAAGTGTCTTGAAACGGTTGATGAATCTAGACACAAACCATAAGTCTTCAAGACGAATTACAGTGTTCAGTAAAATCAGAAGTCAATTTATCCAGATGAAAGAAAAACAATACTATCTTCTTAGCTCAATTCGATGAACACAAAAGGCCTAAACAGCTAATACCCATGAATCATTCCATGGAAAAGAACAGAACTTTACAGTTTCGAACCAAGATTAACCAGGATTTTCAGAACTCAAGACCCCAGATATCTGTTAATTTTACAGGCTTTGATTTACCAAACAGAGTTCAAACTCTAAACCCAGAGCAAAAAGTAGAAGAAAGGCTCAAAATTAAACAGAAAGTTGAGGATTCAGAAACTCACTGGTGAGAGCGACAAGTCCAATGAAAACCAAGAAGAGGATTCTTCCTCTTCTGGATCTCTTGGTGTCGGCAGATTCTCCATTGATACCCAGAAGAGGATCTTTCATGTTCTCAGTCAGGTTTATTTTTTCCGGGAGAAAGGGAGAATGAAAGATAAAAAAGAGAGGTCAATGATTTTTGTTGAGTTGGGACTGTTCAGTATTAATTTGGATCAGAGAATTTGTTTCCCAGCTTTTCCCTATCAACTACTTTGATGTAGTTTATAGATGCACGTTATGTACGTGAAAATTTTATTTATAAAGATGAGGTTTTCATTATTTCTTTTTTTTATGCATTTGGAATAAGATAAGTGTGAATTATTTATACACACACATGAATGGAGAAAGCGAGAGGATTTTTTTTTTTTGGAATTCTTTTCCTTGTTTGCACATTGCGAAATTCGCACGCTTGTTCTTCCATTTAAGCAAAGATGAGTCTTTTTCAAGAATTTTGGGCAATTATTTCGTCATCACTTGCGTTATTTTATTCTACAGGACTATTTAAGCGTTTAAATCAATGTACATTTTGGTAGGTTTAATAAGGTCAAATGAAAGTTAAACTTTTACTCCTAAACGGAATTGGAAGGTTGGTTGAAAAAAGGATGGATTCGGTAAAATTCACCTCATTCACCAATAGCATTTGTTTTGTGTAGGAATAGTTTTCAAATTCAGATGCCATTAAAGTGTTAAGCTGTGGACAACAAATTCTCTCTGATTGACTGATTGTGTACATCAAGAAGAACACAAAGGAAAATTGGATTTGTGTTTGTTATAAGCAAATCATCACATCTTGACATCTTGTGGAACAAACAGAATTGAGACTGAACATGATCCAGAAAATGACTATGAAAAACCTCAAATTTACAGTCACAAAGGTGTATGTATTATTGACAAATACTTTCATCATTCTTAGCCAAAAAAAATTATTATTAATTTTATGCATTAAATGAAAAATGATAAAATAATCATGGGATATTAGTTGTATAAAAAAATCCTTTATAGCGCTTATTTATTGTATAAAACAGACCATAGGTATATGATTGGACAATTAAAATTATAGAAAAGTAGATTTTCGGTTTCACACTTTCACACTCACACGAACAACCAAATACAACTCTGAATCCCAAAATCAAAAGAGTAAGCCAATCAATGAAAACTAGTTGAGTGGTTGTACCAAATGCGGATTTGGCCTATAAAAATCGATAGATTAAATACAATTAACGAAATAATATCACATGATTAGATTTGTTTATTCAAAGATTTCTTTTGATTTGTCAGTTTATTGTGATGAAATCAAACATATCAAAGTTACAACTTGTTAGAAGTGTATAATAGGTGTTTCCTTTCCGTTTCCTTTCTATAATTTTTATACCAAATGTCACCTTAGCAATTTAGTAGACATATGCTAGCTATATATAGAGAAAATACAATTGGCAACAAGAATACTACTAAGAAACAGGTTTGGTCTCCTAAAATAACGGAATCATTGTAACAATCAGAGGCAAACAATCCAAATTGTAAAAAACAGCTAAAAAACAAAACCTCTTACAACATTTGGATTGAAAAAGATCATTCTTATGCAGCTATATCACCCAAAAGCCTCTCTTTTCACATATTTAGAACCCCTTGAATTTATCTATTAATTACAAACACAAACAATCGTACATCTCTTGCCTTTGTTGCAAAGAATTGCAAACCTTTTTGATGAATGACCATGGAAATCGATCATCGTCCTTTGGAGATCGACATGATTTCTGCAAATGATCTAGCAAACTTGAACTATCTATCAACGATGGACGTTTACATCGTGTCCTCAATCTCATCTGATAGAAAGAGCATAGAACGAACGCCGGTTGACAGAAAGGGAGGAACAAACCCGAAATGGAAGGACTTCAAAATGAAATTCGACATAGATCTATCAGCAGCACAAAAAAACCAACTCAACCTCAATTTCCAAATCTTATCAAGAAGATTCCTAGGAGACAGGACAATTGGATATGTTCATGTTCCTATTAAGGATCTACTCGACGAGAAAATACGCCATGAAACCATGGAAAAGAATGGTAAACCGCGAAAGAAGAAGATTTCGGCTTCTTACCAAGTTACCACACTTTCAGGGAAAGCAAAGGGAACTTTGTGTTTTATGTACAACTTTGGTGACAAGTTCAAGGTATCAAGCCAAGATGAAGGACACAATCATGTTACAACTTGCCAAGAATGTGCTTGTAGTTACAAGCACTTGCCAATCGCGTACAATTTCTCGAATGTCGATCCAAAGCATCATCCAAGTGAGTATTTAGGGACCGAGATGAAGCTCAAAAGTATTTTGATGTATCTTGAAATGCGTAAAAAGTAATTACTTTTATGGGTTTTAATCTCGTTTTATGATTATTATTTTTACAGCGCTGTTTCGCCCAATTTGGTTGTGGCTCAAATAAAGATGCAACGGTTCTGCGCACATTAACCAGAGAAAATCGCACGCGAAATTGGTCAAGTGATTCTCGGAGAGTATGATCTGGACAAGGAGACTTGATCAAATCCCCTATTTCTGTGTGTACTACCCAGACTAAAGAGATCTTGATCTCACATGTAGCCAGCAAGACACCATGGATTTGATAGAGGAATGCAATTATGCAATGCATTAGAATTTGGGAAAGCGCTTCTCTAATATGCTTTCAAAACCCTCAATATCAGAAAAAAAAAGATCACAGCTAAGTAGGAAAAAGATCTATATCAGAAAAGATCAAACACGCCTATGAACATCTTACAGCATAGTGGAAAATTGTAATTCCACTAAAATGTTTCAACCAAATAAACTCCAGTTCATTCACCAACAAGAAACAAAGATGAAATACAAGATTAGGAAATGCATAACTATGTCACAAGAAGGTACCTGAAATGTTGATGATAACAGAACACGAACTGGATTAGATTGCAATCTACTGTCATCTGAGAAACAAATAACAAAAGATTGAAAAAAGACATTATATTTGAGAGAAACAACAACTAACTGTACAGGGGGTTGTCTGTACAAATAGCAGGTCCTCTATTTCAGAGCAGCCTACAATTTCACAGATTCTGTGGGAAAAACTCAGTCTTCTAACTCAACAATCTGTGCTCGCCTCTCAGCTGCCTTTTTCCTGATGAAGAAACCCCATCTCATGGCTGCCTTGATCTTCAACCAACCGACCACGGCTTTTCCAGAACGAGTTTTATCATCATCAAAGCCAAAGTTGGGGGCCGGTGAAGCCATGTAAGACGGGTAAGAGAATCCTTCTTCAGGGACATTCATGGAAGCCTGGTCTCCCATGCTGAAAAGACGCAAAAGCTGTTGCATGTCTTCATTCTCAAGCATTGCATGGCTTCTAAGCCGAATCTCTTCTTCTGTTAGAAAATCATTGGTGACCCCCCTATTGTCACGGTTTTGTGACCAGTCATCGTAAGTGTTGAGGTTTGACGGCTGGACCGGTGATGGATTTACAGGCTGGAATCCCAATGATGATGGATGTGACGACGAAGATTCTGGAGTGTCATTTCTTGCAATATGGTTTTGCTGTAAGTTGCCCAGCAGTTCATGTGGAGTAAATGTAGTGTTGCTGTATAGGTTTTGGGAGTTGGAGTATCCAGAAGCTGCCAGGGCTTCATCATACCCTGCCCCTGTAAGATAACAATGTGAGGAGACGAATTACTATATGAAGGAAATATACACATTCTAGTCTTTTTTTTTTAACTATTACCCAATTGAAAATGAACCTGTAAGAAAAATCTAAAAAAATAGAAATGAATGGAAAGTAGCATTTTAAAAAAGCAGCATTCTTATCAAGAAGGAGGCAACAAAGAAGTAAAGTGGTATTAACCTGCAACAGGCAAATTAGACTCCAATATAGGCTGCTGAGAAGGAACCGTAGCTGAAAAAAGAGGCAGAGATAGCTGATGTTCTACAGAATTAGAGAAATCAGGAGCTGCTGAAAGTTCATTCTTAGATGATCTTGTAATCCTCTTGGTTTGCTTGGAATGTAGAAGAGACTGTCCATCGTACTCTATAACCTGATGCCAATTGTCATAAGCCTTCTTCACAACGGTGTCTACATAGACCTGAAGGAGAGGCAGGAAAATCCTTGATCAGACCAGTTCAATTTCATGCATTGTGCAGGAATCAAATACAACAAACCAAACAGAAGAACCATGTTTACCAAGAAATTAAACTCTATAAATAAAAGGAAGTTAGTGTTCTTAGAACAAGGTTACAAGCATGACAAACCTTCTGGCTATCTGAAAGAGAATCAGCGGCAGAATACTGATCTTCCACAATGAGTCCACTAAGCTCATAAATGTTGTTGAATACAACACCAACATTCCTAGCATCATCAGGATAATAAACATAGAGCTTCCCACTTAAAACACAAGTCTTTGCATGCTCCATAAGGGCATCCCACATCCTATTAGACATGCCACTTCCAAGAATCTATGAGATATGAAAGGAAAGTAGTGAGCAAAGAGAAGCAAAAAACAAAGGCACAAATAGGTATTATTGTTGTATAGCAGAAAATGTTTGTAAGGTTAAATTTACTAACTCCGCGTAGCTTTTGGGGGTCCCGGACTGCAACACGGAGAAAATCTTCAACAGTGTACAGCCCTGCTTTATTCAGCCTTTTGTGGAAAGATCCATCTTTTCCAATCTTCTCCAATCTCCATACATCATCATTTAAGGCCGGTGGGTAATGTTTCTTGTACACTGAAAAGAAGAAATAGAGGAAGAATATGGGAAATTGAGGAATTAAAACGGGATGACCAAACAATATATCACTCTTGGAAATTCCTTACATTCCCCTCTGTGATCCTTAACAGCAAAAGCTTCTGTCTTTGCCTCACGAATGCGTATGCCATCACAAAATCCTGAGGCGACCTTAAGGCCAAGCCTGAATTTCCTACTTCTTGTCCAGCTTGAATTATCTGTAAATGTTACATCCCCCAGTGTGCCTACCCCTTCTTTGAGTGTCACCTGCAATTCCCCAGTCAATAGTGGCCTCTTTCCCTCTCGCTCCCTCACTACATTGTTTTCAAAAACTTCAAGGGACCAATCTTCATCATCTTCATTGTTAAAATCACCCTCAAGGACAACAATATCAAGTTTTGCGGAGGATTCAGGTCCTGATGTGACTACGTGACCAGTGTTGGATTCAATTAGCACGACATGTATTGCAGCACCCTGCTCTCCTTCAACCTTTCCACCAGTGAAAAGGGGAAGTGACAACCTGGACCTGAATTGTAGTTGTAAATTTCTTCCATCTGAACCTTCAATTCTTTTTGGTGAAGACCTGCAATTAAGTATGTATGATCATTGCTTAAAGGCAGAGGAACTCCTCCCACAAATGGGCAAACAGACACTTCACCTAGCAGCCCAATTATAACATAGTACTGTGGTTTTTGCAAGTATGTGTGAGAGAATCATGTAGCTCTAGCTCTATAATCTTGATAATTAATACTCAAAAGAAACAGCCTATAATCTAAATTTCATTTCTGAGACTCAGAGATTAAGCATTCACAAAAGAATGAAATATAGGTTGCTAGTATGTATTGTTGGCAAAAGAACTTACACTAACATTAAACAATAACCAATAGTGGTTATATCACATTTCAAAGACCATTACTTTTTTAGAAATGACTTGAAACAAATACCTTCCAGTTAGTCTAGCAGGGCCTAACTTGGCCAAAGCACGCTCCACTTCTTCACTTACCTATTAAATCAGTAGATAAATAACAATAAGACATCGAATGAAAGGACAGTGAAATATACTATTATTAGGATAAATCTGAAGATTTCGTCATTCTACTATCAGCAATGCTTGATCCTAGGACCTTGCTACAAGAGATTATCGGTGCATAAAAGATTATTCAATAAAGTTCATGCATCCATTTAAGGTGCAGTTATTTAAGAATTGCTAAAATGAAATTGGAGAAGAAATTGCAATTGATTGGCATCAGGACAAGGATACAATATTATTCACAGAAAATGTCAATAAGTCCCAAGTTTTGGTTTTGATTTATCTTACAACTCTGCGAAGAATAGGTTCCAAAGATGAGCAAAGCTTCTGCAGACTATCCACCTTGAGAGCTTCAACAATCACACTGCAAGACACATGTCACGTTTAATTAACTACACAAGCCTGATACGTTTCCAGCATAATGGAAAGGAAGATATAACAAAGTCTCCCATCAGATTTTAGGCATCTCTTTCCACAAACAGCAAGAATACAAGCTCATCAAAAAAAATTAGAAGAGCTTCATGTGCAGAATTGACAAAAACCACTCTTATTCAGAAATAAGCAAAAGAATTAGTAGTGCTCAGCTAACTCCATTACATATAATGTTTCAAAATCAACAATGAGCCTTCATGAAAACTCTCTACTATGCTACTAGCAATTACCTGATAGTCAAACAAAGCCTTCATGGAAGACTGAGAGAA
This sequence comes from Polygonum aviculare, assembly GCA_934048045.1. Lineage (NCBI taxonomy): Eukaryota > Viridiplantae > Streptophyta > Magnoliopsida > Caryophyllales > Polygonaceae > Polygonum > Polygonum aviculare. The sequence continues at coordinate 19,164,137 of OW204031.1, forward strand.
TTTACTACGTATAACATAGTGGCCACTGGCCAGCATAATATATCCTCTAGATACCGTCCTTTACATAGTACAGATGGAATCTTGTACTCCATGGGGCAAAAGGCCTCTCATTCATCAATTGTTTAAGGCAGCAACAAACAGTATATTCACAAGTAGTATTGCAGATTATCATCTCTTTGTTAATAATTAAAGAGGTTTCTGTTTATAATCTCACCCTCCAAGTTCCAAAAAGAACCAAATCAACGTGCCCACAAACAGAAGTATTTTCCGAGAAACACGAAAACAAAACCACGTAAATGTTCTTAAATATTCGCACTCATCACAACCAACATGTCAAGCTCAGTGAAAAACCACAGGCAGCCTCATTAATTCCCAACAAAGAGCAGATAATCCACAATAGGATCATAAATACGCTCCAAAAACCAAGCATGACCAACATATTCCAACTTAACAGCAACAGGATCATAAAGAAAGTCCAAAAGCCAAGCATGAGAATAGCAAGAAAATCAAAAGAGGGCCAGCAAAACCACCTAGCTAAAGCAGGCCGCTTTCTCTCGGGCTGATCATTATCACCGCCACTGCCACCAATACCATCCAAGGTACGTTTTCCCCTGTTCATGTCTCCCTCTTTCTTCTCACACTCACTAGCTCGCAGAAACCCTAATTCACAGATCTGAAACCACTCAGCAAATCAGCACGAGTTCGCTCCAATTCCCGTGCAATTGAACCAAATCCCCAACTCTCGGTACCCTAATAGCACCAGATTCACAACTGGAAACCAATTACCACCACTACCCGGCACACGCTAAAGACGAAGCCATAGAAAGCCCTAGACACGCCCTAATTTCAACTTGAGTCAACAGATTGAGCAAATTTAATGACCGATGGAAAAAAGGGAGGAATAAAAAGGAATCTGGAAGAGGATTTTTAGAGAGGATGATGATGGCGTGCGGCCGTCAGGACTCAAGTCTCAAGGAGAGAGAATGGTTTCCATGGGGGTTATTTATGTTGTCCTGAGTCTGCGTGTTTTGCGCTCTCTGTATTGCGATTGGTCGCTTTGTAATTTTGTGGTTCAATCCTGGCCGTTGATTGGGACGAGTGCTGATGCCGATCATCAGTCAGCTGCCACGTCACGGTTTTTGTGAACCTTAAATCAGGCTTTCAAGTTCTCTCTCTTCCTTAACAACTTGACGACTTTCCCATTAGTCAGATTTTGCTGCACTTGTATTATTAGAGTGGAAGTTGAATGAAGTTGATGATTGTGAAAGGTGACTTTTACAAGAACAATTTGGTGAACGAACTTATTTCCAAACATGGTATAGATTCTAATCTAAAACTTGTGATATTTTTTGCATAGTTAAACTTGGTAATGTCACCACGATTAAAAGAGTGGGCAAGACTTGTAAATCATGATAATAGGGTGGTTGAATGCAAATGAGGCGAAATAGGAGGTGGTTAGATGTAGCATTTACCTTAACATAAAAGTGTATCCAAACAAAACATGGAAAGCAGATAAGAAACTATTTGGTGCAATACAGAAGTTTACAAGACAGCAACTAGTATTTGACCAAAGAAAAAGGGAAGGGGAAAAAAAAAGATGATAAACTGGAAACTCCAAAACCATCCTTCTACATATAAAGTCCTTCTGGTACTCCTTCCTTCTTTTTGAACATAACCTTTTCCTTGGCCTTCTTGACATCTGCATGTGTGACCTGTGTAGCAAAAGAGGACATGTAAAGAGGTTAAAATGCATGGTAAGAAAAGGGTCAAAGAAAATAAAACAGGAAATTGAACCAAATGAACTGGAAAGGTATAGCAGATTCAAGACATTTAAGACAACAGCTGCTATAATTTCCCTTCACAAATCAATACTTGGGTCAGGATTTCAGATGATGCTTTTTCCAAGCAATTGATTAGGTTACTTCACCCATCTCGTCTGGAAGGTTACTTATGAAACAATATTATTTTAGCCTCACCTTCATGCGTCGTTCTCTCAAGGCAAGCAAACCAGCCTCAGTGCATATTGCTTTTATATCAGCTCCAGAGAGTTCATCCTTTGTCATCACAAATTCCTCCAAATTGACATCATCAGCAAGTGTCATCTTAGATGTGTGAATCTGCACAAAATGTCCTCATCAGGGTATAGCACCAATGTATAATAATGAATTGACATACATTGCCAAGTAACAGATTGTTGAGACATACAACATAGTTTTTTTTTACGCTTTTTACAGTACTAATAAAAAACAAAGCTTGGAGCCGAGACAAATCACTGAAATTTGTATCAACAGCCAACTAAAATAAATTCCTTCAATCAGTTCAGCTTCATAAAAAATGCATATGCAATTTTTGCCATGTACTTCCCAGCTTTAGGTCTCTATCTATAGTAAGCAATTGCTTTCTAAAAACAATAGCAAGTATGCCTTTTTTCCCTATAAACTTACCATACCGGCTTTCGGACTCTAAACAATTGCTTTCTAAAAACAATAACAAATGCAATGGAAAGCCTGCGATATACTAAATTGGTCATAGTGACAGAGGCTCCAAATTTCACCATGTTCACTTTCAATAAGGAGTGACATACCGTAAAAATACGACGCCTTGTCTTAATGTCAGGAAGAGGAAACTCAATTTTTCTGTCTATTCGTCCTGGACGAAGCAATGCAGGGTCAAGACTTTCAATTTTGTTGGTAGCCAGAATAACCTTCACATCGCCTCTTGAATCGAATCCATCTAATTGATTAAGTAACTCCAACATAGTCCTTTGTATCTCACGTTCTCCTCCGGAGTGGGCATCATACCTGAAAAAAAAAGATCCAAGTAAATACACCTAGAAAAAAATTCCAATAGATTTGAAGCTGAATGCAGGCAAAGATACCTTTTCGTGCCAACTGCATCGATCTCATCAATGAAGACAATTGACGGTGACAGATCATCAGCCACTCTAAAGAGCTCTCTCACTAATTTTGGGCCATCTCCCAAATACTTCTGAATCAATTCACTCCCAACGACACGCAGAAAAGTTGCAGATGTTGAATTAGCCACAGCCTGAGAAAATCAGCAGCATCCAGATATCATGTCATTAGGGTTAAGGGTGGAGCAGATAGATTGAAAATTACTTGTGTAGAAGAACTTAACAAGTTCTGAAAGTCACACACAAATTCTCTTTTTAATTTTTGTGGAATCCCATAATCTAATATTCATAAACCATACAAGAAAGCAGCTTCAATACGATATATTCAAAAGGTCCCAATGAAATGCTTACCTCCCCAAACAATTCAATATTATGCATGAAGCTATAAACGGCATCATATCATATCAAGAAATATGGTCAATAAACTTGTCATCATTTACAAACAATGAATTATCCCACTCCCTTTCATTAGTTCTATCCCACACACTTTCTTTAGTAGGAACTGGATGATGGAGCATGAACATATCACCAAATTTATCCATGAAATTGAACATCATGTCTATGTTATTGATGCTACAATCAACGCTTGAAGGATACAAGCTAGTTTTATACTGATAAATCCTCTAAACACCGGAGTAAAAACTGGGTTGAGGGGTTGGGCATGCACCTTAATAAATCAAGACCAAAAAAATATATGTACGATAGATCCAAATTAGCAACCCAGCTATAAACCAGCAATACATACCTTGGCTAATAAAGTCTTGCCTGTTCCAGGTTCTCCATACAGAATGACACCTTTAGGAGGCTTAATTCCGATATCTTCGTACAATTCAGGGTGAGTGAGAGGAAGCTCAACGGCTTCCTTTATTTCCTGAATCTGAGAATCTAACCCACCAATATCAGCATATGACTCCAGTGGAGCTTTCTCGACCTTCATGACAGACACCATAGGATCCACGTCATCCTGGAGAATGCCAACAACTGAAAGGACCTACAAGTACAAATAATTATTTCAGTGATCTTTGGTATTGCGATATAGAGAGCAATTCATACCACAATAGAAAATCGGTCCATAAGCTGAGTTCTAAGGATATACAGCTCTAGAAATGTCAAATGAAATTACTTTGCATGCTTGCAAGCAACACAAGCGCATAAGATTCTTTTAGCTCTGGTTTACATTGTCATCTAAACTAACATGGAGCAAATTCAAACAGTAAAAAGGACTTTCAACCCCACTGCAATATTTCTTCTATCCAAACTAATTACCAACTTCTTGCTTCCTGATGATTTGCCCAACAGGTTTCTGCATGTCTACCCCATCTGCCCTCATTGCAAAAGTTAAAACCAAATCATATGGCTATATGTGGTCTATGCTCATGTCCGGGATACTCAATCCATGGACCTTTATCAAGTTCAAGGCTTACTAGCTCTACCTCATCAGAACCTGGCGTCTCACTTTTCAATTAGCCTTTTGTGCTGACATGGTAATAAATTTTCCAACTATGATAGAACTACAAACACCAGTATGTGTATGATCTTATTCCTTAATACTGTAGTTTTGACGGATAAAAGAACCTACTGTATGTTTTATGCTTTTGTTAACATGAAGATAATCAAAATTTCCGGTGAAGGCTACTAAAACCCTAAGATGCGTTCCTTAACATAACAACAATCAATAGCCACAAAATTCAATGCAATCAAATCATAAACACTCTCAAAACCCTAGGGAATAGAAGAAAAGCCCCAAGATCCAGTACCTTATTGTGCATCAGAATCGCACATCCAGGCTCCAGCTGATCCTTATCAACAAACGAGAGAATACTAACATAATACTCGGGACCAACGGAGGAAGACACAATGGCGTGGTTCTCATCAATAAGCTCCTCCAAATTGCCAACGCTCATGGGCGTTCCGCGTAGGTCATCGACCTTAGATCGATCCTCCTCGGTCTTCTCCTCCTGAGGCTTGAGCCTCTCCTGGTTAGCGACGAACTCTTCCTCCATGAGAAGGTAGTCCTTGACTCGCTCGAGCTTGAGGAGGCGGAGCTTACACTTTGTGAGCGGCGTAACGGCCGGTATACGAGCGGCCGTTTCGGAGCCCTTCTGTTTGCGCTGCTTGCGACCGACGCGAGCGGGCGGCGCCGCCGGCTCGAACTTCTTCTCCTTCTTGTCGCCTTGCTTACGGTCGCCGGAGTTCGGCGGCCGGTTTAGCCCGCCGGATTGTCCTTGCCCCATTGTGATGGATGCCGATTCGCCCAATCGAACGCACGCAGAGAGAGAGAGAGACTTGCAGAGGAGGAAAGGTTGGGGAATTGGGTTAAAGGAGAGAGTTTTGCCGAAGGCGGATTTATGAGCAGGCTTGTTAATTGGGCTGCTAGGAAATATTGTATTGGGCTTTTTGGCCCATCACATTACAAGAAGATGGACTACGATATGATTTGCATATATTTTGGTGGTGTGTTTTCGTGATTGGATTTGGATTGTGTGTCTACACAACTGCATTGAGCCCAGAACTTCCATTAAATTAGATTCCCCCCTTTTTTAGTGTAACTGTAAGAAATCATGGTAGGTATTTATGCCAAAATCTAGGATAGTATCCTGAGGTCATCATATGGTAGGACATTTTCTTCGGGTTTTCATCTTTATTTGATGCTCTAGGATTCCTCTTAATAGTACGTGCAACGACTCTAATTCTTGCCCTATTAAGAAAAATGTCTCTCAAGTGTTTTTACATTACATTTATGTTTTCGACTCACATGATGTACCTAACCCATAATATTTATAATCCGACTCACAAGCTTTTTATCGATTAACAGACTAGGAACATGGCCAAAACATAAATTAACGTTATAGGCTCTAACATATTAACATATGTAAATAAGACCTTGGGAAATAGTGGAAGCCAATTGTCCATTGGCTGTTCTGATTCCTCCATGAATTTTGATTTGGCGGAGATTAGAGTATTGTTTTTGAAGCCGTCTAGGCGGTCTAGCTAGGATGATCAACCACCTACGTTCATAAACTATTTTTTATACGTACTAATCCAGGATAAATTCATAATTTAATCATACAAAAGTTGAAAATGCAAACCTTTATGGTCATCCTGATGTATCTGTAACTACCAAGAAGAATCAATCCAACATATTTTATACCTATTCTTCAAAAAAAAAACATATTTTATACCTAAACATTGGCATAACTACAATTCGAGCTTCTCATTTCCAGCTATGACGAAAGCGACAAGAATCAATTTTTTCAAAAAAAAAGGCTCACTTGTTTAGAAATAAGATGCTTTTTTACCCATGAATACCATTATTTTTATCCATCTAAAAAATATTTAAAAAATGTTAAATCAATATAATAAACGTTATGAAAGATCAAACCCACATTACTTTAACGAGTTTAGTTGAATCCAAGAATGAAGAACAAAATCTAAACAATGCCATCCATAATCGAACATGGGTGCCACCACATGGAGTTTAAATCGTCAATTTCACACTTCACGAACCATATAAAAATCAAACTAGCCCACATAAGCAATACTAACAACTCGTTTTCCGAAAAAGCCAAGCCACTTAGCTTAGCCATGGAAAAGCCCTTAATCTTATTCCTCCTCTCAACGCTAATCCTGGTGATAAACCCGGGCCTAATCCGGGCCCAAACGGCTAGCCAATGGCTATTCCCACACAACATGGCACGTGCGAAGCTCAAGCTCCCGCCGCTCAAGTGGGACCCGAGGCTGGCAGCATACGCAGCCCGATACGCCAACCAACGGCGTGGCGACTGTGCCCGGATCCACTCAAACGGGCCCTATGGGGAGAACTTGTTCTGGGGGGCCGGGACCAAATGGGGGGCGGCCCAGGCCGTCATGGGTTGGCTCTCGGAGAAAAGGTGGTATAACTACCGGATGAACAGGTGTTTCGGGCCCGATTGCGGGCATTATACCCAGGTCGTGTGGGCCACGACCCGACGAGTCGGGTGCGCGAAGGTGACTTGCTTCAACGGTCGGGGGGTGTTGTTCGTTTGCGAATACGACCCGCCCGGTAACTGGGACGGGTCGAGACCGTTCTAATGTAACAGTTTGATGTAAGTTTCACGTACGTCTTATAAGTGAAAAAATAATTGGGGAGAAATATAAATTTATTTTGAAAATTAAGTTCATTTTTTTACCGTTAAGCTCTGGTGATTGTGGTCATTGTATTTGGTTGTTCTCTTGATTACCGTTTTGAAAGGCGGGGTTTTTGATACGTACGTACCATATTATATTACATTGATGGGAATGCATGTGTTTTACTCTTGATTGATTGGATGTTTAGGGTTTAGGTTACACAAATTTATGGTCGACTGCGGGTTCTTGAAAAGATTCCTCTGTGTAATAATGGTCCCTGATCGACGATATATGACAGTTGAGATGTGTTAGATACTTCTACCTGGAAATTAATGGACAAAAGTGATAAACATATATGAAAATGATCTTTTTAATTAGGCTAAGTGTTCTGGCTAATACGTGAATTGTTAAGCAGTTTAGAGCATCGATCATTTTAGGACCTCTTTGGTATACTGCCAGAAATCGGATTAGAATGAGGTATCGGGTTGGATTATATTCAGAATGACTCATACCCTAAGTTTTAGTAGAGTACGTATGAGTTCATGTTTTGTGGGAATAGGAAACATTCGTACCCACTACCCAACCCTAAGGCTAAAGCAAACAAATCTACGGATCTCATTCCTAAACCGACTCCTTATACCAGTGGTATAAAAACAAACATGCCCTTAATTAGAAGTAAATTTTATATATGTTTGGAATTGGTTGCTCAAACATTACGTTTTTACAACTAAATTTTTTAAGGAAGACTCATATAGGTAGTAGGCAACGAACGAAAGCACACAGACAAAATGAAAATGAAAACATAACACAAAGCAATTCATAGAAGCAAAATGAAACACCAACGCCATAGAGACGGCGACATGACTCAGGATCAAAGACCACCCATAAACTCCGAAACGGGATAGAGTCATAGAGGGCCGAGTAGCACCATAAGTCGTCTTCAAAATCTAAAGAAGACGAGTTGCTACGAGGAACCGGACTTGGCTACTAATTAGCCAAGTGATCCCTATTGACGATTATGTAGTCATTGTGATTCAATAAGTTGCAATCTTCTAATAAATACTTCCTCCGTTTCACAATAAGTGTCGTTTTAGCACTTAAAATTTGTTTCATAATATGTGTCGTTTTAGGTTTTTAAAGTGATTTATTAAGGGTGCATAATGATAATTTTTATTGGAGTGTGTATTTGTTGACTAAAGTTGTTCATTCATTGGCCAAAAAAATGTAATGAGTGGTAAGATTAAGAAAAAGTTATAAGTTTTAAAGTGAATGATTGTTTTTCTTAAAAACTGTATTAATAGCTAAAACGACACTTATTGTGAAACGGAGGGAGTATTATTCTTTAATAAATATGATATTTTCACTCAAAATAAAACATCAAGATAAAATCGGAAAAAATATATAATATATGTTTGAAATAACTTCTAAGATAAAAAACGGAAAATAATTTCTAAAATTATTTTTTAACAAATATAATATATATTAGATCTTTTATAATTTGTATATATAATTTGGCTTTTTTCAAAATAAAAAAATGTAGACTATATCTATATATATGATTTTCTATCTAATTTAATAAAAATTATCTTTCCATTTAAACAGAAAATCAAGATAAAATCGGAAAATAATTTCAAATATATAATCCTGAAGTTATTATTTGACAAATATAATATATTTTGCAATATAATTTGGATTTTTTAAAACAAATAATCTAGACTATATCTATATGTATAGGATTTTCTATCTAAGAATCTATAGTTATATGAATTAAACGTGATTTTTTAAATTAAGGTATGTAAATTTCAAATGATTTAAAAGATTTTACCTTATCTAATAAAATTTATTAATTGAAAACTCATATTTCTATTTTGATAGTTTAGACTTTAAATCAAATACATATATATCTTTACATATTTTATGTATTATTTTAGTTAAATCTTTGTTCAAATAAACGAATTTAGTAGATAAAATATTTTTCGTACTGAAGTGCCTAATTTATTTATTATAGTATAGTGTATACCCATATAAAGGAAAGGGTTAAACTAGTTATTAATTAAGGTTGCGTTCGTTTCATCTTTTTTTAAGTGCTTAATTAAAAGTTGAAATAAGCAATTATATATTGTGTTTGGAAAAAAAAAATTAAGTGTTTATAAACACTCTATTGCTTATAAGCAACAAAAAAAATCAACAAAAGACATGCTTATTGAAATAAGCACAACATTATCAGCATTGCTAACAATACCCCGCATACCCTTCAAGCCCCCCATTCTCGACTTCTCAAGCCCCCATTCTCGCCAGTCCCCATTCTCGACCTCTCCATCGACGCCGCCGGCCACTCTCGACTTCTCTCGCCACCCCATCTCCGTCGCCGGCCATTCTCGCCTGCCTCCGGCCACTCTCCGTCAAAGTTTTTTTCATGTACTTTGAACTCTCTTTGGTCGGGGATGTTGCCGGTGCGTTACATGGATGTTTCTGCATTTTCCTCCCTCTAGCTGTGTTGTGTGTGATTTTACACGGGTCTATGAGGGTTTCCATTTGTCCATCTCTCAGTGTTTGTTTTCGTTATGTAGAAGGTCCGATGCCACGTCGCCGGTAGCTTATGAGCAATGGTCGGCGATGCTATGATTGGACCGAGATCAATCTCATGGTTTTGCATCTTTGATAAACTGCTGATCTTCACTCCTCGTGGATTTGTGGTGTCGTTTTGTGCGATTACATTTTCAAATCGATTTTCAATAATACTGGCCGACGACGAGCTGATGAGCCGGGCGACGAGCTGACCTGAACGGACTGAAATGGGCAGAGAGAAGGCGGTAAGACAAGGTAGAGAGAAGAGGAGTGAACGGCGGGCAGCTGACGAGCAGAGAGACGATGGGACGAAGCTGACCTGAACGGCGGGCGGGAGCCGGCGATGGACGAGATCGAGTTCTCCGACCACCAGCAGAGGAGCCTCAAGAACGGCAATGTTGATGAGGTCGAGATATGTGAAAACAGAAATTGAAAGGGAATAGGGTTTTTAATGTTCAATTGTGTTTCTATGTTTTAAAATTGTTTTAAGGGCAAATTTGTCAAAACATATCCAACTTATACAATCTATACTATATATTAAAGCCAGAGAATTTCGACCCTCCACGTTAATTCTGGCCTCAGCACATGTTAAATTCATTATAAATCAATTATCTATTCTCACATGTATCCTATCTATTTACCATATATTGACATATCAGAATAATATCTATATCCATAATCTATCAAAATAATTTTTTGATATTTATCAGAATAATATCAAAAAAATTAAAACAATTAACAACAATATTGATTGAGCACAATTAAATACCATGTACGTTATTCATCAAATACCGTTGTTTACATTATTTTGATAAGTTAATTAAGCATGTGGGACACTGTTTATGTAATCTTTCGTTCAAATTCAGGAATTAACGTGCACATTATTTTGATCAAGCCGTCGTGTTATATACCATGCCCATCGCGATCAAGCCGTCATGTACTATATATTAAAGCCGAGGAATTTCGAGTATCCACGTTAATTCTGGTCCCACTTTATTTAACAATTCTTAATGTTTTATTTTTCTTAATTATCTAATCTTTAATTTTATTTTATTTTCTTATCCATCTAATATCTATCTTTGAAGGCATATTATTTATCTTTAAAATTTTCTTAATTTTCTTAATTATCTAATTTTAAATTTTATCTTTATTTTTACTCATCTAATATCTATCTTTTAAACAATATTATCTATCTTTAAAATTTATTTTTGGATATTCTATTATGTGTACGGGCTCATAAAGAGATTATTAATAGATTTTATCATTATACCATGCCCATCGTGCCATCTAATAGATAATATTAGAGAGAAAATATTTTAGATAATCTATATCCATAATTTATCAAAATAATTTTTTGATATCTATCAGAATAATATCAAAAAAATTAACACAATTAAAAACAATATTGATTGAGCACACAATTAAATAATATGTACGTTATTCATCAAATACCATGCACATTGGATTTGTTTTTTTCCTTTCATTAGGGTACGTTATTTTTGTCCTATACGTTGAAATCCCATGTACATTGAAAAATTATTATTAATCGTGTCCCGTACAGGGTACGGGTAATAATCTAGTATCAACAAACCGTCTAACCAAACACCTTATTGCTTATCTCAAATATCAGCTTTCAATTTCAATAACAACTAGTAATAGTGCCCGTGCCCGGGAGGGCACGACTTATATATTAAAAATTTCCTATGTTTCCTCAATTGTTACTATGGAGTATAATTATTTTATTTTTAAGTAGTTTTGTGCAAATTCAATTTCAATTAGATAGGTCTAATAAAATAATTTGCATTTTAAAGGAATTAAAAGCCTTTGGTCATTTATCAATAAATTTAATGTTTTATATCTTATAAATTTAAAATTTTAATTGGATATGTTATATTATAATGTTTCAATAAAATATATTATAGCATAGTTAAAAATATAACATTTGCATAGATAAAAGATTTAGTAAGTTTTTTAAAATACTCAAATTCTTTTTCTAGAGTATTTTAAATACATATTAATCAAATTTAAATAAAACAAAACTCAATGTAAGATTTGTTAGTTACTAAATCAATAATTTTTGGTATTTCAATTTAATTATTTTAGTACATAGTAAGATGTTTATATAAATAGTTTAATAAATTAAAAAATTGATAAAGACAAAAAAATCGATCAACTTATGGATATGTAAAAGAAATATCCAAATCATGCATAGGTTGGTACGTACGTATTTTTTCATTTTTTTGGATAGAATATTATTCTATGCATAGATTTGGATAGTTTTTTTTAAGAAAATAATTAAAATGAAAATCTGTAAATAAGAAGAAATCTAATTTGGGGTCTATACTGAAATTTCAACCAATTAAACAAATTGAATTATTTTAATAAAAATGGGTGATGCGGTCCAATGAAGAGGTGACACATATCGAGCTATATATTATTTATAACCTCCGCTTTAGTATATAGTCATGATGATATCAGCAAACTCCAAACGAGCGCAGCCTAATTTGAGGCCGGCGCCTATTTATATGTTTATCCCCAATACGATCGTACATGTGGAATAACGAATAACGAAACACTGATTTATTTTAATCTTGTAATTAACTTTAGTCGGTTCGATGTACAATACATGCATTTATAATTTATACATAATAATAATGCGGGTCAGATCTCTCAAAAATCAATCCATTTCTTGGTCATACGAAAATCAATCTTTTTTGTATTCGGTGATGTCGATCTTTTACTCTGAAACCTTCCAATAAAATTAAAGTAGCCTACAAGTTATATATACAACAAATATTCCATGTTAATTTATGACTCCGTATATGCTACGGTCACATCATAGATGAAACATTCTTTGCTTATGCAACATATGTGCTTAACATTATCGAACATGCAACCCACAAACTTGGTAACTTCATTTGCCCTAGACCCTAGTCTCTTCCAATTTAACAACACTTTATTCTACCATTTCTACCTACTCACATTTGTATAAATAACGTAATCTTTTACCACATAAACTATCTACAACAAAAATGTCTTCCCTTACTCCCACCCTCTTCCTCCTCCTAACCGCCCTCTTGGCCACCACCGCCTCCGCCTCTTACTTTCGCGTATCGACGCCCCCCTTCAGCCACCCTCCGATCTCGAAACCGCCTTCTCCACTCCTAAAAACCTACTTCCCTCCGGTAAGATCGGGGGGCCTAGCATACCAATTCCTGGTCCCACACAACGTGGCCCGGGCTCGACTCGGGCTCCCGCCACTCTCTTGGAGCGAGAGCCTGGCGTCGTACGCCCAAAACTACGCGAACCAACGTAAGAACGACTGTGCCCTAGAGCACTCGAACGGGCCCTACGGGGAGAACATATACTGGGGGAGCGGGAACGTGTGGAGGGCCGCGGACGCGGTGGCGTCGTGGGTGGTGGAAGGCCGGTGGTACAACCGGCAGTCGAACTCGTGCGGGTACGGGCAGGATTGCGGGCATTATACGCAGATCGTGTGGAGGTCGACTCGACGGGTCGGGTGCGCTAGGGTTGTGTGTTTGGGAGGAGCTGGGGTGTTTATTACTTGTAACTATGATCCACCGGGTAACTACATTGGTGAAAGGCCTTATTGAGTAACTATATAAGTATATATACTCGACTTAGCTATCTTGTTGGACACTTGAAAAGTGTTTCATCATTATTTAGCCAGCTTGCAATTACGATTGAGATGTTTACGTTTACGTCCGTTAATGGGCACTTATTTATATGCTGTGTATTGGTTGGGGCATAAGACATGGGCACATGCTACATCGGAAGGTGTATTGTGATATATATTTGAAAATCAGTAAATCAGTACTGTTAGAGTCTTATACTGTAGTTTGTAGTAATTATCACATTCGGGTCCATAGCTCAGTGGTAGAGCATTTGACTGCAGATCAAGAGGTCACCGGTTCGAACCCGGTTGGGCCCTTTTTTCGCTTTCTTTTTTTTTACGCCAAAAAACGTTCATTATTAATCTTTGTTTTTCCTGGGAAAATCCAACATAACCACACGTTGATGCATGCATATGACTATCTCAAAATGGTTTCATATATGCTTAAGGAATCTAATTTAACCTTGTCTTTGCAAGCTAAGGCTTGTATGTAGATAGTAGTCCAAAATGTAATGGTTTACTATAGTGTGTCTTAAGATGATCAAAATATTATAAGAATGCTAATTCTACAAACTGAACTCTAACGATGAAATAACAATCCTCAGGGAAAAAAAAATCAAAATATCCTACATGAATGATTATGCATAGATGTTGGACATATGAATGCCGCCTTAGCTTAGCGTAAAGAACAATTGCATGTTGGATGTTGTTAGGGTAAAATCACCGTCGTCTAAACTGACGACACATCGATCGAGTTATAACCACACCGGCAATATTATGAGGGGTTGTAGCGACTCATATGAGTCATATCCACGAAACGTAGTAATATTGTCGATGTGGTTATACAAAAAGTTATCTCAGAATGTGTAAAATTTAGTTATTTTTTCAAAATTATAGGTAGAAAAAGTATATTTTTTATAAAAAAAATCATTTTCTATGTTGAAGTGTAAACCACTCATATGAGTCATATCCTTGAAACATAACAATATTGCCGACGTGTTTTCCATAGCAATTCATACATCTCATGCCTTGTTACACTTCAACATAGAAAATATTTTTTTACAAAAAATATACTTTTTTCACCTTAAAATTAAAAAAAAATTAACTCAATTTTATGCATTCTAAGATAACTTTTTACCATAAACTATTGTCTACCGACGAGTATAGCAAGCCCTCAATCTTGACGGTGATACGATAATATTGTGGGCCTTCGGGCCAATCGAACCAAATTTATTCATAACAAAAGAAAAAAGCCCATAACAAACAAGATCTTCTTCCACATGCGCGCATGGATTTCTGCTTCCGTATTACTTCCGCCGACCAGAAGGCAATGCAATGGCCCGTACATATAAATCAGAAATTTCCCGCTTTCTCACATCTCAGTTGGCTCCCACCACCAACAAACAAAGTAACAAAATAGGAAATGCAATGAAACTGCTACAAGCCAGATAGGCAACAGCTTTTTCCCCAAACTCTCTAGCGATTCGATTCTCATTCACAGTTCACACTTCGATAATTTCGATCCCAATTCCTCTTGCGATCCTACCGAACTTGATTCCTTCCCCTTCCTTGTTTCCGTTTCCCTGATTCCAATTCCTCTTTGTATCAATTCTCCCTTCCGGATTTCCCAATCGAATTTCTTCCCCAATCAGGGCAACAAAATTACTCCGATTGATTTCTCGAATCTCCATGGACAATGATCCCCACGCCACTTCCTGGATTTGCTGCTTCGGTGATCGCCTCAGAATTTCACAGCAGACGACGACGTTGAATGAGAACTCGGTCGACATCGAGCCTCTCGCTATTGCGAATGCTAGGGTTTCTTCCGAGCATCTTGTAGTCATGGTTAACGGTCTCATGGGAAGGTAATTTCTTTCTTCAATTGGTTTAGTTGCTTGTGGTTTGGATGATCAGATTTTTAGGGCTGATGTTTGTTGTTAAATTTTGGTGTTTCCAGTTCTGAGGATTGGAAATTTGCTGATGAGCAGTTCGTGAAGAGGTTTCCTGATAAAGTCCTTGTTCACCGTAACTAATTTACATCTGTTTACTATCTCATTCAAAAATTAGTGTGACAATGTGTCATTTGAAGGACTGTTTCATTCTTCTGTTCTGAATGCAGGTAGTGAATGCAACTCTGCTAAATTGACTTTTGATGGTGTTGATATAATGGGGGAGAGGTTAGCTGATGAGGTACATGTGACAAGTGTTTGCTGAATTGAGTATAATTGTGAAACATTCAAACATTTTTTGTGTACATGGCACTGGCACAGGTGTTGACTGTTGTTAGCCGGAGGCCTGAACTACGAAAGATATCGTTTGTGGCTCATTCTTTAGGCGGGCTTGTTGCAAGATATGCTATTGGGAAACTTTATGAGCCTCCTCCAGAAGTAAAACCGAAATCCAGTGAGGGGAATGAGTTGTCTCAGAGTCATAAAGGAATAAACATGGGTAGGATTGCTGGATTAGAGCCTATGAATTTCATTACCTTTGCAACTCCACATCTTGGATCAATTGGACACAAGCAGGTACTTAAAGTTAACTACTATGCATGTTTGGTATTCCCCAAAGCTGTCTTTATCGGTGTAGGGAGGAAGACTTGTTTTGATCCATTCCGCATTTAATTCTGTCTCAGCTGCCATTTCTTTGTGGGTTTGTTTTCCTGGAGAAACAAGCCTCCCAAACTGCACACTTGGTTGCTGGAAGGTCTGGGAAACACCTTTTCCTTACTGACAATGATGACGGGAAACCTCCACTTCTTCTTAGAATGGTTACTGACTCGTATAACCTGAAATTCATGTTAGTAAGAGCTCTAGGTTGCCCTCAAATTTTGCTAATATATTTCTGGATTATCTTCTACTAATTAATGGAATTTTTGAGCTTCTCAGATCAGCTATACGCTCTTTCAAGCGCCGTGTTGCATATGCAAACACCGACTATGATCGTATCCTGCCCTTGAAGTAGTTTCTGTTGACTTAATTATGACTCGTAGTTTTTGTCAATTAGTCCCATTTTTGGTTTAGTTTATCTTGACATAGTATTAAGACATTGTTGGGTGGAGAACATCATCTATCCGACGCCCAAATGAACTTCCACAGGTTGACTAGTTTTCTACTTCATAACTGTTTGTTTTGACATGTGTGGATGAATTGAGTAATATACTGAATGATCTTACTCGCAAATATTTCAGGTTAATCATCTGGATAAGAATGATTCATACCCACATATAGTGTACATTGAGCCTGAAACTTCAGAAGTGAGTCCTTGTGAACCATCTTCCTATACTGAGGATCAAATGATTGACTTTGAAGGTATGTAGTTCATAAATTCATTACATAAGTAAACTGTGCAGTATTGGTCAAAATTATTTTCTGTTAATAATTAGAAGGTTGTCTTTGTTGGACACTGAATTTTGTGAATATGAATCTTATATATATCTGTGAAGGTGCTAATGTCACATAGATAGAAATTCAATTGCACTGTTCTCATAATTAATTATTCAACCTTCTCTATAATTGCAATTTCACACATAGGTCATCTCCGGATATGTAGTTTGGAGTGTTTCTCCCCTCCTTTGTTCCTTGCAAACACTTCATTTGTCATTATGAGATTGTATGCAGAACAGATTCCATTGATGTAAGATTGGAGTTTGTTATTTCACCATAGCTTGTCACTTTGAAAATCTAAAACCAAGTATGACAGATAATCAATATCATGTCAGCTGTTAGTGGATTTTCTTACATATATTATGTCTATTCTTATGATTCTATCGAAAATAGGCAATCTCTCTCATGTAAATGCAAAGCTTTTATGTTTCACATTTTTGCATGTAAATTGGCCTTTTATCTTTTATTTATGGTGTATTTGTTATCTGTAGAGGAGATGATTAAAGGCCTTAGACAAGTACCATGGGAACGTGTTGATGTCAGTTTCCACAATAGTAGACAAAGATATGTTGCACACAACACAATTCAGGTCAGTGTCTGAAATGAATGGCTAATTTTCAGCCTAAATTTACTTGCAGCTAGAGCCTAGACTCCTAATACGTGTATGCTAAGACTTGGTACAGAATGAATTTCAAATTCCACCATGTGTATGGTTTCAAAAAACGTCCCCGGTTTCGGGTACTTGATCAGCTTAAGGGAAAAGCTCTTCTGAATTCCTAAGAGTGATAAGAGAACCACATACAAATCATAGAAGAAAGGTTCTGAATCACTGATGTGAAAATACTGCACTTTTCTTGAAAGGCTGACTTTTTAACTATGCAAATGAGAAATGGATTAACATGTGAAATCGGTGCCATAGAATCTTTTTTATATGAAATCGATTTTATAATACTGATAGCTTGTTATTGGTTACTCATATCTCTTTTGTTGTTAAATCTAGGTGAAGAACTACTGGTTGAATTCAGATGGAGTACCTGTTATCACTCATATGATTGATAACTTCATACTTTAAACACTCCCTCGGATATTTGATACTTAAGCTTTGGCATGCAATGCAACTATTTAAGCAACTGCTGACATAAGAAGCTACTTCTCTATACTGGAACATCCTCAAAGAGTAAGGAAGGCAATATATTTACTTCGTACATTTCAGCCTTCATATACAAACGAGCACGACCTAATTGTATCATTGACATTTACTCTTACAACTTTGCCCATCTGACTTTATTGCAGCTTCTCATAGTTACAACTATTACATGGCTACTTAACCAATACCCAAAACCAGTTAGATGAGCAAATCTACAGTATTTAGACAAATAATTCACAAACCTGATAATCATCATCATATCCATCAGCCTGATTTAGGAGTATATGACTCATATGATAACTACCAGTCTACAAGATAAGCAAAATTGTGTAGGCCCCAATTTCTGGCACCCATTTCTTCCTCAATCACTTGTGCTAGCTCCTATGTTGAAGAGTAACCACGAAAGCCGGTGTTCTCCATAGATGAAGAGCTGCATTGTGTAAAACTATGATATCAGGATCTGCTAAAATCTTTTTTTTATCTTAGAGAATTCTGTGGAGGTAAAGTTTACCTTTCAGTTTGTGTATGTATACCGACAAGACTATCGTCCCTGGACATTTGTCTCGCCAATGGCCCTCCAAGAAGACTTGACAAACTATTGCAGAACTGAATCACAAGAGTTGAGAATCAAGTTAATGAAAGTCATGATCATTGGATTTGAATCAGATACAGCAGAAAGCTACAGATCATTACCTCATGGTAAATTCGTAGCTCGCCTGTGGATTTTGATAACTCTACAACACAATTTGTAGGAGCAACCTCAATCACCTGAAATTTGACATGAGCACACAACTTAAGTTACTTGTTTCTTGAATGGATGGGAGTTATGTTAATGAAGACTTCTGTAAAATCTACCTCTGCCAATAGATTAACACATGGCCTACACCTCTTAGGCAACTGTCTTGGAAGCATTTTGATCTGAAATGTTTAGAGAGACCATCAATTTTAAGTTTCATTACTTCATTGATTATAGAAAAAACAAAGTTTGGAATTATCTGATTGTTGTTATAATACCTTAGAATGTTTCTTCCTCTCAACCAAGAGGAATGAATCTTTTGCAGCAGCCTCTATTTTCTCTATGGTTTCCGTGATTGTGTGCTTGGAGATAAGAATCCTTCTTTGTTTGCCAGTGTCCTACATTTGCAAGGTGACTAAATTTAGTCTAACATTACAACACCCACAAATGCTAATAATTATATAATATATATAATTTAGTTTACCTTCTCCTCAAATAGGCCTGACAAGTCCAACTCTTTTGACATCGCTATTAGTTTGAAGGCATTGATGAAACCAGGCTCATCCGTTCTAGACTCCTGCATTTTACAGATTCAGAGCAATTGAAAAAACTGCTATGCTTGTATCAAAGAAAAAGTGAAACTTGTGGGCTTTTATCTTGTTCAACTCTTACCTCAACAAAATCAAAATTCGATTGATCGTCGTTCGAGTCGCATCTCCCGAAAAACTCCACTGGCGCCACTGTATGCTCATAATCTGTTTGAAACCATTCATCTTCAATGATCTCTGGGATTGTAATTCTCTGCAAGAACAAGCTTATTTTAGATTATATAAATAATGGCTTTATTTCATAAGATCCAATTGATTAAAATTACCCTCTTACCTTTCTAGGATCATTTTTGAATATTCCAGTCAGTATCCTCCTTTGGCCTTCTGTAAACTCCTCTGGAAATTTGTAGCTTGCTTCCAAGATCTGTTCATGATGAAGAAAACCCATCAAAATTTTGACAACTTTCAGGTGAAATTATAATTCATTAATTTGTTCTCAAGAAACTCACTTTCTTATATAAACTCCCTAGATTTTGATCATTGAATGGTAATCTGCCAGACAGCATTTCAAACAGAATTACTCCACAAGCCCATACATCGATAGCCGCTCCTTCATACCCTCTATTTCTGATGAGCTGTTTCATCCATAGTTTCAAGATGAGAATTCTATTCGGTTGTTAACTATGTTCTTGAAATTATTTTTTCAAGTTTGAATTTTTCTTACCTCTGGTGCTACATAACATGGAGAACCACACGCCGTCGATAGCAAAATCCCGGGCTGTATTGAGCAAATGAAGTCAAAGACAGAAGAACACTTGGTAACGTGTAAGGTGAAACATACAAAAAGTATTAATCTTGGACAACTTTTGAATCAAGTTAATACCTTTTGTAATGCACTTAGTCCAAAGTCTGAAATCTTCAGGTTTCCTCTGCTGTCCATGAGCAGATTCTGAGGCTGCAATTAGGAAAATTTTGATTCATTAGGCTAAGTCTCATGAGATTCTTTAAGATTTTGATTTTGTTTTAAGGTGTTTTGATTACCTTTAGATCTCTGTGATATACTCCCTTGCAATGGCAATATTCAACTGCATCAATTAATTGCTGAAACAGCTTTCTTGCCTCCTTCTCACTTAACTTTGTTGAATATGACTACCCACACAAAAAAAAAAATTAGAAGAAATAATCAAGATCAAGATTCAAGACTGTCATAACATAACAACTGAGTTTTCTCACCAGTTTATCAGAAAGCTGCCCTCCTGATACATACTCCATTACTATGTAAATCTTTGTTTTTGATGCTAGAACCTATAACAAACCAAATGAAATCATTCAATTCAAAATTAAATTTTAAAAATAACAAAGAAAATACAAAAAGAATTACTAAAACTAATTACCTCATGTATCCTAACAATGTTAGGATGATTGAGAAGCTTCATAGTTCTGATCTCCCTCTGAACCTGGACCCACAAACAAAACCAAAAAACCATGAATAAACAGCTCTTATCCTTAAAATGACTAATGATTAAATCCAATTAAGAAACAAACTAAAATAATTACCTGATGAATGAGGTTGTCCTGAACAACCATGATCTTGTCAATGATCTTAATAGCCACTTGTTGGCCATCAATGCTGTTCTTAGCCTTCCTCACCTTCGCAAACGTGCCTTCTCCGATCACGGGTCCGAGCTGATACTTGCCAATATTGCCACAAATCCTCATCTTCATCACCTTCACAAGAACTCAAATCTTGTAGTTTGTTGTATTATATCCTGGCTTAAGCAAATTCCTTGCCTTTCACTCCTCAGCTGTGCCCTGATAGAACTGATCTGTAGTTGCCCAAGTTTAAAGGAAATTCTGTTTTGTGTAAAAATGAATTCTTCCTTTGGGTGGGTTTGGGTTTATATTGTTGTGGCATAAACTCCATAAGTTTGATCTGCCTTTCCAGATTGCGAGAGGTGGGTTTAAAAGGATAAGTTTGATTGTGGGTTGAGGTGAATTGGTAAAAAGAAAGAAGATTTCCAACTCCAATTCCAAACTTTTTCTGTGTTTTGTGCTTGTAATGTAACAAAGATGTGGGCTTTATTGAGAGTTTGTGTGGTATTGGCGTTTTGACTCGCGGAAAAGTCCCCTTTTTTTGAATGGAAGGTGTGATTAGCTTTAATTAATTAAGCATTGACCCCTTATTAATTTCTGTGTTTAAGCAGCTGGATTAACGATTATAGAATGTGTACGGGAGATTGAATAAAAAGTACACGAAACTGCGCTTTTTGAATAAAAAGTTGAGATTTATTTATGTGCAACGTTGGATTTGACCAGTAATCACGTGCCACGTGGCATTTTTCCCCTCTTTACGTGAGAGCTCTCGTGCATTGGGAGGCAAAGGGTACTAGTGGGTGATTAATTTAGGGATTTGCATTTGTTTAGGAAAGATTGTGATTAATTGTGAATAATTTGCTTTCTGTTTTGGTTTATGGCGTGAGCTAAGAAGCCTAAGATTTATTTAATTATCGATTAGAATGAGAAATTAAGGACAATAATGCATTAGGGTGATCTGTATTACGGAGTATACAATAGTCAAGATGGGGTATCATTTGTTTTAATTGGTCTTACTTAATTATAATGTTGAAATTTGATTCAATTTGATACCAAATTGCCATTGAGCCCTGGTTAATTGTGATGAATTTCACATGTGGATTTCTAGCAACTATAAGTGGTAGTTGATTTATTTCTCAAAAGTAGTTGGGTTGAATTGTAATCACATACTTTACTGATGCAATAAAATTTTGGATAGATTTTCTTCACTTTGTTCTTCACTTTGTTACAATAAGTTTTTAGTGCCATTTGTTTGTTTGTGTTTTCTTTGAAAAACCATCTATAATTACTAGTATTAAATTCGTGACTTGGTCGGGTTAATTCATTTCAACTTTATTCGGTCTAATTAAATATTAAATAGATATCTATGTATCGAAACTCTTTGTCTCTGATCATGTAATGACGAAACTCTAGTATACTAATAGAAATTATTTTTTTTATGGAAAATGAGTTTGGATAGAGTTTTGGGTATAAAAAAGAAAATGTACAAAGTATAGGGGTACTAAAAGGAAATTAAATTTTTTTTGAGCATCAAAAGAAATTGTCAAAACCACGAGGTACCAAAAGTAATTTCCCTTATTTAATCTACTGTTTGGGTCTTTTAATGTGTGTCCAATCTATACACATAACAATAAGCTGATTTTAGAACGGAAAAAAATCCAAATTACTTTTTGAAATATAATTGGCAAACCCTAGAAAAGAAAATTTAAGTAACAAATAAAACACATATTTTCTAAATTTAGTCATACATGAATGTGTGTCTAGATAAAAAAATGAAAATGTGGCAATTCGATTGCGCGTGATATGTGATATGGATATTGAGATCATTTTGCATTCTTGATATATATGGCTTTTTCAATATTTGATAGATTTACTTTAATTTTCATATCTGAAAAATTCCTAATTATTGACTCATTAAATTGATTTGCTATCGTTTATAATGATATATACCACGCACATAATGTCTTACTTTTTGGTATCCTCGTGGTTTTGACAATTTCTTTTGATGTGTGTCCAATCTATACACATAATAATAAGCTGATTTTAAAACGGAAAAAAAAAACAAATTACTTTTTAAAATATAACTGGCAAAGCCTAGAAAAGAAAATTTAAGTAACAAATAAAACACATATTTTTCTAAATTTAGTCATACATTAATGTGTGTCTAGCTAGCTATGAACATCAATTAGAGAAATCCTTAATGTTTTTAGATAAAAAATGAAAATGTGGCAATTCGATTGCGCGTGATATGTGATATGTGATATGTGATATGGATCATAGTTCGATTGAGATCATTTTGCATTCTTGATATATATGGCTTTTTCAATGTTTGATAGATTTACTTTAATTTGCATATCTGAAAAATTCCTAATTATTGACTCATTAAATTGATTTGCTATCGTTTATAATGATATATACCACGCACATAATGTCAAGACATTTTTTTCCCGACTTTCTTAATTATAATCTGAAAAGTCATAATTGTTAATTTGTGGGCGTGATCAGAATTGAAACCTCATGGAACATTTCTTTCTGTTGTGTTCTTTTAAATGAAAATCAAGGAGCTAGGTTAACATGTACTCCGTACGAGGTCAAATTATGAACGTAAACTGTATCTAATGCCTCCGAAAAGACATTTAGTTATACATCATATTATTTTTGAGTATTACTGTATTTTTTTTCTTGTTAAAGATGCATTTCATCAGCTAATTAGTTGTAGGGTTACTATATGTACGTGTTAATTAAGCTGAAGGATCGGTGTCATCTAATCCAACAAATTCTCCATTTTAAGGAATACTCAATTTATTTGGAGAACACTCTAGATCTAGGAAAGTTCCCTATTTTTTTTCTTATCCTTCTCCGTTTTGCAGAATGAGACGGAGAATCTCTTGGAGTAAAATTCACCTCAAAAATCCCAATTTCAACATTTTGGAGAAGCCGTTAGACATACTCTGAAATGTTCTCCAAAATGGAGAATCATATCTCATGTTCTCTAAAACTTTTACATCTTAACTTCAATATTCATTTTGGAAAATCATGTTTATATTGCTATTATATTTATTTATATGCAATGTTAAAATATAAAAATCAATCAACTAGAAGAATACATGATAATATATACATTTAATGATCTAATTCCTCAAATATATTTGTGGGTTTCCAAAATTTCAGATAATATTAATCACATTTTTTGGAGGCTTTCTCAATTTTGAAGAATTAGAGAGAAATGATTGGGTTCAAACCACACCCAAAATTCTTCAAATTTTTTATTTTCAAGAAAATGGAGATGTTGTAGAAGATGCTCTAAGAGTGTAATTCAATATCTGCTAGATTAATGCCAATCAACCGAGCCATTGCTTGTCAAGTTTTTGACATTAAATTGTAATAGAATCGTTATAATTACATGTACTTATTGACGATATCCGTCTTGCTCGGTGATGATTAACACATCATCTATCCGAATAATTACTCACTCATTACCATGCAAAAACATCGTTCATATTATTATTTCCCCACCTTGACAATGTTGAGTGATATATATATATATATGTACAATTCTCAAACTCCTACCGCGATCACCTCCTAATATATATTGTCATCCAATACTCGTCGTCACACACCCAAGAGGGACCCGTGACACTAAATTGTCATTCTCATAGAAGAGGGATTAGAGTTTCTAAAAATAAGGGAGGCTGGAAGTGAAAAAGGATCATCGACTCAGCTTTCGGGGTGTGACATTGTTCGGACCGAGCCCGATAGAAATCCACAAATCTCTCTCCTAGTGATCAAATCCGCTTGTTGAACGTCTTACTTAGGTCCAGAAACCGTCACTTATGTTCATGAAGTTAGGAGTTTTTTATACTAAAAAGTAATATGGCTTATTGTTGGTATAGTACACATATATGTATGCTGACAGCACATATGACATGTACAGATCGAAGCTCATGCAAACATACAAGATAAAGAACAAAGTCGTTTTATGATTTGGGTTATCCGCTATAATTATAGTCCGTATATTTTGGTCGGAATAATTATAGTCCATATATAACCTCAACTGGAAATTATTTAACCAAAAAGTACATTCAATTGGAATTAATAAACACATTTTTTTATGATAAAAAGTTAAACAAGTGCACAACGTATGCATTATGCAACATCTATCGTTATCGTAGCTAGGAGGATGGAAGGGTCGTTTTGAAAATTTGGTTTTAAAACTCCCCTTTTCCTGTTTGGCCTTTGATAATTCCCAAAAGTTTGTGGAAAAGGAATTGAAAATTTGAATGTCTATCTTCCACCTTGGACGAGTACGTATAGATAGAGAGTTGTCTTATTAATAATAACTATATATGTGTACTTTTCATTCATGTTTTTGAACTAAGCTAATCAAAGTGTAAATCAATGATAAAATAAATGTCCACGTTTTATTGGATGATTTGGATCCACCATGGCCCATGGCTCCATATTACATACTTCCTAGTGACCTATGTTATCTCTAAAAAGTACTAGTAATTTAATCGAACTAACGTCACAATATTGATTAATTATTCCCAATTAATGATCGAAAGAAAGGTATGTATTGATCATGTTGGTCATGTAGGCGGGGTTTACTAGCCGAACCGGATGCGAGAGCAAAAAAAAAAAGAAAACTATATATTGATTTCGGAAATCTCGCCTGCTTACCACGTGGTTAAGTCAACTTCATGTGGTACTCATATATATTTACACTATTTCGCAAGATAATCCCGTCGTTTTAGTAAATTTTGTCAAATAATTTTACCGTTAAAACGTTAGTTAACACATATATACGGTTAGAGTATGAGATATAAAAAAGACAAAATGCTAAACTATTTTTAATGCATGCACTTAGAAAACGATCTTCGATCGATGATTGCTGGTTTGTAAGCTCATAACTAGTGGGGGTGGTACTCGCCTACTCGGGACATTATTTTTCAGTGCAACTTAGGTTCATTTACCAATTGTGTTTAAAAGGACAATATTATAAAATGTGAGCAATGTAATAGCCCAAAATCTTGTCATAACAAGGATAGATAGGTACGTGACACATTAGTTAGTACAAAAGAAATCAATGACTAACCACTATAAAGCATATATACCAAAAATAAAAATAAAAAGTTTGGTATTAAGAAACCGAAACTTGATCATTCAACATTGAACGTATAAGACACACAAGATCAAATCCTAAGCTGGAAAAAAGAACATAAAAATAGGGGGAAAAAACACCAGACTAATCAAAAGAAAATTTACAATCCACAAAGGATAAAACAATAGTGCTTCGTCATTTCGACCAAGAAAATACAATACTCCGTAGTGTATATTGGCAGAAATCTAGATTTGTCCATGCATGAAAGATCGAGATAATGGTTACAATATCTTCTTTGAACTTTATAACTTGACTATCGTCCAAACACATCACATTATTCGAGTGCTAAAGTACTATAGAGATCTATCGATCTTATAGTTGATCAGTTGACGCTATCTTCTCGATTCTCATCTAAAGAGATCCAGTATTATCTTAATTAATTCCTTATAGAGTTCTAATCACAGCTAACGTACGAATTAGGCTATCTGCGTATCTGTGTCCATATAAACAACCTAATTATATACTACAATGTAAGATTTTATTTTACTCCATTCGTAAATCTATATTTTGTTAATATGCTAGTTCATACATAAGCAAGGTTATATTTAACCTACATTTGCTCAAATGCCAGATGGGCTTCGTCTTGGAGGCAATGGGCCAAAAGTAGGCCTAAATGGTCTTCCTTGATGTATTTCTTCTAAATCTAACCAACATATTCCTCACATCTAACAAGGCAAAATTAACGTATCAATGCATGCATTAGATCGAGTGGGTTACAAATTACACACATCTCATCTTTAGCTGAATGCATTTAGTGATCATGCGGAAAAGGGCAAAATACCTCTTATCATGTACCACCATACTTTATAAGAGTGTACGTAACAAGTTAGCCATATTCATGCCACGTACGTAATGCATGGAAATACACTTAGCTGCCCAAGTAGTATATATTTGACTTTAAATTTGATCCCTATCCGTCACCAATCCTCATCTCATATGATCTCAAAGTCTGGCTTGGAGTCAATTGACCCATTACTCGATCGGCCTCAAACCTCATATATAAATATCACTCATTACAATCACACATAACATAGTCATAGATCAAAAAATGAGTAACACAAAATCACTTGTTATAGCATTACTACTATTGGTTTCATCAATATCCCTCTTTCCACACTTCACCACGGCCACCGTCTTCCAAATCCGCAACCAATGTCCCTACATAGTATGGGCGGCCGCCGTCCCAGGAGGTGGTCGCCGCCTCGACCCGGGCCAAACCTGGGCCTTAACCATCCCACCAAAAACATCCCAAGCCCGAGTCTGGGCTCGGACAGGATGCACCTTCGATGCATCGGGCCACGGGCACTGTCAGACCGGAGACTGCAACGGGCTTCTGCAGTGCCAGAGCTATGGGACCCCACCCAACACCCTAGCCGAGTACGCGCTCAGCCAGGTCAACAACCTTGACTTCTTCGACATCTCTCTTGTCGACGGTTTCAACGTGCCCATGGACTTCGGCCCAGCCCCTGGCCCAATCCCGTGTAACAGTGGGGCCAGGTGCTCCGCTGACATCATCGGTCAGTGTCCACCGGAGCTCAAGGCCGATGGAGGATGTCATAATCCTTGCACGGTGTTTAAGAGTGATGAGTATTGTTGTACCTCTGAGAGTACTTGTGGTCCGACGAATTATTCGCGTTTTTTTAAGGAAAGGTGTCCGGATGCGTATAGTTATCCCAAGGATGATCAAGCGAGCACTTTTACTTGCCCCGGTGGGACTAATTATAGAGTCGTCTTTTGCCCTAATTGATCGATCCGCTTTAGGGTGTAGACATGAAAGCTGAGCTTGTGTTATGATGCAAGTATATGAATGGATAGCATAAGCTATGAGTGATACCTATGGTGTAAGAACACGGAATAAAGTTTGTTACATGATTTTCACTTTACTTTATGATTCACTAAGTTGCGTACGATATACACGTACATAGAGAGATTGATGTTCAATTGGAAAACGGAAGAACTGGTTTAGAATCTAACAAGCAACCACCATTCTAGCTCGCACCTAAACTATAGTAATAAAAACAATTAATCTGAAAATTGGAACGTTTTTTTTTTAATTATATGATTGGAACTACAGCCTAGATTTAGGGCAATTGACAATAATCTATTATATATATTTAAAACCACTAAGGAATAAAACCTCCTCATTGTGCCACCTAGGACTAATCCACATGTCGATTCCAGATTATGCCACCAAGGATTTTGCCACATGTCACTATATTATTAAGCCATGTCATATCGTATTTTTACATGTCATATGCCACATCATATTATTTTTCTGCCCTGTCATATTTAAATATAATTATAATTAATATATTACTTAAATCTAAATATTATTTAAAAAATCAAAGTTTATAAACCATCCCAACAACCATTTACATATCATCTAAGCCACCATTTTCGAAGTACTCGGCACCTTCTTTGACGTCCTCAATCACGACCATGTCGATATGTTTACGAACGTGACATCCTTCAACTCTTCGACCATGTCGACATGGTCGGTCCTTGATGCGCTCGATAATACCTTCTCATCCGTTCAGAAGACATAATTGTCATTTGAAAGGATATAAATTGTCAGTTTCATTCTTGATTGGTGTTATTGAAGGTTGAATTTGATAGTGGTTATGGAGATTGCAATTTTTTTTTATTTCTACAGAAATTAAGTTGATTAATTCATGCTATCTTAATTTTGTTTCTTCGTATGCTAACTACTCTCAACAAACATACACAATTGTTTATAGTATCTTAACAATGTTAGTTGAATATCTTAAGAATATATTTTTCTATAAAAATTAAGTTGATTAATCGTAATTGTCTTAACAATATCTTCTTCATATGGTTATTATTACCTACTCTTATGATACATATCTATCATGATCTTAACAATATATTTTTTTATTTGAGATTCAAAAACGTGAATATCTTTTTTTTTTTTGGTGAACAAAAAAAACGTGAATATCTAGCTCAAAAAGAAACGTGAATATATATCTACCAAATCTCCTATTGCTATTTTGCTATAATATTTTGTCAATGGAGGTATTTTTTATAGAAATAGTAGTTTATGATTTTATGACAAGATTTTAATGTATCTTTGTGATTGATCCAAATAAATTTTTAATATTAAAGTACTAAATAATTATATAGTTGGTACTTATATCTTAACAAGTCTAATCCCTTTTTAGCAAGAAATATCCATCCGATCAGTTAATATCAATTCATCAATAGTAAGAAAAAAATTTACTAAAAATTTCTATAAGTATTGTCGACCAAAAAAAATATAAAAAATATGATATTCTTAAAACCTCCAAATTTAGTTAACCAAATCTTGCCAAAACCAAAATTTTATTCATTAACTTTGATATTTTCATCTATTTTAAAAATAAATAAAAGACATTACACGATACAATCAATTCTTTCCAAATTTAAATAATTGTGAAAAGATTTTGAATTAACATTTGACATCTATGAATAGGATAATATCAACAACTAAATAATTTTATAAACATTTTTAACTACCATTTTAAGCATTATCAGTAAAAATTTATGTCGTATAAATCTTATTCAAGCTTTAAATTCTAAAAATGCATCAATTCATGACTAATCTATTTGCTCCAACTAAATATTGTTCGCCTTTCATTATGTCTTTCTATCTCTTGACATACTCTTTATACTTTGTGTTGCAAACCCTTTCTACTTTATATTGCTTTATTAGGTACAATATGTAAAAGTTATTTATATCCACCAATTCTTCAAACTAACAAATGTACAATTTGGGCTCAAAAAGAAAATGTACAATTTGTAAAACGGATTTTATAACCTATGTCTTAAGGGCATAGGATAAGCATCTTAAAATACAAAGATTTTATTTATTTATTTATTTAAGGATTTAATTTTTTGTAGTGGCTTTATACAGTTATCCTTTTAGAGTTTTAGTTTGAAAAATCGGGAAGCTTATCATATGCCCTACGACTATAGGTTAGATACACCGTTTATAAAATGAAGATCTATTCAACGAGATCTAACAATATGCATTCTAATAGGGATAATATTTCGAGTTGAAACATGTACAAGAAGTTCGTATAATTCGTATGTACGTAGGACTCTATGACGAAAGATAATCCAAACATCCTTCATGTACAAAATCTATTCCATTTCATTATCCAAGTCATTAATGCATCTTACTTTCGAAATAAAAACAAATTTCTAATATATATATATATTATATAGTTTTTAAAGAAAAATGATCCAAATAACCACAATACTATGAAACTAATATGGGTAAAAAAAATAATTTCATTAAACATTGAACAAAATCCACGCAAGGCGTGGGGAACTTCACTAGTATATGAGCTATAGTAATTATAGAATAATAATAATAAAACAAAATGTCAAAATCGAAAAGGGTAAAGTGACTGAATCTAAAACACTCGGTAGATCAATTGGCGTTTCTTCAACCTCAACTTCTTTTTCCGCGAATCTGTTTCTTCTTCTCCTTACACTGTCAAAAGAGGATTTTCGAATCGGGAGCAAGCATGTAAGTTGCTTGTAAATTGAATTGAAAATTCTCTCTCTCAATCTCAACACTTTTCAAATCTGTCACGAGTTTTCTCAACTCACCGAGCTTGGATTTCCCCCTCTTTTCTCCCTGCCATCGATTTCGTTTTTTTGATGCGTTTCCTCGTTTCCATAATTCGCAGTTTGCAGGAAATTGAAGTTGCCAGATCTGAAAAACTGTCCTTCTTTTGATTAATTGGTGTTCTGATCTGAATTCAGCATCCTCGCGAGATGGGAATAGTGTTCACTCGCCTCTTCTCGTCACTCTTCGGCAACAAGGAAGCTCGAATTCTCGTCCTCGGTCTCGACAATGCCGGAAAAACCACCATCCTCTGTACAACTCAGCTTCCATCTCGTAGCTGTTTTTTCAGTCTGATTTTCGGAGTTTTTATCTGATTTTTCTTTTATGTCTTCCGTTTTTAGATCGGCTTCAGATGGGCGAAGTGGTGTCCACCATTCCAAGTTAGTATTCTGAGCCAAAAATGCATTGATTGGTTGTCTGTAATGGTGGTTTAACCGGGTTTGTTTTGTGATACCTGCAGCCATTGGATTCAATGTGGAGACAGTGCAGTATAAGAACATTAAGTTCCAAGTTTGGGATCTTGGTATGAGATTTGTTTCTCCTTTTTGAAGTTGAGTTGCAATTTTTTTGTGGCTATTTTCAATTGCACAATTTGTAAGCTACAATAAATATGGAGGGAAAATACTTTGTGTAAGACTTAATATTGTAGTTGTATTACTGCTGAGGATTCCATGAATTTGAGACTATATGGAGTTATAGCATAAAGGATCAAATACATGTGGAGAATGTTTGAGTGTGAATATTGAATTGCAGTCCCTGTTTTTTCTGTTAGTCTGTTACTATTACTTATTAAAGTTGTTTGTGGTGCCTAATTCAGAAGTGTCCTAGTCATTCAAATATATCTATTGGCTGAGCTGTTTGACTTTGAGCATGATTATCCCTGAGCTAAGTGATATTTAGTGCTAGACAAGTAAACCTTTTGATACGAGTGTGGATGTATATAGATTTGTTCAATTTTCTTTCTTTGACAGTGAGGCATGAATTTTTGCTGATAGTTTTGAGTTTGAATATCCATTTATACATACCTGATTTCTTTTCCTGTTTTGTCTGCTGTTGCAGGTGGACAGACTAGCATAAGGTATTGTTTCTGTTGTTTTTTCCCATTAAATATCCATCCACACATATTTTTTATGTTAATGTCTTTTAGTTTGGTAATTTTGTATGCTGAACTTTTTCTGTATGCTATATTATATCTTCTTACGTGCATTGCATATGTGAGTTGCCGGGTTAGTGCTTTCCCTTTATGGATCATGATTCATACATGCTGCTGGATTTCAGTTTATCTTGCAGATTGTACTTAATGAGCTCATGAATTGGACATTGAAAAGTTTAAACTTGCATAGTGAAGGAACTTGTAGTGGCTGTCTTTGCTTCTTACCTTTATTCTTCTCTGACCTTTGCACCTTTCTTCTGGGAGGGGATGTTTATGATCACAGGCCATATTGGAGATGCTATTTTCCTAATACTCAAGCCATAATCTATGTTGTTGACTCAAGTGACACTGACCGACTGGCAATAGCTAAGGATGAATTTCATGCAATTTTGGAGGTAATTGTTTTTTCTAAACCAATATGTTGAACTTTGAATAAGTTAATTGTACCTTGCAATCAAGTCAATTTTTGTAATCTTGCCATAACTAATAAGATCTTAATTATCCTCATGTGTAGATCACATGTGGTATTGATTTCTATTGTATATGTTATTGTAGTAAAGAAGTTAATCATGAGTAACAGAGAAGATTTACATTTTATTTCTATAAAATTTTCAATCTTATAAATATACGCTTACTGTACAAGCATTGCATCACAATTCTCCCAAATTTTGAAAATGGATGCTGGAGTACTATTGCACCATCTAGTTTTCTATCCTATGTTGAAGAACACCTTTTAATCCAGTGAGCAATAGATTAAGAGGTTTAATATGTAGGTGATTAAACTGTTATGAACGTATTTCTTTTAACTAATGAGAGCTTGTAATGCTCATATTATTACGGTTCTTCTATTTCTTCAGGAAGAAGAGTTAAAAGGTGCTGTCGTTCTAATCTTTGCAAACAAGCAGGTTAGTACTTAAAACTATGCTGTACTTATGACTTTCCTGACATTGAATGTAAATCACATGCTAGCTTACTTCCTCAACTAAAATCCACAAGATGCTTGTCTGCAAACAAACGGTTTAACCCATTTCTGCTCTTTGAGAATTAGGATAAGCTTGATATCAAGCTGTAGCTCCATTCTGTAACTTATTTGAGGAACTAATCACAAGTTAGATGTGTGCTATAGAGTTCTGAGGTGAAAATATTTCTGTGAGATACAATACATATATTCTGGCAACTCATAACTGGGACAGTCAGGAATGTGTTAATTAAGTCAGATTTCTACATATATCTGAGTCTATATTATTTGTTGGTTACTAGGGTGCTAAATACCTATAGATTAGGGAACCCAGAAAGGGGAAACAATTCCATTTTGAACCATAGCTTAGTAATGATACTGCATTAGCTGGCGTTTTTGTAGAAACTTTGCATATTTATTGCTTTCTCTGAATTCTGTTGATAGTTGATGAAACACTGTTTTTGGTTCATTAAATTTGCAGGACATCCCGGGTGCCCTTGATGATGCTTCTGTGACAGAGGCATTAGAGTTGCACAAGATTAAGAGCCGCCAATGGGCTATTTTCAAGACATCTGCAACAAAAGGAGAAGGCCTTTTTGAGGGTTTGGACTGGTAAATATCGCTTTCTCCCACTTATTAACCTTGCAAGATGTTTTAATCTACATTATCAAATTACATTTGCTCTTACTGATGAAAGGAAACCACAAATCCATTCAATGTAGGTTGAGCAATACACTTCAGTCAAGTGGTTAAGTTTACGTTGGTTAATTCATACCTTGCTGGGTGTTGATGAAGATGGCTTTATAGGAATTGTGATCTTTTTGGTCAAAGATGTTAACAAATAACAAGTACAGTTTTCTTCTTACTCTTATGCGTCCTCTCTGTATCCAGTTACCAACGTATGGATTCCATCATTTGATGTATTAGTTTGCAGCTGAGTTGATTGGTAGGATAATCTGCTACTGAATTTGTTGACAATGGGCTCTAGCATTTGAATTGATGCTGTCTTGTTATCTCCAAATACAGCTCTCTTTCCTTGTGCTTGTCGACGGTGATTTCTTTTGGTTACCCGTGGATATTTGAATACTCTAAGCTTGGCTTAGGAATCTGGAAGTACAAGCCTATGTGAATAATATTCAATCCAGCTCAGTAGCACTTTATCCTTAAAAGTTCATTCCAGAATTTGTCTTTACATTCTGATTTTCTCAATTTATCTGGCTAAGTACTGTATCCATAAATGATCAGATGATGGTAAACAATCGTTTTGATACCATGATGGGCCGGCCCAAATAGGAGACCTAATATTGTTGAATTAACAATTTGAGGCTCAATGTTCACTTACATTGGATTAGATTTTGATCTTGGGACCAATGAGAACAATATTTGGAGTTCAAATATTTGATGAATGAATGATGAACTAGTCGAAGTCCCACATGGGGTGGCTTAGTGGTGTTAAGTGACACCGGAGGATGTTAAGAGGTCTTAAGTTCGATTATTGCCTCTTTCCTTCAAGTCGGGTGAAAACTACTAGGTTGAGCTGAACCAATATAAACCGGTTTATTTGGTTCGCGTTCCTTATCGACCGGTTCACAAGTTTCCTAGTCATTAAAAAAACTGCCCCAAGTCAATAAATTATGTTGATACGTTAAACTTCCCATTTACTTGGGCTTAAATGTGTTGACCTACTCAACGAATAATAGAGCTTGCAATTATACATAAATATATGGGCAAGCATTCTCATCCATACATACAATATAATCCAGCCAACCCTTGTAGACAAACAAAATCCCCCAAGTCCCAATACATTATGATTGAGAGTGAAAGGTGGGGCCGGGCCACGTGGGCTCTGGTACCAACCAGCGATGAATTGCATATCAAATACTTTCCTCTCATTGGTCAGTCTAGATACAAATCACCACCCTACACCATGCTATATTTAATAATGCATATCCTCTACTTTATGTAATTATTAGTATTAGTATTGGAGTATTAAATAATACTCCTAGTATGGCTATAAAGAGATAATGTTAAACTAGCACTCAAAAAAATACTCAGAAGAGAAGAGAAGATAAGGGAAGATCTTCATCCCACTTGTTTGGAGTATTATTTTAATATAATGAAGGAATAGTTTTGAAAAGGCGTCATCTTAATCTCTTGACAAATCCTTAAATTTTAATCTAGCCAAAAAATAAATAGAAAATCTAGGATCAAGTTTCCGTGAATACACTTCCTAAGTACTCATTTGATTGGTTGACATATCTGCTAGCCTCTTATTTGGGAATAGGTTAAACAAGGTAAAGTAAAAGATATGATGGCACACGAAGAAGAGAAAAAGTTGAGGCAAGTATAGTAATTTTAATAAATATTACTCCCTCCGTCCCTTTATGTTTGTCCATCTTTCCGTTTTCGTCGTCCCGGAATGTTTGTCCACAATTCTATTCTTTCCATTTATATCACTACTTTTTTACACTTTTACCCTTATACATTCTACTTTTTACTTAATTTTCTTCCCCATTTCTCTCTCCATCCAATCTTCTCCATCAAATACATTACAAATAAACTCTCATAAACCCAAAAATAAACAATATTTCAATAATCAATATATATTATAAAAGCCGACCGTTTTCGAGCCACCACGTTGATTCTGGCCCCACTTGATTTTTTTTTTCCAACTCAAATAGATAATAACAACTCTATATCTTTTATTTTCCTTAATTATCTAATCCTTACTTTTATCTTTAAATTCATACAATCTATCTTTTATTTTATATTCTTGAATAATTTTTTCTTCTATACGTTAAGTTATAGTCTCTCTATTTTTATTTTTATTTTGGTAAAGCAAGAAGGACAAGGTATGAAGTTTACAAGTTATACGTTATGCTCGAATTTAGGTTTGCACCGATTAAATTGGGCCTATAAAAACATAGACTAAGTTTGGAACTAGGCCCATTACCCAATTTATGCCAAGCAGCTCCGATTATGTTTATAAATGTGGCAATTAAATTAACACAAAAAAAAATGAATTATAAATTTTGGCTTTATATAATTATTTCATTTATTCGATTGTAAGTTTGTATTTAAATCTTAACCAATATATTTATTATAAAATGCGGCCGTTTTTTAGCCACCACGTTGATTCTGGCCGCACCGCATATTCAATTAATTTGATTAAATTTCTTATTCTCTATTTTTGTAAAAGATATGATCAATTTTGGTAAGATACTATATCTTTTTTAATATATCACTTATCTTTTTAACGTTGATTCTGGTCCTACATCATATTTATAAAAATGGACTTTGTCACTTTATTATTTGATTTACTTAAATAAATTTATCTTTTTACGCCTAAATTATTTTCTATATTTATAAGATCAGCTATACTATCTACATTATATATTGAAGTCGGGAAATTTCGAGCCTCCATGTCGATTCTGGCCCCACTAGATATTTTTTCAAAATTGCTTATTATTTTCCTTATTTTTATGTTCTTAATATCTATCTTTTCTAACAAACCACTTCCCTAATTTATATACTAGGAAGATACGCTCGCTTTATCTTTTGTCCACCTAATACAATTAAGTATTTTATTTGCCTTTTCCATTATTTTGTCCACCTAATATTATTTAATATTATTTTGCCGTTTTCAAGCCACCACGTTGATTCTAGCCCCACTGCATATTCGATAAAAAAAATAGCTTCTACTTATGTTATTTCAACTAATCTAATAATATTTCTTATTATCTATTTATGCAAAAGATATGAACAAATTTTCGAATTTGGTAAGATATTTTATCTTTTTAATAAATCACTTATCTTTTCTAAAGTTGATTCTGGACCCACCGTATATTTGATAAAAAAATATATTTTATTTGTGGTATTTCAATTAATATATCCCTTTCTTTTCAATTTTTGAATTTTGGTAAGATATTCTATCTTTTCTAATATATCACTTAACTGAAAAACATGATTCTAATAAATATTTTGAATTGTCGAAATATAATTACTATGAACTAATTATATTTGATTTACTTAAATAAATTCAAAATTTTTAACCTAAATTTTTAAATTAGATTTTAATAGAAAAACTAATTTTTTCACTTTATTATTTGATTTACTTGAATAAATTTAGCATTTTTAAGCTTAATTTATTTTCTATATTTACATGATCAACTATATCTTTTTACCCACTATATTTGATATTTTTTTATATCTTGATTAAAAAACTTGATTTTTTAGCCAAATACTAATTTCCACTTATATCTTGATAGCATACATCTTTCTCAATAGTTTTTGCTTATTTATAAAAATATATAAATGAGTGAAAAAATAATGTCTTATATATATTGGGTTATATGAATTTCAAAAACAATATCACTCTTTATAGAAGATAAAAAAAAAACATGTCCATACAATAAGACTTATATTATATTTTCCATATAAATATTTAATTTAATCTTAATACTTTTAAGTGAAATAGTCGTGCAGGGCACGACAGGTTAAGCTAGTTTTTTTTAATATCCATACTTATTGAATTTTTTCCATTAAGAAAACACCCATATAAGGTATATTTGGATTAATTTTTTTGAGCTAAATTTCTCAACCTCTATTTTGGTCCATTTTTTAATCTTAATCCATTTTCACCTTCTTCATTTCAACCACTCATATTACTCCACCAAATACCTCTTACACATTTTCTTAATTTACGCGAAATTGTGCTTTATGGACATACATATAGGGACAGAGGGAGTAGTATTTGGATGGAAGGGAAAGTAAAAGAATGAATTTTTAGTAATTTTAATAAATATAAAAAGAAAGGAAAGGAAATTAAGCCAAAAAAACTAAATAATTTAATCTTATTATTTTAAATTAAAACATGTTTAACAATTCATCCAAATCTTATCCATTTTGGGGAATGCACTTTCTTTCCCATTCCTTTATAATTTTCCTTCCCTCTCCTACCACTTCCTCTCAAAACTTTCTTATCACTTCATCGAAACACACGGTTAATTTTTCCTTTCCTTCCCAACTCTCATTATCCTTCTCAATTCTCCTTTCCAAACAGAGGGTAATTCTTTTTTTTCGGTATGTATACATAGATAGATTTACCGTGTTTCGAGGGGTATTGTCCCTCGAAACCCTACCTGTCGTCGGGGGTTGTATCCTCTGAACCCCTATTGTTATCGGGAATTCCGACCCCACTTCTTTGACGGGTTCCAACAACGACTTAATCGTAAGATGTTAATCGATAACAATTTTTTTGTCTGAATATTAGTCGATAAATTCATTCAATATACTAAAATTTTCTCCAACATAGAAAAAGAATAAGTGTATTCTTCAAATCATTAAGATGAGGTTTGTTGTTAACTATACCCTTATACTCACTCCATCCCATAATGTTTGTCCATCTTTCTATATCGGTTGTCCCAATAAGTTTGTTCATCTTTCAAACTTTCAATTTATATAATGCTTTTTTTTTGCCAAATTACCCTTATTCAATCTCAAATATTATCCTCATTACCAAACTTTTTCATCAATTCTATCACTTTTACCTATAAAATTATAAAACTACTCTTATCTAATCTTATATATTACCCTCAATTATCCACGTTTTTCATTAACTTTATCACTTTTTAGCTCCATAAAATTACAAAATTATTCTCATATCTATACTACTATAGTATAAAGCAGAGTCATGTCTTCACAAAAATTGCGCTAAGTATCATTTTTTATAATAAAATAGTCAGTTGGGCCCTCCTTTATATAAATCATGTAGTTAGAATCTCATATAATCTTATCCCGTAAATAAATGCTTAAAAATTATCGAAAATTATGAATTATCCCTTACCAAGAATTAGTTGTAATATTCTAATAAATATTATTATGTAATAAACCGTGATATTTATCATAAAGTAGTTTTTGAACAAATCCAACTTATTTATATCTACTATAATACAATACAAAGCAGAACTCATGTCTGCGTAAAAAACCTCATCAACACTAAATAAAAAAGGCTATTAATACCACATAATCTAGATTGAATAAAACAATGCTTAATAATTACCAAAAAGTATGAATGGATGAATTATTCCGAAAATTATGAATTATTCCTTACCAAGATTTATCCCACAAATTAGGTAGTTTGAATCTTATATCATTTTATCCCGTACAAAAATTACGTACGGCAAAAAAAAATCTATATTTTGTAAATCATTTTCATATATGTACGTAATTTTTATGTATTCATATATGTACATATTCATTGTGAATATATGAAATAACTTTTCATATAGGTACATATTCATATACAAAAATTATTTTTCACCTTATGTATGTTTAAGAAGACCGGTTTTTCTATTGTATGCCCTAAGGGCATACTATAAGTGTACTAAATAAAGAAACTAAAGCCCTAAAATGAATAATAATGCAACCATCACAAAAAAGATTAAAAAACAAAATTTTTAAGATTTACCAAATCTTAAAAACCTAAGACGAATCACCTTGAGATCTCATCCCGTAAAAAATGCATTATGAATTATCCCTCACCAAGAATTATTCCACAAATTAGGTAGTTAGAATCTCATATAATCTTATCCCGTACAAAAATATTTAAAATTACCAAAAATTATGAATTATCCCTTAGTAAGAGATCTCATATAATTAAATTTATCCTAAAATTATGTATTGCCAAAAAAAGAGTAAAATACCGATTTTAGTTTTTTAAATTGTACCTTTTTAAAATTTTCTTTATATGCTCTTGATATCTTATTCAAAATTTGATATCTAACCTAAATTTGTTACCTAAGTTTGCCAGGAAGATCGTCTACAGAGGCTATCCATCTTTTGAGACGGTTGACAAAAGCCTACAGGGAGAGAAAGAGAAATCTGCATATGGTGTTCATGGATCTGGAGAAAGCCTATGACAAGATACCTAGAGAACTGTTTTGGGAATGTTTGGAAGCCAAAGAGGTGCCCCATACGTTTATCAGAGTCATTCAGGACATGTATGAGCGGTCGATGACGAGTGTTTGCACGCAAGGAGGGGATACAGACTTCTTCGAAGTGAGTATGGATCTCCATCAAGGATCAGTGATGAGTCCCTTTCTTTTCACTCTTGTTTTGGATGTGCTGTCGAGAGGCATTCAGGGAGAGGTGCCAGGGTGTATGTTGTTCTCAGATGACATTGTTTTGGTGGAGGAGTCTAGAGCTGAAGTTTGTGGTAGATTGGAAGCGGAGAGAGAAATTAGAATCCAAGGGGTTTAGGATGAGTAGGAGATTTTCGGTCAGGAAGATGAGTCTGGGAGTGAGGTGCGACTAGGAGGTGAAGTCATTGCGAAGAAGAATAGCTTTAAGTATCTGGAATCATTTCTACAAATCAACGGGTGTATTGATGAGGATGTTAGGTCTCGGATTCAAAGTGGTTGGCAGAAGTGGAGAGCAGCTTGAGGGGTTCTGTGCGACAAGAAGATCCCGCTCAAACTTAAGGGAAAGTTCTACAGATCTGTTATCAGGCATGCGATCCTCTACGAGGCTGAGTGTTGGCCTACGATGAAGGCTCAAGAACTGAAGCTTGCGGTTGTAGAAATGAGAATGCTCAAATGCATGTGTGTCCTCACAAAGTTGGATAAGATTAGAAACGAGGAGATCAGAAGCAAACTGGGGGTGACTAGAATAAAGGATAAACTCCGAGAAGCGAGACTCCGTTGATTTGGTCATGTTCAGAGGTGTAGTCCGGATGCTACAGTTAGAAGGTGTGAGCGTTTGGAGTTAGGGATGTACAGAAGAGCTAGTGGACGCCCGAAGAAGCGTTGGATGGACAACATAAAGCAGGACATCGGCTTGTTAGGTATTTTTGTCAAGTTGGCGCAATGCAGAGAGCGTTGGAGGGAGAAGATCTCGGTATTAGACAACTAGTTTGCTTGTTGGCGGAGCTTGGCGTAGCTGCTGCATGGTTCTGTTAGTTATAGTCTTCTTTCCTTTTTTCTTTTCTTTTTTGTTCTTTTCTTCTCTTTTTCTTTATTGCTTTTATTTTCGTTTTAGCTTTAGTGTTAATTGCGTTGTTTAATTTAGAATCGATTTTAAATCAGATTTAGACTCACGTTACCCATCATAATACGAAATTTGTATTAGTATTACCCTAATTATTTAATTTTTTTATTAATCATTGCTTTAATCTACTATAACACAGTATAAAGTAGAATCCAAGTTTGTATAAAAATTTACGCCACGTCATCAGCTTTGAATAAAGTAATGGTTTTATTTTTGTACATTAGAATTTCAAAATTTACCTTTATATCTACTTGATATTTTATCCAATTTTCTTATATATCTACTTTATATCTTATCCAATTACCTTATATTCACTTTATATCTTATCTCATTTTTTTATACCTTAAGATTTTTTCTAACATGATTCTTTTAACGTTATATCCTTATACGAATAAAAAAATACGTGATTTTTTTATATCTTAACCATTTTCCCTATTAATTAGTATACATTTTGTCGTTATTAAATATTGAGAAATAAATAATAATATAAATATAGACAGTTAAATTGAATTATTTTATAATTAACATTCTATTAATAAAAATACATATATAGGTCAATAGGTTCGACCTTAGGTCTATCGTGTTTGGATTGTAAATTTCCGAGTTAGAAACGGATTCGTGTCAAAATTCAATCTCAAATATTTATATTTACATTACTGGTACATAGTACGAGATTTGTACGAAGAAAACAATTTAGAACGGATGAAGTTTTTTTTTTCTAACTTCAAATCATTAAGATGCGGTTTGTTGTTTCATGATGCAAAAGGCGTTAACCACCGACCTGACAGCCTGCGATCATTGATAAAGCAATATCATCTCGTAAAGGGCTTTCACTTTTACCAATTTATCAATGGGGGCAACTTCGTCTTTTGTGTAATAACATGACGCATGGCATGACGTCACTCCCTTTTCCTTCTGGGAAGGGTATTGCCGAGTTGCCTCTACACACGCCCGGTTTCGAGAAAGGAGGAAAGCACTATCATCTTCTTCTTTTTTCTTTTTCTTTGGGTGTAAAATTATTTTGGGAAATTCCGCGTAATAACCACGTATTTTTACGAATTTCGCGTGGTACACAAAGGTTTATGAGATTCCGCGTGATGATCCTGAGATTTTGCAAATTCCTTGTTATAACCTTGTTATATTATAAAAAACTAAAAATATATAAAACTCACCCCTAATATTTACTTAATTACATAAAATCACCCTATATTTTATTTTTTCAAAAAATGTAGCAAATCTATATTCTTAAAATACTTAATGATAACTATCACTTGATACACATAATATTTATTATTTTAAAATGTTATATAAACAAATTTACCTGAATTTGTACATGTTTTAAAAGACTTCA
This sequence comes from Polygonum aviculare, assembly GCA_934048045.1. Taxonomy (NCBI): domain Eukaryota; kingdom Viridiplantae; phylum Streptophyta; class Magnoliopsida; order Caryophyllales; family Polygonaceae; genus Polygonum; species Polygonum aviculare. The sequence continues at coordinate 19,206,069 of OW204031.1, forward strand.
TTTTTGCACATTTTTTTTCATGTCACTATATATGTACATTATATTTAGAAAACCATTTTTATATTATTTTAAAAATAAATTACTTGAATTAGTACACCCACTTTTAAAAAACACTCCCTTAAAATATCAACTATTATAAAATTTGAAAATGTGGTTCTTTTTATAATAACAAAAATTGATTAACTTTTTAAAATAATAACATATAGTGATATGGAAAAGGATTAAATAAGAAAATATATGATTCTATAATTATAAATTTAGGTGTTTTAATAAACTGGATTTGCTAGGTTTGTTGAAAAAATAAAATATAGGGTGATTTTATGTGAATAAGTAAATATTAGGGGTGAGTTTTATATATTTTTAGCTTTTTATAATATGTCGAGGTTATATCACGGAATTTGCAAAACCTCGTGGTCACCACGCGGAATCTCATAAACTTTTGTTTACCACGCGGAATTCACAAAACCTCGTGGTTACTACGTGGAATATCCCAATTATTTTTTTGGTCAAATTCTTTGGGTGTAAATTGTAAAGCCATTGCGCAACCTGTTATATCATGAAGATTGACAACCTTCTTCAATTTCTTCATACTTTCCCTCACAAATTTGGTGCTCGAAGATACTCAATTCTTAAAAGCCAATTTTTAGGTTTGCAAAAGAATATAAATCTCAAATTTGAGGGTATGTTAAATAAGATTAAAAAAAAACTATCATAGTTTTATTAACATGATTAAAGTAGGATGAAAATTGAGGAGGTATACTTTATACTTCCCTTTAAATATAAGACAAAGATGTAAGTAATGTAATTTTGACCTATCATGAACAACTTTAATAATTTTTAAAAACATTTATACGTTATATGTTTTCATATTCAATCCTATCACAAAAAATGTCTTGACAAATTACATTTTAAATGTCTTTCCTCAAAGAGAGGATTTCATACATGATAACATTTTGGTTACTAGCACAATCAAAGTCTAATGCTATCAAAATTTTTTTGGACCGTTCTTTGCACCTTCGATAGGACAAGAGATTTTTTTTCATTACTTTTTTAGTCTTTATATCATAATTTTGGAAATGACTTTATAATAAGTATTGGAACCTTATTGGTCCATAGTTTGTGGAGTTTTGGGTTACTGCCTTTAGCTATAAGGGTTGTGGATATGTGGTTTTATTAATTGTTTTATAGATCTTTCTGATGATTTTTTTATTGCTTGAATCGTCTAGTCTACTTATAGAGATTGAGAGATTTGTATAGAAGTATTTACCCTCGAGGTGGGCTTGGCTAAGTCAATGATTTTAGGTTATATAAATATGAACCCGAAATAAACAATCGTCATTTTAATTTCCGCGGATTTGGCCCCTTTTTTGTACTGATTTTGGGTCGTGCTTCAGTTTCGGTTCAATTCCAAATTTTTGAAAAAAAAGAGTTAAAAATCTAACAAAATAAATTAACTTTAGTAATTTTTTTTTGGAAAAATAACTTGAAATAATCCCAAGTATCAACCTTCTACCAATAATAATCCCATCTTTTAATATTGCCTTTAGCAATCCCAACTATGCTAATATTAACAAAAAACGATACCGAAAGGTTTTCCGGAAAGCTGATGTGGCGAGCCATCCTTATTTCCATGCTCCACGTCACACCTGCCACGTCATTAAAATTGCCATGTCAACCTACTATCATTAAAAATTACTGCAAAACACAAATTAAAAAGAAAATTAAAACCTGGATGAACACAAATTAAAAAGAAAATTAAAACCTGGATGAAGAACACAAACCACAAACTGGTGTCAAACGACTCGAACAGTAGAAGAGGGCCGCACGCCAGTCGTACGCCATCGTCGTTCCTTGAGATGGGATTATTTTAGCAAAACTTTAGTAAAATTAGTGTCCCCAAATCCTACAATGTTACTAAACCATTCACTAAAACTAAACCCATAACTTTTAATTTATTAGAGAAACCTTTAAAATTCAAATGACTTAAAGTTTCTTGAAAAATAATTATATAAACGTGAAATTGTGGGTTTCGGAACCAAAATTGGAGGGTTAATTCTATCGGTTCAATCCGATTTAAAACCAAACCAATCATATCTCTAGTGTCATATAATCTCATGTGGGTATGTTTTTACCTCTGTCTTATGTACTCGATTGAGTTTGAATTTGAGCATACAATCCTTCTTCTTCCTATTTAGATTTTCCAGTTTGAGGAGCATTTGTTGGTCCCCGTTTAAGTTATGTCTTACTCCGCATTAATTAGCGGCTATAAGTGCGTTGTTAATGTACTTAATTTGTTCAAATATTTTATCAAACGTTAGTTTGTTTGACAATTTGGGTTTCACCTTTAGAGCTGAGTTTTCTTGGCTTGCTAGTACACAATCTTGATCTCGAAAGTGAGTAAATTGATATTAAAAATCAATTGGGAAAATGTCGCAAGCTGCATACATTATTTTCCACCATTAAATGGGAGCATAATTCATCATGCAAACATGAAATAGTTGTGCTCATTGTCTTTTTTAATAGTGTTAAGTTTTGTTGCGAAAATGCATAATTTAATATGTCGTTTTCCGGACTGCAAATGGTGCAATTTTGGTCCCAACATATGGGACGGAAATATTGACGGGTCAAGGAACAATTTCTATATCTATATTTACGTGTGTACGTGATTAATGTGGCGGATTAGTCTCCAAAAAGGTGTTATGCCTAATTAAACATCAAATCAAAGCTAGGCCTTAGGTTTGGTTTCCATACATGTCTCAGATTTTAGGGGAATTAGTACCAAATGCCCCTATTTGATAATCCGTTTGCAAATATGACCTTTTTTTTCTCGATTTGCAAAAATGCCTAAAAATATTGCGATTATGCCTAAAAATATTACATTCATGCCCAAAATGACTAATTAAAATAAAAAACGAAATATTTTTAAAAAAATTGAAAATTATTATTTTTATTAATATTTTATTTGAGAAATAAAATATTTTAACAAACTTTATTTTTATCCAAATTTGAAAAAATATATAAATAAATAGATTTTATAAATATTTTAATGTTAAAAAACATTTTTTTTTATCTATCCTTTTTTTAAAATTAAAGGAAAATTGAAAATCTTACTGAATCCTCTCGGTGGGCCGAACAAAAAATCTTACCTAAAGAAGAAAATCTTACATAAAAAAAAAAAAAAACAAAATCAACCAAATTTCTCCCGCTCGCCAAATCCTGTCGCTCGCTCGCCAAAAAAATCTTTTTATTGTGACAAGATATTTTGTTGTGTATGACAAGATGTTTACTCAGGGTGACAGGATGAATTTTACCCTAATTTGTGATGAAACGAAGATAATCACGAAGAAGGTTGAAACGAAGATAATCTTCAACAAAAAAAATCTTCCACGTTTATTTACATTTTATATTTTCAAAAAATATCTTCAACAATATCTTCCACCATATATTCTACAATATCTCATTATTTCCAAATAATCTTAATGTTCTAAACCTATTTTCTTATTTTATTTTTTATTTTTATTTTTCTTTTTCTATTTTTTAATTTTGTATTTAAAAAGAATTTCCAGAATTTATGGCTAAATATTTTTATTGTAATTATAATGATTTTTTAATAAACTTCTATTTAAAAGAAAATACAAACTAATGTAAATTTTATTGCAAAAACGCCCAAAACAGCATGCTTCGCTATTTTTTTGTTTTAAGGAGCGTTTTTGCAAACCGTTTTTCTGGGTGGGGCATTTTCGCAAATTGCCCCAGATTTTATGTCAAGATCAGTTAGACTTTTATAAAACGTTATGACACAATTTCATGCAAATACCGTTCGTTTCTCACGTCGAACTGTCCGATTATCGAATCTCTCAAGCTTTTAAGCTACTAGGTTTATTTCATACTAACCGAGACAAAAATGCATTAATCAAGCAACTCGTTAATATAACAAATATTACTAATGACCATCCGTTACACGAAAAATTATGAAAAAACACTCTTTAACATCCTTCGATTAGCAATTAGCAACCATCGAGCCTTTTTCATCCAAAATCTGTCAATGTAAAATAACGTTTTTATAGCATGTGTGACACGTTTTTTTTTATACAGACCGCTTGTTTCTCGATTTGGATTGTTCGATCATCGAAATTCTTCGACCTCTGGTACTCTTCAAATTCCTTGGGGAAAGAAAAAGAAATACTATGATAAACTAAAAGAGAAGAGACATTTTCCTATCAATGTTCATATAATGTTAACAAGAAGAGAAGCTTAATTAGTTTTGTTAGTGAAACATGTGGCATTTAACTAGAGGATTAAGGGGGGGGGGGGTATGGAGATATTTTCTTGGCATGGCCACCCTAAATGCATACAAACATGACACAACTTTTATGGTAAGCCACAATAAGGGCCCAACGAGGGACCATTCACTCCAACTTGCCCAACTCCACCCCGCATGTCGCCTTATTTCATTTCATTTTCCAACTCCCTATCCAACTTTATCCTTTTAATTATTTTCCCATCTTTAGCTAAAGCTATTTTTTTAAAAAGAAAATAAAACTTTGATCCAATTTAGACACCCACAACAATTGGGTATATACACTAAAATGATCAAGCAAGGGATTGAATTAAATTAAATCATATGAATTTGGCATGCACTAATGTCATTGAATTTCACCCGTTCATTTTTTAGTGGATTCTTTGTATGTGGCTTGCATTATCTTACTTAATTTTGCTATTCATCAAACATTTGAATTCTAGCCTAATTAAGTACGGTTTTTCTATTGTGTGCCCTAAGGGCACACAATAAGCATACCAAAAACAGAAACTAAAACCCTAAAAGGAAAAGAATAAACCCGTCACAAGAGAATTTTTAAAACAAAAAATTTAAAATTTACCAAGTATTTCCATTATTAGTTGCTTATTGTGTGCCCTAAGGGCACACAATAGAAAAATCGAATTAAGTAATGAATCAAATTGGCCCGTGTGGGTGATTAAGCCTTATCATTCTTTCTTTGATTATAAATCTAGTCAGATTTACCCAAATTACCTAGTTTGCGGTCTTCGTCGGTTGAATCACAAGCCTTGGATTTTTGCCATCTAAGTTGAGTTTCTCACCATAAAAAATAGTAAAACGATCAAATTAGGATTCGATCGATTGTTTGAATTTCCCATAAAAACTGATGTCACATGAAAATCAAAGTTCACTCCACATGAAATGAATATAATTTATAAGTTCACGATAAATAAATGGATTTTCTAATCTATATGACTTCAAGCATCACATTTTTGAAAATGTTAAATTTATACTCCAATATATTTTGAAAGATTTTAGTTTCTAAATATAATATGTCCCCTTCTACGACTCTAGGCAAGACTCAAGAGGCGTGAACATCCCAATTTTTCCATCCCATGACAAAATTTAATAAAAAGAAAAGGCAAAAACCTGTACAGTGACAGTAACTTGGGCATGGACCATCATGATCCGTGGGAGTCATGGGCTCAGTACAGAGGTGGGTCCATCCCAACTCACTCATAGCGTGTACTCGGTGGGTCCACGTCGGAACTGACAGCTGTCTTTTATTAATACATTTCCTTTTTTCATTTATTTCCCCCCTCCAATCACAAGAAGAAGATATGTATGAAATGTAATATTGTAATGTAATGGGCTGCCTTCTTTCAATATTTTGATATGCTTAAACCCTCTTGCGTGGCTGTGGACGCTCCACGTGTCCGATGTGTACCCGTCACCAACACAGTTTGGCCCCCCACCTGCTTATTTCATTTCTTCTAATAAAACCTCTTCTTCACTCCCCCGATTTCTTTATTATACGCGCTTAAACTTCCTCTTCTTCCTCCTCCCGTCAAAAACTCTGCAACTCGAAAACGACGAACACAAACCCCACAGAGAAGAACCGAAACCCTAACAAGAAGGACTTCCGATCGATGATGCCGATCGAAGACCAGAGTATGAAGGGACTACTGTCTACCTGGGGGCTAGGAGCCAAGCCCTGCGACTCGTGCAAGTCCTCGGCGGCGCTCCTCTTCTGTCGCGCCGACTCCGCCTTCCTCTGTGGCGCCTGCGACTCCAAGATCCACTCCGCTAACAGGCTCGCCTCCCGCCATGAGCGCGTCTGGATGTGCGAGGTCTGCGAGCAGGCTCCGGCCGCCGTCACCTGCAAGGCCGACGCCGCCGCTCTTTGCACCACCTGCGACCGCGACATCCACTCCGCGAATCCCCTCGCTCGCCGCCACGAGCGTGTCCCTGTCGTTCCGTTCTATCAAACGCCTTCCGATCTCTCTGGTGTCTCCGCCAAGTCCTCCGCCGCCGCCGCCGACGCCTCTCTGTTGCTCGTTCCGAGCGACGTTCCTCATCCGCAGTCCGGAGAGAACGCTTACGGAGAGGACTCGTGGCTGATCCCGAACCTCCAAGGGAAGCTCGCTGGCGCGGACTTTCTCTGCTCGTCTGATTTTGACTCGTTTATGGACTCTGGATCTCCTGATTTCGATGTCAAGAGTCAGGTGAAGGAGCAGCCATTTGGAGGCGAGAATCGAGGTTTTGTGTTTGGATCCGGAGCTGATAGCATCGTTCCGACTCAGACGAAGAACCGTCACGCCGGTAGCTTGTACAACGAAAGCTGCTTCGAGATCGATTTCACTCAGTCCAAGCTCTCTCCCTTCAATTTCTCCGCTCAGTGCATCAGCCAAAGCGTAAGAGATCTTCTCCGTCGTTTTGAACCTGCTTTGATTTTCTTTTATTCTTGAATTCGAAGTAATAATGATGCTGAGCGATTCTATTCGATTCGATCTTGTTTTCCAGGTCTCGTCATCGGACGTCGGAATAGTGCCTGACGGAAACGCGAACTCGGTCTCAGAGGTGTCCAACTTCACGCTATCGAAGTCGGTGAGCGGCAAGAGCGGCGTCGTGGACGGCGGATCCACGGCGGCGCAGCCAGTCCAGCTCTCGCGGATCGACAGGGAGGCGAGGGTGATGAGGTACAGAGAGAAGAGGAAGAACAGGAAGTTCGAGAAGACGATTCGCTACGCCTCCAGAAAGGCCTACGCCGAGACCAGGCCGAGAATCAAAGGCAGGTTCGCCAGGCGCACCAAAGCCGACGCCGATAACGAAGTGGACCAGATCTACGCCGACGCCGGCCTCAACGGTGTCGGCGGAGGAGGATTCTTCCTCGACGACGATATGTACGGCGTCGTTCCGTCGTTCTGAAGCTGATCTGGTCCGCTAATTTCTGCAAAACGGGACGCACTTTTCTGGACCGATCCGTTCTGTTACTTAGTTCAAATTTAGCCTTCTTTCTTGAATCCTCGTCGTCGTTAATCAATGGGATGTCACAACCGCTAATATCTACTAGCTTTGAACCTGTCTTATGCTTTCAATCTGAATATATAGCCCTTACTGCTTTCTGTTTTTGAGCAGCTTTTCCATTCTGTTTTTCGCCGGAAAACATGGAGTTTTTGATCGGCGTCTGTGTCACCGTGTCCGTGGCCGATTTGGTCGGAAATTCTTCTAAAATCTCCGATCTCAATCTTGTTCCCGGCTTATTATAGCTGTGATATTTTCAAATTAATTGTAGCTGTTGCTAATATAAAATGGTATTGTATCCTTGAAAGTTGGATCTCAATAAACTCATTACTTTGGATGGAATATTTCTTTCTATATCGAGAATTATGAATATTTTAACAAGTCCCGTTGGGGAAACGAGAAGTAGAAACTAGAAAGCTGCGAAAAGCCAAAACTGGAAAGCTTAAGGGGGAATCAAGTGCCGGAGGGGCTACAGAAGATTGAATGAAACTGAGATGTGTGATTTCTCCTTTGGGTGGCGTGGGGGGGTGGTTGACTTGACCTAAACTTCTCCGGTTCACTGATTGATTCAAATAATTGGGCATGTTGAATTACTAAAATGCCCTGGCCCCATGTCCATAAATTACAACTTTATGGAAGTAGTCATTGAATGTGGAAAAAAGAAAAAGCTTGTACAGAATCACCTAACTTTAGAGTTCGTATTCAAGAAACGCCACCAGTATCGTCATGGGCAGTCCTAATAATAAAGTACTGTAGGAATTATCTGAATCGTTTATTCAGACCAGAGAAATCAAATTGGTTTTTTTTTTTTAAAAATAAGGAAAGGAGTTAGGGTCGTCACAAGTACTATTTGGGCTCGCCTCCGCAAGGGATGAGAACTGGCTACTAGCCAGCTCTAAATATAATAGGGCAAACTGCCGTCCTGGAGTCTCGAACCCAAGACCTCATAATACTACCATGAGTGCTCAATCAGTAAGCTGGTACACCAAGCGCATCAAATTGGTTTATTTTAGCAAGTTAGGGTAGCTATGTACTATTTGATCAAAAAGGCACATTGATTTTTAGGTTGCGTTAATATGATCTTTATTGTGCAATTTTTTTATTAGGATTTAGCCTGGTGTGACACTGCTTAGCACTAACAATTCACCTTATCCATCCAGATTTAAAGCCTCTAATTACCTCTAGTGAAGCTCTTACCAACTCATCTCTAGTTATTTCATCAAAAAAAACTCATCTCTAGTTCTGGACTTACGCTATAGCCAATCCATCTCTCCTCTTTGCGACTCCGGGTTCATACTATGTACGGGATATGGGTAAATTACAGACGTTACAAATGGCTTTGTTCAAGCCATCTAGATGCATGCATGGCTTTCAACTGGATTCAATAATTGTTCTTCCATATCCTTGTAAGGAACAAACCACAAGTAACCCAATTCCCCCCTCCCCCAAATTAAATGCCAGGAAAGCAGGCAAAGCTATTTTATGTTCTGCAGTTGCTCCATTCCGGCATATCAGTAAGCACTAAGCAGTAAGCAGATAGCACAAGGCAAATAAAACACAAGTAAAGCTTCAGTTTGCAAGGTAAATAAGGTTCTTTATAATCACGTGCTAATCATCAAATATCAAGGGCGGCTACAACAGCTCCTTCAATGAGTCTTTTTCTATCAAAAGACCACAATTTCACAAAATACCAACAGTATCTGCTGAGGCATAAATATAAAACCCAATATAGATGTTGTATAGCAAAATTTCGCAGAGTGGCCAGCAGAATTTAATCAGATCTTTCATACCTCCGGGTCAGGCACTTATCTTGGCATCAAAGTCAACTTGAGATGCACATTGCCTACACACTTGTGCAAGCACATGTTCACAAAAAGCTCCGCAAAACTGTCTAAATACGCTTCTTCTCTAGGTTAGCCACAGCTTGGCGTTGCCGTTTCCTCCATGAAGGCATCTTTCCAGGGAAAGCCCACCTCAATAGCCTCTCCCAAGTATAACAGCACAAGAACATAAGAAAAGCCCAAAGCAATAACTTGTCCCTCAGTGCCGATGGCAAAGGCACCAACTTAAGCATGTCATTTAACTCTCTGAATACATCCGACGTGATGACAGTAAAAAACACAACAGCTCCCACAAGAGCATATCTAAAAGGCCGGTTTTCTGAAATACTCTGGTTAAACGGGTGGCCCATGTAATTCACTGCAAAAGTGGCAACCTGGAGCATCAGTCCAACCATGTAGGAGACAGTATTTACCAGATTGGGATGAAACTCGGAATCTGGCTCTATACACACATCTGGCATGTACTTCTCAGCTTCCTTCACAGAAGAAACCAAGAAAAAGATGTGAAGAGCAAATTGACCAAGAAGTGACAGCAGTACGTAACAGCTGAAGACGTTTGGGTGGGGCCTTTCAGGTGAGAGTGCTGTGAGTGGGCGAGCATGGGATATGAAGAGAAAGAAAGCAGCTGTGAAGACTCCACTGATTGTGGCCTGAACATCACCAAGCTTGACACCATCAAGGTACATGACACTCAGTACATAGGCTGTTGCAAGGCAGTTTAGACCAAGAATCTTGAACATCTGAAGTGTGGTGACTAGGGTACTGCGACCCTGACGGATGATGTCAGTGGTGGGGGCCACTGAGGCATGCTTTGCTGTAAAAGGTGATGCCATGGAGGCATCACCGAGTTTGACTACGGGTGCTGAGCGGCCATCACCTTCTTCATTGAGCTCGTCCATGAGTTTCTTGAGTTTTTCTTTTTGTAGTTCTGCAGCATTCCGATGGCGGTTGGCAGCTGATTCCTTGGAGGTTCCAGAGCTACTAGCAATGGATCTAGTTTTGGAACCTTCTCCATTTTCCGAGACTGACTTTTCAGCCTCTGAAGAGCTTTTGGATTTTCTTTGCTTAGGTTTGCTGGTATCGGATTTGGATGGTTCAGATGAAGCAGACTCGTTTTTGGCAGGTGGGATGGCATTTAGCAAGGCGACTCCAATATGCGCCTGGAAAGATCAACTTGAATCAATATAAATCGAGCAATTCATAAATCCCCCCGAAAAAAGCCTTTTCTTGTTAAAGTTAACTAGCAAGGTGACTTTGCTGTGCCTGGAAACTGTAAGATCATTTCTCCGGAACGAAGTTATTTACACAGAAAAGCAACTAGATGGACTGCTCTAACGAAATGTACACAAACAAAGAGCATGAATGCTGACTGTTACTATCCTAGATAATAATGTTCATTTTAAGAAGCTCCGATTAGGGAATAGGGGGAAAGTATTTTGTGTATATATACACACATACCTGTTTCAGAGCTCCAACATCATTTGTCCCATCTCCACACATCAGTGTCATCCTCCCAACAGTTTTCAGTGTTGTCATGACTAGCTCTTTCTGTTCAGGAGCAACCCTTGCAAAGACCTAATGCAATAAATGATATAGTTAAGATAAAGCCCTCAATAATAGCTAAATAAGGTAGGGAAAATGTAAAGTTGAAACCTTCACGTAAGGGATGACTAGAAGAGCAGCAGAAGTCTGCTGCAACATCACAAAGGAATCTCCTCCAATGCAGAGATCATGAGTATCTGCTAGTTGTTCTACTTCTATAGCACTGCACAGACAAGCCAAGTAAATAAGATATCAATTAAAGGACTTCTGAACCTAGTTTAAAGGACAAGAGATGGCCCTTGGAGCACAAAATTTCAAAAAAAATAAATCATGGTGAACCTGTCCAACAAAAGTACATTATGCAGAATGCAACTGGTATATGAAGCACTATGTGGCTTGTTAAGCAAGGATCGGAACAGAAAGTCATTCATTTTTAATGGGGGCTAATATATGCATTGGCTGAGCTGGTTACAAAATAGAATAAGGTTAGGTACCTAATCATAACCAGGTTATATTGGCATGGTGAGAATGTTGGCGTTACACTAGCGCTCATTCACTTTGGCAGTAATTTTCCTATTGTTTGTTTCCCCCAAAATATAACCAGAACCACTTCATGAATTCCTTTGTTATGATTAAATACTAGCACAATTGTACAAAATGATGTATCAAGAAATGGACCTTGAGCCTGCGAAAAGAGACCATCTTTAAAAACCTGAACTAACTACTTGACCCCGTTACTACATTGGTCAGTATGCAAGAATTATCAGACTGATGACGCCTTAATCCTCAGCAGACTATATTAAGCAACTCTGACATATAGAACTTGATCTAGTTTGATACTTGGACAAAGCATTCTTTGAACAAGAAAGCATAAGAAAAGTAAGTTACTTGTAAGGTATTCTCTCCTCCTCATCTGGTGAAATCCATTCATATCCTGAGCCAGACTTTGCAGGATATAAAATTAATGCAGGCTTTGAAATAATGTGGACTTGGCTAGCAACATGGCATGCTGTTAAGGCTTGATCACCAGTAATCATCATCTGCAAAACAAGAAAATATGGCAGGATTACAAAGCTTGCAAAAATATATACATTATGTAGAATCCGTGCATAGAAATTTGTAGCAAGGAGCTTGCATCTTGAAAGTTGAAGAATGACATCAGCTGCAGGATGAAAGGAAAAGGCCAGCTCTACACAAAACGTTCAAGGACTATAAAGCAATAATTGCAAACTGATTTAATTAATTCAGTAGTTAGTTCTACCAGTACCATGCAAAAATCATGTGATTCTGTGTACAGTTCAACTCAACTGCATTATTTCTTCTGCTTATGTTAAAGCTGAGGTTTGGTTGTACAAGAAATCAATTTGTGGAAATTTGAACCATTCCCGATATTTGGTTGATACTTCCTATTTATAAAAACACATTTCTAATGTATAAATCCGCGAAGGAATGCAAATCCATTATTATTAAAAAGAAATCTGCGGATAAAGCTAGATAATAAGCAAAACTCTTAAGGGAAGTCAGTGACATACTAGATCATGTGAAGAGCTCTTCAATTCAGCCAAAACAGACGCGGAATCTGCCCTTATTGGACAGTTGAAAACCTGAAGCAACATGAACAAATTCAGCGACTTAACAAATTATATCGTCAAAATAAATTACCTTATATTATAGTAGTTTACCGCAAAACCAGCGAAAATAAGATCACTCTCCACTGCATCTCTCTCCAAGCTTCTGGCTTCACTAACCTACACATCAGTAGAAAAATTGATATGGGACTATAAATTATTCTATTGAACAATTTTTCTATTTGCTTTTAAACCATATCTAGCTTAACCATGGATCTCATAGTTAAGATGAATCAAAATTTAAGCAATTCGATAGTAAGAGAAAACACAAAAAGCCTTCATAAGAATAAAAAAACAGGTTGTAAAGTTCATTTATTTGTGAAAAATAATAATAAAAATATACATAGGGCATACCTATATCTAATTAATAACAAAGTAAATATTGCGTTCATAACTTTAAGTCAGTAGCAATGGCAACAAGAAGCCTTGTCTAAAAATTCTTACTGTCATTTCTGGAAGGGGTTTAAAAGCTAGTGCCAGAACTCTGGATCCTTGACGGGTGTACTTTTTATAGGTATCAATGTACGATGCTGGGAGATCAACTAATTTATCTTGGATTGTTTCTGGTGCACCCTGTAAAACAATGTAGTTCAAAACTTCTGAGCAAATATACAAATATATTTTGAGTATTACATCGCACACAACCCATTCATAAAATTCACTCCTCTCCTGCACCTCCTCTCTTGCCATAGCTGAAAACAAATGAGAGGTTGCAACCAGTACCCCGACTGCAACACTCAATGAGTATTGTAGATAAACCAAGTAAAACTTGCACATGTTTACAATTGGCTACCTACCACTCAAACATAACATACAAATAGCTAATTCCATCGAGTCTTTACTCAGCATGGCAGCAATATAGGTGTGTAATCTGACACTATCAAATAGCAGCACACTAAAGAAAAACTGCTGACCACAAGTCACCTTTTTAACACCCTGTAGTTGTACACGTAGTATACTGTTTCGCTAATAGCATCTAATTGCATAAATGTGGGATAAATTACCCTTGCAGTAGTCTTCTTGTTTTCAAACTTGCAGGACTATGACTATATTCTATTTATTATATAAATAAAACACACAGAACAATAAGAGAATAGCCAGAATATAAACCTTCACAAAAGCAAAAAAATCTTCTTGAACACGTGCAATGACAGACATACGCTTCAAATAGGATGCAAAATGATATCTCTGGATAATTTGAACAGGGTTGCCACTTCCCCTACATCAAGGAAAACACAAAATCACAATTTGGCAGAGATCCCATATGAACTAGTACCAAACAATACATTAATAACTATAAGGTACAAATAAGAGTACAGGGAAAAGGATGGTCAACCAGGAATCTTAATCTGTTTCACTTCATTCATGAATCAGATATATATCACCAAAAATGTATTCAGTAATTTATAATCATTTAGACATGGCAGACTGAAAGAAGCAACTAACAATAGATTAGGATCCCATTCATAGGCTAGTGAATTCCCACTTTTTTACCTTTTTGGCATTGCCTTATCATCGGATTTGTAAGTCCATTCAATCCCCTTTAGTGCAGCCTTCTCGAGAGGATCACCAACCTATGTGGAAGAATAGAATGAAACAATTAAATTAACGATCATAACAGCTGGGTCTTACCTACAAATTCTGAACTCTGTTTCCGGGCATCATTTCAAACAATAATATAAATAATTTTTTTAAAACCGGAACACACTGACAAGCAGAATAAAATGCAATTTTGCATCCCCATACCAATTTGTTATCAACAAACACCAAGGAGTGACAAGAAGCAAGAATTTCCAATGCACGACTTGGCACTTTTTTCATATCTGACTCTATATTAACACTCTCAGTAGTTCCAACAACCCCACAGAATTCCTGAGACAAACAAGATGAACAAAATGAGAAGACATGCAAGCACCACAGAATTTTTAACAAAAGCCAAGTGACCTACCATGTCATCTGATGTAAGTGTTCCAGTCTTGTCAAAACAACAGATATCAACCTGAAAAGATCAAAAGAAAAAACATTCAAATGAACATAATCATGTGCTGAAGCGACCAATATCAATCCCATATTATCTTCTAACTAAACCGGTCTTCCATTGCCCTAAATTATACTTCCGGATTCCTACACAATCTAGATTTCCTTTGCATTACCCTTGTGTAATGTACAAAATTTGAGACGTACACCAATCTTTACAAATCTAAGAACCCCGAGCAAGGCACATTTTGATACAATGACATACTGTCATTTAGTAGTTGTTCCCTTATTGTGAGGCAAGGCAACTGGGTTGATTCAAAGTAATTTTATAAAGAACCCCGATGAGAAAGCATTTTACAAAACTTTACTGTAGTATGCAATAGCATCATTACTTGACTACCTTTCCAGCAAATGGGATTCGGAATGGCTCTGTACAAAATATTCCTCGTTTTGCAAGTGCAATAAGAGAAGTGTTGACAGCTATAGATAATTCCATAGGCAGCTCAGGTGGGATAACAGAAGTAATAATCAATGAACAACTGAGGAAGAGTTTGTATCTGCTCCTGGTTGGATCCTCCAGCCCCTACAAAAAACAGCTCCATCATATTCACACGCACAAAAAGAGATAGTAGTAGTAGTAGTAGTAGTATTAGTAAGAGAAGAAGAAAATAACTCTAAGTTAGTACTTGCCTTCTTCAACACATAGCCAGCAGCTATAACTGCAAACACAACCAAGAATAAGATGAACAATCCACTTTCCCAACTATTAGCTGTAACCTGTAGCAGGAAAACGGAGTTAGCAGTGCATACGGATCTTGGATCAGAATGAAGGACATCAACTTTAAAAGACTAACTCACCCGCTCAGTTGAAAATAAGATTGTTCTCATCAACTTTCCCTGACTAGTCTCAAAGCCAGTACGCAACACAACAGCTACACAGCCACCATCTGGTGTTTTGAGAGGAAATGACTGACCCACAAGAAACACAGATTAGCAATTATAATCATCCAAGAAAGGTACCAAACTAGTAATAGAAAGAACTACCTTCTCGGGATTGTGCTGCAATATCTTTGTTCCACCAAATAAAACATGAGCTTTATCACGTTTAATTGACAACCTTTCCTCAATCCCTCTTTTAGAGATAGAAACCTGATGTCAAATATCTGAAGTCTATTAATCACAAAAAAAACTGAAAGTATGGGGGGATCAAGGCATGCCACAAACAAATTTGATGACCAAGCAAATTACAATATGACTTTGATAAAAACAGAAGAAAGATACAGATTTCAAGTACAGAAACAAAAGGTGAGTACATAAAATAGGATAGAGACTGATATCGCAGAAAGGGGACAACCTTCCACTGAGGAGTAGACTCGCCGGTGAGAATAGCTTCATTAAGGATGGCATTTCCTGCCAGTAGCAGCATATCGGCGGGTACAGACTTATCTTCTCCATTAGGACCCGATGCCCGTCCAATTGAAACGACATCCCCTGGAAGAAGATCCGTACCACATACTTTGACCCACCTTTTGTAGGACAACAAGAAATGAGTGATGTCTGATATATTGGAGAAACTAGAGATGAAAACAGAAAAGATATTACATACTTCCCACCACGATGAACCATTAGAGTTTGGCTATCAACTCGTACACGTCTAAGCTCAGTTAGAGTTTTCAGACGACTCTTTGCCATTGTTGACTCGAAAAGAAATAGCATGAACAGTGTGAACAAACTATAGTACCAATACTCATCCAAACACCATAAACCCACACAAAAGACCTGAAAATACATGTGGATATTGCGAAATAAATAGGCATTCAAGGAAAAGCACAAGTAGGGCAGGAAATAGATAACTCATTGAGTAGGAAAGAAGAGGTGCAGCAATAATGAACCTGAAACACAAAAAAGGGCTCCATGCAATGCTCCTTCATTAACTTCTGGAATGTGGGTTGAGGATACTCAAAACTGTAGAAGCACAGAAGATAATGACAAGAATTAAATAAACAACATATACATCAAACAGAATTTTGACAGTGGACCAACACCAGAAGTTAGACATGACCAAAAATAATGATAACAAGACAGAGAAACTCATCCAGGAGAACTTCCATCATAGAGAAAAACTTGAAAAAAAAAAATAAAGAGATGACCCTTCTTTGATTTAGGAAAAAAAAAGGAAGTGCAAGTAACAAAGACAAGGATGGTTTAACACTGAAGTTCAAATACGATTGTCTTTCAAGATAGCAAAGTGTATCATCAATTACTAACCAGAAATATGGCCAATTTAACAAAAAATTAGAAACAGAAGCATCATACAGCAAAAGGACACATTAATGTCAATATCATACATAGATCTCACTGGACTCTATTGTCTCATGAACACACAAACCTTCTACATGAAAATACAAGAACGACAAAACATTTGCATCAATGAAAACCAAAAACCATAATTGGCTCTTTTCCTCTTGCCCTATCTTTTCTCAGACCCCCACCAAACCACGATAAGTGAATAAACCTCTTTCATGAACTATATATATCACAAGGGACCAAAGTTGAATTAAAACCTACTACTTCAGAAATGGACTTCCACAGAGTCTACATAACAACTGAGAAGTTATCATTTTCTTCCAGACTGGAAGTGAAAAACTTACAATTGAAATACCTTCTTTCATTCTTTATGCGACCTCGCAATATACAGGATTAAAGTAACCATACAATAATTATCATGAGATTGAGATCTTACACATTGCGTCCCCATTTATCAGTAGCAGCAACTATTTTAGCTTCAGATCCATGTCCAGTATTTTTTAAATAGTGCCCAAATGTTTCTTTAGTAGGGAAAGGGAGCTTGAAAAAGTTATCCTTCTCCTTTGAGTAGACAAATCTTTGCTTTCTAAAATCAAAGTATATTTCTTCAACACTCTCACCAGTTGATGAACCTGCCAACTATGCCAGCACAAAGCATTGGATGGACAGAATATGCAAAACTGAATCTAGAATAATAAAATAGAAAACAAAACTTCATGAATGATGATAAATATAATGTAAGAACATGCACAATTAGATCGTGACCTATGTGGATTAACAATTGTGGGTAGTCAGTTATAAGCCACATTAGGAGATTACACTCACCTAAACAAAATTTTTACCAATTTCAGTTATATTTGCCGCACAATTGTTGGATAATGTGTTTTTAATGCAATTACTTTGTGACTTCATGAATTGCTGCAAAATTTGTACTGCAATCTGTGGATAATATCATATATAATCCTTGTTTTCACCAACATCAAATGGAATGATATGCTCCTAAGACCCGACAATTTGGTCAGTTGAAGTAACTTTGAGTTTTTTTTAATAGTATCCCGGAAACCCTATTTAAATCAATAACGACATCATCAATAAAACAATGGTTATTGAGCAAACACAACACAAAAGAGGCTCCCTGAAGACAAGTACGGATACTTACTTCATGAAAGTTAAGGGGGACAATTTCTTTTGAGCCACAGAACTTTGCTGGTGTAATTTTGCACGAGTCTGCTAGGTGAATGTCATTAACCTGCGAGTTTACCAAGATCACAGTCACCACAACCAAACCATTCCTCTGAGGAAAGTAACAAGCGAATGGTATATTTCCAACAGTAAAAAGAAGGGAAAAATTATCTCAATATCATGGAAACAACTTCATTAGACAGCATCTACCATGTCTGCTTAATGTACATTTCTTGTTCCTAATCAAAGCATGAAAAGTAGTTTCAAGGTGTCCATCTCTATTTAATCCATGTACAATCAATTCCCACAACCAATAAACACTAACTGTTCTAGATTATTGGGGTCAGCTGGCCAAACAACAGCATATCAATTTGATCACAAAACATGGCTCTGTGTATTAACAGCTATGCTAAAGCAAACTCGTGTGCACATATAGTATGCAGCGACTCAGAAGTCCACCTTCAAAAATAAATCACCCTTAATTTAACCCAGTTTACATAAAACCACCCAAACTTTACTCTTGCAACCAATATTTGTTCATCACGATCAAGCCCTAAGTTCGTAAGACAATGGCGACCACAAAGAACTAAATTCTATACATCAATTGACGAAATAGAGACTAAAAACCGAATAGAGAAAACAGTAGGCCTGTGCATACCTTACTACACTGGACAAAGCATTTGAAATCCACAGACCAAACCGTAAATAGGAGCACCAGAATGTGGAAGACAGAGAGCCCGCCAAGCACTATAAAAGCATCAGTAATGTCAATGCTAGGAACGATTAGGGCTAGCCAGGCAGCGTAAAGGACAAGCAAGGGCCAGACGTCCAATCGCCATACTCCGTTCCTCCTTCGCAGTAAATCGATGCTGTCGACCACCTTCCCGCCGACATGGAACCTCGGCATCGCAAATCTCCACCGCGTTCTTCGCCGAACGAGCGCCCGATCCCTAAACAGAAGCTTTCGTCACGATATCAGACGGAATGAAATCGCAAAGAGGAGAATTTGTGTCGATTTGCAGATCAATATAGATGAAACATAGGGTTTTCGAACAGGGAAGATGGTAAGGGTTTTTGGCCCTTTGGTTACCTGTTTCAGATCCGCTTTTCTTCTGCGGGAAGATGTCCGATCTCCCAAGTTTTCTCGTTTCTGACGAGCCCCTTCTGAATTGTAGTGCCCGATGCTGTTTTTGCCACTCGATCAAGGTTACGGACTCGGTGCCTAAACCCTTTTGACTTTGACTAAACTTCCTCCTAATCCTATCCATCAAATTTATCAATCACTCGATTGGATATAATATACTTTGATTACAAAAAAAACTTTCAATATTATTTTTAATTAAGTTGATTAGAGAAAACTTATCATCCTACGAATCTGAATTATGAAAAGTCTTACTAATTTTGTCTATAATTATTTAGGAAAATATAAGTGAACAAAAGTTGTAAGATGAACAACTTATAATCAATATATACTTCTAAACCTGAAGCAGTTAAGGGCAGTTTCGTCCATAAGAATTTTTAAACCGCCCATCCTATTTTTAATTAAGTGATTTATTATGACAATTTTCTATCATTTTTTTTTGAATGAATTTTATATCAATTTTCTATCAATTCATATCTATACATAATATATCTTGATATCCATATTTTTATAACTAATTTTATCTTAATTTTCTATCCATTTGTGTAGCACAAGATAAGTTATAGCCTATTTATATACATACTACGTGAATTTTAGGCGTTTCTAGGATTGATACCCACAAATATGAAATTGTAATATTGGATTAGCAGTCACGGTTAGTTTCATTGTATTATTTCCTTTTAATTGTATGTTAATTTTACTAGTGTGATAGGTAGAATTGAAAGGTACTGAACTTATCAATGGCTACTTCTATCAATTGTACGTGAATTTGTTTAACGTGAATTTGTATATTTTTGCAGGAACTACGGTGATAGGTAATTTCAATTATTTTTCTTATCTGGAAAAGATATAGAGTGCATATCTAATTTGACCAAAATTAATTTAGTTGCCAATCATTTCTAATTCGTTGCTTTAGTATCCATATTATCAAAGCATATATGTAATTATTTGTGAATCATTTATCTTATTAACAATACGTTTGTTCTACCAAAAAAAAATTAACAATACGTTTGAAAATAAATTTAAGAAAACAACTGTTCTATTCTTGAAAAAAAAAACTATATTAATCACCCAGATGGAAGTGCGAACTACATTCAATCGAAGAAGCTAATTTTCTTTCGTTCAAATTAAAGTTGGATGTGATTTTATTAAATTAGTTATTGGTAGCTACGTATACTTTTTCCACTAAAAATCCAAATTAAGAGTTGTTAGGGCGTGATTTTATACTTGCTCTACAAAATCTCATAGAATAGATACGTGTTCTTTTTTTCTTACGTAATCTTATTTTCTTTTTCCTTTTCTTAACAAAATCTTATATTCTTAACCTTTTGATGTAAAAATTCTATAAAATGCAAAAATTTACAAAATATGCGAACAGATTATATATACGAACAAATTGTACTTATTAATTAGTTGATATATGGTATATCCACCCTAAAATAACTCATTAATTCATATAAAAAGTATATGGAGATCTCTTTCTTCTGCGATTCGCTCTAGAGGAGAAATTGTTATTAATGTTGTTTCCCGCGGAATTGCTTCCCTTCTTATTCCTGCTGGCAGAACAACTCATTCGCGCTTTCAAATACCAATTCAGGTTCATGAAGAATGGTACAGACTTAGGTGGATTGATATCAAAGGCAAAGCTTATAATATGGGATGAAGCCCCAATGGTTAATAAATATGTCTTTGAAGTATTGTATAGAAGTTTAAGAGATGTTATGCGGTCTTCAAATCCAAACAGCTATGAACAACCGTTTGGGGCAAAGTTGTAGTGTTCGGTGGAGATTTTAGGCAAATTTTGCATGTTGTGTCCAGAGGAGAACATACAAGATATTGTGTATGTTGCAATCAATTCTTCTTACTTATGGAAGTATTGCAAAGTTCTAAGACTTACTAGAAACATGAGGTTGCAACATGGATGTACAGTTTCAGACTTTCTTGAGGCAACAAACTTTTCAGAATGGATATTGAGAGTTGGGGATGGGATAGAAGGTGGTCCTAATGACGGTGAAGCAACAATTGAGATACCTTCCGATCTACTACTCACTGAAACCACCAATCCGATTGCAACTATTGTAGAAACTGTATATCCATCTTTTATTGGTGTTACAATTCCTCAACAATACTTCCAAGAGAAGGCTATTCTTGCACCAACTCATGATGTCGTTCGTCAAGTAAATGATTACATGTTATCTCAGATTCCCGGAGAAGAAAAGGTATACCTCAGCTCAGATAGTATTTGCAAGTCTGAAGATAACGACGCAGATCATGACCCAGTTTATTCGATGGAATACCTAAATTCAACTTAATGTTCTGGTGTGCCAAACCATGTGTTGAGACTGAAAGTAGGTGCTCCAGTTATGCTAATCAGGAATATTGATCAATCCTCGGGATTATGTAATGGTACAAGGTTTTTAATCACAAAGCTTGATAATCATGTGATTGGAGCAAAGATACTTTCAGGAATCTAAGCCGGGGACGATGTTCTTATACCTCGCATGTTGCTTACACCATCAGATACTAGATATTCGTTCCGGTTTCAGAGGAAGCAGTTCCCTTTGATAGTTTGCTTTGCTATGACCATTAACAAAAGCCAAGGGCAATCGCTTTCTCAAGTAGGTCTATATCTTCCTAGACCGGTATTCTCACATGGTCAGCTATATGTTGCAGTATCCAGAGTTACCACAAAGAAAGGATTGAAGATTTTAATATGCAACTCAGAAGGTCGACCGCATAATACAACTACGAATGTTGTTTATAAAGAAGTCTTTCAGAACTTAATATGTACAAGTATATAAATTCATTATATTTGCAATTTATACACAAATAATAACATACATAATCCAATATTATGAATTCTCTATATCAAGTTTCGTGTTAAATTTTATAAATAAAACTATTCTTCTCATTGCTTGTGATTTAGGGACCCTCATGGAAGACCAACATCAATATTCAAGTGATTACCGAGCTTCAAGATTGATTTTGACCTATAACCTCTTTGATGCAGAATAACATGTCCAAAAACTTCATCTTTTTATTCATTTTAGATGAAAAACTTATATGTCATAAACAACATTTTTTACATCCTATGTGCTACTGTTATACTTCATCTTTTACTATACATTCAATATTTGAATAATGATTTCATATTTAATACTATATTCTACAAAATTTTAAATACAAAGTTTAAACACAAATAAATATCTATCCGTTTTAATTACAAAGACCCCGGGCAAGGCCCGGGTTATAAACTAGTTTCATTTAAGTTAGGAGTTGATAATTACGTGGACTAATTATATGATTGATCAGTTATATTAGCTGAATAACAAAGATAGTTAGTTGAAACTCCATTTCATGTAGAGGTGGATCCAACAAATTCATCCTTCAAAAACATAAAACAATCATAAATATAGCTTTTATCTTTTACTTAACTTATAATTGTTAAAATAACTAATTTATAAATATTTTACTTAACTTATATATTATCATGCTCATAATAACTTAGTTTTTATTTTTCATAAGAATATAATTGTTAAAATAGTTCATCTAATATTGTATTGAGTTATATCTCAAGATAACCGTTAAAATAGCTCTTTTTTATATTATATTGATTGATTTGTATTATCTCAAAACTATGATAAGGGATAATGATATATACTAACCATTAGAGATAAATTTTGGAAGATGAAAAAAGTAAGAGAGTTTTATTTACTAAATTGTTCTATAATTCGAATATGTTTTATAATTTGACATGTGTGGTAGTACAAGTCTAAAAAATAATATTTTTTGCCTAAAAAAATTGTAATCCAAAATTTTTTATTATATGTTTTCACTTATTAATATCCTATTTATAATAAAAATAATTTTGAAATGTGAAGCTTGAGTCATAATCGTGCATGACACCACGAGGTACAACTTGTTAGTAAATGAGTTGGGCATCTTTGTCCCAAAATAAGAAGATAGGAGATTGTTATATAATTTCACTTGAAAGTATGATAATAGCTAAATTGGATAATTCATATATTAATCAATCATCATAACTATATACTAAATAAGACAATGAAAAATAATAACTATTACGACACGTGTCAACTCCACGTTGAACCACACCACCTTTTTTATTAGAATAATTTAATTAGTTAAAACTTGATTGTAGATCGCACATGTATGTAAAATATAAAAGAATATGTATCATTGAAATTTTTATAAGGTTTCCTTAAAGATATAGTTAATTCATTTTTCTATATACTAAATTGAAGATTGAAATAATTATATACATTAACATATGGAAACTTCAAATAAATATATAATTAAATTAATAATAGTATATCAAATATATAATAAACCACACAACTTTTTTATTGAATCAATTTGATTAGCTTACATTTAATTGACTTATTTTTTATTGGTTAATTTTTTGTATTTAGATTCTTCATATAAAAGTTATATATGTATACGAATATGATTTTTATTTTATTTTATTTTTCAAAATAAATATAAAATAAAAATAGTTATTACAAAATAAATAAACTGGTTGATAAAAACCAATATTCAATCTTTATACAAAAATTATGATCTTACAAATCTTTGTTCGATTATAAGAATATATTTTAAAGGGAATAATGTATCAATAAAAATAAATCTCATAAGAAGCAAATAAAATAAAGTAATACAGTATTTTATAGCAAACTATTTATTTGAATAACTTTATATAAAATTCAAAGTAAGTTTTTAGTTAAATCAAAATTGTGCCTTAAAGACACGGGAACTAATACTAGTATAGTATCCATCTATCTATTACTATAAACTAAAGCGAAAACAAATTCTGTTACCACATTGCGTCATATCATCCCTTATTAAAAAAATTATCTTTTTAAATCTTAGTTTTATCATAATATACAATCTTAATCTTATACCTAATTAAAATATTAGTTCTATCATAGATTTAAGGTTGTTCAATTAATAATTCTATCCTAATATATAAATCTCAATATTAACATTTATTTCCATTTAATTAATAAATAGATACATCCTAAAAAATTTATTCTAAGAAATATGTTTATTTAATTCAGAATGTATGGATTATAATCTTATCATTTTTACCCATTTAAATACATAGTATATTAATCATAAGTTATTTTTAATAAATTTATTATAATATTTTACAAAACACTTGTAATGCATTTTTATCTTATTACATTCTTCCTCTATTATTTGAATATAAGTTTATATAAGTATTAAAATGTAATATATAAATAAAATATCTTTATATATTTTATATAAATACTTGATGATATATGAGAATTATGTTATTTTATAATCCATAAGATAAGTGTCATTTTAAAACAATGTAGACATATGATAATATTTTGAGTTCTTTTTCCGTTTTAGTTTCTCAGCTCCTTGGGGGCTCTTAACTTGTTGGTTGTAGTTATTGATGGTTTGGACTTTGGAGTGTTTGTCTTGGGTTTTTCCAGGTGTATTCCATCCAGGTCTGGAATACTCTCATTCTAAGCCCTAGATCTTGCTTTTGCGGGACTACCTGGGTAAATGTTGATGTTGTTGCATATATAATAAACTCATTTACAAATTAACAAATAAATAATAACATTCCCGTATAAGATATGTATCATTTGCTAGTATATTTCTAAATATGAAGCAAATAAGGGGCAGTTTTGTCATGATGATTTTATAAATCACTCACCATATTTGTAATAACAAATTTTTCTATAGAAATGTCTATCTAATTATATGTAATACAATTAATATACATAAGAGACAAACATCATATTGGTCATGCATTTCAATCCACAAAAGATTTTTTATGTATACAAAATCTCATATTTGTTATGTCATATTTTTACGTAATCTCATATTATACGGAGTAATTTTTAGGCTTCGGTTGAATCCACTTGTTGCAGGTTGCTTTGTGCACTCGATGGGACGAAGGGATCCCGGCTCTGCAGACTGGAACTTTGGGGATGAGTGGTGTTCCACTGCTCAATTCATTCACACCGAAGATGGTGGGGATGGTGGGTTACTAATTAATTGATTAGATGAAAGATGGAGATGGTGGGCCAAGGGCCAAATCCGGGTCAGATTTTACTTACTATTGTAATTAGGTAGGTTGGTGCTTAGCTATCTTTTTTTTTTTTGAAATAGGTAAGAATTAGACGGGCTTCCTTACGGAGGCCGGTCTAGAGCATCCAGACGGATGAGAACGTTAAGTTCTGGATAGTTGGTGATGTGAGAGATAGGGTATACGTGGCCCATTTTGGCTATTTTATCGGTCACTGCATTACAATCCCTAGTCACATGTCGGATGCTAAATGACTCAAGATCGCGGAATAGCATCCAAATATCCGCAATGAACATGTCGATTTCCCATGGACTTGTCCCTATTTCACAAGTTGCATTAATAACTGTGAGATTATCTCCCTCAATTTCTAATTTTCGTAGTCCCTTCTTTATTGCTTCTTTAATTCGTTCTTTTAGTGCGCGAGCTTCAAACTATACTATAGAGTCATATTCATTTTGTGTTGATCCCATACTTAGCACATTTCCTGATGGTGCTTAGCTATCTTTTCAGGGACTTGTCCTCCCTTTTTCTGCAGTTTAATTCATCTTTTTTTTTGTTTCATCTTGTGTTTTTCTATATTTTGTGTGTATGTTTTGATTTTGTACTTCACGAGATGCAATGGGTCTAGCTTTATTTTGCCCTTAAAAATGGATTGTTTAAAGGGTTAAGTGCCTGAACCTATTGGCCCATTCCCACCTATTGGCCCGTTTCCCTTCACTAATTAATTCCACATTACAACTAGTCAACTATCACATGCATAGTCCGACCTGCCGCCACGGAACCCTATTGTCCCATCGGGTGTTTAAGTAGTCTGTTGTCGGTGGAATCGACATTAGCTTTTTTATGATCAAGTTGATCCGACTCTTATTCGTGGACCGATGAAACTTCTCATAATTTATAATCTATTTTAAACGTCGATATGTCATTTTGGTCGATATTCAACCCAAAACCTTAATTCCCCATTGTTTTATTAATACATACTGTTATTATTTATATAATCTTAAAAATGTATTTTTAACCTGCTACCTAATCTAAACCTACAGACTAACATGTCATGATATGTCCGGACCCGACTTGATTTGTTCACTGATTTGAACCCATACAATTACCTGAAATGACTGAACCGACCAACTTGACAACTCATATATGAATAATAGTGATACATTAAAAATATTTACATTTGAATTAATATGTTTGACATGCAAACATTTAATTACACAAAATATTTTTTTAATTTTGTAATCTTAAATATGCATATTTATCATAATAATCCAAAATATTGAATATGTATGGAGATGATTTTATAAATTTGAAAATATTATAAGAAAAATATCAATGTATCAAGAATAAAACTATTAATTAAGGCGGTTTGATGAGTCAGTCATTTTAATTTTGGATTAAGTGATTGAAATGTTATGGAGAATAAACCTGCTGATGGGGCCGATTAGGTAGAATGTTCATTTTGAGTTCGAATTGAATACAAGTTTGGATCGTTATGTATGGAGAATAAACGAATTAATAGGGTTTGTGTTTATAGGTTGGTTATTTTGAGTTGGATTGAGTATAAGTTTAAGTAGTTATATTTGGAAAATAAACCTATTTAGTGGTCGTTTTCATACGTTGGTCATTTTAAGTTCGAAATGAGTACATGTTTGGGCTATTACGTATAGAGAATAAAACTATTAGCATCGTAAGTTCAATACGTTGATCATTTTGAGTTCGAATTGATTATGATTACACGTTTGATTTTTTATATATGAAAAATAAAAGGATAGATAAAATTAATTTGATGAGTTGATCATTTTGAGTTCCGATTGTGTAGGGGTTTAAGATGTTATATGGAGAGTATATTCATTAATAAAATCGGTTTGACAGGTTATTCAGTTGGATTTATATTGAGTATAAGTTTGAGTAGTTGAAATTTATATGCTAAATAGGTAGGTTCATTGCAAGTTTGGTTCAGTTGAGTTCAGGTCAATTAGTTTAGTTCGAGATTGAGTATCAGTTCACATCGTTAATTTTATAGATCAGTTGAGCCAAGTTAATATGTTTTTTTTTTGCAAGATTGAGTTGACCAAATGGTGAATTGAGACGACTATTTTATACTCCCATTTAACACCAACGTCTTGGACTAACTTGATGATAAACAAAAGCTATTATTTATTTATTTATATATTATATATTTTGATAATAACATGTAGATATTGAAATAATTATAGAAATATGACATTAAGTTGTATTCATAAATTATGTACAAGATCAAATTCAAGTTTGCTTTACATAGGTTCATGTCACTAAAATTAACAATTTAACCTATTTTAAATGTTGTAGTTATTAGTTTAATAATTATCGGATTTAAATAAGACATGTCTTTAATTTATAATACTACTAATTTCATATATAAGTTAATATATTTTAATTTTATTTGAAAAAATCTCGGACAAGGTGTAATTGAAGAGAAGGGACAAGATCCAAAATCATATTGTAAAACTTTTAGAAAAGTAAGGACAAGTAACGTGACCACCTTAAATATTGGAATATTTGGAGCAAATTTTGCAGAATGAAGACTCGTAAAATTGAAAAAACTATTTTTGGTTTCCCTAGATTCGTACCAGTAATCGGTAATAGCAGTAGACTAGTAGGCGATCCCGTGCTCACCACCACCGCATTCTTTCACGCTCTACACCCCCGTGTGAGCTTCTCACCTTTCTTCTTCCTCTCTCTCATTCTCTCTCCTCCAAACACAAGAGGAACAGAAGTCCAGCATAAACCCTAGCTCTTCAATCCTTCGATGTCGTGGTGAATTATCCCTCCGCACCATGAAATTCCTCCAAACAAGGATCCTTACGCTCCGCTACTTCTCTCAGGTCTTACTTTCTCCCCTCTTCCGTAAAAATGGCGTCTCAGCGCAATGTTCGTCCGCTTAGGCGCTTAGCTGATAATTTCTCCGCTCTTTCTTTGCAGATTTCCAGATTCTCTGTTCAAGCTCAACAAGGTCCCACTCTTGCCGTCTTTGTTTGAGGTTTTTGTGATTTACTGTACTGTGCTTTGACTCGCCTTTGAAATTTGATGATCAAGGACTTGGAGAGAGTGTTAGGAGCTACAGTACTGGCTCTAAGCTCGAGCAAACCATACAACGGTTCAAGGAGGAGGCAGTCGATGACGAGATTGCAAGGATTCAGCATGATTTCGAGGCCGCCAAGGAGAGCTTTTTCAAGATCCCCGAGGCTCTCAAGGCTATGCCGAAGATGAATCCAGAAGGTTTTTGCACTTTGCTTTCGCAATGTTCTTACATGTTTCCATCAGTGTCTTAGGAACTAGTGGTAATGTAGTGATCATCAAAATATCGTGCTATTTGGTTCATAATCGTCTGGAATCAGGGATATATGTCAACAAGAATGTCAGGCTGGATACCGTTGAAGTGTACGGGTTTGATTATGACTACACATTGGCTCATTACACTCCTGATTTGCAAAGCTTGATATATGATCACGCCAAAGAGCATTTAGTGAACGAGGTTTGTTTATTTTGCACGGGGAGTTGGTATCTTGTTGCAGTTATCTGTGTAATTAACCATGGTTCTTTCTTTGTGAGGTGTTTCTTTTTAGCTTAGATATCCGGAAAGCTGTTTGAAGTTTAAATATGACCCTACCTTTCCTGTTAGAGGCTTATGCTACGACAAATCAAAAGGATGTCTTTTGAAATTGGATTTTTTTGGGTCTATTGAGCCCGACGGGTGTTTTTTTGGTCGCCATAAGGTATCAATTCCACTTGTCTACACTGAAATTCTTATTCGCTTCATGCTTGCATCCATTTTGTTATTTATATGATGTTTGCTTTCACCCATTTCTCAGCTCAAATTGGAGGAAATTATAAAGATGTATGGAACAAGGCACATTGGTCGGGTTCAAGCACGTGGACTTGTTAGTTTGTTGGATTTCTTCTGCTTTAGTGAGGTTGTTCACTTGTTCTTTCCTTCTTTTTGCAGATTAAGTATACCTGTCTTATTAAGGGATTATATCTTTTTAAGGCACATTGGACAGGGTGACATGGATGAAGCGCAGTTATGCAATTATCGGTTGCATTCATGCCTGTTTTTCCACTCACTTCATGTCGTGTGATTATGAATCAAGCACTTTGCTTGTCCTTCAGTAGTTTTCTCCAACTTGAGACGGGGTTGTCAAGTGTGGTTTTATGTGTCAGTATAGCATAATTAGTTTTCACTCTTCAGAGAGTCATCAAATTATAAAAACCCTATTACTTTACAAGTCTAAAAGCTGTCTAATTGTTTATTTTGCAGGCATGCTTGATTGCAGATGTTGTGCAACATTTTCTGGATGAAAAGTTGGAGTTTGACCCATCTTATGTTTATCACGATGTAAACCACTCAATCCAGCATGTCCATCGCAGTGGCGTGGCTCATAAGACAATTCTTTCGGACCCTGAGAGGTACCTAGTAAAAAATGTAAGTTATATTGCATTTCTTGTCTGCTGAAAGATTTATGTTTCCAGTTGCTTTATCTGCTTTTGACTAACATCATCAAACACTATGTTACAGGGCAAGCTATTCCCCTTTCTTAATATGTTGAGGGAGGACGGAAAGAAGTTGTTCTTGCTAACTAATTCTCCATATTATTTTGTTGAAGGGGGCATGCGTTATCTTTTGGAGGTAAACTAGTTTTGGGCTAATACTTCCCCTGCTTTCAATTCACGCTCTCTCAATATTCTGTTTCTTGAACCAGAGAGGGAATGCAACAATTCAGTCCTTTATGCTATCTGAATTATAGAACAATTTAAACCAAATTGTATTTGCAGTTCACTTTTTGTATGACACAGCAGCTTTCTAGATATATCATTTGCATTCAGCTATTTCTATAAAATGCAAGTCATGCTATCGCATGAACTCTTGCATTGTGTCAACATAGTATATATGCTCTTGGAATGCTTAGAGAGTTCACATTTTGCTGTAAATATATGATTTCTTGCCTCTAATGAAACTGAAGCAGCTGAAGCTTTGGAAAACCTTGGGACAGTGATTACCCAATAAAATATCAGTTTGCTCCAATTTTCTTACTCTTTTTCTTGCACATAAAGTTTACTCCTCAGAAAAATAATATTGCCTTCTTCGCAAACAAAGTATTGCAGTAATTTTGGTTTTGTTATAAGCTGGCAAGTATTTTGTCTCTTACTTTCTCACCTCTTCTTGTGTGAAGAGCTGATGTGTTTTTTCTTTTCCAATAATGAAATAGGATTCTCTTGGCGCTGGGGACTCTTGGAGGGAGCTTTTTGATGTAGTAATTGCTAAAGCCAATAAACCAGATTTTTATACATCAGAGCGCCCATTTAGGTTCTTTTTCTTCCTTTGCTAGCTGCTGTAAGTTTTTATTTACTGGATAGATATGGTTTTATGGTCCACCCAGAGTGGCTGAATCTTTATTTTGCAACTCAATGATTAGTTCTGAGAACGGTTATTTTAAAGTGAAGTTATGAGAACAATTTCTCATAGTGTATTCCGGCAGATGGAGTCATTTGTATTGAATGTGAAGGGAGCATTTTCTTAAAAGTATTGGGTCGTTTATTAATTGAAAGGGGATACTTTTTGAAGTCTTATCCTAATAAAACAAGTTCCTGAAATACACCAAAATCACGGAGGCTTATTGGGGTAGCAAAAATTTCTCTACTGTCAAAAAAGGCCGGCTTTTACTTTTAGTAAAAGATCTGTGCCTTAAAAGCCTTAAGCTACACCCTATCCTGTTGGAATAATGCACAAAAGAGGATAACTTAGAAGGCTTGCTTATTTGCTGACAAATTGAATTCACTTCTGCAGATGCTATGACATAGAGAAAGACACATTGGCTTTCACCAAGGTGGATTCATTTCAGCCAAATAAGATCTATTACCATGGATGCCTAAAATCCTTTCTCGAAATCACAAAGTGGCATGGGATGGAGGTATGGACTTGATTTTGTATCCTTCCTCCCAGTATAGAAAGATTTTACAGTCTTGCGATCATGAATGTAAATCTTCGAATAGTGACAATGTTTTATGATCTCTTTGGAGCAAAGACATCCTTACTGTTACAATTACCAATTAATGGTATAGGCTTTATTGATGCTCTATTAATCTGTATCATTTTCAGGTGATGTACTTTGGGGACCACCTGCTAAGCGATCTTAGAGGACCTTCAATGGCCGGATGGCGTACTGCTGCTATCATACACGAATTGGAAGTATGTCCTTTTCTTTTCCTTTTCTATTTTTTATATGTCAAGTATGACTTTTTACTGATCAACATTCTTGAAAGAAAGAAATGAAAAGCGCAACTTCATACCCAATGGTAATGACTTTCCACTGCCATCAACTTGTTAGTATTATTTCAGGTCGTCAAACAGAAGTGCAAGATTAAGTGGGCTATTCACTTTTCCATATGTAACTTTGAGCTATACTATGCTTTCTTGTCTTTGTGACGTAAGATGCAGGAGGTGAAAATGTTTTGATGAATCTAGTTACCACAAGTATGAAAATTATTAATTAAAAAACCACAAAGCAATTTCAGGTAGTAGCTAGTAATATAACAAAACTTATAGTACAAATGTTAAAGATCAAAGTACAGAGATGATGAAGGATTGTATTATATTACAATGAAGCATGATCAATGGTCATCACCCCACATTAAAGATAGTAGAGAGAGGAAACAGGTTTTTCGGAATAGATGTTTGGGCTAAGGTACTTTGTGCCTTTGGGCTTAGGAATATCTACTTTTCCCCCCCTCTTAACATTGCTTCAATCTCACTCTATCCAAATACATAAGGTTTTCTGTGATAATTTCTCCATTTCTCCATTTGTTCTTTTTCTTTTGTTTTATTTATCTTTTATTTCTATGCTCATGTTGTTTTTGTCGTTGATGCAGCATGAAATAAAGATACAGAATGAGGATAACTACCGTTTTGAGCAGGTATATTGTGTAATTAGCATTGGTTTGTGAATTAATTCGCATAAATGTTTTTATATTAATTCTATGAGAGGTTGACAATGTGTTCAATGTTGAATACTAAGAGTAGTATCATATATTCAATGAGTAGACTGTCTTTTACGAGGCAATAATACATTGCTGCTAAAGAAACTATTATGATAAACTCTTTGTTCTAAGCTATTTTCTATCCTCCTTAGGCAAAATTCCATATAATTCAAGAACTGCTTGGAAAACTGCATTCAACAATTGTCAGCTCTAAGACAAGTGAATCTTACAAGTCGCTTATGAAAGAGTTAAATCTGGAGAGACAAAGAGCACGTAGCAATATGAAGAACATGTTCAACAAATCTTTTGGAGCCACCTTTCTCACCGACACCGGCCAGGAATCAGCATTGGCGTACCACATTCATCAATATGCTGACGTGTATACGAGTAAACCGGAAAACTTCTTGCACTACCCTCCTGAAACCTGGCTCTGTGTGCCCTACGATATAAAGATCATGCCACATCATGTGAAGGTAACCTCAGTTTGCAAGAGAGCATAATTTGCGACTTTGTTTTTTGCATTTACATTCTGATCACATCAGTTTGCTGTTTTAGGTCCCAGCAAGCTTATTCAAGAAAGTTCCATCTTCTACTCGTTGAATGGAAAAGACATTTCAGTTAAATCCTGGGCCTGATCAGATGGAGACTGATGTGAGAAGCTAAACAAATGGCGATGCTCAGGAGGTCAATTTTACAGTCATTCAGTAAAATGGGAGTTTACCCCTTTTCTTTTGGTGGAATAATAATGAGATGAAAAGTTTGGCATTCTATTTTGGGAATTAGACATCTAGTGGTTGGGTTGTAAGAGGTCCCTGTATTGCTTTCCAATTTTGACTGTAATATGTAATGTCAGCGCAAGTTGCTGAGGTCGTTCTTGTAGGCCGGCACCATTGCAATCAATCAAACTAAACCAAAGGAAGGCTATTGCTCTGTTAATAATGGGCCTTTGCATATTACAGAAAGTTGATAAAATTCAGGTTACGCCTGAACTTGTGAGATTTATTTAGTCACATCGAATATTTTCTTTGGTGAAAAAAACCCATGTGTTATAAAAAAGGCTTCCATTTGGTCAAGCTGGGCATCCTACAAGAAAACCAGAAAACTGGGCATTAGATGATTTGCATGAGTTGAGTTTTCAGTTGCTTGTACGGAATCTTTGGATATGATTAAAGCAACCCCAAGTATCATGGTTTGTGAGCACTGAGCCTAAATATGATGACACGTGTTGGATTGGTATGAATCAGCATATGACATGTATCATTACGTGACACGTAAGCATAACATGTTACGCACGTTTTCGATCAACAATCCCGTAAGCTCGCAAAGGGGGATGATTGGATGAATTTTACGTCTCAATCCATTAGGGTTCTGAAAATAGAAATTTCTTCTTCTTGATCGATTTCTAGAGAAATCATTATCGGGCAAGAAAGCATCAAACTTTTTCAAGAGAAAAAAGGAACTGTTCTATCACTGATTGTTTACTGTAAACATAAGGTGATTTGACTTGTGCAATTTCGGAAGCTGAAGGATTTTCAATCGGAGGCTAGTTCAATGAAATAACGATATGGCATTGTTTCGCAAACTGTTCTATCACAAACCCCCGGAAGGCCTGCTCGAGATTTCTGATAGAGTATACGGTATCCCTTCAGATTTGCCCTTTTACGTTTTGATCTGTCTTCTTCATTTTGAGTCTGTTACTAATGTACTTTAGGGTTTTGTTTATAAAATTGAACAATTTGCTCTTGATTAGCATCTGTTGATGTGACTGCTATTGAGGGCAAAGTATTGACTAATCTAACAGACACATTTCTCGCATGTTCTTACTCCTTGTTCGTAGTTTTTGATTGCTGTTTTACAACTGGAACTAGAGAGCAAGACAAGGACTACAAAGAGTACATAGGAGGTATAATTTCACAACTCAAAGACCACTTTCCTGATGCATCATTTCTGGTGTTCAACTTTCACCCATTGGAAATCCAAAGCCTAATGTCAAAGATCGTATCCGAGTACGACATGACTATAATGGACTACCCTTGTCATTATCAAGGCTGCTCACTTCTCCCAATGGAGCTGATCAACCATTTTCTTCGGTCAACCGAAAGTTGGTTTACTCTCCAGCCACAAAATGTGCTCTTAATGCACTGCGAACGCGGTGGGTGGGCGGTTTTAGCTTTTATGCTAGCTTCACTTCTTCTATATAGGAAGCAGTATACAGGAGAACAAAGGACTTTAGATATGGTTTACAAACAAGCTCCTAAGGAACTTTTGCCATTTCATTCTCAACTGAATCCTATACCGTCTCAACTTCGGTATCTTCAGTATGTTGCAAGAAGGAATGTGGCTTCAGAGTGGCCTCCATTGGATAGGGCTTTGAATCTGGGTTGCGTTATTATGAGATTGATACCTAATTTTGATGGAGGAGGCGGATGTCGTCCTTTTTTTAGGGTCTATGGACAAGATCCTGTTGGTGCTGATGATCGAGAGTCTAAATTGCTATTCTCAACCACGAAGAACTCCAAAGCAGTTCGATCATATAAGCAGGTGAGGTTTAATCCATCTACCTTCAGTAAGGAATCTGTCTGATTACAATGCAATTTCAGTCTGCTGGCAACATGCTTTGTGCAATGCTGATATTGTTTTCATGGCAGGCGGAGTCCGAGATCATCAAAATTGACGTCAACTGCAATATCCAAGGTGATGTAGTGCTAGAGTGTTTCCACCTCCATGACGACATGGAACGTGAAGAAACGATGTTCCGTGTCATGTTTAATACAGCTTTCATAAGGTCCAATATTCTGATGCTAAACCGAGATGAAGTTGACACATTATGGCATACTAAAGATTATTTCCCCAAGGACTTCAGAGCAGAGGTTTGTTTTCAGCTTTGATCAGTTCAACAAAAAAAATCCACTTTTAGTTTATTTGGTTATTCCCTCCGTTCAGTAAAGATTGCCATTTTCACACGTTTGTTAAGAAATGTCTGTTTGTTGTCGAGTTATAAGATCTGTTATTGAAAATTGCATACTTGAGTAACTTCATGTAAAAATGATCTTTAATTTGTTTGTTGGCTCAAAAGGATATTCACATGTAATAAATTGTAAAAATTTAGAAACATTTCACATTATCTTACTTATTAGCTGTGTGAACTGCTGAAATGACATTCTTTAGTGCACGGGAGTGTATCTATTTTATGAAGTATATTTTGGTACTAATACATTACTCTTGTAATAAAAGATTCTCTTCTCAGACATGGACGGCGTTGCACCTGTTGTTGCTGCAATTTCATCTTGTTTTGAAGAAAAAGAAGGGCTTCCGGTTGAAGCCTTTGCTAAAGTTCAGGAATTCTTTAGCCATGTGGATTGGCTGGATTCTAGAGCAGATGCAGCTCTAAATGTACTTCAAAAGATATCAGAATCACATTCTTCAGAGAAGTCAGATGAAGCTAAGGAAGAAAGTGCAGATGGTAGGCAAGGACAAAAACATACAACAGTGCCTAGCAAATTAGCAGAAAAGGTGCAATTTCTGGCCTCAGATGCAAATAAAAGCGAACAGAAAGTTGAACAACACAAGACTGAAGCTTTAGGGCATCCAGATAAATCTTTCCATACAACTAAAGGACCTGCAGACTCATCTCAGATTATGAAAGACATTGGTATGAAGATTAAAGATGTCATAGAAATGAATGACTCTAAATTAAAGTCTTCTTCCACTAACAAAATGAAGGAGTTTTGTGATACCATTGTTAAAGACAGTCTTCAGTCATCCACACCACCACAATCCCCCATCATAAAAAACTCCCAATCTAAAATTCAAGCACCTCCACCTCCACAACCACCGTCGCCGCCATCCAAGTCAACAAGTTCAGTTAGTGAAAAGTCAACACCTCAACCGCCACTACCTCCGAAGTCAACAAATTCAGTTAGTGCAAAGTCAACACCTCCACCACCGCCACCTTCTTCAGCTCCACCTCCACCACCACTGCCTTCTTCAGCCCCATCTGCTCCACCTCCACCACCACCGCCTTCTTTAGCCCCATCTGTTCGACCTCCACCACTGCCACCTTCTTCAGCTCCATCTGCTCCACCTCCACCACCGCCGCCTTCTTCAGCCGCATCTGCTCCACCTCCACCACCGCCGCCTTCTTCAGCTTCATCCGCTCCACCTCCACCACCGCCGCCTTCTTCAGCCCCATCTGCTCCACCTCCACCACCGCCGCCTTCTTCAGCCCCATCCGCTCCACCTCCACCACCGCCACCTTCTTCAGCCTCATCTGCTCCCCCTCCCCCTCCTCCTAGTCTAAATAAAGGTGTACTAAAGCCAGGAAATGCTTGTATCCCGGAACCACCTTCTTCACTCAAGAGCCGAGGCCCACAGTGTTCGTTGGGTCAGAAGAACAATCAGGCCAAGAAACTGAAGCCATTGCATTGGATGAAACTGAACAGGGCAGTGAAAGGGAGTTTGTGGGCTGAGACACAGAAATCTGGAGAAACTCCAGTGTATGTGATCTTTCTATAAGAAACTTTTATCTGCATGTGTTTCTGTTAGATTGTCTAAGTTGTGCTTATTGTTCCCTTTTTTTTTTACTAAATCTTGCTAGCGCTCCAGAGATTGACATGTCTGAACTTGAGAGCCTTTTCTCTGCATCAGCTCCACCTTCAAGCAGTGGGACTTCAGGAGGGAAGCCCAATGTTGCACAGCCTAAGGCTGACAAAGTGCAATTGGTGAATATTTTATATATTCCTATTCTGATCATATATTAGGGGAAATAGTTTTATCACCTTGTCTTTTGATAATTTTTATCAATATGTTGGGTGTTTTGGTAAAATAACTGTAGAATCTCTTTTAAGGTCTGGTTTAGGAGGGTAAAGACAGAACAACATAATTTAGGCTTTTACCATTCAGGATGTTTTGGCTGTTTAATATTTCCCATTATATATGATACTGTGAAAATGTGATTAAGTCCTTGTGATTACAGGTTGATACTCGGCGAGCGTGCAATTGTGAGATAATGTTGTCGAAGGTTAAAGTTCCAACAAATGAGCTAATGGTAAGTTAGCGGTTGTGGTTGGGATCCCTTGAAATATTTAACAAGTTCTAGAATGTTACTTTTGTGGTAAACTATGTTGTTAAGTAAATAGAATGCACAAAGCGCATTTCTTTTTAACCATTACAAAGATATTGCTTGAGGACAAGCCTTTCAAACAAGGAAACTTATTTTAGCTCAACTGTTCTCTCTCTTTTTTGAACCTAATTACCCTAGTATTCAACAGTGTTAAGTTTTAGTAGTTCCCTTACCAATCACAACATTGCAGAGTGTAGTGCTTACCTTGGAGGAATCTGCTATGGATGCTGATCAAGTTGACAATCTTGTAAAGTTTTGTCCAACTAAAGAGGAAATGGATCTACTTAAGGTTAGCCAGCTGTAAATGTCCATATTTTGTGTCTATTATAGATTTTGTTAGACGAATGTCCAAACATAGAGGCTTACTATTGTTGTCTACTTACTGGGTTCTGTTTTGTTGTTGACATGTCAGAGTTATAATGGGGAGCGAGAGAAATTAGGGAAATGTGAGCAGGTATATAGTTTTCCTTAGTCTTATAAGTGAGATTATTGGCTTATAAATATCGTATATTCTATAATTTTCATGTTGCAGTTCTTTTTGACATTGATGCAAGTCCCACGAGTTGAAACTAAACTCAGAGTTTACTCATTTAAGATACAGTTTCGTACCCAGGTCAGGAAACTACCATTCAGTTACTCAAATCAGAAGTCAACTAGTATAACATATTGTCAGTTTTTAACACTTATTATGATTTATAATGTAGGTCTCAGACCTTAAACGTAATCTGGATGTAGTTAGTTCTGTTTCAGATCAGGCAAGATAGGATTATATAATTCTGCTATAATTTTGGCATTTGGTCTAGAATTATACTTTTGTATTGATCTCTTTGTTAATTTTCTCAGATCATAAGTTCAGCAAAATTGAAGAGGATAATGCAGACAATTCTCTCTCTAGGGAATGCATTGAATCAGGGAACTGCTAGGGGTAAAGTGACTTTCCTATATGATTTACTCATATTCTTATATGTTTCTGTAATACAGTCTTTTGGGGTTTTCATCTTTATTTACAAGAATTTTATCTTAGGTTCTGCGATTGGTTTCCGGCTGGATAGCTTACTTAAGCTCAATGAAACTCGCGCAAGAAATAATAAGATGACCTTGATGAATTATCTTTGCAAGGTTATACTACCTGCAATTGTTTTCTTTCTTTTTATAATGATTTCAGATGGTATGATTTCTGTTATTTGTGGTTGATGATTATCTTGGGCGGTTATTACCATGGGCTTAGCAGGTGATCAATGAGAAGTTACCAGACGTCCTAGATTTCTCAAAAGATCTTACCAGCGTCGAACCCGCATCAAAGGTATCCATCTTAGATTATACTCCCTCCGTTTCAATAAACATGTCGTTTTAGCTCTAAAATCTTGTTTCAAAATACATGTCGTTTTACATTTTTGGGCGTTTACTTTACAAATTTACCCTTATAATCATTAGCAGTTTATTAGTAGTGGTTTTCAATAAAGTAAAAAAGTGAGGTAATAATTAGGGGTATAATAGTACATTTAATAGCTTCCTTAATATATGTGCAAATGGCTAAAACGACATGTTTATTGAAACGGAGGGAGTACATTATTAAGTAGAAAAAAGAAACTAGGATTCTATGTCAGTTTCTTTAGTTCTTCGGTTCTATTTGCAAGGATATTCACACAATAGTTTTGCAATGTTGCAATCCAGGTCCAAATAAAAATTCTTGCTGAGGAGATGCAATCAATCAGCAAGGGGCTGGAGAAAGTGGTACAGGAATTTTCTTCGTCGGAGAATGATGGTTCGGCATCAATTGTATTTCGCAAGGTACTCTTTTTATGATGATTGTTGACCTATGCAAATTCTTGGTAGTTCGGCAAACTTATTCTGTGTCTATTGTTCAGAGTCTAATGGAGTTTATAAACTTTGCTGAGGCTGAAGTGAAGTCTCTCGCCTCCCTATATTCTGAAGTGGTGTGTCTAAAAACCTTAATGTATGGTTGATTTTCCCCTCTTTTATGCCTATGTATCATCCAATACTGAAGATGGATTTTTTATATGCAGGGTAGAAAAGTAGATGCGTTGATTACCTATTTTGGGGAGGACCCTGCTCGTTGCTCATTTGAACAAGGTAGATTCTTCTTTTGCTTTAAAGGTGCTCAATTTAGATTTTATTCACTCAGCAGAAAACTGTGGCATGTTTTTTTAGCATTTTCAAAGTAGTTCAAAACTTTTAATCCGAATTAACGTTGCGTAAGCTGGTTCGTTACAGGAGAATGTTGCTTTCGGTTCCTCTTTTCAACTTCCAAGTAGTTGAACATCAATGTAATATAATATAATCACTTTCTTCTTCACCATTCATCTGAACTTGCCAGTAAACTACGATGGGATGTTTTAGTACATTTTTTTGATATAGTGAATCTTATTTTATACGCATCAACTCAATTTGTGCATAATACAATCGCTTTCTTCTTCAATATTGCTACTGATTATGTATTTTTTTTCTTTCCCTTTTCTGTATGTAGTGGTATCGACTCTATTCAACTTCACAACGATGTTCAACCGAGCACATGAGCAAAACTGCAAACAGCTGGAGTTGGAGAATAAGAAAGTTGAGAAAGAGTTAGGAAAACACAAATAAGCTGTGTTAGGAACAAAAGGATCTTCGGTCACACGAGGTATAGTGTGGTTGAATGATTTTTTTTTCCTTTCAAAAAAATCTCAGGTTTGTAGAAAGAAGAAAACAGGGGGATCATATATGAATCACCACATTCAAGTGCGGATTTTGTCCCTAATCTCGTTAATAAACTCTCATCTGACATCAGTCAGTAAAAGAGCCAATATTTGTGCTCCCTTTTAACTAGAAAATTTTCTGGATGTAGTGAAACATGTGACGTAGCAATAGAGATACCGAAGTATTGAACCGGGGGTTACTACTTTCAGTCAGGGCAGACGCATCAAGGATCTGAAGGTAAGGGTGACGATGAAGAATCAACAATTGTGATGAACAAGAAAATAAGAGAAGTCTCCTAAGGTTTCTTTCATATTTGATTGATGTACAAAAACTTTGCCCATCTTCGAAGTGGTAAAGCATGGCTAGCCAGTCGCTAGTGCATACAGTTTTGAATGCTTAGCAATATACAAGTGTAAAATGGTTAAGGCAAGCAGAAACAACAAAGTGTCAATATCGTCCCTTTAAAGCGACGTTAGACATGTTTATGCTTCCTCAAATGGAACCCCTTTATCTAGGTATCACTCAACTAGAGTTTGGTAAAAGACAGCAGGCAGATAATGTCATGTTTTATGCTGTGATTCACATCGAAATCACATCTCCATGAAGTAGAACAAATGTGCATTAGCTTCTAATCTTCAGTCAAATGCATATGGGTCATCGGCAGCATATGGATTTAGAGAGCCCTCTGTAAACAGATCGCCGATGTTGTTGGATGGCTGTGTAAGAACACCGCCAGTGTATCCCTGTAATAAAAATATGCAATATTTACTTTCAAGTGTTCTAGTTCAGAATTAACAACAGCAATGATCACATAACAATATAGTACACTGCTCAATTGTGGCATGTTCTTGTCAACTAAACGAGGTTTTACTTGCCTTGGTGGATTGTCTGGGTGTACTGGTTCTTGGTGTTACTGCTTTCTTATGTTTTCGCGGTTCCTGATGCAAGGTGAATTGATTAGTTGTGGATGCTGTGCTCATGAAACCCAGATACTGTGTAAATTTATCTTGAAGACAATACTTACCCCGAACATGACAGTGCGGGTTTTTCGGCGCTTGGTAATTTTTCCAGCATTGTTCGTTTCCACTTCATATTCTCGGCGAGTCACCTGCAACTTTCAAAATGTAAGGTAAAAAGATGCAGGGCCATAACTTTTATGCCCAAAACAAGCACAGCCAGGAAACAATAAACACTTTCAGGCATTTCCACAAATGCATTATCATGTCCAATTACTGAGCTAATAACTAGCGCCCAGATTAAACTGAGGATATGAACTCTGGCAAAAACAGGTATACTATATCTTTGGCTAATGTTGCCAACTTGTAACAATTAGTAATTACAGGTGAAAGAAAGAGGGGAAAACATATTCAGGGCCCAAAACTACTATGTCCAGGCGACTAAATACGCAATACATACGCAGCCACAATATAATGAACTCTTTCAGCCAGTTAGAGAACTGGTAATTAGGGCCAAGTTGAAAATTGAGGATATGAACTATGGAAAACAGAGTGGCTATAATTGGCTAGTGTTGCCAGCTTGTAAATTTCGCTGTAATTTATGTTTCCAAGAGATGGAAGAAAAGGGGAGAAATATTAACCTTCTTGCTGTGGTTTGAAATGTCAATCATTCCTGAGTTTGCTTTGTCAACCTTTCTCAGCAAGGTTGACATAGGTGATTGTTCAGCTGGATAAGGTGAGCCCTACACGGTAAATGCACCGACACAAGAAAAAAAAATCATATATAATAGCCTAAAAGTCATAGTTTATAAGAGAGAATTTTGAACACAGTGATACCTTTGCCTCTGCCTCCGATCTAACCGGGGCATGCATGTCTCTCTTCCTTATGACAGGCTCTCTCATCCTCACAGATGAAGCAGAGTTTTCCTAAGAAAAATCTCCAGTGAAATTCAATTGCTAGTATTGATAGGATCACCTATTACAGTTCCCCGTATTGAAACATACAACATTTGATATTTGCAACAAATTGAAGTTAGAGTAGGTGATGCAGGTTGGTTTATTCAGCCCTGAACAAATACATATTATGGTAATTTGCATCCTTTAGCAGTAGGAAACTATAGAAGAGCAAGATGAAGGTCACGTTCATATAGATGAAGCTAACTTGGCTTTAAGAATAATACTTCAGTTGGGCGCTGTGCAATTTTAGTCTCTAAATTATTTTATTCTTGCCATTCACATACTTGATAGATATAGTCCGTAGTACTCTTTTCTACTTCCTGTGCAGTTTTAGTCTTTAAAGGGGCTGACCTTTTCAGAATCTACTTCCTGATTTTTTTGTGGTCTGTCAGACATCACTCTCCACTGCAGCTGGAGCAGGGCCTTCTGCCTTTCTTCCTGGGATTTTGTCACCATGTTAATGAGCATACACAAGATGGGAAAAAAAATATCTTATTCAAACAGTTACTTTGGTTCTCTGAAGATCCAATTGATCCTGAAGCTCTCTGCATTGATCCTCATGTTGCAGCTTCAAAGCTTTTAACTGAACCTCATGCTCAGTCCTGATTACTTTAGTTTTCTGCAAATCTCACTTTTAGTACCAGCACTGGTCTTAACATATAAACTTAAGTCATAACTACTCTTTGTACCTCTCTTAACTCATTCTCAGCTTGAATTTGGATGTGTTTTATTTCTTCAGCATGGTTGGACTTGAGACTCAATTCCTTCTTTTCATGTTCCTCTTGGATGCTCTTAATCTGTATTATGAGAAAAGGGGGAATTGTTAGACTGATGTATCAGCTCAATTGCTCAAGCTCAAGTAAGATAACCAATTGAAAAGTTGATAAATCAAAAGTTTTGAATAGTTTGTCCAATTGTCCTGTTCAGTTACTCAGACACATATTGATCACATGTGTGTAAAAATAATATTCATAAATTATACCATCGTAGTTTGTTCTTCCTGGATACGTGTCAATTGAAGCTCTGACTCTTTTTTACATTCATCAATTCTTTGCTCACAGTTCCTCTCCATTTCTGCAACAGCTTTGTCTGACTGAAAGCCCAAAACGTACAATTAAAGTCATGTCAAATGCAAAGGGAAAATGTAACACAATGAAGCATCCACCTTCTCTTTTTCGAGGGAAAGTATCTCCTGCTTTTCTAGCTCAAACTTATTCCTAATATCATTTATTGCCTGCACCAAAACCGTTGCTTTCAAGTGTTAGGAAAATATAAGAGCATTTTATAATCCTCTATATAGGTAAAGGGAAAAACCTGATCATTCCTCTGAGATATCTCCTTCAAATGCTTAGAAAGCTCTAACTGCTTGTTCTCCAACATTGAATCATATTGCTTCTTAGCATCACTGAACTTACTTTCTGCAGTGACCAACAGTGCTTGAATCTGCAAGAACAGATGACAGAATTCTAGGCACATTAAACAGTTAAAAAACTTATCAAAATTGCATCAGCAATTTCATAATTTGAATTTGACCTCTGCCTTTTGATTCTCCAAACACTTTTCTCTTTCCTGGTACTCCATTATCAGCTGTTCCTTTTGCTTCAAATCATTACTAAGTTGGTTGACTTGTTTCTCTAGAGAGTCTACTTGCTCCACATGTTTCCCAAGTTCTGTTTGCAATAACACAATTTCGTTTGCATCCTTTTGTGCATCAGCCTGTAGTTTCTCAGCTTTGTCTTTGCTTTCTGATTCTAATTCCGATAACTTCAGCAACAACTCTTTCTGCAAGGTTACGAAAGGAGAGCATGATAAATAGGACCAAGTGGAAAATAGTGAAAACAAAAATCGTATAAAAATATACATAGCCCAGACAAAGCTGAGGATGAAGCATGGGAAATGGTCTGTAAATTTTCATAGAAGTCACACATAGATTGATATTTTTTATAAAACTGTTCCTATAAAGTAGCCCACTAGAATTTTTGAATAGGGTATACCGTTTTATCCTGGGATGATTTCAGGCTTTCAGATAGGTTCCCAGCTTTCTCCTCCAGTTCCTTAATCAACTTTACATTCTCATTCTTTTTTGAGGTAAGAACCTGCACTTCTGACTCTAACTTCCTTATCTGGTCTTCTGTTAATTGGCATTCCTCTGCAT
This sequence comes from Polygonum aviculare, assembly GCA_934048045.1. Classification (NCBI taxonomy): domain Eukaryota; kingdom Viridiplantae; phylum Streptophyta; class Magnoliopsida; order Caryophyllales; family Polygonaceae; genus Polygonum; species Polygonum aviculare. The sequence goes on from OW204031.1 coordinate 19,249,976, forward strand.
GCTGCACCAGTAGGGATTCTTCAGCCCTTTGCAGGTCATATACTTTATCATTTAATTTCTGGTTTGCTGACTGTAGCTCGTCTTTCTCTGATTTCATATGCAAGTACTCCTCATAAAGCTGGTCATGCTTCTGTTTTGCATGCTTACTAACAAGCATTTTTTCCTCCTTACACATCACACAGAATGTATCACAGACAGAAAAGAGCTTAGCAGCCATATCTGCCAGTGCCATACTTTGTTTATCCAATTCAGCCAATGCAATGGAAAAGGCATTGGCTGTGTCCTTAAGACTTTGTATCTCCACTAGTGATCTGGACAAGTTGTCAGATAACTCATGATTAGCTGAGTGGATGTTGGTATTTTCGTTTTGTAATTTGTCAAGTGAGACTTTCCTCTGTGTAATATCTTCTTCTTTCTGCCTGAGTTCTTCACGCGCATCTTCCAAGCTAGACTTTAAGCTCTCACTGCTCATCTTGTAAGCCACCACATCTGCTTCTAGAGATTTGATCGTAGCGTCTGCAAGCAGCAGGATGTAAGGGATCTTAATACATTGCATTGACCATGTGGTAAAATTGGAAGTTGAAAGCATACTCCAGAAGATTGAACGAAGTGCAACAACACAAAAAACTAACATCAATATGAACAATGCTGATATTTGATCCAACTTGAGACCAACAATGACATCCAAATAGATAATTCTACCAACTCTATCAAACAAGCCATGATTGTTGCACATGCCAATGCTGTTTAACAAATAACTTGTCACGTGTGGAATATGAACAGCAGAACATAAGCAACTTAAATATAGTCTGAGGAAGAGCTTATGGAATCTTGTGACATTAGCTAGTCTAGATTTTTCTGGTTACAAATAATACATCACAAACCTTGTAGCAAGTTATTCATTTAGGATGATAATCCATGTAAATTATCTACCATGTTGACATATCACCTTTATTCTCCAAGGCTAATGCAGATCTGCACTGTTGATCTTGATAAAATGCCTCTCTTTCTTGTTTCTCAACTCGTAATTCCTTCAACTCCTTATCACCTGAGTTTCAGTGATGAAGCAATAACCATCAATGTTTCCTTCAACTCCAGATAAACAAAGCTACAACTCTACTTTGCTATTGTAAGAAATGTAGGTTTTACATCAACAGACAAATTAGCAAAACAAAACTTACGATCTTTCAAAGTTTCATCAGCAGAATCCAACTTCAGAGAAAGATGACTCAGTTGATCATTCAAGTTCTCCAATGCAGTTGAATTGGCAGACAATTTCCCTTCAATTAATTGCTTGTCCTTCTCCGCTGTTTAGATTGGTCAACACAGGATTAGAGCTTACAATAATAACAATTTTAGAAATATATTCATGGACGTCTTGCCAAAGTGCATCTCGTACTTACCACTTTCAACCTGAGCAGCTAATGCCGTTAATGTTTCAGTTAGTTGACTACACAGGGCATTAGTTGCAGAGAATTTTGATTCCAATTCTTGCCAAAGCTTTTGATTTACTTGCTGCTTTACTTTGAGCTGTGAGTTCTCATTGAATGCGGCCTGTAACTTCTCTTCCAGCGTCTTTATATGCTCTAAAGATTTCTTCAGCTTTGCATTCTGCATTTCAGCAAAATCGGAGCTCAGATGCTAATAAATCTACATGTTAAAACTGAATAGTGTTCTCAATTTTAAATCAAATTAAATGCATCTAGATACAACATTCCAGAAACGAAAATCAGATCGCAAATAACGCACAATTGAGCAGTAATCCCTAGCTGGCCTATCAATTCGAAACAAGATGTCGTCAACATGAAATTGTTCTTCTACGAGACTAATCAAAGGATCAGATGAAGTTATAATCAAAGAAAACAAGAAGAAAAGAGACAGAACCGCTAAATCAAGCTGAGTCTTCACCAAAGCTTGCTCTTGAACCAATTTCTCTGCAAAATCCACTCATTAGGAACGAAATTCATCCAAAATACCAAAACAACCTCGAATTTCCTGGAACGAATCAAGTTAAAACTGAGATCACGAACCAGCAGCGATCTTCAGGCCTGCGAAGCTCCCTGAAGTAGATGAATCGGACCACAAACGAGTAGAAGAAGCTGGCAATGGTTCAGCAGCTTTTGAAGCCGGTGATTGAAAGGATTTGAGACGTTCAAGCGATTTCATGTTCTTAAACCCTAGTTTCTGCATCTTGAGGGATTCCTCTCGAAAACTCGAAGGATTGCGATCACTAGAGGTAAGTAGCAAACGGAAAACTGAAGAGCAGCAAACAGCGACCTAATGATCTGATATGATCGCTCGCTCGTTCGCTTGAGAAATTGTGTCTGAGCAGAAATCGCGATCTTCGTCTTCGAGATCGGAGAACTCAATGACGGTTTTTGTCGCTCGCTCTCGCTCTCACTCTCAGAGAGAAACAACTCCAGAGCTTTTGTAGTGCATTTAGCGCCAACAAAGAATTTATAGCATTCGTCAACCGACTTCTCAAATAAAAGTTGACTTGCTCAGCGACCGCCTTTGACCTGTCTATTCGCTACAAGCCTGCAAGTATTTGTTATACACTAGTATTAAATAAGTAAAATCATTTTTCATCAAAAAAAAAATAACAAATACACTTATACTACATGTCTATAAACATTTTTTTTTTCATTTTTAACCTTTAATAAGTTCTTTAACGCAGCAAATTAAATATGGAAATTTGGACAACTCAATTCAAACAAAATAGTAGATCTACTTATGAATTGAATTTTTTCTAACTAAAGACCTTGGAGCCTTAAAATGGAAAGTTTCTATTTTCAGGAGTTTAGTTTCTAGAAGACTAGTAGCATACTCCCTCCGTTCAGTAATATTTAATGTTTTAACCAATTAGTCTTGTTAAAAAATGTTTGATGTTTTACACTTTTATGTATCTATTTTTCCAAATTTACCCCATATAAATCTTTCCTTAACAGAATTTCTTCTTAAACCATTATGAAATTAAAGCAATTTAATGGGGTAATTTTGTAATTTTGTAGGCTTTCTTAATTTCAGGTTGAAATGCTAAAACATCAAACATTACTGAACGGAGGTAGTATGATTATTAACATGGGGGGACGCTCAGGTGCACCATGTTTTATGGTGTACCATGAGTCATTTTCTCCGTTGGATTACTACTAATTAATGGCTAATAATGGGGGAGCATGGTAGGAGTAGTGGACTGTAAAATAGGGTGATAATTATCTAGCATTCAATTTTAAAAAAAACGCCCATATATAGGGGAACTGATTTTCAAAAATAGGGGATGAAGTCAACAGGGAGATATTAATGGGATTTTAAGATTTACGTAAAATCTGAAAAACCAAATCAAACAATATGAAAAAAAGAAACCGTATCCCCTCTACCACGATGATTATGGTAGTTACCTGGCTAGGGTTTAACGCTCTGAAGAACAACCTGGCTTTGAACCTATTGCTCGTCTCTTTCCATCGTCTCCCTATTGGATTATCGCCTGCTTCCTACGCACACATAGAGAAGACGAGATAACGCTGCAAATCGATCAACAATGGAGAGAGGTATGTACATCCACGATCTGGTTTTAACAAAATTTTGCAGTGATTTATGTCATGCCTTCTTGTGAACGAATTGGTATAGATGAATGATTATTGCTTTCCTAATGATCGAACTCTTTGCAATGAATAATGTCGATCGAACTCTTCTATCAATTTCGTATTATCAAAGGATCTTGGTTAAATTTGGTTGTGATAACAAAAAAATTGACGCGTAAAATCAAGCAGATCGACAATGCCCTAATCATATTTTAGGCTTTTCGATTTAATACGTGTTTGGAACGTGTATATGAAAAAGTTGATCATGGTGCATGAACAACTTGACAATAAGTGTTTGAAAAACACATCGTTTTTTGCCTCTAGTATAATTTGTTCTGAATAACTATTGTAATAAATCTGAATAACTACTGTACCGACAGTTTTAATACGTATTTGGACCGTGTATATGAAAAAGTTGGTAATAATGCATGAACAACATGAAAATAACTATTTGAAAAAGAGATTGTTGTTGGCTCTATTGCAATTGTTTCTGAATAACTACTGTTTGCAATCTGAAAAACTACTGTATCAACATTGTTTTAATACGTCTTTGAACCTTGTATATGAAGAAGTATTTAATAGCGCATGAACAACATGGAAATAACTGTTAGGATAACATATTGTTGTTGACTCTATTGCAATTGTTTCTGAATAACTAAATTGTACAAAACTGAACATTGCCCTAATAATATTTTAGGTTTTTCGATTTAATACGTGTTTGGAACGTGTATATGAAAAAGTTGATCATGGTGCATGAACAACATGACTATAATTGTTAGAAAAACACATCGTTGTTGCCTCTAGTACATTTTTTCTGAATAACTACTGTTTTAAATCTGAATAACTACTGTACCGACATTGTTTTTATACGTGCTTGGACCGTGTATTTGAAAAAGTTGGTAATAGTGCATGAACAACGTGGAAATAACTGTTTGAAAAAGAGATCGTTGTTGCCACTAATGCTATTGTTTCTGAATAACTACGGTTTGCAATCTGAATAACTATTGTATAGACATTGTTTTGATACGTCTTTGAACCTTGTATATGAAAAAGTATTTAATAGTGCATGAACAACATGGAAGTAACTGTTAGGATAACATATTGTTGTTGGCTTCACTGCAATTGTTTCTGAATAACTAAATTGTACAAATCTGAACAATTGATACACTAGTTGAATTCTTTTATCCTTGACATATCAGCTAGAGTCATCACAAGTTTTTGGTTGCAAACACCACTCTGGGTTGGTTCAAGGAGGCAGGAAAAGAAGATCACAATGTAGTCTTGCAGAACTTGAAAGTTGCTTTTTGAAGAAGTCATAGCGTTCGTCACATCCGAGTGTCCATAAGCTTCGTCCTTCTTTGTTCCCTCAATGCCGAGATGTGCTCTCCAGTCGGATATAGACTTGTTGTCCTTTGGTTGGGTCTTGATAACGGGTGATTTTCCACGTGGAATCCCAAGGCAAAGCTCAACGTCTACCTCATCAATAAAGATTTCTTGTCCATGCGGCAGCATAAAAACACCCCTCCTAAAATCGTAGTTGCTCACTAACCAGTGACCCAACTTCCTGCTGAACAAAATTATCAAAAAGTGAAACACATAAACTGAATAAGTGTTATTCATTAGTATGAACATGACAAAATAAGTTCTGAACTAAACTATACCACGAAAAAGTGATACTATTAGTCTGGAAAACGGATAGTATTAACCTGAATAATTGATTAGTATGCACATGACAAAATAAGTTCTGAAACAACATATATCACGAAAAAGTGATAATATTAGTCTGAAAAAGTGATAACATTAGTCTGAAAAAGTGCTAGTATTAGTCCGAAAAATTGAAAAACAAATCGTTGTTTGAAAAACAACATGACTATAACTGTTTGAAAAACACATCATTGTTGCCTCTAGTGCATTTTTTTCTGAATAACTACTGTACCGACATTGTTTTTATACGTGTTTGGACCGTGTATAAGAAAAAGTTGGTAATAATGCATGAACAACATGGAAATAACTGTTTGAAAAAGAGATCGTTGTTGCTACTATTACAATTGTTTCTGAATAACTACTGTTTGCAATCTGAATAACTACTGTATCGACATTGTTTTGATACGTCTTTGAACCTTGTATATGAAAAAGTATTTAATAGTGCATGAACAACATGGAAATAATTGTTAGGATAACATATTGTTGTTAGCTCTACTACAATTGTTTCTGAATAACTAAATTGTACAAATCTGAACAATTGATACACCAGTTGAATTCCTTTTATCCTTGACATATCAACTAGAGGCATCACAAGTTTTTGGTTGCAAACACCACTCTGGGTTGGTTCAAGGAGGAAGGAAAAGAAGAGCACAATGAAGTCTTGCAGAACTTGAAAGTTGCTTTTTGAAGAAGCCACAACTTTCTTCACATCCGAGTGTCTAATCAGATGTCCATAAGCTTCGTCCTTCTTTGTTCCCTCAATGCCGAGATGTGCTCTCCAGTCGGATATAGACTTGTTGTCCTTTGGTTGGTTCCTGATAACGGGTGATTTTCCACGTGGAATCCCAAGGCAAAGCTCAACGTCTACCTCATCAATTATGATTTCTTGTCCATGCGGCAGCATAAAAACACCCCTCCTAAAATCGTAGTTGCTCACTAACCAGTGACCCAACTCCTTGTTGAACACAATTATCAAAAAGTGAAACGCATAAACTGAATAAGTGTTATTCATTAGTATGAACATGACAAAATAAGTTCTGAACTAAATTATACCACGAAAAAGTGATACTATTAGTCTGAAAAAGGGATAGTATTAGATTGAATAATTGATTAGTATGCACATGACAAAATAAGTTCTGAAACAACATATATGACGAAAAAGTGATAATATTAGTCTGAAAAAGTGATAATAGTAGTCTGAAAAAGTGCTAGTATTGGTCTTCAAGCATGTCATCACAATTCGTTATAAGCAACATGAGAGAGCACAATTACACAGATAACCAACAAAAAGAAATCTAATATAAAGAAAACCTAAAAAAAGCAACTTTCCTTGAGGGAACTCTACCCAAGTGGAAGCATAAAGCCATGAAAAGGGCAAAAAAACCCAGCCGGATACAACATTAGACAGGGCAGGCAACAATGATAATTGCATACAAAGGTGAGTTTGAAGAAGCAAAAGGTAACTTCTACCATTCCCGGATACAACAATCAAACCAGATCTCGCCCCAAAACATCGAATTTAGACTTGAGCGGAAAACCTAAAAGAAAGGGCATAAAAAGATCGATTTAAATAGAGCAAAATTCCGGAAAACTTACCAAAATCGGGACTTTGTTCTAGTTGATAGCGAGATTTTGAAGACGCCTTTGGATGACACACGAGTGATTTTTGGTCAGATGCTTGAAGACGAGAGCGATTGAGGGCGAGAGTTTGAATACGAGATTTTGTGGGCGGAAGCTTGAAGATGGGCGACTCTGGGCGAGAGGTTGAAGACGAACTATTGTGGGTGAGATCTTGAAGACGCGATGTTGTGGGCGAAGACGAACGATTGTGGGCGGAGGGTTGAAGAGAATCGATGGTGGGCAGAGGTTTGAAGAATCCTGGAGTCGAACGGATGAATAGGGGGGAGGTGAATGGTTTTGGGTTGAAGAAAAGGATAAAAAGAATCTTCACCGGATATGAAAAAGTAACGGGGGAAAGAGAAAGATTTTGAAAAGATTTTACTGATATTTTTATTCTTTTTTGGATAAATGCATGATATGGCTACAATCTAGTGCATCTCACCTTTTTCAATATTTTACACCCAAAATTTTCAAATCTCAACCGTCTATTTACTCTAATCCAATGGTCAGGATTCTGACTCATGGTTCACCTTATTTTCTTGTTTCACTAGAGCGTAATTCTATTAACATGTACCCTAATAATAAGGTTAAGCATGCTATTTAAAACCGATCTTAAGAACAGCGACGCGAGTGAGGATATTTGCCTAAAAAACATGGGTCATGAGTATGAGCAAGAATTTGGTTCTCTTCCCGTTTTATTTTGGCCCAAAACATATATGGCCCCCTGAACTTGTGTAAATTGATCACTTAGACACCTCACCTTTGATTTTAACTAATTGAATACTTAAACTTGTATATTCAACCCTATTGAATACTTAAACTTGTATATTTTATCCTATTGAGCACTTGATTGAAGCCAATCACATTGAATGTAATACACGCGCAATGACTTGTTGAATCTTGATGCCACGTGGACGCCACGTGTATGCCACATATATAATAACAATACACTATCTCTTTTATAAATTACAAATCCAATAAAAAAAATTTATTAAAAGAAAAAAAGAAAAAACATTTTCACCCTAACTTCGTCTTCCTCAATTACTCGGCCGCCTGAGAAATCCTTTTACCTTGGTCTGAATTTTTCCAGTCAGAGAAACCATTACGTCGGCCTCTCATCCCGAACCCCTGAGTTTGCACCCAACAACCCCATCCTCGACAAATGGCCCGGTTCCAAACCGTCTCTCCCCCGTCGGGTTATCTCGTCAATGTATTGGAGGAAGGCGACGACGGAGGTGTCGCTGGGGTTCGGGCGGGCCGTATTGATGCCAGCGGTGTGGTGAGGGATCTGGTAGATCTCCGGATGGCGACGCTGGCTGGCCTGTGAGCGGTTGATGGCGGCCATTAGAGAGTTGGAATCCGGAGGCGGATCTTCGTTTGAGGAGGCGGCGGATTTCGAGGACGGGAGCCAATCGAGAGAGACGTTGACGCAGAGATCGAGAGTGCGGAGTTGGAAGCGTGAGGAGTACGCCGGCGAGCGAGCTCGGGAGCAGGCGTTGCGGAGGGGGACGAAGGGAGCGAGAGGAGGGGGGAGATGGCGTGGAAGCGGCGGCGGACGACGGTGTCAAAGAGGATGCGCGCCGCTTCTTCTGTCAGGCATTGGGTTGCCGTGATGACCGGCATCGCCGCCGGTGAACTCAGGCGACACCGGTGAAATGATGAAATCAGAGGGGACAAGTTTTTTTTTTTTTTGATGAACAGAGGGGACAAGTTGAGAACGAAAGAACAAAAAAAAAGAAAAAGGAAATTTAAAATGCACTTGAGAAAAAGTTAAGAAAGTTAAATTAAAAAAAGAAAATAAATGGAGTATAAAATAATACTCCCTCCGTTTCAAAATACATGACCATTTGGACATTGCACATATATTAAGAAAAAAATGTTATTCCTATATTACCCCTATTAAATGTAGAGTTAATCATTTGTTTAGATAAATATGAAAAAGTGTAATGATTAAAATAGAGATAATTATTAGGGGTATAAATGGAAAGAGATGAGGAAAAATGTGAAATGGACATGTATTATGAAATAAGAAAAAGTGTCCAAATGGTCATGCATTTTGAAACGGAGGGAGTATTGCTTTTTAGCCAAACCTATCCCACTTTCACATAAGTGCGTGTAGTTTACACACCCGTACACGTCACCCTTTAGGTATTCAATAGGATAAAATATACAAATTTAAGTATTCAATTGGTTCAAATTAAAGATGAGGTGTCTAAATGACCAATTTACACAAGTTCAGGGGCCGCATATGTTTTAAGCCGTTTTATTTTTAGAGAGCCACTTGTTCTCTTCACTTTTGGCAACAATCCAAATGAGAAAGTGAAACCATTACTTTTTAAGACCGTATGTCCTGCTAGCAACCTGTTCATGGTTGACGTCCGAAAGTTTAAATGTTAATCTGATCTGTGTGTGCATTGTCAATTGCATGTGACACAATGCCATTGCATGGATGGGATATGGTCTGCTCGTGTATGCGAAGGATATGTAAAATCCAACAAGTTCAGCAAATGATCAATGTGTAAAAACACTGCAGATTTAGAGACCTGTGCAGTTAAAGGAAGGCAGAAAGTCACCATTTATATCACTAAAGGCACACAAACACAGCTTCCTTCGCAAAGGTTAAACTGTTAACCAACCTCCAAAAGAATATACTCATCATGATACAAGTGAGGCTTAACTCCCTCTAATTCAAATTCTTCTCCTTCTCTAGCCTCTTCGGATCAACTATATTCACATACCAAACAGAAGTGAGAAATGACCTAATTTAACGGTACACTCTTTCCACATGCTTTAGCTCTCTCCATTTAGAGGCTAAGATGCTCGTTCGCCTAAATCTCTCATCATCTGAATTGGCAAGACATTGATCATTAGTTGACAAATTGTTGGCCCTCAACCAAACCCGTACCTCTGCTAGAGCTCGCCTCTCCAAGAGGAACAGCTGATGCCAGTGACTTTGAAGCCCATGTCCTAGCTGCTTTTGCTCCTTCTTGCAAGTTGTTTCTTTTACGCCGATCTCTTGGGAAATTGAACAAGGAAGTCAGCCTGTTGAGATAGGATAGAGGATGCTCCCATAAACGGCTCGGTGGTCTCAGATTTTCCCTGTACCTTGTCCATGCCAAGCGTGCAAGCTTGAATATGTAAGGGAAGAGGAGGCATGTTAATCTCATAAGTACGAATGCTGTCGCCAAAGCTAGATACGTTTCTTGTCTGAAGATGTTTTCTGGAGATCTTGCCCATGAGAAAGGACAGTCTTCTTCCTCTTCAGTCTTGTCAAAATTTGATAGACATTGAACTTTTTTCATTGTCAAATGATGAGCTGTGTCGGATTCGATTCCTGTATTATCAAACAATAGTCAATATCAGTGGATCTGAAAAAATCTTAGCCATCAGGTTATAATCAATGGCTGGATTAACTTCACTCTCTCCCCGCATCAACCTATAATCTTTTTATCTAAATCACATTTTTGAGGGTTCACTTATTTGGTATAGGGTTTAAATACTCTACCAGTACTCCGGTAAGGTCTATATCAAACTCCACTGGAGTATGGCCAAAATAATACACTACATGAAGATGTGCTTGCGAAATTATTGCATTCTGGCCCATATCTTACAAGATTGATATGCTATAAATTGCTTCCTGTCCCATGATTTAATTCATATCCCTTATTCATGACTCATGAGAGTTGACCCCTCCATATGGTCCTTTACATTGAACTGAGGCCAACTGTTTCATGCTACTTAAAGAGAGTGGTCCTAAACCCCATGCCATTTAGAAAAACAATTTAAAAGCAATTACCAACAGAAAGATCCTTACCGGTGAGATCACTGTAGAAAGCTTCCAGAGAACTAAGAGTACGGGAACCATGATAGTGAGCACGCATGGTGGAGTTGAGAATGAAAAGTGCTGGAAATCCATGGACACCATACTTGGAAAGTATGCTGCATATTGTTTATTATGTTGTTCAGCAATAATTTACATCCTTAGTTGTGATATGGAAAACAGGAAAAGATGTTCTGAATTTTAAACCTTGGTCTAATGGATGCTTCCTCGATTGCCAAATGGGAGATGGATGGATACAAGGAAGCAAGGATTGAAAACGTTGGTCTGAAAGCCCTGGAGAAAGAACACCAGGATGCATAAAAGAGAATAGCTACATATTTGTTGCTATCAGCGTAGACCACATTCAGAGCCTTCTGCAGAGCAACCTCACCTCCCTTCAGAACAACAAATGTTGGTTACTTTACATTACACAGAGATAAGAATTACAAGTTTAAGGACGAAAAAAAAAACAGAACAGCATCCAGTTTATGCTGATTAGCCAACATCATCCCATGACATAAGTTAAGTTTTTAGTCATCACGAATCTCCCAAAATGTGAAGCACTAGCACTAGCTAAATCAAGTTGCAGAAATACGGCACAAAAATGGCACCTAAGATGATATGACATCAAGTGAACATGCAACCTTGGATGACTATCTTGGAATTTGGATGTGACAACCCAGAAAGTGTCACCAGCTTAGGATATCTAAAGTTGCTTTAAGAAACAGGGTACCCATAGCTAAGTTTTGGCTCAAAATTATCAGAGGAAAAGCATCCTTCCTGAGAGGGAAAAGGCAAAAGATCCATCACAACTACCAGCAACATAACAGAATTAGAGCATAATGATGCCAACAAGCAAACCATGTCACAAACATCATATAGATTTAAGCACTTGAGACATAGCAGAGGAGAAATGTTAAACAAAAAAGCAAAAATCCTCAGTTCCTGTAGATTTTAACATCAATCTTATGACATAATCCTAAGTTTAGACTGGCAAGTTATCAGAGGCAAAAAGATGGATTTACATGGAATGTGCACAGTGGTGAAAACAGTCACATGCTGAAGCTACAGGGATAAGATGGCTGAAAACCCAACATGACTAACCCAAACTCATCAATGACACATTTGTTAAAGTTGAAAGGAGGAATAAAGAAGATCATACTATCCACTTTGATATCCCTTTATCAGGGTGTACTGCAAACAACTGGGTTAACCATTGAGTTGAGAATGTTGATTTAACAGATCATAACAAAAGAGGCAAACTGTCAACAACGCAAAAGCAGCCGTAATCTCAGATTGCACAACACCACTCCTTACCGCAAAAACTTGCATCTAACCACCCAATAGCCATTCAACACCAAAGACTCATTTTTACTGCTAAAAAAATTCAGAAAGAAAGAAATATCACAAGTACCTTATTCAAACCAGCTTAATGTGGTTTGGCACATTTAAAGGGTATTATGGATGTGTAATGCCTTTTCTCGACATTATGATAATGTGAAATGTGGTTTTGTGCAAAATGAAACGCTTTGTGTGTGTTTCTAAGTTTATTTTTTTTGGCAGTTTACCAATACAAAAACAAACTTGAGAAATACCAACAGAACCAGCATACTCATCTGCACCAGCAAGCACTCAGGCAGCCTTTTGCCTCTCTTCTAGAATGCTAATATGAATAAAGACTTGAAACTCAAGGATAGTTTAAGGAAATGAGTAGTACTCCGGGCTCACTTTGTTTCAACTTTCAATCACAGGTCCCATATTAACAACATGGTAAGTTTCACATCTAGGCAGATAAATTATAGGGATGAAATCCTCGAACTTCAACACAGCTAGAAAACCAGGAAATCCTTTTATTCAGATCTAGAGACCATCCTATTGTCAACTTCCTATTATAAGGGTAGCACAGGAGGCCAGAAGCTGGAAGACATTAAGCAGGAAAATTGGAGAAAAGATCTCAGTGGGAACTTGAAACCCATAGCACTCTATCCACACTAAGAACTAATACTGACAAATCTTGCAGAAAGGGAGTAACCAGAAAGTCAGGAGAAGAATACACTTGCACATGCAGTGAAAGGAAACTAATCATAACAAAATTACCAGAACTGATCTAGAACCACAAGAAAAACAAAGAGAGAATATAATACCTCAATGATAGCAACAGGGAAGACATCATTGCCATCGTTAACACCAAAACCCCAATCTGGAAACCCTAGGAACGAATCTACAGCCGAAACGGAAGGGCAAGTAGCCGAGCTCTGATCCGCATCGCCGAGTATCAACCGCCCGAACAGCAACAGAACAGCGATCCCAAGGCCTGCCCCCCGAATCCTCATCCTTCATCTACACCCTAAAGAGAAAATCTCTCCCTATATCCGTATCCCTCTGTCTTCCCCCCACTAATTGGACAAAGATCAGGAAAATCAGCAACGAATTGGATAAGGAAAAGGAGAATCGGAGGAGCTTAAATCATCAATTGAAGGCCGGCGAATGCTGTGAACAAAGGATTTGGATTGGAGTAAGGGGGGATTCGATCCGGAAACAGCGAGTGGGAAGTTGGATTGAAGAAAGGGGATTTGGAATTAGGGGGAAAAGACGAGAGATTTTTGGGGAAGAAAACTGTGGTGGGCTTCAAATGTGGCCAACTCTTCTTGGTGGGCTTAAAGATAACGCGTCTCCAGAACGCAGCTGAGCAGGGTAACTATACAGATACGCCGTGCGCATATATGCTAATGCTCATGCCTGAAATTTGATGGAGTTGACCTTTCTCTATGTAAACACTTTTAGATTGTGGATTTTGTTTTATTTCTTCACTAGCGCCTAATTCATCGATCCGGATACTCTGTCTTCATATTGTGTTTCCTTTATGTGTCCCTTTTAATTTGATTAGTTAATCTATATAAATTTATTAAAACAAAATTAATTTTGAATTAATTGAAGGGATGTGAATCAATAAGATGTAAAGGACACATGAAGGGGACAGAGGATCCGGACGACTAATTCACGGCACAGGTTTGCATAAAAATGATTATGGAAAATAACAGAAAAAATTATTCCGAATACCTAATGATATCCCATCCTTTTATTTTGTTTTATGGTCTCTGCCTTGACTTTTTCAATCTTTAACAGAATAGCGTATACTTTGGTATTGTTGTTTCAATTCATCCTATATTCAAGGTAAAATTTGATGGGGTTGAGCTACTTATATAGACATTATTTTATTCAAAATGTAAACACTTCTAGAGTAGAATGCACAATAATTCATAAAGTTATATGATATTCTGTGAAATTCTATAAAGGTGATGGTAGTAAACATAACGAAATAAGTGATTGGGGTATTTCGACCAAAAAAAATAAGTGATTGGGGTATTTAGATAATTTTTTCCAAAATAAAATAAAAAAGCAGTTAAGAAAGAGTAAGAAAAATATTCAAAGATAGTAGTTCTTATAGCTTAAAATATAATTTGTCCAGAAGGGGGTTGATGGGGTTGTTTCTTCAGGCTCCCGCTGGTGCATCAGAGGGGGCTTGCAAACTCGATTCTGGGCTGATGGGTGGCTTGCTGATGTGCCGCTTGAGCAGGTCGTGGTGGCTCCTATCTCGCCGGCTGATCGCGCCAAGTGTGTCCGTGAGCTGTGGCTTCCGGGCGTGGGCTGGAACTGGGCAACTCTCAACCCGTTGTTGCCTAACCGGTTCCTGTTGATGTTGGCTGCCGTTGCCATATCGGAGGACACAACTGATGAGGATGTGTTGAGCTGGCGGGGATCGACTTCGGGGCAGTTCACAGTGCAATCGGCCTATCAGGCCGTGATCAGTTCTCGTTTCCCACACTCGAGCGACTTTAGCATCTTTGAGCGGCTTTGGAAATTGCAGGTCCCGGAGCGTCAAAGATTGTTTCTTTTACTCTCTCTCAAAGGGGTTATTCTTACGAATCAAGAGCGGGTTAGGCGTCACATCGCTGATAATGCCCTTTGCTCGAGGTGCGCAACTGAGGAGGAGTCGTTGATCCACCTTTTACGGGATTGTGATATCACCTCCCGTCTTTGGGATGATCTTCACCCTCCTCTTCCTAGGGAAGTCTTTTTCGACTCCGACTTTGCTTATTGGATTCGTATTAATATCTCCTGTACCCGACGTGTCCATGGGAATATTGTCTAGGCTGATCTTTTTACTATTGCCTTATGGTGGATATGGCGATGGCGTAATTTATTTGTGTTTCAGCAGGAAACCTTTGGTGGGAATAGAGCGGCATTCGTCATCTCTTATGCCCGAGAATATGCCCGCGCACTGGAGGCTAGGTCGACTTCAGCTCCACGTAGATCCGAAGTGGTGGAGGTGTCCTGGACAAGACCGCGCGAGGGCTGGGTCAAGCTCAACACAGATGGCTCGGTGAGAGAGGGGGGCCTGGCAGCGGCTGCTGGTGTCATACGTGATAGCACCGGCTCGTGGCAGGTTGGGTTCGTCCACAACATTGGTTTATGTACTGTTCCTATGGCAGAGCTCTGGGGTGTTGCACAGGGGTTGCAGCTTGCTTGGAGCAGGGGCTACAGGAGGGTTTCTCTGGAGGTGGATTCGCAGCTTGTGATTCTACTTCTAGGACGGCCTATAGATCGTAGTCATCCTTTAGCTAGCTTGGTATCTAGGTGCCAAAGCTTTATTCGTAGAAACTGGGATGTCCAGTTTCGTCATGTTTTTAGGGAGGCTAACTCTGTTGCTGACTATCTTGCTTCCTTTGCTTTTTCGTTTCAGACTGGATATCATGTATTGTGTGACCCTCCTGAGGGTGTTATTTCTTTTCTGCTTGATGATGTTAGGGGCTGGGCTATCCCCCGCTTGCGTACTACTTAGCCCTTTTTTCTAAGTAATAAAATGCCCCTTGAGGGCACGGAGAGTACCGCCTCTCCTTCCGACCAAAAAAAAAAAATATATAATTTGTCCAATTTCGAACAAAAAAAAAACATAATTTGTCCATTTTGATAATTTAGATGCCTGACCTTTGAAACGGACATATTGAACACTCTAATTTGTCAGAGCATACACAATAGTAGATCAATTTTTGGTCATGGAAAGAAAGAAGTAATATAAAAATAATATATGTAAGGAAATGGGAGAAGATCAAAGAATGTTTGACCATCACCATGACCAAAATGCATGTTTGGTCTTTGATTGGCATAGTGACATGTGTCACATGAGAGACAAAAAGAAAAGAAAAAGTAAAATGTTATTAGTATAAAAGAGAATAAGTATATATATTAAAATATTATGATGACCAAATAAAATGGTCAACCAATATTTATGCTCTCAAAGTCTATCTATTAAACACCTCCTTCCTGATTATAGAATGTCCTAATACGCACACGCTATTACATGTTCATGGTTAAATAAAAAAAGGTCACATAATGCTAGATAAGACCTTCTCATTTAATTAATTGTAACCTAAGTTCGTCAGTGTACCACATTCCCGAACAAATTTCTTTATACACATAAGCTTAAAAATATTTGGTTTTTAAGGAAAGCACTCTCGAATCAAGTGTACATCATACGCGTAATGTCACATCTAGAACGAGGTGTTTAATACGTAGTCTTTGACAAGCTAGTTTGGGTGGGTTTGTTTCAAGCCTATTTCTTATAGTTTTGGCTATGTTCGAACTTGATAGCTAGTGACTTTTTTTCGAAATATAGAAAACAAATATTATATTCTAGGTACTCTAGGTCGCTTATACGAATAATTATAATAAACTCCTTCATAAAAGATACGTGATATAACTTATAAGATGGTTAAATGTATTAAAAAAAAAAGTACATTAACCTCTAGGAAATAGAAATATGATAGATTACGGATAACATTTTCCACATGATTTCTAGTATAATTCTAGAGCTATTGATTAGTATGAAGTTGTCACCTTCTACAATTATTGTCATCTTTAAAGGCTTTGCAAAAATGTCTATCGGAAGAAAGAGTTAAGCATTGTGCTTGTAAGATTGTAGTGTGGTATCTACTTTGGCATGCATGTTAGAGTCAGTCACGTAGTCCAGTAGCGAAATTTAGAAACGAGCTAATCCTTCATCCATTTCATTATCCAATACTCATTAGAAAGACATCCCACCGCTTAGATCCATGAATCCATCATCCATGCATGAATGAGCAATTGTAGGCTTTTCTCTTTGGCATTGTAAGGTTAGTCAAAAGTAACACAAAATTTTGCTCATAAGTCAATCTCCTTAAAACATCTCTCCAAATTATTCTTTTCAAGAACTTTGGTTGTTTTGTAGTATTCTCCAATGCCTTCAAAAGAGGAAGAGACGAGTTCCAGTAACTTTCTCGTTGTGTTTTGTTAAAATATTCTTATAGGGAATCCAAGAAACAGTTTGTGGTTTAAGCTTAGCTAAAGAGAAGGAAACAGGCCAAATTGTAGCTGAAATAACCTGGAATTCCATATGCAAATCTTCAGTGTCCAAGTTTGGCATGTACACTTCTTGTGCACCTACTTCAGATCGTGGGTCTTTTTTTTTTGGTAAATATATTTTGGTACTCTTTTGGTTTCGACAATTCTTTTTAGTATTTTAAGAAAAAAGTTATTCCTTTTTGGCATTCCAGTGGTTTACGGAAAAGAAAATGGGTAAACCACGTTGGTACCAATTGGAATTTTTTTCTTAAGACACCAAAAAGAATTGTCGAAACCAAAAGAATATTAAAAGTAATTTCCTTTTTTTTTAAATGAAAGTTAGTTCGTGGTTTCAAGCTGTAAGCTGATGCATGTAAATACTACCTGTATACTTGTATTGATTTCGCCAATGATAATGTAACTGTGATAACAGATTCTATTTTGGCTTAATGCTTTTGTCTTTCATTTCTATCCCTCACTCAAACTTTCTTCTAACATAAAAACCTAAAGCTAATGTGTATTTGGGATTTCCCTTTCCTGTTATATTGCCCTATTTCTCCTTGTCATCACCCCTTCCTGTTATATTGCCCTATTTCTCCTTGTCATCAATTCTATCAAGGATTCCACCTAACACCCATGTGAGTTTGCTTGCTCAAGAATTTGTTGACAAGTGGGCGATTCACCAATTCTCTTCCCTGTTCTTGCTCACGTTTGTCAAAAGAGAAACTTACAGTATTGCTCAATGCTCCTCCATCATGTTTTGTAATGATTTGCATGCTTGTTTTGACAATCTCCCCCTTAAATGATGCACTTTCTTGGCCTAACAAAGAGTGAGCTTTTTTGTGGGTTGGAATATGGAGCACGTGCAGGTAAAACCCTTTATTCAGCTTTTTGCTCACCCCCACAAAAAGATAATTACAAGTTAAAAAAACAGATCCTTTGCAGTGCATTCCTTGGCATACAATACAAGCATAAAACGCAGGAGCTCACATCTCCACGCAAAGTCTCCATTTACAAATGAGAAGCACTCACATTTGGATGGGCTTTCATAGTTGATGTATAAGGGAATGTGAATTAAAACACAGAAATTAGAAATTCCAGACTTGCATTAGTTAACAAACCACAACCAATAATAGAGTTCATCATTGCCCAAACCCTAGAGTGCCCAACAAGGATCAAGATCATAAAAGGAGACCCATCTATACCCAACCACCAGTGAAATCACATAAACACACATCAATAATGATAATAGTAAGAAGAAGACTAAGAAAAAAAGAGAGAAAAATCAAGTAAACAAGTCAGATGCCTACTGGTAATGGTAAAATGGATTGATGGATTAAACCAAAGCAATGCTGCTCTCTCCACCAGGAGGTTTACGAACACCGCCCAGATATTCTCGAGATTCCACCTTCCCGTCTGCAAAGATGTCGTTCCCGCTTATCTCCCTCATCTTGGCATGGCTCAAGGATTTCTCTGCAGAGCTCGGAACATCTTCTTCCTTAAATATGTCATTCCCCGATAGGTGAGCGAATTTCTGGCTCGGGATCTTCTTTGATGTCTTCATCACTGGCTCCTCGCCAAAGGTCATGATCTGCACATGACACATCCATATATAAATATATGAAGACCAGCAGAAGGGTGTGTTTGGGTGATCCAACCACATGATATGCAAAAATTAAAATATAGCGCGACATACATGAGCTTCCGGATCTCGTTTCACCTCCCTTGGTAAAATTTCAGGAGGTGGAGCGAAAATGTTATGGCCACTGAGCTCCTTGCATTTTGCATCAGAAAGTTGCTTCTGCAATTTTGCCTCAGCTGCACTGTCCAAGTTGCCACTCAGCTCTCGCTGCTTTGCTACCTCATGGATTGAGGTGGGCTTTTTGGGAGAGACACTTTCATCTTCAGCAAATGAGATCTGGCTCATCCCAGCAACAGCTTGCTGTTACAACAAGCATAGACAGTATGAAGTAAACAATCCAGTCTTCAGCAAATAAAAATTTACATCAGAGAATGATCAGTTAAAGAACATACTGTACCTGGTACATACGTAATCCGGTTTTGCTATTTGGTGTAGCACTAGCGACTTCAGCTTCCTGTGATTCAGTTTCTCCATCACCAACAAAAATGCCACTACCTGTCATCTCCTTCAGTTTGTGACTTGAGCAGGGTTTCCTACGAAAAAGAACAATGTACTAATACAAATCAGACAAGGAAGTAAATTGCCTTCTTTTTTTGTGTCCTGAAATAATTCAATGAACTCTATCATGATATGGGGAAAAGCTAGAAGAACTTAGTAAAGTAACCTTATCTGATCACACATCCAAAGTTGATAGTAATAGTTACCAAAACAAGGCAACAAAGTACATACAACAAGAAAAATTACCAATCGGATTGGATTTGGAATGTGCTTTGTAATTCAGATTAACCCTTTAGATAACAATACTTGAACCTTACAGGTATTCAAGAGGAACAACAAAACATAACATTCATAATTCCATAATATTCAAAGTCTTGTTTTCTAGTTGAGCAATTAAAATAAGACTTGACCATAGAGAAAGGAACAACAAGAAACAAAGCTGTCGGCAAGATCCTGAACCCTATAATAATCAGGATGATTAAACACAAAGTGAAGTGACAAGTGCTTTTTATCAACAAATTAGATGCAAAGTCACCATCAAATTTCAATCGCATAAGAAAGTAAATCTTTATCTATATAACGAAAATTTCCATGTCGTCACCCTAAAGTTACGGGGGAAAACACCGATCAACAATCACCAAACCATGTAACCGGATCTTCACTCAATAGATCAACCATCACAAAGCAATGAATTTGTAAATAGCCATCAAGGACACTAACTCAAAACACAACAAACTAAACTTGGATCAATCACAAAGAAAAGGCCATTGAGACTGAAAAACATGAATGTTTCCATATACGAACAGTTGAACAATCAATTTGTATACTGAGCTTTATTCAGATTTTCAAAACAAAGACCGCGAAACAATGATTGAACTAGCTAAAACATCCAGATCTCACCTTTTCATCAGACTCTCAACCTCCTCATCAGTCACCTGTCCTCCAAACACCACCTTCTTGATCCCATCGGACGGCTGCCATTTCCGGAATCCACATCAGAAACAGACACAAAAAAAAGGAGCAAGAATTCCGAAACGATTCCTAAAAGAGAAAGAAGGAAAAAGAGGACCTGAACATTACGGACAGGACGGGGAGCGGAGCCGGCGCCGGAGTCGGCCGGAGGAACCTCAGACCAAGTGAGCAGATCTGCTGTGGAAGTGTGAGGCTTTCTCACCGGAGTGCTTCGTTCCATTCTTCTTCTGTAGCTTTAGAACAGTGAATTTCTCAAATCAACGGATATTGCACTGAGCAGAGCTTTTGTTCTTCAATGGAGATTGGAAATCGGAATCCTCTGGTTCTCTCTCTGGCTCTAGCTACAAGAAGAGAAAAGGGGGTGCACTTGATGAAATGACGATAATGTCCCTGGCTCCGCTTTCGGGAAGACTTTGAGGGATCAGTTTGGGGGGTTTGGTATTTGGAAATTGCGTGGATTTTATAGCCGTGGGGCTGAATCGTCTCTCTCCTCCACTATTTTGAATTTTGAATTTCTTTTTCTCTCACTCTCTCTCTTTTTCCGATGATTTATCTTTTTTCATTTTTATTTTCTTTTGTGTCAAAAACGTAAAAAGTCTCTGGAAGCATGTGCGAATGGAGTGGCGAATCCAGGTTTAGGAGTGACAGCTGTCAGTAATAATAGGTGAATATTAAACCGTTTAGAGAGGGGAAAACCAGCTAAGATACCGTTTTACATACTGTTCGATATGGAGTCAAGCAAATTGACCAAATTGACCCTACTATGTGACCCACTTTTACCTCTCAGCTACCGAGCGGGTTCGGAAGGTGAGCCCTTTCAAAAGGGCTATTTTGGTAACTACATAAATGAACATTAATTGGCCATTGATTCAAAACTTTCCGCTAATTGATCTATTTTTTGAAATGATACGAAAAATAGAAGGAATTTAAATCTCATTCCATCTGCCCTCGTGGCCTCGTGGGTACAAGAAAGAAAGTGCAATCGCATAGGCGTGTAGATCTTGAATAGAGTTTTATCCTAAATATTTTTGTATTGAGCATATTACAAAATGCTAATATTTGAAATGTTTGATAAATCTTTAAATTTGAGATTTATTAATGTTTTTTTTGTGGTAGGTTCATGTTGGGGAAAAAACCTGCGGAAGCCCCGGATCGTTCCTGTAATTAGACGGATAGTAAGAAAACCAAGACAAAGACACGAGCAATTGTTGACCCAGTTCGTCACAAGGACTACGTCTGGGGGCACTACCAAGCCAGGGATTCTCCACTAGATCAATCAAAGGACTCAAGGATTACAAGGACACTGATCTTCAGATCTACCCTGATCAAGATCTTCCTAACCTAACCTCTCAATCTCTCTTTTCAGGATTTTCTCTCAATGGTGAAGCGCACCAATTACAATATCAATGTCGAGTATAAATAGAGGACTAGAGCCATACAATATCTTTTTCCCAAAGGAAACAAAATATTCCGGAAGAATATGGAAACCCTAAACGCGTCGCGGAATACGGCCCGAAGCGCGGCCCAGATCTCCCGAAGCGCGGGCACGCTTCCGCCCACCTGCCCGCGCTTTCCGTCCAGAGCCCTCAGCTCCCGAAGCGCGGTCACGACCACCGAAGCGCGGTCGCGCTTTGCGCGTGCCTGCCCGCGCTTCCGTCTCTGCTGCGGAGCGCGGCCTCTGCCGCTGAAGCGCGGCCGGATTCTCGTGCCTGCCCGCGCTTGCCTTCTCCTCCGCCTCGTTCTTCGACTCCCCTTCCCTTCCTTCGGTTCTTGACTCGTTCCGTCTTCTCCCGCCCGATCCGAATCAGGCTCCAATACTCAACAGTTCACTATTTCCTTTGTTTAGTATGATTATAGTGTGTCCTTAGGCCACACAATAGAAAAACCGTTATCATAATTTCATAGATTTGATATTTAAATAACATCTTTTTACATCGATTTAGATTAATGAGACATTTTAAGAATACACCTTCCCTTACCGATTACCTTAGTTTGAGCGTGTAATCATATGAACAACTATTTTAAAATAAATGGAGTATTAAAAACACATATGTAAAGAAATATATTAGTAATACAATATAATTGAAATAAAGTTAATTTGGCTGTAAAAAAAATTGTAAGAAATAAAAAGAGATGGATTTTCGTGTATAATAATGGAAGAAAATGTCTACAAATGGACATTTAATTAGTTTTCGCACAGGGCCTCTAATTTATTAGAATCGGCCCTGTATGCCTTAGATCTGTCCGTCTCCGTCCACCGACCGATTCCTTTCTACCGTTCCACCCACCTCATCAATGGAATCACGACCGACCACTTGCAGTGGAAAGAGTTGTCTCCTGATCCTCGTCAAAGAAGATTCATCTCCAAAATTTATCAGTTTGAACTCTTAACTTGTCAATTGGATCATAATTAATGTTTACTGAAATCGACTTTGGGTTTAATAAAAAAAAACTAAATTTGTTTCTTTTTTTTACTCAGATTAAGGCTAATTTTATATTTAGATTAAACTACTTTGATTAATAGATTGATCAAATTTCTAAGTTTTTTCAACAATTATAGATTAAGCCATTTAGCTTTCTATGAGGTAAATTCCTTATTCCACCACCGATTCTTGATTCCCCGATACATAAAATTGAGGAAAAATAATTGTACAAGATCTTATGACCTCTCGATCCGATCCTACAATAAGTTCATTCCTACAGATCTAAAGTTCACATTCCCAACACGGATATTGAAATGTACGTATGCTACAAACAGCAAATTCGAGAATTACAAGTAGCAAAATTTTGTCTTCCTTATTTTTAATAATGGTGTTCTTACAAGGTTTTGAGTGGAAGCTAAATGCTTGTAATGGGAAAGATTACAAGCTAAATAAACGCATATTTTATATATTTAGCGGATAAGCTATACATGGATTTGATTACAGTCATTTCTTCAGCTGGTTGTACTCTTAGCTTTTAAGGGAAAAACTATCCAATTTATCAGCAATATTTAGGGTTTATTGATGTGATCATTTGTTGAGGTACGTCATAAACAGGTTTTACAAAGTAATAACTCATACACTTTAATTGGATACCTAAAATTAGCCACATTATAATGCATGCATGTATATTGATAGATAATTGCATGCATTTTAATAGCTCAGTTTAACCGTGTGTGTATATATATCTTAGGGGCCGTTTGGTATGAAGGTATCGGGTATGAAGGTATGGGGTTCTGAAATGGGAATCCCATACCTAGTGTTTGGTAGACTATTTTTATGTTTTCAAACCCATACCCGAAACCTGATATGTATGGACTTTTCATACCCTTCCCCATCCTTGGGTTTGAGAATTCATTCCGCCTGGAATGAAATTGAACTCTCATCCTCTCTTGCCCTCTTCCACTCTCGTAAAACCCCTCATTTCTCTGACCCTCATCCATTCACATAGTAGCTTATCCTTCTAAAAATTACAAGACAATTCTCCAATCTTCATGAAATCATCTTCTTCTACAACCCAAATTAGCGTTTCAATTCATGAAAAATTATATATTAATTTACAACATATTATTGTTTGATCCATGAAAGCGTTGTATTTTAATTTGGTGGCAAGTGTAGAGTACAGTGGAGTAAAATTAGTTTCTATAATCATATACAGTATTCATTATTAACTTGAGAAAAACAATGTTTTTCATTCAAATTGAGTGCAGTGGAGTAAAATTAGTTTTTAAGAGGAAGTTAGTCTAAAACAGTAGCATGGATTTTTTAATTAGTATTGAAATATTGATCTACAACGAAAACTTGCAAATTGAAAGTCAATTCGGTATACACGAGAAAGAAAAGTCTCGTATAGTCAATTGTTTGTTGTAGTAAAAGTCTTGATCTTAAAAAAAAAGGTAGAATCTATTTGCACATTGTTTTTTGGTTATCTGCACCACGGAACGTGGTGGCGTGGAAATCCCACGAAACGTGGTGGCGTGGGTGGTAAACCGGATCACGGATCACCCGTTGAAGGAGTCCGTGGCGTGGACTTCCACTAAACGTGGTAGCGTGGACGTCCACTAAACGTGGTGGCGTGGACTTCCACTAAACGTGATGGCGTGGAGTAAAGCTTTTGAAAATTTTGAAACGGCCATGAAAAATCCTACTAACGGTCGTAGTATAGATATCGGATTCTTCGTAATATACATTATCTATTGTATTTTCCTTAAGAAAAAAATCCTATTATTGAAGATATTGTTACCAAAATGTTGTAGGGTTTTTATCTTATTCCAAAAAATAGTAGGATTCTAGGGTTTTTATCTTATATTTATTAAGTAAGTTTATTCAATACCAACTTGCTAAAATTGTCCTATAAATTAAATTAAGCATATTTCAAAACAAAATTAAATTACAAATTTTCAGGAAAATATCTTACTTCGATCCGTGTATTTGAATTTCACTTGCGGTGAAAAGTTTTACCCTCCACGCTACCGCGTTGAGTGGACATCCATGCTACCGCGTTTAGTGGACGTCCACGCCACCACGTTTAGTGGAAGTCCACGCCGCCAACTTCTCAAACGGGTAGTCCGGAATCCGATTTTACCATCCACGCCACCACGTTCCGTGAGATTTCCACACCATCACGTTCCGTGGTGTAGATAGACAAAAATAAGTGTGCAAATAGTAACCTTAAACACTAAACCATTGGTGACGTTATTAAAATAAAGCCACTCGGATTAACGCAAAAATGATGTTGCATTGCATGTGAGAAGGGATTGATCGAGAAGGGCAGAAGCGTAATAACGGTCCAATTGTAAGGGTACATCTTGGAATAAAACTCAACGGCTTCTAAGAAAAATGCGTTACGTTTGTTTAATGTGTAAGGTCCACATAATCAAATACTACGGAGTACTACGTTTTATTGTTGAGATTGGGTGGTGGGGTGTATCTTAAAACATGGTATATGTGTATTATAAATACATGACGTATAAGTAAAGCCATTACGGTTGTAATTAGTGAAAAGCCATATGGTTCCGGATTCGATCTTCTCGTTACCGGCAACGCTGCCATCGCAACATTCACGGGGGAAAAAAAATCCCTTTATTATCTTCCCCATTGTTTCCTAACGACTATCATACATTGTTTCCTAGCCACTATCATACTTTTGGATAATTACTCTCGATCAAGAAAAACTTACAGTATTAGGATCGTCTTCGGTAAATATCATGTGGAAGTGTTTTTTTAAATTTTCTTTGTAATTCGAGAAGGAAAATGAACAAACATATATGGACGGAGGGAGTAATTGATAAAGGCCATATTTTATACATTACATAGTAGAGGAGGTAGCTTATCTGGTTGACATAGTTGATTTGTCTATTAGTTGATATCGTTGAGTGGAATCTACTTATAACTTGGCTGAAAAGTAATTTAATTTGCATTTTTTTTGTAAAGCGAAGAGTTTATGGTCATTGACAAACTTTATATATGCTTGTAAATTGACAAAAATGATAAACTTTATACAATGTGTTGTCTCTATCAACTCGATCTAATGGGTTCAAAAAACTCGATCGACCTACTCCCTCCGTCTCCGAAAACTTGTCCGTAAAGCACATTTGCACGCGGATTAACGAAAAGTGGAAATGATTGATAGGTGATGGGAAAAGATGATAAAGTTGATGAAAAGGGTAATAAAAAGGAGTAATATATAAGATTGGATGAGGATAATTTTGTAATTTTGTTGAAAAAAGTGATAAAGTTGAGAAAAAGGTTGGATAATGGGTGTAATATACTCCCTCTGTCTACTTCTATTTGTCCATGTAGCAATTTGCCCAATTATTAAGACAATCTTATCTTTATAAAAATACCCTTATTAAATCATCACTAATATAATTAATTCTCCTCACATACTATGAGCTTTACAATTTCCAAGACTTCAACTAACATATTAATTAGGGGTAAATTTGGAAGTCAATAAACAAAATAGGCTATATGGACAATTAGAAGTAGACAAGCTTTTTGGGCTATATGGACAAATAGAAGTAGACGGAGGGAGTATGAGATTGTGTGAGGGTAAGATTGTAAAAGTATAATGATATAAATGAAAAGAAAATAAAGTTGGACAAACTATTTGGGACAACCGAAAAGGAAAGACGGACAACTTTTCGGGGACGGAGGGAGTAATAAAAAAAGGACAACCAACATTTTCGCATATAACCCCTGTCGGCTATCACTAAGCTATCACATATATATGGCATTGTTAATTTACATTTAAAAAAGAAGTGATGGAAAATATAGGAATCCACTTTCAGTTTACAAAAAATCTTGTCTCTATATTCAGATGTTTGTTTCATTTTATGGGTTTAATCAAATTGATTCGGCTTTTCGGTTTTTTTAAACTAAACCCGGATTAAATAAAACCTAAGATCCACCCCTCGAACCCTTCCCTTTAAGTTTGCTTCTTCAAAACTCCAACTCGAAATCTCACTATTTTTTTTTATAAATTATTACTTTCCTTTTTATTTCTTCTTTAGTCTGGAAACTAGCTACTGTTAGTCATGTGCCTTCAAGGCATGAATTTGATTTAACTAAATATTTATAGTTATGATGATATGATGGTCATGATATTTTATGTTTAACCAATTATACTTGTTTGGAAATAAATATTTTATTTTCTACCCTTTTATAAGTTTTATGCGTATATTTATCCATATTTGTCATTCATAGATCACTTTGTAAAAGATGAATCTGATGGTCAGCTTGTAGAAAATCTAAATAGATTAAAAGCGAAATTAAGTGAGCCCTTCCTAGTTTTGGGCGGAAAGTATAAAATATCAAATACTTTTAAATAGAGATATATAGTAGAATCTTGATGATAAAATCAACCAAAAATCTTATAATATGAACAATAGATCAATTAACTTTTGGTATGTATGAAATTATAGAATTTTCACCTCCTAAAACATCTTATTTTGCCAAATACATTTTTCAAAAGTAAAATTTGAATTTACAAACTATCAACGATTTTTTTTGTTGCTCATTGGCTCACCAGAGCTTCGTCTTGATTACGTCCAACTCGACTCGGTTCGCGCACCTGAATTTGGTATGGAGTTGAATCTCATCCCTCATTGATTTGGAGGAGATCGCTTATCAAATACCACATGAGTCAACTCTCTTTGGTAACTTTCAATGATCTTTTAAAAACTTACGCCGAAAATACTTTCATATCTTTTTGTACTTTATATAAACATAAAAAAAACCTAATATTCATACTTTAATCATATTATGTCCTAGACTCCCACTAATCAGTAATGTGCTTAAGAAATTATAAATCGTACTTAATTTGCCAAATCTAGCCTTAATTGTTTTCGGAAATGATGGGGTATGCAATAGACTAGCCTTTATGTTTAGCCAATAATGTAACACTAACAAATTTATGTACAAATATTATAATATGGTTTCGTGGGTCAATATATTACAAAGCATACCTACTATATTGGGCCTTATGCTCATCACTTGTTGTACGCAATCATTTTATTTACCAATAAAAAAGTTCGAACTGATTTATCCTTACAATAGTTAATTTGCACCAAATATATATGCAATAAAGTGCATCACTTTAGCTTGCTAATATATTCTTTGTTGTAAACAATTGAGTTAACCACCTGCCGCCTCTAATTATTAATACAGTATGATTTAAGTATATTACGGGTTCGTTGAAATCTGATATATAATTCATATTATTGTTACAAATATTTCCTCTTGGTTAGAAAATTATCTACAAACCATCTTAATGCTTAAACTCTTGATATAGTTAAGTAATTATTTTGTACCACATTTCACTTTTCTCCAACATAGGTTAAGAACCTTTATGTAGAAATGTTCAAGTGTACTTTGATTGTTTATTATTTTTGAACTTATTCCCTAAGGAAATTATTTTTTATGGGTTTTTTTACTTTCCTTTTTAGGGCTTAGTTTTCATATTTGGTATTTTCCCCCCTAAGCGCTAAGAAAAATAGTTTGATCTAATATTTAAGTTACATAACATTTAAATATATGAAATATGCGTGTGCATATTTGACTCGATCTTAATAGTGCGCTCTTAGCTAAATTTCATATTTTGTAATTACTCTAGTTGCCTGTCTGAGCAGCTAAATGAAGCTTTGCTTTAATGTCTCAATTAGGAAGCTCAATAAAGATGGCATGGCTAAGAGATTTGTGGAAAAGAATTTCACATTATAAGTGGATAGTTTACGAAGATAGAAATGCCTAATCTAAGGATGCCTTGCAAGAGAGGAGAGATGTATAGACAAATCTCTTACATGGGAAAATTCAAACACACACAATCTAGGTATTCTATTGTTCTAAAGGGCACATGCATAAAAAAAACTTGACTAACAAAACTTGTGCTCTTGTGAGAGTTCGTTTGAACCTCTCTCGTTACATGTGTCATCAGAATGGGGTGCGTCCCTACTAGAAGCCTCCAGTAGGAATGCACTTTATGCTCACGCCTAGAAGGGGCGTGCGGCGTGCCCTTGCTAGAAGCATCTAGAAAGGATGCACATTGGTGCCCATACCTAAAGCCTAGAAGGGATGCAACCTTACTAAAATCCTCTACAAGGGGTGCACTTTGTCCCTTTACCTCCAAATGGGGCGCATGCTTGCTATGGTGTTCCCTAAGGTCCAGATATCACGTTGATTCGTGTATTTTCCGAGACACGAAATCATCGTCCTTGTCACACACTCACACGTGTATATATATACAAGGCAGTACATTCCTATAGAAATGTATTTTCATATGTTTTTTGTATCCTAATTTGATGTTATCAAAAATTCAAAGCCTATTAGCTTATAACATGTACTTTCCCATTCCCTCCCTAAAAAAACGTTATAACATGTATAACTATCTTTGTGATAGCTAGCTCTAGGAAGAATACTCGCATATTTTTGAGATAATTAGACATACTATGGCTTAATTAACTATATTCAAATAATACAGTTGATCAAACATCGATATCGAGAGGTGCGTTGGATTTGACATAGCCATGCCATTGTAGGTTCATAATTAGCCTGTGAATTTGGCCCAACACAGCCAAATATATGATGCTTTTAGACGAAAAAGTCGCACCAAACATAGTAAATAGATTTTTTTAAGACTATAAATGTGGTTAGTGAAGTGTCACGCAATATTAGATTATGTTACTAATGAAACATCAGCATCATCATGAATGAAAGAATCTAGGATATTGGATATAACACGCACAATTAATTGCGAATTCATTATGTTTGATCATGACAAATCCATGAAAAGGTACTAAGGAGGTCGGTCCTGCTTGATAATTGCCTATATTAATTGTAAGATAAAAAGGATCACTGCGGGACGAATGTAGGCCAACAAATTGATGTGTAGCGGGACGAATCGCTGTGTCGTGGTAAACCACTGCCTTAGAAGCAAAAACGCCCTGACAACGGTGCAAGTCAGAGATCGGCGTTCAGCCCCCCAAGGTTAGCACAACACTCTACGAACCGGTGCACTCCGGTAAGAAGAGTTGGGAACGGAGACCTCAGAACAACAAGAGAGTTACGGGATTTCAAAACCTAAAATCCCGTCAAATAAACATACAATTTGATCCGTCAAATAAACATACAATTTGGTGCTCTTTTGTTTATTGAGCGCCTACACTCAGTTTTGGTGCATGTTTGTACAATGTTTAGCATGTTGGATATTAATAAACGTCCTTGTAAAACCCTTGCGCATAGCAAAATAGTAATAAGACTGATAACCATTTTCCACATTGTCAAATTCAAGAGGGAGTTTCTTTGACATCCTCATATAAAATAATACATTTGGATGTTGCAAGCCAAGCTCAAGATGGAGTTAATATATAATCTACAATGTCAAAATACAAGAATTCATACATCAAGATGGGTTTTTAAGACCCCAAACGGGTAATTAAGCTTTTTTTTTGGTGGGTTGAGTTGAGGGCAATAACAATGAGAGTCAAATCGACCAGCAATTGTAATTTGCATATAATTTGATGGCTTTACAACATATGTTTTCTTCCCTTTATATTCGTCGCTGGCTAACAGGAAGATTATAGACGAGATCTTGAGAGTTGGTGATGAAATTCAAGATGAAGACCCCAATTAATGTTGCTCCTCGGATCTCTAAGTGCCATCATATGCTTTGTTAGTGTGTGTATTGAGCTTGTCCTTACAGCTCGCATGGGGTTCGTTGGTAACAATATAGAGGCCGAAATTTGTAAAATTATTGCCACTCGATCAATTCTTTTAATTTGATTGATCTTACGTTTTGAGAGACGGGCGCATGCATTGTAAAACAAGGGTCTGTCTCCAGGCCCAGGCCCATAAGGCAGGGCAGCCAGGCCCAACACCCAGGAACCAGTCCGGAATCCGGATGTGGCACGCACTCCTTCTCCAAACTGCTCTGCTCTCCATCTCCATCCTCTCTCTCTCTCTCGCCAGTAACCGAGGTCGGAAACGCACTCTCCCACCAAAAGCTACTGATGAATGAAAACCGGTACCATTCCCTCTAATCCAACTCCCCTATTCAGTAGTAAAATCAAAAAAAGACGGAGATGGCGTGTTGCCTTGTGATCGGAGTTGCACGCCCTGGAAAAACCTTCTTCGCTATCGCTTCTTGTGTAAAGCGACCGCTCAAGCCCCATTTTCGCTACCTTTTCTCGGCTTACATTTACGATCCAGAGTGTTGCAGAGAATAGCGCGAGAATTGTTTGTTGAAAATGCAATAATGCCGTTTAGAACCGTTTGTTTCCGCTTCTAATCCCAGATCTGAAAAGCGTCCAACACACCACACTAGCACTAACACTAGTAGAGCTTATTACAAATAATGAACGAACTATAGCTTCAAATTTTGCAATTGTTTCTCGATAGGCAATCGGATTCGGAACTAGTTTGTCTGAAAGGTGGAAAGGCAGTGAAAGCGATCGATCAATCGATCTCTCTTTCTCGTTTTGCAGATTTGGATTAGGGAGGAATAAGGCAGCACGAAGAAATGGCGTTGTAGCACGCAACCACACGACGTCTTCTGAAACGCAAACAAAATAATTAAGTTTGTTTTTCTTGCTATGGGGACAAGAGTATTATATACACAACACTAGCGTTATCTCTGATGTAACATTGAACCATGGAAAAAATTTACTGGACTTCCTAGAACAACATTGTTTCCGGTATCTTCTAGTAAAACAGAAGAGTTGCTACTTCTCAGCAACTTGAATCTTGGTACATTCCTTTTCCTATAAGGATTATTAACAACTGTTTCAAGCAGGTTAAGAAAGCTCTTAAAGATGTCAAGGTACAAGTAACTCACAGAGCAAATGTACGACGGAAATACAGAGTATCTGGGTTATCATCACAGCCAACAAGAGAACTAATGTATGTATCTATGTTGCCAGTTAAATCTCTTTTGCAGTTAATAAATTTGCATCCTAATGAATTAAGTATTGCTCTTTTCTTAATAGTTTCCCCATTGATGATCAAAGGAACATGAAATCTGTAGTTAATTACTTTCAAGAGGTGTATGGATTTACTATTCAACATGCTCATTTGCCTTGTCTTCAAGTGGGAAATCAGAAAAAAATCAACTATCTGCCAATAGAGGTTCATTTTAGTTTCTTATGCTGAAACTTGGTCCCTGACAACCCTCAGTTAATATTTTCTTTTTCAGTTGTTAAACATATCTTGTTTTATTGTGTAGGCTTGCAAAATTGTTGATGGTCAGAGGTACACAAAGAGGTTGAATGAGAAGCAGATAACCTCTTTGCTAAAAGTTACCCGCAACCGACCATGTGATCAAGAAGCGGAAATCTTGCAGGTCTGTGCAATTTTTATTTGTTTATTCAAAACTTTAAAGCATGCTTCTATGGTTGTTTAATTTTCGGCTTCTGAGTAATGACCATCTAACACTATTAAAAAATAATTTTATGATCACATCTAATAAGTTTTGATTTGGCATTCTAATATCAGACAGTTTATCACAATGGCTACAACCAAGACCCTCTGTCCAAGGAGTTTGGTCTAAGCATAGATGACATTCTTGCATCTGTGGAGGCTCGTGTTCTACCTGCTCCATGGGTACTGCTCAAAGATAATTTCAGCATTAACATGCGGTATTTTTAAACGCAACGAATCTCTTTCATACCCTTGTTCGTTGCAGCTGAAGTACCATGATTCTGGCAGAGAAAAACAACACTTGCCTAAACTTGGCCAGTGGAGCATGGTCAACAAGGTAAGGCAACTTTGTAAGTGAAAATATATGTCGTTGAAATCAGAGTTTATTGAACACTTGGACAACATCTGGATCTGATTAACCACCACTCTTGCATTCCCACAGAAAGTCATAAATGGAAGCACTGTCAATATATAGCTGGGCATGCATAAACTTTTCTAGAAGCGTGCAAGAGAGTGTTGCCCGTGCCTTCTGTCACCAGCTGGTCCAAATGTGTGAAACTTCTGGACTGGTAAAACCATTCTGCTATTTGTTTGTAGTGCCATATTGATTGCATGTTGAAATATGCTGAAATCCCACATATTTATGTCGAAATGTAGGAATTCAATCCTGAGCCTATAATCCCAATCCATACAGCTCGTCCAGATCAGGTGAAGAAGGCCTTGACATATATGTATAATACTGCTGCAAACAAACTCCAGGGCAAGGAACTCGAGCTGCTTATTGCTATTTTACCTGACGATAACGGGTCCCTCTCTGGTGTGTGATTGTCTTATCTAATTTATCTCTTGTTTATGTAGTCCTTCATATTTAATGTACTATAGTATTTTTGTACTTATGTTTACTTTCAGGTGACTTGAAGCGTATATGTGAGACGGACTTGGGATTGATTACTCAGTATTGCCTGACCAAGTACATTCTAAGAGTTAACAGACAGTACCTGTCAAATGTATCACTGAAGATCAATGTGAAAGTAAGTACTTTGAAGTACATAATCTTTGGGATGTAATGGTTTCTTGGAAATCTCTCAACACATTTTTTGCAATTAACAGATGGGGGGAAGAAACACTGTGCTTGTGGATGCTTTGCATTCAAGAATGCCTGTTGTTAGTGGCACCCCTACAATAATATTTGGAGGAGATGTAACTCATCCAGAAAATGGAGAGGATGCAACTCCATCAATTGCTGCTGTAAGCATAATTGGTTGCATTCGAAAGAGAAGTCTCGGCCTTCATGTCAAGTGTACTGATTGTAGTAGTCATGCAGGTTGTAGCATCTCAAGATTGGCCAGAAGTCACAAAGTATTCTGGTCTGGTTTCTGCTCAACCTCACAGACAAGAAATTATTCAAGACCTCTACAAAACTTGGCATGATGCTCACCAGGGCACTGTATATGGAGGCATGGTTAGGTATATCTTTGTTATGATATTGGAAATTTACTTCTCCAATTAATGCATATGCTTGCAACTGTAGCATAATACTATTACTTGAGATGAAATGTTAAAGTATAACAGTCTATGGTCATCCCAATGTCCCAACATAGAATCTATGTCAGCTATGTATCTTATATTACATCTCACATCTTGGCTAGCTTGATGAGCCCAACACATAAACTCAATAAGATCTATCATAAAAGCAATTTGCAATAGGATGTGTAACCCGTATTCGTATGTTTGGCTTGGATTTCGATCACAGCTGGCTCAACATGAAGCAATTTCATGTACATTGTTTAGGGATATCTTAGCTTGAAAAACTTTTATCTGTTTACTAATCACCAAATTCTTGATTCTGTTGCATTGCAGAGAACTACTGCTTTCATATAAGAAGGCAACTGGCCGTAAACCGATGAAGATCATATTTTACAGGTGAAAGTAGACTTCAAGTAGATCCTCCTTAAACTTTGTCTTCAAATATTCCATTGTTATCTTTTATTTTTTTGGTCAAATCATGTAGGGATGGAGTGAGTGATGGGCAATTCTACCATGTTTTGCTGTTTGAGCTGGATGCAATTAGGAAGGTAAGTATGGTATTAGACTCTTCCCATTTCACTTCCAAAGGCAAAACTGCTACTCAATACTTATGCATGCAACACCTTGAAGTTGCTTTTCATTAGTCATTGATGACTGTTTTCCAAATAAGGGTAAGAATCTGTCCAAGTTTTGATTAAATCTTGCGCTGTTATCATTCTTATAGGCTTGTGCTTCGCTTGAACCAAACTATCAGCCTCCTGTGACATTTGTCGTGGTACAGAAGCGCAATCGTACAAGGCTATTTCCAAACAACCACAATGACAGGAAAAGCACGGACACGAGCGGGAATATATTGCCTGGTAAATTAATGTGGTACCTCAAAGAATTGTTTTATTTTTTCTGTTTAAACCATGGCAGACATTTGAGTTAAGCAATTTCCATTATTGCCTATAGGAACTGTGGTGGATACTAAAATTTGTCATCCTACGAATTTTGACTTCTACCTATGCAGTCATGCTGGAATTCAGGTCTGGATTTCTAAGAAGAGCATATTAAAATCTCTTTAAAATGTGTTTTTAATTTTTATTTTCTTGTGAGCAATACATGTAAACATGTTGCTTTCAAACCATTGAATTAATGGTTCCCCCTTTATGGACAAGCTGTATTGGACGTGTAACGCTAGAGATTTTACTTGTGACAGGGGACCAGCAGGCCAGCTCACTATCACGTTATCTGGGACGAGAATAATTTCACAGCAGACGAGATTCAAACCCTGACAAACAATCTCTGTTACACGTATGAAACTGAACCATCTACGGAGTAGTTATTTATTACTCAGAAACCAGACATCAATTCAGTACTCACCTTTTTCTTATTTCCTGGTAACTTTTCAGGTATGCACGCTGCACCAGATCTATCTCTGTGGGTAAGTTCAAATGCGTCTTCTACATATTTATAATCACATGGATTTTTATTTCTTTGTTGTGCAATGAAACAAGAGCCTGTGCTAAAAATGGCCGTTACTAATATTTGTTACGGCGAAATTTTCGATGGATGTTGTTCTTTCCTTTAGTACCTCCGGCATATTACGCCCACCTTGCAGCGTATAGAGCCCGGTTCTACATGAAACCTGTATTGAACGGGCAAAGCTTCCGTCCCCTCCCACCGCTGAAGGAACAGGTGAAGAAGGTGATGTTCTACTGCTAGAACAAACCAAATACTAGGTTCTGTGCAGGAAAAGCTGTATAATATGGTATTAACCGTAATATGTGTATGTGTGTATTTACCATGTAATGTCACCAATTTCTCTTAAAAAAGCTTCCTAGGATAGCTAGATTAATGTAGGGGTATTAATTATTGCTAAGTGTTAATGTAGATGTAGTAAGAAACTTTAGAAATTAGGAGCCATGAACCAGGTAGATTTGCTGGCGTTGGCTCATTTGATATGCCATGGGATCTAAGGTAGAGATCAAAGATGATGATGCCAATGAAATTTCAAGTTATTCTACCCAATAATCATATCATGTCCGAATTGAATTATATCTCATGGATAAAATTCAAAATTGGTCGACTTAACAACATGATTACTATAGTGAGTAGTGACTAAGCAAAGACTTCTAATGGTTTGTTTGTGAATGTGGGGGGAATTCATTAAAAAGGTGAAAATGAGTGAGAGTTGATTTCCTTTCCACATGTACTCTTTTGAGAAATCGTTTTCCATGAAGGAAGCTTTTGGGCCCGCAATGGGCCCAAAGGCCATATGAGCGTAAGAGGGAAATGGGAGAAAAGAGTGCCACGTGAAGTTTGGTCCCCTCCGGCGTTAATTGGTGGTGGCCACCACTACCACCACCAGTTGGGAATTGCCATATACAATATCTTGGGCCCGCCTTTTCATCAAATGCCACCACACGAGTTTTAAAAACATAAGTTAGTTGCGAAAGCAAGAGGCAGTGGGTCTATATTAGAGCTGTTAAACGGGTTGGTTTGGAAAAGTTTGGGTTCGGTCATTTTGGATCCGGATTACACGTTAAGTCAAGTCGGATTCTCGTAGTTAATTGTTCAGGTTTGGATCGATCTAATGAGTAAAATTGTTGTATTTTAATGATTATTAAAATAATATGATGATTACATTATAAAATTTAATAATAACATATTATTTTTCATAATATTTTTTCATAATATTTAGAATCTAATTATATTTATTCTACATATATAAAATAATTGGGTCAATTCAATTGGTTTAGGTTGAGTTCGGGTTTCAACCCAATTGGATTCATGTCAATCGAGTTTGATTTTAGTTTTGTGGAGATCGGATTAAATAAAAAATAAACTCAAAAGATATAAAAATTAAAATCATAGAGCACAAAAAAATGAACTAATAGTAAACAAAAAATGAACTCATATTAGATTGAAAGTTGGACTCATAGGAGTTATAAAGCGAACTTTTAGTATATAAAAATTGAACTTTGAGTGTGTAAAAACCGAATGTCGTAACTTAAGTGTTCTAATAGTATTTTTCAAAAAAATAAAAATAATATAGAAAACCTAAAAAATATATAGACCATTTATTATAGGGGAATTAGTACCAAATGCCCCTATTTGATAATCCGTTTGCAAATATGACCATTTTTTTTTCGATTTGCAAAAATGCCTAAAAAAATTGCGATTATGCCTAAAAATATTACATTCATGCCCAAATGACTAATTTTTATTAAATAAAATAAAAAACGAAATATTTTTTAAAAAATCGAAAATTATTATTTTTATTAATATTTTATTTGAGAAATAAAATATTTTAACAAACTTTATTTTTTATCCAAATTTGAAAAAATATATAAGTATTTTAATGTTAAAAAAGATTTCGTTTTTTATCTATCCTCATTGTTTCCAAAAAATCTTGTGTCAAAACTATTTTCTTGTTTTATATTTTTTTCTTTGTATTTTTCAATTTTGTATTTAGAAATAAGTTTTAGTGAAAGATGAGAAAAAACAATGTTTTTTAGATGAAAAATAAACACGAAAAAAATGATAGTATTTTTCAAATGGTGACAGGATATTTGGTTGTGTATGACAAGATTTTCGTTGAGGGTGACAGGATGAGTCTCACCCTACTTTGTGATGAAACAAATACAATAACGAAGATAATAACGTTCAATGTTGAAACGAAGATAATAATGATCCACATTTATTTATGTTTTATATTTTCAAAAAATATCTTCCACCATATCTTCTACAATATGTCATTGTTTCCAAAAAATCTTAATGTTTCAAATTTGTGACAGGATATTTCATTGTGTATGACAAGATGTTTACTCAGAGTGACAGGATGAATTTTACCCTACTTTGTGATGAAACGAAGATAATAACGAAGATAATCACGAAAAAGGTTGAAACGAAGATAATCTTCAACAAAATAATCTTCCACGTTTATTTACGTTTTATATTTTCAAAAAATATCTCCAACAATATCTTCCACCATATATTCTACAATATCTCATTGTTTCCAAAAAATCTTAATGTTCTAAAACTATTTTCTTATTTTATATTTTCTTTTTCTTTTTCTATTTTTTAATTTTGTATTTAAAAAGAATTTCCAGAATTTATGGCTAAATATTTTTATTGTAATTATAATGATATTTTAATAAGCTTCTATTTAAAAGAAAATACAAAATAATGTAAATTTTATTGCAAAAACGCCCAAAATAGCATGCTTCGTTATTTTTTTGTTTTAAAGGGCGTTTTTGCAAACCGTTTTTCTGGGTAGGGTATTTTCGCAAATTGCCCTATATTCAATGGATAGGGTTACTCCTTATAACAAGGAGTTGTCCTCACTATAAGACTAGTCCTCACCTGAACTAAAATCTATATATATAGATAGATTATAGCTTAACTAAAAAAGTATAAATAGGGAACTAATTATTACTTTTGCTGAAGATAAAGGTGAAAAATATTTTAAAAATGAAAAAAAGGATCAATTTTATAAAGCAAGAAAAAAAATATATAAACAATTAGGATCTATCTATACATACAGATAGATCAGTTTTTCTTAGTTAGCTCACGTAAAGAGAATGTAATGGATTATAGTTTTGGTAAGGCTTAGTATATTTGTTTTGTTTTTGATGTAAAGTTTTTTTTTTCTATCTATAATATAAAGATCAAGTGAGAACTATAGCTAACAGAAGCATATGATAGAAGGGCATTATAGAAGGGATGATCAAGTAAGGTTATAATAGAAGGGGTATTTAAGCTAGATGCATGATCCAAGTTGATCTCCAAAAAGCATATGATTGTGTTTCCTGGAGTTTCTTGGAGAAAGCCTTGACGTTCTTCAATTTTCCTGATCAACTTATAGGCTGGATTCTTCAGTGCAGCTCTACTCCTCAGTTCTCTATTATTATTATTATTAATGGAGAGGCTAAGGGGTTCTTTCCAGGAAGGAGGGGTCTAAGGCAAGGTGATCCTTTAT
Source organism: Polygonum aviculare (assembly GCA_934048045.1). NCBI lineage: Eukaryota > Viridiplantae > Streptophyta > Magnoliopsida > Caryophyllales > Polygonaceae > Polygonum > Polygonum aviculare. The sequence continues at coordinate 19,288,578 of OW204031.1, forward strand.
CTCCTTTGTTGTTTGTGCTTGTCATGGAGATGCTTTATAGGAAAATGCTTTTGCTGAGCAAAAAGAAGGGGTTCTGTTGGCATCCTAAGTGTAAGAAGATCAGGCTTAATTGCATGGCATTTGCTGATGACTTGTTGATTTTTTGTAAGCCAACAGTGGCTACTCTTAAGCTTATAAAGAGCTGCTTAACTAAGTTTGGTGAAGAATCAGGACTTAAGGCTAATAATTTGAAGAGCAAATTATTCATAGGGGGTGTTAGTAGTGCTAGAAAGGAAGAGATTAGTAAGTTCATGGATATTGAGTTGGGATCCTTTCCTATCAGATATTTGGGCACACCTTTACATTGTAGGAAGCTCAAAGTGTCTGACTATGTGCCTCATATTAGTAGAATCACTAGCATTATTCAGAGAAGAACTATGCACAAGCTCACATATGCAGGCCGGGTGCAAGTTGTGAAGTCTCTCATTGAGGGTGTTTTTACTTTCTGGATGCAAGCATTGGTTCTCCTTAAGAAGGTTGTTCACAAAATTGAGTCTTTGTGCAGATCCTTTCTTTGGGTAGGGGTTGAGTCAAGCAAGAGGAGTCTAGTGACTTGGAGTAGAGTCTGCAGACCTCTTTGTGAGGGCGGCTTAAATTTCAAAGAGCTTCTATCTTGGAACAAGACAATCCTGTTTAAACTGGGGCTTGATCTTATTTCAGGGAAGGAAAATCTTTGGACTACTTGGGCAAGACAGAATATTACTAAAGACCAAAATTTTTGGCAGATTGGTTTTAACAATAATGGTTCTTGGATCTGGAAGGAATTACTCAGGCTTAGAGATAAGATCAAGGAGAAGCTGATTGCCAACTGCAGATAAGCTCAAAAGCTGGGGCATCCTTCAGCAGAGCACCTGTGTCCTGTGTTGCTTAGAGGAGGAATCTGAGAGTCACCTTTGGTTTCAGTGTAGCTTTTTCCAGGCTGTGGTGGATAGGGTGCTTGTGTGGTTGGGCATCAATACTAGAATGCAATGTCTTATGGAGTGGTGGAGGTGGTTCTTACAAACCAAAAGAAGGAAGAACAACATCTATCAATCTAAACTTCTGGGGATTATGGGGCTAGTTTATCATACTTGGAGGCTGCGTAATGATATTATCTTCAACTCCTGCAGTCCTAATGTTGAGGTTTGCTCGAAGAATATCATTGCAGAGTGTAAGCTGCGTATGCTATCCACCTTTAAGTTATCCGGAAGAAGAGGTGAAACTTTCCGTGCAAGGTTGGAGATCTAGCTGCTTGGTTCTTGGGTGGGCTTTGAGCTTAGATGAGTGTGAGGATTGAGCCCTCTCTCCCTGAACGCTGAGTGTTGTGGCTTTGCTCAACATGAGGACGCAAAGTAGGGGGTTTGACCCACATCTATGCATTGTGTCCTTGGTGTGATGCCTCTCTCTGAGGTTTACTCATGCTAAGGACCTTGCAGGGTGCTCGGCTCCTTCCTCTGAGTGCTGTTTGGTGAGCTGTTTTGCTGTGTTGCTCCTTTGTCTGTAGATTGGTGAGGTTTTTTGGGTAGAGTGGGAGATTGGGTAGCTTGTATTCACTCCTCCCTTGACCTACCCTGCGGAGTGCTGTGGAAGTTCCAAGTGCAAGGATGCATTGGGGAGGCTTGTTCCTACGTTTTGGCTTAGTGTTGAGTAAGCCATGGCCTTGCTTTGAGGGCAAGTTTCACTTCAACCTTGTTAGAAAGTTTGGAGAAGTTTTAGGTGCCTTTGCATTTTGGATTTTTTTGTGTTTGTTTTGCAACTTCTGTCGTGTTGCTTCGTTAATAAATTTTTTGACCATTTGCAAAAAAAGAGAGTGAGAACTATAGCTTAAGAGAGAAATGAAAACACATGATTTGATGGTTCAAATTTATAATTCCTTAAATGCAAAAATATGAAAGAATTCAACGCGATTAAATTTTATTTAAAAAGTTGTGAATGCTATAATTGAGTATGTATGATTTTATAAGTAAGTGTGTATGATTTTATAGCTAGGTGTAAATAATCTTAAATTCAAGTGAACATATACGTATTAGTATATATGATTTTTTCAAAAAAAACTTGTGTACACTGCACAAATCTTCTGGTGAGTATGCATGTATTAATCCACAATAAATTCATAAACTAAGCATGCATAGGTGCCAATTATGAGAAGAGGAATTTCTTGTCAAGGTGTTAGCGAAATTTGGCTTCGATAAAAAGTTCATCTCTTGCATCAGAGAATGTGTTGAGACTGTTTCATTCTCTGTTCTTGTTAACAATGGTCCGACTGACCAATTCAAACCTCATAAAGGTCTTCGGCAAGGTGACCCCCTCTCCTCGTATCTGTTTATTATTGCCTTTGAGGTGTTGACTCGTCAACTCCAGCAGGTCAGTACGAACCCCAAAAATGGGATTGGGATCCAAATCTCCAGAGGTGGAACTAAAATCTCTTTCCTTGCTTATGCAGATGACATTATCATCTTTGCAAAAGCAAGCAGTCAGGCTTGCCAAAACATCAAAAACATCATTGAGGATTACTGCCAGGCGTCTGGTCAGAAAGTGAACTTCCATAAATCCGCATTTCAAACGATCATGAACATTGACACACCGACTAAAAATTGATTAAGCCAAATATTGCATATCACAAATACTGCAACTCTGGATAAGTACCTTGGCTGCCCATTAATCAGTGAGAGGGTAAATAAAAATACCTTCAATACGACAACTACTAAATCTAGAGAGCACCTCGCAAAATGGAAAGCAAGCACGTTATCCCAAGAAGGGAGGAAAACCCTTATAAAATCTAATCTATCTGCACAACCAAACTACATTATGCAGTCCTTCTACCTTCTGAAATCTATCCATTACGATCTTGATAAGATCAATAGGAACTTCTTCTGGAACAATTACTCAACCTTCAAACCTTTGATTAGTTGGGATTCCATTTGCAGGCCGACGAGACATGGAGGACTTGGCATCGCCAAGTCTGAGGAAATGAACCAGACTTTCCAAATGAAACTTCTATGGAAAATCATTGCAGAACCGGAGAATATGTGGGTTAAAATAGTCAACGAAAAGTATCTAAAAAATCGGAAATTATGGGACTACAAGAAGCAAAGTAACACTTCCTGGCAATGGTCAAAACTAATGAGTCTACAAGAACCATTTCTTTCTGGATTATCTTGCCAAGTTGGTAATGGTAAAACCATCCGCTTGTAGAAGGATAAATGGACACCAAAAGCAAAACTGAAACCCAATGCAAACTATCCTCTCCCGATTGATGAGGACGAACGCGTGTGTTCCTATATCCGTGAAGACACAACCTGGGACGTCCATAAATTGAGGCTAGTCCTGCCCCCTGATGACGTTGCTGAAATAACTAAGGTTATACTTCCTTCGTACCCCCTGACGGATCGTCTGTATTGGGGTCCAAGCAGAAATGGATGGTACTCCACTAATGCTACAATGCAATAGATCCAAGAGAGTAAAAGGAGCCCCCAAATTGATTTACAATGGATATGGAAACTTAACATACCTCCGAAGCAGAAAAACTTCATCTGGAAGCTATGTCGTAATGGACTGCTCACTAAGTCTAGACTCGCGGCCAATCACATTGCGGTGCCACAAGGGTGTGCTTTCTGTGACTCGAGAAACGGAGATGCCTACCACCTCTTACTTGAATGTCCCCATTCACGTCTAGCCCTGAAAGCTCTCAACCCTCGGATTGCCCATGCGCTTGAGCGCATTGGCAGGGATAATCGGAAACCCTTAGTCTTCATCGCAGAAATTCGGATTTCACTGAGTAAGCTTGATCTGGAAGCTGTGCTCGGCCTTTGGTGGAGTTTATGGTTCTTCCGGAACAAGAGGATCTTTGGTGAGATTAATGTGGCTCAGGCCACTCCGGAGACGATTATGGAGTTTTCTTCAAAACAATTTTCGGATTGGAAGAGAGCGAATTCTTCTCCGGCGGAAAATAGAGTGGGATACAAATCCACTGGGCTTCAAAGAAGGGGGAATGCCAAGTGGAACAAACCCCAGAAAAACTTCTTCAAACTCAACTTCGATGATGCCGTTAATTCCAATGACTCCGCCTCTTTTGGTTTTGTTATTAGGGATGATAGAGGCACTACTATTTCTATGGATGGGGGCTACCTCGGGCACCGTTCTGTCATTCTTTCTGAAGCCTTTGCGCTTCATCAAGGGATTCTTGCTACCATTCGTCTTGGTATCCCCCACCTGCTCATTGAAAGGCGACAATTTGCAAGTCGTTCATGCTGTGTTGGGTGACTGGAGTTGTTCTTGGGGAAGAGAGATTATATGCACGGATATGCAAAAGTTGTTTGAGCAGTTTCAGAGTTGGGCAGTTTTAGTTGCATCCGATTTGGGAAATTGAGTAACTTGCATAGATACATAAATGTGTGACAATCAACTAAGTAAGCATGGATAGGTCTAAATTTTGTGCCACTGTAGTTCTGCATTATTTTTGTGTAACAGATTTAAATAAATAGCAGCGCATGTGACTAGATATTATTTTTCTAGATAAAATAGACCGCGTACCAGAGTACAATACCAATTTGCATTTCCTTATCGAATATTTACTACGGATAACATATTTTAATATCTCTATTATTCCACAATGAAATGGCAACATCAATAGCACCATTTCCCTATCAAGATGATACAGAGTAGTAGTATTATTTTGTATGTGAAATTTAGAATACACGATCGATTTTGAACGATATTTGCTATCCTAAAACAGCAATATATAACACGAGTAACAAAATGAAAACAGATAAGTTATTAATTAGTATAATTATGGTTGATTTGAACCAATTGGGTGGCTCCATATATACAATAATATATTAGAATTAGTCCCGTGCCTTCAAGGCATAAATTTGATTTAGCTAAAACCTTAATTTAAATTTTATATAAAGTTATTCAAACGAATATATTGATATAAAATCTTGTATTATTTTATTTAATTTTCTTTTATAGGATTTGTTTTAATAATATTGTATTTTCACAATAATATATTCTTTTAATCGAACAAATATTTGTACGATTATAATTTCTTGTATAAGTATTGAGTACTCCTAAGATTTTGTAGAATTTATTTTAACGTTTATGGATTATAATTTTAATTGGAGTTGACGTATATTTTTTATATTATTATTTTAATCTCCAATCTAGTACGTATATAGTAAGATTAATTAACTATATCTTTAAGAAAAATTTATGAATACAATTTTAATAATATATCTTCTTTCATATTTTATATACACACTAGGGTCAGTGCCCGTGCGATGCACGGGCTTTGTCTACAGCAAAATGATTGTTGCTTTAGAAAGAAATCAAATATATTAATTGTGTATATCATAAAAATATGATATTAAAGCAGGATTTCCATAATTTAATACGCGCTCAATTAATAAACACGGTAAGTTAATATTTTCTCCGGTCCCGAGTTGGGCCAGTATAAAATTTGATGATTTTCGATAAGATAATAAATTATTGAAAAACCACTACAGAAATATAAGGTTCCAATAAAAGTATAAATTAATATAAAGTGAAAAGTTACATAAATATAATCAAGAGAACTTTCGAAACTTAGTAAAATATGATCCTATTGTTGTTGTTTTTTCCTTAAAACTTAAGTTTACTTGAAGTAAGGAAAGATGATTAGCGATATACTAAGAATTATTGTTATTATCCTAACAACATGTAGAGAAAATGAAAGCTTTGGAGAAAATGAAGTAAGGAAAAAAAAACTTAAAACTGTTATGGATGGATCATTTTCACGCATACGTTAGGGAAAATCTGTATGACTTTAAATAAGATAAGTTTTAACTTGGAAATTTGTTATGAAATGATCTCTTTAGATGAATCTACTTTAATACGGTATAAAGCAGAACCCAAGTTTTAGTTAGAGTTTGCGCCACATCATCAATCCTGAATAATATAATGGTTTTACTTTTTTACATTGATTTTCTAAAAAAAATTCATATATATTCTTGATATTTTTTCCAATTTGCTTGTATCTACTTAATATCTTACCCATTTTTTGATATCGTAAGCTTGTTTGCTAACATGATTTTTTGAAGTATATCCTTAAATGAATAAAAAACTGAAGTGATTTTTCTTAATAATTAATATGTTTTCGTCATTATTAAAATCTTGAAGAATAGTGAAAGACTCACATATGTCAATAGTATATTAAATAATAATATAAATTTGAAAATTTGAATAGACTTGTTTTAAAATTAACATTGTATTAATAAAAGTACATATATAAATTCTCGAGTATATGTTTTGTCAATAGTATATGTTTCGGTTTCGACCAAAAAGAAATAGTATATGTTTCGGTCTATCGGTTTGAATTATAAATTCTCGAGTTAAAAACGGATTTGTATCAAAACTCGAACTCGAATCGGTTAACTCGGATTTATATTTACATTACTCGTACATGGTACGGGATTTGTGCTAGGTATGTTTAGTAACATGGTATGTATTAACTCTTATGGGAAAAAATGACGCATATGCATTTTATAATAGAATCATTTTAATTAAAATGAATGTGATATTGCATAATGCTTATTCTATATCGTAAAATGTATTGAACCATTTGGATAGAGATACAATTATATTACGCCACTATAAAAGTAGATCTTGACCTCCAAACATTATATTATATTTTAGATATTACATTCTACATATTTAGTTAGAACAAAATTATTTTGCTTTGGGTCGAATTAAGGGACAAACAATTTTTTATGTGTTAATAGCAGATTATGTCCAAATAAAAATGCCCTCATTCTCTCTAAATTGCATCTTTGCCCAAAAAACTAAACTCAATACCCAAACAAATATTGCAAATGTCCGAAAAATAATGTCATGCTCAATTTACTTGTATTATTCCAGATTCTGTAATATTTTTTTTTTTTTAAATTTTTTATAAAGATATATATATATTAAAGTTGCAATGTGTTAGATCACCAAAACAATTCTAAACCCACTTTAGATTAAATAAATTATACTTCAACTTTTATCAAAAAATATATCATCTATATCTTTTATATTAAATTCTTTTTTAATTTTGTCTTTAATATATGAAATTCAGATTTTGCTTTGAAAAATGATAAAAATTAATTTCCCAGATCAACTATGTATTAAATTTGACTATGACCTCATCTTATATTAAATCGATTATCTTCTCTTTAATTATTTATTAAATTCGAATTTGGACTTGAAAAAATGATGAAAGCTACTTTACATTTTCCATCTTATCTATTTGTGCAATATAAATTTAGAATTTGAATTTTGATAAAAAAAAAAGTCTCTTCTTCTTTCTGCTGTAAATCTATTTGAAGTATGTATATGTGTAGTCGTGGGGTGTACATGTGTATGATTGCAATAATGTCATTAATATTACTCTTAACCCATTCAATTTACAGTAACAGTGTCTAAAAAACAGAAATCCAAACATAATTCATATTGGACTCTTGCATACAACTGAATTTATAACAGACGAAACATACTGAATAAAATATGAAACCCAGTCTAATTTTCTTCCCTTCATTAATCACTTAAATCATTAATGGGTCATCAAATAATTTTATCAAATAACATATTTACAACTTCCAACCTTTTTTTTTTGGTTGAACAACTTCAACTTTTTTTGACTCTCCATTTCTAGTGCAAGTTACTGTATTTTTCTTGGTGCATGTATGGTTCCCCCCCTCCTACACGTGGTTTTCTTCACAATTGCCTGTCAAGTCTGGTTACTTATGGATGGGTCTTTAAGCAAGACAAAGACTCCAAAGTACAAACTCAGTCCCATCCCATCCCCTATGGTTATTAAGTACAACATCTAATTTTGACCCAATATTAAAAACGCCAGTTGGTCGCTGCTTCAAACTTGGAAGAGGATTTCCATAGCATCCCATCCCCTATGCTACATTTCTGGTTATTAAGTTGAAGCCCTCTCCTCAACCAAATCAATCACCAAAATTCCTTAAACCCAATCACCAACACCACCAGTTCATCCATCCCCATAACCCCGATTCATTCGATTCGAAAAAGACTATCCCCACAACGTTTCACCTGTTGCCACTCTAGTTGGGAGTATCAAAAAAATTACCACAACACCCCAATCCCAATTACCCGGGACTAAAGCTCATTTGTGCCCATAATGTGGCATTGGTCTTTCCTCATGAGGTTTTTGAAAGACAATGCCTAATTTGGTCATATTTAGATGGCAAAGTCTACTTCATTCGCCCTCCGGTAAAGCAAAGCCAAAGCTTCAACCCTGTTTCACAAACCGGTTCAATAACATTCATCTAAATCAAATCATTATGCAGCGTGTTCGTGCAATCCAAACACATCCTATGCAAAACACAACAACAAAAAATCTCACCATCCCGGATGTAATACAAATCTCCCTTTTGCAAGAGCCCAATTCACCTATTTCCACAAGATAGAAAATTGTATTAGATCCACCCACTCTTCTACCAAAACCTTACTCTGTTACTTTGAAGAAATGCAATTTTTACCTTGTCAGTTCCAAGAGAATTAACAACTACATTAGTACCTGCTCATCTATCTGGTTAATGCAGATTGCACCAAACTATTCTGCAGTCTGCCATAGTGGATGTAGATGAGGGTTTACTTCACCAACAGGGAAACCTGGTACAAATAAATCAAAAAGAGCAAGTAACAAATCGGATGATTGTAATCGAAGGATTTGAGCTCCCATAGGAGCAACAACATAATCGCTATATGGGATGATCGAGATATCTGTAATCGGTATGGCTCAATTCTTCCCCCTCGTATTCGGAGCCCGCGGAATCCATCTTTACAAAATTCAGGAAGAAACCCTAAAATTAAGATCAATTGATCAAAGTTCACCTTAAAAAGAGGTTAGCCATGAGGAATCACATACCGACACCATCAAGAACAACAATGCATCAAGCTATAAAATACATCAAATCTGTAAATAGAGAAAACTGTACAGAAATTTAGCATAAGCAATTTAGCAGCTACATAGAAATGATCCAGTACCTGCAGGCGCTGAACTTTTCACTGAGAATGTGAATCCGAATCAATTAAAAGAATGTATTATTCAATTTGGTCCCCTTCTTCGACCTCAAACCCTAAAACCAAAAAAGCCAATCTTGGCGGCAGTGTAGAAGGTGGTGTGAAGAAGCTTAATCAAAAGCAAAGAAACAATTTATAACTACACAAAACTTAATCATATTTACCTTGAAGAGGCCGATAGTGGAGACCTTGATCGATCGATCGGGGCATTTATTGCCCAAATCCGGCGAGCGAGGGCGAGGAGTGACGGAGGAGCCACGGCGACGGCGGAACGAAGAAGGAGGAGTGGAGAAGGAGGAGCGAAGAAGGAGATCCCAACGCCGCCGTCGCCTTTGCCCGCATCGCCGCTCCCCATCTTCTCCGTTGGTCCGTCGCTAGCCCATTTCAATCCTTCAAGCTTCAAATCTGTAATTGGGAAAAAACGAAAGCTTTTATTTGGAGAAGGTGGGAGAGAGAGAGAGACCGAATTTACAATTATGTGGCAGTGGCTGTTACTTCTCTTTTTTAATTATGTAGCCATTACTTTTCTAATAAGAGTGGGCAAAGGTAACGGATGAAGGGTATTTGATAGCACCTAGGAGGCTAGGACCGTTTTGCATTGATTTTAAAGCATACGATATTAATGGGCCAAAAATTTACTCTTGAATGTTATACATTAAAAACCAGCACGAGTAACGTCCCACTTAAATGACCTACATCCTAAAAGGCTATTTTACAATTGTCATACAAACATTGGTATATGTATAAAATGATGGGCATTTATTGTCCCAAATTTTTCTATTTTATTGTATTACTAGGGTTAGTCGCCCGTGCGATGCACGGGCTTTGTGTGCAGCAGAATAATTGTTGCATTAGAAAGAAATCAAAGATATTGATTGTGTATATCATAAAAATATGATAAGGTTTTAATGACCCAATTGTTTACAAAATTTCCATCTATGATGATATATACGTAGTAGAAGTTAGACCAATGAGTTTCATCATCTTATAATATTACAATAGAACCTCCATAAATTAATATGATCCTATTGTTGATTGTTTTTTTTCTTAAAACTTAAATTTACTTGAAGTATATCTCTAACTCATATATAAGGAACGTACAATAACACTAATAATCCAAAATTTGGCCGAAAAATTGTCCATTTTTTCTTTTTAGTGAACATGTTAATGTTAATAAGTTTGGCTATGCTTTTGCGATTTTTGTAGTTGGGATTATTTTTGGTTCAAATTGACATTATTTTAAGTTAATAAATTTAATTTAGTCACATTGTAATTTCTGGACTATTCAAATTTCTAATAATGTAACATGAAATTAGCTTAACATAAATTAATTAGTTCACATAATTAAATCGAAAAATACATGATAAAATAAGTATTAACAATCATGTAAGTAATTTTGTAAATCCACAACCGATTTTTTTGTCGTAAAGAAAATATAAATTAATACAATACATCAGCTATAAGAATAATATCATATATGACATCAAAAGATAAAAATAAATAAATAATATGTATAAGATTCTATAAAACAACTGAATACAATTAGGCTAATATACTTTTTTTTTGTCGAAAGACTAATCTACTTTTTTGTACTATTATGTTAACTAATAAGTATAGAGTTTATGTTAGTATGTAATAAGAGAATAAGAATATCAAAAGGTGAAAATATAGTAAATGTACTGCAAAAATGATTTATAACCGACCTCATAAATATATATCAAATAAATATATAACATCTTTTGACACTTCAAGTGCAGAAATTAATGTGCGATCAATATAGGCCTGATGACATAGACATTCATATGTAACTTACTAACCCCACTTAAGTATTTTGGTTAGTAGTTAGTAGTCATCGAAATTGTTATATAATCCAACCGAATATAATATTATATTTATGCTAAACAATTTAAACTTAGAATATTTTTTATGTTCCGAACTTATGATGACGGCCAATCTTAAATTTTAATGTACATCTAAACTTAAAATATTTTATTATTATTATTTTTGCTATATATATATATATTCAAAAGTTCAAAGGTATTTCATTGTTTTTATACTATATATGGTGGTTGAAGTGACTTTGTATTGTTTTTATTTTTTAAAATTTATTTTTCTATAGATGAATAGATATTTACCTGAATGTTGTCAAGTGTATGTGTATATATATACTAAATTAAATTTATATTATTTCTAATTTTGTTTATTATTACACACTTTAGTTTTTGAATCATTTTTTATAAGATTGTATCAAAAAGAAGAGAGAAAGATTTAGGATAGGCTTTATTATAAGTTTACAACATTAATCTTTCACAATTTGTATCAAAAAAACTATAATGATTTACCTTATAATATTAGGTTGATGATCCTTCTTTTTATAACTCACACAAAAAGATGTCAAATGTATACAAAAACGAAAAATGATTGCAAAATATATACTCGCAGATGAAGATGGCCATAAGAGTCATCTCGAACAAAAAAAATAATGGTTGCAAAATATATTGAAAAAAACAAAATAAAATGTCTTTTAGCATGGAATTAAAAATAATTAAAAGAATTGGAATGGATGCTTTGAAAGGTTATGATTTCTCCGGCGGTATATTTTGTTCTAGGGTTCCTTGGTTGAACCTTGTTGCGAGCGCCTCTTTCCTCAAGGCCTCCTTCTCCGGCGGGAAACACAACTCCGATTCCCTTCCATTGCTTGTCGTCCTCCTTTCAACTCCTTCTCCTCCCGTACCACTTCCCAATTCTCTTCTGGAGATGACAATTTGGTGATTCTTGACATTCAAACCTGCTGCGATGATTCCACTGCCTCTGTTGTAAGCCCTCACACTTGTCTCTTTTCCCCCAGTTCCTCCTTCCCTTTTCACTTCCATCATTCTCTCATTGTGTAATTCTTTTTCCTGTTGTGTGGATTGTTAGGTGATGGGAGATGGCAAAATCCTCTGCCAAGCTGTTCCTCTCAGGTAACCCAAAGGTTCATGCTTGCATCCTCTGAGTTGAACATGGTATTTCAATTTGCGTTTTACAGTCATTTTAGACTTTTGATGGAATTGTTGCACTTGAGTTGCTCTGTTAAATATAGATATGCTCTTGTTTCTTACATTTCGTTTGTAGTTTGTGTCAATTTCATGAACTCTCCGAGCGGTTGCTTAGCTACTACCCTTATCTGAAATCTCAAGCCCGACTGTTTTTCGTATCATAGTGTTATGAAGCTTGTGGTAGATTGGGGTGGGTTATGACGTTTATATTGTGCTTTGAAAGGAAGGCAGATGGATGAAACACAAAGCGGATTTCCATCTTCGAGCTCAGATGAATATGTTAGAAGCGTAGCACCCATTTTGAACTCATGGCCTCAATTAGAAAGAATCAGCAGGTCCACTTCAATCTCTGACTCCTTAAAGCTCCCTGAAGTATTACAATATATACATATTCAGGAGTAGAAACCTAGCAAAACTGTCATAAGATGAAACAAAAGCTTGCAGACACTAAACAATCAATACAATCTGCACACTATAGATAGTCAACATCAATAAGATGAAACATGGAAATTAAACAGCCCATTCACCCAGATCTATAGCAGTAACTGAATAATCGTAGCCTGGAATCATAAGGTGGAGGAATTGTTTTCCCTGAAGTATGACAATAAGGACGCATCACCGATCATTGATGCCCTTAGTTGTATCTAATTTTGATAGTGATATTAAGATTTGTTGCAATATTTTCCTTCTTTGGTGGTTCCCTAACAGATCACCAAAATTGATGGAGACGTAAAAGTGTTAACGGATCATGGTGAAGAAGTGGTGGCAGATGTTTGGTGTTTGCTACCGGTAAGTCTGTTTGTTTATTTTCCTTCTTTGGTTTCTTTCTCCTTTTTCTAGTTTTTATTAGACTTCTACTAATTATCCTTATGTTTTTGAAGGTGATTTAAATATGCAATTTTGTATCCATGTACGTAAATGGTATTCTTGTGTCCATGTACCTTATCTGATTTTAGCTCACATCATTTTTGAAAGCATTTAAGCATCGTTTTTGGAAAATTAAATTGTTACTAAATAGCCATATGCAAATTGCTGCATCTGCACTTTTGGAAGCTCTACAGAACCTATTTTCTATTAGCTAGGTTGGTTAAGAGCTTGTGAACATGTTTTTTTATTTATGGGATATTAAAAGGAGATCAAGGGAAAAAATCTGGATTTATGTCAAAGTGTAACTAAATGTTCTCTATAAATGATATAGTTATATACAAAAATACAAAGGTCTGTGCCTTTTTTTATATTGTACTTTTATTTTATAATTACTGTTGTGTATATATATTATGTGGGTACCATGCACATCTAGCTACGTAATATTATATTTGTAGTATAGTATGATTCATTCATCTATAAACAACTTTCTCATTGGAACCAAGTTGTAGAAAAGTTATAGTGAGAGGCAGAACAAAGGCTACAGGGATACTGATGAACATTATTTACTTTCCATGGATAAATCCATGTAAAAGAACTGGTCCTAAATCTGGAGACATAGGTATGCATACACCGTGATCAGCTTTGTATTTTGCATTTGTGGAGCATAGACAATGTCAAGAAGGTTACTCGGATTGGATTTCTTTAGATATTCTGATATATAATAAAGCACCACACAACAAATGCAATGCGTATGAGACCTCTCTTCTTTTTTTAGTTCTTGGTCCTAATGTGGTTTCCTGGATTTACTTTGCAAATGGCTGGATGAGAACTCTCTTCTTTTTGTTTTGGTTGAAACTGGATGAGATCTATCAGATGGGATCAATACGTGATTTCAGTGGATGCCCAAACTTACAGATCATGTATGCATTTCTGCCAATTAAATGTGTTTTTGTATAATCATGTTAATAAAAAGACACATTATGGGAAATTTTGCTATCTTAGGCTTACTACTCCTATCTTGTCCAATGAAATCATAACATTCTTACTCTTCTTGGTAGCACTGTCTTGTGGTGTTGGGTTCTTATCACCCGTTTGCTTGGTGTCCAGTTCTCTCCCAAACCTTATAAATACAGGAAAAACAACAAACTGACAACTACAGTATAGAGATGAAGTGTGCTAAGCCTTTTTTAATCGTAGAGTTTAATTAAGAACATACCTTGCACTGCCTTCACCATTTTTGGATGCCTCAGTTGAGGTACTTGCACTTTTTCTACATAGACCCCCTGTCTGATCTTGTGCTTTGACCTCGTATCTTGGTGCATTTAATTAGACACAAATCTTGACCGATAAGTTGAAAATAGGTTGCATGTAGAACAATAAAATCACTTGACTCACTAATATCCTTCTCTGCAGGATTGATGCTAACATAGATGCAGCTCACCTCACCATGGGGATATTTGGTTTGGGACAGGATCTCGAACATATGTCAAGTGTTGACCATGTTAAGCGTGACATCAGGTAAGACAGCCTCACTATAACATGTACGTTGAATTCATAAGACGTCAGACATTTAACCACATAGGGTAAATATGCATGAAAGGGTTGAATATACAATTTGTTTCCTCAGCAAAGAATCAACACTTGTATTAAGAATTGACTCAGCCACGCCATAAAACAATGTCACTGGCACGGAATGTGTCTCATCCTTGATCTGTAGGCGCAGCTTGAACCTGTTTTTTTTTTCTCTTTTAAGATGGTAGGGAAAGAAATAGGGTCATACATACAACATCACAACACATACTTCATGAAAGTAACCACATGAAAAACAGTCAAATTTGGGCAACCAGAATTTGAAACAGAGAAATACTAAAATGGAAATTAAACTTAGGCAAAACCTGGCTTTTGGAAAATCAACCCTCACATTTTGCATGCGTCGCAAATAAAAAAAAGCTTCTATTGTGTCTTGAAACTTAAGGTTGTAGTGTGAGCAGGGAAGGTTGATCAGAGGTGTGTTGGTTTTGGCTCTATTTATAGGCCGGTGAATCAGTGTCCTACCACTGTCCATGCATTTAAATGGAATTTTGACTGTGCGTTTTATTGATGCAGGAGGCAAACCATAGGATGGAGTGAAATGTAATCGAAGGGATTCAGTGATATTAATTGGTATAATAGTGAAATGTAACCGAAGGGATTCAATGATATTAATTAGAATAATCTTTTTTATCCTGCATTTTTACACCAAAGACAAAAGGGCTTCAGTGATATTTATTTAATTGGTATAATAGTGAAATGTAACCGAAGGGATTCAATGATATTAATTAGAATAATCTTTTTTATCCTGCATTTTTACACCAAAGACAAAAGGGCAGCCGTTCAGTACCCAACTTCTGGCTTCCCACACGTTAATGACGAAATTATAACTGTTATGCCAAAGGGGTAAAGTAGTGTATTGAAATGCATTAATAATCATTTCCTTCATTTTTTTTTCTGTATTTTCATCCTCTTGGTGCGTTGGAGATGGAGAAAAGATTCTAAATGACTTAATTAAGACATACTAACAACAGTAATTAAGGCCCACTAACGGCACAATGTTGACTTTGGGGTATCATTTGCAATTTAGCTGTTACACTGCTATGATGTTGTGAATGGTTTTCTCCTCTTAATGAGAGTGGGGAACATGGATAGACTGGCTAGAGAAGGGGCGTTTCATTTCCCCTGTAAATACAGATTAAATTGCTTTGCAAAATTGCAATTAATTTCATCATAAAGAGGTCAATTAAATAGGCTTATGAAAAAGATAATTAAATAGGTTGAAATTATAATATCCTAAAAACATTGCTATTTGTATAGAATACAGGGCATTTATTGCAACAAAAAACTCTTCTTTATAGTATTATAGTATAGTATAGTATATTATATTATTATATTATTATATTATTATTATTATTATTATTATTATTATATATATATATATTATATATTATATATATATAGTATTATATATTATATATTATAGATTATAGATAGATAGATAGATTATAGATATAGATAGATAGATTTCAATTTCATGCATAGGGCCCACCAATTATAAGCCATGAAAAAGCATTTATTGCCCCAAAATTTTCTATTTTATTGTAGGGAAATTCCGTATGGTGCCCCTGAGTTTTGGGCTTTTCCGGATGGTGCCCTCAAAAAAAACTTATTCCGCAATATGCCCCTGAGGTTTCAAAAAAGTCCGGGACGTGCCCTTCCTGTAATTTCCCTCAAAAGCCTCCGTTAACCCTAAAGCAAACCAGTAAAAAAAAAAAAGAACGGGAACGAAGACGGGACATCGAGGGCGGCGCTTCCGCGGCCGATTGCGGCGGACGAGGATGGAGAGTGAGAATTTAAGGAATTGCCCCTGGATCTGGGTGTCTAAGCTCGAGTCGCTCCCCCAACACCTTAGGTTTCCGAGTCCGTCTCCGATTAGAGTTCCGCAGGAAAACCCTAGCCCCGAGGAGATCGACCGGAACGGTAGCCCGTCGGGAGGGATCGGGAAATGGGACGAGCCTCTCATCCCTCGCCAACAGTTGAGGGTGTTGGTGGAGTCGAAGACGGTGCAGACGTGGTCATCGCCGACGGAGATCTCGCGCAATGTGAGGGTTTGGCTGAAGTAGATCCGTTGTCGCCGGCGACGACTCCGCAGATGGTGCGGGTGGAGGAGACGGCGACGATGGTGGAAGCCGAGCCCAGGCCGTGGAAGGGGTGGAGGATGAGTTTAAAGTTCAGCATAACAACGAGACATAGATTTCAGAAAAACAATTTCAAACTTGGTTCTAATAAAAAAACAAGTTCAAACTTGAAATCAGTAATTAATCAAGTTGCAAACAATATAATGATTTCAAATCAAGCAAAATCCAAATTCGGATCCATGGAAGCATAATAAGTTGAAAGCAAAAACATCAACAAGTCGAACACACTCAACAGAGGTTAACGGAGGCTTTTGAGAGAAATTACAAGAAGGGCACGTCCCGGACTTTTTTGAAACCTCAGGGGCATATTGCGGAATAAGTTTTTTTTGAGGGCACCATCCGGAAAAGCCCAAAACTCAGGGGCACCATCCGGAATTTCCCTTTATTGTATTATAGATTATAGATTATAGATGGTGTCTATAATCAAAACTAATCAATAAAATTATCTTAATAAAGGTGGATAATACAATCCAATTGAAAATTGACACCAGTATTTTTAAATATTATTTTTAATAATCCACTTTAGTACTGTATTTTGATCTGAACCACTTTAGTACTGTACTAGCGAATGACCCGCACCTTGTACGGGGTTGTTTTTTGTTTTTATTATCTTGTATATGAATTCACTATAATAATTATAAATACTATCATGTCTAATTTCTTATAAAATAGTGCATATCTTTTAGATTATAATATAACATAATTCACATATATCATCAAATATTTAAATAAAAATAATGTATTTATATTTTAATTTTTTATACATACATAAACATATATATACCGAGAAAGAATGCAATATAATGAGATGCATTATTAAATTTTATAAAAAATAATAAAAATCTTTTGAATTTTATAGGAAAGTCCATTAAATAATTTATATAAATAAATCAGTCATTTAAAATAAAAATCTGGATTAATATAGTATTAAATTTTTAAAAATTGAGAATATTTAATAAGATAAAAAATCAAACTAAATTATCTTGTATAAATGTTATTATGCTGTAAAAAATAATTATATAATAATTATAAAAATATCAAATAAACATATTCAACGGATCATTATCTTAATAAAAATATATCTTTTATCTATATACATAATCAATGTGTAATGTTATGGATATATTTAGGATAGATATATCATATAAACTTTTTATTCATATTATTATTGGATTTCAATATGATACGGTAGAAAAAAATATTTAATACATTATTGTAATAAATAAAGATGTGACATAAATATAGTGATATAATTTGATACTAATGATGATTTTTGAAAATTTTAGATCAAAGTTACGAAAATAATATATCTTTTGATATAATATTTAAGTAAATGGGTTAAAATGATTTTTTAAAGAAAATATTTAGGATAAATTAATATATTAACTAAATAGTTAACCTTATAATAATAAGATTGAGATTTATTTGTTAGGATAGGAAAGAACTCAAAATTTAAGATAAAACTAATATTTTAATTAAGTATGTATAAGATTAAACTTAAAACTAAGATTGAGAAGATAATTTTTTTCATAAGGGGGTGATGTGGCGGAATTTGATTCCATTTTAATATAGAGTAAGAGATAGATAATAATATCAAATCTATAATAAATAATTTAAATAATGATGAAAAATTACGTACATGCTTTTGGATCATATATTCATATATGATAAATTTACATGTAATAATTATGGAGTAGAAAGATAAATTTTCTAATTTAATAGATAATACTAAAAGATAAAATTTCTAAGTAGAAAGTAGAAATATAAAATTTCCAATTTAATAGATGATAACAAAATTTATATAAAATATATTATTTTAATAAAAGGGGTGATGTGGCGCAATATGGTGGCGAAATTTGCTTCCGCTTTAGTATATAGTAATAGATATAGTTTGGATGATATCACTAATATCAGTTCCCCTCCCGCAGACACCTTGTAATAATTTACCCTCTGCAATTCCTTTTCTTCTCCCTCACAACTTAACCAGCCATGGAATCTTCCCAGGACATATTAGCCGCCGTCGCCGGCGAAACATCGGAGATGGACAGCCTGTTATCCGGGGCGGGCTACCAGGTGTGGACATCGGATCTCCGGCAGGTTGCACACCGGCTGCAATGCCTGGAAAACGCCATGGTCAACGCCCCCTTTGACCCCTCCACCTCCGACGCCCTCGTCCACTACAACCCCTCGGACCTCTCCTCCTGGGCCCAATCCCTCCTTTCCGAAGACCCGACGACGGCCCAATTACCCGGATACGCCACGTGGACGGACCCGATTGCGTGCAGCCCATTGCCCGTGGTCGCCGCGTCTGACGTGGAGGAGGACTCCGGGATACGCCTCGTCCACTTGCTCCTCACGTGCGCCGAGTCCGTGCAACGTGGCGACCTCCCACTGGCCGCTGCCCTCCTCGAGGAACAAATGAAGCCCCTGATGAAGCTCGTGAACACCACGTGCGGCATCGGGAAGGTCGCCGGCTACTTCATGGACGCCCTCTCCCGCCGCCTCTACCACCGCCCGACGCCTCCCACCGCCGCCGCCGGATTCGAGCAGCAGATCCTGTACCACCACTTCTACGAGGCCTGCCCCTACTTAAAATTCGCCCACTTCACCGCCAACCAGGCCATCCTCGAAGCCTTCCACGGCCACGATCGCCTCCACGTCATCGACTTCAACCTCATCCACGGCCTCCAATGGCCGCCGCTCATCCAAGCCCTGGCCCTCCGGCCCGGCGGCCCTCCCTCCCTTCTCACCCTCACCGGGATCGGCCCTCCCTCCTCCGATCTCCAAGACGTCGGGCTCAAGCTGGCCCAGCTGGCCCGCTCCGTCAACGTCCAGTTCGCCTTCCACGGCGTGGCCGCCAGCCTGGAAGACGTGAAGCCCTGGACGCTCCACGTGGCGCAGGGCGAGGCCGTAGCCGTCAACTCCATCATGATGCTTCACCCGCTTCTGGGCCTCGACGGGCCAGCTTGCGCGATCGACTCCGTTCTCGGGTGGATAAAGGCCCTGAATCCGAAGATAGTGACCGTTGTGGAGCAAGAGGCGAACCACAACCGGGCCGGGTACTTGGAGCGGTTCACCGAGGCGCTGCACTACTACTCGACCATGTTCGACTCGCTGGAGGCCTGCCCGTCGCAGCCCGAGAAGGCCCTGGCCGAGATATACATACAGAGGGAGATATGCAACGTACTTTGCTGTGAAGGCCCGGCCCGGGTCGCTAGGCACGAGCCGTTGGCCCGGTGGAGGGCCCGGTTGGACAGGGCCGGGTTCAGGCCGTTGCATTTGGGCTCCAACGCCTTCAAGCAGGCCAGCATGTTGTTGACATTGTTCTCGGCGGAGGGATACTGTGTGGAGGAGACTGAGGGGTGCTTGACTCTTGGATGGCATAGCCGCCCTCTGATTGCGGCCTCCGCTTGGCGAGCTGGGCCCGTTCATCCGCTAATTAGCCCGTGAGTGGGTCCACTTCATCACAATACGGAGTATCAATTATGGGGGGGCCACAAGATAGTGCCCGTATTGATTTGATTGCTACATTGTTTTGATGTTTACTCCATCGAGACTTAAGTTTTGAAAGAGATTTTTCCGCTTTTTGGGGCTTAATTCAATTTACTATGTTGGCAATTTTATAATCCCACACCCTATAGTTCCCAATAAGTTCTCCGAAAACATAATGGGATAATTTCATAATTTAGATGTAAAGTTAAAAAATGATAAAATCGATAGAAAAATTAGATAATAGGGGATAATATATAAAATTAGATGGGGTAATTCTGTATATATATAATACTGAATAAGATTATTATTTTTAAAAAATATCTTCCCATGTCTTCCTTTATTTTTCCTTCGATTCTATCCTGAGATAAATGCTCCAACTGACCCTGAATGAGTTCATAATGCTCCTTTATTAACCAAGGATTGCAAACTTTCAAGTCGATGATATACGAACAAGTTTATCGTTGACATCCAGTCAAGTTCTGTCACAATTTGAGTTCCCGGCCCCCATTTCCAGGCCAAACCCATCAAATGTAATTCGTTTTTTTTTTGGTCGAAATCAAATGTAAATCGTACCCTACCTTTGTGATACCTTTAGATACCATATGTAGCCGGATATTCGGTACTTCTAAAATTATAACTTTGGTATCAAAATCCGTCCTACAAAACCCACTCTTGTATGGTGTATGGATAAAAAACAATGAAACATTAATTCATCAAAGGAAGTGATAATAATTAAACATAAGTCATGCTTAATTAAATCGGGATTAAACAAATCACCGAACCGTGTATTAGTCGAGTCAGTCAACCCGGAAGGTAACAACCCACTAACTTCTGATTTTGAGTTTTTTGAGCTCAAAAGAGCAAAGACAATTTGAAATGGTAAAACACTACTAGTAAATTCACATCCCATATTTAATTGTTTACAAGAAAATTAGAGCCATCTAACATGAGTTGTAGGTCGAGTGGCCAATCACAAAGGCATGCAGAATCTCAGACTCTCAGCACAACTGAAAATCATAGTGGCACTGGGCACCGGGCAACCTTTCTAGTTTCTAGGATGTGGGAATCTTTAACAAGGGGTTCGAGACATTTGATAGCTTCTAAATTTGGTATTTTCCTTGTATAGTTTTATTTTATTACACAATTAAGGAGGCAGGATGAACAAGACGAGGTGAAAATTGAAATAGTGCACCGGCTATGGTTCTTGGAAATTGGGAATTGAAATCGTTTGCTGATTTTTATTATATTGGAGTCGTAAATATATAACGAGCTTGATGGCTCAATTCTATAGTGCTTTTCATGGAGCTCAAGATTTCAACATTGCCAAATCAAAATTAGTTATTGATCGATTTTGAGGTGTCTAGCTTAGTACTACTTCTATTAAATAACCATCTTTTTTTTCAATGAAATAATATACGTACGGTTCTCGTCTCAAGTGAAGTGATGGGAGAAACAATGACTACCTGTATTTTGATATACATATCATTTTTTAAGTGCGTTATGGTTATACATTATGTAATTAGAGATCATATTGCACCACTTCTAGAATGTTATGGTTACGTCAAGATGACCCTTTATCCCTATATTTATTTATTCTAACTGCTAAAGTTTTAGCTCGACATGAAACCGTACTTCAGAGAGCTAGAATGCTCGAATGCCAAGAGCAGCATTGGAATCCAAATATCTAGGGGAGGAACAAAGATCTCGTTTCTAGCCTATGCGGATGGCATCATCATCTTTTCCAACATGAAAAACTATACATGCCAAATCATCAAATCAATCTTGGAAGATTTTTGTAAGATTTGAGGACAAAAGGTGAATTGCAATAAGTTTGCATTCCAAGTAACAAAAAATTAAAACAATTCAACAAAAAATCAAATCAAACATATCTTACACATAACCAACACAACAACTCTGGATAAATACCTAAGATGCCCATCATTAATGAGAGGGTCACTAAAAGTACTTTCAACGATATAACCCTCAAAAAATAATCAACTAGCGAAATGGAAGGCCAACACCCTTTCCCAAGAAGGACGCAAAACACTTAAAAAAATAAACTTATCAGCCCAACTATAATCTGATGCACTTTTTTACCTCCCAAAATCGTTCCATAATGAGCTAGACAAAACAAACGAGATTTTTTTTGAATAAAGATAAGGGATACAAACCACGCGCTAATAAGCTGGAGTTTAACATGCTTCATAACCAGGGAGGTCTCAGCATTAATAAAGCAGATGATATGAATCAAGCCCTACAATTAAAACTAATGTAAAAAGTCGTTGCTGAACCAACCAACATCTGAGTTAAAATAATATCAGAAAAATACTTGAGGAAACAAAACTTCTTCAATTACAAAAAAACAAACCAACACTAGCTTCCTGTCAATGGTCCAAATTGATGAGCCTTCACAAACTCTTCGTTTCTGGACTACAATGGCAAGTGGGGGACGACAAAACCATTCGCTTCGGGAAAGACTACTGGACTAATGAAGAGACTTTGTCTCCGAAGGACGATCTTCCTTTTGAAGTTAACCAAGAAGAATCATTAAGCAGATGCATTAAAGACGAACGGTGCTCCAACCGGAAGTCGCCGAAAGGATTGCATATGGAAATCTAATGTTCATCCATCATAGTATGGTGAACCATTTCTTAACCTTTTGTTGTTGTTCCTTTGTGTATATAATTAAGCAATATAAGGGCTATAAATATTAGAAGGATTTTTCGATCATGTGTCCTAAGGGATTTACTATTTTCTTTTTAGGATTTTCGTTTTAGTTTTTGATATGATTATAATGTGCCTTTAGGATACATATTAGAAAAACCTATATAAGAAATGTCTAACTTTTTCAACATGAGTAATGGACATTCATTCATAAGTAATATTGTAGACATGTAAGTAGTATTGTAACATGTTGCACGAAAATGTAAATGAATTTTAGAAGAAGCAAACAACCCATAAATTATATTATACCAATCTACATGAGTACAAATATTTCACGGCTGTTATATATGGTGATCAATCTCAGCATACACAAGCAGTCACATGTCCTCTTGTTGTAAAGACTAGGGATACGTTCTTGAACTACAACTCTAGCTCAAAACATGTCTAAAGCTAAACGGGTAAACTTACTAAACAACATGAGTTCCATCAAACTGATCGATCGAACTCATTAGTTTATAAGAAGGCAACCTATGCAGCCGGGGCATAATCGTAGCCGCCATCGTCGTCGTCATCGTCTCCTTCAACTGCCGGAGTGTAGCTGTAGCCTCCGCCATAAGTAGGTGCCTTGCTCAAGAGCAACCCAATAGCCTCAGAGTTAACAAGAGACATTTTTTTAAGTGTGAGTTTTATGCTTGTTAGCAATGTACGTAAGACTTTGTAGTAGTAAGCTGGATGTGCTCTTGGATTTGCAAGGTTGCAGCTTATATATAGAAAAGAGTAAAGCTACAACATGGAGATCGAACAAGGAGACAGTGTTCATCAAGCGGTCCACATGGAGAACAAGGCGCGCTACTATGCTAATGAGGTAGAGCACAAGGCTCCACATGGAGAACGTGTGTGATGCTCACTAGAAGTGAGCATGGTCTATTTCGTGGTCCATCCACATAAGATTTTCCAATGTAAGTTAAGAGAAATGTTGGTAGACAAGTGGACGACACAACTCATCAACTAGCTAGCTAGATTAATGTTGCCATAAGGAGAAAGAATAAGCATCTTATCTTTCTCTTTATGACTTTATGGTAGTAAATTTTGTTGTTAGGCATTATATATTGATGCTATGCTCACGGAAGATAATAATTAAGCTCCCTGGCATTTGAAAAGCTACAACATTTGGCAACAATTGGGAGTCATGCTTTGAAATTGGTCAAGCTCGGGTCGGTCAATAATAGGCGAGCTAGAGCTTGAAATCTTATTTGAGATCGATTCATTTTAAGGCTTGCAAACAGCTTGTTTACCTCATCATTTATGCAAATGAAATGCATATCAGACTACGTAGTTTAAGAGTTACCACCAAAACCATGTAGTTCTACTTAAAGTGCGTTATATATAAAAATACGGTGGAGCTTGTTTATGAACATATAATTGAACCTTTTTTTTTATAAACAAACAAGTCGAGTTTTCTTGTGTTCAAGCTTGACTCATTTATCTTTCGAGCGTTATAATTATGTTCAAGCTTGGTTAATATACGACTGGAGTGGAACACGAAAGAGGATTAAATAAAGGTGAATGTTGAGCATGAACGGCTAGTTCACTTATTACCCGAATCCTAATAAAGTAACTTGTTCCTTTTCTTTTCATTTCATGCACTCATAAATCTTAACCTCCATTTCAATGTGTTTGATTCTGATCTTGATGGCAAATTACTGATACCAATCTGTTGAGATTAAACTTATATCCCACATCGGGATTTAGAACCTAAACCACCCACCATATAAGTACATGGGTTACTTTCGACCAAAAAAAAATAAGTACATGGTTACTCCCCCTATAGTCAATTGGTTTTAGGGTGGAACCTCATGTGCTTATGTGTCGGGCTTACCGCGCATATACGCACGAACCGACGTGTGAGCCTCCCACGTCATATATGACCCACCGAGATTTAACATGGTATCAGAGTCTGTTCGGTCCGGGTGCCAACTTCCTGGTCTATTTGACTAGTCAGCCTTAAGGCACGAGACGTCAAGTGCAACCCGCATATTGCGGGACCAGACACCCACGTCATATATGGCCCACCGAGATTTAACATCGAAGGACCATGACGACTAAAACGCATTGATAGTGCCTTCCTTTTCGTTTCTTCTTATCTTTCTCTTTATGAATTTAGTCGGGTTGACCGATGAGATTTATCTTCATTCCAAGGCACTTACATCGGTCAATAACTCAATATGACCGATGGCTCATCGGTCACTTTGACCAATAATCCGTCAGTCATCATGACCTATGAAAATGGTAAAAAACAACGTCAACCTTCTACCACTATAATATGGAATGAGATAACCCTAACTGTTTTTTTTAGAAAGTTATATAAATCTTTTTTTAATCAGCTTGAAAATACATCTTTAGGAAACCGATGTAAAAGAGATGTTATCATTTTTCTATATTAGATAAAGGTTTTTATATCAATCAAGTTAATAAAAATTTGAGGGCGGACTTTACATCGTGTTTCCCCCTACTTGTTGTTTTGTCAAGGACCTTTAGTGACGGACGCTTTTCAAAGGAACCGTTGAGGACGGACATTACCACCTCTAGCCTCCCCAAAATTTGGCCCCATCCCACATATTTACCTCGGTAAAAAGACATCTTTAGAAACTTGGCATCATAGACTTGCTCACCCTCATGAATCTTCTTTTAGGTTATTTAGTTTCTAAGTTTAATTAACCCGTTTCAGGCAATAAATTATCTACTATTGGTGAGTCCTGTCAGCTAGGGGAATGTCATCAACTTCCCCTCAACCATATTCATGAATCTAGTTTGCATCCTTTTGAATCGATTTCTGTTAACTCTTTCAATGACAACAAAAATTTTATTATTTTTGTTGATGGTTGTACCGAATTTGTTTGGATTTTCTTCTAGTCACAGGTCCTTGCCACATTCAAAATGTTTAAGGCTATGGCTGAAACTCAATTTAACACTAAAATAAAGCAATTACAATCCGATCGGGGAGGGCATTACAGGTTGGTCTCTTCATACTTGCAAACTCAAGGTATAATCCATAATTAAGGTTTCCTATCCTCATACTCAATTTCAAAATGGTGCTGCTGAAAGACGTTATAGAACTACAGTTGAAAAAGGTTTGTCTCTTCTCGATCATGCTAATATGGCTAATTCTTTTTAGAAACATGTCTTTCACACTAGCGTCTATTTACACAATATATAGGACTTTAACTCCAATGCTGCAATATAAATCACCTTTTGAATGCTTGTATTGCAAAACACCTTATTACTTCTTTCTTAGATCGTTTGGTTGTCTTTGCTATCCTTTGTTCAGACCTTATATAATGCTAATAAACTTGAATATCAGTCTTCTCCTTATATCTTTGTCGGTTATAGTTTTCAACATAGAGGTTATCAAAGGATAGCAAATTTTGGCAGGAAAATATCAATTAGCTTGAGAAGAGACAAATATCCAATAAACTATTGTATCCAAATCCACATCAGTGCAAGCTGCTTTGGTGATCGACGTAACGGGTTACATTCTTGATACAACAACTCTCACTAAAAAACAAAAGAAGGAACTGAAGCTAAATGGATACATACTAATTAAACAACATAGCTCCATCTAACTCAACTTCTTGGTGCATGAAAATGAACCTATCTAGGCAGCTGGAGTGTAATCGTAGCCACCGTCGTCGTCGTCGTCATCTCCTTCGACTATTGGAGTGAAGTTGTATTCACCCCCATAAGTACGTGTCTTGCTCCAAACCATCTCAATGGCCTCAGAGGTAACAAAAGACATTTTGCAAGTGTGTGCTACACTAGCTTGTTTAGAAATGTAATTAGGCTGGTTGTGTTTTGGATTCACTAGGTTGATGATGCTTAATTATATATACAGGAAAGCTTGAATGTGTAAGGAAGTATGAGCATATCAGACACATGTCAAACACAAGGCCAACGTGTTTATCGAGAGCTTGAGTGAGGAGAGGTCTTGTTGATCGAGTAGCTAGCAAAGCATATTAGCTCGTTCCTCCTGAAAGAAGTCATATATGTGGCTGGGCTGATTATTTGCAGCTTCTGAATATTCTGCTAGTATTCTGCTCCAGGGCACAAGACTCCACATGGAGAGCGTGTGTGAAGCTCACTAGGAATTCTCCAGCCACTTAGATTTCCAATGCTAGAGTTGAAGTGGTGCAATTGCTGGATTGATGCCCAAAAATTAAAATAGAAAGAGGCATCTTAGCTTTCTCTTTACGGGATTTTTTGGTCTTGTTGGGGTCCTTACAAGTTTCAACTTATTACACCTTTCTTTTCCTACCTAGGGTAGTAAGGGAAACACTTAGTTATAATAGGTTTTGTGGTATAAGGTGTGGATTAAAGGAGATGTTGGGTTCAAAGTAATCAATGGTGATTAATTAGACAAGATAGTAAGAAAAATAGAGGAGGAGATTAGATTAGTGGGGCATTGATTTTAGAATGGAAGGTAATGGGTTTTTAGGAGGGGATTGGATTGAAGATTCACACTGAAAACCCACAATTTTTTCGATGGAAGTTCCATGATTTTAGAGATTGACAAGTTGTGAGAAGCTTTGTAAAAAAAAATTACATTAAAATTAAAAAACCATATTAGTATAGCCTGAATATTTATCATCCAATGTTTGAATAACTATATACAGTTGGTTTGAGAAATTACAATATTTTGCTTTTCGCGGAGGCGTCGATTGAGCAAATGAAGATCATTAAGAGATGTTTGGACTGTTTTTGTTCGGTCTCGGGTCAGAGGATCAGCATCAGGAAGTCAAAAATTTATGTGTCGGAAAATGTTAGCCGAAGAGTGAAGAGGCAGCTGAAAAGAGAGAGCGGTTTTGATGTTACATCCGACCTTGGGGTGTACCTTGGTATGCCAATTCTTCACAAAGCTGTTGACAAGAAGACGTTGGACTTCTTGGTGGAGAAATTCAACAAGAAGCTTACGGGTTGGAAAGCGAAGACACTTAGCTTTGCGGGACAAACCACGTTGATAAAATCGGTCCTAAATTCGATCCCGGTGTACTCCATGTCCTCTGCCCTGATCCCTAGTAGTACTTGCAAGAAGATAGACAAAATCAACCGAAGATTCTTATGGGGTGGCTCCAGCTTGCAAAAGAAGGTTCATAAAGTGGCTTGGGACATTGTCATTAGACCAAAAAGTGCTGGAGGTCTTGGCATCAAGTCCGTGAAGGAGCTGAATTTGGCTTTGCTTGGAAAATTGGGTTGGAGGTTCCTGCAGGAAGACGGTAGCTTATGGGTTTCGGTTTTGAGTAACAAGTATGTAGGGTCGGCTATGGGAAAGTCGGCTTATTGTTCGAATATTTGGAGGGGTGTGAGAAAAGGGCTGAACGATGTGGTTTTCCCTAACACAAGATGGTTGCTGCGAAATGGAAGATCCATCAACTTTTGGAAGGATGTTTGGCTTACAAGTGAGCCCCTGCATGATATGGTGCTGAGTGAGCTGGATCAAAACACGATGGAGAAGGTCGTTAGTAACTACTGGATTGAAGGTGTCGGTTGGAACTGGCAGAGTCTGTCGAATTTGTTGCCAGCGAAGGTCCTGATGTTGTTGGCGGTTGTTGCTATTGATCCCGAAGACAACACTATGGAGGATGATTTGAGTTGGCAGCTGACCCCCGATGGAAATTACTCGGTTGTTTCAGGTTACAACATATTAATGAAGTTTCAAGACTTGTGCTCTAATGATTTCGGTATTTTCAGCAGGTTGTGGAAGTCGAGAGTCCCGGAGAGAGTCCGATCTTTTTGCTGGCTGGTGTGTATGGGGGGAGCCATGTCAAACATGGAGCGAAGGCGCCGCCATCTTACCGACGACGGGAGCTGTGCTCTTGGCTGTGGCGAGGATGAGACTTTGGAACACATGCTGAGAGATTGCAGTGAGGTAAGGGTTATGTGGGTTAAACTTCTTCCGACTAATGCTCCTGTTGATTTCTTTCAGGTCAATTTCGCCGCCTGGTTTCGCAAGAACCTGTCAATGGGTATAATCTTGGGCGAAATGGACTGGATTGAGGTCTTTATGACGGGAATTTGGTGGTCGTGGAAGTGGAGGATAAATAAGGTGTTTAGAGAAGCGGCTGCCCCGATTGATCGGGCGAAGTTTGTTCATGAGAGAGCGGCAGAGTCGGTTCGGGCTTTGAATCAGGGGCCAGAGGCAAGGAGCGGAGGAATCAGTGGGTAGAGGCAAGGAGCTGCGGAAGAAATCATGGTTATGTGGGAACGGCCGGAAGAAGGGTGCATGAAGATCAACACCGATGGCGCGGTGAGAGACGGAGTTGCAACGGCTGGAGGCGTAATTCGGGATGACACAGGTAAGTGGATTGGGGGCTTTGTGCATAACATTGGGGCCTGCTCGGTCCCAATGGCGGAATTGTGGGGAGTGTATAATGGTTTGAAACTTGCTTGGGAGATGGGTTTTCGTAATGTGTCTCTTGAGTCGGACTCTCAACTTGCTATACACTTTCTCAATTCGGGTGTGCAACAGAGTCACCCTCTTAGTAGCTTAGTCAATAAATGTCTAGGCTTCTTGAGTAGGGATTGGACTATCCAATTCCGTCATGTGTATCGTGAGGCGAATTCCGTAGCGGATAGCCTCGCTTCGTTAGCTTTTACTTTTCCTATAGGATTTCATGTATTGAGTGCCCCGCCTGAGGGGATTTCTATTATGCTTTCTGACGATGTAAGGGGTCGGGCTATCCCCCGCTTGAGGACTACTTTGCTCATTTTATTTTCGTATTAATAAAACGCTCCTTGCGAGCCGGAGAGTACCGTCTCTCCTTCGACCAAAAAAACAAAGTTGAAAATGTTTATTGGCATATTTTTACTTGTTTACTTTACATCCTTGCGCTCTAATTGTTTAGTTACATTGGTTCATTTGCTCTAGTGCATTTTTTATCCAAGAACTATTGATGCTCAAGATAATGCTCTCATGCAATCATGCTATGATCAACAAGTGCGAGGAGTTATTGAACTCTTGACAAATTAAATCAAGCACATTGCCCGAAGCGAGAACCACATGTAAGACCCAAGGTCTTGTAAGCGTTATCTCATGCCAATGAGAGAAGATCTCAGGAGGTTACCCATCCTATAGTAGTGCTCTCACCCCTGCATGCTTAATTTCCAAGTTCTTTGACCTCACTCGAACATTAAATAGGAAGACCTCTTGTTGACATGTTGCACACCTCAATTCCTTATGAACTATCGGGGTGTTATAATATCTCTACTTATGCACTTGATGACCTCCTCAAACCCCAAGGATCGCCCTCTTGGTCAAGTAAGTGTCCTCCGAGCCAAGCCAAATCGTCCCCTAGAGTCGGCTATATTACCATTTGTAAGACCCAATCTCTTCGAAGCGTTATCTCATACCATCGTAATAACTTCCTAGGAGTTTCCCCATCCAATAGTACTCGATCTCTCCCTTACACACTTGACTTCTAAGTTCTTTGTCCACTCAAACAAGAAAAAAGAAGAACATTTATTGACATGAAAAACACCTCAATCCTTTATAAACTATCAAAATGATACAAATCAGACATCAGATTGGCCTACTACCTTTAGGGACACTTGTACCAGGGCTTTATTTATTAATCCTCCAAATAAATGTATTACTATTCTGGAGACTGATAAGTTTACGAGTAAGAATATGTAGCTTTTTCATAATACGTAGCTTTAAAGAAACTTGTAATTTTATTACTATCCTTTATGACAAAAAGAAAACTAGATCGGAACATTTTTGCTAAGATAGAGATGGACTGAAATTGAGCAAGATAGAGATGGACTGAAATTGAGAGCGGATATTAGCGTGGAGTACGCGTCTCACGCGCGTTCTCCCTTCTGTGAGTTGAGTGTGCCCGTCCGGCCGGCCGCCGCCATGGGAAAGAAGCGCCAGTCGAAGAAGCTTTCCGCCTTGTCTCCGTCAAGCTCCAAGCAACCTCCCTCCTTGCCTTCTTCCTCCAATCCCAGTCCCTCCTCACCTAATGACTCCGATAGCCCTTTTTCCCCAATTCCTGATGATTTAATTAGGAGCAATAACTCCAAATTTCTCAAAACCCCTATTTCCCCCCAGCTCATTAATGCCTCTGGTATTAATGCCGATCCTTTCTCTTTTCCCACCCCACCAACTACCATTAACTCTCCCTCTTTACCCAGATCTACTACTCCATTGTCTCCTGAAACATTCCCCCCTCTTAAAGTTCCCACCTTTCCAAATCTTGAATCCTCCAAACCGGCTCTGGTCCCCACCGTTGACATCTCCCCACCGACCACGGGTCCCGCTCATGGATGTCCTCTTCCCACTAATCTCCATCTTCCCGGCCCGTGTCCTGTTGACCAAACTGCCCCTCCATCCTCAGTCAACTCTTCCCCTCCTATCTCTTCCCCTGCTCCCTCGAGCCCCGCGCCAAGGGTTGTTGCCCCTCCCGACGCTCCGTCGTCTGAAGCTCAGCGCCAGGGATCGTCGCCCAACCCGTTACCGGCTCCATCCTCAAACCCTCCTCTGTCTTATCTAGAGGCGGCGAGTGGTCGGCCGAGACCCATATCCAACCTGGCCCTCCACTTCATTGAGGGTTTTGAGTCAGGGGAAATTCCGTTCGATGACAATGATATTGTGGATCAGGTTCTGAAATGGAACCTTACCCTGGTCGGGGCGCCGTTGGGTGAAAGGGTCTCCTTCCGGTTCATGGAGCGTTTTGTTGCTGCTAACTGGTCCGGCATTATCCTCCCTAAAATCTCCCTCAACGACAAGGGCTTGTTCATCTTTCGGTTCTCTAAAGAAAGTGACCTCCTTGCTATCTTGGAAAAATGCCCCTGGTTTCTTCCGGGTGACAAACCTTTCATCATGAAGAGATGGATAGCTGGAATGCCTCTCGACCTATCCTGCTTGAGTTCCATCCCCATTTGGGTCTCTCTTCCCGACCTCGATGTCAGGTTCTGGTCAGACCTTATGTTAAGTAGGATTGGCTCTTCCATCGGCAAGCCTATCCAAATGGACAAACCAACAGCTTACGAAGATCGCGCTTCCTCTGCGCGTATTTTAGTGGAAGTCTCTGCTGACTCTGATTTGAGAAGAGAGATCGTTATTCGATCCAAAGATGAGGTCATACGCCAAATCTTGGTCTATGATTGGCTCCCCACCCACTGCCCTTCTTGCAAGATTTTTGGGCACAAGTCTGGAGAATGTCCCAGGCCAGGTCCTCCTCCTACCGCTCAGAAGCGCAGACCAGGCTTTGCTCCTCCAATTCAACGGAGCTTCGTTCGTTTGCAGCCCTCCACTCTCCCTCCTCTCCTCCCAACACCACCTTCTTCAAGTTTGAGCAATCCTCCAATACCTGAACCCTCTCAAAAATCCCCTGATCCCTCCTCAAGCCTGCTCCAATCTCAAACTGCGGTCCCCTCGCATACTCCCTCTTCTGAGGCGATCGCCTCCTCCTCTGCCCCTCTGCCCACCTCTCAAAATCAACCTCCGCCCATCTCTCAAAATCAACCTCCCCATAGCGAAATAAAAAGCGCCGCCCCCTCTTCTGATTTGCCCAAAGCGAGAGTTGATAGAATAACCATTCGTCAGCGTCTTCGATCAAATTCCTCCCCTCCTAACCACCGCTCTACTGGGATTCTCCCTAACCAATCTACTCCGCCCAACTCCCGCTCAAGGAGCGCCTCTCCCAACCCAACTCTCTCCAATGTTTAACACCCGTATTGGCTGCTGGAACTCTCGGGGACTTAACCACTGTCGCAAGCACTCGGCGGTCTCCGAGCTCGTTCGCCATCACTCCTTAAGCCTTCTTGCTCTCCTGGAAACCCATGTCACCCTTGATAATCTCCCCTCCATTGTCAGCCGCCTTGTTCCTGATTGGAACCACCTCTCCAATGCTAGTCCTACTTCCTATGCTCGTATTCTTCTTCTCTAGGACCCCGCAAAAACCTCTCTCTCTGTTTTGCACCACACTACCCAATTCATCCACTGCAAAGTTACTGACCTAAGCTCTTCTTCCACCTTCCTCACTTCCTTTGTCTATGCTTCTAAACATCATTCTGATAGAGTTGCCTTGTGGCAGGACATTCGCACCCTCAATTCCTACACCTCTGAACCTTGGCTCTTGTCTGGTGACTTTAACGTGGTCCTCAATCTTGGCGAGAAAATCAGTGATCGAAACCCCCCTTCCCAAATTAGTTCTGAGCTCTCCTCTTGTCTCGATGATTCGGGCCTTTTTGACATGAACTTTAAAGGTGCTCAGTTCACTTGGAACAACAAGCAATCCAACGGAAATCGAATTTGGTGCAAGCTTGACCGAACCTTGATCAATCGAGATTGGCTGCTGGCTTTTCCTTATGCCTCCACGTTTTTTGATAACCCGGGAATTTCTGACCACAGCCCATCGATTGTCTCCTTCCCTGATTCTCCTCTGAGCAAGAAAATCCCTTTCAAATTCTCTAATTCGTGGGCGAGCCATGAGCTTTTTCTCCCTATTGTTGCTGAAGTTTGGAATATCCCAATTTCAGGATTCAACATGTTCAAGCTTGTCTCTAGGCTGAAGCTTCTTAAGCCTCGACTCAGGCGATTCAGTAACGGCAACATCGAAACCATTTCTGAGCGTCTCAAGACCAACAAGGCCTCTCTTAACCTCCTCCAAACCAACCTTCAAAATCAACCTCTTAACCCCTCCCTCCACTCTCAGGAAGCAGCCCTTATTCATCAAATCATTGCCGACTCCGATGCCCTCACCTCGATTCTTCGCCAACAAGCCAAACTCCATTGACTCAAGGGTGGAGATCAATGCTCCTCTGTTTTCTTCAACTCCATCAAGCAGAGGCACTCTAAGAATTTTATTAGCTCCCTCTTTGACCAGCAGGGAACCTTAATTTCCTCCCCCATTGACCTTCAAATTCACATTGTCCAATTCTTCTCCACCCTCCTGGGATCCCAATCCAACCCCCCCCCCCTTTACCCTGAACATCACCTTTCTCCTGGCCTCATGATCTCTCCCTCCCAAGCTAACCACCTTCTTCACTTCTTCTCTGACCGGGAAATCAAGGACGCAATCCTTGGCATGGACCCTAACCGATCCCCGGGGCCGGACGGCTTCAATTCTTTCTTCTTCCGTAAGGCTTGGAGTGTTGTGGGGACAGATGTCTTGAATGCCATCCATGATTTCTTTCGAACAGGCCGCCTTCTTCGTCAAATTAACCACACCATAATCCACCTCATCTCAAAAGTTCCTAACCCGAGCCACATCTCTGATTACCGTCCCATCTCTTGTTGTAACACCCTCTACAAAACCATCACCAAGCTCATTGCCGAGCGTATCCGCATCATCCTTCCTGAGATCATCTCTGACTGTCAAGGAGCTTTTGTTCCCGGTCGGTCGATAAGACACAATATTCTTCTCTGTCAAGAGCTTTTCAAGCATTATGGGCGACGTAATATCTCTCCTCGGTGTGCAATTAAAATTGACTTCAAGAAAGCTTTTGACTCCGTCGAGTGGCACTTTGTTGAGCATGTTCTGCACTTCTTCGGCTTCCCTTCAATGATCATCGGTTGGATCATTACTTGCATCTCTTCGGCGACTTTTTCCATCTCCATCAATAATGAACCTCATGGTTTCTTTCCGGGCACTCGAGGCCTCCGCCAAGGGGATCCCCTCTCACCCTACATTTTTGTCCTCATCATGGAGTACCTCAGCCGGATGCTCCACTTGTTGGGCCACGACCCCTTGTTTAGCTGGCATCCCAGGTGTCGTGGCGCTTCGATCAACCACCTTTCATTTGCGGACGATCTCATTATTTTCTGCAAAGGTGATGTCCCCTCTCTTCATGCTATCCTTGGTATCTTGAATTCTTTTGGTATCATGTCTGGCCTCAAAGCCAACCACGACAAAACCTCCATTTTCTTTGGAGGAGTGGATGATGCCACTTGCCAGCTCATGTTGAATATCTCTGGATTTTCTCTTGGCTCCCTGCCTATGCGTTACTTGGGTGTTCCCCTCGGGTCTCGCAAATTGCTGTCTAGAGAATATGCGGACCTCATTCAGAAGATGACTTCTAGGATTCAGTCCTGGACTGCAAAAAACTTGTCTTATGCCGGTCGATGTCAGCTCATTCGTTCGGTTCTTTACGGGATCAGCTCTTTCTGGTGTAATGTGTTCATCTTCCCCAAAGAAGTTCTTGAGCAAGTCCAAGCCATCTGTCGTTCTTTCCTCTGGAGCGGTTCTTCTTCTTCCAAAAGCAGCCCTATCTCTTGGGATAATGTCTGTCGGCCTCGTGACGAAGGTGGGTTAGGTTTTAAAGAGCTTTTGGCTTGGAATCGAGCATGCTTTCTTAGAACTTTTCTTGACCTCCAGGGACCGCCTAGTAACATCTGGTCTCGATGGGTTGCGTCGTCTACCCCTGCGCCTATCGACTTCTGGACAGTGCCGGCCAAGAGTAGTGATAGCTGGGGTTGGCGCTCTATCCTCCATCTCCGTGATAGCCTCCTTCTCAATCTCTCCCCTGATCTGATCATTGAGAACATCACCAATCCAGATGGCTCCTTCTCCTCCAAAAATGCTTACAACCTCACTCGCTCGAGAGGAGATCATTGGATCTGGGGTCGGGTCCTCTGGAATGGCCTCCATACGCCTAAATGCTCTTTTATCTCTTGGATGGCCCTCCACCAACGTCTCCCTACCCGTGACAGAATCAGTCGGTGGTTCCCTATTCCTTCCACCTCTTGTGTTCTTTTCAATCAAGCCGATGAGAGTTCGGATCACCTTTGGAATCGATGCCCTTTCACTCAGTCAGCCCTCAGTGACGTCCTTGACTGGCTCCAAATCACCTATAGAGCCCCCTCGATCCATGGGTGGTTTGAATGGATCCTTCATCATCATCATCGCAAGCGCAACGTGATCTCCAACCTTATTGCAGCCAGCTTTACCGCCTTCATCTACTTCTCTTGGAAGTGTCGTAATGATGCCATCTTCAACAACATCACCCCCTGTGCCAGAGCTTGCTCCCGCAATATTATTGCTCACTTGCTGAATTGTTTGGCCGCTCATAATTTAAAACGTCCTTGTACTGGAGGTTTTCCTCTATGAGTGCTCCATCTTTCTTCTCTTTTGTGTTTCTTCCCCTGTAACTTTTGAACTTTCTTTGTATTTTGATTTCTCAGTTTATAAAAATTTTGCCTTTTCGAAAAAAAAAAACATTTTTGCTAAGATCTTGAAAATAAGTACCTAGTTTTTGAATTGTATATGTGTAAATATAAATAGGGAGACAAGAGTTGCTTCTTGAAATGTAGAATAATGATAAATAGTACAAATCTCGTACCATGTACGGGTACGTAATATGATTATATAAACCCGTATTAATTGACTCTGGACCGAATTTTGACTCGAGTCTGTTTTTTCCTAGATAATGTATGTATAACCCAAACCCGACGGGTCCAAATATAAACCTATTGAACTATATACATATTTTGTTTTTGTTTTATAATTTAAATTATAGAATCTATTATTTTAATTAATTATTTAGAATCTTAATAAAAGATTAAAAAATCTCTTTTATCAAAAATGAAAAACGCTTAATAATTTGAATGAAAATGATATTTTTTAAAAATACTAAAAATAGGTAAGATATCAAAAATTGGATAAGATATTAAGTAGATATACAAATAATTTTTATAGGATACAATTAAAAAAATAAAATCATTATTTTTCAGGGTGGATGGCGTGACACAAATTTTAACAAAGACTTGAGTTCTGCTTTATAATTACTAGCTTAACCTGTCGTGCCATGCACGACTATTTTACTTAAAAATATTAAAATAAAATTATATATTTTATAATTAAATACTTATATGGTAAATATTATATAAGTTTTAATATATATAAGACATAATTTGTTCACTCATTTTTATATATATATGTATATATTTTATAAAACCTGATTATAAGAATACAATTTGATACTTTACTTACAACTTTTATCATATATTAATAACGACTATCATAAATGTAAATATAATTTAAAAAATTCATCAACTGATAAATTGATAAAGTTTATAAAAATTTAATAGAAAATGTCGGAAACCAAAAATTTACTTGTATTAAAGAAATAATTTGAATCCAATGATCATAGATTTTTCTTAATTTGTTTGTGAAAGATTTTTCCCTGTAATGCTTTAAGAATTAATAATTGACAAAAGCTTTTTCTTATAAGTAGATAAGAAGAAATTCAATAGGAAAACCCTATATAATGCGAATAATAAAAATTAGTTTTTTTTATATAAGAGGTAGAATCAAAGTTAATGTAGTGGTTCAAAAACGATCACTTGTATTTTTGTATTAGGAAAATAAGGGGTGTTTGTATGATTTGAGAAAAATTGTGGGATTATTTTCTAAATCAATATATAAATCAAAATTGCTATTTGGCTAAAAAATCAAATTTG
The DNA here is from genome assembly GCA_934048045.1 of Polygonum aviculare. Lineage (NCBI taxonomy): Eukaryota > Viridiplantae > Streptophyta > Magnoliopsida > Caryophyllales > Polygonaceae > Polygonum > Polygonum aviculare. The sequence continues at coordinate 19,325,915 of OW204031.1, forward strand.
TTATCAAGATAGAAACAAAATCATATATAATGGGTAAGAAAATTTAGTAGATCATGTAAATATAGAAAATAATTAACTTAAGCTTAAAAATGCTAAATTTATACAAGTAAATCAAATAATAAAGTAACAAAATTAGTCATTCTATTCAAAAATAATTTAAAAATTTATCTTAAAATTTCTAAAATACAAAATGAAGCATTACAAAATAGTACACGGCAATACCATAATCACCAGTTTAATTCCATGTATATGTACGCATCCAGCTAATGTTATGAATTCAGTATGATAATTAAGGGATTTACAACCGGCAATTATTACGATTAATATAAAATTGAGAATTGGATAATTGAGAGAAATAAAAGATATAAAGTTGTTATTACGGATATTTCACGTGGTAACCCTGAGGTATTGCATAATTCACAAGGTGTACTAAAGATTGGTATATTTCATACGGTAACCCTAAACTTTATTCCAAATTTGTTTTGTACCCAAAACGTTAAACTTAATGGCTAAAAGTGCTTCAAATTTTTTTTTTAAAAAAAAAGAAATAAAAAAAGGTTAAAATGCGTTAAATTTGTTAGAAAATCAGAGTTTGCCATCACTATTTGAAGACGATCTTGCCGATGCTTGTTTGTGACATCGACGGAGCCCATGGTGGTTTTGTCGTTTGAACTTTGAAGAAGGTAATTCAGTGGTGGCTGACGAACAACACAAAAGGCATCGCTTCTCTGCGTGGGTAGATAGGTGGAGGATCAAAAGAAAGCATCATCATCAGTACACATTGAAGCTAACAAGTAACAACAACAACAGGGTGTTCCCGTGCATGTTCTACAACCGCAAGTTCTACAGCTCCTAGGCATTGGGCGGCCACTAGAACGCCCACAAAAAGGAGAGGACTTTAGCCCGGAGGACCAAGGGCTCCTCTGCCCATAGCCCCTTGCACCACCGCTACGTACTACCCGCAGCCGTTGTACATAGCGGCCGCCACCTCTGCCCACCACGGCCAGCAGCCGCCACCTCTGCCCACCACGGCCGCTTCTTGAATTTCTTCGGGCGTGGCGGGGCCAACAACAACAACGGCCGCTTCATGCCTAGAATTAATAATATAGGCGGTGTTGATCGATCATGGTGCAGTTTTGGTGAACCCCCCAAACAACAAAAATGCGAATTTGCTAGGGATTGATGCCACTAATGAAGATTTTCAAGGTAAAATTAAGGATTCTAATTGATTTAGGTCTAGCATTAATTTTAAAAAAGTTAACAATGAAAAGTCAGGTTTAATATTTTTGGATATAGGATGAAATTGGAATAAAGTTTAGGGTTACCATATGAAATATACCAATCTTTAGTACACCTTATGAATTAAGCAATACCTCGGGGTTACCGTGTGAAATATCCGTTGTTATTATCTATTTGAGTTGGAAAAAAAATTAAAATCAAGCGGGGCCAGAATCAACGTGGTGGCTCGAAAACGGTCGGCTTTTATAATATATATATTGATGATTGTACTCCATTGTAGATAAGGTGAATGTTGATTTTAGAGAAAATCCAACGTTATCAACTAATTATACTTGGTAAAACTTCTCCCTCTATGTTTTTTACTTAAATAAGTCCAATGATACTTTATTAATATTTCAAATATAGGGAAGCACGAGTCATGACACGAGCTAATTAAGTAGACTCTATGAAGACATCAACCTACCCATATACGGAGTACTTTCTTACAATACTTAACAAGCACCACGAACCGCAACGACCGTACATCAATCATTCAATTTTGTGTGCTTCACGAAATACGCTACACCATTATGTTTAGGGTTTTCCCTCTTCAAAGCCACTTAAACCTAACGACTTCTAACCTTTTTTGTACTAATTATCACACGTCTAGCTAGTCTCAGTAAATACTTGTCGTCATTAACTGATACACTCCTATAAATTAATATAAAGATCGTTATGGGATCCCAACTATGACATGGTCTCGCTAATACTCTCTTTTTTGGTCGATTTTGGTGCCAACTGCCATCTCACTAATACTCTCATTTCCCATAGTTAATCTCTTAGATTCGTCCATCCACATGCTTTCAAAGTCACAGAAAAATGATGTGGTAACTTTTGGCGACGACTTTTCTTTGGTGTTACACAAAGTACCATCGTTCACTCCGTTGTTGCCACAACGTTTACTCATTCTGTTCACAATAGTTTAGCGTTGTAAATGTAATAGGCATAATATACAAGTTTAAGGAAGTTCCAATTAATCCTAAACCAAATAGTAATAGGTGGTGTAACTCATGGAACTATATAATAGACAATTTTTATTTTTATTTTCATGTGAGAAACTCTCACCTTGAGTCCTTTCCCCCTCGAGTAACAACTACCTAGTCCAAATGTCACTCGGTTAGAAATCTCTTAAAGGCTGACGACCTGTCATCTATAAACCAGTTGCTCTTTTATAGGGTCGGCTGCATGTTTGAACATGCTCATAAGCTCGACAAACCCGAATAATTTCCCAAGGCTAACAAACGGACACTTTTAGAACGTGTGTCTTCATTATTGCTCGGACTGCTTAAACAAGTCATCGACTCGATCGGTAAGCCCAAAAACTTGAAAATCAAACCTAGACTGAAACTCGCTCAATAGTATCATAAATAGGATGAAACAAGAGATAAAAGATCGAATTCAAGCAGAGTATATCAAATTCAAAACACGAGACTTCAAAGGAATTTAAAAAAGTAGCCCATAAACTATTGTATCCAAATCTACATCAATGCAACTAGGTGACAGGCTGCTAAATGGTGTGATCGATCTCATGGGTATGCAGGTAAGTGCAACTTACATTCTGGGTCATACAACTTTGGCTAACAAACAAAAGAAAATGTGAAGCTAAAGGGGTACATACTAAACAACATGAGCTCCATCTAACTGAACATAATCGATAAACCCATCTATGCAGCTGGAGCGTAATCGTAGCCACCGTCGTCGTCGTCATCATCTCCTTCGACTGTTGGAGGGAAGCTGTATTCACAACCATAAGTATGTGTCTTGCTCCAAAGCAACTCAACGGCCTTGAACGTAACAAGAGACATTTTTCAAGTGTGTTCTACTAGCTTGTTTACAAATGTAAGACTAATAGCTTGTTTACAAATGTAAGACTAGTAAGTTGGTTATGCTCTTGGATTGACAAGGTTGATGCTTATATAGGAAATCCCGGAAGTGTAAAGTAAAGGGGCATGCCAAACACATGTCAAGCACTAGACGAACATGTTTTTTAGAAGTAAGTTTGTGCGCATGCATGGTGATTATGTTAGTTAGCTATAGTTTCCACCGAAGGGCACAAGACTACACATGGAGATTGTGTGTGATACTCACTAGGAATTCTCATTGGCACATGCAATTTTGCTTTCTCTAGACTATAATTAGCTAGCTTTCTCTTTGTTGGGCCCTTTAAGAGGTCCCATCTTATCACACCTTTAGGGCATTACTAGTAGTAGACGTATTGCTCATTTATATAATAGTATTTATTGTCTTTGAATTTTATGTGAGTATATTCTTTTAAGAAACTCAAATTTGGCTTCTTACAATTTCAAAAGTGTACGTTGGCATTTGTCCATTGGAGATTTGTTATGGGTAGCTCCCTTAATTTCAAGGCTCAAGTAAAGTCTAAAGACAGCCTCACCAAGATGGACACGTAGGTGATGGTTCTCACTAGTTGATGTCATCATAATGATCACAATTCCTTTCATGATATTCACTTGCCGAACGAATATATGTAATCTATTAGGTTGGAGATTATAGATAAATGAGCACATGCACAGTCTATAAATATAAAGCATTAATTTAGATCTAAAATATAATATATAGATCAAATTTAATGATGCTTGGTAGCAGAACAATTTTAATAAATCGTAAGGGATTTAAAACTGATTATGAAGGGGAAAAAAAACATATGAGACCGGTAGAAAGGTATTTGTAAGAAAAATTAGGTTCCAGAATTTTTGTATGTATATGTTATGACCCGAGTGAGATTTAGGAAGATTAAGGTGGCGTTTGGTATAAAACTTTAATTAGGGAAAAGAAACGGAAAGGAAACAAATTTGTATAGAAAATGGTGATGATCTTCTCTTTTTTGGATGTAAAATGGAAGGAGAAGGGTAATGGTTAGAGGTGTATGAGGGATACCATTACCCCATGTTGAGGGGGTGGGGAGAAGTTGCTCAACTTTTGCATAAAAAATGGAAGAGAGGGGTAATGTTTATCCTTTTTATTAATGAACCATAAACTAAATAGTGTCTAGATACATACCTTAACCATTTCCTTTCCCTCCAAAATAACCAAACGAGCCTTAAAAGAGAAAGAAGAGTTTCAACCAAAAAAAAAAGAGAAAGAAGAGAGATTGATTAGGAAGGGAAAGAGGAATTAGAAAAGGAAAAGGAGAAAAACCAGAGAAGAATTGAAAGGAGGAAGGAGATAATACATTCTTAGGCTTTGCTATAGTTGATGAGTAAAAGTACTTTTTTGGAAAAAGTAGTGCTTTTTTTTTAGAAGGTGGTAAAAAAGTAGAGTGTTTGCACAAATTTCAAGGAGAAAAAAAGACTAGTTTTTTGTAAAAAGTACTTTCATTAAGAAAGTGAAGCAAGCCCTTAGATTCATCGATGAGTACATCAGAGGAAGGCTAAAGCCTTATATCCTTTTCCCACATACTATAATTTTGCCCCACAAAGTCTACTATTTACTAAATCTTTCCCATATATTCTGTACATATATAACATTCCCTCCCCTCATAAAGCCTTGTCCTCAAGGCTTATTAAAAAAATATAGAAGAGAACATCAGTAAAAAAACATAGCTAACATCAGCATCTCCTATGAATCCATGGGTAGTAGCATCATCCATTTGAACAAGCTTCACATGACTTGGTCACAACTAAAAACTTTCGTGTAAAAACTTCCTAGTGAATTCAACTCAACAATTGAAAATCAGTAAACAACATCAGCAAATCAAACTGATCAAAGTGATCAACATCAGTAAACTTCCTTGGGAGATTACCAGCTTCCTTTAGTGACAGACCAACACTAGAGCCACTTGCCACTGTAACAATTACTCCAACAGCCACCAGGAAACAACCAAACAACTGATTGAAACTAAGAAAAAATAGCTGATAGAATAAGTTGCCAAACGAGAAAAGTCTGAGACAAAATTAGGATTGACGCTCCAGAAAGCATTGTTCCAGCTGCCATTCCAGAAGCTGCACCAAGAGCCTCTAGAAGACCAACTGCGAGAAATGGAGCTTTGGGCAAAGAAAGCATCTCATCAATTACTATTCCTGCTTGGCATCGTATGTACAAGATCAGTAATCACAACTGATGCAAATGATCAGCAATCAACATCATCAACTCCTACAATCTCCACTCAACTGATGCAAATGAGTTTGACCTCAGCAGCACAAAAGAGCAAATTCCATCCGTTGCAATAGCCTAAGTAACGAGCTTTCTTCTCCAACTGATCAACAAGGCTAACCATTCAATTTCCCTGGATCCCATTGCAATCATCGGTAAACAATTGCAACTACCATAAGAGCATGCAATTTCTAATCTTCAACTTGGTGCAATACACTAACTGACTTTCCCCTATCATACGGCATCGAGTTCCACTCACCATTTGCTATTATATGATTGGAAATCCTAGCATAAACACCAACTTTAGTAGCTACTGTAGAATTGTTCACAAGTGGACTCAGACCAAAAACGAGTTGTTCACCAATTTGCTTAAACAACCCATCAGGCATGAACAATCCACCATACATGACTACATAAGAGCTATCCAAGTGCACAATCCACCGAAATATCCACAATTCTTGCAATCCAAACTTTCAGTTCCCGGATCAAAACCCCAATTACCTGACAAAAGATGAGTATTGCCCATTTGAGCAATGCAATCAGTCACACTGAAATCCCTATTAGACATTTTCTCAAGCAGTGGTTGGCATCAACAACTTCATAGCCCCTAGAGTACTTTCCGCATTTTGCTACCATAGTAAAATCTTGATACACATAAAGTACAAGATACAACCCACTTGGATCAAAAAACCCACTAGTACTTTCCTTTTCTGCCCAGTGTGATTTTTTCCCATTTCCCATTTTTAGTTCAAGACGATTAGTCAACCCAACCCGACCCGGAAAATTTTCGAATCATCGAGCTATGTTAAAATCAGGTATCGGGATATGACACAAAATATTCAAGCGAATCAAGTCGATTTTTTGATTTGGGTCATATTTTGTCGAGTCCATGCACGACACAACCCTTGCGTCCAAATGAGGCCCTTTTGAATTCTTATATATTTGAGAAAGTAGTTGAAAAATGAAATAATTTAAGGAGTTTGAATCACATTTAGGGTCTGTTTGGTTTCTTTGGAGGGAAAGGTAATGGTTAAGGCATGTATCTAGACATTATTTAGTTTATGGTTCATTGATACAAAGGGTAACCATTACCCCTTTCTTCCACTTTTCATGCAAATTTTGAGCAACTTCTCCCCACCCCCTCAACATGGGGTAATCATATCCCCCATACTCCTCTAACCATTACTCATCTCTTTCTTTTTTCCATCCAAAAAAGAGAAGATCATCCTCATTTTCTATACAAATTTGTTTCCTTTCCTTTCCTTTCCATAATTTTTATACCAAACGTCACCTTAGAATATAAGTTAAGTGTGAATATGCGGCAAGTGAAAGTGCATCGACAAGTATTAAACGTGCATCGTAGAGAATAAAAAGTGTATTTCTCAATGACTTTACGGTGAGTAATATAATATTAAAAGTGCATTGTAAAGGATTAAAAGTATAACAAGCAATCGGTGCATTGTAATTGAGTTTGTTCATAATATTTGTTTGGGCTTGGCTTATTTACTAATCGAAACCGAACACATACAAATTTTTATCGAGTCAAACGCCAAGTATCTCGTAAACGTCTTGGTTCATTTACCGCCACAGTCCCGTGATTCTATGATTACATCAAAAGCCAAGTTGTAGCACTTCTCATTAGACCTGTCAATCGAGTCGGGTCGGGCGGGTTCGGGTCGGGTCGTTCTGGGTTCGGGTCGAGTTCCGGTTTGGGTCAATCGGGTTACGTGTCAAACTGGGTCAAGTCGGGTCGCCTCGGGTCGGGTCGGGTCAATCCAACGGGTCAAGAGTATCAATTTTTTGACCAAAATTTAAATAAAATGTTATTTAATAATAAAATATAATAACAAAATATTATTTTTAAAAATTTTAATAATAAAATATATCATAATTTTCTAAAATAAATTTTATTAATTGTAATATAATTAAAACCTTTGGGTGCACAATTACCCGTCAATCTGTCATTTCATTATATTAGAGTGTATTCTAAAATAAGTTTTCCGCCTTATAGATCGATTTCTTGATCCAGCGGGTTTGACCCGACCCTAACCCAGAAACTTTCGGGTTTACTGGGTTCGGGTTCAAACTGGGTTTTGTTGAAGTCCGAAAACACCGATATGTATTTAACGCGATGAGAGCACAAGGTTTGAACTCAACCGAATCAATAGACGCAAGGATGGAAAGTATGTGGTCGCTAGTGGTGTTAAACACGATGAGTGTAATGTGAAGGATATTTTGTATTTAGCTTGTGGGATTACAATAGACTGAGATTCTCTATCGCGTTTAGGTGTATCGGGTTACAAAAATGATCTTAGCTCGAGCTCAAGGGTGTGAGATTCGCGAGTTTTTCGATCCCTGTTCTGGCGCATTGAGCCCGCTATTTATAGTGGAGGTTTGGGCTGGGTTGGAGCGAGATGCCGATGTGGGACGGGAGCCGCCCAGGTACGTGTCGCTGTGTGGTTGGCTCCCGGAGCGGCAGCCGCGGAGCTGGCCAATCAGGGGTCGGGATGGGACGTTGCCGCCCACCGCTCGCCTGATGGGACGTTGCCGCCCCCCCCACTTGCGTGGATGGGACGGGGCGATGAGCGCGGTGGTCGCAACCTCCGGGACCGAACCTCCGCCTTGTATGGAGTCTGCCACGCAAGGGAGAAACTTCACCCGGTACGCCTGGACCAGATCGCGATGACCGCATAGTTCAGGATGTGATTGTCACCTTGAGAGGCCTACACTTGGCCATTTTTGTTTTGGTGGGGTCTCTTATCGCGTTGACGGTTCCTGGTATCAACACAACCCCATGGGCCGGGACTCAATGCCCTTTTGAGGACGGGTCCAAAAAAGTACCTCGAACCGGAAACGTGATGCGTGGAACGCGCTATTGTTTCGGAGATGGACGAGCGAACGAAGACGTTGGGACGAGAAGTGGCAAAGGAAGTTGCTGGGCCGCCATTTTTGTGGGCCGATGCGAGACGAAGCCCATTTCGTCGCTGGCCCGTCGAGATTTCGAACAAAAGGAGCGGTTGCTCCCTTCGTCTTCCTCATTCCGCCACTCTCACTTCGAAAAACTCTCTTTCGCTCTCGAACCGGCCCGCTGCCCTCGTCGACCGAAAACCGTTCTCACGCCAGCGACGCCGCTCGTCCCAAGCTTGCCCCCGCCTTCTCCCGACCACGAGGTACGCCCCTCCTCCTTCTCTTCTTTTCTTTTTCCTTTCTCTTTTCTCGCTTCCTGGGTTTTTCGGGATTTTTCCGAGGGGGGAAGAACGCCCTAATTTTGGGTGGTGGCGTTGTCGCTTCAGCGGCTGAAACGCTGCGGGGGTATGATGGCGGAAACCGGCGGACGCTTCCGCCCTAGTCCCGGCTCGGGCGTGGCCGTGGCGGAGTGGCCGAGGAAGATCCTCTGGGAAGGCGAAACGCCATGGGAGGCGAAACGCCGTGGGAGGCGAAGAAAGCGCGGTCAGTGCAACGCCACGTCCCATCAACGTCCTGTCGCCCCGGAGAAGCGTGTCGAGAACGGCGGAATGTTCCTCTGACACACTTCTCGCGCGCCCCCAGGCCCGCTTTGACAGGACTTCTTGCCTTATTGCGTCATGACACCTGTCCGTGGTTAGGGCACCGCGTTTTTAACCTTTACTTGTCTTCCTTGCTTATGAGTTTATTCATTGTGTATTTATCGCGCTATATGTTTCTCTTTTTCGGCCCTTCCCCGTGCATATCATTTCTCTTTTCCTTCCTCCAGGAGCCTCTTTGCTTCCGTGCCCTGGATTTGGAGCTTTCCAGCGACTCCTGCCCCTCAGGCGTGGATCGCGGTGATAGGATAGCGGACTGGGAGGACTTCTACGCACCAGACCCCTCGCTAGAGTGCCGGGAGATGTCCACGAGCGATTCTCAGAATAATTTCCGTGAAGTAATTGGTTTGAGCCAGAGCAACCCGACCACCATCTCTGCCGCCCGTACCAAGAGCGAGTCGTCCTCGCGATCAATGGCCCGCTGCAAGCCCTATGACCCCCATGATGAGGCTCTGGACGATGAGGCGTCCACCTCCGGGACCGCGAGGAGCTTCCCCTCGCGTTACATTACCAGCGTCAGGGCAGAAAGGCCTCGCTTTCGTCAAACGAGGCCCGGGCACTTGGCCGAGTACGAAAACCCGACGACGCTGGCAAAGGGCTATGCCACCATCCTCACCCTCGACGAACTGGATGTTATCGCGTCGGAATATCCCTGGCCGGCCGGGGTGGAACTTCTGCTTCCGCACGGCGGAGGGAACAGTATGGCGGTCTACGATGCGGGCGCCGTCATGTACGTGGCCAGCCTCGTCGCGGGTTTTCGGGCCCCGTTGCCGCGATATGTCTCGGACTTCCTGTTCCATTACGACCTGGCCCCGGCCTCGATGGCGCCCAACTGCTGGAGTGTCATCGCGGCATACCACATGCGGTGCCTTGAGCTGAAACGTCCTCCGTCCGTGGCTCATATGCTACAGGTAGTGACGGTGAAGTCAGACACCAAGGGCATTGTGAACTTCAGCCTTACACACTGCAATCTGCTGATCACTACTTCCAATGTCGGCCCGCGCTGGAAAGAGAAGTGGTTCATCATTCACGACTTTTCGGGCACCGAACTGCTGTGCCCAATCGTCCCCGACCAGTACCGCCCCCATAAGCGAAAACGCGGTGACTCCCAAAAGGCCGCCGCGGCGAAGAAAGCCTTTGCCGCGCCTTATAAAAGGGAGCAGAGCGCTTGGATAACACAAGAGCGCCTCGAGCGCGCCGGGCTGAGCCTGAGGCCACCGCCGCCCCGGGAAGACGTGGTGCCGTCACCGGCGTCCTCGTCCCCGGTGCCTGTGGGCGAGGGTATTCCTATCTTTGTTGAGAATTAGTTTTATCTTCACGCATGCTTCGTTATTACTTTGAACGCGTTTAGTCTAAACGTTCGTGACTTGTTTTTGCAGATATGGACGTATTTGACGAGCTCACCGGTACTTCTGCCGAGCCAGCCGTCGTCGCGGCCACCACCGCCGAGGCCGGGGCCCAGAAGGGGGTCGCCGCGAGAGGCACACCCGGCCAAAAGGGGAAGGATCCCCTCACTGACAAGGGCAGGCGCGCGCCGGGGGACGCCTCAAAGCGCAAGGGGGGCGAGGATGCGGCCCACGCCGAGGGCGCGCACGCCAAGAAGCCCAGGCGGGAACCAGCCCGCGTCGAGGGCCAACCTCTTGAGGCCATCGCGAAGGGCCCCGCCCAGATCGTGACGGGCACCGGGCATCGCCGCCACTGGTCCCGAAGGGCCGAGGTGGCAGGCTTCGCCTGTCCCGGGCCAGCGTGGGGCACCTTCAATGACGGCCAGTACTCCTACGAAGAGGAGACGGAGTGGTTCGGCACCCTTAACACGGCGGAGGTCGGAGGGGAGGGCATGAAGTATGGCCACATGGTACGTGGCCCCTTTATTTTTTAGTGTCGGTCCTTTGTAACTTTTACCCAGGCTGAGTGTGTGCTCTCGTTTGCAGGTCAACGCGTGGCTGAACTACCTCCCGGATCGCCTGTCCGCGGCGGAGGCCCAGCTGGAGGAGGCGAACAAGGCCAAGGAGGCGGCCGAGGCGAGCCTCGCGGAGGCGCGCACGCGAGCCGAGCAAGATGCGGCAGAGCTTAAGGCGGCCAAGACCCAGCTGACGGCGGCCAGACAGGAGGTGGCGGGGCTCAAAGCGACAACTGCGAAGCAGCATCGACAGCTGGAGGAGGCCCAGGCCAAGGCAGAGAACGCAGTCCCCGAGTTCCTCAAATCGCGGGAGTACATGGACTGCCGTGTTGACGACGCAAGAGCGGTCCAAGCCCTCAGCGCAGTCACCGCGGCCCTCCAATATGTTGAGAGGTACAAGGTGAAGTACTTTGCCCCTGACCTTAAGCGCAAGATGGGTGTTGTGTGGGAGAACGGAATGGCGAAGCCACCTCCGGGGATCGAGGAGGCCAACGCGGAGGGAACCGACGCCCCGCATGCCAACCCTGAGCTCCCCGCCGCCGAGGTCGAGAAAGACAAGGCCCCCGAGGACCCTGCCGCCTCCGAGACCGCGACCGATGCCCCCAAGGCCTGAAGCCCTCTCCGGAAAGTCTGAAGATCCGCCTTTTGTTCGTTGTTTTTGTTTTTGTTTTTTGATGAACTGGTATTCTACCTGGCCCTCGGGGCCCAGACAATATTTATCGCCGCGATGCGGCTGTAATTGTATTTGGCGCGAAGTAGGCGTCCTAACTTCTTTCGCCGCCTCGCGGTCCTGTGATTATTTACTCGTTTGTTTCCTCTTAATTCTTTGATCTTGTTTTTTGGAAACTATCCGTACCCAACCCCATGCCAAGCTAGGACCGCGCTTGATACTTAGTTAATGCGATTTTTTTTTTTGTCAAAGCTCGCCGTACCCAACCCCATGCCAAGCTAGGTGCTAGGACCGCGCTTGACATCAGGCGAGTAGAAAATAGGTTTTGCGAAAACTCGCCATACCCGACCCCATGCCAAGGTAGGTGCTAGGACCGCGCTTGACACCAGGCGAGTAGAAAATAGGTTTTGATGTTTTGAGTGCGCTTATGCGCATTGCGCGCGTTAGCGGACAACCCCGAGCGATGACGGCAACTCGGGTTTCCCTAACGACTGTGGAGTTTTGATGTTTTTAGGCTTTAATGCAACTGCGAGCGGCGTAGCCGTAAGTCTCGAGTGCGCCTATGCGCATTGCGCGCGTTAGCGGACAACCCCGAGTGATGACGGCAACTCGGGTTTCCCTAACGACTGTGGAGTTTTGATGTTTTTAGGCTTTAATGCAACTGCGAGCGGCATAGCCGTAAGTCTCGAGTGCGCCTATGCGCATTGCGCGAGTTAGCGGACAACCCCGAGTGATGACGGCAACTCGGGTTTCCCTAACGACTGTGGAGTTTTGATGTTTTTAGGCTTTAATGCAACTGCGAGCGGCGTAGCCGTAAGTCTCGAGTGCGCCTATGCGCATCGCGCGCGTTAGCGTACAACCCCGAGCGATGACGGCAACTCGGGTTTCCCTAACGACTGAGTTTTGATGTTTTTAGGCTTTAATGCAACTGCGAGCGGCGTAGCCGTAAGTCTCGAGTGCGCCTATGCGCATCGCGCGCGTTAGCGGACAACCCCGAGCGATGACGGCAACTCGGGTTTCCCTAACGACTGTGGAGTTTTGATGTTTTTAGGCTTTAATGCAACTGCGAGCGGCGTAGCCGTAAGTCTCGAGTGCGCCTATGCGCATCGCGCGCGTTAGCGGACAACCCCGAGCGATGACGGCAACTCGGGTTTCCCTAACGACTGTGGAGTTTTGATGTTTTTAGGCTTTAATGCAACTGCGAGCGGCGTAGCCGTAAGTCTCGAGTGCGCCTATGCGCATCGCGCGCGTTAGCGGACAACCCCGAGCGATGACGGCAACTCGGGTTTCCCTAACGACTGTGGAGTTTTGATGTTTTTAGGCTTTAATGCAACTGCGAGCGGCGTAGCCGTAAGTCTCGAGTGCGCCTATGCGCATCGCGCGCGTTAGCGGACAACCCCGAGCGATGACGGCAACTCGGGTTTCCCTAACGACTGTGGAGTTTTGATGTTTTTAGGCTTTAATGCAACTGCGAGCGGCGTAGCCGTAAGTCTCGAGTGCGCCTATGCGCATCGCGCGCGTTAGCGGACAACCCCGAGCGAGGACGGCAACTCGGGTTTCCCTAACGACTGTGGAGTTTTGATGTTTTTAGGCTTTAATGCAACTGCGAGCGGCGTAGCCGTAAGTCTCGAGTGCGCCTATGCGCATCGCGCGCGTTAGCGGACAACCCCGAGCGATGACGGCAACTCGGGTTTCCCTAACGACTGGAGTTTTGATGTTTTTAGGCTTTAATGCAACTGCGAGCGGCGTAGCCGTAAGTCTCGAGTGCGCCTATGCGCATCGCGCGCGTTAGCGGTCAGCCACGAGCGAGGAAGGTAACTCGGGCTTCCCGTAACGATAGATTCATTATTTGGACAGTGCACGATGGTTGCCTTGTTTTATTCACATAGCACTAACAGGTGGGATCAGGACATTACAAAACGACCGCTACGCGGTGACAACACTAGCTTATTTACACATAGTATTTCTTGAGGCGTGCCTCATTCCATGTCTTGGCGAGGGTTTGTCTTGTGGTCGGGTCTGTGAGTTTGAAAGCCCCTGGGACGACTTCCTTGGAGAGGCGGTAAGGGCCCTCCCATTTCGCGTCAAGTTTGCCCCCGTCGGTTCTTCGGAGGGCTAAATCGCCCTCCTTGAGGCCGCGGGGCTTGACCCTCTTGTTGTAATATGCCGCGGTCCTTCTCTTGTATTCAGCCGACCGCAGTTCCGCCGCCTCTCGGCGCTCATCGCGCAGGTACATCTCCACCTTAAGGGCCTCGTCGTTGGTGAACTGATCGTACCCCGCGACTCGCTCTGTGGGTAGCATGGATTCGATAGGCACGACGGCATCACTGCCGTAAGCCATCGCGAAAGGAGTTTCACCCGTTGCTCTGCGCGGTGTGGTGCGGTTTGTCCATAAAACAAGGGGCAACAGTTCTGCCCACCGGCCCTGTACGCCGTCCAGCCTGCGGCGGAGGTCGTCGAGTATCCTCGCGTTCGCGTTTTCCACGAGTCCGTTGGACTGAGGGTGCGCAACCGAAGAAAATTTCAACTCGATGCTCAAACTCGCGCAAAAGTCCCGCGTCTCCTCACTGTCGAACTGAGGGCCGTGGTCTGTCATTATCGCGACAGGGACGCCGAAACGACAAACCACATTCTTCCAGAGGAAGCCGCATACCTTTGCGCTCGTGATTCGTGCCATAGCCTCGGCCTCCACCCACTTGGTGTAGTAATCGACCAGAACCAGGATGTACTGCACCTGCCCGGCGGCCTTAGGGAAAGGACCAAGGATGTCCATACCCCACATCGCGAACGGGTAGGCCGGCTGGATGCCGCGCAGCTCTCGCGCCGGAGCGTGCTGGACGTTTTCGAAGCGTTGGCACTTGTCGCACTTTTGCACGTATGCCGCCGCATCGCGGCGCAAGGTGGGCCAGTAGATCCCCATCCGGACGATCTTGTGGACCAGAGTCCGCCAGCCCGGGTGGCCCCCGCATATGCCCTCGTGCACCTCCTCGAAGACCTCGAAGACTGTGCCCCCGTCTACGCAGAGCAGGTTGGGCTCCGCGTAGCCGCGGCGATACAATTTGTCGCCTTCGATGCAGTACCGCGCCGCCTTGAGCTTGAGTTTCCGCGCGCTCACGGCGTCGTCCTGGGGCAACTCCCCGGTTTGGATATACCGGATTATGGGGGCCGTCTACCCCTCTGTGGCCAGCGCGAACACTGCGTTGGTCACGCCGCGTTGCATCTTCCTCTCGATTACGACCTTGTTGCCAACCTCAGGCGGGAGGGCCGAACCCAACCGCGCCAGAGCGTCGGCCTTGGCATTTGCCTCACGCGGTATGGATTCAATGGCGAAAGTCTCCAGGCACGCGATCAACGCCTTGACCTTGGCGCGATATTGGGGCAGAAAACCCGTGGTACACTCGTACTGCCCGCCGACTTGTCGCGCGACAAGCTCAGAATCTGTGAAAACCCTTATTCTCCGCGCGCCCACCAGTAGGGCCATCTCGATCCCCGCGATCACTGCCTCATACTCGGCCTCGTTGTTGGTTGCTTCAAAGCCGAAGTTGAGGGCATGCTCGGACGCGTAGGAGGGTCCCTCAAGGACCACCCCCGCACCTGACCCCAGGTCGCAGTGCGAGCCGTCGACAAAGACCTTCCACTCGTCGGGGCTCTCGTCCGTGTCGGGGAAGGTGACCTCCACCACGAAGTCCGCAAGGGCCTGCGCTTTGATCGCGGTCCGCGGGTGGTACGAGATGTCAAATTCTGACAACTCGACCGCCCACTTGGTCATTCTTCCCGACAGCGCGGGCTGATGCAGGATTTGGCGCAGAGGGAGGTCCGAGAGGACCTGGATGGGGTACGCTTGGAAGTAGGGGCGCAATTTTCTCGCCGCCACAACCACGGCCAGAGACATCTTCTCCGCGGGTGAGTATCGTTGCTCTGCTGGCTGAAGCACCCTGCTGGTGAAGTATACCGGGTAACTGAAGTCGCGGGTGAGGACCGCGCTGACTGTATGCTGGCTCACGGCAATATACAACTGCAAATCCTCTCCCGGGATGGGCGGGGAGAGCGTTGGAAGATTGGCGAGGTAGACCTTCAGAGCCTGGAACGCGCTCTCCATCTCCTCAGTCCAGTGGAAGGTGGTGGTGCTCTTGAGGCAAGGGAAGAAAGGGAGAGCGCGGTCCGACAACCTGGAGCAGAAACGGCCAAGATAATTCACCGCGCCCGCCAGTCGCTGGACTTCGTTTCGCGAAGTCGGTGAGCGCAGTCCTAACACCGCGGCGACCTTGGCGGGGTTGACGTCTATGCCCCTCGCGCTGATCATGAACCCGAGGAACTTCCCAGAATTCACCCCGAAGACGCACTTCTCCGGGTTCAGGCTCATTCGGTGGGCGCGCAGGGTTTGGAATACCTCGGCCAGATCGGCCAGGTGTTCCTGCGCGCTGTGGCTCTTGACCACGATGTCGTCGACGTAAGCCGAGACACTGCGCCTCAGCTGCTTCCGGAAGACATGGTCTACCAGGCGCTGAAAAGTGGCTCCCGCGTTCTTCAGACCGAAGGGCATTACCCTTTAACAGAAAGTTCCGCGTTGAGTGATGAACGCGGTGGACTCCTGATCCAGGGGATCCATGGCTATCTGATTGTAGCCGGAATAGGCGTCGAGGAAGCTTAGCGCGGTGTGGCCGGCGGTGGAGTCGACGAGATCAATGGAGGGCAGGGGGTAACTGTCCTTGGGGCAGGCTTTGTTGAGGTCCTTGAAGTCGACACACATCCGCCACTTCCCGTTGGACTTCTTTACCAAAACGACGTTGGAGAGCCAAGTAGGATACTTGACCTCGCGGATGAAGTTGGCACGCAGGAGCTTCTCAACCTCCTCGTTTGCCGCGTTGGCGCGCTCCTCGTTAGTCTTCCGGCGCCTTTGACAGACGGGCCGGGACCCCGGGCTTATTCGGAGCGAGTGTAGCGCTACCTCGGGAGGGACGCCCTTCAGGTCCGTCGCCGTCCACGCGAACACATCGCGAGAACGGGCCAGGAGATCTTGCAGGCCTTCGGCGTCCGCCCCGGTCATGCAATCCCCGACGTAAAGTTTCTCGGCCGTGTCAGGAAAGGGGGTGACGACGACCTTCTCAAAGTCGCCGAGGGGCTCACGCTCCCGCTCCCGCTCCTGCCGTACGTCCAATTCCGCGCCGGCACCGCCCGCGATAACATACGCGGCGGGCCGAACGCGGGTTGACGCCTCATAGCACTTTCGGGCCTCAATTTGCTGGCCATGGGCGACGCCGACCCGGTCCTCCACGGGGAACTTCAAGACCAGGTGGTAAATGGACGCGACGGCCTGGAACTTCATCAACGAAGTCCGTCCCATGATCGCGTTGTAGATGGAAGGGAGCCGGACGACGGTGAACTCGATGGGCTCAGTTCGGCGGGCGCCCTTACAGTCCCCTAGGGTCATGTCCAGAGTGACCAACCCCGCGACGTCGACCTCATTGCCGGAAAAGCATGTGAGCTTCCCGGCGTAAGGCAGGAGCATGGACGGGGAGATGCCAAGCTGCGCGAAAGCGTCGTAGTACAGGATGTCCACCGACGCTCCCGTGTCCACCATGATTCTCTTGACAATCTTGGTGGCGATCACCGCGTGCACCACCAGAGGATCAGTATGCGGAGTGATGAGCTCGCGAGAGTCGCCGGGTCGGAAGGTGATGTCGGCGTGAGGAATTCCTGACGCGCCTAAACTGTTGATGGAGCCACCGGAGGTTGAGGCGCGAGCATAGCGCTTCCTTTCCCCGCCGCTAGACCCCGCGATGGTGGAACCCCCAGCGATTGTGTTGATGTAGAGGTTGGGGTCGTTTTGGTTGACCTCCCCCCTCGCGGGTGCGGAGCCGGCCAAAGTATTTGCCTGCGCCGGCTTTCCACCGTCGTTGCGGGGCCCGAGGGCGGTGGTGTTAGCCCCGGTGTACGGGTCGTTGCTGTACGGTCCGTTGCCACCGCGGTTGTTGCGTGGCCCGCGGTATCCCTGATACCCGCGCCCACGACGGCCTCCACCACGGTTAGGGCCACCGCGCTTCCCCCCCTGAGGCTTTGTTGGCGTGGTGGATACGGTAAGGGCCTCCGGGGTGGTTTTGGCCTTTCCCTTACCGCGATCCTGCGTGGGCTTCCCGGCCGCGTCCTCAGCGAAGACGCGTTTGGTGATGGCGTTGCAGGCGTCCTCGTAGGTGTGCAGGGTTTTCCCGCACATCTTGACCTTGAAGGTTCCGTCGCGGAGGTTGTGGATCAACATATCGCGGGCGGAGGTGTCATTTAGCTGAGGCACCTCTGACGCCGCGTTGACGAACTGGGTGAAGAAGGCTGCGAGGGACTCCTCCTCGCCTTGCGTCACGTTCATGAGATCCTTCGTCGTCTTCATGCGCGTTCTAGACCCGCTAAAGTGGGACATAAAACGCCGCGTCAGATCCTTGAAGGACGTGATGGAGCCTACGGGGAGGTTGGTGAACCACCGCATCCCGGCGGTCTTAAGGGTGGAGGGGAAGACCCGGCAGTACATGGCGTCGTTGTAGGTGTTAAACGTCATGTGGGCGAAGAACTGCCTGACGTGCTCTCCTGGGTCTTTTGTGCCGTCGAACTGCAGTGTCGCCGACGGCCTCTGGAACCCCTTCGGCATGGGCTCCTCCTGGATGAAATCAGCGAAGGGACTGCCATAGGTGGTGCCGCGATCATCTACCAGCATGTTGCTCCGGGAGCCGGAGCGGGTGGACAGGGAACGGGAGGTAGATCGCCCTCGCGATATGCTCATGTCCTCACTCGAGCTCCCCGGAGGCGGTGTGTGGTATGCCTGGCCCGGACCGTACCCCGTGGCGTAAGCAAGTACGTACGGCTGGTGGGGCATTGGGTAAGCACCCTGCCCATGCGGCATGGGGTACGCGCCCTGGCCGTACTGGTACGCAGGGGCGTAGCCCTGGAAGTGAGGGTTGGGAGGTGACAACGCGTTGGGAGCGTCCTGCTCCACCTCCTGCCCTGTCGAACTTCCGTTGGTGGTGGCGTATTCCTCCACGTAGGGCTCCTGCGCGGGTGCGTACTCTTGAAAGTACTGCGCATGGACATACCCCTGGAATGGGGCCTGTGGCTGGAAACCCTGCTGAAAGCCCGGGTTCCACGCTGGCACAGCCTGTGGTTGCGGTACGGGCGGTGACCCGTAATACCACTGGGGTGGTGGCTGCATCCCGAAGGCTGCGCCGTCGGCGTAGTAAGCATTGTTGTTGTTAGCGTCCATCACTTTGCGTCGGTTTGAAACGGTGCCTGCTTAGTTTGAGGAGTTCCCCACAGACGGCGCCAATGTTGAAGTCCGAAAACACCGATATGTATTTAACGCGATGAGAGCACAAGGTTTGAACTCAACCGAATCAATAGACGCAAGGATGGAAAGTATGTGGTCGCTAGTGGTGTTAAACGCGATGAGTGTAATGTGAAGGATATTTTGTATTTAGCTTGTGGGATTACAATAGACTGAGATTCTCTATCGCGTTTAGGTGTATCGGGTTACAAAAATGATCTTAGCTCGAGCTCAAGGGTGTGAGATTCGCGAGTTTTTCGATCCCTGTTCTGGCGCATTGAGCCCGCTATTTATAGTGGAGGTTTGGGCTGGGTTGGAGCGAGATGCCGATGTGGGACGGGAGCCGCCCAAGTACGTGTCGCTGTGTGGTTGGCTCCCGGAGCGGCAGCCGCGGAGCTGGCCAATCAGGGGTCGGGATGGGACGTTGCCGCCCACCGCTCGCCTGATGGGACGTTGCCGCCCCCCCCCACTTGCGTGGATGGGACGGGGCGATGAGCGCGGTGGTCGCAACCTCCGGGACCGAACCTCCGCCTTGTATGGAGTCTGCCACGCAAGGGAGAAACTTCACCCGGTACGCCTGGACCAGATCGCGATGACCGCATAGTTCAGGATGTGATTGTCACCTTGAGAGGCCTACACTTGGCCATATTTTGTTTTGGTGGGGTCTCTTATCGCGTTGACGGTTCCTGGTATCAACAGGTTTCGGGTTCATATTTTCGGGTTGAAACCCAGAAATTTCGTGTACCATTCTATGAACTATGAGTATGTGGTAAGCTAGCACGTGGGCATTACCGTCATTTGAGGGGCGTCATTAGACTTACCTTATTTTGTATCGTGCCGTTTTATATTGTTTACCAAACATACCCTATATAAAATTCAGTTTAATATTATACCTCAAGTATCAAACATAGCCGATCGACATTATATTATAACACGTACGTGAGAAGTTGTATAAATATATGCATCCGAACACAGCAAGAACGCATGTGCGTGAAATATATATAATTAACTAAGCACATCGACCGGCCATTACCTCTACACGTAACCTGCATGGCGTTATGGTTTATTGGAATTATATCATTTCCGGCCACAAAAATTACATCAATTTTCCTTATTAAGATCGATGATAGCTAGAGCACTGAACTTAACCCGTCTAATATAACAAGCAAGGTGAATTAATAGGTTTTGAATGAAACGAAAGAGATCAATCGGTCGTTAATTCATGCTGCAGGAGCAAAATCATGACCTCCATCGCCGGTGCCGTCATCATGGTCATCATCATCGCTATCGTCGTCTCCATCACTCTCTTGGGCGGCGACCAAAACGCCTTCGTCAACATAGCAATGGCGCAACGGGCATTGCACGACCTCCATGCTGACGGGAAGTAACACGAAGAATGAGGCAGCGATCAGTATTGAGAGATGCAACATTGTTAATCTTGGGAGTATAGATCGATATTTGGAAGTGGGGGAATGAAATATAGTTGTTGATCGATATGAGTTTTAAGCTTTGAAACGAGGTCTAAATATATAGGTGTGAACAGTGTACGTACGTACGTAACGACGGAACTAACTAGGGGCGGGGGAACTAATGTGGTCATAGTGTTCGGACATGTTGTCATTTTTCTTTAGTATACGTGTCCTCCTGATTCTTTGAGAACGAGATACGGGGTATACAGTTTCGCTCTCGTTTTCGAGGATCGTTGAACTGTTTCACAAAATGCTCTAGTATCATGCCAAGAAAAAAAAACTATACTAATTACAATTTCAATATCATGTAAGTAGAAAATTGGCTAATCAAAGTTAGTCAAATCACTATTTATTTTTTCATGGTAACTAGTTTGTTCTCTCTTGGAAAACCTTAGCCTACCAAATACTACTAATTTTACGTATATTTTAAAATCAAAAGCTTCCTAGCTTGAACTAATCCGAGTTTTTCCATGCACCCCGCATTAAAAAAACATTAAATGTCATGTTGAAAGGATTTGATAAAGCACATACCACAAAGACCGTGTTATACCGGATGAGATCCTTTGTCCCCTCTTGGTGTCCCCTTTATGTGTCCCCTTTAATTTGATTGGTTAATCTATATAAATTTATTACAACAAAACCATTTTTAAATTAATTAAAGGGGATGTGAACCAATAGGATGCAAGGGACACATAGAGGGGACACCAAGAGGGGACAGAGGATCCGGACCGGTGTTATACTGTTATGAAGCTACTAAAACAAAAACGGATATTTATTTCTACCAAATCCATATAAGTTTCCAACATGTGACCATATAGCTAGCAACTAAATTTCTGAAAGGTATTATCATTCATCATAGTTTAGCTTGTAGTTACTTTTTTTTTCGGTTAAGAGTTTATGTTGTTTTTGTTTTTATCAAATAAGAGTTTATGTTGTAGTTACGAAAGAAACTAGTTTATCCTACTATCATGTATGGTCAACTGCAATAAATTTATTTGAAATATTGATAAGAAAATTTTGTATTTATTAAGTTCATTTATTTAAACAAAAATTTAATTAAAATAATATATAAAAATATTTATATATATGATTTAAAGTGTAAACTATCAGAATAAATATATAAGCTTTCAACTCATAAATTTTATAGATAAGGTAATATCTTTTGAATCATTTGAAATTTACTTACATAATTTAAAAGATAATATTTAATTAATATAGATATAGTTTCTTTGATAGAAAGTCAAATACATATAGATATAGTCTAGATTATTTGTTAAAAAAATCCGAATTATATTTCCAAAATATATTACATTTGTTAAAAAATATATCAGAAACTACTTTTTGATTTTATCTTGATTTTTTGCTTTAATGGAAATACTATGTTTTATTAAATTAGATAGAAAATTTTATACATATATATATAATCTAGATTTTTTAAAAAAAACACTCAAATTATATTTAAAAATTTATTTTAAACATATATTATATTTGTTAAAAAATAGTTTCAAAGCAATATTTCAGAAATTACTTTCTGATATTATTTTGATTTTTTGTTTGAGTAAAAAAATTATATTTTATTAAATAATAATATTTATTAGTCTATTACAACTTACTGTATTATATAAAGGAGGACCCGATGGATTATTTTATTATAGAAATAACATATGTTAATTTTTTTGTAAAGATATTGACTCTGTTTTATACTACAGTAATATAGATTACGCATCTAAAATCGTTTATTATATTATTATGCTATGCCTACTTATGTCATGCACAGACAAGCGAACAATAGGTCAATTTCAATTGCTAGTTGTCATATTCGAGACCTTTACTCAACATAGCTTGCCCTCACTAGAAACTGTATTCGCTTGGCATACAAAGCATATTGCCTTTTGTTTCGTTGTAACATCAATGTGAAGAAAAAGGCCTCTTATTTTTCCTGCCATGCATCTCGCGATGATGATACGATAGGTGGCGGTCAATAGTGTTCGAACACCCCGTTTCAAAACTATAAAAGAGTCCTAATATAAAACAAAATGTTCCATTCAAAATGCATATTTTCTAAGGTAACAATGCAAACTATATATGGACTATTAAAAAATTACGTATGGGATGTAAGAAAATCAATAAACTAAACTTGCTTATATAGTGAAAAATTGAATATGGGCTTTAAAAAATATTTTAGGCCCTATTATATTCGGGGCCCCGTGCAGGTGCATAGGTTGCACCTGCGTTGGACCGACCCTGGATATGATGATATTGTTTGTTACTTTAATTTGTGATATATTATTCGTTTGTGGAATCATATATCTCTCGAGTGCTATACTATTTGGATTATGAAGCGACTGTATTAGAATTTTATGCTATGATATCGATCGCAAATTATGCATACAAAAATCAAAAAATAAATTGATTTATTCTAATTTGAGATCATGATCCATTAACTCAAATTTTAAATTCGGATAAACTTTTTAATGCCTTATTTAGTGTCGGATAGGCCCATTAAGAAGGTAAATCACTCTCTCAAATGTCTTAAAATTGCTTCATTCCCAGGATATTGAGTAAGCAGGCTGATTCAGTATTGGGCGAGTTGAAGAGGGCTAGAGGAGGTAACCACAATAAATCAACTAGGTTACTTGGGACCATGGTCACGTCTACAAAAGACGCGATTGTGTCATGGATGGTCGTGCCCACCTCTTGACAACAAGGGCTCAGGAAGCAAGACGTGGGTAGAAGAGGGCAAGATGCGACTTCATCTTGGAGAGCGTCGGCGAAAGGAGTCTAACTTAGGCTGAAACTATTCTTTTACCCTAGAACCTTAGCTTGCAACGTACCGTTACAATTTTCATCTTGATTGGTTGGTTAGCATACTCAAATCAAAGTTGGAATTACCGGCTGAAATTTAATTTGATGCCAAATTGACTCTCTTTCTGAGGCTTACAATCTTTTATTTTATTGGTTTGCGTATCAATATTACAATTTTCAATGTAGATATTTACCTAGAGAATCCTAGTCTTTCACATGATAATTACTTCTCTCTTTTTTTTGAATTTTCCGTAATCTTCTACTAATTGGCAAATGCTCCCACCTATTCTAGTACCTTCCACAATCAACCTAGAATTCTTGGGCCTTATAATTTTAGCTCCTTTGGTCTCTTTTAACCCAAAAGTATACTTTGGATATATGAATTACAATCCAAAACCATTCATGAAAAGTATGACTTGTATCATTATGAAGCCTAATCGTCACTCTTTTGGTACCTTCAATCTTCAATGTCTCACCATCAACTAAATTGAGATGTCTAAACTCTTCACCTGTCTTCAAGGTGTTGAACATCACTTGATCTCCACACACGTGCATTGAGGCGACACTATCGATCCATTACCCACGTACCTTCGTATATTCGTATATGAGTCACCAGTCTTCGTCCGCAACTCTCTCAACTTCTTCAAGTCCTTCCTCACTTGAGGACACCTAGATTGCATATGACCCTTCTCCCGACAGTAGTAGCACTCCATGTCACTCCAATTCCGACTCAGACGTGAGCTACCTCTACGTCTCGGGTCATCTCACCCTCTTGACTGGTTCCTCCCTCGCTCCCGCTCTCTTGCAACTAGCTAGTATGCGATCTCCACCAGCATCATTAGTGTCAGACTTTCAGTCTTCATCACTGTTTCACTCTCTCGCAAAGCGACAGTCACCTCTTCTAAAGTGAGGTCCGCCCTTCCTACAACTAGCGTTTGCACCACGGATTTGAAGGACTTTGATAGTGACGCTAATAACAACCATTTTGCTCCTCATCTTTAATCTTATCACATGCATTTATCAATTGGCATTCATCAATCTTCTATTAATTAGCAAATGTTTCCGCTTATTCTAATACCTTCTACAATCAATCTCCAATTCGTCTCGCCCGTTGTTTTGCTTGGTGTCTAGATTTCAGGCTTACCTTAGTCAGGTCAATGATGGCCGACTCTTTCATATTTTTAGGGAAGCGAATATAATCGCGGACTCCCTCACAAAACTCGCTTTTCATTTTTCGTTAGGGTTGCATTTCATTCTTGAGGCTGTCCTCAAAAAAATTTATGACGATGTCGTGGGGAGGGCCAGCCCGCACATCCTGAAGTGTTCTAGGCCTTAATTTTGATTGGGTCTTCTCGGTTTTTGGCTTTTTTAACCCAAAAAAGTATGCTTTGATATATGAATTATAATCCCCTCTAGAATTGAGATTTGGGTCGCTGCTTATCGTAGATCCCTTTGATGGAGAGAGTTGAAATTGAACTTGGGAACCGCCAATTTTGATACTAGGTTTTGGAATTTCGCTCATTGGTTCCGATTCCATTCTTCTCTAATGTTTAATGAAGTGTCACAAAGAAATATAAATGCGGAATTGTGGAGAGACCGAGGGGCCTGCACAAGGGAACATGACTCGGAATTTAAATGGCAAGAGCAGAATTGTAGTAGGAGAAGAACAAGGCCAACTGTCCCTCTACTACTACTACTACTACTCTTAGTCGCTGTTTATCGCTGCTTTCCACCATGAGCATCAACTGTTGATATTTTTCAATACAGACAAAGAACTTTAAAGGAGAAATTTTGGCAGGAGACTATTACGATATATTTCAAAAGTTACAAAACCCAGCATTACAAAGAACTAATGGGTACATTCTTCTTTCTCCTTTTTTTTTTGTTGGTTTTACATAACTAGAAGTGCATTCTCAACACTACCACTCTGGTTCAAAAACCTCTAAACCTACATGGATACCGAAAACAGAACGAGTTCCATCTAAGTGAACTCAAAAGCACATAAGAAAGCTACCTATGCAGCTGGGGCATAATCATACCCAGCGTCATCGTCGTCATCATCTCCTTCTACTGTTGGAACACAGCTGCATTCACCACCATAAGTAGCTGCCTTGCTCAAAACAAACTCAATGGCCTCAGAGGTAACAAGAGACATTTTTTCAAGTGTAGTTATATTTCTGCTTGTTTGGAGATCTAAGAGACTAAGAGTAGTAGTAGTAGTAGTTGGTTGTGTTGTTGGATTTGTAGAGTTTGATGCTTATATATAGGAACTAAGAGCTAGGAAGTGGGAAAGAGTAAAAGAACTTGACATGTCAAACACAAGGCTGCGTGTGAGGAATGTGAGCGATGCTGAAGGCAAATGTGGCGAGCGAGTGCTCAGGCACACATCACACAAGTCATCACAAGTAAGCACCATAAAAGCACCTTAGCTTCATTTTCATTGTGGGGTGCAAAGCTGATTCCTCCTGAAAGAGGGCATATATATACACTGCTGATTCATATTGATACCTACTACTATGACTTTTGAATTCAACCTCCCCTTTAAAACTTATGTGCTAACATTTACATGACTAGTTTGATATTCTAAGATTTGACATAGCTAATGTCACAGTATTTAAGAAAGGATATACCGAATTCTTGCGCACCTGAGGGTCCAAAACTATATATGAAAACTACACTAGTGTATACACTGGCAACTGGAAATACAAACAGCTTCCATCTATGTGAAAATTCCCAAGAAAATATAAATTTTTATGCACAAGAAGTAATAATAATGTAACAACTGCTTTGCATCTAATTAACAAAGCATGCCATTTATGGGCTAGTTGCTTATCAGGGCAGCCTATGTATGGTTAGCATTGATTATAGTCCAGGGCACAAGGCTGCACATGGAGAATGTGTGTGATGCTCACTAGGATTCGAGGCCAGACGCGTGGTGGAGGCGGGTCCAGCCACGTAGGATTTTCAGAGCCAGGTCAGCGAAAGGAGCTGGCAGACATACACAAGTGGGCACAAAAACTGGCCGTTGATAGAAGAAGCTCACAAGAAAGAATAAGGCATCTTAACTTTCTTTTTACGGTTGTATTCGTTGTTGGTTCCTTCTCTGAAAGGTCCCACCTTATCACACTTTACATTTTTCTGGCTAGGATAGGAGTAGACATATATATATTCTCACTGATGATAAGAAAACATTTGGCTTTGAGTTTCGCCTTTGTGGAATGGAACTCACTGTGGCTTCTTGCATTTTGAAAAGTCATTGCACACGTTGGCATTTGTTTGTTGTGTGACGTGGTTGCATTTACGTTGAATGGTCGCTGCCACGTGGGTTTCTCGACACGTGTCAGTGATGATTCTCGATGGCTTCCATTGGTGTCATTGTGAGGAATAAGGTCCTGTCTTTTTAATTTCTTGTCATGCATGTAGAGGTGATTCGGATTTCATGAATATTGATTTCATATCTTTGATTTCTCTTTGCTCACATGAAAGCATTCATTCAAAATAAACAAAAATATTTTTCTCTTTTTGTTGATGGTGCCATTTGGTGTGTTAAGATTAACCCTTTTCATCTAAGATATATAGTATTAGTAGAGCAAACAAAACAACAACGCGAACACAGCAAATAATATGAACAAGAGTTGATCTTAAAGTATTAGCACTAAGATCATCCTTGAACTTCGGGGCATTATGAATTTCCAAAAAATAAATCCTCGTCAAGTTGGACTTCCCTCTTTCTTTTGTTGGTATGCATTTTTTTTGTCGAAGGAGAGGCGGCACTCTCCGGCTCCTCGAGGGAGCGTTTTATTGATAAAGAAAAGGGCTAAGTAGTCATCACGCGGGGGATAGCCCGACCCCTTACATCATTATTTAGCAATAAAGGAATCCCCTCGGGAGGGGCAGACAATACATGGAAACCTAAAGGAAAACTAAACGCAATAGAAGCAAGGCAATCCGCAACCGAATTGGCCTCACGGTACACATGACGGAATTGGATAGCCCAATTCCTACTAATAAAGCCTTGACAACTAGTTACCAGGTATGCATTAATTCAACGTCTTCGGTCTTCCTTATATGAAGCAAACTATGAGCTAGGGTCATTATGGCCGGATATATTGGCCCGGATTATAAAAAAAAGACCAAGAGTACTATGTCCAAAAATTAGAGCCTTCCGGGCATTTAGTCAACGGGTTAAGCTTTTAAAATAGTATTCAAAAGTCTTGGATTCGACTCTCAAGGGTAGTAATCTCGACGAAAAAGAAATAAAAAAAATATCTCACCAGGCCCAAGATGAACAAAGCTGAGAACTTCCCTACGTTTATAAATGGCTTACTCGTTGATCGACGACCATTCTTACATATTTAGGGATAATGTATGCTTGAAGTGGAGAGAGGAGATAGTTAATGTGGCCATAGTGTTCGTGACATGTTGCCATTATTCTCTTCTAGGGAGATGGGGATGAAGTATCTTCTTAATTTTATCGGAAATTTCACATGATCGATACCCTTCAGCTTAAGACAATTTCGTGTGTTACCCAACTATTTTTAAATTTTTATATGGTACCCCTCACAAGTAAACAAATTTTGCCCCATGCCCTCTTGAAACTTAAATTTTGTTTTTTATTTGTTTTCATTTTTGGATAAAAATATAAATTTTGGTTTTAACATAATGATAAGTTTTCACTCTTTCTGATTAATTCATTTCTCCAATGATAATTTTGATTTTTTTTGTTATCATTATGTTAATTAAAAGTCTAATTTTGTTTTTTTTTTTGTTTATGCTAGCTTTTGGATAAAAACATAAATTTTGGTTTTAAAATAATGACTACTTGTCACTCTTTCTTATCAATTCTTTTCTTCAAAATTTTGGTTTTAAAATAATGATAAAAACATAATAATAACTTTTCACTCTTTCTTGTTTTAAAATAATGATTATTTTATTTATTTGTTTTTGCTTTTGGATATACAAATAAATAAGTTAAGAGGTGATTTTATGAATGTTTCCTCCTTTTGAATGAAATACCAAGAGGTTTTATATAATGTACAATTGCTTGGACTTGGAGCTTAAGGATTTTAACTATCTTATGGACCAGGACTGTATCATTAAGAAACCAATCTATCTATAAGATATGATAACAGTTTACATGAAGATTTAATATCATAATACCCTCACAAGTTCCGATTTGAATCCTCTGTCCCACAAGCACGTCCCCTCTGCCCTCATTGGTCGAAATTTTAATTTTTGACTTTAAAAAACACAAAAAAAGAGTGTAATTTGGAAATTTCGACCAATGATGACAAAGGGGACGTGCAGCGGGACGTGCTTGCGGGATAGAGGATTTAGATGCAATGCACGGTGGATTTCGAACATGGAGCTTGGAATGTAATTGTAGATAACGAGTTGTGCTTATGGCTTTAATATATGTGCATATGCTATTTGGACAACTATATTGAAACGGAATAAGTAAATAAGACCAAAATGCCAAATTGGTATTAAAAACCCCACTTTTGGACACTTGAGTATTTAAAAAACATAGAAATGGATATTTAAAAACAAAGATCTGGACGTGTGAGTATTATAAAAGAAAAAATTGTCATTTTAGTACAATTCTATGAAAATAACCAAATATACATGCAAAAAATACTAGCATATGAATTAAAAAATGTTATAATGCGTTAAAGCTAGTTCTTTTGTTTATAATTAATAAAACTATACTCAAATTTCATTTGAAAAAAATCAAAATCAATACTTAAACATTTAATAAAATATTTATAAATATTTTTTTCATGCAACTAAGAGTTTTATTTGCTTGAAAGCATAATTTGATTATTCCATCATGACATATGATATATTAGTTTTTTACAATAGAATAAAGCCTTTGATGTTATTCATATGAAAAGACATCCAACTTATAAGGTTTATAAGAATAACGAGATTATTGGATTGCACTATTACGCAAACAATTAAAAACACATTTCATTAAATATTTTTAGTTACATGAAAATTTGAAAATATATTTATTTATAATTTTTCTAAATTTTAATTAATAATATGTGGCTAACTTCATTTGAAAATTTTTAAGTTAAAATTTTAATGAAAATTGAATACTAACTACTTGGAAAGAAAAAAAAATTAATTTCAACGTAAATGAAAACATTGAATAAAATTCAATTTTTTTAATCGAAAAATACTTATTGACCCATTTTTCGTTTTTTTAATACCCAAATGTCCATTTTTTTCTTTTTTAATACTCAAATGTCTAAAAGATATTTTTTAATACTCAAGTGTCTAAGGGTATTACTTTTTAATACCAATATGGTAATTTGACCAAGTAAATAATAAAAATGAATGATTGAATAGTGCCAGGAATTCTAAATATTAATTGAATATATGGATAATTACTTAAATATTGGATGCGTTACGAAATCGATATATTAATTCAACTGAACTTTCAACAAAAACTAACCGCGCAGATGCTGCCACGTGGCCTGGGTGACAGTGCGATGCGGCATTTCGTTGTCGAACCAACCTATGTATTGAGAGGGATGTGCACTGTTGCGAAGCGGCTACGCTTCGAGTTCCAATAGGACCAACCCTATAATTATTTTATTTTCCTTGGTTTATTGTTCTCTTATAAGTTTTTTTTTTTTTTTGATCAGATTGTTCTCTTAGAAGTTAATAGTAGTAACTTCACCTGTAGAGTTCCTCATTGAAAACAAATGAAAGTCTAATACTACGTATGATAATAATTTTTTTTATTCGAGATTATGAAAGCTCTTATATTGGATAATAATCATACACAACACAAAGCTCTCATATATATTGAGATCTGTTGAAAGGCTCTTCCAATTTCCAACTTTTAAAGGGGTATTATACCCAACACAAAACAAATATGATATGATAGTATTATTCATAGTCAGATCCTGGTTCTTGAATCCAGACAACTCTCTGCCTCTTCTTCTACACCTTCCACACTGGGATCAACATCCCCAGAGCACTCATTCCAGAATAGAAATCATATATTGAATGAAACCCAGAACCAATTGTTTCAGCTTACAATCTGACTGAATGAAAAACAAAAGAGCATAGTGAACTATGACGATAACAGATTGGCTGCTTTCTTGATGTGATTGTTAATTAGTCATAACTGTAAAGCTCTTGCAAAGCAGACAACGAAGGAACTGGTGTCGTTGCCAAAAGCGGTGCACTCATAAATCTAGCTGAAAAAACCAAGAGCAGCGAAGAAACACGCAGATGGAACGCGAGCGAATATAAAGAAACAAGCCATGGTTACAGGTGTAGGCAAAATTTATAAGCACAGAATTTCACATACTAGCTTACTGCACTTATTTAGCATCAGAATCTTTGTTAGTGCCATTTATTTCAAATAGCTTAAAAGCCAATACCATGTTATAACATTGCTAGAAAATGATCTAACCAGCATACTTATTGAGGTTATGAATAAACTACACCAAGCCTGACAGATCATTGACTAACCAGTAGGTTCATGTATGCACACTCTGAAGTATGACATGTTTCCATTTCCTCATTAATCATCCGAAAGAATTTAGCTTTCTAAATTCAGAATTGAAAATTAAGAAGATTAACTCTTTTAGAGCTTGCAAAGAAATTCAAGACAAGGACTTTTACTGCTGGTTTCAATCCACACAAGAGAAAAGTATGAATCCTAGAGTATTACTTAAACATGTAATTAATGCTGAACCATGGTTTTATCACAAGTATTAGACATAAGTTCAAACTGAACCTTAGTTTTATCATAAAGTAGTGAATATGCAAATTATAATGGATTGTGGCAAGTGAAGAACAAGATAAAACCTTGTTTAGGCGTGTCCCTTTAGCAGGACATCGTGTTGCAGCCACAAATATCTGGCAAGACAATATTCCTCAATTGAGCATTAAAGCCTCCCAGAAGGCCTCAAGTGGAAGAATGCAGTGGTCATTTGCCAGTGGCAACAACCCAAATGCATATTCCAGCAAGTGTGATTCCCATACTTTGCCCTATATTACATGCAAGAAAAGGTTGAAGATTCCCAATATCATCTCAAGACATTTGGAAGCAACAACATGTGTGAGCCTCCATCTTGGCCCTGAAAATGCAGGGGAAGGATCAATAACACCCTCAATCAGAACTGCATATGCTATTAAGTGACTTGAATGACATCACATCACTGTGACCCGCTGAATACTATTAGTATCCACAAATCTCCCGACAACTTAGGGCATTCCAAAACAGAAGGAAGCAAGCACATCAAGGTTAGCCAAAAAACAAACATGTCTAGTTGACAAAAGACTCCATAGAGGTAGGAGTCAACCTTAATAATCTACTGAGCACCACAAGAGACCCCTATATGCTGCCTCATTGAGTTCACCCACAATTCAGCTAATAGCTTGAACTTTTAAACAGTAAATTCTACAAGATACATATTTTCATTACCAATCACAAGAGAACTTCTGAGATGGAATAAAACGGAAGCAACTATATTTTATTAACAAACATAGCATGGATGTTTAAACTGTAAATTGCACTGGATCCAACAGACAAGTGCACATTGTTAGACCAGATGGAGAAAAAAAAAATGGAACCAATTAAAGAGCTGACAAGAAATTTCAAATTTCCATTACCTTGTGTTTTCATGTACATAAATCTGTAACATACCACTCTAGTACTTATAACAGAAAACATTAGCAACAAAATCAACAGCTGGCTCTGCTTACAATTGGGGCAAATGTAGTACTCTTCTACATATGGCAGAAAAAATAAAGTGACCATGGTTATCAACTATAAGAAGTACCAGTACTATTTGATAATAGGCTCCTTACCTCCATCAAGTGTTCATCATTTGTTATATGAAGTGAATCACGGAGGTTGGTCAATAGAGTTTCCTTTTCCCAACTTAATGGACCTGATGCATACAACGCCTCAATTGTACTACGATAGGCATCCAATTCTTTTCTATGTAATTCGTCCGTCAACTTGTCGTCTGCGGGAAGGAGAGAATTTCCATCCCCTGAATCCATTTGGCAAAAGGACTCGGCATCACTACTATATTCACTATGCTCAAAATAACCTGTGCAGAAGTTATTCCTAGAGACACTACAGCTAGCAACAGAAGAATCAATACTATCAGCACCCTTGAGTTCTAAGCTTATTGCATGTGAGCATCCAACAGCACCATCCATTCTCTCCCTTCCCACAATTGATCTAGAAAAGCCAGTTAACTTGTTGTTAAGAGAAGGCATGCATTTGTTAACCACCACTGCTCGAGAAGAAGCAATAGCATCTACCTTATCAGGTAACTGACATTGATGTATAGGAATGAAGTGATTTTGCTTGCTTTCTTTTCTAATCACTCTAATTTTCTGACTTGGCAGTGAGTATGCTATACTCTGGGTATTTGTCAATTTTCTCTTCAAAGATTGAGATGGAATGGCAGGAGTCTTGCGGATGCTATTAGTAGTACTAAAGGGAAGAGAGGAGTTCTTGAAGCAAATGCTTGCTGGTTTTTCCATATATTGGGTGTTTAGGTTACTCGGCTTCAAAGGAACATTGTGCCTCTCCCCACAGTTGCTGGATTCCTACACATAAAGAAAAGTCATATAAATTTTACAGCTTAATCTAAGAAATTTGAAAGAAACTATATTGAGCAAAGTCAAAATTTCCCCAAAGAGTTTAACCCTGTGTGGGAAGATGATTCAAATCTGACTTTAGTAAGACTAAATTCAGAATTGAACTGTCTTCCTTGACAAAGTAAAAGTTTGACCAAAACAGAAGACTTTTACCAAACAAAATGAATTATGAAACAAAAAGAATCTCAGAAAAGCTTCAACAGCAGATCAAAACAGTGTAGAATTGAGCAACATTTATATACCTTCTCAATAAGGTTCCACTCGCCATCTTGCCAGCAAAGTCGAGGGCGAATATCAACTCTCCTCACTTCAAGTTCATGTGGAGATCCAATCAACTGAACCAAAAACCGATCCCTCTCCAGTGCCCTTGAAAAAGTTGCCATCTTCCAGGAAAAGCAGTGAAACACCTCAAGCACCTGCCCAATAGCCCAATCCTCCGGGACCTGCACCACAGGAGGACAAGGCCTGATTGACTTTCGAGGTACCCTGTCAAATTTTACTTCACCATCATACTTGACTGTATAATAGTGGCCATTGCCATGTATTATCTCTGCAGAATACCATGACCCAGCTGAGACTCCTTTTGTGCTAAATACTTCCACTTTACCCCCCTTCTTGAATTTCATCCTTATGTTATTATCACACACAAAATTCTTGCAAAAAAACCTGCAAGTCAAACAGAAATATGTACATATGAGTCAAAATATAGCAATATCCATGATCAGATACTATAATTGGAATCAACTAAATTTAATCAGATCCATGAAACTCATTCGGCAGAGGGGAAACACTATTTCGTCTAATCGGGGGACAATAGGCGTAAACAAGTCTGAATCTAAAATCATACGCCAGCATACAATCAAAAACTACGAAAAAAATTCACTCGAAATTACTAAAATCGACGTGATTGCAACCGATATGCGATTACAGGTAGTACAGAAAAGGAATTTCGGACCCGTAGCAGATGAATATGGACCAGAAATTACCCCAACCAACTAACTTGGGGCCTAGCAAACAGCGATTCCTCGATTTCTCAACCATCAAATGAAATCAAAACCGAAAGCAAGCGAATTTGAAGACGATAACAACAAGAAACCACAGAATCGCTCGAAGATCAGCCAAGGCCACTACAAAGAAGTAAGGAACTGAAATATCAAAATCATCAATCACGGAAAAAGCACCTCCGATCAATGTCCGACTTCGGAAAACCCCCTTTATTTACTGAAACGTCTCCAATTTCAAACCAAAACTAATTTTGGAGGACAATTTGCGAATCATAGAGATCAACCAAAAGCACAAAGCATTATAAACTCGTTGGCAAGAGATTTTGGAACTCACCTGAAACGCAGACGCCAACGGCGAGGAGGAAAATGTGAGACCTTTTCCCTCAAAATACAATCTTGTCAGTTTGGCAGCGGTTTGGTGTTTTGGGCGTTGTGGTTGGAGACAATGGAGAGGAGGAGGAGAAAGAGAGATGTGCGAGATTTGTAAATTTTTATCTTTTTTTATTTATTTATCTATCTTAAAATTGTAATGCGTTTTCGAAATATATTATTATGCGGGATTTTTGATAGTAAACATTGTCAACAAAAATTGTAAGATAA
Source organism: Polygonum aviculare (assembly GCA_934048045.1). Lineage (NCBI taxonomy): Eukaryota > Viridiplantae > Streptophyta > Magnoliopsida > Caryophyllales > Polygonaceae > Polygonum > Polygonum aviculare. The sequence continues at coordinate 19,360,265 of OW204031.1, forward strand.
GAGTATATTCAGTCATGATTTGAGGCATTTATGGAAATTAATCATGGCACATAGAAATAGCAAAATTTGGATCAATGAGGTTGCCACTTGCCAACAAACAACCTTAGAATAACTTGTTGATATGGCATTAGCTGTTTGATTCTGCTACAACACCTCTTCTCCTTTTTTAAATAAACAAAATCTCTTGCTATGACTATGAGGATTCGTATAAAATTAAAAATTGCAAGAATTTGGGTTTGATGTACTTGATAGTTGTAGAAAGTTTGGTAGATTGAGTCACCGAAAAAACCTCACAACATTTATAATTGAAATATCTTTGAAAATTCTTGATTTTCTTAAACGTAAAAAAAAATGATAAATTTCAAATTTTTATGAAGGATTCGACTAAAAAAATTTTATGAAGGGATTCTATTAGAGGAAATTTTTTAGGGTAAAAGTTTTTTTCCATCATTTTTCCTATAAAAGTGACTTCTTATTATATTGACATTTTATTAAGAAACTAGTTGACGACCCGTACCATGTACGGGTAATGATCATTTTTTCGTTAATTTGATAGATAATATTGTTTCAAAGATAGATATTAGATGAATAAGAAAAAGGATAAAATTAAAGGTGAGATAATTAAAGAAATTTTAAAGATAAATAATATACCTTTAAAGATAGATATTTGATGGGTAAGAAAAAAGATAAAGTTAAAGATTAGATAATTAGGAAAAATAAAACATATAAAATTGTTAATAAAGTAGGACCAGAATTAACGTGGAGACTCGAAATTCTCCGGCTTTAATATATAGTATAGATTTTTGTATTTTTTGTATTGTGGACCCTCTAACAACCACGATAAACGGTCATGATAAAACAAACACAAAACATACCAAAACAAGCAAGAAAGAACTGAATCACACGATGAAGAAGTATAAAAATACAAGGAATAGGGTAAGCTAAGCATAATAGAATGAAGTTTCATTGGAAAGTTGGTTAATCTCCAACTCGAAAGTGCAAATAAACAACTTGGAAGTAACCCCCATTTGGATACTAAGGAGCCTCCACCACAACTTCTACCAAAACCATTCGACCCCAACCCAAATCTTCGGTCCCATGAAGTCGTCTCCAGTCCCGTTCCATTGATTTTGATTGGTCCAAATGATATATTGGAACTTTAAAAAAACACAAAAAAAAACCTAATTCTAAACTTTGGACCAATCAAAACAAATAGGACGGGTTTTAGGACGGATTTTGGGACGGGTTCATGGGACAGAAGATATGGATCGATTCGACCCCTACCTAAGATCATCTACTCATTCGAATGAAGGAATCTCCATTTAAGTTAGGTTGGGATTGATTTTCAATCAAAATGAGTTATTGGATTGATCTTTTTTTCTTGTTATTGAGGATCTACTAGGATAAGTTCGGGCCAGCAATGCATAAAACAAAAGGTTTGTTAAAAATTGAGGTTTTCCACATAAACTTTGTATTCTTACAAATTCATAAGTTAATAATGATTTTCCCCTTACTCTTCAAGTCTTTCACCCCAATCAAACATGGGTTTTCAAACTCTTATTAGTCAGCCGTGCCCGTCCGTTGGACGGGCGAAAGGCATAAGCTTACATAGATGATTTGCAACATAACTTGCACCCCCTAATAATGCCAACACAACCAAAATTATTCACAATCATGGACAAGATTAAACAATTAAAGATCTGTCATCAAATGATGATCATTATTGGTCCTAGAAGTAGATACATGTTTTTAACTTGCTTTTCTCAGATAGAAAGGATGTGCGTAACTTTAACTTGACAAAAACCGTGGCACGTTTACAAGAGTTCCCATTCAGATTCTTGCAAATCCTGGCCTGATTGGTGTTTATTATGGCCTAATGATGAGACCGACGTCTCTTCAGAAACCTCATTGAACTCTACATCAATGTCACAGTATCATATTGACAGTTGCTTGTACTCCTTTTCAAGCTTCTTTCTCGAGGAAAACGGGCCCCTCAACTTTTCTTCTGTACATTGGAAACAAGATATTTTCATCAAATCTCTTGAATTTTTTTTTTGTTAGAAACCAATTAATGACTTGATCAGGACGCAGTGTTCAGAACATACATGGATTGTACTATTACAGAGATCGAAGAGTAATTTGTCAAAGAGAAATACATGTAGTCTCCATTGTGGATGCTCTAAGTCAAGGAACAGAAGCAAGATAGTTATCAGTAAATTCTTTGCTTAAGAATGTTGCACAAATGGTTCAGTTGAAGGAATCAAGAGTTGATAGTAACATGCCTCCCCTCCTCCTTTCTTCGGGCTTGGGACCAGTTGTGTACCAGATACACAAGTGGAGTTAAAAACATGTTACCACCTACCTAGCACGCCAATATATAAGCATGAAAACAAATAAAAACTTTCTCGTCGGTATAACCATCAATCAGCAAAAGAATGAGTGTAATTTAGCATAACACACCAATCCAAACACAACAGCTTAACCTGTCACTACAACATGAACCAGTAACCCTGAAGCAACAACTGCACAAACCTATCTCAACCACTCCGATATCAAACTTCAAGTTGCAAATGTTTCAAATGACAACAATGAGACAAGAACATTTGATAAGTAACAGTAATCATGAAACAACAGGATCTCAAGATCAGGAGCCAATAGAAGACAACATAACGTATATTAGCAGACTTGAGAAGAGATGTGGAAGGAGAATCGACTAATCACATAGATGAATGCACAAGTCTTGCTATGGCGCAATCATTAACACAGCTGCAACCTTGGCGAATGTGAATCTACTGGTAAAACTTGATGCAAAGCTCAAAATTTTTACATCGAAATCAAGTGTTGATCATGCGCAGGCATTTAAAGGATGTACCTCAATAGCAACTCACAAGAATCCAGATTAACTTTAGAGAAGAACACTAAACCAGAATATCCTCCTAAGATATTAGAACACATGCACCATGTTGTCTAAATCTGGAGGCCAAACCAAGAAACACTTGAAGATGCCAGATATCCACAAACATTAGCATACAACAACTGAGACTATTTTTTTTCTTAGTAAAACAATGAACAAGGCAAAGATACGATTTCAAGTGTAGCTAATAGGTAAAACTTGATGCAGAAAGCTTGATTGAGTGAGAAGAAAAGATTAGCAAATTGTATGGTAGACATTGTGTACAGTAGTTTGGTTATCTGCCTTCTCGAGTAACTAAAGATTGGTTTTGCAGAGCCATGATCAATTGAGCATGCAAAGGAAAAACGTGAACACTATGATTGGACCCCATGAAACACCTCCACTAATATAAATACTGTAAATAAAACTATTCATTAATAGATAAATAACATCAACCCAGTTCATGAGGCATTTTCCAAAGGTTATAGCATGTCGCACTTCCTGTTTGATGCCCTAAAACCAGTATATATATAAACTTCAGGACATGAGAACCCATACGAACAACGCAAGCAGAACAAACAATAAGAGAAGCTACCTGTTTGTCAGACACAAGGAAGTCGGTACTGAGATATTTCCCGTACGAATTAGCGGAATCCCATACACGGAAAACCATGACGTCGACCTCTTAGCCAGAGCCCTCAGATAGTTGACTCTGAGCAACGGGAGTTCGCCCTCCGGTCTTCACCTGTCCAGCAATTGCGTGCTCGCCTGAAACCTCCATTGATTTGACACCGAAAAGGAATTATGGAACCGAGAGTGGGGAATTACATCGAACACGGGTGTATATATACCGATCAAAGGCAAAGCATGGTGTACCTGATGAGGCGCCCTAATAATATCGGCCAATAATGAAGAAAGACGAAGAGGCGAATCTAAGCGAAAGTGAAAGGCGATGCAGAGGGTAAACGCTCAAACGGAAATACACACAACTGGTAAAAATCAATGAAGGCGAACAGGTGGAACTGGGAGGCCATTCAGCCACAAACGTTGAAAGCGAAAAAGGCAAAACATTCACAGCGAATAAGCAATACTACCCTTAATGATAAACAACATTTAAAAACAACATTTATTCAATCGCAAAAACACAACTTTTCTATAATTATAGATATAGATATTGATTTCTTTTCATGCTTGCTGTTTTCACTTTTCATTTTAATAACTTTCGACTTTCGAGGGTGGCTAGGTGGCCGGGTGGGTGGGTAAGGCCTTGTTTCATTTGTTTTTTTTTTAAAAAGGAAAAAATTAGGCTAGATCTATTACACAGGAACTATTCTATAGCATCCTTTCGGATGAGGTCCGCAAGGACCGGATCAGAGTCCAAGGAGTGAGACGAAGCGCCACGGAAGGACAACGCCACGTGGTCAGCCACCGAGTTAGCCTCCCTGAAGACATGCGCAATGTACCAACTCTGAAAGAAGCCAAGCAAAGTCTGGATGTCGGCTCGCAGCAGCTCCACCTCCCTCGGACAGCTCCAATCGCCCAACACTCCATTCACAAGCTTCAGGTTGTCACCTTCAATCAGCAAATGGGGGATGCCGCGATGGATGGCCTCCGAAATCCCCTACCGAAGAGCCAGAGCTTCGGCCTGCATAACTGACCGATGTCCGAGAAAACCATCGTCTAGAGATATTGGGGAACCTCTAGGATCTCTAATAGCGAAACCGAAACAAGCTGCGCCATGAGAATTGACAGCGCCGTCAAAATTCAGTTTAAACCAGTTGTTTGGAGGTTTGGTCCATTTAGCCTTTTTTCGATTATTGGCCTTGATGGTTTTTTGGACAGCGTCAACCTCATCAGCTGATTTATTAGCTCTTCTCCAGTCATCAATTTGTATCTGAGTCATCTCCTTAATGGAGTTGGTGGTAGGCACAGACCTAGCCTCCCTATAAAAGATGCTCTTATTTCGGAGGTACCAAGTGCACCACCAAAGAAAAATAATGGTTTCAGTCTCTTCTTTGGATAGTAACTTTCGAATTTCTTCAACGACAACCATAGGCGTTCTGGTCTGAACATTCAAGCATCTAAGTTTTTGGCTGATCGTAGGAAAAAGATCAGCCACTGCCTGGTTGACAGGCTTGTTGAAGGGTTTCTCGAACAAATAAATTTGTATTCAAGACCCCGTTGAGTATAGCGAAGTCAGGATCGTCCACGGGAGTGAGAGTAGTGCTAAGTTTAATCGATAAACTACGAAAAACAAAGAAAACAAGGGCAGAACAACTCAGACTCGACCCAAAGAGGGTCGATCTCGACCCTAGGGGGGTCGATCCTGAGAGCAGAAACACACGAACGCACACAAAAAAATCACACAAAATCACACAAAAAAGAAGAGGGAATCAATGATGTTCTCCCTATAAGGCCAAAATTCTCACTAGGTAAAAATTTGTTGGATTGCAATTACTTTCACTTAAAACACATATGCTCAATTTCATCACAAGTCATATTCACCATCAAAAGCAATTTCTCATAAACTTGGGCTACACTATCCAATTATGCCAAAAGAATTACATGACAAGCATGAAAATTAATTTTCATCATAGGACATCTAAGATGGAATGCTCTTCTATCCTAAAACAAAACACACAAATATTTTTGGATTTTTCGACATTTTGCAATTTTTTTGGATTTTTGACATTTTCTCAATTTTTTTGGATTTTTGCAAGATTTTTCTTAACAAGCAAACTATCAAACAAGCAAACAAAAGACTCAAAGACTCCATTATATACAACATGTAAGATTTCTTCTTCCCCACCCCATACTTAAATCATGCAATGTCCCCATTCATGAAAACACATGAAAAAGTAAAGAGAAAAGAAGAAGAAAACTCACAATGAACATATGGAAGCTTGAGAAGGAGGGGGAGCATAGAAGGCATAGTGTGCTGGCACGACCCCCTTAGGGTCGAGCACGAACCTAATAAGGTCGATCCTGAGAGGTGCATGAGGGAGAGGTAGAGCAAGGGGGGTCGTGACCGACCCTCATAGGGTCGGTCCTGAGGGCTCATGTACCTCATGTCAAGTTGTCTAATCCCGTCCTTTTTGAGCCCGCATTTGAAGCTTAGCACCCTGCAAAAAATCCCACAAAGATCCTATCCAAACAAATGTATCCTATTCTAATCTAAGGAAGGTTAGAAAAATCAAATCTAAAAAAAAAACAAAACAAAAAAAGAATCTAATCTAAAGACCGGGTTGCCTCCCGTAAGCGCTTGTTTAACGTCATTAGCTTGACGAGAAGTTCCTTAGCTCAATCCCTATGATCGGACATCGTCAACGCTCTAAGTAACCTGTCAAAGTCTTGTAAAGACACCTCATGAAAGCATAAGTAGCATATTGATAAATTGAAAAATAATGATATAGTTTTCAAAGAACGTTTCAACTTCTCAAAAGCGTAAGAAAATTTTTCGTGAGAAGGGTTAGGATAAAACCAACTTGATGGGTGCGGTGGTGCCTCACAATACTCAACAAAGGGATCCTTGTAGGTCCATAGGTCCTTGTGTCCTAGCTTGAAGGGAAGATGATAGAATTTGTAGGCACCTTCACGCCTAGGGACCATGATTGACTTAGGAAAGTCGAAAGGACCCACGGTGACGATCTTCATCTCTTCATGATTGGCCCACTCTTTGCTAGCATCCGGGGTCAGTGAAGGTCCAAACCCGACCACCTTTTCTTCACTTTCCTCCATGAGTGGGTTTGGTTTCAACATTGGTAGCAAAGACCCCGTCCATACTTCATCCTCTTGTGCATTAACCTCCTCCATTTCGCCTTCTCCTAGCAAGAGACTCTCATTCTTCACTTGGGTCTCGACTTTGTTTTTCTCGGTCTCATCTAGCAAGAAATTCACTTCCGGATCATCTTCCAAATTCTCCTCTTCACGGTCCTCTTCCAAAGCATTGTCGAAGCGGATCTCTACTTTCTCTTCACCATTAGAATATGATACGAGTCCCTTCTTAATATCTATGATAGCTCCGGTCTTGATGAGGAATGATTGGCTTAGAATGAGTGGAGGACTTGACTCGGATAAAGGCTCAATATGCTCAATGGAAGGTTCCTTGGCCTTAGAAGGAGGACTAAGATCAAAACTAGGAGCTTCGAGAGGAGAACAAGCATCATTGGGAAGCTCACTTTTGCAAGGAAGGTCGATATCGGCAAGAGGAGGCTCGCTAACGAGCTCTTGAAATTGATATTGAGCCAGAGCGTCCTCTTGGAAGGCGTTGAGCTGTGCTTGGAGGTATATTCGGGCTTCTCGTGCTCTTTGAGCCGCATAAGCCTCGGCTTCTCTTTCTCTTTGGAGGGCTAGCACTTGAAGTTCAAGATCGGCCAACTTTCTTTCAAGGTCCTCAATGGTCTCCATGGCTACATGATTCGCTGTACTTTGTATGGGTTAACTCTTGTATTTTAGAGCTATATTGAGAGTGTTTAGGTTAGTTTTGAGCGTTATTGTAATATCAAGACCGAAGACACAAGACATGAAGAATCAAGAGTTAAAGAGCTTAAAGACGAAGAATCGCCACTGCATGGAAACCGCGGACGCATTACCTATGGCGCGGGCGCGGTGGAGTGGAGGAGCGAACCAACCAAAGGCGTGAAGGCCGCGGACGCGTTGCCACCTTCGCGGTCGCGGTAGAAGCTGACCCGGGAATTGACCAAGTGAAGGCCGCCGCGGGCGCGGTTCTGGTGCCGCGGTCGCGGTGGTAGCCGACTTCCAGACGGACGAAATCTTGGCGTTTCTATCTTGTTTCCTTTCTTATCTTTCGGTTTCCTATCTTATTTAGTCCGAAAAGGTTGATCTTTGGGGCTATATAAGGGGGACCTTTCTAGGCTTTTAGAGGATCGAATTCTTGTCAATCAATTGTCTTTCAAATAAAGATTAGAGTTTTCTTTGTAATGGAGAACTAACTCTCCTCTGGAGTTTATTCAATCAAGGAAGCTTTATTATGAAGTTGTGAAATTCTGGTAACCTCTTTATCCTTAGGTCTTTATTGATACTCTTGTGCTTCATCCCATGATCTATGTTTGATTTTATGAGCCTGATCAACTTGTTTGATTGACTTAGATCTATTGTTTGAATTAGGATTGGTTGTTGTCTATGCATCTTTCCTATTCTCGAAACAACTCTATTCTAGGACCGTGGACTAGTTTAGGGAAGAGTATTCAATGGTTAAGTTATGCATGAGACTCGTAGCTTGATTGCATGATTTGATTTCCTTTTATCCCTGTGCTCTATGCTAATTCTAGGTTAAGCGTCCTTGCCTAGGGTTATAGAATTGCTTGGACCGTGGACTTGCGATTTCTAATGATTGGGATTGGAATTGACCTAAGCATATAAAGAGGTGGATGAATTCATGATCAACGAATTAATAAAGTGGAATTGATTGAATGAACTCTGCTTGATAACTTTGATTGAAACCAACTTTCAAAACTCCTTTTGGTTACTTGCATGAAAATCACATAAAATCTGAATAAAACTGATTCCTTTGGGTTCGACCCCTTGCTTGCCTGCTATACTTGTGTTTGCATGTTTGGGATTTATTTTTGATAAGGGAACAACGACTTTGCCCGAGTCACTACATTAACCTAAGAACAAAAACAAAAACAAAACAAATCAAAAACACACAAAGGGTTTGGGCTAGTCCCTCACCCAAATATCAACTAAACTATGCACTATTGCACACTCCCTGGCAACGGCGCCAATATGTTGAAGGGTTTCATGAACAAATAAATTTATATTCAAGACCCCGCTGAGTATAGAGAAGTCAGGATCGTCCACGGGAGTGAGAGTAGTGCTAAGTTTAATCGATAAACTACGAAAAGCAAAGAAAACAAGGGCAGAACAACTCAGGATCGACCCAAAGAGGGTCGATCTCGACCCTAGGGGGGTCGATCCTGAGAGCAGAAACACACGAACGCACACGGAATACGAACAACGGCTCGAACACGACCTAGGGGAGGTCGAGATCAAGGCAAAATCACGAGTTTCAATCAATATAAAGGGCAAATCCTAGGGCTAGGGCTACCACAACAACAACCATACATGCTTTCAACAAGAATTCACAACTATCATGCCATCTAGATCATAGAAAAGTTAACTTTCGCAAACAATTCAAGCTATTCAATCAACTTTCGCAAATCAAACAACTTTCTACCTATCCTTCAACCTAGGAATATCAACTTTCGCATATAATCCTATTAGATATAATCAAGCAATCAACTTTTCACTTTCGCTATGGTTAATCACAAGACATGCCTCAACTTTCGCAAAGGATTAAGCACAAGATAGGTTAGATATGATCATCAAGCATTCAGGTCATGAATTCAAGTTTTAAACATGCATGATTGTGTTGGGTTTTTGCCTAACCCTAGAACTTAAGAGAACTACTCACACATAACAAAGAGAAACAAGGAAGAAGAAGAAGAAGACATGATCAAAAACCAAACTAGAATTTAAATTAAAAACCAAAGACCAATCTTACAAACCTCAAACTTGCTCTCCAAGTGTTCTCCCTAGCAAAGCATCAAAGCATCCAAAGCATGAATTAATCAAAACTATAGGTTCATCCTCCTTTTATAGACAAAAAAGGAGTCCTAATCTAGCTAGGAAACACAAACCAAACACCTTCCTAAAATACAGATTTGGAAACTTCAACTTGTAATCCGGATAGAAGGAGGTCGGCAACGAGGTTCAACCCCCCTTAGGGTCGATATCGACCCCCTCAGGGTCGATCCTGAGCATCGTTTTCCTTGCGCTCCAAGTTTGGTCAAGTGGCTCGAGTTCGACCCTTCTTGGCTCGATCCCGGGGTCGATTTCTTCACTTCTCTTCTTGATTTTGCTTCTCTTTAGCTCCTCTTCATGGCTCTTCCACTTGAAATCTTCCTCTTAGCTCGTCCATCCTCTCCTAGCCTCGCTCCAAACTCGTCTTCAAGCTCCAAAATACCTACAAAACGACACAAATATGCGTAGCTTCCGAATCTCAAGGAAATACGAAAACTTATGCAAAAAGACTCAAAAACACAAGATTCAACTACGAAAAACAACTTAAACTAACCTATCTAGACCCTAAAAATCTACCTAAAATGCGGACATCAGCTTACATTCAGTGAAAAGATGAAAAACATCCTCCTCAGTATTGTTGCAAAATCTACATCCTTGGGGAACCATAATATGGTTGACTGTTAACCTTGCTTTAGTGGGGAGACCATTTCTGCACATTTTCCAGACAAAATTCTTTTGTTTGGGAGAAATATTCAATTTCCATATCCATTCGAGGTCTAAGGAAGGGCTTCTGTTTCTTTCCTGAATCCATTTAAGTGTTGCATTAGTGGAAAACCAACCATTTTGCTATCGATCCGTAATGTTGCTTATCGGAAGGGTGATCTCAGTGATGGAATTCACATCTTCGAGGTTTTGGACTTGTGCCAGCTTTTGTTCGTCCCATGTTCTATCGGAACGAATGTAATTGCTGACGTTCTCCATTCAATCAATCTGATGGGATTGAGCATGAATGGTTGAAGAACCTTGTTCCCAGCCCAACAATCTTTCCAAAATTTGATGGTTTTCCTATCGCCCACATGCAATGTAAGACCATTGAGAAATTTCTTGCGAAGACTCATGAGTTTCGACCATTGCCATGATGTGTTGCTTTGTTTTTTGTATTCCCAAAGCTCATGGTTCCTAAGGTATTTTTCAAAAATGATTCTAACCCAAGGGTTCCCAGATTCGGCTATGATTTTCCACAATAGTTTCAGTTGGAGTGCCTGATTCATGTCATTAGCTTTCGCTATGCCAAGACCGCCGGCGGAAGTGGGTCTACATATAGAATCCCAGCTGATTAGGGGTTTATGTCCGCTTGGTTTGTTCCAAAAGAATTTCTTATTTGTTTTGTCCAGTTCAGGGTGGATTGCTTTTGGCAAATAGAAAGACTGCATAAGATAGTTTGGTTGTGTTGCTAGGTTTGCTGTGATAAGTGTTTTCCTTCCCTCTTGGGATAGAGTCTTTGCTTTCCATCTTGTTAATTGCTCTTTCGTTTTGACAGTGATTGAGTTGAAGGTGTTTTTATTTACTCTTTCATTTATGATCGGACATCCCATGTATTTATCCAAAGCTGTTGTGTTTGAAATGTGCAGAATTTGTTTGATTTGATTCTTGACCTGGTTAGAGACATTTTTAGTTACCTGAAATGCTGATTTATGGAAGTTCACTTTTTGACCAGAAATCTGACAATAGTTATCAATGATGTTTTTTACATTCTGGCAGGCATTATTATTAGTTTTGGCAAAGATAATGATATCATCTGCATAGGCTAAAAAAGGGATTTTTGTTCCCTCTCGCGAGATCTGGATGCTAATCCCACTCTTTGGGTTTGTGCTCTCCTTTTGGAGTTGTCTGGCCAAAATCTCCGCAGCCAAGACAAAAAGATAAGGTGATAATGGATCTCCTTGGCGGAGCCCCTTGTGTGGTTTGAATTGCTCAGTTGGTCCATTATTAACTAACACAGAGAAAGAGACTATTTCGACACACTCTCGGACCCAGTTAATGAATTTCGAATGGAACCCAAACTTTTCCAAAACATGAAAAAGAAATTCCCAACTAAGGCGGTCATAAGCCTTTTCCATGTCGAGTTTGATAGCAACCCATCCCCCCTTCCCTTTTTTGTTACGGAAAGAGTGGAAGATTTCGTGAGCCTTTTCCATGGATTAGTTTTCCCATTACCTGCTTAAGTCTAGTTGTCAGAATTTTGGAGATCACTTTATATATTGTGTTGCAGAGGCTGATTGGTCTATAGTGGTTTGTCGAACTAGGATTATCACATTTTGGAAGTAAGGTTATAAATGTATGGTTAATTTGCTTAAGAATTTTCCCATAGTGGAAAAAGCTTTTCACAACTTTAATAACATCGGGGCCAACAATGTGCCAATATTTTTTATAGAAACAGTTAGTCATACCATCTGGTCTTGGGGATTTATCCTCTTCTATACCAAAGACATCATCTTTGTTTTCTTTATTGGAAACCGGCCTGATAAGCATGTCATTCTCATCGTCCCTAATTTCAAGAGATATGAGCTGGGTGGTTTCTCTCATTTTGTTTCTGTCAATCTCAATTGCTTCAAATCTCTTTTGGAAATCATTTTGAACTTCCCGTTTTATGTTCTCAAGACCTGAAATCTGAGTTCCTTCAGAAGTGGTGATTTCCCTGATGGTGGTTCTATTCCTTCTTCCACTTGCAATGCGATGGAAGTATTTGGTATTTCTATCATTTAATTTGATACGGTTGTTTTTCCCTCTTTGTTTCCAATATGAGTATTGAAATTGGACAAGGCATTCTCGTTTCTTGTCAAGTCTTTCTTGTTTTCTCACCAAGGCCATGTTGTTATGCTCGATTATCTCCCTTTGGAGGTTAAGCAGTTCATCATTGACTTTACTAAGTTATTCAAAGATATTACCAAATGTTGTTTTGTTCCACTCGAGCTTGCAAAGGGCGTGTATTTTTGTCCAACGGTTTGGTTTCTTTAAACCCCTACAATTCCATAGACAGACTTTCATATCAAACCTGATTTGTTTTGGCTTTTAAGTTTGGTTTTCTATGATTTCTGAGTCGAGTCATGGGTTTGAACCCTCTTTTTTGAGCTTTGATCCGCTCAGGTCCCCTAATAATCCCGTTGTAATTTCTTACAGACCGAGACAAAGAAGGGATAGACATGTTATAGTTCCACCTTTTGGGGTCTGAATTTCCCATCCAATCACTCAGCTTACACGTACCACAAAAAAACCGAGAATGAGTTGAATACACAGTAGGAGACATCCCTTATAAAACCTTGATTGATCGGGTTTATATTCCGTTTTTCCATTTTACCATGGAATGATGGCTGGATCTCAGTTTGTTTGTGACTATGTGGTTTTTTACTCCACTTTGTGAGCCCGGTTAAGGCCATGCGCTTTGTAATATTCAGTTGCTTTGCATTTACACTATCACACCAGTGTTTGACACTCTGATTCACCAGCAAACAAGAGCTCCAATATAACAAAATGACAATCAGCCATCTCGTTGTACACGAAGATATTACTGGAGAGTAAAGCCATGAGGAAACAAATAACCAGATTTTCAACCAATTTGAAAGAGCCTAAAAAGTACTCCTGATAATGCTAAATCTTTGAAGGGGGTTTTGGATCAAAATAAAGTATGCGTACATATAGTTTGGGAAGAGATGATAAGAGACAAGGCCCCAACAACACATCATATTTTTGGTACAAACACCATCACTAGTACAGAAATAAAAATGGTTGATCACCTTTTTTCTGCCCCATTTTTTTGAGCAATTCACCCTTCTAGTGATCATCCTCAGTAAAAGAACATGAAGAATCAAAAGAGATTGGGAGTTGCGCAAACTTACATATTTCAGCGACGAAGTGCATCCCAGGCGTGTCTTGCCAATTTCTTGTGGTTTTTTCCATTGTTGATTCGATCTGCTTGGTTACGATCCACACTCCAGACGTGCAGAACTGCCAGCTGGCCATAATCTTCGACTTGTGGTTGTGGTTGTGGTTGTGGGAGAGGTTTAACTCCCAGAACCTCAGCAAATGCTGCACGCTGTAGATCTGCTTCCTAGGGAAAGCCAAGCTGGAACGGAGGAGCAAACCAGCTTAAGTTGTTTCAAACAGGGTAAGGTCTCTTTTTCTGACTTCCACCTTGTTCCACTGAGAAGTCGAAACAAGCAGAAATTTGTTCCTGAGGATTCCTTTGGCTTTTTGAATGGGGTTTGTACCCTCGTCTGATTTGTTTGGGTTTTTGCCTTTTTGAATGGGGTTTTGGGGGTCTCTGTTGGATTGGTTATCATCCATAACTAGTAGAGAGCAATCGAGCAGAAAGAGATCAAGAGAACATAGTAACCCAGGAGCAAGAAAGTTCAGGACAGTAAGGAAAGGATTTGGATGGAAGTAGGAAAGAGCGTCTTCCAGGAAAGGGAGTTTGAAGAAGTCAAGTATCTCCCAGCACAACCAGGCGGTTTGGAGGAGGTGAAGAGCAAGCATGCAATCTGCAGAGAGAAAACGCATTGTCGTCCTTTAGCCTTGGGCACCAAGTCATATGCGATTTGCTTGGATCTTGGGAAGCTTCTGGAAATTTTTGCCCTTCCATTAATCTCGCCAATTAGAAATCCAATCCAAATGGTGAGAGTTTGCAGCGTCGTTCGGCGATGGACAAATCCGGCGTGAGGTTCCGATTCGATGGTCGCACACGGTTTTCCCGATGTGAACCACCAGGCTTTCGTTGCTAATCTCTTTCCAGTTTCAAGAATGGCGCACCATTGATGGTTGTCAATCTCGCTCAACGGAGATGTGGTCGGGGGGACTCCGTCTCTACTTGGCGACGGCGGCGGCTCTTCTTCCGCTAGGGCATGATTCGCTTTCTTCTCGTGAAAGTGGGCGCGTGAGGCGCGTAGTATTTTAGGCATTTTTTTTACTCCCTCCGACTGTCCATCTTTCCATTTTAGTTGTTTCGATAAGATTGTCCATCTTTTAATTTCTTTCCATTTATATCACATCACATTTACATTATTACCTCTAAACAATCACACATTTTACCTACTTTTACAACCTCTTTCTTCTTCATTTCTCTCTCCTTATTACTTTATCACATTATCTATCTTCCACCTCAACAAAACAACACCATAAATACACACTTTTTTGACTGATTTGACACCAAAATCCCCTTTTCACTCCATCTCTACATTGCATAAATAACAGTGCCCAAAATGCTTTCGAACAATCTTAAGAGAACTGAGGGAGTAGTAAACTCAAAATATTGTAAATTTTATTTTTAGATGTGGGATAATCCCAACGAGAACTTATTGACCCACAACATTTAACACACTTAACGACCGACAACATTTAACACAAAATAAAGGCGAAGTGCAAGACATACATGAAGCGTACGTCAAATCCATTAAATTCTCATAGGGTAAATTATAGTTTCAGATCAGCAGCCATATATTCAGAAAGCCTAGCAGCCAAGCTCTGCCTGGTTGCAGGGGAAACTCCGTCCTCGCCGATGATTGATTCTAGAACCGCCTGCGACACCGGCCGGTTCTCGATCACACCCGCTGGAACTGCTTCTTTAACCTCTGCATCGTGCTTCCCGAATGCAATCTGCTGATCACCAAAAAAGTACAAACCATGGACACATCTTGTTAAGCTTGTATGTATAACTAACTTTGAAACAAATGCATACAAATGAAATCAAGTAGCTTTCGTTTGTTTAGTGTGCATGATTAATTTGTACTAGCTAGGTTTAGTGGTGGACCAACCGATTAGTCTAGTAACTCTAGTTTATATGCGTATAGTGGTTGTGTTACCCTCATTTATTTAACGTGGAGAAATGAATTAAGAGGGCGTATGGTATAAATTTGGGTATGGGAACGAGACAATGTATGGGGTTGAGCTGGTATGGATTTGGAAACCCATACTTTTAATTTGGTATTTGGTAAAATATTTGAGAATGAAATTAAATTTTTTATTAAGATAAAAAAAATTGAAATCTTTAAAAAACTTAATAAATAAATTATTCAAGAGTCATTATTTGTGAAGCGTGAATGGTAGTTGATGAAAAAATCAACTTGTTATGTTGTATATATGAGTTTCAATCTCATACCCAAGATATAGGTAGGATATGAGAATCTCATACCTATTGGGTTTGGGGTATGGGTTTGGAAACCCAATATTAACCTACCAAACAACACCTATGGGTTTTTCATTCCGAAACCCATACCAAACACCCCCTATTGGTAGGTAGGAATCGGGAATGAAGGTATGGGTTTGGGAATGAAAATCCCATACTTGTTGTTTGGTATGTTAATATTGGGTTTCCAAACCCATACCTCAAACCCAATAGGTATGGGGTTCTCATAACCTACCTATACCTTGGGTATGAGATTGAAACCCATATATAACACATAACAAATTGATTTTTTCATCAACTCCCATTCACCCTTCACCATAATGACTCTTGAATAATCAATTTACTAAGTTTTTCAAAATTTTAATTTTTTTTGTCTCAATAAAAAATTTAATTTCATTCCCAATTTTTTTACCAAACACTTAACTACAAGTATGGGTTTCCAAACCCATACCAACTCAACCCCATACCTTCTCTCATTCCCATACCCAAATTTATACCAAACGCCCCCTAAGTAGCTTCATACCCGATTCCCACCTACCAAACACCCCCTAAGTAGCTTCATACCGTGAGCGCTCCAAGGGGCGATTGCTTGTAGAGCACGCAACACCCTGGTGTAAAATTCTCGTCTTTGAACATCTCCTGAAACTTTTGGATGGCCTTCTCTTCGGCCTTTGTGAACGTTCCGAGTGCTTTACAAATAGCAATACAATTCTCCGACACCTTTCTTATGAACTCTGTCCCGGACAAGTACTTGATAAACGACACTTGGAAGAATACTTCAAATGGACCTAAATGAGATCGACTTACATTTACTAATATTTCAGCACAATGTAAATATTTATTTCTTTTCGTTTTATAAATTCGTAAAGCGAAAAAACAAAGGAAGAAAGATAAGGATTTCGTGACCGTACCGGTGACGATATCCCTGAAAAAATCAACCGATTTAGCCAACTCTCCTACGGAGTTGCCCTTCCATTTGTGAGTAAGTGATGCAATTGCGTCTTGCTCAATGTAGACTCCGATCGCCGTGTACTTCACAAAATCCCCGTCGGTCATAATCCCCCTAACCCCTAGACCGATGGAAACGGTTTGGTCTTTTAACAGTGGGGAGGGTGGTGGAGGTAATAATGATAATAATAGTAATATTATTGATATTGATATGATAAAAATAACGATTTTTTCAAAATGTGCTCTAAAGATATATGAATAAGAATTTGTTTGGTTAAATTTAGTATTTTTTAATCATGTAATTTTTTGAAAAGTGTTTATTATTCTCCCTTCAATGTTTAGTTTTTGAATTATTCGATCAGGTATGCTTGTAATGTGCTCTTAAAATACAATGTATATTTTAAGAAACATCAAACATGTGATAATGATAAGGATGATAATAACCTGCGCCACCAAGGAAGAAACACTTGTCGGAGGAAGGAGTGAGGATGGATGACCGGAACAAGAACCCGTCGACGGTGACGTCGGTGGGTAAAACGCTCATGGGACGGGAAGAAGCTGCCATTTGATGGTCGGTTGGTTTTGAATAGACGATCATACAAGATGTAAAACATACACGCACTCATAAGGTATTTATTTATGCAGGAAAACAGCCCATGAGGTAGGTACATTCTTCTTTTATACTCCCTCCGTCCCATAATGTTTGTCCACTTTCCTAATCCGTCGTCCCAAAATGTGTGTCCATTTTCCTTTTACATCAATAACTTTCTTCCAATCTTACCCCTATTCAATCTCTAAATTTACACCTATTATCCAACTTTTCCACCTATTTTATCTCTTTTCAACTTTTTTCTTCTACAAACTTACATAAATACCCCTATGCAATCATATCTTCTACCCACTTTAACCCACTTTTTCATTTCCCAACAACATTTTATACCTTGCATTAAAACCCGCAAAAAGCGTCCTTTTGGACAAACATTATGGGACGGAGGGAGTATATAATAAGACATGCATTCTTTATTATTGAGCGTTGCCGTACCTTGAATGATTAAACTAAGGACCCGTTTGGGGTACTGTACAATGTAAATGTAAACATCTACCACAAACCCAAATCTTTATTAAAATTTATCCCACGTCATTTGGGCCGAATAAAATAATGATTTTATTTTTTTAATGAATCCTTAAAAAATATTTTTACGTTCATATGATATTTTATCCAATTTTTGATATCTTATATAATTTTGATATCTTAAGAAAATATAATTTTCATTTAAATTATTAAAGCGTTTTTCATTTTAGGTAAAAGGGTTTTTTTAATCCTTTTATGAAGATTATAATTAGTTAAAGTAGTGGATTCCATAATTTTTATTATAAAATAAAATAAAATACCTATATAGGTCAATAAGTTCGGATTCGGATATGTCAGGTTCAGGTTGTACATTATCAATTGAAAAATAGACTAGAATACCAAAAATCAATCTCCGATCGATTAAATTGAGTTTATATTCACATTACCCGTACATGGTATAAGATTTATACTGGATTAAAAAAAAATTGCTCACTTTAGTGCTATATATATTGAAAAAATTTCCCCATCTTTACAAGTGACTCTAATATATGTGTGGCTAGTGATGGCCAACGGTGCCATGGGCCCAAAAAGCCTGGCCCGGTCAGCCCACGGGCCAGACGGGCCAAGCCCGGGTGGGCCATGGGCCGGGCCCGGGACGGACTTTTCCAGCCCAGCCCGGCCGGGCTAGTCAACGGGCCAGGAGCCCGGCCCAGCCCGGTCCAACCCAGTCCGGCCCGGCCCAGCCTATCCCGGCCCGGTGCATATTCATTTTTTTTAAAGTATATATACTATATTTTTGCAATATTATTATAGTATATAATGTTCATCTAAAAAAAATTATAGTATATAATGTAAGTATAGGGTGTATATTCATTTTTTTTTGTAAGTATATTGTATATTATGTAAGTATATAGTAATATAAAAAATAAAAAATAATAGTATATAATGTTCAACCCAACCCGGCCCGCAGCCCACTCCCATCCCGGTAAAACCGGCACGGGCCTGGGTGGGTCGGCCCGGCCCAGCCCGTACCAGCCCGATAATTTGTCGGGCCAAGCCTGGGCCACGGTTCCTTGGCCCAGCCCGGCCCGGTTCCATCACTATGTGTGGCTTCCTCATTTTACAACTCATCCCTATATTATATGGATTTTTCTACGGAAATTTCACGTGATAACCCCGAGGTTTAACATTATTCATGAAGTGTACTAAAGTTTGACATATTTCATGCGGTAGCCTTGAGGTTTATACGAAATTCGTGCAATTACCCTAAAATATATACAATATTTGTCACATGCCCAAAATGTTAAAATTTGTATTAATCTTAAAATTTGTGAAACTAAAAAGAAAATTAAAAAAGGGTTTGACGATTGTTCAAGTATAAATTTATTCGATATTAATATAAAATATTATAATAAAATAAATTTATTTTTCATATTCATGTTATTATGCTATAAAGTAATTAATAAAAAATAATCAGATAGTTTATTTTAAATTGAAAATAATCTGAGAGTTTCATTACATTACTTAATTTTTTTTTGATAAATAATTTCGATTGTAAATGAATTTCAGATTTTGATATTTTACATTATTTCTTTTATGAGAAAAGAATTGTTTTATAATATAAATAATTAAAATTTTCAATGGTCAATTGGTCATTGATGAAAACTTTAAAATAGTTATCAACTCAAATAGATGAATTATATTGCCTATTAATTTTAATATATTAATAAATAAGTTTAAACTATAAAAATAATTGTTACAATTAAATATATTTATTTAATTATATTATATAATCTTAAGGTAATAGATAAGGCTATATTACAAAAATCTTATAACCTTTTAAACTAATATTTATAAAAAATCTATAATATTCAATTTTAACTATTATATTATATAATCTTAAGCTAATAGATAAGGAATTTTAACTACTTATATCATCAAAAGTTTCAATGTAAATTTATATTATTTGATCATTCTTTGTTAAATAAAGAGATTGAATTATTTTGATCAATAAACTTTTATTTTAAATAATAACTCAAATAAGGAATTTAAAATTATACGGTAGAAACTTAAGAGTTTTTCTATTTTTTTAAATCATTTTTCACAAGTTTAATATTTAAAATTAATACTGACTTTTTTGGACATATGATAAACTTTGTACATAACATAGGTGTTGATACCAGGAACCGTCAGCGCGATAAGGCACCCTACCAAAGCAAAATATGACCAAGTATAGACTTCTCAAAGATGTCGTCAAGCCCGACTCTACGACGATCGCGATGGGATGCGCCGCGGTCAAACCAATGGTTCCTTACAAGACAGTCCCTACAAGGTAGAGGCCCGGCCCCGGGGGTTGTGCGCACCGCGCTCATCGCCCCGTCCCATCCACGCAAGTGGGTGGGCGGCAACGTCCCATCGGATGAGCGGTGGGCGGCAACGTCCCATCCCGGCCTTTGATTGGCCAGCTCCGCGGCTGCCGCCCCGAGAACCAACGATAGAGCGACACATACCTGGGCGGCACCCGTCCCACATCGGCCTCTCGCTCCAATCCAGCTCGAACCTCCGCTGTAAATAGCGAGCTCAATGCACCAGAGCGGAGATCGAAGATCTCGCGAACCACGTACACTAGATCTCGAGCTAAGATCATTGTTGTAGCCCGATACACCCAAACGCGATAGAGAACCTCTGTCTATTGTAATCCCACAGCTAATACAAAATATCCTTTACACTACCCTCATCGCGTTGAGTACTAGCGATCACATATTTTCCATCTCTTCGTCCGTGGACTCGGTTGAGTTCTAATCTTGTACTCTCATCGCGTTACACTCCTACCGGTGTTTTCGGACATCAACAATAGGGTTATTACGTGGATTTAATATAAACCTTAAGGGTACCGTGTGAAATATGACAAACTTTAGTACACCTTATGAATAAGGGTAAACCTCAGGGTTACCGTGTAAAATTTCCGATTTTTCTATTACATGTCCCAAGGGTACACTATAGACACGTAATAATGAAAATTTTTGGTAAATCTTAAAATTTTTAATTTTTTAATGACGGATTCACTATTTCTTCTTTATGGTTTTAGTTTCTACATTTATTACACTTAGACTTAGAGAAAGACCGATATTGTATATATACATTAAAGAAGGAACCTGGTGATGCATGTGTCTTATCTGTCATGCGTAGATTGAACTCCCATAAATGACAGACATTTATTATGATACCTAATCAGGGCCGGCCAATGAATTTTGGAGGCCCTGTTCTTATATCAAAATAAAATAATAGTAGTAATGAATGAGAACTTTTCAAATGTAATATTTTTAGAGTTATTCATTTCACTTAAGGTGGTGTTTATTTATTAAAAGTAAGGGAAATTCCGGATGGTACCCCTGAGTTTTGTACTTTTCCGGATGGTGCCCACAAAAAAAAGTTATTCCGCCATATACCCCCGAGGTTTTGGAAATTTCCGCACCGTGCCCAAAATTCAAAAAACTAACTCTTTTCCGTCAGCCCATGATTAAACAAAAAAAAGAAAAATTGAAATTTAAAGGGTAAAAAAAAAATGGGAAAGCGATGTGTGGGTTTGGGGTTCCCGCCTGGCCATCTCCCACAATTCCACAAACACGAGAAGGAGGCGACGAAGGTCTCCGGCGAACGAAGGGCTCCGGCGAGCAACTGTGAGTTGTGCGGCGGCGACCACCATCGACTCGGAGGTCTGTGCGGAGGCGAGCACCATCAACACGGCTGTGGTGTGGTGGTCAGGTCAGATGCTCCATATGCTTGATTAGGGTTTGTTGTTTTGCAATTTTTGCAATTGTGCTCGATTAGGGTTTAGTCAATGGATTTTTGCATATGAGCTTTGATTGATTTTGCAAGCTGTGTCTGTGATTAGCACTTAGCATGTTAGGCCTTTTGTTTCTTCCTCTGGTTGGCAGTGCTTGTAAAGATTGCTAAACGTGGCCCATTATATTGACTTCCTTTTCTTAATTCACATGAACTGAAAGGGAACATCCGAGTCTTCTGTAGAGTACGACCATTGCTACCAGATGAAGGGGATAGTTCAGAGTCAAAGGTCATCGTTTTCCTGCATCTCTAGAAGCAAAGGAACGTGGTCTTGACTTACTTCAAAATGGTAGCCTCTGTTTTCCTTAAATTAGAGTATAAAAGGTGATTACTGCAACAATACTGACAATATTAAACTTAAAAATAAAAGTAACGACTTTTATTTGAGTATGTGATGATCAAGCTCACCATAAATCAGCTTGTATGTCTTGTACATAACGGTTTATTCAAAGATAGGTTTCATAAATGGAATGCATGCCCTGCATATGAGTATTGGATGATCTGACATGTTATTTTCCATGGTGAACTTGAAAACAGGTCAAAAGCATTTTTTCATGTTCGACAAGGTTTTTGTGCTTGAAGCTACTCAGGAGGATGTATTTGTGGAGATTTCACAACTTGTTCAGAATGCACTTGATGGGTATAAGGTGATTCTCCATGCTTCATTTTTATGAGAATTTCTGCTTCATTTGTAATCGAACATTAACATTCATATAATAACCCATTTAAAAGTATTTATACAGACAAACTTTTGGCTAACACAAAAAAATATAATGAGATATTGTATATTACATTCAGGTATGCATTTTTGCCTATGGTCAAACCGGCTCTGGAGAGACATTTACCATGATGGGAGATCCAAACAATCCTGAACAAAAGGGATTGATCTACTTCCATGTTTTTTGTTTTCTTTGTTAGTAGATTCCTTACTGAGGGTTGATTTCTTTTCCATTCTCCTCCTTTGATTACAATCAGTCCATCAACAAGAGCATATCATCATTAAGTGATGTCATTTTCGCTCTTGCAAAGAAGGAAGACCATGTACCATTTAGGAACTCAAAGCTGACCTATCTTCTCCAGGTAAATGCTTACTCTGGTCCAAAGCATGTTATAGCAACAATTGTTTCATGAAGCTGCCGTTCTCAGAATCTCTTACAAGTTTCTCCATTTTTTTACTTGAATTTCAGCCTTGCCTTGGAGGGGACTCAAAGACTTTGATGTTTGTCAACGTATTCCCTGAGCCCGCGTCAGCAGGCGAGTCTCTTTGCTCATTAAGATTTGTTGCTAGGGTCAATGCCTGTGAGATTGGAGTCCCACGGCGCCACATAAATGTCAGATCTGCAGAGTCTCGTCTTAGCTATGGCTGAAATACAAGCCCAAGAGCAGAGCTAGTGTAATAGTGACCCACATAGTAGTAACACGTCCCCTCTAGAAGAAGACCGAAGATAGGGGAAGAAAAACTAAAGAAGAAAGTGAATGGTCTAAGTTAGGTTTGTTGATCATTTGTATAGCTCAATGTATTGTACTGTATTAATCTTGAATTTACATGTATTTGTTGTGGGAAAGAGCTTCGTTCATGAATCATGAGGCCTAAGGTGGGGGAGACTAGTAGATTATTGTTGTACTCAAGTAACTCTTTTTTTTTTTATCAAGATACTCAAGTAACTCTAATGTTTAGTAGAATCTACTTGAAAAATGATCTGTAATTGCTACTTTTCAACAATGTTGTAAAAGATGCTGCTCAACACCTAGACCTAGCTTTTAAAACAGTGCTTATGAATATCTCTACTCAATTGATGTAGAAAACAATGAAAAAAGATCTTACTGCATTTCAATCCAAAAATTTAGGTACATATATTTATCTCTGTAACAGATTCTTGGCGGGAACTAGGCCATCCTGGTCATCACTTCTTCTAGGATCCCAGTTGTGTCTTTGTAGCATGATTGTGTGTTTGGAAGATCATGGTTTTTCACAGCCACTAAAAGCTGATTCAAAAATGATCGAAGTTAGCTCAAAGGAAACAAGCAATAGAAGGTTTTCAGTTAGTAATCAAGTGTTTGTTACCTCTTCAAAATTGTTGAACAATCTGTTAGCTAGGTCGGTTAGAGGTTGCTTATCGTCGAGTTGAGCTGCAGAGATGACCTTGTCGAAATCATAGTACATGAAGGTGGATTTGAGGCGAAGGTAGCGTCTAATGTAAGGCCATGCGTCTTGTCTGATCAAGTCTCCCATTGCCAATAGATCAAACGCGTACTTGTAAAGCCTATACATTCTCCCCTTGGTTCCTATATCTGCAATGTAGATGCCCTTCAACAAGAAAGACCTTGTTCCAGTCTCCTCATTTGCAATCTCTACAAACACAAATCAATGGTCTACACCTTGGATGTTAATTATACTAACGAAATTCGGGTTTTGGAGGCCTTACTATTGACAACCGTGGGCGTTTGAAGAGGACCATCGGACCACCATCGGTTCCCTTCCTCGGCTAAAGCCAAGCCCTGTGATGTCAAACCGAGAAAGGCGGTGGAAGCGAACCCGACAAAAAGCCTTCTTGTGGTTGGAGGAAAATGGGACTCCTCCAAATTAAATGGCTGGTTTGAGCATTTGGGTCTGAAAGGCAAGGCTGTTCTTCTAGTGGGTCGTCCAGTCCCCGTCGGGCACCAGCCGCCGTCCAGCTCTAATTTTAAGCTCTCTTCGCTCCCTTCGTCCAGCCAGCCGTCGTCCAGCCAAGGTCCCGTCGTCCAGCCAGCCGTCGTTCAAGCTCCCGCCGCCGCACAGACCTCCGAGTCGATGGTGGTCGCCGCCGCACAACTCACAGTTGCTCGCCGGAGCCCTTCGTTCGCCGGAGACCTTCGTCGCCTCCTTCTCGTGTTTGTGGAATTGTGGGAGACGGCCAGACGGGAACCCCAAACCCACACATCGCTTTCCCATTTTTTTTTACCCTTTAAATTTCAATTTTTCTTTTTTTTTGTTTAATCATGGGCTGACGGAAAAGAGTTAGTTTTTTGAATTTTGGGCACAGTGCGGGAATTTCCAAAACCTCGGGGGTATATGGCGGAATAACTTTTTTTTATGGGCACCATCCGGAAAAGCACAAAACTCAGGGGTACCATCCGGAATTTCCCTAAAAGTAATAATGATTCAAAAGAGGAGGAAAATATAATATGTAAATATTATAATGTGTTTTCAAATGAAATTTTAGATGTATGGTACAATTTATTGTGTGTAACATCCCGAAAAACAAAAGATACAACTGATTTATACATACAAACTAAATACACGAAAATTCCTTTTGATACCCTTGTAGTTTTGACAATTTCTTTTAGTGTCCGAGAAAAAAAAAACTTTCCTTTTGGTACCCTTATGATGTGTAAATTTTATTTTGGGAAATTCCTTTTGGTACCCTTGTTGTTTTGACAATTCCTTTTGGTGTCCTAGGAAAAAAGTTATTCCTTTTGGTACCCTTATGGTTTATACATTTTCCTTTTCATAGTCAAAACTCTATTTAAACCCATTTTTCATCCAAAAAAAAAATTTTTCATTTAATATATATATATATATATATATATATATATAAACGAATTTACTTTTGCTTGCAAAATGCTACAATTTGCAGACTATATAATATACAATTATTTTTAAATTATATTTCAACAACCTTAATTTTTTGGGATTAATTTGGATCATTCTCAATTTAGTAAATCATTAAAAATTATACTAGGCAAATTCACAAATCCCAAAACTCAATATATTTTTGAACCATTCTCAATATATTTTTGATAACGTGTATATGTGATATTAATAAATTATAAATCCCAAAACTCATTAGTTTTAAATATTCAAAGTTCACAAGTTAATTTTTTGATGGAAAATATTTTTATTTCAAATTTCAATATTCAAATATTTTCAAACATTTAAAATTTTTGATAATGTGTATATGCGTCCTTGTTTCATTTGTGCATCAAAAGAAAATTCGCCCATAAAATTTCTTTTACCTTTTTCTATACACACATCTTATCTCCACTTTTCACCCAAACCCATACTTTTCACTCAAAAACATCTTTTCCCCAACAAAAAGAACCACGTCTAAATCGTAACAAAAGTACATTTTTCTGCCTTTAAGCTTTGTATACCTACTGAAATATTTAAAGCATCAAACATAACATAAGGATTGAAATTATTTTCCATTTTTTTCGAGGCTTGTAAAATTATTGTCTACATTTTTTACGAAGACAAAATTTTAAAATTCCACACAAACTCGATAAATTGAGAGAACAAGATAAAGCTCGGTGGCCGTAGAATTCAATAAAAATCGATATCTCAAAACAAAACTAATACAACAACCCAAGCAAACAACTACTGAATCAGAGAAGTTTGCAAAAGATGAGGTTGGAGAACTAACATGAAAGTATGATCCTATTCTAAGGCGAGTCAATTATATTGTTCACACTTATTTTATTTTTTACTTATTTTTTTCTTTATGAAAACATTATTTGGTTTAACATAAAAAAATTTCAATTGGTGACGGTATAGGTTGACAATGAGAAGGTTGAAGTTGGTTGTGATCAGGGAGGTGATGGTATAAAAGGTTGAAGTTAGACTGATGTTGTGCTAGGCAGATTAGGAATAGCTAGGTTTAAACCAATGGTTCAAGGCAATTGATGTTTTAAATCTAGGCAAAAACCCTTTAGAGGTGGGTATTGGTAAAAAATCTTTAATTGGGGAAGGGAGGGTGAGGACTGAGGAAGGGATAATAGGGCTATAACTTTAGTTTTATATGAGCATTTTTTTAAATATCTTTTGTGTTGGGACTTCTAATAACATAAGGGTTGGAATAGAAGCTTGAATGTCTAGTTGAAACTAGTTTAACCCCGTACCATGTACGGGTAATGCTATTATAAATCTAATTTAATTAGATATGTAACGTTAATGATCACTTTAAAAATATAGAATCATATATATGTATCTTCGTATTATGATTAATGTTTTTTACCAATAGTAACTCAACTCATAATATAAATAAGTTGGATTTGCTCAAAAATTACTTTATGATAAATATCACGTTTTATTAAATAATAATATTTATCTAAAGATTACAACTAATTCTTGGTAAGGGATAATTATTAATTTTCGGGATAATTCATAATTTTCGACAACTTTTACGGGATAAGATTATATGAGATTCTAACTACCTAATTTATATAGATGATGGTCAACTGATTATTTTTATCAAATCATATATATTTATCTTTCTATTGTGATTAGTTTTTTTATATACGCAAGGGCCCGGTTGATTATTTTATTAAAGATATGACACGTGGCGCAATTTTTTGTGAAGACTTTGTCTCCGCTTTATACTATAGACAATATAGATATGGCATTGCCAAGTTAGTTATGTCAATTACCATGTTGTGTGGTATATGGCTAGGGTCATAGGTCGACCTTATTAGGCCTTGAGTTGCGGTTGGTGGTGCCACATCATCTTGACAGTTGTTGATCGTCATCATGATATGTGGATCGTGTAGATAAGGTTGTTATGACCGCTCCTACCTTACAAGCGATGTACGCTTGCCTTCTTTGGTCGACCAAATTTGGGTTTTTTGGACATGTTGGAGTGCAAAACACATTCTAGTTCAATTATTCCATTAGTCATACCAATTACATGTGAATCATGTGACTATCCCTTGAATTTGACAATTTTCTAAAAAAATCACGCACATCCACGTCCATCAGTGCCACCTCTTGTAAATGGACATGGGTATTGCAGATCCAAATCCTCCGTCCCGCAAACACGTCCCCTCGCACGTTCCCTCGATTCTCATTGGTCGAAATTTCATTTTTTGATTTTAAAAAACACAAAAAAAAGTATAATTTTGAAATTTCGACTAATGAGCACTGAGGGGACGTGCGAGGGGACATGTTTGCAGGATGGAGGATTTGAATCCGGTATTGCGCTATTGCCACTTTTAGACATGCATATTTGGAATTGTTTCTCATTGACCAAGTATTTCCAAAAGACAAGATACCAAATTGTTATTACAATTTCTTAAAATTGAAACTTAAACATATGTTAGTTTTAGGTATTTTACTTTTGGTACCTCCGAGGTTTTGACAATTTCTTTTGGTGCTCTAAAAAATTTCGTTTCCTTTTAATACCCCTCTAGTCTGTGTAACTATACCATTGTAGCCAAATTCTAACCATATCCACTCCATCATCAAATTTGTAGAATTTTTACTTATAACAAAAAGAGAAATTAAAATGAATTAAAATTGAAAGAATCGACTCTTCCACGTCCCCACCAAACCACCTCTCTCCGTACTTCACCCTCTTCAACTCAAATTAGTGAACTGTAATTTAGAAACCCGTATTAACACTAATAAGTACACTAACATTAACAATTGGATTAAACCACCTTCTGAATGGATAAAACTTAATTTTGATGTTTCTCGCCGATTAAATGCATCTATGCTTCTTGACTTTATTTTTCACGCTCCTAAAGATTCTATCCTTCGATGTGACAGGATTCAATTATAGCTTGTCTGTTTTAAAAGCGAAGACAATGTCTCTTTTGAAAGCAAGATTAATAAACTTATCATTGAAAGTGATAACTTAATGCTCTACTTATTAATTTTTAAAGCGTCTATGGAAAGTGCATTGGGAAATACACACAATTATCACTGATATCAGACATTGTACTCCTCATATTCAGCGGATTTTCTTGCCAGAAGACATGTCAATCTTTCCCATTTTAGGCTTGCCTATAGCATCCGCAAGGGATAAGAATTGGTTACTAACTAGTTGTAAAGAGAAAAACACACAATTATCACCGATATCAGACATTGTATTCCTCATATTCAACGGATTTTCTTGGCAGAAGAAATGTCAATCTTTCTCATCTTAGGCTCGCCTATAGCATCCGCAAGGGATGAGAACTGGTTACTAACTAGTGACTGTAAAGAGAAAAGGGCAAACCGTCATCCTAGAGTCTCGAAACTGAGATCTCATGGTACACCATGAGTGCTCAACCGATGAGCTGATGCGCCAAGCGTCAGGCAACATAATGTTGGTTATGCAATGAGCTAGTAGCTCATTTTTCAAAAAAAAGGAGAAAAAAGAAAACTTTTGCAACTCGCAAGTAAATCATGCCCGGAGATACTTCATGCCGCAAACTTTTGCAACCCACGTCCCCTTTTCGTGTCCCTCCCTTCTTATTGGTGGAGATTATTTATTTCGGTAGAATTAAACGGAGGGGGCCCACACTTTCATGCAATAAGAAGAAAGGGACTAGGAAAGTGGGATGACAACGGGGGACAGATTTGAATCCGCAAGCTTGCTATGAATTTTGTCGACTTGTTTTTGTCTTGTTTTCGGTCGGGCTTTACTAGTTATTTATTGGGTCGAGCCCATTAAGTTCATCTTTCTGCAAACGTGATCCATTTTGTTTTATTGAACTTGCATGCATACCAATTTTGGTCGAGTTTGTAGATAACACTAATGTAAAGTGCGCGTTGCTCATGAGGCCTGGTCCATACCTGCCAGGCCCTTGTCAAATTTACACGCCATTTGCTTCTGTTGTTTATACATAGACATACTATTACACATGCATACATGTACAAATGAGTGACTTCTCGTGCAAAGAGGATCTTTTATCAATATAACAATCACATGGGCACTATTGCCACTATATGCTATAGTGGTTAAATTAACCCATTCACACACATGCTTCATGTACCTCGTGTAGCTTGATATGTATCATTCTTGTTTTGAGTTTTGCGTGCGGTCACTGAGTGTACTAATATTAGATTAGTGTTTCAAGGTTTATGATTTTGTCATTTGTTTATCATAACTATATAGATTAGTGTTTGGATTTAGGAGCTTATCGGAGGGATAGAGGTCGCCCGAATAAGCGTTGGATAGACAACATAAGACAGGACATCAGGTTGTTAGGGATTTCAGAGGAGTTGGCTCAGTGCAGGGAGAGGTGGAGGGAGAAGATCAGCGTGTTAGACAGCTAGTCAGCTTGCTAGTGGAGCCGTGTAGTCTTTTGATGGTCGTCGGTTTAAATTAGTGGGCTTACTTGTATAACTTAATCCTTTTCGTCTTTCTATTTTCCCTTCTTTTAGACTTAGTAGTAGTTGTTGGTCTGTTGTTAGTTTCTAGGTTTTCAAACTAGTTTGTTGAGTGGTCCGGTTTGTGTCCTTTGGGTCCTATTGGGCGCATTTCATCTAGGTCTGAAATGCCCCCGTCCTGACCTCCCAGATCCTGCTTTTGCGGGATTGCCTAGGCATATGTTGTTGTTGTTGTTGTTGTTGTTGTTGTTGTTTATCATAACTATATACTAAAGCGAAGGTTATAAATAATATTTAGCACGATACATGTCACCTTCTCATTGGACCGCATCACCCATCTTTATTAAAACAATTCAATTTGTTTAATTGGTTGAAATTTCATTGTAGACCCCATATTAGATTTCTTCTTATCTATTGATTTCTATTTTAATTATTTTCTTAAAAGAAATCTATCCAAATTTATACATAGAATAATATTAAGAGTAGTACCATAGATGATAATATTATGAGTAGTACATATGATATATGTTGATGATATGATTTGTACGTATGATATATAAATAAATTATATATATAGTAGATTTTTATTTGATTTTTTCCCAAAATAACTATAAATTAAAATATTAATTATAAAATGACGATACTTATTTATAAATATAAGTATTCAGTCCTTATACGCCAAAATTATAATATTGTAAATCTTTGTTTGATTAAAAGAATGTATTATAACATAAATGATGTATCTTTAAAATAAATCCAAAAAAATACATAAAATAATACAACGTTTTATACCAAACTATTCTTTTAAATAACTTTATATATAATTTAAGCAAGTTTTTAATTGGTTAAATCAAATCGTGCCTTCAAGGCAGGCACGGGACTGATACTAGTTTGATGATCTAAAACAATCCCATGACACGGTGTCCTCTTTGAGAACAAACGAGAAAATAAATTGATCATTTGAGAATGTTTGTGAATAACGTGTCGTTGTCAAGAGTGTCTAACCACACGCTAAGCTTTGGATCATCTTATTATTTTTTTTTTTATTTTTTTTTTGAGCAAGGATCATCTTATTATTTACATAGAGAGTATAAACAACGTGCATCCTGACCTAGGTTCGAGCCTAGTTTTTAGCGGTTTTCCCCCATATTACTTTTGCTTGTGAGCTTGCGACTTAGTTTTTAGCGGTTTTTAGCTTAGGTCGAACTCTAATTTCTTGGCAATTCTTTTTTTTTGGTTGAATTTCTTGGCAATTCTTGATATTACTTAGTTATTTAAGATTAACAAAAAAAAAAGCGATATTGCTCTTATCCATTTAATTTGGGCCGAATACATATGAAAAACACCCCTGAACTTGTAACTTTTTTTCAATCAGGCCCTCATACTTAAAAATATTCTAATAAACCCCCAAAGTTGCAATTTTGTTTTCAATCAAGCACCTCGACATTATAATTCTGTAGCGTGATTTTCACGCGCTTCTGATGTGGACCAATTTTAAACCGCGTAGACACTAGACACCACGTAGGTGCCACACAATTAACTCCCTTCATACAAACAAAAAAGAAAATAAAAAGTTAAGAAAAAAGGAAAACCATAATTTAATGTAAATAATGAAAAAGTAAAAGGAAATTAAAAAAATAAAGCAAAAGGGGGAAAGTACCTCCTTCGTGCATATTCAACCTCTCTTCTGCACGAAGGAGGTGCTTTCCCTCTTTTGGTTATATTTTTTTGGACATTTGAACATAAATGAATCGCGCAGGTATTAAAAACTATTGGTATTAAAAACTATTGAAACTCAAATTTAGGTATTAAAAAAATACTTATATTTTTAATATAAGTACCATATTGGTATTAAACTCAAATTTTTTTTGGCCAAAATATCATAAATGAAAACTTTGAATGAAACTCAAATTTTTAATATAAAAATACTTATATTTTTTTGGCCAAAATACCATATTGATATTAAAAACTATTGATTTTGGACATTTGAGTATTAAAAAAAAAGTCTTTTGGACATTTAGGTATTAAAAAAGCCAAAAATTGACATTTGGTTATTAAAAAAACAAAAAGTAGGTCAATTAAGTATTTTTATATTAAAAATTTGAGTTTCATTCAAAGTTTTCATTTATGTTGAAATTGATTTTTTTGTTTTCCTTTCCATTTAATTAATACTCAAATTTTGTTAAAATTTCTGTTGATACCCGGAATTGTCACCGCGTTGGTGCACGAGATGATAATATCGACATAAAAGATTAAGGCGCTAAACACACTTTTAACGCGCTAAGCATACTCTTAACGCGCTAGACACGCTTTTAACGCGTTAAGTACACGAATAACTAAAATGAATAAGCGTACGCGTAACGGAGGCAAATTAAGCAAACAGCTCAAGCAGGCATGTCACCCTGAAATTATCTATCCCCCATCGAAGGTTTGTAATACAAGCAGGCAGCTCCCTCCGTTATATATAGGGTGGTGGTGGTACGTAATAAAGGATGGGAAAAGGCCTGTCCCGAGACGTGTTCTCGAAGGACGGGCCCCGACGTGTTTGAGTCTCCGAGGAGCTCGCACTATTTTACGGGAAAGACCTTAAAAAGTCTTATAAGCCTCCGAAAAGAGAATAAAATAATACGCGGGGGGTGGGAGAGCTCGAAGCAAGACGAGCCGGTTTCTAGCGCGCCGGAAGGCCCGAGAGTTTAATAATTTTGTCCCGTAGTAGGACTTCAACATTGGCGCCGTCCGTGGGGACCTTCTCGTCCTTGGACTGTCATGCTCTCGGGTCGTCGGTTAAGAATCGCGCAGGTTAGTGTTTTTTTTCTTATATAATTAGTATGCATTTTTAATTAGCATGGATCGCGATGGACGCGCGGCCCCATCGCGCTGCCGTGGCCTTGGCCCGCGGCCCCATCGAGGCTCGTGGCCTCGGCCCGTGGCCTTGGCCCGCGACCCCATAATAATATCTCCGAAAAGAGAATAAACTAACAACCCTCCGAAACGAGAATAAACTAACAAGCCTCCGCCGTGTCTTCACCGGCCCGCCACCGCGCTCTTCCGACCTCTTGCCGTCGCGCTTATCTCTCTAGCGTGGTCAGTTGTCGTGGCCTGTGGCCCCCTTCTGGACATCGCGTTGCCGGAGACGCGGTGGCTCGTGACTGGAGTGCGTGGCAAGCTTAACTGATCCTGTTGCACGTTGTCAACACGCTAAGTGCAAAAATTGACTTGTATGTAACTCTGATCGAATTCGGGTTGCTCGTGTTGTTCTTGTTGTCAAGATTTGTTGTTTTTAGGTTTTGTGAATTTGTCAAATCTCTTGTGGTGCGCTTGCTTGGCATGTCATGAACACTAATGAAAAGATCTCTCTTTTGGTTTGGGGGAAGAGGCTCGGGGTTTTATTTTGTCCGGCTCTTCCTCTGGTGTATGGTGTTGTGTCTTCTTACGCGCTCTACTCTTATTTCTTTCATTCGAGTGCACAGCGAACACCATTAATGGACCTTGAGATATTGGCGATTGACTAATACAGGTTTGTTATACACAAGTTTAACACCAAACTAAATAACGCCTCCGAAACGAGAATAAACTAAATAAACCTCATATGGCCCACGACCCCATTTAGATGACGGCTGTTTTTGAGCTTTGCTCACAGTTACCGTCAACGCGCTAATCACATTCTATAAAGCAAAACGTGCGCGATGCGCATAGGTGCACTCGAGACGGTTACACCTCTCGCAGCTGCTTAAAGCCTGAAAACATCAAAACTCCACAGTCGTTAGGGAAAACCCGAGTTGCCGTCCTCGCTTGGGGTTGTCCGCTAACGCGCGCGATGCGCAAAGGCGCGCTCGAGTTGGGTTATGCCCCTCGTAGTTTCGCATAAAGCCTTAAAACATCAAAACTCCACAGTCGTTAGGGAAAACCCGAGTTGCCGTCCTCGCTTGGGGTTGTCCGCTAACGCGCGCGATGCGCATAGGCGCGCTCGAGTTGGGTTATGCCCCTCGTAGTTTCGCATGAAGCCTTAAAACATCAAAACTCCACAGTCGTTAGGGAAAACCCGAGTTGCCGTCCTCGCTTGGGGTTGTCCGCTAACGCGCGCGATGCACATAGGCGCGCTCGAGTTGGGTTATGCCCCTCGTAGTTTCGCATGAAGCCTTAAAACATCAAAACCCCACAGTCGTTAGGGAAAACCCGAGTTGCCGTCCTCGCTTGGGGTTGTCCGCTAACGCGCGTGATGCGCATAGGCGCGCTCGAGATGGGTTATACCCCTCGTAGTTTCGCATGAAGCCTTAAAACATCAAAACTCCACAGTCGTTAGGGAAAACCCAAGTTGCCGTCCTCGCTTGGGGTTGTCCGCTAACGCGCGCAATGCGCATAGGTGCGCTCGAGTTGGGTTATGCCCCTCGTAGTTTCGCATAAAGCCTTAAAACATCAAAACTCCACCGTTCGCGTTGAACGCGAGGGCGCGCTCGAGTTGACTTCATCGCTCGTAGTCGCGATAAACATAAATATCCGAATTCTAGCTATAAGGCAAGCCGCCGAGCTGAGCTCGGGGTTTGGCCCGCGTTGAACGCGAGGGCGCGCTCGAGTTGACTTCATCGCTCGTAGTCACGATAAACCCAAATATCCGAATTCTATAAGGCAAGCCGCCGAGTTGAGCTCGGGGTTTGGCCCGCGTTGAACGCGAGGGCGCACTCGAGTTGACTTCATCGCTCGTAGTCGCGATAAACTCAAATATCTGAATTCTATAAGGCAGTCCGCTGATGTCCGCGTTTTAGGTAGATTTTTAGGGTCTAGATAGGTTAGATTTAGTGGTGTTTTATGCTCAAGTCTTGTGTTTTTGAGTCGTTGTGCATGTGTTTTCGTATTTCTTTAAGATTCGGAAACTACGCATATTTGTGTCGTTTTGTAGGTGTTTTGGAGCTTGAAGAAGAGTTTGGAGCGATGCTAAGAGAGGATGGACAAGCTAGGAGGAAGATCTTAAGTGGACAAGCTAAAGAGAAGAGCTAAGAGGAGCAAAATCAAGAGGAAAAGTGAAGGAATCGACCCCAGGATCGAGCTAGAAGGGGTCGAGCTCGAGCCAAATCAACAAACTTGAAGGCCAAGGAAGCTAACATTCAGGATCGACCCTGAGGGGGGTCGAGATCGACCCTATTTGGGTCGATCCTAGGCACCGACTCTCTTTATTCCGGATATATTGTTGGGTTTCCTAGTTTGTATTTAAGGAAGGTTGTTTCTTTGTTTTTCCTAGTTAGATTAGGACTCCTTTTCTTCTATAAAAGGAGGTTGAACCTTTAGTTTTTATCATCAATTAATCAATCAAGACTAGGAGAGCTAGGAAGAAGACTTGGAGAACAAGTTTGAGAATTTTGTAAGATTTGTCCTTTGTTTAATTTGAATTCTAGTTTGATTTTGATCATGTCTTCTTCTTCTTCTTCCTTGTTTCTCTTTGCTATGTGTGAGAATGTAGTCCTCTTAAGTTCTAGGGTTGGGTAAAAACCCAACACAATCATGCATGTCTAAAACTTGAATTCATGACTTGAATGCTTAAGGATCATATCTATTTATCTTGTGCTTATTCCTTGATGAAAGTTGAGGCATGTCTTGTGATTGACTATAGCGAAAGTGAAAAGTTAGTTGCTTGATTAGATCTAATAGGATTATTTGCGAAAGTTGATATTCCTAGGTTGAAGGATAGATAGAAAGTTGTTTCATTTGCGAAAGTTGAATGAATGGCTTGAATTGTTTGCGAAAGTTAACTTTTCTATGATCTAGATTGCATGATAGTTGTGAATTCTTGTTGAAAGCATGTATGGTTGTTGTTGTGGTAGCCCTAGACCTAGGATTTGCCTTTTATATTGATTAAGACTCGTGATTTTGCCTTGATCTCGACCTCCCCTAGATCGTGCTCGAGCTTTTGATAGTGATTGCGTGTGTTTCGTGTGTGTTGCTCTCAGGTTCGTCCCCCCTAAGGGTCGAGATTGACCCTCCTCAGGTCGATCCTGAGTTGTTCTGTTCTTGTTTCTTTTGCTCTTTCGTAGTTTATCGACTAAACTTAGCACTAATCTCACTCCCGTGGACGATCCTGACTTCGCTATACGCAGCGGGGTCTTGACTAGAAATTTATTTGTTCAAGAAACCCTTCAACAAATTGGCGCCGTTGCCGGGGAGTGTGCAATAGTGCCTAGTTTAGTTGATAGTTGGGTGAGGGACTAGCCCAAACCCTTTGTGTGTTTTTGATTTGTTTTGTTTTTGTTTTTGTTCTTAGGTTAATGTAGCCATGGCGACCTTTGAGGACCTTGAAAGAAAGTTGGCCGATCTTGAACTTCAACTGCTAAACCTCCAAAGAAAAAGAGAAGCCGAGGCTTATGCAAGTCAAAGAGAATGGGAAGCCCAAGCCTACCCCAATTGGGGTTATTATGAACCACGCCATACTTATGCAAGTCAATTTGAAGAGGCCAATACTACTTGGGATCCCTATTGGAGGAGTGATGATTATCCCAACTGGGGTTATTATGAACCTCCTAGCTATGAAGAGCAACCATCATGGGTGCAAGGGCTGAAAGAAAAACTCATGGAAGGAATCGATGAAGTCTTCTCTGACCTTAATGGAGTTCAAAACAGAGAATTTGACTCATGGAGGAAGGATGACAACTCCAAACATGGTGATCTAACGGCTCAAATTCCACGACCTCTAGGGCAATTACCGGGCCACACCGATGAGAACCCGAGAGGCCACATTGCCGCAGTCCACCTAAGGAGCAAAGAGAAGTTGCTAGAGCAAGATACGAGCAAGAAGACGGCGGATGAAGAGTACCAACCCAGCCCAGGGGTGGTCGTGTCCGACCCCCACATGGTCGACACCGACCCCCTCCCCACTACAGAAGAGGTCATCACCGACCATTATCAGGTCATGGCCGACCCTCTTCCCGGAGTCCCGAAGTCCGTTGTTGAAGGGTTTCTCGAACAAATAAATTTGTATTCAAGACCCCGCTGAGTATAGCGAAGTCAGGATCGTCCACGGGAGCGAGAGTAGTGCTAAGTTTAATCGATAAACTACGAAAAGAGCAAAGAAAACACAAACGAACAGAGTCAGGATCGACCTGAGGAGGGTCGATCTCGACCCTTAGAGGGTCGAACCTGAGATCAATCACACACGAACACACGAGAGAACACAAACAACAACTCGAACACGACGGAGGGAGTCGGGATCAAGGCAAAAGATACGAATTTCAATCAATAAAAAGGGCAAATCCTAGGGCTAGGGCTACCACAACAACAACCATACATGCTTTCAACAAGAATTCACAACTATCATGCCATCTAGATCATAGAAAAGTTAACTTTCGCAAACAATTTCAAGTTATCCAATCAACTTTCGCAAATCAAACAACTTTCTACCTATCCTTCAACCTAGGAATATCAACTTTCGCAAATAATCCTATTAGAACTAATCAAGTAATCAACTTTTCACTTTCGCTATGGTTAATCACAAGACATGCCTCAATTTTCACCAAGGATCAAGCACAAGATAGATTAGATATGATCATCAAGCATTTAAGTCATGAATTCAAGTTTTAAACACGCATGATTGTGTTGGGCTTTTTGCCCAATCCTAGAACTTAAGAGGACTACTCACACATAGCGAAGAAGAACAAGGAAGAAGAAGAAGAAGACATGATCAAACCAAACTAAAATTCAACTAAAAACAAAAGGGCAAACTTACAAACCTCAAACTTGTTCTCCAAGTCTTCTCCCTAGCAAAGCATCCAAAGCATCCAAAGCATGAATTTTTTAAAAACTAAAGGTTCAACCTCCTTTTATAGACAAAAAGGAGTCCTAATCTAGCTAGGAAACACAAACAAAACACCTTCCTAAAATACAGATTTGGAAACTTCAACTTGTAATCCGGATAGAAGGAGAGTCGGTGCTTATGTTCGACCCTCATAGGGTCGATATCGACCCCCTCAGGGTCGATCCTGAGCTTTTTTTGTTCCTTGCGTTCCAAGTTTGGTCAAGTGGCTCGAGTTCGACCCTTTTTGGCTCGATCCCGGGGTCGATTTCTTCACTTCTCTTCTTGATTTTGCTCCTTTTAGCTCTTCTCTTTAGCTTGCCCTCTTGAGATCTTCCTCTTAGCTCGTCCATCCTCTCCTAGCCTCGCTCCAAACTCGTCTTCAAGCTCCAGAAACACCTACGAAACGACACAAAAGCGCGTAGTTTCCGAATCTCAAGGAAATACGAAAACTCATGCAAAAAGACTCAAAAACACAAGACTCAAGCACGAAACATAACTCAAACTAACCTATCTAAACCCTAAAAATCTACCTAAAACGCGGACATCATCCGTCCCTTCTTCTTCGACAACAAAGGCGCTTCCTTTCCCATCCAAGACGGCTAAGGAACCTTCCGTTGAGCATATTGAGCCTTTATCCGAGTCATGTCCTCCACTCATTCTAAGCCAATCATTCCTCATCACGACCGGAGCTATCATAGATGTTAAGAAGGGACTCGTATCATATTCTAGTGGTGAAGAGAAAGTAGAGGTCCGCTTCGACAATACTTTGAAAGAGAATCGTGAAGAGGAGATGAAGAATTTGGAGGATGATCCGGAAGATAATTTCTTGCTAGAGGAGGTCGAGGAAAACAAAGTCGAGACCCAAGTTGAGGATAAGAGTC
This sequence comes from Polygonum aviculare, assembly GCA_934048045.1. Lineage (NCBI taxonomy): Eukaryota > Viridiplantae > Streptophyta > Magnoliopsida > Caryophyllales > Polygonaceae > Polygonum > Polygonum aviculare. The sequence continues at coordinate 19,398,480 of OW204031.1, forward strand.
TCTTGCTAGGAGAAGGCGAAATTGAGGTGGTTAAGGCCCGAGAGGATGAAGGATGGACGGGGTCTTTGCTACCAATGTTGAAACCAAACCCACTCATGGAGGAAAGTGAAGAAAATGTGGCCGGGTTTGGACCTTCATTGACCCCGGATGCTAGCAAAGAGTGGGTCAATCATGAAGAGATGAAGATCGTCACCGTGGGTCCTTTCGACTTTCCTAAGTCAATCATGGTCCCTAGGTTTGAAGATGCCTACAAATTCTATCATTTTCCTTTCAAGATAGGACGCAAGGAGCTATGGACCTACAAGGATCCCTTTGTTGAGTATTGTGAGGCACCACCGCACCCACCAAGTTGGTTTTATCCTAACCCTTCTCACGAAAGTTATTCTTGCGCTTTTGATAAGTTGAAACGATCTTTGAATACTATATCATTTGGTTTCAATTTACCAATATGCTACTTATGCTTTCATGAGGTGTCTTCACAAGACTTTGACAGGTTACTTAGAGCCTTAACGATGTCCGATCATAGGGATTGAGCTAAGGAACTTCTCGTCAAGCTAACGACGTTAAACAAGCGCTTACGGGAGGCAGCCCGGTCTTTAGATTAGATTCCTTTTTTTGTTTTGTTTTTGATTTTTAGATTTGATTTTTTTTAACCTTCCTTAGATTAGAATAGGATATACATTTGTTTGGGATAGGATCTTTGTGGGATTTTTGCAAGGTGCTAAGCTTCAAATGCGAGCTCAAAAAGGACGGGAAAAGATGACTTCACATGAGGTACATGAGCCCTCAGGATCGACCCTATGAGGGTCGATCACGACCCCCCTTGCTCTGCCTTCCCCCTCACTCACCTCTCAGGATCGACCCTAAGGGGGTCGATCTCGACCCTAAGGGGGTCGTGCCAGCACACTATGCCTTCTATGCTTCACCTCCTTTCCAAGCTTCCAAGAGTTCATTGTGAGTTTTCTTCTTCTTTTCTCTTTACTTTTTCATATCTTTTCATGAATGGGGACATTGCATGATTTAAGTATGGGGTGGGGAAGAAGAAATCTCACATGTTGTATATAATTGAGTCTTTGCTTGCTTTGTTTGATTGGTAGTTTGCTTGTTAAGAAAAATCTTGAAAAATTCAAAACAATTGAGAAAATGTCAAAAAAATTGCAAAATGTCGAAAAAAAAAAAATTGTGTTTTGTTTTAGGATAGAAAAGCATTCCATCTTAGATGTCCTATGATGAAAACTAATTTCCATGCTTGTCATGTAATTCCTTTGGCATAATTGGATAGTGTAGCCCATGTTTATGAGAAGTTGCTCTTGATTGTGAAAGTGACTTGTGATGAAATTGAGCATATGTTTCTTGAGTGAAAGTAATTGCAATCCAACAAAATTTTACCTAGTGAGGAATTTTGGCCTTATAGGGAGTACATCATAAATTCCCTCTTCTTAATATGTGTGATTTTGCTGTCTTTATGCATATGTCTCTTGTTATTGATATGGTTATCTATTTCTTGAAGCCGTTATGAGATTGCTCATGCATGTTGATTGTGATTAAGAACTTATACTTTTAGCCCATATTATTCCATGCCTACCTTGAATTATCCTTGATTGAAACCCCGTTCTAGCCTTAGCCTTTTGTTTGAAGCTCCACAAAAATTATCCCTAGCCTATATTAGCTTGACCCTATTCCGGGAATTGAACTTAGATGTGTTGGGAATAAGTTTTGTTGAGTGACATATAGGTTGGGTGTGGATTTGGTGACATTGTTAAAGGGTAGAATACATCTTGTTGGAGTATAATGTAATAGGATTCTTGGCTTGGATAGCACATTGTTGAAAAATTGAGGATGAAAAAGAGAGAGTAAGGAAGAGCTCGAGCAATAAGCCTCAGGATCGACCCCCATATGGGTCGATCTCGACCCAAACCAAGAAACAAGGTCTCAGGACCGACCATATGAGGGTCGGTCACGACCCCTGTAGGCTCGAGGCATAAAAAAAAGAGAGAAAAAAAGAAAGGAAAAAATGTTATAAGTGCAAGCCAAGAATTCCTAGTATTTCTAAGTTGTGTTATGGGAGTTTGGGTTAGAAATTGAAGGGTATTGAGTGTCATTGATGAAGTGTTTGGTTATGAGTTGAAAAGAGAAGAAGAGAGTTGTTTTGGTTTGAAGTGTTGTAATTTAGGAGTTTGATTCCCGGATTTAAGCACCACATGGCCAAAGAACTCCCTACCTTATGTTATTACCGAACCCCATTACAACCCGGCCGAATGGAGTCTTCTATGAAGATTTCATTGAGCCTAAGTTCTTATGAAGATTGATGTGTACGTTTTGACTTCTCTAGGTAGAGAGATTGGTGATATAAGTCTCAATGATAAAGTAGATGTTGCATAAAGATTGAGATGAGAGTTGATTTGATAGCCTAAAAACATGAGAGTTGAGAGAAACACATTTATATCCCTTGTGAGGTTGGATTGTGATTGCCTAGCTTGAGACTTATACATATGTGATGACGTTAAAGTTACTTGTCTACTTTTTCACTTGTGTTTTAAAATGTTTTGACAAGGGCTATGCTTGAAGATTGTGTTATTGGTCTTGATTTGCATGATTATTGCTTGAGGACAAGCAAGTCTAAGTATGGGGTGTTTTGATGTCCGCGTTTTAGGTAGATTTTTAGGGTCTAGATAGGTTAGATTTAGTGGTGTTTTATGCTCAAGTCTTGTGTTTTTGAGTCGTTGTGCATGTGTTTTCGTATTTCTTTAAGATTCGGAAACTACGCATATTTGTGTCGTTTTGTAGGTGTTTTGGAGCTTGAAGAAGAGTTTGGAGCGATGCTAAGAGAGGATGGACAAGCTAGGAGGAAGATCTTAAGTGGACAAGCTAAAGAGAAGAGCTAAGAGGAGCAAAATCAAGAGGAAAAGTGAAGGAATCGACCCCAGGATCGAGCTAGAAGGGGTCGAGCTCGAGCCAAATCAACAAACTTGAAGGCCAAGGAAGCTAACATTCAGGATCGACCCTGAGGGGGGTCGAGATCGACCCTATTTGGGTCGATCCTAGGCACCGACTCTCTTTATTCCGGATATATTGTTGGGTTTCCTAGTTTGTATTTAAGGAAGGTTGTTTCTTTGTTTTTCCTAGTTAGATTAGGACTCCTTTTCTTCTATAAAAGGAGGTTGAACCTTTAGTTTTTATCATCAATTAATCAATCAAGACTAGGAGAGCTAGGAAGAAGACTTGGAGAACAAGTTTGAGAATTTTGTAAGATTTGTCCTTTGTTTAATTTGAATTCTAGTTTGATTTTGATCATGTCTTCTTCTTCTTCTTCCTTGTTTCTCTTTGCTATGTGTGAGAATGTAGTCCTCTTAAGTTCTAGGGTTGGGTAAAAACCCAACACAATCATGCATGTCTAAAACTTGAATTCATGACTTGAATGCTTAAGGATCATATCTATTTATCTTGTGCTTATTCCTTGATGAAAGTTGAGGCATGTCTTGTGATTGACTATAGCGAAAGTGAAAAGTTAGTTGCTTGATTAGATCTAATAGGATTATTTGCGAAAGTTGATATTCCTAGGTTGAAGGATAGATAGAAAGTTGTTTCATTTGCGAAAGTTGAATGAATGGCTTGAATTGTTTGCGAAAGTTAACTTTTCTATGATCTAGATTGCATGATAGTTGTGAATTCTTGTTGAAAGCATGTATGGTTGTTGTTGTGGTAGCCCTAGACCTAGGATTTGCCTTTTATATTGATTAAGACTCGTGATTTTGCCTTGATCTCGACCTCCCCTAGATCGTGCTCGAGCTTTTGATAGTGATTGCGTGTGTTTCGTGTGTGTTGCTCTCAGGTTCGTCCCCCCTAAGGGTCGAGATTGACCCTCCTCAGGTCGATCCTGAGTTGTTCTGTTCTTGTTTCTTTTGCTCTTTCGTAGTTTATCGACTAAACTTAGCACTAATCTCACTCCCGTGGACGATCCTGACTTCGCTATACGCAGCGGGGTCTTGACTAGAAATTTATTTGTTCAAGAAACCCTTCAACAAATTGGCGCCGTTGCCGGGGAGTGTGCAATAGTGCCTAGTTTAGTTGATAGTTGGGTGAGGGACTAGCCCAAACCCTTTGTGTGTTTTTGATTTGTTTTGTTTTTGTTTTTGTTCTTAGGTTAATGTAGCCATGGCGACCTTTGAGGACCTTGAAAGAAAGTTGGCCGATCTTGAACTTCAACTGCTAAACCTCCAAAGAAAAAGAGAAGCCGAGGCTTATGCAAGTCAAAGAGAATGGGAAGCCCAAGCCTACCCCAATTGGGGTTATTATGAACCACGCCATACTTATGCAAGTCAATTTGAAGAGGCCAATACTACTTGGGATCCCTATTGGAGGAGTGATGATTATCCCAACTGGGGTTATTATGAACCTCCTAGCTATGAAGAGCAACCATCATGGGTGCAAGGGCTGAAAGAAAAACTCATGGAAGGAATCGATGAAGTCTTCTCTGACCTTAATGGAGTTCAAAACAGAGAATTTGACTCATGGAGGAAGGATGACAACTCCAAACATGGTGATCTAACGGCTCAAATTCCACGACCTCTAGGGCAATTACCGGGCCACACCGATGAGAACCCGAGAGGCCACATTGCCGCAGTCCACCTAAGGAGCAAAGAGAAGTTGCTAGAGCAAGATACGAGCAAGAAGACGGCGGATGAAGAGTACCAACCCAGCCCAGGGGTGGTCGTGTCCGACCCCCACATGGTCGACACCGACCCCCTCCCCACTACAGAAGAGGTCATCACCGACCATTATCAGGTCATGGCCGACCCTCTTCCCGGAGTCCCGAAGTCCGTTGTTGAAGGGTTTCTCGAACAAATAAATTTGTATTCAAGACCCCGCTGAGTATAGCGAAGTCAGGATCGTCCACGGGAGCGAGAGTAGTGCTAAGTTTAATCGATAAACTACGAAAAGAGCAAAGAAAACACAAACGAACAGAGTCAGGATCGACCTGAGGAGGGTCGATCTCGACCCTTAGAGGGTCGAACCTGAGATCAATCACACACGAACACACGAGAGAACACAAACAACAACTCGAACACGACGGAGGGAGTCGGGATCAAGGCAAAAGATACGAATTTCAATCAATAAAAAGGGCAAATCCTAGGGCTAGGGCTACCACAACAACAACCATACATGCTTTCAACAAGAATTCACAACTATCATGCCATCTAGATCATAGAAAAGTTAACTTTCGCAAACAATTTCAAGTTATCCAATCAACTTTCGCAAATCAAACAACTTTCTACCTATCCTTCAACCTAGGAATATCAACTTTCGCAAATAATCCTATTAGAACTAATCAAGTAATCAACTTTTCACTTTCGCTATGGTTAATCACAAGACATGCCTCAATTTTCACCAAGGATCAAGCACAAGATAGATTAGATATGATCATCAAGCATTTAAGTCATGAATTCAAGTTTTAAACACGCATGATTGTGTTGGGCTTTTTGCCCAATCCTAGAACTTAAGAGGACTACTCACACATAGCGAAGAAGAACAAGGAAGAAGAAGAAGAAGACATGATCAAACCAAACTAAAATTCAACTAAAAACAAAAGGGCAAACTTACAAACCTCAAACTTGTTCTCCAAGTCTTCTCCCTAGCAAAGCATCCAAAGCATCCAAAGCATGAATTTTTTAAAAACTAAAGGTTCAACCTCCTTTTATAGACAAAAAGGAGTCCTAATCTAGCTAGGAAACACAAACAAAACACCTTCCTAAAATACAGATTTGGAAACTTCAACTTGTAATCCGGATAGAAGGAGAGTCGGTGCTTATGTTCGACCCTCATAGGGTCGATATCGACCCCCTCAGGGTCGATCCTGAGCTTTTTTTGTTCCTTGCGTTCCAAGTTTGGTCAAGTGGCTCGAGTTCGACCCTTTTTGGCTCGATCCCGGGGTCGATTTCTTCACTTCTCTTCTTGATTTTGCTCCTTTTAGCTCTTCTCTTTAGCTTGCCCTCTTGAGATCTTCCTCTTAGCTCGTCCATCCTCTCCTAGCCTCGCTCCAAACTCGTCTTCAAGCTCCAGAAACACCTACGAAACGACACAAAAGCGCGTAGTTTCCGAATCTCAAGGAAATACGAAAACTCATGCAAAAAGACTCAAAAACACAAGACTCAAGCACGAAACATAACTCAAACTAACCTATCTAAACCCTAAAAATCTACCTAAAACGCGGACATCATCCGTCCCTTCTTCTTCGACAACAAAGGCGCTTCCTTTCCCATCCAAGACGGCTAAGGAACCTTCCGTTGAGCATATTGAGCCTTTATCCGAGTCATGTCCTCCACTCATTCTAAGCCAATCATTCCTCATCACGACCGGAGCTATCATAGATGTTAAGAAGGGACTCGTATCATATTCTAGTGGTGAAGAGAAAGTAGAGGTCCGCTTCGACAATACTTTGAAAGAGAATCGTGAAGAGGAGATGAAGAATTTGGAGGATGATCCGGAAGATAATTTCTTGCTAGAGGAGGTCGAGGAAAACAAAGTCGAGACCCAAGTTGAGGATAAGAGTCTCTTGCTAGGAGAAGGCGAAATTGAGGTGGTTAAGGCCCGAGAGGATGAAGGATGGACGGGGTCTTTGCTACCAATGTTGAAACCAAACCCACTCATGGAGGAAAGTGAAGAAAATGTGGCCGGGTTTGGACCTTCATTGACCCCGGATGCTAGCAAAGAGTGGGTCAATCATGAAGAGATGAAGATCGTCACCGTGGGTCCTTTCGACTTTCCTAAGTCAATCATGGTCCCTAGGTTTGAAGATGCCTACAAATTCTATCATTTTCCTTTCAAGATAGGACGCAAGGAGCTATGGACCTACAAGGATCCCTTTGTTGAGTATTGTGAGGCACCACCGCACCCACCAAGTTGGTTTTATCCTAACCCTTCTCACGAAAGTTATTCTTGCGCTTTTGATAAGTTGAAACGATCTTTGAATACTATATCATTTGGTTTCAATTTACCAATATGCTACTTATGCTTTCATGAGGTGTCTTCACAAGACTTTGACAGGTTACTTAGAGCCTTAACGATGTCCGATCATAGGGATTGAGCTAAGGAACTTCTCGTCAAGCTAACGACGTTAAACAAGCGCTTACGGGAGGCAGCCCGGTCTTTAGATTAGATTCCTTTTTTTGTTTTGTTTTTGATTTTTAGATTTGATTTTTTTTAACCTTCCTTAGATTAGAATAGGATATACATTTGTTTGGGATAGGATCTTTGTGGGATTTTTGCAAGGTGCTAAGCTTCAAATGCGAGCTCAAAAAGGACGGGAAAAGATGACTTCACATGAGGTACATGAGCCCTCAGGATCGACCCTATGAGGGTCGATCACGACCCCCCTTGCTCTGCCTTCCCCCTCACTCACCTCTCAGGATCGACCCTAAGGGGGTCGATCTCGACCCTAAGGGGGTCGTGCCAGCACACTATGCCTTCTATGCTTCACCTCCTTTCCAAGCTTCCAAGAGTTCATTGTGAGTTTTCTTCTTCTTTTCTCTTTACTTTTTCATATCTTTTCATGAATGGGGACATTGCATGATTTAAGTATGGGGTGGGGAAGAAGAAATCTCACATGTTGTATATAATTGAGTCTTTGCTTGCTTTGTTTGATTGGTAGTTTGCTTGTTAAGAAAAATCTTGAAAAATTCAAAACAATTGAGAAAATGTCAAAAAAATTGCAAAATGTCGAAAAAAAAAAAATTGTGTTTTGTTTTAGGATAGAAAAGCATTCCATCTTAGATGTCCTATGATGAAAACTAATTTCCATGCTTGTCATGTAATTCCTTTGGCATAATTGGATAGTGTAGCCCATGTTTATGAGAAGTTGCTCTTGATTGTGAAAGTGACTTGTGATGAAATTGAGCATATGTTTCTTGAGTGAAAGTAATTGCAATCCAACAAAATTTTACCTAGTGAGGAATTTTGGCCTTATAGGGAGTACATCATAAATTCCCTCTTCTTAATATGTGTGATTTTGCTGTCTTTATGCATATGTCTCTTGTTATTGATATGGTTATCTATTTCTTGAAGCCGTTATGAGATTGCTCATGCATGTTGATTGTGATTAAGAACTTATACTTTTAGCCCATATTATTCCATGCCTACCTTGAATTATCCTTGATTGAAACCCCGTTCTAGCCTTAGCCTTTTGTTTGAAGCTCCACAAAAATTATCCCTAGCCTATATTAGCTTGACCCTATTCCGGGAATTGAACTTAGATGTGTTGGGAATAAGTTTTGTTGAGTGACATATAGGTTGGGTGTGGACTTGGTGACATTGTTAAAGGGTAGAATACATCTTGTTGGAGTATAATGTAATAGGATTCTTGGCTTGGATAGCACATTGTTGAAAAATTGAGGATGAAAAAGAGAGAGTAAGGAAGAGCTCGAGCAATAAGCCTCAGGATCGACCCCCATATGGGTCGATCTCGACCCAAACCAAGAAACAAGGTCTCAGGACCGACCATATGAGGGTCGGTCACGACCCCTGTAGGCTCGAGGCATAAAAAAAAGAGAGAAAAAAAGAAAGGAAAAAATGTTATAAGTGCAAGCCAAGAATTCCTAGTATTTCTAAGTTGTGTTATGGGAGTTTGGGTTAGAAATTGAAGGGTATTGAGTGTCATTGATGAAGTGTTTGGTTATGAGTTGAAAAGAGAAGAAGAGAGTTGTTTTGGTTTGAAGTGTTGTAATTTAGGAGTTTGATTCCCGGATTTAAGCACCACATGGCCAAAGAACTCCCTACCTTATGTTATTACCGAACCCCATTACAACCCGGCCGAATGGAGTCTTCTATGAAGATTTCATTGAGCCTAAGTTCTTATGAAGATTGATGTGTACGTTTTGACTTCTCTAGGTAGAGAGATTGGTGATATAAGTCTCAATGATAAAGTAGATGTTGCATAAAGATTGAGATGAGAGTTGATTTGATAGCCTAAAAACATGAGAGTTGAGAGAAACACATTTATATCCCTTGTGAGGTTGGATTGTGATTGCCTAGCTTGAGACTTATACATATGTGATGACGTTAAAGTTACTTGTCTACTTTTTCACTTGTGTTTTAAAATGTTTTGACAAGGGCTATGCTTGAAGATTGTGTTATTGGTCTTGATTTGCATGATTATTGCTTGAGGACAAGCAAGTCTAAGTATGGGGTGTTTTGATGTCCGCGTTTTAGGTAGATTTTTAGGGTCTAGATAGGTTAGATTTAGTGGTGTTTTATGCTCAAGTCTTGTGTTTTTGAGTCGTTGTGCATGTGTTTTCGTATTTCTTTAAGATTCGGAAACTACGCATATTTGTGTCGTTTTGTAGGTGTTTTGGAGCTTGAAGAAGAGTTTGGAGCGATGCTAAGAGAGGATGGACAAGCTAGGAGGAAGATCTTAAGTGGACAAGCTAAAGAGAAGAGCTAAGAGGAGCAAAATCAAGAGGAAAAGTGAAGGAATCGACCCTAGGATCGAGCTAGAAGGGGTCGAGCTCGAGCCAAATCAACAAACTTGAAGGCCAAGGAAGCTAACATTTAGGATCGACCCTGAGGGGGGTCGAGATCGACCCTATTTGGGTCGATCCTAGGCACCGACTCTCTTTATTCCGGATATATTGTTGGGTTTCCTAGTTTGTATTTAAGGAAGGTTGTTTCTTTGTGTTTCCTAGTTAGATTATGACTCCTTTTCTTCAATAAAAGGAGGTTGAACCTTTAGTTTTTATCATCAATTAATCAATCAAGACTAAGAAAGCTAGGAAGAAGACTTGGAGAACAAGTTTGAGAATTTTGTAAGATTTGTCCTTTGTTTAATTTGAATTCTAGTTTGATTTTGATCATGTCTTCTTCTTATTCTTCCTTGTTTCTCTTTGCTATGTGTGAGTAGTCCTCTTAAGTTCTAGGGTTAGGTAAAAACCCAACACAATCATGCATGTCTAAAACTTGAATTCATGACTTGAATGCTTAAGGATCATATCTATCTATCTTGTGCTTATTCCTTGATGAAAGTTGAGGCATGTCTTGTGATTGACTATAGCGAAAGTGAAAAGTTAGTTGCTTGATTAGATCTAATAGGATTATTTGCGAAAGTTGATATTCCTAGGTTGAAGGATAGATAGAAAGTTGTTTAATTTGCGAAAGTTGATTGAATGGCTTGAATTGTTTGCGAAAGTTAACTTTTCTATGATCTAGATTGCATGATAGTTGTGAATTCTTGTTGAAAGCATGTATGGTTGTTGTTGTGGTAGCCCTAGCCCTAGGATTTGCCTTTTATATTGATTAAGACTCGTGATTTTGCCTTGATCTCAACCTCCCCTAGATCGTGCTCGAGCTTTTGATAGTGATTGCGTGTGTTTCGTGTGTGTTGCTCTCAGGTTCGACCCCCCTAAGGGTCGAGATCGACCCTCCTCAGGTCGATCCTGAGTTGTTCTGTTCTTGTTTCTTTTGCTCTTTCGTAGTTTATCGACTAAACTTAGCACTACTCTCACTCCCGTGGACGATCCTGACTTCGCTATACGCAGCGGGGTCTTGATTACAAATTTATTTGTTCAAGAAACCCTTCAACATCCGCCGAGCTGAGCTCGGGGTTTGGCCCGCGTTGAACGCGAGGGCGCGTTCGAGTTAACTTCATCGCTCGTAGTCGCGATAAACCTAAATATCCGAATTCTATAAGGCAAGCCGCCGAGCTGAGCTCGGGGTTTGGCCCGCGTTGAACGCGAGGGCGCGCTCGAGTTGACTTCATCGCTCATAGTCGCGATAAACCCAAAAATCCAATTATTACAAAAGAAAAACCGCCGAGCTAGGCTCAGGATTTGACCCGCGCGTAGGCGTGCTCGAGTTGGTTACACAGCTCGAGCCGGTTACAAGTATGTGCATCAAGTGAGTGTCTCGTTTGTCCTTGAAATACTAAGGACATCCGAGTCACGGGGTTGTGTTGATACCCGGAATTGTCACCGCGTTGGTGCACGAGATGATAATATCGACATAAAAGATTAAGGCGCTAAGCACACTTTTAACGCGCTAAGCATACTCTTAACGTGCTAGGCACGCTTTTAACGCGTTAAGTACACGAATAACTAAAATGAATAAGCGTACGCGTAACGGAGGCAAACTAAGCAAGCAGCTCAAGCAGGCATGTCACCCTCAAATTATCTATCCCACATCGGAGGTTTGTAATACAAGCAGGCAGCTCCCTCCGTTATATATAGGGTGGTGGTGGTACGTAATAAAGGATCGGAAAAGGCCTGTCCCGATACGTGTTCTCAAAGGACGGGCCCCGACGTATTTGAGTCTCCGAGGAGCTCGCACTATTTTACGGGAAAGACCTTAAAAAGTCTTATAAGCCTCCGAAAAGTGAATAAAATAATACGCGGGGGGTGGGAGAGCTCGAAGCAAGACGAGCCGGTTTCTAGCGCGCCGAAAGGCCCGAGAGTTTAATAATTTTGTCCCGTAGTTAGTTCGAGATTTTCAGACTTCAACAATTTCAACTTAAAATTTTTCAAATGAAGATAGCCAAATATTATTAATTTAATTTTAAAAAACTATTAAATGAACATCTATTCAAATTTAATTATAAATAAACATATTGCCTAAATTCATTTAATGAAATGTGTTTTTAATTGTTTGCGTGATGGTGCAATCTGATGAACTCGTTACTCTTATTGACCTTATCTATGTCTTTGCAAATGAACAACGTCAAAGATGTTGTTATTTCGATTTTAAACAACCGCTACCAACATTATGATTTATGATGGAATAACCAGATTATACTTTAAAGCAAATTAAACTCTTTTTTGCATGAATTTTTTTTATTTCTAAATATTTTATTATATGTTTAATCATTTACAATTTTGATTTTTATTTTCTTCAAATAAAACTTGAGTACAGTTTTATTAAATATATATAAAAAACTAGTTTTAACCTATAATTAAGTTTTAAATTATTTTAAAGTTTTTTTTCATGTAAATTTGATTATTTTTATACAATTGTACTAAAATGAAATTTTTTTGCTTTTATACTACTCAAACGTCCAAATTTTTGTTCTTTTAATACCCATTTGTCCAAATATGTTTTTTAAATACCCAAGTGTCCAAAAGTGTTATTTCTTAATACCAATTTGGCATTTTGGCCATATTTTTTTAAGATACCAAAATTAGGTAAGATATAAAAAATTTGATAAGTATCAAGTAGATATAAAGATTAATTTTAAGGGATACAATTAAAATTTAAAATCATTATTTTATTCAACCCGGATGACGTTTTATAAATTTTAAGAAAGACTTGGGTTCCGCTTTATACTGCATACTAGTATTAGTCCCCAAGCCTTCAAGGCACGATTTTGATTTAACTTAAAACTTACTTTAAATTTTATATAAAGTTATTCAAAAGAATCGTTTAATATAAAATCTTGTGTTGTTTTATTTAATTTACTTCTTATAGAATTTTTTAATGATACATTATTTGTGTTATAATACATTCTTTTAATCGAACAAAGATCTCTAGGATTATAATTTTTGTATAAGGATCGAGTGCTTGTTTTTATCAATAAGTTCTTTATTTCATAATAACTATTGTTATTTTATAGTAAATTTGGAAAAAAAAATCAAATCTAATAATTAAAAATTATATATGTAGAGTCTATAATAATTTTTTTAATGAATAACAAATAAGTCAATTAAATGTCAACCAATAAAATTGATTTAATAAAATGGTTATGTGGTGTATTGTATCTTTAATATACTACTATTAATTTAAATATATATTTATTTGGAGTTGACTTATGTTGTTCTATATTCTTATTTTAATCTCCAATTTAGTACTCCCTCTATTTGGTTATATTTGATGTTTTAGCATTTCAATATGAAATTAAGAAAACCTATAAAATGACTGAATCATCCCTGTTAAATGGTTCTAATTTTGCTCAAAAAAACAAATTACTAAAACTCTAAATTAATCCTTCCATATTCTATTCAAAAATAAATCAGTTCTTCTTTTAATTAGTTTATGGAGAAAATATTTTGAGAAATTTATAAAGGGTAAATTTAAAAAATATGTACATAAAAATGTAGAACAACATAGATTTTTTAACAAGTACAATAGGTTGAAACATCAAATATAACTAAACGAAGGGAGTATATAGTAAGATTAATTAATTATACATTTAATAAAACATTATAGATATAATTTCAATGATATATTCTTTCATATTCTGCATATATGTGAGGTCTATAATCAACTTTTAACCAGTTATATTATTTTAATAAAATGAGTGATGTGGTTCAATGTAAAGTTGACAAGTGTCGTGATAATTATTATTTTTAACCTCCATTTAGTATATAATAATTATGATGATTAATTTAGAGTAGATTGCCCATTATTTCCTAATTTAAAGTTAATAAACTAAAAAATTCTTTGCTCTTTGTATCATAAAACATTATTGGGCGATAATAATTTTTGGCAAATCCCCCTACAAAATAATTTAGGAAAAAAAACATTATTGGTCGGAATTAACAATTTCATACATTTAGATCATGATTTCGTAGCCACACCAACCCATACCAATGATATTCCATCCGTAATAAACTAGAGTTGTTCTCCACCGCCTCCGCGACCTCATCTTGTGTATACACACACTCTGCTCCTAACGAGGATCTTCAGGGTTACCATTTGTTGTTTGTTTATTTGAGTTGTATGCACGAGATGTGTCTGATCGGATACATTAAAAAAAAAAAAAACTTGTTATAGCAGAAGGATAAAAATAGACAATTTAGTAAAGTTGGACCAATTTCTTGATAAATCAAGGTTAATTTAATATATTGATTTCCTACTTGCGAAAAGTTCCAGTTTATCAAAAAAAGAATCACATTTTCTCCTGATTAGTTGTTAGTAGGTGGGAATACTGTCTGCTAATCCCTCAGTTTTGGAGATGAACCCATGGGCACTACTATATCCTGTACTGGACTCATTATGTAGAGGGATTGAATACCATACCAATATTGAAACAATTGAAGTAAAGGTGCACTTTATCTTTTAAGGGGGAAAACTTGCCTGGTTTCAGGATATAACTCAAAAACCATGCAACTCTGAGATGGGCAATCACAAAGCCACAGGCCCCACCTGTTGGTTTCCGGCAAAACCATCAACTTCCATATCTACTTACCTTACCATCCAACAACTGGAGTAGTATTATATATACCAACCCATTTCACCTCTTCCAAATTCATCCCAATTCCTCACAATCCTTCACTAGTCTTCTCTTATTCACAAAAGTACCAGTTTTAGTTCATCCCTTTTCATCAATCAACACTCCAGAGAGAGAAAAAAAAACACAAACTAAGCTACAATGGCAAAGAATGTTGCAGCAAAGTCCCCCCTTGAGAGATCCAGCTTGAGTTACCTTGATCAAAGGCTAGCCATGGCCAAACGTTGCTCTCATGGTACTATGCCCATTACTCATTTTCCTTCTTGCTCTTTCTCACTTGCACTGCCTTTTTTTTTTTCAATCATCATTATTGCTTTGGTTTCTGGGTCCGGATGAAATTATTCCTGATTGTGGGTGATGCCAATGATTTCATGGGGACTTTGTGGCTTCAAGTGGTGAAATATAGAAATATATTCTTTATAATTTGATTTTAAAGGGTCTAACTTCAAAGTCCAAAGACTTAACCTAAGGATGATTAAGAAATACTGTCTTCTGCAAATGGCATTGACCCATGTGATTCTACTTTGATTTGCTACAAGTATCACTTTCATAATCCCTACCCTTTTGGGGAAATTTCCAGGTGATAAAATTTTTTTATTTTACATAAAATTTATGATTGTTTTTTTTTCTGGTGTGAAAACAGAGGGTGCTCTAGCCGGAGCAAAAGCAGCTGTGGTTGCTGGTTTTGCAGCTGCCGTTCCCACAGTAAGTTTTCACTTTTCACTCTTCTTATTTTTCTCACTTTCTCTGTTTGCTTTGTCTGGCCATTTTATTGACCATTCCCCACTTGCAGATAGCAAGTGCAAGGATGCTGCCAAGGGCCATCCTGAACCCCACAGCCCAGTCTCTCATTGTTACTACAGTGGCTGGAGCAGCTTACTTCATAGTTGCTGACAAGACTATCTTAGCATCTGCAAGAAGGAATTCCTTCAGCAACATTAAACCCTAGAGATTTTGAATCCCTAAATTTACCCAACATTCCCATGGACTCCATTGTACTCTCTTATTTGATCAAACAAGCAAATCTGTCGTCATGTACTCATCAGTTATATATATATAAATAAAGATGTAGTGTTCCCATTTCACATCTGATCCATACAAGTTAATCACCAATAATCCATACAAGAACAAGATCCATCTTTGAAATGATGGAATCTGTTTCTGTCTCTGGCTATTATCTCCCTGTTGAAGATCTTTGATATGAGCTTTGTAGCCGAATGGCAATCTGGACAGACCCTCAGATTCTTCACTATCCTAATGGTTGTTCCAGGCTTTGTACTGATCAATCCATAAGCTATAGCAAGTCTTTCACTATGATAACTCAATGCCTCTTCTTTTAGCTCCTCATCCATATCATGTAACACATCTGATGTATCTGGTACATGTCCAGCCTTTTCCAACAGCTTATCCATCTCATCTATCATTTTATATATCTGTTTGCTATCTGGGTGTACTTTATCACCAACCACGAACTCATGAACAACACTGTCTAGCTCAATTGAGGTACACCCAGGAACTTTTTTCATCCCCATATCATTTAATTTCGTTCGGATCCTGGCCGCATCGTCCCATCTACCTACACTTGCATAAATATTGGACAAGAGTATATAAGCCCCCGGGTTCTTAGGCTCTAACTCAAAGAGATGACTTGCAACTTGATCAGCCAGTTCAACTCTCTTGTGGGCTTTGCAAGCAGAAAGCAAAGAACCCCAAATGGCACCATCAGGGGGAATCTCCATTGTGTTCATTAGGGCTTGTGCTTCATCAAACAGTCCTGATCTCCCAAACAGATCGATCATACAGCCGTAGTGTTGCAATTTTGGGGTGATTTTGTAATCTGAGATCATAGAATTGAAATACTGGCGACCGAGGTCAACTAAGCCACCATGAGTGCAGGCTGAAAGAACAGCTACAAACGTGATGTCATCTGGATGGCATCCAGATGAGATCATTTCTGAGAAGAGTTCAAGGGCGAGGTCTGCAGATCCATGGATGGCAAACCCAGATATCATTACATTCCATGAAGACAAGGTTTTGGCTCCCACGGTATCAAAGACATGTTTAGCTGCCTCAATATCCCCACATTTGGCATACATGTCAATGAGACTTGTTCTAAGAAGGGTATTTGAGAGCTTCCTTGGGTGTCTATCAATGTAAACATGGATCCACTTTCCAAGATCAAGAGCACCCAGATTAGCACAGGCTGGGAGAACGCTTAGCAAGGTCACATCATTTGGCTCTTGATAGAGTTGCATTTCTCTGAACAGAGACAATGCTTCCTTGTATTGACTATTATGTGTATACCCACCAATCATCACATTCCAAGAGATCAAGTCCCTACGAGGCAAACTCTCAAACAAGCTCCAAGCAGTATCCAAATCTCCACACTTTGAGTACATATCAATAAGTGCATTGACAAGTCTAGTATCACTGTCAAGGCCATTTTCTTCAACCCAAGAATGAACCCTCCTTCCCATTTCAATACGTCGCATATGAGCACACGATGAGAGAACGGTCAACAACGTGCTGGCATTGGGTAACACCCTAGCCCTTTGCATCACCTCAAAAAGGGACAAGGACTCCTCAAACAAGCCTCCTTGTGCATACCCTGCTATCATAGCGTTCCACGCCACCACATCCCTAATGGGAATTTCATCGAACAGCTTACGGGCGTCAGCCAATAAGCCATTCATAGAATAACCTGTAATCAAAGCCGTAAAAGAAACAGCATCTCTCAGAGGACTTTTATCAAACACCTTGCGGGCACAACCCAGCTCGCCACCATAGCAATACATATTGATCAGCGAGGTGTGCACAAACGCATCCAAACCCAACCCTAGCTTCAAAACCTGGGCATGAATCTGCTCCCCCTCAATCACCGCCCCCAACTTGGCACAAGCCTTGAACAGAAACGGGAAAGTGTAGGAATTCGGGTCAACACCAGACATGAGCATACGGATGTAGAGCCCGATTGATGCAATCGGGTCGGAGCTCAGCGAGTGGCCCCGGATAAGGGTGTTCCATATCAGCCGATTCGGCTCGCTTATAGAGTCGAATAAGGACAAGGCGTAGGAGAGGTCACCCGAAGGGTTGGTTGCGCAGAACTCGAGGAGCTTGCTGAGGGCGAATTGGGTGTGGTGGAGGCCGGTTTTGATGATCTGGGAATGGATTTGCTTTAGGGTTTGGATGCTTTTGCAGTTGGAGAGAAGGGATAGGGTTGGGTGGGTCTGGAGAAGTGAATAGGGAGGGTCGGAGTCGGGAGGGAAGTGGAGGACAGAAACAGAGGATGGAGATGAGAACAACGCCATGGATTTTCCTCTCTATGTAGCTAATGGTAGATACTCCTATGTTTTAACGAGTCCTTTTTCAGGAAAAAATAATTTGTGCTTCGGTTTGAAATACAGTTAGAAACTAAGAATTACCCGCCAATAACAACGGTTTGTTGGATTAGTCTAATCTGTATAGCTCAAATTGTTCAATACGTTGTTATCAGAAATGTTGCTTCTGTATTTCATTTCCAGCAATACGATTTTGATGGTTTGGTTTCCTGCCTCATGTATGCTCTTCCTAGGAAATGATATCTTCTTTTCCTTGGACTTCACCAGACCAATGCAATCTTCATATAGAGTGTGGTGTCTGTGGGTTCATTATTCCTTCTTTTTAGAGATGCTTAATGCGGTGTTCGTTGTTTCACATAAAGCTTCCATCCATCACTAAGCTTTATAGGTAGTGTGGGGAAGATGGAAGATGGAAGCTTTATAGGAAGTGTCGGGACGATGGGAGTGTTATGTGTGTCGAATATGAACTCAGAAGGGTGCCAGTGATGCGCTGACCCTTGGACTTACAACTGACCCTCAGCGCAAACAGACCCTTGCTGCAAGCAAACTTGGATATACAAGCACTCGCGTTCCTGCCTAGGTTGGTGTGTACTACTGTGTACGCCGGTTATGGAGCCATCGCACTGGTTAGTGTTGTAACACGTACACAATGTTGTATAGTTTGATCTATGTTCAATGGTTATTATTATGGCAAGTCGAGAAATTCATACTTGACATGTTTTCACAGCGTCTCATAATGACTATTAAACATGTAGAGCAGCTAAACAATTATATATGCATACACACATTTTCTATACATCTCATCAACCTCTGGTTAATTTGTAAACTGATTTGTCTATGACTAAAAGACTCTAGACTTTCTTTCAAGAACTACAACTAGTAACTTAGACCAAACTACAACTAGTAACTTAGACCAAAATATTAAGAACTAAAACCAGTAACTATTTGATCAAAATTCGTTGCAGTAAATAATGGAATGTCAAACATGCTTTTGCATCAATGTGAAGCCCAATTAAAGATGCTTATACACAAAGCTACTATCTGGCGCAGATTTATGTTCTTGTGTTTGATTCCTTACGCGGAGACTCGGTGAGTCCTGCCAGACTATCAATTATTAACATCTTTATGTAGAGCCAACAGCACGTTGTTACGCGTAAAATCCATGGCCAAAAGGAAAAAGGAATCGAAAGATGGATGAACTTGGATAGTTTCTAAGTGGAGGGGGGAAGAAGAATATTCAAATTTTAGAAAAAGCAACGGCTATACTCTTTGGCTATCAGGATTGGGATTCTTTGCAGTATTATTGAGAGAATAAAGGGCTTCTTTATGTATTGTTGAGCCTGGCAGTGGGGAAGACGGAAATTATCCTTATGCTTTTGGTTTAATTAGTGTTCTTCACTTAGGAATATCCTATGTTCTTCCCCTAAGATTGAAATGCTGATTAGGTTCCTTCTTAGCCAATCACAGGCTGCCAAATTGGATTGACCTGTTTCACACATCAGCATGTGTGGACCTTTGACCTCTTAAGACAGTTACATTGTTCATATCTCCATTTGCCCAAATCTGAAATTTTTTTTTTCTCTTGCTCAATTGATGGGTAATGTTATTTTCTGATTTAGTTCAAAGTGAAGTGGCCATTCATGTTAGATTGTAATGTACAGATTTAAGTATGGGTGATCTTGTTTGATCAGGTATGACCGACCTTATTAAGCCTTTGTTATGTGTAATATGAGATGTCCCACTTCATATATTCTGCACAATAATGGAGAGTGTTGAAATGGTTGGACAATTTTCCCATGAAAAGGATGACTGTAGGAATATTGGTAGGATTTATGAAAAGCCAAGTCAGATGAATGTAGCATGAAGATGCATTTTCTGAGTTTTGACCTAGGAAAAAAGTATGCTTATAAGGCTATAGAACTACTTTACTCTCTCTAATCTCTTTGGATATGGATGTTTTGAGATCAGATGCCTAGTTTTATATTGAAATAATTGGCTTAAAGGTTACGGGACATGGAACGAGGAACAAAAGAATATCGTCGTGTTACTAATTAAGATGAATGGGCATGTAAATGATCAGGGAATTGATTCTCCTCAATCAAACTCTTACCAATTCTAGCCTCACCCGTTTGCACCTGAACTAAGTAACCCCTCCAAGTAGTGCTCAAAAAAAAATATCTTTCACTTATGGAAGGAAAAAACCAACTGAATAAACTAATTTTGGAGGGACAAAAAGTGCTTAAAATCCCTTAAAAATCTTAAAATGTCCACCATTTCAATAATATCTCCCCTTTAATACACCTCTAGGTATATTCTGTTGTATGATAGATGAGGGAATCCAAAAAAAAAAAATAGTCAATTTCAATTTATGTTAATGATGATTAGTGATTGGTTTTAGGATGAGTTGAAATGGAGCACAAGAGCTGATTAGCAGTTTGGAGTTACAAAAACAGCAGTTAAGTAAGCAGGCCAGATAAAGGTCTAATCTTTCAATAGTTTCCATACCTGAGGAATCTGAGTTTAAGGAAACCACAAGAAGCGCTTTCTTAGATATGATATGATGTGATAATCCATTTTCCTTGTCCCCACACCTACAAAGCCTTTTTGATCAACTATATAAAGGCTGGAACCTCAACAAACCAGAAACCCATCACTTCCTACAATCTTTCTTTTTCTATTGGCTTGCAACTCATTTCTCACCTCAAGCTTCCAATTTAGGTGAGCCAATTCATCCATTCATCCTGTCTTGGTTCTTTATTGACTGATATCATTTGCTGAACTCTTGGTGTTGTTGAACTCAGATTGATAATTCAGATCAAGAATGAGCTGGACAGGAGGAGACTGGCTGTGTGGAGCATGCCAGCATGCAAACTTCAAGAAGAGGGAGTCGTGCCAGAAATGCGGGTTCCCCAAGTATGGTGGGCCTGCTGATGTGTCGGCCTACCTTCAAAGCCGGACGGAGGTGCAAGCAGGCGACTGGTACTGCCAGACCGCCAACTGTGGGGCCCACAACTACGCGAGCAGGGCTAACTGCTACCGCTGTGGCTCACTGAAAACCGGCTATTCTGCGGTATATGGAGGAGCTAATGTGATGCCTGCTGCAGGATTTGGTGCTGAATCTCTTATACCGGGATGGAAGTCAGGCGATTGGATTTGCTCAAGGTAAATACTTTATGTCCTTAGTATTGACCATAAATGGCAAACAGATAAAAATGTATGCATATGATGATGAACCTTGTTGTTTCATTTCATCTGCAGGCCAGGGTGTAGTCTGCACAACTACGCTAGCAGGACCGAATGCTACAGGTGCAAGACTCCCAAGGATTATGGTGAGAAATCTCGGTCTTGTACTGATTGGTGTCTTTTGTTTTTCGCCTGATCCATTCATGTTCAATTTAGTAACACAAACAGCATGATTTGATTCGTAGGGGGCGGCGCGTATTAAGGCAGAAGCTCAGAGGGTTGATAGAGTGTGGCATTGGCTAAAGACTGTTGAAGAGAGCATGTTGTTAGCTGCCAAATTGCTCACTGATTGAAGGAGCCTTGTTTTCAATTTTTTTGTTGTTTTTGTTTAACTGTAATGCCAAGGCTATTTTCTTCCAACTGAAGATCTTGATAAATCCATTTTGCTTCTGTTTTAAATCTGTCCGCACAGACACTCTTTCTATTCAAATCAATCACTAATATATAAACAATCAAGTTCACAGATAAGCTCATGCATAATTAACGATCAGCAAGTGCATTCCTTTGAACTTATTCCTTGACATAAATGATAAAGACCATGTTGTGTGTACTAGTCAAAGTCATATAAAGCATATAGAGCAGTGTTAGGCACCAAGCTCAAGTTGGCAATTTATTACTTTATACCGTAATGACATTTGTTTAATTTGTGGGTTTAGCTAGTTGAAAGAATACTCAAGTCATAATCGCCTGAAGATGGTTGAAATGTGCTTTCATGTGTATACCAAATATGGAATTAACCACGTAAGTAATGGAATGAAGACGTACTTTTGCTCATTGAGTCATTGACCCTGAACACAAGTGGGAAATTGGATTATGAAAAAGAGATTGCTGAGAATTTTAATGTTTGTATGCTGGTAAGGATTATCCATAAGTGAACTTTTATGCATGCTTAGATTCCTGGAAATGACATCCTGTTGGGGTCTTGATTAGACTGCTGAATTATTCAGTTGAATAACAAGCCTTTCACATTACATCGAGTTCTGTTGGACATGACGAGCATCAAAAAAAGATGGTAAATTATTGTGCTCCGGAATCCCCTTTTCACAACTCTATTTGTTAATTTTTCTAACATATTTTTGAGCGAATATATATATGCAGCAGCTTTTGGTGGAACTATGCATACGGCTACATTTGAAATCTCTAAGCTTTTGTACTCAAGTTGTTGATGCTCTGCATAGTGTAATTGTCCAAAATGTGCATACATCTCCTGTTTACTAGTTCTTCACATTTTCATAGTTCACGTAAAGATGAAAGGCTTCCCCACTATCACGCAAAAGTTTTAGTATGATGAATTTAGGATTTGTTTGGTGCCGAATCCCTATTTGATTATATCTACTATAATCTACTATAATATATCTATTATCTATCTATTACTATATACTAAAGCGGAAGCAAATTCTGCCACCATATTACGCCACATCATCCTTTTTTTTAAATCTATCTTATCAAATCTTGATTTTATCATAATCTTATAGATACTTAATTAAAATGTTAGTTCTATATTAGAATTTGTGTTGTTTAATTAATAATTCTATCCAGATATATGAATCTCTATCTTATCATTATACACATTTAACTAATACATAGATCTATCATAAACCTTTTATTTTAAAAAGTATTTTTTTTTTGCCACAATCTATAAATCATAATCATAATATTTTACCCATTTAGTTAAATTTCATATTAAATTTAAAATATTTTCGTAATTTTATTATAGTATTTCTAAATCATCAATAATAGCAAGTTTTACCACTATATTTAAGACAAATATTCATTATATTAAAGTAATATATTAAATATATTTTTATTATCATATCATATTAAAATATCAATAAAAAAAGTAAATGTTATATTTAACATATATTACTAATATTGCATATTGATTACACTTTAGAAGAAAATATAGAGTTCTTAATTAAGAAAATAATTCGTTCACATTTTCATTACATATTTTTTAATCTATTATTTAATTATTTTTACAGAAAACAATAACGTATATACGAGATAATTTGGTTTTCTATTTAACTTATTAATATTATCTATATAGTTAATATATAATATATCAGTCCAAATTTTATTTAAACTATTGATTTTATTATATAAGTTAGTTTACGTAATTTAATTTAAATGCCATAAGATTTGTATCAATTGTTAATATATTTTGACAATGCATCTTATCTTATTTCATTCTTCCTCAATTCTTTAAATATATGTTTATTTAAGTGTAAAAAGTAAATATATAAATAAAATTTGTTTATATATATGATGATATATAAGAATTATGCCATTTTATAATCCAAAAAAAAACGTCGTTTAAAAAAAATTATACATATGATAATATGTGTAATTGTTATAGTAAATTCATACACAAATCAATAAATAAATAAATAACACCCCCGTACAAGGTACGAGTCATCTGCTAGTACAGTATAAAGCAGAACCTAAGTCTTTGTTAAAAAATTCATGTCATGTCATTAATCTTGAATAAAATAATGATTTTACTTTTTACATTGATTTTCTTAAAAAAACTCATATATCTCCTTGAAATCTTATCCAGTTTTTTATACCTACTTAATATCTTACTCAATTTTTGATATCTTAAGATTTTTTCCTCTAACATGATTTATGAAAATTATATCCTTATACGAATAAAAAAAATTCAGGTGATTTTCTTTTATATCTTAACAATTTTTCCTTTTTCATTAGTATACGTTTTTGTCATTATTAAATCTTGAAAAATTGTGAAAAACTTTCACATATGTCAATAGTATATTAAATAATAACATAAATATGAAAATTTGAATAGAATTATTTAAAATTAACATTGTATTAGTAAAAGTACATATATAGGTCAATAGGTTTGGAGTTCGATCTATCGGATTTGGATTAAAAATTCTCGAATTGAAAGCGGATTCATATCAAAATTCGATCTCGAATCGGTTAATTCGGTTTTATATTTACATTACCCGTACATGGTACGAGATTTTTACTAGTTTTTATGAATAAAGAGGCTCCTAATCTTAATTGATTCCATTTCTTAAATTAGAGGTAGTTTTCGAAACCTAGTTCGACTCGACCGAAAAATGTAGGGTTGAAACCCGATCCAAAAAGTAGCGGACAAAAAAAAAATCAAACCCAATTAACCCGAACCCCTTGAATTGACCCTATTTTTATATACAGAATAAATATATTTTATTATTAAATTTTATTATAAAAACTATTAAAATAATATTATAATTAAATAATAAAATATTATTTTAATAATTTTTATGATTAAATAATAATATGTAATAATAAAATATAATTTTAATAATCATTAAAATTCAACTTCTTTCCCATTAGGTCAATCCAAACCTATCCAATAACATGTCAGGACACCGATCTAACTTATCCTATAATTCAATTGACCCTTACACCCGAACCGACTAGTTCGACACCTCTACCCTTACCGAACTCTCCCGAACCGACTAGTTCGACTTCGACACCTCTATTCGTAATCCATTGATTTTCCGCTTTTCAAAAAACTAAAAGCGGTAATTAAAGTGGTACCCAATCAGACACGCACACGTAAGCAAGTGCAAATAGGCTGACATTTCTTTTCACTCGGACGCCTTGTTATATTTGGGGGAGCATCTCAGTCTTCTCGCCGATTCTAAAACCCTCGTCTCACTTTCAGTCTTCTCCTTGCTAGCTATCGAATTTGGGCTGTGTGTGTATCGAATCCGGAGGAGATGACGCTTTTCTTCAGGAGACTAGCCAAATCTGCGCCGATCCTCTTCTCCAATGCATTCGGAGGTCCTCAGAAGCCCCATTTCAGTGGCTTCAGGCTCCCTTTCGGAGCGATCGCTGCTGTTTCTGGTGGATTCTCCTTCTACTACCTGTACTCCTCCCCGACCTTGGTAATCTCCTCTCCCTATTCAATTTTCCGATAATGTGTTGCTGAAATAAGTTGATTAGTTGATTGACAGTTCGATTGGCTAAACCAATTGGGCGTTTGATGGACTTTTGATTTGGAATTTTAGAACTTGGCTTAGGTTTTGTGTTAGTTTCCTCCTATTAGCAGCAGTGGATTTGGTGATTTGATATCTGTGAAAATTCATCTGCTGAGATCGTGAAGGGCTTCGAGCCACGTTGTGCTTAGACGTGTTTTTGTTTTTTGTGTTTGTAGGCTCATCTAGATGCAGCTGATGAAGGAGCTGCTGCAAAAATGGGTGTGTCTTCCTCCCTTGCGTATTCGTGGTTCTGTCTGTCTATAAATGTTGTTATATTTGAGTATACACTTTGTCGGTATAGTAAATGGGATTTGCTTATGTGTGTAAATCATGGTTGCTAATGGATTGGAAGCTGCAATCATCTACACCATGTGTTGTGCTTATGTCATCTGTTACCAGAAAGTGTCTATTGTCAATCACCTATTTGGAACACAACATATAATTCTTCCTTCAAGAAAATTGTCTTTCCAAGGCATTTGGCATTGTGGCATTTCGTTTACTATCTTGCAACTGAAAATGACATTCACTTGAATAATATTGCTACAGATTTTTCCCACATTCTGGGAGATTAAACTTTCGGTCTACATTTTTATATTAGTTGAACAAATGCTTCGTTAAAGCTTTCACTTTCTCTTTTGCCTTCCACTATATTGTCATCAATCATGTTTTTTCTCTGCTGTCGTATCTAATAAGGTTTGAAACCCTTTTGAACTAGCATTGCCCTTCTATCTTGTACGGTTTATTTGCAGTGTGGATAATGTATTAGTAGTGATGATACTGTTTTTGATCTTCTTGTAGATATGACATTCAAGTAGATTTTTTGCATTTTGACTGATTAATGTAACCTGGATTGCAGCCCTAAATCCCGAGAACTGGACTGAATTTAAACTCCATGAGACAGCAAAAGTGAGCCACAACACTAAGATGTTCAGGTGCTAATATTTTCTCTCACATGCTTCTGAAAACTGTGTCAAATAGCCACTTTCATGATTAGAAAGATAGATCCTATTCCAAGTTCCAACAACCTTGTTCACTTTTAAAGGATCTGAAATAGCTTCATACTTACTTTATGGATGGTTAACTGAAAATATATATTGGATTTTGTACAAGTTGTAACTGCAGTGAAAATATTGAGCATTGTATCTAGTCCCAAATAGGCTGAAAGCTGTATATATTTGAAGCTGAACATTCTTTAATGCTAACCCTCTATCACATTTGTATGAAATTAAGTAACATCCTTGAACAAGTTGTACAAACTTAAACTATTCATTGACTTTTAGAATCCAAAAGCTTATTAATTACCATGAGCATGATGTATCATTCTTCTCCATGCATCAATTTAGAGTTCTATGGTTTCTTCAGTTTTACTCATCTAGGAGGGAAATAATAGGTGAAATGTTTCATGACTGACCTTCTTACGTACTTTGTTTTTTCAGGTTCTCATTTGATCCAAATGAGAAGTTGGGTCTTGATATTGCTTCATGCATTCTCACAAGGTAGGTGTAAAACTGCAGCTTCAATTTGGATACTATTGCTCCTTTTTCATTCCTTAGCATTCTCTTGATATGAAAGACAAAGGGAGATGTTTTCTTGGACTCTTGAGAGATGTCTAACTTTTCCTGCTTGTGTTTGCTCTTGTAGGGCACCACTTGGGGAGGACGCCGAAGGAAAAACTAAATATGTCATTCGGCCGTAAGTGTCCTTGGTGAACATTAATCTGTGTCTTCTAGCACCTTATATGTAATATATTGTACAAATGGTTTAGCCTATCTTATGGCTTTTAATCATATACTGATGATTTAAATGACCAACATATTGAATCTTTAGTCTGCTATAGTATATTGGTAGGTACAAATGTATTATAATTTCTGATTCTGCCTGTTCAATGATCATGAAGCACGTACTTACGCTTTACCTTTTAAATTTTGGCAAAAGAGCAATTTCTGAATCGTTGATTTGAATATAGTTTGCTTTGAGTTACGTTTTGGATGCTCAATTAAAGTGCCTTCTATCTCCAGGTATACTCCTGTATCCAATCCAGATGTCAAGGGATACTTTGATTTGTTGGTTAAGGTTTGTAATATTCTATTTAGTTATGCAATCTATCCTTGATTTTCATCCAGTGGTACATGTTATTGTGTATCTTATGGTGTTACTGGTTCGTTTCTTTTTCTATGTACAGATTTATCCTGAGGGAAAGATGAGCCAACATTTTGCAAAATTGAAACCAGGGGATGTGCTAGAAGTCAAAGGGTAAAGTACTCACAATTACTTTTGTTGGGCTATGTAAATGAAGTGCAAGTGGATTCTTTGATTGACCATCTCTGAATGACTTTGTGCAGACCAATTGAGAAGCTTAGGTATACCCCAAACATGAAGAAACACATTGGCATGGTGAGTGATATGAATTGCAATTTATAAAAACAGAGGGTAGCCTTGTGTTTTTGAAGTGTTTTCTGATGATTAGCATGAACAGGCATTTTCCGTAATGGTGTTAAAATGTCGATAGGGGCCATTAAAAGTATGTATTCATTATGTGCTCACAGATTGCTGGTGGAAGTGGCATTACGCCAATGCTTCAGGTGATTGAAGCGATACTAAGGAATCCTGATGACAACACCCAGGTAGGGCTGCATCTTTCTAGAGTTCTTCTTTGAACATCCAATTATTATGCTTACTTTTTGCTTTAGATCGTGTGGAAATTTTATGGTGAATCACTGATATGCTGAATATTTAGTGATGGTTGATACATGATGTATTATAAGAAAATATTGATGGGATGTGCTTGTTGTGTTTGTTTATCTTTGTTAAAATTGGGCTTGCTATGCATTTCAGGTGTCATTGTTGTATGCTAATGTTTCCCCAGATGATATACTGCTGAAAAAGAAGCTTGACATATTAGCTTCTAGCCATCCCAACCTTAAGGTATAGTTTCCTCATAATCATCCCAATTTATCATATAATTTAAAGTCTAATGTTTGGCAATTTTTATCCTGTTTGTGCCATGTACACAGGTATTCTACACTGTGGATACCCCATCAAAAGATTGGAGCGGGGGTGTGGGATTTGTATCGAAGGATATGACCCTCAAAGGTTTGCCTAGTCCTGGGGAGGATACACTTATTTTGGTGAGTTCTATTTCTACATTTGCACCCCCCCTTGTTTCTTTTCTCGGTTGGCTTGTTAGACTGGTTGAATAGTTTATGACTTCACTCTCTTTCCTTGACAAAACTATATCTCACTTTGGTTCTTCATCCTTCGTCTATTGATTACTTAGGTATGTGGGCCGCCTGGAATGATGAAACATGTATCCGGAGAGAAGGCCAAAGATTGGACTCAAGGCGAGGTGTCGGGCGTACTTAAGGACCTTGGATATACAGAGGAAATGGTTTACAAGTTCTGATTGTATTCGAGCAGCTGGTTACGGTTCCGAAAGACACACTTCGTAACAGGCTAGTTATATAGAAGAGTTTGAGAGGTAAAATAAAAGCAATAGAAACCTGGCAAGCACAATTTGTTGTGTGCTGAGATTAACACAGTAGGTTCTTGTGCCTACCATTTGCTGGACTTGTTGCAAGAGCTTCATGCTTTGATTGCTCTCCTTTGTTGGGTTTCTTGTTCCCCAGATTTTGCATTTCAAAGGGCCAATTTTTCCCCTTCTGTGGAAATTGTGTCAATCTTATTATGCCTGATCTTATTTTAGCTTGAATTTCAACAAAAAGAGAACGTAGCTCGAATTTCAGCATTAATGGAGATATGAGCGTCCACACCAAATCATTACTATGGAGTAATTGTGTAGTTAACCTTAATCTAATCCTATCATAATGGAGAGGTGGACTACAGGTGTTTTTGTTGTGTTGCTCGTGATATACGCGATTGTTTGGTTAAACCTAACGCAATCTCTAATGGAGTACTATTAAATGCAACCATTCGATTTTAAATAAAAGGACAATGCCAGGTTTTTATTTTTTGTTTGAACAAAGGACAATGATGGGATAGGTTTATCTTAACCAAAAAACTATAACAGGATAGGTTTAGAAACTTCGAATCTTTTAGGCATTTTGCATAAGCTGTACATTAGGCCAACAGAACCGCAGTTTGACCTTCGTCGTTATCCTCCCAATCTCAAAATCTAGACAAAAAATAAATATATGAGGATTTGGTTTTAAATTCGAAATTAAATACTACTACCTCCATTTTTCATAATATAAGTCCCAAATTCAAATACTTAATGCCAAATCATTCTAAAAACGGTTTTTGTATTACGTGCCCTAAGGACAGGGCACATGATAAACATACAAAAAAAATATAAACTAAAACTCTAAAAAGAAATAATAAATCTGTCATAAAAAATATTTAAAAACTAAAAATTTAAGATTTACAAAATATTTTCATTATTAGCCTCTTATAGTGTGCCTTTAAAGATACAACCTACTCCCTCCTATTATGAAAGAGTATCGTTTTTCATTGTAATACATTTTTTAAGAAAAGTGTATATTAGTTAAAATCAAAAATTATAATGTTTTGCTCAATGTTATGACTTCAATATATTTTTAGACCAATGAATCAAAAGTTTTAGTCAATAGAAATAAACTCCAATACTATTTTTCGTAATTCACTCATAATAAGTTGTCCTAGAAAATCTAAAACAACATAAAAAGTGGATAAAAATCTAAATGCTAAAACGACACATTTGTCAATAATTTGTCTGTTTATTTTGGTAAATGGGCTACAGATTAGCTCTTCATGTAAAGATGTCTAACAACTCAATCAATTAGGTAAGGTTTAAGTAGACTTTATATGCATGTTTTTAGATTCTCTATATAATGTATTATCTGGCATTCAATTTCATAGTACTTGAGCTGCTCATTATACATACAGAGTAGTTATTAAAATATCAAATAATGATGTATTCATGTATAATGATTTCCCACCACAACAATCTATCAATATTAAATAAGAAGGAAGGAATAAACAACCTCCATATATTACTTGTCAATTTTCATTCCCTGAGTCTTACATGTATATATATATGTACTCCCGAGATCACAAGAATTCTCCCTAGAGGCTCAAAAAAGAATTCTCCCTAGAGAGAAAGAGAGAGAGGAAGAACAAATTAAAGCTAATTAATTGTAGGTGCAATGGCTGGGTTGCAGAGATCGGCACTTTCCTTTAGAAGGCAAGGCTCATCAGGGTTAGTCTGGGACGACAAGTTCTTAGCACAAATCAGCAAACTGCATCAAGAAGATCTTGAAAAGGCTGCTGAACTGATCAAGACCACTAAATCCGACACTGCCCGGTCACCTGATCGGACGAGCAACGACGTCGACGACCCACCGCCTCCTAGGGCGCCTGCTTGCTGTTTCTGCGGTGTCTTTGGCCGCTCCCGGGCCCGGAGAGGGGACAATTCCGGTAAGAAATAATGAGATGCATATGATATGGGTCTTGAAAATGATGAGTACTTTGTACAAGAACTAATATTTGAAGTTTTTTTTGATGATTTTTGTAAGGGAAAAGGTTTGATCGCCAGGTTGTTGGTTGACACTTTTTGGGTTGCACACGTTATGAAATCATGAATTGGCTCAGTTTGATCTTTGTTCACTTTTTCTAGCTCCTCTTTCTGTTCTGTGTTATATATTGATTTTTCTTTGTGTGTGTGCGTGTGGGAAATCATGTGTATTCTTATTATTACGCTCTGCATGTGTTTGTATCATTAGTGTTTCGTTTCCTTTATCCTTTCCATGAGTTGATGATGGGCATGTTTTAATGCTTCTCAAGTCAGGTCGATGTACCGTTGCTTGTTTGGCGAATACAGGGTTTAAGAAATTTGATGACATATAAATGTAGTATGGTTTCTTGAAGCCAAATTAGTACTAGCCTTGCTTTACCCAATGTGAAAACCTGCTTTAAATCCAAATTATATTGTGCTTTGGCTTAAGTCATTGGCGCGTAGAGCTGGTCATGGATGATCAGGTGGAGATAACCGGACCGGCACTTTGGTTCCGGTTCCGAGTCGGTTTCAAGCTGGTTTCGATTCTGTGTCGTATTGATTTTTTTAAAAGAAAATTAAGGCCACGACTGCCGGTCGCGGTAACGTACACCGGACACGAACTGCGGTCGCGGTGTACGTTACCGCGACCGCGGTTCATGTCCGGTGTTCATTTAAAAAAAAAAATAGGTGATCCGGTCCGCTGGTTCACCGATTCCGTAAACCCCCGAACCGAAATTGGGAGTTGATTGGAACCGCAGGTTCAGTTCTTAGAACCGACAGTTTTTGCCAGCTCGATCGGTTCCTATAACCGGCTGTTTTTGCCGGTTCGATTCACCGATTCGAACTGAACCGGACGCACGACTAAGTAATGCAAATCAGAGTAATCAATTAAAAACTTCAACTCATGAAAATCAATTCAGGGTCCAAGTGAGTCCAACCCACCGGACCAACTTGGACATATTTTAGATAATTCAACTAATCAATTCAAGATTACAAGATTACAAATATATTAATTTATTTTCAATGTATCTTATAGTTAACATGAAATTATAATAAAACAGAATAAGCTTGTACTAATACAAATATATTAAATAACTATTACACATTGATTCAACGAATTAACAAATTGCAAATATATTAAATTATTTTCAAATTATTTTACATACAACATTAAATAATAATAAAATAAAATAATATTCATAATACATGAAAAAATATTAAATAATTATTAAACATATTCAACTAATTAATTCATGATTACAAATTACAAGTATATTAAATTATTTTCAGTTTATTTTACATGCAAAATTAAATTATAACAAAACACATTAAACTTGTACTACATGCAAAAAATATTAAACAAATATTATACATAACTCAACTAATTAATTCAAGATTGCAAATTATAAATACATTAATTTATTTTAAATGCAGCATTAAATTATAACACAACATTGTAAATTTGCAATACATGCAAAATTATTAAATAACTATTATACATAATGATATTATATTATATCATTATAATTTACTAAAGTTAATAGATATTAAATTAAGTATAAGATGGATTCTTACCTATATCGAAACTCCTCATAGGTATTGTACTCGAAATCTCGGATTTGGTATTGGGACATGTAGGTTCTAGCGGTACATTGGACACAAGTAGGGTCCTGTGGGGTCCGGTGACCCCACTTCAACCCTAATGAACGACGCTATTTAATGAGGTTTTCGGGAGGTTAGTGATTGAGACCCCACTCTCTCGACGTCGGAAATCCCGAGATCGGCATATATGTTTAGGGCTTGAGGTGGAGAAGGTTTGAGATTAAAATTTGTCATAAAAGCTACATCGTTTTGATTTTTTTTTCAATGGATTCCGTCCAAAATTTTAATTGAACGATATTGTTTTATACATAGAAAAATTGAAGTAACAGATTTTACTTTACAATTATGCGCATCTACCCACTATCCAAAATACCTCTTCTAATTTTTCCAAAAGAAATAGAAAATAGTTAAAACATCATTCCAATTTCCAAAAATCAACTTTCATTAGTAATTGTAATTTTAATTTTCCCAAAAACAACAACATTGTTTTCGTATGCATGTAATGACCACTTTTGTTATATTTTTTTATTGTTTTCCCTTTGTTATGTTTAAATATTTGTGACCCCTCTCTAACATTTTTCTGCTTCCGCCACTGTCTTCGATAGACATACTTATTAATATGCTACAATGATGGATCCAATGATGGTGAAATCGATCGACTTTTAGATCATCTAGTAAACCATATTTTTTAATTAAGATGAAATAAGTTGGATTTTTTTTCCAAATTGTGGTGGGAGGAAATGAGAGGAATTGAGGTGTGAAGGAGGAAGAAGAGGGAATGGGCTTTTATAGCCGAGCGACAGAGAAATCAAAGTAGCAAAGATACAAGGGCGGAGTAATTGCTTTGTAAAGCTGTAGATTTTTGCAGATGTGTCAGACGGTCCTGACCGCCGTCTGACTTGCTGCAAAAATCTACAACTTTGTAGAGGTTGCAGATTGTAGCTTTGTAGATGGTGCGACAACAAAATAGTTGGACAATGTATATATTTTGATCGTCTATATTGAAGATGGTCATCCACATGTTCTTAAAAGTCGAGGCGACCCAAGATTTTGATCAGGGCGCCCCAACAACCTAGCTAACTTATCGAGAATAGATCTCTTGCCTACTCAATTTTTTTTGGTCAAGTTACGTACCTACTCAATTATGATAAATACACCTTCTAAGCTTACAAGGAAGCACAAATTCTGTAGAGCTAAAGTCTTGCATTATTGTATGAACCAAACACAAGCATTGAAATGTATACTACTATAGTATAAAACGGAGTCAATGTTTTCATAATTTTTTTTACCATGCATCATTTCTACAATAAAATAATCCATCGGGCCCTCCTTTATATGATAAGTTGCATTCTTCTAATACATATTACAATTTAATAAAATATGATCTTTTATCTCAAACAAAAAATCAAGATAAAATCATAAAGTATCTCCTAAAATATAATTCTGAAATTATTTTTTTAACAAATATAATATATGTTTGAAATATAATTCGGAAATTTATAATTTTTAAATACAATTTGGATTTTTTAATGGAAACTATATCTATATGTATAAGATTTTCTATCTTATTTAATAAAACATGATATTTCCATTTAAACAAAAAAGTAAGATAAAATCAACAAGTAATTTCTAATAGATAATCCTGAAATTATTATTTTTTAATTATAATATATTTTGGAATATAACTTAGTTTTTGTAAACAAATAATCTAGAATATATCTACCTGTATAGGATTTTCTATCTAAGAATCTATATCTTTATTAATTAAACATGATTTTTTAAATTAAGGTACGTAAATTTCAAATGATTTAAGAGATTTAACCTTATCTAATGAAATTTATTAATTGAAAAGTTATATATTTATTTTGATAGTTTAGACTTTAAACCATATACATAAATACATTTGTAATATTTTATAAATTATTTTAATTAAATCTTTGTTTAAACAAGTGTGCTTAGTAGATATAATATTTCTCTTCCTAATTTATCTAACAAATTTATTACATGTTCGTACATGATGCGAGGCTTAAACCAGTTACTTCTTATTTTATTTTATTTTATTTTATGACATGTCAAATTGAGCTTAGTTTTACATTGTTAATTGTTAAGATTTGAGGCATGTGAAAAAATGATCAAAATATGTAGGTTCTACATTTTAGTGCCATATTATATGTTTCCTCTCGTATAAAATAAGGGCATGTTCCTACCGGCAATCAAGTTACATTGCCACATTAACTAAAGTGAGTTAGTTTAGGTAACAAGTGACGTTCTCCGTGTTTGTGAGATTTGAGATTCAACTCCAATTAATGAATGTATAAAATTCTTGTTGAGAGATTCACTCTTTAGAGTCAGATACAATATATGATTTGGGTCAAACTGGACATAAAATGACATCTAATGAAGTTTCATAAATTTACAAAAAGGTGCGATCACCAATAAATTGGCACTAATAA
Organism: Polygonum aviculare; assembly: GCA_934048045.1. Lineage (NCBI taxonomy): Eukaryota > Viridiplantae > Streptophyta > Magnoliopsida > Caryophyllales > Polygonaceae > Polygonum > Polygonum aviculare. The sequence continues at coordinate 19,432,805 of OW204031.1, forward strand.
CATCCCTTATCGGTGACGATCAACATCTCATTTGGGAATTTATATGAATTTGAGTAGATCATTTAACAAATTGAGCCAATTTATTAAAGTATATTTTGTAATGATTTCATAACATCTACATAAAACCTCCTATGCATTTGTGAATTGTGACAATTTCTTGAAGAAAAGATCTAAAATAGAGTTGCCAAAGGTGAAGAAAGTGCAGGGAATGGGGCCAACCGGGCAAGTAACAGAAAGGTGTTCAAATGTTTAATACAGTAGCCATGTGAGAGCATCCACCGGTGTTACGGTGTACCACCACTACTGATTACTGAAGCGAGGCTAGCTAGTACCTGCATGAGTGCATGCCACATGTATGACTGTTGTATCTGTATTGTTGTACCCACCCCACCAAAAGCGCATCATCAAGATACGCTACGGTACAACGCAGCACAGCAGATCACACCCCGCTCGTTCCCTTTTCTCTTCTCTATTCTTTCCGTCTTGTCATTCTCTGCTCGGGGAGGGTGGGGTTTCAGTTCCTTCTTCAGCAAGCTTTTTTGGGTTTTCCACTCCGCTTCCAGACTTCTGCTTTCCCTCCTCTCCTCCTCTCTACTCACGGTACATACCCTGCGAATTCCGCAAAATCCAAGACTCCATCTCTCTCCTAGGGTTTTGCATACGCTCTTTTCCCCCAAAATCAAAACACACGAAGAAGATGAGCGCAACCTGGAACAATGCCAACTCTTCTTCAACTGATCGCCAGAGCTCTGACCATTGGCCTTCCCATGGTGGCGTGGAAAGCTCCGGCGGAGGCGCTCAGATTTCGGAAGCCGCTAACCCTTGGGACGTGCAGGTTCTTGCTAACAATCTCGGCGGTCTTACTGTCAACGAAGGCGGCTGGGATCACTCCTCGTCCCCGGTCGCCACCGGCTGGGATGCTCCGCCTACGTCCACTGAAAACTCCGGCTGGGGATCCTGGCCGACTCCCCAACCCGGTGCGCAGGTCCACGAAGCTCCGGAGCTCGAGGCCGATCCATTCGGCCCGGAGATCGTCAACAACAACGGCGCCAACACCGTGATCAACTTCGAGGCTTACGAGGACATACCGGTGGAGGTGATCGGAGACGACGTGCCTCCTCCGGCCAACTCCTTCGCCGAAATCGACTTCTGCGAGGCCTTGAACGCCAACATTAGGAGGTGCAAGTACGCGAGCCCCACTCCTATTCAGCGCCACGCCATCCCCATAGCTGTCCAAGGTCGGGATCTGATGGCCTGCGCTCAGACAGGCTCTGGCAAGACGGCCGCGTTCTGCTTCCCTATCATATCCGGGATTTTGAGCAAGGGCTTGAATGCTGGTGGCGGCCGTGGTCCTCGGGAGTGGTGGCAGGCGGCTTGTCCTGTTGCTCTTATTCTCTCCCCAACCAGGGAGCTCTGCTGCCAGGTGGATTTGACTTTACCTATCCCTCCGTTTCTTGTGGATAACGTTGAACATATTTTATCTTGATGCTAATGCTTCTTTTTTGTTGTTGTTGTTGTTGGTTTGTGTGTGTTAGATTCATGACGAAGCTAAGAAGTTTGCTTATCAGACTGGTGTTAAGGTGGCTGTGGCTTATGGTGGGGCTCCAATGGCCAGTCAGGTTGTTATTTTGGCTTTCATATCAATCAAATTTCTTCTCAATCTGCTGATATTGCTGCTACTGATTCGTTATAAACAGCTATGTTTTTTAGTTGGACATGTAATGATATGTGCTTGATGACTTGTAAAGACAGTGCTGGCTTATCGGAACTCTTGCTGATTTTTTTCTCTATTTTCTCACACTTGTACTCGTGTGGATTTCTGCAGTTTCAGCTATAGTATGATCTGCTTAGCTTTCAATAGCTACTTATCAACTTGTGACATTAACATATCATTTCAATTGTAGTTTACAATTAGGATCATATATTTGTTGATTTATGACTGTGATATGCCACTGGGATCATCTTTCTGACTCATGATTGTATACCTTGTGCTTTGCACACATATTGCAGTTGCGTATTCTGCAAAAGGGAGTTGATATTCTAGTTGCTACCCCTGGACGCCTAATTGATATAATAGGAAGAGAAAGAGTATCTCTTAGCAAAGTCAAGTACTTAACTCTGGATGAAGCAGATAGAATGTTGGATATGGGCTTTGAGCAGCAAGTGCGGAAGATTGTTCAGCAGATGGGTATGCCTGCACCTGGCATAAGACAGACAATGCTCTTTAGTGCCACCTTTCCTGATGAAATACAGGTCTTTCCCCTACTCATGTCTTGCTTTACTACTGTGCAGGTTTCTAAGATCTGTCTCCACTGTAACACTGTTCATCCACTTCATTATCATGTTTGCTGAATGCATGCACAATGTTGGTGATATATGTTTGCTTAAAGCATGCACAATGTTGGTGATCTAATATTATGGTTTTTTTAATCTAGTATATTTTTTCCCTGTTTATAGGCATTAAGTCTACCTCAGGACTCAAATATCAGGTCCACTTACAATGCTTCATCTTGCACATTATACTGATTTTACCTCTTCTAGTGCATGTGAATTTGATTTAGTTGTAGGATACATGATTTTGTCTGGCCTCATGTTCTTGGTTTAGTGAAGAAGGAAGATGCTGCATTCTCAAGTTATTAATTCAAGGAACAATAATTTAATTCTATATACCTAAACCATCCTTGCAAACATAGTCAAATCAATTGCCTAATGTAGAAGTTGAAGGCAGTTCAAATTCTGTATATGTAGTTTTTGCTCATTCAGTTGAATATTTCAGATCTATGGAAGACAGTCTTGTATTGAATGTAAGACACAGTCTACTTTGGGTTTTAATAAGTTTTTCTTATTATTTATCAATCCTCTGTACTCAAATCACAACTTTCTACTTACGTTCCCCCTGGTTATTCTAATATCTAGTTTCTTCATGCAGAAACTTGCCTTGGAGTTCCTCTCAAACTACATATTTCTTTCTGTTGGAAAGGTTGGTTCTAGTACTGATCTGATATCACAAAGAGTCGAGTTTGTTCATGATGATGAGAAGAGAAATCATCTGAGAGATATTCTCACTTCTCAGGACTCAGAGAGATCTGTAGGAAAGGTATTCACGATGTCATGCTCTATCTTCTGCAGTGGTTCATACTTCAAGTAGCCATCTTCTGTCACTTCATATCTGATCTTGAACCCTGTCATGTTTGCTGCAGAACCCATTGACCCTTGTTTTCGTACAGACAAAGAAGGGAGCCGATTCACTGGAGAAATGGTTGTGCCGCAAAGGTTTTCCTGCTAATGCAATACATGGAGATAAAGTGCAAATGGTTTGTTTCTTACTGGATACCCTCTTGCTACCATTTCCTGATCTCGCCATTATATTCCTGTACCTGTACTTTCTTGTTTCAGTAGCTAGAATCTATAGTATACCTCTATCAACTTCTAACCAATTAACCAGAAAAATTAGTGCTCATTGAAATTGATGTGTGAGTACACTGGTATACCGTTGTTACTATAATTTGCTTACAAACACCAGGATGTACCACAATCCATAATTCCAGTCCAAATTTGTTGATAGATCATAACTTTCCAGAAATTGATTCAAACAAGACAAAACAAAGAATAGTTAACTAGGTACAGAACTTGTAAAATATCCATTTAACATCACAAGGAACTTAGTTTTCTCTGATTTTTAACTGGGTTGAATTCGAATTCTTGTTATTGTGGTGAAATGGATTATAGTATATCATGCAATGAACTTGTTAAACATTGATACACTGTAACTCTAATCCCGCAGGAACGGGAGTGGGCCTTGAAATCGTTCAAAAGCGGGACTACACCAATACTAGTGGCGACAGATGTAGCCGCTAGAGGATTAGACATTCCTAGTGTAGCCCATGTCATCAACTTCGACTTGCCAACTAACATAGATGACTATGTCCACCGTATAGGCCGAACTGGCCGAGCTGGTAAATCTGGAATTGCAACTGCATTCTTCAATGATAGGAACACACCAATTGCAAAGGCACTTGTCGAGATCATGGAGCAAGCGAAGCAGGAGGTCCCCGCCTGGCTCCATGAACATGCTGAGAAATCAGAGTCATACGGTGGTGGTCGTCAGAGGTACTATGGTAGATCCAGAAGCCTCTCTCCGCCATATGATGGTCATCATCATTATCCCTGCTCTTATGAGCCGTCCTTCACTGCTGATTCTTCCAATGGAGCTCCTTTTGATTATAGCTCCATTGTCCCAACTGGATGGGATTGAAGCTGCATTTTCATCTACTATCAGCCTACTGGGATAACAGCTCTTTTAAAGAGCTCTCTAAATAGCTAGCATTTTGAAGTGTCAATATGGTATTATATGGTTTCGAGTTAGAGTAATGGTATTATATGGTTTCGAGTTAGAGTAAGCTGTTGGTTGGGGTTAACTACTAGACGTAAGTAAACGCTGGCAGACAGTGACCATGACATCTTGGGGGTACTTTTTGAGCTTGGCCATGGGGATCTTTTGATTGTTTAAGCTTGTGGCCAACTTTGGGTAAAGAATCTCGTGTTTATCACATTGGGAATTTAGTTCATTTCTAGGATCTGGCTACAATTCTTCGCTAAGACGAGTTATTTTACACAAAGAGTTAAGTCTTCAGGTTTTAACTGGCCCCTTCTGCAAAGCCTGAAGGAAACTAAAGCTTACCTTATTCTAATATAATGTTAATGGACCTTTTATTCTAGATGCAGCAGAATTTGATCTACCGGGAAGTCTACATGGTGATAATTATATTGTAAATACTTTGGATCAACTGACTTGAGAACTTGAAACATAAATAAATGAAGGATACAAATATGATGATATCAAATTGCCATGGGTACAAACAGCACTGCCATATCTAACCAAAATTTCAATTTCAGCATATCCTGTAACAAGCATGCATCCTCTATCTGGAATAATTAATTAAAAGCATACGCAAAAACACAACAAACTATTACTTGTCTAGTAATAATCAATTTTTCTTCGATGATGCCCCCTTCTTTGAAGCTCCCTTATATGGCGATTTCTTGAAAGATCCCTTCTTTGCCTTTAGCTTGCTTGAGGATTTATCTTTCTTTCCTCCCTTCTTCTCACCATTCTTCTCCCCCTTCTTCTCCTTCTGTACGTTTATCTTGTTCACGGCCTGCATTACATTAATAGCACACAAAGTTAACATTCATCCCCCAACACCTAATTAGCAAAAACAAGCTCAATCGCCTTACCTTCTTCACATCAACAACATCATGCGAGTTCTGTGAGATCAGCTTGTTCAGGATTTTTTCAGCTTGTTGCCTCTCCTGTGAACCCATGCCCTGCCCTTCTGCAACAGGTAAGAACTGCAAACAGAAAAAAAAGATTATTAGAGATGAAGAAACATTAATTTAACCATAAAGCATTATGAAAAAGGAAATATGTACCTTGCGATGTTTTCCTTTCGCTTTCTGTGCTTTCTCTCCTGGTAACTTCTTATCAAACTTTCCACCGCTAGCTGTTGAGGTTGCAGCATTACCGGCTACTTCAGCCAGTTCGGACTTGCTGAATCTTTTAGGGGCTGTTTGAGTTCCTGTAATGGGTAAAGATGTAGCTGCCAGCTGAATGTGGCTGCAAAGACAACACGTATTTTAGAACTTTCATGAGGAGAAAATCAACCATGGAGCTATAAAATGTTAAATTACTGAATTCTACGACAAAGTAAAGATCACACAACTTGTTAATACTGAACAAAAATATTCTTCCAACAGATCTTTCAAAACAACCTTTAGGGACTAAGTGGGTGAGACTTAAGGGAAGGGACAACGGTACTATTTTTTGCTTTAGATTTTAAAACCAAATGATGATTGATCAATGACCACACATTGTACAAATGATTTAGAAAGGATGCAGTATTAGCACCTCCAATTAAATAATATTTGAATTGAAATAAAAACATAACTGTGGAGAAAAGATGAAAGGTACAAAGTGAGCACCTTGGCAGTGCACCAGCCTTCGATGCTTCTTTAAGGTTCCTCACACGATTATTTTCCTGCTTTGCTACACGATCCTTCTTCTCCTCCCTTCTCTTTGCAAAAGGATCCACACCAGGTTCTGCAAATAAAACGGGCACAAAGTGTCATGGACATATAGCCTAGACATAATACATTTATAATGTCCAGGAATCCAAAAAGTTGATGAAACTATTACTATAAAAAAAGAGATGATAATTGATTAATGTAATTACTCACCGTCTGTCATCTTGGCCTCGATGATGGGTATATCTTTATCATCATTTACACGATCATAACCGAAACGACGCTTCCAGCTGTGAGTCTGTTCATCCCACACTTTTTTGTCCCTTTTCCGATTCACTATACCTAAGATAAATTAAAAAACAAACATAAGTGACACAACGAAAGTTCAACCAGGTGAATGTCCGAACGGATTTTAACAAATGTACAAACCGTTCAGAAATCTTACCCTTTTTCTGGGCAAACTTCTCCCAATTTGTAGGGGGCTTAGGCCTTGGAAGCTGCATGGAAAAAATGAATGTAACATAGTAAAAGTCAAAAACAGATATCTAATGAATGAAAATGTCAAAGCTCAATCCAAGACTAAGTAAAACAAAGTCCATGTATGCATCATCTGTAATGCGATTCTACCACTAAAAGGAACTTGTATGCTACCTTAAGTAGCACTTAATTGATACCATGACAGCATCAACGCAATACTAATTTTAGAAAATAATTCACTGCCCCAATAGATGACATCAAACATTGTTTTAAAGAAAATAATCTCGTATCTACTGAGCCAAACAGAGGGGGGAATTTTCTATTTTGAATCACCATGCAGAAATAATCCGTGCCGGGACAATGAAATGTTCATTACTCTACACAACATAAGCACAGACCACAGTGATACATCTCTGTTCAGGTAGCAGAGAGCACAGACTGAAGAAAGTCAGCAAACCCAAAAAGGAGAGGACATACATGCTTTGACCTAGGCAACCTGGTAGTAGGAGGAGACAGCTTGACAATGGGTCCATCTGCATCTTCATTTGCAGGCAAGTTGAACAGCCTATTTGCAAGTGCTTGGGCTAATACTGTTCCCTCCTTTATACATTCCTTCACCAAATCTTCCCTGAAATTATCCCAAAATGCAAAGCATTAGCATTATGACAAAAGTTAGCCGATGCTTATGGATACCGACACATCTGAGCTCGCCAAATGCTCAGAGAAAAAGAACATGGGCTCTTAAAGTAAAGAGGCCGAGTTAATTGCAAACCCTAATTGCTTTAAGAGCCATACAAGCAAACACAAAGACACCCTAAAACAATAGAAACAGCCACAAACATACCCTAAAACAAGAGTGTTTTAGACAAGAGTGTTTTAGAAGCGGAGCTACACAAGAGAATTCGTGAATAAAGCACCAAAGTTCCAAAATCATTTACACTTTGTACAGATACTCAACAGCTGTAAGAGTCGACAGGGCGATGAAAATTAACATCTTTCTACAGATTTATGGATCACATATTTTGCGAAAACAACACAATATCTTGCTAGAGTAGAGCATATGGTACACGAAAACAAATTCAGTCTATACGATAGCAAAAACAACGAAAAAGAGGGCGGCTTTTTATCCATTGTTACCTGGAAGAAGGAATAGACTGAAAGTGGTGAGTAGGGTTGTAAACCAAGAGGTTTCCAAGGTCAATCTGATACTGGTTTTCCTCTTCCATCTTTCCTTGGGTTTCTCTCTCGTCTTGGTGGGAGAGGGTTGTAGAGAACGAGCTGCGTTTGGAGAACGTAGGTTAATAAGGCAACCCAGGACGGCGGGTCTTACAACTTTCTTTTCTCAATAACGACGTCGTATCTTAATCTAAAGGCCTAAATTCATAAAACCGCCCCTCGTTTTCCATAGTTTTGCGTAAAAGCACCACTTATTATCACATTGTAAAAACCACTCCTTGGCAAGTTGGCATGATTACAACATAAAGTTTGGAGAAAATCGTTAGTCATTCGTTTTTTTTTTCTGGTATGAGGAAAGGAGTTAAAAGGGTTTGTTATAGATGTAATTCCATAGCATTGTTACATATGTATGCAAGAAGCTCTAGGATAGTTGTAAAGATGGAAGATCATAGTCAATGTTTAGTTTTTAACAATAAGAGACGTTGATATCTCTAAAAATATGGGAATCGTGCCAATGTGAGATATATGTGTTGGATCTATCACATGCCATCCATGGCATTCATTGAGCATAGCCTTCAATCTCTCACTTGGCGATATGAAGTCTGATTAGTTTTATTGACCCTTTTTTTAGTGTAATGGACTTCGCAATCGAGACTAATTGGCAGCTAAAATTTCCATTCACAATATTGATGTTTTCACCTCTTGGATTCTTGATAATGCACCCAAAAGAATGTTATATCCTCAGAGAAACATGCTCCATCAAAGTTAAATTTATGATATTCCCTTATGATTTGGTTCATCTAGAGATTTCCTTTGCCATGTTGTATATGTCTTGATTTTATTCGATCCTTTGTTCATGATGTGTTCCTTTTTTTTGGGGATTTGTGATTATATTTTATGAATACATCTAGGTTTTTTCTTCTTCATTTTGTTTTAAAAAAGTTCTCATGTTCATCATGAAATTGCAAGATAGTTGGATCTGTTTGTGTTTTATATTATTCTAACTCTTGCATTATTTCAATGGCAATTTTTATTGATTGTATGACTTAGATAATTTCACAAAGCTAACCTTTTGCTAGTAGTCCATTTTTTCCTTACCGTTTTTCCTATAAAATTTGTAACTTTTGTAAGTATATCTAACTTCTAAGGTTGAGCTTTTGTTCAATCGCGTGCACGAAAAAAAAGTGTAAGATTTTACATGACTATGCACAATCTTGTTATTGTATATGCACGATATTGGTACCGAGTGTACATGCCATTTTCATTAGGAGATAACATCTTTTGGGTGCATCATCGCCTAGTGCATCCACACTAAAGAGATTAGAGAAAACCGCCATCCTAGAGTCTCGAACCCGAGACTTGATGGTACATCCATGAATGCTCAATCAGTGGGGTGATGCACTATGCACATCTTATTTTGCACAATGTTATACAATAACAAAATTGGAAGGTTATTGTGTGTTCTCGTTTTATTATACATAGCACTTTATGTAAATCTTTTCTAAAAGGGTGGTTTGATACAAACAAACTGCAATAAAAGATGATTTTGTGTAAACATTTTTAGAAAGGGGGATATGTTGAAAGCAAGAAAAACATAAGGGGTGGTTTTATCAATTCCCCAAAACAATTAAACAAAATATGAGTTCCTATATATTCCGCTTCCTAATTGGGCATGTGGCTCCGCCTTAAACCCTTGTTTTCGCAGTAGCAAAAACCCTAGCCCCCTTTTTTGCTCCCGCTTTCAGCTTCCTCCCTCATTTCCTTGCTCTCGATCCGCCATTGAAATGGTACGTTTCCTTTCTTCATTGTTGAGAACGAAGTGAATTTGTATCTCATTTACTTGGTCAAATTGCGGTGTTAATTGGATTTGCTGGTGAATACAGGGAGGAGAAGCAGTGAACCCGAAGGCTTACCCTCTGGCGGATGCTCAGCTGACCATTACCATTATGGATTTGGTTTCGCAAGCTGCCAATTACAAGCAACTCAAGAAGGGTGCCAATGAAGGTATACCCTGTTTCATTGTTAATTTACTATCCTTATTCTGGCTTTGTGTTCCGAACACTCTTCAGCTTGTCCTTTTATGTGGTCTGGGTTTTGATTGTTGGCTTGGTTTCAGCCACGAAGACCTTGAACAGAGGTATTTCTGAGTTTGTGGTCATGGCTGCTGACACTGAGCCTCTTGAGATCCTTCTCCATCTTCCTTTGCTTGCTGAGGACAAGGTACTTTTTGCTTTGTGTGTTGCCACTAAATTTTGTGCCATTTGATTTTTATTTTGGTGGGATTAGCCTTTGCACTTCAAATAAGCTGAAGTGGATTTGCTTAGGTTGATATCAGCTTATGCTTGAAGTGGTGGTGAGACATGCTTTAATATAGGTTGATGTCAGCTTTTTGCTAGAACATTCCTCTCATTCCTCATTAGTGTTTGCAATCCAAATAAGCTGAAGTCGATTTAGACAACATAACAGAAGCTAAAAAACAAGTAAAACAAGTGTTGTATTCAATGTCCCGTTGTTATCATAAACAGGGTTACATATTTGTTGGATGACCCTTAAGTTAATCTTCCTATGGCTGTAGAAATTGATTAAAAGCTGTGCTTTAGGTGAACTTGTGAGAGTATAGGGAACCTGATGCTTTGTTATTTCATCAAACTGTCCTTGCTTTGAATTTCATTTCTGTATGGGATAGGTGATTATGTCTGTGTACCAGATGTTCTTTATGAATTGATGATTTTGGGGAAGTAATTGAGCTCCAGAAATAATGTGTGTATATGCATGTCTGTGTAGAATGTGCCATATGTGTTTGTACCATCAAAGCAAGCTCTTGGCCGTGCTTGTGGAGTCACGAGACCAGTGATTGCTTGCTCTGTGACCAGCAATGAAGGAAGCCAATTGAGATCCCAAATAAATCAATTGAAGGTGCCTTGCTCAAACTAGTCCTGATTCTTTGTTCTTCCCCCCTTTTCATTTATCTGTTTGCTAATTCAAATAATGTATTTGCCTCTTTCTACACACGTTTGCAGGATGCCATTGAGAAGCTCTTGATTTGAAGAAGAATCAGGGAATGCTGCTGGATATTCGGAGTGATAGCCCCATATAAGTTCGCCCCTTGGAGGCTTTGACTGATGAGATTGTTTTCGCATTTAGCACCCTTCTCTTTCGGCTTTTGTTTGTGTTTTTTCGCCTATAACTTGTAGTTTCCTTGATGACATGAGTGTGAGATGATTCAGATTGTCATGTAATGATGATATTGCTATTGAGATGCTGGATGATTCTAAACTTGATTATGAGGATTGTTTTTTAATTGTATGTCATGGGGCCAAAGAGTCTATTGCTGAATTTGGATGTCAACTTGAATTGTAGTGACAAAAATTAGGACGAAAACAACTTAAGATGGCACTTGGGTTTTCCATAAAGACATTTGACCTATAATGGTGGCTAAAACGGTGGATCTAACACTCAGTCAACCAAAAGTTGGGCACATCTCACTCTGACCAAGGTAGGGAAGAAACACTCTACTGCCAGTTGCACTACTTTCTTATTATTTTTTTCTATCTCCTTGCTGTGTTAACAGTTAACACCTCTATCTTTCTCAAACATTAAGTATGCCAAATGATGTTAAGCAAAGCAAACAGTTAATGATGATTGCATATCCATCTTTCCAGAAACTAAAAAGTAAAATTTGTAGGTATGCTAGATTTCATTTAAGTGGGGGTTCAGAGATCTTGGAAGCTACATAATATGCTGATATGTGGCTTTAAGACAAGATTTACTCTTGTGTGATGCCAAGGAGAATAGAGTTGTTAACCCTTAACCAAGATGTCTATTGACTTGCAAAAGTTAAACTAATCTACATTAGTGTACAATGTACGGGAACTAGTTCATGCACAAAGAAGCAAGCGATTGTACATTCAACACAGGATTTTGTATATCTCCCAAAATGGAAGGAATTACAGGTTAACTGAATCTAGAAGAACAGGGTGGTAACATACTAACTAACACAATGTGTCAAGGCATTCATTCATTCATTGTTGTTATTTCTTATACCTGCAGAGTAACTGGATGATCAGGATAAGGTTGATCAGACTAACCACTCTATGCTGCAAGACCATGATTCATCACCATGGTAAGCAGAAGCTACAGACAATGACACAACAAGAATAACAGTCTCTCTTCAAATGAACCACACCAATGCCATTTCCACAACAACCACCACAACACAGAGGGAAGTGCCAAACACTACCACCATAACAATGGCAGGAACTGTAGTCATAAACATCTAAAATAAACTAAACATAACAATCATCATAAATATAAATACTGAGGCAGAGATCCTGCATTGGTGTTTTTTTTTTTATCCAGGGATGTAAAGTATAGGAAGACAAAAAGAAGACAAGGGAACACACCACCAAGAATCCTTCAAACCAACCTCACAACAATCACTCTCTCTCTGATTCCTCTCCCAAACATGAAGACGGACAATGGAGGAGGAGCTCCATGGATCCAATCCTATCAGCTAGGGATCTCTATTCTCTATCTCTCCCGAAAACGAAAAAACAAAACAATTGAATTGCAGTAACAGAAGCAACATAGTAGTAGTAGCAGCTAAAGCTAGGGTTTCGAATCCGAATAAACAACCTTTCAGGACTGATTGTCGCTCTTCCTGGAGTCGATGCTGGCGGAGTCCCTCTCCTCCAAGAGCTTGCCGCCTTCCTCATCGTCGGCGAGAGCGAGCTTCTTCTGCGCCTCCTTGGCCTTGAGGGCCTGGAGCTTGGCGTGGTTGTAGTAGGCGACGCCGAGGAAGGCGAGGAAGTAGCCGAAGAGGTTGATAGGAGTGACGGTGTCCTTGATGACGGACCAGGAGAAGGCGATGAGGAGCCAGTCCTTGACGACGCCGGCGACGTTCATGGTGAGGGCGGAGGTCTTGCCGACGAGGAGGAAGACGGCGAGGTTGAGGGCGAAGGCGCAGACGGAGTTGGTGCCGAAGACGAAGAAGTCGAGGTGGAAGCTGGAGGTGTCGCGGAGGACGGGGTACTCCACGAAGATCCAGGGGACGAAGAGGAAGACGAGGCAGCAGGGGGCCACGTAGTAGAGCGATGTGATGGGGTTGAAGTTGATCCCCTTGGAGGAGAGCAGGATCTGGATCATGACCAGCCTGGTCGCCTCGAAGGCCACGGCGCCGAGTTGGAGGAAGACGCCCCAGACGTCGAACTTGGCCTCGCCGTAGGCGGCGATCCCGACGCCGAAGGAGATGGAGAGCATGTTGGCCATGGTGTCGCCCTTGAAGGCCTCCTTCTTGAAGAGGACGCCGATGGAGTAGACGGCGACCGGCATCAGGGCCTTGAGCATCTGGATGAAGGACACCGAGAGGTAGATGTAGGCGGAGTTGGAGAGCCAGAGGGAGAAGGCGTAGAGGGCGCCGATGGGGACCACGGACGAGAGGTACACCTCTCGGGACATGGTCACCGGCTCCACCAGCTTCAAAACCCTAACCAGGAGGAAGGCGAGCGACGAGCAGAACGACATGTGGATCATCGTCAGGGACACCGGGAAGGGCCAGTTGTAGAGCTTCCGATCCAGGATGTACTTGTTGTACACGATGACGGTGAAGGAGAGGAAGATCCAGATCGCCACGTAGGTGTACGACAGCACGATCTTCTTGATCATGCCGTCGCTCAGCGAATCGCCCTTTCCCATTGTCGGATCAGATCTGGGACTTTGAAGGAGGGAGAAGAGGGAGATCTGGATTTGGCAATTTGGCAGGGGGTGAAAGAGGGCAAATCTTCACCGATTATAAGGAGGAGGAGAAGATGAGGGACTTGTGAGCTGCGGGTCCGGGTCGGGCTTTTGGGCCCGGGCTTCCACACATTTGGTCCCTTAACTAGTTGACTTGGACTAGTAATGCACAACGTGAGGGTTGGGATATTGCTCATGTATTTTATCAATTCAATCCTTTTTTTCCAATCTCAGATCCTCAATACTTCGATACATGTTTCCTCCTCAAAAAAATTAAAAAAGTAAATATGTGTGATTATAAATGTGACTTAAAATGGCTGGATTTAGGAGTATTATTTTATAATAAAAATAGTTATTTAAGCTTGCTTTTGGAAATCTTTCGTCAAATTCAAATAAAGTGATCTTTTTTTTGCCTTCTAAAGGACTCAATTGTCTGACTTATTTTGCAATACACTGGAAAATACAAAGGCAAATTACAATTGGTGGCATCGTGCTACCTATGAACATAAATCCGTATAATACACTTATCAATTTTAAGTATATACATAAATAGTTTTTTTTTTTTAAAAATAAGATAATCTATTGAAATAACGAATGCATATGTCGATTGTCAAAAGAAAATAATGTATCTTTTAACAAAATTTTGGTAGTCAATAACTAGTATTAGTTCCCGTGTCTTGAAGACACGATTTGGTTTAACTAAAAACTAAAAACTTACTTAAATTTTATCAAAGTTATTCAATAGAATAGTTTGATATAAAATCTTGTATTTCCTTATATAATTTCCTTCTTTTGGGATTTATTTTAATGATATATTATTTATGTGATAATACATTCTTTTCATCAAACAAAGAGTTGTAGTATTATAATTTGGTCATATAAAGACCGAATACTTGTTTTTATCAATAAAAATTTTTATTTTATAATTAATATTTTTATTTTAGAGTTATTTTGAAAACAAAACAAATCAAAATGATATGTATATATAATGTATTTATATGGAGAATCTACAATAAAAAATTTAACCAATAAAAAATAAGTCAATTAACTATCAACAAATCAAATTGATTTGATAAAATGGTTATGTGGTTGGATTTGTTGGAAATCAAGATTTTTTAATAAAATAAACTAATTGTGGCTAATAAAAGGCATTGAATTGAAATTAAGATTTTGATCCACATACGATTTTATTACAAAAATTAAGATTGAATTGAAATTACAATTAGTAGATAAGAAGAATTCTAGAAAAATTAAGTATAAAATTTGATGTTTAATTATTTTAGAAAAAACAATTAAATGGAAATTAGTAGATAAGAAAACTTCTAGAAAACTTATGTATAAATTTTTTTTAAAAAAATATTATTTGGAAAAAAATATAAAATAAAAATCAATAGATAAGAAAATTTCTAATGTGGGGGTCACCAATGAAATTTTAACCAATTAAGTTGTTTTATTAAAGATGGGTGATACAATCAAATAAGGAGGTTGGCATATGTCGTGATAATTATTATTTTTAACCTCCTCTTTAATATATAGTTATGATGATAATTGGCGTATTTACATGATTATAGTGTGTGATCGAGCTATAAACTAGTACAATTCACGTTGAATAATAATATGGGGGAAATTGCATTTAACCACCCCTTATTGTACACTTGTTGCATTTAACCACCCCTTATATTTTTTTGTACATTTAACCGCCCCTTATTACAAATTGTTGTATTTAACCACCCTTTATATTTTTTCCCGCACTTAACCACCCCTTATTTACAAATAGTTGCACTTAACCACTCATTGTTTATATAAAAAAATATTATTCCCTCTATTAAATGTTCGGGTTGGTTCACTTCGAGTTCGTATGAATTTGGATTGACCTAACTATTAATAGAATTATTATTTTAATTATTATATTAAAATAAAAAATATTATTTATGTATCCATCTTAATATATAATAAAGTATTTAGATTATTCAGTTTCGAATGATATATATATATTTTTACAAAACAGTGCTTCTGATAGACCCATCAGATATTGGGTTTCAAGTTTTATCCAATAAATGACTGAGTCGAGTCTCTGTTTGACCCATTGATTTCGGATCGGGTCCCAACACAAAAAACTATACAACGTTAGAGAAGTGTTAGGATTCGAAACTATTTTTTTAGTTGGCAGATACAATTCGAGAACCAACCATACAGCTTTAGAGGAGTTTTAGGATCCGAAACTAATTTTTTCATTTTGAAGATACTATATGAGGTTAATAATTCTTTTATTTTTATAAAACAAAAATTAAAACTAAGGGCAAAAATGTCATTTTTTTTGTGAGAATACCATTTTTGTCAAATGGGTGGTTAAATGCAACTATTTACAAATAAGGAGTAGTTAAGTGTAGAAAAAAATATAAAGGGTAGTTAAATGCAACAAGTGTAAAATAAAGGGTGGTTAAATGCAAATTTCCCTAATAATATGTCAAGAAAGAGAGAAAGGCATTCCGAGTTCTCACATGTTTGAAAAATCCCTTTACTTGATAAAAGCGTTTTTTTTAATAAAGTTTTTAAAGTTTTCGGTTGTTATTTCCCATCCTGAAAGGCAAGGACTTTAGTAACGGCCATTTTCATATGATATAACATTGTTTTTTCATAAACAAAATCCAGCCATGAAATGTCACGCTCATCTTGTACCTATATATGATGATCGATAGCGATGATCGAGCCAAACTTATTTCATGAATGAGGAGGGATCACGCCATAAATGCCAATAAATGAATATGCCTTACTAATTTGGTGCTCTCATGAATCTCCCCCACCACAAGGCCACCATGTTCATGGGATACAACTATAAAATTCCATTTCATTTATTGCATGATATGATATGTATACATGTGTCTATTGTCCGTACAAGGTAAAAATTCAAAATACCAAACAAATTTGGTAATCCAAGAGATTATAAAAAAATATGGCATGCGAGAGTCGAAATGAAGTAATATAGCATAATTACCAACAAGCGGAGCAAGACCACTTAAAAATAGTACAAATGCCCAAAAAGAAAGAGAGCATGGACAAGTTTGGATTCAGGGAGGGTAAAACACTAAAACTCTTAAGGTCAGGCAAACATCCCGTGTCTCTCGATCGAGATGAAGGGCTTTTAGAAGTTATCCTAATTCATTTGGTCCAAGGTATATATCCCCCATTTAATAGGCCATGCTTATCACTTCCTCTTTTAGAAATAATTGTATTATACACTATAACCATTTACTTGTTTTGGACCATTATGTGACATTACAACTTATATATAATCTTAGTAGTGATATTTCTACAAATGAAATGATTATGAAAAAGGCCAATAGTTTGCGTATGAATAACAAGTTTTTGTAACTATCATAATATGTATACTTGGACAGAAGGTGGGAAACCATGATGCTTTGATAAGTGTAGGGGTGAGCACGATTCAGTTGGACCAAAAAATTAGACCGAATTAAATCAAAACTAACGGAATTTGGTTCGGTCCCCAACTTAATAAATTTCAGAATTTTGGTTTTGGTTCAAATCTTATATTTATCGAAAACCAAAAAACCGAGCTGAACCAGAATTTTCCGATTCACAAAATTCATGAATTTCGGTTTTCATTCGGTTCGGTTTTATTCGGTGAGCCCTAAATAAGCATATAGAAACAAGCTAGCTAGAGATGGGTTGGTAAGTGAGAGGAACCAGATTAGTCAAATTTGCATCTTCTTCTCGTATAACTTATTTCGTTATAATAATCATAAGTAGTTTAACCCTCGTTCATCAGTAGTGTCAACACGTCCATCACTAGTGTGAGCCCTTTTCTGTTCACACTAGTGATGGACGTGCTGACAAGGGACATCCGGGGCGAGGTTCCGGGATGTATGTTGTTCGCAGATGACATCGTATTGGTGGAGAATTCTAGAGCTGAAGTTAGTCGCAAACTAGAAATGTGGATGTAGAAGCTTGAATCTAAGGGGTTCAAGTTGAGTAGGACAAAGACAGAATACATGGAGTTCTTGTTCGGCGAAGAGGATGAGCCTAGGAGTGAGGTGCGGCTAGGAGGGGAGGTCATTACAAAGAAGGAAAATTTCAAGTATTTGGGATCTGTTTTGCAAAGCGACGGGTGTATTGATGAAGATGTTAGGTCTAGAAATCTCAGACTATCCCTTTACATCACTGAAACATGATCAACTACACAACCCATGACAGCTAGTGTGGCATGCCAAAGCCATTTAAATGATTGGCTTTCACAAGAATGTCAATAGGAGTGAGCACTCAAAGATCATGCATCTCAGTTCAAGAAGTATCATCATTGATAAAAAGGAAAAAACTTAAAACACAAACACAAACGCAAACACATAATTTTGTACAGATCCAAAAACATGCTCAAATTATGCTTAAGACATTTACAAACACAAGAGCAACAGTTATTTCATCAAGCACCATACAGAAACATACAAGAACTCATGATCAAGCATCTCAGTTTCACAATAACCAACTCAGTTAAGAAAATCACAAAAACAGAAACATGCTCAACATGATGATTTAGATTTATAAAGATAGCAAATAAATATGAGGAAACATACAGAATCATGCTCATAAGAAAGCAACATGCAGATTCAATATGAATGTAACACCAAGTGTGATCACACACAAAGCCCGACATACAACAAACAACAAGCAAGCAATCAAGTCAAATATCAAAAGATTGGAAAAGATGTGAGCATAGATTTCAGGGGACTTAGCTCATCTCAGTTTTCTTCCTCAAAATTAGGGGCACATTCACCATTAAGAGAATCCAAACCACCATAACTCTCTTCAGAATCAGGCACCATTTCAGCATTAGGGGATTTTTTGGGCCCTCTTTCTCACTTGTTACCTTCTCTGGTGGTTTCATGAATGGTTCCAAAGGCAGTTCTAGACGCCATTGACTAAAGGAGTGAACTCCAACGAACTCATCACCGCGATCACACTCTGGTTTAGAGCATCTTGGACCCGTTGAGTCATATGATAGGGGATTGTCATTGCGAAATAATTCATCTAGATCCATCTCAAGTTCACTAGCTATTGTATTAGGGGACTATGAACCTGCAACAATAAATTTGAAGCAAGAGTGAGAAAGAGTGAAACTATATTGATTTGTATACACAAATAAAAACACATAAACCACAAACCGAGATTTAACTCACCAGAGGATGGACAACATGGAGGGTTAATGGAAGAAGGCAGCATACATTCACCAACCAGAGAAGATAAATAAAGGGGTGACCCAAATGCAAAAAACAAAAATTCAGTGAGAAGAGGCTTCAGAATCATGTATATAATGTGTTATAACCAATATGTTATAACACACATTATATACTTGATTTTAATACTCTATATGCATGATGCTTTATTTGTTGTATACATGAATACACAATTAGTAAAATATCATGCATATGAATGTTATAATAATGCATATGACATGTTATAATAATGGATATGACATAATATAATTAGAGAAATTTGCCGAAAACCACCCGTATAATAGGCCATATTTCGCTAAACCACCCTTTTGTTTCGATATTATTTTGAACCCCCTCTATGATACCCTCCGTTAACAAATCACCACCCCACCCCATTTTCCGTCAAAAAACCGCCAAAGGCGCGTGGACACGTGACAAGTATTTCTTTTCCCTTTTCTTATAAAAATTTTAAACACTTAAAAAATACAAAAATTCAACCCAAAAAAATTAACCCCTAAATTGAATAATAAAAAACCAAAAATCAACCCAAAAAAATCAACCCCTAAAAAAATCAGCCGTCGTCCAAGCCGATATCGTTGACGAGCTAGTCTCCCTTCGATCGAACTCCCCCGCCGGCGTAATCCATGTCTCCGACCACATCCTCAAACGTATCATGTCCGTATCACACCGATCCTTCTCATTCGTCGTCTTCCTCGATGCCGCTCAGCTCCACGACAAGTCGGAGCTCCACCTCACCGTCCTCCGATTCGAGTTCGCCGTCATCTCGTCTTCCTTCCTCCTTAACCATCCGGATTCGAAGGATCTATTCTTCATGGATATGGAATTCAAGGAGTCTCAGCACTTATTCTCCCAATTCGGCGTCAATTCGCTCCCGCACATCCGTATTGTGAGCCCTAACACCGACAATCTCCGAAATTCGCACAATCTGGACCAGGTAAACTTCCAAACCCTCTCGGACTCGCTCCCTGAGTTCATCGAATCAAAAACTAATCTCCATCGGCCAGATCCACCAACCCCCGATGCTCTCCGGCAAGCAGATCGCCTTCATCGGGTTGGTCCTCTAGATCTGGGCGCCCTTCGCCTTCAAGAAGATCTTAGCCGGCGAGACTTTGCAGATCTCGAAGGGGTAAGAGGAGGTGTCGGAGTCGAAGAGGGAGAGGACGGCGAACTTGTCGAAGGCGGAGAGTGGCGGCAGGCACTGGACGCCGTCGACGTAGCTTGACTGCGGGAGGCGCTGGATTTGGAGGTTAGGGTTGTGGCCTTGGGCTTCGGGTTCGATGGCCGCCATTGGAGGGTTTTCTGCACCTCAGTAGCTCGCAATCGGCGGCAAAAGCCCTCCGATCTCGAGAAGGCTTCGCCAGTCGGGGAAGAGGATCTGGGAGACGTCGGCGGCAGCGGCGAGATCTAGGGCGGAGAAGTAGGACTGGAAGTAGTTGTGGAGGATGGGCTGGAGGGCGACATGGTTGGAGAGGAGATCGTCGGCGCGACACATGAGGGTTTCAAGCAAGTTCAATAAAATAGTTTTTTTGTGTTTTTTTTAGTTGTAAAAATGGTATAAGAAAAGGGAAAATAAAGAAATGCCACGTGTCCACGCGCCTTGGACGGTTTTTTGACGGAAAATGGGATGGGGTGGTGATTTATTAACGGAGGGTATCATAGAGGTGGTTCAAAATAATATCGAAACAAAAGGGTGGTTTAGCGAAATATGGCCTATTATACGGGTGGTTTTCGACAAATTTCTCATATAATTATGCATATGTGTATGTGATTTTTTTTAGCACAAACCAAACTAATGCATTACGAAATTAAATCGTTTGACAAATAATATCCAAACCCGAAGGAAAGAAAGAAGAACAAGAACTAAAAATACATGAGTCTGAACAAAAAGAAGAAGCAAGACTATGAGCGGCCATATTGGCAGACCTACGAATGTGGTTCCAAAAGTAGGCGACGAAACCCTTACTTTGAGCACGAATTTGACGGAGGATGTGCCCCAACTACCCCTTCCACGGTGTCGACTTCCTCAGCTTCGAGATCAAAGATAAGCAGATACATGAGTCAAGTCAAGATCAGCACCAACCGACACTACCCATAAAATATCTTCTGCCTCCGCAAGTTCGGCGCAGCTCGTAGATTCCACAGATCTCACTCCGAAAGCAATGACGATTCCATGCTCATCTCTAGCCATTAAACTGATTTTGCATCTACCCTGCTCGCTAACAACAACATTTGTATTGAATTTGACGACACCAGCTTGGGGTTTGCTCCACTTCCCAGCACCAAGAGTCGGCTGATTAACCGAGATAGAAGGACCTTCGGCCTCCTTGAGTCTTTACATAACTGTCGAGCTTCCGAAATAACCTGCCTTGGATCACAGTCGACATGCTCAAAGATATACAGATTCCTCAATTTCCAAATACCCCACAACAACACTTCCCACAAGGCTACATTATATAGGCCAAACAAGTGCAAGACCAAATCAACAAGGTACTGCAAGTGAAGATTTGGCCTGAAAAGAGCGCAGAGCTCCGGACAAGCCATCTCACAACGATCACTTGCAACCACTTTCCTGCGAAACAGATTCGCCTTCACCGGGAGAATCCCTTTGCAGGCCCGCCATACAAAATTCCGGACCTTAGGAGTCGTTTTAATCTTCCAGAGTTTCGACCAGAAGGAAGTGCTTGGGGATATGGTGCTAGCCTCCCCCGCTTCCCTCTTGGCAATCTTCTCTTGAACAAGAGCATGATAATTAAGCAGTATGAACGCTGTAAAAACCATCCTTCGACAGATACCAGGAGCATTCGTCATGAGCATCAGTAAACAGATACTAAGGATGAGCTCAACATCGCAAGGGAGAAACAAGTCCTCGACTAGCTGACGTCGCCAGGAACCCACATGCCATTTAATTAAGTCAATGACTTGCATATTTGGATCATTATCACCACGAGGAGTAACCCGCTAAAAACTTGAAGGACGAGGGAGCCACCGATCCTCCCAAACCCGAAGATTACTTCCATTACCCACAATCCAAAAAATGTGATTTTTAATTTCTTATAATTACGGAATTTTATACATCTTCTCTCTTTAAGATTAAATATGGTCCATTTATTATGTTTAGATCTAATAGTCCATGATTATCCACTTTATAACACTATGAACTAATGTATTAATAGAACCTAAATCTATATATATAGATTTTGATGGGCTGTTTAATAAATATTGTAGGAAAAGAAGTGGCTTTATAAAAAGCTCCGTTTTTTATAGGACGGTTTTGGTAATTATCCGTTTTGTGAAGAATTGTTGTCTTCTTCAGGTCTTCAACGGTGCATATGGGAGCGGGGGAATCCTGATTTGTACATGCTCCGCCATTAAAACTGGGCTGAGGACCTTCTGACTCCGACCTTCTCTTAGCGCTAAAAAATGGCGAACTCGATGGAATTCACCGCTGTGGCTTCCCTAACCACGCCAAACAAGCCAGGTTCTTTCTCTCTTTCCAATATCCATTCACCAGCTCAACTCACACAGAAATTGATTTTGTAAATAATTAGATTTGTTCTGTTGGAATTGATAGGGGTTTTGATTGCTCGAAGTAGCGCACCTCGGAAGGTCACCTTTGTAAATGAAGGGTTTTCGAATTTGGGAACTTCGAGGCGCCAGGCTATGGAAGCTAAGGTGAGCTCTTTTCATTTCCGAAAACTGAGGGTTTAGGGCTTTTTGCCCCCTTTTTTGGAATTGCTTCACATGCCTTGAAATTGAGCATGTGAGCTTGCTTAGAGTGTGGTTAAGCTGATCTGTATGTCAGTAGTTAAAGTTAAATTGAGTGTTGCTATCAGTTTGTGAGTGCTCTTTAATGATGTGAACAGGCAACAGGGGATAAGCCGGCCACCAAGTCGTCGAGCTTAATCTGCTCCGATTGCGAAGGAAACGGTGAGGAAATTACATGTTTCATATAGCTTATCCATTCAGTAAATCAGTTCTACTCTCTTTCATATAGCTTAGTGTTCAACATCAGCTTTTTCTTTGTTATATGCTTACCATAGTTCACTCTTTTAGGAGCAATCATAAACTATTACCTTCCAGATTATATTAAGTAATTAAGATGAAAGCACACACTTAAATATATGATCAAGCCTTGCTATGAGCACATTGTCACTTTGTTGGTCATCTTAGTAACTTATCAGTTATCACATTCACACCTTACCAAATACAGCACCATCTTACCATCTTACCAAATACACCCTGACAAACAAGTAGCTAATCTCATCAGTGTTTCTAGACCTTTTTTAAGAGAAATGCGACATTTGTTCTTTCGCTGGGACCAATGCTTCAAGGCAAGCAGGCAAATAAGCTACAATGTTGGATGCTTCCTGTTTGACTTGAATACCGAAGAGTTCAACTTTGAGTTATGAATCTAGTGTACATGCATTTAGTTGAAAATAGAGGATATTTCCATGATCTGACTTGCTGCAAAACAGAAGAAAATACTAGTTTGTTCATATGGTTGGACTAGGTACTGTGCAATGCAGACAATGCGAAGGAGCAGGAGTGAACACCAAAGACCATTTCAATGGGCAGTTTAAAGCTGGTGCATTATGTTGGCTCTGCAGGTAACCCATCCATCTGTCATTTGTTCAACTTCTTTTTTGGCATTCACTCTTATTTCTGATTGCCCCCGATTACTGCAAAGTATTAAGGTTATATTTTATGTAACTTGGCCTCCCTACTCTTGCTTGCACACAACATTTGAATGTGTGTGCTGTTCCAGGGGAAGAAAGGAAATCTTATGTGGGAATTGCAACGGAGCTGGATTTGTTGGCGGGTTCATGAGTACGGGCGAACAGTGAATATCAAAGCTCGAGTCAGGGTATAAAGCCTGCGCTTCATGGACAAAAGCGTGGTTTGTTCAAGGTTTCTTTTGAAAGAACTGTGTTGTAAAGTTATGTTAGGAGTCAGTACTATACTGTTTTGACAAATTATATGGTAAAATTTGCAACAAAGTTTAATGCAGATTGCTTTATCAAATGTCAACCTTTTATTGCATTTTGAGCACACATATACATACATGTCTCGCTTAGGTGATAGACCACCAAATCACATCATCACAGTATTAGGTTCCTTCCGAGTCCGACCAAAAAAAAAACAGAATAAGGTTCCTTGACAATCACAGCTTCAGGAGCTGCAGAACGTTCATATACTCCCCTCTTAACATATATTGGGGGTGCTATCAAAATAAACATATATTGGGGGACAAAAGACTAATAGAACGCGTCAGGTAGGGGTCGAACCTACGACCTTCTGCTTAGGAAACAGACGCTCTATCCACTGAGCTACAGACGCCTTGATGGTAAAAATGGTAACAAGCCAATTAATCTCATCATACAAAATTCGAATACATCTCGTTAAACACGGAAACCTACAATAGTGCATTCCATGATTGATGTAGGATTAGATCCACGTGAAGAGAGTTCCAAGTTTCAAATGTTGTAGAGCATAGGAAAGTGATGGAACTTGGAAGTTTTTGTCTAATCTACCTCTCCTTCCAAGGTTGAGCAAATCGAAGAATGGATCTCTTTACTATAGTGGATGAGAAAACTAAAGATAAGTGGCTCAGATGCAATTTCAGAGAATTGGATGGAACATTTCTCCGATTATTTCTCATTGTTTGTTGTGTAATTCTTTTTTTTGGGTCAAATGTTTGTTGTGTAATTCTTATGATGATTAATTGAATAGAATCTAGCATACGGTGTGCTTTTTCATACTGAAACTTCTTGGAATTATTGTGCAAAATCCGGTCTAGACCCGTTTTCCTGGATCGAGGAATGTTAAAATCACTTCCTGGCCAGAGCCAGGCCACAAAATCATCTATTCATGAAGGAAACTGAAGAGAGAGTCACAGATGACTCGGTATCAGCTAAACAACTAATCTCAAACATGAGACTCCACTAATTTACTTCCATGGTAATGAACTAATGGTTGATAAAGAGTTCAAGGTAGATTATAGCTTGCGCCCCTGTGTGGTTGTGTCTGTTTTTTTTAACAGGACATATAAAGTGCATACTAAAGATCCCCATTTTAAGCATTCATGAAATTACACATGACATGATTTCCCTTTGGTAACCGAGTTCATGTCAGTATCAGACGAAGTATGTCCCCGGAGTACTTGAACGACTTCTCGGTTTCTTCCAGACAATGGTTCTTCTCTTCCCTACTCCAGCTCTGCACCACAATACACAATAAGCTTATTCAGAACAAGGTCTTGAGCAAATTCACTTTACAACAAGCAAAAGAAGTTTAAGTAACACTGCAAGGAAAGGGGTTCAGAATACATACTTCAGCAACCTTATTTAGCTTGTCCCTTACGTTCTGCAGCAACTGTTTTAGGTCGCCATCCCATTTGTAGAACTCCAATTCCTTGTTATTGAGTATCTTCTCAGCCACCTACAATAGAAGACGTAAGGATGAGTTTTGAGTTATCTTACTACATACAACCCACATGTTAGTTTTACAGCACAAAGAGTACAAAACAGCAATCAATTTAGGCAAGCAAAGTCCCACACTCTTCTATTTCCTCAAGTAGTTCAAACCAGACACGAAGCCCAATTCCAAGGGTTGCAATCCAGCCAGATGATAGAACCTAAATTTGCAGGGTGTGTTGCCAAATTTACAAAATCACGTAAGCAGATGCCATATCCAAATTTTCCAGAGTTGTGATAATACCTTTTTCCCAATCATACGGCCACCGGCCGTATGGGCGAAATAGACATTATAGAAATGGCAAATGAATGCCTGTGGATCCTTCTCTGATAATTCTTCAAGATACGTAGCATAAGTGCGGCCTGGAGTGGATGGCTCAGGAATAGTGTAGCCTTGCTCTTTAAACCACTCCAGATCTTTGGTTAAACTTTCTGATCTTTCAAGCCCTGTGTTTGTAAACTCAGCATCTACAGATAAAAGACGCATATGTTAGGATAAAAATTACAACTACAAAATCAGGCTGAATGAACATGTAAATAAAGTGAAAGCCAAATTAAATTATTGCCGTCTCAATATGCAAAACAAAAGTCACACAAATAAGAGCTAAAATACAAAACGAACACACCAAGTTGCTTCATTTCTGAAGCATGAGGCCCCGGAATCCACAAGTCATTTAAACCGCTAGGCTTCCTCCAGGTAGCACTGAATTTAGTAGCCGATGACTTTGCAATATGTCTAACGACTTGCTACTTACATTTGCATGGTAGTAAGATGTGTTAAGAATCATTTCTAACATTTGTTTGGCTGCTATAATTGTGAACGTTTCTAGAAATACTCTTATAGCTTCTGTTCTAACTGTCAGTTGGATGAGACCCCATAATCATTGGTGAGTAGAAAAAAAAGTGACCCTACTCTCAGCAGGTTTAGCAGTATATATTCAATTCCATCCACACTAAAAAGCCATCCATATCATATCATGATAGAAGTACTGATTACATCTATTCATTAACTGATAGAAAGCAAAAAAAAACGTGGCATGCCCCAGTCCCATGACATTGACAAACACACCACAAATGAAAGAGGAACATGCTACTGTATTACTCAATTTGTCTTGTTAAATAAAGTGGCAGACTTATGATGGGTGATGACCAAGTAATCACCAGGTTCAGATATATGGCCCTTACTCAGTAGCCTAGGAGACAATCAAACAAGAAACATTAGACCAACAAGAGGCCATTGAAGTGACACTATCGGTTAGCAGCTCCTAAAGTACAAAATTTGTAGTCTACATCCTTTTGATTCGAACAGGTTACTTATTTGTGGAGCATGATGAAGATTAAAGCAAAAAGGTCAGGTACATAAATCCATAAACAGCATGTACTATTGAACTTTACCAATAGTAGAAAATGTTTTGAAAGTCTAAAACTGCAACATAAACCCACCAAAAGAAATCATCTATCTTGAACCCGCTTACACAGATGAATAATATTATACATCCTAAACATGACGATCACCAAGTTAACAAGGTCTTGAGCACATTCACATCAGTGAAGTTCCTATTTTCATTAAGGATCTCTATCTTCCTCAGGCCTGCATTTCTTGCTCAACATGTAGACTAACTCTGCATTCCCGAAATAACACATACCAACCCACAAACCATAAACTTCTCCATGCTTGTATTGACACACAAACTATCAAATGATTCAAATGCAGTAAACAGATTGAACCCACCAAAAGAAGAAGAGAAGAAAAGGCACTCACAGTAAGGAACAGGGGCTTTCTGCACAATACCCTCCATGGTTTGATAGACGAGCTTGCTGTCCACAAGAAACCTCAAGTAGCCATCAACGGTGGGGTCCCACTTGGTGGGCGAAGTCTCCTCAGGGGACTTGGTGGGCTTCTCCCCTTCCTTGGCCTGGTCCCTGGTGTGCAACCTCATGGCCACAGACCTCATCTCATCCACAAACGCCTTACCCTTCTTCTGCTTCTCCGGCGCCGCCGTCGCCTCCGCCACCACCACCAACGGCCTCGAGCTCAAATGACGGTGCCCAATTGACGCCCCTTGACCGAACACCATGGCCGAATCCAGACTCGGGTTTCTTATGGAGCAGGAAACCGAGCCCGGCCGAGGGATGGGTTGGGTGAAGACCGACCTCCTGGAAATTGGGTGGGATTGGGAGATGGGTATCAGGGAAGCCATGGGTCGCCTGTGATTGACTGATTGTCACGGAGAGAGAGGGGTTGAAGTGGGATTCAATCAATTGATAGTAGTAATGGATAAAGGATGAGTGTTGGGTATTGGAAAGTGGGAGTAGTAGTAGGGTAAAATTGGGTCTCGAAGAAAGTTGCGGGCGCCCTTTCCTAGCTCGGAAGGGTTTCCAATGGATTTCAAAGGCTTTCCTTTTATTCTTCCAAGGGGGAGATTGGAGTCAATATAGGAAATGGGTGTTGCTTCTGTAAAATTAGCAGGATTGGGGAGTTTGGTTTCTTCTCTATGGTGAGTTGGAGCAATAGTTACTTGTGGATGAAGATGGAGAGGCCGTCACGACGATGAGAACAGAACGGCGTCGTTTCCAAGAGGATTGGAGAATATTATAACTGGTTGGTGTGTGGTGTGGGGGCGGCAAAACCAACCACAGAGGACGGGTGTGTAGGGGCCGTGTTCAGCCAAAGGGACTAGAAAGTTGGAGAATATTAAAAAGCAAAAGAATGAAAACAAGCTTCAACGACGTCGTTCCAATCATCCTCCTCTCCTACCATATTTGATTTGGATCTATATTGGGCCCAAATTCGAAACCGGATTGATTCCGCCGGAGTGGTAATGGATACTTTTTGATTAAACGTTTGGAAGGAAAAAAAAAAAAGGTGGAAATCAAGAAGTGACTTATTAGCTCGTATGCAAGGATAATCCTTTCACACAAGAATCACTTAGAACTGCAAGTTCTCGTCTGTCAGGACGCTATAGGACGCCCTCCTTAAAGGGGGTCTCCTAATTCTTACCTTTTCAAAAAAAAAAAAAAAAAAAAAGGATAATCCTTTCACACAATCTTATTCTATCGTCAATACTAGAGTTGCCCGAGAATCACTAGCAACAAATGATAATGTACAGAATAACTCATAGCGTGTTGGTGCACGATCTCTTATTACTAGACGATAAGAAAAATGACTTGTTATGTGAAAAAATGTGGTGTCCCTCAAAGTTCACCGCTCTCATCAAAACAAAAGATACTCTAAATTGAGATTCGCTTCCTCTCATATCATTGTAAATGCTGATAGCAAATCCACCCAAGTCTTGACCACACCTCGTGAATGCTTCACTCAACAATCAACCTATGTCAAGTAGTTTAGTCACTCCTCAGCTCGATGGCACGGGGAGTGTGGACCACGCGCTCATTCCCCAATGACACCAGTAAGTGAGTATCGGAGAATGGTCGCTCGTCCCACATTGAAAATTCCACTACACTGAGGCTCGGTGATCGTATACATTTACGACTAAACTCGGAAGGAAAAAGGGTCGAACAACCTCTTTAGCTCAAGATCAAACTTGTAACGAAGAGTCGGTCTATTAAAACATTGAGAAGAGCGCATATATTCTTAAGTTGATTTGTAAATAGCTATAATACTTAATTCTAGTGAGTGATAATTCTTAGCTTTGGCTAAAACCTTATGCCTCTATCCATATGTGGATCTGCACAAAACCGCCATTTACAGAGACAATGCACATGTTCTCCAAACAACGGCTAGTAAATGCAAAGTTACATTAGTCGTCACCATAACGAATTAAAAGGTCTCTGTTAGTAAGTGCATGCACAATACACTCCCCATTTATAACATTATATAACACAAACAGATTCATGGCAGCTGTGAATATTCTCTAATGCCATATCCGTTCAACTACTTTGCTACTTGCTCAATAACAGGGGCCTTCTTCCACGTCTCGTCCACCTCAGACGTCTGCAAAGGAGGGAGCGAGAACATGCTAACAGTTGAGCTCCCCTTTCTCATCTCTTTGAGCGACCTAAGAGCCGATACGGTGCTCTTCATATACAGGCTCTCCATGTACTCGATCTCTGCAAGCTCCTTGGGCCCACCTTCCAGAAGGGGGGCCTCATTGTTGTCATTGGTTGGATCGGCCGTGTTTCCACTGATGGTGGGTCCAGATGATTCTGTTGCTACTGCTGCTGCTGAGGGCAGGGTTGGCTTCTCCGTTGGGAACAGCACATCGAGCATACGCTCACATTCCTTCACTAGCTTGTATATCAGGTCTGTGGTGAAGAAGGGTTGCTGGAGAACCTTTTGGATGAAGGGCAGGCGAATGAGGGCGCCTGTCCTCTTGTCGTATTTCTTCAGAATTTTAACCAGTCCTGCAATGGAGGATTTGCGGTTAGGGGTTCAGGCGTGATAAAAGGAACTCCATCACAAGATCACGTATGGTTCAAGGATAAAAGTATCGTATCCTGACTGAGCAAACAGTAACAAACTTCAGTCTTTCTAAAAAAACATGGCAGGAAGTAAGCAAGCCAAGTCAATAGACGCAGAAATCATTAAGAAATTAACTATTTAATTAAATACTGTACTAAGTCTTCATGTGAGGATACATCCTTTTCATATTTCAATTCTTTAATTTTAGGGAAGAAAAGAGACAGTGATCTAGTGACGATAGTCAGCCGACATTGACAACATCAAACTGTGCAAGATAAACACCAATGAAATTCATCCATATCCAATGGAGAGCTTCACCAGTTGACTCAAAGATCCTAGGCTTTACAGTTTACAGAGTAACTTAGATGTTGGAAAACCAGAAGTATTGTAGTTGTTCTCCCCAAAAATTCCCCATGAACCAACCTCCAGCAAAATATATCACGATTACTGTTTAACTACCAATATTCATCAAGGAATATTCTATGGATAAGCTGCAAAGCTGCAAAATATTCGGAAAGATATAGATCAACTTGGTAAGTTGTCCCATCCTAGTGGGTCAAGGTTTTGTCCTAATAAATCTTACAGCATACAACATTCCCTTATCACCTCCTGAGTGGCCTACGATTGAAAGCATATAATGAATTCTATCCACTCAAATATGGTAAAAAGCAAAGGCAAGATAAGGCCAAAGATGGAAGTTCAATAGTTACCTGTATAGTTCAAAGCACTATAATTTTCAAGCAGAACCATCTCTCCATGGAAATCCACAATCTCCTTCCTAATTTTGAGCATCTCCTCGTTTGAGGTCTTGGCTTTTGCCACTCTGTCTTGCAGTTCCTGCACAAAAGGAACCATGAACAAGTCAACAAACTATCAATGAACACAATCTTGACTGATTTCAGTTGAAAAAGTAGCTCAATCAACCTAGCTTTCCCAATAAGACAAGCTACTATTTTGCCCGATTCAACTGTTTCCCAAAGTGTGACAGATTTGTCAGCATAGGATCATGCTCAAAAGAGTAACCTATACTGCATCCAAGAGAGCACATGCAGTAACTTTTCAAAATGTAATCATGAACTGCAATCAATCACAGCAGAATTCCGGAATCATAATTCCACATCAGGATAATCTTGAAAAAGGTTGAACAGATCAGAAAATCAGGCATGCGTAATAAGAACGCCGTAATTAAACAAGATAAGACTCCACATGTTTTCAATCGTTTCGACTCCGATTTCGACCTAGAAATCGGAAAATCTATTCCGATTCTTCAAAAGGAGATAAGAACGATTTTGCAAGAAGAGATCGGATGGATCTGATAAATATACCTTCAATCTGATGATGTACTCCTCCTCCTTCTCAACGAAGAAGGTATTGAATTTCTCCAACTCGTCCTCAAGGAGGCGGATGAAATCAACCTCCTCCTTGGACATGCCTTCCTCGGCCAAGGCGTCGACGTCGTCGCCGTCGGCGGAGGAGGTCTTGGGGCGCTTGGCGGGGCGGGAAGCGCCGTCGGCGTCCCTGGGATTGATGAGCTTCAAGCGCTTCTTGAGGCCTTTGTAGGACAAGAACTTGTCCCTCCAATCAGGGAGAGTCTCCTCGATCTGGTTGCTCAGGCTCTTCCCAAACTTCATGGTAGAAGAAAATCCGCAGGCGCTTGAATGAACCGAAATTGGAATCACGAAAACTTTGCAGACGGAAAGCAGTGGGCGTGAAGAAGAGGGGAAGTGCGGGTGGCTTCAATTAAATAGAAACAGAATATTCCAACTTTGTGTGCGAATATATGCTCTTCTTTATTACCTCTTCGTTCGCGTAGGAACAAGGGATAGAAAAAAACAAATACTGTTTAAATTGGTATTCATGTTTAATTTGGGTAATTGGTTATGATAACGACGGTGGTGCCGGTGGTGGGAGATGCAAGTGGCTTGTTTTTTTAGGGCCTAAAACACACCGTGGATCTTTTAGTCCTATAGTCCATTTTTATGGTTTTTTTCTTCTAATTGATCCACATCATTTTTTTAAATGAAATAAAATACAAAAATTGTACGTGATAACCCTAGAGTTTAACATTATTTAGTAGATGTACCAATTTTTTACATATTACACGTGGTAATCCCGAGATTAATAAGCAATTTCCCTAATATCCAAATATTAAAATTAACCCAGTTTAAAATTGGTTTTATAAAAAAAAAAATTAAAATCTTAACATATCGAAAACAGAACACGTAAAGAGTGTTTTGTGCATCTTTGAATGGGAGGCTACCGACGAAGAAGACGGATCTTTACATAGCTCCTTAAGGTAGTAGTAGTCCACACCCTCTCTGATCTTCACTCCCCCGAAAAAACAAACATGCTTAACTTGCTCTTGAGTACAAGATTTTATGATGTTCTTCAATCTCGAATTCCACTCTCAATACGAATACATAGCCAATGAAGTGTAACTTCTACTGAGGACCAAAGCAAAGTTGTTCATGTGCTTCATATTCGTATGTAGACAGAAAGAAAATCTTCAATGTTTCATCCACACCCATAAAAGAGAGGAAATCCAAAAGACAAGATCCATTTGTCTACTAATTGCAATCCATAACGGTCACAGCAAGGACTATTTCTCGACGATGATGGAGACGGTGGGCCTAGAGGACCTAGTATGGGAGCTTTGCACAAGATTCCGCCTCCTCATGGACGTCGAAAAGGGCGTGATTACCTTTGAGAGCTTGAAGAGGAACTCGTACTTGCTCGGGATTCATGACATGGCCGACGACGAGTTCCTTTGTATGCTAAAGGAAGGAGACATGAACGGGGATGGGGGGCCTCGACCAGACCGAGTTTTGCGTGCTCATGTTCCGGCTTAGTCCCACGCTCATGGACCTCGCCACCACCTATTGCCTCGTCAACCTTGCTGGTGGCGCCTCCACGGCCCATGCTCACCAGTATGCATCGGTTTGAGTTGGGAATGAATTTGGTGATCGAGTTTTGGATTTGTAGATATGTGAGGGTTTCATTGAATTTGATTCCCCTTCTATATATATAACCTCTTAATTATTCATTAGTTCGCTCTCTTCTCGATCATCAGAAGAGCTCTTAACAAAGGTATACAGAGGGAAAGAAAATCTTCACCGCTTCATACGTATGTAGGTGGGGGAAGAAAAGAGGAATTAAATTTTAGTTTGAATTCAAGAAATCATGCTCTTAGTTTTGAACATATGATGCTAGACTTTGTTTATAGTATTGTAGGTGGGTAAATTTACCGCCATAATTAAGGATAATATTTTCCAGTCAGGTAAGCATATCTAATAAATATCTTTATTATCCTATTAAATCCTGGTAGTTATTCAAGTGGTTGGAAGACTCTATCCTATTTAAGAAGATAGAATTATTAATTGGGCTCCAAGGAAGAAACCCTAGCCCTCTCTCTCCACTATAAATACATGGCTTGGCCATGTGGAAAAAATATAGAAAAACTACCCTAGAGGGGCTGATCGTCGCTCGCCCTGACTCTAGAGGGGCCGATCATCGCTTGTGATCGTCCTACCCTGCGCCTCTCTCTCTACTTTTACCCTCACGAATACTCTACTGACTTAGGCATCGGAGGTGGATTAGGGGGTCCCCACCTCCTTTGTCCATTGTTTTGCAGGTCTAGGTCATTAAAGGAGACTTGGAGAAGAAGGTCATTGAAGAAGGAATTGAGACCTGTACACAAGCATATTTTGTGTACTAACATTTGGCGCCGTCCGTGGGGAACAACAATCGATCCATAATTATGGTGCTGGAATCGACCCCAAACGACGAGGATACAATCTCGGTCGGGTCTAGGGCAATCGCGCCGGACGAATCGCGCGATTC
This sequence comes from Polygonum aviculare, assembly GCA_934048045.1. Taxonomy (NCBI): domain Eukaryota; kingdom Viridiplantae; phylum Streptophyta; class Magnoliopsida; order Caryophyllales; family Polygonaceae; genus Polygonum; species Polygonum aviculare. Next base: position 19,466,200 of record OW204031.1, read on the forward strand.
GTTTTCGGCAAGCCCGGACCCGCGACCGCGGATCGCCTCCCGCGACCGCGGGTTGGAGGGCGATCAGCGAACTCCAAATTCGCCTGGAGGATCAGACCCGCGACCGCGGATCGCCGCCCGCAACCGCGGGTCATCCACCCGCGACCGCGGATCGGCGCTAGAGCAATTGAACTCCGAAAATCGCTCGGAGGAGCGAATGCCGACACGCGCAAAACCCGATATTCGCTCGGGAGATCGGACCACATCACGATCCGTGCAAGGCGCCTTGCCCGGATCCGACTCTACCTATGACTTGGTCCCCCTCGCAAGCGCGTCTGTTCATCCCACAGACCTGTGGGGACTCGAGTCAGGGAACGGAATCACGAGTCATAGCATTGCAAGGTCTGAATCAACTAATCAAGTACGAGATTCGGCGGTGCGCCTTGCTAAATCGGACCTTGGATTGTCGATCCAAGAGGTTGCCCTAATCAAGAATCATTGTTGATTATCGATCCAATGAAAACCCTAGATTGGGGGCAACTCTAATCACAATCGCGTGTACGTAACGCAGGGATATACGTATGAGCATACGGAATCGATCGCTAGAGCCCAGGACGGGCGAGCGGTCGGTCCGATCCATTACCCCGACCGAGCCGGGGGCAGCCGTCGACGAAACCCTAAACGATTGGACGATTGGACCTGCGGGCGCGGTCCAGGGTCCCGCGAGCGCGGGCCCACGTCGTAACGAACTCGGCGCGAGTTCGGAAGAGGGTTTCGGGATCGGACACCTGACCTGCGGGCGCGGTCCAGGGCCCTGCGAGTGCGGACCCACGTCGTAACGAACTCAGCGCAAGTTCGGAACAGGATTTCGGGATCGGACACCTGGACCTGCGGGCGCGGTCCAGGGTCCCGCGATCGCAATCTGGGGCAGAACCGCGGGTGCGGTAGCCCCGGCCGCGGGCGCGGTTTCGCTCCAGAGAACGTAACCTTTGTTCTGGGGCAAACCGCGACCGCGGGTCCCTCACCCGCGACCGCGGGTCAGCGATTGACAGAATGACCGATCGTGCTTCCGACTCACTTTTCGGGAGCTATGCTTATCGGATTTGGACGATCCACATATCGCCGGAAAGAGGAGGAGATAAGCTACAAATTATCTTCAGAAGGCGAAGCAAAAATCCTACTCGAAGTCAGTCAAAATTGGGCACGAACTGCGCAGTCTAGAAATCGAGCCAAAGGGTTGGAGGATCAATCAATGTCCTTGACCGTTGTGCAAATCATCAAGACACCGCTTCAAGATTTGGTAAGACCATTGACCTGCGCTTCCAATCTTGAATTCGTGTTGGTAGACCACGAACGTCTGCGCGGACGTTAGAGTGGTCAGGAGCAAAGTCCCTCCGCTAGGGCAAAGCGGCGACCGCGGTGCGCGGAGCCGTGACCGCACCCCTCAATCCGTGAGCACGGAATTGCAGCAGGGGCAGTGCGAGACAAAGATGATAAATCGTTACCGCGGCCCATGCGGGCACGATCGCGGTATCACTATTGCGCACTCTTCATGAGGCCCTCGCGTGGATGTTGAGTTGTTTGAAAACCTTCGCTTTTTTGTGCTCTTTCGTTTTCTTAAACAAAACCCCGGCCGGGAAACTTTTCGTTTTATTCATCGTTTTGTTTTCTTGAAATCTCAACAAATGACGCGCCTAAGGGTAAACGCAACGTTAGTTCATCACACTAACGGACTCCTGCGTATGCTAGCTACGTAGGGGATTCCCGCGATATTCGCTCGTGGATGTTCCCGTGATATTCGCTCACGGACTGTGGTTTCCCACGGAGATCCCCATGATATTCGCTCATGGACCGTGAGCTTCGCTCACCGGAGTTTCCCGCGATCTTCGCTCGCGGACCGTGGTTTCCCACGGAGATCCCCGTGATATTCGCTCATGGACCGTGAGCTTCGCTCACCGAAGTTTCCCGTGATCTTCGCTCGCGGACCGTAGTTTCCCACGGAGATCCCCATGATATTCGCTCACCGGAGTTTCCCGCGATCTTCGCTCGCGGACCGTGGTTTCCCACGGAGATCCCCATGATATTCGCTCATGGACCGTGAGCTTCGCTCACCGGAGTTTCACGCGATCTTCGCTCGCGGACCGTGGTTTCCCATGGAGATCCCCATGATATTCGCTCATGGACCGTGAGCTTCGCTCACCGGAGTTTCCCGCGATCTTCGCTCGCGGACCGTGGTTTCCCACGGAGATCCCCATGATATTCGCTCATGGACCGTGAGCTTCGCTCACCGGAGTTTCTCGCGATCTTCGCTCGCGGACCGCGGTTTCCCATGGAGATTCCCGTGATAATCGCTCACGGATGTTCCCGTGATATTCGCTCACGGACCGTGGTTTCCCACGGAGATTCCCGTGATATTCGCTCACGGACCGTGGTTTCCCACGGAGATTCCCGTGATACTCGCTCACGGATGATCCCGTGATACTCGCTCACGGATGTTCCCGTGATACTCGCTCACGGACCGCGATATTCGCTCGCGGAGCCCCCATGATATTCGCTCATGGGGGCGGGGGGACCGTCATATTCGCTCACGGGGGTTCTCATGATACTCGCTTATGAACGTGCAAACGTGCCCGTCTCCTAATCCATATAAGTCACGCCAAGTCAATCCTAGAGTACCTACGTCTTAGTTGCGCAACTAAGACGTAGATGGGGCATTTGTAGGTGGGTAAATTTACCGCCATAATTAAGGATAATATTTTCCAGCCAGGTAAGCATATCTAATAAATATCTTTATTAGTCTATTAAATCCTGGTAGTTATCCAAGTGGTTGGAAGATTCTATCCTATTTAAGAAGATAGAATTATTAATTGGGCTCCAAGGAAGAAACCCTAGCCCTCTCTCTCCACTATAAATACATGGCTTGGCCATGTGGAAAAGATATAGAAAAACTACCCTAGAGGGGCTGATCGTCGCTCGCCCTGACTCTAGAGGGGCCGATCATCGCTTGTGATCGCCCTACCCTGCGCCTCTCTCTCTACTTTTACCCTCACGAATACTCTACTGACTTAGGCATCGGAGGTGGATTAGGGGGTCCCCACCCCCTTTGTCCATTGTTTTGCAGGTCTAGGTCATTGAAGGAGACTTGGAGAAGAAGGTCATTGAAGAAGGAATTGAGACCTGTACACAAGAAGGCCGAGACGGGATCGTCGAGCTCCAAAGCGTTATGATGATTATTATTAGTTTTATTTGCATATTTATTTAATTATTTCATGTAATTTTTTATGGGCAAGAGTTTTACTCTCTTCTCAGGGTTTTTTTCGGGTTCTTTTTCATGAGTCGTATTTTTATTGAACCCGTAGGGCATAGCTTATAAATACTCTTATATAATTTTGTTGAGATTTATCCAAAAAATACATCTTTTCTGCCCTAATTCCCCCTCTCTCGATTCCTGCACCCCCTTCCTCTTCTACGCCTCTCATCCCCCTTCACTGGTTAATGTGTTCGATCCAGGTTACTTGTGGTACAAGCTAGGGTTAGATCGTATCATCCAAATGTTATAATTAGCGGTGGATCTAGAGGGCGTGGGTGGACGGCCGTCCCCCGTTTGTCGGAGTAGTACCGAGTGGTACTATTGATACGAGCCCGGTGTGGACTACGTATCGGACCTTTGTTGGTCAAGGGGGTGAGACGCACCCGATATGGGAACGGCTCGGATAAACGCGATTGGTAGTCGCGGGCTTGAATCGAATCCCGGTGTGGGACTTGACTCGGATAGAGAACTAGGGCAAAAGAGAACCAAAGGAGAATGAATAATTTCTTCGTTGATTGATTTCTTCATTAAGGAGTACAAGAGTATTTATAATGAAATACTAAACCCTAATTTTAACCTAAAGGTTGAATAAAAGGCGTCCCGGGAAAAGAACCGTAAAAAAACCCGAGAATAGGTAATTATACCTAACAATAAAATAAAATATATTAATAAGCTAAATAATATATAGTGCCGTATCAACTATGGAGTTGGGAAGCGGCGTGGGGCGGTACAAGGCGGAAAATGGTGCTAGGGGGCGTGGGCAGGCGTTGAGTGAGTTGGTTGCCGGAGTTGCAGGGCAACCGATGAAGATGGAGCCTAGAATTTGTCGACGGTGGAAGAAACATAAGAAGATAATTGACGTAATGTTTTTTGGGCTAGTTTTGTAGATCTTAGTCCAACGCAATTTTTCCCAAACTAATGGAACCAATTTATGATTAACATCTTCACAAGATTTATTCAATACCCGACCCTCGTACAAATGGTCCTGGAACCGCCATTGGTTATTGTCTAGGTACATAACAAGGTGGTACGTACAAATTATTTGGTTAGATGAATGAAAATCTTTGTTTACAATTTTTTTTTTTTTTTTTGGTTGAATGTTTACAATTTTTTAAGATTGTAATCGTATGAAACATGTTATGGATAGAAAAGAAAAGAAGCTCATGTGAGACATCTAGGGTCCATTATTAGTGGTCAAGCAAAGACAGAAGAAAGTTGTCCGTAAATATACCCAACTTCCAACCAATCAGGAGTCAGGAGATAGAGAAAGTCCATAATTGAGTAAGCAAGTAAACCGGGTTCACGTGGGGCTGTGAATAACGACTCGGGTTTCTCGTGAAACAATCAAATACGTACACAATAACTCCGGTTTTCTACGTGTGAACACACATACACATACCTGTGAAAAGATAAAAAGAAATTGAATATTCAGGGAAGGAGTAGCTAAAAAGACCCACACCAAACCCCCCAAGCTATCAAATTTCAAAATTTCGTCCCCTTTTCTCCCTATAAAAAAAAACTCTGTCCAAGGAGGAGAGAGAAAGAGAGGCTGTTTTGGCTTTGATTTGGTCAGACTTGTGGAAGAAGCCAACCGCTGACAACCACCAACCGGCGGCGTTGACTTGACCATGTCGTCGGTGCCTGGAGTCGTGTTCGCCACCGCCATGGCCGCCGTATCAGGCACCGCCTTCATCGTGCTCGCCTTCAAGATCCAGAAGTCCCTCTCGCTCTCGCTCCCGCCGCCCTCGTCGGAGGCCCGATTCCGGCCCGTGAGCCCGCCCGCCTCCCCGCCTCGCCCCTGCATCTCCTCCGGTACGCTTTCTAGTTCCCCGATCGTTCCTCTTGGTTTCAGATCCACCGATCGATAAAACCACCTGTTTTTGGCCGAAATTGATCAATTAGTCAATCGATTGTGTGGTAATTGCGCAGGTGAGAGGAAGGGGGAGAAGAAGAGGAAGAAAGTACGGTTCGCGAAGGACGTGGTGGAGCCGTCGGGGAACAGCGAGGAGTTCAGGAAGAGACTCAGCAGCCAAATCCAGAAGAAGAACTCCGCCGGCGCCGGCGTGAAGGCGGCCAGAGGGGGAATGCCGGCGAACAGGATGGCTCTGTACAATGGGATTCTCAGAGATCGGGTGGTTCATAGAATGGGTTACTCTTATTAATTCCTTTTTCTTTTTTTTTTATTGACCAGTATTTTCTTCTCTGTCATCATAATCCACAAGCAACAACAGAAGAAGGCTCTGGTTTCTTGAATCTGGACTGATCGATGGTCTACCTGTCCAGTTGTGATTCAGTATGGGGAAAAAGGAAAACAGGAGGGATTATTTTTATTTTCTTTTTTCTTTTTCTTTATTCGGTAGAAGGTGATTTAATTCAAAACCCAAAGGGGCAAACGTTGCTTTAACTTGCTTTTGGGTGGAGACTGGTTGTACATTACAACATGTCGTGTAATTCTTGTAAAGTTGAGATTGATGAGGTTCTAATTTTTCTGCCTTCTTCGTCGTGTACATTATTGATTGCATACCAGTACTCCGTAGTATTTATTCAGTGAAAGGGAAAGTTGTATATAATGTTTCGTTTTCTGTTTTCTGGTTTAGCAAAGCCAAAAATAGTGGCAAATGCAAATAAAAACGCTTACGCATCTGGATGGGCACCTTTGTTGTTGTTGTTGTTGTTGTCTGTACTCTTTTCGGGTTTTTTTCCCGTTGTTGGGTAGAAAGAATTATTTTGTGTATATTGAAAAATATGAAAAGTAGAGAGAAATGTACGTTTTTTTAGGAAAATGAAATAATTTTTTGAATAAAAAGATCTTTTGTCTCGTAAAAAGAACAAGGCCTTAGTCCATTGTTTCGTGTGTAATACTACTGATGATCGGTTTGTTCACCAATGGACATTCTTTTTCTCAATTCACCACATTAGCTTTGTACGAAAAAAGCTAAATTTTAAACACTTTTCGATATCAATGCCAAAGATGTGAAATACCGACCATATTGATATGAATGAATAAGGGTATAAGCAAGAGCGAGTAATGTATAACTCAAAATATATAATAATCTTAGGGCCCGTTTGGTTACAGTCTATGAAAACATAAACAGAATAAAAACGGTTCTAGACAATTTTTAGTGTTATGTTACGTTTATGTAACAAAATCTTCCAACATCTCAATGTGAGTTAGAAGGGAGTGATTCTTCCAATTTGTTACTCCTTCTAGTAGAGGAATGATTTAGAGGGAAAAAAACTCAAATTTTTTAAGTATAAGAGGATGGGAGAGATGAAAAGATATTTTTTTTTATCAATATATCATGACATTAATATGAACTAAATTTATTTTCATTCGGTTTGCATTTCCACAATTTATAACAAACAAAACAAGGCCTTAGATATAGGCTTACTACATACACAAACTTCTGTACTTGTATATTTTTTTACAAACAGATCCCTCTACTTAAAAATGTTCTATTAGACCCCTCTAATCATATAAATTGCTCTATTGAACCCCGCATCACTGATCTTTCGTTATATGAATCACACACACTGACCTGGTTCCCGTAATTGATTAGTAGTCGTCACGTTCTTCAATTTTAACCCACATATGACTTAATCACAATCACGACAACAAGATATACTTAATACATAAAATGAACCACTATACTTGATATATTATGTTATAATACGTGGTTTATATAACTAATGACGTCGTATGTGGTATAAAATTGGATAATATAACGATTGATCATCAATTACGAGAGTCAAATCACTGTTTAATTGTTTTACATAACAAATGATTAGTGGTGAGGAATTCAATAAAAACAAATTTATATTAGTAGAGGGATGCAATAGAATATTTTTAATTAGAGGGCTCTGTTTACAAAAAAAGTTTCAAATACAAGGTTTTTTTTGTGTATTAAGCACTTAAGCCCTTAGATATATGCATGAATATTGATATGGATGGATATGGATATAAGTATATATAATTAAGAAAGGGTCCAAATTTATACTCCCTCCGTTTCACAATAAGTGTCGTTTTAGCACTTAAAATTTGTTTCATAATATGTGTCGTTATAGGTTTTCAAAGTGATTTATTAGGGGTGAATAATGATAATTTTTATTGGAATGTGTATTTGTTGACTAAAGTTGTTCATTCATTGGTCAAAAAAATATAACAAGTGGTAAGATTAAGAAAAAGTTGTAAGTTTTAAAGTGAATGATTGCTTTTCTTAAAAATTGTGTTAAGAGCTAAAACGACACTTATTGTGAAACGGAGGGAGTATCTTACTTCCTCGATCCTCGAAAAATTTTCTTGTATTCCTTTTTGAATGTTTTTCCATTTATATCTATTTTCTTACAATAAAACCCTCAATCAATAATATATATTATCCCCTATTATTCAATTTTCACATAAATTTTATCATTTCTTTTTACAAAATTACCCCTACACCCCTATGACCTATCTAATTCATATATTACCACCTCTTATACAACTTTCTCATAACCTTTATCACTTTTTAACTTTTTTATATCTATAAAATTACAAAATTCTCCTTACTCAATCTCACATTATTACTTATATTATCTAATTCTTTTATCTACTTTATTCCATTTTTCTCAATCGAAGGGATTTTGTCTTTTGGGACGATCTGTTAGGACGAAGGTTGTAATTTATATTCTTTGGTATGTAAATGTAAATAGAAATGGGAGATTAATAATAAATAAATGGGAGACGAGAGGCTGTGAATAAACCCTTTTCTGATTAACTCTATTTTTGCTTAGGAAAAATGACTTGGAATAATCTCAAGTATCAACCTTCTACCAATAATAATCCCATGTTTTAATATTACCTTTAGCAATCCGAACTATGCTAATATTAACCAAAAACGATACCGAAAGATTTTCCGGTATAATTTCCGGCGGATTTAATGACATGGCACTCGGAAAGCTGACGTGGCGAGCCATCCTTATTTTCATGCTCCACATCACACTTGCCATGTCATTAAATATGCCATGTGAACATACTATCACTAAAAATCACTGTAAAACACAAATTAATTTTATCAAAAAAACATAAATTAACTAGTGAAAAAGAAAATTAGAACTTGGATCAAGAACAATACTACGAACTGTGTTCGTCGAAGGGTAGAAGAGGGATGCGCAAGTCGGCGCCAGTCGCCGAGGGCTTCGCCAGTCGCCTGCGATTTCGACAGAGGGCCACGCCAGTCGCCGATAGGGCACGCCTGCGATTCCGACGGAGGGCTTCGACCCACCATCTCCAGGCAGGGCCCCTTCACCGTCGTCCTCTTCGGCACCCTCGAGCACGTCCGCACCCTGCTTAAGGATTTCTAACCCACCAAACATGAAGCCTCTCTGGATTGGTTGTGTCTGTGTGTGTGCTGTTGTTGTTCGAATTAATTAGTTAATTACTCCATATGAATGAAATTGAATCTCAAATCTCTATGTATAAGCAATTGGCAATTTGGGACGAAGACGTACGTGTATTGGTTTGAAAGTGAATCACTTTTTAAAGTAACATCATCCTTTATAGAGTTTCAATCTGTGTTTACAATTCTTTCTTCTCCTTTTTTTGTTGGAGTCTTTCTTTCTAGTAATCACTACACTACGCTAAGTCTAAACTAGTGTTTAATTTGCTGTTGTGATTGATACATAACTTCAATTGACACTCTAATGATGGATCCCGTCCTGTATGCAATTATCTAATGCTGATGATGATGTAAAGCAGAGCCAAGCAATGTCGTTGTTTGCTTGGTTCTATCTATGTATGTCCTTCTGTATCAGTTCAATGCTCTCTCAATTTCGTGGGTCGAAGCCCTCCGTCGAAATCGCAAGTGTGCCCTATCGGCGACTGGCGTGGCCCTCCGTCGAAATCGCAGGCGTGCCCTATCGGCGACTATCGTGTAGAGCGACTGGTGTGTGAGCCCTCGACGACTGGCGGAGCCCTCGATGACTGACGCCGACTTGCGCAGCCCTCTTCTACCCTTCGACGAGCACAGTTCGTAATTTTGTTCTTTATCCAAGTTCTAATTTTCTTTTTCACTAGTTAATTTGTGTTTTTTTGATAGAGTTAATTTGTGTTTTACTATGATTTTTAGTGATAGTGTGTTCACATGGCAATTTTAATGACGTCGCAAGTGTGACGTGGAGTATGAAAATAAGAATGGCTCGCCACCTCAGCTTTCCGATTGCCATGTCATTAAATCCGCCGGAAGTTATACCGGAAAATCTTTCGGTATCGTTTTTGGTTAATATTAGCATAGTTCGGATTGCTAAAGGTAATATTAAAACATTGGATTATTATTGGTAGAGTGTTGATACTTGAGATTATTCCAAGTCATTTTTCCTTTTGCTTATCCCAAATCCACTTGTTATTCACATGTATGAGGTATTGGCAATGGCTGAAAGGCCCACCATTTATTTATACACCGAATTCCCACACCACATCCAAATCTAAAATCAGGAGAAACGTAGATTGGAGTTTAGATCAAGCAATATCTAGTTTCCATAACAAGAAAGGTGCAAGAAGTTTCCCATCGATCTCTGGGAAAAGGAAAACAAAAATAAAGTCAATTTGGGTGGTGAGAAACTGAGAATATGAGATCCATCAATATCAACACTATTATGTACGTATGCTTAATACAAGGTACAAATGGATACATGAATCTAGCTCCTCCATTCATGAGTTACGTTTGAAGGGGAGCAATCACATTGAATGGAGAGCACAAAGGTAGACGTGTCATGTTGTGGTTCTTTGACAACGAAATTTAGGTCATTTTGGACTATCATTTTGCTTAACTTGTGGTTAAAACACGTATGTTAAGTGTCCATACATATATTACATCACTCTATTTATGTTGTGAAGGGTTTTAGATGCGTGTAAGCGAAATTTCAGAAACAATTTCTTGCATCTAAACATGAATCTAAAGCATTCTTGATCAGAGACAAAATTAGGGTTAGTAGAATACCTCTTGATGCATGATTAGGGTTCTTCCTTCGAGAGATAAAGCCTCAATTGTGACTTCTCTAATCAGTCCACACGAGCACGGGATCTGGATCTCCTTCGCTTTCGATTGCTAGATCAAAGTGCCAAAGACTAGAAGAAAAGAGGAAGAAGAGAGTTTTTTCTGTTTTACGTAAAAGTTATGAAACCCTAACTCCCTTCTTTCCTGTAAAGGCCTTATATATTTATTTCTCCAAATAAATATATCCTTTTCTTATTGGGCTGATGTTGGACCTCATAAAAACAGGCCCAAACCTAAGTGAAGGGAAGCCCATCGCCCAAGCCCTCAGTAGTAGCCAGTTCCGAAGATCTCGCATCACATTAATGCCTCTAACGGCACTGTAGCAACGGGATAGTCTTCAACGCCCAAAATCGTAACTGCATGCGGGATTTCCGGGATTTGGCCATAAAGTCAGGTGAGATCTTAGGGATTTCTTCATTAATGGGCAACGGCTAGTTTGAGGAAGGCATCGCTATAAAAGGCAAGGAAGACACTCAAAGCAAGGGGGATCAAGACAACAATCAACACAACTCTCGACACACAACTCTCTACGCCCCAAAAACACTCTCAATTTCATATGTTCTTGCTATTTCTTTTGTTCTAAGGAGAAAGACGATCTTTTGTATCAATCCAAGCGTTCAAGCAATATACACACGAGCAATACAAACAATCCTAAGCATTCTTCACATTTCCTTACGTTTATTCAATTTATGTTTGTTATTTCTTCTCGATTTACATCTTATTCGTAACTTGTAACGCGTTGTGACGACTTTGTGACTAGGGTTCCCTCATCATAGCGAAGTAACACGTTTATGTGGTTAATTCGCCCAAAACAGCTGACTTTCAGCCCACTGATCCAGCCCATCAACTCAATGTGTGTGACCTCATAGGACCCAATTATAATAGCTATGGATTAAACTATTTAATCCATTAATCGTAGTTGGTTTCTAGCAAAACACTACGACTCCTAAAATAACCGGATTGAATCTCTCTATCAACTGTCCTATTCCATGTTCGGTAATTGCATCTTTTATTAAAGGACACAATTCCTTCATGTTGTACTCATGGCAATTCATTAATTCAAATATCTTTTCGTCCAAAATGGTTGTTTTGTATACGTCTTTAATTGTTCGTGTCACATTATACTTCTTATTTCCAACTTCCAAGTTGTTGATCGTTCAACATTCTTCTTCCTCACCTCATTCTTGACAAGTTGTCCAAGCTCATTCAACTAGGACATGAGGGCTTGGTTTGGCGTTACACTTTTCTAATCGGGCCTCTTTTGCTCTAACAACAAGTTTGTCTACTATATTATATTGTTGTTCCCATAGTAATGTTAATTGTTGTTACTTGTAACAATTACCCTTAAGCTCTTCTTCTTAAACTTAAAACGATGTATCTTTCTTCTTCAATTGATGCTTATAATACTCTAGAACTCCTAAATAAGGGCCCCCCTTTGATCATTGCTCTCCTTTTTCTCTTATCCAGGCTCTTCCATCTCTTTCTAAACTCCTTTAGTTCAACCTATTTGCAAGTTGCAACAATCACCGTTAAGCTCTTCTTAAACTTGAAACGTTGAGTGTTTCTTTTCAATGGATGTTTAGAATCTTCTTAAACTCCTAAGAGCACCCCTTTGATGATGGCTCCTCTTTTTCTCTAGTGACCCTTTCATTTCTTTTACACTCCTCTACTTTAAATTAAAAGTCTTATCCTTATTTATTTAGAATTTCATGATCTAATCTTTATTACTTCGTCCCAAGAAATGACATACTCTACACCCCGGTAGGGCAGTTAATGCTTAAGAAATAAGAATTGATCAAAAGCTGATAACTACATCCCGTTCTATCGCGGCCGAGACGCCGCTCGAGTGCGCCTGCGCCTTGGCCTTTGCCTGAGCGCTGTCTTGCCTTGTTTCCCGAATTCGCGATGATGCCTTGTCTCGGTACATTTCTCGAGTCCTCGTTTATTTAACAACATCGTTATTATCACCAGATTTTAGGATTAATAATATGATTATTATAAGGATTTATGATCTTAAAAGGTTATCAAAGGATTAATACTGATACATTTCCTTAAGAGGTTTGAGGGCAATTTCTAGCTTTCAGATTAAGAAAATGAGAGATATTAATTTTTTACTTGATCATAAATCGAACCCGACTTCAGTGTAACTTTGATGTTGTTGAATTGCCGTCCAGGTCATTTCTCGATTTTCGTGTCAAGGGTCTTAAGGTAAGTGGATGGTTTTCCTTTTTCCTTACTCGATACTCATGAAATTGCTTTTTGTTATCGAATTAAATGATGAGAACGAACTTGTTTGCTAATAATTGAATTAGGATTATTATGGTTACAAGTAATGAGCATTGTTATTATTTATTAATTATTATCATATATGTTAATACTTGAACATAGGTGTCCGATGATGTGTGACCTTTAATTATTTGAAGTCTCGTTTTGAGATTTTGCTCTAGATTAGTTTTAAGATATGAATAGGTGGATTAGTAATCCAATGTTTCTTTATAAAGTATTAGGAGGTATATTTATCTATGGCGCTTGATATTGGGTCATGACGACTCTGCCTTTTCTTTGAATAGAAAGACTATAAGTTCTTGCTAAGTGTTGGAACTTTGTTTCCTTATCTATTGGTTTTGTTCCTCATTATAGTTTGTCTCAATCTAGAAGTCACTAAGTGAAGTGTAATGATTTATAATTAATGAAAGACTAGTGTCTTGTGCATAGTAATTTATGAACTCAAGGTGATTAGTACAACTTGGAAATTCACTCTGGATCCACACTATTGAACGATAGTCTTTCTAATCTGAATGCATACTCGAATTGTTAAAATGCCTATAATATGACAAAATGGGTTAAGGTGTATAAGCCTCCTGTTGGCCACCTCCCTGTCAATATCTTTGTGTTATGGGGAAGCTTTTCAAAGTATTACCTGAATAATTAAGTTTCCAACAAATCCTTAAACACAATTCTTTTCTTGGATGTTATCTTCAAATAATGTCCTATTCCCAAAGAAGCTTTGCCTTTCTTCATTAGCCTTCGTTGCTAAGCCAAACACCTAGCCTCTCGCTCAAAAGGTTGTTTCGCTCTCGCCACGATGAACCTAAATTGACGTGCACCTAACACTTATCATTTGGTTTAAGGTTGTTGCTACGTTTGACCTTTTATCATAACCCACATCTTATTTTCCCACTCGTTTAGTCTCACATTAGACTAACATCCTTTCTTTCATTTCCAACTCCATTGGTTGGTATTTCTTGCCTCTTATGGAAATATCAGATTGAAAAGGGAAGTCTATCAAGGAGTAATTGAAGACTCAGAATCAGCTGGAAGGATTGAAGGAAGGAAGAATGCAAGACTTTTAAAATATTTTTCTTGTTTTGTGGTTCCACATGGTTTCGCCTCTTTCTGAGACTTTTATTTCCGCTGCAACACTCAACTTTTATACAAGCAACAATTGGGGAAGTAAGAGCCTTTGTAATCGAATTTGACTTTTGTTATATATTAAATATTATGAATCTATTTTCCGTTGTCCATAGTGTTATATTACCCAGCCTTAAACGACTTTCGATGGTGAAATCCGAGGTCATTGGCTTTTCATGATCTTGGGCCTATTCTCCATGCATGAGTTGGTTTTAGTAATAAAGAAACTAAGATGAATCCATATTGGGAAGGTCTCAGTTACAAAAGAGATTGAGATGCACATCATCCATTATGTTATCAAAGTGTTTTCTAGGATTGCTACATTCCATTCAATGTGTTTTCCCTGATGTTCTCCACTTTGTCCAATGATACTTGTTTTCACTTGAAAAACTTAGAAGGTATGCTCAAACTAGGCATCAAATCATTTAATACTTATCATCACAAAAATCTTAGGTAACTAACAACATACATGTTATTTATCACTGCCATAAGAAATCAGTCATTTGTACTAATTAATGCTCCATTCCCTCTCCCCGAATATGCATCATTCTCTTTCTAGACCTACAAAACTACACATGTGACTCTCTTAATCCAACTTTGGAACCTAAGTTAGAAAGGAGTCAAAGGACACAATGTCGATAACAAAAAGAGAGCCTACATTCATATGGCGATATATACTCTCCGAGCACCAAGCAAATCAAAGTCGATTACGTGCTCTCTAAGCAATTCAAGATTGAAGTTTCTATCCTCATTAAAGATAGAATTTTTGTTTATTCTTCTATAACTTTTACGGAGTAATATTTAATAGACAATAAATAAACTAAAAAATAGTAATAATAAACTTATAAGAAAATACCATACAACATTAATAAAAATATAAAGTAACAAAATGCCTAAATTTTATACCCACACTGCATACATGAGTAAAATACAAAATTTGGAAGTCAGAAGCCGCAAGATAAAAGTATTATATAGTGATTGCTAAAGCACAATGTGATATTCGATATCTTAGCAAGTGAAGGTTGTATATATATGCATGTGACTATATGTGATTTTTAATTATTCAAATAAGAAAAAATGAAAAAAGTTGCAGGGTACAAAGTGGACAACTCATGTGCATCCATGTGCTGTTGAGGCTAGTGAAAGCAAGCAATGGCATCCTCGTTCACTTGTTTGTATACTGTGAAGGATGTATGCATAATGGATGTGAGTCAACTCAATAAGCGGTGAATTTTAGATCTAGCTAGTTCGTTTTTCCTGGTCAAGTCTTAGATTCAAGATTCAGGTGTTTTTATTTTTTGAGATGAAAATCAAGCTAGATCATATCACGGAAAACAAAATCACCATCCCAATAATGATACAACCTTCACTTGATTCAAATAGTCATATTCATTACTAGGACTAGTACTAAGCCTAACCCTTAAGTGATCCACTTTGAGAATTCCGGTGGGTCGAGAGAACTAGATGACGTATGAGGGTAAATTTAACCATTTATTATATAAGGTCGTGATCCACCTTTCTACCCAAACGCTTAAGCCAATAGGTAGGGGCTTTACCATTCCTTATATACTTGTGAATTTCCTTACTCTTTGTCCGATGTGAGAACATTTCATCCCAACACGCCCCCTCAAGTGATAACTAGCTTGACCTAGTTAGCACTTGGAGAAAGTGGTCTAGCATCTCATTCTCTTAGTAGCTAACCCAGAGAACGGGCGGTGACATCTCAATCGCTTTTTAGCCAACTCGAACCCAAAGAACGGGCGGGTAGCTCATTTTGTTAAACCCAACGCCAAATAGCCAGGGAAAAATGGACCCGGACCGGACCTGCTCTGATACCATGTGAGAACTTCTGTGGGCTAAGAGGACTGGACAATGTGTCGGGGTAAATTTAACTATTTCGTATATAAGGTCGGTAAAAAATTTAAATTTGTCAAAATTCTATAAATAGGACAAGGAACGGTAAAAATTTGAAATTTGTCAAAATTCTATAAATAGGTGATAGGCTACTAGACCAATACCGCAAGTGTACGGGTCGCGTAGTACCAAGGTGTCGATCTCTAGGACTTTAGTTGAGTTGATTGAACCGACAATCTTGTAGCTAGGCAAAAATGTGGCAATTAAGGATGGAAGAAACTTAAACTAATCAACTAGCAAACAAAGAGAACAAGCAACAAGATGATGCAAATATGAATAAGGGAAAAAACAATCATAGAGTCTAAATACTCACACTATGGATCTAAGCAACACTTTGAAAGCATACAAGAATCTAGATCAAATCATGGTTTGGATGCGTCTACCTAGAATCATTGTCTAATCTTATCGAATCAAACAAATCGTACCTAGAATATGATAATCATCCACTTTCGTGGCTTGATCCAAGACTAGGCCCTTTAGGCTCAATAAGGGCTCAATCGGTTCAAGCCCTCATCCACCGTCGTGGCTTGAGTGAGCTCGTCTAACTCAACCCTCTATCGGTAGGTCAACCTCTCAGGGGGTGTTTGTTTAGTGGGAATCAGGAATGAAGGTATGGGTTTGGGAATGAAAACCCCATACTTGTTGTTTGGTATGTTAATATTGGATTTCCAAACCCATACCTCAAACCCAATAAGTATGGGGTTCTCATACCCTACCTATATCATGGGTATGAGATTGAAACCCAAATTCAACACATAACAAGTTAATTTTTTCATCAACTACCATTTATCATTAATCATTAATGACTCTTAGATAATCTATTTAGTAAGTTTTTACAAGATTTCAATTTTTTTTATCTCAATAAGAAATTTAATTTGTTCCCAATTTTTTAACCAAACACATGACTATAAGTATGGGTTTCCAACCCCATACCAACTCAACCTCATACCTTGTCTCATTCCCATACCCGAATTTGTACCAAACGCCCCCTCAAGAGTTCCCAAATCAATTCTCATTTCTAAGGGAAATCAATCAATCAATCCTATGGTTCAAGCTAAGGAAGAGGTCTCTCAACACAAGTCCCTAACCTATCTCCCTATTGACAACCTAACCTCTCGGTTCTAATCATCAACAAGTCTCAAATCACAATCAATTTGGCATTAGGCACATAGGATTGATACAAACCACAATTCAAATCTCAATTCAAGCAAGCATTCAAAGCACTACCTAGAACCCATAAGGTTTTCCTCAAACCCTAGGATTTAGGAACCTAGCTAAACATGGCAAACAAAGGAAATGAAGAAGAGAGAAGGAAATCCATACCAAACTTCATTCAATTGATTGAAAAGAGGGAAGAATCTCCAACACTTTCTCCAATTCTTCACAAGAGACTCAAGTTTTAAAATGGAAAAAAGTCCCCAAAAGGGGGAAAGAAGATTGAACCCCAAGGGGAAGAAGAGGTATTTATACAACCCTAAAAGGAAAAGAGGGCTAAAAGAGGAAATCCCGAGCGCCGCGGTGTGACCCCGGGTCCGACCCGGCCCGTGACCCGGCCGGGTCGAGGGCTGGAAACCGCCAATGCGGAGCAAAAGAGGTGACCCGGGCCACGACCCGGGCCGTGACCCGGTCGGGTCCGGGTCTAGAAACTCGGCCGCGCTTGGTTTTAGCAAGAAATGGGGGACCCGGGCTGTGACCCGGCCCGTGACCCGGCCGGGTCACACTACCCTGGCCACGACCCTGGCAGGGTCGCAGCCGGGGTCAGGGCCTTTTTGCCCCGGGAGCCGCTTTCTTGCTTCGTCGCTTTGCTTTCTTGGCTCGACTTTTGGCTTGCTTCTTTTGGCGTCTTTTCGGCCCTCTCCTTGACTCCGTCTTTGAGCTAATGTCGTCTTCTTAAGCTCCTCTTGATCTCCCATCACCAAAACTCTTCCATTTTCACCTAAAAACGCACAAACAAGGCGTAGAGTCCGAACGAAGACACTAAACCGAAAACAACTAAAATACTAGCTTAAAAGAGAGAAAAGCGAACCAAAACCAAATGAAACATGACCTAATATGCACTCTAAGCATGAGCTAGATGCAAGCCATCAATAGGATGAAGAGTAATTTTGGAATGCTCACAATTGGCCTCTTTCACTTTAAACCACTTACAAATGTGTTATTATGAGTGACATGTTAATCGAGATTCACCGGCTTCAAGAGAAGAATATGCTCCATTCGACCCGAGCCCCTGGTTAGAGGTACTTATTACTAATCACAATTTTCATTTCAAGTAATTTTTAATTGAAATAAATTTAGTAGTGAAATAAATGACTTAGTAATTGAAATTTGTACTAGTTGTTTGACATTATGATCCATAGTAGTTATAATTCGCATTACACTGTAATTAAATTTTATTAGTCGTCAACTAATTAATGAAAGTGAGTTAAATGAACAATAATAAAGACAGTATTATGAAACATCATGTAATATAAAAGATGAATTCAAACAAGATGATGATTAAGGTATAAATAAAACTAGTATCTTAACTTAATGAACTAGGTTCTTTTTAAGATTAGTCTTTGACTAATGAATACGTTCTCAAATATAATTTTCACCAGTAGAGTTGGAGAAAAAATGCTCACGAATTTTAATTAATGGCCTAAATGTGTCTACCTATTAAAATATGAATTAGAGATTATACTTGAGTAATTAAAATGATAGTGAATGCAAGTGATAAAATTTTAATTAAATCTAACAAATTATTTTATATGACTATTTTAGTTTATATACTATCTCTCAATTCTCTCTTGTACATCTTCTTTGTTTTAGTCTTAACTTTTGTTTAACTACTATGAATGAGGAAATTATAATTTATATTGATTTTAATATGTACTTGTGTATGTTTTTATTATATTTAGTTCAATTATGTAATAGAGCCATAAAGATAGTAGGAATGAAAAAATAGTAAGTTTATCTTAAACCCTAAACCCTAAATCCTAGTGATTACACATATTTGTCGATTTTTTTTCATATGTCTTTGTGATTTGTGTATTGACAGAAGCAAGGAATAGATTTCACACAAATTTTTGAGAACAATTATGAGTGGGATAGTAAAGAAGAAGCGATTCAATGGGCAAGAGACTTGGTTGGACCATATAATATTGATTTGACTGTCATGAACTCAAATCAAAGAATGTTGAAACTAGGTTGCGACCAAGCTGGAAAATCCAGATCTGATTCGGAAGGGGGACATTCAAAAAAGTGTGGTTTCAAATTTGTGTTTATGGGCCGACAAGATAAGTTTACAAGCTAGTGGACGTTGAAGTTGGAGCATGGCTTCCACAACCATGATCTTTCGACTAGTATGCTTGGGCATGCATTTTGTGGGCGCATGACCAAGGATGAAGAGGAGATGATACGAACAGGATCAAGTATTTTTGCGCCCCCAAGGTCCATCTCGAAGTGGATAGTAGATATGAGTCCGAATAATGTAACGTTGACGAAGCAAATTTCAAACTACAAACAGAAACTGTTCTTGGCGGACCGTGGTAAGTTGAGCGTGTGTCAATATATGGACCGTACGTGGTAAGCAACAATTGTTCTTCCTCTGTAAAGATAAGGTGATTTTGTTCGTTCAAAAATGCAGGTGATTTTTTATTTTTATTTTTTTAATATTTAACGGAGAACTGTACAAAATGGATGGAATTGGAGTTTATGGGTAATTTAGGTTACGGTTAGGACTTTTTCAATACCTAAGGGGCACCAAAAAGAATAACTTTTTTGTCTGGGCACCAAGAGGAAGTCCAAACCTCATGGGTACCAAAAGGAAAATCCATTAAAAAAATTGACATGCTTGAGATTTTGTTAGTTTCATTTGGAACTTACAAAGCATGATTTTTTCATTTTCATGTAGCAACTCATATATATTCGTTTGTAATTTCCACGAAACACCTTCCTTTTCATTGTTCTCGCTCTTTAGTATAGGGATGTGCAGCGGGTCACCCTTAATCTGAAGCGACCTCATAAGTCATATAATTTCCATTTACGGATAATGTTAAAAAATAATAATAATTTATGTTTAATTTTATTTTCTTTGTTTGGACTATGAATTGTATAATTTTCTTATTTTACTATGTGAGACTTGTTTCAATAATTTTATTGCATTGGATGTTAATAAAATATTCTTATACAACCATAAAAAAAATTTATTGTTTTAAAAACAACATTGTTATGTATAATTATATAATCAGGTCAAACGGGTTTTACGAGTCAACCCGTGACCCAATCCGTAAAACCTGTAACCCGTAACGGTTCACAGGTTGGGTCTCGGGTCACATCATTTCCATTTACGGACAACGGGTCGACCCGTGGGTCGACATTGTTAGGAATGAAGATAAGGAGTGGGTTATGTGAAAGCAGATTTGGGCCCAATAACGTGGATCAAAGTTGATTGGACGTTGGGCTGGCCCATTTAAGTCTATCACAGGCCCAACTATGGTTCTGGAATAACCTTTCGTCATCCGTTAGATAGTTTCCCTTCCACCGCTATCGTTGAAGTCTCCGATCTCTTGCTGTCTGTTCTACTTCCGCCCCCCTCTCGGATTCCCATCGGACCTAGGTAATGTGAATTTTTACTATAATCGTTTGTCTTTCACCTTCCTTGCTTTCTGTTGTTTCAATATTGCTCTCGTTCGTCTGTGTTGTAGTTCTTAGGAAATTTAAAGATCCAAATTTCATCGTTTTGAACTTGTCGCTTTGAATTGAAATTAAACATCCAAGTTTCGTCGATTTGAGCTTGTCGTTCTCAATTGAATTAAAAGGATCCAAATTCGTTGTTCTTAATATCTATAAGTGATCATGTTCAGATATATTTCTCCAGGAATTAGTGAGCTTTAAATCCTTAGGCTGTGTGAAGCTCGTAGGAAATGTTTCCCTTGAGTTTACTGGATTGTTTATATCTGATATGCAAGCTTGTATATGGCTCTATTTTGACCTGTGTTGACTCCATACTTATAAGCTATTAGTATTACTGTGTTTTGCTCAACTGATCCGTAGCAGACCTGATGCAATCATTTGATTTGCTTGTGTGTAATTTGGAATTGGCTTTGAAAAATCTCAGCGAGGCTTAAATCGTTGGTCATTCAGTGGATGAAGTGTTTGTGGATGTAGTTCTTCATGTGCAGAGAGTATTCTTGTGCTGATGTCTCTGATGAGTAAATTGTGCAGGACTCTGTTGTAACTTGTAATATAAGTTTTTGAAGTAGTTCCTCTACAATTAGATGGAGTAACATTTCAAGTATGTGAAGCTTAATCGTCTGTCCTGAAGCTTGTATTTCTGCATTCAGGAGTGATAATGAAGATCCGTTCGTCTGTTAAGAAGATGTGTGAGTTTTGCAAGACCGTGAAACGTAGGGGACGGGTATATATACTATGCACCGCCAATCCCAAGCACAAGCAGAGACAAGGCTTCTCAACGTTTGCCCATGAAGGGCCCCTCATCTCCATGTAAAATACCTCTCAACCAATTTCTTCTTCTTTTTTACTGTCTTGTTTGTTGCACTATTTGCTGTGTTTCCCTTTCCCTTGGAATCAGATGTGAATCCTCAACATGTCATGGCCTTTTTATGCTGTTTTTCTTTCATCCTACTACTTTCTTGGGCCATCCAAATAGCCAAACTGCTAATGTAATAATGTCATGTTCATGTTTCGGCTTTTATAAAGTACCTAGTAGCTAAGAAACAAGTTCTTCATGCTCCTGTGATTCCTTTTTGGCACATTTAGAGCCTGCTAGTGCTTATTCGAGATAGGACTTTCACCCCGTTTACATTTATGTATTCCCAGGTGTGCTTATTACCTGAAATATTTTCAGCAGTCTTTGGCTTATTATCTTTAGCAAAAGATTGCAGTTATGTGACATTGGTCTTTCTGGTTTTCATTGCTTAAAGTCTTAAACCTTATTGCTAGTGAGATTAATGATATGATTCATATAGCAGCCACTGGATTACTAAGTTCAAATATTGGCATGGTGATTTATCTAAAATCAAAAGAAAAGCTAGAATGTTTCATCTGACATGCTGTTTGGTGTGTACCGTAGACCCACAGAGATTGCATCAAAGCAACAAGTCTCAAGCACGGAAAATGTTCAAGTAGGTTTGGCATCTCTTGTGCCCAAAAGGCAATATGCTCCAGTTTTGCTTGGTTGGAGAGCTGGATTGGCTTCTCTTCTCTCTAGGAAGAGCAATTGATCGCCACGAGTAGTCTGACTGCTGGGAACATTTCAAGTGTCAAGCAATATCTTTCTATATTGATAAAAAGCCGCTGGATTAGTGTGTAGAAGTTACGACTACTTCCAGGCCATAGGTGGCGTGCTTATCCTGCGAAATCAAGTTTATCCTTGTTTATGCTGGAGATTAGATATTCAAAAAGAGTTGGTTTTGTTGTTTGAACAGGAGTTACTGTTTTTTGTTGGTTAACCTTGACAATGATTGACAGCAAACATTAATGTATTTTCATTAGCAGGAGTTTTGCTTTATCAGTAGTATACTTATTATGTAGCCGGCCGTCTTTGTCTAACAGTTTCTCTGTTTACAGCTTGCTAGATTTGAAAGGCCTATTTGATTATTTGTAATCTTTTTGGCTTTGGTTTGTCTATAGCAAAAGAAGCTTACAAATCCGAAATTGGAATTACAGAGTTGGCTAGCTGGTAATGTCTCACTATCAATGGTGACTACTGACTGGTGCTCTGGCCTCTGTAATCTCTTTCGGAAAGGAATCATTCATTCTTGCCTCTAGCTATTAAGGAATTGGCAGTTGGCAAACTTTGGACGTTATTGTGCAATTGATGTTTGTGAATCCTGATGATGATGGATGAAATTTTGAGAAGTTATCAGTTCGTTGGAAGTTTCAACAATCTTGTCATCTACTATTTGGAATTAATCAGTCTGGCGTAGCTGTATTTATTTAGAATTAATTAATCAATTTTTAAAAGTGATATAGTAGCATTAATTGTCTCTCAAGATTTTAATTCCTACACGAAACAATTAAAAATAGCTCAACTCCACTTGAATTTGATGGAAATCGAAATCAAAAGGTAACGTTACGGAAATGAGCGTGGATTGTGATGTCAGATTTGGGTCTATCTAACAAATATGCTTTGCTTTTTCAGAAGTGAAGGCCAATCACATTCTACAATTTCCCAAACAATTTAACGTCCCAATTTCCAACGATGCAAGTGGGGGGTTTCCGTTTCGCCTAAAATTTTCATTATCCCAACGCTGCAGTTGCAAAATCTGCTTTACCAATCCCATAAAACCCTAAACTAGAGTTAAAACCCTATTTTGTAGGCTGCTGGATCTCTGGAGCAATTGAAATCATGCCCTTCCGTTCTTTTGCTGCTTGGATCAACAGCCTCCTCTCTTGCATGGGGTATGTCGTCATGTATGCCCTCACATTTTAAGCATCATTCCTGTTTTTTTTGTATAGGTTCGTATGAGTTTGATTGTGTTTCTCAGTAGTTGCTGTTGTTGTTTCTGCTGTGAAATTGAAACAAAGTTGTTCACTTTCATTTGTTAATAGTTGGCTTTCTGCATTCCTGAACTGCTTGTTGCTTGTTGTGTACATGAGATCAGTTCAATATCACAATTGTTGCTGTTGCTGTTGTTGTTTCTGGGTTTGGATTTCCTCCATTGCTATACTGTTCATTTTTTATGAAGTTGCTACTGTTCAAGTTCAGCACGTGCTTACTAGGGACTTCTCTGCCCTGTTACTTGACTAATTCTGGTTATATAGATCGAGTCTGGAACAAATCCAATATCAGCTGATTAGATCGAGTCTGTTATACATCACATTGTGAAACTAGTGACTCACATCTTGCAACAACAATGGCTCAGTGATAGTTTGAGGGTATCTTGATTGTGGAATTGTGAACTCAAATCTGTTTCTTAAGTACCTACCGATTTAGCAAAAAGGATACCGAATCTGATCTATGATGTCCTTCCGATGTTAAGAACCTCATCTTTTATTTGCAAAGGCGTGCAATAGTCAAATGCATCGGTCAGTCTTATATGGTACCTACGAGGATTTTGAACTGTTATAACGTCGGTTGAGGGTGTGAGTGTGTGATTTAATATCGAATCCTGGCTTTAATGTTCTTCTCCCCAACTATAACTACTGAATGTTGGGTTTGTGAACTTTAGTATTGCAATTTCAGTAAGCTTAACTATTTTCCATATCACCACTATTATAAATGTAAGTCGATTGAGGGCTTTAAGTGCTTGAATCTAATTCATACATACTTCGTATGACATTTCCCTTTAAAACTAAATCAAATTCTTGCATGAGTACTCATCAGTTTGGTTCCTGGCAGAGCAGAGGCTGTTTTGGAAGCTGTACAAAACCTGCAAATCTCCTCCTCGTGCAGGAGAGATCAGGAGGAACGCGTTATCCCATTGACAAGTCCAGTATGTCGGATGGTTTTTGGACGAGCAGTGCCTATGACATAGACGTTAACTCTGCCGTTCTCTCTCAGAGAAGCCTTTCTGTCCTGAGCACATCAAACCAAAGCCTTCCATATGATTTTGAAAATAAGCCCACAAATGGCCACTCTGAGTACGTAAATCATGGTAATCATCTATATCCTCTGAGTTCTGATGTGCACTATTTCATCTTAAATAAGTACCATGTTTCAAGACTAATCGTATACTGTGGCAATGCACAACTTGTATGTTCTCTGCTGCTTATGGTGTCATAGGTCTTATACTGTGGAACCAAACTCGTATCCAGTGGATTGGCGAAAAGAAGCAATCAAATCGATCTCACAAGCCCAGGGAACGTTGCATAAGGTGTTTATCCTTATTTTTGGTTTGAGAAGCCATTTGAATCTATAATGCTTTTTCATGAGTCTCTAAGTGGTATGTAATATTGCATTTCCTACAGTGTATGTGCAACATATGATGGATTGCTTGGAACAAAGCTGGCCTTTCGGAAACCAATCCCTCTCGCTGTGAGTCCATTAGTTTCTATATTTGTCTGTTTTTTTTTTCCTTGGGTAAAATTTCGGTTCCATTTGAACTTGGAATGCAATTAATTATGGCAGGAAATGGTGGAGTTTTTGGTAGATACATGGGACGATGAAGGGCTATACGGCTGACGGACTGAAAGTGTGAAATCGACTTGCAAAAAGTAACAACACCAACTCAGAACATCAGCAAGTTTGAATGAGGGTATAGCTCTTGTGTATAGACCTTCCTAATGGATTCTGATCTCTCAATCTGGTTCAATTGTAATGGTTGCTATAAACTTATGGCTTCTAAATGTACCAACCATACTCAAAGCATGAAGAAATTTGTGGAAATGAAAAAGTTAGAGCAGATTTTCATCACCCTTTTGTCAGCTGGCTTTTTTAAGCTAAAGCTTGCATGCATTAGCAAATTTTGGTGATTGATACAGTATAATTCAATATAGACATATGCTTTTGAGCTCCTAACTTTTGTTGTGACTTGTGAGTATAAATTTTAACTTCTGCTGAATGATTTCTAGGATTTCTATTGATCTGACCCATCATTAGAAAAGTTGAATATGCTAATATGTTAGATGAGTTCTTGTTATACCGTTTGTTATGTAAAGACATACATAAAACACTTTCCATTCCATAATTCCATTGCATTAATCACAAGTAGACCCCAAATTTTAAAATGAACAATCAAACCTCAATTCCATCGCAGATTGCAGATTTCTTAATCATTCGTCATCAACCAGATGACAGATGATACTAACGTATCTTATCTGATTTCCCATCAGTCTCTCAACCAAATCTGTCTGTTTGTCGCCTAAATCACAAAGTAAGGAAAAAGAAATATATAATTAAGATGAGTGCATGTTCATATGATTAACTGACTAAAGAAGACGAGAGGAGTTTGATTCCTCCCAGCAACCCTACACCTTATTCATTGAATATTATTCATATAATGTATTTCTTATATATCAAATGGGTTTTATATTCATGCACCATATCTCTGGTTCCCTTCATGTGTACATAGATAATATATTGGTTGGCCATTTGTTTTTTGGAGTATTCTTATAAAGAGTTCAGAAAGGATGCATCATCAAATTCAAATGCGTTTAACTTTCCTTAATACAGTACATCTTATAGTATATATATATTTGAGGAGCATATATATATATACAGTTAGCTACGTCACGAGCTCATGGACTTTGAACTTAGCTTCCCAGGGAAATTAGACTCCATAATATGAACACAACTGATCAATTTCGCACCATCAAACTTTGATTCTTCCACAAAATTGACCTTATTTTAACAGCCATTAATGAAGACATAAGTACGCTTTAAATTCAAGCAATCATGTACATGTAAAACATATTCACAATATATATAA
Source organism: Polygonum aviculare (assembly GCA_934048045.1). NCBI lineage: Eukaryota > Viridiplantae > Streptophyta > Magnoliopsida > Caryophyllales > Polygonaceae > Polygonum > Polygonum aviculare. The sequence continues at coordinate 19,492,218 of OW204031.1, forward strand.
AAAAAAAAAAGAATTCAAATCCCTGGGATAGGTGGATATTCCTCTTAGTCCTGATTTGTATAGTTAGAACATCAACATCAATCTAGACTGCAATCATTCATGGACCCATCATCTAGCTTAATCAACGTACCCAATTACTTTAGTTACGTGTTTAAGTTGGCCATTATATGATATACACTCTAAATCCCACAAACCAGATACGTAAGTGCCAACAAAAAATCCTCCTACTTATATATTAATGTTATTTTTTGTGGTTGCTAATTGATATGCAATCAGTATGTATTAGTATTGTTGATTAGCAATAATTCTGATCGAATCAATTAACCAGTATATTGAATAGACTGAAAAAGAAAGGCAAGAAAAGTTGTTGATGGTCTAAATCAATTAACCACCAAGCTGATAACACCTAGTATGGGTCTAATCTTGGGACTATATACTATGAACTTTGACAATAAATTATCAATTCAATTTACTTTTACAAAACCTTCTAGCTAATCCTACCAATTTGTAACGCTATGATTTTTGGTGATCAGTGTCTAATCGTTTTACTTGATTTTTTTCCTCAATAATTTATTATATTCCGTATTTCCATATTATTGGATTTCAAAAAAACAAATTGCTTTATGTTGCCTCTTTATCTCTCTTAAATAAGGTTTTGGCGGATCAATTACTCAATTTAATACATTACTGTAATAGATTTGATTATTTTTTCACAGCCTATTAAGTTCCATCAATGACGACTTTTGTTACTACCTCCGTCCCATAATGTTTGTCCAAAAGGACGGTTTTTGCGGTTTTTAATGAAAGGTGTAAAGTGGTATTGGAAAGTGAAAAAGTAGAATAAAGTGAGTAAGAGATATGATTTAATAGGGGTACTTTTGGAAATTTATAGGGGATAAAAGTTGAAAAGAGATAAAGTAGGTGGAAAAGTTGGATAATGGAGGTAAATGTAGAGATTGAATAGGGGTAAGATTGGAAAAATTTATTGATATAAAAGGAAAGTGGACAAACATTTTGGGACGACGGAAAAGGAAAGTGGACAAACATTATGGAACGGAGTGAGTATTAAACTAGAAAGCTTGTCCTGTCCCGATGGATAAATTGGTTTGTAGTAATTTTTTTGGATGTTATGACATGATTAATCAATACTTTAGTCCATAATCTCAACATTTAATTCATATTTGTCCCTAACCTAGAATGAGCTAAAAAATACTCCCTCCGTCCCTAAAAGATTGTCCGCCTTTCCTTTTTTAACGTCCCGGAAAGTTTGTCCACCTTTAATACTTTCCACTTATATCACATATTTTTTCCCATTTTACCCTCATACAACCACAAATTTCACCCTCAATAACCATCAATATCTTTTTCTCCCTCATCCCTTCTCTCTCTCGAACTCACTCACCTTCATAACTTACATGTAGCAGCAAGCCAACAACAACCCATCTTTCTAAAATTACTCCTCCATTGATGAAAATACCCAACCTATGATTTTAAAACAACTCCTTTGCATCATCAATGTCTCAGTTTACTCCAATATATTTTATTAGCCCAACTTACGTTTTTTTCTTTGTTTTTAATCTACCCATTTTTGCTACCTGTACTCCCATTTTTCCAATTCCAAGCTCCCAATCTCTGATTTTCTTAGGTGCTCTTCAAATTGGCTTTCATGTCTTCACTACTTCACTAATTTTTCAAATAATCTATCACCAATTTTATTGAGATCTAGGGCAAGAATGTAGATCTCAGATTTGACCTGAAAATTCAAGTCTGCCCCACCAGTGAGCTCAAGTCCAGGATTGGAAGATCTGTGAAACCGGCGAGAGAGAGGGAGGATCTAGAGGAGAGGGGAGTAGAAGGGGATGCCGACTATGGTGATGAGGTCGCAGGAGGCGAGGGCGAGGATGCCGGAGCAGGAGACGGAGTCGGAACGGCGAGGTCGAAGCCATCTCCGGAGAGGGAGAGGTTGAGATCGACGGTGGAGGTGACGAGGAGAGTAGCGTCGTAGCCGAGGATGGCGGCGACGGTCGCCGGAGTTCTGGTTCGGTGGTAATAGTGGGAGTTGAAGGGGGTGGGGGGGGAGTTGGACTGAGTAGAGAACCGAGGGCAATAGATCTGGGTGGAATGATAGTGGGGTAGGGATACTATAGTAATTTTGTTTTTGCAAGGAGTCCAAAGGTTTTACTCTTTTAACAAGATGGAGACAAGTGTCCATTGCTATATTTAAACCTCATGAGATCATTACACGTGGTTTTCTTAAAAACTGTGAATTTGGCAAAAATGGACAATCTAACTGGGACAGAGGGAGTAAGATTCTTATTTCTACTAGTTTAACCTGTCGTGCCATGCACGACTCTTTCACTTAAAAATACTAAATTAAATTATACATTTTATAATCAAATATTTCTATGTAAATATAATATATGTTTTATTGTATGGACATGTTTTTTTTATCAAAGTGATATTAGTTTCGAAGTTCATATAACCCAAAAAATATATATATGAGACATAATTTTTTCAATCACTTATATATTTTTATAAAACCAGATTATAAGAATATAAATTGATATTTTACTTATAGTTTTTATCATATATTAATAACGACTATCATAAGTTCAAATATAAAAGTAAACACTTAAAATGTTTCATCAATTGATAAAGTTTATAAAATTTAATAAAAAATGTAGGAAACCACAAATTTACATTTATTAAGGAAATAAGTTGAATCCAATATACAAAGATTTTTCTTAATTTTTTTGTGAAAGATTTTTCCCTATAATGCTTTAAGAATTAATAATTGACAAAAGATTTTTCTTATAAATAGATAAGAAGAAATTCAATAGGGAAAACCCTATATAATGCGAATAATAAAAAAAGTGTTTTTTTATATATGAGGTAGGTTCAAAGTTAATGCGGTGGCTTAAAAACTACCACATGTATTTTTGTATTAGGAAAATAAGGGGCGTTTGTATAACTTGAGAAATATTGTGGGATTATTTTGTATATAAGTACAAATTATTGAAAAAGATCTACGTTATCAAGATATAAGTGAAAATTTTTATTTTGCTAAAAACTCAAGTTTTTATCAAGATAGAAAAAAAACATCATATATGATAGATACAAAGTATAGTTGATTATGTAAATATAGACAATAACTTTAGCTTAAAAATGCTAAATTTATTCAAATAAATCAAATAACAAAGTGACAAAAATATTTTTTCTATTAAAAAATAATTTAAATTTTATCTTAAAATTTATAAATTTAATTAAGTAAATCAAATATAATTAGTTCATAGTAGTTATATTTTGAAAATTCAAGATATATATTAGAATCATGTTTTTCAATTAAGTGATATATTAAAAAAGATAGAATATCTTATAAAAATTCGAAATTTTGAATATATCTTGTACATAAATAGATAATATATAATTTAATCAAATTAATTGAAGTACCACAAACTAAAACTTTTTTATATCAAATATAAGGTGGGTCCATAATCACTTTAGAAAAAATAAGTGATATATTAAATAGATAGAATATCTTACCAAGATTTAAAATTTTGTTCATAAATAAGAGCTTTTTATCAAATATGCGGTGGGGTCAGAATCAACGTGGTGGCTCAAAAACAGAGGCATGTTTTGTTTTTTTTGGGATTTTTTAGAATATTTATATAACAGAGGCATTAATATTTTTATGAAATTAATTGATAGTATATTTCTTTAGTAAGCTCCTCGATAAATTTGGGCATTGAGAACAAATTGATTTTTCTCAAAACAACGACTATTTTTTTTTGGGTTGAGAACAATGCCTCTGTTATTTTGGTTGAGATAGATTAATGTTTATATAGGATACAATTTTAAAGATAGATAATATGGATAGATATATTAGGATAATATGGATAGATAATATGCAAATTTGAAAGACACATATGTAATGTTGGACCATGCAATATCTGGTAATATAGGAATAACATTGTTTTCTTAATATATGTGCAATGTCCAAGTGTTCATGTATTTCGAAACGGAGGGAGTATAATATTGATTAAAAATTATGATCCTAATATCCAAGCTACCATATTTGTAAACCTTTTGCTATTTTAGTTATAGTATTACGATTATTTGTTGCTCACAACTAAGATTTGCTACATAAAGATAATTCTAGATTACATTAATTATCTACACAATATCTCACGTATAAATATTTTTTTGTTTGGTCGAATCTCACGTATAAATATTTACGTATAGAGATTTACCTATTTCACACTTTATTTAGAAAATCAAGATATAAAAATATTACGTACTATATTTTATGGATAGATATTGTATATGGTTTATGTATGGATAGATATTATTAATAAAGTAGTTAATCAAAAAATTGAAAATTTATGTAGCAAAATTATGGTAGTTAATTAAAAGGCTTTAAAAATTATTTTGGTTAAATATCTGGTGGGGCCAGAATCAACGTGGTGGCTCGAAAACGGTCGGCTTTTATAATATATATTGATTATCTTGTATTTATGAAAATGTTATAAATTTTAACTGAATATACGTACATTGAGTATACAATATGTAAGTTGATATATTCTATTTCATTTTTAAATGTTAAATATGTAACATCAAAACAAGCATGTGCTAGCAAGTTAGTATGAATTCGAGCTAACACTTGTTCATAGCCTAAAACAACCATTTGCGAGCGACGAAATAAGCAATTATATTCTTATTTTGTCTTACACGAGGGACCAATACAAATTTCAATTATTTTACTATTTCATTTGCTGATCAATACTCTATATTTCAGAAACTATTCATATATAGAACAACTTCATTCTAGCTAGAAATACTTTGCAATTGAAATACATTTTATAAATAGTTTGTAATTTAAATAAACTTTATAATTTAAATACATATCATAAACAGTCATCTTTTATTCATTTGTCATCAACTTCTCCCATATAACTACAATCAAGCTCGAGATTATTCTGTAAATCTATGACATGCACAATTAACTTCTAAAAAAACAAATGTGCATGTTTGCAAATATTAAAAAAAACATAAAAAAACATGTATTTATTTGACCCAAGGGAATGAAAAAAAGGTGTTGGATTTGAATTGAATTGAATTGAATTGAATTTCTCATAATGTATTGGTAAAATGTTAGCCGGTAAAATTTCATGATTCACACGTATGGTTAATTTGCAATTACAATTAAAAAGCTAAAACCAAAAAAAAGAAAAGAATAAAAGCATGCATTTATTTGACCCAAGGGGGGGGAAATAATGTTGTATAGAAGATAGATAGATAGATAGATAGATAGATGTGAAATAGCCCGACAAAAAAAATATGATCTTTTGTTTGTCAATCAATCTCTAATATCTTGTTAAAAAAATTCATAGATTTTATTATTTCCTGAAATTGGATTTCAACAATAAAAATGCTTCATTATTTTTTTTTATCATCTCTCTAAAATAAGGTTTTTAGCAAAAATAAATACCCAATTTAATACTTCAATTGATAAAATAATTTTATGGAATTGCAGCTAGCTTGCTTGATCCAAACAACCTGGACTAGATGCGGGCCAATTTTACACATAATTTATGGGTTATCGCTCAATTTAGGGGCGGTCAAGCAGTGTCGGTTAACCAATATTTCGGTTAATCAGATATTAGTTAATCAGAAATTCGGTTAATCATATATTAGTTAATCAGAAATTCAGTTACTTAATTATAATAGCTTAATATTCCAAATGAATAAAAAGGATCATACTCGAGCAATCGAATATTGGGCTTGAGTCTACTCAATTTTTATCATATATTCATGCTTTCTTAGATGGACGGCTTTGTGGGTAAAGTTTTAGATAATTGTATTGGTAGTGAAATCAACGGGTATCGCCATTTAAGGAGAAATTCGAGAGGAAAGTGCTCTACTCACTCTGTAGATCAAATTTCAAGATCAACATCCTTATTGCCATCTTTGTTTACCTCTATTGTCGTCGTGACGTTACACATTATGATGACTTCAGATCCACCTCTATTGAATTGATGTTCCCTTAGGAACTGTTCGAAAGCCAATTGATCCCTCGAACTAGTCCTATGGATTTTGATGATGATAAACGTCACAAGGTTAAAAGGTTGAGTGTTGTCAAAATGCTTCAAGAGTAAACAAATGCAACGGGAACAAGAGAACTAAAGAACTAATGAATTAAGGAAGAAACACTAGTCCAAAGGAAATAATGTTCAAGAGGAAGAAATTGGTCCAAAGGGACCAGTGTGTGCTATTAAGTCACACGAGAGAAACACAAAAAAGTCTAACTAAGGAAAGAACAAGTTTTTCCTTATCTTAAAGTTGTGTGTTTGCAACTGAATGTAGTTGTTATTATCTTTAAAAGGATGATAGTACTTAAAGGGAAGAATATCTTATGGATATGGACATGGGTAAGGAGTCTAGAATATAGGATAGAAGATCTTGTTGAAGATATCATTGTGTAGCCGATTTATGGTTGATTATAAGGTGAAAAGTTATTATTTTATGCCAAGAAAATAATATCTTATTGGACGTACTTAACCACCTACTATAAATACTAATAGAAGATTTGGGTTTCGAAAATAGAAAATAAGCACTTGAAGTGATTATGCTAAAGAGAAGAGAAGACTTTATTGAAGAGGAGAAACGACGAATTTAAGGAGTATTTGGAGGCTTCTTAAATTGCCATTGAAAAAGAAGACGTAGCCCCCGAAGAGTTTCATCGTCGTTGATCAAAGGATCGTTAATGTGCAAGGTCCGAGGGAACAACGACGATATGAGGATTTGTTGATTTTGGAGAAAGGCTCGAACTTTCTAAAAATTGAACTTACGGTCAGATTTCTGAGGTAAAATTGGCATACTTTGCATTGTTTATACCTTATAAGGACTAGAAGGTTAGGAAAGTATTCTAAGAGAAGTCTAGTTTACGTTGATATCATACCTCATTCATTTGATCTTAGTGGATGAGACGTGGACTGCCCCTTTAATTTTATCCCGAGTCGAGTAAACAACTGCCGTACGTGGTATTATGAACGAGGCATCCTGCCTGGAAATTAAGAGTGCAAGTAGACAAATTGCATCATCATTCACACAATACTACTACTACATAATTATGTAGATACATACACACTAGTAAAGAATACTATAGTTAAAGTATGTACACTGAATGTTGTCACTTTTAGATCATTCGATCACATTACAATAATATTATAAGCCCACTCACTAGTCCACTACAGCTAGCTATAGCTATAGCTAAAATGTAAGAGTAATATCTTAATGTAAGAGAAGCTTATCTCCTCGCAATTTAAATAATGAAATTATATATACATATATGCCGGACTAAAAATTAAAAGACTTAACTTAATAGCTCTAGATGCAATGATTCATTTAAGGCCGGTGCACTTGGGCGGCGATGTCATTGCGAAGAAAGATTACTTTAGATATCTGGGTTCTATTTTGCAGTCCGATGGGTGTATTGATGAAGATGTTAGGTCTCGTATTCAGAGAGGTTGACAGAAGTGGAGGGCGGCTTCAGGCCGGTGTTCTGTGAGACAAGAAGGTTCCTCTCAAGCTCAAGGGAAAGTTCTACAAGTCTGTTGTAAGGCCGGCAATCCTCTATGGTGCTGAATGTTGGTCGACGACGAAGGCTCAGGAGCAGAAACTCGCAGTCGCAGAGATGAGGATGCTTAGATGGATGTGTGGACACACAAGGATGGATAAGATAAAAAATGAAGAGATCAGAGGCAAGCTCGGGGTGGCTAGCATCGGAGACAAGTTGAAAGAAGGTAGATTGCGATGGTTCGGTCATGTCCAGAGGCGGAGCCTTGATGCTACGGTCAGGAGGTGCGAGCTTTTGGATTTAGGGGCTTTTCGGAGGGATAGGGGTCGTCCGAAGAAGCGTTGGATGGACAACATAAAGCAGGATTTGACCTTGTTAGGGATTTCAGAGAGTTTGGCTCAGTGCAGGGAGTTGTGGAGGGAGAAGATCGATTAGGGTGCTAGATAACTAGTTGGCTTGTTTTCGGTCTTTTTTTTTCTGTATTTTTGGGTTGTATTGGGCGCATTTCATCTAGGTCTGAAATGCCCCCATCCTGACCCCCCAGATCCTGCTTTAGCGGGATTTCACTGGGTATATGTTGTTGTTGTTAGCATAAAAGATAATCAAGAAGAATAAACAATAAGTTAGGAAGCATGTATGTGCTTAATTTGAAGGAAATTACAAGATTAGTGTGAAGTACGGTTCATATATAGAATAGTCAGTGATTAATTGAATGGATGTGAATCCCATTTGGGTCGGCCGTACGTACATTGGATCTTGATTCATAGAATCATTGTATAGTACTGTATATATATTCTTAATACTAGTGGGATCACGTACCGTTGAAAATACTATGTACTGTATTAATTAATTGTATAAGCTGCAGCACCTAAATTCAGTGCATACAAATACAATACTAGCTACAACAATAGAACAATGCTCTGAGCCGTGATGTTTGCTTTGTCCAAGGGAAGCCAATCACGAAGACAACCGTGTACAGACAAGTGTAATTTGCAACCCAATTAATTAAACACGGTTTTGTGAATTATACTAATTCCACACGTACTCCATCGTGTACATCATTTTATTTAGGAAAATATGAAGCCCTAACCTGGAGGTTTTGTAAATTCCACGAAATATACAATGTTTTTTGGAATTTCACGTGATAATCTTGAGATTTTTGCATAATCGGCCGTATGGTAGCCTAGAGTTATTATAAATTATTAAACATATATGTAATCACATTATTTTGTTTAATAAATAACCCATAATTCATATAAATGTGTTATAAGTTATATAAAGTTTATTTTGTTCATGAAGCTACATATTCTTAATTTGTATGGTAAAATAATACCCTTTTAGTTTATGAAAATCACATGCAATTTTGAAATATTTTCCACTATTTTTATTTCTCTACAACAAATATAAACTTTTAAGTTTTATATAAAAGTTTATATTTTAAGAGAGTTTTTTAATGCATCAATTAAAAAATTGGCCTTTTAAATGGAAATCACAAGGAGTTAGAAAAATAATACATGTTTTTTCATGAAATATGTGTAAACAATTAAATTTATTAAAGTTTTCTTACATAAACATATAAAATTAGTTTTTTTCCAAGTTATAAAAATCATCTAATAAAAAATACGTGTATTAATTATTATGTCATGTTTGTTATTGAATATTTTATATAGTGGATTAGGTAGCTAGTTTTTTAAAAATCTAAAAATAGGAGTCTTTTATTCAATTAAACCAAATAATGTGGCTATATTTCAAATATTTTAAATATTTCAATGTTACTACATGGAATGTACTATAAAACTTTAAGGTTAACACGTGTAATTTAAAAATAAAACTCTATATACTACGCGTAATTACAGAAGCTCGAGATTATCTTTTTGTGTATTTTTATTAATCTATTATGTAATGGCAAAAGTTGACCTCTTTTTGCTTATATTTTCAAATTAAACTTTTTTAGTCAAAATTAAAAATAGAAGAGCATGAGTCAAAATGGGAAATGGTTATAGTCTTATAGAGAGCACCAAGGTGGACTGGATGCTGCCGATCACGAATACCATTTTGTTTTAATCATAACTAGTTATTATAGTTATAGATTACATATGGTAAAAAAAGGACAATTAAAAAGAAATCTCACAACCAGGCTGGGAATTTTCTCAAGGGGTTTGTGTTTAATTGTGGCTGCTGTGATGCTCTGTTGGCTGAACTTTGGGCAATCTTACATGGGTTAAGGTTGTGCAAGCATGAAGGTTATCCCAAGTTGGTGCTCGAATCAGATTGCGAGATGGCGGTGAAGTCTGTTCGTGACCCTGATTACGCACTGCCGCGGTATGGTCTTATTGTGCTCCAGTGTCGTGAGCTTTTGGATGATCTGGGTTGGGATGTGGAGGTCGTCTTCACTAGGAGAAATGGTAACCAAGCGGCTGATGCAATGGCAAACTAAGCTTTGAAGGACGCTGTGTTTTACTCTGATTTTTCTGTTGCCCCTGCTTATTTACTGCCTTACATTGCCACTGATATGGTGGTTTGTAATGAACTACTTTAAGGTTTTACTTTAATAAAACAACGCAGGAGAGCTTCTCCGTTTCTGAGAAAAAAAAAAAAAAGAAATCTCACAAAGCTAATTTCCTTGCGAAAGTAATTTTATCTACTCCGTGTAAGCTAAGGAACCACATTAATTAATTTTTATTTTTATTTTTTGGGAGAGCGAGGCTAGGGAAGCACTGGACTTGGACAAATGATAAGATCAAGCCAAATTAGTAACTTCTTAAATTCCTAATGAAAAGTGAAAGATCGGTGATACATACGAGAACTTTGTATAGATGCATGATCACTTCATTAATTAGCTATAGTCTGATTAATCATGTGGCAATATATGGAATACAACTTGAGATCACCTTTTTGTACACTAATGAGATCTTAATAAGGCACGGAAAATATAATTAACAAAATAAATACAGTAGTCAATACCAAAAGAAAAGAATCTTGTTCATCGAATTCAATGATCTCCTACTACAATGATAAACAAATTCTTACAGTAATGAAATTCCTAAGAAATGTCAAAGACATGGAGCTCGATCAAGATATTAAAAGGTTCAACTTAATTCGTAAATTAAGCTAAGGTACGCGGCGGTGTTTGATTAAACGAGCTTATTTTTGTGTAGAAATAGATGCTAAACTAGTTGTACCCGTCGTGCCATGCACGACTTGTATTTTTAAATTAATTTTTGGATATATACTAAATAGAATATTAATGTGAAATTTTTAATAATAATTTTTAACATAATTTGATTTTATCGAATATTAGAAGTTCTTAATTGTTAAATAACCGATTGAGAATATGTTAGTATCCAAATCACTTGCATATATTTAGTAGTCAATAAAATACGTTATAATGCAATTTTTAACTACTTGTATTTTAGTATGCAGAGCACCAACTTGGGTATGGATATGCAAGTGATTTGGATATAAGGTGTGGTGAGAGTAATTTTTTATATAATTTTTTATATTTATGAATTCCAAAATTAATGAAATAACTGTTAGTTATATGACTTCCAACTTTTTTTACTGAATATCTCTTTGAGCCAAAGCTATTAGCTTAACTTGTTGTCGTGCATAATTATGATTCAAATATTTAATTTTTTTATAAAATATTTTAATATAATATAATATTATTTCTAGACCATATTTTTTTATAATCTCAAAATAAGATAATATATTTATTAAAAAGCTTTCATTTCCCTTTCCTTTCATAATTAAGGTCCGAACTCAAAGTCTGTGAGTATAAAATCATTATCTTTGACTATCAAATTAGTTTTTTAACCAAATAAGGAAAATAAAATTAAAGATAGATAATAAGGCTTTAAAGATAAAAGTGAGGATTAGATAATTAAGGAAAATAAAAGATATAAAGTTGTTTATATTTATTTAAGTTGAAAAAATAAAATCAAGTGGGGTCAAAATCAACCTGGTGGCTCGAAAACGGTCGAATTTTATAAAATATATATATTGATCCATTATAAGTCATGGTTATATTGTAATTTCTTTTAGTGTAAGATTTGGTAACAATATGATTTCAATAAATTAGATAATTAGATTTGGATGGATTTTGGGTGAAGGATCTTTGCTTAGTAAGGTAGGATATTTTCTTATTTAGATTAGGAGGTTTTTGGGTAACAATAAGATAGTGCTACTATTATTTTTCGTACATGAATTTGTTAAAACTTTATTTAGATCTCAATAATTTAACATTACATTCCAATTATCTGTACCGACTGTAAAAATACTCTTTATGTGTAGCTATCCAACCCTCCATCTATTATAAAGAAGATATGAAACAATGAAAGAACATTTTCTCCTTTGAAAAACTTATTCTAAATAATTCAAACTAAATAATCTCTACAAAACAATTATCCACGCATAGCTCCGTAAGGATATAAGAACTAACCATATTAATTCATATAAAAAGTTCTTTTTAGAAATATAATGATAATTATCTCAAAACAATTCAAACAAAATGTACTAAATAATATTTGTTCTTGGAAGGATACAGATATTACAAAGAACCAAATAAGCTTCCTTTTTAAAATCAATAATGCTTTTCATTAATAATTTATATATACAACCTATGGAATAATTCAATATTCTCATTATATTTTTTATGATTTAACATAACTCTAATTTTTTATATTCTTTCCCGATTTGAGAATATTACACAAAAAATTATTATAACATAGGATTTTAAGTATTTACAAATTTGAGCATAAATGTAGTTTTTTAAAATCTGTAATTCAAGATTTATTGATAATTTCTTTAAATTTAAAAAATATAATCATATCTTGTGCAATATTTTTTATTCAAAATAAAAGTAGTTGACACTATCCATTTATATAATTACACTTTGTTTAGAGGTTAATCAACAATCTTCGATAAAGATGTGATGGTAAAAAAAGAAAAAGAAACTAACCATATAAGAGCGAACAAACTAATGTCAACACAAAATCCGGAAGATTTGATTACATTTTCTAAATATTTGTTTAGGTGGTAAGCTCGATCACTTACAATAAAAATAAACCAAATCATCGCCAAATCATGTTAACTAACCAAATCTAAACTTAAAAAAATATCTTGAATATTGCCTCGGTTTTACATATTAGGAGGTTAATTTATCTTCTTTTAATTTTCGAAAAATAAATAAATTAAATGACATGGCTTAAGGAAATGATGACACGTGGCTAAATCTGATGTGGCGCATTCTCGGATCGACACGTGGACAAAGCTGACGTGGCGCAGCGTGGAGACTCCAATCCTTACGGCTTTTATATATATATAGACTAGTATTAGTCCCCGTACATTGAAGGCACAATTTAATTGAACTAAAAACTTGCTTAAATTTTTATATAAAGTTATTCAAAAGAATAATTTGATATAAAAACTTGTATTATTTTATATAATTTATTTATTTTTGGATTTATTTTAATGATACATTATTTATGTTATAATATATTCTTGTAATCATACAAAGATTTGTAGTATTATATTTTTGTCATATAAGGATCGAATACTTGTTTTTTTTTATCAATAAGTATCTTTATTTTATAATTAATATTTTTATTTTAAGTTATTTTGGGAAATTATTAAATGAAAATCAAATGTATATATATAATTTATTTATATGGAGAATCTACAACAAAAGTTTTAACTAATAAAAAATGAGTCAATTAACTATCGACAAATCAAGTTAATTTGATAAAATGGATATGTGGTTGGATTTGTTGGAAATTAAGATTTATTTTTATAATAATGTATTTTTGGCTAATAAAGGCATTGAATTGAAATTAAGATTTTGATCATGGTACAATTTTATTAAAAAAATTAAGATTGAATTGAAATTAAAATTAGTAGATAAGAAGAATTCTACAAAAATTATGTATAAAATTTGAAATGTAAATATTTTTGGAAAATATCAAAATGGAAATTAGTAGATAGGAAAATTTCTAGAAAAATTATGTATAAAATTTAAAGTTTATTTTTTTTTGTAAATAAAAAAAATCAATAGATAATAAAATTTCAAATGTGAAATCACCAATGAAATTTCAACCAATTAAACTGTTTTATGAAAGATGAGTGATGTGATTGAATGAGGAGGAGTTGACATGTGTTATTTTTAACCTCCGCTTTAGTATATGATTATGATTATGATTGATGAAAATGGGTATAATTTTATTTTTGGATCTTTTATATACCCATACATAATTACCAATATTTATATACCCAATTAATATTTTTTTTACAACTTATAAAAATATAAGCTATATAAAATTCATTGATCTTCCTACTCCTACATGTAATTTTTCCTCAAAAATAAGGTACAAAAAACTACTTTAAACTACAAAAAACTTGTTTAGCCTAATACCAATTCGGCAATTCATCAACTTTCATTTTACATATAAGCTATTTTAACCTGGTAAAAGCTTGGAAAAAACTTTGATAAAACGAAACCTTAGATAAATTCTACTATTGACGATCATTATCAACTACGGAGTATTATACATGCATATACTTATGATGACGGGTTCATCATGTTTTCTTATAATAATGGTAGTTGTGTAGGTTAAAAGTATCTAGAACTTTTTTTTTTTAGGGTCGCCACAAGTGATACTTGGACTTGTGTAGAGTATCCGCAAGGGATGAGAAATGACTACTAGTCAGCTCTAAATATAATAGGGAAAACCGCCGTCCTAGAGTCTCGAACCCGAGACTTACGCGACAAGCGCGTATCTAGAACTTACTGATAACTAGTAGTAGTTGAATTTTGTATTTGATTCTGTATACAAAAATAATTAGAGATTTTTATTGATAATAGTTATATGGGACTCATGACGCATTAACTCACTAATTAAAAAGTATAATGAGGTCTTGGACTTGAGATTTTAGGGGGGCGGTTTGCCCTATTTATTTAGAGCCGGTTAATAGCTAGTTCTCATCGTTTGTAGATACTCTACCGAACCCAAATACAGTACTATTTACGGTGACTCTAATTTCTTTCCTTATAAATATAAAATAAAATAACAGTTATATGGGCGGGATTAGGGAAATTGGAGAGAGAATGACGTCACAAAGGCGAAGAAAGATACATTGAATGAGGAGGAAGACGACGGTCTGTCTCCTGTCAATGTATCTATGCAAACCGCTCCAATTCTGAACCATATTTAAACTCTTGCTTCTCCATATATTGCTTATTTCATCCAACTTCCATTTTCATTTTTATGTCCATCTTCTCTGATTCTTTCTCTTTTCCCCCTAGTCTCTCATCCACAGATCCATTCCAGAAATAGGGATTCGGTGTTCTGTAATGCGTTGTTTGCTCCTAGTCTGGAACCTGTTACAATTGCTTTGTTGAAGAAGGCCTAGTCGGTGAAGACTTCTTCTCTCCATTGTTGCTGTTACAATGTCGGCCATCGTCAATTACTGTGGTATGTATTTTTGTTTCGTTCTCCTCTCTTTCTTTCGGATCTGGAGTTAAATTACTAGAATTTAGTGTTGTTTTTCGTAAATTCAAAGTTTTGCGTATATGAACATGAATTGTTGTTTGATTTGGTTGAGATTATGCTGCAAATTTTCAAGCTCTATGAATACTATCATTTCTAACTTGCAATGGAAATAGGAAATGAAATTGCTTAACTTCAATGCAATTGTGCTGTAGAATTAGTAGCTGAAGTTTGATCTAGTGAAAAGTATAAACAAAGACCACTTGTGCAGTTTCATAATAATATGTTGCTTGATTGATTCTGCAGGAGAGGATGAGCTCCTTAATGGAAGAAGATTATTTCACATGGATGCGTATTGCCATCCTCACAAGAGATTACGCATCAGCCCTTCCTTCACAGTCTGGGAACATGAAGTGGAACAAGAGAAGAAGCCATCAATTGAGGTCCTTCCAGATGAGTGCCTCTTTGAAATCCTGAGACGTTTGCCAGCCCAACAGAGGAGTACCTGTGCTTGTGTCTCAAAGCACTGGCTTTCGACGTTGAGCAGTATCCAGAAAGCCGACATCTGCAATCCTGATCTCGATGGTGCTGATATGGCTTCTGGAGGGGGGGTAGAAGAAGGCTCTTTATCTAGGTGCCTAGAAGGAAAGAAGGCCACTGATTTAAGGCTTCACGCCATGGCTGTTGGGACGGCCAACCGTGGTGGATTGGGGAAGCTTTCTATCAGAGGAAGCAACTCGTCTCGTGGTGTCACTGACTATGGCCTCTCAGCGGTAGCCCGAGGGTGTCCTACTCTTAGATCCCTCTCAGTTTGGAGTGTTTCATCGGTCGGGGATAAGGGTTTGATTGAGATAGCCAAAGGTTGTCCTTTGTTGGAAAAGCTTGATCTATCACACTGCCCATCTATCACAAACAATGGCTTGATTGCTATTGCAGAGAATTGTCCCAACTTGAGTGCTCTATCGATTGAATCTTGCTCAAGGATTGGAAATGATGGCTTGCAAGCTATCACTAACGGCTGCACTAAGCTGGAAATGATTTCTATCAAGGACTGTCGTTTGATTGGTGATCAAGGGATAGCAAGCCTATCATCTTGTTCATCTATAACGAAGTTGAAGCTCAGCGGTCTAAGCATCTCAGATTTCTCTCTTGCTGTTATTGGTCACTATGGCAAGTCTATAGTCCACCTCAATCTGGCCAACCTCAAGAATGTTAGTGAAAAGGGGTTCTGGGTCATGGGCAATGCTCGGGGTCTGCAGTCTTTGACGTCTTTGGCAGTCTCCTCTTGTTTGGGGATGACAGATTTTAGCATGGAGGCCATTGGAAATGGTTGCCCTGTTCTAAAGCAGCTTTGTCTCCGGAAGTGTTGTTTTGTCTCCGACCATGGCTTGATAGCCTTCTCTAAATCTGCGGTGTCTCTTGAGAGTCTTCACCTTGAAGAGGTAAGCAGGATCACTCAATCTGGGGTTATCTCAGTCTTGTCTGTCTGCCAATCAAAGTTAAGAACTCTTTCCCTTGTGAGCTGCATTGGACTGAAGGATCTTGCTTTTGAAGGAGAACAACTTGTGTCTACTACTGCTACTACCCGCTGCAGATCTCTTCACTCTCTTTCAATTCGAAACTGTGCAGGGTTTGGCAGCTTTGGCCTTGCTATCTTGGGGATAATTTGCCCTGAGATTCGCCAACTCGATCTCAGTGGATTATATGGAATCACAGATGAGGGCCTTCTCTCGCTTGTTAAAAACTGTGAAGGAGGGCTTGTGAAGTTAAACCTGAAGGGTTGTTTCAACTTGTCTGATGAAGTGATTGTTTCCATTGTCAGAACCCACGGTGAAACAATCAAGATCATGAACCTTGAGGGTTGTAGAAAACTCACAGATGCGAGCTTATTTGCCATTGCTGAGAGTTGTCAGTCGCTTGAGGATCTTGATATGTCGTTTTGTAGAATCACCGATTCTGGGCTATCTGCATTGTCATCAGCAAAGCAGCTGAAGCTACAGATCCTTGCTTGTTCGGGTTGTGCGTTGTCAGATAAGAGTTTGCCTTCTCTCATCAGATTGGGAGAAAGCCTGGTTGGTTTGAATCTCAAGCACTGCAACTCCTTGAGTAGTAGTGCAGTTGATCTATTAGCGGAGAATATGTGGAGATGTGACATGCTTTACTAAGTCAGGAGATGCTGAGGAACTCTGCACACAATGCACATTCAAGGGAGAAAAGAACCAGCATTGGATGCACATCTTTGTAGTCCAGTTTTTTCGATTTCCATGACAGGATCTGCTGCTAACATCAGTAACTAGGGTGTTTTTTCTTGTAGTTATGGCTTAAACACTTGATCACCCCTTTTTTGCAAGCCTAGCTTGTTTTCCCACGGCCGCCTTTATAAGCCATAATTCTCTGAGAAATGCAACTCACCTAGTGCTGATTTAGAATGTCCTGTTTGTGGGTTTTCAGTGCATCTAAGTTGGTTCATTTTTGTTTGCTTATGTGTAATATGCAGTTGTTTTAGCCTCAGGGCTTTTTCATCTTGTAGAGTATGTACATGTTTTGTAAGTTGGGCTTTGGCCACAACTCTTTGTAAGGGAATGGTGCTTCGTTTTAAGAAGAGTTGTTATTAAAGATGTTATGCCATAGTTTCTGGATGATCAGTATTCAGGGTTGTTAAGGGTTTTTTCTTTCAATAAAAGTGGAAGTAAAGGGCCACACTTGTATTGTAGAATGCCTTTTGTAAGATTGTGTGTTTGAATTTGTGTATAAATGTAGAAAGTCTGAACTTTCAATGCGTAAATGTGTGATTTTTAATCAGCATCATATTATCATTCTTCAATCCTTTGCATATTGATATAATATAATGATGAGCATTTGCCCGGCCCAGCATGAAGATAATGCATAGGGGCATGAAATGATGGGCGGCCCAACATGGGGATGGGGGGATGCTTTCATCTTCACTTACGTTGCAATGCTCGTCGTGTATGCTTCCGGTATGGTTTCGTCCATGCATGGATTACACCGGCGAGAGAAGGCCGTGTCCCGGTGGTGAGGACGATATGCAGGGCGGGAGAGAGGCATCGAAAGCGCGGTTTCAAGTGGATTGCCCATTGAAGCCGTTATAGGAAGTTGTTTCCCTTTAGCGCAGACTGGTGTATCACATCCACCTTAAAACCATGCGCTAAAATGTAAAATACATGTATATATGCAAAGTTTATCAATTTCCCAAATTCATAACGTCTCCGTAAGATTCAAAGAAAGGCTTGACTAGAATGGTAATATCCCAGCTAATAATTAGATTTTATTATTAGTAAAGAACCCGGAGTTCAAAATTGTTAGTACACAAAATATGCCGTGTACAAGTTTCAACTCCTTCTTCAATGACCTTCTTCTCCAAGCTTCTTCTCCAAGTCTCTTTACCTTCAATGACCTGCAAAACAATGGACCTAGGGGCGAGCGACCCCTAATCCACCTCCGATGCTTAAGTCAAATAGGTGCAATGTCGATTAAAGGCGTCCAGGCAGAGCGATAGCTTAGAACTTACCCGGCACATGAGCGAATACATGTGTATTTATAGAGGAAGGGAGACAGGCGAAGGAGGGCCACGCGCGCCTATGGGCCGATCGGCCTACTAGGGTTTCGGGGCGATGACTTGCTCCTCAAGTCAACCAATATCTTATCCCAAACGAGGATAAGATCCTCCCCCATAAATATTATCCTAATCTAGAATAACTACCCTATTAAAGGATAAAGCAGAATAGATATGATAGCATAATAAATAAGATAGAGAAATAAATGCTAACTAATTGATATGGAATCATGCCCGCCTACAATTGCCCCCTCCGGGACCCATATACTCGTGTACCTTGTACTATCCCGTGTATAGGGACCGGAGTCAAGCGGTGAGTGGCCATGCGGATTAGGTGCTCTTATTCATATATTCGTACATTCGTACATTCGTATATTCGTACATTCGTACATTCGTATATTCGTATATTCGTATATTCGTTGGCCAAACGCGTGCGTATAACGCGTGACCTGCGTAACACGTGTGATAGCGTTGCACACGGCTCCATTCCGGCCCCGAGTAGAGTGTTCGGACCCCCATGCTAGGAAAAACGTTTGAATTTAAAAAGATATGCGAAAATAGTTCCCGGGATTTTTATTAAAAGCAAAACTTGTTTGAAACGAAATAAACAAAAAAGCAAAACGAAAAAGTGGCGCGCCGTTACTAGCATGATGAACCTTGCACTTTCCTCAAGGGTAGAACTTTCTTAATTTCGCTATATTCCATGTGCGTGGCACTGGTCGACCATCCAAGTGCTTCAGCACGTATGCCCCTTGTCCCAAGGCCGCGGCTACTACGTATGGTCCTTCCCAAGTTGGCCCGAGCTTCCCGTCAGTGGGGTCGCGCGCACTCCCCATGACCATCCGAAGCACTAATTCGCCAACTTGTAGGCTCCGTAGACGAGCTCGTCGCGCGACGACTCGTTTAGCGGCGCTTTGGTAGGCTGCGAGGCGCACCGCCGCGGCTTCCCGTCGCTCCTCGGCGAAGTCTAGGCTCCTAGCGAGAGCCTGATCGTTCTGGTCCCTGCTGAGGGTCGTCCGTAACGTCGGGAGTCCCACCTCCAACGGGATGACTCCCTCAGTGCCGTAAGTCATAGTGAAGGGCGACTCGCCTGTTGACTTCCGGGGAGTGGTGCGATACGCCCATAGGATGGCCGGAAGCTCTTCCGCCCATCGTCCCTTTGCCTGATCGAGACGTTTCTTGAGTCCGTCTACGATGATCTTGTTCGTCGCCTCCGCTTGTCCGTTTGATTGAGGGTAGCCCACGGATGAGTAGATGTTCTTGATGCCCCAGCCCTTGCAATACTCCTGAAAGTTTGCGCTGTTGAACTGCGTTCCGTTATCGGATATAAGCGCCTTTGGGATGCCGAAGCGGGTGATGATGTTTTCCCAAACGAACTTGCGCGTATCCGAGTCACGGATGTTGGCTAGGGGCTTGGCCTCGACCCACTTGGTGAAGTAGTCGGTGACGGTAATGAGGTACCGCACGTTTCCGGGGGCTATAGGGAATGGACCAACGATGTCCAATCCCCATTGCGCGAACGGCCAAGGACTGATGATAGTGTGGAGGTCTTCGGCAGGCAAATGCGTCAGTCGGGCGAACTGCTGGCATTTCTCGCACCGTCGGGCGTAAGCTTTCGCATCCTTTTACATGTAGGGTCACCAATACCCCTGAGTACGAGCGCGCGCCGCCAGGCTACGACCGCCGGCGTGTATTTCGCAACTCCCCTCGTGGAGTTCATAGAGGAGGGGCTCGACCTTTCCGGGAGTGACGCACCTCAGATAGGGTCCGGCGAAAGACCTTCGGTACAAGATTCCTTCTGGCGATATCCAGAATCTTCCTGCCCTTGCGCGAGTCTTTCGGGCCGCCTGAGGGTCTTGCGGGAGTATGTTCTCCTTAAGGTAGCGGATTAAGGGCTCTTGCCATCCTAAATCCTCTACCTCTCCGCTTTCCGGGGGCTCGTCCGGAGCGGGATTTTCGCCCATCATTACCAAACTGACGTCGTCCTGCACCAGAGGACACCCGGACGTCTCTAGTCTGATGGTGGAAGCAAGCGACTTCCCTGATAAGGATGCTAGAGTGGCGAGCGGATTAAGGGATCTTGCCATCCTAAATCCTCTACCTCTCCGCTTTCCGGGGGCTCGTCCGGAGCGGGATTTTCGCCCATCATTACCAAACTGACGTCGTCCTGCACCAGAGGACACCCAGACGTCTCTAGTCTGATGGTGGAAGCAAGCGACTTCCCTGATAAGGATGCTAGAGTGGCGAGCGCGTCCGCTGCCTGATTCATCCTTCGCGATCTTTGCTCGAGTTCGACGTGCTCGAAAGACGCCATCATGGCTCGAGCTTTCTCCGCGTACCTAGCCAACTTTTCGCCCTTGGTTTCGTAGACTCCGAGCACTTGATTAACGACAAGTTGCGAGTCTGAGAATACGTGTAACCGCCGGACTCCTAAGTTCGCTGCAGTCTCGAGACCGAGGATCAAGGCCTCGTACTCGGCCTCATTGTTGGTGGTGTCAAAGTCAAGCCGCACGGCTAACTGCAAGGCTTCCTGGGTTGGTGACGTGAGAACGATCCCGACGCCTGACCCCTGTACGTTGCTCGCCCCGTCTATCTCTAGGACCCAGCCGTGCGAGATCGGGTCCTGTGCGTCGTTAGACCGACCCGCAACCGCAGACCCCTGGCCCGCGCGCTCCGCGCGGAAACTAGGCAAAAGCCTCTGGGGGTCTACCGCGCCCGCGGCCTCTGGACCCGCGTCCGCAGCTCGTACGCTCGCGATCGCGGCATCCCGATCCGCGCCCGCGGGTGTCATCTGCGCGGTTCTTTCGACGGGCTCGGTTAATTCTGCAATGAAGTCAGCCAGGACTTGCCCCTTGACAGCTGTGCGTGGTGTGTATTCGATATCATACTGGCCCAGCTCGACGGCCCACTTCGCAATTCGGCCGGATAGGTCGGAGCTGCCAAGAAGAGATCGAATAGGATAACCGGTTACCACCTGGATCGCGTGCTCATGGAAGTAGTGGTTCAGCTTGCGAGAAGCCGTGACCAGAGCTAAGAGTAGCTGTTCCATAGGTGAGTAACGGGTCTTTGCATCGAGCAGGGTTTTGCTAGTATAGTATACGGGGTGTTGCTCCTTCCCGATCGATATCCTTAACTAGCACTGCGCTCACCGCCCGAGATGATAAGGCTAGGTAGACTTTGAGGACGTCTCCCTTCGACGGGACGGTGAGGACCGGGGGTGATTGCAGATAATTCTTTAACCTTTGAAGGTCTCGCTCACAATCGTCATCCCACTCGAATGTGCCCTTCTTCTTCAGCGCTTTGAAGAACGAATGGCATTTGTCCGAGGATCTGCTGATGAAACGATTGAGGGCGGCAGCCATCCCGGTCAATCTTTGCACCTCCTTTATGTTCCTAGGGCTGACCAGGGAATTTATAGTGCGAATTTGGTCTGGGCTTGCCTCAATTCCCCTCCGGGTCACTAGATGCCCCAGGAACTTCCCCGATCCAACCGCAAAGGCGCACTTTGCGGGGTTTAGACGCATCTGGGCGGCTCGTAGCACATCAAAGACGTGTTGCAGGTCGTCTAGGTGGGTCGACGCTCGTCGACTCTTCACGACCATATCGTCGATGTATGCCTCAACCGTCTTTCCTAAGTATTCATCGAATAACTTAGTAACGAGACGTTGGAAGGTTGCCCCTGCATTCTTTAATCCAAAGGGCATCACTTTGTAGCAAAAGATCCCTCGAGGAGTTATGAATGCGGTCTTCTCTTGATCCTCCTTATGCAAGGGAATTTGATGGTACCCTCGGTAGGCATCCAAAAAGCTCATCCGCTCATGCCCTGCGGTGGCATCCACTAACTGATCAATCTTCGGGAGAGGGAAGAGATCCTTAGGGCATGCCTTGTTGAGATCGGTAAAGTCCACGCAGACTCTCCAATCTCCCGTCTTCTTTTTGACGACGACGGTATTGGCCAACCAAGTCGGGTACCATACTTCGCGGATTGCGTCGGCTTCTTGCAACTTCTTTATCTCAGCGATGACAGCCTCGGCGTGTTGAAAGGAGGACCGCCGGGCTCGTTGCACCACTGGCTTCATACTCGGACTCACATTCAACTTGTGACATGCGAGCTCCGGGCGGATCCCGGGCATTTCGTAAGGACTCCATGCGAATACATCGCGGTTCCTTTGCAGGAGGGTCGTAAGGTCTGAGAGCTCTTGGGCGGATAGGCCCTTTCCGACGTAAAAGACCTTTTCGGGATCCCCTCCTGCCGGAACTTGAGTCAACTCATCAATGGACTTATCTCGGGGTTACGATCCAACGTTGACCACCTTCTGGAGGAAATCCGAAGACAATCCCTCGTAAGCCTCGGGATCGGTTCTGATCCCGAAACCCTTGTCTGAGCTCGCGCCGAGCTCTTCATGACACGGGTCCGCGCCCGCAGGACCCTGGACCGCGCCCGCAGGTTCACGTGTCAGATTATCTAGGGTTTTGTCGATGGATGCCCCCAGCGGCCCACCCGCGACCGCAGATGCCCGACCCGCGCCCGCGGGCAGTTCAGCGAACTCGGGCAGAACGTTCTGGGGGTGAACCGCGCCCGCGGCCCCCAGAACCGCGCCCGCGGTTTGCATACAGGAACCGGGCGGAGGATTCTGCGAAGAACCCGCGACCGTGGTTCCCTGACCCGCGCCCGCGGGTCGTTCCTTCCTCGCGACGGATCGCGGCCGGTGCGTGCGGGCTGGCCTGATCGGGGGACGGCCCGACCGATCGGCCCCGCTTCTGCCCCTGCGCTGGCGTGACAGTGGCGGTCCGACATATCGCGGGTTGTGGCTCGTGTCGGATCGACTGCCGTGGTCGCGCACCGCGCGGCGAGGTCGATCGGCCATATGCGCTAATTTGAAATTTTAACCGAAAATTTTTAAAACCGAAAATTTTAACCGAACCGACCGAACCGAACCGAACTGAACCGAAACCGAAGATAATCGGTTCGGTTTTCGGTTCAGGTAATTTGAAATTTTCGGTTTCGGTTCGGTTTTTTTTCGGTTCGGGTCGGTTAAACCGATTTTTTTGGTAAAAAATAAAATTGTGTCTGGTATGTGGGCCGTCAGCCGTGCGGATTAGGCCCATTAGGGTTTCGTTCTATCAATGGTGTGTTGAGCGCCTCTCCTCCCTCAACCATTCATTCATTCTGTGGTCACTCTTCCCTCCCGAATCATGTGTCACCTCTGAATCCGCTGGATTCGCCGCCGCCGTTGTCGGCCTCCCGTGCAGGCACGGATGCTTTGGTGGGCTGGGGTAGGCTCCAGTCCACCAAAGCATCCGTGTCTGATGGATTGTGTATTTTATGGTAAACTGATGGATTGTGAATATTATGGTTGTTGATGGAAAATTATGTATTTGTAATACATGGTATATTAGAGTTGATATTATCTTTGGAATATTTTTAGTCTAGATTTATGTCTTTATATCTTTCTATCTTTCTATCTTGTATTTTAGGCAATAGCTAAACTTGGTGCTCAAGATATCTTTGTAAGTCTCTATATAAGGAGACCTTTCTTTTCAATACAATCAATAAACTCTTCAACCTTCTATATGGTATCCAGAGCTTTGATCCATTAAAACTCCCAAAACACAATTTTTTTTTTCGGTAAACTTAACTCTCCCAAATTGTTTTCATGGCTGCATCAAATCATTCCATTCCGAATGATGCTGAACCCACGAAGCCCTTGTTTGTTGTGCACTTCAACAATGCCATCAAACTAACCTCCTCCAACTACATCACATGGAAGGCTCAAATCAAGTCTATCTTGGTTGGTTATGGCCTCTACAAATTTCTTGATGGATCCCATCCATGTCCATCATCAACTCCTCTTGGCACGGCATCCTCAGCCCCGAACCCGGCGGTTCTTACATGGCAACGCCAAGACCAACTCATCTTTGGTGCACTCGTTGGAACCCTCTCCAACAACGTTGCTCCTCTCGTCACCCAAGCCGAGACTTCTCTTGCCGCTTGGAAACTCCTTGAAACTACTTATGCCAAACTATCCCGAGGGCATATCAAGCAACTCAAAGACAAACTCAAACACCTTAAAAAGGGATCCTCCTCCATCACCGATTTCATGCAGAACGTGAAATCTTGTACGGATCTCCTTACTACACTCGGCAAGAAACCCGATCCCGAAGACCTTATCGACTACGTGCTTAACGGTCTCGACTCCAACTATCAAACTGTTATTGATGGTGTTCATAATCGGGAAAACCTCATCACCTTTGAGGAACTCCATGAACGCCTAATCATCCGAGAGCTTGAACTCAAGACCGAACAACCTCCCTCCACAAGCAATGATCCCGCTACTGCCATGACTATGCAAAGTCGCTCAAGAGGCAAGGCACGTTCCACGGCCTCTAATGCTACATGGCCTACACAAAGTCAAGGCCTTTCCCGTCCTCAACAACCCCAACAATACCAGCCACACTACACTATGCCTCCTTCCATGCATCAGCCACGCTCACACCCACCCATGCAAGGCCAAAACCCAAATCGACCCCCTCCACGCCCCTTTCTTGGCAAGTGTCAATGGTGCAATGAAGTTGGTCACGTTGTTAGCCGCTGCAATGAGTTTTGTCGGGTCGCTCCACACCTAAACCCACCCACCTACAACTACCGTCCACAGCAACCAGCTCCGTACTCGGCTCCTCCTCCGCCTCAGCCTCAGGCCAACGTTGCTGCAACCACGGCTCAATCATGGCTCCTCGACAGTGGGGCATCTCATCACGTCACCAACGACCTTCAAAACCTCTCCCTCCATTATCCTTATGATGGACCCGATGAACTACTAGTTGGTAACGGTAAAGGCCTCTCAATCTCTAATCTTGGTCAATTCTCTTTTCATACCCCGTCCAAAACTCTTGTCCTAAATCATGTCCTTCATGTTCCCAAAATCTCCAAAAATATTATTTCTGTGTCCAAACTTGCCTCTCAAAATAATCTTGCCATAGAATTCTTACCAACTTCTTTTCTTGTGAAGGATCTTCCAACCGGCCAAACACTTCTTAGGGGCCCCTGTGTGGATGGTGTCTATGTGTGGCCGTCTCCCACTCCTCCTAGCGTCTTCTCCACTGATCTGTCCTCTGGCTTCTCGTGGCACCACAAACTTGGCCACCCGGCTCCTCCTATTCTAAAGCTTATGCAAGAACAACTTAATCTTCGTAGTTCTAGTTCCAAGTTTGATTTTTGTACCTCTTGCTCTATTAATAAAAGTCATAAACTACCTTTTTCCGTTTCCACAATTCAATCCTCTTACCCATTGGAAGTTGTTTATTCGGATGTTTGGACCTCCCCCACTCTCTCACATGATGGGCATCGTTACTATCTTATATTTGTTGATCACTTCTCCAAGTATATTTGGTTATACCCTCTCAAACGAAAATCTGACACCAAAAGCATCTTTGTCAAGTTTCACGCTCTAGTCGAAAACTTTTTCCAAACAAAAATCAAAGTGTTCTACTCGGACAATGGAGGCGAGTACACTACCCTCACACCCCTCCTCACTAATGTTGGGATCACCCACCTAACTACACCACCACATACCCCTCAACATAATGCCTACTCCGAGCGTCGACACCGACACATTGTCGAAACCGGGCTTGCACTTATGACACACTCGGGTCTTCCCAAAGAGCTTTGGCCATTTGCCTTCCAAACGGCGGTCTATCTCATCAACCGCATGCCAACTCCCACACTACAAAAGTCCTCTCCTTATCTTGTGCTATTTCAAACCCAACCAAACTACCACAAGCTTCGGAGCTTCGGGTGCTTGTGTTTCCCGTGGCTCAAGCCGTACACCAACAACAAGTTCGAACCCAAATCCACTCCATGTGTCTTTGTTGGCTACTCCATGACCCAAAGTGCATACCTATGTCTCGATCCGACTACATATCGAGTCTACACTTCTCGCCACGTCAAATTCGTTGAGCATGTATACCCATTCCTCACCACTTCCGCTGCTCCAAACATCACAAAACCTAACCCTGTTGAAAACCCTTGGACCACTGTCCACATTCCCGTCCTACCCCCGGCCCCGACACCTCCCGCAAATATGATTCCTTTGGTCGAGTCTACCCCGTCCCCGCCCCTAACCCCAAACCCTAACTTCTCTCCAAACTCGACCTCCCCTCCCTTACTCCCGTTGCAAAACACATCTTCCAACCCTAATTCTCCCCTCGCTAATACACCAACGTCGTCCCTGGATGTTTCTCCTGGCACCTCCGCCACCAACTCCCCAGCCATTGACTCACCTCTAGCCTCACCACCTCATCGCCCCACCACAAGATCCATGAACAACATTACCAAACCTGTTCAGCGGCTCAATCTCCATGTCTCCCTACCGCCACAAAAAGAACCGCAAAACCTAACTCAAGCACTCAAAGATCCGGACTGGCGCCATGCGATGTCGTTAGAATTCTCGGCCCTTCAATCCAATGATACGTGGGATCTTGTACCCCCCGATGAAGCCTCCAACCTAGTAGGCTACAAGTGGGTGTTTCGCGTAAAAACCAAACCCGATGGCTCTCTTGATAAGTACAAAGCAAGGCTTGTTGCTAAGGGGTTTCATCAACACCCCGGGTGCGATTACACTGAAACTTTTAGCCCGGTAATTAAACCTGTCACCGTCCGAACCGTCCTCACTATTGCCGTTAGCTCAGGCTGGCCAATTCGACAATTGGACGTCAACAACGCCTTCTTACAAGGCACGCTATCCGAAGCCGTTTTCATGGAACAACCGCCTGGATTCGTCGACAAGAACCTACCCAATCACGTATGCAAGCTCAAAAAGGCCATCTATGGCCTCAAACAAGCTCCGCGTGCATGGTATACGAAACTCAAGAACTTTCTTCTTCATATCGGTTTTGTCAATTCAGTGGCTGACTCCTCACTCTTCATCCATCGTCATGGAGATACTACGGTCTTCTTTCTTATATATGTTGACGACATTATCATCACTGGCTCCCCAGGTTCGGCCCTCTCCTCTATTGTTGCTCAGCTTGCTGCTCGGTTCTCTCTTAAAGATCTCGGGCCACTTTCTTACTTTCTTGGCGTGGAGGTTCATTCTCATCCCAAAGGATTGTTCCTCAACCAAAGAAAGTACATATGTGATCTACTGCAGCGTCTTAACATGGCTGAATCTAAGCCAATCTCAACGCCTATGTGCTCGTCTAGTGCTCTCAAGCGAGCCCTTGGTGATCCGTTGCCTAACCCGACTGACTATCGTATGGCTATAGGAAGTCTTCAGTATTTGTCTCTCACAAGGCCAGACATCAGCTTTGCAGTAAACAAACTCTCGCAATATCTTCAACAACCTACCTCTGAACATTGGAGTGCTCTAAAGCGCCTACTTCGATACCTAAATGGCACTTCTTCTCATGGCATTCTTCTTCATGCAGCCTCGCCTATGAACCTTCATGTATTCTCTGATGCCGATTGGGCAGGCGACAAAGATGACTTCCTCTCCACTTCCGGCTATTGCGTGTTTCTTGGTCGAACTCCCATCTCTTGGTCTTCACGCAAACAGAAGACAGTAGCTCGATCGTCCACCGAGGCGGAATACCGTGCCTTAGCTGACTCAAGCTGTGAGCTCTTGTGGGTGATGTCTCTCCTCTCGGAACTTAGCATTCCCATCAGTACTCAACCGGTCATCTATTGTGATAATGTTGGCGCAAAACAGCTTAGTTCAAATCCGGTGTTTCATTCACGTATGAAACATGTGGCGTTGTCTTTCCATTTTGTCAGGGAGCATGTTCAACATGGCTCATTCCGTGTCTCTTATGTTTCCACGCATGATCAAGTGGCTGATGTTCTGACCAAGCCGCTTCCTCGTTCCTCCTTCCAATTGCTCATCTCCAAGTTCGGCCTTTGCACTCCCTAGTCCGACTTGCGGAGGCGTATTAGAGTTGATATTATCTTTGGAATATTTTTAGTCTAGATTTATGTCTTTATA
Source organism: Polygonum aviculare (assembly GCA_934048045.1). Taxonomy (NCBI): domain Eukaryota; kingdom Viridiplantae; phylum Streptophyta; class Magnoliopsida; order Caryophyllales; family Polygonaceae; genus Polygonum; species Polygonum aviculare. Next base: position 19,520,832 of record OW204031.1, read on the forward strand.
TCTTTCTATCTTTCTATCTTGTATTTTAGGCAATAGCTAAACTTGGTGCTCAAGATATCTTTGTAAGTCTCTATATAAGGAGACCTTTCTTTTCAATACAATCAATAAACTCTTCAACCTTCTATATGGTATTTTACCCTTTTACATCATAGGCGCTTAAGTGAATCACAAGATTAAGGTTATTTACCCCGAATTAATTAAGTTTGGTTTTTTGTGTACAAGAGTTCCTAGAGAAACAAATTAAGAAACTTATGAATGTATTAATGTAATTAAATATGTTAATTAGGGCTTTATTTCCCGCATTCAAAGCAAGATCACAAGTAAATAGCTTGACCTTGAAAGAAGTTCTAACCAAAATTTGATCCAGAGGCGTTCAAAGTTGGAGGCTTATTTCGTCAAACCGTTTTCAGCTTTTACAGATACATTAAGCTTACAAGTTACGAGTTACCACACTGGGAATCTGGCTTTTACACAATCACTATATAGGGGTAAACTAGTCCATATGACAGCAATCAGATTTAGATAAAAGCATAATTTCAACAACAACGACAACAAGTCCGTAAAACCAGCAAAAAATATAGAGTTAATTTGGTAAGAATCTTATCATTTGTCACCAGGGTTGACCCAATATGTGGTTGAAGCGTCTAAAAATGTGCTTAAGTTTCCACATTTGTATTTGTCAGATGATAAACTTGCAAATTAACCAATCAATGTCAATCAATCTACATATTAATTCTTCTTCCAACTTTGCCTAGAAATCCCATGATTTTGTATGCTTGATGTGATTCTGTTTGCCACTTTGGAAGAGCAAACAAATGAGGGCAGATGTGAAATCCATAAAAGTTGTAGCCATCACAGCAAGGGGAATTCAATAACCGTCATTCATTTGCCATTGATGACAGGACAATTGGACAAAGTAACCAACCTACTACCAATAAATGCCTGCGTTTGCAATGAGTTGACAGGTTTCTTCCCATTGGATCAACATCATAAATTTTCCTTAGATGCATTCAAGTTCATTGGGCCACCTTATTTGATGTAAGTTACCATGGCAAACAGAAGATCAAAAGGGAGACATAATTTTCATTTTCATGGACAAGAGGCCACATGCCATCATTCAATAAAAGATGTGATTGTGATGCATGTCAAGACCCACCATGTAATCTCATCACCCCCTTTTAATGCAATGCATATGGGTTGTTTTCCCCACAGCTAAAAACATGTTACATTGGTGAGCAAGGCCCAAACATATTGCAACAGCATTCAATTCTTAGATGGGGAAAGAGAGATTGTGAATGAATATTAGGCATCCTATATTGGCAATAAAATGATGTCCTCTCTTCCTTTGCCTTTTATCTTTGTTCCTTTGCTTCATACAAACTACAAAGTTACAAACACAAAATTTTATCTTCTTGGGAAGAGGGTTTGGGACTTTTTTGGATGCTAATCTTTTCATCTCATTTTTGGACCTGCATTTCACCAGCTCTCATGGGGAAAGACTCACTGTTTTTTTACCTTCTGAGTGAAAAAAGGTGACCAATGCAAACAAGTCTTTCATACTGTTCAACCTGGGTTTTGACCCAGAAGGCGTGGGCATTTCCTAATTGTCTCATTTAGCTTGAGTAAGTATACTAAGGGAGCCAGGGGAAACTAAGATTAGATAAAAGGAAATTTGGCATTGTGATGAAATGTCAATCGCAACACCTGAAAAGAAGAAGAACCCAGTTTATTTTTCTGTGTCCAATCCTCTCTCAATAACATTTGGGACCCCCCACAACCTGCAATTGTTTCAGATGATCATAAATTCAAACTGAACAAGACAAAAAAGAAATTGGCCCAGGTGAGAATTTTCTCAAGTTATAAACAAACAAAAGAGAACCCTCTTCCTTGTACACCTAATTAAGTAAGCACAATATATATACATGTTACAAATATTGGGCTGGCACTTTTGTTTTTTTAGCCCTCCTTAACATCAGTCATCACCTACTATATATGTATATATATACAACTCATTCCATTTTCCTAACTATCCATTCCATTCTCCATTGTGCCATCAAAAGAGCTCTTTTTTTTTTTTTTCCCCTTCTTCTTCTTCTCCCTCTTCATTTTGTATCTGTAGTTCTTTCAGATTACCAGACAACAGCCAGCTTTGTTGATGGCATTGCCAAGGAAATCACAGCATCAGCTCAAATGGGCACTCATCTTTACCCTTTGCTTCCTGACCTTTGCAACCCTTTCTCACAAAACAGGTAACTAAATAGATCCATTCTTGCAAACCCAAACATAACTTCTAGTGGTTGCATTTTTACTTGGAAGAAGATTCCTATAATGTCTTGTACTTGTTTCGGCTTTTGGACAGTTGGGAGATTGATCAATAATGATCTCCAAGGAAAGGAGGAGGAGGAGATGAAACTGGTGTTGGGCTCAAAACCTCCAAGTTGCATAAACAAGTGTATGAATTGTACTCCTTGCATGGCTGTTCTTGTGGCTCCACCTCACAAGAAGATCCACAGTTCAGGGCAGAAACCATTCAGCAGCTTATCATCATCATCATCAGAAGTCACACCACAGGATGAAGAGAACTACTATCTTCTAGCATGGAAATGCAAATGCAAGAACAGGCTCTTCCCACCATGAAAGTTTGAAACTTTCCACTAGATTCTTATTCAAAATTGTGAGGATTTTTGGTTGTTGTCATGCTGAATTCTCTTAGTTGAGTGTAGATAGTAAATGAATTAGAGTGTACCAGTTTTGTCATTATGGAGCTATTGCCTTTTGTGTTAAAAAAAAAAAGCAGAGGAGCCTTTAAATCCCAGTTCATTGCCATTGGCCTGATTTTACTAGTTTCTTCTTATATATCAGTTCTATTGATCTACCTTTCTGGTAAGCAGAACTTGCAGAACTTTTGGATGAGTGAAAGTTGTTACCATTTTTAGTCTATGGTTGATGAATTTGGATTTGGAACTTTAGTGATTAGTAGAAGAGTTCAACAGCAAAAATAAAAAAGTATTGTACGTTTACATGCTAGACAAAGTGTACGACGTCATAAAGTATGGTATGAAGAAATATGGACATCATCAATGATATTATAACAGGAGACATGAAGATATGGACATCGATTATCATAATAGTTTATTCCTCAAGTTGCAGTCAAATTGGAAGCCTTCATATTCCAGCCATTTGAAAGATTTTATACTGTATTAATTATTTATGTTTTTTTAACACAATAACACCTACACTTTGTTAAATATGAGCACACTTGGACAAGAAAAATATTTTAAAGTTTCAGACTGTTGTTTGTGAACCCGGCTGGCATGGCATAGAATCATCTCTTCACGATCACATCAAAACCAAAGATGTAAAACAAACAAACAAACAAATTGTGTTTGATTTTGATAGGTATGGGGCCCCATCCCAGACAAAAACTACGGCCCTATGCAAGTAGACTAGCCATTGGGCCGCCCGGGCCCGATAGCGTGACGTTGGATTAAACGTACTCTACCACACATTCTGCATTCCTATAGTTTATGAGTTGGATTAAGTGCATTTTTTATTTCTAAAGACATACTCCGTAGCAGTGACGGACGCAGAACGAATTTAAAGGGGGGGCACGATTTGTCTCGGAGATTCAATCGAATCAATAATAACCGATAAATTTAGTTACTTAATACCTTAAATAGTATAAAAAGTCACTTATTTATTAAAAAATTATATTACGTATGATATCTAATTTATGCAAAAAATGACTACTTTATAGGAAAAAATTGGAAAGGAATACATTCAATGTGAATAAAAAAAGTAAAATGATGCTATGGGGAATTGAAACTTGGTGGAATAATAACAAATTTGAACAATAAACCATCTAGACTAATTGATCTTCATGTCATATTAATACCAATTAAGTTAAAATATATTCATATTTAACCTAAAAATACACATATATATACTAGTAATACCCGACGGAAGGGGGGCACGGGCCCACGCATGACCCCCCTGTGTCCGTCTATGCTCCGTAGTATTCAATAAAAAGCCTCGTGAGTCCCATGATCCCATAAAATATTTTGATGTAATTATTTCGGTTTTATATTGTGTGTCGTAAGAGTATATTATAATCATATCAAAAACATAAACTAAAACCCTAAAAAAAATTTAGTGGATCCTAATTATTTAAGATTTACAAAATCTTGATAGTATTAGCCTATTATAATGTGCTACATGATAGAAAAATCCTAATTATTTTTATCTCTTTTGAATTAGTCATAATTTTTCTTAGCGTTGAACCCTACACTTTTCTTCATTTATATAGTAATTTATTAAATTGTATTTTACCTAATCCGGTAAATTTATAATAGTATTATAAATTATATTTATTATACTACTTAATTATGTTAATATTAATTAAGTGCGTGTTCAAATAATGGAAAAATTAGTAAAAAGAAAAACAAGTAAGCTGACTTCAATACTTGAACCGAAAATACAAATCGATACAAACAATACACGTGAAACAAAGTACTAATGAAATACATGAAAACCTCATAGCAAAATACACGAAAAAACATACTAAAAATGAAAGAAAATCATGCATCGTCAAATTGATGCCCTTTGGTAAGTCGAACATGCTCCAACAAGTCCTCCTCAAGTCGGTAATTTGTATCCCGATTTCGAAGCTGAGTGCATTTTCTGATGGAGGAGCTCATTTCAAGCGGACTTTCTCTTGATAACAATTGATCCTCACATCTTATGCAAAATCAACAAGAGGGACATATCTAGTTGCCTTGAACTCAGTTTGTTCATCTTTAATAACAATGTTGTGAAGAACTACGCGTCATCATTATCTTTTCAAGAAACTCAAGATGCAACGTCAGTGTTGGGCTACCAACTATAACGAACCTAGAACATAACGCTCCAAATGTTTATTCTACGTTGATTTTTGACAACATTGTGCAAGTTTGTCTATGATCATTAATCACCACTGCGGTTGTTTTAGGACTAAACTATATTAGTACTATACAAACATCAATGTTCAAGAACCCATATTATAAGATGACACAGCAAAATTAAAATCAACCACAATTTATACAACAAACAGGGTCATCAAAAAGCAAAAATGGAACCTCCAAGCAGTCCCAAGCGGAGAAATCCTCTTTATTTTATTTCTCTTTATCTTATGTTTGCCAATTTAGCCCAATTCATAACAAGATAAAGGTGTAATCATCCTAGCATTGCATTTGTGGCCAAGGGACTCCTTATTTGGTCTCTCAACCTGCACACTTTACGTCCACTACATATATTAACACAGCACGTTATGATGCAAGACAACATGGATAACTGTGGCATAATCAAGCCAAGTAGAGTTTAGCTTTAGGGAAGCTAAACTGCATTTGCGAGATCATTTTTTGAGCAGCTTGAAAGGCCTGTGTTCTCTGGGGGCTTTAGTATGATATGCTCCAATTTGCCAGTCAAGTTCTTGTAGAACTGCAATGATGTATACACGGCTTTGGTTTAGTTCAGAATATTGTTGACAATGCTGTGGCTAACCAGTTCTACCGTAGACAGCTGGAGCTATATATAAATATTGAAAACTGGGAGAAAAAAAATTAAAAACAAAACAAGCACAGAATTTGCAGAAATGTAATGTGATCTACTTATGTGTAGTAAACTAAATGAATGAAATAATAGACAAGAGAATATAGTTAATTGTAGCATGTCAGTATATTAGCAAAGCCCTTGAGAAGTTTGAGTCACCTTGATGGTGTAGCACAAAAAGAAAGAAAGCTACCGAGACTAATAGACAGACTAACAAAACTGACCTTGTGGTATTCAAGGGTATCTCCAGCCGCCTTTCTAGCATCTATCATGAAAAGGGAGGTTGCAACCTCATAAATCTGCAAGAATAACTTGAATAAATCATTTATGAACAGACACTAAAGCGGACAAACAAAATGAAGCATGTTTTACCTCTAACACAACAGCAAGGTGTCCTCCCTTGTTGTATTTCCCTTCAATTCTAGTCTATCACAAGCAAGGAACAAGAAATGGCTAGTTAGTTGGCAAAAGAAGAAGGAATGCTAGCTCCTTCACCTTCCAAATTATAAGAAAACCGACAAATAATGAGCCACAGCACGAATCTTCAAACATCAGGATGCATTATAAGATGACTCTGACAAGCAAAACAGCCCTTAGACACACATGGGGAAGAAAATTTATAAGACATAATACATGATATGTGAGTTACTCGTGGAAAATAGATACGTAAAAGCCCTCTTCAAGTATTCTGATAATACACTGCAAACACTAGCTCAGTGAGAGAAGTCATTGTATCAACCTAGGTCATTCATAGTAATATGGTCAATACTTTATTGAAGCTGATAATGGCATGTACCTGCTCAAGCGTGTGATTAAACAAATGTTAGATTGGTCAGTTGGCATTCAAATTGCATAGACTAGTCCTATAGTCATAACTTAAGCCCTTTGTTCACCACTAGGGGGTTAGAGCCAAATACTGTTTCCAATTTTAACTACACAAACATAACCCGTTGTGTAAATAACTGGTGAAGCAAAAATAATAGAGAAACAGAATGACAGAGAGAACATAATAGGTACCTTATAGTTGCGTGTATGCACCTTGAAGCCCATTGACTCTGCCACAGTTTCAACTGTAGATATAATTATTCTTGCTGGTTCACGGGAAACAAAGCGAGTTTGCCTCTTTACATAATCCTATGGATAGAGATAATTCTCTACAGTTAACATCAGAAACCAAGCAACTAACAGCAAACAAAGCATGGTATCCTTGCTTTGAATGTTTCATGATATATATCATTTAGCTCGAAAGAAGCCTCATAATACTCACAAAACTTGAATATTACAAGTATCACGAAAGAAAGTAATCAAGTAGTTAGTATCATACCTGCCGCCTGTCAAATAAGGCTGAAAGATTAAGACCTTGGGATAAGGTAATCATCTCAAATGCATTCATTAGCAGAGGACTATTGTCACTGGTTGATTTCTCAGTCACATACTGATCCTGCATAAACCACAAAAAGAAGACCAAGCTAAGTACATATGCAGCAGAAAAATGTTTAACATGTCCTAGATTATGTGTGCTCAAACTTACACCACAGAGTATGAGAAATAAGAATATGGAAAAAAGCAAGAATATTCTAACCTCAATGTCATTAAAAACAGCCTGAACATCATCCAAATTGACCTCGTATTCCACTCCATGTCTAACAGGTACGTAATTCGCTCTAAACCAGGGATCAGCTTTTATTCCTTCAATTTTAATACGCTGCATTTATAAAGAAACAAGTAATGACAGTTACAGGTAAAAAGAAAGCTTAGCAGATCAAGTTTACGCGTGATTAAGGTAACTTTACATCCATAGTATTATACAAGACATAAATAACTTATCATTAGTACTAACATGACAAAATCCCTCCTCTCTTACTACATTATTAGATATGAATCTAATTTAAAAACGAACTTCTCCTTTTGGCTGGATAACTACAAAACGGTTGTAAGTTTGCTTAATTGTTTGGAACTTCACCAGGTCAAGTTTATAATTAATAACTGTTAAGGTAAGGACCCTCTACTACACTCATCCATCAGTATTAAAAGTAAAAGGCAATGATTGGACTTAGAAGTAAAAGGCAAGAGTCACATATAACATTCATCAATCATTTTACTTAAAGGTGAATTGATATGTGATTGCTCTTCTAAGTTCTAATATACACAAGTTGCTGTAGAGTAAGTCACATATATGCCTGAGGTGATAAGCAATGATTGTACTTATAAGTAAAAGGCAAGAGTCCACAGCTTAACATCTAGCAAATGCCTGTTATGTTTAGCCTAGATGCCTGAGGTGATATGCAATGATTGTACTTATAAGTAAAAGGCAAGATTCCACAACTTAACATCTAGCAAATGCCTGTTATGTTTATCCCAGATGCCTGAGGTGATATGCATTGAAGCCCATGCTACTTGCTATAACCAAGTAAACTCCATTTTTAAATTATACACGCAAATCTAGACATGCATATATAAAATTGATCCATCCACTAACTTGATCAACTCGAGGTTTATTTGTTACTTACGGTTTTAGGATTTGGATCAAGTATCTTCCGTATCAGTCGAGTTGCACCAGGAGAAAACCAAAATGGACAAGAAAACTCGGCAGCATTGATCTACATCTCAACCAAAAGGATGGTTAAACAAGTTTTCCCATGGATGAACGTGATTACATGAAACACTAAAAACACAATTTGTAAGCGATAGTGATGTCCAAAATCGTAAACTGTCCATAAAAAATTTAGAAGAAGCAAACATCTACAACCTTTATTAATTTCTAGGCTAATGAAGAAGCAGATTTTATAAATCACCTTTTTATATAACGAAGGAAGAGCATTTTCCTCAAATGGGAGATAACCTGCCATGAGAACATAAAGGATGACACCACAGGACCAAACATCTGCAGCAGCACCATTGTATCCTTGCCCACTTAAGACCTACAGAATTGGTTGCGAAGAAAACATCAGAATGAAGGCGATCATAATGAACACTCAAATTCATCCAGAATCGAATTCCCATTTCAACTAGGTGGCATAAGTATAACCCGCTGTTGAAAAAAAAAGTAAACATAATGTAGAAGGCATTGAATTGACAAATCTTACAACGTTGAACTAGCAAAAATGGTGCAGGGTTTATTTTTTATGTGTTTTGTCCAATATAAGACAAGTAAATTTCAACTGAATTCCAAGTTGATTACAACTTTAAGAACTCATATCTCAGGCATGAAATTGACAAGTAATACAAGAGGTTAACTTGAACTACCAAGAAATACACACTAGCTTCATATTTTCCTCTGGTCAAATACAGTATGACTGAGATGTAAGATCATTCCTTAAGTAGTACAGATAAGTATATGAAGCAGATCTAGTTGATAAGTAATAAACAGCATGAAATATCTGGAATGTCAATTTGTGCCCTAAGATACCTCATAAGCAACATAAAATGATGTTCAACTTGAATTGTCAGGAAAATGCAGTAGGAATAACTTTTATTTATGACCACTAAAAATGTTCTCAGGAATCATTTGAAGCACTATAGTTAGGGTACATTTGACAGCAAGATGTAATTGGAGCTTGAGCAGTTTTAGGATTAGAAGCTAATTTTCAGAATATCGATTTGTCATTTCAAGGCAGAATAAACTATTCAAAAGTCCTAAAAAGGTATTGCCAAAAATAGCTTATATTCAGAAACATATGAAGCCCATATATAAGGCTCTGAGTTGATGAATAACCAACCAGCAGAATTGTTACAAATCTATGGATATAAACTTGTCATTTTGTTCTTGCTAAAAAATAACTTACCTCAGGAGCAACATAATTTGGAGTTCCACATGTAGTATATAGAAGTGTTGTTCCCTGGAAAAAGAAATTCAGCAAGTAGCTAATATGTACATGCTATTAAAAAATACATTTAAATACACCCAGCAGATCCAATATGGACTTACTTCCTTTGGTAAGGCACTGAGTCCAAAATCAGAAACCTTCAAATTCCCATGTGAGTCAAGCAGAAGGTTTTCTGGCTGCAATAGGATGGTCATCATGTTTAAAATAACTATAGTTAAAACATAATCATGTTTAAAGTCGCCTCATTAGAACCTGATTATGTTACTTCACGAAATAGGAGTCTGTCTGATTTCATTCTAGTTAACTTGTAACAGGTGAATGTACCTTTAAATCTCGATGATATACGCCCTTATGGTGACAGTGTGAGACTGCTTCAATGAGTTGTTGAAAGTATCTTCGAGATTCCTTTTCTGAGAGCCTGCCTTGGTTAGCCTGTCCGTCATTGACAAATAAAAGATTATAGTACGCATGCCGAATGGTAATTGTTCATACTGTCTCATTCCTCGGTATCACTAAATTGAATATTAATTATACAACATGTCCAAAAATCAACATGCTAACCCTAGGGGTACCTCTCATTGGAGCAATACCTGGGAAACCTACTATAGACGGATTCATTTTTGGACCATTTTACAAATTGTTGAGCTGTGATTCAAATTAAGCGAAAAATTGACACTTATAACATTTAAGTCAATTCAATTCTAGTACTTCTCAAATACGTATTCCAACTGTTACAGGTTGCCACGTAAGTGATTATAGTATATCTCATATGACATTGGTACAGCCAAAGCTCGAAACAGGAAATGCTAAGTAAAAATTAGATACAAGGTGCAAGCAAGCAGAAGATAATAATGAAAGGAGAAACTTACAATTTTGTCAAACAGTTCACCACCAGTGACTAGTTCCAGGACTATATATATCTTTGCCCGACCAGCCAAGACCTTAGATGCAGAACATGCCAGTTCAAATAAAAAGGTCCAAGTAAGAGGCCTATCAGCCAGAAGAATGCACCCTGGATATTTTTTAGGAGCATTTTGACAGTTGTACTTACCTCATGCAATCTAACTATGTAAGGATGCCGAACAATCTTCATTATGGATATTTCCTGTTTTATCTGGAGAAGAGATGATCCAATTAAGAAATAACAAAAACTTAACGCAGAATACTTGAGGAAGTGATAGTTCAGCAAGAGGATATGAGCAAAAAAATTTGGAGAAGCCTCACCTACTTCCAAGTTTTAACACAAATCTTTTCGCTATGTATACTAAGCAGTACCCAGAAAAATAATGTGAAATCAAAAGCAAATTACTCATGACTTTGTTCTAGCATCTAAAACACGTCAGCAGCATAAACTTGGAAAATATTTCATGGAGTAAATCATATCATGCACTTGTATTTGTCTCATCCTATTGCCTCTGATCTTTTATCCAATTGGACCATTCTTATAGCATGGCAAAAGCAAATTAGTATGAACAGCAATACATTTCACAACTAAAGAAACAGGAAGCAGAGGAGGAACTGATATACAGCAATACCAGGTCGAAATACACATCCATTAAACAGCAAATACCTGATCAAGCATCCTGTGTTTGAGAATAGTGGACTTGGAGAGGACCTTTATCGCCACACGTTCTCCGGTCTCGGCGTTCTGCGCGAACTTGACTTTGGCGAAAGTTCCTTCTCCAATCGTCCGACTAACCTCATACTTCCCCACTGTCCTCGTTTTCGCCATTTTAAACTCGTCACCCAACGCCACAGGCTATCATTTCACTCCAAAACCCTCGCTACAGTCTACAGAGAGCAATTGCAGAAAAAAAACACGCACTCAACCTTCGGAATGATAGGGAATCGAAAACGGTAAACAGAAATCGCAGAGAATCCAAGGAAACAAGCAAGCGATAAAAAAAATTCCCAATCGGGAGCGCGAAATCATTACATCAGAGTAGCAAGCTGGAAGAGAGAAATCGGTTCTCCTGGTATGGCTCCGGCAAATCCGCCAAGAAATCGTGAAAAGAATAGTCGGAAAATCTTGAGTCTGAGAGACGGACGCCGTCGACGGGAGCTCCGGGTAGATTGAGACGTGGTACCAAATTGTTGGAATGATCTGGCACCGCTATATTTATTTTATTTTTGAAGCCGTGATATTTTATTATTATTATATTTTCATTGTGCCTTCTATTTTGGGACTTTTTATGGACTTATTTTTCTGGTCAAAACTTTTTATGGACTTCTAATCGGGCATCTTCGTTACGTGCATAATTTTGGTCATGTGACATCTCAAAAACGCTAGGAAACACCGTTCTAAGTTCTAAGGCCATGCCTATGTACACAGAATGGTCTTACATGAGGTGGTTTAGTAATAACCTTGTAATTTAATTAAGATGGATTCCACATGCTTCTACAAAATGATTGTTACGAAGTTGTTTAAATTAAAACGTGACTCAATATAGTAAACACGAAATTGCTATTTCCAGGGTGCAATAAGTATTCATTACCAAAGAAGAAAATAATAGTTCCACCGAAAGAAAAAGAAGAAGAAAAGGACAGGTAACGTTTCAATTTCAAGGAAATAATTAAGATAAGCTCGGATTGTAGGGTGTGAATGTGTGATTAATTTTGGTGATCTCCTATCTTAGGCATACTCACGCTGACTTTTCATCGTATTGCTGAATGCACGTCAGCTAATACGTTCGTACATTAGCTAACCTATTCGAACTTTTGAATTATCCCACTTGCACTTCCACACAACTTGCACTAACGATTCGAATAAGTAATCAAGCGCCTTAATTAAGTAGTCAAGCGGTATTTAATTAGTTGGGTTTATACTTACGTATTAGTCTTTAAAATACGGAGTTGGTTACCGACCAACCCTTTTTTCACCATACAAATATAGATAAGAGTACCTAATTAAGCATATGCTCCCTCGAGACAATAAACTATTTTAACAACAAAGTAACAAACTAAGATCATGAATATATCAATGAACCCCTCATATCTAAAATTTTCATCACATTCGATCGTTTTTCTCTCCTTCGTATTATGACGAAAATGGGTATATGGGCTTTGGGCAAGCAAAATTGGAGTACATAGGCTACAAAGAAAAAATATGAGGTCCCATAGGCTTTTTTCAATTTTGCCCCTACCTTTTTTTCAAATTTACGGGATGACGTCATCATATGCCATTGATGACGTCATCACCCTTTATCACCCATCAAGCGTTGACCGACGTTGACTAGTGTTGACCGGCGTTGACCGACATTGACCGGCGTGGCATTAGTGATGACAAGTAACGTGTCATCAGATGACAAGCTACTTGTCATCAGTTATGACCAGTTTAGATAAAACTCACCATTCACGACCTCAACTTGTCATCTGATGACAAGTTGAGGTAAAACCCATCATTCACGTAAAAAAATGTCATCAGGTGATGACGAGTTCAGAAATTGACCTATGTGGGATTTGAACCCACATTATTGTGCATCAAGCACATTGCTCTACCATTTGAGCTAATAGGCCATAATTATAAGTAATATATATACAAATTTAACAATGCAAAATAAAACATCTCATCACCCCAACTCGTAAAACAAACTTGTCATCACCCAAAAACATACCCAAACCCATAAAATCATCTAAAAAACCGTAAAACAAACCTGTCATCACCCCCAGAACCGTAAAGCAACTTGTCATCACCAAAACACATTAAAAATGGACTTGTCATCGCCAAAATCCATAAAAACGAACTTGTCATCACCCAGACCCATAAAAAACACCCTGTCATCACCCAGAACCATAAAATCATCCCAAAACCCTTAAAACAAACTTGTCATCACCTAGATTCGTAAAACAAACTTATAATCACCAAAACACATCAAAACGAACTTGTCATCACCCCAGACCCATAAAATCATCCTAAATACCTTTAAACAAACTTGTCATCACCCCCAGATTCGTAAATAAACTTGTCACCACCCAGCCCCCCAAAAACAACTTGTCATCACCCAGAACCTTAAAACAAAACTTGTCATCAGTAAGATTCGTAGAACAAACTTAAATTGCTCAAAACTCAAAAAAACTCACTTGTCATCACCCTAAATCGTAAAATCGTACCAAAAACCCTAATATCAACTTGTCATCCAAAAAACCCAAAAACTCAAAAACCCACAAAGAAACTTGTCATCACTTAAATCCGAAAAACAAACTTGTCATCCAAAAACTCAAATAACCTCAAAATCCAAAAACCCAAAAACCCAACCGGTTGGATCCGGCTCGTACGAGCCCGGATCCGGCTAGATCCCGCTCGAACGAGCCCGGATCCGGCTAGATCCGGCGCGTACGAGCCCGGATCCGGCGCGTACGAGCCCGGATCCGGCTAGATCCGGCTCGTACGAGCCCGGATCCGGCTAGATCCGGCTCGTACGAGCCCGGATCCGGCTAGATCCCGCTCGAACGAGCCCGGATCCGGCTAGATCCCGCTCGTACGAGCCCGGATCCGGCTAGATCCCGCTCGTACGAGCCCAAATCCGGGAGAGAGGGAGGAGAGGGAGAGAAGGAGAGGGCGACGAACCTGAAATTGACGGCGGACGGTGGCGGAGACGGCGTTGGCGGCGGGCGGAGACGACGTTGGCGGCGGGCGGCGGGTGGTGGCGGTGGCCGGAGAAATTGGAAGAGGAAGAAGAAAGAAAATGGAGAGGAGAGGGAGGGAGAGATGGAGAGGGAGAAGGAGAGAGGGAAGAGAGGAGAGAGGAAGGAAAGAGAAAAAATGAGGGGAAGGAGAGAGAAAATGGAGAAAGAGAGGGTTTTTATATTGGGGGAATAGTTTAGTTACTTCATTTTTTTTTAACCGAGCCTAACCTCAACAAAATCCCTCCCAAATCACCCTTTCCACCCCAATTCCTCTCGTATTATCTCATGCATACTATTTCGGGATATCCACTTAAATATTAATGAATCCTAAACAATTATAACTATATCCTTGATTACTTAACTCACAATATTTTTGTATGTAATTAAACATCATTATTAATTCTAAATATTTTTTAGTTAATTAAACATCAATAACTAATTCTAATACATCCCAATAACTATTTTACTTAATAACTAGCCTATAACCTGCGTCTTGCGTAGGGACTTTTTAAAACTAATATTATAGCATTACCTTAAATAATATTTATGTTATTGGATATCAATTATGATAATTAATTAGTTGATTAAAATGATAAAGTTCAATTTTCAAATAATATAGTTCCAACTTATTTTTACAACAACCAAAGAATAAATTAATTTTTTTAAAAAAGAATAAGTCCACAATAAAGGGTTTTTGCTCTTAAATATTATGTATTAACATTCTTAAGTAAAGTAATTTATGAAATATAAGTGTTATGGACTTCATAATTGAAATTTTAGCAACTTAAAAATTATATACATGTAATTTATGTCATCTTTAAAAAAAATCAAGATAGAAAATATGTGACTTAGATCTCATAAATGGATTAAAAAACATTATTAAAAAATATGATGGGTGGTATATATTAACTTATCTATCCAAATATATCCATCTCAAAATATATAGTTATATATGAGTCAATTTTTTCTATAGTTTTACATGCAATACAATATATGCATAGTTAATTATTTTTATATTTTCTACAACTTATCTGTATGTTATTAATCATATACGTATATGAGATACGATACATAATAGATGTCAATATTTTTTTATAATTTTATATGTGGTACAAGCTATAAGATGTGTAAATTAAACTTAATTATTTCTATCTTTTGCACAACTCAATTACACGTGGTTTGATACATTTTTTTGTACATATATAACAACCTACCAAGTGCTTATGCATACTAGATCGATGGATATTTCTAATTAAAAACAAGATGCATAAGCATAATACATATGATCATAAGGGTTTTGGGCATACCGAGTATTTATGCATAATAGATCTTTTTATCATTAATATTATTATTATTAGCATTCGGATAGATAAACCACTTAATTAAAAACAGAATGGGTAGTTTAAAAATTCTTATTAACGAAATTGTCCTTAACTGCTTCAGATTTAGAAGTAAACTAGCAGATGACCCGTACCTTGTACGGGGGTTTTATTTATTTATTTATTGTTTTGTGTATGACTTTATTATAAGAATTACAAATGTTATCATATATACTTTGTTTTAAAATGACGCTTATTTATAAAATGATATAATTCTTATATATCATCATATATTAAAATAAATTTTATATATGTATTTACTTTTTATACATATATAAACCTATATTTAAATAGTTGAGGAAGAATGAAATAAGATAAGATGCATTATCACAATTTATTAACAATTGATACAAATCTTTTGGCATTTAAATTAAATTACGTAAACTAACATATAGAATAAACTCAATAGGTTTAAATAAAATTTGGATTAATATATTATAATATTGAATTTATAGCTAATATTTAATAAGTTAATTAGAAAACCAAATTATCTCGCATATATATGTTATTGATTTATGAAAAAATAATTAAATAATAATATATAAATATGTAATGAAAATGTGAACGAATTATTATCTTAATTAAGAAATCTATCTTTTTTTCTAAAGTGCAATCAACATGCAATATTAGTGATATATGTTTTTTCTAAAATAATGTATTTAATACATTATTTTAATAGAATGAATGTTTGTCTTGAATATAGTGGTAGAATTTGCTACCATTGATGATTTAAAAAATACCATAATAAAATTATGAAAAATAATTTAAATTTAATATAATATTTAATTAAATGGGTAAAATATTTTGATTATGATTTATAGATTGTGATGAAAAAATAATTTTTTTAAAAAAGATTTATGATAGATCTATGTATTAATTAAATGTGTAAAATGATAAGAGAGAGATTTATCTATTTAGATAGATTATTAATTAAACAACACAAATTCTAATATAGAACTAACATTTTAATTAAGTATCTATAATATTATGATAAAATCAAGATTTCATAGGATAGATATTTTTTTTTAAAAAAAAGGGTGATGTGGCACAATATCGTGGCAGAATTTGCTTCCGCTTTAGTATATAGTGATAATAGATAGATAATAGATATAATTAAGATAAAATTTTCAAAATCTTAAAGTAAAATATATCATCATTGATATTTTGTACCACAGAGAGATAATATTGTACCATGTACTGATGTACGTATGAATAATTGATATTTTGTACCATGGTCAAAGATAAAATTGTACCATGTACGTATCAATTTAATAGATAAATTTACATAAAATTTCCAATTTAATAGATAACAAAAGATAAAATTTTCAAGTAGGGAGTAGAAAGATAAATTTCCCAATTTAATAGATGACAAAAGAATTTAAATAAAATATACTATTTTAATAAAAGGGGTGATGTGGCGCAATATGGTGGCGGAATTTGCTTCCGCTTTAGTATATAGTAATAGATATATTGATATTTTTAATATAGGTTACCGAGAGCAATGTTAGGCCATCATCGATTGGCCACACCCACCACAACCACGGATGTGCGCTCATTCATGACCTTGGCTAATTTCTACCGCCGCTTTGTATGCAACTTTAGTTGTATCGTGGTGCCCTTGTAGGCCTTCACCAAGAAGGACACCGTAGTGTAAAAGTAAATGTCAACATGAGCACGCATTCCATGCGCTTAACGATGCACTAAGTCACACACCTATGCTACAATTGTCGGATTTTTCAAAGCCATTTGAGGTGAAGTGTGATACCTCAAACATCAGCATAGGTGGTGTGCTTCGTCAGTACCATAGGCCCATTACCTTCTTTGGTGAGAAATTGACCAGGACAGAACTAAATTACCCTACATACGTCAAGGAGCTTCAAGCCTTGATTTGCATCGATCCTTAAAACTTGACAACATTATTCATGACCTCGTGAGTCGTGAGTTCATCATCCATGGTGATTATGCGACACTTAGCTTAGTCCTCTGAAAAATCCGGTCCAGACCGAATTTTGTACCAGACCGAGACACTTTCGGTTCAGTCCTTGGTCCATAATATTTATAAAATATGTCCTCGGTCCTATCCGGTCTGAATCAACTTTTCTTAAAATATAAAAAAATATGCATTTATATAAATAAAAATTATTTTCTATATCATAAAAAATAATTTTATATATTTAATAGGTTTATACATTTAATAATATTATATTTTTCTTAAATAATATATAACTTCTCTAACTAAATTATATTTTTTTTATAAAATATAATTATTTTTTAATTAAAAGAATACTACTTAAAAAAACAAAATCCGGTCCAAAATAGATCCAAAAGTTGACCGGACTAGAGTGGACTGGGAAACTTCCGTCCGGTTTTGGACTTGTGCTCTTCCCTAACTTAGCTATCTCAAGAGCCAAGCACACCTCAACCGACAACATGCATGATGTGCCTAATTCTTGGAGACTTTTCCTTATGTCATTGTCCATTAAAAAGGTAAGGAGAATGTGGTAATTGTTGCCCTTTCTTTAAGCTAGGTAAATGCTTCTTACTTCCCTTCAAGCTAAATTACTTGGCTTTTCATTGATAAAGAAGCTATATGCTATAGACACTTTCTTTCGATCTATCTATGATATGTACTCGACTGCTTCTGAGTTGGACTCCTATTTTATTGATGAGGGGTACTTATATAATCTCAAGAAACTTTGCATACCGAGCTCTTCTATAAAAAAAGCTCTTAAGCAAGGAGCCTCTTGATTCCTAAGGACATTTCGACATTAGCAAAACGCTTGTGGCACTTTATGAGCATTTCTCTTGGCTACACGTAGCCAAACATGTCACAAAGTAGTGCAAGAGTTGTGTTCAATTCCAAAAGGCCAAGTTAAACTCTTCTCCATTCGGTCTTTACTCTCCTCATTCACACAGTCGCATGGGAAGATCTTTCTATTAATTTTATCATGGGATTGCCCAGATCTAAAAAAGGTAAAGATTGCATATCCGTAGTTGTGGATTGTTTTCCATAATGGTCCATTTCATTGCTTGTAAAAGCACATACAATGCAACAAAAGTTGCTTGTTGGTCTTAAACAATGTGGTGAAATAATATGGTGTACCAAAAACTATTGTTAGTCATCGTGACAATAAGTTTGTGGGCAACTTTTGGAGAACTTTATGAGGAAAGCTGTATATAGTTGTTATTTTCCACTCCATATCACCTTCAAACGGATGACCAAACGGAGGTCACTAATTAGACCGTGGGCTAACTCTATGATGATGCTCAAGGCTAACCCATGTCCTGGTTGTTGTTGAACACTGGCCTAAACTTTCCCTTGTTCCATAGCTTCCTCATGGCTCTTGTTATTAAGGCAATTTCACTGTCGGGATCAACAATATCATTCTCTCCTTCCTCAACTATGTAGCTTATAGCTTTCTTCAATTTAAGAGCCAATTTTTTAGCCTTCAACTCCTTGCTTTTTGATTTATTCCTATCTGCTTCATACTTTGAGAGTTTAGCAAACATCTCATGGAGATCAAACTTTTTTTTGAAGTGTTCTTTAAGAACGTAATGCGACTATGTTCCCATTCTCCAGTTAGTCTATTAATAGTCTTTAGAGAGATCTCCTTCTCGCCAATCCCAAGACTCAGCATTCTGGTCTTAAGCACTTTAAACCTAGATTGCTATGCAGACACGTTTCTCCCTTGATCATAGCAAAGATGAGAAACTCCTTCTTGAACTAAAGGATCAAGTCTTCCTTCATCTTAGTGGTCCCGTTGAATATTTTCTTCAAGGCATCCCACATCTCCTTGGCGGTTTTCAGATTACAGATTTTGTTCATGTCCTCCACATTTAGTCCATTGTCGATGAAGGTTTTGGCTAGAAAATTTGCTTTCATGGCTTTGTAGTCATCTAGTCCTATAGTCTTAGGATTAGCCTTTTTAGCAACATCGACTTCAAGGTGAACAAATTCAATAGCAACCCAGGACTGAAATTTCTTTCCTTTGATCCAATCAGCCATGATATTCTTCCATCGATCATATTGACCAAGGACCAACGGTGTTGGTTTGACATTCGAAACATCAAGTTCCGAGAATTGAGAAGACATCTTAAATACATGTTTGACGATAAGACAATCAAGAGCACGCATGCTATATATAATATCATTTGCTGGATCTACGTGTGAGAATATAGACGTTGACCAGAGATCAACGAACTGTGCAGCAGAATTAAAGTAATCCAAAAAGTAAAGAAGTAATACAAGAATTTCAAAATCAAATTGCAATTCTTATTACTCAAGAGCAAACTTACAAATGCAAAATCTCGATCCCTAGATGTACACAACTTCTAGTAACAGATCTTGATCCCTTAGCATTGAATACTCCTAGTACTTCGCAGAAGCAAATCGACCCACACCCTTAATCTTAGTACACAACTAAATCAAGGTCTTCGTGTGTTCTCCTTGTTCACACAAAGCTCTCATAATTGTTCTTAAGCTCGGTGAAAATTAAACCTAGAACTTTTGTATATATAGTATTAGCTAGAGAAAATCTATCTAATAATATAAAATATACAAACTAATAAGATTTTATCTTATCTTGAGTAACAAGATAAAATCTTTCTGTAAGAAATGTATCTATGAAATCCTCAAAGAAACATATCTTTCCTTAATTGATCCTTCAAATGTGTCTTTCCATATATAGCAAGATGCACACGGCTTCCACTTGTTTGATCCAACCTTGATCTCATGGTGATACTATCAAAAATCAACGAGCTCTTCAGCTAATACTTTGATTCCTTGGTTATTATCATCAGTTGATCCTGCTTCTGTTTCTTTGTTCAATTATTCTTAATTGATCCTAAAACACTTAACAAACAACATTAAATATTTTACAAGTGCTCAATCACCATCAAAACTCATTGAGATTATTATTTGGATCAACCACCGTCCCAAAAATACAATATACCTCTAAAGTATCCATAATAATAAAAGAATACGTTGGTACATACCTTTTCGACGTGTAGGACCAATCTGCTAGCCGACTGCCTGAGTCACCACATGTTTATTGCAAGCTAGTTAGGACAGACCTTAATTATTTAATCACAAGTGAGGTAAGTGTATATATGATCGATCGAACACATTGTATACTTTTATTAATTAGATTTATATATGTATAATTAATATTGGTGGAAGAGGTAGCTAGGGAAGCAAGCTAGTGATTAAAATCGTTGTTGAGGGGTAATGAATGGATCATATATAAATATATTTATAGAGAGAGATATACGGAAATGAACAATTGCATCCATTTTAGTAGTGGTTAATCCTAAACCTGAGTAGTGATTATGATGATAATGTAACTTAATTAAGATTAGAAAGTGATATTGGCACGGCTCAATCTGAGATCGTATGTTACATAATAGTATATAAATTTATGTGGTCGTAAATCCGTCTTCGGATTGAACCGCACCAATATCGCTTCCCCATTCCATCAAAACCATTTGGTTAAAACAGGAAAAAGGTCCCCCCTGCCTTATGTTTCAATTTGGTCGAGAAATAATGGTTGCCCATCAGTTGCATGTTGAGCAAAGAAGAGCGAAGCCACCACGTACGTTAAAAAAGATCGATTAATTTATCGATCTTAATTGTGAAGGATATCTGAAAAGATGAAGACCTTGCCAAGAGACATATAGATACATTAGGCATGGATCTTGACAATGCAAAATAATGAAACAAAAACATAAGAAGAAGGGGATTAGAATTATCTAATTAATCCGGAAAAGAAATTATAGACATGGATACAGACAGGAAGTTTTTTGCTGCAAGAATATATGCATGAAAGTGAACATGTACTAGAAAGGTACAAGTGAATGGAATATTAATGGTGTATGGAGGGATATATAAATATGAGTTGGTGGATCGGATCAGTAGAAGTTGGACCAAGAAGAAACAAAGTAAAAGAAAAGAAAAGAAAAAAGAAAAGAAAAAAGGAGTAGGGTTTTGAATTTTGATGATACATCGGGATGTGAATGGTACGTACGTGTTTGTGAAGACCGAAAGAAGTTGTGAGCGAAATGATTCCAACTAAGCAAGCTTTTCTTCTTCTTCTTTCTAGGGTTACACTTTAATTTGCACTCAAAATTAACATTTATAAATGAAAAGGAAGGAAGCGTATACTTAGAGGGCCAATTACATACGAAGGTTCCTAAACTTGAGATGAATAGTCATTGTAGACCCTTAATTTTCAACTTTGCCGTTATGGCTCCTGAACTTTACAATCACGACCTATTGGGTCTTTGGTTGATCATTTTTACGAGAATTCTTATATATACAAAACCCCTAAACTTGAGCAATAGTCATTTAAGACCCTGAACTTTCGACTTTGCCAATTTGATACCAAATTTAACAATCAAATCCTATTGAGTCCTTAGACGCTGAACTTGACTGCAATAGTCTGTCTTTCTCCTTTTTATTTTATTTCGTATGTTTTTGTTTTTTCGTCCTTCAATCCCCTAGTAGGATGAATAAACAATAGGCTATTACTAGAATACCCTTGTAATTCAATGAATTATGAGACACTTTCACAAACGTTAACATTTGTCTCACTATGGTATCAGAGCTGCAACTGCCATCCTTCTCCCTTTCTGAAATCCTAAAATTCAAAAAAAAAAACCCTAACTTTGTTTTCTTCCTCATCCAGCCGCCATGGTTGTTGCTCTACCAAACCAAAGCCTATCCTCGTTTTCCTCCTTCATCACAGTGAAGCTCTCTCAGACAAATTTCCCGCTCTGGCGAGCTCAAGTTTTGCCTTACCTTAGAGCTCACAATCTCTATCGGTTTGTTGATGGCAGTTTTCCATGTCCACCTCCACAATTCCAGACGAGCCCCACTCCTTCACTGATCAGGCCAATAAATATCCAAAGTGGCGGGAAGCGATGAACTCCAAGTTTCAAAGCCCTCCTCACCAACAATACATGGATACTTGTTCCCTCTCCTCGAACCAACATTCTTGGTGTCAAATGGGTGTTTAAAACAAAAAGGCGAGTCGACGGTTCCATTGAACGTCGTAAAACCCGTTTAGTTGCCAAAGGCTTCAACCAAATCCATGACCTTGATTATGATGAAACCTTTAGCCCCGTTGCAAAACCATCCACCATCTAATTACTCCTCTCCTTGGCGGCGATGCATCAGTGGACACCCATCAACTCGGCATCCAAAATGCGTTTCTTCATGGGTCCTTGACGGAAGACATCTTTGTCTCGCAACCTCCAGGTTTCTCTCATCCCTCTTCTCCAAATCATGTTTGCAAACTTAATTGCTCTCTTTACGGTCTTAAACAAGCACCCATGCTTGGTTTTCTAGGCTTAGTGACACTCTGATTTCCATGGGTTTTTCCTCTTCCGATGCGGATACTTCTCTTTTTACCTATCGCCAAGGCTCTGTTCTTGCCTTTGTTCTTGTTTATGTCAACGATTTGCTCTTGTTCTCTACTTCTGTGCAGACCTCTGATGATTTTGTCTCTACTCTCTCCAAGTATTTCCCAATGAAGGATCTTGGCCACATTAGCTATTTTTTGGGGATCGAAACAACCCGTACTGATGCCGGCTTCTATCTCAGTCAATCCAAATACAATAGAGATCTACTTAACCGGGCTGGCATGGAACACTCAAAGGTTGTGGAGACTCCGATGACCATTGGCTTCATCAATCAACCCTCTCTCTCTCCAGCTTCCCTGATCATACTCTTTATCGCAGTGTTGTCAGCGGGTTACAATACTTATCGTTTACTCACCCCGATATCTCTTTCGCAGTGAATCGCGTGTGTTAAACTATGCACAATCTTGATGAGAAGCATTGGACTGCCGTAAAGCGCATTCTCCAATACTTGAATCACACTGCAGACTTGAATTTTTTTTATCTATGCCTCACCGAGTGCCTCTCTCTCTGCCTACTCCAACACCGATTGGGCTGGAGACTCTAGTGATTGACGCTCCACCAGCGCTTACTGCGTGTTCCATGGCCTCAATCTCATCTCATGGAACTCGAAGAAACAAGATACCATTGCCTGCTATAGCGCTCCTCCTTCGAAGTTGAGTATCGGGCCCTAGCACTTGCAACGTGTGAGACTATTTGGATCCAATCATTGCTCGCTCAGCTTCGTATTCCACTGCTCGAGCCTCCAACCTTGTGGTGCGATAATATCAGTGCCACATACCTTGCATTCAATCCCATTCTCCATCATAAAATCAAACACTTGGAACTCGACTATCACTTCCTCAAAGAACGGGTTGAAAACAAAAGCCTTCGAGTTGCTTTTGTCTCCTCCAAAGATCAAACTGCGGATGCTTTAACCAAACCTCTACCCATTGCTCGCTTTGTTCTGCTGCGATCCAAACTTGGCCTTGCCCCGCTTGAATCGAGGGGGGATAGTAGGATGAATAAACAATAGGTTATTACTAGAATACCCTTGTAATTCAATGAACTATGAGACACTTTCACAAACGTTCACATTTGTCTCACTACCCCCTTTATTTTACCATATCTGAAAAATTGAACTAATCTATACAAAATTCCGACGGGAGGATATGCTTAGGTCAACGAGCGAAGAGTGCGAGGACGCATGTTAGGTGGAGAGGAGGGTTACGTGACGAACTCAAAGTCAATGACATCGGTGGGTGAGAAGACTTTAGCCGTCGAAGATGTCGTCGGTGAGAACTTTCCAGATCTGCTATATCTATTGAATAAATTAGTTATAGAATTAGGAGATTTAATATATTTTATTTTATTTTCCTTCTCTTTTTCCTAGTGTTTGTATGTTTTGTTTTATTTTATTAAATGTATGACATGACACCACATGCATGCTACGTATCAAAACAATTCCCGTAAAAATCATTAATAAAGGGCCCAATAGGCCGTGAGGGTTAAGTTCAAGTGTCAAATGGACAAAGTTGACAGTTTAGGGTATCGTATGTATATGCCGTCCGTGAAACTCATCAATCAAGGAGTCAATGGGTCAAGATTGTTAAGTTTAAGGATCAAATTGGCAAAGTTGAAAATTGAGGGTCCAAAATGACTATTCGTCACAAATTTAAGGAATACCGTATGTATTTCGCCTATGCCTCGGGGAAAACATGCCTTAATCGCTTTTTACATTTGAGTCTTGTTCTCCTTTGCGCATGCTAATTGCCATCTGATCGAAATATATGCCGGCTGGGTCAAGGAGAAAAGTATAAATATATTTCATCATTAAATCAACTATGTATAAATGAAACTCACTTATAAGTTCCCCTTTTTGATGTATGCAAGTCCTTTAGCCATGATCGGTATTATACTTTAACATGCCCCTTCTGTTATCACGCTAGCTAGCTAGCTAGCTTCTGTTCATCAATACTCCAACAACGTAGCAATGCAAGATTATTTGGTTGGTTGGTCACGTAGGAGAGCTAAGTACCCCAAACCATATACGTGCATGATCGGTACTGTTGATGAATGCACATACATATGCGAGAAAAGATGGGACAACAAAACATGTCAATAAAAGTGTCTGGGCTGGTACGTACATGTATGTATACGTTGTTAGGGAAAACAGTTTCAAGAGATCTCACAATATCATGGCATTATATTGCTATCAAATCCTCCCTTCTTATCCACATGCATAATAATATATCTATTACACAATATAAAAAAGTATAATACAACACGAATCTCTTAAAATACACATTTTAAGTTGCTATTTTACCGAACGGGGTAAAAAATGATCGATACACATGTATTTTTTGAAATTATATTATGTTTTTTGGGGGACATGAACAATCTTTAGATAAGTTTTGTCTTAGATATGTATTAAAAATAACTTTATAAAAAATCAAACCTAGTTAATTGTGGATTGATTCTGATTTTTTGTAACCTTAGGTGCAAGAATAAGGGATTTACCCTTTACTTATAGTTTATCAAGTTTTGATGCACATAGTATTAACTTCGATATACATGCACAAGTAGTTAAGTTGAACTTTTTGGTTGTTTTAATGTATTTATATAAATAAGATGCACTGTCTTCTAAGGTTATTTTTATCCACATACAAAGGGTTACGATGACAGATCTATATCTATGCGTATAGTTTTGATGCATATGCATGCAGACAAGATGTAATTCATAATGAGTTGTTTTAATGCACACACAACTCTTTTTGAAGCAAATACGATAAATAATTTTGATGCACCATAATTAGTTTGATGTAAAAAGATTTTTTTTTTTTTAATCCACAAGCATGTTATGTTGCTAGTTTTGATGCATATACAACCAATTTATGCACAAACATACAAACATATAGTTAATTCGCTAGTTTTGATGCATACACAACCAATTTGACGCACAAATATATAGTTATGTCGCTAGTTTTGAAGTACGTACACAACTAATTAATTTGAAGATTATTAATTAATTGCAAAATAATATTGGAAAATGGTATAAGATAATATATTAAGCATGTATATATGTTGGGTGTACGTCTTTGGGACGATGCAATTTAGGGATGTTCAATGAGTTGGGTCGTCCGTAAACTGCATTGATCTACTTGATTGACAAATAGCGCATCGGGTTGTGGATCAATTATTTTTTAGTTTACAAGTTGCGGGGTCACTTTTTAGTTCGCAGGTCATGAGATTTGTCAGGCTAAACTCGTTTGCGAGTCAACCCGTGGCTTGTTACTTATAAAAAATATTTTTTATTATTAGAAAATGTATTTTATAAAAATATATATTTTATAATTTATTATTATAAAAATATATTTTTTAAAAAATATTTACCGTATTTAAAGTCGATCCACAATTTATTTTCATACTGCACAAAACACTAAACACATCCGTTTGATTAGTCAAACAAGTCGTCCTCAAAACCTACGGATTGGATCGCAGGTTACTTTTTTTTATTTTTTTAAAGGTTGTAGGTCGACCCGATTCTTTCATCATCTTTAATTATTACGCAAGTAGTTGCTACAAACGTCGTAGCGAACTAGCGATGATATTTTGAAAATATGTATGCATGACTCCAATTCATACTAAGTCAGCTGGGGCATGAAAAAACTAATGACTAATCTTTGATATTATGAATTTCGCCAACTAACCTAACATGTTGTCTACTTGTCTTATCAAATACGGAGTACGTATCATGCGACTTGTGTCGGATCCTAATTCGCGCATTTTAGGAACATATAATATATGCATCAAAACACATAAAAGTAAATGTAACTATGTTGAGGAAAAAGAATGTAAGCACCGTCTAAATTCTAAAATAAGAAGGGAAAATTGCATTTAACCATCCCTTATATTACACTTGTTGCATTTGATTTAATTATTTTTTATATTTTTTTTCTACATTTAATCACCCCTTATTTACAAATTGTTGTATTTAACCACCGTTCATATTTTTTCCTGCACTTAACCACCCATTAGTTACAAATAGTTGCACTTAACCACCCATTGTTTATATAAAAATACTAATTGTACCCGTCGTGTCATGCACGACTCGTGTTTTGTAATTTTTTTAGTATATCACAAATAGAATATTAGTGTGAAAACGTATAATACAAAAATTTGACATAATTTAATTTCATCGAATTTTAGAAGTCTTTAATTGTTCTATAATCGATTAGGAATATATTGTTATAGAAATCACGTACTTATATTTTATAGTCAATAACTTACATTATTATGCTTACCTATATATTAGTATGAAAATCGCCAATTTGATATAACCAAATTAAACATGTAGTTGATTTAATCATAATATTTAATGAATAATTTTTTGCCTCTATGTGCGTGAATATACCAAAAAAATATCTTATTAAAATATAATATATTTTAAAAATCATGATATTCTGAATCTAAAAAACAATTGATATAGAAAATATTATGAAACTAATAGAAACTGTTAAAAATAATTTCTTAAAAATATAAGGTGGGTGAGAATAAAAAAATTTAAAATTTTATGAGTCCAAAATTATTTAATTAAATGTTAGTTATATGAAAGAAAATCATATAATATTTATTGTGCGACTATTAATAGAAAATAGTATGATACGGAGTATAACATAATTAAATGTTAGTTATTATCTATTTGAGTTGAAAATAAATTAAAATTAAGCGGGGCCAGAATCAACGTGGTGGCTCGAAAACGGTCGGCTTTTATAATATATATTGTTTAGGGACTCCCTCTATTACATGTTCGGGTTGGTTCACTTCGGGTTCGTATGAATTTGGATTGACCTATCTATTAATAGAATTAATTTTTTTAATATTATAATAAAATAAATATAATAATTTTATATCCATCTTAATAATAAAGTATTTAAATCATTCAATTACGAATGATATACTATTTTTACAAAACAGTGTTTCGGGTAGACCTGTTAGATCTTGGGTTTCAAGTTTTATCCAATAAATGACTGAGTCGAGTCTCTCTTTGACCCTTTGATTTCGAATCGGGTCTCAACACAAAAAACTATACAACATTAGACGAGTTAGGATTCGAAACTATTTTTTTACTTGGGAGATACAATTCGAGAACTAACTATTCAACTTTAGAGGAGTTTTAGAATCTGGAACTAATTTTTTCAGTTGGGAGATACTTTATGAGCTTAATAATTCTTTTATTTTTATAAAACAAAATTTAAAACTAAGGGCAAAAATGTCATTTATTTTTTAGAGAATACCATTTTTGTCAAATGAGTTGTTAAATGCAACTAATTAGATATAACTATATAAGGGGTGCTAAAGTGTAGAAAAAAATATAAAAAGTGATTAAATACAACAAGTGTAAAATAAAAGATGGTTAAATACAAATTTCCCAAATAAAAAATTTATAAAAATAAGGAAAGAAAAACAGAAACGATATTATTGTTGGAAGTGAAATGGAGGCCGGCCGGGAAGCGGAGACAGCGGCGCCAAATTAAAGCAGCCTTCCTTCCCACTCGCAGACAACTCTTCTTTGGTACTTTCCCAACTACACTAAAACACAGCTTAGTTTATTTCTGGGAGCACACAAAAATTACCTTTTGTTGCTTTAATATTTTCAAATAAAAAGAACACGAAAAGAAGAAAGGAAAGGGAGGCAAAATGAAAATGCTCATGATCGATCGATATGGGGCAATAAGTTCGCGTGCATCCAGATTCCTTCACGTCTTTCCTAGAAGCCAATTCTTGTGCTTTGGCGTATAATTAATTAATAAGTGTGCTCGGTTTTGAATTTCCCTTTGTGTTATTCTCCTAATGGGAGTCAAATATATAGCCATACAAGTTGATTACAAGGATAGAATTAGGATATAAAATCTATCTATATAAGAAGATAAAATGTTCATGATGACTAATTACATTACAATGGTTAATATATTCCATCTCAAGTTGGAACGTGTGGATCGATGATGTCCAACTTGCATTGCTAAGGAAAATGTAAAGCCAAGACTTGCCAAGAGCATTGATAAGGGCATCTCAAAGAGATTCTCTATAATTTTCCCCAAAATGGTGAAAGAAGTCTCACATTCTCCAAATTTTTTATGTCCTAACTCCAAAAAATTATCCATTTGAAAGAGTATATTCTTATCTTTATTATATTTATATATAAACTACTATTATAAATTCAAAATTGACCAATGGGAAGAAGACATGGTATAATATGTAATTAATGCATTCTCCAAATAATTTTAGGGATATCCCCAAATTTAAGGAATGAAGTTCAATTTTTGGAGGAGTTCTTCTAAAAAATGGAGAATGCAATAAATAATTTGTTGGACCATAAAATAGGTCCAAAATCCCCAAATACACCAAATTCAAGAATTTGGAGCATCTGTTGGAGATGCTCTAAATATGTCTACCCCTTGTTGAGAAGTAGAAACATGACCCGTAGCGATTTTCTTGACAAGAAGAGTTTATGAACAAAATAAAATCAATTTTTACACACGGGACCTAATGGTGGAAACATTGCTTCAATCACCTCCAACAACGAAGAGCGGCTTAGAGTTGGCCCGAGTCCTAAGAAAGACGCTTTGTAAAAAAAAAAGTGTAAGCGGGCAAATTCCACAATCAACATGAAATAGAATCTTATACTATCCGCTATGTGATTTTATGATCTCTTTATCTTTTTATTATTGACATGTGCTTTTAATGTTATTTCCTTATCTTGTATTTATTTAATAAGGTAGTTATTCTATATTAGGTTTATTTATTCTGGAAATTTCTATCTTAATCGATCTAAGATAGAATATTCGAGTGGATTGAGCAACAAGTGATCGACTTGCTTGGGTTGGGGAGCTCGACCTGGCCGTCCCTAAAGGGAAAATTTCAACCCCCCAGCCCTAGTCATCATTCCATTATATATACACACGCATTAAACATGCACAGGTAAGTCCAACCTATTGCTTTACAACAACAACAACAACAACAACAACAACAACAACAACATTTACCCAAGGTAATCCCGCAAACGCAGGATCTATGGGGCCAGGATGGGGGCAATTCCAAACCTAGATGGAATGTGTCCAATACAACCCAAAAACAAAAGCCTAGAGCAAAAGCAAAGAAAACTACCACTAAAGTTGAAAGGAAAGAACAACAGAGAAAGGGAGAAAACAACAGAAGACTAAAACTACCACAAACTATCTGAAAACCCTAAAAGAAAACACGCAATGCCCCACCACAAGCAGGTTAGTTGCCTGGCACCGTGATCTTCTCCCTCCAACGCTCCCTGTACTGCACCAACTCCATAGGAATCCCTAACAAGCCGATATCCTGTTTTATGTTGTCCATCCAGCGCTTCTTCGGACAACCTCTATCTCTCCTAAAATCCCCTAAAATGCTCGCACCTCCTTACTGTCGCCCCTGGGCTCCGCCTCTGAACATAACCAAACCAACGAAGCCTCGCTTCACCGAGTTTGTCTCCTATGCTCACCATCCCTAATCTGATTCTGATCTCCTCGTTTCTAATCCTATCCATCCTAGTGTGGCCACACATCCATCTGAGCATTCTCATCTCAACGACTGCCAGTTTCTGCTCTTAGGCCTTCGTCGTGGGCCAACACTCAACACCATATAAGATCGCAGACCTTATGACAGATTTGTAGAAGTTTCCCTTAAGCTTGAGTGGGATTTTCTTGTCACACAACACCCCTGAAGCCGCTCTCCACTTCTGCCAACCTCTCTGAATTCGAGACCTAACATCCTCATCAATAGACCCATCATTTTGCAGAACTGATCCCAAATACTTTTTCTTCGCAATGACTTCACCTCCCAGATGCACCTCACTCCCAGACTCATCCTCCTGACCGAAAATGAACTCCATATACTCAGTCTTGGTCCTACTTAACCTAAACCCCTTTGTTTCTAGCCTCTCTCTCCAAACTTCCAGCTTGTTACTAACTTCAGCTCTAGACTCTTCCACCAAAACGATGTCGATCATCTGCAAACAACATACACCTTGGGACCTCCCCCTGGATGTCTCTTGACAACACATCCAACACTAGAGTGAACAGAAAGGGACTCAATGCAGATCCTTGGTGGATACCCATACCCACTTCGAAATACTCTATATCCCCTCTTGGAGTACACACACTCGTCAACGACCGCTCATACATGTCTCGAATGACTCTGATAAATGAGTGAGACACCTCTTTGGCTTCTAGACACTCCCAGATGAGCTCTCTAGGTATCCTATCATAGGCTTTCTCTAGATCCACGAACACCATATGCAGATTTCTCTTTCTCTCCCTATAAGCTACTACCAACCTTCTCAACAGATGAATAACCTCTGTGGACGATCTCCCTAGCATAAAACCAAACTGGTTCTCTGACATTTGCACTAAACACCTCAGTCTCAGCTCTATTGTCTTCTCCCACACTTTCATTGTATGGATAAGTAGTTTTATTCCTTTATAGTTTGTACACTGTTGTATATCCCCTTTGTTCTTATAAAGCGGAATTAACTTGCTGAGTCTCCACTCCTCCAGTATCTTAGCCGACTTGTAGATAACATTAAAAAGCGAAGCTAGCTCCATTCAAACCCTCTCTCGCCCAAACATTTCCAAATCTCCACCGGGATCTCATCCGGTCCTATTGCCCTTCTTCTGCCCATCCTACGGATCACTTCACTGACCTCTGCCTTAGTGAAACGCCGGTAACCAAAGCAACTACCTTGACTCTTTGAAACTTGGTGCCCCTTCGAAGACCCGCAACCCTCATTCAGCAGACCACAAAAGTATCTCTCCCACCGCTTGCTGATCTCTAAATCATCCACTAACACGATCTCATTCTCATCTTTGATTGTTATTTGACATTGCAAGCTTCCTTACTTAAGCATCGAAGGTGGGTGAGTCAGATGACCCATCACCGGCAAATTCTTAAATTACAATAAAAAAAATTTAAAATTTCAAACAACACATCACCCAATTAGAGGGCGACATGTGGCGCGACACCGTGAAGAAGGTTGCGTTTTGCAACAATTTAAACAACAACAAAAATGGTGATCCCCGTTTAAGAGCACCGATGCTCCATTTTGATTTTCTAGCACCAATGGTCTCAATCTCCCTTCCCAATTTACATAAAGATATTTATTAAATTCTAGCACTCGTAGACTCGTAGTAGAAACGAAAGCGATAAACATGCTCTTAGAGAGTATGAAAAGTATAAATGTATGCATAGACGTAGCTAGGGGGCATGAGTGGCATGGTCCCGTGCCCATCTCCCGTCGGGTTAATTATCGGTTTTATATATATATTTAGTTTTAGATTAATTATAAATATATTTTTATTAAATTTGTATTAGTATGACATTAAATTCAACTAGTCTAGATAGTTTGTTAGTTAATTTTGTTTTAATTCCACCAAGGTTCAATTTCCCATAGCACCATTTTGCTTTTTTAATCAAATTTAATACATTCCTCCCTAATTTTTGTTTATAGACTAGCTATTTGATGCATAAATTAGATTTCATACAAACTGAATTTTTTTTGAGATATAAGCACCTATTTTTTTAGAGGAATTAGTACCAAATGGCCTATTTGATAATCAGTTTGCAAATATTACCTTTTCTTTCGATTTGCAAAAATGCCTAAAAATATTGCGATTATGCCTAAAAATATTACATTCATGCCCAAAATGACTAATTTTTATTAAATAAAATAAAAAACGAAATATTTTTAAAAAAATCGAAAATTATTATTCTTATTAATATTTTAGTTGAGAAATAAAATATTTTAACAAACTTTATTTTTATCTAAATTTTAAAATATATATAAATAAAAAGATTTTATAAATACTTTAATCTTAAAACAAGATTTCGTTTTTTATCCATCCTTTTTTAAAATAAATGAAAAATTGGAAATCTTACAAAAGAAATGGCAAATAATCTCTCCGGATATAGATTTACCATCGTCTCTTTACAAAAGGGTGACAGGACATTTATTTGTGTATGACAAGATATTTAATGAGGATGACAGGATGAATCTCACCCTACTTTGTGATGAAACGAAGATAATAATGAAGATAATCACGAAGATAATAACGATCAATGTTGAAACGAAGATAATAATGATCCACGTGTAGTTATGTTTTATATTTTCAAAAAATACATTCCACAATATCTTCCACCATATGTCATTGTTTTCAAAAAATCTTAATGTTTCAAAACTATTATCTTGTTTCATATTTTCTTTTTCTTTTGTATTTTTTAATTCTGTATTTAGAAATAAGTTTTAGTGAAAGATGAGAAAAATCAATGTTTTTAACACGAAAAAAATGATAGTATTTTACAAAAAGATGACAGGATATTTCGTTGTGTATGACAAGATGTTTACTGAGGGTGACAAAATGAATCTCATCCTACTTTTTGATGAAACGAAGATAATAACGAAGATAATAACGGACAATGTTGAAGGGAGATGCTATACATCACACACTTTTACTATGCATCACACTTAAAATTACCTTAATAACCTTTTTTTAAAGAAAGTAATAAAATAAAAGTCTTATATATTAAGATATTTTGTTGGATTCTCTACCTTAATAAATCTCAATCGACTTTAAAAGGAAAAAAACTAATCTCAATATATTGACTATTTAGCCCTTATTATGATATTTTATTTCTTTTATTTTTTTTACCATTTATTATTATGAAATCATTTATAAAAAAATCAAAAATTATCGTACTATATAAGAATAAAAATAAAAATAATCTTTCTTATAAAGATTTATATTGAATAAAGTTGACACCACATAGTATTAAAATATTTAATTAGCTGTATGCAATTCTTCCACGTAGATTCTTCAAAGCCAATTTACAAACTTATTACAGTTTATAATAGGAGAAAAACTCATTATATAGATTAGAATTTTTAAGACAGGAGAAAAAAATCATTATATAGTGATGTATTAATTATATATAATAAGATTAAATATTTGTTATATGAAAATCTTATTTTTTATTTAAGGTAGAAAAAAGGATTTAGTGTGTTCAATTTTTGTAAAGTAAATATTTCTTTGGATGTAGTATATAGATTTTGTGTAACTATATTTTTTTAATTGAAGGAAGTTCTTAGATTTTGCTTAACTTTTCTAAAATTAATTTAAGGGTATTATAGTAAAAAGATTGAAAAAGTGTGAAGGAAATGGAAATTTAAGTGTGATGTTTAGCAGTTATGATGTTGAAACGAAGTTAATAATGATTCACATGTATTTATGTTTTATATTTTCAAAAAATATCTTCCACCATATCTTCTACAATATCTCATTGTTTCCAAAAAATCTCAATGTTTCAAAACCATTTTCTTATTTTATATTTTCTTTTTCTTTTTCTATTTTTCAATTCTGTATTTAAAATGAATTTTCAGAATTTATGGATAAATATTTTTAATGTAATTATAATGATTTTTTTAATAAACTTCTATTTAAAAGAAAATACAAAATAATGTAAATTTTATTGCAAAAACGCCCAAAACAGCATGCTTCACTATTTTTTTGTTTTAAGGGGCGTTTTTGCAAAATGTTTTTCTGAGTGGGGCATTTTCGCAAATCCTTTTTTTTTTTATTATTTAAGAGTATTGAGTAACTAAATTTATCGATTATTCTTGAATCATTGGATCTCATATACGAGGTGTACCCCCTTTAAATCCGTTCTGCGTCCGTTAGTGAATATATGGGTTATGAAAAAATAACTATAAGGATTTAGTAGTTTTCTTTGACGATTCAGGGCAAATTCTATTGATTGTGTCTGGACTCTGGACTCTGGACTCTGGCTGAACCATTTCGGGCCGTTCGAGCACGTTAAGCTTCTTATTCCACTCCCATGTGTTGGGAATCATTTTGACAGATATGCTCAGCAAGGATCCATACTATCGCCTGGGATGTGATTTTATTGACAAGCTAGATATATGTTTTATGGTAGAATGATAAGCTAGACATTAATCAAGCTCCGTTTAAATAATAAATAGTCGTTCATACGATTCTACCACCATATTATACATATGACTAACTTCAGGAGCGGAATACATTCCAGATGTTACTCATAAGGTACCAAAATGGGCTTCCAGGTAGAGCTGTATGTCTTG
Organism: Polygonum aviculare; assembly: GCA_934048045.1. Lineage (NCBI taxonomy): Eukaryota > Viridiplantae > Streptophyta > Magnoliopsida > Caryophyllales > Polygonaceae > Polygonum > Polygonum aviculare. The sequence continues at coordinate 19,555,820 of OW204031.1, forward strand.
TATGCTCGTTGTGTATTGGCTACTTTCCTTTGAGCTTGCAATAGGCATACAAGCCTGAGCCCAGAAACCCGAGGAGCTGGCCAAATACATTCAGCTGAAGCCAAAAGCAAGGGAATCACAAACGTAAGCATAGACCCCGGAAACATTGTGGTGGAAGAGTTAGTTTTATGCACAAGTCCACTTACCAAATCGAATGGAAGACCACCAAAGAGTATCCATCCGAACCCGACTGTGAAGACATCCTGAACCAAACATAGTATAGAAAGTGACTAGTTAAGCTAGTGACCAGGAAACATAAAATTGTGTGGCAGTGTTGTACCGGGTAACAGTCTATGCAGGGCGGTAACTGGAGTTGGAATCAAGGATTTACAGACCTTTAAGTTACCGCAGATACTTTGTGTAAGGGCTGAATTAAGGGTAGTGTTGAGGAACACAGTGTAGTTTAGCAGGAATGCCATTAAGCAGGATAGTAGCATAACAGCCTGCACAACCAAATGCATTATGTTAGGGACAAAAACTTATTATTATATCGAGGATCAGATTTATGGAGTAGAGAATCTCGATTCGGACAGGGGTACCTGAAATCCAGGATACAGAAGGTAAGGAAAGTTTATCAGCTGTTGTAGGTCACCTTTGATGCATGTCCACAGCAGCAAAACCGGTCCACATAAAACTCCTATTAACAAAATTCAGTATACAAATTGATCATATAAAGTTTCATGTTGATCTGGAAATTGTGTTATCCAATGTTATGTACCCACCATTACACCACATGAGTCCAAAGCTATTTAGGCCACTAGTTTTCCCTGTTGATTGAACAACGGAATAAGTCAATTAGTAACATGTATAGAAACTAAAGAATGCTTTCGACCAAAAAAGAAACTAAAGAATGCAGGATATAGTGTTGTGAAAACTGAAAAGTAGATAAAGAGTAGAATCTACCGATGCGAGAAATGGAAGCTAGATAAACTGCCGTGCAGATGTTTGATAGCAACACTATAGCATAGCTGTAGGCGTCGAACGACAGATCTCTTGCTCCAGCAACAAATGCCCCAAGAATAATTACAGACACACTGATAAAACCCTTGGAGATTTCCATCACACATTGACATTAGCATTTTGCAGTGTTTGTAATTGAAAATTTATTTCATAGAGCCAAGACTTTCCAAAGATAAGTAAAATGTCCATGTTAGCAAAATGTACAGAGTGATTTTACTAAGAACAAAAAGAAAAGAAAAATTGACTGGTTCAGTTAAGCCATCATATGAATATGTCATTTAAAATCCATCCCTGGAGACCATTCTCAAAATTTAACAAAGCTAAAAAACTGGACCAGCAAAACAATTGTATGCTTCAATGAAGTTTTATGGCAGGAACAAAAAGAAGATACACTGCCTACCTGGCAACAATATAACGCGTATACTTCTGGCCTGTCAATAGGAACTCAACAGCCATTGTAACAACCACAGTAGTGCGCCTAAGTGTAGTGTACATTGGAACATTTATTCCACGAACAGATTCCATTGAAACCAGCTTTAACAGGAAAGCAGACTATGAGTTAGGCACTGACATTATTTGAAACCAAGACAACTCTGGGAAATGATGGTGCATACCATGTAGAGCAGATATGAAACTGCAAGAGGCAGGGCGTGGATCATCTTTTTGACTGGCACAAGAGTTGCCGGACGGTCACTAGCTTTTTCACCAGCCATGAAAGAGATTATCTTTGCACGTCTCAATATGTACAGCAGTAAGCAAGAGCATATCATCTGTGATAAATGTATAGCAAGGACTAACTTGTAAATCTTTACGTGATAAGTCCTTTTCTCAATATTTGAAAAACACTTCATAAAAAGAAGAAGCTCGTTGACATAAAACACTGGACATTTCTCTTTTTTGTTTTTTCAGCATATCATGTTCATCTGAAAAATTGTTTGTACCATTAAGTCAGAGCGGAAGGGCACAGATTGTAATATACTGGAATCATCTCATGCTTAACTTGCTACGCAACTATGAAATTGTGAAGTTGTAGCAAAAATAATGCAGAGGAACAAAGCTCGTATCCTTTGAGTAATCATCATCTGTTTTAATTGCATGATCATGTAATCGCATAATATAACTTCTTACTATAGATGAGTAGACTACAATCTACAGATGAAACATAAGCATCAGAGAATGAAGCACTGTTCAAGCAACAATGGTAAAAAGCATACAATTGGAACACAAATTGAAGATTAGCCTCAGGAAAAAAAAAAAGGCAACGGTATTTACCACAGTGGAATAGGAGTTGAAATTTCACAGAATTGTCACAAGCTAAGCAAAACATGATAAAAACGTACAGCTAGAAGAACTGCAAATAAAATTAGAGGAGACGAGAATGTAGCATTTCCCGGATACAATTTCATTTCATTTCATTTTTTAAAGAGCAACTGAGTTAAAATACCTGGAAGAGAGTGATAACATTGACATGAGGAAACTTGTAGGAAGAGAGGGCAGCTTTGTTGAACAGTACAAGCAGAACTGCAGAGATGTTTGATAACCGACATAAGACAGTGTAATCGATGCATAGAGTCATCGGTATACTAGATGAATGTGCAGGTAATGATTTAATTCGTTTTTTGTAAACTTTCTTACAATACAATTAAAAGGCTGATTATAATAGCTACAGTATCAACTGTATAGTAATTGCACCACATGCATGTGATGATATGAGCTGAGACTTGAATGGATGGACCTAAAGATTTCTTCCAGCAGTACGTTTTGCTCAGTGGAAGCTGTTGAGTGCTTCCACACGTACATATGCACCATATATACTTGAATTGGATAAAAAAGAAAACACTATAAAAACAAGTTGCAGAAGATGAAAGTGCCAAAAGTGGAATGCTGTGAGATGATGACATTTCGCACCCTTAATAGAAATTATAGAACAGTACAGCACAAGACCGGCCTTTTCATACAAGTTCACGCTTAGCCTTGGATGTAGCAAATCTGGAGTAAGTAAGAGTACTCTGTATACGCAGGTGTGGTCACATATCAACATTGGCATAAAGCAATAAATAGATGCGAACATGCATACACGCAAATAAAAAGTGTTTTTGGTGTACTGATCCAAAGCACCAACTTCTGCAACTCGAAAGTGCGTCAGCCACATTACAGCGTGGTTTATAGTAACTCAAAAAGGTATAGAGGACTGACGCACTTTTCCACCTTCCACTAACTCGGAACCGATAAACTTCAAACCAATCAATTAGTTCTGATCGTCGCTAAACCGATTCAACAGTAGGATTCTCTGCATCAATTCAACTCTCGCTCTCACTCACATTTTGCACAACAGAGAGGAGGACTACGCAAAATCGCAACATCAGAACGGATATCAAACAACTCGAACCACTTCAAATGAACGAAAACGTGCACAATTCAGAAATCAGACGCTCAACAAACTCGAAATCGCTAGCAAAATCGAGAAGGCGATCCTAATTAGGAAGCATATATGAGCATTCAAATCGGAGATTTGAACAAGGCGATGTGCGAGTTCATCGAATAGAGAGAAAAGCTAGCGAGACGAGAATTTGGACGGCGTACCTGCGCAGATCATATAAGAGGCGGCGGCGTAGAGGCCTTTTCTGGTCATGCGCTTGTTACGGCCGTCGTCGTCGGAGCCGGCGGAATCGCTTTTGATCGGGAGATCGTTATTCTTGGAAGGATCCATGGCGGTCGATTGCGCGGAAGGTTTTTTTTGATTTGGTTCTTCTCCCGAGGAGGAGAGAATTTTAATTATATGGAAATGAGAGTTGAGGAGTAAGAGAGTAGAGAGAGCAGTAGTACTGTTACAACTGTTTTGGGGTGTGAATCTCTCCAACTTTTGAACCCAAACGGAGTGCCGGGACTTTACAGCCGTACGATTAAAGTGGGAAATTGCTACTGCATAAAGGGAAGGAGATAAATTAAAATAAATCCGTCTATACTAATACTATATAGTTTTTGCTTAATTGGGATTTGGGGCTAATGTGGTGCTTTGCAACCTTTATTTTGTTTTTAATTAATAGTTTAGGAATGTTTGGAATCTCTTTTTCCCCTACCTTTTTGGCGGAAAGAACGTCGATAGAGGGCAATTTAGAAATGTGCTTTGTTTGCTCAAAAAAAAAAGAAAAGAAATGTGCTTTGTATTTGTTCGATCGGGTTTTAGCTCGGCCATTCTACGAATTCGGGTCAATAAAGGATCCAATAGGTCGAGTCATTATAGGTCAATATATAGGGATTAGGAGAAAAAAAATATCAATTTTTCTTGAAATAATATTATAATTAAATAATAATACTTAATAATGAAATAGTTGTTTATAATTTTAATAATAAAATGGACTATAATACTCAAAATAAATTTTTATATACACTACAAATATAATATGTCCAGTCAACCATATCAATCTTATATTTTACCCCATTTTCACCTATTAATTTCTAGAGATTAATAATTTTCGGTTTAGATCGGGGTGTTAGGTTGAATCGGTTTTGCTAGCTTCTTTAGGAAATATGCATTACATTAAAGTAATAAGGGATAAATACAATGGCACTAGGAAATTGAGATCATCAAGCTAGATTCATATGATCCCCCGCCATCTATTACCATTAAACAAGAATCACTATAAATGGTAATCATATCAAATAGTTCACTTTTGGAAAATAAAAATTGAAGGAAAAATATTACGAGAATTAAAGCAATTATTAATAGAGAAAATACAATATCTTGGGCAAATTGGGCTCATGACAACAAAAATAGAAATTCAAATGGTCTCCGAAAAAATCCCAACCTTTATAATCATATCAATTGATTTATCTTAATCTTTTGTATACTAGAGGTTGAAGGAGATAATATTACCAAAAAAATAGTTATCCTTACAATCTCCTTCCCATCTATTGGACTATTATGGTAGGGTAAGGTCTGTGCGAGAACGGTTCCTTAAGGAAGAAATAAGAATATATCAGTCACTCATTAGTCATTATATGTGTGAATAGTGAACACACGAGTCAATTCTTTTTTTTTTTCTACCTTTTAAGTGTAAGTTTCGGAATACAATTGTGTACTCTTAATACAACATGATTGTGCATTTTCAACCTTTGATATATCGCAATCAAACAGATGAGGTCAATTATCATTTCAATCCTTCGATATCACTCTCATATGATGTATTCCCATTGTGGTATTATCATTAGAGAAAAAACTCCAATAATCCCCTTTTCGCTTTGTTTTTTTTTTCCCTTGTCTAATCTTTTTTCGATCAAAACTATATATTTTTTTTTTGAAAGAAGCATGGTTGGTGAAAACAACCCTTTAGAGATAAACTATAAATGACTATAGTCCATTAGATTATTAAAATCAATGATCCCAAATAAGTGTAAGCCCAATCTAAAATACAAGGTAAGACATTGGTGCAATGGTTTTTTGTATAAATATATACTAATATATGTATATATTTGTAGCTCATACATATATTGTAACAGTCGGGCCAAAATTAGGGTGAAATTTTAAAATTTTATACGCCTAAAAATAAAATGTGGTGACAAGATTTATTTTATATTTAGAGTCGGGTAATTTAATTAGTGGAACTAAAATATTATATGTTTACATAAGTTATTTGTATTGTAAAATATTAGATATGTATGTATTATTTCTTTACTATTTAATAAAATAGTATTTCCCTTTTAACCTCTGTATCATTACCGATCATTAGAACGGAGTAGGCTAAAGTATATCCTTATAGAAATCTTCTATGGTAAGTTTCTCTTCACCTGCTAGCTTCACCTTCTTGCTTGATTCTTCTTCGACCTTTTTCATTCTTTCCAGCCCATCTTCATTTTGTTTTGGTCACCATTTTGTTGTCCTCCTCGGCCAGCCATCACCACCGGTCACTCCTTCATTTTGTTGTCTTCTTCCCACTCAGGGTACAGCTAAGAGCTTGCGTATTCAGCCCCGTATAGCTAGCCAACAAGCAGTCCTTTAGGTATTGCTTGGCTCCCTCTTTCAACCATAAACTCCCTCCATATCGGACGTCGATCGGTACTTACCTCAAGCCTTTTCGTTGTCCTCTTGCTTAGGTTTTACAGCCTTGTCTTCGCTTGTCTATGGTGTTGAGTTGTGTGTGTGCGGCTGGGAGGGGCTGGGTTAGGCTAGTGTCGAGGTTGGCGGTATGTGGTATGTCGGGTTAATGGCTTTCATTATAAGTATATTGGATTCAAGATTAATATTGTGTACGTGAGAAGATTAGAAATTGGTTGATTGAAGGATTATATATAAGTATTAAGTATGGTTGTTCTACCGTGTAGATGTCTAGCTAGTGGTTGGTTATGATTTGGTTAGGTAATTAATTAGATAGGGTACCTTAATTAGTTTGGTTAGTTAGTGTTGGATCAGGTCGATCCGGGTTTGTTTTGAGTGTTAATTCTTCTGATGCGAGTAAAAAGTGTTTCAATAAATTTAGTATTCGTATTATCGTACTCAGGAGATCAATTCGTTTTGAGCCTTGACATTCCGCGGTCATAGAGAAATTCCATTGTCTTTTAGGTAAGTCGATTTTCGACTTGCTCGGTTCTATTCTAGCTTGCTAGGTTTTGCACTATGATTGTAGGATCGGTTTTGAGAACTAGTTCCGATCGATTTTGAAACGCTTTTCATATATAATTATTGTGCCATGAGTGAACATATCTTATGAATGATTGTTTGATTTGATTGTGAAAATGAGTAATCCTTAATTGCAAGATGAAAATGAGCAACAGATGTTGCCCGTTTGTGTGTGGGTTTGATGTGTTGTGGGTTTGTTATGAACATTGTGATGCTTTGGCTGATTAGTGTCTTTGAGTGTATCATTACGGATTGCGAGATTGTGTTGTAGCATGTGAAAGTGTGATATTGTGTGCAACGTTGTTTTTATATGCTTCATAGTTGAAAAAGATTTTGTGTGTATTTCGGTGTTACTGAGGCGATGAAAATCCTGGAGTGTGTTTTGTTGTAGAACGAACTAGATTGTTGATGGTAGTAGTCAAATTGATCTCTATGTGACCTTTGTCGCTACTATTTTTGCTAATGTTACCAAGATGATTGTGGTATGGTTGAAATAGGTTCGGACAATCGTGACCTTGTTAATTGACATACTTGGTAGGAAATGCTATATGCACTGTTTTCGGTTAGGGATGGGAGTTGTCGGCTTTGATATACCATGGCGTGAAATATTAGTATATATTACTTAATGGGTATCTAGTCAGTTGCATAGACTCTTTCGGTTGAGTCTCTTATGAGTGTCGGGATCGAGACTGATGAAGTATTCAACGGATTCTCTGCTAGCGTCGAATAAATAATGAACGATGAATCGACTGAGTCTTTTATGAGTGTCGGATTCGCGAAGTACGAAGCATTCGACGGAGTCTCTGTTGAGCGTCGAATAAATAATGAACGATGAATTGACTGAGTCTCTTATGAGGGTCGGATTCGCGAAGTACGAAGCATTCGACGGAGTCTCTGTTAAGCGTCGAATAAATAATGAATGATGAATCGACTGAGTCTCTTATGAGGGTCGGATTCACGAAGTACGAAGCATTCGACAGAGTCTCTGATGAGTGTCGAATGAAAACGAGTAGTTAACTGCTCGAATCTCTTATGAGTGTCAGAATCGCAAGTGATGAATCATTTGGCTGAGTCTCTGATGAGTGTCGAATGGTATTCGACGGAGTCTCTATTGAGCGTCGAATAAATAATGAATGATGAATCGACAGAGTCTCTTATGAATGTCGAAATCGTGAGTGATGAATCATTCGGCTAAGTCTCTGAGGAGTGTCGAATGGTATTCGACGGAGTCTCTATTGAGCATCGAATAAAGAACGAGTGATGAACCAACTGAGTCTCAGATGAGTATCGAATGAAAACGAGTAGTTACTGACCGAGTCTCTCATGAGTGTCGATGTAGGACTTGGAGGTCAACGCTCCAGGTCATATTCATATATGTATAGATTCTTTTTGCCGAGTCTCATTATGAGGGCAGAAGAATGAATCGTAGTCATATAAATTCTTATAGCCGAGTTTCATTGCGAGGGCAAAGAAGGAAGTTGAGATATATTCTACCTTAATCGAGTCTCTATGAGGATTAAGAATATCAGTTAGAGAAATTGATGACAAAAGTTCTGAGGTGTTCGTATTGTAGTAGTCTTTTGAGTATTCACGGTTCATCTAGTATTGGATAACCTCACAGGTTTTGTACTTGCGGAACAATGAGAGTGAAGGATTGCAGCTCCGCCTCACTAGAAAAGTGAGTGCAGATATGCATTCGTGTGAGTATGGGTGTGTGAGTGAAGAAGTATATGTCATGTGGAGATGGTCGTGTGTGAGAGCAGGATGGTGCATGTGTGTGAATGCGTGGATTTGTGAATGTTGTAAGTATGGTGCATGTGTGTGAATGTGTGGATTTGTGAATATGTGTGTACGTATGGTGCATGTGTGGATTTGTGAATGTGTGTATAAGAGGACTTGTAATTGTGATTATGCTAATGAATCAAATGTTTGTGACTAACTAGACCTAGGACTGGACTTAGAGATATGTGTGTGTGTTTGTGAACACTTGTTTGGTGACCTTAGAAAAATGTTTTGAAATGTCCTATGACTGTCGTGCTTAGTCTAGCTTGTTAGAGTAGCAGCTGACCCTTCGGGAAACTATTTTTCAGTTCAGGTGATCTCAGGATGTCATGACCGAGCATCGGCGGAATGGTGATGCGGAGTAGGGACGCACGTGTACTAGATAGTCGAGTGTTCATTGCTGCCATTGTTTTCTTCCTTTGATATTGATGTTTTATTGATTGATTATGAGTGGGTTGTGAGAGTTTTGTTGTTGTTAATATGTTGTACGGGTTAGGTTGATGATGATTTACTTGAACTACAATTTTTTATTTTAAATAAAATATGAGTTGGATGTTTTCTTGTTTTTTCGCCGTGCCCGCGTTGTAAGATCCAGATGTTCAGTTGTCGAACTAGGTTGGTAGTGCCTCGTGAGGTCTACTACCGAGTAATGCCTTGTTAGAAAGATGGGGCGTTACATATATATACCTACATATATATTTGTAGCTCATACATTTTATATTATAGTTTACATCCGTATAGAAAATCATGCATATAAAGTGTTATATTATGCATATAGGTAACGTAATTTCAGTTTTCTATAATTATGGAATTGTGCTGATTTTTTTCTCGCCTATAATTCTAAGATTAAATCTTGTCCCTTTATTATATTTAGATCCAACACTCCATATTTGTTCACTATGTATCACTATAATAGTTGTTTTATTAGAACTTACATATATATACATATATTAATTGTTTGGCTATAAGTGAAATAATTGATGATGGTTTATATTCACTGAATATGCGGCTCACATAAATCGTAAACTATTTTTCACGTTCAGCTAGTTTTATTAGCTTGTGTCTCTTAGAGGTTACATTTGCACAGATTGACCGACTAATTCCTTGTGCAACCTTTTACTCCTCATTTTGCATCCTAGACATATGTTTTGTAATCAAAGTTAGATAAAGATGTATTAGTATCCAAAGTAACTACATATAGGTGTATGTATGCATGAGTGTTTTAACTTTTAATTCTTAAGTCTTATTATATGTGTTTTTTCGTGAGAGGGGAGGGGAAGCTCCCAGGGGATTATCCATTAGGCAAGGGGTGGTGTCAGGATAGAAGTATTGAGGGGACCGACTATTTTACTTAAACATAATAAATTTATAACTTATAATATGATCATAAAAATTAGTTTATTATATTATAGAGAAAATTTAACACCCTTAACTCTATTAATCTCCAAATAGTTTTCTAAAACTTATAATGTTGAAAATAAAAAAAGATTTTATTTGAATTTAGTTAGGACTTGAGACCAGAATTATTATCGTATGTAATATGAAAGCCTAAAATATACCAACATTCATTCATCATCTGTATATAGCATCTTTAAGATTACATATTTTAATGAAATGAAATAAAGACATCGGCATATGTAAGAATATAATTAGTTTAAGAAAATGAGGTTTATAAAGACTCCCCATAAACCTTAAACATACTAAATTCATTTAATTAAATCTTTACAACTAAAAATTAGATGTCAAGTTAATGTTTTCGATCTAATAAAGTATAAACGATTATATATGATTTAAGATATATTAACCACAACATATTATTTTAAAACTCTTGAATCGTAGTATGAATGTATGCAATTGAATACAAGATAACCGTATTTAAACTAAGTCAATGGCTTAAAATTGGTTTCCAAATGTTCAATCTTCAAATATTCATAACTTTTTTGTTTAGATATTAGATTAAGGCATATAGTATATCAAATCGAAGCACCGAAAGAGAGGAACAATATAGGTAAAAAAACATTTGGATTAGGGGGCCATGGAACCCACAGGCCCCAATCTAGCTCCGCCCCTACATTAGACGGGGTGGCCATGCCAGGACACGACGAGGTGGAGACTTCAGCTAGAGGATCAAGCAGATGTGTGGTGCCAACGGGGAAGGCGTGGGCCAGACAGGCAAGCTTGTCGGCGATTGAGTTAGCCTCTTTGTAGACGTGTTGGAACCGAATAATCAAGTCCCTACTGATGTAGCGTTGACAACGTTGTATCGGGTTGGAAAGCGGATGAAATGAGGGTGGGCAACGTTGAACGAGGGAAGTGACAAGCCATGAATCAGTTTTGATGATAGCTCTACGGCATCCAACGTCCCAAGCGGTGTGGAGACCCTCGATCACTCCTCAAAGCTTCGTTGTTCGGACGGTACAAGCCCCGATATTCTTAGTAAACCCGGCGAGCCACTGCCCACTCTCATAGACGAACCTAGGGGGGCATGAGGGGGCCCGTGCCCCCCCCTCCCGTCGGGTTAATTTTTGGTATATATATGTAATTTTTGATTAAATATTAATATATTTTAATTAAATTTGTATTAATATGACATGAAAATCAACTAATCTAGATGGTTTCTTGCTTAATTTTGGTTTAATTCCACCAAGGTTCAAATCCCCATAACACCATTTTGTTTTTTTATTCAAATTGTTTTGGTATAAGAGCTTTTTTATTCAAATTTAATGCATTTCTCTCAAAATTTTGTTTATAAACTAGCTATCTATTGCATAAATTAGATTTCATACATATCGTATTTTTTTTTTGAAAAACAAGTACCTATTTTATTACTATTTAAGAGTATTGAGTAGCTAAATTTATCGATTATTCTTGAATCATTGGATCTCGTACACGAGTTGGGCGGCTGTGCCCCCCCTTTAAATCCGTTCTGCGTTCGTCACTGCCCACTCTTGTCTCTGACGACTCCCCCTACAACGGCCAAGCCGTTAACGATTGACCCATCCTTGTTGACTTTACACCGGCCCTCTTCAGGTCTCTCCCAAGTAACAAACTGCTCACTTCTGGGCACGACTACCACACTCATTTTTTGTGTATCCTTCCATAGCAGCAGCAACCTCTTGACATAATTGAGAATGAAGCGAGGCTTGTCTGGTGGAGGAGGGGTGCCCTTGAACACCCTAGAATTTCGCCGCTTCCACAACCATCAAACGATGATGACAAATGTGACATTGTTATTCAGGCTCGCAGTCGCGGAGAAGTCGTTGGTGAGGTTTTTCATAGCCCCGAAGTGAGGGTCAATAGAGAAGAATTCACATGCAGAGCTCGGACTGATAATACTTCTCTAGACCGAGGCTACGAGCGGGCAATCTCTGAATATATGAATAAGATTCTCGTCCTGATTTCCACAATGGTTGCAGGCAGCACTCCTTGCCATATGCCGTCAGTGCCGTTCAACATTTGTGAGGATTGACCCCTTTGCGACAAGCCAGAGAAAGGTCCTCATTCACTCTAGCACCAATAACTTCCACTTGAGCCTATAGGGATGTTGGTTCCTAGGGGATGGGTTGGGAGGTCTTATTATATGTTTACATGAACAATTATTATATATGAATTATATGTTTATATAATAAGTAAGTTATTTCTTGTATACCTCATAGGAGTATGAGGGTGTCACAGGACTTGTTTCATCGGTATTTTATTTCAGGTAAAGACCGAGCTTTTCTAATCAAATTTACATATTGATCGAAAGTTTTGTGTTTCTAATTTTGTTACATTCATTTTTGTGTAGGGTAGGTTTATGTACATTAATTTTGTTATACAAAATATTTTGTTAATCACATTGCAAAACATGATAACTAGACATATCAAAAACTCAACCCGACTTGAAAGTGTTGGGTTGAAACCAATTTAGACCCTGAGACCAATTGACCTTAATGTGATTAGGTTGAAACTCTGTTGTTCAGAATAATTTCTTATGCATATTGCATTATTGCAAAAGCATGATAATCACGGCTATCAAAATTCGACCCAAAACATTTAGACCCAAATCGGTTGACTTGAATGTCGATTAGGTTGAAACTTGAACTCGATCCGACCCATAGGGTTGATCCAATTCATTATATTTGTATTATAAATAAGTTTTTTTATTAAATATTAAGTTATGTTTTATTATTATAAAAGCTATAAAAATATTTTTTATTAAATATATTATTTGATTGTAAAATAATCATAAAACATGATATTATTGACCCATTGACCAATCCGACCCGCATGATAACTTGATATGACCCGATCATACTCGATAAATAACCTGATTGTTCTGAACTCATACTCAATCTGAATTTATAGAACCAAAACCCGACGAAATGAGATGTATAAGAGCATTCACTACAGAGAAATTGATGAAAATTTCTTAACTATAAAAGAAAAGGTAAAAGTAAATTAAATCAGAACTTGTCAGCAAACATTTCTTATGTGTCAGACAAAATTTCTTGCAGGAGAATAGAAGGAGGAAAGAGAAGGTAAATTTCTCCTGACAAAGCTGATTCTAGTCAGATTTTATTATTTTTACCTTTAATTTTCAAATTAAGAAATTTGTACCATTTCTCCATTATGGATGCTCTAACAAGTATAATCATAAAAATAGCTTAAGCATCGAGTTTCAGTGCTTGCATGAGGATATGTTAATTTTAGGATCTTGATGAAAATTTTGGAAAATATCTAAATGGTTTGAGTTTGTATTTTGGTTTTGGGCTTGGCCCAGAATTCAATTGGGTATGAAATTACAAGTATAAAAAATACCTCCTCTTCCTCTTCTAATTCAATGGGGTAAATTGGCCCAATCATTTGCTAAATAGGGATCTTAGCATAAAACCATCCATAAATTATGAAATTACAAGAAACCATCCATGCAATGATTTATGCACAAAATCACTCATAAAATCTGGAAAAAAACAACCGTAAATGAAATTTCGTGCATAAAATTAAACTACCCTTAAAATCGAAATTTGCTTGAAACCTCCTTACGTAACTTATAACCACCTGTACCATTAAAACTAAGCGAATGTACAAAAATATTCTTTAATCTGCATATTTATCTATTTAATGTCTAAGATCTTAATATTTACAAAAAGTAAAAAAACATAATAAGACGATATTTCCTCCTTCAAGAATGCTCGAAGTTTAAATTCTACTCCTTAATGAGTGTCCAATGCTCATATCTTCTCTAAGACTCCAATGTCGAGCACATCTTTGGCAAAAACGTATATATCTTTTCCATCAAGTGTCGCTCTACTGACTTTCTCAGTCATACCTTCACACTCATACCCAATGTCGATGCCTTAACTACATAATAGGTACTATCTCCAGGTTTCCCACGTCTTCATTGTCAAATTTCGTCAACATCGTGACCATGAATGAAGTTGAGCTTCATGGGTAGTTATATTTTAACGGGATCAATTTATAAGTAGTTTAAAGAAATTTTAGAATTTATGGGTGTTTAATGCATACACATATATTTTCTGGGTGGTTTTCTGAAATTTCGAATTTTATAGGTGATATTGTAAGTAAAGTTCTATTTCGCAGATGGTTTGCTGCAATTTTAGATTTTACGGGTGATTATAGGTAAAGACCCTTATTTAGAGTTTGATTTTGTGCAATTTACCCCTTCAATTTATCATTTGAGAGAAAATTCAATTTTATTCTTGCAACCTATTTATAATGGAAATAAGTATGCAACATTCTGCTAGCGAGAGCCGAGAGGCTATAGTCAAAGTGTATGATAAATAGTTAAATACTGAGGTCACACCCCACCGAAAGGGGTGGGCAGTCTGGGCACAAGTCCACGGCTCAAAAATATTAGGGGCCCTAAAATTTTAAAACATAGTATATGTTTAATAAGTGTATGTTTAGGTGGAAATTCAACTTTGTCTAATAGAAGGAAGGGTATGTAAAGTTAGCTTTCTTTATTCCAAGATATTGTGGGTTCAAATCTTATTATTACTTTAATTCATTCCTAATTAGTCTCATTTATGAATAATTAGCTATTAATCATTTTTTATGTATAAATTGAATATAGTTGTAGTATTAATCCTTCAAATTAAATTATAAAAGGATTAAATTACCCGGATAGAAAGTCCGAATAGTTATAATGGTAATTACGTGGTAAGTTATAATTAAGTTACTATGTAAATTTTCACTATAATAAACTTATATATATTTCATTGTAAATTAAATTAATATTATATACAAATACATTAAAAATTATAAAAGTAGCCCCTTATTGAATTTCGCCCTGGGCCTAAATATGTTAGGACGGGCACCGACTAAGGTACAGTCTAGCATTTTGATCCAACTTCCCCAAATGTTTGCAGATGTATCTTCTGAGTGCTGCCTGGCCAACTGCTACGTTACATTTATTGTTTTACATGATCATTTGTCAAACGAGATGCGAACAATTAATCACAATTAAACCCAAGATTTTAAAAAATGAATCTAAAAAATCCTAATGACCTGAAAAGTGTATAAATAATTAATATAATTCCGGTTGTGGAAGTCAAACTAAACTCAACTAATGATCAGACAAATCCGGTAAAGTAGGGCACCCCAGTGGTGGGCAGCCACTCATCAGCCAGCAGAAAGCTCGAGGCCGTAAAGTTGGCAGCGTCGGTGGCATTCATGATATGGTAGCCGGGCCAGGTGACCCGGCCCGTAGTGTTGGAGCCCGGGCCCGTGTTATTGAACTCGCCGTAGTAGAGCGTGTCGAGCGCGAACGTGGCGTTCCACTCGCGCCACCCGACCGGGCTCAGGAACCCGTCGATGTACGACTGGAGGACCACGGTTCGGGAGTACAGCTTCCAGGGGCGACCGAGGAATGTTTGGATGGTGGAGTTGGAGGCGGCCAGGTCGTCCGCAGGCCGGATGGTGCAGTTATGGAGCGAGATCCCCCCGGTCTGGTCACGGTCCGTTCGACCCTGGGCCGTGATGGCGTTGAATTGGTTGGCCAAGGGGAGCCGCGGGTAGAGGTTGCAGCTTTGGAAGACCGCGGCCGCGTTCCCAAAGATGAAATCGACGGTCCCGTAGACGTCGCACTCCCTGTAGAACTGGCGCAGGGAGTGCACGTAGAGGGTGTCTTGGTAGGCCTCGAAGCTGCAGCTGTAGAACGCTGAGAGGTCGGCCCCGTTTCGCAGCGCCACCGCTTGGTGCTTGATCGCTCCTGCCGTGTTGCGTACCGTTATGTTCACTCCTACGAACCCGGTTCCTACCACGGCTGCATGGTCATAATTCAAAATTTTAAGATTTATCAAATCTTTCCATTATTAATAAGTGTGCAGGTAATATAAAAACGGTTTTTTTATTGTGTGCCCTAAGGGCACACAATAAGCATACCAAAAACAGAAACTAAAACCCTAAAAGGAAAAGAATAAACCCGTCACAAGAGAATTTTTAAAACAAAAAATTTAAAATTTACCAAGTATTTTCATTATTAGTTGCTTATTGTGTGCCCTAAGGGCACACAATAGAAAAATCGATATAAAAATCCTACTAAATATTAGCTCCTTTTTACGAGTACAATACAAACCTTTTATACTTTGATTTTTAAATATAACACTTGTTTTGGTTAAAATTACTTCATTTATAGCAGTGCACTTAATGTCAACCTCTATCTGCAGTTGATAGTAGGCTACGTAAAATGATTTTTCTATCTTTCGTAATGTATTTGGTAACAATAATTAATTGTTGCACAAAAATAGAAGAGTTGCTTACCTAAAGTAGCGGAATTGAAGGTGGTCCATCCGTCAATGACGCTACGGTTCCCGGTGATGACAGTCTGATTGATTCCGTCGCCGATCATCATGACGTACTTCTTCTTCTTATCGACGGTGACGTATTCCTCGTAAACGCCAGCGGCTACGTAGATGAGGAAGTAGCCGTCGGTTTCGCGGGTGCTGTTGGGGGCGACCTCCAGTGCCTCCATGATGGTGGTGAAGTTGCCGGTGCCGTCTTGGCTGACCGTCACAATGTCGCTGATCATCACCTCCTCGTCGTCAGCGAGCTTCCTCCGGCTAGCCGTCTCGAAGATCTGACGGCTGTTCTGCGACATCTTTAGCGGCAGCCGCCCCTGTTTGAACCCGGAATGCTTCTTCCCTTTCTTGAACGGGCCTTTCTTCTTTTTGGACACCCATCCTGAATTAATTATAGGATTTTCATTATTTCATCAAGTTACTAGACGATCATAGTAAATTACACGTTTAATGAACTAACAATGTCACGTCTAAAATGTCGGTCCAACTAATAAAGTTGGTCAATAATAATGATAACAAGTGGTGTACGTATTTCGATGCGCAAATTAGATCCAACTTTTGGTCCAATTGCCGAAATTTGGACATTATTTTACCTAACATTGCGCTCTCTAGACTTGCGTACCACTGTATTCATTTATAGTAATGTGGTTGATTCCTAATTAATTCCACAGCATATCTGCTAGCTGTATAACGCTAGCTAGCTAGATGAGATAAATGTTTTTGTTTCCAGATCATGAGATAATGTTAAACGTTAGATGGAAATAAATTAAAGTAGATTAATTTAGAAATATTCGTCGTCAGAAGATTATAATGAGATATTTAATTTTCAAGTTGAACCCCTGTCTACAATGAATAATTAATCTTCCAATTCGAGCATTTTAATTGGTACCAAACTGTTTCTTGGGATCCACATATATTTGTACAGTATATGCAATTGTCAAAATTTGATGTTACACTTGACGTACTATATAGTATAGAGTTAGAACCAATCATGCAACGTACCTTTGTTAATGAGGGAAAGGGAAACACTGTAAAGCTTGCTATCTTGGGTCAAGGGTAAGGAGAGGCCATTCCTGAGGGACCAGGCGGATGCGGTGGACTTGAGCCCATCAAGGCAGGTCTGCTGGTTGGTGATGATCCCGCTGAGGAGCGTCTGGACGTCGTCGGCCTTGGCGAAGGACAGCGTCTTGTTGGCGGCCCCAACCTTCCTAAACGAGTCTTCGAGGAAGTCGATGTTGAGCTGGGCCATGAGCTGGCAGTCCTGGAGGGCCCCCACGGCGGATGGGGTCAGCCCTCTGCTCTTGGACTTGGACAGGTACTTGTTCACCAGCCGAAGGAACTTGTGGGCGTGCGACAACGACTTCTTGACCGAGAAGTAGCCGTACTCGTAGATGTTGGCCGTGCCGTTGTCGGTGCCATTGTCAGTCCGTAGGACGCCCTGGCAGAAGCCCGGGAACTGCGTGGAGTTGCACGCGGCCGAGGCGTTTACTGGGGCGGACGGCGGGGGGTCCCCGGCTGCCATTCCGAGGAAAACGAGGTTGAGCAGGACCAAGACGGAGAGGAGGGGATGAGGCCCCTGCATTGTTGATTGATTAATTGATGTGGTAAATGTGTAATGTGGGGGTGGGTTGTGAGTTGTGAGGGCTAAGCTGGTTTATATAGTCGAGGAAGGGGAATGTGAACGAGAATGATGAAAGTGGAAAGCGCGTGGGGATTTATTGAGTATTGACTACGATCATTCGTATCATCAACACATGGATGCGGGTCGCAGGGGACAAGCCCAAGAGAATCCGAGCTGTTTACTCTCTATTTTTTATAATCCCTTTGCCTTGCTACCTGATTAATATGGTAGACATGCATTAAGGTTGGCTATCCCACACCATTTTTTTATTACGTCAATGTGCATGACTTCTTACATACTGTTATTGTTTTATTTTATTTTTCGGTGGAGATTTAGCTCTTCTAACGTTCGATTTTGGGAATCAACGACGACTAATGACGATTAATCATATAATAATAATGTTCAAATTTCGTCAATACATTGGACCACAAATTGGCATAGTATATACATCCTTTTTTTGTCTGCTATTTTTATTCTTCTTCTTATTAGTATCATGATCATTATTATTATTTCTATTATGTATTAATATTATTGTTGTTGTTATTGTTAATGTTATTATTGGATCTCTGTGATTGTTCTCTGCATTCGATGCTATGGGAACCGTCGGTGCTCTGCACCCAAATTAAAATAGGTGGATCCACCATTAAGTCCAAAATAGCAAAAAATGATTTTTGTCATCTCTCGTATTTACATTGTAACATGAATTTTTTCCGTCAAAAAAAGTAGAGAGTTTGCCTTGTTTTTCTAAAGTGGTGAATAGGTGGTCCATCGGTCAATACGGTACACACTCACCTCCGCGTCTTCACCGCCCCTCTCACCGGCCTTCATGGCTCCACCGTCGCTCTCACCCAGTTGTGACTGGTGTCTAGCGAGTTGAATTCCGGCTGCATGTCCCTTAAGAATCTGTGAGTGGGTAAATTAATCGGCATAAATATGCACTAACAAAATCCAATAAGCTCGAATAATCACTAGTACAAAAAGGCTTGTACAGGGCGCTTTTTTAAAGAAGGATAAGGCGCTTTTCGTAGTGCATTGAATCGAAGTGCATTAAAAGCCTACGGAGGGCGCTTTTTGGAAAGTGTCATAAAACGAAGATACGGAGGGCGCTTTTCAGAAAAAGCGCCCTAAACGCTTAGGACGCTTTTCAGAAAAAGCGCCCTAAGCTTATTAGTTTTTTTTTTTAAAATTCGAATCGTTAGCTACAATTATATTACGCCTGTATTATAAAATGCACACCACACATTTCAAATGTATCAATTTTAAATGCAGAAATCAGGTACTACAATATTTAATGATTCAATGTTTTAATCGTCAGTACACAAATATTCAATAAAAATCACCAAGTTTCCACCACATAGTACTTGCATCTAAAATTCTGAGTACAAAACAAACTAAATCTACATATCCATTTGCAAATAAGGGTCCAGATGTTCAAGCCACTCATCTGTTATCTCATCAATCTGCTCCTGGGAGTACGAGTCAGACGAGCCCAATAAATACTACAATGAAATTAATAAAAAGAGAAGTATGAGACATCAAATAGAATTAATCATCCTACATATGAAGAACCCACATATATTTACCGATTCTGGGATTGTAGTAGCACCAGATTGAACAATGTCTCTCATCATCCTACATATGAAGAACCCACATAGAAACTGGTTGGGTTGAAGAGGACACTTCTACATATAGAGCAACAAAACATAGTTAGACAATTTCTTCTTAAGAAGCTACTACATTTGCCACTCTTTATACCATGATTAAACCGAGCAAACGAAATCAGATACAATATTTAAACTAACCTTGATATTTATCCATGAAATGGTAAATGGTTTGGATTTGAATACTTTCAATTGAAAGGTGTGCAATGCCCTGCACATTATAGATTGTAAATATTAAGATATATTAATTTATATGCATTGTGTTAATGAAAATATTAGTATAAATTCAGCACTTACTGTTTACACATTTTAGCAAAGTCTTCTGGAATTTTTCCTCTTAATGGGTCTAACCATTGTGGGCATGCATGCATGATACCCTTTAACACTGAAGCCAGCCAGATTACCATAAGCCGGAAAGTCGTTTATGGTACAGAACAACATTGCACGCAAACAAAATGTTTCTTTAGCATGAGCATCATAAACTTCAACTCCTTTGTTCCACAGCAGTTGCAGATCCTCAATTAATGGCGCCAAATAAACGTCAATGTCATTTCCAGGCTGTTTTGGACCAGAAATCAGCATAGAAAGCATCATATATTTACGCCTCATACATAACCAAGGAGGGAGATTATAAATTGATAGAATGACAGGCCATATACTATACGTGCTTGATTGATTCGAATGTGGATTCATCCCATCAGTCGATAACGCAAGACGCAGATTTCTAGGATCACGCCCAAATTCTGGATAGTGATGATCAAAATTAACCCACTGTGTAGAATCTGTTGGATGCCTCAATTTACCATCAAAAACCCTCTCTTCTGCATGCCATCTCAATTTCTTTGCTTCTTCTGGATTCCCAAATAGACGTTTGAATCGAGGTATGATTGGAAAATACCAAACTACCTTTGCTGGAACTCGATCTCTCTTATACCGAGATGCACCACAATTAATGTTCGGACAATGCTCGAGTGATGCGAATTCTCTTCTGTACAACACACAATCATTAGGGCATGCATGGATTTTCTCATACTTCATCCCAATTGAGCAAAGCAATTTCCTCGCTTTGTATGTAGTTTGAGGCAAGACATTATGCTCTGGTAGCATTTCCTTCAAAAGTGTGAGCAAAGTTGTGAAACTCGCATCTGTCCACCCATGAGTCGCTTTCATATTAAACAGTTTCAGAACAACAGATAACTTTGTAAACTTGGCACATGAAGGGTACAGAGGTTGTCGAGCATCTCTCAACATATTTTCAAGCACATCAGACTGATCTACAAAGTCTTGTGCAACCACTTCAGCCATCTCTTCTAGTCGATCGCTCTCATAACCATGTGTCGGTTCAGACACAGTATCTATATAAATGGATCCTTGTTTTTTCTCACCATGCCACGTCCAGCAAGTGTAGCATGGATCAATCCCGCGTACAAATAGATCATCCCTCACATCATTTACACGCTTCTCAACTGAATTCACACAGCCTTTGCATGGACAATATATCATTTCACAATTTTTAGAATTTTCAAGTGCAAACTGCAGGAATTCATTCACTCCATTTTCATACTCTAGAGACCTTCGATCAGCAGACATCCATTTTCGATCCATATGCTTTAAATGAAGATAAAATATAATTTGTGAATCCTCCTAAATACAAAGAACATTATATTTTAATTTTTAACACCTTGATATCAAGTATATAATATGATAGAACATTCAAAGGTCATGATTACAAAAATAACGAAGCATTGAACATATGAAATTGCATTTCCAGCTCACACTTTGTAAGGTCAACAAGCAAGATTTATCTATTTTTTGTAATGCATTCAAGACAAAAACAGATCGATTGGAAGAAAAGTCAGGAAATAAGAGCACAAGTTAGACAAGGAACCTGGTATATAGCGAGCCTTCCTCTCTAGTTCTACTATATATAGCGAGCCTTCCTCTCTTTAGATCGAGCAGCAGACTGCTGATTTGCCAGAACTCTACAAGTGATTACAAAAATAATTAAACTTCCAGACAAGGCAAAAAAAATACATATATATGCAAATAACACAAGCAATAAAAATGGACATAAGAGAATCATAAAAAATGCACACAAGTGGTCCCTTCATCTGTGTATGTAAATAACACAAGCAAATTAATATACTAAAACTATAGAAAATTATGATCAAATTGACTAAGACATCTCTCCAAAATTCAGGAAAACAGCCAACATAGCTACTGCAAAACAGATAATGCACTGTAAACACAACACATCAGCATAGATAGGTCAAACAGGTTCTGGAAGATTTCTATCTCGTCAATCAGAAGAAGAGAGGAAGCAAGAGCTCTAAACATACCAAAATCTGACAATGTTTATAATACTGAGTCGACGTTGAACGCAGGCAACGAATGAGTGCAGAAAATCGAACATTAGGGCAAAATTTCACCTGTTAACAGCGGGATTAGGCCGAGGTCGAGGGCGGAGGTGCGAGGGCGGACGAGGTCGAGGGCGGAGGTGCGACGGGAAGACGCTGCTGGAGGAGACGAGAGCGAGAGCAGACGAGATGCGCGTGGAGTCGTGGAGGAGACGAGAGCGAGAGCAGAGGAGGTGCGACCTTGGCCTGCAACAATGGCGGACGGCTGGAGCGAGAGCGAGTCACCGGAGAGGGCTTCCGACGGCTGAAGTGAGAGGAGGTGCGAGCTGCTCACGCCGGAGAGGGTTTCGGAGGAGGTGCGAGAGCGGACGATTGCAGGGTTTAATTTGTGTGTGAAAAAATCGAGCGTTTTCGTGTTTTCCGCTAGAGCATTAGGGCGCTTTTGCGAAAAGCGTCTTTTCCGTAGTTTGTTAGGGCGCTTTTTAAAAAAGCGTCTTCCATGTGGGTTATTTTAGTGCGTTTTTTGTAAAAAGCGCCCTATTGTATATATATATTTTTTTTGTTTAAAGCAATTTAATATTACAGGGCGCTTTTTAATATAAGCGTCTTCCGTGTAGGTTATTTTAGTGCGTTTTTCTCAAGCGCCCTAATATTTCCGCATTGTAAAGCAAATTTTGTACTAGTGAATTGGAAGGATAAGACCTCCTCGATCTTCAACCCAAAGGCCAAAAGAGTGAAGCTCAAAAACAAAAAGCCAAAGCTAGTAGGGCATACTTAAATCTGTAAAGAGAAAAACATTCAAAACATATTGAACTTGTAAAGCTCATTTATTTGAGTGAGAAGAACAGTTCCATCACTATATATTTTGCCTCAAAGTCATTGTATGGATCCCACTTTTAACAACTAGAAGTTTATTTTATATTTTTAATATAATTTCGGATTTATTTTTTAATCGATTGTTTTTCACTCTGTTAAAACTTTCAATTGTGTGTGTGGAGTTTTTTTCTTTATATTTGTTCTCTCTTATTGATTTATCCGACTTTCAATTATCTCGACCTCACAACCTATCTAATGTCTTACAGAGTATTAGATTAAAACTCACGCTTTGATGTAAAAGCTTTGCAATCTTAGAGTTGTAGTATCATTTGTTTACAAAGAACTATGCATTTCCAAATAGAATGCTATATAAATAACGAAAATCACCCTGTATCTTTAAAGCATAAACCTTTATAGTGTGTTTGGATGGTGGGTTTTAATGGGAATTTAAGGGGAAGAGAATGATGAGAATTATTTTAGTGTTTATTTTAGTTTTACTATGTGATTGAGTGAGTTTTTGTAGAACAATTTGAACATAAATGATGAGAAAATGAATCTTACCAAATTGGTGGGAAAAATAAGATACACACTTTCAAATGAAAAAAAGTAAAATAAAATTTATTTACAATTCCCCATCAAAGCCTATCTTTATCCAAACGTAAGAAATGCGCATTCTCGTATACTACTTTCCCACCTTTTCTCTTCTTCTCCTTTCTCATCTCTCACCACCCTTTCTTTTCCCATCAATTCTCATTTTTCACATGTCATTTCTTCTTGCCTCTCATATTTAACCCTTTAAAAAAAAAAATTCTATTCCTCTTATCTCTTCTAAATTCCAATTTCTCATATCCCACTTTTTTTTCTTCAATCCACTCCTTTCTTAACTTTAATAAACTCCACTTAATTATTTCCACAAAATTTTCTTACTTTTTTATTAATATTTTTTCTTTATTAAGTTGAGTATGTAATATAATCTCCTTTATCTCTTATATAATATTCACCAACAAGGCAACAATGCTATAATTTCATTATCAAATCCTTTTTAACTTCCACATACCACTCCTTTTTAACCTCTCTAATTTACCTTTTTAGCTAATTTTTTATTCACAACTTCTAATAACTACCACCTTCACATTTCAGGTTTTTAAAATTTATAACTTCTAATAACAACCACGTTGACCATTTAAAAAGCGTTTTACACTTATATAGGATATATATAATGATGATATAAAAAATAAATCCAAGTTGGCAAAACAATATATAGGGTATAAACTAATCAAAATTAATTTTGATTAGTTTATCCATCTAACGATGAATTATTAATATTTCCAAACATTAATTAAGAAATGATGCTATCTTCCTTCAAAAAATATTTTTAATATTTAAAATCAACTAAAATTGTTCAACCTTACCTCGTGCTTAGCACGGGACTATCGTAGGCTAGTTGTTCTTAAAAAAAAGTACTTAGAATGAAAGTGTAGCCGCACTTGCTAAAACTTCCCCGGCACTTTAATAAATTTATTTGAATTATACATTCTCGAGTAAGAAATATGCTCAAGTGAAAAGACGATCTCATATCGATTAAGTTAGGTTTATATATATTCACACATTCTTCACACATGATGTGGGATTTGTATTAGTTGTTGATTAAAGTTTGGCTCGAAACCAAACTATTCACTAACTATTCTCATAGTCAAACTAATTAGGATTAGTGAAAATATGTCGAACGCACATGCATATATATTTTAGGTAATCAGACGGCACATTAGTTTATTATATAAGAGGGAGACTATAAGTTGGCTAGAAAATTTATACTTTTTGTCCGAGGAAGGTAAACTTATAAGGACCAGAAGTGACGGACAATTCAATTGATAACGTCTTTTTACGTACAAGGACTGATAAAATAATGCATATTATCAAGTATATCGATATTAGCAACTTTTTTTTCAAATTTGAGACCATGAGAACATTTTTTAATTTAAAATCATGACTTGATTTTTATCAAAAGAAGGGCAAGGCCCTAAGGGAGAGACGGACTAAGCCCTCGCGAGGCGAGGGAAAGTCCGACCCTCAGCGTCGTCCAACAAAAACGACAAAGAGTCCACAAGCGGCTCATGAATAAAATGGAAACCAAGCGGGAAATTAAAAGCAAAACGAGCAAGGGAGTCGGCGACGGCGTTCGCTTCCCTGAAGACATGAGAAACACGGATAGTCCAATCCCGTGCCAGAAAGCCTTGGCATTCCTTCGCCAGGCTGAAAAGAGGATGAGTCGAACAGGGTAACTTTAACGCAAGGTGGACCGCCAAAGCGGAATCGGATTCCACCCAAACATTACGGAAGCCCTTCTCCCAAGCAAGGGCTATATTTATATCTAATATGTTCTAAAGAAAGATTATAAATATAATACTAACATATAAAAAATTATGCTATAGATAATTCAGCTAAGTACAAATTAATTTGACATTATACATAAAATTATTTATATACATACGATGGTTGCTTAATAAACTTATTTTAAAATATAGATGAAATCGATTTTTTATAACAGTCATAGATACTATTCTGATGTAAACATATGTATTAAGAAAAAAAATGTTTTATTTGTAATAAAAATTTGATATTAAAATATTAATAATTTAGTATAAAATGGGATAAATATATATGGCGAGACGCCGAGACCTCTCTCCTTCTTTGATATTTATTATAGATGCTAGGCATGATATGTTAATATTTACTTTTTTTAATAAATATTATAAATATGTGTAAATGTTTCATGTCAGGAACACAAATACGGGTGAAATCTGAATGATCGAGTATGATATATTATATCTGCTTTTCGAAAAGTGGGCACAAAGAAAGAACATATCACATATGTGATGCAAATAACTTTGCATGGGAAGAAGGGTTATCAAATGAGTCGGTTTAGACGGGTTTGGATTTATTCATTTCGGGTTTGAGTTGAGTGCGGATTCGAGTCAACTGGGTTATAGACTAACTTGGATTGGGTCTTGGTAAGTTATTGTACAAGTTTGGATCGACCTAATATGTTAAAACTTTGAATTTTTGATGATTATTAAAATATTTATGATTAAATAATAATATTTAATAATAAATATTATTTGAATTTGAATCATGAAATATATTATTTAATTAAATATATAATAAAAGGGTAAACAAAAAATCTATTACCTAAAATAAAAAATATTTTAATAATTAAAATGAAAAGATTTTCTTAAGAAATCAAAATTAGGTAAGATACCAAATTTTGGATAAGATATCAAGAGCATATAAAGAAAATTTTTAAAAGATACAATTTAAAAAATAAAATCAGTATTTTATTCAACAACGATGTGACGGTGACGTAAATTTTAATACAGACGTGGGTTCTACTTTATACTGTATCATAGTAGATAGATAAAGTTTTATTTAGATATTATATTATATTTTTAATATAAATACTGTAGTAATTATTATTATTATTAACCATTAATATTCACTCATAATAGCATTAAAATAATCATAAAAAATCGATACTCTTGAACTATTGAATCGACCCAAAACGCCCAATAGTGAATAATCTGTCATAAACCAAGCCTGATTAACCCGTAATCCGATTTACTCAAACTAGTACATGAATTAACGTAACCGACCGACCCCATTAATACGAAGCAACAAATGTTCCTTTTGTTTTTGTTAAGGGACCGCATTTCCGCAGGGCAAGACTGTTTTATCGTTCATTTTTTCTGCACCTACTTTTCGGAACTATTAGATTTTTTTCTACTGGAAATTTCGAACAGATTAGGCAAGTAGAGGTACTTATAGGGAAACACGTATTGTGAAATGTGAAATGTGAAATGTGAAATGTGAAATGTGAAATGATCTAAATGTGAATAACGTGTGCATTTGAAATTTTGTTTGTATTCGAAAAGTCTTGTTAGATCACCGTCATGCGCGTTCAAGATTGTGATCATCATATTCTATACAGTATAGTGGTCTAATGAAAACGTGTAATGTTGGGCTCAAAAAAAACAAAAAAAAAAACGTGTAATGCCATGGATTGTGCGGCGAATGAGTTGGGCCGGGCCTGATACTAAAGTTTTGGGCTGTTGAAATCCGGCCCAATAAAGCAAACCATAGGCATCCTTAAAGACGAGACCAAACATATGCTTGGAGGAGGCCAGGAGATAATCACGTATCATATGAGATTCTATACACAATAGTTGCGGGGCAATCACGTTATTGGATAAGAAGCATATATTCACCAACCTAGCTCTTCTCTATACAGGAGATTACAAGAAAAATATCATCCAGATTTGGTTGGGTGTAGAATTTTATCAATTTGGAATCTAGGATATTTATTGCACACAACTAACAACCAAGTACTTTGAGACTACCTATATATAGTCTATGCATCCTCTTTGAGGTCCTGGCAAATCAAAATAACTATCATTACATAGACTACAACAAAGATGTCGACGTACGGTCCAAGCAATCTCTCGCAGGCAGCTCTCGAAGCGTTTTTGCTGCTCGATCAGGTAGAAGAGCGCAGAGGGTGGAGGGCAAAGCCAGCAAGAATGCACACCGTGAAACAAGTCCATCACGTTTCCTCTCCTCGCCCTCCCCATCGCTCGGATGATCAACCTATCGATTGCTTCCGCGCTGCACAAATGTACGGTGGCATCCTCATCTCCGAAAAGAGCGTCAAGAAGCCACTCCATGATCACAATCTCTATTAGCTAGCTTATAACAAGCCCTTTATACGACATGTACGAGTCCTCATCGATCCGCACTAGTTATTTCGTAGTGCAATCAGATGGGGTGACCTTCTAGTGTATAATACATGTGTTTATGTCAACTTGTGTTTTTATTTTAGTGTCTGTAGTGGGTTAACGTTCTAGCTTGTAATCTCTACTACATAAGGGGTTGCAAACCATGTGAATTAAGGCATATTTACACATCAATAATGATATATACGTCTACGTACAAATGTTAAAGCTTACCTGAGCCAGTGAGCCCTGAGGTCATGGGATAAGTGACAAATTAACACGGGATTTATTTCAAAGTTGAGGTACGATTGCTAACGGTAGATAGACAAAATTCATGGATAATTATGTCATTACATGATGACTGCGCACGTCCTATTTTGATCCCACGCTCTATAAAGAATGTAATCCTTGCATTATAATTCAGGGTCTTATTACAATGCACTGTTTTGATAATTTTCTAGCTTGCTTTGTTAAAATGTTAACTGGAACTTTTTGTAACTGAAACTTATATTTCTAGCCGAAGTTCGTAACTGATTTTAAAAACTGACAATTTTTAGTAAGCTAATGGGTGTTCGGTAAAACAAGTTTATTGTTAATAAAGGTAGAGGATAAAATGGCAATAAAGGGGTAAGATGAGGGGTATGGACCCACTTAAATTTGGAGAAAGTGGGAATAAACTACCATAAGATGAATAATCTACACATGAGGAACTTAAACTTATAACAAAAAATAAGCTACTACTCCGTATAAACTAGAATAAGTTATCATAATCTATTCTTGCCGAACATCTCCTTACGAGCTTATTTATTTCCATAAGCTATCATAAGCTCCAATAAGCTCTAATAAGCTTTTGCCGAACACACACAGCATCACTGCCATCTCCGCATGTCTCGAGTATATTGGCTTGAACCATGCCCACAAGGCCACAAGTACAAACGCAAAACATAAATGTAGATACCGAAATCGGAGAAAACATGAATAAGGAGTAAATGAGTGATAGTTCAATTTTTATTTTTATTTTGGTTCAAGTGAAGACTAATCTTACGGTAAGGACAACTCCTTGTGGTAAGGAAAAATCCTACCTATTAGATTTACCTTCTTACCATATATATAATAGATAGTCTAGTATTTTTTTAACAAAACGATATTATTTTCTTTTCTTCAAACACTATTAGAACACTTAAGTACGACAATTCAGTTTTATACACTAAAGTTCAAATTAATATACTAAAAGTTCGTTTTAAAATTACTATGAGTTCAATTTTCAATGTTATACGGGTTCAATTTTCAGTTTTTATATCTTTCGAGTTCATTTTCTATATAATTCAATTTTCAAAAAAAAAATTATTTTAGTTTAATATTTTTATTAATTCAAAAATATGTTTTGCTACAAAATAACAATTGTAATACATAAATAAAAACTAAAAAAGATAAAAAAAAAATATATCTTTCTTCGTAGAAAAAATAACTATAACCCTTAATGATCGGCTAGATTGTGATCATGATGGGCGTGCTCCACTGAATTCCACTTTGCTGATCCAGAAACATTCACAATGTGGTAGTTTAGTTTTTACAACTAAAAGTTCATTTTAATATGTTACAAGTTCAATTATGTGTACTAGAAGTTCAACTTCATAATTTGTACGGGTTTAATTTCATCCATTATAAGGTAAGGAGGTAAATTTAATGGATGAGGTTACTTCTCATCATAAGGGGTTTTCCTTACCACAAAGATTCTCCTCATCGGAACCTATATATATATATATATAGAATTAGGATCTAGTAAACCCCCTTCTTATAGTGAAACGGAGGCCTTAACCCCAGCCATTAGATGAGATAATATCAACGTTTCAGATGTAATGTTAATCAGCCACATGCATATCCAAATCCCACCAAATCTTTTCCCTCAATGATTCTCTCTCTAAATAAATTTTTATCAAAAACAAAAAAATCAAAATCAAAATCAAATCAAAATTTTACCCATATCACGCGGACCAGAATTTTACCCAAATCAAATTCAAAATCATCCCTGCGTGTGGTAGCGTACGGCAGTATCCAAAATCAAATCCCCCAAAATCAATATCAAATCACGTGTGCTAGATATCTCAATTTTACTTTTACATTCCTTTTTACTTTCTATAATATTCTAATCCCCCATTACCCTATTCCCCCATTCTCTTTTTACTTTCACAAACCCCCATTATCAGCCCACCAAAAAACCCAGAAATCCCAAACCCCCATTCCGCCACCTCCTCCAAGCCAAGAGTCGCCACCTCCACATCGGACGATTTCCGCCGCCTCCAAGTCGCTGCCTCCGAGTTGCCGCCTCCGAAAACTTGCATTCGAATTAGTACAGAATTTCGCTCGAATTAGTACAAAGCTTGGTGAGTCGTTCGAATTAGTTTTGATTTTCGCTCGATTCGCACATGCAAGGTGTATTTCAGCCCATAAGTTCCCCAATCTTCGTATTGGTTTTGATTTTCAGGGATTATACTATGTCTTCTCCAAAGAACAAGCAAAAGTCTAAGAGAAAGCTAGTTAAAGGTATGGGTACTGTTTTTGGAGTTACTTTAACCACTTCTTTGTTTATTGTTTTGAGTAGTTTTTTGATTTTCGAATTGGCTAATGAGTATTGTTTTTGGACCACTTCTAGTTCTATATGGCTACTGTTTTCGGGCCACTTTTGAGTACTATTTTTGAGTATTTTGTTTTTGGATAAGGGAAAATGCATAATGTTGGTGAGTCTATCGTAAGAGATGAAAGGGGAAATGCATAATTTTGTGTGATGGATGAATGTGTGATTGAATTAATCGGTCCATTTGTGTAAATTATTCGTTGAATTTCCACGAGTACCAAATTAAAGATATTAGGTTTGTTTCTGAATATACGTAATCATTTAGTGGATTGATTCAATGTGTTGAATTTGTACATTTGGGATCTGAATTTGAACCCGTACATCATGAATTTTTATATATGCGATCTGAATGTGAGCTCATATATCATGAATTGGTATATATGTGAAGAAGCTATACATGTGATCTGAATTTAAACTCGGGTATCATGAATTTCTATATATGCGTTCTGAATTGAACTCACATATCATGAATTTGTATAAATTCGATCTGAATTTCAACTCGTATGAGCATGAATTTGCACTGTGTGTTTCTGAATATATGTGATCTGAATTTCAACTCGGGTATCATGAATTTCTATATATGCGATATGAATTTGAACTTATATATCATGAATACGTATATATGCGATCTGAATTTCCACTCGTATGAGCATGAATTTGCATTGTATGTTTCTGAATATATTTCTGACCCCGTATCAACATGAATTTGAGCTGTAGGTCCTAAAAATTCACGATCAACGAATGTGGCTGAAACAGAGGTGGATCGGGAAGAAGATGTTGCATTGTCACATCGATCTAAAAGACTTAAAAAGAGTGCAAGTAAAAATGGTAATGCAAATTTCTTTATTATTATGCATAAATAATATGATGATATCATTATGCCATTAATATGTTTTTGTTTATGTAATTAAACCACAGGAAATGTAAAAAAGAAGCAATTGGAAGATGATGATTTTGTTCAGTCTATTGATCCGCCTACCATTAGCAAGGATCCGAAATCATCAAGGTTGCTAACCAAGCTAAATGAGGCTGGCTGTGAGGTTCAAAAGCTGAAGAAACCAAAGATAAAGGATCCAGCCGAGGTTAGGAGTATTCACTATCCATGTCTACAACACAGGAGCAGGACAGATTTGCTATTTGATGCCTTAGCAAATTTAAACTCTGCACAAAGGACGACCATTAAGAAAATTGGATTTGGCGCATTTCTGAAAATACCCAAGATTGATATCCCAAAGTAAGGCCAAGTTGGTTTCCTATACTATTTCTGAGTATATAATGTTCCTTATATTATTTTCTGAGTATATATTTTTTTTTTGTTTCTTGTTTTTTTTTACTACCTTTTTTTGTGTGATTGAATTAATTGATCCATTGGATGCAATGTGCTGAATCTGTACCTTTGCAATCTGAATTTGTACTCGTGTGTCATGAATTTCTATATATGCGATCCTGAATTTGAACTCATATATCATGAATTTATCATACGTGTATCATGTTCTTTACTGAATATATAATCGTATATACTGAATATGATATCATGTTTATTGAATATGGTATGGACTTATATTTTATGATGTGTATAATACTTTCTACATTTCTGTATTGTTTATTAATAGGAAAATGGCTCACTGGCTGGTTAGACATTATGAACCCGGGGTGGCATTCCAGTTAAGAAGATCGTGCCTTCCGAGAACAAGGTGAATGCTGATGAATGGAGAAAGCATATTTGCTTTGATGGAGATCAGTTAGCAATAAGGCCTACCCATATCAAAGATGCCATGATGAAGACAAAGGACCTGAACGAGTTCATTAGAGATTTCATCATTCTGCTCCACAATTGCATTATTGAACCA
This sequence comes from Polygonum aviculare, assembly GCA_934048045.1. NCBI lineage: Eukaryota > Viridiplantae > Streptophyta > Magnoliopsida > Caryophyllales > Polygonaceae > Polygonum > Polygonum aviculare. Next base: position 19,587,726 of record OW204031.1, read on the forward strand.
CACGGTAGTGGTGTTGCAAATCAGAATTTGATTATGAGTCTTAGCGATATGAAGAGGATCAAGGAGTACGACTGGTGTGGATCCATAATACAATGTCTGAATGAAGCAAAGTTGAAATGGGATTTAAACCCCACTGCATCATTTACTGGGCCTCTTTACTTTTTGGTGGTATGTTTTTAGTTAACAAATTATGAATTTTATTACAGATTGTTTGAATATTATAATTAATTCAATGAATATATGGTTATTAACAGCTGGTGTATGTATTTGACAGTTTCTATATTTGGATGGTGTTGTCAATTGTGGAAAACGGGATGTCCAAAGGAAGTCACCTTATTTTACTGGTTGGTCATACAAGTTGCTCCTTGAAAGAGAAGCTGCTGAAATGGGAAGTGGTGGATTTGGAAAGGGAAGGGTTGAGAAAAGAGAAGTTCACACTCATGGAGCTGAAATTCGAATGGAGGTAGAAGAAGAAGAAGACGGGGAACAACAAGATACCCCAATAACGAACTCGGAGGTGCGTGTCTCTGGCTCTTTTATGAATTTTGAAATGAAGTAATAAGATTCCAGTTTAACATATTTAATTGATGAATTCAGGATTTCAACATTATTATGGGTAGGGATCTTCGGAAATTGGCCAAGATTATTATTCGTCTAACTAACAACACTCAAAAAGTTCCTGAAGATTGCAAGAATAATGAAGTATCAAAAGCTCTTGTTCAGACTGCAATGTGTCTTCTTGGCACGAAGAATGAGGTACTCCTTGTTGATCTATCGTTATTAGCCATATTTGGTTTTTTTCTATATATATTTGATGTCTGATTTTTGCCATTATAAATTATAGGATGGGGGCGAAGCAAATGGTGGTGATTTAAGGTGTATCTCGCAGTCTCCATCTTCTATGTGGACGGATGATGAGTTGAACCAGATCATGGATCAATTCGAGGAAGCAATGAAGCGTCGTGAAACTCTTCGGCAAACTGGGTCGGACTTTATAGATAACCTTTTTGTGTTGGATCCTACACTCCGGGATGGAGTTGGTGATGGGCCGAGCTGCGTACATTCAGATAATCAGCCACCGATCGAAGAAACTACTACTGACGTCCCACTAAACCCAACTCTTAATGTCAATACTGATGTATGTATTGTTGTGGTTTTTTTATAAAGCTTTCATTTTAGTATTTACTGATATCTTGCATGTTTGTTGTACGTTGGCGGTTTCAGGTTGATGATGGAATACAAGTTGAGCTCAACAACATTGATGTCGACATAGAATCTGCTGTGGTCAATAATGCATATTATGGACTATCACTCGTCAAGTTCAAAATATATTATTTCATATTCAAATTTATAGTGTACTTAAGTTTTATATTCGAATACGTAAGTATGTGTATTCTGGATTACGATTGGCCATATTCTGAACATGTAAGTTGATTTTTTTTTACAGAATCAAGCAACGGAGTGCTTGCATAAAGAAGCTGATGTAGTTGTTGTACAAGATGAGCGCGACAACATTGATGTCTACATAGAATATGCTGAGGTAAATAATGTATATTCCGGACTATAAATCATTAAGTTCAAAATATATCCTTTCATATTCATAAAAGTAGTGCACTGAAGTCATATATTCGAATATGTAAGTATGTGTATTCTGGATTACGATCGGCCATACTATAAACATATGATTTGATTTAATTTTTTTTACAGAATCAAGCAACGGAATGCTTGCATAAAGAATCTGATGTAGTTGGTGCCGGGAGGTTGAGTAACCCTAGCACTAAGTCTGATGTGAGTGTTAGTTATCGTTTACATTTTTTTTTTACATTTCATCATTTAATGCATAATTTCATCGTATGAATAGGTTGATAGTCAAGTTCCCATGGTGCACAACCTTGTAATGGCCCTCCAATCTTGTAAGAACAAGGAACCCGAGCCACCAATACTCAACGAGCATGCGGTGGTTAATGATCCTCAAGGTCTGGAGACGCACCGGGATGTGAAAAAGAAAAAGACGGATCCACCTGTGGTAAGTTCTAGGAGAAGTAGTAGGATTGCATCATATCGTGGTGTGTAGTTGTAGTAGTCAGATGTAATATTATCAACTTCAACACATTGGCTTAGACATAATTTGTTCGAAGGACGTATTTGTAACCTAGTTAAGTAATATGTATTTGGAGGCTCAGTAATCAAATTCATGGTTTTGTATATTCGGAATATTGCACTTTAATCCTGGTAATATTTTGTCATCATTTTCAAATATTCGGAATTCAATTTTAAATATTCAGAAGAAAACTCAGTAATCAAATTCATGGTTTTGTATATTCAATTGCGTTTTCAATTGTGTTTTGCATATTCAAACAGTAATCATATTCTTTTTAAATATTCGAAAGCAAAATTATAAATATGCCAAAATTCGAGTTTGATAAAATATATAGACATATTTTTCTTTTATTAATTTCGTATATTCAATTGTGTTTTCACCATATTCATAGTTTTGTATACGAAATTCATCAGGTTACGGTCTCGGATGAGAAAGAGATATCTTTAAAGACACCATTGGCGGATACGATGGTTGCCAAACGGCGAGATTCTAAGCTTCCGCCTTCGAAAAGGAGTCCGTTTGTACTTAGGGAGATTAGACCTCAAACAACGGTAACAAAAGAGGAGAAGACACTTTACTCTTTTGTCGTCAATATCATGGTAGACAAGTACGTACAATAATCATCAACTATCGTTCTGTAACGTATCTGAATGCAATGTTTTGAATTTTAATTTTCCCATCTCTGAATATAGAAACTATGTCTCTGAATATAGAAAATATTGAATATATATCTGAATATGATATTTCATGTTTTGAATTTTGAATGTCCATACTTGAATGTATACGTCATTCATCTGAATATCCATATTTCGTATATCCATATGCTTCCAATATTTTTTTGACATACTAACCTTAGTTTTGCATTGATGTAGTGTCATCTTGTTCAGTCACAAAGGTCGAATCTTGACATCAGGTGTTTGTAAGACACTTAGAGAAGATCGATACATATCGATCAACATTATTGACATATGGTGCGCATACCTGAATGGGGTCGAGGACGAGTTGCGTTCGACAGACGCTCCAAAACGTTTGTTTATTAACGCGTCTGCATCGGTATGTTCTTAATGTTATGTCAATCAATTATGGTTATGTCGTTAGCAATATAATAATTGGTCGTTGGTCAATTACGACACTCGGTGTAGATTGGGACCGTTATTAAAGACTCGAATCGGACTGATGTTCAAGCTTGGAATAAATTTAAAGAGGAAATGGATCTTGTGGTTTCCTCCGTGCGAGAAACATCAACATCTGATGCTGATCTGGTGAGTTATATTTCCATGCCGTGAATTTTTTTATTCGTAATTGCAGGGATATTCCAATCAATGCATATTATATTCTAATTATTGACATTAACGATACATGCAGATTTTTTTCCCTATCCTTGCACATTCACATTTCTATGCAGTCTGCTACAATTTTATCAAGGGAACAATTGAAATAATCGATAACTCATCTGATGGCGAGGAAGACCCTGAAGGAAAATACGGAGAAATTGTCCGTTCATTGGTAATGTTGATCACTAACCTTAATTTATAACTGCATCCATAAACATTGTTGAAAATTTGTTATTTAAATTAGACAACATAGTTACGTTCAGATTCCTATCAATTATATTCACATGGTTAAATGTAATATTCGAATAACGTGTACGTGTATTCAAATGTATTTTAATGGATTATTCTAATATAAATTATCATTTGACTATGCAGACCAAGTTATTCTTTCGTTACATGGGGTCCGTTATTTGTTCGAAAAGATGTGATCGATTTCGGAACAAGAGACCGACGGTTCTGAACATGCCATGGCGGGACAATGAAAACAAGGTTGATTGTGGTGTATACTTAATGCGCCATTTAGAGACGTACAAATCACAAGCCAAAAACCAATGGGATTGTGGTTTCAAAGCCAGATCAAAGAAGAACATATTAAACATGCGCATTAAGTATCTCTACGTTATATTGGGGTCTGCATTCAATGAGAGGTGTGAAAACTTGAAGAAGTTGATATCCCGACGAGTTGCAAATCATGTTTAGTTACATATAGATTTTTTACATTAAATAAACAGAGTGTTAGTATTTATCCATTTGACTTTTCCACTATCATTCGTTGCATTTTTTTATTCATTTTAGTTTTTCAGACAGTAGTTGCATACTGAAATGTGCAGACCATATTTGGAACGTTAGTATTTATATACTTGAATTTGTCATTGTATTTGTTGAACGTATTTGGAACATATCTTTTATATAAGTGCATGAATTTTGCAATAAATATTTTGCATGTTAATATTTATCCACTTGAATGCATCATTTTTTGCATTATATGTCCTTTATACAATTATTATAATGTACTATTTATATTATGAATTTTACAACAATTGTTTTGAATTGTAGAATAAGTCCACTTGAACATGTTATTGTGAACATATTGTTCATAGTGAAACAAAATATTGATGAATCTCATTTGAATATGATGTGTCGACTTATGAATTTCACCAAAACGTTTAGGAATATATTATGTCAACTATGGAATTTGAATATCATAGATAAAAGTTCGTGTTCAAATCACAATCCACTAAATTCTAAAAAATAATTCAAAACATTCAGTCATAATACCTATAAATTCAAAAGCATACTAGAAGAAAAAAAACACTTGTGATTATTTGTTGGTGAACTTGTCGCAATTCCTACTGTCGTGTCCAGTGGATAGTCCACACTTTTTGCACTTCCTCTTTCCTTTATTGGCATTTTTGTTCTGTGCATCAATTGATATCTCCTTTCCTCCTCTAATACGCCCTGGCTTACCACTCCCTTTGTTCTTGGCCTTTTCTGGTGGCCTAACATTGATTGTAGTAGGAATTGGTATCCCGGCAAAGGATTCGGTGTCATCTCTAATTGTTCTTGTGATACCTTTCTCGACATCACTCTTCTCGAATTCAGACTTCATTTCATTTAATTTCATCAACATAACATCTAACCTTTGGTTGTTGCCGTCTGCAAGTCCAATACATGCATGTACAGTAGACCAAACACGACTGAGCTTAGATTGCGATTGTTCCATTTGAACACTTTTCTTGAATATTTCATCCTGCCCGTCGTGATTCATTGCCCTGTTTGCTCCTTTTCTCCATCGGCCTAGAATCATGGAATCTGGAATCTTGTCACATCCATATGCTTTGAAAGCGGCAAATGCATGACTACAGGGAAGCCCAATCTTGTTGTACATATTGCATGAACATACAGTGTACCCATCTTTAACCATGTATCGGACATGATACTCGTCAAGACCCTCCCTTTTATCGTAATCAATAAAACAATCGCCTATAAAAAAATTCGGAAAATTGTTATTACAAATTCGACAATTGAAAACACATATTCAAGACAGGACAAACAATATTCCGATTTTGTGTTAATAATATTCTACACAGGATGAACAATATTCAGAGAGCCTAAAAAATAGAATGAATTGTTCTTCACACAATTAATATTCGAAATCATGGTCAGAAGAGTTCAGATAATATAATAGATGAATTCAGCATTCGAACATACCTTTTACTTGAGAAGTTACAGAGCAATAGAAGCAAGCATCACTTATTTCATCTTGAATTTGAGAAAACACATTGAGGGTGTACACATCTGAAGCATGCTTCTCAATGGGTAGAGGGGTGTTCAGGCTATGTGATCTATTATCCGAGTCCACATCATTTTTCAACTGTATATGCCGTTGCCTCTCCATTGCTGACTCAAAGTGCATGAACAACTGAACTAAGCTGAAGTTCTTGTTTGAATATTTACCAAAAAAACTATTCTGCGATTCTAAAATAGACGTTGTTCGCACCAAGCCACCCAATAGTATATCTCTAAAATATGCTGGGATCCAGTACCTTCGGAGACTATACATATCATTGTACCACGAATTATTACGTTCATCATATTTATCAAGAAAGTCAGACCATTTTTCCTCAAACTGCTCGGGGTTGATCCCATCGTTCCAAACAGCTTGTCCTAAAGCTTTTCTATAGCCGGGTTCATTAAGCTTGGAAGCTCTAACCTTCTTAGACACCTTATCCATTATGTGCCACATGCACAGTCGATGTCTCGTGCTTCTAAAAACATTTTCAACTGCAATTTTCATGGCCGGATCTTGATCAATTACCAGAACTGTTGGTTCAGAAGACATTGCTTTCTTGAAGTGATCGAATAGCCATGTGTATGACTCCACATCCTCTTTCAAGAGCAAACCACACGCAAATGTAACGCTCTTTCTGTGATTGTCCAATCCCGTGAAAGGAGCGAATACCATGCAATACCTAATGGAATATGAAATCATATTATTAGAATATGGGTTGTTACAATTTAGAATATACATAATTTCAGATTCAAGTATAAATATATCTACGAATAAAATATATGTTGGAATATCAAATAATGTGTTTTGAATTTTACAATTCATTTTCCGGAATATTTATCATTCGTGTTTCGAATATATAAATTTCTACACAGACCCTACAATACTTGCTCGAATATGAATGAATTTTACATGGAATTTATGTAAACATAATCTAGAATATACATACATACGAATTCGAATATAAAAACAGTATCGTACCTATTTGTTCCATATGTTGAATCAAACGACACAACTTGTCCAAATGCTGCATAATTCCTTCTTGAAATCGGATCGCTCCAAAACAATTTTGTCAACTGTTGAGCCTCGTTGACCGTATATTCGAAGTAGTACTCACTATTCATCTCTCTTTTGCTAGTTAACTTTCTTATTACCATCTCTGCATCAGCATCTAGTATGTTTGCCATCAGATCCCTCTTATAATTTTTGAAGTCAGTTGATGTGACACTCATGTTGATATAACCTCCAACGATCTGCTTCAATAGCTTGTGTGAAACTACAAGGCCCAAGTTTGCTTTAGCACAACTCAACATGAATTTTTTATGGCCTATTTCCATCTTCCTGTTTCTCTTAAGCAAATGATGTGCATAATTTGGGATCATATCATGCGTGTGTGCTTCCTCAAATGTCTTCACAACATAACAACCATTGCTATGATATTTCAAGACCATTCGTGCTTTGCAACCACACCTATCAGATGTAGTTTTCCTCTTACCGCTGCTATTGCCTTCATTCTTGTATCCGTCCCGTGTACAGCGGAAATATTTCGAAGATTTTACGTTTGAACGTACAAACGTGTGGCTTGAACTAGATCTAACATCAAAGCCCACAACGGATGCATATTCGCGGTAAAATTCTTCACCAATTGCAAGAGATTCGAATATTCTCCCTATGAAAGGCTTCTTATCTGCTGGATAACGTGGAACCCATGTTTTTATGTTCACGTCCTTTTGGTCAAAGATGCAATCTATTCCATATACAAATTCGACATGCTCTTCATCTAAATTCTGATTATCGTGAGCTACGGTATCATCATCTGAGTCATCTGAAAGACTGTCGAATACATACTCCATCCATTTGCTACTACCAACTATCATAAAGAAATAGACGTCAGGCAAAACTATTTCATAACCATCTCATCATAATCTGAATTTGAAATTACCGTGATTTGCATATCATTATACAGAGTTCGAACATCACTGTATGGTCATTGCATGTAACAACTTCGAATATACAATATCTTACATAGAATATCAACTCAATGTCGTTGAATATTACTATCGTATAAAATTTGAATTTTTTGTGAATATCAATATACATAGTTCGAATATTACGTTCTGGTTTTTGAATGCAACTACTTCGAATATAGCATACCATCTATCGAATACGAACCAATTCGAGTTGAATATCACGTTCTGGTTTTTGAATGCGATTACTTCGAATATTACGTTCTGGTTTTTGAATACTATGGACGATACTAATTCGAGTTGAAGAACAAACAACAAACTTTACGAATTGGGAAATTGACAGTTTAATGTATAGAAATTCCAACTAGGCACACAAAATAGAATTATAGCATAAACGTACCTTTTTCCATTGAGTTATAGGAGAAATTCCAAGATCAATCAAATCCGAGTTGCTATTCTTGAAAGTCTGACGTTGAATTCGTTATTAGAACCATTGAATATTTCGATTTAATTGGATGAGGATTCTATAGAAACTACGTGATGGATCCGTTTTTATTGATTTTATGGTGGATTTTCTATCTTTTTTTTTTTACGTGTTTATCATCCGTTTTTTTCTTATCTAACAAATTGCTAGAATCAAGCTACCTACTTTCACGGCTGACAACTTTATTTTTGTTAATTTCAGCTAATTCTTTATTAAATAATCACTAGATCATGACCATTGATTTCTATTGATCTAACGCACTACATTCATTCACCCGTTTCACTATAAGAGGTGTTTTACCTGAACCTCCCCATATATATAACATTTATAAAAAACTCCATTGGATGAAAATATGTCACAAAACATGTGTCTACATGTATATATATTACCAATGCGAGGCTGCGATGATGGTTGAAGTAAGAGAATGAGAGTGAGGTGAATACACGGCAAAGACGACCAATTTACCTAAACAAGATGAAAAATTAATACATGCATTAAATATTGAATTTTAATCTAATAGTATCGAGCACACTATTTATACACTGTTAGAATACGAATGTTGTAATTAGACCACTCAAACAGATTTGGTTAGGTCGAGTGTTGGTTTAGTCTTTTCAAATTTGGGTTGAGTGTGTCCAAACCTATTAGTTTAGGGGTTGAAACGAGTCGACTTTCTGATGGTTTTGTTTGGTCAAGTCTCGGATTGGGTCAACCCAATAGGTTCTCGAATTCGTGTTTTCTCTTGATCCACTGCTTTTTCGGTCGGATTTCAATCCTGAATTTTTTGGTCAGTTCAGATCGATTTTTATAAATATGTACTTATATATTAAATATGTAACCTCTTATAAATATTATAAATTCTTCATTCATGGAGACTGATGCTTGGATGAGCATAAATATGTAACCTTTTATGAATTTATAAATAAAATGGGATAGACCCTCCTTCATCATACAAAAAAATTCAAATTAAATGATAAAGTATTCTATCCAAACAAGGCCTTATCTCCTCAACCCGGAGGTCCGGAGGGGACCGGATTTAATTTTTTTTGGTTGAATAAAGACTGGATTTACTTCAAGTTTACTACATATTCCCATATCATGATCAACATCTAAAGTAATCAATATCAATATCTATTACTATATACTAAAGCGGAAGCAAATTCCGCCACCATATTGCGCCACATCACCCTTTTATTAAAATAATATGTTTTATGTAAATTCTTTTGTCATCTATTAAATTGAAAATTTTATCTTTCTATTACTTAGATAATTTAGCTTTGGTCATTTATTAAATTAAAAAATTTATCTTTTTATCTATTTAGAAAATTTATCTTTTATCCTCTATATAAATTTAATGGTAAGGTGGACCAAATGTACTATTGAAAAATAATATATATTAACTTTTGATTAGCATTAATTTTTTTGGTCGAAATTTGATTAGAATTAATTACTCTATGTACCATGAAATATCTATATATTACATGAAAGATATGTTTGATAAGTGTAATCTACGTACGTATGATTATTGTTTTAATATTTCTTTATGGCTCATGAAATATTTGTCCATATTACCATTCAATTTATATAATTTTTTTTGTACTACTTATGTTAATTTTATATACATTGTAAAGATCTAAAATACCATGTTAACAAATTTAGCTAAGATATATATCATATGTAATATATTATATATGGTATATTTACATCTATTACTACGTAATAATTATATTTGTATTAAATCTATTACTATATACTAAAGTAGAAATAAATTCTGTCATCATATTCTGTCACCTCACCCCCCTTATTAAAAAAAGTTATCTTATCAATCTTAGTTTTATCATAATATATAATCTTATAAATATTTAATTAAAAGTATTAGTTCTATCTTAAATTTTGAATTACTTAAGTTATTTAGAATAACTTATTTTATCCTAATATACAAATCTCATTATATGGTTACCTATTTACTTAATAAATTAATTTATCCTAAATTTTTTATTTTATAAGAAAATCATTTTTACCCATTTACTTAAATAGTATTAATAATAAGTATTATTTATTATACTATAGTATATACTATATATACGCCACATCTTTTTTTATTAAAATAATATATCAAATATTTTTCTATCGTATCATATTGAAATCCAATAATAGTATTATATTTTAATAAAAAGATTATATGATATATTTACCCTAGGTATATTCGTAACATTGCATACCGATTATACTTTAGAGATAGATTTCTTATCAAGATAATAGTTCATTTAATTTTTTTATTTGATATTTATATACTTCTTATTTAATTACTTTTAAACAACATAATAACATATATATAAGATAATTTGGTTTTCTTTATGTATCTTATTAAATATTCTCTATATTTCAAAATATAATACTATATTAATCCAAGTGTTTATTTAATTTATATATTTTAGTTTATACAATTTAATTTAAATTTCAAAAGATTTTATTAATTTTTTATAAAATTTAATAATGCATCTCATCTTATTGCATTCTTCCTCGATATATATAGATGTTTAGGTATGTATAAAAAATTAATAGATAAGATATAAATATTGGATAATATATGAGAATTATGTTATTTTATAATCTAAAAGATGCGTGTCTTTTTAAAGAAATTAAACATATGATAATAATTGTAATCATTATAGTGAATTCATATACAAGATAATAAAATAAAAAACACTCCGTACAAGGTACGGGTCATTTGCTAGTATACTTCTAAACCTGAAGCAGTTAAGGGTAGTTTTGTCAATAAGAATTTTTAAACCGCCCATCATATTTTTAAATAAGTGATTTATAATGACAAATTTCTATCCATTCATAATATACCCCAACCAAAATGTTAACCGTTATATATATATCCATCAAACTCTAAAAATATAACCTTGAAATAAAATTAATTTATAACCCAGGCCTTATATGATAAGATTAGTTTGATGGTGCGTATATAATATGTATATCCATTCATGTTCATAGTTTAATTAGTTTTTTAGTCGAAGCATGTTCATAGTTTAATTTATCGTAATATTGTTGGTGCGTATCATTAAAATGTTAACTCTAAAAATGATCGACAACATCCATCAAAAATACTTATATGTATATCCATTCACGGAGAATAAATTAATTTATTGTGTTATATAAAGTTGATTATACATTGTATTATATTATCTTATATTTTAACTGATATTATTCTCATATTAATTGGATTTGACTCAATGATCTGAAATAAATAAAAGTTGTTATGATAAATGATCAAGTTGATCTATTAATTAATATTTGTAACAATAATTATTTTTTATGTAATCTAATACCAAATCTTCTTAATAAAATATGATTCATAAAAACACTATTAATGAACATATTCTTAATTTATTTGCACATATTCAATAATATATTTAATCCATTGTTTGATTATACCAAATCTTATATTAGGAGATTTGATATGAATACAAATATTTAAAAAATACTATTAACTAACTACATTAATTAATCAGAAAATTAAAGTCCTCTTTTACTAAAAAAATCCTTTTGATTTTAATATAAGAGTGACTATGTTGATTTACGGGTTCAGTCGAGTTTGGTCATCTTGTGTTAGGGTTGAGTGTCTCATTAAAGTTTATGGATCACTCGGTAGGGTTATTGCAGTTGTCGTATGGGTTCGGGCGGATCCAACAAGTTAAGAGCATCGACAAACTTATATTTCACTAATTGTATCACTAAATATTATTTTTAAAAATAAAATGATATCAATAGATTTTAAAATATAATTGAGTAATATCTAAAAAAGTATATATAAACTAAATTTGTGTTATAATGCTCATTTATAAATTGTATTGATCTATAACTCTACTATTATTAAATTAATTATAATTTTATAAGATATATTATACTATTCATTTTATTTAAAAAAATATTATTACTGTAAAATCTATTTTTCTATAAGATTTATCTACATAAGTCATAATTAACTTAATTTTTGATTTCTATCATCGTATAAAAATCTTATTAATTATGAAAATATATATGTTGATAAAATATTTCAATTGAGATTTCATTTCATATCACATATAACTTTTTTACTTAATCAAATATATTTTGTAATTAAATGATAGTACTTTATCTATAATTTTTATTTAAGTCATATCATATAAATTTTAAAATCACGATTTTGGATCGGCAAAATATTGTTACGATTTTGGAAAAAAAATATGATATTAATATCTAATTCCTAATAATATTATTATGCATTCTTTTATTAAATAAATAATACGTCAAAAAATGTTATTGATCGTGTTCCGTATAGGATACGCAATAATTTAAAATCGGTTCGATAGGTTTGTTCATATGGAAGCAGACTGGGTACAAGTTTGAGTTGTTGATATTTACATGTCAACTGGGTAGTGTCATTGCAAGTTTGGTTAAGCTGAGTTCGGGTCAGTCGGTTTAGTTCGAGATTGAGTATAGATTTACATCGTTAGATTTAATGAACAGTTGAACCAAGTCATTATATTTTTTTTGCAAGATTAAGTTGACCAAATGAATGAATTGAGTCCCCTATTTTATACTTCCGTTTGACACCAATGTTTAGGACCAACTTAACGGTGAACAGAGGTTATTTGTCTTTATTTTAATAATAATTTATATGTATATTTAAATAGTTTTATATGTTCAAGTTTAAAGATAGAAATATGATACGAAGTTATAGTATTAATTCATAAATAATGTGTAACTTTATGTATTACATTTTCATTTAAAAGTGTTTTCGGACAACTACTGGATCATTAATTAGATTCACACCATCAAATTCGAGTTTATTCTACATAGTTTCATGAAACTAAAATTAATCATTTAACCGATTCTAAAGGTTACAGTTTTGAGATTTAATACTTATCTGATTCAAATAAATTATATATTCAATTTATAATACTAATATCATATGCAAATTAATATATTTTTAATTTTATTTAAAAAACCCCGGGCAAGGCCCGGGTTATAACTAGTTACTTGTATAGTTGAAGCACATATCATAACTATATACTAAAGCGGAGGTTATAAATAATATATAGTCCGATATGTGTCACCTCTTCATTGGACCGCATCACCCATTTTTATTAAAATAATTCAATTTGTTTAATTGGTTGAAATTTCAGTATAGACCCCAAATTAGATTTCTTCTTATTTACAGATTTTCATTTTAATTATTTTCTTAAAAAAAACTATCCAAATCTATGCATAGAATAATATTCTATCCAAAAAAATGAAAAAATACGTACGTACCAACCTATGCATGATTTGGATATTTCTTTTACATATCCATAATTTGATCGATTTTTTTGTCTTTATCAATTTTTTAATTTATTAAACTATTTATATAAACATCTTACTATGTACTAAAATAATTAAATTGAAATACCAAAAATTATTGATTTAGTAACTAACAAATCTTACATTGAGTTTTGTTTTATTTAAATTTGATTAATATGTATTTAAAATACTCTAGAAAAAGAATTTGAGTATTTTAAAAAACTTACTAAATCTTTTATCTATGCAAATGTTATATTTTTAACTATGCTATAATATATCTAATTGAAACATTATAATATAACATATCCAATTAAAATTTTAAATTTATAAGATATAAAACATTAAATTTATTGATAAATGACCAAAGGCTTTTAATTCCTTTAAAATGCAAATTATTTTATTAGACCTATCTAATTGAAATTGAATTTGCACAAAACTACTTAAAAATAAAATAATTATACTCCATAGTAACAATTGAGGAAACATAGGAAATTTTTAATATATAAGTCGTGCCCTCCCGGGCACGGGCACTATTACTAGTTCTACAAACTAAACTAAGCAATGCTTTTAATAAAAGTAATTATTTATAAACTTGAAGTACATATTCTACCAACTAAATAAAGCGGTAAAACTAACAATATGGGATTTGGTTTTGTACCAAACTTATTCATGAGATATGCTCGAATAGTTTAAAGCTTATTGGAGCTAACATTATCTATATTCATAAATTTTACTTTAAAGGTGAAAGAGATATTTCTTCCGGTCACTATTTCTAAATTGGTTGAAGAATATGAAGGATGAAATCCTCCCTTATCCCATAAAAAAATATATACGTGAAATATTAAAAAAATATATTTGAACATCAGTAATTAATCTCTATTTAAATCCGGATTAATATATACAATAACACAATCCCAAAACATCATAGGTTAGGCATCAAATTATTACACATAATAACACATAAAATACAAAACGACAAATATCCTTTTGGAATTTACATATTTCTATTTTAGGTTCATACATATTTTTGTGATTCACCATTCATAATTAATATGATAAGGAGTATTTTTATGGCGAATTTGCATATGTGCCCCTCCCATTTAAAAAGTTTGCAAAAATATCCTTAAAACGACAAAATAGCGATGCATGCTATTTTAGGTGTTTTTGCAATAAAATTTACATTATTTTGTGTTTTATTTTAAATAAAATTTATTAAAAAATCATTATAATTACATTTAAAAAACTCAGCCATAAACTCTAAAAACTATTTTCAAATACATAATTTAAAAAATAGAAAAATAAATAAAATATAAAATAAGAAAAGATATTGGAAAAATTAAGATTTTTTGGAAAAAAATCAGATATTATGCAAGATATGGTTAAGATTTTTATCCAATAATATTGTGAAACATTTATACATGTGTACCATCTTTTTCGTCGTTTCCATATATATGTATGATTTTCAAAGCTAGAGTTCATCACAAAGCTAGGGTTTTCAAAGATTGTTCGAGTTTTGTGCTATGGGTGAGATGCATTCTGTCATCCTCATTGGAAAACCTATCATCCATAAAAAACAATCATGCCACCCTTCTGTAAAATACTATCATTTTTTTCCTGTTAAAAACATGTCGTGTAGATCCGGGAAATATTGTTTTCCATTTTTGTAAGATTTCGATTTTATCTTTTAATTTTTCAAAATGGATCGATAGTAATCTCGAAATCTTGTTTTAGTATTAAAATAACTATAAACTCTTTTTATCTATATATATTTTCAAAATGGGATAAATAAAAGTTTGTTAAAATATAATAATTCATTTTTTATTTTATTTGACAAAAAATAGTCATTTTGGGCATTCATGTAATATTTTTAAGCATTACTGCAATATTTTTAGGAATTTTTACAAATCGAAAAAAACAAGGTCATATTTACAAAGTGATTATCAAACAGGGACACGGATACTAATTTCTCTATTTTTATTTGATTCAAACTTTCAAAGGCTTATTATTCCATAAAAGATGGTATTTACCAACTTTAATTTAGAGTTTGTATTCAACAAGCTAAGTCTTTTAGTCACGCGCAGTACATATGGCTTTGATTTTTTTTGAGCAACATATGGCTTTGCTTTATGCCCATCAACTTTCGAAATATAGGAAATCTCTGTTTTTTATGCTTAAGTTTTTTGATTTTTCCTATTGCTATTCAGCATAAGACTTAGGATCACATGAAGGAGGTTCTTAAGGCGTAAAATGAGGGAGGATCTTGACCATCCGATAGGACGAATGCACGGTCCAGATCAGAAGGGAGAAAAGATCCACTGTGATAATTCTGTAAATAAGCGAAAGTTTTGGCGGTGCAAAAGTGGGCTTAGAAGTCGAAAAAGCACACTGCGAAATGGAAAATTTTGAGCAAAAATCGAATAACGATGCACTTTTCCAACGCTCATTTCTACTTTTTCGCGGTGCACTTTTTCAAGTTACCAGTGCCATTTTTCGAGAAACTGGATATACACTTTTCACATAGCACTCTACCATTAGGAAGTTTCACTTATTTAGGGAATTGTCACCGCGTGTTTGACATTACGACGTCTCTGACTTAAGCATCAAAGGTGGATTAAGGGGATCCTCGCGGTTTTCATTATTTTATAGGTCTCAAAATATAAAACATGTCTTAGAATATAGAACATTATTTGAGAAAAACGTTTGAGGAAGGAGAAATAAAGAATGAGCGAAAACTTGTACACCCCCCAAATTCTGTGAACTAACAAATTACATGCACACATAGACGATCCCAGCCTCCCAGGGGGGCATGCATGGGCCCGTGCCCCCTCCCGTCAGGTTTATTATCGGTATTTATATTAAATTTTAGGTTAAATATAAATATATTTTAAATTATTTTCCATTAATATGACATGAAATTCAACTAGTCTACATGGTTTATGGTTCAATTTTGTTTTCATCCCACCAAAGTTGAATTCCTCATAACATCATTTCGTTTTTTATTGACATTTAATGTATTTCTCTCCAATTAGATGTCATACATAATACAATTTTATTTGATTAAAAAGTAGCTATTTTTTACTATTTAAAAGTATTGCAAAACTAAATCTTTCGCCTATTCTTGATTCATCGAATCTCCTAAAGAAATTGTACCCCCTTAAATTTTGTTCTGCGTTCGTCATTGCATACACAGTCAGTTATGAACTAACAAATTACATACAGAGTCAGTTATACTCTCAACGATATATATCTCATACTTAACTATATATATTCACAAACCCTACACTCAAGGCGAAAATGATATACCGCTATTTCAAAATTGAGTGTAGAATCTGAATAAAGCGTGTTCCAATATTATTGTAGGTAGAATAAATCTGGTATACCAACTTTATACTTTGTAATCCGAATAATTAAAGTAGATTCCAATAGTGTAGTATTCACTCTTTTCTCTTCAATTGTTTTAAAAAATTACTTCCAAATCAAAAGTGGAAAGATTATATTCTCACAGTTCTCCAATCGTGATTTGGCAGGTGCTCGGTCATAGATTAATTGAGTCCAAAGAAGATACTTTTCACTTATTCTACAAAGGAGATAAACTTCCAAACTGATTAATTAATAATTTATGGCATACAAATCTATAGCTTAGTTTAGCTTAGTACACATAAGCTAGCTTCTGTATCAAGATATCTATGAATCAGTTCTTGGGTTGAAAAGTGGATATGATAGAATAGGAATCTTGGAAAACCTCTTCTATATATTCGGTGGTTTTTTCAGGGAGCAAACCACAACAAGGGCAAAACATAACTTGTAAAAGCCAATTAACAAAACTAAATTCCATAGACAGATAGCCAAGCAAATAGCAATGGCACCTCATCAGGCCGACCTTGAGAAGATAGGGCGAGAGGGGTTTGACCTTCTTGAAGATATGCTCAGAAAGAAGAAGCGACAGCCGACTCAGCCTCCAAGGAAAGCCGTCGCCACCAATAGCGAGGAGCTGGCCAAGAAGTTCAAGGGGGTGCACGAGTTCATGGATTCGAGGGGTGGGAGGTGGGTTATATGTAACGGGTTTTGATCCATGTTTAAATGGTGTTTTCCTAGTTTAATTCTGGGTACGTGTGTATAATTATAGCTAAGATGTACGTCACGAGTTAGTTTGTGTACGTTATAAGTATGATCATCGATCGATCAACTAGGAAATAGTTTGGCTTTGTTGATCGACTTGTGGGATACTCTGTTCAGCTTGTAATATGTTTGTGATACAAGCTCGTAACATATTGTAGTTATGCCACTAGCTTTGCAATCGAATAAAATATCTTGTTGTGAATGATAACCTTGTGGGTGGTCTTCTTAGCTTTTCACAGAGAATTAATTAATTAGATAATAAAATTTATATGAGCTTCAAAATTATACTATTTTTCAAATCACTTCTGACTTTGAAGTTGAAAGTAAACTAGACGTGATATATCAGATTGGTGGGTTTCTCCTCTAGCTTATTATGAAATGGTATAAAATATAATCTTATTCAGATTATGTTGTACATATGTTTTTTTGGGCGGGTAAATTTCCCCATCATTAGCTAGCATTAAATTCTCTATCTTATTTATTTTGCTATCCATATTTATTATGCTATATCTTTTATTAAGGTAGTTACTCTAGATAAGATATTATTTATGGAGGAGAATCTTATCTTATCTTAAGATAAGATATTTGGTTGACTTGGGGAGCAAGATATCGCGAGACCTAACCCTAGAGGGCCGGCTGCCTCAGGACGCGCGCCCCTTCCCCCTCGTCCCTCTCCTCTATAAATACACATGTATCCCATGTGCCTGGTAAGTTATGTGTTATCGTTCTACCTGACGCCTGTGATCAACATTGCCCTTACTGACTTAAGCATCGGAGGTGGATTGGGGGTCGCTCGCCCCTTGGTCCATTATTTTGCAGGTCATTGAAGGGAGAAAAGCTCGTAGAGAGGAAGAGCACTGAAGACCAGTAAACAAGGAATTGAGACCTGTACACTTGAAATATTTTGTGTACTAACATTTGGCGCCGTCCGTGGGGAACGGTAGAACGTCCTTCTCGTTGATTATCGATCCGAGAAACGTTTCCCGATAAAGAAGATGACTTTGGGATCCATCCCAGAGGAGGAGGTCGCAGTGTTTGTTGATGATGGCGAAACCCTAAACGTTGGGGGCAAAGCCATCGCTGACAACCAGGCCCACGACGCCGGCCACCACGTCGCCCCCACCATCCAGGACGCGACTGTGGCCGAGAACCACGCCGGCAACCGCGCGGAGAGCCGCGACGTTACGCGCGGCAGTCGCCAGGAGCGACCCGCGATCGCGGATCCGAACCCCGCGGTCGCGGGTAACATGCAGACCGGGGATCTTCGCGATCGCCCCGGTCACCGCGATCGCCACCCCCCTCCCGAGGGCGCGGGTGAGGGTTACGAGGAGCCTCGTAATCTCCAAGACACGAACAACGCCTTGCGGTTCGAACGCGTTGGTTCGAATGTGGCGAGTAGTTCGGGTCCACCCGTCGAGACTCAGGCTGACCTTGACTACTTATTTCAGCCCGATTTGATGGCGATCAGGATTTCGCGTGACTCCGTTCCCGATAGAAGACGTGACCGCTCGTCCCTTCGCATCCAGGAGCCTTCGCATGACCATGATAGCTCGCTAGCCCACCAAAGCGGTGCGCGCGGAACGAGTGAGAGGGTTGGGCTGAGGGATGTCGCGGGACCAGGCGAGATGACGGGAAGGGATCGCGAGGAGGAAAGGCCTCATCTTCAGTCTCAACTCGAGGAGGCCAGGAAAGAGATTGCAGCGCTAAAGTTCTCCTTAGAGAAGATGCAAGGAAAGCGCCCGGTCGACGAAGGTCGCCAATCGCAACGTTTGGCTAATGTCATCCACGTTCCCGATGACCGCCAAACCCCGGAGCCTTCGGGCGACGGAAGCGACGGTTCGGATAGCGACCGGAGGGCCCCGAAGGGTCGAAAGGATAAGCGTGCCAGGAGTCGGGACCGGCGAGAGGACTCCCGTGCCACGGAGCAGGAGAGCTTGCGGGCCCACAACCAGAGTGGGTACGAGTCCCGGAGGAACGATCACGGCAAGCAGAAGCCCCGCCGGAGGCGCCGAAACCGCGGACGCGGAAACGGGCCCCGTGGGCGCGGGAACGATCCGACCCGCGGGCGCGGAAACGAGCCCCGCGGGCACGGATCGCCGCCAGCAGCAGATTCCGCAAGCGGCTCGACCCGCGACCGCGGGTCCATCAGCCGCAACCGCGGGTCAAAGAGCCATCGCGGAGGGATTCGCGAGTATGACCGGTACCGTCCTATGAGTCGACGCGACGAGGATGAGGACAGGTTTGATCGCGACGAGCGGCGCGAGATTGAGGCTCAGGCTGAGCAGCGGACCGAGAAGAGGCTGCTCGCCCTGATCAAGAGTCAGGGAGGACTGCAGCAGTCGGCTCAGGATCAAGTGGATAGGAAGTTGGCTTTGGTAACTTCTACGCCATTCCATCGAACTATCCAGCAGGCAGGGCCTCCCAAGAAGTTCGCACCGCCAAGCTTTACGGTCTACGACGGGACGTCGGACCCGGTGAACCACATCGCCTACTACACACATAAGATGGCGTTATGGACCTCTGACGACGCCATCATGTGTAAGATGTTCCCCAGGAGCCTCGGGAAGGGCGCGATTAGATGGTTCCAAAGCTTGGAGGCCGGGTCAATCCGGTCGTGGAGGCAGTTGGCTTCGGCTTTCGCCAAGCGGTACATTGCCAACAGTCGAGAAGCGATCTCATTGGACACGTTGCTCAGCCTAAGGCAACGTAAGGATGAGGGCCTCCGTCGGTTCGCAAACCGCTTCATGGAGTGCTACGCTCAGATCGACGGGTGCGATGAAAAGACCGTTATAGCCACCTTCCGACGGGCCGTACCAAAGAAGTCCAAGCTCCGAGAGAGCCTGACCCTGCGCCTGCCATCCACGCTCGACGAGTTACAGGACCGGGTCCATCAGTATGCCAAATTGGAAGATGAAGACGACGGCGATCGGTCCCCTACACCTTCCCGCCGGGCGCGCGGCTCACCCAGGCCCAACGCCGGGAAGCGAAAGAGGGCTGACCAGGGCGTATTTACCACATTCAATATCCCGATCTACCATATCTTGACTCGGATCCGGAATTTTGATTGGTTCAAGTACCCGCCAAAGGAGGACGCAGAGGATAGCCAACGCGGGCGCAAGTGGTGCACCTACCACCGAGCTCGGGGGCACATGACCGAGGACTGTCAGCCTCTTAAACAGTACCTCGAGGAGCTGGTGAAGAAAGGATACCTCAAGCAATACGTTATTCCCTCGGACGACGAGGGAACGAGTGCTAAGCAGATCGAGGTGGTCCAAACTATCACGGCTCTTTACAAAGAAGATGATCCGGAGTCGCGAAGTCGGTTTCGTAGGGAGTGACACGAGCTAGAGGTGATGCGCGTCCAGCATGCCGAGCCGCGCCCCCCACTCGGACCCCGCGGACCTGGACTCGTCTTTCGCGACGAAGACTTGGCAACGGTTCAGCACCCACATAACGACCCGCTTATCCTGACAGTGGAGCTCGGAGAGGTCAAGATCCATCGTGCTTTGGTGGATTCCGGCAGCTCGGTTGACGTGATGTACTACGACACGCTCAAATAACTCGGCAAATCCAAGAAAGACCTTGAAGAGGTCAGCATGCAACTTTCCGGACTCGGTGGATATCCCACTTTTCCACTTGGAGTCCTAAAGGCTCGAGTAAGTCTCGCCGGAAAGGAGCATCACACCGAGTTCGTAGTCGTCGACGTCCCGAGGCCATACAACTTGATACTCGGGCGACCCTGGATCCACGGCATGGGAGCGGTACCTTCATCCCTACATCAAATGATCCAATTCATGGATAAGGGCGCGATCGTTCGGGTGTGGGCTAACCAACTTCAGGCAAGGCTATGCGCGAAAGGAGTCCGGCCCGACGAGAAGATCGCAAATGGCGACAAAGGGCTCGTGCGAGTGGACGTGGTCACCAACATCGAGCGCAGGCCCGACCGCCCGGATCACCGCGAGCACGGGCCCGACCGCCCAGATCGCCGCGGGCGCGGCCTGTCCCCCGCGGGCGCGGGCGAGACGCCGGCGACTTAAGGCCCTGCGTGGCCTAAGACGAGTCAGCCGAGACCTAGGATTTCATGTAGTGGGGGCGGTACTCTTTTTCCCACGCGGTTTTGATGAGGCCCCCCGTTAGGTTTTCATTTTTTAGTTTGTCTTTAGTTCATGACATCTCATATTTCAATTTTTTAATTAAAGTTTGCATTGTTCTTTGCATTAGATTGAGTCTTGCACAAAAAAAAAATACTAACGTTATGCAGCATGCTAACGGAATAACTTGGCCAAGGAAAACACCCTATGAAGGCCCTACGATACGAATGCGTAGGAGTTGCACGGATCCCGTATTTATGGAATACGGATGTACGAATATACGAATATACAAATATACGAATATACGAATATACGAATATACGAATATACGAATAAGAGCATCCTAATCTGCATGGCCACTCACCGCTTGAGCTCCGGCCCCATACCCGGGATAGCACGAGGTGTACGGGTAGATGGGCCCGGAGGGGGGCATTGTGGGCGGGTAAATTTCCCCATCATTAGCTAGCATTAAATTCTCTATCTTATTTATTTTGCTATCCATATTTATTATGCTATATCTTTTATTAAGGTAGTTACTCTAGATAGGATATTATTTATGGAGGAGAATCTTATCTTATCTTAAGATAAGATATTTGGTTGACTTGGGGAGCAAGATATCGCGAGACCTAACTCTAGAGGGCCGGCTGCCTCGGGACGCGCGCCCCTTCCCCCTCGTCCCTCTCCTCTATAAATACACATGTATCCCATGTGCCTGGTAAGTTATGTGTTATCGCTCTACCTGACGCCTGTGATCAACATTGCCCTTACTGACTTAAGCATCGGAGGTGGATTGGGGGTCGCTCGCCCCTTGGTCCATTATTTTGCAGGTCATTGAAGGGAGAAAGGCTCGTAGAGAGGAAGAGCACTGAAGACCAGTAAAGAAGGAATTGAGACCTGTACACTTGACATATTTTGTGTACTAACATTTTTTTTGGTCGAAATTATGTTGTACATATGTATGTATGCTTGTATACGTACACGTCCCAAAGCTACTTATCACCGATGGACTTTAATTACCATAATGTCAGTATAAAGCGTGGTTTAAATCGGTTTTAGGTTGATTGGGTTTGCCACAATTAAGGCATGATAACAAGTGATAATTGGAACAAATTAATAGTCATTTTATACGATTGATGCGTTCTATTACCGGTTGATTTGAGGATGGAAACTAGCTCCCTTGATTCTAATCTATGTGGTGCATATGCATGTGTGTCTTAGACTCTTAGAGCATTCGTAATGAAGAAATTACGAAGGTTTTTTAACAACAAAAAAAGAGAAAAAATCTGACAAAATCCAGATACGTCCATTGAAACCAAAACACTTTGTATATCTAGACCACCCCTTCAAAATTGAGCATGAAACTAAATCAACTTTATTTACCCCAATTTAAGTTTCCAAAACTGCAATCATATCCAAACCATGATTCTTTGCAAATCAATTAACAAAATCTCTCTTAGAAGGCTCATTGAGCCCCTTAATTAATTTTTCAATTCCAACTGGCTAAGGAGAGTTTAGTCATTAGAAGATATTGGTTCAACATCCACACATTCCTCTAGGATGCCTCCACCACCTACTCCTTCACTTTTGAACACTTTAAACCTTGAACCAACGCTATCCATCACCGCTACACCTTCCAAATTGGACTTGCACCACCTACTCCTTCACTTTTGAGGAACTGACTCTTTCACCTATAGGAACTGTAATCCAATCCTCAGCTCTGGCACGCTGATCACGATGCTTGTCTAAGTTGGCTGCTAGAGAGGAGTCTATTCTAATAACAACCAGATTCTCGACAATAAACCTCATTGTAAAATCCCAATAATTTATAAGGGATTGAGTTGCTCCCACGCCAACAAGAGCTCTTTCGTTTCATGGTTAGAGAGATCAAAAGATATGAAGTTCAACATGCTAGGACGAGAGTAGTACCAGGATGGGTTACCCCTAGGAAGTCCCCGGGGGTTGGCATGTGATATCGCTTCTACAACCTTGAACCTTATATATCAGAGCCTAGGGGCGGAGCGGGGGGGGGGTCCTGGGGGGTCCGGTGACCCCTTTCCCCCCAGCCCGATCTATATATAATAGTATAAAAAATTATAACTGGGAGGTATTATATATGCAATTGGGGCATAGATATACCCATAAAGCAATTAGTCCAACGGGAAGCTATTGTTTGGTTCTTCAAGCCAACCCGTGTTCAATTCTCAGTAGCAGCGGAGGTTGTCTATTACCTTAAGTAATCAATATCACACATATCCTGACATTTTTGTTTTTACATTTGGTGGTCCCTTACATTCTCTCTTTTTTTTTTCTTTTTTTTTGTCTAAACATCCCCTTTCTTATTTGTAAACAAGCCATGTTGTTAACTTACCATCTTCTATACTCTAAGCTTTTATTAGTGTTTTAATTCATTTTTTTTATCAGATTAGTTTTCTAATTCATGTTGAGCTTAAACTCATGTTTGGAAGAGATAGTAAATCATACCCACATTTAACTACTATTATTTTATTTTGCGAAAAAATACTATTATTTATTATTAAATTTTAGTACCATATATTTGAAATGTGACCCCTCTTCCTAAATGCTCTGGCTCCGCCACTGTCAGAGCCTACTATGGGTTACGAGCTGGCTTGGTCCAGAGGGTGGTCACTTGACCTAGGGGACGATCCTTCTTCATTTTCATGGTTCGAGAGGTCAAAAGAACTATAAAGCTTTTCATTGTTCAAGACCTTACAAAAAGAAAGGAATGTGGAAGGGGGTGTTACAACCAACTTTTACCCTAGATTGCAAATCCATTCTCTTTTGTATAAAACTAGCACAACCAGATATTAGCATGATGCAGTTGCTACTATGAAATAGAGATGCTCAACCAAAAACACTCTAAATAACAACAAGTTCTAGATGATTAGGCTAGAAATCATTAAAATAAGTCAATAGCAACTCAATCAAGAGAATAGATTCGATCCATGCACTAGATAAGGAGTTAGATCTCTCAACTTAATCAAAATGAATGCTTCAATTGTCTGTCTAAGCAAAATGGATTAATTCTCCAATAAAAATAAATTATCCAAAACTCAAACTAGGTCTAAAATAAAGTCTAATGAACCTTAAATAGAAGAAAGAAAATAAATCAAATTACATTAAAACCTAGAATTAAAAACAATGTATAAGAAAATAAAATAAAACTCAGCGTTTAAAGATAAAATTTCCTCGAGCGTTGGCTGCGGTCGCTACCCCCCACAAAACGTAGATCTTCAACTTCTTCTTCACTTCAACTTTAGGATGTTCATAGTGCACCTGGACTTTTCTTCTTCAACACTCCATAACTCCACTAGTCGTACCTAAAACACCACTAAAATGATGCTAAAATCCTTTTTAAATACACAACATAATTGTGCATATTAGGAAGTCTTAGATTTCGTAATAGAATTAATTAGTAACTACCACATTATCACATTCTATGAAAATGTATCATTATTGGATTAAGTTTTTAAGAATACAAACACTATCCCCTAACAAATAGTGAACTAGACAACAAACTTTGACAAAACAAGTAAAAAATAATGAAGTGTACGTTTTCAAACAAATTCACTCATCATTATTAAGTAGAAACAAACCTTTAGAAGTGAACTTATGTTTCTAGAAGGGAAAAATACATGTACGTCATTCGTACTTGTCATTTTTTTGCAAACATCCCCAACTATGGAGTATTCTATTGAACTGCAAACATCCTAAGTCTTATATAAGACTTAGGATGTTTGCAGTTCAATATAATACTCCATAGTTGGGGATACACATGTCGTCCTCCGTGACACATCTTCTTATATTATCTACACTAATTGAAAACATCCTATCGAAAGGGGAACGATCTTTTCATGGAGTTGAGGCATGTGAAGATGCCACGGCCCGAGTTCTATACGAACAAGAGGCTCAAGAACTTGGCGTCGGTGTCCACGTACGAAAGGTATTGTTGGAGAGCTATTGTTTCCTAGGGAACGGTAACAGTTACCTTCTGAGGGAACAGTGCACACTGTTACCGTGGGAAATAACGCTAACATTTAGTTTGATATCAGAAACAAGGGAACAGTTTCACTGTTACCTCTTGAGGTAGTATCTATATACTAACACCGATCCCAACAGGTACCGTGGATGTTCCATAGAATATATATTCTATGGAACACATGCACATCGCATACACTTCACTCTCCTAGTGAATTGAATAATAAAAATTTGGTGACATGAATTTTCCTAAATAAAAAGAGTAAATTAAATTGTTTTATAAGATACAATATGTTAACCATTTCCTCCTTCTCAACAACTTGCCTTTGATCTGCAGACAATCATCACTCTCTCAATTCTCACAAAACTCTAGCCCTTCTCGAGCTGTTGGATTGGAAGCGATGCCTTCTTCTAGAGTTAGAAGAACACATATGGTGGACTCGTGAGCGTCGATGTAGGTCTTGGAGTCGTCGTGGAGGAGAGGCATGCCGCATGTCGTAGGATCCAGAGGCAGATCGAGATCGACGTGAGAGGGAGGAAGGGGTGTAGGAGGAGTAGAGCTAGGTGGCGAGGATAGGGCTGCACCGGGAGCGGTGGATGGGCCCATAGGAGGTGGAGCCATGGCCGTCTATGCACAAGGATCGGACGAAGGGGAAAAGGGATGAAGGGAGAAAGATTGGGCAAGCCGAGACCGTCGTTTGCTCCGGGAAGGAAGGGATTGTGGAAGGAGGCGAGTTTGAGGAGACCGGCGAAAAGGTCTACTCAAGTAGGGTTTCCGGAAGCAAAGGCAGCAGGAGGGAGAGGAGGAAGAGGAAGGTGAAGATGATGGAGGAATAATTGATCGACATTATGAAGAAGATGGAGAAATGTGGAAGCAAGAAAGGAGTGAAGAAGAAGATAATGGGTATGGAGGAAAGAGGAATGAAATCGAGTGTGATATATAGTACTAGTGGGAGTCCTCTACACTCTCAAGTCTCAAGAGATAACAACTTTTTTATTTTTCGTTTCATCCCTCTTGTTTGAGTCTTAAATTTTTTTTATTCATTAAAATACGATTTTAAATAAAAGCATACACAGTGGCACGAATAAATTCAACCTTACATGGCATTGACATGGAAGTTAATCAAGTGTGTGAAGTGTATGGAGGATGACATGTGTTCAATAGAATATTTCATAATATAGGGAAAGGTCTGCAAAAAAAAGAGGGAAGAGGGTGAGGGGAAGGTTTTTGAGTGATAATATATTAAATAGAACCCATTTAAAAATAATGCATAAATTAGTCTTTCCACCTCATATCTTCATAACATGGAGAATGCAAGTATTGCTCCCGTGCATCACAGGTGGGAGTTGCCTCCGTTTGGGTGGCATAAGTTGAATGTTGATGCTTACTCCAAGGGGAACCCCGGGGTGGCGGGGGGCGTGAGCTTGCTGCGGGGAGCGGACGGCCAGTGGATAAGAGGGTTTAGTTTTAGCTGTGGGATTTGCAGCGCACTGAAAGGGGAGCTATGGGCAATTTTTCATGGGCTTCACATGGCTGCTGATTTGGGTGTGCCCAGGTTGATCGTCGAGTCCGATTCTCTTGTCGCGGTTCGGCTTATTAACAGTGAACACCTCCTCACCCATCCGTATTTTTTCCTGATCAAGCAATGTCGTGATCTTCTACAGAGTGCGGGTTGGGAGGTTGCTTTGACTCATATCAGCCGGCACACCAATCGCACAGCTGATGCCCTTGCAAGTCTTGCGGTGTCCTCTACTCAAAATTTTGTTTCTCACTTACATCCTCCTGTTGGTTTAATGAACTTCATGTATGAAGATATTGTAGCTCTTCAGGAGCATACTTAGTTTCTAATATTCAAATAAATGCATCGCAAGAGCGTTTTAGCTCCCTTCCTTGATCAAAAAAAAAGCCCCTTTTTCTTTCTTTTTCTCTCTCCTCTTCATTTTTTTTCTCTCCTCCCTCTTTCCTTCTCCCTCTCCCAATCACGCTCCCTCTCCTCTCCATTTTCTTTCCTCTCCCTTTCAATTTCCTCTCCTGCCGCCCTCCCCGCCCTCCCCGACCACCTACGCCACCGCCCTCCCCGCCACCGCTGCTAGATTTGTTAATTTCAGGTTCGTCCGCCCTCTCCGACCACATTCTTTGACTCATGCATCCTTCGATCTCCGTCTTTCCTTTAAGACGAGTCAGATCTAGGCTCATACGAACCAAATCTAGGCTCCTACGACCGAGATCTAGGGTTGGGTTTGCTCGTCGGTTTCGTTAGGAGGGTAGGGGAGGTTGGTTTTATGGATCTGGGGATGACAAGTTGATTTTATGGGTTTTGGTGATGATAAGTTGTTTTTATGGGTTTTGGTGATGACAAGTTGTTTTTATGAGTTTTGGTGATGACAAGTTTGTTTTATGGATTTGGGTGATGACAAGTTTGTTTTACAACTTTGGGTGATTACAAATTTGTTTTATGGGTTTGAGTGATGACAAGTTGGTTTTACAGGTTTGGGTGATGACAAGTTTTAAATACGATGACATGTTTTATTTTGCATTGTTAAATTTGTCTATATATTACTTATAATTATGGCATATTAGCTCAAAAGGTAGAGAAACATGCTTAACGCACAATAATGTGGGTTCCAATCCCACATAGGCATACTAATAAATTTTGATGACAAGTACATGATGACAAGTTAGGATGAAACTTTAACTGATGACAATATTTACCTCATGTTGAGTGATGAAAAAATATATGATGATAGAGTATTAAGATGATTTTATTGATGATATGGTAGGTGATGACAAGGTTAAATGCAAATATAAGTAACGATATATTCAGTGATAACAAGTTTTAACAACAATTAAGCTATGATAAGCTGGAAGATGAGTGATGACAAGATTATCGATAATTTGAACGATGACTAGATGAGTGATGATAAATTTTCATGATAAATTGAGTGATGACAAGTTGGGTGATGACAAATAGGTGGTGGGCGGTCAACGCCGGTCAATGATTGGTGGTGGTAGGTGATTCAGTCTATTTTGTATAGGTTAACTCTTGTATTTTAGGGCTATATTGAGTGTGTTTAGGTTAGAGTTTGTGCTAATTGTAATATCAAGGCCGAAGACACAAGAATGCAAGAATCGAGAGTTTTAAGGCGTTTTGAGCTGTATGCGCGACACCACTTTCTTGCGAAGGCTATATCTGGAGCTACAGAGGTCGGATTGACCTGATTCCGGTGCCATTGGAAAGCTAACTTCAAGGGCTTCAATTCATGTTTTTACACGGAAGTCTGATTCCAAGCCGAAGATGGTCAAAACAGCCTTCGAATTGACACCAGAGATTCTGTCGAGATGCCGCGACCGCGGCCTGGCCGACGCGACCGCGGCGGCTGCCGAGACCGACTTGTTGATATACACATTTATGTTGTATATTTAGATGGGGTTTTAGCATACTTCTAGTCATGTTTTAGGTGCTAAAGATGGAGTTTTGAGCATTGAAGAAGGAAGGGCCGAAGTGCACCAAAGACCAATTGAAGCTGAAGCGAAGAAAACGAAGAAAACGTGTTCTGTGGGAGGCGGCGACCGCTGCCCCATAGGCGGTGACCGCTGCCTGTTCCGAGGCGGATTCGTCCTTTAAACACTGCGTTTTGTTTATTGCACTTATGGATATAGTTTTTGGTCCGGTTTTTATGTATTTTTAGATAGATTGTTTTCTCCTATTTAAGGAGTTTTAGACCCTTTGTTTAGACCTAGTTTTTGAGTTTGGAATTAATTTTGTATTTTGAAGACCTATGGAGAACTAAGCCTCTTTGCTTAGACAGACAATTGAAGTGTTTGTTCTGATTCAGTTGTGAGATTTCTAATTCCTTATCGATTGCATGGATTTAATCTTTTCTCTTGCTTGAATTGTTATTGACTTGTTCCAATAATTTCTAGCCTGATCATCTAGGATTTATTGTTATTAGGTTATTGCTAGATTTAGAGTGTTTCTGGTTGAGCATCTCTAATTCATAAGTAGCAACTGCATCGTGCTAATATCTGGTTGTGTTAGTCTTATGCATAAGAGAATTGATTTGCATCCTAGGGTAAAAGCTGGTTGTTTTATCTTAGTTTGTATCCAATTATATTCCTGATGTTGAATGTTGCTAGTTAAATTGAATCTTGATAGTTTCATGATTATTTATCTAGTTAGGGTTAATAGTATCTGGTTGTGCTATTAATTACTTTTGAAAAGGTATTGGAATTTCCATTGCATAGATATTGAATGAAATCAATGATCAACTTGTCAAGCGAATGCGGATATTTGTTTGCCTGAGTGTTTCTAAATACTTATTGATAAACTCTTGAATTCTTATGATTTGCATGTTAGTGTGTGAATTAAACCTAAAACCCCCCCTTGTTACTTCTGTTTGACACATAATTCACTACTAAAGATAACCTGTCTCCCTGTGGAATCGACCCTTACTTGCTTTATACTTTGGTTTAAGTTAGTTTGGTTTTCTTTGCATAATTGTGGTTTAAAACGACTAAATCATCGTTATCAAATTGGCGCCGTTGCCGGGGAGGCAATAATTGTCTTTAGTGTGATTTTAGTGCCAAACTTGGTGTGAACCTATCTTATGGTTCACACCACTTGTGCTACTAATCCATGACTTTGCTCGAGTGTACACAGTTTCAAGATGAACACTTTCATGAGTACCTGACTAGATTCCAAAAGTATGCGGATGACCTTAGTGCGTGGGGATATCATTATACTGTGGGTGATGTTTGCAAAGGCATTTTCAAGGGTATGAATCTTGAGACTCGAAGGATGGCCTACTACATGAGTAATAGAAGGCTTTTTGTTATGGAACCTATGGAATGTTGGGATTTCCTCTGTTTTATGAGCCATCAATGTCTTTTGGTTGAATCATCTCAATCAATGCCACAACCGGTTGAGACGTGTGATGCTTCTCTTGAGGATATGATGAAGGATCTTGCTAAGAGGATGGATGATATGAGTACGGAGTCTACACAGCACTATGAAAGGTGCTACTCACTTTGTCATCCAACAACTTCAGATAAGTCCATTGAAATCAATGAGTCAGATGCATCCCTTCCCACACGATTTGAGGAGTATATTACTGTGAAGGAAGAAGAGTTCTTCTCTGATAGTGATATGTTCTTTGAAGATGATATGGGCGACTATGTGAACACAAATGAGGAAGATGATATTATAGAGGATTGTGCTTCACCAACAAAGTCCCCCATGCCTTCTGTTTCGAAATCAACCTTATTGGTTGTTGACGATCCAGGTATTCCTTGCTCCAATCTCTCATTACCCATTGTTCTTTATCCCCCCAAAGAGTCAAGTATAGGGCCTAATGAAGAATCTAGAAATTACTTTAAGTTCATCCATAATGAAAGTGGTAATGCTAGTAAGCGCTTTGACAATTTTTGTTCATATTCTAAGAAGCCACCACTTATGTTGAATTGGTTTGAGCATATGCCATTTTATGAAGATTGGACACACAAGTTTGATAAGTTGAAACGATTTTTAAATGACATGTTATTTAGTTTCAATTTATCCTTGGGCTACTTATGTTTCTTTGAGATGAGCTCGCAAGAATTTGATAGGTTGTTAAGGGCATTGACAATGTCCAATCTTGTGAAATCATACGAGGCGTCGAGCCACGACGATAACCAAGGCGCTTATCGGGAGGCAACCCGATGTAGTTGATTTGTTTCCTTTAGATTAGCTTAGATTAGTTTCCTTTTGTTTTTTTTCTATTGCATCGAACTAACCTGCAGAAAGCCGAAGAATCACGAAGCACTGGCAGCGATCGCCGCCCCAAGGCAGCGACCGCCG
This sequence comes from Polygonum aviculare, assembly GCA_934048045.1. NCBI lineage: Eukaryota > Viridiplantae > Streptophyta > Magnoliopsida > Caryophyllales > Polygonaceae > Polygonum > Polygonum aviculare. Next base: position 19,619,276 of record OW204031.1, read on the forward strand.
CCAAAACAAGCTCAGCTACGACACTCAACGAATTAATGGCAGCGACCGCCGCCTAAATGGCAGCGATCGCCGCCATTATTTCCGGAGAACGGACGGTGTCCGTGGCGGCGACCGCTGCCCCACAAGCGGCGACCGCCGCCAAATCAACAACAGCTACGACAATCTCCACGAAAATGGCAGCGACCGCTGCCATAAAGGCGGCGACCGCTGCCTTTTCGGGTTCGGCAAAAAAAAAAAAATTCAAAAAAAAAAAATTCAAAAAAAAAAAATTCAAAAAAAAATAAAAATAAATTTCGGGCAATCGTTTTGTTGGCTTCTTTCTTCTTCGCTACCTAGCGATTGACCATCAAGAGGCTACATCTTCTTCTACTATTGTCGCCCCTACATCTATTGAAGTTGAGTTTAAAGAGAGGGCGACTGATGATTCTGATGACAAGGAGGATGAGATGCCTCAGGGTGCGATAGTTGTTGGGGATCAAAAGGCTATTTGAGGCATATTTGGAAGATGATTTAGAGCATGGATACTTGTCAACATGATCGTAGAGGAGGATTTCTTACTTTTCATGAGGAGGAGAGGCAGTACCATAAGCAGCAGACACACTACTTTCAACAGCAGGAGACATTCTTTCAGCAGTAGTGGCTTGAATACCTATCATACCCTGACTATCTGCCACTACCACCACCTTCACAATAGTGCATGTGGCCTATTTCAACACCATGGAGGAGCATATGTGACAATAGAACTTATTCTTGGGTTCTCAATTATCTGATCTAGCCACCACCTTCACAGTAGTGGTATTTTTCCTTACTTCCCCTTATATTATTTTTGTCTTTCTACATTGAGGACAATGCTTATTATAAGTGTGGGGGAGTTGGAAAAATATTACTATTGCTATTACTTAAAAAAAGAGCCATAAAAATAAAGAAAAAGGCAGAAAAATCCTGGGGTGGACTGAAAACCCGAAAGGGCGGTTCAAGTAAAAAGCAGGTAATCTGACGAGCATTAGGCTTGGGCAAAAATAGATTTTTGAGTGATGTGAGATGGTGAGTCCAACATTGAAAAATGAAAAGAGAGATGTTAGGTGAAAACCTGAAAAGGCGCCTAAGCAAAAAAGAGTGAAAGAAAAAAGAGTGTTTTAGGATGTTCTTTTGACTGGAGCTGGCGACATAAGAAGTGAAGTATAGGAGTATTTTCGGGTAGGTTTTCACTTGGAGGGATAAGGTGTAGTATGTTGATTGACATCCTCCTTGTTGATGCATATTGGTTATAGATGTTCGATGTGTGGAGTAGGTGTTAGATAGGTTGATGGTTGGTTGTAGTGCTGAGTTGTGTTGATTGGAGTTGTATTGTTAGGATTGATGGATGCTGGTACTGACTACGTTATATTTTGCTATGGGATGGTTGGGTAGGAGTTTTGATGATTATTGTTATTACCTTTAGCTGTAGGCTCTCGCTATACTTGATGATCTAGGTTGTTATTGATTACGAGTGTTAGTTTTCTGATTCACTCGAGACGAGTGAGATTCAAGTGTGGGGGAGTTTGATATACACATTTATGTTGTATATTTAGATGGGGTTTTAGCATACTTCTAGTCATGTTTTAGGTGCTAAAGATGGAGTTTTGAGCATTGAAGAAGGAAGGGCCGAAGTGCACCAAAGACCACTTGAAGCTGAAGCGAAGAAAACGGAGAAAACGTGTTCTGTGGGAGGAGGCGACCGCTGCCCCATAGCCGGTGACCGCTGCCAGTTCCGAGGCGGATTCGTCCTTTAAACACTGCGTTTTATTTATTGCACTTATGGATATAGTTTTTGGTCCGGTTTTTATGTATTTTTAGATAGATTGTTTTCTCCTATTTAAGGAGTTTTAGACCCTTTGTTTAGACCTAGTTTTTGAGTTTGGAATTAATTTTGTATTTTGAAGACCTATGGAGAACTAAGCCTCTTTGCTTAGACAGACAATTGAAGTGTTCGTTCTGATTCAGTTGTGAGATTTCTAATTCCTTATCGATTGCATGGATTTAATCTTTTCTCTTGCTTGAATTGTTATTGACTTGTTCCAATAATTTCTAGCCTGATCATCTAGGATTTATTGTTATTAGGTTATTGCTAGATTTAGAGTGTTTCTGGTTGAGCATCTCTAATTCATAAGTAGCAACTGCATCGTGCTAATATCTGGTTGTGTTAGTCTTATGCATAAGAGAATTGATTTGCATCCTAGGGTAAAAGCTGGTTGTTTTATCTTAGTTTGTATCCAATTATATTCCTGATGTTGAATGCTGCTAGTTAAATTGAATTTTGATAGTTTCATGATTATTTATCTAGTTAGGGTTAATAGTATCTGGTTGTGCTATTAATTACTTTTGAAAAGGTATTGGAATTTCCATTGCATAGATATTGAATGAAATCAATGATCAACTTGTCAAGCGAATGCGGATATTTGTTTGCATGAGTGTTTCTAAATACTTATTGATAAACTCTTGAATTCGTATGATTTGCATGTTAGTGTGTGAATTAAACCTAAAACCCCCCCTTGTTACTTCTGTTTGACACATAATTCACTACTAAAGATAACCTGTCTCCCTGTGGAATCGACCCTTACTTGCTTTATACATTGGTTTAAGTTAGTTTGGTTTTCTTTGCATAATTGTGGTTTAAAACGACTAAATCATCGTTATCACTTGTTCTCCTCTGTTGTGAAAGCGCGGGCGCGGTGGGAGCGACGCGACCGCGGTGATGCCGGATCCGAAGCGGGCCGAAATCTTTCTATCTTGTTTCCTTTTCTATCTTTTTGCCTCTTTCCTTATCTATCTCGTGGAGCTTGTTCCTTGGGCTATTTAAGGAGGAGTTCTTTTAGGATTGTGATGGATCTTTAACCTTTGTTTTGAAGACTTGAGTTTCATGAAGATTATGGAGAACTAAACCTCCCTAGGGTTTGTTCATCAATGAAGCTTTGATTGATTAGTTTGTGAGATTCTAAATCCTTTTCCTATTCCTTTGGTTATTATTGATTCTCTTGTGCTTAATTACATGATTATTGATTGTTTCTCTAGGAGTAATTAACCTATTGAATTGATTGATCTTTTATTGTTGGGACGGGTTTGGACCGTGGACAAACCTATTCTGTGAAAACAACTTAAACCTAGATCTGTTGTCTATGCAACTAGGATTTAAGAAGAGAATTGATTGTTTGCTTGTGAAATTGACTCGTAGCTTGATTTCTCTTGCATGCATCCTATATATCCTTGTTCTTAATGCTAATATTGATTTGAGCGTCCTCTGTCATTGTTAAGTATTTCCTGGACCGTGGACAGGAAATTAGTCAAGATTAGGATTGGAATTAACCATTGGATTAAAAGAAATTAGTCAAGATTAGGATTGGAATTAACCCGAGTCAAATTTTGGCGCCGTTGCTGGGGAACTTAGGTTCTATTTAGTGTGATATTTGTGTTGACTATTGTGTGGACCTATCTTACGGTCCACACCCTTGCTACTGATTATTTTCCAAAGTGTTGTCGTTGGTTTCAGGAGACAGGATGGCCGATCGAACGATCAGGCAACAACATGCTCCGAATCTCGAACAACAACACATGACTGTTGAGTACCCCGCGCTAGCTAAAGGGGTAGACTTTGTGGTGAAGCCTAGTCTCATCGATCTGTTGCCTCGGTTTGGTGGGCAGTCTGATGAGGATGCAGTCAAACACCTTACGGAGTTTGAGTATGCTTGTCTAAGCATGAAGCATGTCGGAGTCACTATGGATCAGGTTAATATGCGAGCTTTTCAGTTTTCTCTAACCCGATCAGTCAGGGAGTGGTATTCCTACATACTAAACAATCCACACTCCCAGCCAATCACAACATGGAGTCAATTGAGGGTTGCATTCTTGAATAAGTACTTCCCTATTTCAGTGAGGGTGGCCCGGAAGAAAGAGATCTCCGAGTTTAATCAACAAGATGATGAAAGCTTGTACGATTGCCATGAGCGCTACAAAAGGCTCCTTGCTAGGTGTCCATGCCATGGGTTTCCAGATGCCGAAATCGTATGGTACTTCATGAATGGTATTGATCGTCAAGTCGAAAATCTGATACTAGCTGCATGTGGAGGTTCCTACCTAGACAAGTCCCGCCGTGAAATCTTTCAAATAGTGGAGAACTTTGCTGAAAGTACTCGAGATCGGGAACCTCCCCACCTTAACACGCCATCATCTGAGGAGATTCTCGCCAAGACTTTGCAAGAAAAGAATGAGGCTCTCGAAAGGCAAATCCAAGACTTAACCTCCACTCTCGAGATGTTAAGAAAGGACTTGTCGGAGAAAGCCAACAGCTCTCCTCCGGCGCTAGTGAATGTAAGTGCTATTTCATTGAGGAGTGGACGAGAGCTAGGCACAGAAAATAACTCCCCGGGCGAATCACCGCGACCGCGCCAACCCTTCCGCGGCCGCGAAATCCTTACAGAAGCTCAAACCGGTGATTCAACAGATGATCCGCGACCGCGCCCATCAAGCCGCGCCCGCGGAATTCCCACAGAGGATGAGTTTGATTCCCTAGAACGTGAACGCGACCGCGGTGTACCAATCCGCGCCCGCGCTTACGGAGACCCCGGAAACTCCAAGAAAATTGATGCACCGCGACCGCGTCGGCCGGGCCGCGACCGCGGAATTTCTCCAGTAGCTCATGCTGAGAAGCCTGTGGATGATCCGCGACCGCGCCCAGAGGACCGCGACCGCGGTATTACTCCAGAGCCGGTGGATGATTATGTTAGGCCGTATTTTCCACCACTCAACTCTTTCAAGCCACCTCCACCATTCCCAAATGCTCTTAAAGACACAAGGAAGCTAGCAAGTGACAAGGACATCTTCGAGACGTTCTCCAAATGTGAGGTCAATATCCCTTTACTCAAACTTGTTAAAAGTGTTCCTCGCTTTGCTAAATTTCTAAAAGAACTGTGCACCATTAAAAGGAACCAAAAATTGAAAGGGAAACCTAAGGAGTCTGTCAAAGAAACTGAATGTGTGTCTGCTGTTTTTCAAAAGCGCATGCCTAAAAAGTGTGGTTATCCAGGAGTGTTTGCTATTCCTTGTGTTATTGGTGATAATAGGATAGAAAATGCTATGCTTGACTTGGGTGCTTCAATTAATGTTATGTCTCATGCGGTATATAAATCTTTAGGTCTAGGGCCTTTGCAAGAAACCAACATTATAGTGCAATTAGCTGATAGGTCAACTATTCGTCCTAGAGGCTTGGTTGAAGATGTTCTTATCATGTTTGGTTTTTTTATTTTTCCTGCTGATTTTTACATACTTGACATGAATCATGATTCGCATGCTACTCCATTATTGCTTGGTCGACCTTTCATGAAAACTGCTGAAACATGCATTAATGTGAGTAAAGGCACGCTAACTATGGAATTTGAAGGAGAAAAAGTTGAATTTAATGTCAATGAAGCAATGAAATTCCCATCTGATGATCCTTTGCTATGCTCTGTTGATATCTTTGATCCTTTAGTGCAAAATCACTTTGATCACAATCATGAGGATACATTAAAATCTGTTATAGAGTATGATGTGAAACCCTCTAATGTGGAATTTTCCTTGTCTGCTGAAATCAATGATGTTGTTACTAGCATGAATAGGAATGAGCATGATATATTGGCCATTGGGCCCCCGCTACTAACACCTCAGAAAGAGGAGCTTGTTCCTTCTGCTGTGCAGGCACTTGAGATAGAGTTGAAGCAACTTCCTGACCACCTCAAATATGCTTTTCTTGGAGAGAACGAAACACTACCTGTGATAATTTCTAGTAAACTCTCTACAGAGCAAGAAGGGCGATTGGTGAAAGTACTTCAAGAGCACAAAACTGCACTTGGATGGACCATTGCGGACATTAAGGGGATCAGCCCCTCTACATGTATGCATCGGATCCTATTGGAGGAAGGAGCAAAGCCATGTCGGCAACCTCAGAGGCGGTTGAATCCTCCCATGATGGAGGTTGTAAAGAAGGAAGTCCTCAAGCTCTACAATGCAGGCATGATTTATCCTATCTCTGATAGCACCTGGGTAAGTCCCACCCAAGTGGTACCTAAGAAGGGAGGAATCACCGTGGTGGAGAATGAGGATGGAGAAAAAGTTCCTCAAAGGCTGCAGACAGGGTAGCGTGTATGCATTGATTATAGGAAGCTTAACGCAGTCACTCGCAAGGATCATTTTCCTTTGCCATTCATTGATCAGATGCTTGAGCGACTCGCAGGCCGTGCTTACTATTGTTTTCTTGATGGTTATTCGGGATACTTCCAAATTGCTATTGCGCCGGAGGATCAGGAGAAGACAACATTCACTTGTCCCTTTGGTACTTTTGCATATCGTAGGATGCCCTTTGGGTTGTGTAATGCCCCCGGGACCTTCCAACGGTGTATGGTCAGTATTTTCTCCGAGTACATTGAGAATTTCATTGAGGTCTTTATGGATGACTTTACGGTACATGGGGATGATTTTGACTCTTGCCTAAACCATTTGACACTTGTGCTCTAACGATGCGTTGAGACCAATTTGGTTCTCAATTCGGAAAAGTGTCACTTCATGGTTGAGCAAGGGATCGTTCTTGGACATGTAGTTTCATCCAAAGGTATTGAGGTCGATAAGGCAAAGGTTGACACCATCAGATCTTTGCCTTATCCTACTAATGTTTGCGAAGTGCGTTCCTTTCTTGGCCATGCGGGGTTTTACCGCAGGTTCATTAACGACTTCTCTAAGGTTGCAGCGCCTCTCTGCGAGCTCCTCAAGAAAGACGTCTCTTTCACTTTCACAAAGGAATGTCGGGCAGCGTTTGATGAACTCAGGAAAGCACTCACTAGTGCTCCCATAATTCAACCTCCCGATTGGTCCCGCCCTTTTGAGATCATGTGTGATGCAAGTGACTATGCTGTAGGAGCCGTTCTCGGTCAAAGGGAAGCAAGAGTACCATCTGTCATATATTACGCTTCTATGACTTTGAACGACGCTCAGAGAAACTACACCGTCACAGAAAAGGAGATGCTGGCAGTAGTATTTGCTCTTGAAAAATTCAGGCAATACCTTTTGGGCACCAAGGTGATCATCTACACCGATCATGCGGCTCTTCGTTATCTTATGACGAAGAAGGAGACCAAGCCACGCTTGATAAGATGGGTCCTCTTGCTTAGTGAATTTGACATCGAGGTGCGAGACAAGAAAGGTGTTGACAATGTGGTGGCTGACCACTTGAGTAGGTTGCCGAACGCAGTGGAATAATCAGAAAACCATAAGCAGATTAGGGGAGACTTTCCCGATGACACTTTGTTCGAGCTGCACTCTGCATTGAGTTCGCGCCCGCCTCACCCATACCGCGACCGCGCTTTCGATGCAGAAGCAGAGGAAGAAACTGGTAACGATCTGCGACCGCGGCAGCCAGGCCGCGACCGCGGTTTCCCTCCAGACGAGAACCGGGGTTTTGGGACCGATCCGCGACCGCGCCAGCAGGACCGCGACCGCGGTTACCGCCCAGACCCGGAAGAGGACACTTGGAACGAGGAGTATGTGCTCGGGATTCAAGATTTCCAACCTTGGTACGCCAACTTAGTGAACTTCCTCGTCTCGGGAGCGTTTCCACCTCACTACACTCGAGATCAAAAAGATAAAATCCACAGTGAGGCTCGATTCTATGTCTGGGATGAGCCATACTTATGGAAGCATTGTGCGGATGGAGTTATCCGACGGTGCATCCCGGATAACGAGGTAAATTCAATCCTTGCTTTTTGTCATTCCTATGCATGTGGGGGGCACTTTGGTGTTGATAAAACTGCTAGGAAAATTTTAGAAGCTGGATTTTATTGGCCTCATATCTTTAGGGATGCTCATGCTTTCTGTAGATCTTGTGATAGATGTCAAAGGGTGGGAAATATTTCTAAGAGACATGAAATGCCTCAATCTCGCATGATCTTTTGTGAAATTTTTGATGTTTGGGGTATAGATTTCATAGGACCCTTTCCATCCTCCTTTGGGAATCTCTATATTTTGCTTGCGGTGGACTACGTTTCCAAGTGGGTGGAAGCGAAGGCCACCAGGACTGATGATTCAAAAGTGGTTGCAGATTTCCTTAGGAACAACATCTTTTCCAGGTTTGGCATTCCAAAGGCCTTGATAAGTGACAGGGGTACCCATTTTTGCAACAAGACCATCAACGCTCTTTTGAAAAAGTATCACGTCACTCAAAAGGTCTCCACAGCTTACCACCCTCAGACGAATGGGCAGGCGGAAGTGTCTAATAGGGAGATCAAATCTATCTTGGAGAAAACGGTGGCCCCGAACCGGAAGGATTGGAGCTTAAGGCTCAATGATGCTTTATGGGCCTACCGAACAGCTTACAAAACTCCCATTGGCATGTCCCCTTTCCGATTAGTCTATGGAAAAGCCTGTCATCTTCCTGTGGAACTTGAGCACAAAGCGTACTGGGCTATCAAGAAGTGCAACATGTGCATGAATGAAGACGGTGCTTTTCGGAAGCTGCAGATTCAGGAGTTGGAGGAACTACGGTTGGACGCTTATGACGATGCTGTGAGTTTCAAGAACAAGACCAAAGCCAAGCATGACAGGAACATCCTTCGGAAGGAGTTTAAGGCGGGCGACAAAGTACTTCTCTACCAATCCCGCCTTATACTTTTTCCAGGGAAACTACGTTCTCGATGGGCTGGTCCGTATGTGATCTCACAAGTCTTTCCACATGGTGCGGTAGAGCTCTTTGACCATAGTGGCAAACCTTTCAAAGTCAATGGTCATCGATTGAAACCATACCACGAGAGTGTACCCCAAGAAGTATTGGATGAGCAAGACCTTGGTGAACCAACTCCAGAGCTGGGCTCATGAGTAGGGGTGTACATCCGGTTAAACCGGACCGGAACCGGCCTGGAACCGGAAATAACCGGAACCGGAATTTAGAAAAAATCACAACCGATAACCGAACCGAAAATGTTCCGGTTTTAAACCGAACCGAAAATTTCCGGTTTAGACCGTAACCGAACCGCAATGACCGGATTATAATCTAAGCATACACGAAATACCATACATACTCTTTACAATCACTAATCACAACATGCAAACGTAAAATTATGCAGGTCTTGCACACATAACTTAATAAATAATAACTAAATGCAAAATATTATAACTAGCTAGTATAAGTTTTCAACAATACCCTTTAGAATGGGATGCAATTTTTAAGCATAAGGCAATACAACGATAGTTTTAAAAACATGGCAATAGAGTATCAAGTATGAACCAACTAAAAGTAATTATTTTTCAAAAGTCTTTCACTTAAATAATACTAAGATATATGTAAGATTAAAATATTATCTGCTTGTTTATATATAAAAAACATATTATATATATGAATCCGGTTTATTTCGGTTAACCTAAAAACCGCCGGTTCAACCCGGAACCGAACCGGAACAGAAAATCATGAAAATTGAGGACCGATAACCGGACCGGAATAGTTCGGTTCGGACCCGGTTCGGTTTTTCCGGTTCGGTTCCGGTCGGTTTTCCGGTTTAGCCGGAATATGTACAGCCCTACTCATGAGCATATCCACGTCGAGCTAACGACGTTAAACAAAAGCGCTACTTGGGAGGCAACCCAAGGATTAGATAGATTGTTTTTCCATTCCTAGCTTAGGATTTGCTTGTGTTTTTTCTAGCTAATATGCAGGTACTAGGTCCGAAAGGACACGCCTGGCGTGAAACCGCGCCCGCGCCTCCTTGGCCGCGCCCGCGCCTCCTTGGCCGCGCCCGCGGTGGATCGTCAGCGCGCCCCGACGAACAGGTACCAGCCCGTGCTCGCGGCAACCATACTGCGTCTCGGTTTTAGCTCGTTTTTGTTTTCGAAAAAAAAGAAGAAAAAAAAAAGAAGAAGAAGAAAAAAAAAGAGACAAAAAGAGGACTCATTGGTCCCATTCTATCTCTATATCTTTCATCCATCTATATCCATTGTTTTCCATCTTCTATCTTTCCACCTTCTATTTCTCTTCTTTTCATCCACCTTTGTAATTCCATTCTTTTGGCTATGTGTAAAAGCCTAACTATGGGGGAGCTTTGTTTCCCCGGGATTTCATCTCCAAGGCTCGAGTTCAAGTATTCATCTATCTCTCGAGAGACGAGCCAAGATACGACGGTTGTTTACACATCACTCTTTTCGAGACGAAGTCAAGACAACGTCCCTGCACAAGAACCGCGCCCGCGCTTCATCAGCCGCGCCCGCGGTGATCCTCTGATGCTTACTTCGCTCTCTGACGTGAAATCGCGCCCGCGCCCCTTGTGCCGCGCCCGCGGTATGCCCACCGATGGGAAATACGAAGCTTCTTTATTCTACCACCTTTGAAGAGTTCTTCCATTCCACCTCTCTTCATCGATTGTGAGTCTTCTGATATACCTTTCTCCTTGCTTCTATCCTTTCTCTTTGCTTCATTGAGGACAATGAAGGATTTAAGTATGGGGGAAGGAGTACTCGCATTCGCTTATCCTAGTTAGTTTTGTTAGTGATTTGCTTCAGATTTTTGATTTTCTTCTTTTCATGGAGCACTTGCACCATATTTTTTGGATAATAAAGAAAGAAAGAAAAGAAAAAGATAGAAAAAGCCATAAAAAATTGAAAAAAAGGCATATGAAATCCTGGGATGAGTCGAAAACCCGAAAGGGCGGCTCAGGTAATAAGCAGGTAACCCGGACCACCATTAGGCTGGGGTAAAAAGAGGTTTATGAGAGATGTGAGTTTTTGTGAGCACACCCTTGAGAAAAATGAAAAGAGCGGTTAGGTGAAAACCCGAAAGGGCGCCTAAGCAGAATTGAGTGGTAAAATTCGAGTGTTTTAGGATCATTCTTGCTTGGGGACTTTGGGGCTTACATGTTAGATTTGGGTAGATCCTAGGTTGCTCTATACTTTTTGGAGCTTGAGTGATATATCATGTTGTGAGGTGTGTGTTTGAGCTTCATTGTTTTATGCTCATGATTTCTCTATATTTTGGGTTCGGGTTGTGAGTTGAGTGTTTTTATCTTCCCTTATATTTCCTGAGATCTTAGATGTGCTGACTTGTTATATTTGTTTGAGCTTACTCGAGGACGAGCAAGATCTAAGTATGGGGGAATTTGATTCGGTCTATTTTGTATAGGTTAACTCTTGTATTTTAGGGCTATATTGAGTGTGTTTAGGTTAGAGTTTGTGTTAATTGTAATATCAAGGCCGAAGACACAAGAATGCAAGAATCGAGAGTTTTAAGGCGTTTTGAGCTGTCTGCGCGACACCACTTGCTTGCGAAGGCTATATCTGGAGCTACAGAGGTCTGATTGACCTGATTCCGGTGCCATTGGAAAGCTAACTTCAAGGGATTCAATTCATGTTTTTACACCGAAGTCTGATTCCAAGCCGAAGATGGTCAAAACAGCCTTCGAATTGACACTAGAGATTCTGTCGAGATGCCGCGACCGCGGCCTGGCCGACGCGACCGCGGCCTGGCCGACGCGACCGCGGCGGCTGCCGAGACCGACTTGTTCTCCTCTGTTGTGAAAGCGCGGGCGCGGTGGGAGCGACGCGACCGCGGTGATGCCGGATCCGAAGCGGGCCGAAATCTTTCTATCTTGTTTCCTTTTCTATCTTTTTGCCTCTTTCCTTATCTATCTCGTGGAGCTTGTTCTTTGGGCTATTTAAGGAGGAGTTCTTTTAGGATTGTGATGGATCTTTAACCTTTGTTTTGAAGACTTGAGTTTCATGAAGATTATGGAGAACTAAACCTCCCTAGGGTTTGTTCATCAATGAAGCTTTGATTGATTAGTTTGTGAGATTCTAAATCCTTTTCATATTCCTTTGGTTATTATTGATTCTCTTGTGCTTAATTACATGATTATTGATTGTTTCTCTAGGAGTAATTAAACTATTGAATTGATTGATCTTCTATTGTTGGGACGGTTTTGGACCGTGGACAAACCTATTCTGTGAAAACAACTTAAACCTAGATCTGTTGTCTATGCAACTAGGATTTAAGAAGAGAATTGATTGTTTGCTTGTGAAATTGACTCGTAACTTGATTTCTCTTGCATGCATCCTATATATCCTTGTTCTTAATGCTAATATTGATTTGAGCGTCCTTTGTCATTGTTAAGTATTTCCTGGACCGTGGACAGGAAATTAGTCAAGATTAGGATTGGAATTAACCATTGGATTAAAAGGAATTGGTGTGAATCAATGATCAAACGACTCTTTTAAAGTGGATTTGTCGAATGAACCTGCCTTTAGTATTCTGATTGATCTTGTGAAACTGTCGATTTGTCTTCTTGTTTTGGTAATTGAAACTCTCTCATTGAAATCCCCCTCTTTATTCTTGGTTGACATAAATATTAGGCTAGATATCTTAAGTTCTCTAGGGTTCGATCCCATACTTGCTCACTATACTTAGTTTGTGTGTTTGGGTTTATTTTTGATAAGGGAACAACGATTTTACCCGAGTCAGTAGGGAACGATGACGTCATCATGTGTCATTGATGACATCATCATGTAAATTTAAAAAAAATTAAAGGACAAAATTGGAAGAAAAACTACCTTTGTTTATTTTTTTCCTTGTACATTACATAATTTAATAATAGTCTACTAGCCCAATTGGGTTCAAAAAAAATGACAAGCACTTGGGGCCATGTATTTTGCCGAAGTATTACATGTACGGCCCTTCAGCAAACCCTTGTTCTTCAACATTGAACATATCTACTTCTTTTGATCCAGTGAACTCGATCACACGATCCCCACTCGTACCACCAACTTACAGGACCATCTTAAAAATATAACCTAGATTGAGATTATGTATTTTAATATATAAGCTGGTGGTTACTTTTTCTCAGACTAATTAGTTCTTAAGGAAAATCATACTGGGCTTACATGTTAAACTTGCCCATATCCACGACCTTTTAATCTATCGATGCCACGAGCTATAAAGAGAAGAGGATCAGGAGTCTCGAACCCAAAATTTTATGGTAAACCTATGAGTGTCAGCGAGTTGATGCGCGAAGCCCTACATGTTATTTTAATTTATCTCTAAAGAGAAGAGGATCAGGAGTCTCGAACCCAAAATTTTATGGTAAACCTATGAGTGTCAACGAGCTGATGCGCGAAGCCCTACATGTTATTTTAATTTATTTATTTTTGATAAGGAAATAAATTAGGGTCGCCACAGGTACTATTTGGGTTCGCCTAGAGTATCCACAAGGGATGAGAACTGGTTACTAACCAACTCTAAAGAGAATACGACAAACCGCTGCACTGGAGTCTTGAACCCGAGACCTCATCATGGTACCATCATAAGTGTTCAACCAGTGAGTTGATACGTCGATCGCTACATGTTATTTTAATGGTTATGGTGATCATGCATCTAACTATAAAGCAAAACAATAAAGAAATAGTCCCAAATTCTTGCATATATTCCAACACTTTGAATAGAGAACCTGAAACCCTAAAACCCGTATATGTACTTTGATTGCGATTTATATATGTACTTTGATTGTCATGAATTATGGTTCTACCAATCGACCAAGGTTTAGAATATAAACCCGTATCATTGCGATTTATGCTTATTATATGTTTTCATAGCATGCGCATGTTTGGTGAATTAATCTTTCTATATAAAAATAGAAGGGTACGAAAATTAGAAATTGAAGGAGACAATCTAACAGTGATCAAAACCGTGCAAGGATATAAAAGTTGTCCTTGGGAAATAGAGAGAATTATTGCGGATATTATTGTATCCCTTGAAGAATTTGAGATAGTCAAAATTGCTCATGTGGATAGACACTGTAATACTGTGGCCGATAAAATTGCGAATCTGGGCCACAGTCTCCCATGGGAAGTAATTTGGAACCACCATGAGCTTTTAGCTCTCATCCGAAAGGATGCTCTAGGCTTCTCTACGTAAGTAGGATTCCTAATTCTCACCGAGTCAAAAAAAATAATCTTTCTATATAAAAAAAATCATAAGAACCGTAGTCATGATATCATATCATTTAGTACTTGACAATATGTTATTTAATTTTTATATTCAATTCACGTATGTGGTATGGTTACAGTTACTGACTAGTAAATGACCCGCACCTTGTACGGAGGTGTTTTTTATTCATTCATTACTTTGTATATGAATTTACTATAATAATTAAAGGCATATCTTTTGTGTTATAAAATTAAATAATTCTTGTATATCATCAAATATTTATATAAAAATAAATTTTATTTATATTTTAACTTTTTATACATACATAGACATATATTTAGATAATGGAGTAAGAATGCCATAAGATAAGATGTGTTATCACATTTTATTAAAAAATGATAAAAATGTTTTGGCATTCAAATGTTTTGGATTAATATAGTATCATATTAAATGTAGAGATAATATTTAATAAGATAAAAAAATCAAACCAAATTATATTGTATATAGGTTATTATCTTTTGAAAAAGTTATTAAATAAGAAATATAAAATATTTATTAAAAGTATTAACGAATCATTATCTTAATTAAGAAATGCATATTTTTATCTAAAGTGTAATCAATATGTAATATTAAAGATATATTTATGGTAAGTATTGTTGATACCCGGAATTGTCACCGCGTTGGTGCACGAGATGATAATATTGACATAAAAGATCAAAGCGCTAAGCACGCTTTTAACGCGCTAAGTGCGTGAATAACTAAAATGAATAAATATACGCGTATGGCAACGTGTGTGTACGTAACGTCCCACATCGAACATACGAAGGCAAAGTTGTAACGTAGGCAGGGTTGGAACGGAGGGAAACTTATATGCACTCATGGCGTTTGGGCTACCACTTGCAAGCGATGATGTGGCAAATCTCACACATCAACTTTGTGTTGATTATTATTGTCCCACATCGGAGGTTTGGTGCATAAGCAGCCACCTCCCTTTTCTATATATAGTATGATGCGTGCACTGAATAAGGGATCGGAAAAAAGCCGAGTCCCGAGACGTGTTCTCGAAGGACGGGCTCCGACGTGTTTGAGTCTCCGAGGAGCTCGCACTATTTTACGGGAAAGACCTTAAAAAGTCTTATAAGCCTCCGAAAAGAGAATAAAATAATACGCGGGGGGTGGGAGAGCTCGAAGCAAGACGAGCCGGTTTCTAGCGCGCCGAAGGGCCCGAAAGTTTAATAATTTTGTCCCGTATTTGGTTCGAGATTTTCGGACTTCAACAAGTATAACATCTAATTTTTTAAATGAGATTTTAATATGATATGATCATGAAAAATTAATTTAACATATTATTTTAATAGAATGAATATTTTGCTTAAATATAGTGGTAGACTTTGCTACCATTGATGATTTTAAAAAAATATTATAATAATTTACGAAAAATAATTTATACTTAATATGATATTTAATTAAATGGGTAAAATATTAAGATTATTATTTATATATTATGACTAAATATAATGTTGATGATAGATCTATCATCTATGTATTAGTTAAATGGATATAATGATTGTTGAGGTCCGAATACACCGATTGTAGAATAACGCGATGAGAGTAAAAGATTTGAACTCAACCGAGTCAACTGACGGAGAGATGGAAAGTATTTGGTCGCTTGAAGCGTTCAACGCGATAAGGGTGGTGTTAAGAATGCTTTTGTATTGATTGTGGGGCTACAATAGTGAACAGATGGTCTCTACCGCGTTTAGGTGCATCGGATTACAACAATGATCTTAGCTCAAGATCTAGTGTATGTGGTTCGCGAGTTTTTCGATCCTCGTTCTGGTGCATTGAGCTCGCTATTTATAGTGGAGGTCCGAGCAGGGTTGGAGCGAGATGCCGATGTGGGACGGGCGCCGCCCAAGCACGTGTCGCTCTATGGTTGGCTCTTGGGGCGGCAGCCGCGGAGCCGGCTAATCAAAAGCCAGAATGGGACGTTGCCGCCCACCGCTCCCCTGATGGGACGTTGCCGCCCACCCACTTGCTTGGATGGGACGGGGCGGTAAGCGCGGTGAGCAATCCCCGGGATCGGACTTCCGGTTTCTAGGGAGTTGGCCTCTGTTTAAGAACTATTGACCTGGACGGCGGCGTCCTCTATCGCGATGGCCGTATAGTTTATGCTTTGACGCCATCTCGAGAAGTCTATACTTTGTTATATTGCGCCCTACCAGAACGAAATATAACAAAGTATAGACTTCTCGAGATGGCGTCAAACCATAAACTATACGGCCATCGCGATAGAGGACGCCGCCGTCCAGGTCAATAGTTCTTAAACAAAGGCCAACTCCCTAGAAACCGGAGGTCCGATCCCGGGGGTTGCGCTCACCGCGCTTACCGCCCCGTCCCATCCAAGCAAGTGGGTGGGCGGCAACGTCCCATCCTGGCTTTTGATTAGCCGGCTCCGCGGCTGCCGCCCCAAGAGCCAACCATAGAGCGACACGTGCTTGGGCGACGCCCGTCCCACATCGGCATCTCGCTCCAACCCTGCTCGGACCTCCACTATAAATAGCGAGCTCAATGCACCAGAACGAGGATCGAAAAACTCGCGAACCACATACACTAGATCTTGAGCTAAGATCATTGTTGTAATCCGATACACCTAAACGCGGTAGAGACCATCTGTTCACTATTGTAGCCCCACAATCAATACAAAAGCATTCTTAACACCACCCTTATCGCGTTGAACGCTTCAAGCGACCAAATACTTTTCATCTCTCCGTCCGTTGACTCGGTTGAGTTCAAATCTTTTACTCTCATCGCGTTATTCTACAATCGGTGTATTCGGACCTCAACAATGATAAGATTGAGATTCATATATGGATATATATAATGAGATTTATATAATATTTAGATAGAATTATTAATTAAATGACTCAAATTCTAAGATAGAACTAATATCTTAATTAAGTATGTATAAGATTATGATAAAATCAAGATTAATAAGATAATTTTTTAAATAAGGGGTGATGTGGCGCAATATGGTGCGAGAATTTGCTTCGGCTTTAGTATATAGTAATAGATAATTTGAATCTCACTTTAGATTATTAAGTTTGTTTTGACATATCCACATCATCTATTAAAGTCACACCTTAATTTTATTTAATTATAGATTAAATATAAAATATATAATTTAATTAACTACAAATTTTTATCAATTTTACTTTTGAAATTATTAAATTCTCTCTTAATTTTGCTTCACATTTACTTACATATTTTAACAAATATACAATAAAAAATACTCCTATATATATTAACACAAATTCTTTCAACTTTTATTAGTTATATGGTACTTTTTATTTAACAAAACTCATACAAGGTACAAATATTTATGCTAGATATCATACCATCATAACTATATATTAAAACAGTGGTTAAAACAATAACTAAAATGACATGCGTGAACTTCACATGAACTACATCACCCATGTTTATTAAGAGGTTGAAATTTAATTTTGATCCTCACATATATATATTACTATTTGATCTTCATCAAAAATATTATTTTATTTCTTAGATCTCATTACTTTGTTTAAATATATTATTTAAGGAAATTATAACCTTTTCATGGATATTATTTTAAGGATATTAGCTAAAGTAGTTATAGAAAAGATCATGTTTTTATAATTAATAAAGTACTATTATTAGATTCATAAGATCATATTTTAATTTTAACTAATTTCAATAATTCTAGACAATTTTATTTGTGTCTAGACAATTTTGTAAGTAATTCTTGGGTATCGGTATCGGTATCGGGTACAAAAGCATACGAGTCCATTATATACAATAACATAAACATATAGGAGCTGTAGATTGTTAATTGATCTATCTTAGCCAGCCACGTCCTAGTTTATTTAGGCAGATATAAAGAGACATATTCTCCAGTAGACCCAACTGGAATATATTTTAAAGCAACGAAACCGAAAGCAGAAAAGAAGAGCATTATTGCCCATGACTTGTCAATTTGATCTCTCGAATTTTTAGCTACCGAACTTTGACGCGAGTACTGGTATGTTCTTACAACGCTATAAATAGACCAGTCATCTTACAACCTTTTACACCAAACCGAACAAGCTTTAGGCTCAACAAACACACACACGCAAGAACCAAGTAGTTATCAAAGTACGTACTGAAAATGGGTGAAAGATTTGTGATCCGCAACCGCAACATGGAGGAACAAATGGGGTGGAAACTGAGGCCCCAGTACCAGCCGATGTATCAGCCGGAACCGGTTCACTACGCTCGCACTCGTAACATGAATGTTGAGCGTCCGTCGAGGGACGAGCAGGGGGCGATTGACTGCGTTACGGCTGCGCTCAAGTATGGTGGAATTCTCATCTCTGAGCAAAGGGCGCCAAGGAACTACCACAGGTTTAACAAGTACTAAGAATTAATATGTAGTTGAACTACTAATATCGATCAATAAGATATGTATGTGTGTGTTAGCGTGTGTATGTACGTAGAACAAGGCAATCTGCACTATTTCCTTGTGAGAGAAGTAGTGCTAGTATCGTAGCTTTAACGTTGTGCATATGAGAAAGAGGGCACAAAGGTGTGTGGAGCATAGTATACGTTGCCTACCTACTTTGGTGTGTACCATATGTATGTATTAGCTATAAAACCATGTCCCGTAATAATAGCTAATGCTATGAAGGTCTATATATATATACGTGCATGTGACATATGCTTGATGATGCCAACTGCCAAGTCGATCTAACTAACCCTGCATACCAGGAATACTAAACAACAGACAAATTGTAAAAAATATGGTTTACATATTCTAATGGGAATTTTAATTTAAATAACCCAAACTTTTGATGGATGTTAAATGAATAGCCCAAAAATTGATAATAAGTAAAATAATCTAAACTTGTAAGATGTGTTAAAAAATTATCTCTAAGGTAAAATTTTCGGGCATTATCGATGAGTTGGTACTGGATAAATGACATTGCGCTCTTCAGAGCAAATTTTAACTTCGAATACCAATTCACCAACGGTGGAGACGACCTCTCTTACAACACCTCTTCAACTCGCTCATCGACTCGTTCTATGCCGCTATGGAGAAGGCGGGCGGTGGCGGTGTCGGGCTCGTGGTCTCCGAGAGTGGTTGGCCGTCTCAAGGGACGGACGCGACCACGTACTACAGGAACTTGATTCAACATGTGGCCGGTGGAACTCCGATCCAAAGAAGCAGGGGCATCCCTTGGAGACGTATTTGTTTGAGATGTACGATGAGAATCGAGTATAGGGTGACGAGACGGAGAGACATTTTGGTGCCAAGTCATCGATAATGGTTGAAGAGCGCCATGTCAGTATTATTTCAATTGCGATGTCATTTATCCGGTATCAAGTCATCAATAATAGCCGGAAAATTTACCTCAAAGATAATTTTTTAACAGATCTTACAAGTTTGAGTTATTTTGCTTACTATCAATACTTTGGATTATTCATTTAGCACCCATCAAAAGTTTGGGTTATTTGAATTAATTTTCCCTATTCTAAACGGTAAACATCAAAAGTAGTTAGAAGGTTGTGATTAGACTTGGCAAAATCTGACCCGAATTGAAAAACCGACCCGACCCGCCCGAAATTGTTTGGGTCATAAACTGAAAAAATAAACCGGCAACCCGATTTTAACCGAACCCGATGATGCGAGAAAATTCTGGGTCAAACCCGTTGGGTTTTGGTTAACCCGTTGGGTCAAATGAAAAACGGGAATGGTGATAAAATTCTACACTTTGTTGGGGTCGGTTGTAATGACTTGTCTTTCTCTCGTCAATAGCTGAACTCGACTCCAATTGATTGATTGAAAGATGATTCTTTATGAAGAAAATCAACTCGAGGAATTGATTTTGAACATGAAACATACCAATTGATTAAAGATGTACTAAGTTAGTGTCTTTTAAATTGATGTATACTTCTCAAGGTTTGAATGTTTTTTGCTTTGCTGAATTAGAGTCTAAGTTCTGAATTGATTTGTAATGTTGTTATAGGTTACATTAATGTTTATAGCTTTATGAAAGTTGAAATATGTAAATATTGAGAAATATTATACTTTTAAAATATGTAAATTGCAAGCTTTTTTCTTCTAGTTTGATATATATATTCTTATATATGCATACAAGAACTCTAGGATTTAAATTTTCATACAAATTACTAGCGGACACCATGAATGTGAAATTGGAACTTGTCTTTGGTGTCTTTGTGTTACTCACCCCACTTAGTCTAGCAGATGATTGATTACAATCTTGTTAAAATAGTTAGATATCACGTTATGATTAATTATTTGAAATAAAGAGTACAAAGCCGAAGTGTATTTGTTGTATTAAAAATCTAAATGCTTATATTTAAGTTCAAATTAAATTATATTATAACTTTATAAAATAAGCGAGTCATGAAGTAATATCAACAAAAAATAATAGATAATTTATTAAAATAAATTTGAAAAACTAGGTTTAATTTTTTACCCGTTGGGTTGATCCGAACCCACAACAAACCCGTAGTGACCCGACCCGATAAAGTTGTGACCCAAAATGACCCGACCGGGTGTTGACCCGAACCCGACATACGGAAACCCGAACCCGACCCGATTGACAAGTCTAGTTGTGATCAATTTGTTTTTCCTAAACATTTTTCCTTTTTTTATATGGACTTCCAATTGTTCTCTGTTTTGGTAGAAACTTCCAATTGTTCTCTTTTATATTTTCTCAAACCTTTAATCAACGGTATTCAACCATCTATCTATTACTATATACCGTTAATAGTTAATACACAATTACTGTATTGATCACTAAAACTATAGCAACTATTATAATTTCGATAAAAAAAAAAGCAATTATCATAATATAGTTAATTATAATACTGAATTGGTATAGTTAAGGATAAAAATATATAGAAATCCCTATATGATACATCGATCCAACTAAACTACACATATGACTCACAAAAAGTTAAGTAATTACTTAACTTTTATCTAAAAAAAAAAGGAAATAACTTAATTCAATGTGATTAAAATTTTATTTTTATCTAAAAAAATAGAAAAATTATATTTATAAGTTTGAGTCCTAATTAATAAATATTAATCTTATCGTTCAACCTATTTAACAATCAACAGTTATGAAGATGACTCCTCTACAGAGGTTTTTTCTTGTTGGAGGTGCAATATCTTGCTCATCGAATACGCAAACTTCCATCATAAGATCGGCAATGTAACCAGAGTTCTTTACCTTGGCTTCGGCGGGAAATGTTGAAATGGTTGAGAAACCTGGTTTATGAAAATTCCCCTTTGGCCAAAACTCATCTCTCCAATTTTGATTCATTATTAAAATGTTGTGACTTTGGATAAGGCTGAAGAATTTTGTGTATCGAACGATTGAAAGCGGAAGAAACAAAAATCACACACACACAAGAGTGGATTCAACCGAATCACTAAATAGAAAATCAGGAAAACCAAGTTACAGTGTGTTCTTGTGAGCAACGAGTTTTTGAGTCTCAGCTCAATTAATTGGGGAACAAGACAAGCAAAAAGAAAACCCGATAGAGCTTATTTAAAGCAAAGCTAAACCCGGTCTGATTTATTCTAGGAAATAAAACAAAACCCAAACCGGCCAAACAACATAATTACACATCAAATGCAGAGAGGACATTCTTGCTTCGATTGATCCGTTCCACGCCGTTTCCTCTTAGGCTCCAACCTCACAATCGGAAATCACCTCTTCTCTACATACCCCCCTCAAGTTGGAGCTTGCTCCAAGCCCAACTTGGACGAGAAATGCTCATGCTGCTGCTGGCCTAAAGCTTTAGTCATAATATCTGCGATCTGCAAATGAGTAGGGATGTAAGAAGTCTTCAAGAAACCAGCTCGAATCCTCTCACGAGTGAAATGACAATCGATGTCGATATGTTTGGTACGCTCATGAAAACATGGATTGGCAGCTAACTGTTGTGCTGCACGGTTATCACAGAACATGGTGAAAGGAAGAGCCACCTGTTCATGAAGATCAGACATCAAAGAAGACATCCACACCAATTCTGTTGTAGTTGTTGCCATACTGCGATATTCAGCTTCTGTGGATGACCTTGACACAGTGGTTTGCTTTTTAGTCTTCCACGAGACCAAGGCATGACCAAGATAAACACAATAGCCACTGAGAGAACGCCTAGAAGTCAGACAGGAACCCCAGTCTGCATCTGTAAAATCAGTGATTTTGAGAGAATCTTGCACTGGATAGAAAAGGCCAAGATGAGGAGTCCTTGTGAGATACCGAAGAACATGTTGTGTTGCATTCCAATGTGGCATCTTTGGATCAGAGACAAACTGGCTGAGGTGTTGAACACTGTAAGACAGATCAGGACGGGTCAAAGACAAGTATAACAATCGTCCCACTAACCTTCTATATTTTTCTGGGTCAACCAAACGCTCTCCCTCATCCAATCGTAGCTTTAAATTAGTTGGAAGAGGAAATTTTGCTGATTTTGCATTCACCATGCCACAATCTGTAAGGATGTCTGAAATGTATTTGCGCTGATTAAGATACACTCCACCTTCATCTCTGTACATTTCCATTCCAAGAAAATAGCGAGCAAGGCCAAGGTCTTTAATTGTGAATTTTGAATGCAAAGCTGATTTCACTGCTTGAATTTCTTCATCAGAATTACCAGTAACAAGAACATCATCCACATAAACAAGTAGAGTTGTGAATGAGGAACCTTCATGCTTCACAAAGAGCGAGTAATCTGACATGGACTGAATGTAACCAAGCTGAGTAATAAAATTAGTAAATTCCAAGTTCCATTGACGAGAAGCTTGTTTTAAACCATAAAGAGATCGCTCAAGTTTACAAACCTGTCCTTGAGACCCCTTCTCATATCCTTCCGGAATTTCCATGTAAATATCCTCATCAAGATAACCATGCAAAAACGCATTGTTAACATCCAACTGGTGCACATTCCATTTCCTAGCCGTTGCAAGAGCAGTAATAACTCTCATTGTTGACAGCTTTGCAACAGGAGAAAAAGTGTGTTTGTAGTCCTTCCCGAGCTTCTGACTAAACCCTTTAACCACAAGACGAGCTTTGTATCTCTCAATGTCACCATTCGGTTTGAATTTGATTTTATAAACCCACTTGGATTTAATAGCTTGTTTGCCTGGCGGTAGGTTGGTCAATTTCCAAGTGCCATTGCGATCAAGTGCCTGCAGTTCAGCATCCATAGCCTCAATCCACTTGGTGTCCAACTTGGCCTCTCGATAACTGGTTGGTTCTTTCACTACCAACACATTTTCCAAAGAAGCATAATATTCTGTCTTCACATTATTAACAACATAATCTGCCTGCCACACTAGTGCACTGCGTAATCTAGTAGATCTTCTCAAGACTGATGCATCAGGAGGTGTAGTTGCAACTTGTATCCTGTCCACAGAACTCTGTGGCACATCAGTATTAGGAAGAAAATCTCTGGATGGACTTATTTGATCATTAGAGCTAGATGATGTAGGAATGTCACCAACCGGTGCAGAACCTTCATCATCCGAGTCTCCAAATATTACAGGTTGTTGCCCAAACTTGGGCATTGTTGTTGGTGGAGAAGCTGAAATAGTATGCTGATCCAGAAAAGGAAAAACTGACTCATGAAACTCCACATCTTTGCTGAAAAATACAGAATTGCTAGAGAGATCAAACAACTTGTAACCCTTTTGATCATTAGGATAGCCAATGAACACACACTTTCTACCCCTGGGCTCAAACTTATCTGTCGGCTTAGGAGCTACAAATGCATAACAAAGACAACCAAAAACTCTCAAGTTATCATACTTAGGTGGCTTCAAGAATAATACCTCAAAGGGACTCTTCCAACCGAGAATGGAAGTGGGCAACTTATTGATCAAGTAGGTTGCAGTGAGCACACATTCACCCCAAAACCTTGTAGGCAATCCTGCTTGCAACCGAAGTGCTCTGGCTGTATCTAGAAGAAATTTGTGTTTCCTTTCAGCCACGCCATTCTGTTGTGGACGATACACCATAGTTCTTTGATGAATCACTCCCATTTTACTGAACAAACCTGCACATTCTGTATTCACAAATTCACTTCCATTGTCTGACCTGACAACTTTAGGCCTTCTCCCAAACTGTGTATTCGCATAGTTGAAGAAGCTTCCAATATTGAACAAACCTGGCCTTTAGACTGCATCAAATAAGTCCAAGTAGCTCTACTGTGGTCATCCACAATAGTAAGAAAATACAAAGCTCCATTCAAAGAAGGTACCCTATAAGGCCCCCACACATCTGTATGGAGCAAATCAAAAATATTGTCTGCATGACTCATGCTAGGAGAGCAAGGAAGACGATGAAATTTTGCAAGTGAACAAGTTTCACAATTAAAATTATCAAACATCTTGTCATTACAACCCGGTAAATGTATCATCTTAGAGGCTGAGACATGCCCCAGCCTTTTGTGCAAAATGTGTAAATTGTTTGCATCAAAAACATTGCAATAAACTGAATCTGAAATCTGTAAAACAGAAGTACTCCTCATGCCTTTAGCTGCCTTAATCCGGTACAAGCCTCCATTACTTTTCCCAACAGCAACACACTGATCACTCAAACGGTCCTGTAAAGAACAAGAATCCTTATGAAAATGTGCACTCAATTGCCCTGACCCTACCAGCTTACTAACTGACATCAGGTTGTACTTGAAAGTAGGCACATATAACACATCTTTAAGCACCAAATCATCACTCAGCTTTATATCACCAACAGTTTCAACAGTTTTGGATGAACCATCAGGCAATATAATATGAATAGGATAATCAACAGAGTGTGGAGCAATTAACAAATCAAAATGAGATGTCATGTGGTCAGAAGCGCCACTATCCACTATCCAATCATCATAACTATGATGTGCAGCATTTAAAACAAATACACTAATACCTGAAAACTGGTACTGATGTTTCACTGGCTTGGTCATCACATTCATCACTTTCTCTGACCTAAAAGCCTTCATGATTTCTTGACAAGCATTGCTCAAGCTAGTCACTGCCTGTGCCATCTGATTGTCCACACCTGTCTTGTATTCATAACCTCCTCCACCGTCGACTGGAGAATCCCCAACCGAGTGATTCTTAGTCTCAACATTAGCTGCAACTTTACTGTTCCTCTTACCCTTCTTCCCTTTAAACCAGTCCTAGAATCCTACAATTTCAATACAGTAATCCTTAGTGTGGCCCTTCTCCTTACAGTGAGTACAATATATGTCCTCATAGGTCTTGGACCTCTTTGAATCTCTCTTCTCACCAAAAGAATTTCCAGTCCTGCTACCTTCAGTCTCTCGAGAATTCTGTTTTG
Source organism: Polygonum aviculare (assembly GCA_934048045.1). Taxonomy (NCBI): domain Eukaryota; kingdom Viridiplantae; phylum Streptophyta; class Magnoliopsida; order Caryophyllales; family Polygonaceae; genus Polygonum; species Polygonum aviculare. The sequence goes on from OW204031.1 coordinate 19,644,629, forward strand.
TTCCTTTTCCTTGATTTGCCATGAAAGCTCCATGATCAAAACTCTGACCAGATGAGACCCTCTTTTGTGCTTCAACTTGCTTCGCCATAGAAAAAGCCTTGTTGATGTTAGGAAGGGGATCCATAATCAGGATATTGCTCTTGGCTGCCTCAAATTCAGGCCTCAATTTGAGCAAAAACTGCATCAACTTCTGCAGATTACTCATCTCAAGAACCTTTGACAGTACACCACATTTACAAGCTTGATAAGCGCCACAACTACAGATTGGAAACCCTGTCAAATTGTCAATTTGATCCCACAAACGCTTGATCTGAACATAGAAAGTTGTAACATCCATGGAACCCTGACTGAGATTAGCTAACTCCTGTTGTAACTCATATATCATCGGGCCACTACTTTGATAATACCTCTCATTGATCTCTAGCCACAACATATGAGCAGTATCATGATAGAGGAAACCACCTGAGATTTCTGGACTCATGGAGTTGAGGATCCAGCAGGCTACCATTGAATCACACCTCTTCCATCTGCTGAACTGAGTTGTTCCTTTGTTCGGCATCTTCTCTGAACCATCAATAAACCCTAGCTTTAGCTTGGCCATCAACGCTCTCTCCAATTGTCTGCTCCAAGAGAGGAAGTTCGTTCCATCGAACGGGGCCGTCGTCAAACCCATGCCTGGATGATCAGAACTCGCAAGCATAAGGGGATCGGCCATGTTCTTCGCTTGTTCCCGCTCTGGATTCACCTCCAGCTCGTTTCGTTGACCTTCGATCGCACCAGTCGCACCATCAGTCGCCATAGCTAGCAATCGCTCCAAAGCAACCGATCAGATCTGGCAAAAAAAAACGAGAAACCCAAAAATCGATCGATTACACACAACCTTCTCAAAATAGCTCTGATACCATGAAGAATTTTGTGTATCGAACGATTGAAAGCGGAAGAAACAAAAATCACACACACACAAGAGTGGATTCAACCGAATCACTAAATAGAAAATCAGGAAAACCAAGTTACAGTGTGTTCTTGTGAGCAACGAGTTTTTGAGTCTCAGCTCAATTAATTGGGGAACAAGACAAGCAAAAAGAAAACCCGATAGAGCTTATTTAAAGCAAAGCTAAACCCGGTCTGATTTATTCTAGGAAATAAAACAAAACCCAAACCGGCCAAACAACAGAATTACACATCAAATGCAGAGAGGACATTCTTGCTTCGATTGATCCGTTCCACGCCGTTTCCTCTTAGGCTCCAACCTCACAATCGGCAATCACCTCTTCTCTACAAAGGCATATATATAGTTATATCTATAGCAGGAAATCAAGGCACCTACGCGCCTAGCATCATGCATGAACTGGTCGCTATGAGGTGATCCACTGATCTTGGTTGAGTTTCTTAGGTCTCAACGAAATATAGCGGATCAGTTGAGGGAGAAAAGCCAAGGAATTTGGACTCTAGTCAACAACAACGATGGGATTGAAATCCATGAATGTTTCAAAAGTTAGGATGCCCAATTCCCCCTTGGTGCAATGCTAATGATGAAATGTGCAAAGCCTATAAAAAGGAAAGCAGGAATGCACAAAAGCTAAGTTTAAGGATGTCCTTGGTCAAACTTAAAATGAGTACCTTATTTGTTAAAATAAGTTAAATGATACTTGTAACAGGGCCCTAATCCTAAGAGTCCAATCTATAGATATATACATTATATTATAAAATATTAGCACATAGTAGACTACTCATTGTTATGGCTCGTTTGGTATCCAACGGCGGAAATGTAAACGGAATGGAAACGAAATTGTTAGGGCCTCTTAATTTTTTTATTTATATTTGTTCGAAAAATATATATATTTTTCCCAATTTGAAAATATAAAGAGATAAAAAGATTTTATAGATATTATCATGTTAAAATATTATACTGAAAAAAGTGTGAAGATTGGAGAAAAAGATTTTAGCGATACTCTTTCCATTTCGAAAATAGAAAGAAAAAAAATATATATCAAATTGAATTTATAAAAAAAAATGAAAAAGAAAAAGAAAAAAAGTCGATTATGCTCAATATTCAGACACCACCCCCTGCCTACACCACCTGTTAATACTAGGAACCGTCAGCGCGGTCACACCACCTCCACCAAAACAAAATATTACCAAGTATAGACGCATCTGTTGACTATGCTCTCATGGCGGTCAGTGCAAGGATCCTTTCCTCAACGGAATCCCTCAAAGTAGCAAGTCTGCTGACTGCGCTCTTGCCGCGCTGGTAGCGATCGCGAAGAGAGGCGCCCGTCCCATCCACACAAGTGGATGGGCGGCAACGTCCCATCCAGACGAGCGGTGGGCGGCAACGTCACATCTTAGCTTCCCATTGGCCGATCTCGCGGCCACTGCTCCGAAGGCCAACCAGAAAGCGACACGTGCCTGGGCGGCACCCATCCCACATCGGCGTCTCGCTCGATCTCAGCCCAAACCTCGACTATAAATAGCGGGCTCGGCACACCAGAGCGGGGATCGAAAACCTCGCGAATCACATACACCAAATCTCGAGCTAAGATCATTGTTGTAACCCGATACACTAAACGCGATAGAAAATCTCTGTTTGTATTTGTAATCCCACAGCTAATACAAAAACACCCGTCACTCTAGCCCTCATCGCGTTAAACACTCTTAGCGACTAAATACTTTCCATCTCTTCGTCCGTTGACTTGGTTGTAATCCAACCCTTTGCTCTCATCGCGTTATACTCTCTTCGGTGTTTTCGGACTTCAACACCACCATTTTTCAGAATTTCCGAAAAAAACAATAAAAATCGAGAGAGGCAAAGTTGACGGAATGGGCGGCAAGAAAATCAATGTTTTATAGAAGAATAAAGACATGCTATAAGAGAAAAACAATGGTAGTATTTTACAAAAGAAGAGTGAAAATATTTTGGTTGAGGGTGACATGATAAATCTTAGTCATAATGTAAAACTCGACCAATGTTCGAGTAAAAACGTAGGAGCCCGACGCTATGATTAACCCCTATCTTCGAAAATCATCATATATCTAATAACGACAAAAATTATAGATATATTTTTCATAGTATTATTGGATAAAGATCTTAGTCTTATCTTCCACAATAACTTATTTTTTAAAAAAATGTTGATTTTCTAAATTATTATTTTGTATTTTATTATTATTTTTGTAGTTTTGTATTTCAAATTAATTTTTTGAATTTATGCCTAAATTTTGTTAACATTATTATAATGATTCTTTAGCAAATTTTTTATTTAAAAGAAAATACAAAATAAAGTAAATTTTATTGCAAAAACATGCAAAGTGACGTACTTTGTAATTTGATTGCTTGAAGATTAGAAGGTATATCATGCAAATTCGCTAGAATAAATCTTGACTCACTTTTTTTTCATTTGGAAGAATGGGGCTGATTCATTGGCATTCCAACTTTAGATTGACTTGTCCTCCGTCGTGTAATGTTGAATTTACAAAACTTCTCTACTTTAAAAAAGTAAAAACACATGCAGTTTCATCGTTCTACATCATAACGCGAACCATGTCCCGATCTCTGACTCCATAAAACGCCCAATTTGGGCGGGCCTATGGATAAGAAGAGTCAACAACCCGGCCCCTTCACAAAATTAAAATTGTGTGGGACTAATTTACACTATCGCCCGTCAATAAAGTTGAGCGCTTGAGCTTTTCTCTTCGTGTCCTACTGACTTAACGTAGTCTACCACCGGAGCCAACTTTTTTATACTTATATATATACTATCATCCAATATATTTTATTTAAAAAATAGTTAAAACATTTATACTTATTTATAGACTGTACTATATATGTATAGAAATGCATCCTTGTTCTAAATAAAGCTTCAGATTCGCCTAGAAAATTTAAAGCTCGAGTAAATTTGTTTTCATGCTACACCAGATGAGCTCCACACACACACACCTCTTCAGCATCGAAGTAATTAAGTTGGGTACGTTCTAGAAGCAGAGTATAATCCTCCTTACAATTGTTAATTAACAACTGACGGTTCCCGTTAGCTTACAATTAGCCGATAACCCCAACTTTGTATACTCGAATAATATCTAAAAAATGTCAAAATTAAATGGGCATGAATGAATTGTCTCAACCGACAGAATTTTGATCAAAGTTGGATGGGTCAAACTGGTCCACCATTCAATCTCCACGACTACAAGTCTTGGACTATTCTCCATTTCCACTTTAAATGCGTTTCCATTTCCCCCATCCCATATCAAGTTTGGTATGACTAGAGACTAATTAGACTATAGAGCAACGACCCAGCACGTCAAGTGTGACCCAATTTTCCTCTTTTTAATGGAAACCCCATGTGCTCATACGAAATGATTTCTAGTTTAATTATCTGTGTGCATTATACCAATCAAAATTCATATGATTGCACTTTACTTTACAAGATTTTATACGACATCATTTTGTCTAGAAGGTCACTTGGGTCAATTTTTAGTAATGTGGTCGATCTCACTTTTAAATCTGAATCTTTAGATATATGTTTTTACAACCTTACAACAAAACCTTTTACATTTATTTTAAATAAACATGCTTATTTGTCTTTCCTTCAAAAGCATCCAAATTTTAGTTAATAAAATCGGTAATGATAAAGATGCATGTTAAATTTGTCTAATTTAACCTTATGATATTAAAATAATAAGAATACATGTTTTTTTTGTGGTCAAATATAAGACTACGTATGTTAATGCGTTGTGCTGTGTAGTTTTATTAGCTACGTAGTACTGTATAGATTAGAGGAGAGTGGCCGAGTGTTTTTTTTTTAAGGTTTTCCTATTTTTACGGGTGGTTTAGCAAAATACTTCCTAATATAAGTGCACTTTTGTATAATTTTTTCTTACTTATTAATTAATATATATTTTCACTCTGCTTCCCCGCCATTTGTTAGCATTAGCAAGCAAGCCTGCCTTATCTTACTCTTCCAAGGCGGAAGTACAACCGAACGCCCACCAAAACCCCCAAACCGTGTAGAGATGGCGCCCATGGGCCTCCGGCGAGCAATAGGCCTGGTGAAGGACAGAACGAGCATCAGCATCGCAAAGGCGGCGAGGAACGCCGACGGGAGCCTGGAAGCCTTGGTCGTCATGGCCACCAGCCACGACGCCGTGGCCGCCCCCGCCGAGGACCACCTGCAACAGATCATCGCTCGCACCTGGTCGTCGAGGCCACGCGCTTACTCCTGCGTGAGCTCCATCTCCAAGCGCCTCCAGAGAACCCGAGATTGGGCCGTCGCTCTCAAGGCTCTGATTCTCGTCCACAGGCTCGCAGTCGAAGGCGGGACCGCGATCAAGGAGGAGATCGCCTTCGCTGGCGGCGGTAGGTTCGGCGGGTTGCTCGATTTGTCGGGGTTTAAGGACGAATCGCACTCGGATTCTTGGGACTATACGGAGTTCGTCAGGAGCTACGCTGCCTATCTTGGCGAGAAGGTCCGGGTTATGGCGGCTGAAGAGGAGGAGTTGAAGGAAAATGCGGAGACGGTTTTCGATCAGGTGAAACGGTTGCAGGTTTTGCTTGATCGGATCGTTAAGTGCAGGCCGGCGGGGGTGGCTAGATTCAACAGGATTGTGATCGCCGCTCTTTACCTTGTTGTGGTGGACAGCTTCGAAATCTATGGCAATCTGTGTGAGAGGCTGTCGTCTATTCTGGACGGGTTTCCTGAGCTTGGGTTTGAGAGTTCTGCTGTGGCTCTGGAGCTGTACGTTAAGGCAGCTAGGCAGATCGACGGGCTGTTTGAGTATTACGGCTCGTGTAGAGATGTTGGAGTTGGGAATTCCGTTGGATATCCTGAGGTGAATAGGATTAGCGACGATCTGCTCAAATCGCTCGAGGAGTTTCTCAAGGCGAAGCTGAGTTCTTCAACTGGAGTAGAAGAGAAAGCAGAGGTGAGTTTGTCAAGTGAAGTGGAAGAGAGAGCAGAGGTTTCGAATCCGTCAGGAGTGGCAAAGGAGTCTATATGGATGCTTCCTCCGCCACCGGCCTTGGAGGATGAGGTTGTTACAGGAGATTTGATTGATTTGAATGAAATGCCTTTGTCCGTGTTCTCGGGGTCGGAGTCTGATCATAGACCAAGTGAAGAGGGAACTCTTGTTCAGTCTGGTGGTACAGAGGTTTGCAAAGGAGGAGGGGAGGATTGGGAGTTGGCGTTGGTTGTATCAGCAAGACATATAGCAAGGCAAAGGGAAGAGTTGAGTGGCGGGTTGGAGGCTCCGTTTATGGGGGAAGAGTTGAGTGGCAGGTTGGAGGATCCGTTTACGGCCTCTCTTGCAGTGCCGCCTCCAACGTATGTGCAGATGGCCGATATGGAGAAGAAGCAGACGCTGCTGGTGCAAGAACAGCAGCTATGGCGGCAGTACGACCAAACCAGCAGCATTGGACAACCAAGGGCATTTCACTACTATAGTTAAATTAGGGCTCATTGGTGGACTTCAATTTCAAGTTTATACAAAAATGTTTGTATGTTGAAGTTACTTGGGAGGAAATTGCCTCTCCTAATGATTGTACGTAGTGTCCGGAGAAAGCAAAATCTTTCCCCCGAGGAGATCGATTCACCATTCATAAGACTAGCTGTAAATCAAATGTCGAAAGAGCTAGCGTATGTTGAAGAAAAGTTCTCATGCATGACATGATTACGCATCATTTTGACATTCATATGATGTAGGTATAAGGATGTAACAAGAAGCATACTTCGTGGGTACACTATTTATTTAAATGGGATAAGCATTTACCAGTTTAGCACACCACAGAGCAGGATTTACATTCCAGCATCACCAGTTTGCAAGACAACCAACAATCTTACATAGATGGGATAAGCACAGACAAGTAGAGCACACACACCACAATGAAGTACTAACAGAGAAATTAAAAACAAGCAGACTCAAGAGAGTGGTTTCAGACCACAACCAGATGACGACCACAGCACTCATGAACTGGACACTTGAATTCCTTTTTCTGCAATCAATGTGTATAACCATAGATTAGAGGAAAAAAGAGACATAATGGTAAGAACCAGCATTCACATGGTTCCAAATATATGCAACTTTTCCCTTTTCATGTGATTAGATGGGCAAAGCGCAGACTACCTAAGGCGAAAGCCCTAACCAAACAAACTCACTCCTGTAATAATATAACTTTTGTGGGACACTCACCCGAACTTACACTCTTCACCCACCCAAAGAGACTTGAATCACACTACACTTGATCTTAGTAGCTCGAACACTCAACAAATAGTCACTCACTAGCTAGTAGTTCTCACTTACTTGACTTTCTTACTAGCATGATGCCCAACTGCATCAGACATTCACACAATTGCCTATTTATAGGCTCAAACAAGAGCCTTCTCCACCAACCTACTTATATTCCAAGATTGACATTCAGTTGATGATTCTAGACTAATCTACTTACTTTCCTTTTTTGAAAGAAGACTCGTCTACTAACTTAATGAAGCTGGTTTTGGCTACTATTTGGTAGATCTTTCTAGGCTTCATTTTCCTTATTTTTCCATTAGCATTCACATGGTTCCATCTATACCAACAACATGTGAAACTTCAATCAATACCAACAATATGTGATGAGAAGATGGAGACTTACAATAAGGAGTGATGTGCCAGCGCTGATTGTCACCCTTTCCAGGAGCCCAAAGCATGATGGGGGTGCCTTCGTGGACGCCTCCGTGCTTCTTAGCACCATTGAAGGCATCAACAACCAAACTGGTGTTATTAACCATCCTGATTTGCCTATAGTCACTTCCCAAGTCCTTGCCCACTGTCCACAAGATCGACTCATCAAGAACATCGGAAGTGTACGGTATCAGTTGCACCTGCACAATTATTGTAAGCTCATCAGAAGAAGACCTCTAAGCATCCATCTAGGATGATAAAGGCCCACACTTAAAGCTGTGGAAATGATCAAATTTATCATCATCTATTCTGAATTACCCTCTATTTGATGGATACAAGAATGATTCAAGGAAATGACAAGAAGACTTACAGGGTGATTAGCAGTAACAGAATGCTTCATGGCCTGACCAGTGGACTTGTTGACCAAAGCGAAGGCCGGGTATCCATCCTGATCCTTCACTTTTGTGCTGAATTTCTCATCCTTAAACCAGTGCTATAATTTCAACATCCATCAGAATCAAATGAAGTCAACCATCAGGGATCAAAGTTCAATTTCCAGACGAAATAAGGGACAAAAACCCTAGAATCCGAAATTGAAAGAAGGTGTGGTGGTGACCTGAGTAGGATCATTGGGGTCAGAGCGAGAGAGAACGACCTTCCCCTCGCGAATAGCGAGGGAGTAGTTGGTCTCGGCCTTAGTGTAAACCCTAACGGAAGGCTTGGTAGAGAGATCGGGGCCGCCAGAGCCGCCCTCGCTGTGGTGAGCGTGGCCGTGGACATGGCTCTCGATGAAGCCAGGCATATGCGGGCGGAAGCGGTGGCGATCCTCTTCTTCTTGGCCATGGGAGACACGCGCATCGTGGTGCGCGTAGGCAGGCGATTGCTCAGGAGGAGGGGCGTAGTGAGATCCGGAGGAGTGATAGGCGTCGGAGGAGTGCTCGGGCGGGTGGTACGCCGGCCGATTGTCGGGGTAGGAGGAGTGATACGCCGGCGGAGGAGGCTGGTTGTCGTAGAAGGGAGGAGGAGGATAGGGAGGAGGGAAATCGCCCTGGGAAGGGAAATCGGGGCGAGGAGGGTGGTGGAAAGAAGGCGGAGGGAAGTGTGGCGGCGGCTGATCGTCGGCGTTGTCGGAGTATTGCTGGTGATGGTGGTGGTTGTGGGGGTGGCCGTATCGGTCGTCCATGGTTGTTGATAGTTGTTGGATAGGCACTCTCTGTACTAACTCCGGAATCGGTATGAGAGTTGATTTTGGGGATCCAAGACGATGGAATATAAATACAGGAATGGATATTTGATGAATCCACAGAATTCTATAAGTAGGATTTATACGGTAAGGTAATAATTTGAGGACGGAATTCTATAGGTAGAATTCAAATGGTAAGGTAAAAATTTGAGCAATTCTGTGCGGTAACAATGGTACAACATTTACCCAAGCGGTCCCGCTGAAGCAGGATCTGGGGGGTCAGGATGGGGGTATTCCAAACCTAGATGGAATACGCCCGAAAAAGACCCAAGATAAACGCTTCGACCCATCCAACAACTACAGACAATAAGCTAAGAGCCCTCAAAAACTAAAACTGAAAAAGAACTCAAAAATAAATTGAAAGTTTAAAAACTTTAAACTAGTTGTCTAACACCAAGGTTTTATCCCTCCGGTAACGCAAGACTGCTCCGTCAGCTCGGCTACTATCTATCCACCACCCTGATTTTCTCCTTCCAGGCTTCCCTGCACTGAGCCAACTCCATTGAAATCCCTAACAAGTTGATATCTTGTTTAATGTTGTCCATCCAACGTTTCTTCGGGCGACCTCTACCTCTCCGGTAAGCCCCAAAATCCAAGTGCTCGCACCTCCTCACTATAGCGTCCGGTGCCCGTCTCTGGACATGCCCAAACCATCGAAGTCTTGCTTCCCGAAGTTTGTCTCCTATGTTAGCCACCCCCAACCTGCTTCTGATATCCTCATTTCTAATCTTGTCCAACCTCGAGTGACCACACATCCTTCTGAGCATTCTCATCTCTACGACTGCAAGCTTTTGTTCCTGAGCCTTCGTCGTCGGCCAACACTCAGCACCATAGAGGATCGCTGACCTTATAACCGATTTGTAAAACTTTCCCTTAAGCTTCAGTGGAACCTTCCGATCACAAAGAACTCCTGATGCCGACCTCCACTTCTGCCAACCTCTCTGTGCGGTAACAATGGTGATTGCAACAATTATGTATGGTTACTAGTTGGTTCGTGAAGTTGGTTGATATGAATTACGGAGTAATGAACAAACTATCATGATGTTGTTGATTAGTGGATCTTGATTAGCGGGTGTATTTTTGTGTGTTAATTCAGGTTATTACTCCGTAGTCTCGGTTAAACTACATGCGGAATCTGGGTATGTCGACACCTGACCTGGGCAATATGAAATACCCATCATCTTATTCTTTATGCTTATTCTTATTTAAAAAAGAGAGAGCCGATCGATCGTTTTGTTCGATTGATTGTCTTTTTCCCACGAAGTTGTGGGCGGTGGGGAAAGGGGAAGTGGGCCTCAACATACTACTGCTATTACGGGGAGACAAGTAGAATGAGTCTCAACCACCAAGCCCAACACATAACCTATGAGGTTTCATGAATTGACCCAACAAATCCCCCCCTTCACCTTGTGAATCCGTCACAAGCCTGAACCTGATATGCACCGAACCACCACTCAGCCCGGTGCAACTGATGCCCAATGCCGAACCATCGGCTCTGATACCACTTGTTATAGGGAGACAACCAGAATGGGTCTCAGCCACCAAGCCCAACACATAACCCATAGGGTTCCATCCCAAAATCAATTGGCAATAGGAGGACTAGCCCATCTATTTATATGTTAGGCTTAGATCCCTTGAATTCCCGACGTGGGATTCACAATTGACCCAACAACTACAACATCACACATCCACGTCCAGGTATGAACAAGATATATACAATTAGGGATTAAGCAGTCTAAGAAGGGTTACAAATTAAGGACAGCTATGTCCTTGAAAGTTTATCTGGAGAAGGCCTACGACAAGGTCCCTAGAGAGCTGATCTGGGAATGTCTGGAAACTAAAGAGGTGCCAGATACGATTATCAGAATCATTCGGGACATGTATGCTGGGTCGAGGACGAGTGTTTGCACGCAAGGAGGGGATACAGAGTATTTCAGGGTGAGTATGGGTCTTCATCAGGGATCAGCCTTGAGCCCTTTTCTGTTTACGCTCGTGATGGACGTGCTGACTAAGGATATCCAAGGAGAGGTTCCGAAGTGTATGCTATTTGCGGATGACATCGTCTTAGTGGAGGATGCTAGAGCGGAAGTAAATAACAAGCTGGAAGTATGGAGGGAGAGACTGGAATCTAAGGGATTCAGGCTTAGCAGGACTAAGACAGAGTACGTTGAGTTCAGTTTCGGGCAAGAAGACGACTCTAGGAGTGAGGTGCAGCTGGGGGATGAGATCATTGCAAAGAGGGATAACTTCAGGTATCTGGGTTCAGTTTTGCAAAGCGATGGCTGTATTGATGAGGATGTGCGATCCCGTATTCAAAGGGGTTGGCATAAGTGGAGGGCAGCGTCAGGAGTCCTCTGCGATAGGAAGGTTCCGTTGAAGCTTAAGGGAAAGTTTTACAGATCGGTGATAAGGCCAGCGATCCTCTATGGTGCTGAATGTTGGCCGACGACGAAGGCGCAAGAACAGAAGCTGGCTGTCGCCGAGATGAGAATGCTCAGATGGATGTGTGACCACTCGAGGATGGACAAGATTAAGAATGAAGAGATCAGAAGTAAGTTGGGAGTGGCTAACATAGGAGACAAACTTCGGGAAACGAGACTTCGTTGGTTTGGTCACGTCCAGAGAAGAAGCCCAGATGCGACAGTTAGGAGGTGTGAACGTTTGGAGTTAGGGGCTTACCGGAGGGGTAGAGGTCGTCCGAAGAAGCGCTGGATGGACAACATTAAGCAAGATATTAACCTGCTAGGAATCTCAGTGGAGCTGGCTCAGTGCAGAGAGAGCTGGAGGGACAAGATCAAGGTGGTGGATAGCCTGTAGCCGGGTTGGTGGAGCAGACTTTTTGTAAGCAGGAGGTTAAAGCCAGGATGTTAGTTTTTTTTTTGTTTTTTTTTTTTGCTAATTTCCTTGCCCTAAGTTTGCTTTAGCTTGAGCTTTTACTTAGAGTGTAGGTGTATAGTTTTCTTTGTGGGCGCTGTTTTGGTTGATGTTTATTTCGGGCGTATTCCATCCAGGTCTGGAATATCCCCATCCTGACCCCCCCATCCCGCTCATGTGGGATCACCTAGGTAAATGTTGTTGTCGTATGTCCTTGAAAGTTGATTGAGGCTGTTGACAGGTGTTTGATCGATAAGGAGATTAAATTCCTGGATAAAAATATATGTCAATGTCATAGACCAATTAGAGGCTAAGTAACCTTCTCATTCTTGATCAGCTATTCAAACTAATTCATTAATACTATAGATGCCGAGATTTTTATCCAAAAACCTAGGTCCCACTAATTAATATGACTGAAATTTGGGAGACAGCTGTTCAAGACTCAAGTAAGCATTAAAAAAGAACAGTATAGAGAACCAATCCAAATCTTTTCAATTCCAAAATGACCACTTCCCTTTTTATGTAGCTACAGCAAAAAAGAAGGCAACTTTAATTTTCTACAACAAGCATTCATAACCACCCACAGCCATGCAAAGCAAGTGCGCTAAACATATCATGTCTATAACAAGCATTAAGAACTGATGCTTTTCTGTGTATACCTCGTGCACTCGTCTGTATAGCAAGTGGCAGCCATACAATTTGATCTATTGGTAGTCCCTACAAGCAGGCAAACACAGCATATGCACTATGCATTACTACAAATAAAAGAACATACCGTTTTATTTTAATCCCTCCATTTACAAATAAACTATTCGTTCAACCATTTATAAAGTGTTAAAATATTTCATTATAGTAAGCTAACAAATTGTAACCGTTTTTTTATAATCAATTAATAAAAATAAATACATCTGTTTATAATCAAACAGTTTAAAAATGACAAATAACTCTTAACAATTTTAAAACATAGATGATAATATTGTCTGAATTTTAGCCGTAGATCTATCAAGCAGTGCAAAAGTATGATTCCCAACATCAAAATCTGGTGTATCTATATATATTTATACAAACCATTCCTATTTCCAAAGAATAACATAATATATGAATTTTGATACTACACATCCTTGTTGAAGGCAATAGCCAAAAAAACTCAACATATTAATTAACTACAACAAACTGCACATGAGCTTAAATCTCAGATAGACAAACAAAACTGAGGTAACTTCTTGTATTGGGTTCTCTCCCTTTGTAGAAACTCTATTCTGATTTTTGCATCGAGATTGAAAGTTTTTTGTAAACTTAACTCTTTGGGAAACTGATTAAGCCCAGTCAGTGTAGCTCACTCTGTGAATGGAACTGAGTCCATGCACAAATGCACCAGTTTACGCTGATATTGGCCAAGCAATTCACCCACTGTAGAGATTTCTTCACTTTCTGCGCTCAAGCCTGGGAAGTTACCACCAAGCCTTTGTTCAGTGGAAGATTCTGAACTTTCTTCTTCCTCGCCATCCCCTAATTTTGCAATCATATCTGCATGGATTTCTCTGCAAGCAGCGACAAATAAGGCTGCAGTGTCTGGCTGATGTGCCAGACGCAGAGCTGCTAGTGCCTCAGGCAAGGCTCCTGCTGCTGTATACAACGTTAGTGCCCTGCACCAGGAAAATGGCTTGCAGAGGTTAGGGCTAGTGTAGGCAATATCAAGTGTATTTGAGAGCTGAAAATTATGATATCAAAATATGTCGAGCCTTTTCCCTCTTCATGTGATTAGATGGGAAAAGTGCAGACTACCTAAGCCGAAGCCTAACCATACAAACTCACTCCTGTTATAATATAACTTTTGTGGGACACTCATCCGACCTTAAAGAGACTTGAATCACACTACACTTGATCTTAATAGCTCGATCACTCAACACACAGTCACTCACTAGCTAGTAGTTCTCACTTACTTGACTTTCTTACTAGCATGATGCCCAACTGCATCACACATTCACACAATTGCCTATTTATACGCTTAAACAAGAGCCTTCTCCACCAACCTACTCATATTCCAAGATTGACATTCAGTTGATGATTCTAGACTAATCTACTTACTTTCCCTTTTTGAAAGAAGACTAATCTACTTACTTAATGAAACTGCTTTTGGCTACTAGTTGGTAGATCTTTCTAGGCTTCATTTTCCTTAAATTTTGGAGGGAACCTAACAAAATATATGCCAGATGAAAAATGTTACAAAGTCCGAGGATATTTTTTAAAAGCATCAATTAAGGCATGCATACTATTCTATATATATATTTATGCAAAAAATAACATGTCGAGACTTTCTTTCTCAATAATGTGCAGGAGGAAGAACTTATTGAGCAACTGAATTGAACTTTCTCTTTTTTTAGCACTACACTGTATTGGACAAAGAACGCAGTATAATACCTCCAGATATCATGTTCATTGTGAAGGACATGATCTGCCCATCTTTGCAAAACCCTGTGCATACACACCACTAAATACATTACAGATCTGAACATGATCAATCTGCTGAACAGAACAGTTTGCCAGAGGATACATAGATTGCAGCACGCATTTGCAAACTACTGATGGGTACCAAGTTGATGCCGGTACCCTAACCAAACCTAGTATGATATAAGTGATAGGTAAAAAAAAGACAAATGGGACAGAAGAAAATACCTTGAATATTGAGGACCAGTTAAATGTGTTGCAGCTAAAGTTGCAGCATCAATCCAGCACCCAGCATCTTGAAGCTGTAGAAAAACAAGTACGTGGGAGTTTATTTCTAGCTACAAAAAGCTGCGTATGGGTGATCTAACAAATTTGGAGTATAATTTAACAATTAATAGCTGCCTAAGTGTCATTGGTAAAACATTATAACCTTAAATTAGAAATTAGAAGAAAACAATTACAGGAATTAATGATAATTAAACTAGACATTTTTTCTTAAATTTCAGCTTTTTCAGAAGTAGATCCATCCTGAGTAACTAACTTAGTAAAAAGTAATATGGGTAGCTTGATTTCATATATCAAGACTTCTAATAAGGAACTCGTTATAATCTCATTTTCAAACTAAACCTACCTGCTAAAACCCAAAATCTGAATTAATATGGGAAAACAGCGTAACCACACAATATTACAATCCCAACCCAAGTTCATATCAAAACAGTTCAAACTGATATAACCACGAACCTCGTTTTCAAACTAACCCTACCTGCTAAAACCCAAAATCTGTATTAAATATCGGAAAACAACTTAGCCTCAAAAATATTACAGCCCCAACGCAAGTTGATATCAAAACAGATTCAAACTGATATCACCACGCATATACTCTAGAAAGTATTCAATAATTTAGATTGTTATAATCCAAAACCCATTGATCAATCCCAAGACCTACCAACCTAACATGTTCGACAATACCAGGGGTTACCAGAACAAGACAAGATTGAATTCATTGAGCTTAACTGATCACAGGTTTTTTATATTGGGAAAACTAGCCACAAACATTAACATTTACATGTCGCAGCATAGTAAGGACAACACACATCATCCATCACATTGGTATCCAAACAGATCAAGTAGAGATTAAAATCATTCATGGATACCAACCACCTGACCCAACTAAACAGATGAAAACCCGACCTAAGCCAGGTGGTAGATGAGAGGTGGGTGGAATGTTAGTGGGAAGAGTAGATGCATGTGAAGGTACATCCAACACACCACCTGATCCCTCACCCATTCAGCCACCTAAATTGTTTCCCATGTTTAAAATGCATATTTATTGATATCCTTACAATAAATTAGTATACTTTGAATGATTTCATAATTCCAACTATTTTATATGTTTTCATAAAATTGATTTTTATAGTGTTCTAGCTTCTTCTTCTTCTTCTTCTTTTGTGCAGTTTTGTAAGTTAGAGAAGCACTTTTACATGCTGCATGTTTAGATCTGAAAACGCAAGCGAAAACACACCCGTTATTTCACTCAACACACCTGAAAACCCAACGGATGGTGTGTGAGTTGGATGAGGGTGATGAGTAAAATAGGTGGGTCAGGTGGAACAATTGACCCCAAGGTTGGGTGATGGAAGCTGCCCATGTACCCATTACCTTACCCATTCTCATCCCCTACTAATAAGTAACCCACCATAAATTGCCACATCTAAACTTCAGAATGCATTTCTTATAACCTTAAAATAGAAAATAAGATAATAAAACCTGCCTGTGAACAGGCTTCCTGATATTTTCCAACACCACAGAGAAGATGAACACCAGAAAGTGACCTGTCAGTCCTAACCATATTAGCTGCAACCACCTGATCACCGTAACAATTTATGTTAGAACCGGGAACGAATGTGTGAAAAAATAGAGGTATGTGATTGTAAATATCTTCATTTTGTACCTTAACAGCAAGTTCATGCAGGGATGTTGACACAGCAGAAGCAAGCGCAACTGCCCGAAGGGCATTTATGAAGAAGTACGAGCTCTCTGGAGGAGTGGATAGCAACAAACTTACTGCAGCTTCCAAGTTTCCAACCGTTATAAGACTGACCATTCAAATAATACGAGATGATCAATAAAGATTTCAAAATCACACAGGTGAATAACAGTACAAAAGAGTCCAACAAGAGGCTAATATGACAAATAAAATGCACATCAGATGAAGCTGCCTTATCAGTAAGCAAATAATAGAGCTTTGACATAAAAGCAAGTCATGGAACTGGTTGACACAATGCCAACATGCAAAACTCAGCTTGATATGAAACCAAAGGCTTTTCACAAAAATAAATAAAAACACAAAGTCATGCCTGAATGGGTTAGAAATTCTGTTTGCTCACATATTAGTATCACGCATATCTTTTTACAGCTTTGTATCTTTAAGCTTTATTAAGAACATTAGAAAACTTCAAGAAATGAAATACAAAAGCAGGTAGAATGTGACACTGCAGTGACTTGCAAAAGGAGGAGATCAAGAATGCTGTCAAGCTAACAAGAGATTGAGAATCTCCAAAGTCCAAACTATAAAACATCACAAGGCAGTGAAAGGCCATAAACTCACTCATGTATACGACTTTGGATGGCATCATCACCCTCTAATTTCTCATGCCAAAGTATGCGTTCATTAGCTGTCTCCCACAACTCTTCTTGCTCGAACGCCATTGATCTATATTGACCAGGACTCTGCTAATCAACCACACAGTTTAAAACCAGACTGTTATGATTGAAAAGAAGGAACTTTCATTCATTGCTCTTTTGATTGAAATATTAAAACCTTTTGAATGTTCAAGACTCAACATAAGTGAAACCAGAATATGACATAATCAAAGACGTACTAATGTTTCTTTGTTGCCTGAGCCTGGCAAGGCTTTGGATTTAATCTTAGCTACTACTGAATGCTCAATTTCAGGGACAGAAATTGATGCAGGTGCTTTTTGAGGAGAATTATTGAGAGCCTTGTTCACCAAATGATTAACAGCACGAGGCAGATTTAGCCAGAATATTGCTTCTGAAGGTTCACCAAACACTATAGCAGCATAGGCAAGTCTCAATGCCAAACTTTGATGACCTACTTTAGCATATAATCTTGCTCTCTCATCATCAAGAATGCACCCTAGAGAAATGAAATACAAAAATAACCAACAGGGAAGGAATGAAATAATATGCTGAAAACACATTAGCAAGAATGCAGCAGAGATGAGAAGAAGGCACCATCTTTTCGATATGGCTCCAAGACTTTGAGCAGCAATTCTGGCACTGCTGGATCACCAACAGGTGGCGTGTCAATCATGTAATTACGGAGGTCTTCGGCAAACGAAGCGCCTCCAGAGATTTGCTGAGACCTACTATCAATAGATGTACCACTTGTGTTGAACCAGGAGGGTTTTACACCTAATTGCAGAATCATCCGCAGTGCCTACACAAAAAGGACAAGAGATTTGGTAAAAGTGGGGACTGGAATGCCAAAACAATGTCTGGATCAATCATATGTCATGGCATCGTCAACAGCTAGACTGTGCAAGGAAGTGAAACTTTCCAAATTGTTATAATGAACTGTTTCTGGACAAAAATAATAATTTTTTTTTTTATTAGATGTATTGAAGAACAAGAATCTTATAAGAAAAGAAAAGTTTTGTAGGAATAAATTACCAAAGCATGTGGTGTAGGAAGTAGCATTGGAACACATAAAGGCATTGGCCTGAATCTCTCTTTGATTGGCCCAGATGGTCCATATGAAACTCTTCTGTCAATGCTGGAAAATAACAAAGAAGTTGAAAGCTATAAATAAAAACACACAGAAGCTGTGGGGGTAGCAACCTATAACACTGAATCTTCTTCAGCAGGGAAGTGAGAAAATAACATCAAGGTGGATGAATAATGAAAACAAAATCCAGCTATTACCATTAGATTATATTTTATACATTGCTAAATAATAAATTAATAATTGTAAGTAAAAACAATATGAATATTCACATACATTCATCTTTAGTTTTTTATTTATGTTCTGAAAGAAAAATGGAATTTGAGCATATAAGGCCATGCATGAGTTGCTTCCATCATATCTTGCAATCCATTAAGTAAGTTCAGATGGGTCATAACTTCAGATGGTGGAAGTTTAACGATGTGACCGTGGACATCATAACGAACCATAATAAGATGATCGAAATTCATGTGAAAACTTTTTCCACACTGGCAATCAAATTTCAGAAGCTTAAAATATTTGATGATATTTAAACAACTCCATAGAGGGATAGCAACTTTTGTTGAGAGGAAAAAGAAAGAATACATACATATTAACCTCCACAAGACGGAAACTACTGTCAGCTCCAGCAAGGCACAATACTAGAGGGTCATTTTTCTCTAATCGGAGGGTCAACCAATCAAGTTCAACAACAAGAGTCCCAGGATATCTGGTTTGTAAAAGGGAATTAGCCAATGGATCTGGTGAATCCTGAAAATTCAGAATATGCAATAGTTAGCAGTAGATTAGATTACATTTTGACATACTGTTTGCCTTTCTTTTTTCTTTTTTCTTTCTTTTTGATATTTTTTTGTTAATGTCAGATGTAAGATCAGCAACTACAGTTTTAAAACAATAAAAAGGCAACTAAGAATTTTTACAGAGAAACCATGACAATGATGGGAAAAAGTCCCTTCTACAACTTTAGTTTTGATTAAAGCTCTCCCAAATGAGAATAACAGATCAAGACAATAAATTAGACCAACAGGAGGGTATAGAAGCATTTAAAGAAAAGAGGATGGTAGGTCAGTGGTCATGCAACGGACAAGAATGCTGTAACCAAACATTCTGATAATAGCCAAAAGAGACAAACTTACAAGATCATATATGGCAAATGTATTATCATAAAACAATACAGTAATGCGTCCTCGACTACGGTCCCCACCAACAACCGGCGAGAACTTGATTCTCCTGATTCCGTCTCTGTGAGTATTAAATGAGGATGAGTGACCAGTAGTCACATCCCACCAGCGCAGGTTCCCTGATCTGTCGCCCATAACCTGAGAAAGAATGCTTAGCTCCACTAGGACAAACACTTACATCTCAAGGAAGAAAACTCACTGACATTACACATACCACATGAGGAAGACGGTAGGCCATGGCTGTTACCAACCCATCAGATGAAGCAAAGGAAGTAGAAGGCCACTTGGGTCTGAAGTCAAGCAATGGAGGTATAACTATTAGTGTGAAAAGGAAGTATTTCCCTAACAAAAGCCGGCAGAAATAATAGCAAATTATAATAAGAACACAAGGGAAAACCACCTAAAATAGATATAATATTTCTGATACTTATACATTAAAACATAATTCTTTTACTTTCTTTCTCCTATAAAAAGCAAACTAACTTTAAGACTATCAGCAGCTAGAAAGTGGGAAAAAGGAAGGCAAAATAAGTGTGTGAGTGGAAGGTGTAATAATGAATGAGAATTGTAAATCGGTCCAGGTTGACAACAAATCTAGGTGTGCACAGCCCCAATGGCAGAGCTTTGGCCAGTAGTTCAAAGACTACAGCAGGCTTGGGAGATGGGGCATAGTGCTGTGGAGGACCTGGATTCAAAGGTAATTGTCGCATTACCATGCAGCAGGATGAAGCACGCACATCTATTATCTATTTATGTTGTAGTAGGATCAATCCTGTAGGGAAGTAATTCAGCTTTTCCTGGGGATGTTACTTTGTAATTCAGCTAAATAAATTGGGAGTTAACCTTACACTCACTAATTCTTGAAAAAACAAAAAGTAAGACAGGAAAAGAAAATTCACTAGCCATCACAATTGCGCAATGTATTGTCACTTTGATGGCCAATTAAATGGTTAAAAATGGCCTTCTATAGCATCTCTACATCCATAGCCATATTAGCTCGTAGCTCATTTCTAACAATACTAAAATGCTCTTCCGAATAGTTACCAGAAGCAGATGGAGGGGAACATATCAAAAAGAAAAGGCAACAGATCTTCAATGAGCAACTATGAGCTTTATAAAAAAAATAGTATTGTTCAAATGCATAACAGTTGAACATGCATCACATCCAAGTACACGTCATAACTTAACAAGAACGCTGCAAGAACAACAAGAACATCAAGAGATATGGTCAGGAGATCTCATATATCTCTTCTAGGTTTTTCATGAAACAGAATATCTTGCGAGAGAAAAATAAAAGGCCGATCTTTTCTTTTTAACATTGCCATGACTAGATTGAAAGAACAACCTTCTAAACCATACAAAGCGAGTAAAATACCAACTAATGTGCTACATGGAGTATATTAAGTACGTAATGTTTAAACATCCCAGTAGAGATAGGATACCTGAAATCCTTCACTCTTCGCCCTTGTACCTCAAAAACTCCAAGTGCACCATTGACTAGCGCAAAGGCAAAACTTTCAGAAGTTTCTTCTTGAGATCCATCAGAACTTCCAACTTCTAAAAATTATAATTGCAAATTTAACTGTAAGTGCAAGTAAACTAAATAGAAAGACCTCTTAGCATGTAAATACAAATGAGATGTACTGGGCTCTGGTGGAGGGGGAGCATGCTTTGGAGATTTTGCCTCAGCTACTGCTCCAACTATACGATCCTTCAAGGAAGCCGATAACTGCCTAGGTACTCCAGTTGGTCGAGGAACTGTAGGCAGTGTCCATTCTAGTACAGTAAATGGAAGTGCTAATGATCTAAGCTACACACAAAAAAGAAGCCGCAAACATCTACATTAAGTGGCTATTGAGAATAGCATGACTTTATTTCGGGAAAAAAGAGAGGAAACAAACAAAGAGCAGGAGTTAGAGATAGCATCCCCACATTAAAAACACGCTATATACAACATAAAGAAAGAAATGGCTTTAGTGCCATCATTATATCAGGTGTCACTCAATAATATAACTGAAGAAGATAATAAGCACAGCATTGAACATATAAATGAAGTATCGCAACAATAACTTTCCTATCAAAGAAGTTTTGGTTCCAACTTGTAACAACATCAGCAAGGATGACGACAAGGACAGGAAACGACTTCTTAGCAAGCTTAAGGCTTCCATATTTGGCAAAAGCTACATATTTTTCGCAAAGTTGACTAGCTATTTCCTTCTCTTAAATAACTTGTTGGAATTGGCTACTTAGGCTCTATTTGGCGTAGGACTCTGTAATATATTTTTTGTTTAGGTTGTATGCTATAAATGATTCTAAACTGCCATATAAAGTAGACTTCCTAGACTACCAAGTGAGACAGATAAACTTGTCCCAAACACCTAGCTTGAAGCACCTAAACCTTGAATATTCCCAAATCTACATTTACTTCTCGCACATGAATGCACTACATGACAACAAGCTTCTTATATGGCAAGCAAAAGATATCTAGCTGTTATTGGCTCTCTATTATGGTGTATTCTTCCAAACGAGAAGATGGCAAAAAATGCTTTTTCCCTCATGAAGCACTTGCCATAATACACACAAAGAACAAGGAAGACGGAGGGAGAATGAGGACTACATCGTCAAATTGACTTGTCAATATCCATATATGCCCGCCGTTAAGTTAAAAAACATATTATACAAATATGGGGATTTTATCACGGAAGTAGACTAAAAATATTAATTTCTTACTTATGCACACACAATTTCACACCAATTTTGTTGCAGTCCGAATTATGATGCCACTTACCATAATTGGATTCTTCGTCATTGCCCACACTTCCACGGGAGCATCACGAAACAATATCAAGAGATATCTGCCAAATTATGGAAATGAAACCATCAACTAGCAATTCAAACCGCTAACCAACTTCAGTAAAATATAAATCCAACAGAAATGCAGATCAGGGAAGTGAATATCTGAAACTATCAGGACTATATATAACCAATAAACACTTTCCATAATTAGAGTAACGTGGCATTTCATGACGGTGCATGCAACCAGTGAGAAATTGTGGCAAGAGCAAACTAAAAATATACAAATGAGCACATGAAGCACCTTCATATCTTCTGTGTGCATAGAAAGACATGTGCTTTAATGGATATAATCAGTCTGACCCTAATCATATAAGATAAAATCCATGTCAACAAATCCAGGCTCATTACAAACCTTCCAGATGAGGAAGCTCTTAAAGCTCGTACAGGGGCACGCTCAGGCTTTTGCATAACACGAAAAGGCCGATTGAGTCCACTTCTAACACAAGTCACAACAAGCTTATTTATGTAGCCTCCAATTTTTTCACTTGCCTAGAGAGAGAACATAGCATAAGAATTTTAATTTTTATATAGCTACATTCAGTTAACCCATGATATTGTTAAAATAAGATGCTCTGGGAGTTCTCACCTGATTGTATGAGAATGAGACCAGCCTAGAATTTCCAAGCCACCTTAAACCCCGTACAGGACTGCTATGAACAGAGAAACAAGCGGCAACAGAATTGGCAGAAACATCAACAAGCTCAATTGTTCCACTCTGAGTACCCAATGCAACCAATGGGACAGCCACTGCAGGATGGTTGCCGCCACCTTTAAACACAGAAAAGTAAACTTTATTCTCTTATCTCCAGCTTTGAGTACGAAAAAGCCATCAGAATTTTAACCCGTAAATCAATATCACATCTCAATAGATAAATGAGAATGTAACTAACGGGCCAAAGTAGCTGTCAGAGAAGGGGATGGCACAGCAAGTGTGGTAACGGTTGAGGAAAGAAGGTGAAGCTGTCCAATCAGAGTTATCTGCAGCAGCAGTCGGACCATATGTGAGCATAAACACCCAAAAATGATGCACGAAGTAAAAAACATTCCTTCTTAAGGAAGCATAGAGCAAATACATAAACAATATAGATTCACTATATCCCTATCATAACATCAAATACCAAGATATTTCTCAACAGAAACCTAGATAAGTGGATCTCTGGGGATAAGTACAGGTAATCCACTTTTTCATAATTATAATCCTGGTGACCTTCATTTCTGAAGGTACTATGTTTAATTCCACATAATATAAATGTCATATTCCAAAAAATGTATCCCATTTGTTCACTAAACATTGTCATTTTACTCTTTGTCACAAAAAGCAGCGCAAATTTTTTCTCAAATCTATATTCATTACCCACCTCATTTCTAGCCAGCAAATAAAGAGAATTTGTATTAATAGAGTCAATCTTTATATTCCAATAACAAACCTCACAACTGGCCTATATATAATCGCCTAAAACTCTAAACTGAAAAACATTTCCTAGCAGGATGAAGGGCTGACATGACAAACTTTTCTAAACAAAGGTAGTAGTTTATATGGACCTTGAAAGTACACATAGCACAGATTAAACTTGAAAAAAAAAGTTTCAAGATACACTATCGACTAATAACTTAGTGATCATAATCCAACCAGTCATATATGTAATAAAGCTACCTTCTCTACAATCCTTTTTCACAGACATCAACATTCATGCAATTTAATGCAAGTAGAAGGCAGATGTAATTGGCTAGAGTCCCTTGGACATAGGATCCGAAGAAACAAGTTCATAGGATATAAATATATTTGTATAGGAGATACATTCATTCAAGCAAACATAAGAATCACAATAGGAGATGTTATAACTTCACCTTAAACAAGAAGTCGTCCTGCATGACACTTAAGCTTGTAGAGTGTGTTCTTCGTTTCACGTACTCCGGTTTTTTAACTGCCGCAGTGCCTCCATCAAAAGCATTATTCTCAGGAATTTTATGCAATGTTGACACAGCCTTAGCATCAGAACCCTTCGTTGATGCTTTTGTGTCCTCGAGATCTTCAGAAGTGAGAAGCCAGTTCCATATCTTCCCATCATCAGAAACAGAGATCAAATGTGTTTTTGAGACAGGAAGTGACGCATCAGAGAAGTCAATAGGTCGGTCCAAGTCTTCTTCGACCAATGATGAAAGAGGTCCAGACATAAAAGATTTGCCGACGTCTTGAAGAGAACAGTCTGATTGATGGAGCAAAGTGGCAAGAACACAAGGAGAAGGGACAGAATTGCCAATTGAGGGCATTATTTCTTGTATTGCACACATCAAATATGCTTGTTCCCCACTACAGTAATCAATAAAGGAAACAACACTCTTAGTGTGTGTCTTATAGAGCATATTAAACAACTCTTATCACCAATAAAAGGGAAATCAAAGGGAGAACTTGTCAACCAGCTATAGACTCTCACCTTTGAAGCAATATCATGAGAAGTTAATTGAAGTCTATAATAAAAAAAAATCAAGAATGTATATGCCCCAGAATTAACGCCAAATGACTGGTTTAACCTTCTTTTACTTGGATCCATCATATCTCAGTATAGATATGTGCAGGCCTTAAACCTCTCTTTCATACCCATATCCCAGCTCTGACATGGACTCATTTGTTCAAAATGCCTAAGACTGTGAAAACAGGCATAACTAAAACTATGGTGGATCTTTGGCCACTCACACCCTCCTCTATCTAGAGAATGGATTATTCTTATCATGTTGCAATGGTTTGACCTAACCTAGAAGGCTAGAATCACAAATGCATAGGATCCTTCCCGCAATGATCACTCAACTATGCTTAGCAGTCCCTGGAAAACTACTCATCCAGGTAGCCTAACTCAATTACTGGTGCAATTCGATTTAATTACATACAAGGAAACAAAATTATCAAGTTCCTGATTCAAACACCAGC
Source organism: Polygonum aviculare (assembly GCA_934048045.1). NCBI lineage: Eukaryota > Viridiplantae > Streptophyta > Magnoliopsida > Caryophyllales > Polygonaceae > Polygonum > Polygonum aviculare. Next base: position 19,669,555 of record OW204031.1, read on the forward strand.
AGGAATGCGAGCAGAGAAGAAGATTCCAAACAGATACAAATACAAATCGCTTACTCTTTGCGCTTCCAGGTGCTGACTCGTCCGTCCAAATGCACACAGTACAAGAGCTCGCCATTCGGATCGGGCATGACATCGGTGAACTTGCCGCCCCTAGGCAAAGCCACCGACATGAGAGCGGTCTCGTATTGGAGGTCATAGACGACCAGCTCCCTGGGAAAAGTGACAAAGAGAATATGCCTCCAGAGGCGAGAGAAGGCGCATCTGGCCATGTAGGTCGGGAAAACCGCGGAGGCAGGCGAGGTGGTGGAGGATCCGCCGATATCCCGCTCGAGCTTGGCGAGCTCGGTGGAATCGGTCCGGATCATGAGCTCCTGAAGGACGACGTCCTCCTTGCGATCGCCGGAGACCTTGACGGAGAGGAGGAAGCCCTTGAGACCTAAGACAACGAAACTGCGGGCGTCGAAGGGATCGCGGCGGGCGCAGGAGAGGAACTCGGGGGAGTAGTCGATGCGGAAGAAGCAGCGGCCGGAGGAGGCGCTGTAGAGGGAGAGGATGGAGGGGCCGGAGATGGCGGCGAGCACCCAAGCATCGATGCCGGTCTGGATCCAGCACATGTCCTGGACGCCCTGGCGGGAGGAGGCGTCGGAGTCGTACCAGAGGAAGGGGGAGCGGGAGCGGACGTCGAGGACGCAGATGCGGCCCTGGCGGTCGCCGGCGGCCAGCCAGAGGTGGCGGGAGGAGGACTCGAGAGAGAGGATGTCGGTGTGGCGGAGGGTGATGGGGGCCCAGCGGACCGAGGTCACGAAGGGGGAGAGCGAGTGGGCGTCAGAGGAGGGAGGGGGCAGGGGGATCACCGTCACCAGCTGCATTGAGCGCGTGTCCACCACCGCCACGGAGCCGCCCGAGGCGTAGGCCAGGAGCCCCGCCGGGCTTACGTCCGCCGCTCCCCCGTTGTTGCGATTGGGCGGGCCCGGGAGCATGCAGTCCCACGACGACGGGCTCTCCGGCCCGGGAGGCCCTGGGGTCGCCCCCGAGCTGCCTTGATTCGAGGACATGATCCCTTGTTCGTTTCTCTGATGAGTTTTGAGGGGAGGCCCGGGGTATGTATATGAACAAATTATGGACACTTTTGTTTTGTTGATCCAAACGGTTTCTTCAGTTGACTGTATCTACGTTTTGAGATTTGCTTTCGTGATGCAACGTGCTATTAACATATGCTTATTGGCATTTGAGGCATTTCTATTTATATTTTTTATTCAAAAAAGTTACAGGTTAATTAGAGCAAAATTAATGGTAGACCAATGGCCACCAAATTATAAAAATGTATATTCATCGCATTATTAAATTTGATTAATTGAAAATGAAGAAAAAAAGAGCACTATTTACAAGCAAAGACCAAAATAAAATTTGGCCATACCCAAGACCAAACTAACCTACTATTCATTCTACTTTCCCTCGTTTTATTATTTTTTAATACTTCTCTCTCCGTAAGGCAAAAATTTGGCCTACCATTACCAATACTCGAGGGACAAATATATCTTTCACATTTATATTTTTCAAGGCCATGATTCCCTAGCAACGAGGACATTGGGTCGGTTGATATTTTTCCCTCCATATAAGAATGCACATAAGAATGGACATCAAACTTATGAAGGCAATGGTTGTAAGTAGCTAGACGTGTGGGTCTGGTTCTGGTGGAACCAGAACCGTTATCGGTTTAAATCTGAGGGCGATTCAGGCTCTATTACGTCAAATTTTAGAAACCGTAGTTTTTCAATTTTGAGCCACCAGTTCCTACATTTTAAAAATAAATATGCATAAATTAAGCCAAAATTGGAAAAAATTAATAGAAGTCAAGCTCTAAAAATTTATATATAGAAAACGGAATCAAATTTATACGTCAAGGGAAGTCAAAATTCATTTTGACAAAGATGTAAAAATAGGCAATTTTTATTTTTTTTGTACAGCTCCGTTCTAGGTTTCGTTGAACAAAGAACCACCTGTTCTGAAATCGAACCCACCATTAGTTGCAACACAGAAACTCTAAAATTCTTGGTCATGTCTAGTTGAGTTATAACACCTCTAGCTCTAAGAGAGAAAGTCTAAAAATATCATATTTTTGCTCCTTCATTTGCTTTCTCTTTTACTATGTGAAGTTTTTTTTAATAATAATTAGCTAAAATATAAATTTTTAATTTGCTCCTTCATTTGCCTTCTTTTTTACTAGGTGATTTTTTTTTAATAATAATTAGCTAGTGTGTAAGCCCGCCCTTGCCCAAATTTAGTTAATTGAATGAAACTAAAACAATATAAACCTGTGATTATATCTAATTGTGCTATCTTGGATAAAATTGTAATTTATTAACTAGTACAAATCTCGTACCATGTAGCGTAATCTTAATATAAATCGGCTTTAATCAATCCGAGATTGAATTTTAACTAGAGCCGACTGGATTGAAATAATTGATATGTCGAATATCTTAATAAATTATTTTTTTCAAGAACTGTCAATTTTATTAAACTATTTTATAAAGTTAATTAACGAAGAAACTATTTTTATTAGATAATATATTTTTATGTTTTATCTGTAAATAAATAAATTCAATCAACTTGATTGGGATTATTATGTAAGATTGGGTTTCCAAGTAATATTTATTTAAATATTTTATTTTTTATAAATTTATTAAGTTTTTTATATTTAATTCATTCAATTGATGTTTTATCTATAAATATCTACATTTATTATTTATTATAGATACAATACAATGCAATCACTTGAATTATGGAATCCCTTATTTTAACTAATAATCTAGAATCTCCATAAAAATGATCAAAAATCTCTTTACATAAAATTAAAAATAATATAATTTTTTATTGAAATTTTTTATATTTTAACTAATAATCTTGAATTATGGAATTTTTATTTTTTATTTAAAAATAATATTGGGTTTCCCGACCCGGATGGAATGCGCCTAATAAAATCTAAGAAACTGAACCAACCAACTCGAAGGGTCGGCACAAGAGCCCAACCACACAGAACGAAATCAATATGCGATCACATGACCACTAAGGAAAGTCGACTCCACCAACCAAGCGGCTATCTGTTTACCACTCTGATCTTCTCCCTCCGACACTTCCTGCATTGTGCTAGGTCCACTATAATCCCTAGCAAGCTGATAACTAGCTTTATGTTGTCCATCCATCGTTTCTTCGGACGGCCCCTATCCCTTCGACATGGCCCTAAATCCAACCACTCACACCTCCTAACTGTAGCATTTGGACTCCACCTCTGAACATGGCCAAGCGACCGAAGTCTCACCTCCCGAAGTTTGTGTCCTATGCTAGCCACTCTTATCTTGTTCCTGGCGTTTCGTTTCTGATTGTGTCCATCCTCGTGTGGTCGCACATCCATCTAAGCATTCTCATCTCTACAACTGCCAGTTTCTGCTGTTGAGCCTTCGTCGTCGGCCAACATTATGCTCCATAAAGGATCGTCGGTCCTTTTGAATCTAAGACCTAGCTAACATCTTCGGCAATGCTTCCGTCGCTTTGCAAAACTGATCCTAGATATCAAAAGTTATCCTTCTTCGCAAAGACCTCACTTTCCAGTTGCAATTCACTCCTCGGTTCATTATCCTGACCGAAAATGAGCTCGACTTATTCCGTCTTGGACCGACTCAGTCTAAACCCCTTAGATTCTAACCTCTCCCTACACACTTCCAATTTTTTATTAACCTCAGTTCCAGAATCCTCCACCCGGACAATATCATCTGCGAATAACATACACCTCAAAACCTCTCCTTGGATTTCCCTTGTCAATACATCCAACACTAGCGTGAATAGAAAGGAACTCAAAGTTGATCCTTGAAGTAGACTCATATCCACCTCGAAATACTCTATATCCCCTCCTTGAGTACAGACACTCGTCCTTGACCCCTCCTTATATTCATGAATTTCAAAAGTAACAATAAATACTTATTTAATAATCTATATAGCAAATAAAACATCGTACATATAAATATTTATTATAATCATGCATATAATGTATTAAAATCATGCATATAATGTGTTATAACCACATATATAAATAACGTAGTTTTACTCCCTATAATTTCAAGATTCTGTGTTTTTTTTCTTTTCTCCTATCATTCGGTGATTAAATCTGGTTCATTCATTTTTTTTAGATGCAACTCCCTATATTTGCTCACATCGTAACATTATAATAGTTATTTTATTAGAACCTAACTCTATTTTTAAAAATACTTTGTATGTAAATAGGTTCATATTCGAACCTATCGAGTTTAGATTATACGTTATTGAGTCAAAGGCGGGGTCGAGTCAAAACTCGATTTTAGATAAGTTAAGTTGAGTTTATATTCACATCACCTCTACATGGTCTAAGATTTTTACTAGTTAACATAATTTAAAATAAAGTCTAATTCAACTTGTTCATTAATTTTAGGTGTTGCTCTAAAAAATGCAAGACGGTCTCTAGACGGAGAAGGACCATCTAGCGCCTAGACGGACACGTTTACACCGCTTAGACAGGTTGTAAGGCTAAGCAGATGGGAACTGCCTAACTCCTAGAAGAAATTTCTAAGACACTGATGTTAGGGATGGATACAACTTATTTTCCCTTTTCACTGAGTCCTAACTCATCCTTATACCTTATGTGATCTTGTAGTTTCCAAAATTTTAACCTAACAATTAACAGAACGTATAAGATCAACTAAGCGTGAAACATACCCACACAACAATATATTAGACTTACAACCTTCTTTTGAATAAAATATTAGACTTACACATTGAAATAACAAAAATTGGATTGATATGCTCAAACTAGAATAAGAAAACGAAGATGTCTAAAAGTGTCTAACATAAACTTCTCCTACAAATACAAAAAAAATAAAAGAACCATCTCAAAAAGATTAAAATGATTTCAACCAAAATAAAAGATTAAAATGATGGCCGACTCGTAACGCCCATTGACTAATCCTTACAATAACAAAACTGCAAGCACGTGTAGTAGAGGCAACACGAAGCCAGCCCCACCACCCGCTCCAGCGGATGTAGGCGACGGAGGCGGGGTGGCAGCAGCGGACTCATTTGTAGATGCGGCGGTGGTAGGCGGAGGGGCAGCTTCGGCGGCCGGCACAACGGCAGAATGATTGGACGGCGGGGCAGCTGATGGCAAAGGGGAGGCCCCGCCGGCTCCGGCAACGGTGATGGCCAACTTTTGGCCATATTTACAATGTCCGGGCATATTACATATGTAAAAATGGTCGCCGGGAGTTTTGAGTGTGACACTGACAGGGCCTTCGTTTACGGTCGAAATGGGCGAGCTCCCATCGCAATTCTCGAACTTCGACTTCGACACCTCCGTCACCGAATGCCCTCCCCGGAATTGGAAAACTACACATGCACACCACCGTAGTTTTTTATCGTTAGGATCTCATCCGTAAGGATGCTCTAGGATAATTTTTTTCTTATTGGTTACCCTAACTACGTACTTACCAAGAACATCGCCCACTTGGAAGGTTTGGTGGGCCGCCCATTTGGAGTAGGTTGCTCCATCGACGACCGGCGTTGTCCATCCAGCGTCACCGCCGACAATGTGTGACGTGGCAGTTGATGAAGATATTTGAATCAATAATAATAATAAAAGCAGACCTAAACACGACGTTAGCGTTCCCATGTTGATTCGATGGAGGTCCAGATGACCAATTTGTATGACAGTTTACCCCCTTTGCGGGTTTGTACGTAGCAATTCGTTTGCTTTGATTTGGATTTTGGAATCGTAATGTTGCAGAGGTCATTGAAGGAAAATAATAATGATCGGTTTGTATTTGTAGTATCAATATATAGTTGGTATTTTTAGTAAGGATAGGAGATCCTCCCATTTCAAAACAAATAAGAGGAGATGATAAGGGCGGATATATAGTATTAACACGTCTCTAATGAGAGAGGCGGTCACCTTGATGACTTGGAGAGCTCCTTTAATTATTGATGGTGGTTATGCAATCTCAGATTAATTCTACCAAATTCTTTTGGGGTGATCATTAAAATTTGGGTATTCATATATCATCACTCAAAATAAAAAGAAAATAAAACACTAGGTAGGATCTCATATTATCGTGCCCACAAGCATATATACCATCCTCAATAGCCTCGTGGCTTTACTGATCGACTCGAAACTCAGTGTAGGAGATAATAATGCAACACCAATCGAGAAAGCTGTACTTCGGTGGGTGGTGATGAATTATTTCGCTTTATGTTCTTACGTTAGAGTGATGAAGAGTAGCTTCATAAATGTGTCCATTTATGTATTTCTATTCCATAAGTGAAGGGTAGCTTCACATGTGTGTTAGTTTATGCTTTTCAATACCGAAACTGAAGGTAGGTTCACGATTAGGTTTTTCGATTCCTTAAGTGAAGAGTGTACGCTCAGATGGCCCTATCAATCAGGCCTGATCCAAGTCCATAGTGTTTGCCACTTTCTCCTTTGTGGCACGCTCCATAGCTAGCTTGGGGTCCATGTAACCTCTATCAAACATTGTGTGCCTATTGCCCATCAGGTGTTCCCCTTCCAAGCTCATGCACAACTCTTTAGGCGTGCTTGTGCTCCATCCCAGTGCCTACGTACGCCAGTGCCCACACCTCGGGCAACTTAAGGTTCTCTAACCCTTGGAGCGCCCACTCATTTGACAAAGGCAAGTCCTCATCAAATTCATATCTATTTTATTTGCCTATTTTAATATGTCCTTAAGACATTTCTATCTATATCGCCTTGCTAAATTGGTTATTTTGGGCGTATCTCTTCTCTTGTGTTAGGTTAGGTCTTACGCTTGCCTATATATATTGACCAACCTCTATATTAAACTCTTTATATAAAGTTTTTGATTTGAATTAAAGTTGAGACAAAAGAATTTCCTTATTGTTTAAGTCTTGTGCGTCCATTGTTATCATTTCGTGTTCTTGTTTGAGTTTCTAGTCATTTCATCACGTTGAGTTGATTATTGCCTAAGCCATCACATTGGAGTTCATCTATCAACATTCCAACCTCCATTTCAGTTGCTTACGTCATTGCTCTTGTGAGATCCCGTACACACAATCTGGATCGAGGCATACTGAGGCCATTGCTTAATCTATAGGCAAGGTCCCATCAGTAAGTTTCTTCGAACTTGTTTGTTCAATGTCAATCACACAATTTTCTTCTTCCCATTCCTTATTCTTGTAGCCATAGAATTCTCATCGTGTGTTCTAGGATCCAACTTGTCTTTAGTTTATAAAATTAAAAAATAAATTCAGCTTGACCATTGAGATTTGCATGATATTGATTTTTGATATTTCAATATTGGATTGATTGATTATGTCTCACTTTTCTTACATGATTTATGCCATCCATTGCATCTTCACAAACATATATAGCGCATATCTTGCCTTATTACCACATTCATTTCGTTTGGAAAATTTGGAAGAGGATAAAATCCATTCCAGTCTTACTTTCTTGCTTGGGTACGATTCACTACTTTCGAAAGTGTGGGTATAGAAGCAGAAGAAGGATCGCTCTAGCTAAGGGCGTGCAATGTAAGGTTGTCATTATGTGGTTCGTTGGCAGATATGTCACCGCGCACAATGGAAGAGTTGAAGTCGAACTCGTAAAGACTTGCTTATGGATATTGTGTAATTTTTGTAAAAGAAACAAAGCTCAAGTTCGATAAGCTAGAGGCACATGAAACCGAGCTTATTCTACTCGATAAACGCGGAAAGCTCTACAGGATAGATGGAACCAATGACATTTCTCACAGGTAGGATGTGCGATACCAAGTAGCAACCAAACTTACACAAGTAGGCTGAGCAAGCAATCTCACAGGAAACAGAAATAGCTAGATACTAGATAGATAGATAGATAGAAACTAGTTTTAAGTGTGGAGCCAGAGGCGGTCGTGAAGCCTTTCTTCACCGGCACCAAACATCTCATCGACTCCTTCGCCTTCACGGTAGAAATGGAAAGTAGGAGTATACCTTATGTGCTGAGTGGTTTCGGGGCAGTTGTCAATATCAGCATAGATGAACCTCATCTTTGGGAATTCATTGCTCATCCGCCCAAATGCAGGCAGGATTTGGCTGCACACGCCACACCTGAGAGTTCATCACATAATTGCAAACACTCAGCTGAAAGGCACCCCTTCCTTGGAGTTGTTAGAAGAATAGCATCGATAGCGCCTTACCATGAGGCACCATAGTTGATAACAGCCTGCACCAATTGCAACCCAAATTTATGGATTTTAGACGAATGTAGAAGCCCCAATTGGTCCAAAGCGACCAAGGAAGAGACGAATTAAGGCACTTACGGGTTGTTTGGAAGACCTAACTTGGAGCAGAAAGTCCTGCAAAGATTGGTCAGAGGACGCAGTCCGCATGTTTCCACTCGCTTTCAGCTTACCTTGTTTACTTTCCCCGTCCATTTCCTTGTGAATTGGTGTTGATAAAGAAGTAATTGTGGCGGGTGGGGAGCGACCTAGAGAGAATGATCCCGGCGCAGCCTGCAGATGATCCCAAGACGGGGTTAGGGTTCAGCAGCCGGTGATCGAGAGAGAGTGGCGATTGAGACTCCGAGCCAGAGACTCCAACGCCTGGCCTGGGCTTCAGATGATAGGGGATTCAGAGAGTGGAGACTGAGGCGCAGAGCCTGAGATTAGAGCCAGGGATTCCAAAGCCTGACCTGGGGTTCTCGTCGGGCGAAATCATGAATTCAAGCTCAATCTAGATGTTTGCAGTTTATTAAGTCCCTATCTCATTTCTAGCCCATGAATACAGAATATACATATAGTATTGTAGTGCAGAGTTGATTATATCACCTCACACTTGCAAAACAAAATCACTCGAGGAGTATTTTACATCAAATCATAGCTATTAAGTAAACTGTTTCACAAAAGGTAGCTGTTTCACCTCCATTTCATAGAACGGCAATGGTTTATTTGCCTTTAGCTGGGTGTGCATCGAAAGAAATAGCAAACAAGAATGCAGAGAACTAAGAGAAGTACGCTATAGATGATACGATACTGAGTCAAACTCGAATAGATGAAATTGAAGTATGGATTAACATTAAATTTCACCAATCTCTAATAATTTTGCGTTTTCCCCAAATTATAACCTCAGATTCAAAAACAATCCAAATTGAAACCCTAATATGTAGAAATTGGGAAGGGTCTTGCAATTGAGCTTACAAATCACGAATTGGGGTGGAAATTGTGTTGTGGAAGCCGCCTCTTGAGTCGTCTTGTTCGTCACCTCGCCTGATCGGTCCGGTCGTCGTCGTAGTTCGCTCGCCTTCGTCGCTGGTGGATGTAGCAGCCCTGCAACCGTCGTTCTTCGTCGTCGCCGCTGTGGATGTAGCAGCCCCCGCCCCGCCGCCGTGGATGCTACTCGACGATGTCGCCCGGCGAGAATCCTTCGTGTTTCTCTGTTCGTGATTCTCCGTTCTCCACTTCTCCTCTCACAAGCACGTCAGCACGTGTTTGTTCCTTTTCAAATTTTTTTCTTAATTTGTTATTTAATTTTTTGGGAAATTACTTTTGATACCCATATAGTTTTGACAATTTCTTTTGGTGTCCTAGGAAAATAGTTATTTCTTTTGGTAACCCAATGGTTTATGCATTTTTCTTTTTTTAACCAAAACTCTATTTAAATCCATTTTTTATCCAAAAAAAATAATTTTCATTTAAAATTTAAATACAAACGGATTTTATATGAAAGTATTTGAATATTTTAAATTTAAATAAAAATATTTTCCATCAAAAAAAAATTAAATTGTGAAATTTGAATATTTAAAACTAATGAGTTTTGGGATTTGTAATTTATTAATATCACATATACACGTTATCAAAAATATATTGAGAATGGTCCAAAAATATTGTATCATTCAAATAAATCTCATAATAAACAAATTAAATAAAATGATACAAGATTTTATATCAAACTATTTTTTGAATAACTTTATATAAAATTTAAACTAAATTTTTAGTTAAATCAAATTCGTGCCTTCAAAGCACGGGACTAATACTAGTAATACACTAACAGGAGAGAACAGATGGATAAATATGAGGTGATTTAGAGCGTTTGATAATGGTAAATTCACTAATGTAGTTAATAGAGAGACAAGAGGATAAAAAGGGAATAGTTTAGAGAATTGGATACGGATAATGTGATGAATTTATTTATTTGTTTAAATGAATAGATTGTAAATGTAAATAACTTTTTAGAACATGCGAAAAAGAAATGTCCCTTATATTATAGGATAAGAGTGTGGTTTCGGTCATATATTGGCTTCGAAGAATAGAGGGCCGACAAATAATATTGATTTGTGGAAAATAAGATAATAAGTGACGGTGACACAAACAGTAATTTTTGTTAAATTTTAACAAAAAATATCCCCAAAGCCAATTTATTCCAATTTTGAGAAAGTGACAACTCAATTAAAAAAACCAAACCTGCAACCTTACTCCTCAATTTCACACATCCGATTGGACCGAATATGTGATTCAGATCCAAAGGGAGAAAAGACATTCATATCTTATGTAATTCTTCATCGATCATTTAAATATATGTTTATGTACGAGTAAAAAATTAATATATAAATAAAAGAGAAAGATTCATGTAAAAATGATTCTTGAGGTAGGAAATAGGAATAAATGTGGTGCGTTTGATTAACCCGTATCCCACGGCCGATATACGGCCATCCCTTCCCCAACAAAACATAACGCTTACTATATTAAAAAAAAAAAGCCCTGTCACCCCAAAACTCAATCTCTCTCTCTATCTCCTCTCCCTCTTCCTCCACCGCCTCCGGAAACCCCTTCCTCAGCCACAAGCCGCCGACCCCCCTCCTCTCCGCTCTCCGGCGTCGGGGCCTCGATTTCCGGCACGAATTCCGGTGGCAGAATCGGAGGAGCTTCTCGATCTACTTTGTCTTGGAGGAGAAGAAACTCGGTTCGATCTGGATCGCTTGTGAGATCGATGCGCAATGTCCAGATCCGTCTTTGGAAACGACTAGATCCAGCTGGATCTGGTTCTGATTTCGGTAGTAGAACTCGTTCATGAGCTTCCGACCTCGCATCCATGGCGGAAACCCTAGGTTCCGTTTCCGCACTTTCCGGATCTTGGAGTAAGTGATGGAGGTCTCGATGTACTTGATTACGGCGAGCGAGTTGCTGATCATCCGCGAGATCGGAGCGAGCTCAATCTGGATCCGCTCCCTGGCGCCGGATTTGGACGATTCGAGGTTTGAAAATCCGTCGATGCAGGTGTTCTCGTTCGTCATGGCGGCGCTCAGGAGCGTCTTGAGGTTTCCGAACGAGTCAGATCCGGAGGAGTGGAGATCGGAAATCGATTGGTTGAGCTCGTAGTAGGAGTGGAGGACTTGAATCTGCCGCCTGAGTTGATGAAAGGATTTCTGATGATGCTCTCCTTTCCCGGCTCCATCGGAGAGTTCTCGCTCGGCGGATTCCCCTGCCTCATCGGAGACCTCGCCACAGTTGCTTCGGCGTTTCCGGCGTTGCTCTCAAGCTCTACACTTTGTACACTCAACTTCGCTAAAGCTACGCCTCGCTTCTCAGCATCGCTTCGCCTCCTGCTCTCGGATCCGGAAGCCGACAGCAGACGCCGTCACCGTACACACGCCACGTCTACTGATTCTGAAAAGGCGGCACCGGATGATAAGGTCCGTCCCTCTCTTCTCGCATCTTTGCATCGTTGTTCTTGAGCTTCATGTTTGATTAATTTGTGTTATGTGGAGAATTAGGCTCCTATTGGTTTCAATTTGAGAATTAGGTTCCTATTTGTTAATTTTCGTAGCCAAATTTCCACTGAGCTCTATGGCCTTCTCGGTGTAAGAAGGAGGCAGAATCTCATGGCGTTCCAAGCGGTCGACGATACAAATAAGTGCAATGATTGCAAAATTGGGATGACACAACTCTAGTAACCTGTAAATGGAGATGGACCAACTTCGTAGCAACAGATATGTACTATTTTGTATGGCTGTGACTTTAAGTGGCATACTTTGAGTGGCATACTGAGTTGTAATCTTCTTCTTTGCGCGTTTATTTGCTTAGCATCTCTCTCCTATCAAAAATCCACATAATGAATTTTGTTTCCTGCAAAACTTAATTGTTTCTGAAGTCCAGCTTGTTTCTTTTTCTTTTTTTTTGGTTGAAAGTCCAGCTTGTTTCTGAAGATAATAGCAATACAGAATGATACATAACATAATTTCTGATTTACAACTAACGTAGATGTATCCAATGAATTAAAAAAAATTAATAGCATGGGGATGGCATTGTTTATGGAGATTTGGTATGAACAAAAGCAAGGTTAGTGGGCCTGCATATTCCAGTGGCTAGTGCCTAATGCTCCCACTTAAGGCCGGCACTTTCACAAATAAACATACTTACGAAAGATGATACATCTGATGTTATTTTTTATGATCAAAGCTCAATATTTTTTAATTTGATGTCAAAGCTCATATTTCAATACTTTACCATAGAGTTGAAAAAATTGACCATAGGGTTGAACAAATGAGAACAAATTGACCATAGAATTCAACACATTGATAATAGAGTTGAACAAATATTAATGAACAAATTGACCATAGAGTTGCACAAATTTGACCATTGACTTGCACAAATTTGACCATTGAGTTGCACAAATATTGATGAACAAATTGACCATAGAATTCAACACATTGACAATAAAGTTGAACAAATATGAATGAACAAATTGACCATAGAGTTGTACGAATTTGACCATTGAGTTGCACAAATTTGACCATTGAGTTGCACACATTTGACCATTGATTTGCACAAATTTTGATGATTTGACCATAGAGTTATACAAATTTGACCATTGAGTTGCACAAATTTGACCATTGAGTTGCACAAATTTGACCATTGAGTTGCACAAATTTGACCATTGAGTTGCACAAATATTGATGAACAAATTGACCATAGAATTCAACACATTGGCAATAGAGTTGAACAAATATGAATGAACAAATTGACCATAGAGTTGTACAAATTTGACCATTGAATTGCATAAATTTGACCATTGAGTTGCACAAATTTGACCATTGACTTGCACAAATTTGACCATTGAGTTGCACAAATATTGATGAACAAATTGACCATAGAATTCAACACATTGGCAATTGAGTTGAACAAATATGAATGAACAAATTGACCATAGAGTTGAACAAATTTGACCATTGAGTTGCACAAACTTGACCATTGAGTTGCACAAATTTGACCATTGAGTTGCACAAATATTGATGAACAAATTGACCATAGAATTCACACACATTGGCAATAGAGTTGAACAAATATTAATGAGCAAATTGACCATAGAGTTGTACAAATTTGACCATTGAGTTGAACAAATATTGATGAACAAATTGACCATAGAGTTGAACAAATTGGCAATAGAGTTGCACAAATTGCCAAAGCGAAACAAACTATACGAACTTCGACTGCTATAAAATATGAAATGAATGCGAAATTGATCATAGAGTTGCACAAATAAGCAATAGAGTTGAACAAATATGACTGCACAAATCGGCCATAGAGTTGCACAAATCGGCTATAGAGTTGCACAAATACGGTTGCACAAATTGGCCATAGAGTTGCACAAAGTCTGGACGCCCGTGCCGTTTTCCGAAAAATACGCCCGTGCCATTTTTTTTCCTTTTTTTTTTCTTGAGCACTTGATCTCTCCTCATCCAATGACTATGATTCATTCCTATTTCCTACCATAATAATCATTCCTACAGGATCCGGACCCTAAATAAAATATATTTTTATATAAATATTTGATGTTATAATAATTATGCTATTTTATAATCCAAAAAATAAATATCGTTTAAAACAAAGTACACACATGGTATTAATTGTAATAAAATGTGCAAAGAAAATAAGTATTTTTCCATCAAGTGTTTGATAATGATGTATTTCCTTACATATGTAATATGTTGGAATTTTGATCAGACTAATTAATTTATTTTTATTCGATAATATTATTTTTATATAGAAGTCTACACATATATGCAAAATAATGAATAGATTCCTTTATTTATAATAAAGATGTTATTGATCATATATGGTATATAATCAACTAAATCACCTTATATTTAGACACGATAAGTCAATAATCAACTAAATACAACAGGCTTTTATATTTTTAGTAAAGTTTTTATGTATATATATACATAAATAAAAAAATTATGAAAAGATAGATAGGGAAAAGATCGATAGTTAATTAGTTAGGCCCCATTTGGTTTGATTCCCTGGGAATGAGGAATGAGAATCACGAATGAATGATTCCATTATGTCGTTTGGCAGAGATAATTCTGGAATCGATTTCATTCCCATGAATGACTCATTCCAAGGTTGCAAGCTAATTTGATTCCAGTCGAAAATGGCAGGTATCATCCATTCCAAGAATTATGATTGCTCGTCTTGAATCCAAAAACTCCAGAACCTTAAATTATAATTTCTAAAAGTTATAAAATCTTAAAATCATAATTAAGAACCCTAAATTTTAAGAATTTTAAACCATAATTATTATGAATGGTTCATTCCGACAACATACCAAACAACATGTCTCTGGAATGTTTCATTCCTATTCCTGATTCCATTTCGATTCCTGATTTCAATCCGATTCCGACAGTGTTACCAAACGAGGCCTTACATATATAAAAATAGGAAACCAAATTTATATAGTACATTTGATTTTGTAAATAATTTTAACATACATGGTAAAGAAAATTTTATCGTGAAAAGATCGGCTTTTATAATATATATTGATTCATAAAAAAAAAAAAAGAATAACACATCCGTACAAGGTGTGGGTCATTTGTTAGTAATAACCTAAGCTATTCATTTATAATAATGTCTAACTAATCCAACCTAAAATACTAAAACTCGACCTAGGCCTAAAATGATAGAATTATTCCAAGTTGTTTGGCTTTCCTTACTCCATCTCGTAGACCAAGGGCTTCGGTTATTAGAATTGAGTTATGTCCATACTTCATAGCCTCCATGCTAATCACTTCTGCTTTATTGTTTATTAGAACAAATCCTGATGAGGTTGACTTATCGTTCAGTTTCGAACCATCAAAGTTAAGTTTGATGAATTCATTTTCTGGTTTTTCCCATGTTGCGTTTTGATTTTTCCGTTTTGGCTTGCTCAAATTTCTTAGCTCAGTTTCATTGTCTTCCGTATATTTCTTTGACCTTTTCCAGTTAATAGTTTAATTTCGGATATATTGGGTCATGTCTGTGGTTGCATTATCAAGATCTTGTTCGAACACCTTTAATTTCCTTTGATGCCACAAGCACCACCATACACTAGCGAGCTCCGTGAACATTTTTGTACCTATCAATTGGTGTATATTTGTTATTATATATATTTCTGAGTGTTTTGTCTATAGTAATAGATTTTGTATTGTTTCTGCTATTATTGGGTTAATTTGTTGGGTAATACACTATGTGTGTGGGCAATCCACGAACAAATGCCCGATCTCTTCATTTGCTCTATTGCACAATATGCAAGCATAAGGAACTGCCACACATTTTGCTCGTGACCTATCCTTAGTCAATAGACCATTCATGTCTATTTTCCAAAGAAAGTTCTTAACTTTTGGGAATGTGTCTAAATTCTAAATCCAACTATTTTGGCTCGGGTTATGTGTGTCTGTTTTGGCTACTAGATTAACGGATGATGTTGTCGAAAACCAGCCGTTTTTACTTGGAGCCCAATATAGGCGGTCACGTAAGAGATTTTCTGGTATTTGAATTGCAGTGATTTTGTCTACTGCATTCCGTGGTAGCGATCGGGTGAGCTCTTCACTATTCCAATTCTTCTCATCGATTACAAATATTTCCTGAATTGATTATACCATCCGAATTTAGTGCATGATTTTTCAATGGTTCATTGATTGCCCAATTGTCCGTCCAGAAGTTTTCTTCATCGCCCACTTGCCAAATCACCCCTTCAAAGAACTCAGATCTTAGTTTCATTAGTTGTGACCATTGCCATGACGTGTTCGCTTGCTTCTTAAATGTGAAGATGATATCGTCTTTGAGGTACTTTTCTGTGACCATTCGCACCCATATGTTGTTCGAGTCCACGATTATTTTCCAAAGCAACTTCATATGAAACGCTATGTTCATGTGTTCTGATTTTCTTATTCCCATGCTGCCAAGTTCTTTTTACTTGCATACTATGTCCCATGTGATTAGGGGTTAGTAGTTTTGGTCCTTGTTCCATGGAAAGCAACGATTTATTTGGTCTAACTCATTGTGGATGCTAGTGGGCAGCATAAAGCTTTGCATCACGTAACTTGGTTTCGCTGTCAAGTTCGATCAGATCAAGGTAGAGCGCCCCTCTTGAGAGAGGCTAACTGTTTGCTTTCCATTTGATTAGTTGCGCTTTTCTATTACATACAACATCCCTAAAAGTTTCGTTACTAACTTTGTCATTGATCGTAGCCTAAGTTTCAGTCAGCCTAGGCATTTATCGAGGACAACCTAGCCTATAATATACGTTGTTGGTTTTGTCGTGGATATGTTTAATTATGCACGTAAGTGGGTTAGTATAGTAGCTTTTAGGTAAGGGTTGTGTCATAAGCAACTTGTACCCATATGAGTGGACATTTTTCTCTTGGAGAGTTGCCGTATTAATCAATTTTGTACAAGGCAAGTCGATACTCGATATTCTATACAAATAGACCCGTGAAATGGATAGTTCGGATCGGGTCGTTTATATTGGATCGGGTTATTCAGATCAGATTAGTTCGGGTCAAACAGTTATTCGGATTGTGTTTGGATCGGTTAAATTCCAGGTTTTTTAAATTCCTTCATGCGTTTTTTTTACCAAATCTCCGGTTTACCCCATTAATTTCAGGGTTTTTAAATCACTAGTCTTTAATTAATTTTCTAATTTTAAGGTTATATATGTAATTTTATTTAAATTCCTACAAACTTTCCCATAAAACCAAATAAAATACAGTAACATGTTTTTTAATTTCCCATGAATTATAATTCTAAGGAAGTTAAAACAGTAGGAATTGTACTTCCACGTCCAACCAAACGATCACTAATTCCGTACGTAGCAATCTTTATTAGAGAATATGTAACAATACAATGATAAAATCATCATCTATACGTCTCTCAAACGGGGAAAAAAACACAAAGAAGTACAACAATACAATGACTCAACAGAACGCCGATCCCTCCACACTCGCATGATCGATGGATCGGAGGAATTAGGCATCTTAATTTATATTCACAACAAGAAAGCTGCGACAACAAGCAGAAGAGGCAACACGAAGCTGGCACCGGCGACGACACTGGCGGAGGAGCTAGACGGTGGAGGGGTGGTGCTGGAGGATGGCCCGTCGGCGGAGGGAGTGGTCGAAGACGAAGGGGAGGTGGCGCTAGGGGTGGATGAGGAGGCGCCGGTGGTGATGGCCAGCTTCTGGCCGCCGCTGCAGTGCCCGCTGACGGTGCAGATGTAGTAGTGGGTCCCCGCGGTGGAGATGGTCAGGCTGGCAGGCCCGTTCGAGTGGCTCGATATCGCGTTGGTGCTGGTGCACGCGTCGTAGTCGGACTTCGACACCTCCGCCACTGTGTGGGCGCCCGTCTGGAAGGTGAAAACTGCACATCCAATACATATTAATTGACCATCAATAAACATCCTTGTTGATTACAAATATAGTAGTTTATATATGTTTTGAGTTCATTAAACCTAGCTTGTTGGACACTTGTTCGATCTTTTGTTTCCGTATACTTATATGAGAATGTATGAAACAGTTAAGACTCTACTAGTATGGACCATTTGGATATGTATGTTAGAAATTTTATTTTATACGGGGTATGTTATAAAGAAAGAGATTCGAACATTAGATAAAGTTGATAGATTATAAAGATCGATAAAATGGACCATGTGATACACTTGGATAGAGACATAAATGGAAAAATTCAAACAAGCAAGTGAAAAAACAAGGAAAAGAAGATCAAAACGTAAGGATAAGTGTTGTATGGACGTAATGAAATAATGAATAAAAGGTGGGGAAATTAATCAAGTAAGGTAATGGATCAATTACCAAGAACATCGTTGACTTTGAAGGTGTTCTTAGAAGCCCAAGTGGTGTAGAAGGACGAAGTAGAAGGCACAGTCCAGCCGGTGGTGTCGCCGACGGTGTACGTGGCGGCTGCCGATGAAGATATCTGAATGAGCGCAACCAAACACGCCACTACCACTCCTACGCTCTTGTTTGTGTTTGTTCCTGCCATTTTGTTCTACAGGTCGCCCCTCCTCCGTGTATCTGGCAAGGCTGCGTTTGGTTTCACCTTTACGAATGAGAATAGACTACAGAGTGAGATATGAGATATAAGACTCTGCTTATCGTAGTTAATTAAGCACATACCATATATGGGTGGTATTTATAGCAAAAGAAGCCGAGAGCAGTTGGGATCACGACACGTGTCTCTAGGTGGGAACGATGCTGGAAAGCGGAGCCGTTGGATGAGTGCGTGGAGCGGGTCAACGACTTCGATCTTTGCCGGTTAAAAGGCGCTAGGTGGGGCCCACGGGCGGTGTGGAACGTAGACTTAATTTATGGAATTTCTGATTAATTTAGTTTCGTCAGATTAGGTGAGTTCAAAACTTCAAATCTGTTTTTCCTGTTGTTAACTAGCTAGTTTGACAATGCATGATCGATGAAAAATATGTTGGTTGATATTAATTTCACACTTACGTACATGCAATAACTATATAACACGTACATCTGTGATCTGTTGATGGAACTTACCCAATCGTCATGACTCGCACTCGGCATGCAAAAGCTAGCTAGGTAGTTTGTTTTATTTTAATTTAAAAAAAGAAGAGGTAAAGAGCATCAAAGGACAAATTCGAGACTAATTGGATTGTATGAATAGAATGGTGTGAAATTAAGGCAGAAAGTCGCGTGGTTTCGGTATGAGTTTCACCAACCCTACTTGGACTTGAGTTTAGTATGTTGACAACCCAACAATTGCGACTCGGTTTGCATCTTAATTTGTTTTCCCATACAGTGTTTAATAGTAGTAAGTTAGAACTTTTCAGCTGTATATATGTATCTTTGCGCGTTTGCTTTTGTGCTTTTGTTGAAAAGTTGCATCGCTTGCTACTCCTTGCTAAGTACTCGTAAAGAAAGATTCCTTCTCTCTTTCTTCCGGTACTGATACGTGTATTTTTCCTCTTTGCCGTTTTGTGGAAGAAGGAATAGTTTACCTCTCCACATGTATATTTTTTTAACGAAAGAAATGGACCTTAATTAGCGATGATTTAAGGGTCACCCTAAAGCATTTTGCCAAATGAAGCTTCTAATTAAAGACTTCAACTTGATTGAGGGCAATAAACAAGGAGATATATAACGCCGAATTAGAAGTCTATCAGCAGTTCGGTTTCACCAACGCGGCTTCATTGAGAACATATTAAAGTAGACGGGTCATATATCATGTGGGGGGTTCACTTATCGGTTCATGCGCATATATACGGTATGCCCTACACATAATTAAGTTCACGAGGTTTCACTCTAAAATCAATTAGCAATAGAGGGAAGTAGCTCATATACTTATATGGTGTGTGATTTATGTTATAATTCCCGATGTGAGATAAGTCTTTAATCTCACCCCGCCCCCTCAAGTGCAATTGCCTAGCCTCGTAAATATGCCAGTTGCCCTTGACGTCTCACGAGGTTCTACTCTAAACACCTCGTCTTTAACGTGTCATTGTGTGTGATGTACAATTGATTTGAAAATGTTTTCATTAAAAACTAGATATTTTTAATTAAGCTTATGTGTATACAGAAACTTGTCCGCCAATTTAGTATAGTGACGGGTTTAGATGACAGTTAATGAAAGGAGGACGACTTATCTAGCATTGCTTAACCTTTTTTTTGCTTAATCATATTTGTGTAATAGTGTGTGTGTATTACGGTACTCCGTAATCAGAGACGAGGTGTTTAATAGGTAAGTTTTGACAAGTTAAGGTGCTCAATAGGTACGTTTCACAAGTCAGGTGTCCAAATGACTAAAATGGACAAGTTCAAATGTTTATATGTTTTAAGCCCCAAACTATATGTGAGGAAATGCGATAACTGTCAAAGGTTCGCAAAAGTTACATACATGCCGGTTGAGGATCTCCACTCCCTTACTAGTCCATGACCTTTTGCATAGTGGGGCCTCCGTATCGTCGGTCCCTTCCGGAGAGTGTCCGGGAATGTGCGTTGCCATATTATCGCCACAGACTATTTCATTAAATGGGTGGAGGCAAAACTCTTAGCAAATATTCGTGATTCCAACACCCATAAGTTCATCTGGGAACATATAATCACTTGCTTCAGAATCCCTTTTGTCCTCATCTTTGATAATGGAACCCAGTTCAATAGTGAGAAGTTGAAGGAATATTGCAAGGGGATGGTCATCAAGAATATCTACTTTTCTGTTGGCTACCCTCAAGAAAATGAGCAGTCTAAGGCAATAAACAAGGTGATCGTTGAGAGGTTGAAGAAGCATCTTGAAAGAGCAAAAGGAAAGTGGGTTGAAGAGTTGCCAACCCTGTTATGTGCCTATTGTACCACCCTGCGTAGATCGACTAGGGAGTCGCCCTTCGCTTTAGCATATGGCACAGGGGTAATCGCGCTAGAGGTCGGGTTACCAACCTTACGGACGACATTATTTGTGCC
Source organism: Polygonum aviculare (assembly GCA_934048045.1). Taxonomy (NCBI): domain Eukaryota; kingdom Viridiplantae; phylum Streptophyta; class Magnoliopsida; order Caryophyllales; family Polygonaceae; genus Polygonum; species Polygonum aviculare. Next base: position 19,690,334 of record OW204031.1, read on the forward strand.
TGAAGAAAATAGTCGTGCTCTTTCCGCCCATTTTGACTTCATCGATGAACGGTGAGATATTGCAGTCGTGCACTTTGCGGCCTACCAAGGGGCAATCCAACGGCTCATAGCCCGACGTGTGAAATACCGTACTTTTTGAGTCCATGACAATTGGACCCGCACCTGATGGATAACCGACAAAACCGACCCGACAAAGACGCCAAAATCTGAAAAGTATTGGGAAGCGCACGTGATCCCGTAAGTGGCAAGCTCAACCCAAATTGGAAGGTTCCGTATCAAGTGACTACAGTGTACCGGTGAGGAGCATTGATTCGGGCTATTTTGTATAGGTTAACTCTTGTATTTTAGGGCTTTATTGAGTGTGTTTAGGTTAGAGTTGTGCACAATTGCAATATCAAGGCCGAAGACACAAGGATTCAAGAATCAAGATTTCTAAACTTCTTCTACAGGGTTGGCATCGTTCTACTAATTGTGTAGGTTCTAATGGTAGAATATGGTTGTTATGGAACCCCCACACAGTTTTGAAAGTGGACATTCTTGCTGAAACAGATCAGATTATGCACTGTCATATTACCTCTGCTATGCTCAAGAATAGTTTTTTGGCGTCTTTCATCTATGCTTCTAATCACTATAGAGAGAGAACTGTGCTTTGGCAAGAGCTTGAATCGTTTGCCCATTCTTGCACTGGCAGCAATTCACCTTGGATTATTATGGGAGATTTTAATGCCACAAGGTATGCAAATGAGAAATTCATTGAGAATGAAGTGAATACTAGTTATTGTAAAGAATTCAGTAGATGTTTGGATCATGCTGGCCTGATCGATGTTAATTATGCTGGAGCGTTCTACACTTGGAACAACAAACAGGAAGGTGGAACTAAGATTATGTGCAAATTGGATAGAATCCTAGCAAATCAAAGTTGGTTGGATTTTTATGGGTCTTTTTCTGCTAATTTTGGCTTGCCGGAATGCTCTGATCACTCACCTGCAATTTTGAGAATTAACGGTAAATCTGAGAACAAGAAGAAGTCGTTCAGATTCAACAATATTTGGGTTGAACACCCTGAGTTCTTGAATGTTGTTGCAAGGTCCTGGCAAGAAGATGCTCCTAGGGGTGTTAAGATGTTTGAGCTGGTTACCAAACTTAAACATCTTAAACGTCCCCTCAAGAGGCTTGGATCTAGTAATGTTGATAGTGAAGATAAGTTGATTACTGATCTGTCCAGCAAACTGCAAATGGTCCAATCTGAACTTCAAATCAAACCATGTGATCAAAGACTGCTTGATTGTGAAAAAGAGACTTTGACCAAGATGAAAGATGCAATCAGAAAGAAGGGTGTGCTACTTCAACAAGCTGCTAAGCTGCATTGGTTGAAATACCAAGACAGTTGCAGCTCCTATTTCTACAACTTCATCAAGCAACGCAGAACTAGGAATCATATCTCCTCTATTGTTGACGACCATGGCACCTTACTTTCTGACAGGCCTGATATAATTACATTGTTAATTTCTTCAAAGGCTCTCTTGGTGCTAAATCTACCTGTTTGCCTTGTGATCAAGCTATGTTAAGAGAAGGTAATCTAGTGACTGATGCTGAAAGATTGGCCATGATCGAGCCTTTTTCCAGGCAGGAGGTGAAGCTTGCATTATGGGAGATTGGAAAGAATAAAGCGCCAGGACCTGACGGCTACAATTCAGTCTTCTATCAGAAGGCTTGGCCTATTTTGGGTGATGATCTTGTTGATGCAGTCCTTGATTTTTTCAGGAATGGGAGGCTGCTTAAGGAGGTTTGCAATACTGCCATTGCCCTGGTACCCAAGAAAGATAATATCTCCTCTATGAGTGATATCAGACCCATCTCTTGTTGCTCTGTCATCAACAAAATTATCTCTAAGATGCTCGTGAACAGATTACAACCAGTGCTGCCCCGTCTTGTCGACCATTGTCAAGGTGCTTTCATTAAGGGTCGTAGCATCAAGCACAACATTGCTATTTGTCAAGATTTATTCAAGGGTTATTCTAGGAATTCTGCTAGTCCGAGATGTGCTTTCAAGATCGATCTTAGAAAAGCCTATGACATGGTGGATTGGGATTTTCTCTTCCAAATCCTTCATGGTCTAGGTTTCCATCCTACCATGATTAGATGGATCAAGGAGAGCTCTACTAATAGCTACTTTACAGTGAACTTTGGAGGGGAGTTGCATGGATTTTTTAAGGCTGAAAAGGGGTTAAGACAAGGAGATCCACTTGCTCCTTATTTATTTGTGCTCATCATGGAATATCTCAACAGGATGTTTAAGAGGATGAACAGACAGAATGAGTTCAAGTTCCATCCGAGCTGTGCTAAAGTGAGACTTACTAATTTATGTTTTGCCGACGACCTCTTCATATTCTCTTATGGTAATGTGGAATCAGTTCAGGCCATCAACAGTGTGCTGGGGCAGTTTTGTGCTATGTCTGGACTTAGAATCAACCAGGATAAGTCTCTTTGTTTTTGTGCTGGGATTGCTTCTGAATTGAAAAGAGCCATTGCAGACACTGTGGGTGTTCAACTGGGAGATTTGCCTGTCACCTACCTTGGTGTGCCACTTTGTAGCTCTTATTCTTCAGGGGCTAGTTACTACTCCCTCATTAGCAAAATTAAAGCCAAGATAAATGCTTGGGCGACAAGGAAACTCTCTTACACCGGAAGACTTGAGTTGATCAGAGCTGTTTTATATGGCATCTTGCAATATTGGTGTAAGGTTTTTCTCTTCCCCAAGAAAGTGATTAAGCAAATTACAAGCCTCCTTAGAAACTTCCTATGGTCGGGCAGTTGTACAGGGCGTAAAGCACCAATCTCTTGGAGTAGGGTTTGCAGACCAAAGGAGGAGGGAGGACTAGGATTGAAGGAGATTTTATCCTGGAACAAAGCTTCTTACTTAGAACTCATTTTTGATATTGTGAATGGTAATGATAATCTTTGGCAGAAATGGGCTAGCAATGTTTTACTTAGGGGCAGTAATTTCTGGGATACTACTCCTTTGTCGACATCTAGCTACATTTGGAGATCTCTTTTGAAAGTCCGAAACGACATTCTTGGAACATTAGATAGTCATGGACCACCAGCTTTAATTATTAGCAGAAATGGGCGTTTGGATTGGTGGATTATCTATGACAGCTTGAGATCAAAAGGCCAGATTGTCAACTGGGATAAATTCATTTGGAGTAAACTTAATACTCCTAGGATCTCTTTCACTGCTTGGAGAGTGATTAATCGAGGGATGCCAACAAAGGAGAAACTCAGCACAATGGGGATCCTAGACGAAGACAAATGCAACCTCTGTAATGGCAATGTGACTGAAAGTGAAGCTCATCTCTGGTTTCACTGTGACTTCTCAAGAGCAGTGCTTGAAAAGGTACTTAAGTGGAGTACAATTAGCAGGAGAGCGTGGAGTGTTGATGATTGGATACAGCAAACCTCTAATCTGGGTGGAAAGAAGACATTGGTCTTTCACTTATGGAATGCTTGTTTTGTGGTTTCTATTCATTTTATTTGGCTAGCAAGGAATAGAAATCTTTTTAATGGAGAGTCTTGTAACGTGATGGATTGTGCAAACATGTGCATCAACCATCTTAGAAATTGTCTCATTGCCAAGTGGAAGAATAGGAGCAGAAGCTCTAGGATTTGGATGAATAGGCTTAGTATTCCTGAGTCTGTAAACAACTAGGCCAAGCCTAGAACAACTTTTGTCCACTTTTACCCATGAATGAATTATCTTTCATTCAAAAAAAGAGTTCTAAGGCGTTTTGAGCTGTCTGCGCGACACCACTTGTTTGCGAAGGCTATATCTTGAGCTACAGTGGTCGGATTGAGCTTATTCCGGTGCCATTGAAAAGCTAACTTCAAGGGATTCAATTCATCTTTTTACACCGAAGTCAGATTCCAAGCGGAAGATGGTCAAAACAGCCTCCGAAGTGACGTCAGAGGTTCTGTCCCGATACCGCGACCGCGGCCTGGTTGACGCGACCGCGGTGGTTGCCGAGATGACATATTCTTTTCTGTTGCGAAAGCGCGGGCGCGGTGGAGTCGACGCGACCGCGGCGATGCTGGATCCGAAGCGGACCGAAATCTTTCTATCTTGTTTCATTTTCTATCTTTTGCCTCTTTCCTTATCTATCTCGTGGAGCATGTTCCTTGGGCTATATAAGGAGGAGCCAGGCTTAGGTTTTAGACATTCCAATTCATAATTCAATTCTTCTCTTTTAGGTTTTTAGTTTAGTTATGGAGAGCTAGTCTCCTTGGGTTTGTTCAAGGGAGAAGCTCTGATGTATGAACTCGTGAGATTTGGGTAATTGATTTCTATCCTTTGGTTAATATTGATTCTCTTGTGCTTCATCTTATGAATGTTTATTGTTTCTCTAGGAGTCATGAACCTATTGAATTGATTGATGTTCTACTGTTGGATTAGGTTTGGACCGTGGACAAAACTAATCTGTGAAAACAACTTAACCTAGACCTGTTGTCTATGCAACTAGGATTAAGAAGAGAATTGATTGTTTTATCTTACAATTGACTCGTAGCTTGATTGTTTGATATTATATCCTGCATATCCTTGTTCTCTATGCTAATTCTAGGTTTAAGCGTCCTTGCCTAGGGTTATAGAATTGCTTGGACCGTGGACTTGCGATTGTTAATGATCAGGATAGGAATTAACCATAGGTGTGAATGAAATCAATGGATAAATCTATGATCGAGGGATTATATCATGAGTGGATCTTTTGAATGAATTTGTCTCCTTATCAATAGTTTCCCCATATTTGTATGTTTGTTTATTTGTTTGTTCTTTGTTTCTTAGATTAGTTTAGTTAGATATCTTTCCTAAATTCCCCCTTTTCTGTAGTTGATAAATATATTAATACTAGAAGTCTTAAGTTCTCTTGGGTTCGACCCCTTACTTACTTACTATACTTAGTTTGTAGTTTGGGTTTTATCTTTGATCTTGGCACGACGACTTTAGCCGAGTCAAGCATACAACTTAAAAAGTCTCGACGGAAGGTCGTATCCCAGAGTTGGAATGTCACCCATTTGAAGAAATTCTTTCCGTAAAAGCAAAACCAGGGTCGCAGAGCCCTCCACCGCGGGCTATATGGTTGTGGTCGCAGAATTGCCGACAACGACTTCTTCAGGAGACCTCGGGTGGATGTTGAGTTGAGAGAAAAGCTAATGGGACAAACACCTCGTTTTTTATATTTTTTGTTTTCTTGAATAAAATCCTAGCCAAGAACTTTTTAATTCAACGTTCCGTTCTTCCTCCTCTGTATTGCTTGTCCCAATTGAGTTTGCTTTGATTCTCGACAATTGATCCGCTTAAGGTTGAGCATGACTCCATGCTATTCGCTCATGGGCGTACGAATTTACGAATATATGAATATACGAAACCACGCGTAAGGGGACTCGAGTGACTAATCTGCATGGCCACTTCAAGTAAGACCTATAGTACCCTACGTCTTAGTTACGTTTTAACGTATCAAAGGTGTACATAGGTGGGACATTTGCGGACGGGTAAAATTAATCACAATATATATTTTCTCTATCCACCGCCAAAACGATATTTTTATTTATTATGTGTTTCCTATCTTTGAGTATTTATTATTAAATTAAATATACAACAACAACAACATTTACCCATGGAAAATCCCACTTACGCGGGATCTCGGGGGGTAGGATGGGGGCATTTCAGACCTAGGTGGAATGCGCCCAATATAACCCAAGCAAAAAAGAGACTAAACCACTTGAGAAACTAAATAGAAAATCCCCAACTACGACAAGGCAAAGCACAACTAAAACTAGAACTATACGGAAAACAAAAGTAAGAAAACACATGAAAGGTAGATCTAATAGAGACTAGCCGACTAAGCGAGAAAAACCTGCGGCAAACACACGAAAACCGGCTCCACCAACGGCTGGTCAACTATCTATTACCCTGGTCTTCTCTCTCCAACTCTCTCTGCACAACGCCAAATCCACAGAAATCTCTAACACGCCGATGTCCTGCTTTATACTGTCCATCCATCGCTTCTTCGGCCAACCTTTATCCCTCCTGAAGACCCCTAAATCCAAACGCTCACACCTCCTAACTGTAGCATCCAGACTCCGTCTTTGGACATGACCAAACCAACGAAACCTCGTCTCTCGAAGTTTGTCTCCTATGTTGGCCACCCCCAGCTTGCTTCCGATCTCTTCATTTCTGATCTTATCCATTCTCGTATACTCACATATCCATCTAAGCATTCTCATCTCAGCGACTGCGAGTGGTTATTTAAATATGGTGTTTATTTATTATAACTCTTCGTTAGGAGTGGGACTGGGAACAAGATACCCTATCTCTTCGCAAACCAAATCTTTCAGTCCCATAAACCTGTCCCGAAACACATTCCATTGGTTTTGATTGGTTGAAAGTTTAAAATTAATAATTTTTTGTGTTTTTTAAAGTCTTAGTAGCATTTGGACCGTTAAAACAAGTCCAATAAGTCTTATATTAATTAAAATTTTGTTCGCCTTAGAGTGTTTTTTTTTGTTTTCATATGTTCTTGACGGGTGTATGGGACAGAAGATATGGATTGCTCTTCCATTATAAATATATATCATTGTCATGTATGAAGAGTAAGTTAGGATCTCACATTCTCTACAAATCTTGTTCTCTTCTGACTTAGGTATAGGACGTGGATTAGGGGGTTCCTGTCCCTTTTGTCCATTGTTTTACGAATTTTATTTTTGTTTAAGAAGCACTTGAAACGGAAGGTGAAGAAGGGTGTAATAAATTGACGACATTAAAAAACGAATAACTGTGCACTAATCTTTGAATTCTGACATAAATTCTCTGTTTTGGTTTAATCTTCCGAGTAAATGAAGAAAAAAACTTTATTTAAAATAATCGAAAATCAATAAACTAAAAAAAAGAAGAAAAGAGAGCATCTTTCACATATCTCGCACATTTGCTGGTCCCCGGTAGCGAGGGCTTCGGTTGACACGGACAACGCCTTCACAGCCATCACTCATCGCACTCCCTACTCCTCCTCCTCTCTTTCTCACTCTCAGCTAACCATCTCAACAGATTAGGGTTTCATCCTCTCAGGTAACTCTAATCAGCCTCGAATTTCACATCCTCTGTCTTTGTTTGCGTGGCTTTCTATACCTTTTCATTCATCGTCACGCTTCTTCTGATACTATACTTGATTCCCTCAGCTATCTTTTGTTTGATTCGTTGTGAATCGTTCTTGATTTTCCCCTCAATCGTTTCATGTTTCTGTTACTTGCTGAGATTATATATTGCCTGCGTTTGGGATTGTGAAATGTTCAAGTTTTCGAAGAGATCGGAGTCACAGTCTGTGGTATTATTTACTGTGAATTGAGGTGAATATGGCTGATATCAGATTCTCCTTGCCTGAATCTAAACAATTCAGAGAAATCATATTTTGCTGTTCTTGTCATATTTGGTTTTCCCCCCTTTTAGCGTTATCCTAAGACCATGAAATGATTACAAAAACCTGATTCGTTTTCTTTTGTTATCCTTTCAAGATTCAGATCAGAGTTTGTAAGTGGTAAGACTAATGGGTTGGTTTGAATTTGATTAATGATCCGATCTTAACAAAAGCCTCAATTCATGTAGTCATCATGATTACATTTTTTGTTTTTGGAAGTCATTTGAATTGGGGCAGTTGGCATTCTGTATGATACTAAGACCATGACTGATTCTTCTTTTTATCCTCTTAATAAAATGTGATCAGTGTTTGTAACTGGTAACACTTAAGTATTGAATCTTTTGATGAATGATCCTACTTAAAAGGCAGCTAGAATCATATACTCCATGATGCAATCTTGTTGTGTGGAAATCAAGGATCAAATGAATTGGCTAGCTAGCATGCTGTATGGTATTGAGTAACTTGAGCTGAACTCATTTGACCACTTAAGCTAGTGTATTTATTTTCAATTCCTATTTCTCTCTCCCCTAACCTCAATCTCCCCTATCAAAGGTGCTCAAATACCATGGCTCTGGTAGCAACTGCCGAAGTTTGTGATGCAAATTCCCACCTAATCTCCAGCGGTGAGCTACGAGCTCTCCAGCCAATCTTCCAAGTATACGGTCGGCGCCTAGTCTTCTCAGGCCCAATTGTAACCCTAAAAGTGTTTGAAGACAACGTCTTGATTCGTGAGTTCTTGGAGGAGAAAGGCAATGGAAGAGTTCTTGTTGTAGATGGTGCTGGGAGCATGCGATGTGCAATCCTTGGTGGCAATCCCGTGCAACAGGCACAGAACAACGGCTGGGCTGGAATCATCATCAATGGCTGTATAAGGGATGTTGACGAGATCAACGGCTGTGATATTGGAGTTAGAGCATTGGGCTCTCATCCTATGAAAGCGAATAAGAAAGGCTTTGGTGATAAGCATGTTCCGGTCACCATTGCTGGTACCAGGATCTCTGATGGTGAGTATCTGTATGCTGATACCGACGGGATTCTTGTTTCAAAGACTGAGTTGTCAGTCTGAAATTTATCTTGCTTGAATTCTCGTTGCAACTGAGATTTCTGGTCCATGATCTGAGGATTCACTGCATTAGGCTATATAAGCTGCTGTCATCTGTGGAAGTTATCAATATGTATGATGTATCAATGTTTGTATCATTTTTCCATTGAAACCCAGTTGAATGATGATAAATTTACCTTAGTGGAAAATAATGTTGAAGTAATAATTTTTTGTTACAAGCTGAATTGTTTAACTTAGCTTTTGTTGTTGGTTTAGGGTACTAGTATTGGTTGCGCAGGTAATGTGAAGAGTGTGAAACCTTCTCTTTGCTTAAGATAGCTGAGTCTTGTTATTCACTGGTGACCAAGTTTTAGTATATCTGTTTACCAGAACATTTGAAATGATAGAAAAAAAAAGTAGAAAGACGTTCGTAGAAGATACATTTGAAGTATGAAACAATCAAAAGAAAAGTCCAACATCGTTTCTGATACAAATGTTTAAAAGGTTGCTTGTAGGGGAAATATGCTTGTAATAGTTATAGTGAAAATGACCTTTTGATGAAATTAGTGAGAGTAAACATTACATTGTGCTGGCATTTGTGAGGACCACACGTCTCAATATTGTGGGATGATGGTCCCTGCAAGTTTCATTTGGGCGTCTAAATTTGGGCTTGTTTGCCTGTCGCACGTTTCTGGTTAGGTGAAAGGTTTCAAACATGACATGAGTTGTGAGAAATTCTTGGAAAAATTTACCATTTGGGAAAAGATTGGAGTTTAGACTTGTTTAATATCTTTACCTACCTCTTAGAAGAAATTCAGAAACTTTCAATCTTTCGCTACCAAACCCAGAAAAGAAGCCATCAATGGTCACCTAATCTTTTGCATCTGGGGTTTAAATAAGTTTCACTTACAGCATTCTACTTGAATTCATTAGATAACTTCTTTTTTTTCTTTTTATTCCAACTGCCACATGAATATGTGCACCTGCAAAGTTTTGGCTATTTTAACTCAGAAAAACTCCACTTTGATCTTCTCAACGATCATTTGCCTGTACTTTTGTATCTTCTAACAACATTGCATCAAATAACAACAGGAAAATAAAACAGGGGAGAAAAAAAAAGGCCAGAACTTTATTTCAGGAAAAAGAAATATGTTATGTTCAGAAGCCACAAAGAGCTATATGCCAGCCTCTTTTGACTATTCTATGGCAATTACATTGCAGAGTTCTGGGTTGAAGGTTGTTGTTCAACTAGAATCTTAGGCCACTTTTTTCCATTCATTGATTCTGTTTTACCATTTTGCCTCTTGGAATAATTGACTTGTGACATGATACATCAAAGACGGCAGAATGGCCAATTGGAGTAAGCTTTTAGGCTAGCATGATCATGATCCAATAGAACATTTCAACGTGCGTGCGGATTCATGTTCCACAGTCATCTCGTGAGGAGAACCATTAGTAACGCTGTTAGTATCAACCATATATGATATCCAGTGTCCTGCGAAAGATTGTCAAGCAAAGGACCACAGGTTAATCAGAATGCGGAAATGGGGATATTAATGCCAATACATTGAGACAATCTGGAAATGATATTTTCTTCAACTAGTTCCTGATCTTATCTATCTCATTCACAATCTTCTTCACAGGAATAATCAAGTACTGAGGTATTCTATGTTATAAGAATTAGCAACAATGCCAGCTATCACACCAAGTAACGGTTCAACATAAATAAACTATCATATTAGTTATGGTAAGAGAACAGATTCAAAATACCATCCTAGATAGGAAAACACAACTGTTACTCTGTCAGTGACTTTGATTATACTATATAGCCAGTCTTATGACCAAGGTCAGCTGCTATAAAACAACATCCCAGAATTTGAATCCTCTAGTAATTTGATCAGGCATGAGGCATCCTATAAACAGATTCATCCTGATGTATCCTCTTATCAAGCGGAGGACGTAAATATACATATAGGACCGAAAATCAAATAACTCTAAAACATTGCACAGTGATCATTGATTACTCATCATAAGGTCACGTACAAATCAAAAGCATAAATGTTCGATCACTGTACTCATCATTAACACATCAACTAAAAAAAACCACTCAAATCCTTGGCATATTTTACCTTAAAAAAGATTTATAAGCTAGTGAATAACTATACTAAGAACTTCATCAAATTGGGGACTCACAGAATTTAAAAGTAATGAACAGAGGAGAAAGGTAAAGCAAGAACAGAATTTACAATTAAACTAAATTTGAAAAGACTCGTCAGTAAGCATCTGAATGTTCACAAAAATCCTAACCGTAGACGCAGCATTGTCAACGCTCATAAACTAGCCATCTGTAAGGTCTATCCCATGCATTATGTGTTCCAATGGTTGCAAATATAGAGGCATCGATATGTTTTTCAAGACGTAGTTATGTTCTACCAATACACCACAATTTAATTGCTTGATGTCAAAGATATACTTACCTTAATGGATAAATGCAATGATGAAGGAGCTGATGATTCCATCCCATGGAACCCAATATCGTATGAAATACTACCATCAGGTTTAAAAAGGCCGAAATTTCTCTCAGAAGTTGGTCCAGGCTTCGAATCTTCATTGAACAATGCAAAGATATAAGCTCGGACTAAAATATGTGGTCTTAGTGGAGTTCCTTTTCTTAAGGCAAGCCTTTTACGCAGATTGTAATTGTACGTCCTCGCATTCTGTAAAGTTGCAGCAGCCTCATTTTGATCGCCTTTTGAAGCCCAACCGGTCTCAGTGATAATTACCTCCATCTTTTTGTAACCGGCATATTCCAATGCAGCATAAGCCGCATCAATGATGGCATCAAGCATGTTATCATAATGCAGGTTTGTTTTTGGATCAGAAATACCAGGGTTTTTCTGAAGAAGAGCATAATTTATGTCAATGTGATCAGGGTCACTCATGTAGGCAAGGAAAGGGTAGGCATTTAGGCAGAAGGGCGAGCCGATCTGAGAAAAGAACTGCAAGAGTGGCTTCATATACTGATTCAGACTATCTTTGAAGTTTCCAGAAGAAGGAGGGTAGGAAGTGTTAAAAACGGCACTTGAATGTGAAGTAGTAATCTGAATCTTCTTTTCCAAGTTAAGAGCTTTTGTTGCGTTGTAAATATTCTTCACAGCGCCCAACAGATATTCAGATACGTCACTATCTCCTCCCAAAACTTCGTTTCCTATCGCAATGCCAACAATATTCGTTCCAGGAAGAAACGCCTGTATATTGTCTTTTACCCAATCCATTGCATGATCTGCATTGGTACTCATGTCTTGTACATTCCCGTTTGGAAGTCCAACAACTAATTCAAGGCCAGTCCCACTAAAAGCCTGGAGTACGCTATGATCGAAATCAAATATCCTAACATTCTTTATCTTTATTTCCCTCAACAGCTGAGCAACCTTCTCAGGTGAAGGAATGTTATCAGCAATTCTTCCATAGTTGATGCCGTATGTTCCAGTGAAAGCAATAGCTTTATAGGAAGCTGGAGAATTAAGGGTAAGAGAAATGCATGAGCAAGGATTAACCATTACCAAAACAGGTACACAACCAATTCAAAGGATCATAAATATCACAGGAACCAACTGGTTGTATGATAGTAAATAAGCGTCCAAGATAGCTCATCATTAAAATTGATTCACAAGAAGAGGGCAAAGCATTCATCCTTCAAGTGATATAATGTCTAGTTGCCATATAAGGTTTCTAATATTTTATACAACATTCCATATTGTGTAGAAACATTAAGCTATAACCAGAGGCAACATATATATTGTGCAAATAAGCAAAGCCTGAGGACTTGAGAGTCTCAAGCTCAAACCCCTAGTCTTCACACAGACAGCAGTTCACCAACATACATGCACAAGAAACAACCTTGAAGGAGTAACACAAACCCATCGGATCAGACAAAGCAAAACCAATCACCCACCATCAAGAACAGCAGAAAACAAGCACAAAATTGAACTTAATTAACACTATAGTTGGAGTAATTATAAAAAAATCAGAGAGAATTAAAGACAGAAAGTTACCGGTCCATGAGCTGAAGATCAGGAACGAGAAGAAGAACAAACACCTAAATTTCATGGCCTTTCACACCTTCTGAATCCTAACCCACAAATTCCAAGGGTTCTATGAATTAGTGGAGAACATGCCATAGAAAGTTAACAGCAATTCTTCCCAGAAAGGCCAGAAATAAAAAACCTAAAAGCCCCAAAAAAAATCTAAAGCAAGAGGTTACTCTCAAGAGTGCTCAAAATTTCCGTTTAAAATCTGTCTCTGCTCAGTATAAGAGGAACGAATAGAAGGCCCCAAGTGGGGATTCCATCAACCGGGAAAATAATCTAAGGATTTGTATTAGTGGGTGCAAATCAAAACCCAAAAACAGGGTTCATGAGGGTTGTTTTGCACAGAGGAATTGGGGATTTTGGGGGGTTTTCATCTCCTAAACACGATGACAAGTTTCATTTGTGGACATTGGTCTGCTCGTTCGACTCTAGTGTTTGACTACTTCGGGTCGATAATCAATTTGTTCTTCCCGTGTTCACTGTGTACTTTCCATGATTGGGCCTCTTGGTGACCACTGAACGCAACTATTTAAATCGCCCACCACGCGCTTTTTATCTTGTTCTCTCTTTTCTTCATATCGCTTTCAATTTTGTTATTATTGTTAATTTATTTACTCCAAGTTTTGTTAAATTTTAATTGTATAAATTACTAAGTTAATTTTTGCAGGGAAAAGTTTTTTTTTGGTTGAATTTTGCAGGGAAAAGTATTTATTACAGTATACTCCCTCTGTTTCTAAAAGTTTGTCCATAAAGCATTATGACACAAATATTAAGACACATCAAATCAGAGGAAAAAGGGGATAAGAAGCTTCAATTCTCTGCCAAGCCACAGTACACACGAATGGATTTTTTTGGGTGAAATCCAACCCACTTTCCAACAACCAATAGGAAAGTAGCAGCAAACAAATGGGGACCAATCAGATTCATCAATTACAAGCACACGGATCACAACCCAAATTGAGAGGTTAATAAAGCTTGAACTCACAAATTTTACAAAGCTCAGATACAACATTCAATACAACCACTTAAATTTTCAAAGAGAAAGTTTGCATCACAGCCTGCCTTTAATGGCTTCAGCCCCAAACATTAATGAAGTCCCGAGTGAAGAAAGTCAACCCCCAAGTCAGAGCACAGGTGTGCATTTATTCGATTTGAATGAACCAGCAGAGGACACAGAGGAGGGACCAGGGAGTGACTCTACAGCAACAGGACAACAGCCAGCACATCAGTTTCATCATCAGCCATCAAAAAGCAAGCTCAGCAGTGAAAAGCGCTTCCACATTCTCATGAAGTTTCATCAGTTACCAACAACAAATGGTCAGTTAAGAAGAGGACAAATGGAACAAGTTGCAGCCGAGTTTGGTGTCTCTACAAGGACAACCTCTAGAATATGGAACACATGCAAGCAACAAAGTGAAGCAGGCCAAAGAATCAATGTAAGCACACGATATCAATTCAGTGGCAGAAAGAGGACATCATTCACAGAGGAGCAAGTCAGTACACTGAACATGGGTGATAGAACAACAATCAGAGATTTAGTAGTAAAGTTGGACTGCTCAGCAAGCTCAGCATTCAGATCGATCAAGAGGGGTATTATTAGGCCACACACAAATGCATTGAAGCCAGGATTGAAAGAATCAAACAAGGTAACAAGACTGGCATGGATACTTAGCTTACTGCAAGGGGACACACCAATAAACAAGAAGCACTATTTTCCTATGTTTGATTTTGTTCACATAGATGAAAAGTGGTTCCAATTAACCAAAAAAATCCCAAAGAGTATATCTTGCACAGCATGAAAGAGGACAATATAGGGCTGCTCAATCTAGCAAATTCATTCCTAAGGTGATGTTTACAACAGCAGTAGCAAGACCTAGGTTTGACTCAAATGGAGTATGCACTTTTGATGGAAAAATAGGGATTTTTCCATTCAGCTACAAGGAACCAGCAAAGAGGAAATCCAAAAACAGAGCCAAAGGAACAATGGTGACAAAGCTCATAGAATCAGTAAATAGGCAAGTCACAAGAAGAATGCTCATTGATGAGATAGTTCCAACAATCATGCAAAAATGGCCACAAGAAGGAGGCTCAAATAAGGTAATCTTCATTCAACAAGATAATGCAAAAGCTCACATTACTCAAGATGATGCAGAATGACAAACAGTTTACAGACAGGATGGATTCACATTCATCCTAATACAACAGCCCCCAAACAACCCTGACTTGAACATATTAGACTTAGGTTTCTTTAGAAGCATTCAGTCTTTGATGCATAAAAAGATGCCTAAGAATGTAGATGACATGCTTGATGCTGTGCATGAAGCTTTTTTTGAGCTAGAACCTAAGACTTTAGCTAATGTTTGGATGTCAATCCAATATGTCATGAATGAAGTTTTAAAGGTCAAGGGTGGGAATGATTATGACTTGCCTCATGTTAACAAGAGAAGATTAGAAGCAAATGGCAATCTGCCTATACAAGTTGAAGCACCAATGTGGGCAGTGAACTGTGCATGGGATATTGTAAATGCACCACAAGGAGATCAATCAAATGAAGTCAACATGCAAGCTACTCAAGACACTCAAGCAAGTAATGAAGATCAGGAGCATGAAGGGGAGGATTTCGAAGACTTGCACAACATTTAGCTAGCTTGTTTTAAGAAGGAGAAGTATTTTTTGTGTAAATACAATCATTTTGTGACCATAATGGTCTTACCTTAATGAAAGCAGTCTCAGTTCTAACAGAGAATGCATCTCAGTAAAAAAAAAAGGAAAATTAATCTCAGAAACATCCCGTTTTCCTCACTGACACAAATGTATTCACAAAAGAGTGCAGCAAGTGGCGTGCCAGAGCCTTATTCAAGGCTGGCTTCCTACTGAATGTCAACCCCTTTGTGAACTGCTAACACATACTGCATCTCAGTCAAAGATTTGTGTCATCATAGATAAAAAAAAATTGATCTCAGCTGTCCTCTATTCATCATTGACACAACCTCTTGACACAAAAATCAGACAACAAATGGCATGCCAGAGCCATAACATGGCTGGCTTCCTAAATGAATGCCTTGACATTATGTCAACTTGCTGAGATTGTGTCTCAGTGAACATGTTTCATCATTGATCAAAAAAAAAAAAGGTTAAAAGCAAAAACAGTTTGACCACACAGAATACAAGAAAACAAATTCATCATAAGCATTCAAAAAAAGATGGACAAGCATTCAGAAAACAAAAAGTGGAAAATCATTTAAAAATGTGATAACAAGTGTATGATGAACAAGCATTCAGAAAACAGAAAGTGGAAAATCATTTAAAAATGAGATAACAAGTGTATGATGAAGAAGCAATCAGAAAACAGAAACTGTAAAATCATTTGAACATGTGATAACAAGCATTCAGGAAACAAAAACTGGAAAATTAACTGTATGATGAAGAAGCAATCAGAAAACAGAAACTGTAAAATCATTTAAACATGTGATAACAAGTGTATGATGAACAAGCATTCAGAAAACAAAAACTGGAAAATCATTTCAAAATTTGATAACAACTGTATGATGAAGAAGCATTTAGAAAACAGATTATGAACAAGCAATTGAAAAATGTGATAACAAGTGCCTAATGGACAAGCATTCAGAGGACATGAATTGTGATTTAAGCAAGCAAATGGAATGCTAAAGGATGAATGACATGAACATTGCTACAGACCAACAACATTGAACATAAAATAAAATTGAACATGATGTAAACAACATGACTTGATCACAGGTATGAATGAATTCAACATGACTTCACTCAATACTTCAAAGAAGCCAAGCACAACACCACAACACCACAACAGATTCATCATGCAACAATCTCAGACACAGTAGCACATAGGGGGACATCATATCAATAGCAAGCAGCACACAAGGAACAAGTAAAGACAAAGGAACCAAAGCAAACAAAACAAACTCAAACCTACAAGATAAGAAGACTTAGCCAATCGAAATCGGAGTCAGAGACCACAGTGTCATCCCACCACTCCACCTCCGCATCAGGCTTCAAGGAATTCTCCTCAGCATTAGGGGACTCATGAGAATTCTCTTTAGCATTAGGGGAGTTATTAGGAGGTGCATGCTTGGGCTTTGGTTCATCTATTGGGGCTTCCTCACGTTTAAGGCAATATGGGAGATAGAATGAAGACACCTCTTCTTCATCACGTCTAGGACTATAAGAGTGGAGACCCTTACATTCCCCCGGCCGGTCACAATTGTTTAAGTCAGAACACTGGTACAAGCCAGATGGGTCACTTGAGCAATCGGAAGGCTCGGAAGACCACGAGTCATAACTCATTGCAACCCTGCACAAGAAGACAACAACAATTAACTCAAGTTCAGATTCAAATGGAATGGAATGCAAAACAGAGGGTGACATGTTTACCTTTTCAAGTTCAGATTCAAAGAGGACAGATCGGGTGAGCCTTGCAAGGAAACCACAACAATTCACCAACAATTAATTCACGTTCACATTCCAAAAGAAGCCCTCAGTTTGAGCACACAGAGGAGCCATCAATTGAAAGCAGAGGGTGTGCAAGTTCACCTTTCAAGTTTGGATTCAAAGAGGACATAGGGTGAACCTTGCAAGGAAACCACAGAGGGTGAACAATTGTTAAAAACCGACCACAAAGGAGGATGCAAGGGTTTCCATTCGCAAAGACCTAAACGTGAGACTGCGTACCTGAACAGAGGACGAATTCAGAGATTACAGGTGAGAGATTTGTGAGTTTGAGTGAGATCTGAGGAAGGGAGGGAGAGATGATGAATAGAGAGCTCAGCGGCGCAAGAGAGAGGGAGGAAGAGAGTGAATTAGGGTTAGCATGAGAGGGTGAGTGTGAGAGTGAATTAAGGTACCGAGAGAGAGAGAGGTTTATACCGAGTGAGAGTGAATTGGGGTGGCCCATTCTTCCATCAATCCAGCTGGTCCATTCCAACAATGGTGGCCCAAGCAAATTCATTCGGAATTTTACCTAACACACATCAAAATGTTGCAAAAAAAAACATTCCAACTTTATGTTTTGAGTTTTTGAAAAAAATCATTTCTTGTTGCCTAAAATTTCATTTTAATGGAGTTTAATGGTTGTTGAGGTAGATGATTGGTAATGGTGATTTTGTGTAAGGAGAGAGAAATGAGGAAGAAAGAGATTGTAAAAGTAGGTAAATTGGGTGATTGTTTAGGGGTAAAAGTGTAAAAAATAGGTGATATAAATGGAAAGAAATAAAGGTGGACAATCTTATTGGAACGCCGAAAATAGAAAGACGGACAAACTTTCGGAAACGGAGGGAGTAATTGTTAAATGTCACAATTTTCTTTTGAAGAAAAAATGTCACAATTTTAAGAATGCCGACTATCTTCAATTTTGTGTAGTGTAACCCCGCGACTACATATCTTCATTAATCATCTCGCCACTCTAAATTACTGACCCAAATACTTCAAGCTTTGAAGGTTTCCTTGTCTTGTAGTGACGTCTCCTTAGAAACGCTTTTACCACTGGTCTTCACATCTCAACCAAAATCTAACTTCTAAACGATTTAGACCGATCACGAGCAAAACATGAATTGTTGTTAACTTTTCAAGCACGCATTGTTCGAGACTGTTCAAGCACGCATTGTTCGAGACACTCTACCGGTTGTCGATTTCCATAGGGCGAGTGTTGTTTTATTTCTTTGACTACATGGTCATTTTGTAAAATATCATGTGTAATTGTATTTGTAAATTTTATTGTAGTGTTTTCATCTGATTAGGGCACACGTACGTTCAATCATAGAGGAGGGAGTTCTTGGTTATTGGGTCCACATGTATGCTCCTATGTGGACTGGACGACACACTGATTGCTCTCTTATGAGTCGGGCGTCCCAGATGACTAGAGAGTTGTCGAGGGAAGTTGAGAGAAATGTCAGTGCCCATCTATTTGGGAACGAGGAAGAGTCGTCGAGGATGGAAGAGGATCGAGTGGAGTTGTCGAGGATGACAGAGGAGCGAGCAAGACAAGAGGCAGCCGATGATGACCATGTAGTGGACGATAGCAGACCTAACTGGATGGACTCGTATACGCACCCACTTGTACTTTATTTTTTTAGAATTTATTCGTATTTTAGATTGTGGTGTACATTTGTAATTCCTTTGATTGTTGCATGTTGTACTTCTTACTTTGTAGGATTTTTTTATGTTAATATGATGGAGCTCTACTTTACAAATTCTTGAAGAAATGTGGAGAAATGATGAAAAGTAACCCGAATTTAAGGCAAATCCAAGCCAAGTGCCACCAAGAGACTCCGACCTTCTCCGCCCTTTTGAGTTGTCACTCCATGAGCCAAAAGTCCTTCTCTAAGCTGATCTGGCAAAGTATGAGCCCGGCCTCGAGTGATACGCATAAGCTAGATATGGAGTAGTGCATTGGCCTTTCCCCTCAATGACGATGTCCTTTGTAGGTGATCGAGGTCCCATGGGCCCTTGCTTCTACTGTTCGGCTTCCTTTGGACTTTGGTTTTGATGTGACGGCTAGAGACCTCCCCTAAGTCGTGGGCAAGAGTCCCTCAAGTGGCCTCCGACAAATAGGCCTCATCGAGTAATGTAAATGGTGGAGCATCGGGCACGCTGAGCATAGATGCTCTAGGAAAAGATTGCGCATCCTCTCCCCTTGAAAAGGGTTCGTCACGAACCTGAATTCCCTACAAAAGATAGGAAACACTCATATAATAACAATCCTTCAAATTTGCATGTCAAGGTTATAACAATCTTTCCAATTAAGCTCAATATGATATAAGGGGATGCATGCAACCGTAGGCGGAAACAGGGGGTCATGTGTGGGCCCGTGCCCCCTCCCGTCGGGTATTATTAGTATATATATATATGTAATTTTAGGTTCAATATAAATATATTTGCAATTAATTTGTATTAATATAATAATATGACATGAAAATCAACTAGTCTAGATGGTTTATTGTTCAATTTTCTTTTCATCCCACCAAGGTTTAATTTCCTATAACACCATTTTGTTTTTTATTCACAATTAATGTATTGTTCTCCAATTTGTTTCTATAAAGTAGGCATTTTTTCTGCCTAAATTAAATTTCATACATAATATATATTTTTTGATAAATAAGTGACTTTTTTGTTATTTAAGTATTAAATAATTAAATTTGTCGATTATTCTTGATTCAATTGAACCCCCCAGACAATTTGTGCCCCCTCTTTGATTTCGTTGTGCGTCCGTCACTGCATGCAACAACTATGCCACTTCTCTTTCTATTTGCACAGGTAGAATGTATGACAAGACAATGAAGAGAGCAAACATACCTAGCCAAAAGTGTACAAATATGACTGTTAGTACACGAAATATGTCGGTGTACAAGTCTCAAATCCTTCTTCAATGACCTTCTTCTCCTTCACCTTCAATAACCTGCAAAACAATGGACAAAGGGGGCGGGGACCCCCTAATCCACCTCCGATGCCTAAGTCAGTAGAGTATTCGCAAGGGTAAACTGTAGAGAGAAAGGCGCAGGGCTAGGGCTGTCACAAGCGATGACCAACCCCTCTAGAGTCAGGGAGGGCGAGCGATTATCAGCCCCTCTAGGGTAGTTCTTCTAGGGTAGTTCTTGTATATCTTTTCTACATGGTCAAGCCATGTATTTATAGTGGAGAGAGAGGGCTAGGGTTTCTTCCTTGGAGCCCAATCAATAATTCTATCTTCTTAAATAGGATAGAATCTTCCAACTACTGGATAACTACCAGGATTTAACAGGCCAATAAAGATATTTATTAGATATGCTTACCTGGCTGGCGGAAATATTATCCTTATTTATGGCGGTAAATTACCCACCTACAATGACCATTTTGCATCCTAGATGATATGTATTGGGAAAGAGAGCTTAGATTGCAATTGCAATTAAACTAAGTTGAAAAATCAGAACAAAATAGGTAATTTGCCTTCTCTGATGCAGTTAGTGTATCGATTATAACAAAGTACGTTAGAGGGATTTGCAAGAAATGACTACAAATGAGTTGATCGATAGCATGAAAGTATCAAAGGCCAACATGGCAACATAGTAAAGCATGTATGGTTAAGGGTAGTAGCAATAACAACCCAGAGTAATCAATTACACTGCTATATATACATGAGTACGTACTGAAAATGGGTGGGGAGAATTGAAATATCGCCCCTTGAATCCGCTGTCATTGCTCCTGCAAACCTGCCATGGAATTGTCACTCTCATTCTCTCTCTCTCTCCCTAAAATATCGCCCCTTAATTAGTACTATAGCTGGCTTATTATTGTCCTTACAAACCATAAGATAGATTCAAAAATAGGGTAAATCTTGTAATGTGTATGTTAGGGTTTGAAATATGTTCATGCTAGTATTTAAGGTGTTTTTCGGTTCGGTTTCAAACCGCTGCTCGATCAGCCCTAAAATTAACTATCCATCTTACCGAATACACCCTAGATTACTATACCCAACAAGTACCAATAATATCATTATCCACATCATGAACACCGATAAGCTCTAATTTAACGAACTTAATTAACCTTAGTGTAGGCTGCGCCCAAATCCCTTTCAGAGGGCCCATTGATATTTTCACCACCACTGCACACCACTGCTTTTTCTTTCAATTAATTTCTCCCAACAATCCAATAATGTTTTGTTTTGTTTTTTCCTCTGAAATCTGAATCTCTGATGATCACGTACGTACTGATCATCTGGCCCTTTATTAATGTAATTCATGGCTAGCTTCCATTGGATCCATTAATTCCTCTCTTAGCTTAGCTTGTGTCTTGATGACATCCAGATGCCTCTATAAATAAGAAAAGGGCCTGTTCCATCTCTTTCACTCGCTAACCCCCCCGCTTTCAAAGCAAGCTACTTTCCTTAGTTCGCTTCCTTGTTCGCTTCTGATCCGTAACATTTTCAGCACAAACATGTCCGTAAGCTCCGCTAATAATGGTGCTTCACCTGAGCAACTCTGCTACATCCCTTGCAACTATTGCAACATAGTCCTCGCGGTTTGTCATCGCTCCTTATAATTTGTGTATACATATAACATATATATGCCTTTACTGTTTTTAATTATGTATGTAGTTTTTGTTAATTAACTAACCCTAATCTAGCTAGCTAGCTAGGGATCAGTATAAATATGTAGTTTTTCTCTGGTAAGAAACTACTGAATGATTAGGGGGAAGAAGAAACAATATGACTAGATCTGGAGGTCTGTCATTTGATTGCATGTTTTTTGGCTTCTTGAGTTTTAAAAAGTAAAAAAAGGAAAGAAATTGCATTTGTAAATCTGTGGGATGGAGATTTTCTTGTTTGTGTATACAGTGAGGTCTCCATCGCCAAGGCTCAAGGCTGCTTTCTTCTCTCTTTGTTGTTGCTCTTCTTTAACTTGCTGTCAAAATAAAAGTGGATCTCTGGAGCTTCTGAGTCCTGTACACAGACACCACCACAAAAAGAGTGATAGAGATGAATGATGCATTTTCCTTTCCTTGGGGTTCTTTTTCCTCTTCTAATTTTTAATTTAGGGCAAAATAAATAAAATAAAATAAAATCTTTTGTTTTTGGATCTTGCCTTTTTTATTTTTTTGGTTGCACACCATCTTCATCTTCATTATATAAATGACCCTATGATCAAATAATTAGAAAAAGCAGGGTTGGAAATCTGATGATTAGGGCATTGAAGATATATGCCATCTAAATAAAGTTGCCCTAGAGAGCTCTGAGAAATTAACTGGGCTAGTGTACCTAATTAACTAGTATATATATTAAATGTGATGATTATATGTAACTGAATTTGATAATTATGTTTTCTTTTTTGTTAATAATGTGGCCGGGTAGGTGAGCGTGCCATGCAACAATATGTGGGAAATGGTGACGGTGAGGTGTGGGCATTGCACTCATCTTTGGTCTGTAAACATGGCCACTGCTTTCTCCCACCACCATCCTCAACCTCATCTTCAGGTACTTCTTTATTTTACACCTCATCTACGGGTTACGTTGATTTCTAGATCTGCACCAATTTATAGTTAATTCATCATCTGGTAAGTCAAATCTATTTCCTCTTTGAAAAAGAACTTGTTAATGAATCTAGGCATGTTTAGTTAAATGTACACATATATAGGAGGATATGTGTATATCTGGATCTGATGTCAGCCGCCATAGCCAGATGAGAAGAAAGGGAAAAGAAAATGTGTCTTCTTTTTTTTTCATTTTTCTGTTGCAGATAAACAGTCTTTGTTTGTGTTCTTCATTAGCTGAGAAATGTTCTTTTTCTGATTATTTGGGATGTGGGTTCTTTTCTCTTACTGTTGCATTAGTTAAAGTTTTAATTCGGGAATAGATGTGCCACATTGCTGAGGGTGATCATGATTTGATTGATAAGACTAGCTCTCAATTTCACAAGTAGTTTAATTTTGTCGTACTCGATCTGCAGAGAGGAACAATCTTTTCAGTACTACTTTAGCTTAGGCAGCTAGCTACACTGATCTGCATGTTATTTTTCTTTTGTCGACTTGTTCTCTTCTGTGTATCAACAAAATGTACACCAACCGACCGATGGGTACTTACTAACGCGTGTGTATTTACATAATTATATATGCAGCCATATAACTATAACAACCCAAACCTAAGGGCCAACAATGCCATGGGCTCCTCTTCAAGATGCTACACTCACAAGACTCCTCCAACTCGAACCGGACCTACTCTGAATTTCACTTCCTCTTCCGAGGATAGAGTCGTCGTGAATCGACGTTAGTAAATCCACTTTCATAAACTTGTAACATAAAACTTTATATTGCTAAACCCACCAATTCGAATTCCAAACATAACATTTTATTTTTGTTTGTCTGTCTTCTTCTTTTGTGTATCTACATACAACTTTGCACTTCTTAATTTTTAATTTTTTTTGGGTTTGATATTATTTTTGCAGCTCCTGAGAAGAGGCAGCGAGTTCCTTCGGCTTATAACCAGTTCATAAAGTAAGTCCGTGCATTGTCATATATGCAATTAATTTAGTTCATTCTGAACTAGAACAACTATTTGAAGAAAATTAAATTCTCACAAAATAACAAACAAAAGACAAATTATACAATATTTATTTAGTTCTTAAATACATGAATGAATTACTTGCAGGGAGGAGATTCAGAGGATTAAGGCCAACAATCCTAATATCACCCATAGGGAAGCCTTCAGCACTGCTGCTAAGAATGTACGTAATTAAGCCCTACTATTTTTATACATTATTTTATGCAATTATGTCCATTTATACACTAACAGTATCTATGTACATGGATGTATAGTTACCATATATGATGATATTTTTTTTAGCTCTTGAATGTTTATCTGATATTTTCTCTTTGAAATTCCATGAATTAACAGTGGGCACATTTCCCCCATATCCATTTTGGGCTGATGCTGCAGGAGACCAACAATCAACCTAAGCTGGCAAGTGATCAATATGTAGCTTCATACCTCAAAATTTATGTATTTCTTATTCTAATGATCAGCATCTTGCAATGTGTGTTTTGTACGTCATATATTAATATAGATATAGATTTTATTTTGTTGTTTCTCAACATATTTAGTTGCATCTCAGGGGCGCGCATGATGAGCATCGACCTGCGCTAGAAATTAGGGATATATCTTAGAAGAGTCCCTACAACTTGATTCCCAGTACGTGTATGAATGGATGAATATGATCAATCAATGAGATTTCAACCGAGCTATGACGTCTATATGTTTATGATAGAAGGCTCTAACCGAGAACATTGATGCCTCCAACGCTATGGATACGGTTGCTCTTTGCTTGTTTAATTATGCTTAATTGGTGTGCTTTGTTTCAAATGGTTACTTTAATTTATATCATATGTGATGTGTGACTTCCTCGATATGATCTTACTGGTGTGTGATTGTAATAAGTTTTTAATCGTTTGCACTCGATTGAAACCACGGTTGATTTTATTAGCTCTTATGCTAAATTGTTATTGTATTTTATATATGGTCAAATGTAAAAATAGCTCTAAAATGATGATTGATTGCATCATAAAATGTGCGAGTAATGCTCCCATTTAATCTATCGCGTGATACTAGCTAATTGACCAATTGATTATACCTTACAAATGTGAGTAATCGAATTTCCTAATTCCTGTTGAGAATTAAAGCCTTCATTTCAAGGCGGGCGCTAGCTCACTTTATTTGTTGAGATGACATGTTGATTTCCACGTTTCCCCCTCAAAAACAAGGTGAAGATCATGCTAGTTTGACATATATTAGGGCAAACTTGCATGATGGCAAAAATGAGACAAAAACATATTTGGAACATTTACAAGTCCTTTGTGAAACAATTTTCCACTAGTTTTGTAGATGATAACAACAACAACAACAACATTTACCCAGGAGAATTCCGCTATCGCAAGATCTGGGGGGTCAGGATGGGGGCATTCCAGACCTAGATGGAATGCGCCCAATACAACCCAAGCAAAAAAGGAAACTAAACCACTCGAGAAACTAAACAGAAAATCCCCAACCACGACAAGGCAAACTACAACTGAAACTAGAAATGTAAGCTGATGTGCTACAAATACTGATAGGATGTGAAGTGGTATGTGATTAAGTCATTTATAAATTATTATTCTATAAGGTCGAAAAAACATCTTCTAATATATACAATTAAAAAAGCTGATGTGCTACGATTTTCACCATAACTTCTAACACAAATATATAAGGTCGAAATACATCCATATATCGATGTGGGAATAATGCCCGCCCTCTCTCAGCAACCAAGAATGTCGGTCGGATACACATAACTCACATAACTCACATATATGCAGTTCGATTAGGATCGGAGGACACGACCGAATCCATGGATTGTGAGTATTCAAGCTCATCCACATTTCACACAAATACAAATTTGAGTGGAATTTGGGCAGCCTTTGGCAAGTTGCATTATTGGTAACCTAACATATACTGATATACCACAGGAGTTAAGAATTAGGTCACAGCCGACGTACAAATTCGAGAGCACTCACATTATTTCCGATTGTTACTCTTGATATATAATTTTTAAAACAAAAAACTGAAAAAAAAAAGAAGAAAGAATCTGTGTGTTTCGTAAAAGTGAGATGTATCTGAGGAAAAGGGTTTTTCTGTCCTAGCACTAAAACTGCAAAGCTCATAAGAACAAGTGCTTTGGAGATTAAAAAGAGGACCACCATTTTAATTTGCTGGTTCTTTTTATAAATGGTCCTAACTCATCTCCACCAAATTAAATATGTAGATAGATAGATAGAGATGGCAGCACAACATATACATCACTTGATTGCATTTAACACCCACTTGAATTTCCACGGGCTAGTATACATACATACGGTCAAAAAGTCGGGCAATTTCCTTTTCGCGAGCACTACCCAAGAATACATATACATACATGACATCAAAATTGCTTCAACCAAAAAAAAAAAAATGACATCAAAATTGCCAAAAAGGGGTTACAAATCTATACTACTAACTACTATAGTATGAAGCGGAGTCAATGTCTTCACAAAATTGGCGTCATGTGTCATTTCTATAGACTCTCCTTTATACAAATTAGGTAGGTAGAAATTCATATAATCTTATCCCATGAAAAATACTTAAAAATTACCGAATGATATATCCCGAAAATTAGAAATTATCTTTTACCAAGAATTAGTTGTAATCTCTTAATAAATATTATTATTTAAAAAAATATGATTTTCATCGTAAAAAAAAAGAAATATAGATATAGTCTAATTATTCATTTTTAAAAAATGTGAATTTTATTTCAAAATTATCAAAAAAATAATCTCAGAATATATTGTATATTCCAACAACAACAACAAGTTCCCCCAATCGTCCATTCTCCAGAAACCCTAGCCCCCAATCAGGTTTCCCCAATCTTCCATTCTTCAAAAACCCTAGCTTTATGCGGCCGTTGGATCTACAAATCGCCTTTTAGCCACCCACATTTAGCTCATTTACTCCTCTATCTACCGATTAGTCAGTGATAGCTTCCTACCTAGTTGGTTGTTCGCAGTAGGAGAAGCCAAGGAGCTGAGAGAGTGAGAGTGAGAGAAATGGCAAGCTCTGACCCGAACAAGCGCCCCAATCATGGGCAGTGGCCGCCTCCGTTGGAATCCTCAGCGCTACCACCGTCTACATGGCAAAGAGGACTAGCTTCCAGCCGAAATTCTCGGGCGAAACGAATGCGAGTAATTCCGGCCAGATTATGGCCCCGTCGAAGCCCAGAGGGGCCGGCCCTACACCGGATCTCGAGGCCGGTCGGGTTAGGCCTCCCCTTCCGCCTCCTACTCCAGCGTCCGCTCAGCCAACGGCAAATGGGATGAATCTGGGATTGGTTGATGAAAGCTTGTCAAGAGACCCGGATTTACATTGTATTTTTTTTTAGATCTGGATTTTCATTGTAAATATACAGGGTTTATAGTGTTAGTTGCCTATTTTGATATTCATAAGGTGTTTTATATTTTTCTTTTTTGAGAAAAGAAAGAAAGGAAAAATTGTGGAGTAAAGATTTCAACATTAAAAGCCATCTTTTTTTTTTGTTATGGGTAGGATTTGCTTAGGAAAAGCCAGCTCACCAA
Source organism: Polygonum aviculare (assembly GCA_934048045.1). Classification (NCBI taxonomy): domain Eukaryota; kingdom Viridiplantae; phylum Streptophyta; class Magnoliopsida; order Caryophyllales; family Polygonaceae; genus Polygonum; species Polygonum aviculare. The sequence continues at coordinate 19,717,567 of OW204031.1, forward strand.
AATATATACTCCCTCCGTTTCACAATAAGTGTCGTTTTAGCTCTTAACACAGTTTTTAAGAAAAACAATCATTCCCTTTAAAACTTACAACTTTTTCTTAATCTTACCACTCATTACATTTTTTTTGGCCAATGAATGAACAACTTTAGTCAACAAATACACATTCCAATAAAAATTATCATCATTACCCCTAATAAATCACTTTGAAAACCTAAAACGACACATATTATGAAACAAATTTTAAGTGCTAAAACGACACTTATTATGAAACGGAGGGAGTATTATCCAACTCTCTATATGGAGAGTGAAGTGCACACATTGTGCCATGGAAGACAAGAAGTGTCCAATAGAATAGGGCTTCAGTAGTAAGTGTTGAATAGAATGTTTTAGAGTATGGAGGGTCGTTTGCAAAAAAGTGACAAGTATGAGGGACCGTATATGTATTTTGCCTTTAATTATGTATATAATTAATGGAGGGATTGTGAAAGTCTCATTTATATGATATAAGTTCAAGATTAAATCTAATGCATTTATTAATTTTCTTATGATCCAATGTTTTGTATTTGTCAATTATGTGTGTATAATATACAACCGTTATTAATCTACTAAATCTCCTATTTCCTCACTTTACACTATAAACTCTAATGTATTTATATGATAGTTGTATTTTGCTATTTTCGAGGAGGAAAAAGTATACTTTTAGATAAAAAGTACTTTTTATCGACAAATATAGTAAGGCCTTAAACTATAAACTCTCCTAAATGTACGTATGTTAAGTTGTTAACTCTCCTTTTTGTCCACTCCCTAAAAGTTGGATTGAATGAAAGAGGGCAATACACAATTAATAGCATACTACCTTGACTTGACGGGCCTTTGGGTTTGATAGTGCTCTTCCTTGCCACTTTCAGCAATAGCAAGCTGGCTTGCTAGCAACAAAACGAGGAAATTAAACAAAAAATCTTTCCTAAAAAAACAGATGGGGCACAGTAATCAGAAAAGTAGAAGATATTGTGGGGGCAGAACAGTAAATCGAGGAAAGCAGTGTGACAGAGGAAAGAGGCTGACTCACTGACCACACAGAATCTGAAACGTCCATTCCATCGTCTGCACTCTGCAGCCCTGCATTCATTTCATGTCATTGCTAAAATCTTTGTTTCTTCTTGTCACAAAATTCCACCGCTCTCGAAATAGAAGTTGCAAACAAAGATGCATTTATTTTTGCTATCCTAGTTGATCATGTGCCTTATATTGGGCCACCCAAACCCAAATGAGACTTTCCTGGAACCAAAGCCCACTTATTCAGTCGGGCCTTCATCTGGGCCTGCTAAATCAAAGAAAGCATCTCTGTGGCCAGGGAGAGGAAAACGAAGGAAAGAGAAAACACAAAGCTTGCCAAGAATCAATGAGCATCTGCAAATATGGCATGTACAAGAGTGATGAAAGTAACCAAGAAGTTTGTTTGGAGATAGTTTAACTAGGATGGCGAATTCTGAACTGCTTCCACCCTCCCCGACGCCGGCATCGCAGCCCCCATCCCGCCGTCGGCCACCCTCGACCTCTCTTCAGTTGGATCCCCGCGACTCCTCGGAGAAACGCGATTTTCAACTTTTTCACGTTCTGACAAATCGTCCATTATAAATAAATGGAGAAACGCGATATGTTCATACAAATATCATGGACAACGTTTAACGGTCCATATGTTTGTCATGGACGAAAATTTAATATCTATAGAAAAATGTTGGACAAGGTTCTTGAACTAAGATTGTAACACTCGGCCATTAAAAATGTATAGACAATATTAACTTGTCCACCTATTTTCTCTGGTCATGTATGAACCGTTCATCCCTTTTTAATGGACGGAGGGTATGCGCTATAACGAGATTCGGGTATGCGCTATTTCTCAATACCCTTACAAAGGTTGGTGATAATTCATTGGTTATAATTCAAGGCAGTGGTTAAAACTCGTCTCTAAACGGGAAACTTCATGGGCAAATGACAAAACAAAAAAGCGTCCACTTTGAAATTTCAGCGGTGACCCTTGCTCGTGGGATTCTCCTCACATGCATCGGGTGGTTTGCAGCTGAACAGCAATTTCGAATTTCCCTTTCATCGGCTAACTGCGATTTGCTTTCAGGTCAATCACTTCACAGTTCACGCCCTTTGTGTCTCCATCTGGCTTTCACATCAGAAGATAAATTTTCAAGCCTCAAAACTGAGAACATATATGCTCAAAGTTTTTAACCAAGTATGAAAAGCATTTTGAAGAAATAGTCGAATCGCTTGGGCATATAAGGAATTGTTTTAGTAGCATTGACAACTTCTTTTGTTTTCAACAGAGTGCATGGGTATTATACACGGTTGAATGAATGGTTGAGCATCCATATTGGGTAACTAAAGCCTATTTTCAGGACATGTAAAAGCCTACTTCCCCGGAATAAATTGAACGATAATGGCAATTGAGCTTGATACAGAAGTTGCTTTTGGAGATTCCTAGTTATTGTACACTTTCAACGGCTCCAAAGGGGACAGCTCACTAATCAAGTCACACAAATGGGTCCAATCCTATCATAAGAAAAATTCCACCAGATTTTTACCCAAAGAACCATACCAGCCAAAAGTAGGAGCAATCTTAACTGATTCATGGTAGTTCAGATCTTGATCAATACAGGGTGATTCAACTTTCTATATTGAATTTTAGTTGCACATATAAAAAGCAACAGTAAGAAGAATTATAATGGTTAATGCTCCTCGGCTAAAGTCTCTTCACTTAGAGAACAAGAAAGAGATACTGAACTAACCTTCCAGACAAGGCAAATCTTTGTTTTGAGAGAGTACTTGTACTGGATCCATCCATTGCTTAAATCCTACAATAATGCAAAAGCTTCCATTACAAGTACGATTCTCACTGGGATCAATCAATTCCAGAACCAAAAACCAAAGTGAAGAGCTTTTCAAGTATATATGCTGATAGCCTCTTGCCGAACCAATTTTAATGGTGCTCGTATAACAACGTCTGAAACAAAAAAACTTACCTGACTAATGTCGAGCCACTTGTTGAAAGATTAGCTTGAATTCTGTCACAATTTTGATTTCCAATATGTCAAATCAGGGCCCCAGTAGTTTAACATTTCAATTGGAGCAATAATTCCTTGCCAAAAACAGGATGCATAAGATGGTTTTTAAATAGCACAACAGCTAGCTGAACAAACTTAGCCAAGCCTCGAGGGCAATTAAAAAAATGGAAAGCACAAAGAATCCTCAAGAGCAAAGCGAGGTGAGAGACACTTACAAAATCGCTTACATCATTCACTTCATCCTTGGGACAGGGAACTTGCTTCCATGGAATGCTTTTATAACAGCCATTGACTACTTCAGCTACCTCTATCCAGGAAAACACGTCGAGAAGGTCTTCTCAATCGCTTACATGAGCTCTTCGGTGCTCGTATTGGTGTTGATGACAAGCTGCTGGGGTGCCTGGAGTAGGAAGTTCAGCTTTAAGGCTCGAATGAACATTGGGTTTTCGTTCTTCATTATCTCATTGATGGTGGCTCCAGTTATGGATTGGGTGCAGAAGAGCAAAGCGGCTGAGAGAAGAGCGAAAGGCGCATACGAACTTACAGTGGCGTCGGTTACAGTTTGTGGCTTAGCTGATGGTTTGATTGGTGGAACTTTGGTTGGCTCCGCAGGACAACTTCCAAAACAGTACATGCAAGCTGTTTTTGCTGGAACTGCTAGCTCTGGTACCAAAATATACTTGTTGTTTTAAGCATCTCTATCTTTTCTTCAATTGATTAGGAAATATATATGAGCTCAAGTAATTGGAAATTTTTATTTATTTCCAAATGAAGATTTAGACTGCAACATAGATCATTACCAAAAAAGAAAGGCAAAGAATGCAACATAAATGATTGTAGCTATGAAAGAACACTTCTTTTACTTCTTTTCCAAACCTTGAATTTTGCTTTTGCCTGCTTCCCGAGTTTTGTTGGCGATGCAACAGTGCATCCCAGCACAAACAAGAAATTCGCTGCAACAAATCACATACATATTTTACTAAAAAGAACCAGAATCACATACAACAGTAGAGCTGCTCTAATTTATTATAAAGCACTTTAGGCATATGAAGGAGCTCATTTTCTTGGATATTGCTATTTTATTTCAATATGAAGATTTAGAAAGCAACATAGATCTTTACCAAAAGAAGAAAAAATGCCTCTTTACTTCTTTTTCCAAACCTTGCCTCTTGCTTTGCCTGCTTCCTGAGGTTTGTTTCCATGCAAGTATGCAACAGTGCATCCCAACAGAATCCATAACTGCTCTGCATCAAATCACATAGAACTTTTTTAACTTATTAGCAAGTTAATTTTCCCAAAAAAGAACAATGATCAAATTGTAACAATAACTCAGTCACCAGTTAGATGTGTGCTTATAGCTGTAAAAGTTATAAAAAAAATTTAAGGTTAAATAAAATTTTGAAACAAAAATTTATTTCTGAACTAGTTACAACATGAAGAAACAAACTAGCACATGCATCTTCTTTGGCTAAAAACAAGTCCATTTTGTGGCAGGTGTTCTGGTCTGCATATTAAGAATCATCACAAAAGCATCACTCCCACAAAATTCAAGAGGCCTTCAAACGAGCGCGCACTCCTATTTCATTGTCAGCAGCGTAATCCTGCTTGTTTGCATAGTATGCAACAACCTATTATACATACTACCCGTCATGCAACACCACTACAAGCTTCTCAAAGATAATCCACCAACTTCAAGGCCAAATTTCTGGAGCACTGCAAGAAAAATCATGTGGCCTTCATTTGGAATCTGCTTGACATACATAATTACACTGTCCATTTTCCCCGGGTTCATAGCCGATGATCAGCGATCCAAAGTATTCCAAGATTGGTATCCAATTCTGTTGATCACAGCGTACAATGTCTCAGACCTAATCGGGAAATCCTCAACTGCAATTTATCTCCCATGTGGCATAGGAAAGGCGGCGTGGGCAAGCACAACAAGGATTTGTTTCTATCCACTGTTTATAGCATGTCTTCATGGCCCAAGATGGCTCAAAACAGAGTTTACAATGGTGTTTTTAACATCTATGCTCGGCATTAGTAACGGATATCTGACAAGTGTGCTTATGATTCTTGCACCAAAGTCGGTTTCAGGTTGGGAGGCAGAAACAGCTGCAGTAGTCATGGCTGTGTTCTTGGGGTTGGGTTTGGTGGGAGGTTCGGTTATCGGCTGGCTGTGGATTATCTGAGACTTTTGATTAAATTCTGCTCAGAAGATGGCGTCTACAAGCTCAGATACACAAAACTAGCTGCTCTTACCAATGTTCAGTGCTTTGAATGAGAGTGTAGGTATCCTTGGTACAACAGAACTGACTGTCATATCCCAATTTGGAAGCTTGGAATGTACTCTAAATCTTTTGAACTTTTTAGTTGGTTTTGCGAACTCTTCTAGTACTAATTCTCACAAATGCAAAATCAACATAAGTAATTGACAGGACCGAAAATCTCCAATTAATTACCTCACACTTGAGCAGAAGCCGTGAAATCAAATAGCCCTTCTCACAAGAATAGTTCAACACAAATGTCGGACTACAAGTGCGACTCAGTGCATTACGAAATTCTGCAAAATTGAATGATAACCTAGAAACCGACCGAGGAAGGCTTCCTATTGGGAGTCCAATCCTCAATCGCTTGATCTCACATAACACAGCAGCAATTCTCAGGCCTGGTGGTAGGTAGCAACTTAAATTTGTTTCGAATGAGATGAGTTAGGAAGATCTCGGGATTTTTCTTTGGTCGAAGGAAGATCTCTGTATTAGTTGCGCGGTTGAGAGAGTCAATTTGGTGGTCTTAATTTGGGCGTTTTTTGGTCATGGAAATATCACTGACAATGAGCTTGATATCGCATTTGGATAGTTGAACGTCTTCTCAATATAGTTGGCATATATCATTATCTGGATATAGTAGCAATATACAATGTGGGTGTCTTAAGCCCAAATGTGAAGTTAGCCCAATTTGCAGAGTGGAGAGCCTGGAGCCTGGAGCCTGAAGCCTGGAGCATGAATGGGCGATCCCAAAGCAAGCCGTCCGAAACCTGTCGGGTGATGGCAAACGTGGAAGTTGACGGCTGAGAAGTTAGGATTCGACCGAGATTTGAGGAACCAGATGAAGTTATCTTTTTGAATTATTAATTGTAGATATAAAAGATAGATTCGGAAGGAAGGTATTTGACCTAAGCGATTCAATATTAATTAGAATCAAGTAGTCTCTTATAAAGAAGTATGTACTTTGCTTTCAATACTCAAACGTTATTTTCAATCGATCGAGTGAAATTCGATTGTAGCCTCATCTTAGGACGTTTGAACGATTCGATCATTTTTCACCCAAAACAATTTGGCACCCAACGTGAGGCTTTGATCGAAAAACTCATTCAACTGCAATCGCCACAAACCGTGTTCAAAAAACAATGACTACTTCCAACCCTTCCTCCCCACGCCAGATGAATCCAATCGCAGGGAAGAACCTTCCCAAGTTGAAGCATCGACATGATCTCATCAAGAGGAGATGATTGTGCTTGCTTAACGGATCCTAGACTTCCAAAAGTAGCGAGTGGACTAGCGCGAGAGTTTCCAAGCAACCGCCAATGTAGGGCCATCGATGCGATCGCCGACCCGAGCCGTACCGCCACTCCAACAGTCCAACCATGAACCGACGATTGTAAAGCTGGTAGGGCCCATGCCGACAGAAGCCAAAGGGGAGAAACATTTGCCACTATCACTGGGCAAATTTAGCCTAAGGTTGCAACCATTTAAGCTCGTAAAAAATATGTTCAAGCTTAGAAAGTTGATTCAGTGGCCTAGAAAGACCGACCGCACGAAGATCCTTCCAAGTGGTGTGACTTCCATGACAACCCAAGACACACCACCAATGATTGTGTGGTCTTAAGGAAGTCACATTCCTCATGCCTAGGGGACTCATTCTAGATGTTGCTCCAAATGCTCGGACCCCCTCCATGACTCCCCAGAATATCAACCGCTACTGCCACAAAACCCTGGTCTCCAATCCCAAATCATGTGGTCTCCATCATCCCTCAAAGAATCTAGTGTTTCTGGTTTCACTTACTGACCGCCAAGTGCCACTAGAGAAAGTAACTTTGAGAGACCCCAAGGGCCTTAACTACCCTAAAAGGTCTTTTTTTTTTGGTCGAAGGAGAGGCGACACTCTCCGGGGTCTACCCTTTATTGAATTGAAAAAATGAGATAAGTAGTAATCAATCGGGGGATAGCTCGACCCCTAACATCAAATGATAAAAAAGTATAAAGACCCTCCGGCGGGTCAAGCAATACATGAAATCCTAAATTAAAGGAAAACGCAAAAGAGGCAAAAAAAATCTGCCACAATATTAGTATCTCTAAACACATGTCGAAACTGAATATCCTAGTCTCTATGCAAAAAGCCTTGACATTGAGACACCAGGCTAAAGAGGAGATGATAACACTCTACAGGCTTACCAAGGAGGAGACACACTAGTTGCGAGTCTAACTCCAGGCAAACCCTCCTCTAACCCCGATCCCAAGCTAAACGGAGCCCATGAAGTGCCTCCCAAAGCTCGGCCATAGGAACAGTACACACCCCGATCCTGCACACGAATCCAATCTACCACTGACCATCACAATCCCGCCACCCTAAAAGGTCTTGGGACCAAGCCATTACTTTTGACGAATCCGATATGGGGAGTGGTTCTTAGCCCTCTTCACACTAACCTCCTAAGCCTCTAAAACCACTCCTCAACGCTTCAAATCCTACAAAAGCACATACAACACTTGCATGGATTCTAAATCTCGAAAGCATACTAAAAGCGATGCAAATGACTCACAAAACTACTAAAAACGACTCAATCTATTTAACAAACACCCTATAAAACCTACTTAAAAAGGAGACATCACATTGTCTACCCAGAAGGACATCACAAACAAAATTGTGATACCACAGACAAAATGAGGCAGAGAGGTAAGCCGGGAGGAGTAAAAAGTTTTAAAGCAATATAGTATGAAATAGTAAATACTACTAGTCTGGGCCATGACACCACAAAATTATGGGCCATATATCCAAGAAAAAGTCAGGAATTGGGTCCACCGTGAAACAAGTAGGAAGGAGATAATTTTTGTAGCCCACTGCTGTAAAAGTAAAACAAAATGAAATTGCTTGATTGAGCTTGGCTCGGCTCGTTCGTATTGGACCAACATCCATACAGCCAATATAATTATAATTGCATGGGTTTTTTGTTCTGTTTTTAATACAGTAACATCAATTAGGTTGGTGGCTTGGTAGGTTGTCTCAGTTAAAAAAACAGTTGAAAAACGAAACGACAAAGTGAATTCGGAAAAATACAGTTACATTGCAATGCAGAGAGTAAAAAAAGTTGGGAGGCAGTCACTGTCAAGTGTCATACTCGTACCCGATTTTACTGCAACTTTTAACTGCTATAGAATTCAGAAATTGGAATTGAATTCCCAGCGCATGAATGATGAATCTAAAAATGTAAATCCATGAGCTAGAGAAAGATATGAAAACACACAATTCAAAAATTGGAGCCGTGCCAGCTGCTAAGGCTTTATGGAGCGATGGGGACAACCCGAAAACAACAGAAGCTAGCAAAAATCTCATACCCTCAAATCATGCCTGACAGACACTATGTGTGAATTTGAACGTGGGGGATGAGGAGTCAACTACAACATTAACAAGGCCGGTAAAAAGTAAAAACCAGCTAGCCAGCTACTACTCCCTCCGTAGTGAATGATATTGTATGATGGAGGTTTATTTGGTGGTTTAGTATGCGAATGAATAAAGGAAAGAAAACGGAATAAGAAAAGGCTGGATATACACAAACACAAATATATATATATGATATATACAGTAATACAGATTACAATAGGTAGGTGGACCAGAAACAACCCATACCTGCACCACCACAACGCAAAAGGCCTATTCCTCACATGCATACATGTGATCGATGAGGATGTGTGAATGTTTTTTTCCCCTAGCTCTTGTGTGTGTGTGCATATATATATTAGTTTTTGTTATAGTTTTAAAAATAAAATTGTAGATCGATTACTTACTGCATATAATATTATGAGAAAAAATAATGCAGTAATGTTAAAGATCCGGTATGGTATGTGTCGGCGATCATAATGAATTCACATAATGTTTTGACCAAAAAATACTCAAATTATTTGAAAAATCTTGACAAATTAAATGTGTTTGGTTGAAGATTTTGTATTGAAAAAAAATAGTATATTTTAAAATTGTATAGGAACTTAACTATATAGGAAGAGGTGCAGTGGCGGAGGGAGGGGGGGGCGGGTGGGGGCGGCCGGCGACCGGAGTAGTGCAGCTTTTCATAGGGCCGCCCCCACGGGATGGCGGAGGGTTGGGGCGGAGGCGGTGGGGCGGTGGGGCGGTGCAAGGGTGGGTCTAGCTTTCTCGGTATCTGGGAAGTACTCGTGTGAGAGATGCAGACAATGATTCCGAGAAGAAAATGTTAAACCCTAAACAAAACGTAGCTTTTGGCTAATTGGGCTTATTGTTAATTTTAGTTTTTGTTTTTTTTGGTCAAGTAATTTTAGTTTTTGTTAATTGGGCTTATTGTTAATTTGAGTTTTGGGCCTAATTTAGTCTATAATATAATTGGACCTTTTAGTTTAGAAAAAATCATTAATCACATTTGCTAAAATACCCAAAATTAACTAACACCACATAATAGAAAGTATAATTTCCATCTTCCATAAGTTGGAACGTTATATTTTCTTTCGATTTTGATATAAGGAAACAAAAGATAATAATATAAATTGTGGTTAGGTGTCACAATTATACAGATTTATTCTTATAATTTAAGAAAGAAATCAGATTTCAATATATAATGGGTTCGATTTAGTTTCATTTAAATTTATACATACTAGTTACTACAAAAACAGTGATATGAAAAAATAAAATAGTAGATGAATGCTTGAAAGATAATTTAAAATGACATTTACCTAGAGCAAAAGTTCGCACATTGATAATGATTTTTTAAATTATTTTTAGAACTTAGATACTCTTAGAAGATAATCATTCTGCAAATAAAAAACAAATACGGCTTGATTTTGACTCTAATTTCTATTAAAGTATCATAAAATATAATTTATAAGTTGCGTTGTCAAGTATCTCGATATGATAAACTAATTTAATTTACGAGCTTCGATGTCAATGTATCTCAATACGGTAAACTAGCTTGTTTTGTGTGAGTTTATTTAAGGTTTGTCATCCAAGTCTGCCCCCCTGCGGGAATTTCTGGCTCCGACACTGAAGAGGTGGGTGAGATTTTATTACCCACAGTTAATCGGAAATAGATATTCAAGAAAATATATTTTACAAAATTAATGTGAAATTCAAAATGCAAGGAAATTAATTCAAATAAACTAAATTACGGTGAATTACCCTCCCTCAAGTTCAACGAAACAACCAACACTAAACGAATGAAATAAAAAAAAATATTAAGTTAACAGTGTGTTGGGACGTCTGCAACGCCGTTACGGCAGTGCAAGAACTATACGGATACGGTACGCCTTCTGCGTATAGTACGTACAGTCACAGATCGATAGTATTTTTTTTTGTTTTTTATTATTCTGTACGTAGCGTTTTTTTTTAAAAAAAAAACAAGAAAGAAAGAAAAAAATGAATGGTTGATAATGGTAACGGGTTGGGGCATCTACTAACTACAATGCTGGAAAAAGCAGAGAAGGGGGGGAAATTGAATCCACCAATTGGGAATGTGAATGGGAATGGAAATTGGAATAGGAGTGTGATAAAAGTGAAACCGCTGATCCAGCTGAGCCCTACCAGCATTTCACCATTTCACCATTTCACAATTTACAGTTACAAACAAACTCTGCTGCTGCTGCTGCTCTCTCTCTATAAAGTAGAGGATGGATGCACAGAACAGTGTGCATATGGAAGGCGCGTAGAGTGGTCCTTTTTCATTCTTCTTCTCCGGCCTCCTCGATCCTCCTATAATAAAATCATGTCCGTGCATTGCTTTCTCTCTCGATGCTCATCGCTAGCTGGTTTGAATTCCAAAATCCTGGCCATGCTTTTCCACAGCTTTCTTGAACTTTCCTCGGCTGGTTGATCCTCATCGAAACCACACAGATGATGGCAAGTTCAAGAAAGCTGTGGGAAGATATGGCCCTTCCAGGATTTCCCCCATTACTTTCTCCGGCCATCTTCTCGGATCTGGATTGAGAGACGGCTTTTCACAGCTAGCTGGGTAAGTCAGTCTGAGCGAGCATGAATTATGTATAATTGTGGATATTGCAATGTTGGTATGCTAGCCTCTTGTCATTTTGAATTTTCCTTGTCCAATTAACTCTCCTACGTACCAACACCTTCATTCGTGTTTTCGATCAATTGTACCTGGTGGTAACTGGCACCAGCCCCTCATTATTTTTTACTCTTTTCTTTTTGGAATTTTCCTTGTGGATTCACCTACGTACGTATCAATCTGTAATTTAATTCCAAGCTAGATCCACATATATAATTAACTTATCCTTGCAATTTCTACTAAAATTATACTCTAGCTTAACCCATTTGATATATCAATCATGATTCTTTCTGTTGGCATTTCAATTCCCCCAATTTAAACTAGATCGATTATATATGTACCTTAGTTTTACCTCGTTTTAGATCGACTTACTGCATTAGGCTGGTAGGTTTGCTTGCATTTACTACATTCATTTATTGTTTTCCCCATTTTTCTGCTCTTCATTATATTTTGATGCTTACATGGAATCATTCTAGCTACCTTAGATTTACTTGGTTGCAAACAACGAATTAACCATTTTTACAAGCTCCTCACAAGTATATGTATACGTACTACCAAATTGTGAATATGTCAACCGGATTCATGCAACTAACTGGGCGCGCGATTGCTAGCTGATGCTGTACATAGATGGTAGCTCGATCTAGTGCTTTAATTGGGCGATTCTTTAACCACATTGTACGTTGTCATCTTCGATCGATCTCGTGACTACGTACGTACTAGCTCTATTATTGACACATGTTCCTCAGTGCTGCTATATCAATTGTCACTTTCATCCTGCCCCTCATAAAGTGTGTAAGTGTGTGTGTATGTATATACACTCGATGTCTTTAGTCTTGAATTAATGGTAGAATCATACATACATACATACGTGTGGGACACTTTCTTCACCCCATATCACACATAGATGTCTCCTATTTTTGTTTTTTACCCTCATCCCTCTTTCATAATCAGTATCAGTAGTTGTTGTTGTTGTTGTTGTTGTTGTTGTTATATATTCTGTAGGTACGAGCACATGTGATCGATGGATGGATGGATGGACGGACGAACCCAGTCACTCAAAAGGGAATCTTTAGTGTCATATGGGAACAAAAGGGCTAACAAAAATATAACCCACACCAATAAATGCATTTCCAAGATAAAATGACTCGATCCAAATTGTTCAGATTCAGTTGCAAGTTTTTTTTTTTTTTGTCTTTCTGATCTCGAGGGTCCACCCCAAAAGCAACCCCATCACAAACAGCCAGACAGACAATGAGGAATGGCAGCTCTGCGCTATATCATAACTCCATGATTCTCACACCTAATCTTTTTATTTTTATTTTCAATTCATTGCTCAATTCGTCTCGCGCTAGCAGCAGCTACAGCCTGTCATTCAATTCAAAACGACTAAATTGTCCAGATCCAACACCAAGCAATGCAAAACAAAAACAAAAAACAATTCAAAATCCTCTCGTAATTAATAAATCCAATTCAAATTGAACTTCTGAAGTTCTTGCAGAGTATATATATATACGTACAAATTAATATACATGTGAGCAATCGATCAGCTAGTGCACAAACGAATCTGAGAATAAGGTGATTAAATAAATTAAATTACAAGAGCGAATTGAACGGCCTTATCTTCTTCGTCCTCGGCCTTGTTGTTTGGTTTGTCAATTTACCGGGCCTTACAGAATTCAATTAGTACTACTGGTAGCTGATAAATTAAACAATGGATGGAGCTAGGAAAGGAGATGGGACAAATTAATACAAACCTTATCCCCACAAGCAAGTATATATATAGTACTAGTGGGAGTGTGTATAAATGCACATATACACCCTATATATCAAGGCATGAATTAATGAAAGAATACACATACACACTGATACACGTACTCTAAAAGCATGACAAGGCTAGCTTATCAGCAATTAACACATGCCTTGCCTCCCGCCAAATGAGCCCGAAAACCTAGCTAGTTGCTTTTCATGGCATAATGCAAAGAAGAAATCATCAATCATCATAGCACCAGGTCCAGTCCATACCACTGGAATGAAAAAGCAACCTACGTACGTACGTACGTGCACTTTGCATGACAGTGTGTGTATGTATTAGTACTAATCTGTATGTCAGGACTCAGTATGTATGTTTCATCTCTAAAAATGAATTAAGGTGCGCTATATAGATGAACACTAATCAGTGCAAAAATAATCCCCAAAAGGATTATGTTTTATCCCTCAAAATTAAAGCAGCTTTAATTAGGTTCAGAATGGAGCTAAGTTATTATTCTGCAGGGTGGAGTACAATCGAAAAAGAGAAAAGGAAACACCACTCTCTCTAGCTACCTTCTAGCTAACCTTTATCACTTTTTATTGTGTCCATCAAAAGGATCCTAACTAGCAAAGATAGTAGTAGTACGTAGTATTAATATATGTGTTCCGTTTCCGTATTAATTAGTTATGGCGTTATTAATAGTGGCTTAATTATGTATAACAAATATGCATGGGTTCTGCTTTTCCCTTAAGTTAATTAGGACGTGCTCGGCTTTTCAGTAACAGTCTCGCATAAAACCATGTTTACTGTCCCTTAAAAAGCCAAACAGCTTCTTAATCAATACTGTGATCCCAATGCACTTGTATTCAAACCTAAACATACGTACTCTTCTGGTATTTATTTATTCAATTACGTGTTCTATTTGCCCATGTATAGATAATTGTCCTTAAAGCTGCCCGTCTTAATATTAAACAATCAAATATTACGACTGTCGATCTTAAGATGTGATCACACTATACATTATAAATCTCAAATCATAAGATTAACATATATTTTAAAGTTCCTGCACGCCTAGTCTATTATAAAGACAACTACCATTGTTGTTGGCTTGTACTTTTCTTCACGTACCTAGACTAGATGGGAGATCCATTGACGGACATCCAACAACGTTCCTAATCACTTTTGCTAAAGCAGAGAAGCCGTGATGTTTCATAAAACTGAAGATGGGGTCATCCTCCAACCTTTCCTTTAGTCGGTTTCAGATTTTTTCACATTATCTTTCGGCCACAAAGGTTCAACTAACCACATAGTTTCCATGTGAACACCTCACAAGGGTACTCTTTGCATGATCAGTCGGAGCGGGACTAGAAAAAGAAACCGAAACGGATCGAAAGAAAGTATTGATGTATCACGATTAGTGAATGCAAGGACCACGAGATGTACGCTTCCCATAATTTTTCATGTTTTTTATTTTCATATCTGACACACCGGCTCAATTCATTGCTAAGGATGTTTACATCTTAATCCCCTAAAACCTGCTTATTTTTGTGGTTCTTGTCCGGTTCTCGTCCTTCTAAGCTAAGGGACTCCGGCCTTATTCTATAGTACGTTCTCGCCATTGTCACGATTCACTTATACTTGGAACTATATGGGTTCTTTTGCATTCACCCAAGTGAATGTGAAAGTAAAAACATGTACCATGTGTGGTTAATAATTCCGTTTGTGACATGAAGAAACAATGGCCACTCTCATGGTTCATCTGGAGAAACTTTTTAGGTAACTTGATATGATATTAAACACCTCTAAGATCAGTACAATCGTACCAATATGTTAGATCTCGATCAGAAGCCATATAATTATAATGTTCCGACTTAGTCTACCCTATATGTATGTTTAGAAATTGAGATGAGTTTTTATCCACTAAATTATAGTATGTCAATTTGGTGTTGATTGCTAACAATTGAAGTAAACACAATATTATTAGTATTATATGTATATTATTTTTTGCCTCTCTCTCTGCTCATGGCAGCAACAAAGTAAATTATCAGTGAATATGACAGGGCAGTAAATTTTTAAGGAATGAAGAGGACAACAATACGAAAGCAAATTCACTGTGGAAATCAGATCTGAAATCGAGAGAACAACCTACAAAATTTGTACTGAAAAAATATATATAAATTCTTTACATATATACATTCAAACCTACGGAAGCTTATTATATGCAGGGGGGGGCGGTCACCCGCCAGTGGGGGCGACCGGAGGAGCAACACTTGATACAATTCGTAGTGAGATTTGGAGGTCCACGCCCCCACCAGGGGCCAAGACGACGTCTTTTTGAACAATTCTGAATCCTTGGGTGATGTTAAGCCTCTGGATCTGCAAAGCAAGGAAACTTTAACCATAACAAATCACGTACATAATTTCAAATCAATGATAATGTTTTTTATATGATTGATGGATATATAGAGCTTAGATGGGTAACAAAAACTCCTGCATTTTGGCCCTACTTGTATCTTCCCACAGCTTTATTGAACTGCAACAGCAAACCGAAGCGAACCGATCAAGTACACCTCTGTTTATGAGAATCATCACATAAAATATTATGTGATGCTAAAACATGAACAGATTCCGGTTCCAAGATTCGGTGCAGTTCAAGAAAGCTGTGGAAAAATATAAGCAGAGCCATCAATTTGAGTATGTGTGGGATCGGAAGCAACAAATTGTTGCACCCATAATTTGTGGAAGGCAGAGGAAAACCCTACATCTGAAAAAGGGGGATTTTGGATTGGGGAAGAGGATGAGGGTTTGTGAGGCGTTGGTTTAGGGTAAGGAAGAGAGCGACCATATATGTGGTATATATATATAGTAAAAATAATTTCATTTTTAATTAATCTTTTTTGTACAATTATTCTTCTCACTTGATCAGAGTAGTTTTTACCACCAATCCCAAGAAGAATAAACGCCCCTCCCCCGAGAAACCCTTGTTTTTGCATTAAAAATGCTGACCCCTTGATGGTCTGCATTTAGCCCTATATTTAGCAGGACACTTTTCAGAAATATTACTAGTTTAATTTTTTTATTAGGACAACTGTTGCATACTTACAAAATGAAGATTAGAACCAAATGTAGTGCCATGACACGATAGGACTAAAAAATGGCCCTTTTTTCCTAATGGGTTCGATGCATTTAGCTAGATCTTGACTTTTCATTTCGAACTTCATGGAATTTTATTATGATTTTAGATTTTATTGCATTCTTTTTAATCAATTCCAATAATATATCCTTAAATTATAATTTGGTCAATAATAACCTATTACATAAAATTGGACAAAATTGTTCTCTAAAACCAATTTACGTAGATTTGAAAACCTCCCTTCTACAGTTTTTACGTAGTTCTTCATACCTCCATCCTACAAACTTCCTCCCATCGGTCACCTTCCATCTACCGGCCACCGCCCTCTTGTCGGCCGCCGCCCTACTGCCGGCAGCTGCCCTACCGCCGACATAGCCTTTGCCCAGATCTACACCATTATAGATCTACGCCGGCCACCTTCCTCCCACCGGCCGCCGCCCTTACGTCGGCCACCTTCCTCCCGCAGGCCGCCCCACCATCACCCGGCATCGGCAACCGCACTCGGCCCTCCACCGCCTAGGTCGCAATTCACAACTTGCGTAAATTTGCGAATAGGTTTTGGGTATGTTATATATATTTTTTTAGGGTTTATTACATTAAAATTATATAGAGTATTTTATATAAAGTAAGTTCTTTATTATATTAAAGGTCCGGATCCGGTAGGGGGTCTTAGGGTAGGTAATAGGAATAAATCTCAGTCGTTGATCACGCGCAAAAAAACAGCCCAAAAAACAAGTGTGCGTATTATTCGCGTATTATTCGCATATTATTCGCGTTTTATATGCGTATTATTCACGTTTTATACACGTATTATTCACGTTTTATACACGTATTATTCACGTTTTATACGCATATTATCCACGTTTTATACGCATTTTATACGCGCTTTTTTTCGTTTTCTTCGCGTATTTTTCGGAAAACTAGCGTGCGTCCAAATTTTGTTCAACTCTATGGCCGATTTGTTCAACTCTATGGTCAATTTGTTCATCATTATTTGTTCAACTCTATGGTCAAATTGTGCACCTATGTCATATTTTATAGCAATCGAAGTTCGTATGATTTGTTTCGCTTTGGCAATTTGTTCACCTTTATGGTTAATTTGTTCATCAATATTTGTTCAACTCTATGATCAATTTGTTCAACTCTATGGTCAATTTGTTCATCCATATTTGTTAAACTCTATTGCCAATTTGTTCAACTCTATGGTCAATTTGTTTAACTTTGTGGTCAATTTGTTCATCAATACGTGTTCAACTCTATGGTAGAGTTGTCAAAACCTTACCCGAACCGACCGAAAATTTTAGGGTTGAAACCCGACCCGAATAGTAGCGAGTAAAGGAAAAAACGAACCCGACTAACCCGAACCCGATTGGGTTGAAACCCGAAACCGACCCGACCGACCCGATATTTTATATATATGTATAATAAATCAATTTTCTTGTAAATATTGTAATATATTTTATCATAAAACCTATTATAAATAAAATATTATTATAAAGATCTAGTAAATATAATATTTTATTATTAAATATTATTGTTTAATCATAATATTATTTTAATAATCGTTAAAAATTCAAATTCTAAACCTGTTAGGTCGACCCGAACTCGCACAATAACCTGTCAAGACCCGACCCGACTTGACATGTAACTTGATTGATCCGAACTCGCACTCGACCCGAACCCCAAAAGACCGAACCCGAATCCATCCGACCTGACCCGTTTGACACCTCTACTCTATGGTCAATTTGTTCATCAATATGTGTTAAACTCTATTGCCAATTTGTTCAACTCTACGGTCAATTTGTTCATCCATATTTGTTCAACTCTATTGCCAATTTGTTCAACTCTATGGTCAATTTGTTCATCCATATTTGTTCAACTCTATTGCCAATTTGTTCAGCTCTATGATCAATTTGTTCAACTCAGTGGTCAATTTGTTCATCTATATTTGTTCAACTCTATTGCCAATTTGTTCAACTCTATGGTCAATTTGTTCATCCATATTTATTCAACTCTATTGCCAATTTGTTCAACTCTATGGTCAATTTGTTCACTCTATGGTCAATTTGTTCATCAATATGAGTTTAACTCTATTGCCAATTTGTTCAACTATATGGTCAATTTGTTCAACTCTATGGTCAATTTGATCATCCATATTTGTTCAACTCTATTGTCACTTTGTTTAACTCTATAGTCAATTTGTTCATTCATATTTGTTCAACTCTATTGTCAATTTGTTCAACTCCATGATCAATTTGTTCATCCATATTTTACAGCAGACGAACTTTATATAATTTGTTCATTCTCTATGGTCAATTTGTTCACCCATATCTCATTAACTATATTGTCAATTTGTTTACGTTCAATTTGTTCAGATGTAATTATGGAAATTGGCTTTTAGTAATGGTTACAAAATAATCAAAGTCTCGCATTATTTTCCATGTTATGCTATGTCAGATGAGAGGCCAAAGTCTTGCAATCAAACTCACATTTGATTACTTAACTAATAAAGCATTAGTTAATTTAAGATCAACAAACTACATACTCATAAATAGCCAACCAGATAAATGTCCATCTATCGGATCAAAACAGATCAAATATTCAAATCAACTAATAGTTAAGGCTAAAACCAATAGCAGACGTATCCGGCTAATAGCAGCATAGTAGCAAACACACTTTACTCTCTAAACAACTTCAACCAACTAATTCTCATCACCATAGACATTGTACTGCCGGAGGACTTGGGTGAAGGAAGCTAAGGTTAACAAGATAGGTGTCTGTAGGATTAAAATTTTGATCCTACAACACATATCTTTTATCTTACAAGTTTCACCCCTCCCTTCCCACTCTTCCAGTAATAAAATAATTTATTAAAATAGATCTTTCATCTAGACCTGTACAACTTCGGGCCAGCCCGTCCAGCCCGGTCCGCCCGGCCCACAAAAAAGCGGGTTTGGACATAGGTATTGGCCCGTATGGCCCGGCCCGTTAAAAATAGAGCCAAGCTTGGACAATGTAAAAAGCCCGCGGGCTTGGTCCGGCCCGAATATATATATTATTTTATTTATATAATAAATACTAACGTATTATTACATATTTTCTACGTATATATTATATACCAAACCGTAATTGTATTTGTATCCCACATTTACTAGTACCGTCGATATACTCATCTTACTTTTCTCTATCTAATTCTCCTTGGATTGATTTGTGATTAATTGTCAAATGTCAACTTGAATCTTGGACGTTGTAAACTTGTTCAGATGTTCTTTATATTCATGTGTTGCCTTAATAATCTCGTTTTTTATGTTAGAAATAAGTTAGTTACAAAATTAGTAAATGTTTAAAGTTTTTTTACCATTTAAAATTAAATATAATAATCGGATTTATTGGCCCAATTGGCCCGCGAATAGCCCGGCCCGCATTTATGGGCGGGTACGGACAAAAATATAGGCACGAATTTAAGGGCCGAGCTTGGCCCGTCCCGTTGATGTGGAGAAATTTTATTTTTTTGCCCGACCCGAACCCGAAGTTGTATAGACTGACTTTCATCTTACACATTACAAACTCAACTCTTCACCTTCACCTTCACCTTCTTAATTATAATCTTTCTTCATGTGCTATAAACACCAACTCCATGAATTTTTATTCTCTCTTTCACATCATTAGCCAGTAGTGCCTTTAGGCGTAAGCTTACGTTGTGTTGCTTCGTAATGGGTCGTTGTTATTCCTGAGACTTGTATGTTTTGAATGAAATATGTATTGGTAGAACATTGCCACCTTAATTGGTTATGGTGCAATGGTAATTGGTGTTGATGCATTTCACCACCTTTGCTTAATTGGTATATATACACCCGACAAATTTAGTTAGAAGGAAATTGTTGGTGAAAACTAAGTTTAACAAGCAGTTGCACGAATTTTATATCAAACCATTATTTTAAATACCTTTATTTTCTAGCTAAAAAACGATAACCACACAACAATCAAATAATGCATGATTTATTTTGTGATTTGCGTTAAAAAAATACACATATTTTATGATTTATGACATTCACATATTTTATTATAAATGTATTTAATGGGTGCACCACCTAAGTTTTATATATATATACACTAGAAGATTGCTAAGCTTAGCTTTCTTCTTTGAAATAATGTGAGAAATGGTGCAATTTTTTCATGTCATACTGGAGTTGCCCCTGGGAGATCGAGATTATGCGCGCGGACATTCAGATGCTGCTTGAGCAGTTTCAGAGTTGGGGGATCAGGCATATCTTTCGTGAAGCCAACTCAGTTGCTGATTTCATCGCTGTATCATTCCGTGGTGTTTCATCTCGCCCGCTCGACACTGATTCGGTCCTTTTGGACCTCATCCGCAAGGATGCCCTAGGATAGCTTTTCTGTCTTTCAGTAGCTATTCTAATTATTTCCTGTATAAAAAATGTCATACTTATAGAATTCTCGTTAGCATTTTTATTATTTCTTGGTTGAAAATGAAGATTTGTAGATTTTTTTAACATCCAAACAATTAGGTTGACTTCCTAGGTCATAGTATGTATTCATGATGAAAAAATGGCAATAAAGTACTTAATTCTATTTTTTCAATCATTATATGAAGGTTGATTGACTATAAATTCGGTCTACTATTTGATCATTCAATTAACAAACATATGATCGACTTGTGGGTTTTCGCTTGATTAGGTTCATAATCATGATTCATGAACAACCTCCCATTGATTTAATTCTTTCTTAAGGGAGAAATTTCTCTAAACTATTTTACCTTGAAATTAAATAAACGGTCGGTCGGCTTGTATATCAATGTCTTCACAATAGTACAAAATCAATAAGATGGCGTTAATATATCGCATCTTTGTTCAAAATTGAAATTTAAAATTGCACATATAAATCAAAATATAGAAAGTCAAAAGTTTGGGTAGGAAACTGAAAATACGCAAAGTTTAAGGGCACAACCACAAAAATACTTATTTGTTGAACAAAGTCTCTGGCCATTTGTCACTGGAATGGTTACATAGTCCGCTCTCCACTTTCTTCTACCGAATCTTGGAGGAGGTTTGTTTCTCCAGAATTCCAACTCTTTCGTGGTACAATTTGATCGCAGATTTTAGGTTTTACTAAACTGTTTGCAGTCAATTCTGACTTCGAATTGTAGGGCAATGGAACATTTGCGAATCGAAAATCTCGGCTCTTACCCGCTTTTGGTTGTAATTTTAGGAAAATTTCTTCACAAGGATTGAAAATCTGTGCGAAATGGGCTTCGAGTTCTTCCGCCATGGCAGTGAACGAAGTAGAGTCGAAGTTGGTGTGGACACGGACGGAGAGAAAGGAAGTCATGACGGCCGCTGTCGAGAGAGGCTGGACCACGTTCGTCTTCTCTAAAGATGGACTCCATCTTGCAAATGATTGGTCAGGTAATCGTTCTTCTAGCTTCAATCTTGCTATATCGACATCAAATCATGTAATTGCAATAGCTAATTTGAAGCTCCCAGAGTTTGTATCCGAAATATTGGAATTCGGAGGACTATGGGTGTATATATACCGAGAGGAGGTGGCTCTTGGTGTAGATGAACTACGGGAATCAATTCAACCAATAATGGTGGTAGGCGAATGAACGTGTAACCAGTGTTCTAAAAAACGCTAGGCGGGTTCTAGGCGGAGAGGGACCGCCTAGCGCCTAGACGGCCTAAACGGTTGCCTAGGCAGCCTAGACGGACACCTAGGCACCGCCTAGGCGGGTTAAAATGCTAGGTGGAAGGGGACCGCCTAGCGCCTAGACAGGGTCTAGGCGGGGCCTAGAAGAGATTTTTAGAACATTGCGTGTAACTGATGGAATTGGGGTTCAGCCAACTGTTACCCAATGAACATGAACATGGAGCTAATTGTGGCAGGGGAATGAACATGTAACTGAGGTGGTGAATTGAGTCCTCACATTCAGGCAATAATTGGACGGGCATAACGCATGGATGGGCATGGTAATCACGATGATGCCAATTGGGATTTAACTGTTGCCGAATTTAAAGGGTTTGGAGGAATTGGGGTAAATTGCTTTGTACAGATTCTGATCTCCAACTTTAATGCTAGCAGGGGAATGAATTGATGGAATTGGGATGGTAATAATAACAAAACAACATTAATTCTTATGGAGGAACCATCTTTTTCTATAGATATCGATATAAATTACAAATATGAGTTGATATTAAATAATCATATCACACGTACTCTTCAAATGTTTTTAAGAGGTTTTAGTTTTTTAAATATATTTTTTCTTTAGTATGCTAATGTTCGTTATTTGCTCATGTGATAAGTATTCACAAAATTCGATGGCCCCCGAAGCCTACTAAGGAAGTCCTGCACGTACTCCAAGTATTTTTTAAAGAACATGAAAACACATTTTTATTATAAAACACTATTAAAAAATAATATATTGATATCAAATACTATTATTTAATACATTCTCGTAAACACCATTAGTAAATAAACGAGTTCTTGACTCATTATATCAGCCCGAATCTTTAAATTAACACACCATGACTTGTCACAGATTACCTTGTATGCTGATTGATCTAGAATAATACTCATCTCGCACCCAAAATGACTGAACCCGAACAAGACTATACCAATCTTGTAACAACTCTACCCGCACCACTTATATCCAACATCAAACTTAGTTTAAACTTCAAGTGATCTATTAAGAAACACATTGACATGAAATACTCATACACAACCATAAGAGGAAGATATTTGTGCATTCTTTATAAACTCTTGCCCGTCCGATGGTTATGCACACTAGTAAGTACTTAGTATAAAAGTTGACTCATCCAACGAACGAGGTTCGTTATTTAGTATCCTTACAACACTTAAAATATTGTTCATTTGTATACTATATATTCAGGTTATACCTGTTGATGCCCGGATCTGTTACCGCATTGGTGCACAAGATGAATAATATTGAAATAAAAGATTAAAGCGCTAAGCATGCTTTTAACGTGCTAAGTACGCGAATAACTCAAATGAATAATGTACGCGTATGCCAACATGTATGTACGTAACGTCCCACATCGAACATACGGAGGCAAAGTTGCATACGGAGGCAAATTGTGCACCTTGCCACGTCATCACAAGCAGGCATTTGCACAATTTGCCTCCTTTTTACTTGTCCCACATGGACATCGCCACTATAAGCTAGCACCTCTAAACCTTATATATAGGAGGTGCAAGACAAAGTTTAAAGGATCGGAAAAAGGCCGAGTCCTGAGACGTGTTCTCGAAGGACGGGTCCCGACGTGTTTGAATCTCCGAGGAGATCGCACTAATTACGGGAAAGACCTTAAAAAGTCTTAAAAGCATCCGAAAAGAGAATAAAATAATACGCGGGGGTGGGAGAGCTCAAAGTAAGACGAGCTAGTTTCTAGCGCGCCGAAAGGCCCGAGAGTTTAATAATTTTGTCCCGTATTTAGTTCGAGATTTTCGGGCTTCAACAATACCTTTTCGATCTAGCTCTCACATTAATTTTGACCCCACTTAAGATTAAATTGTTCTTGCTTTTGACAATAAAATATTCTCATTTATTTTATAATAGAGATATAACCCTTTTTTATCTTATCCATATATACGTTTAAATCAAAATAATATTTATCATAGGAAAAATTATACAAATTTAGTATTTTACTGTTGCATGATTTTTCTCAAAAAAGAAAATGTGGTGAAATTTATAAATTAACTTAGGGTTGTTCAACCGTTTGGACCGAATTGTAATACACGCACGGTCCCGGTCTAGAATGTAGAGCATGAGTTATATAAAATTCAGATCATGAGTCGGACCGGACAAAATTAATACGATTCGGCCTTATTACAGTCCAATCCGGTTTTAGAGCGTAAAGACCGACTTACACATTTTATCACGAGCTATGCTATTTTTATGTGTAATTATATTATGATTATACTATAACATAGTGATAAGATTTGAGTTTAGATATTAAATATAACTATTAAATTGATTTTTCATACGTAATTTCTATATATAGTCCAATCTAATACGGTCCAAATCTCAAAATTCTGCTCTGATCTAGTCTTGGATTGTAATTTTGGTCTATGGATTGTAAAATTCCGGTCTAATTTGGTCTTGAATTGTAGCCTGAACTATGAAAATTATGGACCGCGGACCAGACCGACTCGACCCCGTTCTTGAACTAGAGCGACTGGACCCTAGTATGGTCCGGTCTGTTTCGATCCATGTTTGCACAACCCTATATTCACGTGATTTTCATCGATTTAGAAAACAATATAGGAATTTTTCAAAAATAAATTCGATAAATATTGATAATTTTTTATATATCTTTTTTAAGAACTCTCGATTTTCTTATATAAAACCTAAATAAAAATAAAAATTATAGACCATATAGAAAGTATGGAAGTAAAATGTCACCATTGACTATGCACATCATCTTTCATATGTGCAAAAAAACATATTGATTTAAATTTTATAAAAATATAAAAATCATAAGATGGTTAAGAAAAGACAACGCTACAAAATTGATATGCATACTCCGGACTAAATGCTTAAATAATCTATATAGATACTCTTTTTAGCATGATGTTTGTTTTTACTATACAATTAATTAGGGTATATCATAACACGGTTCAAATAATTGTAAATTAGCATATTTAATCACAT
Organism: Polygonum aviculare; assembly: GCA_934048045.1. Lineage (NCBI taxonomy): Eukaryota > Viridiplantae > Streptophyta > Magnoliopsida > Caryophyllales > Polygonaceae > Polygonum > Polygonum aviculare. Next base: position 19,742,512 of record OW204031.1, read on the forward strand.
TATATGATTTTATAAACTTGAATATGTAAATGATTAATATACATAACTACAAGCTGAATCGGATTTAGTATTCTAGTATCTACTCCCTCTATATTTGAAATTTTGTCAAAAATCAAATTTTGTAGTAGATTAAGGTAAATCAAATTGGCCAAAAAAGTACAAATTGAATGTTTATTTATGGTGGTGTGTTATTGAGGCGGAAGAGAGTTAATGTGATAAAGTGATAAAGAGAGAGAATTGAAGGTGGAAGAGAGTTAAAAGGCAGTCTGGATCTTCTACATCTTTGTATACAAGCCACGGTACTCCACTATTCTTACTGATCAAATTTTACTAATTAAATAAACAAGTTAAGATTCAGTAAAAAACAAGTTTATCTCCATTAAAAGATTTATTTCCTAAATACTGCTTAATTTACTCCCCCTTCGATCAGAAAAGTAGTTCTTCTCAGAGACGACAAGAGCTCCGCCGTTCTTGGACGAAGGCGAGCTAGGCTTCTCCGACGAGCTATACTTCTCCGATTCGTCGGAGCGAGGCGGCGAGTCCAATTTAAATCCCTAATTTGTTGACTTCAATAGCCCCAAATCGGGGAAAAACAAAACAGAATGTATGACATTTGATTGCTTAGGTCTGAAGCTTCGAAGACCTAAATCCATTGACGCCTCTACTTCTTCGCCATCCTCTGCTTTCTCCTCGTATTTCCCTTTTCCCGAAGTGTTGCATGGAGCACGCGTAAGATTTTGCGATTTTGTGCTGAGCCTCCTTGTTAGAATATATATGGTATTCGATGAAATTGAAGAACACGTTTTTAATAGCTTAACCTGGTTGATTTAAGAATGAAGACAAATTGAAGGACTCGTTTTCAGATAGGGGATCAAAGAAGAAGTTGAAAACTCACGTAGGAAGCTGAAAGGTTAAAAGTAAATAATAAGTAATTTGGAAAGAAAAGTAATACCGGAAAGAAAATATATTTTGTTAAGATTTTTCGTAATTAGTTAATCAATCAAATTGGTCAATAGAAAGAGTGAAGTACTATAGGTTACACAATAGGATGTAGAAGATCCGGACTAGTTAAAAAGTGGACAATCTTATCAAAACCGCGTAAATGAAAATAGATTTCAATTCGAAAACAACTCTTTTTAGCACCTCAAATTTATTGTATTACTTAAAATTTTACAAGAACATAAGAACAAGTTTAGCATTAATTTTGTTAAATTTTCACTTAGAAAGGCAAAAAATCAGTGTCAGTTATGGACGAAGAATCGAGTCGAGACTCGCGAGACAGAGACCCAAAAACGTAAAAAAGCAAAACAGGAAAACGCTCTTCCCATTCCCTCGAAATCGTATTCCCCCTCTTCGTTCCTCGCTATCTTCTACTTTCTCCAGTCCGCAGACTCACTCCCTCTCTCACCTCATTCCTTCAATCTTCTTCATATCTTCGTCCTTAATCTCTCCAACGAAGGGATTTGAACTTCGGCATCGGGGAATTGCACCGATATCTGCCAATTTGGAAATCTAGGGTTTCGGGGGTCTTTCTTTGTTCATCTGCATCTGGTGCTTCGATTGCTGATTGATTGTTGCTCTGCTAGATAAAGACAGGCTTTGTTGTAGTGGTGTGGTGTTAGGGTTCTATCTTTGATTCTTTCCCTGCGGTTTTCAGCTTCACTCAGTGGTACGGTTTTTCTTGATCTGCCATATGGATTCTCGAGATTCGTCTTCGTCGATGGCTATGACTAGAGACGGTGTTCTGGTGGCGGACCAAGACGGCATTCTATCGGTCGCATCTTCGCTCGCAAAGGAAGCTGCGATGCTGTTCCAATCGCGCAAGTTCGCCGAGTGTGTGGAGGTGTTGATGCAATTGTCACAGAAGAAGGGAGATGATCCAAAGGTAGAGCAACTGTGCTAGCCTTAGAATGCTCTGATATGCGTTACTTCAAGCTGTTCTCTTTTTGTGTGCGTATGGCATTGACCACAATCTCGAGCTCACTTTCCCTTTCGTAGTGTTTGTTTCTCTTCTTACTGTACTGAGAATAACATGTTTTGGCTTTTAATTCATTGGATCAGTGCTCTGATTTAAGCTTTTAGAGGGAGTTTATCGTATAAAAACCCTATGGGGTCACCATATTTGGCAAGCAATGCTACAAAATTTGATAGATAAATCCTAGGGATCAGACTGGAGAGAGGATAAAAAAATAGTTCTTGTGTGTTTTAATGTATTTGGTCGACTATGATGAGCATTTTATCGAGTTCCTAATTGCCTAGCTGTTTGCATCTACTAAATTGTGCGCAAGCTCGTGTACTTTTTCTGCTAGCTCCGTGAGTTTCTAAACGAGTCCATTGTGCCAGGTTCTACATAATCTTGCTCTTGCTGAGTTTTTCCGGGATGGTTGCTCGGATATAAGGAAATTTCTTCAAGATCTTGTCACTGTTGAGGTATCTAAACTGCCATTTGGCACATTATTGCGAGGCTTTGGATTCTGAGAATGACTGCTATCTTTTTGCTGTTGAAATTATGACTTATTCTATGTTTTTTTGTGTGAAAATGGTAATGAAGGTACAGGAAAAAGTCCCAAGTTTTATGAATCGGTAGTCAGATTTTGCTCTGAGCTCAGTTGGCTCATTGAAACAACATTTATTTGTAACAAGGATGAATTGATGTCTGATTATTTTTATATCTGCAAGACTTCATCCTAATATTTAGTGCTCATAAATGTGTTGCCTGCTATCCTGTAAATGTGCTTTGTTCTGCATCTTTCCATGTTGCATTCTGTTAGGTTGCAAGAAAACTGTTTTTTCATAAAGAAACGTGATAGGTACAAAGTTTTTTTATGCAAATCCTTATGTTTAGTGAAAGGGTCTAAGAATCATATATTAAGATGTTATGTCTAGCTTAAAGGATATGCTATGCTAGAGAAAGTTAGTTGCTTTCGTCTTTACTGGTGAAAATAACAGGTAATTGCTTCTGTGAGCCTTTCTCAATTACTTAGGTTTGATTCTTGACATGCAGAAAAAGTTTCACAATCTTTCTAGTGCATCCGTAGAGCAGCTAGATACTGCATCACAGCCTGCCAATTCAGCCCCTTCAGGATCTAAGGGAGTTGAATCCACCGGGCATCAAATTTCTGGGGCTAAAACCGCGGCTTTGAATTTTAGAGAAGAACTTGATGCATCAGTTGCATCTCTAAATAAGGTATGCAGGCATTTTTTTTGTTTCCAATTCATTAGCTTTAATCGTGCATGAAATGGCATAGCATATCAGTAGACATGACTGCATGAACATGGTTTGCAGGCAATTATTTTGTACCATCTTCATGACTATCCAAGATCACTATCAGTGTTGGAACCATTATTTCAAAATATTGAACCCATAGATGAGGTATTTTTCTGCTTATGTTGTTATTTTTTATGTTCAAATTGGCCTTTTATTTTGAGATGTAACTTTCACGCAGGGTACAGCTTTTCGTGTTTGCCACTTGTTGCTTGATCTTGCTGTGGCTACGCAGGATGCATTAAAGTTTGCAGTAAGTTCTCTGCTGCTGGAAATATCTATTTCTTTTTGTTCTCATGAGCAGTTTGACTTATGATTATTCCATAGTTCTAGTAATTATTGTAGTCTTCACATCTTTTGATCAGGGGAAACATATGCAAAATAACTGTACCACTCACTAAAAAGAAGGGAATTAGTCAAGTTAATCTGTGCTTTTCAACGTTTCAGGAGAATTCCACTTACTCTCGTTTCATAAAAAATAGACCTAATCTTCTAGGCTTTTCACATATTCATCTATGCTACTCCTTTGAACATCCGTTGTCTAGTTTCCCTTTGATTTTTGTATGACGAGATGTAGGGGATCCTATGGCATGTAGGTTTGTGTGTTTCATGTCGTTTGTTTGACAGCAAGGGTCAGGAAACCGAACGGAAATACTGTACTCCTAACACTATTCCATTTTATTGTCAGTATTTTCATGCTCTTTTAGATGAGGAGAATTAATTACATGGAACATTGATTGGAATAACAAAAGAAATAAGAGAATGAAGAGTCTCTGGATGATGCTTTAGTGATAATCAATTAATCACTGGCTCCTTCCCTTCCCTTTCCCTTTTATCAAACCACTTCTAAACTGTAGCTTGTTGGAAGGTCAGAAGTCAAAAGATCTTTAGAGTAACTCTGCATATGGGTTGATTCTTTTATATGAAGTAAATTCTGCTGCTTAGATAAATCTATTTTATCAACATTCTTGGGTGTATGCGTAAATTCTATTGCTTATAAAATTCCGTACACTTGCACATAGAGATTGATGGGAGTACATTTCTTTCAGGATGTTTTGAATTATGTTGGAAGAGCTTTTGGTATTGGTCATATGATTAATCAACCTGATCATGGAACCATGGGACAGCAGCCTTCAAATTTAGTAGCAAAGTCATCCTCAGTTTCTGGCGGTGCATCAAGTGCCGATGATTTGAATTCAGATGCATCTGTTAATGCTAGTGCTTCAGAAAATTCTTTGTCAAGAACTTTGTCTGATGAAACTATTGAGTATGAAACATTATTATCAAAGCTGGACATGAGTGGAAAGAATTTATCAAGGCCATCAAGTCTTCCAAGTTCATGTGATCTGGCTAGGACTCGGTCTGGTGGGTCATCCTTCATAGATCTGAAGTTCAAGTTGCCACTATACAGGGTCCAATTCTTGTTACTTACCAGGAGCCTGAAAATGGCAAAACGTGATTTGAAGTTGGCAATGAACATTTCACGTGATGGTGATTCTTCCAGTGCTCTCCTGTTGAAGTCACAGCTTGAACTTACCCGTGGGAATTTTGTAAAAGCTGAGAAGCTTTTGAAGGCATCTTATAACCAATTGGATGTTGGTAGCTCTATAACATATAATAACAATGTTGGATGCATATTTTACCAATGCAAAAAATACAATACAGCTGGTGTGTTTTTCAGCAAGGCATTGCAAAGTTGCTCATCTCTTCGGAAAGAAAAGCCTAGGAATCTTGCAGTATTTTCTCAGGATAAATCCGTTCTTACCTTGTACAACAGTGGCTTGCAATACCTGGCCTGTGGAAACCCAGTTCTTGCTGCTCAATGCTTCCAGAAGGCTAAATTGGCTTTCTACAACAGGCCTCTTCTTTGGCTTAGACTTGCTGAGTGCTCTTTAATGGCTTTAGATAAGGGACTATCGAAGTCCTTTGATAAGTTGCTTTGTGGGCCAGAATTTAAGGTGGATGTTATTGGCCAAGGAAAATGGAGGCAACTTGCTGTGGAAAACGAGATTGGGTCTAAAGCGAAACAGGACTTAACTAATTTATCAATCTCCTTTGCTAGGCAGTGTTTATGGAATGCTCTTCACCTGGTAAAACATTTGGAGGTAGAGTCTGGAGAGCCTAGCTTACCGTTGAAAACTACTCCTGAGGAATCAAAGAGTTCAGATATTGGTGATACAAAGAATGTAAAACGGGCTAATGGAAATGGGGATAAGGAGGAGAAAAGGGCTGGTGCTGCTGATAGTTTGTTTTCTTTGTATGCTGATACATGTAGAAGGGAAATCCTCCCGATAAAGCAAGCTATCTTTGCTGATCTGGCTTTTGTAGAGTTAGAATTGAAAAATCCGCAGGGAGCCCTTTTTAGAGCTCACTCTCTTCTGGAAATGCCTGAATGTACCAAGCTGAATGCCTTTCTGGGACGTGTCTATGCAGCAGAAGCTCTCTGTTTGCTGAACAAGCCCAAAGAGGCTGCTGAACACTTATCTGTGTACATTTTGGATGGCAAGAATCTTAGCTTACCTTACAGCAAAGATGAATTTGAGCAGTGGCAGGTAAACAAGCCTCAAGATCCTGAAGAGTTGAATGCTGGACCAATGGTTACCCAGAAGCCATCAGCAGAAATTGGACTAGCTATTGAATTTTACAAACCAGAAGAAGCGCAGGGAACACTTTATGTTAATCTAGCATCAATGTCTGCCATGAAAGGAGACCTTGAACAGGCTTCTCTGTTTGCTAAACAGGCATTATCTTTAATACCTAATAGCAGAAAAGCTAATCTCATGGCGGTTTACTTGGACCTCAAGCTTGGGAGAGTTCAGGACGCTTTGACAAGATTGAGAAGGTGTACTTGTTTAAGGTTTGTTCCTTATGGTTCAATTTTAAAAGGCTCATCCTAATTGTTTGCTCCTCTTCCGAGTTTGTTGCTCAGTTCAGTCAAAAAAAAAAAAAAAAAAAAAATGCATGTGAGGCATAAGAGGTAGGTTATCAATCCTTTCTATTAAAGAGTTGTAACATAGTATAGTTCATTTCAGGAACAACTCTCTTCATTTCTAGTTCTTGTATTTTCTTTTTCCTAGTGGCAGTGGAGCTGGTTCTTTCAGGGTAGTTTAGTGTAAGGTGCTGAAGAATTTGTCATTGGACATGTAAGCAAGCAGTTTGGTTTCTCTGCCTCGGTCCCTACTCCATGAACATATTAGTTGTTCAGGACGTGCATATTTGTTCTTCATTCCCTTTGAATGGGTGAATGCAACCTTCATTTTTAATCTTCGTTCAAATATGCAATTGAGAATGGAAGGAGGAACCAATAGGTTGTTTCCTTCAGCAACTGTTTTTTAGTGGCTATATTCTTTTAAAGATTTCTTCTATTGCATTTTGTTAATTACTTGCAATGCATTCATGTTTATATCCTGGAAAATGATCCTGTGCGAACAACCTTTTGCATGTTAAACGATCCTGTGTGTTTTTTTTACAGGATTTTCAAAATAAAAAACCCCGTTTTTTGATAGTCGCACAAATTGTGTATAGATTTTATTTTGAATGTGTACCAAAAGTAACTTCATATACATCAAAGCTAGTTTTGTGTGTATTGTTTAACTTGCACATTGTGCATCAATTCTCAATTTTTTTTTCTATTTTTATTACACCTAATCCAGAACACTCGTGAACAAATTACCCAAATATGTGCATATAGAAATTGATGCAATCAATAGACCCTTCTTTTGGAACAAAGGTAGACACCATAAACCTCTGAAAGGATGGGACACAATATGTAAATCAAAGGCATATGATGGCCTAATAATCAGAAAATTTGAGGATATAAACAAGGCATTACAGATGAAGCTATCGTGGAAATACTTACATAAAATGACAATGTTTGGATAAGTAGTCAAAGAAAAATATTTGCGTGGGAGCACACTGACAGAATATAAGGTTAAACCTAACACATTATGACAATAGAAACGGTTGATCAAACTCAAAGCAGAATTTGAAAAAGGACTTAGGTGGCAAATAGAAAATTGAAAGGCGGTAAATTCCTGGATAGATAACTGGATTATGCAAGAACCATTACAAAGATTTGTAAAGGTAATCGGTGTAGAGAATGACAATGCTAAAGTGGAAGAATTCATTTCATCGGATAGAAAATGGAAAATAGAGGAGTTGAGGAAAATTATTGTAATGGATTTAGTAGAAAAAATAATGTTGATACTTATACCACACAATGAGATAGAGGACAAAGTTATATGGGCACCAAACAAAAATGGATGGTTATCCACAACGTTAGTAGTGAGATTAGTAACAAAGAAGGACACAATGATCCCGGACCCGAATGATTGGATTTGAAAATTGGACACCTACCCAAAAGTATAAAAAAATATTTGAAAGATTGATATGAATGGACTTCCAACAAAGAAGAGACTTCATGAAAAACATGTCTCCATCTCGCAAGGATGGCTCTTGTGTAATGGAACTCACGAAGACTCCATATACTTGATGATTAGTTGCCCATATATGCTAGGAGTGGTAAAAAAACATAAATGCGAATACCAAACGAACAATCAGGACGTATGTGACCCCACATCAAAATCCGAGGAACTTATTAAATGAAATCAAAAGAAAAATAGGAAAAAAATGATTTCACAAAGCTTGTAATAATATGGTGGAGCATATGGCATCAACGGAATAAGTTGGCTTTTCAAATAACACCGAATGATGTTATACCGGGCCTAAGCCTACATATTCGAGCACAATTAAAGAAGTGAGAACAAACCAAGAGATGGCAAGAGGATGAGGAAAAGGCGCAAGATAATAATGTTCGAAGGTGACCAACCACACAGTATAAAATGAACCAATGGAAACCCAAGGCCAGAATTTGCGAAACTAAAATTTGATGGTTGCCTCTAAATAAAGTAATGGGAACACTTCGTGCGGGGCAATTATTAGGGATGTTGACGGGAACCCAATAACTAGAACCGTAAGTGTGTTTGACAATGTCTCAATCCCGATGGCTAAAGCCCTAGCATTGCGGGTTGGAATATTACTTACCAAACAACGTAGTATCCGAAAACTTGAAATAGAAGGTGACAATGAAACAATTATCAAAGTCGTGAAAGGCTTGGCCAATTGTCCATGAGAAATTGAAAGGATTGTAGTAGATATATATAGACCCGGCAGAAAGTGATCCGGACCCGAAATCCGAACCGAACTGACCCGACCCGAACCCGAAATTTGACCCGAACAACGAAAAATGAACCATTCGAACATGACCCAGACCCGATCTGAACCCAAACTGAACCGAAATGACCCGAATAAAATGTAAACCAAACTGACCCGAACCCGAACTGACCCGAACCGAACTGACCCGAACACATGTACAATATTCTTATAAATAGAATATGGGTAGTAAACCCTAAACCCTACCCTAAACCTTAAACCCGAATTCATGGGTGGGGCGTGGACAATGGTCCTAACCCGAATAACCCGAATATCTCGCCCGAATACCCGAATTATTTTTTAATAAAATAAATTTTATGTATATATAGATATATATCTATAAATTTAGTTTAGAACTAATTATCTCTAAATTATTCTTGGGTTGTGGCTGTGATGGATGAAATCTCATTTATTGCCAACCGGCCCATAATCTTTATCCATCTATCTCCTTAGTCCAATAGAGTACTTAAATTAAATGAATTAGGGTTGGAACATCCATCAATTTTCTTAATTTATGAAAACGAGTTTAATTATTTTATGTCATTAAGTGGACACAAGGTTTGGAATTGTCTCGGCCTAGGATTATGTCATTAAGTGGGCACAAGGGTTCACGACGTTGAATTTTCTTAATGGATGAATGAGTTTAATTATTTTATGTATGTATGAATGACTCAATGTGCCCGCAAGTATATAATACAAATAATAATTTTCTTTTTAATTAGCTAAGTAGAAGTTACATCTAAATCTTTGTTAATAATATGTAGTAACTATGTTTTATTACAAGACACATCAAAGTGCCCAAACTTTTATACGTTAAAAACTCACCGTTTCGGGTGCTCTTATAATTTTAAAAAAAATTGAATCCAAATAACACCCGAATCCGAATTGAGTCGACCCGAAATTATCCGATTCGAAGCAATCCGAAAAGGACCCGAACCGAACTAGACTCAAACCGAACAACATCCGATCTGAAATGACCCGAACCCGAACTAACCCGAAATATTACGACCCGAAATGACCCGAACCCGAACTAGACCCGAAACCGAACACGACCCGAACCCGAACCGAACAAGACCCGAAATGACTATTTGACCCGAACGGACTTGACCCGAACAACCCGATCCGAATTGACCCGAACAACCCGAATTGCCATGTCTAAATATATATACTTGTGTCCATCTAGGGAATGACTATACAAGAGTAGACAATGCAATGCTGTGACTGATAAAATTACGAGTCTGGGCTATAAGTACTACTTGGGTTTGCCTAGAAGCTCCACAAGAACTGGATGCTAAAGAATTGGGCAAACTGCCGCCTTGGAGTCTCGAACCCGAGAACTCATGCTACTACCATGAGTGCTCAACCAGTGAGCTGATGTGCAAAGCGCGTTTCCAACTCTCATATTAATAAGGACGCTTTTGGATTTCTGCCTTAAATGGATTCTTAATTCACACCGAGTTAAAAAAAATAGAAAAAAAAGGTATTGAGATTTAACGTATAGTGAAATCTCGTTATAACGCACCTATTTAAACAACGATATTTATAAGAATACCCTCCTCAAACTATCTTCCAAAACCTTAAACCCCAAAGAAGAGTGAACGACAAACACGACAAACCCTAGCCGTCCCGCATCCCCGGCCTCACCCTCCCCGACGTCGGCATTGCAACCCCCATCCCGTCGTCGGCCACCCTCGACCTCTCTTCAGTTGGATCCCTGCAACTCCTCCGAACTCCCCTCCGCAACTCCAGACGAGCTCCTCTCGTCCCGGCAAGCTCCCCTCCGAACTCTAAATGTCCACAACAATATAATGGACATAGTTTACTTGTCCAAAGTATTTACTGTGGACGAACTATAAATGTCCACGTAACTTCGATGGACAAACTATATTTGTCTACTAAAATTAAATGGAGGAAACGATGACAAGTTAGAACGCAAATCCTATCTTGAAACGCACAACCCTAAACAACAAAAATGTAAATTTGTACGTGTATATAGTAACATTAAACCCTAAACCTTAAATCCTAAAACCCCCTAATACTAAAACTCTATATATGTCTATATCCTAAATCCTAACATCAAACCCTAAGTCCTAAACCTTAACATAGCTAAAAAAACAAAAAATAACTAAAGCTACACCTATATATATAAGCAAAACAACATAAACTTACCTCATTTTCATTTTGAGAATAATTAATCGAGATATCTTCCAAACCGACATTACGACATTATATTGTTGTGGACATCCGCAGATGACTCCATGTTTTGTGAGAGAATGCTAGAAGATTACTCAAAGTTTTTTTTACCTCCATTACAATGTAAACCAAGAGGACCGGTGAATATACTGATCTTTAACCCACAATTAAATGTGTTGGTTGTGGGTAAGTAAAGTTATTAAATGCGATTTTCAACTTTTCCCACTTTGACAAATCGTCCATTATAAATAAATGGAGAAATGCGATATGTCCATATAAATACCATGGACAACGTTTAATGGTCCATATGTTTGTCATGGACAAAAGTTTACTGTCTATTAAAAATGCTGGACAAAGTTCTTGGACTAAGATTGATGTAACATTCGGCCATTAAAAATGTATGAACAGTATTAACTTGTCTATCTACTTTCTATGGTCATGTATGAACTGTACATCCCTTTTTAATGGACGGAGGTATCCGCTGTAACAAAATCGAGTATGCGCTAAAACAAGCCCATGTAAAAAAAAAGAAGCGAATGTCACGGATACTCATGTAACTCTATCAATACCCATACGTTATATAATGGCTATCGCCTATCGGCTTGCTTTTAAAGTGTTAAAAAAATAAATCCAAATAGCAAAGCATGGAGTTGCACGAGCACCTCTTGAGTCTTGACTCTTGTAGCAGCACCAGCAAACCACTGCGAAATTCCCTAATCGTTGTCCTGGTTCAGATTTTGCCCTACTGGAACTCGATCATGGCACTACTAGGTTCGGCCTCTCTCTACCACTGATAAATTGTCGATTACGGTCTACTTATTACTTTCTTCGATGGGGTTTTTTGGTCGAACTTAGTAATTTAGGGTTTTTCTTGCTCTGCATTGGTTTTCATCTTCCAAGAAGTTGAACTACCTCCTCCTTCACAACTTGGGTTTGGAGGGGCTTATCTCTGATAGAAACGTCCAAGTACTTAGTATCTGTGAAAAGTTTGATTGATTTCTTTCTTTTTCATGTTGATTCTGCGAGTGTATCTTTGGTAGGAGGAAATTTTCATACTGTCAAACAAATTTCTACTCTCCCTGATACTAATGAAATTGAAGTTAGGTTTTTGGTGTGCTATTGCATTAGATGTGTATTGACAGAATCTGCAGTGGTAAATGTTCATGTTATGTTTTGGCGGAGTGATTCTGCTTTCTTGCTTTGGAGTAGATATCGCAGAGGCTAGGTACCATAGAAGTTCAGACCTTTATCAAACCAAGTTTTAAAATTTGCTAGAATAAAAAAATATGTTTTATGAGGGAGATGAATTCTGATCAATAAGGAACTTCATCTCTGTAATTTTGTGAAATTTGTTCTATGCATCGTGGATGCTCTGGGCAGTCTAAAAACCTTTCTCAGACCTAGGTCCATACTTTGTTAGAATAAAAAAAAGTGGATAATTATGAACATAAGTAAGCTATGAGGTTTGTTTTTAGAAGTTGCACTTTGTATGTACTTTCTACTTATTTATAAGTTATAACTGAGGTGATATATTACGATTTGTAGATTTTAGAGAGAAAAAAGTTAGCGTTTTGGCTTTATCATTGAACTCCTTAATAGTTGTGCCTAAGAATAAAATGACAATCATCAGTGGATGAAGCGATTTATATGCTAACAGGTTTCTTCCATTGTGTTTCGCAATACATACCCAATAAAATACTAAAATTTTGCTGTCTGCATTGTGACACAATTCATATTTATTCAAGCAGATGCTGCTGCTTCTTCTCAAGTTTCTGTGTAATGCTTCTGCAATTTTTTCAGGACAGTAACTCTTGGATGGACATTTGTGTGAGAGAGATTTTTCGTGTTGGGGGCTGGCCATATCTATAGCACCCTTTAAAATAGGATCACAATGCATCCTTCTCGAAGATTTCAAGAATTCCATACAGACAAAAACATATTTCCTCCTCCGCCTAGTACTTCAACTGGCCATCCAGTAGGTCATACATCTTCTGCAGCGATTGCCTATGGATTTGTTACGGGTCCAATTGACAAGCTGAATGGCTTTTGTGGGAGTACATTAAATAATGTTGTAAACGGCGTTGCTTCTAATCAGCCGGAAGAACCTTTAAACTCAAGAGTTTTTAATGAAAATGGATATTGGGATCAATACAATCTTGTAGCACCCTGGCAGTCTAGTGAAAAGAATCTTCAGGAAACTAGTGGAAAAGCCATACATCCTTCTCTTGGGAACCTGCAGGCTATTCAATCGGAAGAACCCTTATTAGCTAATGTTTTGCCTCCATTACAGAGGCATGCTAACCAATTAAAAGCTTATGCACCCAATCAAATTACTGAAACATCTCATAATGAAGGCCAAGTTCAAGATTTTTCAAGATATGAGCATGGTGGGTGTCTTAGTTCAAATTTAAATGCTTCTGGAGAGTTTCCTAAACCATCACCCAATTTGCCAATGTTGGTAGAAAACTTGCAGAACAGATCTCTTGAACCGCGAATTTTGTCTGTTGGTGTGGAAGGACAATTATGCTTCCAAGAAAGTAGTAATAAACAGGAACAGCATGGCGCTTCCAGGGGTTTGGACAGTAGCAACATATCCATTGCTGGTGGCTCTTTGTTGTCAGCTGCTCCTAGTTTGATCCTGCCCTTGAAAGAAGAAGCTTCCACTAAGAAGGTTGAAACTGATCTTAGTATTTGTGGGGATGATCACAAAAGAAAAGCATTGACAAGTTCTATAAAAGCAGATGAGAATGAAGGTTGCAAGGCCAGTGAAAAGCTATGGAATGGGACGCTTCAGCTAAGTTCATCTTCTAAATTATCAGCAGCTGCCTACTTCAGAAGGTTTAGGTTTCTTACTGATATATATGTACTTGTGGTCTTGATGTTTTCTCTATTGAAACCATTGTAAGTAGTTTTATTCTTGGGACTAAAAATGTGAACTATCTGTTGCCCGTGTGCGAAATGTGCTGTATATAGTCTGTCCATATCTCAACTTTGGTATAAACAGAGTTAAGGGATTTGCATTTCATGCTTAAACCCTTTTGGACTTTAGAAATTAATTGAATCATATGTTCTGTCTCAAGGACTGGTGGCATTTTGAATTTAATGTTATCTATGTTGACTTTTTTCTTCTGCAGCGGAGACAAGATGCCTGATGTATATTGGTCAGATTCTGTAGAAGTCAAAGGGAAAGTAAGATTAGAAGCTTTTGAAAAATATATCCAAGATCTTCCACGCTCACGCAGCCGAGGACTCATGGTAAGACACTAGCCCCTGGTTTGATAATTATATGACTATATGATGTTAGCTTACACGGTTCCTATGGTGATATAATTGTGGGTTGTTTGTGGTCCAAAATTTTGAGAAGTCACAAAAGTTTGTAGATGGTATGTCATTGCTCTACAGCTGTTGGTAGACGTACACGTTGTATATTATTAGTGATTGGGCGAATTGGTAACCTATTCTTCCCTTTTATGGAGTTATGTTTTTGTGTACTAAAATTAGACCTATATATATGTTCTCATAAAGTCATAATATCTATGCATGGTATTTATCCTACATGGCCATCTGTATCTGAAAAATCCTCTTAACTATAACTATACACTGAGGTTTACTCTGCTTTATTTTTGGAATATGGTGATTAGTGGATCATTTCTAGAAAACACAAAATTTCTGTGTTCAGTGCAACAAGGAGAGGCTACCCTAGATTGGAGCTGCACGAGATCAAATCAACAATCAAACCTGTTTCTCATTTATGAACCTATCATTAGATATCTTTCTTTCCACTTAAAAAGAAAAACCACACACAATGTTGATTAGAAAAAAAACAGGTGCTGTGCAGGGGCACCTGAGCTGAGCCAGCGCCAGCCCAGCTTCAGGCAAGGTAGGCATGGCAACGGCTGTTGTGCCTTTTCAAAACACATGATTTTTTTTTTGAGCAATTAAAAACTGAGATTTGGGTGTACCTTGAGAGCTGATATTTTCCCCCATGACAAGCTGTTATCTTCTCTCTCTTACTTACCTATATTAATTTCCATCTTTATTATTTTGTTTTCACTCTCTTAGGTCAAATAAAAGACTTCCTATCCCTTCTCTCAACCATAAAACCGACCTCTCTCATTCGCTCACAACCACCCATTCTTTTTCTCTCCTTCCATATTCTCAAGCATAATATAGACTCGACTTGAGTGTATTAGCTTGTAATGCAATATTTAGACTTGGTTTTCTTACTTGCTTCATACATTAGAGATTAGACCTAGCTTTCTTACATTTAATACTCCAAACTTGGGCTCACGTCATCATAAAAATGTTCTATATTCTATTTAGCTGCACCTTTCAGCCATTTTCCGGCTCTAGTGTGGAGAGGCACACGCCTCAGGCACGCCTAGGCAGTCAGGAACATCACTTAGTTGCGCCTGGAGCTTTTCAAAACTCTGCAAAAGGTTTACAAAAGAAAGCATGTAGACGGCCTCCCCTGTGGCTGTGATGGATCTGTACCCCTATTCTTTTTTTAAAAAAGAAAAGAAAAGAGAGGACTATTGTATATGGATACAGATTTGTAGGTCCTGCATTACTTTCCAGATTAAACAGACCAATGGGAAATAAAAGGGGGATCAGGAGATTCAGAATTCCCTTGGAACAGTATTCCTAAAGAGCAGTGTTTCCAGTTTCTATGAGAAAAAGGTTTGCAGCTGTTTGCAATTGCATGCATCAAAACTACATATCCGAAGGGAAAAAGGCTGATAGGATGTTATGTATATTGCCAAGCAACTGGATAAAGGCGACAAGAGTTGCTTGAGCAGCTGGTCTTTAGCAGGAAGTTTGTGGTGACGAAAGGACGACATGCTATGTGAATTCATCATCAGAAGAAGAAGAAACAATTTTATACTCACAAGATTACTCTTCAGGGGCTCTTTATAACTTGGGAGCAGCGTTATTTCTCTATGTTGTTTCCCTTTCACATCCTTAGTCCAATACTTAGACATATCCTTGTTTCAATGACGCATTCAAGTAGATTGAAGATTACCTGCCTGCCTATAAAACAATTCCATGCTAGCATTAAGCTAAGCTTCAGTAGGGCTTGCAAATGTATCTTTGATACTTGGACATGTGTTTGATCCACTCTTGCAAAATATTTCTGGAGAAACTAATCATCATTTGAAGGTGAAATCTTCTCACAACATCCAAAAACATATCAAGTTGAGGTGAAGTAGCATTGGCGATCTAGGCTTCTGGCAGCAAATAGCTCTGCCCAGCAGTTAAATGTGTAAGATTAATAACAATGAGTAAAGGTTAATGCACTAAAATTTTCCAATACTCGGAAAATGCTTCATACATATGCTTGAACAGGAAACTTGCTTCAGACATATGCTTGAACAGGAAACTTGCTTCAGACATATGCTTGAACAGGAAATCCAAAAGAAAAGTATATTGCAGAACGTATAATTTGGTGTCTTAATAACTAGCAAATCAAAGAGATCAAGGTTTAGCAGAACATTATACCTTGGCCAGTTGGCCTTTATTAAGAAGGAAAGGATGCTTAATCCTTGGCAAATGATAGAGGGACCTTTTTTGTGAAGTAATATGGTGGATATATCCTCTACCCAGCTTCCATTATAATACAAGAAGCTTCAGAGTCCATATTGGATCTTCCCAAGCTTATTTTCAGCTTCTTAAAGATTAAAGTTACTTCAACCCAGAAGATAATACTTGTTCCAAACGATTTGCAATAGTAGTGGCAGCAATAATTAGACATCTTTCTGGAAATAATCTTAATTTATGCCATCTATAGAAGCCTTACTTAAACGGACCAATAATTCAAACATTAAATTCCAAACAACAGAACATAAAATGAATGGTAAAGTGAGATATGATCACTGATGAGGAGGATCATGTGCATAATTTGAAGTTTCAGTTGACTATAAAGAATCTGAGGACTACTCCATTTTCATCCCTTTTCCACTGATTTAGCTATGAGTGATTGATATCTTAATTATGATATGAAGTTGTTAATGGGTTCTCATGAACACTGGTCAACAAACATTTAGAAGGACAGGCTGCATTTTTTGAATTACTGTGCTAATTGATAGAGAATTTGCTGGAGGAAAAATCAATTTCCAATGGACTGGCTTCCAGATGGTGAAAAAGTGTTCAATTTAGGTTTGGGTGATAAGGAACTTGTACCAAATGAGCAGTGAAACCCAAGTACATTTCAACATAAAAACAAGCTACACAGGAGCTTACATATCATTTCTACTGTAGTGCAGTGAACCAGATCTTGAAAGGTTGTCATTTATCCCGTTAAATACCACGTGTGGTGGCATTAAGCTGGGTCTAAACACCATGTCTCCTCTCTGCAAGCCTAGATTAATTGAGTACTCATTTGGCGTTCTTGGAAGGGTGAGGGTAGAAATTCACATAACCCCTCAGTCAGAAATGACTTGATCTGCCATATTCTGGAAGCAGTGCATCTTCCGTGGAGAATTTAACAGGCTAAGGTTTTTCCCAGGGTCATCACTGCCATAGTACATTTCTTGAGAAAATATTGCCTAGCTCGATGTAGATACCTGAAACAGCAACCCTTTGCTAAGAACTTTCTTTGACATTGCTAGGCTTTGGGTTGGTTTGCATCACTCATGCTAGTAATTGAAGGTTAATGAAGTAAATATTTGTATAGTTCATTCTTTCTATAATTACAGCTGAAAAGGGGACATTACATAGTATTTGAGCTCAAAGCAATTCCTTGTATGTCTGTCAGTGGACTTATTGGTAAGTTATTTACATGATATTCAGGTGATATCACTGTGCTTGAGAGAAGGATCCTCCAAGGAAGGACTCAAAGGCATGAATGAGGTATGACATCAGACTGGAAAGAGGTCTATGAAATTTAGTAAAGTGTATGGCCCCCTTCATTTTCTTGCCTATATTTACCAGGCTCATAAATTCATTTTATTCTTACCAGGAGATAAAGAAGTACAAAACCGGGAAGAGGGTTGGCCGTGCTGAACTCTCACCTGGTGTTGATATTTACATCTGTCCCAATATTGAGCCTGTCATCGCTATATTATCTAAGAATGGATTCTCCAATGGCTTAGTATCTGCTCAAGGCCACCAAGATTCACTGATCGGTTGTGCTGTGTGGCGTAAAAATTCATCTTCTGACCCTAATCCCCAACAAGTCACCGGAAGTGATTCGTCATCTGCCAAGGCAGAAGCCAAAGCTGCAGCTAAATATGGAGTTGTAGGAGATAATTCTGGAGAAAGCAAGAAAGCAGAGTCTTCTTCTAGCCCTTCTGATGTTCATGTCATTCACAGTATTGTAAAGCAGTTAACAGAAATTGAAGCTTCTATTTTCCGGTCTTTGGGGGTAGAGAAGACCCAGGGAAACTTGCAGCTCTTAAGTAGCATTCTACCTTCTGCTTCTCAGGCTGTAAAACAATCTGACCCACCTACTGAAGATGATGATCTTCCTGAATATGATTTTGGAGCTGCAACTCCCCATGGACCTAAAAGTGATTTGGTGGCACCTAGCCAAATGTGTGTAGAAACTCAAAAGAGTGTTTATGGGGTATCTCTTCCACAAAAGAGGAAAACCCACATTGTTGATCCTGAATTGAACAAGTTGCCTATACAGGACCAAGCAAACAAGACGAGAAAC
Organism: Polygonum aviculare; assembly: GCA_934048045.1. Lineage (NCBI taxonomy): Eukaryota > Viridiplantae > Streptophyta > Magnoliopsida > Caryophyllales > Polygonaceae > Polygonum > Polygonum aviculare. The sequence goes on from OW204031.1 coordinate 19,760,835, forward strand.
CTTTTTGATGAAGATGACATGCCTGAATGGCAACCTCCACATATAAAGGATTTCAAGCCATCAACTGATTTCAGACCTCCCCAGTTTGAGGTAGCTCATCCACCACCACTTCCACCACAACCACCGCCAAGACCGCTACCATTCAGACCTGTCGGGAGTCCTCACCACCGCCACCCTAGTATTATTATGGGGCATGACATGCCCCATAATAATACTAGGGATCCCAATAATCACAATGGGTGGCGCCGTCGCTAGTCAAAAGAATGCAGTTGCTAGAAATGGCTTGCTAAAAAATTGTTGATATGTTGGGTTTTGTGTAAAGATGGAAATGTAACTAATCTAGAAAGTATGTGCGCTGGTGTTTAGTTTGTGCCTTTTGCCTAGAAAGAAGACTAGCAATGCAGCAGTTGAACACGTCATTTTGGCAGTTCAATAGTTTACAATACTTATTTTGATCAAGGTGGATGATGATGGATTCCAGGGTTAATGCCCTGTCATAAATTTTTCCTGGTTTCATTTGTATCTCTAGGTACTGTTCACCTTAATTGGAAGCACAAAATGTTTTAGAGCTCCCTGCATTCTTATTTATTCTATAGTTCACGTTGTAAAAAATTTACAGTAGTCCAAATCTGGAAAATTAATCTCTTCTATTCTGAGACTAAATGTTTTAGAGCTCACTGTAGCTAAAGGTTGTTTGATGCAGTACCAGTTACCCAAATTCACTGCTTGAGAAACGAGGAATGGTATATTTCACTGTACAGTTAAAAATTACTATACTGCCAGCTCAACATCAGAATACAATGACTTGAATCAGTAGAGAAGACCAAATTTACAGCATACACAGGTTGCAAAAATCTATTCATTAGCCAGTAGAATATATCATATATGAACACAATGAACTTGTTTGAAAGTGGTGCGGTAGTTTGGGCAGCTGCTTAATTATAATTATCAAATTCATCAATGGTCAGCCAATCACTTGACTCCTCGCCCTCAGAATCTCTTGTTTGAAAACTAGATTGACCTTCTCTTGACCGTCGCCTTCCAATCTCCTTCAACCGGACCCATTCACTGGATCCATCAGGAGAAGAAGAGCTGCCATCTTGCACTTGCCCCAAACCAGATCGCCTGGTAGAAACATCAGTGTCATTATCCTCCAGATCACTGAAGGAAAACTCATCCTCATTTTGCAGTTGCCTCGGGGAATCAACCGATTCTGTATTTGCATCTTCTTCCGCTGAAGCTTTTTGAGAAGTTTCTGTCTGCTGCATTACTCCAGATTGTTCTGAGTTCTCAGCCACAGCTACTTCTTCGCCGGATGGATTTTCTTTCTGATCAAACTTAACATCAATATGATCCTTTGCTGAGTCGGGCACACGTAAACTCCTCTTACGTTGCAGCATAGTTAACAATGTACTTCTTGCCTCAACAATCTGCAGAAAAGAAAGTATCAAGAGAAAAAACACCCCAAATACGAGCAGGCACATACTTTAGGAAGAGATGATATATGACAACAGTACGAAAACCAAAGATTATGCAGGTTCACAGCCACTAATATCTATCTCAGAGACATGTAAAATAGATGAAACTGACCGTCGAGCTTCAAATGATAACCAAAGATTTTATGCAGGTTCACAGCCACAACAATGCATTCAGAGAAATGTAAAATAGATGAAACTGACCGTAGAACTTCAAGGCCTGAAAAAGAGATGTTCTATGTTCTAGGTGTTTGATTGACATCTTGTTGTTTGTTGCTATATTAATCTGGAATAGAAAATTGGGAAAGCAAACCATCCTTGCCTCAGGGGTTGATAGTATGTTCAAGTTGTTCTCATTTAGCCGTGGAAGCAATAGAATGAAGTATATCATCCAAAACTGTTTTTCACTCATGTCAGTGCAAAGTTTGGTCCTGAGATGAGCAAGAGTTGGCACCAACTGCTCCATGGCAGAAATATGCTCAGCCTGAGCATCAGAAGTTGTGAAATCTGCAACAAAGATGTGAAAACCTAAAGTAACATTCACATAACAAAACAGCAAGATACATAGCTCTGAAAGAAAAGAAATTTGGAACTTGTTTCCACAAGAATATGAAAGTTTTTCAGAAAGAGACAAGGAAAGTTTGAACACTTTACCATCATGATTTAGCGAAATTGGGAAATCAGTCCAATACTCAGGCCGTTCAGAAATCTCCGTCACGAAATCAACAACCTCTTGAGTAACACCAGCACATTGATCCTCCTCGTCCAATTCCTCATCCCCTACATCTTCATTCCGTTGCAGGAAATTTGAAAGCAGAGACAAAGAAGACCTGAAGCTTCCGCTGATCTCGGCAAGGTCGTTCCGAATTCCGATGAGCGTTGGTGAGCGAGTATCGCCGGAATCTTCATCGGATACCGGCGGAGGCGCCAGGAAAGAGGCGACCCCGAGCAATCGGCGGCCAATTGTTGCACCGATCGCCGATACGTCGTCCTTGACGCTTCCGGCGCCGGCGTCGGAGGCGGAGTCTTCCTGATCTTGGAGTGGTTGAGTGGATTTAAAGGGATTCGGTAGCCAAGACATCGTTTTCCACAGCTTGGAGTTTTGGAGAGGAGAAATTTTGCAAGGGAGAAAATGGGGTGGTTGAGGATTGAGCTGATCGGAGAAGCTTCGGATTTTCCCTTTTCTACTCTCTTTTCTTGCAATTGAGTGTTCCGGTTCCCCCACTTCTTCTCAGTCCCCAGCATTTCTGCGCTTCAGGTGATTTTACCTTTGTGCGGAAATTCAGTTATTGTTGTTGTTGTTTGCGCTTTATTTGGTGTGTAGGTTAGGTTGGGTAAATTATCCACTTCTTTCAAGTCAAATTATTAATAACCACTAATTTTAAAATAAAATCATTTTTCAGTTTACTAAGCTTGCTGTGGGTTAAATGATTTTTTAATGACAGTATCTTTTTAGGGGAAAACACTGTAATCTTGTTATATATCTAGTTCCGTCAAAGTTATAATCTTAAACGGAGGGTCTGAATCAAATACTAGAATATGATCAAGTCGGACCACATTCTACAAAAGCAAAAATAACATATCAAAATGCATCTAGTATAAGTACTTCAGAGCCAAACATGCATCATATATGTTTTACTACCAACCCTGTGCATTGACTTTTTTATTCTAATTTTTGAATGGTTTTAACTCTTTTTTTCTTTTTTTATGTTTCAATCTTACTTATGTGCACAAATTTCAATATTATTATCTAGTTTTTGATGCACATAAACAACACACATGTATAATAATAATGCACATATCCTTTTTTATGCACATATTCTTGCTAAACATTTCTATGACATAATTTTCACAAAATATGGAATCTTGGATGTTGTTTGCATGCTTGAGACTCCTAGCTTCAACATTTACATCACCTGAAAGTATGAGAATCCTTCAGTTAACTCTTTTTTTTCTTTAGCCCACTTGAATAGTTATTAATTCAGCAACATTGGCTCCACACGACTGTCAACTAAACCACATAATGGATTGCATTTCAGAGCTCATAAACTATGCAAATCTCTTTACAACTTTTAATGCTTTTTTTATGTTTGCTCGGCAAATTCTACAACAAACAATGCCATTAAAAAAACACTAAAAAAGAATAACTCCAGAAGGTCACAATATAACAGAAAACAATGTGGGGAGTATAAAACGGCTCAAAATTGTTGGGAAGAAACTCTATAGTATACAGCACGTCTTTTCAAGCTCTCTTTACAACCGCGGTTGCAAAGTACTGGTGATACGAGAACTCAAAAGTGATCTTAAGAGGAGGGTCTAGAGTACCTAGCCTGCTAATGACGTTTAATGCTACACTGTTATGCTCTGCAACCTGTTCAAGTCTTTTGAGCTCGGATATTCGATCTGGGTCATCCTTGAAACTGCTCCTCAGCTCCTTTGCCATCCTCTGAGCATCCTTGAACCGATTGTACGTCACAAGATTCTATTGGATGGTCAATGTGATGAAAGTTAAGAGATTGTTGTTTAAAAGTGGTTGTGATTCATCATTGAAGAGAGAGCTTACACTGAGGCGAGCCTGCGCTGTGCATTCCTTGAATGAGAGGTAGGTTATGTGATCAGGCAGGTGAGTGTTTTGTAGATGCTCAAAGTGCTGTAGAAATATCTGCAGAGTCCAAGAACGAATATACCATACAAATACATCCTCTTAGCTCTTCTTTCTATGTTCCAAAAGTGAACACTAAACTAAATCTGGAGAAGAGAGTGGACAATACCTCATGTTCAGTATTGAAAGGCCCGTGTGAACGAAAGACATTAAGCTCATTCCTGAGAGCAGCAACCATCTATAAAAGGTCCAACTTAGATCAACAATAAACAAGGACCATTGTAGCTTGACATCAATGAGGGTGCAAGACACTGGAATCTTATATAGAAGTAGCATCTTACAAATTACATACTTACCATATATAGTCCTTCAGCGAGGCATATGTAGCATTGAATCAATAGAACGGAAGGAGGGATCTGGCAAGCTTTGGCCACATCCGTCAGAGAATCCCTTTTCTTCTTCCCTTTACGTTTGACTAATTAAAAGATAAGTCAGATTTTTCATAATAAAACAACAAAAGGAAGATTATCAAGGAAAGAAACAAGGGAAGGAAGTCAAATCACAGCATAAGCTTGGTTGACTGATCTGATTTACGCACCTGATTCAGCACCAGCAAGTAGCTTGAAATGTGCTTTCTCTGCAAGCTTGATCAAAACCACATAGAGATACCAGTACACCATGCAGTATTCATTGGGCGAGTAGAGATCCAATTCAAATCCCAAGAAAAGAAATCGGGAAGCTATCCAGTACGTTTGCTCCTCCACCCAAAGTAGGATGTGATTGGCCATTTTACGACATACATCCTGCAAACAATCATAAAGTGCTTCAAATGCTCGTAATTAACAATGCAAAGTGAAATTGGGTAGGGCAGTTTGAGCAGTGGGGTTTTGTCCATGACCAGGTCTTAATATGTTATTGACGTTGTCATTATTTGATTCATCTTACTTACAAAGGGTGAATTAAATTCTGTTGTAGCAGAAACTATGAACCGGTATGTAATATTCTTTACCTCACCATTTGTCATGGTTGATGATTCAGCAATCTCCTTCCTGAAAGCCATTTCTAGCTGTTAAGATTATACAGCAGCGTACAAGTCAATAAACTTTTAGTTCCACTGAGAAACGTAAGTAATGTAATGAATTAAAGTCCAAGGCACTCACAGTTGACACATAGTGACTTAGAGAAGATCCATGAGAATGTAAACACAACTTCCATCCAGTAGAATTTAATTCAAACTCAAACACCAGATACTTTTATAATCTACATAATAAAATAACCAACCAGCTATTTCTTTCTGATTTGGGATAGTTTAATTGTAAACCAACTTATGTTGAAATAGACCGTAATGTTTAATTATAGACCAACTTATGTCAAATAGACAGTAATGAGTTTCAGCTTGTAAGTCAAACCATTGGCTTTTGTGCTAAAGCCTGTAAGTACATATCAATAACTTTCATCTTATAAACAAGGGGAGAAAGGGAACCCTTGGCAACCTCTCCAAGTTTCAAATCTGCCAGTGTAGTGAATCAATGTCTTTCTATGCCTGTAAAGATTGCCATGTCTAAAACTATAATGCAAGCAACGATATTTTAATCTAAGCGGAAAGAATACCTGTACATAGATGAATCGCCAATCGTTCAAAATTTTGCCAAGCTTTCGCCTTTGCCATGCAACATTTGTGCAAAGAATTTTGAGCAAATTCACCAGGAACTGCATATATCAAGACAATCTTACATTAAGAAGCAGAAAATAAGAGCTATGTGGTATGGCCACTGAAGGTGAAATTTGAGCCTTAAGGAGGCAAAACAAGACTGCTGAAATAAATGAATTTGTCATATACAGATGGGTCTAAAAGAGAAGTGGCCCCCTAGGGATATTTTTATGCAACGAGGTCACAAGCAGCATTCTATATACAATATGTCTATAACAATTGTCACATTTTGTGGTTAGTAGAAGTTACTATGGATAATGATTATGATCTATGTTGATTCAACCAATAATAAGATCTTACTGGTTGACTGAAAGGAGTATCTTTAGAAGTTGTATCTAGATAAGGAGACTAGCAGTAATGATTGTTATCTAGTTTCTCAGTTAGTCATGTGAAAAATGACATGAAGTTACACTATCTAAGAACCAAATTACCAATGTCATGCAAAACGAGAAGTTGTTCAGACTAATAAATAACCACGTTCCAAAGTGTGCGGAAGGATTCACCTGTCCCAGTTGCATCACAGATTCAACATTTTGCAATTCAGGGTGCTTCATGTATTCAGGTATAGCTGCGGCTTTGCAGATCATGCTAAAAATAGAATCACGCCCATACAGTTTTCCATCCTGAACCAGAAGAACCTGTCAACATGTCATCAGAGTAGTTGATAGTAAATCCATTTTTATTTCCCCCATATCTTATTTTTATAGCTGGTTTAAAGACTGAATTAGTGGATTTACCTGAAGATGAGCTCTGGCAACTAAATCAGGTTGTAACTTCTGGAATTGAACAACAAATCGCAGAGCATTTTCTAAAGATGGATCCAATGAGAGCGAACAAATCACATCTAGATCATGGAGAAGTTTCTCAAAGTATTCAAGAGCCTGCAAGTAGTTGGAATTTATTTTAGAAAGAAAGAAAGATAGAATGAAAAAGAATTGTCATAATATGTAGACAATGTTATTCTTCATCAGTTTTTTACCAGTTTCCAGCTCAAAGTCTTCATTGCACGAGGTGGTGCAGGAGCTGATGACCTAGCATTTAAACTTTGGTCAAAACCCACTGGTATACGGCCAGAAGCTGTTGTTTCACATACTGTACCATCGTCATAGAGCGTAGTTGATATAGCTTTCAGAAATTCTGCTGATTTCCGCATGTTCTCAATCATTAATAAGCCAGAGGATATATGTTTTTTGGCCAGCTCAAAGCCTTTTCCTTGAGGTCTTTTCATACAGATAAGAGCATGGTAGAAATGCTGAACAAAGAATAGCAGCATACAGTCAAAACTGAGGGTATACATGAAAACAGACAGAAATTTGACAAAATGTTTGCATTACATATTAACCCTGTTATTCGGGCATTTTGCCTTAAAGTAAGTTAAGTAACAATGCAACTATAAAAGGGTGTCTTTTATATTATAAATACAAGGAGACATATGAGCATTTAATTACTGAGAAATGACGAGAGAAACACAGAACAAGACCTTACGAAAGCGTATGCGACACAAGAGAGCCTTGCAAAAACCTTCTTCCAGTTGAACGTTAGTTTGCAAAGGCTCAACATCTGCATTGCAAATGCAAATAATGGTTAGGAAAACTATACTACAAAAAAGGCACAAACAGCAGAAAAGCTCCATACAATTCGAATATGTTCATATAATAGTAAGGGTTAAGCTATAAAGGACCAACTGAATAAATGTTAGAAGTTGGATATTGATACAACATCAAAGCTCAATAAGCGCATATGAAATATAATATATATACCCTCAATGGACATCCTTTTTGCTGATTGTGCTTTACAAGCACGCAGTTGCCTGCATAATGTCTCTTCAACAGCATTTAATGTTGACAGAAATCTATCATCTTTCTCCCCTCCTAAAGGAAGACCATACGCCATAGTGAACAGATCCTCCTCCTACCAAAGAAAGAACAAAATTAAATGATAACATAATCCATAATATACAAAGGCTGTAGGCATGATTTCTAATTGAGTTAGCAGCTTACTGAAGTTCATATCAAGTATAAATGAGAAAGAGTCAGTACACATATAGAATCACATGACAAATTACAAGGTTCGTTTTCCTTGGTTTGCTGATTTCATAAGACACTCTTATATTGTGAGATAATGCCAAAACTAAGTACAGCGTTCAATATAATATATATCTTCAGCGGTAAACTGATCATGATTTAATTCAGCATGATGAGAAGCTGTCTAACACCAATTGCCACAGTTAATAATATTTAGGTCAAGACATATGTGTTTTAGAAGCAACAGAGGCAGAAAAAAGATAGTCAAATACTTCATGAGTACGTGCATCTGAGACAACTGATATAACCACATTGCAGGTAGCACGCATGATTCTGCAATAAGAATGTAATAGGGCATGGGGTGATGTTCGATCAATCCTTAACAGGTACAGACAAGAATAGACAGTCTGTGCCAAAGAATGACCTTTATGCCATGTTGCCTGCCATAAAGAAAGTAAGTAGTGTTAGACAAAAAAAAATTGCAAGCATTGGCATAAGCAAGTGTTGAAACAATAAACTAGTTTTACCTCACATGCAAGAAGGTGGTCTGCAATATCTATAATGCACAACGCATCCAGGGTTTTATCAAAGCTGAGAGGAACTGGAGCAGCACCACTATCAATGGCCTCATCAATTGAAAAGTATTTACCGTTGTCTATACCTGAATCCATCTTAGGATCCATTATCTAGAATAAAGAAAAAACTAAAAGAATATCAGTAGATAGTACGTAAAGTCCCTCTCTTGTTTCGATAAAGACAAAAAAGGGAGATAAAAAACAGTTTATATAGGCAATTAGACATGCTAATTCAACGAAAAACATATGGATGTAGAATATGTCGCAAGGTAACAAAAGTACCCAATTTTCAAAAACGACCTCTCCCCTAAATTACACATAAAGATCGCTACAATCAATCATTCAAAAATTTAGCTCAGAATCTAGAAGCCTAGAACGGGTCATTCTTCTGAACATCCATCTTAGGACACCTCATCAGTCATATTTTGGACCCATCTACTATCTATAATGGTCATTGGCTTCTTCCATTTTGATTTGATTCTACTGGATTTGAAAATTAATTATATGAAGTCTAGACATTTGAGCTACTGAATGAAGAAATTAGCTATAAGCACACGATAGTGCTTAGTGCTGCCAACCATAAAATCAGGTCATCTTTCCATCGTCAAGCAGCCAGAAACACTAGCAAGCAAAGACTCGGTCATAGACTCATGTGCATACCTTGTCTAAGGCATTAAATGACTTTATTTAATGTCGTTAAAATGGCCATCGTCGTGGTACCAAACTGCTGCAGTGAGTGGAAAGCAATAATAGATAGTATATAATAGGGGAACCAACAAACAGGATCATACAAGATTTTTGATCAAGTGCTATAAGATTTGGGGACACACTAGACGATTGTATGATGATTTGGCAATTAACATGCCGAAGGACAATAGGACTAAACATGGCAGCTAACGGGAAGTACCTCTAGTGCAGACATTGCAGCAAAGAGGCTGAAATTCTCCCCATGGATAAGCTCACCATCTCCAAGCTCTGCCAACATTTAAAAGAAAAGAAAATAAATAAAAGCTAGTAGATAGAGCTTCAAAAATCATAGAAAATTCATCCTCAACGGCATTGCCAAAGGAAATGCATTGCAGGGTATTGAGTGGGGTTTAGCACTCAAAACTACAAAGAGCCATGAAAGAAGAGAAATTTGAACTTCGAACAACGATTGAGCGCGACATTGAAGATTCACCATCCAACTTCAAACCCTAAAAGCTCAGATTCAAGCTGATCGGGAAAATAAGAAATTAAAAACAAGGAAAGGGGAGGAGAGGGGAGAGGCGTACCTTGGCAGGCGGAGTGGAGAAGAGGGGAGACGTCCGTCCAGAAGGAGCCATCGCCGGTGGGGATGGCGGAAGGAGCTCCGACGGCCATACTTGATTCGCCGTCAGACCGTTGTTCAGCCATGAATGAATCAAGGCCGCCCCCGCCTTCTCTCAATATGAAGAGTTGCGGGTGGATTTCGACTTTGTTCTCAATATGTTTGAGAAAAGCTTAAGGTCGGAATCCTTTGAGGTGGGTAGCAGCAGCTGGTCGTTGCAGGGGTGCCTACTAGTTTGTGTGTGTGCGCAACGAGGAGTTAAGATTGTGAGGGAGGCGTGAAGGCGACTTTGGAGAAAAACCCCTTCTTTGGATCTCACCGAGTGTACTGTGTATCTTGAAGAAACAACTACTGTGCAAAGTCTTGACCCAAAAAACAAAAAACTACTGTACAAAGTAAAAGCCACTATTTTTCCAATTTCAATTTCATTTAATACTGAGACCATAAATATCAATGATCCCTTAATACCCAAAAATCTATCACTTTTATCACTTCTCTTACCTCCATATCATCTCATAATCCTCTCATTTTATTTCACGATACCCACTTAAATATCAATAAACCCTTTAAACTCAATCTCTCTCTTTCCAACAATTATTTATTTATCTACACACAACTGCAATTCACCCCTCTTTTGCCCACCTTTTGCCCTCTTTCTTTCACATGGGACCCACTTTCGTTGCATTTCAGGGGTATCGTTAGCCCGATAAGAGTGATGATTCCGCATCTGAACGATACTCAGGCCCTAAATTCACCTCTTTTCTTTTTTTTCTTTTATTCATGATACCCTTGGCCTCTGATTGTTTCAAGTCTCTTTTCGAGACTTTGTTGTGGACTAGTCTAAGACTAGGAATGCGAGATTTAAGACTCTCGTAATTTCTTAATAACTCATGTTACGAGGTTTAATTAGTGCATGCTCGTAATATTAAGGTCGTACGACTAATGCTCGTTCCTTAAGATGGGCTATAGCACTCTAGCTAAGTGCTCAGGAGACACTTTCTTTCCTGTTAATCCGTGGCCAAGCTCCGATACCATGGTACTACTACCGATATTCATGGCCTAAGGATGTAGGTATAAAAGGATGTATGTATATATTTCACAGTTTGGAGCCCATCACATTTGCGTCACATACGAGTTAAAAAATATTATATTTACATTTTTATCGAAATTTCATAGGAGGATTACACTTTCGAACAAAAAAAATAGGAGGATTACACTAGTTATTATTACTACTAGTTTTACCTGTCGTGTCATGCACGACATTTTAACTTTAATATATTAAATTATAATTAGATATTTTATTATCGAATATTGATATAGAAAAATATAAAATTTTAATGTATAAACATGTTTAGAAAAAGAGTGATGTTGTTTTTAAAGTTTGTATAATTCTAAAAATACATAAAAAAAACATACTCCCTCCGTCCCCGAAAGTTTGTCCGCCTTTCCATTTCGGGCATCCCAGAAAGTTTGTCCATCTCTACTTTATTTCCATTTATATCACTATGCTTTTACAATCTTATCCTCATACAATCTCATATATTACCCCCATTATCCAACTTTTCTATCAACTTTATCACTTTTTCCTATAAAATTACAAAATTATCCTCAACCAATCTTATAAATTACTCCTTTTTATACCCTTTCCATCAACTTTAACACTTTTTCCCATCACTTATCAAACTTTTCCACTTCTCATTAATCCGCGTGCAAATGTGCTTTATGGACAAACTTTCCGGGACGGAGGGAGTAATATTTATATTTGATTACATTTTGTTTTCTAAATATTTATAATAAGAATCTAAATTGATATACCTCATATTTAAAAATTTTTATTTTTTTCATTCGCATTTATTGTTATCAAATATTTTTTTTAAAATAATTAGCTTATATGTTACCACTATTTAATATTAATAAAGTTATTCAAATATCTCAATAATATAATTATTTTATTTAATCATGGATAATATCTAATAGTTTTATTTAATATCATAGTAAATCAAATAGAATAGGAATATCTTCCTAATTTCTTTATAGTAAGGTTTGATAATATCGTATGAGGTAAAAATTATAGTTGATCTTATAAATATAGAAAATAACTTAGGCATAAAAAGATAATCTTATGTAAGTAAATCATATTATAACGTGACAAAATCAATTATTTTTTAAATATGATGTGGAACCAGAATCAACATTAAAAAGTTACGTGATATATTAAAAAAGATATAATATCTTACCGAAATTGATTATATCTTTTACATAAATAGATAATAAAAAAATTTAATTAGATTAATTGAAATAGCACAAATAAAAGTTTTTTTAGCAAATATGCGGTGGGGTCAGAATCAACGTGGTGACTCAAAAACGGTCGACTTTTATAATATATATCTTTTACATAAATAGATCATTAGAAATTTAATTAGATAATTGAAATAGCACAAATAAAAGTTTTTTTTTTATCAAATATGCGGTGGGGCCATAATCAACGTGGTGGCTCAAAAACGGCCGACTTTTATAATATATATTGATTGATTGATTGTTTCTTGTGGGATTTATTTTAATGATATAGTATATTCTTTTAAATAAAAGGATTGAATACTCCTAATGTTGATATCAGGAACCGTCACCGCGTTTAGCACATAGACGGTGGATCCCCTTCAAAACACATTCTACCAAGTGTCAAAGTCCCTCGATGACGTCGCCATCGCGTTACAAGTGATCATGGATGGGTGACGTCCCATCCAGGTCAGAGACATCCCATCCAAGCAAACGGATGGGCAACAACGTCCCATCCGTGCCAGCGGATGGGCGGAACCGCGGCCGCCGCCCCAATAGGCCAATGGGGGCGCAACACGTACCTGGGCAGTATCTATCCCACATCGACTTTCAGTGGGATCTTGGCCCCAAGCGCGGCTATAAATAGCGTGTTTTGTACACTAAGTAAGGGGTCCAAAATCTCGTGAACTAACACTAAAGTCTTGAGCAAAGATCCTTATTATAACCCGATACACTCAGCGCGATAAAGAGAGTCCTACCACACTTATAGCCTTTCACTCAAACTAAAATACAACACTCCTTATACACACTTTTGCGTTGACTAGCAATAAAACAACATTTTATTTCGTCGTTGTTGTCTCGGTTGAAACCAACTCTCATCACTCTCATTGCGCTCACGACACTCCGTGTTTTCGAGCATCAACACCTAAGAATTGTAGGATCTATTTTAATGTTTATGGATTATAATTTTAATTATATATATGTAATTAGATTTGACATATGTTTTTATAAGTTATTGTTTTAATCTTCAATTTAGTATATAGTAAGATTAATTAATTATATATTTAAGCAAAAACTTACAGATAGAATTTCAATGATATAAAATTCATTCATATTTTATATATATGTGGGGTCTACCATCAAAATAATTAAATGGAAATCAGTAGATAAGAAAAAATCTAATGTGGGGTCTACAATGAAATCTCAACCAATTAAACAAATTGAATTATGTTAATAAAGATGTGTGATGCGGTCCAATGAGAAGGTGACACATGTCGGACTAAATATAGTTTTTAACCTCCGCTTTAGTATATAGCTAAAGATAAATTTGAATGGGGCATGTGAATGCATATTGAGTTGTTATTTCCAAAATTTTGGCTCAATACTAAATCAGTTCAAATAACATTGATCGTGAGAAAATACAAAGAAAGTGGAATAGAAATTACAACCGTTTAATTTAATCTTGATAGATTTTGATGGTTTATATTGGTGGTTTGAATATATAGTTAAAAAAGACAATACTTTTTTTGGTCGAAATAAAAAAAAGATAAATATAAAAAAAGGATATTTTATTTAATATATACATATACCTCATGTATAATGTACGCATATGGTGAGATCAATTTTGGAAACTATTCTAGTACGAGCGTCTATGAGATTTCATAATGAAACAATATCTTTTAATATTTTATAACTATAAAAAGATATAAGCAGATAGTATGACTTTAAAGATAAATTAAGAATTAGATAATTAAGAAAAATAAAAATATAGAGTTGTTAATTTGTTATTATCTATTTGAGTTGAAAAAAATAATTAAAATAAAAGGGGTCAGGACCAACGTGGTGGCTCGAAAATGGCCGACTTTTATAATATATATATTGATTGATGATTTACGTAGCAAAATTTTCCTAATTAAAAGATATTACGTAGCAAATTGTTTTTTGCTAACTAAAATATATTGCTTAGCAATTTTGTTTTTTGATAGTATGGATAGACATTGGAAAGATAGAACGATAATATATTACCACGTCATTTCGACGCTTTTAATATGAAGATTAAAAGCGTGGTGGAAATAAGAAAATTTGGTTAATTAAAGGAGAGATTTATTTCATATGTTCATATGTGCATATATTAATCTAAAAAGGTCTTTTTAATCAACTATGATATGTGGAGCATATATTCTCTTTCTAAAAACATGAATAATATATATAATATCGGATATTTTCGGATATCCGTTTTACTCAAAACCCCTATCCGTATCTGATCCAAATATCCGGAAAAATTGACGGATCGGACCGGATACGGATACGGAAAAATTGGTGGCTCAATCCATTGGATACGGATTTTATCGGATTAGATTGGCAGATCGGATAACTTTGCTCAGCCCTAGCTTAGACTATCCACAATTGGTGATGTATGGAGTGCATAATCTCCATTTAAATATTAAAACAAGAAGATTTTGCATCTCCCAAAAAAATGAGGAGCAAAAAATGCTCCCACAAATATGTGAACAAAGAAAAAATGCATCGCGCATACATAGATGTACGGCGAAATTTTGCGCACTCTGAAATTTCGGTTGCGCACCCCGATATGGACAGATTACAAACCCGTACATGGATTTTTTGGAAAACCGGGTTTTTCTTGAACAGATCCGAAACCCGTCCATATTAATCTAATAAACCCGGTTCGGATGTGCCTGAGGGCGGGTTTCTTGAACAGATCCTAAACCCGTCCAAATTGAACAGATCCAAAAACCGTCCAAGATTTGACCTAATATTATGCGGGTTTACAAACCCAGCAGCCGCCCATGGGCGGGTTTACAAACCCAGCAGCTTATGCTCTACCATGTTATCGAATATTTTAGAAAAAATATGACCTACTTATACGACATGCATAACCTCTAAACGACTTAGAAGGGAGTACTTGGTTAGGCGACGGAGTTTGAAAATTTCCTTGAACGAGTTACGAATCCGTACGTCCATGGGCGGGTGTGAAAAATTCCCATGAACGAGTTACGAATCCGTACATATGTGGGTGTGAAAAATTCCCATGAACGAGTTACGAATCTGTCCATGGGCGGGTTTGAAAAATTCTCATGAACGAGTTACGAATCCGTCCATATGTGGGTGTGAAAAATTCCCATGAACGAGTTACGAATCCGTTCATGGGCGGGTTTGAAAACTTCCCATGAACGAGTTACGGATCCGTCCATAGGGCATTACACATACCAGCCCTAAACCCTAAACCCTATGGACGGTTTTTGGACTAGTACATGGGGGTTTTACCCTAATGGGCGTTTTTCTGGATTTTTTTTCAAATAATTATATCCATTTTTTACAACAATTCAACGTTTTATCATTTAAAACATAAAAAAATCTTAAGTTACAAATCGGATGTCACATATAACTTATATCGACCATGAAGAACTTCATCGTTAAGCTCTAGCCACTAGGTTAGGACCTCTTATGTTTTATATTGACCTTGATGATGGTTCAACCCACCATGAACCATGAAGTCCTTTACAAAGTTGAACTTGTCTTATACCTTGAAGTCTTGCACGATGGTTGAGCTCGTAATGTACCATGAAAACCTTTATGATGTTTCAACTCGTCAAGTACCATGAGGACTTCTTGTGAGTTGTTTGCTAGTTTAATATGTGAGATTAATCATAATAGTAATATATGTAAGTGTAAGTTTAAAGACGATGTGACCGGCAGATGGACAGGTTACGAATGCGTTCATGGACGGGTTACGAATCCGTCCATGAACGAGTTTGTAACCCGCCCAAGACCGGTCGTGGTGGGAAGGTCGCGCAGTCGGTTTGTCTCCTGAGAGTACCCAAAATAATATTGAACCATTAATTTTTAAATATAAATCCGGGAATCTAAGGTCCAGTTAAATATATAAAAAAAATTACATTTTGACATAGCAGTGATACTCAAAAGTGGAACTACAATGTCTAACGAGAATTATAATCTTAAGTTAAAATATCATTCCTTCCACTTCTCTTTCGTTGAACCACATGGTCTTGCAATCTTAAGTTAAAATATCATTCCGTTCATTATCGGGAAGATGACCATTGCCCACAGAAGATGATGACTCCGACGAATATGATGACCCGCTAAGCGATGATGTCTTTGTGGTCCCGCTACTCGAAGTTGACATCTCAAGACAAGTATTTGTCGTATATGCTCTCTAGTTTCGGGGGATGAATTAACAATTGAAAAGTGAATAGTGAAAACGCACGAGACCACATAAAAGGCGAAATCTGTCGGCGGCATAACAGGCTTTATGGACGGCTTCAGAATCTGTCCATAGGAGCCGTTCAAAAACCCTAACTTGGACAGGTTCAGAATCTGTCCATAGGAGCCTTTTTTTCAAAATTCAAAATTTGTATTTGTGCGGTTTCTAAACCTGCCCATAGAAGCTGGTTTTTATAAAAAACTTGAACATTTTCAGAACCCGTCCATATGAGCTGTTTTTTTAAGTGAACCGGATGTTCGTTTATGGACGGATTCTGAAACTGTCCAAGGTTTCCAGAAAACCGGATTCAGCTTGGACAATTTCGTAATCCGTCCATATTGGAGTGCGTGACCGAATTTTTGGAGTGCGCAAACGAGCGACCATAGATGTACCCAAATCAACACAATGTTTCGGTAACAGTAGTCAATCTAATACGGCAATTTATGGCTTTTTAGATTAAAGAAACGAGTGCCTGTCAACCCTGATGGTATATTTTGATATGGGTTGCATGCAGGGGTGGCAATTCGGATAATCGGTTGGGTTTCGGTCGGATAATTCGGTTTCGGGTTATTCGGTTGTAAACAATATCGGATATAAACGGAAAATCGTGTGCATTCGGGTCGGGTCAGATCGGGTTGGATATTCAATTTGTCGGATAGCTCGGGTTAGCAGGTTATAACCGGTTAATTTAATTCGGGTTTCGGTTGAGTCGGTTTCAGGTTGAGTCGTTTTTTTCAATTTTCGATTGAATCGGATTTCGGTTGAATCGGTTTCGGCTGAATTGGTTTCGAATGAATCGGTTACGGTTGAATCGTTTTTGTTAAATCAATTTTTGATTGAATTGAGTCTCAGTAGAAATGTGTTTGTATAATTAGGTTTTGATAGTTGGAACAATAAAACAATCCAATTTTGATTTAACTATATTATAAATAATGTATTTTTTTCCAATATTTCAAGTGTACAGCATAAGCATATACCAATATAATGATATTAGTATCTACAAGATCTTGTACATTCTCAAAATCATATCCATTGTCATGATCAAATTCATATACCAATAAATAAGATCTTATATTTTGTCAAACAAATATATCTTTAGTAATGAATGATAATATTAAATTATAAATATTTGTCAAATTATGATCAATAGTTTTAAAATAACATAAAAAAGAGATCACAATTCAGCTAAACATGATTATACAATCTCTTACATTTGCAATTTTGTATTACACTTTCTACTAATAATATATTATGTTTTATATCCTTTTATATGGAATATCATACTAGGTTCGGATTGTTTCAGATATCATATATAATTATCGGGTACAATCGGGTTCGGGTTGTTTCGGATGTCGGGTAGAATCGGGTTCAGATTGTTTCGGGTTTCGGATATAACTCTGTCGGGTATTTTCGGGTCAGGTTATTCAGGTTTCGGTTTGAAACCGGATTGAGATTTTCAGACGTAATCAGGTTTTGGGTCATTCTTAATCGGGTTGCTTATACCTTCGGGCCAAATTCGGTCGGATGGAGTCGGTTTCGGATTTTATTTGATAAAACAAAATTTCGATTCTCGGTCGATATATTCTCGAAACAGATAATTCGCTCGGTTAGTTCGGGTCGGATCGGATTTTAGTTAGGTTGGATGGTCAATCTTTTCATATGTCATCATCTACTACCCTAATAAACGCACTCAACGTAAGATAGAAGATGAGCAAAAAACTAGGTTATAACCAAGTTCATATATAGGACATACGGAGCAAAACAATTAGAAGTCTTCTCAAAACTTGAGTCATCTCCATAAAAGTTGGTACCACATACTAGTGAGCTTGAGTTCAACCACCAAACTCAACTTACGCTCTTTAATAATCCACTTGATGCATTGCGCCATATTGAAGTTAGCTCCTTCAAAAATCAATTCATTCCTTACCCTCTAGATCCAATGAATAAATACACATAAAAGCCAGCAATTTACTGTGAAAAATGTCATTCTTCCTAGCTTGGGAAGCAAAGAAGCACTCCAAATGCTTGCGATGTTTCCAAAACTAATGTGCAAAGTTGATGGGAAAAAATGATACAATTGATGAGAATGTTGGATATGAAGGTTGATTTATGAAATTAGATAGGGGTAATTTTGTATTTTTATAAAGAAAAAGTGATAAAATTGATGTAAAAGTTGAATAATGGGGTAATATAGGAGATTGAATAGGGATAATATTGCAAGAAAAGTATGATATAAAAGGAAAGATGATAAAAATGAACAAACAAAGGAGGACGCCCGAAAAGGAATATCGAACAAACATATTAATAAGTTACTTTGACCATAAAAAAAAGTGTAACAAAAAGATGGTGAAACATATGTTTGATATGATCTAATAGACCAATCAAAAGGGATATTTGCTCATCCACAATTCCACATACACATAAGATACCCATCTCATCGACTCAGCACAATCTCATCTCCAAACTACAAAAGAAAAATATATCCCTCAAAACTTGTTAAAAACTCACCTTGGCTTCAAATTAAAGTACTTATGAAAGCTTATCAAAGCTTACCGACTTTATCGAAAAAAATAAACACGTGCATGTGTTCGGCAAAATTAGCTCATTATATCTTATAAAAGTTTATAAAAGCTTAAATCAGGCAAAAAAAATACTAATGAGCGCCTATCTAACATTATGAGAGCTTATGGAAGCTCATTTATTTTTTTCCTATTCCAAACACTAAATTTAACAATAAATTCAACTTTAACATCAACTGCTATATTTTTAATTAACTTCAACATCAACTACTATAATTTTAACTTCATCTCATATAATTATATAGTTTGTCGAACGGAACCTAAATTAAACTTATCTACTTTCCAACTTTTGTAGGAAACTCATACTCAAAACATTTATAGTGGATAAATCATAAAAATGATAAAATCATACTATATATCATTGTTAAAAAGAAGGTTTAAATCCTCTCCATTCTTCCACCCAGGTATAACACATTTCTCAAAAGGCAAATCACAAAAGGATTGAAGTATCTCAACTACTTCCCCATGATGCAGATATTCATCTCTATCACCCTTTCTAATCACCATGCAGATATTCATGAGTAGAGACGTCCATTTACTGGTCCCAATCATCGTCATTATTTTATTCATTAGCATGCGACTTAGGGAAGGACACGCGTACGGATCTCAGCTCTCTCTCTCATTCATTGACCACTACGATTAAACATTTGCTTCTTTGCCAAGTGGAGAGAGAGTTTCATAAATCATAATCATATAGTTAATTGCGTGAATGGCTCCAACTTGCCATCTTTCCAATTTGCATCAAACACAAAGCCCGGCTGCCATCTCCACTACCCATATTTTCTTCTTAAATCTTGTCCCCTTTATTTTTCAGGTTTGTCTTATATTTCTTGCCGTAGTTGTTTTCCTGCTTTTGGAAGCCTAATGGAAGGCGGGGGTAACTTTTCTCTTGTTTATTGCATCTCTACTTTCTTTCGGCCTTCAATGGCTAAGTGGGTCTCCCTTAATTTTGTTTTGTTTTGGCCCCTTGTTCTTCTGATCTGTCTGTCTACTTCTTCCAGCTGTTCTTATTTTGTACCTATCTTTGGTGATTGGGAATTCATGCTTTCATGATTTTAGGTTTGTGGGTATCCCTTGCTTCAAGCGTATCGGTCAGTGTAGGTTGAATTCTTGGTTTATTGAGACCTTAACCTTGTACTTTGTATTTTTGTTCAGTGAATCAAATTTTTTTTCAAGGTGAACTAAATTTTCCATAGTCAAACGAAGAATTCAAGGGCCTAGTCTGACGAATTGGCTTCTCTAGCTGCAATGCACTGAAGTCAGGTGTGAATTTGAGATCTTGTGGCTTGCTGAAACTTCTGTTACTTATTATGCCTTGAGCTCTTTGCTAGTGGGAAATTGCTTTGTGAGGTTTTTATGCTGATTACACCAAGGTTTTTATGTTTTTTGCAGATGAATATATATATGCCCTTCAGGCAGATTACATAGCTTTGATCGAGGCTTCAACCAAGACAACTTGTTCATGCTCATGACCACTATGATCTGTTCTATTCATTGATATTAAAACCGATGGTCAGGTTTGGGTGTGCCTTTCCCTTCTTCTGGAGGAAGAAGGAACATTCTGATGGGGATTTGGATTCAAGTGAGTGATCTTAATTGTAACCTGATTGCTGAGAACTTGGTTGTGCTTTTTTACTTATTCCCATTCATCACCTGGAACTGGAATGCAGAGATTCCAGCCCCCACTGAAGCGAATTCGGTTCATGAAAGCAGCAAGGGCAATCCAATGAGACACATGCCTCAAAGTCCAATGAGACACATACCTCAAAGTCCAATGAAACACATGCCTCAAAGTCCATGGAGAAATCTACCTCAGAGTCCAATGAGGCACCCTCCACCTAGTCCACGGTTTTCTCCAAAGCCATACAAAATGGTCCCGCTAAATCTTAGCTATAAACTGATTGTCAAAGCGACACAGAACTTCTCAACATCTTCATACATGGGTGAACGTGGCATTGGTGCTATTTACAAAGGCCGGTTACCGGATGGTCAGGAGATTGCTATACAGCGAGCTAGAAAGGTACGGCATGCTATATATGATTGCACTTCAAAGCTGATTACAATGTGTTTCATCATGCTTACCACAATTATAAGACTTTGAAGCCATGACTTCATAAGCATTGATTAACGAAACAGACTTCTGACTTGATGTTTTGGTGCAGGATAATTTTGATTTAGCTGAGTTCAGTAATGATGTTGAGACCTTGAAGAAAATTGATCACCGGAGTCTAGTGAAGTTGCTTGGCTATGTTGATAAGGGAACCGATAGGCTCATTGTCACTGAGTACATGCCAAACGGTACCTTGAGGCAACATCTAGATGGTGAGTCCTCCTTATATTTAGAGTAGAAAGTTGGAGTTTCATTTCCCTTTAAGTTTCCATAAGTAAGAATGTTGAAGCCACTCAGAGGCCAAGTATGATACAAAAGCCAGGGCTACAACTATCCATTCAGATATTCTTTTCTGGCTGATATCGCAGGGGAATATGGCAAGATTTTGGATTTTAATCAGCGCCTAGAGATATCCATTGATGTAGCCCACGGCCTAACCTATCTTCACATGTATGCAGGTAGAAACTACTACCATTTATGTGCTGTTTGTTTCACCTTTTCTGATTAGTACTATTGACAATAGTGAGTGACTGCATCTGTGTTTGGCTTCTAATAGAGAAGAAGATCATTCATCGGGATATAAAGTCATCTAGTATTCTTCTAAATGACACCATGAGGGCTAAAGTGGCTGATTTTGGGTTTGCAAGAGTTGGTCCACAAGATGCTGAGCATTCTCATGTCGTGACGGACATAAAAGGGACACTTGGCTATCTTGATCCAGAGTACATGAGAACCAATCAACTCACACCCAAAAGCGACGTCTACTCTTTTGGAATCTTGCTTCTGGAGATTCTTACGGGGCGACGGCCTGTAGAAAAAGAAAGGCTTCCTGATGAAAAGGTGTTGATCCAATGGGTAAGCTTGACCTCTAACCATTGTCACATAGAAATAAAGGAAGATAGTTATGTGCAACTTTCATAATATCGATGATCATATTGTGTAAATCTTTGTAGGTCTTTCAAAATTTCAGGGAAGGCAACGTTGTGGCACTTGTTGATCCCCAGATGAATGATTGTGTCAATGAAGACATATTGAAAAGGATGTTCAGTTTGGCAATCCAATGCGCAGCTCCCGTACGTGCACACCGCCCCGACATGAAAGAGGTTGGGGAGAGACTTTGGGCAATACGGATGGACTATAGGAAAAGAACATAGCAGAGTTCAAATTTACAGCATTTTGGTGTCTGAAGATATGAGTTTGCGAATATTGCAAGCCTTTTATTGTTTTCTTAATTGTCAATTATGTTGAAGTAGCTGATGTTTGTTCGTTCATAGTTCATACCTTGTAGCTAAGAGCCCCATCATGATGTATAAACATTGTGGTGGAACCAGATACATATCATCCTGTTGTGTGAAGTTTCCTTGCAAAAGATGCAAGAATTTGAAGATAATACTTGGTTTATTCTCATGGGAGGAATTTCCTGTTGTCTGAAGTCTAGTTTTTTTTACAGCATGCATAACTGTGTAAGCAGTACCAGTGACTAATAAAAACATAAAATCCAAAAAAAGTGCTCACTTCTTCAAAGGTGATTCTCAAATCTGCATAATTTACAGCGACTCAGAAAAGAGAAGGCATTCCATTGATGCTCAGAAAATAGAAGGCATTCCATTGATGCTAGAGAGTGGGTAAATCGACAAATTGATTTAAGCAGCGATCATAGCGGGCTGTTGAAATTCGACAATAAAAGCTTGCAACAGGCATGGGCGAAGAAGCGAATTAGATAGCCTGTATAATAAACAAGCAACAATCAGAGGCCACATGGTATAACCAATGACAGATGCAATAATGTAGGAAAATTCAGCATGCCAACTCTGCTTCTTTGCAAAAACTTCCTACTTAGTACCTACCCACTGATCAGTCACAGTTACTGCTGGCTCGGCTGTTAAGACTGCCATTGCTGAAAAAGGGCAAACGCGAGAATTGTGAACGCACTGAATCCATAACCTTATGAGGTAACGATCTATCAGCTGCAGCCTTCTTCGCCTCCAGTACTCTCTCATGATCACGCCAAAACTTAATGACATGAAGACTCTCTTCCTCTGTTGATCTTTGCAGCATAATTTTAGCCATATAGCCTCTTTCTCTCATCTGTCTGCATATCTGCGACGGATTATTTGCTGTAAGGGTGACCATATACAGCCATCCCTTATCTGACAAAATACTGTCAGCCACAGGCAAGATTTTATCAATGACAGCTCGCCCATTATGCCCTCCAGCCCAAGAAGCTGCTATTCCACCACCACCTACTTCATCATCGGGGGTCGGGACATAAGGCGGATTCACAACAACCACATCAACCAGTCCTGCCAAACGCTTCTCCAGACCCGATGCAATATCAGTGGAAACCACCTCTGCGTGAACCCCGTGCGATTCCAGGGTTTCAGAGGTCACCCTCACCGCATTTGGGTTTATGTCGGTTGCAAAATAGTGGACTCCTTGAGTGTCTTGGCCAAGCATCAGGGCTAGAGAGGTGATTACATATCCACTGCCACAGCCGACTTCCATACATATTGTGGGCCGGTGGTCGACCAAATTAGTTCGGTCAGCAAGCAGTGCGTCCACGAGTGCAAAAGAATCATCACAGGGTTCATAGACGTCTGGATGGGAGCTCATCAGGCGGATTTGAGCTGTTCTGGAAGCTACCTTCTTCATGACCTGTTTGCATACATATTATATTCAGTTAACAGAAACAGCACGGCTGCTAGAGGATTACTATACATAGACGATCAGAAACAACCATTTTTAACACACACCGATACCTTCTTACTGCTTTTAGGCTCTATGGAAGCCACATCTACCACTTGCTCCATGTTATATTCCATAATCTGACACATAAACAAGCTAAAGAGTAAGAAATACCCCCTGATGTACAATGCAAAGCACACAAACAGGTATAATATGGAATTCTTTATGTTGGGTCTATAAGAAGGCACAAGGCCAAACCTTTACATCATTTCACATTTTCTAATTTGTAAGTCAGTAATTTTAGCATGTAATCTCAAAGGAAAAGGTACAGGATGAAAGTCAATTGACCATCAAAATTGGTAAACTAAACCAGATTAATCGCAGGAAACACTAAAATCTCCTAGATCAAAATCAAACGACAAACGACTATACAGAAAGCAAAGAAAGCATATAGCTGCTTCCCCAATTTCGATCAAAAAGTTGATGAATAAATTTTGTTCTAAGGCAAGCTACTATCTTTTGCCCTAAAGACCTACTACTGTCCCCTTCTCGATCAGTTGCTATTTTATTGGGTTGCCAACCAGTAGAGAAATTACCTACTTTAGAACTTTAACTCCGAATTTCGCAACTTTTTGGCTTCGAAAAGTCCTCACAACATTGACGGGAGAGTCAGGGAACGCCGAATTCGCAAGCAGTGGGAGACGAAGCGAGAGAGCGGGAGTGTTGAGGATCGTCGTTGGCGGTGGAGGGAGAAAGGCGCCTTCTTAGAACAATCTTCTGCTCAGAGTGATGTGAGATGATGGATGGGCTTCTGGGCCCCATATTTTGACCCAAATTGTAGTTGGGCAGCCAATAATTTAGGATAATTTTCTAACTTTATCATCTATTCATGGTGTCAAACTAAGATGTGTATGTGTGCAAGGGCCAAAGAGATTAGGACCAGGAGCCGAAAGGAACTTCATATTACACGATGAAATACTCATTTGCACAGCACATAGCAACGAGGCCTTCCAAATTCTACTATTTGTAGGCCTAGGATAAACTGTTAACGGAAAAAAGGAAAAGAAAAAAGAATTAGGACTACCCTATTGAGTAAAGTTTTGATCTAATTAATGACAAAATGTAGACTATTGGCTTTTTAGCTTTACAAATACAATGTAGTCTTATTCTGTGTCGTCTTGTTCAGCTCAAAAAGGCCATGGAAAAGAAAAATAATAATCTGATTCAAATCTCTTGCATCTCAATGCCTGGACTACTCGCTCCTTTTCCCCTACAAAAGGTCCTGAAAAGAACTACGGCAGCAAGCAAAGCAATTTCCATGTGCTCTGAGCTGCTCGTCTTCAACCTAAACTGACCCATTTGGCGGTTATTCAAATTGGCGCTAACGGATAGCTGAAGCCCTCTGGTAGGCCGAAAATCGGACTCCAACGTTCCATTTATCACCGTTTCTTTGTTAAATGAGAGGAACGTCATTCCCATGGTAACCCTGTTGTTTCTAACCGGGAAATCTCTCCCTCTTAGAGTACCTTCTATGCTGCCTCCATAAGCAGACTGACCTTGGCCATCTACTCGGCCCGCATTAGCTGCAAGTTTCACCCTTTTGCTAATAGAAAGAGTGTTTTCAAACTTAGCACCAAAGTAATGTTTGTTCTGGTACGAGGTTACTGAAACACCACACCCGGAGACATTACACTTCATGTTCTTTGCTTTTGCGTTACCTCGTAATGTGCACATCAGATCTTTGCTGTTGCCAGTGGATTGCACGTCGAGCCCGACAATGTAAGTGGGCCCTCCCGTGGACCCCGCATAGGCGGCAGAGCAATCTGACTGAATGCGGAGATCTTGCTTGTCCTTGCTCATCTGTCCAGAGACCGCGACGACCGTGTTCTTTCCAATTTTGGCAGTGTTTTCCATGTTGACTCC
The DNA here is from genome assembly GCA_934048045.1 of Polygonum aviculare. Classification (NCBI taxonomy): domain Eukaryota; kingdom Viridiplantae; phylum Streptophyta; class Magnoliopsida; order Caryophyllales; family Polygonaceae; genus Polygonum; species Polygonum aviculare. Next base: position 19,786,348 of record OW204031.1, read on the forward strand.
ATCAAAGCCGACATCATGGTCCCATCCATGTGGGTCCAGGACGGGTCTCCAAAGCCACTGGTCACTAGTGACTAGACAGCGGTATCTATGCACAGGGCAATCTGAGTCAAAACTCATAGGGACTTCCATGTCAGGTAATGGAACTGCTTCTGGAGGCAAATCCTCAGAATCGTCATTGTTCTCTCTCCTTCTAAGGATTTCTTGCTTCATCTGCCTTTTCAAGAATAGGGTCTCTCTATAATCCAGCTCATCAAGGTAGTCCCTTTTTTGAGATTTGCTTAATTTTGCAAACTGAGACTTTGTCAGGATTCTGATTGGGGGCAGTTGATCATATTCATCCTCCTCTTCATCCAAGGGTAGATTTTCATCCTCATCATCGTCTACCCCACTGATGCTAGACTGGTGTCTCAAAATAGAAGAGAGGAGATGAGGAAGTGATGGAAGGCGTGTCCCCATTGATGAACCAAGCTCAATACTATCTTGAAACCCCAGGATTGAATTAGCATCACGCAGAACCTTAGTGGATAAGCACAGAAACAGAAGTTGAGATTTCCAGACCTGTCCATTTGGGAGGAGCTTCTCACCTTTTGCATTTGTTCTACACCCAGGATGATTTTCCACAAGAACAACGGGTATCTCAAGCTTTGTATCAGAAACAGCCTGATGTATGTACCGCTGCAACAAATCAGTACGTACAGCCACATAGGATTCGTAGCTGAAAGGATATCCACTGGGTCCCTCAGGAAGGCCAGAGCCCGCATGAGAGAAAACAAGAATTGTGTTAAACCACATTGCAGATCCAAAAACTTCAGTGATGAGCTTCAAAAGAAGATAGTCATTATGCCCCGTGTTAATCAGATCAAGGCGCTCAAAGTACAAAATGACATCCGGTGGGGATTTTCTGATATACCGCTTGATTGAATGCATGATGTTCCTATTCCGTCTCATATTACTGGAGGAGGATGGCCAGAAGCCAGGCGTGTCAATTATTTTAACATCGATTCCATTGACTTTTCCATTGACCTCATGGATCCGTTCAGTAGCAGGACGAAATGCATTGGTTGCAGCCTTTGGCTGGCCAAAGATTGAGTTTATAGTTGCACTCTTGCCAACTCCTGTTTGTCCCAACAATAGAATCTTCAACGAGAACTCCGAATTCAGCTTCCCAGTGGTGTCCTGTTCAGTGGTTACTGCATTAAGTGTATCATTTTTGAGATTTATTCTTTTTAAATCAGACTCCCCTGCTCTTATCAAAGTTGCTAGGTGTAAGCGGTATAAAACTTTTGCCACCAGGAGATCATCTTGTGATTGGCCAAGCCCTTGCACAGCATGTAAAAACTTGAGCCTAAGAGCCTCAATTTTTGACATTGTATCTAACTTCTTGCTGCCAGAATATTCATGGCGATAAGGACTCTCTTCACCTGGGGCTTGCTGTGGACCAATGCACAGGCTTTCTTGCCTATCTGAAGACACAGATGCGTTGTGAACGACTTGTGATTCTATCACATTACTATCTTGACTTTGCCCTGACAAACAAAACAGAAAGAACTCCGTTAACAATTACAGCATCATGATTCAGAATTTGATACTAGGTTTTTAATGTTAAACATAAAAAATAATATTACTTGAATCAAAGTACTAACAAGCAATAACTAGATGAGCACGATTAAAAGCAATTTCATAGTGTTCAGTAACAAGAAATCAGAAGATCAAAGAATATAAAAATAAGAACTACAAATTCATAAAGTAACATAGGCGGCAGCTACAGCTGCAAACCTAATGTTTAGACTTCTCAACATCTAAAGGTGAATCCTATCATTCATCAACCCAAGAAGAGCACTCTACCTTCTTGAAGGATATCTCATAAGATAGAAACAGATTTTATATCACTTAGGAAGCTTAGAGTGACCCCTTGCACACTGAAACATATGTCCACAAGCAATGACCCTAAGAGCATACAGAAGAGGATAACTTAAAGGATCTCTTTGAAAACTAAAATAAAGAAGCCATAAAAACCAATATCATACACTTTTGCCTTATTAGGCAAACAAACAGTTAAGACTAGAAGCTTAAGCAGCATTTGAATACACCCACACCTGAATCAGAATGCTGATCTTCCTGGGGCTCCTCACTGACGAGCCCCCCATTGCCAGATAGGGGTCTTGACATAGCCACTGTATTGGATAGGATTTGTGGAAAAGCCCAGTCCCGTATACTCTTCATCCTACCTGGAATAAGATGGCAGATGAGGCAATGTGGGTGATGATCGAAGTGTGTTATTTCACTTCTGTTGCATACACGAGTTACACTTAATGATGCTAATCCATTTAGACAACCAACGCAATAGAAGAATCCAAGTTAGAGAGCGAAAAAACATGACTATATAGGGGAATGTTACTCCATCTTCAGCAAAGGACGTCATGACAATTACAATAACAAGGGTAAGACTACTAAGTAACAGATGCAAAATTCCCAATGGAGAGCTTTCTTATATCATGATTCAGCAGAGAGTAGAGTGACTTGATACTACAGCATTAGTGTTAACTGGAAACCAGGTCACCAAACACATAAAGAGAATTTCAAAACATCAACTTAAACAGAGAAAACGCCTCAAAGAAGCGCCAAACAAGATTGCACAACAAGTATTGAAACCATTTCCATTCATCTAGCCAACTGCACAGGGCCATATTTGTATGTTCCAAATTCGGATTGCACCTCTTGCTATTTATATATTGGCAACTTGACACCAAAACACTACAAACAGAAAGCAAGGAAGCTCAAAAAATATGCACGTCTCCTAATCGACAAGATTGTGACACTAGCAATACATGATGAACAGAAAAATCCAAAAGGTAATGCAATCTGAAAGCAATACAATCCGGAAACCGTAATTCGTAGGCAGAACTAGCGGAGAAAGAACATACCTGACTTTATAAGCTCGCCCTATGGAGGAAAATTCCGCTGAAGATAGCAAAAGACTGGGAACCACTCGAGAACCAAAATTGAGAGGGGGAGGTCAGCTAATTCGAATAGAAGATGATGAGATCAGTGGATCTCACCAAAGGCAATCATTAACTAGCTCTTCTTCTTCAGATAAGAACACGAATTACAAACAAGCAGGCTCTTTTTGGCACATCCTGGTGTGCCCTAAACAAGTGATTGCGTCCGATGAGAGAGAAAGAGAGATGATAAGATTTGTGAACGCGTGGCACCAAAGAGGAACCAAAGGCGTGGGGGAAAACGCGGATCTGGGATGTCGTTTTGGGTTTTGTGGACACCAAATTATTCGTATCGTGACCACAGCACGACCAAAGCGGTTCCAGGCTTCGACGCAACTGTAGGTCTGCTCTCCTCCAAGCGGTGTCGTATGACAGGGTGAGTATTGGTTCCAGATCTGCCAAAGTGTCAAATTGATATTAAAAAATACTGCTAGAGATGAGGTTTTAAAAATAATAATTAATTTGACATGTGTCAACTACACAATGGGCTGTATCATTTATTTTTATTAAAATAGTTTAATTGATTAAAATTTTATTATAGATTCCACGTTAGAAATCTTCTTATCTACTAGTTTTCATTTAAATTATTAAAATATTTATAAGTTTTATATCTAGAATTTCACACAAATTTTATAAAGATCTTCAAAATCCTAATACGTGTTATACGTAATGATCCCTCTTTATAATTAATTTAAGGCGAATTTGTGGATATGCCCCACCCAATAAAACGGTTTGCAAAAACATCCTTAAAACGACAAAATAGCGATGCATGCTATTTTGGGCGTTTTTGCAATAAAATTAACATTATTTTGTGTTTTATTTTAAATAAAAGTTTATTAAAAAATCATTATAATTACATTAAAAATATTCAAGCATGTATTCTGGAAATTCATTTTAAATACAGAATTTGATAATAGAACAAGAAAATATAAAATAAGAAAATATTGTGAAAAAAAAATTGGAAACAAATTAAGATATTGTGGAAGATATGGTTAAGATTTTTAAATAATAATAATATTGTGAAACATATATGCATGTGTATCGTGATTATCGTCGTTTCCATTTATATGCATGATTTTCGAAGCTACGGTTTTCGAAGATGGTTCGAGTTCTGCGCTATGGGTGAGATTTATCCTCTCACCCTCAAAATACATCATGTCATACACATAAAAATATCCTGTCACCCTTCTTTAAGAATACTATCATTATTTCGAAGCTAGGGTTTTCGAAGATTGTTCGAACCTGCGCTATGGATGAGATGCATCATGTCACCCTCCATATACATCATGTCATACACAACAAAACATCCTGTCATTCTTCTGAAAAATACTATTATTGTTTTCCTGTTAAAAACATGTCAGCGAGAGAGAGGATGGCGGAGAAGGTCAGCCGGCGAGAGAGACGATGGTGGCGAAGGTCAGGATTTGCGGCGAGCGAGACGATGGTTCACTTGGTTTTTTCGTTTTTCTGCTGTTTTGATGAGTTCGCTTGACTTTTTTGTTTATTTTTTTGAAACGATGGTAAATCTAGATCCTCTTTTTATTTATAAATATTTTGAAATTTGGATAAAAAAAGTTTGTTAAAATATCTTATTTTAAAAAAAATATATAATAAAAAAATAATTTTCGATTTTTTTAAAAAATATTTTGTTTTTTATTTTATTTGATAAAAATTAGTCATATTGGGCATTCATGTAATATTTTTAGGCATTACTGTAATATTTTTAGGCATTTTTGCAAATCGAAATAGAAAAGGTCATATTTGCAAACTGATTATTAAACAAGGGCAATAAGTCCTATTTCCTCTTAATTTACCTAAATTATGAAAACCACACATAATATAATCATAATATATTAATGACAATCCTAATATTACTTTTTTTCCTATGGCATGACATTTTCACGTTAAAGATTTTTCTAAAATAACTAAATTAGTATTGAAATCATATTTCTTATCTATCCAAAATTGTGCAAAAATCACTTTTTATAATTTTCAACGGATATATTTTACTTTAGATATATATGTTAACCTAGAATCTATCTAATATGTTATATATCAAATCCTTTCCTTATACATTAAAAACATTATCTACTACATATATATAAATGATATTTAAAGAGAATGGTCATGAATCAATATCTTCATAAAAACAATGATATATAAATGATATTTTGAACTCCATATATATAATTTTTTAGTTATAAAAGAATCGTGCTCCAAGACACGGGAGTGATAGTAGTTAGTAACTAAGATAAATGCAACAAATTTGTTCACCCGTGCAATGACTACATACATCTTTAAGGATTCGAGGATTATTAGGAAACTAATCTTCCTAACCTAATCTCTCAAGGGTATAACACACTAATCTAAACTGTCTATAGTATAAAGCGGAGACAATGTCTTCACAAAAATTTGCGCAACGTGTCATTTCTATAATAAAATAATCAGTCGGGCACTCCTTTATACAAATTAGGTAGATAGAATCTCATATAATCTTATCCCGTAAAAATTGCTTAAAATTTACCAAAAATTATGAATTATCACTTACCAAGAACTAGTTATAATATTCTGATAAATATTATTATTTAATAAAACGTGATATATATCGTAAAGTATTATTTGAACAAATCCAACTTATTTATATTATGAGTTGATTTGCTATTGGTAAAAAAACACTAATCACAATACGAAGATAAATATATATTATCCTATAATTTTAACGTGATCATTGACATTACATATCTATATTAAATTGGATTTAAAATCACATTACCCGTACATGGTACGGGGGTTAAACTAGTTATAATAATCAAGTTGAGTATAAATAGACAACTATAGTCAAAAATATATTTTTCCAGGAAATAATCAATTCTATAAAATGATAAAATCTTCGGAATTAGTTTTCCCGGGCACGAACCAAAATGCGGACAAATCGCTCAAGACGCGGATGCGTTTTCGGGCCCCAACTCGCGTCTTCGCTCCGAAACATCTCCCCTCAATCCGCGGGCACGAGTCGCAAGGCCGTGGGCACGGATCCGGGCAGTTCACGTTAAAAATATAGAATCATATATATGTATCTTCGTATTATATATAATTAGTGTTTTTTTACCAATACTAAATCAACTTATAATATAAATAAGTTGGACTTGTTCAAAAATTACTTTACGATAAATATCACGTTTTATTAAATAATAATACTTATCTTAAGATTACAACTAATTATTGGTAAGGGATAATTCATAGTTTTCGGCAATTTTTACGGGATAAGATTATATGAGATTTTAACTACCTAATTTATATAATGGAGGGCCCAGCTGATTATTTATATCAAATCATATATACTTATCTTTCTATTGTGATTATTGTTTTTTATATATGCAAGGCCCGGTTGATTATTTTATTAAAGATATGACACGTGATGCAATTTATACTATAGAAGTATAGATATTGATTATACATGGCTATTGGCTACCATGAAATATGAACTAGAAATGGCTACCACACTGCAATATGTCACACGAATGAATGGTAGCAACTAGCAAGAAAATGCGAGATAACTTTTTTTTTTTTAGCAAAAAATGCGAGATAACTAAAACAAAACTAATGTCAGTAATGACGGATGAGACATTTCATGAAATGAGAAATAATAATGAATAATAATAGGGAAATGACTCTCGTTAGTGTTTATGAGATGATTAGTTTTTTTTTTTTTAGCACGAGATGATTACTAAAATTGGCTATATATATGATATTGAAAATGACATAAGTTTGTCATCAAATTACGGTTTGGGTGAAACTTTGGTAATCTACCTAAATTAACAAATACTACATCAAATTTAATGTCTTCACGTACAGCTATGCCACGTGGGGTAATTTACAACCATCACACTAAACCCGCTATCTAATCTAATCTAACCTAATATAACCTACGTGTAAAGTTGGATTTTTTTTTGTCATGCATTCAATTAAATTCCATTATATAAAATTTTCATCATTATTATTATACTATGTATTATAAAATGTGTCATTGTTTGAATTGTATTATATGATCAAACCTGTCAAATGGTTCAATTGGATTGGGTTAAAAATGGTTTGGTTACCAAGTTATTAAAATTTACGGATTCGGTTGCTTCGGGTTTAGTCGACCCAGCCTAATGGGTCGAGAAATTTACAATTTCAAACCTAAAAAAAATTAATAAAATTATAGATAATATTCTTAATGATATAATATTAGTTTATATATTTTAATAATAAAAATAAATTATACGAAATATATATTATTCAACATCTGATATATATATTTATATGTTAAACAGTATTTCATGTGATCTAATGCCCCTGAGTTTCAACATTATATGTTGAATTTTATAGCATGTAAACATTATACATACAATTATTTATAATACAACTAGGTTTCTTGCCTGTGCCTACGGCACGGGGCAGTCGTTGTCATACATGGGCCTGGTATAACTTGTTTTAAATGTGGCAACTTATGCGGTGGCATTATAATGTGTCGTAAGACTTCTTTGTTACAATGCATCGTAACGAATTGTGCAACCCATACTCCCGTCAATTAAACACATTGTCCTGTACCACATTTTAAGAGATTAATCATAACAAATTTCGAAGCTAGTTTTTATCCTATTTAACATGAATATAAATTTTGAAGTTAGTTTTTATCCAGTTAGCTAATTTTCATCCTATTTAACTTGTTTTAAATGTTAGTTTCTTTTTGCTTGCTATATTTTTGAAGAGCGTACATTTGCTCTTTGTGTTTGTAAGATAAGTATAACTATTTTTTAGTATCTGGAATGTTTAGTCGTTTTTTTTGTGTATATACAATAATAAGGCCAAGATAAATACGGTGATAATTTTGAATATTCCATATAAATAGCAAGAAAAAATAATACGGTCATATCTATGTGGACGTTGTCGATCTGTTCACGGTTTGACTGACCTATGTACTACCTACGCATATAGCAGATTGATCGGTTCTCTGATTCTAGGACATGTATAATCGTTAAACGTATGATTGGACCCGATATGGAATGAGAATATTCGTATCTACTATATATAATAAATTATGGTGAATCCCATGTGATGCACGGGCCCGTATTGTCGTTTTTTCATTCAAGTTATTTGTAATTTGTGAAGTTTCAGAATACCTCATTATATGGACTTCACCAATAGATTATTTTTTTATATATATTTTTAGAAATATATTATGTGCATGTATATATTAGTAAGAGAATAGTCTTTAAAATATTTATCTTAAACGTGTTATTTTTCTATATTATTCAAAAAATATTTGATTTGTATGTGTTAGATGATTTGTTTTTATACATACTATGGATGTGTGCATATCAATATATAATAGAAGACTAATTTCATAATATCTCATTTTTATTCTTGTTTTTATGATATATATATTTGTTTTTTTTGGGTGATAACAGATTTGAACATTTTGAATACTAATTGAATAACTTTGAAGAGTTTTTGTAGGAAGAAAGTGTATTTTGAATTTGTTTTTATGTTTTTATCTTTTATTTTGGACTTTATGGTATCGGATTTTATTTAGTTTTTCACCCCTAAATATCAGTTTATAAAAACAGTTATGCAACGAAAGATAACTAGGAAGCTTTGGAGAATATGAAGTAAGGAAAAAAAACTTAAAACCCTTACGCATGAATCATTTAGAAAAAAGAACTCCTTAAAAAAGTGAGAGAGCAGTTAATTAGTAATAATAATCTTTCTTTTGTAAATATGTTAGTGAAAATTTGTTATGACTTTAAATAAGATAAAAAATAACTTGAAAATTTGTTATGATTGATCTCCTAAAATTTGTTATAATAGAATCAACTTAATTAAGATGAATGTGGTATTGCACAATTCATATTTTATATCATAAAATGTATTGAACCTTTGGATAGAGATATGCGTCAACTATGATATATGGTTTTCTTTAAATTGTAATAGAAAAATGCCTCAACAAACATTGGACATTTTTTTAAGGTTGTTATGCTTAATTTTATTTAGTACATGTATATTTTTCAAATAATTTTCCCATTAAATAGGTTTCTGATTTGCTTAGAATATATCACTCATATAATCTTTACAGGACCATAGATGAACTTATCGTCCAAACCTAGTAGATATGCCAGTACGGACCGCACGGAGCAAGAATTGCGTATACGTATTTTCTATATGTTGATAAAAAAAAGGATTATAAATCAACGTACTATATTAAATTGACATTATTATAGATTGATGTTATCCATTATGATATGATTTATGTCACATAATACATTACTCGTAGTCAATATTTTATTCTATCATTATTATTTTGCAAATAATACTATCTTCTCGTTTCAATTTTACCAATACTAATGTTTCATATTTACATGATGACGATGAGGCAGATGTTTTGTGTACGTACTATATTAAATTGGAAAAAATGGCACCAACAATTTACTTTTATCTAATATATTGCTTAACCCATATAACAAATCTCACTATTAGTATTACAAATGATAGAAAAAAAAATGATAACAACGTTTCTACATTTTCTGCTGATGTGAATGTATATCATCGCCCTTTCACTATTAGGATCAAGACATTGGATGAAATTAAACAATGCGTGCTTATTAAGTGGGAGCCCACCATCCATCTCACTCGCTCGCATGTGTCCCTTCTTGATCATGCACATCTTTAGATCTGCCACCATTTCCATTTTTTTTTCACAGCTTCGTGAACTACATCAGTTGTTCGACTGCAGGCAGCTTGGGGAGCCCATAGCTGCCCGTTCTCCTCGGTATCCAGGCTTTTTGATGTCTCCAATTCAAGTTCTATATAATTGCAATATCAAATGGCAGGTTAGAAAATCACGTACAGGTGTCAATACAAAGAATTCTGCTGGCAGATTTTATAAGAGATCATGGGATACAGGAAAAGAATCGTCTAAAGCATAGAGAAGAGCAAGAATAACATAAGCAGTGTCCATATGTATTAAAAGAAAAACTTCTTACCAGGTAAAGGAAATGCTTGGCCTTTAAAATTTTGCTTAAGGATTAGCCTCCTCACGTTTTGATCAGGCAAAGGAATGTATATTCTCTTCACCTGGCAATAGTCATTATGTTGCAATTATGAATACTGTAGGTATACAAAAATGCAGCCATTGCATTGAAGGGGGGGTCAAACAGTTACAATGAGTACCAACATACCATATCTAGAAATTCAGGTTCATCCTTGTTCTTCTTTAGTTTCTCGTATTCCTCAGCTGAGGAAGGATGAGTAAGAGCCCGTTCGTTCAATGTAAGAGATAAGTGAAGCAGTAAACAAAAGAAATCAAAGGGGGATGATATACATTCACATCAGCAGATTCAAATGTATGATGTTTCATATAAGAAATATAGACCAAAATCTAGAGGAAGCCTAAGAGATGTGTGATCAAAGAGGTCAGGACTACAAATGTTAAATTAGCATTTTTTAACCCTGAACCATTAGTCTAGTTGTCATGCAATTTCCTGAAACAGTACTATTTTTAAGACCTAAGCTAATCCTAGATCCTAATAGCTAGCTTGAGAAAATCAGCTCTAGTCAAATCAACATCATTGCAACCTTATGATGGATGCTCAACCTCCATAGAAAGACATATTACATCTTTTAAAATGTAAATGAATGGTGAAAATCTTGTACCTGGCCCATGAATCACTTATATCCACAGTTGTTCTCCAGTTACTGCCAACTTCATCTGCCCATAATGTGGGATCATCTTCACCCCTGTAAAGTAGATATAAAGAAGCAAAATCTGAGAGTGCTCATATAAAACCCAAATGCATGTTACACCAAGAACAACGAGTATACATCTTTTCAAAGTTGAGTGCTCAAATTTTACCATTCACAGAGCGAATAGAAGATCGAGTGATTGTTGTGTTTAGGGCATCCCACATGGGAGGGTGTATCTGCAAATCAAAGACTCATTTGTTTCATCATACTGTTACACTTAGTAGCAGTGGTCAAAAAGCAACATATGAAACAATATTTAGAGGATTTCAGACCTTTTCTTTGGTTCAATCCCAAGATTATAGCAGTTGTCATACTTTAAATAGTCTACGCCCTTGAAATTCAAGATGAACAACAGACCAACTCATGTCAACAATCTCCATAATGAAGTGATCAATAGAAGCAATTTATAGATCTGAAAATGTACTGACCCAAAAAGCAAACTGCTCAGCATTAGAGTCTTCATAGTTGAGTGATCCAGGCCTTACTTGGCATGTGAATTCCCTGAAGCATATGGTAAATGTAGTTAAAATGTCTGCTTAATCATAATAACCTATAAAGCATTTTAGAGTTGCAAAACGGGTTTAACAATTTACATACCGACGGGGGCAGATTGAGGCCGACGGGGGCTGAGCGAAGCCGGCGTAGGACGGATCCGCCCAATAACCTAAATGAGGAAAACATCTTAGCAAGACCCCAACTCTCAAGAAGCAGGGTAGAATGAGGAAATATAAAAACTCAGCAGCAGAATGCGAGTCAAGTGCCTATAATCATAAAATCTTCAGATATTTAGACCACGACTTCTATCTACAGTACACAACCTTCATCTATCATTATAAAGGCATACCAAAATCACACAGCCATAAGATTTAAATTCTGCACACAATCCAAAGCAATTAAAAGCCATATCGCATATATTCCGAACAATCTAACAGCTTGGACTTGTAAATGCTCTCAATTACCAAAAATCAAGCCAATTGAATACATTCAAACAACAACCAGGCTTCAAAGAACAGTTTTCAAATTCGAATCGATAAGGTGAGATCTAAAACCTGGAGATCCTCAGGAAGATACTCGTGCTTCGTGAAAAGGTCCATGGAACGCTTCAGGCGCTGGTTCCGAGCATCGATAACCGCGTTAGGAAGGCGATCCATGGCTTCCTAGATGTCGAGATCTTCCTTTGGATCGTACAAAACGTCATATCTGAGACCTGATAATCCATCAATAAAGGTTAATTCAGAGGCCGTAATCGATGACGAATTCCATGAATACATCCACAAAAAACAGATAAACAATCGGGAAAGGGAGACGGACGAGACCGAATTTGCGGAGGCGCGTGTCTAGGCATTTCTTGTGCATAGCAGCAAGAGGATTCTTCTTTGGATCGACCAACCACTTGTGCATAGCAGTAGAGCGAGGCCCGCGGAGGGCGGAGCTGACGGGGGCGGAGTGAGGAGCGAGGGTGACGGGGGCGGAGCGAGGGTGACGGGGGAGGAGCGAGGCCGGCGGAGGGCGGTTCGATGCCACCGCAAGCGTCCAGCCACCGTTGACGAACTCGTCGGCGCACGCTATCGCCACCGACGCCGTCGCCGAGGATGATTGGGTCGTCGGCTCTGGCACCGGTGGAAGCGGTCTCCGACGGGAATCCGAACCGTAGAGAGGAGGACTGGAGGAGGATGCTGGGGATAAGGAGGAGAGGATCTGAAATCTTCTATTATCCAGAGAAATTGGAAGGAAGGGGCTAGGGTTTATTAGTACAATTTTTTCGTGGTTGGGGAAATGTGTAACGTATGTGGTTTTAATGGCTAAACGACTAAATGCCAAATTAATTATAGAACAGTTTTATTTTTACTTTCTGTTACACAGTAGTTAATGGCAATTATTTCACGCTTTCATGACGGAGGTTACAACCCAATGCAAGGCTCGGTATTTAATTGTATAGCATTCTATACACCCGAAATCTATAGAAATTCGTATAAAATGCGGGTCATTAATTACTCCGAGAACCTTTGATTATAGGTTTATTATAGATAGATAGATAGATAGATTCTTCACATAGCTAATCTAAACAAAGTTGGTATTTTTTATATTTTTACAAAAAACACTATTTCATCAGCCTTACTCTATTATCATGCCTATTACCTATGAGTTGCTGAAAATAGTAATTACTACCACTATGCTGTGTAAGATTTCTCATCTTTATTATTTGTAACTTCATAATTCTGTAAGCATATATGGTGGTAATCATAACAAATAATTTTTCACAAAATACTAAGATTCACCGGCCTTACTCTATTATCATCACTAAATTAATTTAAGATCATTTGAATGCATTAAGTAAGAATAGTAAGTGACCTAGAATAATAATTTGCAAGAAATTAAATTAACTCAAAGAGACTTGCACGTGTGACCTATGAGCGGTTGAAATGGGTAATTGCCTCTATGCTATGTAAAATTTCTCATCTTTATGTTTTGCAACTTTATTTATATAAGAAGAGGGTGATTCTGATAAAAACATCTCTTAAGATATAAATTATAAACATATAACAACCGTTAGATTCGAAGAATCTACGGTTGTGATTGAGAGGGAAAGTTAGAGAAGAGAATTGGGGTTTAAAAAAAACGGTGACATTTTTGCAATTACACAAAAATTGAAGGACAATATCGTCTTTGACGTTCAAAATAGAAGGAAAACCCTCAAACTCTTCCTTCCTCGTTAACAAAGAGCGGAGAAGAAGCTCAATCAGCCTTGGCAGGTGGCCGACCACTCGAGGACGATGGCGGAGAAATCGAAGGCCGGGCAATCGGAGGGGGGAGTGTGTAGGCCGCGAGAAATGGGGGTTTTCCGTAGGTGTAGCCGAATTCGTGGCGGAGGAGGAGGTAAGAGCAGGGTTTGGTGTTTGGGTGGATGATTGGCTTTGTGACCTCGAAATAGGTGGTTGGTGGGTCGCCGGAGTTGAAGTTTCCCAGCGGTGGAGAGCGTCGGCGATGGAGGAGGGCGGTGGAGGGTTGTGTGATGAGAGAGAGGATGATCAGGAAGAGGAGAAAATGGAGCGAGGTTGAAGAAGAAGACATTTTTTGAGTTGGGTTTTGATTTCATAATTCAAAGTTTGTACCTTTATTTGACTCCAGACAAATTGAATCAGTAACTCATCCTGTATCCCATTTGCTTAATAGCAGAGCAGCAATGTTGATCTGGATTATGTATGAGATGCAAAGGTGTCATGTGATTGAAGCAAAGGCCACTTGGCCGGAACCCACTTGCTTTGTAGTAATTGTTTTTCATCTTGACTATTGGCATTGGATGTCAATACAATCGAACAAGCCCGCAACTATGAAATTGCTTAATCGGTCATTAATAATGAAAGTTTTCGAGAGAACCTCGAAAGAACAGTTGGAAATGATGACTCGGCCTTTAGTGGCCTTGACCTGGCTACACTCATAAGGAGAAAGTATGGAAGATCATATGATGTGCAACTTATTAAGAAGGTACATGCTGTTTCTTCACTAGAATAATTTCTTGACAATTAAATGTAGACAAATCATGTACTAGCTATGGGCTTTAGTCTTGATTCTTAAATTTAGAGTGTACTCTGTTGACTTAGGAAGATTATGGTCACTGGAGGAGCCAGAGAAATCTCAATTGGGGGTCACATTCTCCCATTAAGGAACAAAATCGACCAATATGTTACTATTATTATATATGTCTACTAATTTTGAAAATATTTTTTTTTTTAAATTCCTAATGCACTCACCAAATCTTATATATATATATCACGTATATTACGTATTAATGAAACTAAATTACACAAGATCAAAATGTAGTCGCTACCACATGTTTGCTTAGTAAAACTAATTAAGGGTTACGTACAGTGTGTGTTTGGTTGCTACGTAAAACTAATTAAAAGGAAGGAAAAAGAAGAAAAAAGAGACAAGTGAGCTTAGTAGAACTAATTAAGGGTTACGTACACTGTGTGTTTGCTTGCTACACTACGTACAACTAATTAAAAGGAAAAAAAAAGAAGGAAAAAGAGACAAGTGAGTTTCAAACACAGGACCTCATCTATCTAGAGGGGGCACACAACCAACTAGGCAAGGCTGACTTTGTATATTATGTATGATTACATATGAAATATATTGTTCAGCTGAGAGGGTAGAAGGGTCACCGGACCCCTCATGACCCCCCCAGCTCCGCCCCTGATTATGGTGATGATAAAAGTGTATTGTTTCTGTTAGCTGATGGAAAAAATTTGGGAAAAATCGATTAAGCAGCTGGAAGAATGAAGGAGTTGTGTTCTGAGGGAGGAACCACTACTACAATTCGGGCCTATTGTGGCGGGTTTTGGTGGCGGTTGGGCTATGGTGGCGGTTTGTGGGGGCGGTTTAAGCTATATGGGCGGTTTAGGGGGCGGTTTTTATGTTTCTAAGCTATAGGGGCGGTTATTATGTTCTATACCAGCGGTTTAATTTATTTGGATTAAAAAAAAAAGATAAATCTGACATTTTGGGCAAAACCCTAAAGAGACAAACACAACCCACAGGCCCGCATTCTCAATTCCTCTCACGCTCCGTCCCTCCTCCCCTCCTCCCCGACTCTCCCTGCCCTCTCGATACGTCGCCGGTAGTGGAGCGGTTCCGGCAGCCGGCTCCACCCTTCCTCCCCCACCCCGACTCTCTCCGCCCCACACTCGCTCTTCACCCTCCGTCCTCGCTCCGCCCCGCTTCTGGCTCCGCCCTCCCTCCTCGCTCCTCCCCGCTTCTGGCTCCGCCCTCGCCCGCTCTCGTCGCTTATTCGTGGTGTTGATGCTCCTCTTCGCCTGGCTCTTGGTCAAGCCAGGCAACGCCGTCATCTACTACCCCAACCGGATCCTCAAGAGCATGGACCCCTAGGAAGGATCCGGATCTGGTCGCCGGACCCGCAACCCGTTCCCTTGGATAAAGGAGGTTCTCACCTCCAAGGAATCCGAAATCATAGCCATGTCTGGCGTTGACACCGCTATTTACTCCGTCTACATGACCACTGGTAATCCTAGGGTTTCAATTTCAGTCTAATTTATCGTTTCATATTAGGTCAATTCCTGATGATTTTTTGTTGATTTACTAGCTGATTTATGACAATTAGTAGTGAAATTCACACCCTGAGATTTATTTTTTGGTAGTGAGCAGTAATTGGGGTAATGGTTCTATGTGGTGTGATTCAGCAGAAGAAAGATGAAACTTATTTTTTCATGCTCTCTTTTCTATTTGCTAGGTGAAAATGATGGAAACGGAGCAGCAGGATTGCTCCCAGACAGTTGAAAGGTTGATGGCAGCTTTGACTAGCGTTGGTAACTAATAATTGATGATGATGGTGATGATTCTTTTGGGTAAGGATTGTATAAAATGGAATCCATACATTCTACTACTTTAATTTAGATCTTTCAAGTATGTGTAATATGAGCTGATGACTTGCTTTTTGGGGATATTATGGATTGCTTTTTGGGCAAGACCTCTTGTGAGTTTTGTTCTTCCAATTTTTCTGAGCTTCTTCTTTGTTTTATTGTTGCTGTGATGATTGAATGGTATTGTGTTTTAGCAGTAGCAGAAATATTCAATGTGTGGAACTTTGAATTGTCGGTCTGAATTTTGTGAAAATCGGACGTTGCTCTCATTAGAGTTTGCTTGCTAATCTTTATGATTGCTTTAATGTTTCTTGGTTGGACTTTGCTATAATGGAATCCCTGTGTTATTATTTAATGCTTTTTGAATATTATAAGTCACAAGGTCTGGAGGTATGTTAACCTAACTATCTTCATTAGCCTGTCAAAATTTCCTTCACCTTTAACTTGATCTTTGAAGCTCAGTTTGGCCTTAATCTCAACTCTTATCATGGAAGGTACAGGTGCAAAGTGATGGGGTTAAGGAGTGGCTAATAGATATTCACCTTGTTTATGTGATGAAAACACTATTTAATTATATGTTTATGTATCAATGATTTTAATCAAATATAGTTTACAAGGTCTGATATTATATGGCATAAGAATCTTATAACATAACCAATTCAGTTCTAACAAATGAAATAAGTTGGGCTCAAAAAAAGAAGTGAAATTGGTTGGGTGGGGTTTGAGCTGTACATGTTTCAACAATTCTGGATTATAGTTTATTATACATTTAAATTAATTTAAATAATTTAAATGGGCCAGAGTAGATATCATCATCTAATTAGTGATGCTTAGTAGCATAGTTATCCACACCATGTGTTGATTTGGTTATAACTTTTCTTGATTTTATATTGAAAAGCATTGTACTTAGTTAATGTATGTTCATAAAACGGTTGACTATCTGTATACTAATTTTGAAAAATACATTACTATATACTGATTCTTTGTTTTTAAATATTAGGAAAACAATACCTTAGATCTGAGGTTTCATAGTGTAAACGAATACACTTGCTTATCAACCGGTACTTTTTCCTTTACCTTCATTTTATTATGGAAGTACTGAAAAACAAATAGACTTGCTTATTCTTATAGAAGTTACAAGAAGCTAATCTTTCTAGTTACTGGGGTCCATGTACTTTGTTGTAGCTTTTCTAGTCTATCTTGTCTTTCTTGAGTTATATATGTGTTGTGTGATCCTCTATGTTATCGAAGTTACAAGAAGCTAACCCTGAAGTTGATCTTGTCATCCCAGACATTGGCACAAATGAAGAAGATGAGCCTAGTCCCCATGAAAATTAACCAGGTGTGTTCAATTTTATTTTGCTATTCGTTTCATATATAAGATGCATTTAATTTTTTGACAATATCTGACCATTCTGTTGACTGTTGGCTTCGTACTACTATTTGTTTGTTCTATGCTCTCTCTTCCTTCTCGATTGGGAACATTGCATTTTGGCTTCAAACAACTGATTTTCTTTTTGATTTTTTCATGTTTTGGAGGTTTTTAGGCTGGCTTATTAAGTAAATAAAGGTGGTTCAAAGGTGGGTCTAATCTGAAATTTATAGGGTCAAATTTGGAGTCAAGTGGATATCAAGGATTGAGCTAGTTGTTTAGCATTAGTTTATGCACTCATTATATATGATACTTGGATTAGCTTATTTTTCTTGCAGGTGCTTTCCCGACCCCAAAAAAATAAATCTTGCAGGTGCTTTTGGTTTGATGTACATATGTCGATCATTACAGGTGCTTTTGGTATGATATATATATATGGCCAAGCATATATATTGGGGCTAGTTTTGATTAGGCTTATTTTGTTTTAGCTACTTGGAATTGCTTGTTTATGGCTTCAGATGTTGTGATCGATTGTATTGGAAACATTATGTAAATGATGATGGGTTACTAATATTATATATGATATCTCATTTTATTTGTGATTTTGTATAAAGTACAATTTCAGGCATTTTCTTGCATATATTTACTACTATATATAATTCTGCATCAAGAATCTATAAAAAAATATAAAAATTAATAATATTATTAAAAATTATATATGCAACCGCCACAAAAGCCTACCAAAAATGCCGCCATAAGTTTAGAAAGACCACTTTATTTACTTCAAAAACCGCTACCATAAGTATAAAACCGCCCCTTTAGCTCAAATAAACCGCCACTGTAGGTATGTTTGAAACCGCCCCCTTACATACTATGCCAACGGTTTTTTTACCCTATAGCGGCGGTTGATGATGACCGTCACCTTTCCTGTAAAAACCGCCACTATTCCTCTATAGCAACGCGAGCAGAAGCGGCGGTTCAAAAACCGCCACCTTAAGCCTAAGGTGGCGGTTTTAGGCGATTTAGCAACGGTTTTTGACCGTCTCTATAGGTCTGAATTGTAGTAGTGAACTAATACCTTACTTTTCTTGTAAATACTTGTGTAGTGTGAAATTGCTTTGAGCATGCAATATTGAACAGTTGTCATGGAGGTACTTGTTAAGATTCCAAATTTACTTCCTGATAGGTCTTGGCATCAAAGTGAAAAGTTCACCTTTAATTTGATTATTCCTGATTTAAGGGAAAATTGTCCTTGTTATGCCCTCAATTTGATTATTCCTGATTTTAAGGCTGGCTACACTTTGATACCTATGATTTTAGATGTGCGTTCACGTATTTGAGTATCATGTTCACGTATTTTAGATGTGCATTCATATATTTGAGTGTCATGTTCACGTATTTTAGATGTGCGTTCACATATGAAGAAGTTGTGTTCACGTATTTGAGTAACATGTTCACGTATTTTAGACGTACGTTCACATATATATGATGTACTTGTGTTCACGTATTTGAGTATCATGTTCACCTATTTTACATGTGCGCTCACATATTTGAGTATCATGTTCACGTATTTTAGATGTGCGTTCACATATGAAGAAGCTGTGTTCACGTATTTGAGTAACATGTTCACGTATTTTAGACGTACGTTCACATATGAAGTACTTGTGTTCACGTATTTGAGTATCATGTTCACGTATTTTAGATGTGCGTCCACATATTTGAGTATAATGTTCACGTATTTGAGTATCATGTTCACGTATTT
The DNA here is from genome assembly GCA_934048045.1 of Polygonum aviculare. NCBI lineage: Eukaryota > Viridiplantae > Streptophyta > Magnoliopsida > Caryophyllales > Polygonaceae > Polygonum > Polygonum aviculare. The sequence goes on from OW204031.1 coordinate 19,805,644, forward strand.
TAGATGCGCGTTCACATATGAAGAAGTTGTGTTCACGTATTTGAGTAACATGTTCACGTATTTTAGATGTACGTTCACGTATGAAGTATTTGTGTTCACGTATTTGAGTAAAATGTTCACGTATTTTAGATGTACGTTCACGTATGAAGTACTTGTGTTCACGTATTTGAGTAACATGTTCACGTATTTTAGATGTACATTCACATATGAAGTACTTGTGTTCACCTATTTTAGATATATGTTCAGATTAATGCTGTCAAATTCTCGCACACATATATGTAAAGCTTTCGAATTTGCACAATTAAAAAGCATGACCTCTCTCTCTATATATAAAATTATAAAATGACAAGTTGGGCTATATGATGCATAAATAAGTTCATGCATTATATGATGCATAAATTTCTAATACATTCAAATTCATGCATTATATTATGCATAAATAAGTTTTAATGGGTGAAAAAATTTAATATGTTTGTTTTCATGTTCACGTATTTTCTTTGAGTGTTCACATATTTGATGAGTGTGTTCCCATATATTATGTTGTGGTTCACATCTATATCTATATCTATCCATCTATAATCTATAATCTATAATACTATAAAAATTAGCTTCCTCTTGAAAACATAATTGCACCTTCCTTCCATTGTAATTAGCATTTATGACACTTTGCTATGTAATTTTGGTTTTGTTTTGTTCATCCTTTCGGTTCACTATTTATTGGTTTGCCTTCATTATGATGGGGCGTTGTGTTATCCAAGCGTCCACATGAAGCAGCAGTGAAAGCATCGAATACACCATCAGCCATCCCCTCTAATCATATATATTCCCTCTGGTTTAGGTGTTGCTCGGCAAAAGGCCTCGCCATCAAATCAAGCGAACCACCAGCATGACGGAGTTCGCCTTCGGTCCTTCCAAGCCGGCACCGGTCGAATTCGCTGTTTCGCCTCAGCCTCCGTAAACATCCATCGCCGAGGCGGAGGCCTCTTCGCCGTTGCTGACTCCAGATCAGAGGAGTTTCGTCGCCACCTTCGTCCCTCCCAGAGTTACGAGGAGGCACTCGGCTGATTACGGCCTCGCCGCCACCACTCCTCACTTCCTCAAGTCCTGCTGCCTCAAAAGCCGATTCATCCCCAGCCGTGACATCTACATGTACAAGTACTCCAATTCCTTCTCAAAACTCGCTTGCTCGCTCAGATCTGTCGATTGAGGTCTGATTTTTTGGAAATCCTCATGCGATTTAGTTGCGATTTTGAACTTTTATGTGTTGATTGGGAAAACAGAGGAGATAGTAATTGTTTGTTTTGAGTAATTGAAGTCGCGGATTGTACAAGTACTTGATCTGTAGTCCCAGATTTGTTTGCCAGAGTTATAACTCTTGATTGAAGTCTTTAGAGTTTCTGTCTACAATTTCTATCAGTATTAGTGGGTTATACCTTTGTTGCTGAGGAATTAAATGGCCTGATAAGTAATATTGTAGCATATCATTCGTTAACGTTCAAATATAAAGCTGACTGCTTATTTGGCTTCAAGTAAATTTTGCATCAGAATGCCCTCAAGGCCTCAAGTGATCTGTTATGTTTAATAGCATCCCATTATGTGATGATTTTCTTTCCTTTCTATTCAGCCGCTTTGAGAATGTAAATTATTTAGTCAGTATATTCTGGAGTTTCATCTTTGGTTTAACCAAGTGTGCTCTACACCAGTGCTCTTTCACAAGAATTCCAATATTTCTACACTATAGCTTAACAATAACACGGTTATGTTTAATGATCACTAGGTAGTTGTGCTCTGCTAAATAGGTTTTTGTTTTTATATAACTAAAAACAGTGGTTGAACAATTTTGTTACCTTTTCTGTTATAGGCTTTGGATAAAATCCATTTTGAGAGCTTGACAGACAAGAGCAAGCTTGATGGCCAGCCAGAGTTTTTCATTCATATTGTTCCTGACAAGGCTAATAACACATTGACAATCATTGACAGTGGTATTGGGATGACCAAATCTGGTAGGTCAAAACTATTAGAATTTTATTCTCACTATTAATGATCAAGTTGTTTTCCTTTGTATATGCCAAGCAATGTGTACTCTCCGATGATCAATGACTTTCAGTATCTTGTTGGAGGCCAACCTTACTCTCTTAGTGCAATCAAGAACGGAATTCTTAGATCCAATGGAAGACTGCCCTATTCCCTGATGAAACCTTTTGCATCTGGCGACAAGCGATTACAGGTACAAAACTTAACACCCTTTCTTAGTACATACCTTTGGGATTGAACTTTATATCCTCAACTTCGTTCCAGGTTGCTTTCCCTGGAGTGAATCCACTGATTCATTTTGGACTAGGCGAGGCAACAAGATCCGGTGCAACAATGATATTCTTCACACCCGAAAACGTTGAGGCAGAGCTGAAGGCCTCCACAGGAGAATTCTTCGCCAATGGCGGAATTGAGGTGGATCTAGCCAAGAGAACGTCCACCTTACTACCGCCATCAAATGGTAATGTAGAAAACAAGCAGGGCAACTTAATCTTGGTTTCATTCCACTGAGCATGAATTCATTGAATGTGTTTTTTCTGGTTTGCAGGTTCAGTGCAGATTTTGGAAATGACAAGGATATCCTGAAGTGGGTCATAAACTACTTAGACCCGAGCAATGTAGGGATCGTGACTCATCTGTTGGGCGATTGGACGATTGGGCGAATGTGAATATCGCGTACCAAAACTACGAATGGTCGTTGAATTTCTAGCTTCGTCGGCTCCAAGAGAATTTGATACGAGAGTGATCAATGCGTGCACACAATAGCACATGGCTGTGCATGATCAAGGTTCTTTCCCTGTATGATCCTCATTGTAGCTGGCTTGGTTGTTTGTTTTCAGTTTAAACTCATAGAGCTGAGTGTTGTATCGCTTTCTTTGTACGTATATCTTGTTTAATACCAGTACGTAGGCTTGGAATTTGAGCTATAAGGCTGTTTTTAGTTTAGTAGCCTCTTGTTACCTCGAATGTGAAAGTACTATGTATTGAAGAAAATGAATGGTATATTTATTAGTTTCTATCGTTGTCTTTGCTGGGTATTTTTTCTGTAATGCAAGGTTAATGATATAATCAACCAATAACATCAAATTATGTTAATCCATTCAGTGTGATCAAACCGTCAAAATCAATTAGATAGGGCGAGAAAATACAAGTGCATATATATATATATTGTCAACCAAGAGCAATTGTCCGTCCATCGGATGGGCACAACCTGCTAGTATTAATAAAGATGCAATGGTACATGAACTTTATCAATAAAGATGGTACATATATTTGAAAACTTAGTCCCGTGCCTGAACAGAGAGAAAACAAATTATTCATAAATTACGTGAAAAAAATCTAAAATCATTTCAACAACGCGAATTTCATTGAACAAAGAGATAACAAACTAAGCATCAACTTTGTATGCTCAACACCACTGAAGAGGAGCATCAATTTTATGAGAGCACCAGCCTGACCAACTACTACTAATTCCAATTTGTGCTTCGTTACAAAAGTAGAGCAAAATTCAAGCCCACCATCCAAGTCTCAACCTATCACTAGCTCTCTCCACATTACACTTGCAGCAAACAATTCAACGTAATTCGACATTAAACAGTATATATAAGAGGCATCCCAAAGTGCCATCTTTTTTAACTTAAGTGCATAATACAAGAAAAAAAGTCGAGAGCGTAATCTTTGGACACAAGATTTGCATTCCAGGAGTTCAGCTTCTCGGATAAAGACGCAAAATTCTGCTGTGGAACTGTCAATCTCACCCTCTTGGACATATTTTAATAGGGTAAAGCTTCTGAAGTTCACGAATTACCTCTAGTGTCTGCAAATGGTGAAAATCGGCTAAAGCTTTAAAACATATTGGATGAAGTATGAAGCATACTGATTTGTTCTCTAACTCAAACCCTACAATACACAAATGAACATATCTATGGACTGTTCTTCAGACAAAGAGAGAACAACAAAGAGTATTGACAAATTCAAGCACAAATATAACCTAATGGCCCAGATTACACATAAAAAGAGCAATTTAATAGGTGACAAAGAAGTGAACCTGCTTCTTGGAACTATTATGGGGATCCACAACAAAATGGATTTCATGCATCAAACGCTCAATCATACTAATAGTCTGAGTCTCTGGATTAATGGTCTTCTACATGACTTTAGTTGCAATATCATGAAACTGACATGACAATTGAGACTCCCTCTCTTTTCCAGCAATCTGAAGCTCTCCTTTGTCCAGAATCTAATCATAAACCACAAACCAAACCCCTTATGATCAATATCATCATACTAAACAATCGTCTTGAAGTGAAACTCACACCATCAAGAATCCAAATGAGGGTTTCTCACCTCCAGACAAATTTTGGTCTGATCATCGGTGCCGAAAGATTTGTTCAAGTTCTTAGACTTGGCCAAGACACCCTAAGAGACATTCGAATAAACAGTATGGGACTGTAAAACCTCATCTATATCTTTCTCTCTGTTTGAAAAAAATGATTCAATAGTCACATAACCCATGGCAAACTCAATAAGCAGCAAACAAACATACTAACTTCATGAATTGTGTAAAATTTACTAGTAGCAAATTAGTGGAGCACAATGTTGGCACGAACAATTGTTGGCAAAGAGATCCATCTCAATCAAGATTTCAAAAGAACAGGTCACAATCCAAAGGAGTAGACAAAAACTAGGGCAAATAAGGATGAAAAATTGAGACAGAGAGAACTGACACGCCGGAACGCCATGAGAGGACTTTGTTATTGTAGCAAGCGATTTCGAAGCGATTGCCGTTCTTTTTGAGACGGACCACAACCACGTTCGTCAGCCTCTTTTGCCCTATCGATTGAACCAGCGTTTTCGACATTTTTGCGGACTCTCTCTCGCTCTCCGGACCCATTCCGGCCTCCATCTCCAACATCTACCGCCTCCCCGACCTCGAACTCTCCCTCAATCGCCGAGACGGATGTTTCCTATCAAAAGAGGTAAATTTACCAAAAAGCCCCCGTGTCTTTAAAATTTAAAAGAGAAGCAGTTTCTAATCAAGACCGTAGATCTATCTAATCGGACGGTCCATGATCATTCGCAGTTTTTAGGATAACTTTTATTTTCATTTGAACCGGAGCCATATAAGAAAGGTGGTAATCATAACTAACAAAAACAATAAGCGAGAACACGTCTAAATTTATATTATATAAAAATAGATAACTACACTATTCTTATAACTAGTACAAATCTCATATCTTGCACGGGTAACGTAAATATAAACTCGAATTAACGGTTTGAGATCAATTTTTGACATGAATTCTCCTTTAACTCGAGAATGTACAACCCAAACCCGATAGGCTCGAGTCCGAACCTATTGTTCTATATACCTATTTTTATTAATATATTAATATAATTTTAATTTTAGAATCATTATATCCAATTTTAATGTTTTATAATATTATTTACTATATTATTCATATATGAGAAAAAAATTCAATACGCTTGATGATTTAATAATGACAAAATATATGTTAATTCATAAGGAAAATTTATTGAAATCTTAAAAAAATACTTGAAATTTCTGATTCATATAAGGATATCAAATTAGAAAAAAATAAATTAGGAAAAAATCTTAAGATATCAAATTTTGGGTAAAATATCAAAAGCGGATATGAGGGTTACTTTTATATCAACTTGATATCTTAAAATTTTTTTCTTTACATGATTTTCCAACTCATATCTTGAATAAGAGATTTTAAGTGATTTTATTTTATATTTTATAAATTTTTCCTAACATGATTTTTTTTAACGCGGGTGATTTTAATATGAAAATACTCTTATTAAATCTTAAAATATAGTAAAATAAACTAGATCTATACCAATTATTTAATAATGGCCTACCAAAATTCAACACCTCCCATTAAATCAAATTTTAAGTTTGGATTCCTAATTTGGTAGGTGCGGTCAAGGAAGGAGTTTTGCAACCAAGTCTTTTTTTTTGGTCGAACAACCAAGTCTTTATTATGTGGTTGAATTGAAATGCTCTAATTGAATTTGTGCTCAAGTATGAACACGATAATTATGATTGTTATTAATGGGAAACTATTGACATTCAACGTACACCTCACTTCGGCTCCAATGACATACCTTTATTTTTTTGTACTTGGAGTCTCGTCCCACCAAATAAAATTCCACTTGTCACCCCCGTAAGGCCGTAGCAAAAAATGAATTCACCACTTGCATAATCATCTTTCACATCCACACCCACCACCACAAAGGTCAATGTGCAACAAACCCGCCCGCCTCATTTCAAAACCTCCCTATAAATACCAAGTCTTCTCTTCTTATTCTCTACATCTCCAAATTCAAATCCCCATCCACCATGATTTCTCTCCCCTCCCTCCACTCCTCACCGTCCGTCGCGCCGTCTCCTCGACGGGAGCCACCACTCCCATCCCTTTCTCCCCCCTCCCGCCTCCCCTGCCGCCTTCAACCCGTCCGCGCCCTCCGAATCTCCAACAATGTCAACGGCTTCAATCCAACCCTAAGGAAACAACCATTGATGACACTAAAATCACCAGCAACCACCAACCCTAGCAATGCCGACTTCAGCGCTTCGGTTCCGCCCCCGAAGCTCAAGATCGCGGTAGTCGGATTCGGCAACTTCGGCCAGTTCCTGGCAAGAACCCTGGCGCGCCAGGGACACACCGTCCTCGCCCACTCCCGCTCCGATTACTCGGAGCTCGCATCCGAACTCGGCGTCTCCTTCTTCTCCGACCCCAACGACCTCTGCGAGGAGCATCCAGACGTGATCCTCCTCTGCACCTCCATCCTCTCCACCGAGTCCGTGCTCCGATCCCTCCCCCTGCAGCGCCTCAAGCGCAGCACGCTCTTCGTCGACGTCCTCTCCGTCAAGGAGTTCCCGCGCTCCCTCTTCCTCAAGCTCCTGCCCCGCGATTCCGACATCCTCTGCACCCACCCCATGTTCGGCCCCGAGTCGGGCAAGAACGGCTGGACCGGCTTGCCTTTCGTCTACGACAAGGTCCGGATCGGGGAATCGGAGGCCAGGGCCAACAGATGTGAGGAGTTCATCAATGTGTTCAGGAGAGAAGGGTGTCGGATGGTGGAGATGAGCTGCGCCGAGCACGATAGGCACGCCGCCGGCTCGCAGTTCATCACGCACTTGATGGGCCGGGTTCTGGAACAGCTCGAGCTCGAGTCCACGCCTATTAATACCAAGGGCTACGAGAGCTTGCTGAATCTGGTTGACAACACCTCCAAGGATAGCTTTGAGCTGTTCTATGGGTTATTTTCTTACAACATGAATGCGAGGGAGCAGATGGACAGGATGGGCTTTGCATTCGAGATTGTTAAGCAGCAGCTGTTCGGGCATTTGCACGGTTTGCTGAGGAAGCAATTGGACATGGATTTTGAGAACGAGGTTGTGGAGTCCAAGCCTATGAAATTGTTGCCGGAGTCGACGTCTCAACAATTTTCGCTATTGTTGGCTTCATCTTCTGATGCTAGTAAAAAAGTGGATATCAAGTGTTGAGTTGCTATAAAATAATATATAAAGAGGATCAAAATTGCCGATTCTTTTGGTTTGAGATACAATTTTTTACTTTTTTTCATTGCCAAACTTTATTTTTAATTAGCCCATCTTTTGAAAGATTGTCAGACCACAATAAAAGTTAAATCACAATACATATAATATTATAAAGGTTTCAATCTAATGATGATGAACGAACATCTAAGTCAAAAATGAGAAAGCTAGGACAAGAAATGTTGGACGGGGACAAATGAATTGCGTTGATTGTTTTACTTTAAAAAAAATGAAATATACGGTAATTTTTGACAAATTATTTGCATATTTTTACAAACAACTGGATACAGGGTGTGCTCATGATATCCATCAAATTTGTGATTTTGTGCATCAAAAACGATTGTTTGATGATAAAAAATGTCTGAATGAGCATTAAAAGATCCCAGGTTCGTGTAGAGTTGGTGTTCGAAGAGCAATGCTATCCGAACCAGAACCCGACCACTCCGCACTTCATAATTCATAACCTCTCTCGGACCCGGCATATATGGACGAACAACCTCTCCTGCCTGCCCCCTTGTCTTCTCATTCTCGTAGCCTTGCTCCATTCTAGTATTTTTTAGAAATTAAGTATGGAATAGGATTCGATGATGTTCATGTACGTATGTTGATATGTATAAACATCCCGCCGTTCCTTACTTGGGAAACAAGACGCCTCGAATCGATCAATTTATATTTAATACTACTATATTTCAATTTTTAAAACCCTAATTAACCCCAAGAAAACAATTATAGTCTTGTTTATTTTTCGCCTCGTATACCTGGTGGTATTGTCAAATTCCCAAAAATACTCTCATAAACTATTGACAATATTTTAGAATGGCAACCCTCAAATTTGTAGGTGTTGGGATGGTGTTTAGTCCCGACAATCGATCGATCTCAATAAGTTTTGATGATGATTGAACACTTGAGAAACATTTAATGTTGTTTGCTACATGTTTCAGGATCAAACGGGTTTGGTTGAGCATGAAACAAGAGCGGGAACAACCGATGGGATCAACCGGATCGTGGAATAGCTGGTGCGCAAGCAGAAGATATTTATGGAAGGTGGATCAACGCGGAAGCCTTGTGCTATATATGGAAACACGCATGGCAGGATCGGTTGTTACAAATAACGTGTCTTATGAAGATTTGTGATATATGTTAGTTTGTGAAAGATTTTATCTTATTCCCTAAGATAAGATAAGATCTGATTTGGTGTATATTCATATTTTTGGCTAGGATTTTCTCTAGCCGATTAGTATAAATAGGAGCCAATGTATAGGGTTTCATTCATGCTTTTTCAAGAGAGTTGAGATCGAGAGCTTAGTGCTGAGAAGAAAGAGACACACGAAGTACTCTACCGAAGTTGTGTACGAAGGATAGAGGTGTCGGTCGAGTTTGTTGAGTCGAGTTGCAAGTGTGTTTGACGCTGAGGGATCTAGGTCTAGCTAGAAGGTATTGTGTATACCTAGGGATCAATGATTCACGTTTGTAAGTTCATACTTGATAATAAGAAATACAAGCTTGATTTGGAACTTCGTTGTTTTACTTTACTTGTTTGACTTGTTATTTCCGCTGCCCAGTTCGTTGATCCCTCTGGAGGATCAACGTCTGTATACTGACACACGTAGATACTACAGTAGGTTTTACGCCTTATAGGCTTATACCCATCCCTTAGATATGATTAACGTTAATGAAGGCATCAAAATCCTGGAGATTATAAAGAGACCATCCATGTGCAGTATATTTTGGTACTATTAATATCAATTTTTCTATTGTGTGCCCTTAGGGCATACAATAAGCAAATAATAATGGAAATATTTGGTAGCTTTTAAATTATTTTTTTTTGTGACGGGTTTACTCTTTTCCTTTTAGGGTTTTAGTTTCTGTTTTAGGTATGCTTATCATGTGCCCTTCGGACAAACAATAGAAAAACCGAATTAATATATGGAGAAATCAACTTTCGTTTCAAAGGCTAAGATCACATTATTGTAGTGGCCGGTACAAGAAAAAGGCCAATGCAGATTACTTGTGTATGCATCTAGATGTATACGTTATCATACGTTTAGCATTTAAAAGCCTACAGGGATGGCACACAAGGGTTGATCTTTTTGCAAGGACAATCCAAACTTGTCATTCATGTCCATTTCCTCAGGAGTCACACCTCCGGGAAGCTTCCAACCAAACGAATGAATCAACGAGCCCAACACCAAGTGAAGCATCCTATGTGCTAGGGGCAAGCCCGGGCATCTTCTACGACCCCCGCCGAATGGGATGAGATCAAAATCGTGCCCTTTGTAATCAATCGTCGAGTTCAAAAACCTCTCGGGCTTGAAGCGCTCGACTTCATCCCACACGCTCGGATCTCTCCCCATGGCCCACACATTGATGAACACTTGAGATTTCTTAGAGACCGTGAAGCCATAGAGCTCGACGTCTGTGTTGGCTTCGCGTGGGACTAACAGTGGCGTCGGAGGGTGAAGCCTTAGGGTTTCTTTGACTATTGCTTGCAAGTACGGGAGGCAGAGGATGTCGACCTCTTCAACTTGGACGCCTCTACCGACGACCTCATCGAGCTCTTTTTGCGCTTTCTTTAGCTTGTCGGGGTTGTGTAGTAGCTCCGCCATTGCCCATTCGATTGTGTTCGATGTCGTGTCCGTTCCAGCTGTAAATAAGTCCTGTGAAACATCTTCAAGTAATTAGAACAAGATATGATACTTTACCGGATTTTAACGCATCGTAGTATTAACGTACACTCGTTTGTTTTCATTCTCAAATACAAGGGATCAAAGGGTTGACTGCTTATTGACCCCTAACTTGAAACTGCCTTAGCTTGTTTCACTTGGATTTAAGCTACCCACATCTCTTAATCACACCCGAGAATTAAATATGGATTAGAGTCAAAAACGCTCTCCAATCCCTCAAACTTGACCTTATCGACTCCGCTGACTAATCAATATAATCGGCCTAGTTCAACTTGACATTAATAACTATTTGACTTTGTGCGCAAACAAATGGTGTAGTGGGAATTGCAAACACATATTGATAAATATAGAACGAGAATTCAACAAAGTTGCGCGCAACAAATTACCGTCAAGAGATGTCTTGTGTCTTTCAATGTGAACTCGTCTCCACTCTCATCACTAAGAGTTAGAAGAGCATCAAGAACATCTTTATCCTCAAAGTGACCCCTTTCTTTCCTGAGCTCCAACCGGGGAACAATCATTTTATCGAACACCTTGAAGATCCTCTCGATCAGATCCTTGATCCGAGGCCTAACGCCTTGAGGATCAAACCATTTAAGCAGAGGGAAAAAGTCAACGATGTTCGGCCTCCCGACCTCTTGGACTATATCCCACACCAAGTCCTTGAGCTCACGAGAGGTTTGCGAGTTCGGGTCCACCAAGTCTACGGAGAAGAACGTGTTGGAGAGCAGATTGAGCGACACGCTGAAGGCCGCAAGCCCGATATTCACTGGGGTCGCGGTTTCGCTGCAGTCTTCAATGTAGGAGAGCAGCTGTTGCACCTTCTTCTTTCGTAGCTCTTGGCTTGCATCTAGTCTGTCAAGCAAATCACACACTTAATCAAGTTTTAATGTATACTTAACATGCCATAACTCTAATGTTTCAAGAGAAATAACATAAGAGTATCAGAGGTAAGTCTTGGTGAAAACTATAGAAAACCGGCCACTTGTTAAGTAGATAGTTCTTTCCCCTTTCACAAAGCTCCTTATTAAGTACATAATCGCTACATCTGAAATTTGGAACTAATATATATAAGTTTACGACTACTCTTTCTATTGTCAATTCGTATCGGAGCAGTTCATCTAACGTCTTCTTTCGATATTGGACCTGTTTCATACATATGGGTTGGTTTTAGCTATAAATCAATACGAAGAATGTCCTATGGCTAAGTAGAGAAGGCTTGACTTAAAATTTTGATGCATATACATATATACCTGCTGGTAGAGAAGACATGGGAGTTACAAATTTTACGGAGATTACACCACCGAGCATTGGGGGCCATGAATATGACGGAGACAAGGTGGTGATCGTTGACGGTTATGGCGTCTTGGACGTGCCGGTTGGAGAAGAAGACGTCGTTCTTTTGGAGAACTTCCTTGGCAGCCGAAACCGAGGAGACGACAACCGTGGTCAGAGACCCGAGCTGTAGCGAGATAACGGGGCCTTACTTGGTAGCAAGCTCGGCAAAGGACTTGTGGGGCTTGTTTCCCAAGCTCAAGAGGTTTCCCACTACGGGCAACGGGTATGGGCCGGGCGGTGGCCTCTTCGGGTTGAGGCTGCTGCGTTTGAGAAGGGATACGAGGACCGCGATCGGGATCCATGATAGGAAGACCAAGATCCAACTAAGCTCCATGATCGTTGATCAAGATCAGATGGCTTTTGAGACGGCTTACTAGCATAGCCATGGTGGCATGGTTTATATAAGCGGACATGGCACACATATTACCGGCCATCAAGTGAGGCAGTAATGAATGAATGAAAGAGATAAGTCAAGTGTTGGACATTGAATTCTATTATGGGGGCCGGATTCGATTTGCATTGACAGCGACACCAGTTTATTTTCTCGATAGGGATGGAAAATTATGAAACCGATTAAGCCAATGAACAACAAGTTTGCATTAGTATATGGTGCAACCGTTTAGTTCTATGTATGGTACAACTTTGAGCTCGAGCTGTTCATATGTTTTTTTGTGCATAAAGAACTATATGGTATAAAAAAGAAGTTTTTTTTCGTGAAATGAACAACATTTGTAGGTATTTACACTATTAGGGTATCTTGGGTTAGTATATATCTGCTTGTATAGAGATTTTTCGTTCCCTTCGGTATTTGTGGCGTGGACTAATCTCATACATTAGATTTATCTCTTTATCATATAATATATAAAACAGATTTTTTTTTTCAATTTTTTTACATTTTTTACTTGTTTTTCTTTTCTAAAAAAAAACATTAGAACACTTAAGTACTATATTTCATTTCTTATAAGTTAAAAGTTCTATTTTTATAAATTAAAAGTTCATCTTATATGTGCTACAAATTACATTTTCAATATTGTATTAGTTCACTTTTGTGTTCTATGAGTTCAATTGGTTTTGTTTTGATTTCATTTTTATATAAATTATTTTATTAAGAGACCTTTTTTAATGAAAAATAGTTTATTTTATATATATGCTATAAGTTCAAGCGAAGGAGGCGAACCTTTGCCTAGAATGGAAGCTCGAGCGAAGGAGGCTACTCTGAGTGTGGGGAGATCGGCGAACGCTGAGATCCATCGGAATGAGAATCAGGCGACCAAAGCGCATCTGGTGGAGGAGCGTCACTCGAGTTGGAATCAAGATTTCAAAGGGAATCGATTTCCTAAAATCGACTTTCCTGCCTTCGATGGAAATAAACCGATGAGTTGGATACGAAAGTGTGAGAAGTATCTCGCCATCTTTTCCATTCAAGAAGCTCAGAGGGTGGAATTCGCAGCCATGTATGTCAATGGGCGAGCAGATGTATGGTTGCAAGGTTTCTGGATGCAGCGATCGGGAGTAGCTAGGCTGGTGATAGTGGTATTTTAGTCGCCTTAATACCTATCAAAGTAATCCGAACAACCCAACTAATGTAGTAGGGAAGTAAGGGTCGATCCCACAGAGACTCAGGTTTTCAGTGTTTATTGTTATATTACTCAGAGTTAGAAAAGAGGGGTTTTTGAATGTGATTCTAATAACTATCAAAACTAAACATGCAAAACTAAGATTGACTTATCAAATATGAGAGAAGTATGCTTAACCAGTTAATATCCATTGCGAATTCGATTATTGATCATTGATTATCAAAATTCTCTTTTTACCTTGACCAATCTATTGCGGAATGCTAATAATCCAACTTCATGGAATTATTAATCCTACTTCAATTCTAGTTATTAGCCCGACCGGTACTAACAACCCTAATTATCAAATAACCTAGGAGACCTCCTAGATTCAACTTGGCAACAACATTAAGATTCAAGCATCAATAGAAACATGCATTCAGAGCAACCAGACATCCAAATAACATGCAATTGAATTCTCTTCTCTAACCAATTAGTCCTACCAGTCCTAGATTGATTAAAGGTTCTACTTTTGATCTAATTAACACCGACCGGAATTAGAAAGATCTAGTTGTAATTCAACCTAGAGATTCAATTAGATGGTCAGTCTAACAAAACCCTAAGTCAAACTTATTCAATCAAGCATAGAGAAAACAATGTAGTCAAGGCAAATTAAGAACAATCAAATCTCACAATAATTCTTAATTCACAACTTCAATTAACTAGTCAAGCAAAAGAGGTTTAGTTGTTCAAAGACATTGAAAAGCTTACAATTCTTTCAAAGGATTCTTGTTCTTCTCAAGCTCCAACCACCCTCCTCAAAGTCAAGAGTTATGAGAATATAAACGTAGAAACTAATATCCAAAAATATATCTAAGAGGTTTCTAAAAATATTATCCAAAACAAGTTTCAACCCAAAAGCCCAAGCCCATACAAAATCATCAATCTTTGTTGACGCGGGTGAAAGCGCGGCCAGACTCTAAAGCGCGGGCGCGCTTTGGTGTCTGCCCGAGTTTCTGAAGTTGTATCAACGAGACTCTCAATCACTTTGGGCACTTGATTTCTTCTTTAGCCTCCATCCATGCACACTCCTTTGGCACCTTCAAGCTTACTTCCAAGTCCACCATCACCATGGATCGGGCACTCGATCACTCATATCTGCAAATATCAACCAAACGAGTGTAGATTCCGAAACTTCCAACACTAAAGATAAACTACGAAATAAAGGAAAATCTACCTAAAAATGCATGAAAAACTAATCAAAACATGTCCTAAATACTACAACCTATATGCTCTATCAGCTGGAATGAGTTCAAGGAAGCGGTTTGTGCCAGATTTGGTGAAAGGCAGGGCAGCGACATTGTTGAAGAGTTCAACAAGCTTGAACAAGGGGAGGACATGGAGGACTACAACGAAAAATTTGAAGAAGTTCGAGCTTGTATGTTGAGCATCAATCCTCAATTACCGGAGTCCTACTTCGTATCAAGCTACATCAACGGGTTACGAAATGAAATCAAGGCTCTTGTCAAGTTAAGTCGTCCGGTTGGGTTGGTGGACACATTTGATCAAGCCAGATTACACAACAATGTTGTCCAGACAATAATCAAGATTAGCAAGAACCCATGGAAGGCACCTTCTTCTGAAAATTTTCACAAGAATTCGGGCTGGGAAACAAGAAATCCGGTGAAGTCGGTAGTGAGTTCGCAAGGGTTTTCTGCTAGTATAGTTGGGCCCATGGTCAATCAGCCAGTTGTTGATTCCGGAAATTCAGAAACCTGAGAGATGAGGCGAGCTTCAGGATAATGTTACCGGTGTGGCGATAAGTATTTCGTAGGCCATCGTTGCAAATGTAACACCTCGAGAATTTATAAGGGATTGAGGTGCTTCCCATGCCAACAAGAGCTCTTCCTTTTCATGGTTCAAGAGGTCAAAAGAACTATGAAGTTAAGCGTGCTAGGGCGAGAGTAGTGCCAGGATGGGTGACCTCCTAGGAAGTCCTCGGGTTGGCATGGGATAGCGCTTCTAGGGCCTCGGGCCTTACAGCAAAACGCAATCCTTGCATAGCCTTTTAGCGGCTCAATTGGGAGATGTTGAGAGGGCTGAGTTGGAGAATTCAGATCAAATAGGTGATGGTACTCAAGAAATACAGCCTGCTACAAAACCGAAAGTTTATGTTCATGCCTTATCAAGTAGCAACCCTCTTACCACAATTACAATCAAAGGAGTCGCAAATGGCAAAGAACTGACAGTATTGATTGATAGTGGGGCTACACACTCGTTCATCGACCCTAGATGGGCTACCGATGCAGGGTTTAAACTCAAACAGTCGAGTGTGATGGAGATTTCTGTCGCTAATGGCGAAAAGATGTACAACAACCAGGTATGTAAAGGATTTGAGTGGAAAATGCAGGATTGTGAGTTTACTTTTGATCCTAGAGTGCTGAAATTAGAAGGTTGTGATCTTGTTTTGGGTGGTGATTGGCTTAGACAGTATAGTCCTATTAGGTTTGATTTTAGAGCTCTTAGGATTTATTTCCAAAAATATGGGAAGGAGGTGGAATTCAAAGGTGTAACAGAAGAGGGCAGTCTTAAAAGCATCAGGGGAGTTACTTTGCAAAAGTTATTCCGAAGAAAATTGCTCATTGTTTTAATGTCACAGGTTATGAGATGTAGTTGCCTCTAGGATTGAGAAATTTCTTATTGAGTTTTTCTGATGTGTTTGATGAGCCAAGATTTCTGAATTCAGTGCTGGGAAGCAAGCTGCTAAGTGGATTTGTTTGCTGTGATCCTGGATTTGATTTAAGTGATAGAAACGTGTTGCATTTACATGATGGATTTGATTCAGGTTTTCCTTGTTTGATAATGGACATTTTTTGGAGAATTATAGTCATTTAGGTGCTCATCTCTCCTGATTTTTTATTTGTGAACCTTGAGGATAAGGTTCTCTAAAGAGGGGAGTAATGTCATGATTGTGTAATAAGAAGAAATAAGAGGGTATGTGTTGTAACTTGGGAGAAAATTGGAGTCACTTCTGTAATTAGTGTGAAAGCCATTTAAGGCAAACTCGGTTCTCTGTAATGTTCATCCAGAAATTGAATGCAATCTGTCTCTCTTTCCTTCAGATTTCTCTTTCAATCTCCAAATCTCTTGTCTAATCTCTCTTCTTCTCCTCCTATTCTTCAATTGTTTGTCTAAATTGTTACGGATAGTAACACCGACATAATATATATATGTTTCATAAATTTTGTATAGTTTGAATTTGTTACATAATTTTCATATATAGGGCAATTTTCGAAATTTTGGCCACTTTATTGATGTCAAATTGTCAATGTATGTAATTATGTAAAGTTTCATACTCTTTGAATCCTTTATAAATTCCATATCAATTCGAGCTAGTTTTTACCAAACAACTTAATGAGCCTATGCCATGTACAAATCATATAATACCAAAGTACAATTAATCAATTATCAAGACGATACAGACTACTCGGATCCGTACCAAGGGACTCGATCGGAACAGGGATAAGAGGCAACACGAGGCCTCGGGGGAAGGCGGCCGGAGCCGGGAAGGAGGCAAGAAGTCAGACGTGGAAGAGGAATGCAGGAGACCTGCGAGGGAGATGTAGACCAAGGGGAAGGAGAGAGTTTAGGGATAAAGATAATTGTTCATTGATTGATTTCCAAATAACGAAGATTACAATATATAGAACTGCTCAATAATAAAACCCTAATAGCTAATGATAAACCTAAGACCCAACAAGAGACCCATTACATCAACTAATAATAATAATAATACTAATTATAACGTATCAACTACTCCCCCGATGAGAATCGACTCGTCCCGAGGCGAAAATCAGGAAAAGAAGTACGAATCGTCCAGCGAACCCCATAGAGTACATAGCTACTGATTTGTGGAATGCACAACACATCCAAAGCAACTTGGAGCGAAACATCAGCAAGGAGGCAGAGCAAAAATCAATTAGTATGGTGATTGGTGAGTGCTTGAAAATGTAGGAACCAAAATCTTTCTTCACAGCAAACCTCCAACTAGCTAGCTGGCCCGTAAATGCTTCACTAATAAACAAAACACCAGCTTTGCCTCTATCAAAAGGAAATGATGTAGTCATCACTAAAGTGATGGATCTCCATGGCACCCACTTTGTTAAAAACCTGGCAAGCCTCCTAGTCTTCCAAGTGGATCTCACGATCTCCCATGTGGGTCGCACAACCAAACTAGCAAAAGTGGTTTCCTCGGACACATCAAGAGCACCAGACACTTGAGCTAAATATGACATTAAGTGCTTAGAGTTGGAACTTCTAATCGGTATTTCTTCGAACGGGTCTTGAACACTGAGAGCTTCAATTTTTTTATTTTTTTTGAATTGGCAAAAATTTATTAAAAGAATCAGAATGTATATTACAAAGGAGGCTATCAAAGGCCTAGAACAAAAGAGGGAAAGATGCAACTTATAAGGAAAAACCTCCGCTTGAAGGCGGACGTTTTAAATTATGAGCAGCAAGGATGCTCTGAACATGGGCGACGATCGCTCTCGAGCAAGAACGGTGGTTAGGGAGGGTGTTGTTGAAGATCACGTCATTACGAGTCTGCCAAACAAAGTAGACAAGGGAGGAGAAGCTGGCAGCAATGAGTTTAGACATCAGACGACGACTTCGATGGTGATGATGAGTCCACTCAAACCAAGCATGAATAGAGGGCATCCGGTCTATGATTTGAAGCCAGTCAAGGAGGTCATCAAGAACTTTGGTGGTAAATTGGCAATGATTCCAAAGATGGTCAGAGGTTTCATTAGCAGAGTTGCAGAGAACACAAAGGGTACTCGGGATGGGAATCCAACGGGCAAGGCGGTCTCTAGTAGGAAGCCGACGATGGAGGGCCATCCAAGTGATGAAGGAGCACTTAGGGGTGTGCAGCCCATTCCAAATGATGCGGCCCCAGAGCCATTCACTGCCCCTGGTGCGAAAGAGTTCATAAGCCTTCCTTGAGGAGAAGCGGCCAGCAGAGTCGGTGATGCTTTCAAGAATAAGGCTAGGAGAGCTGTCAGCCAGAAGTTGATCGCGAAGAGCCAAGATCGATTTCCAACCCCATCCATCGCTAGGTCTGATGAGAATGGTCCAGAAGGAAAGAGCAGGAGTATTCGAGCGAACCCATCGAACCCAAATATTGCTAGGAGGCCCGATCAGCTCAAGGAAAGTTCTTGTGAAGCAGGCTCGATTCCAAGCGAGCACCTCTTTAAAGCCCAGCCCACCCTCCTCGCGAGGTCTACAGATCGAGCTCCAGGCAAGAGGAGCTTTGCTGGAGGAGGAGACACCAATCCAAAGAAAAGATCTGAAGATAGATTCCACTCGATGCAAGACCTCTTTGGGAATGATTAGGACATGGCACCAAAAAGAGGTAATACCGTAGAGCACCGAGCGAATGGGTTCACATCTGCCAGCATAAGAAAGGTTTCTCGCAGTCCAGGATTGAACCTTGCAGGTCATCTTGGAAATAAGATCAGCATAATCCCTGCACGTCAACTTTCTCGAACCAAGCGGAACTCCCAAGTATTTCATAGGCAGAGTTCCAACAGAGAAGCCTGAGAGATGGAGCATTTGGGATTTGGTCGCATCGTCGACCCCTCCAAAGAAAATAGAAGTCTTGTTCTGATTGGCCTGAAGACCAGAAATAGCACCAAAAGTCTTAAGAATTTGAAGAATGGAGTTCAGAGAAGAAACGTCACCTTTGCAAAATATAATTAAGTCATCGGCAAAGGCGAGGTGGCTGATCTTGGAGCTGCGACATTTTGAGTGCCAGTTGAAGTTCGGATCAGAGCTGAGACTTTGAAGCATACGACTCAAGTATTCCATTACAAGCACAAAAAGGTAGGGAGAAAGCGGATCCCCTTGGCGGATACCACGCTTTCCCGGAAAGAATCCCTGATGCTCACCATTGACAGAGATCGAGAAAGTAGCCGTAGAGACACAAGTGAGGATCCAGTTGATGATAGTAGGAGGGAAGCCGAAGAAGCAGAGAATATGTTCAAGAAAGGACCACTCCACAGAATCAAACGCCTTCCTGAAATCAATTTTTATGGCACACCTGGGAGTAATGTTACGACGACCATAATGTTTGAATAATTCCTGATAGAGAAGAATGTTGTGCCTAATAGATCTTCTAGGAACAAAAGCACTTTGAGAATCAGCCACAATTTCGGGGAGAATACAACAAATCCGATCCGAGATAAGCTTGGTGATGGTTTTGTAAAGAGTAGAGCAACAAGAAATGGGACGAAAGTCAGAGATGGTGTTAGGGTTGGGGATTTGGGGGATAAGGTGAATGACGGTATGGTTAATTTGGCGGAGGAGACGACCATTGCGGAAGAAATCTTGGACTGCAGTAATGAAGTCTTCTCCTACAATGTGCCAGGCTTTACGGAAGAAAAAAGGGTTGAAACCATCGGGTCCAGGGGTTTTGTTTGGATCCATTTTGAATAAGGCCTTTTTGATTTCAAGACTAGAAAAATGGGCAAGAAGGGAATTCGAATGAGGAGCTGTGAGGAGAGGGCCAGGAGCCACAAGATGAGGCGGGTAAGGATAAGCAAGCGGGGAGCTGGTACCAAGAAGAAGGGTATAGAAGTCTGTAATCAGCTTTATGATCTCCATAGGATTAGAGATAAAGTTGCCCTGGTTGTCAATAAGAGAGGCAATAAAATTTTTGGATCGACGACTTTTGATGGAGTTGAAGAAGAGGGAAGAGCATTGATCCCCTCCCTTAAGCCAAGCAAGCTTCCCTTGCTGTCGAAGCATAGAGGAGAGAGAGATAGAATCAGCATGAATCTCAGAGATAAGGGTGGCTTCTTGATCATGAAGAGAGCTGTCAAAGGGTCGAATTTGGGCACTAAGCTGAATAGAAGCCAAGGAGGCCTTTGAAGCCTTGAGGCGGTCAGAAATGGCTTCAATAGTTCCACTACTGAAACGTTTGAGTTTGGGTTTTAGGAGTTTCAGTTTAGTAATAATCTGAAACATCATAAAACCTTCAACAAGGCGACTCCAAGTGTCTGCAACTGTATCAAGAAACAAATCGTGCTTAGCCCAAGAGTTGCTGAAGCGGAACGGGATGCGCTTCTTGGCAGCCTGATCGTGAAAAGAGATGACGATAGGGATGTGATCAGAGAGGCCGGCAGAGGCAAAGAAGGCCCTAGCAAGGGGAAACGAGAGGAGCCACTCGCTGTTGATGAGAGCACGATCCAATTTACACCAGGTGCGATTGCCATGGGACTGCTTGTTGTTCCAGGTGAATTTTGCTCCAGAAAATTGCATGTCAAAAAGCCCAGATTGGTCAAGACTGTTGGATAGCTCGCTAGAAATGGTCGGAACATTTGTTCTTTCGGAAATACGCTCAGAGGAGTTCAAGATCACGTTGAAGTCACCAATGATCATCCAAGGTTCCGTTATTTGGGAGCCCAAAAAGGAAATATCAGCCCAGAGATCAATTCTGACATTGCTGTGATTGCTGGCATAAACAAACGAGGTGTAGAAATCTGAGGCAGAGCTGCGATCATGAATTCGACAGTGGATGAGCTGAGAAGAGCTTTTGAGGACAGTAAGAGTGATTTGAGAGGGGTTCCAAAGAACAAGAATTCGGGTGTATGAACCTAAGTGGATATTAGAGGTATAATTCCACCCAGGGAGGAGACGATCAGCAATAAAAGCGAGATTCGCAGGGGCAACATGGGTTTCCAACAGGGAGATGACATTGAGAGAGGAGGTTCGGACTAGGTCGACGACCGCATTCTGCTTACTAGCGTGATTGAGCCCTCGACTGTTCCAACAGCAGATACGAGCACTACACATTGGTGATGGTTGGAGAGGGCGAGACGCTCCTTGAGCGACCACCGGGAGTTTTGGGGGGAAGCGTTTTCAGAGGGGGGGAGGAGGAAGATCGGAGGCGATGTCTCGCAGGAATGCAGCCTCTAGGAGCAGCTGTCTCAGAAGGCGTAGCAGCTCTTGCATCGGAGACAGTTTGGGCGGGGGAGATTTGGGCGATAGAATTTTCAGAGGGATTTGGGGTAGGGTCGGGAGGATGAGAGGGGCTTTTGGGGGGGAGAGAGATGTCAGAGGGAGTGGGCTCATTAGGGAGCTGCTTTGGGGGGATAGTTGGAGCCAAAGGGGTGGGCAGAAGGGGAGGAAGCTTAGAAGGAGGGAAGCGATTCGGACGCCGCCGAGGGGGAACTCGAGTAAAGGAATGAGTGGTAGAAGAGGTCGGGGCAGAATCAGGGCGCGGGCACTCACTATCTTTGTGGCCGAAAATTTTGCAAGAAGCGCAGTGCCAAGGGAGCCAGTCATATACAAGGCTTTGACGGATGAGCTCGCCTTTAGAGCGAAAGGTGACTTCCCGCCTCAAATCAGCTTCAACGGAGACCTCAACAAGAATCCGAGCGAAGGACGAGCGATCTTCGTACGCAGTCGGTTTATCCATTTGAAGGGGAGTGCCGATGGAGGAACCAATACGACTGAGCATCAAGTCGGACCAAAAACGAACGTCGAGATCGGGCAAAGTAACCCAGATGGGAATGGTGCTGAGGCAAGAAAGGTCCAGGGGCATGCCAGCAGACCACCGCTTCAGAATAAGAGGGTTGCTCCCCGGAAGCAGCCAAGGGCCACGCTCCAGAATGCTCAGAAGGTTAGGTTCCTTTGAAAAACGGAAGATGAACAAGCCTTTATCATTAAGAGTAACTTTTGGCTGGATGATTCCAGACCAGTTGGCAGCTACAAACCGCTCCATAGCCCGGAAAGCGAACTTCTCCCCTAGCGGAGCCCCCACCAAGCACAAATTCCATTTACTGACTTGGTCAGCAATATCATCGTCGTCGAAGGGAATTTCGCCATTCTCGAAACCTTCTAAGAAATGGAGAGCGAGATTAGATTTGAGTTTGGGGAGGCCTCCAGTAACCTCTGCATAAGACAGCTTCGGAGGAGGGGGAGCTAAGAGCACAGCCTCGGAGGGGCCAGTAGGAGATAAAGGCAGCGGCTCAGAGGAAAGAGCTGGAGAGAACGAAGAGGAAGCTTTGGGGGAGTCAACGGCGGTGGGGACCCGAAGAGGGGAGGTCACCATAGTTGGGGACAAAGTGGGGGCCACCAAGGGGGGGATGTTGGTGGGGAGTGGATGAATAGTGGAGGAAGATTTTGGATCTGAAAAGGAGGGTTCTTTAATAACGGGGGAGCAAGAAGAAGGTTCAGGAATATTAGATCTAGAAGACAGGGGACAAATGGAAGAGATTAGAGAGGTATGAGCAGAGGGAGCATTAATGGCCTTCATTAATGAGGGAGGAGGGCTTGAAAGAGGAGCTTTGAGAAACTTGGGAGTTATTGCTCCTAATAAGGTCGTCCGGAATGGGGGAAAAGGGGCTGACGGAACCCTCGGGCGGAGAACGACCGGAAACCGGGGTGGCATACTTGATGGAAGCGGAGGGGGCGGCAGATTTGGAGGAGCTAGAGGGAGCGGCTGATTTGGAGGAGTTAGGAGGGGCTGCGGGTTTGGGAGGGGCTGCAGGTTTGGGAGGCGGGGAAGGGGTCAAGGTCGAAAGCTTTTTGGATCGGGATTTCTTCGTCATGGCGGGCCGGCGACTGGAAAACACCAGGGCAGCGCTGGCTGATTTCTGGAGAGACGCGCGTGAGGCGCGTTCTCCTCACCTCAATAATTAACAACAAGAGGAGTTTAGGCGCTTGATTTGTTTGTTCACTTGTGTAATTTCTTAGTTAGAGAGCTTCAATTGACTTCACTGAAATTGTTAGAAAGCTACTCCACCCGATACCCGTCGGATCAAAGGACACACCATTACTCAACTGAATAGAAGAATTACTGCAACCTCTCACAGACATTTTATCAAACACCTCATGTGCACTTGAATCAACTAGAAATTCAAATGAATTTATCTTGGATTTGTCCACCCCAATATCAATAAATTCATCAACACATTCACCCATTTCATATGCGATCCCATTAGAGACTACAGCTGGAGGGATTACCCGAGAATTTGTTGGAGGAAATTGGCCGTTAGGGTTCGGGACGGCGGCGTTCAGCGCGGACTGCGGTTGAGTCGCATCCGCTGCGACCTGAACGGCGGCGAGAGGGTGCTGCTGGTGGCCGATCTGGGCAGCAGTCGCGTATTGGAGATCTGCTGCTGGTGGCGGTAGGGTTCCGCTAGCAATTTCGCCGAACTGCGCGGCCTGAGGAGGAACCGCTCTAGGCGGCGGGCTAGCGATGGACGCCGGATCAGCGGGTGACGGGCAGGCGACGAGGGCTTGAGTCGCGGGGGTCGGTCCTTGCGCCGGATATGGATTCGCGTGGGTCGGGCCCTGCGTGGTCGCAGGACTAGTGGCGGTTCCGGTCGGTTCCGCAAAAGATCCGGCGTACTGGGCAAACGGGTGGGACGGCGCGACAGTCGCGGGTTGAGTAGCGGAAGGGGCGAACTGAGGGTCGCCGCAAGTAGTCTAATCCGCCAATGCGTCATAGAGTGTTTCTATAAACCATTTTTCTTCTCGACAAAATATATAGAGACTCCTCTACTTATGTTTTTTTCCAAAAAGACACCCATACTTTACAATGTTCTTTTAGACACTTAAACATAACTAAACTTATTCAATCGAACACTAGACTTTGACGTGGCATAGAATGTGGGATTCACTCTCTCTATGGGCAGGTGAGACACTTAAAAAATGCAAATTTGAAAAAAAAAATTAAAAACTTCAATGAAAGAAAGCCCTATAGAGTTCACTCTTTAGAAAGATTAAGTATGTGAAATAAATCATTCAATTTACCTAATAATCTTCTTCCTACCCAATTTATTTTTTCTCACATGCACCATCGATTTCTTCCTCATGAACTCCAATCACCCTTCCTTCTCCTCACACCTTTAGAGCAATTGCACCCATGAGGCAAGGGCAATTGCTAATTTGCCAATTGCTAATTGGATGGCCAATTTTCAGCCAATCAATTAGCAATTGTCCACCAAATTGGTACATTGGTGCATTACACATTTGATAGGCAATTGATGGGTCCTATAAATTGCTCAACCAATTCATCCATGGGTGCAATTGCTCTTAGAAGACGTTACATTACTCCTTCTTAATCATATTTGAAAACCTCTAAAAAAATCTTCAAATATCTCTAGTTTTCCAACTAATATTTGTAACCCATTAGTACAGTGCTCTTCGACCAGGGATTCTCCATTGTTAACTAGTTGTTGACACCTCCCTCTTAAATTTTATATCTCCTCTACCTAGATTGAGAACTTAGTAGTTGAATCAACCACAATCTACAAATCTAGGGCTTTGTGTTCAAAATAAAAGGGGAGTCAAGAACACTCAGATGTGTCCTACACAATAATGACGATTGTTGGGGAGGATGGCGACTACAAAAACAAATGGAGATTGAATCAGAAAAGGAACTCACCCTGTTGGATCTCCTCCTCCAATGTCGGAGTTCGAATCTGTGAGGAGGATTTTACATGGGGATAGTAAAATACGGTCAGGGACGATGGAAGGTGGTAGGTGGGATGATGTGTTGGGACAGATGGGTGGGTGGAAGGCGGAGGATGGGGATAGTGTTGAAGATGGTGGCGCATGTCTAGTAGAAGGAAATCAAAAGTTTTTTTTTGGATAAGGAAAGTAATTAGGAGAGGTCCACCTAGAGATGAGACCTATCCTATAGCATTCTTTCGGATGAAGTCCCTCAGAACCGGATCAGGAGCATATGTGTGAGACAAGTACAACAAAACGATCCAACAACGTATTCAGCTACATAGTTTGCTTGAAAACTAAAAGTTTAACTTGGTTTTGAGTGTATTTGTATAAAATTGATTTTTATCTAATTAATCCATCTAAATCAGATTGGTTTCTATGTATTAGGTGAGTTTCAAAAAATTTAATATATTAATTCTTTATAATAATATCTACACAGATAAAGTAACAGTTTTGTTACTATTTTTATGTTAAAGTTTTAGAGAGTAACTACAATAATATATATGTGGCGTCCTAAGTGACACACATTGTATCCACCAGACATGATTTATGTTTAGTCCGGATGTGGGTGAACTTCACTTTAAGAACGGCAAGTAAAAGGGGTTTAATAGAACATAATTAAATTAAATGTAGGTGTTTAATTGAATATTCTAAAGTATGGATATCTAATTGAAAAAACGTATATGTACGGGAGTTTGAGCATGTATTTTGCCCTTTTCTTCGTCCAATAAAGTTAGCATTAACCTTTCAACCGAAAAAAGTGAGCATTAACCTTGCAGTAATTTGAGGCGCCAAACTGAAAATAGCACAACTTCTTTTTATTGAGATGCATCATCTCTAACCCGTTACATCATAGAGCTGGAAATAGATAGTCAAACTAACCCTACATGGAGTTACGTAACAGAACATTACCAACTAAAAACACATGCACCATAAATTAAAAACGGACCTATATATATGATAAGATATAATGTCGTATAGTACGTAGATGTTAATTTTGTTCTAGCTAGCTCAATTAGAAGCTCGCAAGATTCGGAGAGTTGATTGGAGACGGGCCAGGAGCAGGACTCAGAGCGGCACAGTTCGCGAGCAACGAAGGAGGTAGAGTCGAGGCGTAGGGGAAGAGAACCGGCCAGCATTTGGGCCTGAGCTCTTTTATGGTGTGACACAACGCGTAAGTCACGTCTAAGTCCGCCGCACTATGCTTCGTTTTCGAGGAGCGTAAGATGTTATGGAAGTCAGCCAGGCAGGCTTTGGCCTCTTGATCAAGAGGCCCGGAAGGGCTACCCGGGAACGGGAAAGGGAAGGGACCGCCTCCCGAAACGGGAGGAGTCCCGGGCTTGGGGAATGGGAATTGGAATCCGGGGAAAGGAAAGGGGCTGCCTCTCGAAACGGGAGGAGTCTCGGGCTTGGGGAATGGGAAAGGGAAGGGGGCGCCTCCCGAAACAGGAGGAGTCCCGGGCGTGGGGAATGGGAATTGGAATCCGGGGATTGTGAAAGGGAAAGGGAATTTGAATGTCTTGCGTTTGGCAAGCGGGTTTGGGGGGGATCGGGTGGCGGATTCCCCTGTTTGGACAAGGAAAGAAATGCAAAGTAGGAGGAGGATTGGTGCCTTTGCTTCCATGCTGTTGCCTTGAAAAGACTATTAGGCTGATCTTTGTGTTGTGTGGGCTTGTATGAGAAGATGTGTTGTGGGTTTGTTTATATATATGTTGCATGGGCGCCAATAGTAACAACTTTTGAAGTCGGTTTCGTCCGAGTAAAAAGGATGGTAACTTCTAGCACTTTAAAAGAGGTTTAATGGTTGTTTTCACAACTTACAACTTCATTTATGCAAGAGAAACTTACTTGGACCGGTTTTTTTTAAATCTTTATTTTTCTTGGTTGCAAACTAATGGTTTCGTATTTGCCCAAGTTATACTATACTAGATATACTAGGCCTCTACATTTAGTGATATCCACGACGGTCGTTTAATATTATAGTTGTTTTTTAATGGTTAAATGTTTATGTCTATTGATTCGTTGTTTTTTACATACATATGACATAGTGCTATGTTTGAATAATTAGAATGACATTAGTATTATATATTTATTTTTGTGTATTATTAAGATTATAAATGTTGTAATATCAAAAAATTAAATCTTTAATTTATAATCTTTTAGTTATCAGAATGGCACTAATTGTTCAAAAATGGACTTAATAAAAAAATTGCAAAAATTAATCTTTTATCACGACGACTCTATGGTGCTGAGTGTTGGCCGACGACGAAGGCTTAGGAACGGAAACTTGCAGTCGTAGAGATGAGAATGCTCAGATGGATGTGTGGCCACTTGAGGTTAGACAAGATTAAAAATGAAGATATCAGAAACAAATTGGGGGTGGGTAACATAGGGGACAAACTATGGGAAGCAAGACTCGGTGGTTTGGTCATGTTCAGAGACGGGCACCGGACGCTAGTGAGGAGGTGTGAGCACTTGGAGTTTGGGGATTGCCGGAGGGGTAGAGGTCGCCTGAAGAAACGTTGGATGGACAACATTAAATAAGATTCAGCTTGCTAGGTATTTTTGTGAAATTGGCTCGGTGTAGGGAGAGCTGGAGGGAGAGGATCAGAGTGGTGGATAGCTAGTAGCCGGGTTGGCGGAGCAGGATTTCTTAACCTGATGGATAAAGCAGTGGCGTTAGATAACAATTTTGATTATTCTTAAGCTTTCTTTTGCTTTAAGTTCATTTTCAGTTTTAGCTCCTCTTTGGAGTGTCTTAGCTTGTTGGTTGTAGTAATTGGATGGTTTGGAGCGTTCATCTTGGTTTTTTTTTTCAGGCGTATTTCATCTAGGTCTGGAATACCCCCATCTTGACCCCCCATATCTTGCATCTGTTGGGGTCGGATAATAATTATGGAATTGATTTCATATAATATAAATTTATAATGCAAATAGATGTAACTCAATAATATATAGTCTACAGTAACAATAAGAGGTATGAAAGATTCTAATATAAGCAAATAAAATCTACCATTTTTATTGAGCCGTACATCATTTAATTGAAAATGTATTCAATAAGATAATATATAATATATAATATATAATATATAATATATAATATATAATATATAATATATAATATATAATATATAATATATAATATATAATATATAATAATAATAATAATAATAATAATAATAATAGATTTAACATAATATGATTTAGTTAAAGGGAAATGAATTCAAGGCATGTAATGCAAAAAAATGTAATTTACATGTAGATACAAATTAAATGTCGAAGTAGTTTCCTATTTCATTCTTCAAAATGGACATAGAGAAGAAAAAGAGGTGCCTAGCCTCAGCAAGAAATGGTTTTGTGGTGGACATGGAAATGGCGTAATCTCTTTGAGTTTCAGCAGGAAAGTTTTCCGGGAGACCGTGCTGCTTTCGCCAGGGCTACACCAAAAAGTATGGTGACGCGGCTGCTTTGAACAAGATTGTCGAGCCTCAGAGACGAGTGGAGGTGATCGACATTCAATGGTCTAGGCCGCGTCTTGGTTGGGTGAAGGTGAATACTGACGGCTCTGTGAGGAGCGATGGTCTCGCTGCAGCGGGTGGAGCTATCCGGGACGCCAATGGTGAGTGGATTTGTGGTTTTTCCCATAATATTGGCATTTGCACTGTCCCGATGACGGAGTTATTGGGAGTTGCACAGGGATTGAAACTTGCTTGGAGCAGGGGCTATAGGAGGGTCTCCTTAGAAGTCGACTCACAATTGGTGATTCTACGTCTTGGGCGGCATATAGAGGATAGTCATCCCTTAGCTAGCTTGGTACGTATGTGCCAAAACTTCATTTGTAGGAACTGGGATGTCCAGTTCCGTCATGTTTTTAGAGAAGCAAATTGTGTTGCTGACTATCTTGCTTCTTATGCTTTTAGTTTTAACATTAGTGTTCATGTATTGTTATCCCCCGCGTGTGTACTACTTAGTCCTTTTCTATTTTAATAAAACGCTCATTGAGGGTACGGAAACTACCGTCTCTCCTTCTTAAAAAAAAAAAACGAGGTGCCTGGAGAAGAAAAAGAGGTGCCCCGTCCAAAAATGTGTATTGCTTGCATGTCCGTGTTGCTTGTAAGTTGTAACATTGGAAGAAATACTTAATTTACAACCATACATAAAAATCGTACACGATTACGTACGACATCTAGCCCAAGTGACACTTTGAGATTATTCACATTATCTCAAAAGTCAAACCAAGATGACTTTTTTTTTGGGTCAAGAAATCCAAGATGAGTTGATCGGCATATGAACACAACTCGGGTTGAGTTGTCCTGTACGTAATGAACCATACCAACTCAAATCCAAGATGACTTTAAGCATTTCCAACTCTTGCTTGCTTAATTCATCCGACTGCCGTCATTAAGGTTGTGGATTGCTGTAAGGGGATTATCGTACAATATTAATACATAAAACTCGATGTAACTTGCCCTATAACGTGCATCCAAATATACTAGTATAAATTAACTTCATCAAATTAAAAAAAAATTAGCCTATAGACTTCATTAATTAGCGCCCCGACTTTTTGCACACTGTTTTTTACTTTTTGCATCACGCCATTTGAAGGCGTCGCCATTTAAAAGCGTATGAATATTATATTAATTAAATTGCGGGAAAACAAAAACGGAAAAAAGGGTGGCGTCGTCGGACGCCGGTCAACGGCGCTGGCTCCCTGCCTTGGCGTCTTCCCACTTAATATATATTTTTAATAGAGCCTTAAGACTTCAATACGTTCATTTAGCCCAGTTGGCAATTACTCACTTGGACTTTTAAATGTGTCCTAAGTTCAAATCCTGTCAACTGCATTATTTGCATATATTTATAATTTTTTTATATGAAAAGAAGTGTTTAATTTCAAAAAAACATGTAGCTATTGAGATTTGATCTTTAAATCTCAAGTATACACAAGGTAAAGTACTTACCGTGCTGATGGAGTTTTGTGATATTTAATATACATATATAGAAAGACCAAAATACCGTTGATGGAAGGGATGCTTACAATTGATTGGCGACTGCTCGTCCCCCCACGCCGGTCCTCCGACGATTCGGAATATTCCCGACCGAAATTTAGTATTATTATATTATGACACCTTTAAACGACGACGCCTTTAAATGACATGGTGTAAAAAATCAAAATTCTGTGTCCAAAAAATCTATACCTTAACTAGTGAACATAAGCCAGGGGTATCTCAACAACATCAGGGGCGGACACAGGGGTGGGCTAGGGTTTGCCTTAGCCCACCCCAAAATTTTAATATATTGATAGTAGGAGGTAAAGTTTTAATTTTCCTCAAATAGTGTAGTGGTAATTTGCTTAGAGGTATTGTGTATTGATCCCGTGTTCGAGTCTCCGTGGGAGACCTTGCCTCTCAATTTAATTTTTACGCCCTTCCCAGCCAATTTCTCCTATGTTTTTTTTATAAATTTTACCCACAGTTTTTCTTAATTGTAAAATTTTACCCATATTTTATCTATATTAAATTTTTACCACACAATCTAGCCTACCCAAATTTTCGATCCTGGGTCCGCCAACATGATTACGTAATTTAATTAATTAGTTTGAAATACAGCGAAATAAAATACTCCGATCACATATGATATGACCGGATGCGTGTCTAATATGGTCCAAACTCTTACGTCTAATAAATCGCTAATTGGTCTCGACCAAAATAAAATAAATCGATAATTGGACTAATCGATGTGCTCCAACTAGAGGTGTCAAACAGGTCGGGTCGGGTGGATTCGGGTTCGGTCTTTTCGGGTTCGGGTTGAGTGCGGGTTCGGGTCAATCGGGTTACAGGTCAAGCCGGGTCGGGTCTTGACAGGTTATCGTGCGGGTTCGGGTCGACCTAACAGGTCAAGAATTCGAATTTTTAATGATTATTAAAATAATATTATGATTAATTAATAATATTTAATAATAAAATATTATTTTTAATAGATTTTTATAATAATATTTTATTTATGATAAGTTTTTAGATAAAATATATTATAATATTTACAATATAATACATTTATTCTACATATATATAAAATATCGGGTCGGTCAGGTCGGTCTCGGGTTTCAACCCAATCGGGTTCGGGTTATTCGGGTTCGGTTTTTTTCTTTGATCGCTACTATTCGGGTCGGGTTTCAACCCAAAAAATTTCGGTCGGTTCGGGTCGATTTTTCGGGTCGGGTCAGGTTTTGACACCTCTAGCTCCAACTGGTTCCATTTCCAGACATCATTTTCACGAAATTACCAATTTTATTGGACTGCCCTCCACTCTGACCTAATTTAATATGAAGCCTATTTTTATCATGGTAGATACAAGCGCCACGTAAAGTCTACTTAGTACGTACGTGTTTGGATGCATAAAACTACATTATACAACATGTTTTAGCCTAATCAATATATATATATTATAAAAGCCGGTCGTTTTCGAGTCACCACGTTGATTCTGACCCCACCAAATATTTAACCAATATAATTTTTAAAGCCTTTTAGTTAACTACCATAATTTTACTACTCGAAATTTCAATCTTTTAATTAACTACCTTATCAACAATATCTATCCATACATATATTTAACCAAAATAACCAAAATTATCTATCCATAGTATCCATCCACCAAAAATAGCTACGTAAATAGCTTAATAGCTTAACCCCTTTGATTTAATAGCTTAATCTTTGTAAATAGCTACAAAAATTATCAACGTTGTTTGTACGTTGTGCTTAATAGCTTAATCTTAAAAGCTTAATATTTATCTTTGTATAACCTATAATATATGCTACGTAAATGTTCCACCAAAAATTGCATATTAATATTATCTATTCATATTCAATATATATTATAAAGTCGACTATTTTCGATCTATCACGTTGATTCTGGCCCCACTGCATATTTGATAAAAATAGCTTTTATTTATGTTATTTCATTTAATCTAATTATATTTCTTATTATCAATTTATGTAAAAGATATGATCAAAATTTTAAATTTTGGTAAGATATTCTATCTTTTTAATATATCACTTATCTTTTCTAAAGTTGATTTTGGACCCACCATATTTTTGATTTTAAAAAAAGTTTTTATTTGTGGTATCTCAATTAATTTGATAAAATTATTTTATCTATTTATGTAAAAGATATATTAAAAATTTTGAATTCTGGTAAGATATTCTATCGTTTTTTAATATATCACTTAATTGAAAAACATGATTCTAATATATATCTTGAATTTTCGAAATATAATTACTATGAATTAATTGTATTTGATTTACTTAATTAAATTTATAATTTTTAAGATAGAGTTTTAAATTATTTTTTTAATAGAAATACTAATTTTGTTACTTTATTATTTGATTTACTTGAATAAACTTAACATTTTTAAACTTAGGTTAATTATTTTCTATATTTACATGATCCACTATATTTGATTTTTTTCTATCTTGATAACAAATTTGCTTTTTTAGAAAAATAATCATTTCGATTTATATCTTGATAACGTACATCTTTTTCATAGTTTTTACTTATTTACAAAATAATCCCACAATTTTTCTCAAGTTATACAAACATCCTTTATTTTCCTAATACAAACATACAAGTGGTCGTTTTTGAACCACCACATTAATTTTGACCCTACCTCATATATAAAAAAAAAACTAATTTTTATTATTCACATTATATAGGGTTTTCCTATTGTCTTTCTTCTTATCTAATTATATGAAAAAGCTTTTGTCAATTATTAATTCTTAAAGCATTAAAGGGAAAACTCTTTCACAAACAATTAAGAAAAATCTATGAATATTGGATTCAACTTATTTCTTTAAATAGAAGTAAATTTGTGGTTTTTGACATTTTCTATTAACTTATTATAAACTTTATCATTTTATTAGTGGATGAATTTTTTTACTTATATTTACATTTATGATAGTCGTTATTAATCTATGATAAAAATTGTAAGTAAAATATCAATTTATATTCTTATAATCAGGTT
Organism: Polygonum aviculare; assembly: GCA_934048045.1. NCBI lineage: Eukaryota > Viridiplantae > Streptophyta > Magnoliopsida > Caryophyllales > Polygonaceae > Polygonum > Polygonum aviculare. The sequence goes on from OW204031.1 coordinate 19,838,377, forward strand.
TTATAAAAATATATAAATGAGTGAAAAAATATGTTATATATATATATATTGAGTTATGAACTTCAAAAACAATATCACTCTTTTTAAAAGATAAAAAACATGTACATATAATAAAACTTATATAATATTTTCCATATAAATATTTGATTATAAAATATATAATTTTATTTTAATATTTTTAAGTGAAATAGTCGTGCATGGCACGACAGGTTAAGCTAGTACTACTAAAACAACAACATTTAGCTAAAAAACATCATTTATTTAGAAAAATTTCATGCGGGACCGGATACTAGGGTCAGAATGAAGACATTTTAGACCTAAATAAATTAAATACACACAATACAACGTGCAAAACACAAGGGAGACTAAAGAAAAGTAGAACTAAAGCTTAAAAAAAAGCGTATCATCTTCATCATCCGCTAATACATAAGCTCTTTATGTGGTGTAACATATAAAAAGTTGATTAATACAATATGGATTAATGTATTAGGTGTGTGTAACGGAAAAACGTTAATTTTTCAAAGTCCAAATAAAGTAAGACCCTCGATCGGAAGTTAGAAAACACAATATCAAATTATCAATGCCACCTGCATTCATTCATTTAAGGAAGAGATGTGCTAAGTTATAAACAATACGAGTGATGATGCCCGTGCTACGCACGGGGCAAAGATTTAATATAAATATGTATGTTATAAATGGAGTTGAAAAGATTACATATAAAATAATGTGATCCAATCTTTTCAGTCATTGATTGATGGTAATTTAAATTAGGCGTTTAGATTTGCATGACTCAAAACTGACAATCACTCTTTTCTCTCGTTTTTCACTCCATACGTTACATCTTTTTTCAGACTTTTTCACTCGAATTTTGCTTTAAGAGCATTTTTTGCAGCGCAACCCCCTCTGTTTGGATAAGTTGAGAGCTTTCATTGCCGTCAGTAACTTGATTGTAATTATTTTGATATTTAAGTTGGAGAAATGACATTAATTTACAAAATATAGTGGGATTGACTGTTCAAATCTGCATTCATTGTCGTGCATAACATCCACTATTCAAATCTGGCAGTAATTGTCGTGTGTAACACCCTCTTTTATTGATTGTATGTATGCATAAAAGTTAAAAATCTGCATTCATTGTAGTGCCTAACACCCACTATTCAAATCTGGCAGTAATTGTCGTGTGTAACACCCTCTTTTATTGATTGTATGTATGCATAAAAAGTTAAATTATTTTCTAAGCTCTGTTGGGGATAAAATCTGGTATTAGGCAAGACTCGAACCCTAGACCAAGTGTATATGAGGTGACATAGATACCATCTAAGCTACATTGATTTGCTAATTTATTTTGCATTCAAGTGTATATATAAAAAAGTGGGAAGGAGGAGTGATTAAGGCAATAAATGGTGGCAACAACCCATTTTTATATGTTATGTATATGTATATAAGATAGAGGAACGTATATGCGCAAGGCGTTACAATGCTGAAGTCTAATTAAATACTCCGTAGTTTATTAGATAAAAAGTGTAAATCAACATTAAATTATCTCAACTTACATTCTATTATATAGATTTGCTTTATTCTGATCGAAAAAAATACAGATTTGCTTTATTCAATGCAATTCTATTCATTTTATGAGTCATATTCTATGCTTTTTTTTAGTCATATTCTATACTTTCTATTACCTAGAACAATTCCGCTTTCCATCATTTAGTAAAGTATCACATAAATTACTTTTAAAACCAAACATATGTTCCTAAATCTTAAAATCCATGGTAGAATAGTAGTATATCTTATGTTTTTGGTCGAAGATAAGTACTATATCTTTGCTGTGTTATTTTGCACTTTCTTTTAAGACTTTAAACTCTTGATAAATTCAACCAAAAAAAAAAAAAACTCTTGATAAAAGTTGACTTACCATAAATAACGGCATTTTGTTTGAAACCTCTACATATGTACATTTTTGAAACCTCTACATTTGTTTGAAGCCTCTACCATAATATTTCCATTAATGGATACTTAATGTATGTCCTAATAGAAAAAATCCTTTTTAAAAATATATTGTATAACCTCATGGAGTTGGTCTAGTGGAACATGAGAGGGTATCGATGTGACAGGCGCCCTTGGACCAGGGCACCATCCCCTCACCTTAAATTTTTTGGATCAAAAAATATATACTGTATGTGTTTACTTAGGATGTTATGAGTTTTAGTACTTTACTCTTCCAATCCAATCTCATTTGTGTATTTGTTTTCTTAGGAGTTTGTACTATCATCCTGAATTCGTTTTATTATTGAATCACTAGCCGTCTCGGTTAACGAATTTTTGTATGGTCTCTAAGATTATCAAGTCTATTCAATATTCCAATTTTTTTATCTTAAAAAAAACAAATTTTTCCTATATATAAATTGTGAAGCAATATATTTACACAATAATGAGTCTCTTGACATATTCTTTAAGTGTTTTTTTTTTAAACTAACCACCACCTCTTTTTTAAGAAAATAACTACCCACCCCTCCTCATACCATCTTTTCAATCATTTTTTTCCATATATATATATATTCTATATTATGAATAAAAAACAATAATTTATATTAACTAATTGATATTCTTTTTACAACTGTAAATTTTAAATGTAATATACTCATTTTTTCTATAAAATAATTATAAGCCTTTATTATATAATAATTTTAACCAACTCAAATAAATTACGATATTAATATCATAAGTCTTTAAATATATGTTAAATTCCTTCCACAATAAAAAAAAATAGACACTAGACCAATTAAAAAAACACACCTTATAAGAAAAGATCAGATCTTTTTAAAATTTAAACTGCGTGATTTTCTAAAATATTCCCTGTTAAACTATCTGGAAAGGCCAACACAGACACAGACAGGCGATAGCGTTGAGAGAAGAAGTGGCAGGTGGCAACTCTGAACGGCATTTCTCATTTTGGCCTCGGTGTAATTACAAACTGCTGAAAAAGATGGATTCTTTATTCTAATAAAATCCCTCTGCTTGCTTCCCTGTGTCAAATTCATTTCCCAATTTCCCCTTCTCTTTCTTCGTCTTCCCCCACTCCAACCCCACTTCCTAAACCACAACCTTCTTGGCTTCGGGCATGATGTCATTGTCTGCTAGGTTTCTCCTCCTAGCCTTCTTCGTCCTCTTGACTTCGAATTTCCTCTTCTGCCCTTCCAATGCCACTCCTTCCTCTCACCCACAACATGATTTAGTGTCCCCAGGTTTGCTCTCCCTTTCTCCCCATATAAAATCCGACTGCTTGTGTACCCAGAAAAGGAAGTTTCTTTTTCGTTACTGATACAAGTAATAGTGGGTTTTTGATGCCTTTGCAGATGGTTTTAGCCATGGCGGACGAAGGTGGACAGCGGAAGTTGCAGATGACAACTCGTCATTCGTGTTGGCCAAGCGTAGAACGTACAGAAGAGACCCCCTCGACCACTTCAAACGCTATTCCGGGGGTTGGAACATCAGCAATCAACACTATTGGGCTGTGAGATCTTTCTGTCTCTCTCACACATACTTGTTTTTTCTGTCATGGGTTCTGCAATTGAGTGTTTGCTTATCTGTGATTTGTGATTGGTATACGACTTTGAGCCATGTGTTTAACTAATTTGTGTATCATTGAGTGGTTGGGTTTTGGTTCCTGGTACATGATTCTTTCGATTATTCGACTTTGCATTGCTGTTAACTAAGATGTTCTGAGTTGCCCTGAGTTTTGATTAAAAAAATTGCAAATAGTAAGGGAGAATAAAGGCAAAGGATGTGAATAAACAAATAGGTGATTGTGGTTAGAGTGTTTGACAAAGTTGTTTGACATAGTGGTTGGTGCTTTGTCATTTGGACAATTATGTTAGTACTAAACTTCTCTATGAAGTTATGCCTTTTAAGTTCTGTGTGGCGTTGCTTAGCAAATCAGCGATATATTTTTGTGATCTCTTTAACCTTCCCTGGAAAGGGTGAATGTCTGTAGCAAAATAAAGTAGCTTTATTTTCTAATCCTTTTTTGCCCCCTGTACTTATGCTAAAGTCTCCATGTGATGGTGATCTGTTCAACTTGATCAGTATTCAAGTTTGTTTACAAAGTCATCTTATTGCTGTTTGGATTGTAACTTGATATTTGACACATTATGAAGTCTTTACTGACTTGTTCTAAGTTTCTAGTTGATCCTCTTAACTAGATTCTAACCATAATCTCCTGATCAAAAATATTCTCATAGTAATCTCATGTAAACTATAGATGCCTAGTTTGAACAAGCTTATTGTTCTATCCGTTATGACTTCTTTTTTTTTGTGCGCTATCCATTGCTGTGTATTGAAAAATAGCTGAACTTTCTAAATAGAAAAACCAATGGCTGTTTTTCAATGATCGAAATCATCCTGGATCAATTCAGTTCCTCAGGATTATCTCCTAGAATATTTCAGCTTATGTGTAGAGTGTTGAATTTGAACGGACTGTTTCCAGTCACATAACAGTTTTTCTTATATGCTCTTTCTTTCATTTACTGCAGTCCGTGGGGTTCACAGCCGCCCCTTTTTTCGCAATCGCTGCAGCATGGTTTGTGATATTCGGGATTACATTGCTTTGCACTTGCCTCTATTTTTGCTGTTGTCGAAGGGCGCCTTATGGCTATTCTCGAACCTGCTATGCACTCTCTCTCTTCTTACTCATGCTTTTCACTATAGCAGCCATGTAATTGCCCTCTCTCTCTTTTTTGGATGAATTCTGTGTCTTTCATTATCAGTTTCGTTGATAAATAATGCATTCTGTTTCATTTGCAGCATTGGATCCTGTTTTCTATACATTGGTCAGGGAAAGTTTTACTGGAGTACAGACACAACTTTGGATTATGTAGTCGGTCAGGCTGATGCAACTGCCAATAACCTGACGAGTGTCTCTTCCTATCTTGATTTAGCCAAGAAGATTGGGGTGGATCAGCTGACTCTACCTGAAAATGTTCTGACTAAGATTAACAACATGCAAGCTAAGGTTGATTTAGCTGCTTCAACCCTGTCTTCTAAAACCCATGAAAATTCCAGAAAAATTAACAAGGTCCTACATATTATGTAAGTTAATACTCTAAACCTTTTTTCATTTTGGTTGTTGCACTGTAAATTTTATGAATGCAACTTGATTTTTGTGGATTGTGATGTAATGCAGACGGATCTCACTCATCGTCATTGCTGCTTTCATGCTTTTTCTGGCTTTCATCGGGTTCTGTAAGTTTGGATTTCTTGTGATCTTCTAATGAACATTTATTATTTATTATATCATATCCCTTTGTTGACTGATATTCTTTATTGCAGTGCTTTCCATTTTTGGACTGCAATGTCTTGTGTACACGTAAGTATACTTATTCACAACACTTCTTTAGCCACTTCGTCAAGTTGAGTCTAGTCCATTACTTACCAAATATCTTCTGCAAACTGATGAATGCAGCCTGATCTTCATTGGTTGGCTTCTGGTTGCTGGGACATTTATCCTATGTGGAGTCTTCCTTCTTCTTCACAAGTCAGTATTCTCTGTTCCTTCTGATTTTCCAGTCAAATGCGTGTTCAATAGTGAGATTTGTACTTACAGTTTTCCTGTCTGTAATTGTCATCCTTATAAATCTCCCATCTTGAATGTGTTTGATGTCCCATTCATGATTCCTTCTGTTACCTTCCTGAACAACATTCTCCTTGATCTCTGTCCTCCAGTGTGGTGGCAGACACATGTGTAGCAATGGACGGATGGGTCCTACACCCAACCGCCCATACAGCATTAGACGACATTCTTCCATGTGTAGACAACGCCACTGCACAAGACATTCTCCGCCAATCCAAAGACGTAAACCGCCAGCTCGTCTCTCTAATGGACACTGCCATCGTTAACGTCTCCAACGGCAACTACCCACCAAACGCCGCCCCTCTCTACTACAACCAATCGGGCCCTCTCCTCCCCCTCCTCTGCAACCCGTACAACGCTGACCTCACTGATCGCACTTGCGCCCGAGGAGAAGTCAATTACACTAGTGCACCAGACGTATGGAAAAACTACGTCTGCCAGGTGTCAGCTGGTAATTCGATCTGTACTACAACAGGGAGGCTGACCCCAACCTACTACGGGCAGCTGGTGAATGCTGCGAACGTGAGCTACGGGCTGTACACATATAGCCCGTTCTTGGTAGACTTGGCCGACTGCACATTCGTGAGGAAAACGTTTAGCGATATCAGCAACCAGTACTGCCCCGGGCTTCGTAAGTACACGCGGTGGATCTATGTTGGGCTGGTGATGGTCTCCGGTTCGGTTATGCTGTCACTCGTCTTGTGGGTGATCTATGCCCGCGAGAGGAGGCATCGGGTGTACACCAAACAGATGATCGGATCTGGGCACGGTGGGGTCCATAGCTGAATATTTTTACTAGGCACTGGATATATCATATATTGCATTGTGCCAGTTAATGTGTATTAGTACTGGACTCTGGTGGTTTATACTTGTGCTTGTGAAAAAGATGAGTCCTTTGTGAATTATCTTGCTGCTTGTGAGATTCGAATGGCAGATTATATTTGCTTGAGATTCAGATTGGGAAATGCAGTCATGTGTTTACATGCAAGCTCTGTGGTTTTGCCCCATTTTGTGTAGTAGTAAGTAGTAACATGAGCGTTCCCACTTCATCCGGGTCCATATGTCCTTACGGGCTTGCTATTTGGGCATGCATAGGTACAAAGGTTGGGCCGATCAAACGAAAAATTAAATGGTGTTTACTGAAATAACTAGCATAAGTACTCTCTTGTACTGGTGGATTGATGATTTTAGTGTATATTTATTAGAATATAAAAATAAAGACTAAATTAAATAATTTTAAAAATAAATTTGTTAAAATTGATTATTTGACTTAAATTTCAATATTTGTTAATGAAATTCAATAAATTAATTAATAATTAAATAAAGTTAAGGTGGTTACATAGTGGATTGATGGTGTTAATTAAATAGTGTAAAATAAGGTGGGACCGTACTAGAAAATGCTATACATAAGTTGATTGAATATAAAGATGACATATTGCTAAAAGGCTATTTCTTTTGGTTTTTTGGATGAGGAAAGAAATTCAATGTACCAAACAAGCCGGATAGATAGACATTCGATAGTCGAGCAAGATAGAGAGGTCGAGACATTCGATAGTTGAGCAAGCCAGCAATTGAGCACAAACATGAAAAAACTCCTAATAAGAAGGGGAGACACTAAGAGGCAATCAAAAGCTAATAACGAGGAAGTGATAGGTGGGCCAAGCTGATGCGACCCGGACCCGAGTCCAAGTCAATCACGATGAGAGCAAGACGTATGAGGTCGTGACGTCCACCTTGGATTTAGACTTAGCTTAATTTAGCTTATTTTCCTATTTGGCATATTTTTATTTATAATATGTTGTTATTTTCAATTTAGTGTCTACTATCTAATGCTTGAGAGGTTGGTCCAATAGCTAGTGTAAGACCCATTGGTCATTAGGTTTAGCTTAGCTCTTTTATTTTTTACCATGCATTGTACTCATTTTCAATTACGTCAAAATGAAGTCTAAGGTTGTTAAGTTGAGTTGCTCCTTCTCTTAGACCCAACGTCACCCTCTTTCTAATCATTTTAACAACACAATTCTTTGTTTGTAGCTCATCACATCGAGCTTATAGCCTTGTCCATTCCCCGCTCATGCGAACCCATCAGCCCAAGAGGCTCACGAGTGAACCCTTTTGGTTTGTGCTTATCTCGGTTAACAACCCTACGGTGAAGACTCGACATCTTCATGCCTAGATCGGGCAAACTCACGGACCGACCTGATTCGGAACGCATTGGTATCAGATCCCAAGCGGCTCGGAGACGCTATAATGTAAAATATAAACGACACTCCAATCAGCTGAGGTTTATATTTCTTATACGCATATAGTACAATAGTTGTTGATCATGGTTTCTATTCAAACCAATTTATTACGATTCTATGCAAGTATCTAGCATGTAACCGAAAGACGTTACAAAAAATAAAACTAATTAAGGGATGTTATTGAATATAGATTTGTCCTAATGATTGCACAAGTCATGCCATCCGACAACATCCAATGAATTAGGTAATGTTTTTATTTTTATTTGTCTTTTAGAAAAAAACAATCAGTAGCTAGATGCATGTTCCTTGTACTCTCTTCCAAATAATACATGAACTTGGACGGGTTATACTAAGTATGTATTATATGTAGCATAATGGTATACCCTTCTCGTATAAAGAAAGCATATAATATATTAAGCTGATGCATGGAACGTCAACCAAATGCATGTGCTGATTGCTTATAATCACTTAATTTGTTTCCTTAATGATGATTAATCAATCGTTCAATGATATATCAACTTTTTGTTTGATACATATTTTTTTTTCTTAGGATTGCATACGTTAGTCAGGAACTATTATGGAACAATTGCGTAAGCAACCGAATATTAAGACAAGTACGCCCTGGCACGGACACAATGGTGGGCTGGGGTAAACTCTAACCCACCCTAAAAAATTAGAAAAAATAAAGGGAAATTCCGGTTGGTGCCCCTGAGTTTTTTATTTTTCCGGATGGTGCCCTCGAAAAAAAACTATTCCGGAATCTACCCCTGAGCTTTTGTCCTAGTTCGTCCCGTACCCCTTTCCTCAACTCCCATCCACTCCCCGTTAAATTATGACTAAAAGAAAAGGTAAAGTCTTTTAGAAATTTAAAAAAAAAAGCTTGCCATTTTTCTTGCTCAGGAGCTGCACTTGTCCGCCGACGTCCCACATCTCCAAATCCAATTCCCCGCCGCCGTACCCAGCCCAAGTCCACTCCTCGACCTCACCCACCAGCGCCGAGATTCTCCAAGTCCACTCCTCGACCTCACCCAAGTCCACACCTCCAAATCCCTACCGCCGTAGCCAGCCCAAGTCCACACCTCCTCACGCTCGGCGGCCACCCGCCCTCAGCGCTGAGAGCACCGTCGCCGAGCTTGTTCAAGTACTGGCAATCGGTGAGATTCGTCGGGATCTCGCAATGGAGACGATACACGAAGGTGAATGACATATTAAAGAATTGATGGATCAACTAAATCGAGGTTGGAGGAGCAGAATTGGCGAGCGTCAGGGATGTTGTCGTGGTGTTGGAGTAGTCAAATGGTGAGTGGTGTCAATGAAGCAAATTTTCAGTGTTTTGAGTAGCTCGTACATACTCCAACTTACACTATAATGCTTTGTTTGTGACAATCCTCCTAAAACTGGCTTCAGAAAGAAGGCCAAGATGCGAATGCTTCTATCTATCCTCGACAATTTGGGGGAACATGAATTATCAAACCACGGTATCGTGACAGTAAATTCGCAGACTGAACACCAATTTTCTCAATTCCCAAAACAGAATCAACCAATTTCATCCCTTAAAACCGATACAAAAACCACATGCATCACAATCGCACAATTTCATTTCGCAAGCAAAGCAACCACAGATTGAAGCCTCCAATTTACAGATCTAACTCAATCTCAGCAAAAAAAACTCTCCAATTCCGGAAGCAAACATGCTCAATTTCTGAAATCGAAAGCTTCCGTTACCTTGTTCTTCCGTATCGGAAGTAGAGGACTGCCAAAACCGCCACAACTACGCCGACGGTCAGGGCTCCGGCCACCGAAAACCGATTCTCGTCGTCGTGGTTCGAGCCTCTCAAGCCTCCGTCTCCGTCCCCGGCCTCCGCAATCTCGTCGATTCCATCGAGCGTTGCCGTTCCGGTCATCGGCTCTTTAGTTCAAATGGATATTGAAATGTTTTTTTTATTTCTAAAAGACTTTACCTTTTCTTTTTAACATAACTTAATTACTTAACGGGTAGTGGAGGGCAGTAGTATAAAGGGGTATGGGACGAACTAGGACAAAAGCTCGGGGGTAGATTCCGGAATAGTTTTTTTTCGAGGGCACCATCCGGAAAAGCAAAAAACTCGGGGGCACTAAACGGAATTTCCCAAAAATAATAATAGGGTAAATTAAATAATAATAAAATAAAAACTAAGGTAAATTTAGTAGTAAACTCGTTAAATTAAAGTAATTTAGTCAACCCAAATCATTTTGATAATAATTAGCCCATCCTACTTTGGAATCTTGGATCCGTCCCTGAGTAGGCCATCAACAGGCTATAAGGAACTTAAACATGCAATGGAATAGTAATGCACAAGTTTTCTTACAGAGGAACCTCTCATAGACCGACTAGTCTGAACAAATAAAGCTCTACCTTCCGTAAACAATTCATAGTTTCTTCCTAATCCTAGAAGTTTCATCTTATTTTTCTTTTCCTAGATCCCGTAATAACTCTACTCAAACAAGAACAAGGTACAATAAACCTTTCCTTTTGACGATACCTTGTTCTTCCTCCAGCTAGCGGACTCGTCTTCTTCTCCACTTGAGAAACTCCTCTCTCAACTTCCAATCTCCGTCCTCGCCGACGTCGAGCACCTTCTTCTCTTTAACTCTCAATTTGTGCAAAGTTTCGTTATTTGTGTTGAATGGTTGAGTGCGCAGTGTGTCGATTGTTCACTATTTATAGATTTCGGAGGAAGTCTCTTTTTGCATTCCCAAAGTAACCTTGCCAAAATGGATAAATGAAATTTCTCTTCATCGCCATTGGATTTGTACATGTGTCCTTTTCAGCTTCCAAAAATGTTTTTTTTACGAGTTTGTAGATTTGCCTCTTTTGAATTTGTGACATGGTAATGTCTGGGTGGTACGCAATTGCCCCTAGTTTCCCATGGCTAAATGCAACTTTGCCAAATATCTACTTGTTGCCAAGCTCCAACGTCACCTTGTGCATGCTAGCGTTCTCTTAGTTGTCTTCCATCATTTCCATACATTTCATGCACTAATGGAATTGTTCCAATGTATTTCCTAAAAGACTTATTTACACATATTAGCTTAAATGAGTTTGTCAACTATCAAAACAAAAAAAATATTGTTACAATGATGATTCACGTGTTACAACATTTTCCCCCTTACGGTTGTTCAAACACAATTGTACTTTTGGACACGGGGGATGATCAAGCACGTTAGAATCACGCAAGAATAAACCTCACGCCAACGGAAGAAAAATTAAGAGCGCAAATGATTTTGGAAAGATATGGAACGACGAACGTAGAAATTTTCCACAAGTTACACATGTACTTGTTCAAACAAAAGAGAATAGGGAATTGTGTAGGACATATATAATCTCAATTGTGAATATGCATCAAATTGAATATACAAGAGTACCTAAATGCTCAAGAAAAAAAATTGTATATATATAATGTGTACATCATAACTAACTATTATGAATCAAAATATATAACTGTAAAGTTTACAGATCTTCTATATGTATGTCAATCAAAACTATGGGCCCGTTTGGTATCCAGTGACGAAAATGTAAACGGAATGGAAGCGAAACCTAGTCCACATTAGCATCATGATATATGATGAGTCACCTCAAATTTCATACAAAAACTACGTACCGTAAGCCCCCTTATAACACTCAACTTGTTTTCCTTAATCTAAGGGTGGGGTAACAAACCGGTCACCTCAATCATTTCATTCATCATTTCTCTAGACACACAAATTTCAAATGAAAATGAAAATATTTTTTGCAATTAATGTATAGTGATACATAATTGGACTAAATTCGTTTCCATTCTGTTTACGTTTCCGGCTATTGGGTACCAAACATGCCCTAAGTGTCTGCTCATAAATAAGTGAATGTATGTATATCCAAAATAACTAACATAGAAGTATATAAATGTATCAAAGTTAACTACATATGTATCAAAATCAACTATATAAGAATCCAAACTAGTTGTATGTATCTTACAACCGACTATATATAAGAATCCAAACTTATTGTATGTATCTTACTACTGACTACATGCGCATCAAAACTTATTGAAAAGTGTATTTTATTGATGTATGTCCATCAATTATCATACCTTTAACAGCTTGAAAAATTGTACACTTTTACCTCATAAATGATCATACCTTTAATGTTTTGTTTTTTGTTTTTTCAAAAAATAGCAATATTATTGGGATCATAAAATAGAACATGAAAAGTTATCCCTCTTATTATATAAACACTTTGTCATTTTTTAAAAAAAATGACATATTTACAATTTATAGATTTTTTTCTCGTCTTACCAAAAAAAAAAAAAAATTTCTCGAAGTGAAATAAATGTTCATTTTTTTAGTTTTATTTTGTAATTTAAAATGTCCTTTTTTGGGTTTGTTCTCCACGTTCTATGACTTCATGAATTTCATATGTTATTTTGCTCATTGTATTTTTTTTCAAATTCAAATATAAAATTATTTGATTTTATCATGAAATTAAAAATAGTGAATTTTGATCTTTTATATATAATATTCTAATTTTATCATACACTTACTTAGAATTACACTAGAGTTTAATTCTTCCAAAATTGTCACACTTAATCATACTCTAACAACTTTGTTTTGTACAATATCTTTATAACCTTATAATGATTGAAGAATACAAATATAGTATAAAAGCTTTGTCCATTCAACGAACGAGCTAAGCATTCTAGTATGAATAAAAAATGTATGTGAAACTATATGCTTATCGTCATTAAAAAAATTTAAAAAACTAATATTGGGGTTAGTTATGAATCCTAAAATGGGAAGGTTGAGAGAAAAATAAGTCAACATATAACTATATAAGGTCAAGGATTAATCCTCCTATATATTTATTGTCAATATGTTTCGCTATGGAACCTCATTGGGCTTGTATGGTGAGTTTAAAAATTGAGCTCGCCTCTCCTATAACTATAAATATTAGTTAATTTAGTAACATATATAATCTAAGCTAATAATAAAAAAATGAATGATTATAAAATAAGCAAATGAAATCTTTCATTTTTAGGCCGCTTTATTTAATAAATAAAATTTATTCAATAAGATAATATTTAATATATAGGAAAAATGATTTAAAATAATCCCAAGTAGCAACTTTCAACCCAAAATAATCCCAATTTGGAAATCATCTTCAACGATACAAACTATCATAAAATTAATCAAAAACAATTCGGAAGCGTTTTTAAACAAGCTTTCGGGTGGAACCATTGATGCGGGGATTGAAAAGCAGACATAACAACTTGATATATTACACTTGGTTGAAACATTTTCGATCAACATATCAACGAACAACGATTTCACCAAAAAACACATCGAAAAAAGCATTTGAATCAGTTCTTTTAATTTCGTAATAGTCCGTAGTCGTATCATTAGTAATAATTTTTAAATTTATATTTAATTTTGATTGAAATTTGATGCAGTACATTAAATTAAGCAACTTTTCCTTGGTATAATTGCTGCAACTTATCCGAAACCAGCAACAAAGCTATAGAGAATCCGGGGGTGCACAGCTGTTGCACAGAGTATGAATCGTGTATCCCATCCACGTGTCTTATTATTACGGCCAGAGCAGAGGGGTGGCCCCAGCCCCACCATGAACTCAACGCGCACCAAAACGGTTGAAACCCTTGTCGTTTTGGTCTACTGCCCACAGCTTACCCGCCTTTTCCATCAGCTCAGCCCACAAAAATGTACAACCGGGGTCCCACACTTCACCGACTCGGTTTTGTTTGCTTTCGTGCACCCTATCGCATAGGATTATTCACCCTGCTGCTATATATACGCGCCTCTAATTATGCTAAGTTTGCCGACTTGCGCAACACACAACTGATTCCTCTACACCTCCTTTCTCTCTCTACTTTCTGCTTTATCTGAATCATCAATGGCGGTTTCTACTTCAAGATCCAGTGGACCGGTGCTCAGATCCCTCTCGCCTTGCGGACGATTCTCGAACACTCGGTACCAGACGTCTTCCCCGGCGGCGCGCTCGTCCACCGCCGGATCTCCGTTCGCCTCCACGACCTCCGCCTTCTCCTCCCGTTCTCCGGCGACGCTTTTCAACAGTTCGAATTCGAAATCCTCATCCGCGGTGAGGCTCTCCTTCGACAGATCGGTCTCTCCCGGCGGCGGCCGATCCATCGCCACCGCGTCTCCTCGGAGCCAGGCCGTGCAGAGGCAGAGCGGTGGCGGACAGAAGAGGACTTGTATGTGCTCTCCGTCGACGCATCCAGGCTCCTTCCGGTGTAGTTTGCACAAGAACAGCCACGGAGCGCAACATAGCCACCGCGGATCCGCGGCGGCGCCGTACCAGTCAAACAGGCTGAACGCGCGTAGGTCGGCGATGACGAATTCTCTGGTTCGGATCGGCACAGTGGAAGGAGAGCTCGTGAAACGAGCGCTCTCAGCGTTGATCCGGCCGTCGTTGCACAGCCAACGCCGTAGATCGGGGTTCCAGCCCCGGCCTAGCCGGCTTTCCATCATGTCCAAGAGCCTTGAATCTTGATCTAGCTGATGATGTGCTGATGAAATAGTAGTTACTTTTAGGATAGAAGGCCGGTTGGGAAACGGAATCTCTTTTTTTGTGTACTTTCCGATGACCGATGAGCCCTCGGTCAAATTAGTTTTTGAAGTTTGTAGGAACATGAACTGGTTTGTTGACTTTTATAGTGTGCATGATAAATGAAGCTGATTCTCTATCAAATTCTCCAATTATATGTGTTCTTGCATAGTTGCATTGATAAGTGTTTATCCACAGTAATTACTAATTACACAATTTTGTGCGTGATCATGAATTTTCGCTGATCAGGTATGTGGCGTTTGCGGGAATTTTGAAAAAGTGTTTGAATCTAACCTCTCAATTGCCGGTGCAAGTATCAGAGTGGGCGGTATTGGGAGCAAATAATTGGTGACAGAGCTTTGAAAGATAATGTAGAATAAGATTGGCAAGTGGAAGAAGAAGAGGGAGCGTTAATTTGAGAGGTGGGAAACAAACAGGGTGCGGCCTATGGATTGGGCTTGACAACAATGGGCGTGGTGCCTGGAAACAAGGCGGTTCGCATATTCAACTACTTTTGACATTTTCAAAAGCTGGACTCCAGTCATTAATTTAACCCACACGAATAAATAAACTGAGTGTTTGAGAGGGACAATTATTGAATTTCCTGTCAAAGTTAAGTCTTTGACTGATTTTATTTTAATTTGGAGTGATCGTTGGACAAGGTCTTTTTTGGGTACAATGCAGCGGAAAATGATGCTCTCGTTGGACAAAGTCTACCTAGTATATTAGTACGTGTGTTCCTACAGACCTATATAAGTCTGCATCACTCCATGTGTGACAAACCAAGTAGTCCTATGTTTACCCGGCTCCTTATTGACAAAACAGAGTAAAAGTTCTCCATGTATTAATCTTCTGTTTTCAGCTGATTAAGTCATGGATTTGCTTATTGGCTGATCTAGTCCGATTTGATTTTAGGGTTGTTCTTCCTTTAAACTTGGAACTCAAAATTGAACTTTGGATGCTTTATCGGACCAAAAATCAAATTGAACTCAAAACGGTTTGGTTTCGGGTTCAGCTTTACAATTTTGGGTTCGATTTTGAATCGCATTGAAATAAGTTTTTTATGTCTCATGAGGAGAGGCCATAGATTTAGGGTAAAACGAGCCTAACAAACCGTCTAAAGGAAATTGATGTGACAAATCGAATTAAGATGAGCTTAAGGAAACAAAACGTCAAGGTGATAATGATTTTGTAAAATAAGAGTATGAACAAAGGTTGGCCAACTATTTTGGTCTCTTAATTAAAAAATAATATCACTATGACATCATAAAGGGTTAAAGACGCCAATAGCCTATTTTCATTAGTAAATTCCAATAATGTACCCCTAGACAATAGATTGGACAAAAATAACCTATTACATAAAATTGGACAAAATTGCCCTCTAAAACCAATTTACGTAAATTTAGAAACCTCCCTTCTACAGTTTTTACGTAATTCTCAGTCCTGCAATTTTCCTCCCGTCGGCCACCTTCCATCTTCCGGCCACCGTCCTCCCGCCCTACCGCCGCCCTCCTGCCGGCTGCCGCCCGCCGCCCTACCGTTGCATCCTTACTGCTGCCATAGCCTTGCCCAGATCTACGCATCTACGCCGGCCACCATCCTCCCTCCGGCCACCACCCTCCCGCCGGCCGCACCAGCCCCCCGCCGGCCACCCCTCCACCTCCTAGGTCGAATTGCGTAGACCTGCAATTCGCAACTTTGGTATGTTACATTAATTTTTCTAGGGTTTGTTACATTAAATATTATGTAGATTAGATTTGAAAGTTGTTGAGATTCTGCCACATAATATTTGCTAGGATCTTGTTACATTAAATTTTATGTAGAATAATTTATGTAGGTTAAATTGTTACATTAAATGTATGTATATAAGATTTATGTAGATTTAGTCTAGTTTATTTAAGTATTACATTATTTGATGTAGATTAATTTTGTGTATGAGTTACATTAATTTTATGTAGATTAGATTTTATGTAAATCAAAGTTGTTGAGATTCTGCTACATAATATTTGCTAGGATCTTGTTACATTAAATTTTATGTAGAATAATCTATGTAGGTTAAATTGTTACATTAAATGTATGTAGATAAGATTTATGTAGATTTAGTCTAGTTTATTTAAGTATTACATTATTTGATGTAGATTAATTTTGTGTATGAGTTACATTAATTTTATGTAGATTAGATTTTATGTAAATTAAAGTTGTTGAGATTCTTTTACATAATATTTGTTAGGATCTTATTACAGTAAATTTTATGTAGAATAATCCATGTATGTTAAATTGTTACATTAAATGTATGTAGATAACATTTATGTAGATTTAGTCTAGTTTATTTAAGTATTACATTAATTTATGTAGATTAATTTTGCGTATGTGTTACATTAATTTTTACATTAGTGTTATGTAGATTAGATTTTATGTAAACTAGGTCATGTATCTTAATGTTTTACATTAATTTTAAAAACAATGTGTTACATAAATTTTATTGTATTACAATAATTATAATGTATATTAAGTCATGTATAATGTATTTGATTTAGTGTAATTTAATTTAATGTAGGATAAAATCGAATAGTTCAATACATACCGAGTCGTTGGTGGTGCGTTCGTGATGATTTGGTGGTGCGTTGGTAGTTCACCGGATTACGTTGGAAGACTTCTCTGAAATACGTATTTTGGATGAGAGTTCTCTAATTAATAGGGGTGTTTTGGTATATCCAATTAACAGATATAATTTTGGAAATAGTATTAGGTAGGGGTACATTTTTGGAATTGATAATTGAAAAGAGGATTATTGTGGGATTTTTCTCCATCATAAATACTATATGCTAAACTTTTTAATATTCAACTGTTTCACTTTTGCTACACTTGTTGCAGTACCAATAAACCTGTCAAAAGCTTACCCGACCCGTAAATCCGACCCATCCTGATTCTAAATTTTTGGGTTTCAACCACAACATTTAGACCCGTGACCCAGTTTCAACCCGACCCGGTTGAAACCCGATTCCGTTGGGTTAAACCAGAACCCGTTGGGTTGGACCCAATTTTGATAGTTTAAATTATATTACAATATATAAGAATTTATTCTGAAAGTTATGTTATGTTTTATTATTAAAATATTTAAAAATAAATTTTTATTATATTTTGTTATTTAAATAATGTTTTTTAAATTTTGGTATAAAAAGTTGATACTCTTGACCCATCGGGTTGATCTGACCCGACCAGAAAACCTACAACGACTCAACCCAACTTGTCCCGTAACCGGATTGACCTGAACCCGAGCCCGAAATGACCCGACCCGAACTCGCGCTAACCCAACCCGATTGACATGATCTAAGGCCCCGTTTGGTTTGATTCCCTGTGAATGAGGAATGAGAATCGGGAATGGATGATTCTGGTATGATGTTTGGCTGAGAAAATTCTGGAATCGATTTCATTCCCAAGAATAGCTCATTCCAAGGCTGCAGGCTAATTTGATTCCAATCGAAAATGGAAGGTATCATCCATTCCAAGAGTTATAATTGTTCATCTTGAATCCTAAGGCTCCACAACCTTAAATTAATTATAATTTCTAAGTCATAAACTCTTGAAATCATAATTAAGAACCCTAAATCTTAAGAATTTTTAAAAATAAAGTTGTTATGAATAGTTCATTCCGACAGCATACCAAACAACATGTCTCTAGAATGGTTCATTTCGATTTTTGATTCCATTCTGATTCCCGATTCCAATCCGATTCCGACAGTGTTACCAAACGGGGCCTAAATACCAATTTCTTAGTTGGGCGACGTATGACCAAAATGTCACAATTTCTTAATTAAATGAGGAAGCCTTATCTGGAATTACATCGACCTTTTTTTTTGCTTAAAAATCTTCATGTAATAGCACGTGCGTATTATGGCACTCCGTAATCAGGGATGAGGTGTATAATAGGTAGGCTATGACAAGTTGGGGTGCTCAATAGATTCATTTCAAAAGTCAGATGTCCAAATGATCGAAATGAACAAGCTTAGGTGTGTGTATATATTTTAAGCCCTTTATTAAGAGTCTTAATATTAGGAGGTTTAGAAGTTAAGGAGACAAAGTTTCTCAATTTTTGTTGAGTAGTACTCCTTTTCTGTAGCAGGGGTATACTGATGGGCCTTAGGCTCCTTTTCTGTAGGCAGGCATTCTAGTATTTTAGCCGGCCCAATGTACTTTTTGGGCTCCCGTAAAGTCTTTAATTTTGGTTTAGCCGCGACTTTAATTTTGGTCCAATCGAATTTAAGCACCTTGTTTACTATTTTCCGGGGTCAACGGAGCAACTTGAATTGAGAGTGACTCGATTCAATCCATTAGTCTTAAAATTCAAATACCTTAATGATATAGGAAATACTTCCAAATATAATTTAAATCAATACATTACATAATTACATCATTTAAAAGTTAGAAATTTGAAACTCGATTCAATCCGACACGATGGAGTAGCCGTGAAGAAGGTGCATGAGGATAGAGTTGGCAGTCCTAATTTGGATGGAAAGGGTACAAAATGGAAAAAATGGATATACTTATATACTAGGTTAAAAATTGGTGGGTGAAATAATTGGTAAATGGTTGATGGCTTATGGGTCTAGTAAAATGGGTGTTAAGTTTAACGCATATCCGACTAGCAAACAATTTCCCGTCAACTGCCTCACCTATCATTCCTATCAACCATTTTTTCATGGATTTTCACCCATATAAATGGATCGGATTAAGCGGGAGAGGCGGTCACCTGCGGATAATGTCCAACCCTAGATACGACATTACTAAATGAATCAATGTTATATATAAAGGTGAAGATAGATGAGATTGCATAAAATACCTAACTTTCCTATATTGACAATTATAAACAAATCCTACTAACAAATACCAAATAGTGAATCTATACACATTAGTTAAAATGGATCCTAATCATATATTATCTGAAAATGATTTGAAAAGCTATATATCACTTCTCTAATAATAGCCCAACCGAAATTTGACAAAACATCTTTAGATTTTTTTAAATAAAAGGGGTAAATATATTAACCAAAGAGGTTACAAAAATGCTAGCAAGGCTAACTATATACAACTTGTTCTATCTCCAATCTCTCCAAATACCTCCTGGTATCCCTCATTTTCTTTTTCCACGTACCTTGCCTTGAGGCAATTTTGGATTAACTAATACACATTCCAATGCAATCTTCAACACATATTTTGTTGGCTAAACACTAGAGAGTTCCTATAGCCTTCCAAACATGGTAAATAACCACATAGTGGCAGTGGTTCCTGATGTTGTAGCTTAGGGAGTTCTTCCCTTTCAAAGTTGTCGTTTGCCCAATCCAGTCTTTTATGCTCTTGCTTCTCCTGCCCATCTGTGCCCACTAAAGGACACCCTTCAACACCTTTTCAGCGTAGCAACAATCAAACCAAAGATGAACGTATGTTTCAGGCAAGCCAACATCACAAAGGGAGCGGGAGTCGTTCATTACCATGCTCCAGCTCTTCAGCTTGTCTTTAGTGCTTGCACTACCATTGACAATTTTTCACACAACAAAAGAAACTCGTGGAGTATTCAACTTTAAATAGAGGTGGCTACTGGCTACATTTAACCCACCCATAAGGCAATAACATTCATCCACAGTTATTATTTCTAATTTTTATAGTTTAGTCTTCATGATTTCGTGTATCATGAATTTTTTATATGCAATTTGTATTTGTTTCAATTTTTTATTTATTCGGGTCATACAGGTTGGATCGACCCATTATCCAACTTCCTTATTAATTTACATACATCCGGATCAACTCATACCTATAAATTGGGTTACAAGTCAGGTCAGGTCTATCCGAAATTACGGTCATAAGATCACATATATCACTTGTTGAATTAAAAAGCGACCCTAACTTATGCATTCATGAACTATGCAATATATTCCAATTCCATGTAAAGATGTACGAAGATCATAGCTTGGAATTGGTAACCACGTGAAGCCATGGAGACAAAACCCCCGACCAACAGATTAATAATTAACTCCAACCGAGGAGCAAGTTGAGCTTAGCTAAGCTAGCTATATACTCGGTCAAAATTCAATCTCATGTCATGAATCATCACAAATAATTTTTTTTTGGTCGACAAATAATTACTAGTAGTATTCAATACCGATACATATTAGTTTGTCACTTAAAAACTCTTCCATGACGAATCCAAACAGAAAAACCCAACAAATGAAAAGTCAAAACAACCCCACCAACAAAAAAACGAAGATTGGAATTTATTTCATCTCATCATTGGGTAATTAGGGTTTCTTCCTATGCTTGCATGATGTGTTATTTAAACTAGGGTTTTTCTTAGCACAAGGGGGACCTCTGTGGAATGCCTTTTCTCCTACTAATACTTGTGGCCATGTCTTCATCCGACGTCGGAGATGCTTCCCTGCTATAGTAACGATTGTTCGTCAGCCTCCCACATACGTAGACTCCGGTTCTCTTCTTCCTCACAATCTCGTTGCACAATCTCATGTTGTTCTCGGACCCGGAAGACGAGCTCATCGGTTCATCATAATCGACAATGGTGGAATTCGGTGTCTCATTCGTTGTGATGTCGTCGTCCCCAATGTCTTGAGGGTATATAAAGTCGGGACCTAATTGTAGCGTCTTGCACACCCTTAAGTATGGCGTGAGGTCTCTATAATGTTTTAGCACATAATCCACCTATACATAAATAGAAATAGTAACATATGATTACAATCTAGAAGTCGGAATGTTGCCTCTCTTTCTATCAAAAAATTTAAAATGTACAAATGAGTTAAATGTAAGTTTTGTGCATGATCGTATATGTGAAAGCTAGTAATGGCACATGGACTTTGCTCAATTACGTACAGACATATATGTATACGAGAAAGTTGGCGTACATGTATGTGTAGTGTGATCGATCCTTGGAAATACAAACACGACATGAGATTTATGTAATTTTATATATATGTGCAAGCGTACGTATATAATCATAATTCAGAAACATAACATGATGGACCATAAGTATATGCTATAACGAAGAATTAAACAATAACCGAAATTAGGCAAAGACTGAGAGGTTTTGAGCAGTTCGATGGGTTAAACAAATGGCACCCAATAAACTTTGCAGGGGATCCAAAGTAATAATTGAATTGTTTAACCAGATTTGTTTATCATTATTTTGAAATAAAGCAATTTAATACTCTTTTAAAACAAGGATATATGACACTGGTATGTACTAAGCTTAAAAGGGCTTGATTTCCATCGACCAAAAAAGGGCTTGATTTCCAGATTTCTTTCCTTAAATGCTCAATTCCAACTAGGAAAATTCAGGCAAATGACTCATAATAATCGAGCTTGAAATTCTTCTATATATCTTTCAATTAATCAAGTGTCATTTTTTAGTTGAGGACATTATCCATAAGAGTCGAATAAATAACTTCTAGGCACTACCCTAAGAAATTTAGCCGTTTGACTAGATGCTCGAAAGTCATGAGTGGACGAAGTGTTTAGTTTTGGAAGAGGTAGGTAGAAAGAGCGAACGATATAACGCGGATGGAATGAATATGTGTATAGTACGTACCTTGCAGGCAAGGGAGCAATGAATATAAGGGTGTTGAAGGCTTCGGTCACAGGAAGTGCAATAGTTGGGAGCGCCTTTGAATTGCCGATTCTGAGGCCGCTTGTTGATGAAGATGACCTTGGCGCTGTTGATGGTGTAAGCCTGGACGTAGGAGCAGTCGAAGAGGTTCTCGATGTCCCCGAGACGGATTACCTCATGGTACACGTAGCGCCGGATCTGGAGCAGGCGGTGGCACCGGTGCACCGGGAAGCAGTGCGGGCACATGCTCACGCAGCAGTCCAGGCACAGCACGTTCTTTTCGTTCTTCTTCGCCGTCTCGTGCCATTCGCACCCTACGAAGAACTTTTGCTTGTACAACGCGTCCATCCATGCCGGCTTTTCGCAACCCTAGTTAACATTTTCATACATATATCATCATTCAATCACCTAATTCATACCCACAGTTCACAATTCTACAACTTATAGTAATAACTTACGAGCGAGCATATGCGTCGTAATTCTGTAAGAAATCGACCGAAAGAGAAGGAGAGAAGACGTACCATGATCGATCACCAACAGTCCAACACCAACAATCCAATAAGAGGCAACGATTTATATATGATGGATTGTAATGGGTTGATTTGAATGGGATAGTATGTACGTGCGCTTGGAAGTAGCAAGCTAGGTGGACTATAGTGATGGAGATTGTTAAGGGTGTGAGGAAGAGGGGAATTCAGTTCATCAGATGAGTATTTATGGGGGATGAAAAGGACTAGTATTACCATGGGAGGAAGGTGGATATATAATATATGGTGAGACAACATTGCATTAATTTTGAATTGAAATGGGGTGACGAAGGTTGTAGAGTGAGAACGTGGGCTCTGTTCCCCTCTGTCTCTCTTTCTTTGTCCTCATTTTTCTAAAGGAAACCGAAAGCCTTCTAAAAACACCCCTTCTTTTATCATTTCTCTCATAATTGTCCCTTTCTTTTAGAAAAACCTTTTCAATTTCCATGTAATTTTCCTAAACAGCCCTTACTATTTGTTTCATCAACTTCTAGGATTTAAACAAATCCAAATTGAAGGCCATAATTTATGTTTATCCCTAATGAATGCCATTAAGATCAATTAGAGTTGTGTATAAGACATTGGGGTGCGCTTTGTGGACTTCGTCTGGCTTGGGACCGGAGATACAGGAGGGTTTGTTTGGAGCTTGACTCACAGCTTGTGGTGCTTCTCCTTGGCAAACCTGTGGAGCGTTATCACCCCCTTTTTAGCCTGGTGGCGCAATGCCAGGGCTTCCTGCGAAGGAATTGGACTATCCAATTCCGGCATATTTATAGAGAGGCTAACTCTATGACAGACTTTTTAGCTTCCTTTGCTTTTTCTTATAATTTAGGTTTTCATGTATTGATTGACCTGTCGGAGGGTGTTTTACATTTATTGTCCTTAGATGTAAGGGGCCGAGTTATCCCCCGCACGATTACTACTTAGCTCTTTTTCGTTTCTTAATAAAAGGGTAAACCCCGGAGAGTTCCGTCTCTCCTTCGACCAGAAAAAATATTCTAGTTTCTTTTCAAACGTTTTAGATAAGACATATGACTAGCGCGCTATCATCTTTAGGGTATTATCAAGTAGCGAACTACATAGAAAAGATGGGCCTCCATATGAACAACGCAACCCTTCTCAATCAGTCAGCCATGATCCGGAAGACCTCAAGCTTTCCAGATGTCATAAGACGATCATGATCATTGAGTGAATTCTCATACTTCCTTTACTCTAGAAAACCATTAGAAGGGTTCAATAATATTTCTAACGACCAATTTGCTTTTATACTTAATTAAACGAAATTTCTGAGCTCAATTACAAGTATTAGAGAATTATGAGGCCTGAAACCAAGAGAGGGCCAAGAGAGACATTAGAGCATATGCAGCCAGACGTGGGTCCGGTTTTAAAACCGCCGGTTCCCGGTTCAAAATTTCATGGAACCGGAACCGATCCTTGGCCGGTTTTCCGGTTCCAGTTCACGTTCTGGGCCGATTCCGATTCCGGGCGGTTTCAAGGCCGGTTCAACCCGGTTTCGGTTCCGGTTCCGGAACAGCCTAAAAATTAAAAAAGTAAGATTTTATTTTTTATTTTAAAAAAAATGTTGTTAGATTTGGATAAATTTAAGAGAAATTTGCACTAAACCACCCGTGAAATAGGCGAATTTACACTTAACCACCCATTATACAAAAATTTGTTTTAAACCACCCAAAACTTCAATTCCGTTAACAAGTAGCAACCCACGAGCTTAATTGTTCCGTCAAATTTTCCGTTAATTCATGTACTTTGACAATTTTACTCTCAACTATTCATCATCTTCTTCTTCTATCTCGCCCGACCCGTTGAGCAGTGGCGGAGCCCGAGGTTTTTCGGAGGGGGTCACAAATAAATAATATATTATAATAAATTTTTAAATCAAAATAGTTATCAAAAATGGTCCCTCAAAATAAAATACAAGTATAAAATTTTAATCTATTTATATAGTATATGATCTAAATTAAACAATTAATTAAGCAATTCTATAAACAATAAATTATAAAATCCTATGATCTATTATACTAATAGTACTCTAATCTTCAAACCCTAGGTAATAAAGTCTAAAAATTGAATTTTGCAAACAATTAAACAAATCAGGGCTGGATTGAAAACAATTGAATTGAACAATTTGAATCCTGCATTGGCCAGATTAGGGCCGGATTAGGACTACAAACATCAATAGATCAAATTACAGAAACAATTTGGTTGGATTTGGCTAACTAAACAATTCAACAAACCATCAATTGACAGCAATTCAGCAAATATACGGATACATCAATTGGCCGGCCGGCCGGGAGTCTGGGATGAGCAGGCGGAGCAGCGGAGCCGCGGTGGCCGGTGGAGGCCAGGAGCGACGTCGGCGGTCGCCGCTGGGGCGTGCCGCGTGCGATTGGCGTGACTGCGTGAGGAGCGATTGGCGTGACTGCGTGAGAAACGATTAAGCGAAGGCTGACTGCGATATTTGGTTTTTATTTTATTTTTTCATAAACCAAAACGACGCCGTTTTGGGTGTTTTTAAAAAAAAACTCAAAACGACGTCGTTTTGAGTGTTTCTTTAAATTTAAAAAAAAGATTGTCTTCAACCTTCTTCTCCAGACTGGCGACGGACACAGTTTCGCCGGCCCTAATTTCCTCCGGCAGTCTTCTACCTCCGGTATACTAATCGATTCGCCGGCGGGTTGAGGGGTCACCGGACCCCCCAGGACCCCCCCCCCCCCGCTCCGCCCCTGCCGTTGAGCCTCTGCCACCGGTAGATTGCAGGCGGCGCGATCGACAGCGTAACCGGCTCATCGGCGTCCTCGTCGGCAGATTTGTTGCAGGCAGTGAACATGGAAACTCGCGGCCGGATCTTTGACGAGGTTTGCTGGGGGTACGGAATGTCTAGATGGTGGTAGTGGTGGAGAAGCTCTCGATCTTCGAAGAGATCGGAGGGCAGCGTCGGGTAGGACCGGGCGAGAGGTGTTGGCGAGCGGAGAGAGAGTGAGAGAGAGAGAGGGAGTCGGGCTGACGAGCGGGTGAGCCAGATCTGGATCCGGAAAGGGGTCGGGCGGGCGTTTGGCTGGAACCCAGATCTGGATCCAGGAAGGGGTCGGGCGGCATTTGGGCAGAGCGGCGAGAGGCAAGGGTGAGTGAGGGCGGGGCCGAGTGGGTCTCGGTGGTCGGTAGGAGCTGGGTCGCGTGTCCGGAAGTCGGGGCTTGGCCGAGCAAGAAGTCGGGGCTGGGCCGAGCCGGTGAGAGGGAGCAAGAGAGAAGGGCGAGAAGGTGGCTGGGGATGAGAGAGTGGGAAGGGCGTGATGACCGGCGTGGTTGCCTGGCCGGCGTTTGCAAATCCGGCGAAAGGATCTTGATCTGGGCAAAGAAAGGATAAGCAGAAGGAGGAAGGGTGAGCTGGCAGGGTAGAGTTGATTTTTCGAAGGCAAAATGGTCAATTCACGGGATTTAACAGATTTTTTGACAGAATAACGCTTTGGGTGGCTATTTGTTAACGGAATTAATGTTTTGGGTGGTTTAAAACAAATTTTTGTATAATGGGTAGTTAAGTGTAAATTCGCCTATTTAATGGGTGGTTTAGTGCAAATTTCTCTATATTTAATCTCTTTTGACTTATAAATTTGGTATTGATTATTATATATAACCATTTAGTGCTTGATTTGTATTTTTTTGATATGTTTGTTATAATTTATGTATATTTTTTTTGTTGAAAAGAGGAGAAACTGGCGGTTTGGGACGGTTTGGAACTGGCGGTTCCGAATTGACGGTTCGAACCGGATGGAACCGCCGGTTCCCCGGTTCCGAGGGAAGGGGAGCCGGAACCGTAACCGTCCTTGGAACCGAAACCCCCGGTCCGGTTCCGGTTCTGTACGGTTCCGGTTTTAACTCGGTTCCGAAACCTCCGATTCCCCGGTTCCGATGGAACCCGACCCAGGTCTATATGCAACCCTAAAACTCCTAGTTTCTTAAATCTCAAAAAGAAAAAGGAAACTAATCTTGTGTCAGAATAAATCAGGAAAATAAGAAACTTTGTGAACCCACATTTCTTGCAGGAGAAACTCAATCCGACGAAGTTTCTCTTATGCCTTTTTATCATAATTCCCCAATGGAGATATTTTTAGCTTTTTGAAAAACTAAAGTAGAAATTCATTGTTTGCCAAGTGTAGAAAACACATCTTAAAATGAATCTCATGGATGTGGGAAATAAAATTTTAGGCTTATGTTGAGGAAAGATAAAATTTAAAAAGTGATAAGAAACTTTGGGTAATTTCACTATTGCAAATGCTCTAAACGAGTGCAACACGAGGATGCTCTAAACGGGTGCAACACGAACACTTGCGCACCGGAGAGAGAGAAAGATGATGTCTCCCTTTTCTTGCTCTCTTGTTTTAATTGATTAGAGCATATATTTTACAGTATTTTACTGATGTTTTTCAAATATATTTTATTTAGCTTGAAAATTGATGGATCAATCACTTGAGTAGAGACTGATAGAAGATTTGATTTGCATTAACGAAGGCGTAAAGAAGGGAAGGGGATTAGATCCGTCAATGGAAGGTAGCAAAGACCACAACCGTTCACTTGGGAGTTGATTAATTTAAGAGCATTTAATTAATGTGCTCCTTTAACTGATGACATTGATAAATCTTAGTAGTAATTGATTATAGTATAAAATAAGAGCGGTGGGGTGGTTATATGCAATGTTTCAAGGGGAAAAGTTATACGCGTTAGGGTTTTAGTAGTCAAAATTTACAAATGAGTAAACATATATACAGTAATCTTCACCACTTTTGTGAAGCACCTTAGGTGTCCAGGATGAACAACTAATTTGATTTCTATTTGTCGACGTCAACCTAGTCTAAAGTACTTTTCACTCTTGATGGTGGAGAGAATTTTTTATTTTTTTTGATTGAGGAGCTACTAGCTCGAACAAGCCAAAATAAGGCCACCTATCTATTACAAGGATAGCCTAAATCATCACGACGGACGATCTTTAAAAAATCAAACAGCAAGGGTTGTTGACTCAACAAGCACCTTGACTGAGTTACAAATGAATTAGAAACGGAAAGAGACGAAGATGAAAGCTGGATGGCTGCATTAAGACTTTGAATGTTGAATGGTCTTCTTGCAAGGAAATCAGCAGCAGCGTTCGATTCCCTGAAACAATGATAAAATAACACACAGGGGATATTTGCAATTGTATTTCTAATATCAGTTATAATTGAATGTATTTCCCAAGGGACTTTCCATTGACGTTTTAATGAATTAATGACAGTTAGGTTATCTCCTCCAATGATTAAGTTGTGTATGTTTGAGCAGTCAATATTTCTAAGGGCGTATAGGAGAGCAGATGCTTCAGCCTGGACTATTGACATAGGTGGTAGTTGTTGGCGACCAAGGGACTGAATGATCCCATTATATTTTCGTAAGATGAAGCCAACGTGAGTAGTACCGTTGTTTAATCTGGACGCATCAAAATTTAGTTTAGACCATTGATAGGGTGGTTTCTTCCAAATGGAGCTATTTTTCCTTTTGGATGTGCCGCTATAAATTTTCCTAACTGGGTTGTTTATACTCTCCCATTCAAGCGCACCCGAAAAGGCCAGTTGAAAAGGCAATTTTTTGGGGTTGATCCTTGCTGGGTCAAAGATTTTCGCATTCCTATGGGCCCAAAGGAACCACCAGAGGAAGCAGAGTTGGTTATTAAATTTTTTATTTGCTAAGGTATTTTTAATATTATTGTGGAATGTGTCACACTACACCATTCAGACGATTTGGCGTCCACAATTTAGCGTCCACATTATATGGTCGCCAAATAGCGACCAAGTGGTCGCCAAATACCATATAGAGATTTGGCGACCAAGTGGTCGCTACTTTTTCCGTCCAAGTGGTCGCCAAATACACTATAGAGATTTGGCGGCCAAGTGGTCACTAGTTTTTGCGTCCAATTGGTCGCCAAATACAATGTAGAGATTTAGCGGCCAAGTGGTCGCTAGTTTTTGCGTCCAAGTGGTCGCCAAATACAATATAGAGATTTGGCGGCCAAGTAGTATCTAGTTTTTGCGTCCAAGTGGTGGCCAAATACAATGTAGAGATTCAACAAGCAAATCTTGTAGCCTTTTATTGCTAAAAGCTAGATTTAAGGTTGAGGATTGATTCAAAACCGGAATTTCGGGAATTTGGTGATGGTTCAATTTTTGATAAATATAAGATTTTCTTTGAAAAATTGAACCGAACCAAAAGCCTAAAATTTCTTGAACCGAACTCCGTCAGTTTCAATTCGGTCAATTTTTCCGGTTTTAATCTAACTGTGCTCAATCCTAACTAGATTAGGCAAAATAAAATTACTCCTACCATTATACTAGTACAGTGACCAAAAATCAAATTCCCACTTTCCATAATTTTTCGCACGTAATTTTAAGGAGGGCGACCATATGGACGCCAATTTGAGTTCCGACAATTTTAAGGAGGGCGACCATTTGGCGTCCATATAGTCGCCTTATGTGTTTATTGTTATTTAGCTTTTTTCGCATTTAGGGTTTAGCTTTCAATTGCTTCGATTTCCTTCACAAGTTGTACCGATCCCATTCCCACAGTTCCACGCTCTGTCGTTCGCCCTCCGTTGCTTTCGTTAGCCCTCACTGTCTGTCGTTCGCCCTCCACTGCCCCGCCAACGCCTCTGCCCCGCCACCGTCACCACCCCGCAGCCTCCGCCTCCTCCACGCAACCGCGCGCTTCCGACTCCGCCACATTCTGTCGCAATAACCACCGCACGCGACCACCTCTTCCACGAAACCGCATCCGCATCCGCCCTTCTCAGTTCTCTTCTTCCCATCGGTATCCTCTTTCTCCTCCGACCACCTTCCTCTTTGTCTATTCATCGACTGCTGAAGCCTGAATTTTGTTGAAGTCAAGGCGAAAACACTACATTAGTTTGTACTTGCGAATCAGGTTTTAGCTAGGGTTTTTAGAGGCCCTCGATTGGTTGTCAATAGTGGAAAGAGGGCTGAAATCCAACGATGAATCCATTGACTTTGGTGAAGCGAATTCAGAAATTGAACTCGAGAGAAGCCGATTTGGGCATCTCTGAGGCTGCTTCTTGGCACGCCAAGTACAAGGACTCCGCCTATGCTTTCGTAGGCGGCTTACCGTAGGATCTCATCGAAGGCGATCTCCTCGCCATCTTCGCTCAGTGAGTCCCTCTCTTTCCCTATTTGTTCTGTTCTTTCTTATATTCGTAGAACCCTAGTATCTGGTCACAACATTTATGTGGTGAATTTATAGCTGACTTTTTTATTGGAAGCTTACATATAAGCAAAATTGCATGTTCATGTGTTATTGTGGTGAATTCATACAGACACTTACTATTTTTCTAGACAGTTTGGTCACATCATGGGGTGTTATTCTTATCTCTGTGACTATGATTCTCTTGTTTGGAGAGGTGAGATTTTAAATCACTTTGAAAACTCTATATTGATCATTCATTCCGGTTCTTGAATTGAGTCGTTTCGTTCTTCGCGTTTGGCCAGATCATTCCACAGGCAGTTTGCTCAAGGTATGGTCTTGTAATAGGTGCAACAGTGGCTCCTCTTGTACAACTCGCAAATCAACTTGCAAATCTCCCACATCTGACTTCCTTTAACATTACTAGAACCAACCAGCTGAGCTTGAGAAGAAGAAGCACAAGCTGAAGACTCGCCAATATCCCTCATCTGTCCTTTAGCCGACTGTCGGGTTCTTCAGAACGATATCGATTTGCTGAACCCACCGGCTGAGCTTGAGAAGAAGAAGCACAAGCTTAAGCGCCTCGTTCAGTCACCGAACTCCTTCTTCATGGTTAATTGGCTTTCCTTTTCATCTCAATTTCATATTTTGATTTGGAATTTATTGTTCTCTGATTGTGATTTGTTTTTTTTTGTGTGTTCATCGTTGTTTTTAGGATGTCAAATGCCAAGGATGCTTCAACATGTGAGTCACTTGTGTTCTCGTTTTTGTTCTGTTTTGTTTCATACATATGCTCTTTTATCTTGGTTGTTGTGAGTGCTTGTATATTAGTTTATGGATGTTTATGTGTTTGTGGAAAGTTTTCTTCTTATAGCCTATTATGAGTAGAATGATATGGTTTTCTGGGATTTTTTTGTGGCTAGCATAAACAATGATGAGTTGATATAAAGTCTAGCAAATTTATATAATCTTAGTGCTTGAGTTGAACATTTGAAACTAGGATATGAGGGTTTTATGTTGGAGTAAAGATTAAGGCCTTGAATCTGTTGATAAGTTTGGATCTACAATGCTCTAGTTATGGTTTGATTTAATATACGCAGATCACGTTTCTTGCAAGAATGAAATATGGTTTGGATCTACAATCTTCGTTTTGCACTGTTGTCCTTGTTGGTCCACTCCCAAACATACTCAATTACACTGTTTTGATCTAATGTCTTTAATCTCCAGTTTTGTGAATTACAATCCAGCCTTGCTAGCAAGTTATACTCCGAGAAGTTTAAGCCAGTCAAGCCAAAGTTCAAGCCATTCAAGCTTAGTAGATTAAAACTTTTCAACGTTGTATGGATCAATACATGGCAAATCAGAAACCGTCGTCTTGTACTGCTTCATACTATTGTATTAATATTTTATCCACATTAATTATGTAATTATATATTGAATTTCAATTAAAATAATTAAAAATCATATCATTATAAATTCACGTTTTATTTTTTAATTTTCAATAAAATGTTGTATATAAATTCATGATTATATATATAAAAATAAAATGTACAATAATCTGTAAAGAATACGTATTTGGCGTCCAAGTGGTCGCCAAATACATCTACCGTATTTGGCGTCCAAGTGGTCGCCGCATACGTAAGTTGTATTTGGCGACCAAGTGGACGCCAAATTCGCGTCCAAATGGACGCCAAAATAGGTTGTGTATTCGGCGACCAAGTGGTCGCTAAATGCGCGTCCAAATGGACGCCAAAATTGGCTGTGTATTTGGCGACCAAGTGGACGCTAAAATTACGTCTAAATGAACGCTACGGCCTAACTCCGTATTTAGCGACCAGGTGGTCGCCAGAATTGTGGTCGCTACATTTCGCGACCAAGTGGTCGCTAAATTGCATTAGCGACCGAGCTTTTAGCGACCGCATTTTGCGTCCAAGATTTGGTCGCTAAATGCGTATTGCGTCCAGATTAAGTGATTTTGCGACCACTATAATGGTCGCCAAATCATTTTTTTTTGTAGTGTCATTTGTGGCAATGGTAAATTTATGATTTAGTAGATTACCTAATTTTGCGATCATGTTTTTGGTAAAGGGACACTCGAAGAATAGATGGTTAAGATTTTCATCTTGTAGCTCACAGAGAGAGCAAAGATCTGGAACAGAGTTATGAAATCTGTTAATCCGGTCTGTGGTAGGAAGACAATCCGAAGTTGCCTTCCAGAGAAAATTCTTAACTTTGGGAGGGAGATTTGTTTTCCAAATCCAAGAACAACCATCATTATGAGCCATCGTGTTGTTGTTTATTATCGTAGTTGCCGATTGAACAGAAAATTCCCCGTCAGAAGACGGAAGCCAAATTAGTCTGTCGGTCTGATTTGTAAATGGTATTCTAATTGTGGCAATGATATCAACAATCTGTAGTGGTAACAATTGTAAGAGGGACGCAACATTCCAAGAGCGATCGGGTAGGATGAAGTTTGCAACTCTAAGATTAGGGTCGGCTGAGTCAAGAAAAGGCAATAGGTGAATATCTAGAACCCAAGGGTCCTTCCAGAAGTTAATAGAAGAACCGTTTCCAACACACCACCTAAGACCTTTGGAGAAAGAATCTCTAATATTGAGAAGACGACCAAACTGCCAAGAACAATTTGTCTTTTGGTAATCGAAGATTGAGTCTGTTTTTAAGTATTTTTCCGTAATAACTTTCACCCACACATTGGAGGGTTGAGTTACTAATTTCCACAGAAGCTTCATCTGAAGTGAGAGGTTGATGTTTTCAGCCGAACGGAGTCCTAAACCCCCTTCATGCTTCGGTGAACAAATCTTATCCCAGCTGAGAAGCGGATGGTGATTAGGGATAAATTTGTTCCAAAAAAAAGCTTTACAGACACTATCAATTTGTTTATGAATACCCTGAGGTAACATGAAACTCTGCATAAGATAGTTAACTTTACTTAAGAGACAAGACTGGATGAGAACCACCCGCCCTGCCTGCGAAATGGAATTTGCTTTCCAATGAGATAATTGTTTTTTAAGGTTAGAGATAGTATCATTGAACATAGAGTTTTGAACTCGTCCTTTGAGAATCGGGATCCCAAGATATTTTTCCATCGAAGTTGTAACTTGTATATTAATAATACCAGCCAAAGCAGTCGAAGTAGTTTGAGAGATATTTGATGGTGGAGAGAATTTTGATTGACTAAGACTATGAACCAATTTGGAGAAAGAAGTAGCATGAGATATGAAACATAAAATCTGTAGATAGAGAGACTAATATAATAATGGCGATTTACTCGTACTAAATCACTATTATACAAAGAATTAAAACTAACCAAAAACCGTAGTCAGCAAGTAGGAGTCGATTCCACATGGAAACAGATGATTTTTCGTAATAAAATTTTGTGTCAAACTCAAGTAAAAAATGTTTTCTTCCCGTGATTGAACAAAGGTTTTTTTTTTTTGATTGAAGTGACTTCCTAAGCATGCAAAACTAACAATTTAAGGTTTTGAGTAGTACTATTTGGGAAACAACTTAGCCAAACAAATATTCACAATCGCTTGATAAGTTGATCATTGGTTTCACTTCAATATCTCATGCAATGGAAATTCCAGTTCATTTTATAATTATAATTAATAGAACAACTAGATATTATTAACCCTAACTAATTAAACAATCATGAAACTATCAAGATTCAGTTTGATAGAAACATTCAAGAACGTGAATATAATTGGATACAAAACTAAGATAAATCAACTGGCTTTTATCCTAGATTGCAAATCAATTTTCTTCTGGATAAAACTAATACAACCAGATATTAACACGATGTAGTTGCCGCTTATGAAATAGAGTTGCTCAACCAGAATCACTCTAAATATAACAATAACCTAATAACAACAAGTCCTCGATGATCGGGCTAGAAATCATTGAAATAAGTTAATTGCAAGTCAATCAATAGAATAGATAAGGAATTAAAAATCTCACAACTTAATCAAAACGAATACTTCAATCGTGAGTCTAAATAAGAGGGCTTAGTTCTACATAGAATTATCCAATAAGAAAAAATTATCCAAAACTCAAACTCAAACTCAAACTAGGTCTAATAACAAAGTCTAATCATCCTTAGATACTAGAGAGGAAATAGGTCAAAACTATGAACAAGTCTAACATAAAACTGTTAATGAAAACGCAACGTTTTAGACAATCAGCCCAGATACTTGCAACGGTTGTCGCTGGTCAATACTTGAGAACTATTCTTCTCTTCAACTCCAAAACTCTCCTAAGAGTATGTCCTCGGCGCTTCCTCTTCAATACTTTAAAACTCCACTAGAGAGGGCTAAAACATCACTAAATATATGCTAAAACTTTGTCTATATATACAACATAATTTTGCATATTAGAGAGCAAAGCAAATCGGCACTATAATAAAATCGGCAAAAAATCGAACACGTATGAAAAGTTCCAAAACAACCATGTCTATTGTCTTTGAACCACCTACCTAGAAACACAACTCCAACCTGCTTAATGCCCATATCAACGCATTCACAAGATTTAGTCATTCATTTTTAGTGATATAAATTTTTTACTTTCATCATACCAATACAACATAAAAAATCGAATATAATCCATTTACTTTCGTGGAATCTCATTTCCTGGGATTTATAATGGGTCTCTCTCTCTCTGGAATTTAGGTAATTTATAGAAATTTCTAGCACATAGAATAATTTAAAAAATGTTTTAAAACAAAGTAGATTTTATGAAATTTCCCATGAATTTGAGCTGATTAACCTAAATAATGAAGTCTAATTACGTACCAGTTAAGAGGAGAGATAGACCCAACGGTCAAGCCTAAAATACAAGTCATAAGGTTTAATCCCAAAATCAATTGATAAACGGAGTAACTCATATAATTCTATGTTATTACTTATTTTTCTCATAACTTTTCACGTCTGATTCACAATTGAAGTCCAACAATCTACCCCTCACCTGTGAATATCTCACAACTGAGAATGATAAACCCTCCCGGTCTCTAAAGTGAATCATTTGTTCTGATACCTCTTAGGAGGGGGATAGACTAAATTATGTACCAAACCAAACATACAAGCTCGTGATGTTCCATTTTAAGTAAAACCGATTGACAATGTAAATAGTATTCCATATATACTTTTATGTGGCTTATTTTTTGTCCTAGCGTTTCATGTGGATTCATAATTAAACCCCAATAATACATAATGCATTATAATGCAATCATTAGTCCATATTTAAATTTTCTACAAAAAAAAGTCCATATTTAAAATAGGGTATCTTGGACCCTTGGTAGGCCGTAGGCGATGCCTACCCTCGAGAATAGATGTCTTCGAGTTTGGAGATAAGAAGTGCCGGTGAAATTAAATTTTAGTTTTTGACGTACATTACTCAACTCACTATAGCCTTATTTAATTAGATGCACGATCGAGGATTTTAGGCACTATCTAATTACAGCCTAGCTCTTTTTTTTTTTTGGTCAAAACAGCCTAGCTATTTATACATATTAGGGAGTATACAATTTGCATATCCTCGATCTTATTTAACGAATTTGGTAGCATTCTCTTGCAGTGTCTAGCTAGCTAGGTCAAGATATTTCTCACCGCCCTCAAAACCTTTTTAAATTGTCCAAAACATTCAAAGTCACATTACCAGTCAAACCTCTAACGGCCACACATTTAGAATAACATAATATCTAATGCTATCCTTAGATACTGTTTTTAAATTTATATGGATAGGAAGATATTATCGTATGGATAATTGATCACATGATTGGCTAATTAAGAATGATAATTGAGCTCTCAAAAAAAAAATGATAATTGATGTCGTTGTTTTTCAATCCACGCCACCTGCTAGGATCTCAAAAGGGAGGTGAATTTGCATGGAACAAATTGAACGATATACTGCACAAGCTATTATCATATGTGTAGGCGGGCATGATTCCACATCAATTAGTTAGCCTTTATTTTTCTCTATCTTATTTATTATGTCTATCTTATTTATTATGCTTTATCCTTTATTAGGGTAGTTACTCTAGTTAGGATAATATTTATGGAGGATGATCTTATCTTCGTTTGGGATAAGATATTGGTTGACTTGGGGAGCAAGCTACCTGCCTTAACCCTAGATAGGCCTGATCGGCCCATAGGGAGGCGCGCCCCCTCCCCTTCCTCTATAAATACACATGTTCGCTCATGTGCCTGGTAAGTTCTAAGCTATCGCTCTGCCTGACGCCTTTAATCGACAGTGCCCTTATTGACTTAAGCATCGGAGGTGGATTAGGGGTCGCTCGCCCCTAGGTCCATTATTTTGCAGGTCATTGAAGGGAAAGAGGCTTGTAGAGTGGAAGAACATTGAAGATCATTGAAGAAGGAGCAGAAACTTGTACACGATATATTTTGTGTACTAACAATATGTAAGGAAGGTGAAGTCATTATATATCTATTTGTTTAAGCTTTTTTGAGTTCAAAACCTCTCGACCTTACACGTAATCTCTTATAGGACTCCGACTTAAAATGAGAATTGTTTGAATCAATTTTCTAAGACCATGAATATTAGTGAACCCCTTAATTTCCATGAACCCATTTTTATTATTTCTCTCTCATCCACATCATTCTATCATTCTCCAATTTCAATTTTACTATTCATTTAAATATCAATGAACCTCATGAGTCATGAACCCCATTTCTCATTTTTCCAATTCCAACAATCATTTATTTTTATATACACAATGACTGTTACTTCATTAATTTATTAATTCAAAATACTTCTTTACATAATTGTGCATGCATATTTAAATTACAATTCGACTAGCTTTACTAATATAGGGTTTGTAAATTATCATACATAAAATTAATTTGGTTTACATACATATATTAACCCAAAAAACTATTTATAATTACAAATAAATAAAATATATGCAAAATTTATGAAAATTAAGTTATATAAAAAATTAATTTTGTGTAATCTTTTTAAGTTAACAGAATGAGTTAATTAAAAAAGCGTTTAAATGTGTTTTTGTTTACTCTAGTCTAACCCCAAATATTAATTTGATTTTAAAGCAATCGAAACATATATAAAATTTATCTCTATAGATAGCTAAAAAAATATGAATTCTGGTATATATTTTTACTTAATTTTATTAAGTTAAATTTTACCAAAATAACTAATTATATATTAGGATAATAAATAAAACTAGAAGGAAGATAATATGTGGTGGGGCCCATTTGAATCCCATGATATTGGGATTGAAATGTGAAACTCTTTCAAGGATATCATGTTATTTCTCTTTGCTTTTTGGGTTGAAACTTGAAACTCTACATGATCCCCTCATAATACCCTCATTATTCATGCTCTAAGGAGGTCGCACCAAATGAAACAAAATATTCAAGAAAAACAAAAAAGAACGTAATCATGAACTAAATAATAAAATCATGTGATTCCTAGATTCTAGAGCCATGGACTTTCTCTTGTACCCTTGGACAAACTCTTCTTCTCCCTCCCATGCACCTTGACATACAACCTCCTTCATTGGGCGAACACACTCTTGAGTATTGAGTGATGGGAGGGATGCTGCTAAAGCATTATTGGTTCCAATATTGTCAGCCTTCATAGAAAATGCTTTAAGAAAGCGAGTGCAATATCTACAAATTTTGTAGCGATGATTGAACCAACAAACTTGTAGCTAGGCATAAAGAGAGCAAATAAGGGATGATGGATGAAAGTTCAACTAACAACTAGCAAAAAAAAGTAACAAGCAACTAGATGATGCCAATTAAATGAGGGAAAGACAGTCCTAGAGTTAAGGTACTAACCCCAATGAACCTAGGCAAACAATGAAATCAAATATGATTTTGATTAAACTTTGGCTTGGAGGCAATTATCTAATCTCTTTGTCTAATCCTTATGGGAAAAAACAAATGTGTCTAGAATACAGTATATCATACACTCTCGTGGCTTGAAAACTCAAGACAAGGCCCTTTGGGCGCTATAGGGCTTAGGGTCGGTTCAAACCCCCATCCATCGTCGTGACTTGAGTGCTCAATCCAACTCAAAGCCTCTGTCGGTAATTGTTCCTCTAAAGAAGATTCCAATCAATTCTCATTTCGAGGAATTCTCAAGCAATCAATCCTAGTTTTCTAGTGAGGGAGAAGGTCTCTCAACACAATTCCCACACCTAGCTTCCTATCAACAATCTAACCTCTTAGTCTCAATCATCAAATCCATAATCGATTTGGCATTAAACACATAGGATTGAAACAAACCTCAATCTAATCTCTACTCATGCAAGCAATTCAAATTCTACCTAGAACTCATTGGGTTTTCCCCAAACCCTCGGATTTGGCTATCTATAAGAATAAACATGAAAAACAAAAAAAATGGAGAAGAAGAAAAGAGGAAATCCATACCAAGCTTCAATCCATAGATAGAAAAGGCAAGAATCTCAATCATCTTCTCCAACTCTTCACAAACCAAAGAGCACTTTTTAGGGAAGAACAAAGGTGCCCCAAATGGGGGAAAAGTTCTCTTCCAAGAGGAAGAAGGGGTATTTATACACCCTAAAAAGAAAGGG
Source organism: Polygonum aviculare (assembly GCA_934048045.1). Taxonomy (NCBI): domain Eukaryota; kingdom Viridiplantae; phylum Streptophyta; class Magnoliopsida; order Caryophyllales; family Polygonaceae; genus Polygonum; species Polygonum aviculare. The sequence goes on from OW204031.1 coordinate 19,876,806, forward strand.
ATCAAAAAGAGGTAAATAGGGGCGCCGTTGCGCTACCCGGCCCGATACCTGGCCGGGTAGTGCACTGGAGTGAAGATGAGATGCGTAGGCTGAAAACAGGGGTTACCTGGGCCAGTACCCGGGCGGGTACCCAGCCGGGTAACAGCCTGTTACGTTGGATGGCTCTCGGTTTGGCATGGGAGGCAACCCGGGCGGCCGGGGCGGGTACCTGGTCCATGACCAGGCCGGGTATTCCCCCGGAGGCCTCTCTTGCTCTTCTTCTCGGCTCTTGTCTTGCTCTCTTGGCTCGGCTTTTGATTTGCTCCTTTTGGCGTCTCTTCGGACTTCTCCTTGACTCCGTCTTGAAACTTCATGATGGCTCCTTGAGTCCTCTTGATCTCCATCACTCCATTCTTATCTATTTTATCTTGAAAAACACATAACAAGACGTAGAGTCCAAACCACAAGACTAAGCCAAAAACAACTAATATTTTAGCCTAAAATAGAAAAAAAACAAACCAAGATATAATCAAACATGATCCAAAATACATCCTAGGCATGCACTAAATACAAGTCATCACCATTCACTTTTAATACTTTACAGTACAGAGTTAGGTTCCGGTGAGGACTACTCTTATGGTAAGGACAACCCCTTACGGTAAGGAGTAACCTCATACATTGGATTTACCTCCTTACCTTATAATGGATGATCCATATTATTTTAATTTTTGTATTTTTCAAAAAATCAAAAAAAAATTAATTTTTTAATTATTTTTGATTAATTTTCATTTTCGAAAAAATCGAATAATATAAAAATTGAACTTACTTAAATAAAAATTGAACTAACACTAAGAAAAATTGAACTTATTGTACAAAAAATTGAACCCGTACAAAACTACAAATTACAAAATTGAACTTCTAGTACATGTAATTGAACTTTTAACATAATAAATTGAACACTTTTGTTGTAAAAATTGAGCTACCACATTTCAGGGTTATAATCATTGTATTTGTGAAGAAAGGTATTTTTTTATTTTTTATTTATGTATTAAAGAAAAAATATTTTTGAATTAATAAATTATTAAACTAAAACAAATTTATTTTTGTGAAAATTGAATTATACAAAAAATGAACTCAAAAGATATAAAAGTTGAACTCATAGAATAAAAAATTGAACTAATAGTTAAAAAAATATATCTTTTTCGTTTAAAAAAAAAACTCTATCCTGAAGATATTTTTTTTTAAAAAAAAATTTGGACCGTTCATTATATAATAAGGAGGTAAATCTAATGAATGAGATCACTCCTTACCATAAAGGGTAGTCGTTACCATAAGAATAGTCCTCACTTGAACCAAAACCTTACGGTACATTCTTATATATTTGCGGCATATTTGCTCATAATTAACTTTTATTCCGATCCACACTCGCATTCTCCACCCTAAAACTTTGTTCCTCATGTTTTTAGAACTTCCCTACATTGTAAGTTATACAAACAGTCAAGTTAATGATCGTCGCCCACGAAAGAAGGTTTTTGTTCTACATATCTTCAAATTTAATTTTCTGAAGTGCAAACTTGAAGACAATGTACGAGGAAACCCCGGTTCCTAGGAGGCACCTAGGCAATATATGTCATTGCCAACTGTAACTATTTCTATATATGAAAAGTTTTTTTTTTTTTTGCCTTTTGCTGATTATAATGCGGCCTTGTTCCTTGAAATTTGACAAACAGAACACACTTCAAACAATGATTATTTATTTGTAATTTTGAAACACAGTTCATGTCATAAACGTACAAATACAACTGATTGATTAATCAATTAATCGCCCACTTTGAAAGTATATATTATGAGACAAATAAACATAAAATGTACGTTCACAAAATCAGGCTCACGTTCAAGATCAGAAACCAAACTATTTTGATTAGTGTGCATATATATATTATAATGCAGCACTGCTTGTTAACTGTATGATTATACTTTGATCATTGCATCCCTTCTATACATCTCGATCTCGTTCACATAAACCAAAACATTCGGGGTTAAGCATCTAATTTTGGCTTTAAAATAAAATAAAAACCATCACTGCTCTATAGATCATAATTAGAGATATATCATATATGATGATGATGATGATGATGATGATGATTTGGATGAAGTTAGTATATGAACTCCCAACGCACTTTTGTCGCTCACCATTCTCTTATGGGAAAAGCGGACACTTGGTCAATTTGAAGATAAACAAATAACATATAGGACAACAATTCGAATATATAAATTCACCAGTAAATGACTTAGTGAAGTTGATTCAAGTAGATTGGGCCGCTACTAATAGATCAGAAAAAGTATATGCATCTACTAGATAATCCGAGAAGGCGTCTGTTTAATTAGCGGAGAAGTGTAAAACCTCATGGGAATACCGGAATACATCCAGTGTTCCACCAATAAGGGTCTTCTACATCACTCTATACGCTAAGAGCTCCATTTTATTAGTTACACCATATGTTTACCGTAAAAAATAATTTCAAAATTATACTTATATTGTAAATGATTACTGTTATTATATAACTTCATAACTTTCTGGTATAAAATTCTAATCAGTATTTTTGAAAGCTAAAAATATTATTATTTTGTTAATTTAATATAAAGTAAAACCTTAAAATCAATTTTCAATAGAAACAAATGTGTAAATATATGAGATTCATCATTTAGAATACAAATATAATTTTTTTTGAAAAACTTAATATTAATTTCGATTTTTCTATAATGTGCCCTAAGGGCACACTATAAGAGTCCAATAATGGAAAGAATTTGTAAATTTTAAATTTTTTTTGTGACGGGTTCATTATTTTCTTTTTAGGGGTTTTAGTTTCTGTTTTTGGTATGCTTATTATGTGCCCTTAGGGCACACAATAGAAAAACCGTATTAATTTATAGTATAAATATTAAAGTAGAGTACCGATCGAGGTCACATAGAAATAGAATGGTGTAGAAGTTAGATCCTGATTGGGTTCCCCCATCGACCCTCACGGATGTTGTTTCCCTGGATTTCAATCTTAAAACGGTTTACAATCATCATTTCCTCGAATGCTTAGTCGGTAGTCTCAAACTCTTTACGGTGGGATATATGGATTTTTCTACTATGTGTCCTAGGGGCACACTATAAGAGGTTAATACTTAATAGTGGAAAGAATTTATCGAGTTAGAATTTTTTTAAAACTTTTTTGTGATGAGTTCACTATTTCCTTTTTAAAGTTTTAGTTTCTGTTTTTTGTATGATTATCTATCTTATAATGTGCCCTTAGAACACACAATAAAAAAACCAGGGATATATTTAATCAACCAAAAGTCTAGATATTTAAATTAAAATATTTGTATGTTTGTAACCCTAGTATTTGTAGCACCATAGTATAAGTTTTCCGTGGGTGTAATTCAGGTGAGAATGGATCTCTAAAAGTGAAATAAGAAGGAAACTCATACATTTAGTTATACTCGTGGGAATTACATGACGCGCATAGTTTTTTTTACTTGGAGTGTAAGTTTCGGGACATGACTGTGTAACCTCATGACTTTGTCTTTTCATAAATAATGGTTGTGTATTATAATATTAAAGATTATGCATACATTTTCACCAATTGTATATTATATTACATGTGAAAAAGTCATACACAATTAGATATAGACATATACAGTCATATTAAGCGCACATGTACATTCATGGTAAGTGAAAATACACACTTATGTTATTTGAGAAAAGCACAGTCAATCGTCACTTACACACTTATATGAAAAAAAAATCATGCTCAATAAGATAAAAGAACATGTATAAGCATTGTATTTGCACGCGCATTCTCAACCTTTGATATTGTGTGATCAAACAAATGACGTTGATCCTCATTTCTCTAGCTCATCAAATATCATTTTCGCATGAACCATCCTCATGTTACGGAGTAACCAATACATATATGGTTGAATCCAAATTCCCATTTAGTACTAATATCTTATACTCCCTTTGATCATCATTATAAGTCATTTTAGCCTACTTCATGATCTAACTTATAGGTCATTCAAGATTTTTTAAAGTTTATTTATTTATTATTGCCATTTTTCAGTATTTTTAGATTAATGTTGAAACCCATTTTTGAAAACGTGGAGTCAAAATACTAGATAAAAGTACATGCATGTGTAGTATCTTCTTCCAAAACACAGTAATTATTGTATTGTAGAAAGAAAAAGGGAGGTAATTGGATGGATTAGAGGGTTATTTATTCTTTTCTTAATTTGCATGTAATCGCCAAAACGACTTATATATTTGATAGGAAAGGATACAAATTAAGACTAAAAACTTTTTGCACCGGTAAATTACTTAATCAAGTAGGAAACGTAATTAGAGGTTTAAAATAAAACGCCCCTATGAAGAAGGTAAAGGGAATTGATTAACGTCAAGAAAAAGTGTGCGGTGTGTTGTGTAGACAAAGTGAAAAACAAAAAGGCTCACAAAAGGCCCTGTTTAATTAGTTACTAAGCAAACGAAGAAGGTAGCATACTGAATGAGGTAGGGGATCGGATGAGGCCATTGGAGATGGAATCAGGATGGGCAAGTGGCCAACGTGACATCAAAAGCACAAATTATATATAACCTCTAAAGTCTAATCTATTCTCTATATATTGTATTATGACTGTTAGTATTGTATGTTTGTATGTATCAAGTGTATATGAATGAAGCCTCACGTGCAAGAGATGCATTGCGTCCTGACTTTTTTTTTTGAGATTTTCAATTTCATGCATGACATTTGTACTTCATATACTTATACTAATCGCCTTACCCTTACACATAGTAATACATAGTAATTAATTAATATTTTTTCTTTAATTTGCATAGACTAGTTCATTAGCTAGACTGATGGGGGTTACCTCTTTCATTCATAAAATATTAAGGGATTAATAAAGAGATTATTGAATTTGTTGGGTTGTGTTTTCTCAGTGTGTCAGCACGCTGGGTCAACGATCAAAGATTCGGGAGTTATATACGACACCAAACAGCCACATCAGGTGCACACTTAGGATCATTATAGTGATTATATATATGATGATATTCATTCAATTCATCCGTGGTCACGATGAGATTTTTTTTGGCCCAAAAAAAATATCTCATTGTGATAATTTCGACCAAAAAATCTCATCATACGTGATAATCTGACCACGGATGAATTGAATGAATATCGTCATATAAATTATCATGATGAGATTGAACTAGATGATGTAAACAGTACCCCGTATTGTATAGATCTCCAGCAACATGAAGCTAATTAAAAACTATCAGAAAAAGAGCTAATCAATTAATTGATTAATCTTTCTCCTTACATTAGTTATTTCCTAAATTGGGGTACGTGGATAAAATAAAAAGAGGAAGGCGGTGAATGTGATACTCCATAGAGAAGAAACAGGAAACAGAAGGAATCAGCGGGTAAGGCGCACGAGCGGGATCTCTCTTTCCCTGAATTCTGATCACTCTGAAACCTCCACTTTGCCCTCTATTTATTTATTTCAATAAGTTTATCCCCTAGCTTAGCTTAGCTTAGCTACTAGCTAGGTCTTTAGTTAGGTGTTTTTACCAGAACATGGAGGTTAAATTATACACAGTGATCCCACATGGCGCATGTTTGTGTTTGCTAGCTTACATGCTCCCTTGGTTATGTACGTTTTATTCAATGATCTCACGTGATACGGCCTTTTTTTTACCTACATTGTGTCATCACACACGCCACCTGTACTAGTGTTAATTAAATATATTACTCTACTAACTGAAGTATTAATAAAACTTGATAGCATTAATAAAACTAATCTAGTTCTTCACAGTACATGCATGAAGTATCTACAGAATCTACCTTTGGTGGGAGATCTTGCGTGTATAACCCACCTCAATATATAAGGACTACGAAACCGACAAACTAACATGCATGTGTCGATCAACTCAACCTAATGAAAAGAGAAATGTTGAGACTAGGTTTTCAAGCAAGTGAAGGAACCAAGGCAACCCCTCACAACCTAGTCGTCTCTCACCATATCTCTTACCATTACGTCACCCAATGTGGGGCATTTAGGGCAAGAATATTGGGAGTTCAACATGGGGTTCAACCAAGAGTTCAAGGCCAAAAAAAAAGAAAATAAAAATAAGTAGGGTGAACTTTGAATTTGGGGTTCAACATCCGAACCCTTCTTACCAAGAGTTCATGGCCAAAACTTGGCCCCCATCCTCTACAATAATATTCACTAACCTATTTACTTGATAGACTTAAGTTGTAATTTGTATTTTTTTATCAAGTTTAATTTAATAAAAGTAAATATAAATGATATCACAATTTATATTTTTTTTATCTATCCATAGACACTAAATTTATATATCTTTGGATAGTTTTTATATTAAATTAATATTTGGACTACATTAAAGTAAAAAAAAAACACATTTAACCCCTTTTTAAATTAACTCATTCTCTTAACTTTACAAGATTACACAAAATTAGTAATTTTTATATAACTTAATATGTTTGATATTTTGGTTTAGCTAATGATATATGTTTGTTTGATTTGGTCGTTAATTTTTTTTCTTTAATATGACTTTAATTAAAAATTATTTTTAAAATATTTTTACAAACTCTATAATAATAAAGTTAGCTAAGTTTTAATATAAAAAAGGGCATGTATAAATAAGTAAGTAGTAATTAAATCATTAAATTAAGGATGTAATAATAATTGTATATATAAAAATAAGTAGTTGTTGGGAATTGAGAAAAGTAAAAAGTGGGTTTCATAGAGTTCATGGAGTTCATTGATATTTAAGTGAATAGGTGAGATAAAATTGGGGAAGGAGAGAATGATGTGGATGAGAGAGAAATGGTAAAAAGTAAGGCTTCACGAGGTTCATGGGGTTCATTGATATTCATGGCCTTATACTCCTATTAATCTCATAGTCAATGTATCTTGCATGTTTCTAACTTTTTAATTTATACTGTAACTGTTGCTCTACCAGTGACAAAATACCCCTTCTAGAATAGCTAGCTATCTCTTTCCTCAAAATCCTAATGGTGAAGAGAAGATAGTAAGGCCATGTGCAATGGAAAGGTCTTAGAGGTACTTAATTAGAGGGTGTCTGTATAATTTTAAGGTGAAAATAAAAGAAAAAGCTTAAATACCCATGTACTCGGTGCTTGTATAAGCACTATCTAAGGAACCCTCTTACTAACTTCTAACCACTAATAATTTGCCACATAACACTCAAGTAATATATTTTATTTTTATGTTTGGGTGCTTATAAGTACTCATACAAGATCTCTATTGAAAACGGAAAAATAAATAAATAATTGTGTAATTTTGAAAGGAGAAAAAATATTATAATAATACCTAAAAACTCTTAAACACCCTAAACAAGAAATCCCCATTGCACATGGTCTAACAAGAGTCGAGAAAAAGTATTATAATAATACCTAAGAACTCTTCAACCAAATGAGCTCACAATAGACCGACGCTATCGACCCGTATTCGAGCAGATGTTTCTTGATTTTTGAAGAAACAGGCAGCGAACATCTAGTTAATGGGCAAGAGGCCCAATTAGAATCTTAGAAAGTAGTCAACCCAAGGGCATAGCTGGAGAAAAGTTGTAAATATTGATTGGAATGAGACTTTAAATAAAGAAGAACCCTAAATAGTAAGGTTATTTGTCGAGGTATTAAATTTTGTATATATAATTTTTAAATTTATATATATGTGTATTATATACACTACAATCCAATATCGTTTGAAGAGTTCATAGTTATAACACATATTCGGTATAGCGTTTTGGGGGAGATGAAGATCAAAATGATCTTGGAGCACTGCCAGGCACGGATCGAGCGGTGGGCTGGGGTAGGCTCCAACCCACCCTAAAAAAATTGAAAAAAAATAAAAATAGGGTAAATTAAATAATAATAAAATAAAAAATAAGGTAAATTTAGTAGTAAAATAGCTAAATTAAAGTAATTTAGTCCATCCAAATTATTTTGATGATAATTAGCCCACCCTATTTTAGAATCCTGAGTCCATCCCTGAGCACTGCTATTCGGCAAAGCTGAGCGAGGAAAGATGGAGATGAAATTTTAGGCAAATTTAGCCATCTTCATCTAATTTCAGCCCCCTACCTTCCCCCAGCTTAATTCATCTAGATGAAAATAGACAAATTTACCCATCTTTATCTAGTGTTCCCAACGCAGTCTAGGGGTGGGCAAAATCCGGTTCGGTCCCAGGTTTTCTTTCAAGATTCTCATTCATCTTTATTGTGACTATGGGTGGGCAAAATCCGGTCTGAATCGGGTCCGGTTCACAGTTCATGATAATGGATATTCCTAGTCCTAGTCCGGATTTATTTGAAATTTATCAAAAAATTAAATTTAAATAAAAATTATATTTTCCAATATGTTGATTTAAATCATTGACATATAGTACAAGTGTACAACCATTGCATATTAAAATACCATTATTCTCATAAATGTGTTATGAGAACGATTCTAAGACAAAAATATAGTTTTCAATATAAATATAGTTTGTTATAGGAAATAAAATACTAATTGATATGCATTTCTAATACAATAGCTTGTTATTTCAAATGATCATTGCCTCAATTTAAATATACTTTTATATATGACACAAATACTAATTGTTATACATTTCTAATACAATAGTTTTTTCTAAGAAAAAATATATAGTTTTTAATATAAATATAGCTTTCAAATGATCACTTTTTATATTCACTTTTTAGTTTCTATAGGAAACAAAATACTAATGGTAATACATCTCTAATACAATAGTTTTTTCCACTCAAATGATCACTTTTTTTATTCACTTTTTTATGCTAATTAATGTTGAATTATTAACAAAGAAGCATAATTCCCTATATTTTCAAAACATAATAACATATATACAAGATAATTTGGTATCCTTTTTTTATCTTATTAAATATTCTCTATACTTTAACATATAAAACTGTATCAATCCAAATTTTTATCTTAAATTATTGATAAATTTATAAAAGTTACTTTATGCAATTTCTTATAAATACCTCAATTTTTATCAATGTTTATGTATGTATAATTTTTTAATGTATAAACAAAATAATAATATATAAATAGTTGATGATATTCGAGAATTATATTATTTTATAATCTAAAAGATACACGTCATTTCAAAAGATATTAAACATATGATAATATTTGTAATTATCATAGTGAATTCATACACAAAATAATAATAAAAAAAACTAACACCCTCGTACAGGGTGTGGGTCATTTGCTAGTATAGTATAAAGTATAACCCATGTCTTTGTTAAATTTATGCCACGTCATCAAGCTTGAATGAAATAATGATTCTATTTTTTAAATTATATTTTCTAAAAAGAATTCATATATCTACTTGATATCTTATCCAATTTTCTTATATCTACTTGATAACTTACCCAATTTTTTGATATCTTAAAATTTTTTCCTAACGTAATTTTTTTAACATCATATCATTAAATAAATAAAAGTTTAAGTTTTTTAATATCTTAGCTATTTTTACTTATTAATTAGTATACGTTTTTGTCATTATTGAATCTTAAAAAATAGTGAAAAAACTTTATCATATATTAATAGTATACTAAATACTAATATAAATATGAAAAATTGAAGAAAATTATTTTAAAATTAACATTGTATTAATAAAAGTAAACATATAAGTCAATATGTTCGAACTCGAGTATATCGGGGTTGGATTATAAATTCTCGAATTAAAGTATCGTGTCAAAATTTGATGTCAAATTGGTTAATTCGGGTTTATATTTACATTACCCGTACATGGTATATAGTAATAAGCTCTTGAAGAATGCAATACTTTTCATTAATGAGTAGAGAACAATATATAGATTACAGCGGCTTGAATCTGAGAAACTCTGATAACCTAGATAACGTAGAATCCTAGAATTAAGGAGATAAAATATAGTCTTAATATTGTGATAACAACTTGAGACAACTAACAAACAAGGTAAAAGTAATTAATACATTACACGTAAATATCTGCTTACTAATATTCCCCCTCAAGTTAGGTTGTCATGGGTGATAGTCCTAGCTTGGATACGAGTTGGAGGAATCTTGGTTTGTGGCTGTTGTGGTGGTGTTGATGTGGCTTGCCAGGGCACCGTGCTTTGGGACACTTTGTTCTGTTCTTTCCTTTGTAAGTCTAGGCAGTTAGAGCCGTTGCTAGAGCTGCATCAGTGCAAGCCTCTGACTACAGTTTGACCTCTTTCAAGATGAGACATTCATGAAGTTCGTGAAAACTGATGGGGTTCTCACGATTATTAACACTGTGAATTACTGACTAGTAGGAGGAGTTCGGACCTTTGAGAACAAACTTGGATAGATCTTCTTGATTAACCGGAGCTCCAAGGGAGGCTAAGGCATCAGCCGAGATCTTGATATTTTTCATGTATTCGGCAATATAAGAGGAGCCCTTCTTCATGGTTTCGAAGCTTCGTCTTTAGTTTCTTTTTGTGACCTCGGGAAGCAGTGGCGAATGTTTGTTGAAGAAGGTCCCAAACAGCCTTTGAATTGATCGCTTGAGTGGCTAGGTTCACCACTTCATCCGTGAGAGTTCCGACGAGGGCATTGTGAACGAGTTGATCTTGGCGTTCCCGCATCTGAAATGCAGGATTGGGAATTCTCGTGTCATTGAAACTAGGAATTATGGCCACCGGTGGTGTGGTGGTGCCATCAACATGACCATAAAGGCCATGACTTGTTAGAGTGATCTTCAATTGAGTCTTCTAGGCCAAATAGTCTTTGGAGAAGAGCTTGATAACATGTGACATGTTAACTAATGGTAAAAAATTTTGTTGGTTCAAATTGATTAGGTAGGTAGATGAGTGAAGTGCCATTGAGATGATTTGTGGAGAGCACTTTTGTGATTAGGATCTAATAAAGCGACTGATACCATATAGAGTAATAAGCTCTTGAAGAATGTAGTACTTTTCATTAAGAAGTAGAGAACAATATATAGAATACATCAGCTTGAATATGAGAAACTCTAGCAACCTAGATAACGTACATAGGATCTTAGAATTAAGGAGATATATTATACTCCTGATATTGTGATAACAACTTGAGACTACTAACAAACAAGGTAAAAGTAACTAGTACATTACACGTAAAATATTTGGTTACTAATACATGGTACGGGGGTTGTACTTGTTATACATAAAGATCGAACCGAAGACCTTTGAATATGATCTGATATACTCCATTTAGGATGTGTTAACTCTAGTATTATAGGGTTATATGGAGTGTGTTTAGGTTAGATTTTGTGTGTAATTGTAATATCAGAACTGAAGTCACAAGGATTCAAGTTTCAAGAGTTTTCAAGACATTTTGAGTTGTGTACCCGACACCTCTTGCTTGTAAGGGCTGGATCTAGAGCTATAGTGGTCGGATTGAGCTGATTCTTGTGTCATTGGAAAGCTAACTCGAAGAACTTCAATTCTTGTTTGTACACATCAAGTAATATTCCAAGTCAAAGAGGGTCAAAACAGCTTCCGAAGTGCTGATAGTGAATAGTACCCGCGAGCGCGGTTTACCCGACGCGTGCACGGTAGAAGCCGACTACTAATCCTTTGAGCTGACATTGACCGCGTGTGCGGTTTCCCAAGTGCGGGCGCGGTTATGCTACTGTCCGAAAAGGCCAAATTTCTATCTTCTTTCCTTTTTCTTATCTTTCCTCTATCCTTATTTAGTTCGGGGAGCATGTTCTCTAGGTCTATATAAGGATGAGCCTTGTATTAGGTTTTAGGTATCCATTATTATCTCAATCCACATCAAATTAACTCTTTTCTTTCAGTTTAGATTTCTTTTGTATTATGGAGAGCTAGTCTCCTAGGGTTTGTTCAAGGGTGAAACTCTAATTTATGAATTCGTGAGATTTTGTTATAATTGATTTCTATCTTTGGTTAATATTAATTTTCTTGTGCTTCATCTTTTGAGTATTGATTGATTTTGCATGAGTAGCTAACTTGTTGAATTAATTGATTTTCTGTTGTTGGATCTGGGTTTGTGATAGGTTCCACACCTACACCGCAAGTGTACGAGTCGTGTGTAGTATTATCAAGATGTCGATCTCTAGGACTTAAGTAGCAATGATTGAACCGACAAACAAGTAGCTACGTCTAAATAGAGCCAAATAAGGAGAGGAGGATGAAATGGAAACTAACAACTAGCAATCAGTTAGAACTAGAACAAAATAAATGACGCAAAGACAATGAGGAAAGACAATCCTAGAGTTAATACTCACACTATGAACCTAGGCAACACATTGCAAGCATGCATGATTCTTGATTAAACCATGATTTGGAGGCAAGTACCTAATTTCATTGTCTAATCAAATGGGACCAAACAACTGTGCATAGAATACGATAAATCATCCACTCTCGTGGCTTGACAACCCGGGACTAGGCCCTTTGGGCGCTATAGGGCTTATGAATCGGGTCAAACCCTCATCCACCCTCGTGGCTTGAGTGAGAAATCCAACTCATGCCTCTATCGGTAGTTGATCCTCTCAAGAAATTCCCAATCAATTCTCATATCAAGGGATTCTCAATCATTCAATCCTAGATTTCATGTGGGAGATAAGGTCTCTCAACACAAATCCCACACCTCACTTCCTATTAACAATCTAACCTCTCGGTCGCAATCATCAATAAGGCTCAAATCACAATCAATTTGGCAATAAGCACAAAGGATTGAAACAAACCACAATGAAGTCTCAATTCATGCAAGCAATCCAGCTTCTACCTAGAATCCATAGTGTTTTCCCCAAACCCTAGGATTTGGGACTCTAGCAAAGCATGAACATAGAAAACAAAGGAAATGAAGAAAAAAAGAGGGAGCAATCCATACCAAACTTCAATCCATAGATAGAAAAAGCAAGAATCTCAATCATCTTCTCCAAACAAAGAGGTAAGAACAAAGGTCCTAAAATGGAAAAAAGTCCCCAAAAGGGGAAAAGAAGATTGTCTCTAATGAGGAAGGAAAGGGTTTTTATACAAAAACCCCAAAAGAAAAAGACCTAAAAGAGGAAAAGGGGGCGCCATCACGAGACCCGGGCCCCTACCCGGCCCGTGACCCGGCCGGGTACGACGCTAGAGACACGCGGGAGAAGGCAGAGCCGACCCGGGCTGTGACCCGGCCTGGTCGGGCTCTGCATGTTGTGTTTTGCTTTGATCATGGCCACAACCCGGCCAGGTCAGACTCTGTATGTGCGGTCGGGCTTGCTTTCTTGCATTATCGTCTTGCTCTCTTGGCTCGGCTTTTGGCATCTCTTTAAGCCTCTCCTTGACTCCTTCTTCGAGCTAATGTCGGCTTCTTGAAGTCCTCTTGATCTCCCATCACCAATTCTCTCCCATTTTCTCCTGAAATTCACAAGAGCAAGGCGTAGAGTCCGAACAAAGATACTAAACCGAAAACAACTAAAAGTCTAGCCTAAAATGGAGAAAAGCAATCCAAAACATAATCAAACATAAACTAATATGCATCCTAGGCATGCACTAAATGCAAGCCATCAGTTTGGACCGTGGACAAACTCGTTATGTGAAAACAACTTAGAACTTAGACCTGTTGTCTATGCAACCAGGATTTAAGAAGAGAATTGATTATATGTTTCTACAATTTGTTTTTGCAATTGACTCGTAACTTGATTGTTTTTGCATGTATCTTGCATATCCTTGTTCTTTATGCAAATTCTAGGTTAAGCATGCATCCTTGCCTAGGGTTAAAAAACTTTTTGGACCGTGGACTTGCGATTGCTAATGATCAGGATAGAAATTGACCGTAGGTGTGAATGAAATCAATGGATGAATCTATGATCAAATGATTGTTTCAGAGTGGATCTTTAATTTGAATGAACTTGTTTCTCTTATTTGATTGTTTGTTATTTGTTTTCTAGATTAGTTTAGTTTAGATTTTCTTCTTAAATCTTCATGTTATCTCTAGTTAGTAGAAATATTAATACTAGAAGTCTCAGTTTTCTTGTGTAAGAGCTCTTACTTACTTACTATACTAGTTTGTATTTTTATTATTTATCTTTGCTCTTGGTACGACGACTTTAACTGAGTCACGATTCTAGAGAATAAACCTGCAACATCAATTTCACAGCATATCTAGTCGAGATAGAACAAATGGGGAATTTTGAAGATCATGAAAATGGACTTCCAAGAGGAAGGTTTTAAAAGTTTGACTTGTATTTTGTATTTTATTCAAGTGTCCGTTCGATGTGTAGACGATATGTTGTTTTTAAAAGGGGTGAATCAGAAACACGTTAGGGCCATACAAACAAATAGTATTAAAAAAGGATGGAAGTTCCGAGTTATAGTGAAAATGTTGTAGGTTCCAATCTAAAGCTCCCAAAAAGGCGCACAATGATCACTAACCTTTTCTCAGAAACTTTATGGGAGAATATGGTATAGAAAACCTGAATGATTAGTCACTTCAAATTGATGACAAAAAAAATAATAAAAGCTTCACTCTTTTCCTCTCCTTAACCTTAAGAAAGAGTTTAGTAGTAGCATAAAATAAAAAATGAAAACAAACGGGCAAGATTTCCACCTTTTCATCTTACATGTTTGCCAACAACTATGGGGCCCATTGATGTAGTTTGACCCTTTGACCATATTACTACATGAGATATGTACTAGTACTATTTTTTTTTTTTTTTGGTCGGAATGTACTAGTACTATTTAAGTGGGCACCCATGAAAGCCATTTGCCATTAGACACCTTGATTAGATTCAAGCTTCTTTGCTATACCAACACCAATATCCATACAAATTAGCAACATCAAGTATATATATATCATCTCTAATGCTAAAGATGAAGAGGCCATCTAGCTTAGTCATGGCTCTTGCCTTGTGCCTTCTTCTGTGCACCTCCAATGGCATTCGCCTCCCGCGAGAATCCAGTCCATCAACAACAGTCCAACAGGTGCGTGTTAATCAGCTAGCTATGCTAATATTAATCATGTGTTTTGTTACATAAGATCTTCTTCATATATAGTATATAGTTTTCTTAATCATCAAGTCCTCATTGGGTTGTGTTCTTTTTAATGTGCAGATGAATGATGTTGTGAAATCAAGCATGAAGAACCCTCATGAGGTGAAAGCAGTGAAATTAGGCAGCGATGACGACAAGCATTTTTTGCCGTCATCATCGTCATCGTCAACAACACCATTTAGTACAAGGCAAAGGGGAGGATTTGGTAGGATTGCAAAGGGGCAACACAAACACCATTGGTTTCCATGGATTCATGAAGACTATAGAGGCCCTAAGAGACATATTGCTAAACACCATGCATTGATACACTAGCTAGCTAGCTAGGCAGCTCATTCAGAGACTTATTTAGCCACTCCTAATCATACATCGAACAGACTAATTGATTCTAGTTAGCTATAGCTAGCTGCTTTGTTAGCTAGGGGTTTCTTTCCTTAATTCTAATCATATATTTATATATTCATTTTTGTACTTTATTTCTTTCCAGCTAAAATAGCTACGTTATGTCTTCTTCACTACACAAAACTCTTGTAGTTCATAAATTTCAGTCTGTTTTATTTTGATAAATAAATAAAGGGCTGAAGTTTTTCCATTTATGCGAGCTAGTATACTTCTGCAAATGAAGAATAACGTACATAGACGAGTACAACATGATTGTTATTGATTGCGTGAGAAAAAACGCTAAAGTATAGGGGTATCTTAATGTATTAAGCCATCCATACATATATACTTGTATATTGATTTAGATTCCTATCCAGCTACACTTTGTTTGCGCGAGGAAAGTATAGTGAAAATACTATACTTGATATAGTGACAAATTAAGGAGAGTCATTAGATTAAGGGATAGCGAGTTAGAATTAGAAGAGATAGAGGTATAATGGTAGTTTCGGGTCATTTTATTTTTTCTAAAATTGTCTTTTCCATCTTTTAAATCGAGATAACAACACATTTTACGTACAAGATGTTCACATGTTCCCATAGTGAACATAATGTAATACTTTCAGGTTCATAGATGTGAAAGTCTAGTGAGCTGATAAGCGCGGGTCTAGTATACATGTAGGTCTAGTCCAAAACCATATATATATATGCCAATGTGCAGAGTAACTTACGACACTATATATCATAGGTAATTCACGCCTAATTAAGTTTTCCATTCGGGAAACGATATCTCAACAATATATATTCATCCTAAGAGTTCAAACCTTGATATACAATTTACATTACTGTAAATTCATATATAGTGTACATAGTGAAGGGCTTAAGGTTTAAGAATTCATGTTCAGTATTTTTGGGTTTATGTATAATAAGTTAGAATTATAAGGTTTATATTGCATAGTTTTATGTTCTCAATCCATTATATGATTCAATTAAAGGAAAAATCAGACTGCCAAGATCTATCCTCAATTAATTTTAGCATATGATCCGTTTTCATTCGACCCAAAGTGTATAAGCATGATCATTTAAAAGCATGATCCGTAATAGGCAACAGCGCTACAGGAAACGTTGCAGAATTTAAGGGTCACTTCAACCGGGGAATGAGTTTAATTTGTACACAATTAAATTAAGTAGTACGTGGGAGGGAGTACGGGATATCATATCTTACTCTAATTATATTATTCTGCTATATGCAATTCAATATCCATGTACTTCGTACTATATAGCTAGCTAAATGGTTATCTAGCTGTGTAAAGTGATCAAAAGTTTTTTTTTGGTCAGGTAAAGTGATCAAAAGTAGTAATATATCGTGTACGTACGTACAATAATGTCTGCTTCTGGTGTTTAGGTACGGCCATTAGCATATACAGTAGATTTGATACCGCCTTTCCGATCTGCAGATCGATCTCCTTATACGCTCAAATATTATTTTACAGTATAAAAATGGACTGTGTACAATATGCTACGTGTGGGCAATGTATAATAAAAAGAACACTTATATATGTGCCGAAGCTGATAAAGCAAAGATTAAGTAGAAATGCAACAAAAAGAGAGGAGGAAGCACACCAAAAATTAAGCAAGTAGAAGTAGAAATTGTATTACAGGACCAAATTGAAAATGTAAGAATTGTAAGGAATCACGAAGCGAACGTAAAATAAAGTAATGATCAAATAATCATCCGAAAAGGCTTTGTCCTAGATCGATCAACCACAACCGGAATCAAGATCTTCTACACCCTACAATGCAACCTTCTATGTACCACTTAAGTATTTAACTCATAAAAAAAATATTAAAAAATATAAAAAAATCAAATTAGTATTCTAGTTGATATGTTTTATACATTTGTAAATTTTTATCATAAAAAAGTTATAATATGAATATATTATAGATTCAAATTGTACAATAATCATCTTTTTAGCTTTAAAACAATATCAAACATATATTTGTGCCAAAAAATTCTAAAATTATATAAGAATATTTATTTAGAATATTAATGTAATTTTTTGTAAAAAAATAATGATTAATTTATGTTCAAATAATTAAATGGTGCATACAAGGTTGTATTGTAGGGTGTAGAAGATCTTGGCTCGGAGCTCAAAAGATTCATCTACGTCAAGGCTCCAATATGGAAACCCTCATAAAACGTTCTCGAGAGAACATTCTAAAATTCTCTAGAATCTAGATCCAATCTAATGCGACGACAAAAGGGAAACAAAGATTTTATATGAGCCATCAATGCCCTAGCTCAAGACAATGTCATCAAGTTTAGTAAGTTGACATGGCTAGCAAGCTCATTCAACTTGGGCAAGGGAGGAGTGTCTGCTAGGTTTGGGCCTATGGGCTCAAATGGCTCACGTGGTCCACAAAACCCAACCCAATAAATAAGTCTTAAGTCAACCTTAAACATTACATACACAGTGACAGCTATCCAAAGTCCAAACTCAAACTTAGAGAATTACATAGTCACATTTTACTTAACATTCAGAAACAACAGGATCGAGCACTGAAAGCTCTGATACCATGTGAAAATGTATTGCGGAAGCAAAGTCAAGGAAACTTCATGGAAGCCATGGAAGAACGCAAGAGAAGTTTCGAGAGAAATCTCTCTGGATTATGAATTTAGTAAGATTGTCTTACAAGGCAAAATACCAGACTGCTATTTATACCTAGAATTAGTACTAAGCTAGCTAGCCACGCCTAACTACAGTCAGCAACTAACTATTGACTTTCCACTAGAGTTAGCTGAACTAACTAACTATGTACAAATATACATATCAACAGCAAGGTGATTCAAAATTTTTGGTGCACAATTTCAGCAAACAGTTCGTCACGCTAGTT
This sequence comes from Polygonum aviculare, assembly GCA_934048045.1. Classification (NCBI taxonomy): domain Eukaryota; kingdom Viridiplantae; phylum Streptophyta; class Magnoliopsida; order Caryophyllales; family Polygonaceae; genus Polygonum; species Polygonum aviculare. The sequence continues at coordinate 19,895,149 of OW204031.1, forward strand.
ATGATAATGACATCGAACGTGTCCCTCTTATTTTGCTTCTCGAGGAATCATTTTTTGAAACCTCTTGTGTGGGCATGCCATAACAAAACGGGGAGTCGAAGGAATGTATCCTTAATGTTGCCCGAGCTCTGAGGAAAAAAGCACAACTACCACTTTATTGGGTTGCAACTCAAATGAATGGGGTTGGATGGTGAAGACGGATGAGATATCTGCCAAAACTTAGCCTATAACAAGGAGAAAATATACAAAGGAACACATATTTCCACCTACTAGTATAAGATCAAAAACTTGCAATAATTGACACAACTGAACAAATTCCCAGCTTTTGTTTCTTAACTATTGTGTAATGAATTGCCTGGTTGGTATACAAATGGAGATGTACACAGTATGATAACCTCAATACCTGTCTGTCAACGATGTTCTCTCTCAATCTCCTTTGATAAAGGAATCCCGCTTCAACACAGGTTCGCGGAGTATGGTTCGTGGTTCTTGTTTAATGTTACACCAGAAAAAGAATGTTTGGATAGCCTGAACTAACTATTGCGCCAAAACCACTTCTTCTGTGATCTCTTGGCTTGTATCTCAGACTTGGCAATGTGAATCAAGAACAGCTCTGCTATAAAAACCGACATTATAAGCATCAGAAAAACACTATTCCATCCCCTAGTGGACATGTAACCAGCCAAGAGGGGACCGATGGCCGCCCCAACTGAACCGGTTCCGTCAATAATTGCAGCAACAGTGGCCAAGGCACGAGAGTTGCCTCCAACCGCAGTACTGGAGCCGAGATCAGAAGCGACAGCGGTTGTTATAAGTGCATAAGGCCCGTTCACAAGCGTCCCGGATACAAACAACAAGAGAACGTTGATGAACATCGAAATGCCGCCATATATTCTGTAGAGGATGAGTGCAAAGATTGATAGTGAAAAGAACAGCATGGAGGTCACAGCTTTGGCATCAATCTTGTCAGAGACGAATCCGGCCAGTATGCCTCCGAAAACACCTCCAATGTCAAAGATCGTCGACAGCATCCCAGCCGTCTTATGCGAGAAGTGCACGCCAGCGACAGCTGAACCCATAAATCATCATAAATCAAAGCATTCATCAATTGTTGTAGGATCAAACTGAAGACAGATTATTGGTATATACCTGTGTGTCTGATGTAGAAGGGCAACCAGTAGAGAAACGTGTAGCCCACAAGCTTAGAGAACAAGAGGCAGAAAGAGTAAGCTGCGACTCCTGGCAATCTCCAAGCTTCCAAGAACCCGATCGCATCCGAATTGGTACTTTTGATCTTAGTGTCTTCCAGTGTGTTTGGGAACTTGAACGAAAGAAGACTCAAGCCCTCCGATTCCAGCTCCTGATCCGTCTCAACCAACTCGATCTCGCCATCTGGGGACTCAAACCCTAGAATCTCGGGACTAACAACGAGAAACATGTAGACAATTCCGCTCATGAAGATGACGAACAAGCCAGGGAGAAGAAAGCACCAGCCCCAACCGAAGCCCAGGACGGAAGAGGCCACAATCGATCCGAGAATGTTGCCGACGGAGGCGTGGGAGTTCCAGACGCCCATGATGAGGCCCTTGTCGCCTTCCCCAAACCAGTGGCCGACGACGGCGACGACACAGGGCCATCCGGTGGACTGGAACAGGCCGCAGACGATCTGGACGGCCAGGAAATAGGAGAAGCGGTGGACGCCCCACCAGTAGGCGAGGCCGAAAGCGATGGTGAGGAGGCCGCTGCCGAGCATTCCGATGGAGAGGAAGACTCGGAGGTCGTAGCGGTCGCCGAGGTGGCCGGAGAAGTACATGCCGAAGGAGTAGGCTAGAAGGAAGGCCAGATCGAGCTCGCCCAGCCGGTGGGTGCCGTCGGAGGCGTTGAAGGGAGGCCAGCCCTTGTCGATCGGGGCGGTGGAGTTGAGGCGGAGGAGGTCGGGGCCGAGGACGGACTTGACAATGCTGGGGGGTTTGCGAGAGGCGTGGAAGGAGGTGTAGGCGAGGAAGGTGATGAGGAGGACGAGGGTGCGGTGGAACAAGGGGGGTTTGGAGGGGAAGAGGGAGAGCCATGGGGGAGGTTGGGTTTGGAAATCGGGGGACATTTGGGACGGATTTGAGGCTGCTTCCCGGAGTGAATCCAGGTCAGTTCGCTAGGTAGGGTTTGGGATCTGAGATCAGAGAAATGGGGATAGAATGCCCAAGATTGAGAAAGAAAGGGGATTGGGGGTGTAGGTGTGGTGCCAGGTTGGAGTAATGGAGGGAGTCGTCGTCGAGCTTGAGACAGTTGACAAGGCTGTGGTACCCGCCCTTGCCCCCAGCAGCAGCTCGGCGCCTTCTACTGTACTCTAAGTCGGGTGAGATGTTTATTTCGTCTCTAAACAGAGATTAGCACATCATTTCTTCTTCTTAGTTTTCAACCTGGTCCAATGAGCCAGATCACTCGAGTTTAGACCAGGGTTCGGTCTATAGGACTCACCATTGCCAATAAAAAATTATTGACTCACCATTACTCGATTTTAGTTTATTTCAAAGTTTCATCAACAAAAAAGTGTCGCAAAGTTTTGAAAAAATATGGCCTCTTTATTTCTAGTCAATGGACAGTCTTGCACCGAGCTGGTGAGACTGAGGATTCTAATCTTCGGTCACATTTTCAGTGAATTGATCATTGATTTTTGGTTTAGTGTGGCCACTCTCAACATCATCGCTCTCCTCTTCATGGTTGTGAGCATTGTCAAAATCATTCCCTTTATCATTATCAGCTTCATGCGTGAGAATGAAGTTCTGGTTCTCTCCTTATATGGCATTGCAAACATGTTCAACAAGCATTAGACTGCACTCTAAATGAAAGGTTCCTCTTCTGGATGTTATTACTTTAACTTACTCAGCAGAGTTTTAACATCGATGAGACTTGAGAGACTCACCCAATCTACTAAGCCAGAACAGGCACTTAATGTTCTATGATCGAACCAAGGCTCAGGTCCATAAGTTGCCATGGTTGAAGCCATTTTCTTGGAGCATTGAATTCAAGGAGCTGATCGTGGCATCATCTCATGTCTGTACATAGTCTATGTGTAGGTGCATGCAGTATAAGAGATTGCCCATACATATCACAACACTAGATCAAAACCACAACAATTATACTGTAATTCAGACAAAATATACCATAATTTTTTTTAGAAGATCTAGTCCCTTTATACATTACATATACAAAACGCAAAACCAGAGAACTTGAGATGGCGTGGTCAAACCACCCAAAAAAATCTGAAAACCAATCTTCCAATCATCAGAAAAATCAGCAGATGCAGCAGCAAGCGTAGGTAAATTGTAGCACAATCAAATCAAGTACTAGCACTCAGCTTCTGGTCCTGATAATTAGCTGCGGCTGCAGGAGCAACAAACCTGGCCGAGAAACCACGGGCCAGTCTCTCCTCTTCCTCCACATCATTCAACCCATCATCAAAGTTAAGGGCGTAATCGAAGGAATCATACTGAAATCCGGGCCTCCTCTTGTTCTTGGTGAAATACCCACCAACTCTCCTGAGCAAGTTCTTCCACTTGGGCCCCGCTACAACCTCCGAAAACTCCCTGACGCTCCTCGCCCTCTTCGAAATCCAGGCGCTCAGCTCCGGCGCCGCCCGCTGATCTCGGCTGCTCCCGAAGCAGGGCAAGGATCGGAAGCATCCGCAGCCGTGATCCGATCGGTCTTCTAGAAAGCTCTCGGCTTCTTCTTCGGCCTCGAGGACTGTGAAAATGGGTTTGTTGTTAGGGTTTCGGTCTGCCATGGATGATTGTGTGTTTGTTTGTGGAGGGAAATTGGAATTTTTGGAGATGGGTTTATATGGGACACACACGACACGCCAGAGGAAGTAGCCGGGAAGTGGAAATTGGGCCTTTTCGTGGAATCCTACTACTAGTTTTGTTAAATGGATTGATGATAATAGTAGCAATTTTGACCAGGATCGTGATTATTGGATACGTCACCATCATCCATATACTGTCATTTTGTCAAGTTGATTTAGGGACCTCTAGAAGCTGCAAACATTTACAATGGGTGCCTGCTACGTTCGGTTTACGTTGCTTCTTTTGACTTTTTTTAAAAATTTATTCAAACATTCCTAATGTGGATCCACATCCCGAGTTTTGATCATTGTCTCCATCCCTTCTTTGTTGAAACACCAACTAGGTGCCTAGGTCGAACTAATTGAGGCTAATTGGTTTGCCCTTTCTGATTGGGTCACCAGCTTAGAATTTGCCACCAAAAGTGGATAGTGTCAACCTATGTCATCAATTAGTATTTGGTGCCTTGATGTTTTGCTAAAAAAAACTTAGATTTATGCATAGTAAAAGACACAAAAAACGTTCAATCACACACTTGAAACACTTTGTATTGCTCAGTTCATTACCCAATAGAATATATACAAGTCTTGAAACTACAATCTTCAAATTGAATTGATTTGTTTTATGGGGACGGGAAAGTTTGACCAGCCAGAAACGCCGGCTGAGATAACACAAATACTTGAAGAAAAGGAGCACGCACTTTCAACTCGTATAGCACACGGGGTCGTTGAATTTTCCAAGTCATATTATCCTACACGTATGTTCGGTCACTTTGCTTACAACATCTCTTGTGATTGATTGTAAGACCAAACCTAAATCGGCAGCTTGCAAGTTGCCCAACCCACCAGAGCTAATCAGGAAAGAAGGCAATTTCCACAAGTCAGTTGGAATCATTAGCTCAAGGGGGCTTAAAATTCAACTCTTTACAAGAAGAATCCTTATCCAAAATGGCTGCTTGAATAATACTTACCACAATTAGACTTCAATCTTTGATTAGAGAGCCTATAGTATAACTTATAGAGCATGTTGCAACGAACAACTAATGACCCGAACGAAATAGAAACAGCACAAGTGTATACTGTACCATGAGAACAACCTACACTCTGTATAAGACTATTCTGAACGCAAGAGAGATGACTATGGTTCCTAAGTAAAGATATATAAGATGCAAACCTTTTCATGGCAAGGCAATGCTTGTAGCCCTAGAAGTGAAAAACAAATCAGACTCTAGTAATTTTTTCTTTTTTTTGATCTGACAGACTCTAGTATTCTAGTCATGGAAACACAAACCCAAGTGCGAAAAGGCACAAAATGAACGAAGAAATAACTATTGATTCAAAACTTTCAATTCCCCTGTGCCTGTGTCCTTGCATTAGCTACTGGTGATTGTGCTTTAGGTGGAACCTTAGCTGCCATTAAGCGCAAATCATTGGCAATCTGGGTAAAACTCGGGCGCTCCATTGGCTCGGCTGACCAACACTTCTCCATTAGTAATTTCCAGTCAGGATCACAGTTGTCTGGCACGTATGGTCTCAAAGTATTGCTCACTATTCCACCTGGTTTTGAGCAATTAAATACAAGACCGTGTAAGGTTTAAGAGCATTAACCCCTGGCAACATGTGGATAAAGGGTAACTATAGGATTACCAATAATAGCCCCATAGTGCAAGTCTGAGTAGGGTTCTTCACCAGTGAGTAGTTCCCACATCACAATACCAAATGAGAAGACATCAACCTGAATTTGCAGATACATAAAGTTGAGAATATATAAATAACATTCCAATCCTTTTCTTCAGTGAATGAGGGCAGGAGCCATCAAGGACAAAAAGAAAAAAGATGATAGATTACCTTCTCAGAGACGAGACTACTGCTGCCATTGAGAAGTTCAGGAGCCATCCAGGGAAGCGTACCCCTTACACCGCCTGATATTAATGTCTTACACTTGACTTTTGACAGACCCAGATCTCCAACCTGGTTTTATAGCCAAAGAACCCAAAGTAAGACGTATATCAAGGAATATATGATGCCACAGTTTCATAAATATGAATAATAACAAATATAGCCAGGAACTTGGAAAGCAGAGAAGAGGATGATTTCTTTGAGTTGAGCTTGTAATGTTACAACTAACATCCTGCTCCCAAAAGGCTCACAAACAGGCAAAAGTATCTCACGATTCAAAATGGTTGAAAGCCAATGCTGTAGAACATGTTTGAATGCACAAGAACCTCGTACTGACCTTACAAATTGGTCGCTGAGGATCTCGGAGATTGACAAGCAAGTTATCACTCTTCAGGTCAAAATGGACAATATTTCTTGAATGCAAGTACTCCATCCCAAAGGCAACATCCATGGCAATCACAAGACGCTTTCTCTTCTCAAGAGATCTAAGAAATAAAAGGCATATGTCAGGCAATTTCAACCACACAGAAAAAGCGATAATCTAAGAATATAATCTAGAACGTCACACAAGACAAGTGGTGCAGCTACCTATCGTTCTTTTGCAATGCACTTCTAAGAGAGCCATTCACCATGTACTCGGTTACAGTAGCCACAGAACCTCCAGGACCATCAAGCACAACACCATAAAAGGCTACAACGTTAGGATGGTGCAACTCAGCAAGTCTAGACGCTTCATTCCAGAAATCCTCTCTCTGCTCCAGCACAACTCAAATCAGTAAGTTCTAAAGCTATAAATTTTGTAGAACGAAAGAGAAGACCGACAAACCATGCGCTCTATCTCAGCCGGCTTTCCAGCAAAACACCGATCATTGATTCGTTTGATAGCAACATCAGTTCCCCTCCATTTTCCATGATAAACGGTACCAAAGGTGCCAGAACCTAATTCCCTCAGCTCTTCAAGATCACTGTTCTTGATAACCTGTTGTGGGAAAATCAGTAAAGGGTTTGTTATTAATCCTATTGAAGTAGTAATTAATTATATCATCAGTGAATGGTATACAGTCATGACCTGTAATTGGCCAAGCCCATCAGATGGTGGAAAGCCAAGGTTTGCCTTTTCTGGTTTAACGTTCATACCCTAATTTAAGAATGAAATCAGTAAGTAAATGTAAATCTGATAGCAAAGGGGATATCTCTGTTAAGGGGTGACCAATGTTACAAAATAGAATAAAGATATGAAATACTGCTGGATACGTAGCATACAAACCTCGAGTTTGGCATGTATTGCAGCATCACTGTTATTACAATGTTCCCTTTCTTGGTTGGCATCAGAAGAAGCATCAGCACTAGAAGCTATAGATGAGTTGAGGACTGAAGCAGCAACTCCCTCAGCAGTCGCCTTAAGTTCTTGCTTTATGAGATCATCTGATGAGCCTGTTGTAAGAAGACAAAATATTTTAAGCCAAATACAGCAATAGCGCTGAAAACACAAACTAAGAAATTTGAATGTATACCTTTGTTAGACTCTGACTGCTCTGAGTAGTTATCCTTGACCATGTGGCTCAATGGCTGGTTAGTTGGATCAGGAATGTTTGCTCGTGCATTTTGTTCCATCTCACTGCCTAATTGGTTATCATAGAAGCGTTCCTGGGGTACAACGGCTTCCTTTCTTGCTGTAAGTTTACTAGGCCTTGGAGGAGGGAACTGAGGTTCTTGGGCGAAGTTCCAGGGATCTGGATTGATGAACAGAGAATTTGCAGAGTCCTGGATGTTTCCATTCCAATTGGAGGCAGACACTGAAGATGGAACGTTTTCGTTTGCACAAATAGTTTCAAGGTCTGAAGAAGATGCCATTGGCTGAACTGCATTTGCTTCAGACATCGGTGCAGGGTTGCTAAAGGCGTCACTCAAGATTTGCTCTCTCCCCATCAGTTGCTGTGATTGTTGAGTCAAAATTTTATCCTTAATGGGTTGATCAAAAGGGAAATTTTCAGGCTGACTTATCACACAATGTTCATGTGGAACTGAAAATCCAGTTGATTCACCCTGTGAAACAAGCCCTGTGTAGTCTTTTGCAGCTTCATGTAAGAGGGGTTCAGTGGCTACGAAAGGTAAACCACCAACAGCAGCCTCACATTTAACAGGTTTGCTCATTGAAACCTCCTGTCCTGCATGTGATGCAGGTGGAATAAAATGGTGAGCACCACCTTCTGGGCGACATTGACCAATATTACCTATAGTGTCGCCATAAGAAGTCTGAATCTCGCTGTTCATCCCCATGACATATTGAGGGACCGACATCCCAGGATGATCAGTAGCAATCCTGTCCCTTTCAGAGTGTAAACCGGCCACATCAGCTTGTGAAGGCAAAACAACATTGTTGACAGGTTGAAATTTTGCAACATCCTCCAAACGAAGACTACGGTACATTGAATTGACATCAGCAATGGTGGCTCCACCACCGTCTCTTTGTTCTTGCACAACACCATCTGAATGTGCATGAGGCAACTGTTTCTGACACATTCCACAATCATCAATCCTCTGTATATTCTCAGGTAACATCACTTGTTGATGAGGCATCCAACCTTCAGAGAAGGGAGCATGCTCTTTGGTAGTGGTGGGAGCCTGAGGCCAACCATAGCCTGCAACTCTTCCAGGTGGAACCTGAGAACAGTAAGTATTATAGCTCTGGTCAGCAGGAATGGCAACTACTTGATGTGATGGCATCATTCTAGTCATCATACTAGGATGCATAGTTAGATGGGAAGACGGTTGAGCCATCGTCATGTGTGCAGCAGGAACGAACTGTTGGGATACAATGGCAGGATCATGAAAATTTTGTTGGACAAGAACCGGTCTTGTACTTGCAACCATTTGTGGTGGATTTGTATACATCACTTGAGATGAGAGTTTCTGATACTCCGTACCGTTGGAAGCATCATGTTGAGGATCCACAAAACCTTGCATATATGAAGGAGGTGGTGGAGGAGGAGGAAAATTTGTAGCCAACTGCTGTAAATCAAAGCCCAAGGTGGGTTGGTGGGCAACAGGATAAGGCATTGTTCTCTCCAACAACGTCTCGGGCTGTGATGGTGCCACTGGAACAAGGAAAGGGAATCCCGAATGTTCTGAAACAGTTGCAGGGCTGACATCTCCATGGCCTGATCTCAAGAAACTGTCATTGGTAGTAGCAGTTGCACTGCTAGGCAATAAAACATTGGTGGATGGTGTCAAAGTAGGGTCTTGGCCAAGAAGCGAGGAATCGATTGCATCTGCCCCACTCAAATCAGAATTTTGAGTAGAAGTAGCACTAGCTATGCTTCCTTTCCTAGTAATACGAGATCCACCTACCTCCATAACTCCATTAACTGCCTCAACATATTTTTGACTACTATCTTGCAAATCCCCCAATTGCCCCATCCCTGAAGAGCCAAGCTCAGAAGCTGAAAACAGAAAAATCCTAAGTTTAGCTGATCCATCTGGAGATCTCTCAGACAACTTCTCATATTCCTCCATCATATTCTCAAGATCGTCTGAGCACGAGACCGACACAAGGGCATCAAGATCCTCATCCGGAAGCTGATACTTCATTGCCACAGGCTGCCCACAAACATCAGCCATTTTCTGAATCAAGTCTGAACAGCTGACGTCTCTCCTCACACTGATGATCCTAGTTTCCCCTCCAACATACCTCAGCATCCCATCACTGGGCCGAGGAAGAATCTTACCCCCAAAACTACACAAAAGCTTCACTTTCTTACGACCAGACGACACCGAATCCTCACCACCATCATCACTGGCTTTGTCAGTTCCATTACTGCCAGCCCGGGCTCCCGTACCCGGATTTTGGGAAGACCCGGATGGATTAATGCCCGGTGGCCCAATCGGGGCGGGCATACGGGTGGTCCAAGCTGCTGCAACACCCGGGGGCTGACCCGAAAGTTGACCCAGATTTACAGGCCCTAAACCCACAGAAGTTGCATCAAATGTGGATGGAACAAAGTAAACGGGAGCCGATAGAGGAGCAGTGACATCACTAAGGGGTGGATTCGCCATGTTCATTGTTGGTCTCCCATCTTTAGGTATAGTGTTCGGATCAAAAGCCATCTAATTTTAACCCCTATTAAGATTTACACAAGTACAGTATTCCCAATCTATACTCCCCCAAATGGAAAAAACAAAACAAAAGAATCAAAAGAATTGGACACCGCAAGGGTTTTCTACAATTAGGGTTTTGTTTACTTGATTCACATCGAGTCAAAACACGGAAGTTAGATTGCCCCAGACATAGTACTATAAATCCCTACCGCTACACACAACAAAGCGATGGGTAAGACCGAAATCAAAACTCCAGAAGAGAAGACAGAGACATGCAAGAGGAGAAACCGAGTTACCCAAATTGTGAGAAAACAGAAGACAGGCGGTGCTGAGCAGTGACCGCCGAAGCAGAGGTTTTTTTTTAAAATTTAAGTAGGAAGAAGGAAGGATCCGGAAATGGCGGCGTTTAGGGAGCTCAAGATCGAATGTTTTTGCCCGTAGAGAAACCCTCTGTGAAGTCGGAAGGAGACCCTTTTCTTGTTCAAACTCTCTCACTCGACTCTCTTCTGGGTCTTTTGATGGATTGAGCTTCTTCTGTGTGCCGAGATTTGTCAGAAGACTAGGGAGAGGAAGGGAGAAAAGCCCACTCTTTTTCCACCGGTGTTCGAATGCTTCTGCTTAGATTTCGAGATACAATATAATACGGAGTATAATTATGTAGGTATAAATAAAATAATAGGAAGTCATAATTCTAGTACAGTATAAATTAACAAGGCAAGAGAATACTAAATAAAGCAAGAAACGGTGGTAGTGAAAGGATGTGGCACGTGGAAGGGTGTAACAGATGCATCATCTCCAACCTACTAAGCTCATATTGTTTGTTGTGTTGTGTTACAACACTACAACAGTGTTAGAGTGTGTTACTCGTATACACGCTAAAAAAGTGTAGCAGTCTTCGCATACTTACGTTAGGCACCAGCAAACCGTACTTCCAAATTGCAATGGTTTGGTTTCGTGGCGCCATGTTTTTTCTCAATAGTGGAAAATCAACTGTTAGGTTAAGTAAATTGACAAATCATGCAAGTTTAGTATATAATCTACATATACTATAAACTTACAAGGTGTTCTCATTCAATACCCAATTAACTTCTATTATAATCTTCTCTATATTATACAACAGTATGTAATTATAATCAAAACAACCACAATAACATAGTGTTTCTTAAATAACAAAAAAGTTGGGGGTTCAAACCTCAACATTTTTGTATTGTGTATTGTGTGTATTTTTTCCCCTTCCAAATGTGTACATCATAGTAAAATATTTGGCAATTTAATGATCTATGTATAATCTTGGGAAATTCCTTTTGGTACCTTTGTGATTTTGACAATTTCTTTTGGTGCCCTAGGAAAAAAGTTATTCCTTTTGGTATCCCTATGGTTTATACATTTTCCTTTTCATAGCCAAAACTCTATTTTAACCTATTTTTCATCCAAAAAAAATATTTTTCATCTAAAATTTAAATTAAAACGAATTTGCTATGAAAATATTTAAATTTTTAAATTTTAAATAAAAATATTTTCCATCAAAAAATTAACTTGTGAACTTTGAATATTTAAAACTAATGAGTTTTGGGATTTGTAATTGATTAATATCACATATACATGTTATCAAAAATATATTGAGAATGCACCAAAAATATATTGAGTTTTGAGATTTGTGAATTTGCTTAGTAGTATTTTTTTATGATTTATTAAATTGAGAATGGTCCAAATTAATCCCAAAAAATTAAGGTTGAAATAAAATCTAAAAATAATTGTATATTATATAGTCTACAAATTGTAGCATTTTGCAAGAAAAAGTAAATACGTTTGTATTTAAATTTTAAATGAAAAATATTTTTTTTGGATGAAAAATGAGTTAAAATAGAGTTTTGGCTATGAAAAGGAAAATGTATAAACTATAAGGGTACCAAAAGGAATGACTTTTTTTTAGGGTACCTGAAGGAATTGTCAAAACCACAAGGGTACCAAAAGGAATTTCCCTATAATTTTCTATATATATTGTAAAAATAAAAGATTTGTATATAAGTTAGAAAATTAGATAATTCATATATCTATCATCAATCTATCTATATAGTTTTCCATAAACCTATAAACTAAAACCTCTGACGTAATTAATGTTATATTCCATACGCATCTCTATAGTTTTCTTGATCATTGTTTTTTTCATTTTTATCTCATTAAATTTTATATCAATTTATTATCCTAAAAAGTTTTAGAGCAACTATTCACCTACCCACTTAATAAAAGACCGATTATATTTCTATGAGCACATTCAAGGGTTTCATTGGTATGCACCCCTAACAGTGTTTTTGGTTGGTGGGATTTGATGGGAATTTTAAGATGGGAAATGGGTGGGAATCATTTTCTCTTGTTTGGTTGAGTTTTGAGATGGGATTTAATGAGATTTCATAGGAAAATTTAGAAGGAAACGATGGGGAAATGAATCCCACCAAATTGGTGGGATTTGATGGGAAAGTGAAATACTCTTTCTCAAATAAAAAAAAGTAAAATAAAATTAATTCACATTTTCTCATCAAAACCCATGTATATCCAAACGTAAGAAATTCATATTCTCGTATATAACTTTCTCATCTTTTCTCTTCTCTTCCTTTCTCATATATCACTCTCCATTCCTTTCTCCCCAAATCCCAATTGCCAAACAGGCTGTAAGTGGAAATAAATATTTTTATACTAATCTGATGTTACACGTTTAGACTTGAAACGGCTGTTTGACTTCAATTTATCGGTCAAAGGGCATGTTATAAAGTGCAAGCGTTAAATTAGGATGCAACTAAAAACCGGGGATGGCTGAAAAAAACGGGGATGGGTTGAGTAATGTATTTAATACTGGATTGTAATTAAACACTTCATCCGTTACACCTTGGACCACCAATTACTCCTCTTAGTTGTGTTTTGACCTACAATATATTCAAATTTCAAAGGTCGACTTTTTAGGCACGTTCATAATCTTATTTGGATACTATCCTTGTATAAATAGAACAGTGCACGTCAACTGATGTCCACACCGCCACAACCACTAGAACTCTCAGACTCCACACGTCGTCACCTCCACCACCTCCAGCACTTCCTCCTCCTCCTCCTCCTCCTCCTCCTCCTCCTCCTCCTCCTCCTCCTCCTCCTTCATCGCCAAACCCTCAAGCCTTTCCTTATCCTTCTCCTTCTCCTCCCAAACCAATTCCCATCGCCTGAGCGGCCACCGCCTCCTGATGGTCCGGGAGGCCAAGGGGAGTTTGAGCGAAACAAGCCCCACGTGAACATCGGGACAATCGGGCATGTTGACCACGGGAAGACCACCCTAACGGCGCCCTGACTGAGTTTTTGGGAGTGAAAAATAAGTGAACCGCTAAGTCCAGGGCTTGAGGCGGGAATGCCCCCAAAATGTCAAGTTTTAGTGTAGTTTTGCTGAACAATTAAGGGCAAATGGGTGAAAGCACATGATTTAACGGATAATTTTGACAAAAGAAGGTTGTGGTTGGCTATTTGTTGACAGAATGAGAGTTTTGGGTGATTTAAAAAAAATATGTATATGGGGTGGTTATTAATAATATAGCCTATTTAATGGTTGATTTTTTGTAAGTTCTTCTATTTCTAATGTCTTCTTGAACATGCATATGAATTTCATAATTGGATATTCACTGAATCTTGATATGCATATCAAGAAATATTAATTTGATATCAACTTTACCTACAAGATGCTTGAGATCGACCTTGAGTATGCATGTTATCATCTGGATGTCTTTCTTGATGTAAAACCCGCATACTAGAGGACTCAATACATTTCTCCATAGCAGTTGAGGTCGTAAATTCGTAATTGCATGCTTGGATAAGCCTTTGGAAACCGGTGTTGTGAAAGAGGTATGATATCTATACCTACTTGGCTAATACCATTGTGGTGAAGAGAAAGAAGACCCTATACAAAAGACCTCTTCCCTCTACCTAAAAATGATCCACTAGTCAGACCAACAATGGGGCTTGGACCAATGAGTTTCTTAGATGCCTACAAAAGTTACGATCATATTGCCATGTGCCACCTAGACTAGAAAAACACTCTTTTTATAATAACACGAGGAATCTTACTATAGGTGATGTTTTAGGGTGGAAGAACCCATGGACAACTTTTCATCGACGAGTGAGAAAATCATTCAAAAAACTTGTTGTCTACATTCATGACGTGGTGATCAAGAGTTGAAAGATTTTTTTTTTGTTTGTACACATTTTAAACTTTTCATTTTTTTTATTGATACGTATTCAAATGGTATTTATAAGAATAGTAGTTGAAAACTTGTACATTTATTGAGCATAACTAGTACAAAATACGTATTCAAATCTTACAAGGGAAGAGGAAAAAGAATATGGGCAGGCCATATGCATTCATGGAAGCATATAGTATACTCTCAGTCGGTGGAGGTAGTTCTGCTTTTACTTAATGTAAACAATGTCATTGAAAAGATTAGAGAGATTGGAAGCACTTAATTGTTAAATGTAGCGTTGGCGGTGGTCAAAACTTGATTACTTGAGAAGTCAAAAAAGAAAGGGATGGTGATTGGTGATGGTCCCCCTTCGGTTGGGCAGTTGGTAGTTAACATGTGTGCAAAAAGCGCGTCTTCATTTCATTTTCTATCTGGATAATGTTGTGTGGGTCATGCCACCATATCTACTCCCATCTATTCAAACTTACAATTGATCTTCTTGTTTTAGATCGATTAGAATCACGATTATTAATTAATTATTTAAGAAGAAAGAAACTATCCCTTGATATACTGCATTTAGTAGCATATTCCAGATAAAAAGTATGAGGCTGATTCAGATGTAAATTTCTCTTAAGATATAAACTGTAAATCAATAATAACCATTGGATTAGGAGAATTCATGGTCCAGATTAAACGGGGGAATACAGGGGGTGAAGGGGGACTTAAATAGGACGGTGGCAATTTCGTAATTATACTAACATTTGAGGGCATAATTGTATTTTGGGGTTCAAATAGAGGGAAGCGTGTTTGAGGGCATATCGTTCTCCCTCTCGTCGAAAGTTTGCCCTGAAATTCGCCCAAGGTTGCTCAATTTCATCCTTTCACCCGCTGAATCCTTCATTCTTTCGCCCCAAATCTTCTTTCTTCGAGCGATTTTGGTGCAATGTCGGAAGAGGAAGACGACTACTCCACATGTATGTATATACTTCGAATTTATGCAGATTTTAGGGGTTTGGATTTGGGTTTGGGAGATTGTGTGTGGCTGAGGTTTACAATTTTTTTGATCCTGACACTCGTGATTGATCGCGGTTTGCCTCTTCTAAATTTGTTCTAAGGTTGCTAGATTACTCTTCTGGATTGTGTATGCTTGAAATCGGTTTCAGACTCTAGGTTTGGGAAATTTGTCAATTCAGTGAAACAGGAGGGTGATGAGTGTATATATACTTGAGTGGCCATAATGACTAAATAGGATTTGAAACAGGTGGCCTATTTAAGCTCAAGAGGATAAGCATGTATGGTAAGGGAGGTATCATTGTCAAAATTTCTAAAGTTCAGTAAGGGAGTTAGGAATGTATTGAGTTTTGTACATATGTGTGATAAAGTGAAGAGCGAGATCAGAGGATAGTGCTTGGTTAGAAGTAATAAATTAAGCTAGCAAATTTATTTCCAAAAGGGATTATCCTAAGGTGTACTGTTGGGAACCCTATCCCACATCGGGATTCCTAATCTAAACAGCCTATCATATAAGTACATGGGTTACTCCTCCTATTGCCAATTGGTTTTAGGATGGAACCCCATGGGCTTATGTGGTCAGGCCCATTCGCGCATGTGCGCACGACGGTCGCCCCCTCCGTCATCATCTCTCCGGTATCGGGCCCACCGGATTCCGACATGGTATCAGAGCCTTGTTCGTTCATGGGTTTCCTGGGTTTGATCGGGTTTCGGGCCAGGTTGTCCCCCCCGTTGTTGTCTTGTCTTGTCAAGTGCCAACTGGGCCAGGCCAGTTGCCACTTGAGGGGGCGTGTTGGGAACCCTATCCCACATCGGGATTCCTAATCTAAACAGCCTACCATATAAGTACATGGGTTACTCCTCCTATTGCCAATTGGTTTTAGGATGGAACCCCATGGGCTTATGTGGTCAGGCCCATTCGCGCATGTGCGCACGACGGTCGCCCCCTCCGTCATCATCTCTCCGGTATCGGGCCCACCAGATTCCGACATGTACACAACATGTACATAGTGAGCATGAGGTTCAATCTCTTAAAGATTCAAGGATACTTCTAGACTTCACACATTGGCTGTTTGGTAATAGATGTCCAGCTTGACTATGCCGAGTGCACTTGAAGTTAGGGAGCTCTGTTAACTGTGTTGGGGGCAAGCCATTTGATTAAGTTAGATTTCTCGCTTATGTGAAGTTTATTGCTACTGACTACTATCTACTATAATACAGTATAAAGCAGAACCCATCTTTGTTGAAAAAATTGCGCCACCTCATCAACCCTGCATAAAAAAATGTTATTAATGCCACCTCAACAATTGCAGAAAAAAATACCGTAAAAAATATTGCCCATAATATTGCAAAAAAAAAACGAACATAATATTGCCCATAATATTGTAAAAAATATAAATAATCCCAAAATTGCAAAAAAAATCTACAAAACCCATATTTGTAATTGCCCATAATATTGCCCGTAAAAAACCGTACAAATACGTCCCCAAAATACATACATAATATATTGTCCATAATTATGATTTGCACGTACAAATTTATATTGGCCATATTTGTAATTGCCTACATAGATAAAATTGCAAAAAAAATATTGCTCATATCTTCCACATAAATAAAAGACACGTTAAAAACATAATTATGATCCGGATAATAGTAGATTCCCTTCAAACATAATATTGGCCATATTTTTAATTGCCCATAATTATGATTTGCACGTACATAGTTTTGTATGATCCGGATAATAGTAGATTCCCTTCAAACATAATATTGGCCATATTTGTAATTGCCCATAATTATGATTTGCACGTACATATTTTTGTACATGTAGCAGACACTTCCGTACATATATGATAAGATTTCCCTTATTTCCCTTAAGATGAGTACACCAAGTTTGTATATATATACATGTATTGCCCAAACATTTTGTATTGTCCAAGTACCTTTAACATTGTTTTCTTCTCCTCCATCACCTACGTGTAAGTACATATTTGATATTTTTTTTAGTGTTTCTTTACCTAAGTTAAATTCTATTAACATTAACATTAACATTATTTTGTACTTTTGAAGGATTTGACAATGGGATCCATGTACGATGATATTGCCAGTATTGATGGGAGCAAACAGACTTGGAAAACTCGATGTCAAATTATTCGCCAATGGAGTGTATCATATCACTCAGCTGGGATCGATGAAATCCAATTGGTTTTAATGGATGAAAATGTACGCCTTTTCAATCTATTATTATCCTTACATATTTAAGTAATGAATATTATGTAACTAATCATTCAATATGTATTTTTTCAGGGATAGAAAATTGAAGCAAAAATTCCAAAAAATCTTGTATCAAACTTTTCTAGCTTGGTGTGGGAAGGATTAATATGTGTCGTGCGGAACTTTACTGTCCTAAAAAATAAAAGTTCTTATCGTTATTCTCATCATGAATTTGTGATCAAATTTAACTTTCTCACCACCATCACACCTAATGATGAATTTGAAATTCCTCAATATGGATTTACATTTACTTCTTTCTATGTCATACAAGACAAGAATTTTGATATGGACTATTTAGTTGGTAAGTATTATGTATGGATTATGTCTACTATAATCTACTATAATACAGTATAAAACCTATGTCTTTGTTAAAATTTGCGCCACCTCATCGATGTTGATTAAAAAAATGTTATTTATGCCATGTAATTTAGTTTGAGTAAAATAATGCTTTTATTTTAGCAAGTAGTAATAAAATCAAATTATTAACCAAAAGTTAATAGGATTTTGCACTATAATTGGATCACATATCAAAATGGAAAATGGTAAATTATGTTAGCTAGAATCTCTCTATATATTTTTGGTATCAAGAGATCAACTTCTTACCAATAATGAAACATTATTAACCAATTAAGATCTTATCCAACTAAAATATCATGGAAAATTATCTTTTGCACAAATCTCATAAGAGGATGAAGAATTATCTTTTACACATATTTTAAATAATTTATTTCTTTTAGTTATTAAAATAATCCTCATATAATTGATATGAGCATGAAAAAAATGGTCATTACCCGTACATGGTACGGGTATTCAACTAGTTGTGTATAAAGAGTCGAAGCTGTAATGGAATCAAAGTAAGTGTCCTTGTAGAACTTGATGCAAATGATGTTAGATAGGATGTTTGTTCCATCTAAACGTGAAATTCCTTAGCAATTGAGAACTAATAATAATATGAGCATGATTATCTCGCTGAATAGATTCGAAGGCATGCTCAAATCTCTGTAAAATATTTGAGCTGTAGACCACAAGGTGCTGACTTTCTTGATTGATTTTGAGCAGATGGATAGCCGATAGTCGGGATGAGTACACGAAAGAGCGGTTGGATGCCATAAACGACGAATTCGAGATCTACAGATGCCACACGATATTGAATTGTACTCGCGCTTGCCCGAAGGGACTGAACCCTGGAAGGGAAATCCAGAGCATCAAGCATCTCCACCTTACGATTTCAACAAAGAGAACCCGATTCTCCGAGATTCTTATCGCGAGAATACATATCTCTTTGGTAGTTGATTGTTTTATTAATCTATCTTGCTGAGTAAATATAAATGAATAAATGCTTTTGGTTGTCCACTTCTTCAGCTTGGCGGGCAAGTTTAGCTCATCTGTGTTGATCATCATCATTGTTAATGGAATTTTATGCCTGTTTTAGTTCCTTTGTAGTAGTACACTTTCATGTGACTATACTCCAATGTTAAACTATTTTGATGGAGATGCAAGTTTCAATGCACGTAATAACCAGTGAAAAAAAACTTCATAACAACAAGGTCTTATACAACTCGTTTTAATGATGGAACAAAACCTTCTAACAATTTTTTATACAAAAAATGGTTAACTTCGCCGCTTTTTTATACAAAAAATAATTAACTTTGCCGCTCCTTAGAAGATCAATCTAGAACGATTTTGCTTATGTTTAACAATAAATCTTCCAAGCAAAAGCTTACTAAAAGCAATTACAAATTCATAAACCTCTTACTAGTTTTATGTAGCATAAAAGCGTCAAATTATTTCAAATTTATCTTGCAAAAGGACTTGCCGATCAAGCTAACTACGTTAGACTATAGAAGGATAGGCTCATTAAAAAATGTTGTGTAATTATGATAGACACATTGAAATTACATCTTTAGAACAAGTGACAATTGTAGGAATAACCTTCTTTAACACATATAGTAAGTTGTTCACGTATTTGAACATCATGTTCATGTATTTTAGATGTATGTTCACATATTTTAGATGTACGTGCACATATTATTATGTCCGTTTTCATGTTCACGTATTTTCTTTGGATATTCACATATTTGATGAGGTTGTTCACATATTTTATGTCGTGGTTCACATCTTAGTAAAGATGGTATATGAATGCAGATTAACCCCGTTCATATATTTCATGCCTCT
This sequence comes from Polygonum aviculare, assembly GCA_934048045.1. Lineage (NCBI taxonomy): Eukaryota > Viridiplantae > Streptophyta > Magnoliopsida > Caryophyllales > Polygonaceae > Polygonum > Polygonum aviculare. Next base: position 19,914,652 of record OW204031.1, read on the forward strand.
TTTCACACATTTCATATATCTATATGTTCACATATTTAATGTCTCTGTTCACATATTTTACGCCTCTGTTCATATATTTCATGCGAGTGTTCATATATTTTGTACCTTTTTTATGTTTGTTTCCATGTTCACGTATTTTATTTGGGTGTTCACAGATTTGATGAAATTGTTCACATATTTTATGTCGTGGTTCACGTATTACTAAAGATGGTATATGAATGCAAATTAATCTCGTTCACATAGTTCATGTCTCTGTTCATATATTTTATGCCTCTGTTCACATATTTCATGCCTTTGTTCACATATTTTATGCTTTTGTTCACATATTTCATACATCTATATGTAAACATTTTTGATGTCTTTGTTCACATATTTCATGTATCTATATGTTCACATATTTCATGTATCTATATGTTCACATATATAATGTCTTTGTTCACATATTTCACGCCTATGTTCACATATATCATGCGAGTGTTCATATATTTCATGCGGGTGAACTCCATTGAACATATATACATTTTGATGATATGTTCACATATAAACAGAGAATGTATTTACTAGATGTACGTATTTACTTGAATGGGGTTTTAATGTTCGTATGTCCAAATTGTTCACGTATTTTAAATGTACGTTCACATATTTGAGTATAATGTTCACGTATTTTAAATTTACGTTCACATATTTGAGTATAATGTTAACGTATTTTAGATGTACGCTGGCATATTTGAGTATCATGTTCACGTATTTGAGTATCTTGTTCACATATTTGAGTATCTTGTTCACGATTTGAGTATCATGTTCACGATTTGAGTATCATGTTCACGATTTGAGTATCATGTTCACGTATTTTAGACGTACTTTCACATATTTGAGTATAATGTTCACGTATTTGAGATGTACGTTCACATATAAAGTATATGTGTTCACGTATTTTATATGTACGTTCACATATTTTAGATGTATGTTCATATATTTTAGATGTATTTTCAGATTAATGCTTTCAAATTTCTACACGCGTATGTGTAAAACTTTCGAATTTGCACAATTGTAAAGCATGATCTCTTTGTCTCTTTCTACGTATATAAAACATGATCTCTCTATATAAAACTATAAAAGGACAAGTTGGGGGCTTTAGTGAAAACAAATGCAGCAAAACTGCATTTGTAAGATAATTCGATGGAGATAGCAAGTAGAGATAGAGAAAAAGGATGATTACTAAATTTCTAATACATACATTATACGACGCATAAATAAGTTTAAATATGTGAAACAGTTTATTATGTTTGTTTCCATGTTCACGTTTTTCTTTAAGTGTTCACATATTTGAAGAGGTTGTTCACATATTTTATATCGCGGTTCACATATTATTAAAGATTGTAGATGCGGATTAATCCGATTAAACCCGTTCACATATTCCCTGTCTCTGTTCACATATTCCCTGTCTCTGTTCACATATTCCATGTCTCTGTTCACACATTTTAAATATCTATATGTTCACATATTTAATGTCTTTGTTCACATATTTCACGCCTATGTTCACATTTTTTTACATGGTTCACATATCAAATAACACAATGTTAACTCAAATAAAAATGTGATATCTTTGCTCACATATTTTAGATTTACGTCACATATTTGAGTATATGTTCACGTATTTAAGTATCACCTTCGCGTACGGTAGAATAACAAAATAACAAAAAACATAAATCCACCCCGTTTTATTCACGTTAATCCATTGAACGAAGAATGATGAATAGCACTACAGTACTACACCCGCACATGTCACCACTATAAAGCTGAGAACGTAACTTGGTTCTATTTTTGACCTTTCATGAAATCCACAATGAAAAGATGGCCAGCATTAATGCACACTTGGAATCCACAACATGACTCAAAACCTCATCTACACAACTCAATCACCTACCTTCAATTCATTCACATGCAAACAAAATTAACAGGTACTTACCAGCGCATTTGTCATCTCTCTTAAATAAAATTAATGCAATCAACCGTATCTTCATTTGGGATAAAGATCAGCCATATTTGGTATTTGAGGTTCCAAAATCAAAATTTGATTAGTCTTAATGTAGTTTAAGGGTGAGTTTTGTGACCATGTTTCGTATTTCCTTGAAACAATGCCTTAACCGACGTACACTTGCTATATACTTCAGAGTTAATAGAAGAAAAATCTGATGCCAATGTGCTAAGAACCATTTTGGAGGACAATAAAACGGACACTTTTTCCTATGGTTCAGACACTGAATCAACCAGCTGGTGCAATTTCCATTGAAAATGAGCAAACATTGAAAGTTGATACTTCCCAAACAGATTGAACGAACGGCAACTCCTCCTCCCTTAGAGACCTCCTGTGTTTCTCTATCACCGACTCGATCTTCCGCCGAAACTCCTCGTTGTTGAGATTGTCGACCTCCAACTTACTCTTGACCGACGCCGTCACCGAACTCCGACGAGGCTCTTTCTCCGACCTCCGGTTTTGGATTTGGATTTGGATCCTCTCCGCCTTACTCCGATCGCACACTCTCGATCTCGATCTCCTGTACCTCCGACGAGGGCTACTCTGTCCTCAGTCTTCGCAACGAGCAATTTCGTCCTCTATTCCGTCGGAATAATCCATTTCTCCTCGGGAATCGAGTCGAGGGAGAAGGCAGAGTCGAATTGAGGCCCGACTTGACAGATCTGGAACTCAGAGGTCCCGATCTCGGCATTGTCGCAGGCTAATCGGACGAATTTGAGGAAGAGAAAATATAAAACACGTAAAATGACATTTGTGCCCCCGTTTCTTTACAAGTTTAAAGGGGAAAACTTTCTAATCAGGACCGTTTGTTAACATAATCGAACAGCTCCTATTCATTTCTAGTTTATAGGATAGTGTGTGTTTTCATTTGAACCGGCTCCAAAAAGTATTGGCCATGTCCATGTGGACGAACAATACCAAATCTTTCGATTGGACGATTGAAAAGGATTGACCATCTTCCTTATTCTTCGCCATTAAGTTAATGCCAACCTAAATTCTCTAAAAAAATGAGCTCAAGATGGAATCTTTCTGTCATTTTCGTCATCACGAGAGAAATGAGACGTTTAATGGGCTTTCTTCTAGATTTGGGCTAATGGCCCATATAAGAGTCATTGGACTCCATTCTCTTACCTTGTGAAGCTATTATTTTGGTCGTGTCAACTGTCAAACATTTACATAATTTTGTATCAAAAAAATAATACTCCCTCCGTCCCATAATGTTTGTCCACCTTTCCTTTTCCGTTGTCCCAATATGTTTGTCCACTTTCCTTTTATAGCAATAACTTTCTTCCAATTTTACCCTCATTCAATCTCATATTTACCCACTTTTTCAACTACTTTTATCTCTTTCATACTTTTTACACCCATTAAATTACAAAATCACCCTTATTCAATCTCATCTTTTATCCATCTTATCATACTTTTTCAACTTCCAATACAACTTTATACATCTCATTAATAACCGTGAAATTTGTCCTTTTGGACAAACAATATGGGACGGAGGGAGTAAAAAGAATAGCATACATACCAGTACGTTGCCAAAATGCAAAAATAATATGGGTTGAGATGATGTCCAAAGCCCTGATTGTGTTTGAAATGAGAATAAATCTAAGATGTTATATAGAGATATCAAAGCTGCGGATCGTTTTATTTTAAAAGATCCGAAAATTTTACATGAACCAATTATTGGTAAATTATATATTTAGTTTTTTTAGAAGCATATGCATGGATTGGACTTGTATGTTGTGCATAAGTTTTGTCTTGAATGTGCACAAGTTTTTACTTTTTTTTTGGCCCATGCTATAGGCACACGAAAAATGTTCTCCGCGCACAGGGAAATTGTCTCTCCACGAAGAGTCGCTCTTCATGAAGAGTGAGAAAGCCGGGTATCCGTTCCAGCGAAATTTGGCAAATACTCTTCCCTGAAACACGTGAAGCGTAGATACCCATGATGTGTGGCGCTCTACGATGCGCGACTCTTCACGGAAGTTCGAGTATCAATGGATCCGAGAGTAATTGACGGCAACCACCTATGGACGGCGGTGCGAGTGGTGAATGTTGTCATTGCTGTGCCATGCTCCCGAATGATTCCAGATCGAGGGTCATCAGTAAGATGTGAGTGATTCAATGATTTTTGTATCTCTTTTGGTTAGTGTTATAGCGTTCGTTATAATTCAATCAGAACAAAATTGAAATTTTATTTGCAATTGTGGTTGGTGTTAGCCATCCCTGAGCTGGTGCTTTTGATTAGTTGAAGCAGAATGCAACTAAAGCAAAGATTCCATTCTATGCACGGAAGGTGCAAATTTCAGTTTGCTTCTTTGTTTTTGAATTGATTTCTCAAAGCACTGGTGTATCTTCTTTTGGTTTTGGTTTACTGTATGCATGAGCTCTGAGCAATGTAATTAAAATTAACTACTAAAGTCCAGCCAACTACTTTGCTGCCTTATAATGTCCATATGTTCAGTGTCTCCCTTGTTTGCTCTCATTTATTAGTTTAATGGAGTCTTGTGTAGAAGGTAAGTAGAGCACTAATTGCTAGAATTGTTGTTGTGGTTGTGGACATGACATCTTACATAAAGGCGGTTTCTCTTTTCTGCCTTTAGCAGGATCTCAAAGTATGCGGCCCCAAGTTCCAAATCAGGGTCAATCTCTTCCTATCCCAATGGTTTCTAATCGGATAGTCCAAATGTAATGCAGAACTACAACATACAAAACATGTCTGGAATTTCACAAGTTCCATGGGTACTTCAATGGCACAAGGAGTGGCTTCTATTATTAGACATTCGTTCTTGAATTCGTGAAGTATTAACATTAGGAGAATTGTACGATATCCGAAGGCATGTACATTATCGTACTCGTTATGGGTTCAAACTTGATTCGTCGGGACCTGTGAACGTTTTCGGATCAGCATTCTAATAAAACTTGTTATATTGTTCTTAAATGGGTTCATTCTTATAAAACTTGTTATATCCGTAGTTTGTATGATTTTGTTCTCATTTATACTTTTTTTGAGCAGGTTCTCATTTATACTTGAGTCTAACCTACATACCTACATGTAAAGTTGAAAGTTTTTGTCGTCAATGGTCCTCATTTTAATTCATGATTTTATATTATGTGATTATATATTATCTATTCTATCTAACATACATGTAAGTTTGTATTTTTTTTTCATTAAATGCATTTAATTAAATTCCATAATATATATCGTCATTATTACTACATTGTGTATTATAAAATATGTCATTGTTTTAATTGTATTATATGATAAAACATGTAATCCGGTTGGGTTGAAAAAATGCTTTGGTTATTGGGTTGTTAAAATTTACGGATTCGGTCGTTTTGGGTTTAGTCGAGTCAACCTAATGGGTCAAGAAAATTATATTTTCATACCTTTTTTAAAATTAGTAAAATTATATAATACTTTTAATGATATAATATTAATTTATATATTTTAATAATAAAAATAAATCATACTCCCTCCGTTTCAATATACATGACTATTTGGACACTTTTTGTTGTTTCATAATACTTGTCCATTTTACATTTTTTCTCATCTCTTTCCATTTATACCCCTAATAATTATCTTTATCATAATCATTCACTTTTTCATATTTCTCTAAGCAAATGATTAACTCTACATTTGATAGGGATAATATAGGAATAACATTTTTTTCTTAATATATATGCAATGTCCAAATGGTCATGTATTTTGAAACGGAGGGAGTATTATTCAACATCTTATATATATTTATATGTTAACAATATTTGGAATCAATCCAATGCCTCCCCGGTTTCAATACATTAGTGATTGGGTCGAACAGGTCAAGTCACACTTTAACCTATAAATTTCAAATCAGGTTTCAAACCACAAATTTTTTGGCGGGTCGGATTGTGGGGTCGAATTGAGTTTTGCCGGGTGTAGTTGCAATACAATAAAAGCATTTCATTTTAATTGTAGTGTTTTTCATTGAATTGCATTCAAATGACCCCTTTTATCGTCATTTAAACACTACACATATAAACATACAAATCAATGCTAAGCTACCGGCTCGAACAACGTCGGGGGTATATGTTTTCTGTTTAGTACTCCCTCCGTTTCAAAATACATGATCATATGCTCACATTTTATCCTTACTAATTTTACAATTAAATATTTTTATATATCTTTATGTATTCCATATATATTATATATCAAAATAATATCTATATCCATCATCTATCAAAATAATATCTATATCATATACTAAAGTTATCCATTTTTCAAGTTCTCACATTAAGATATGTTCCTATTTAATATAATTCCATCTTTAGATATTAAAATAATATCATTAAGTTACTTACATCTATTTTATATAATAATCTATACTATATATTAAAGTTGAGACTTTTCGAGCATCCACGTTAATTCTGGCCTCGCTCCATTAAAAAAACATTTAGAAAAATACTTTTAAAGTCTTTCTTATTCTTATTAATAGTCTATCATCTATCTTTTTCTTTTCCTAATTTCTATCTTGTACCTAATTTCCATCTTTTTCAACTATTGGCTTAGACATTCTTTTTTACAAATCAAAATTATAATTAATATCTTAAACTTATTTTTCACTTTGAATTTTGTTTTTATTGTATTTTTATAATTACATACATTCGCCATTTATTTTGTCAATCTTTTTGGTTCCATAAACTTATAATTTATGCTATAGATATCTAAAAAGATATTTGAAAATATCTAAAAAATATGTAAAGTAAATTTGTGTTATAATATTCATTTATAAATTATATTGATCTATAACTCTTCTATTATTAAGTTAATTAGAATTCTAAAAGATCAATTGAAATATTCATTTTATCTCAAAAAATATTTAAAGTGATATAAGTAAAGTTTCTTTTGCTCTCAAAAAACAAGCACGATATTTTAATTTATCTTAAAATTTCATTTTTAAAGAAAATTACTAATATATATTTTTGTATATTTTATTAGCTAGATAATTAGTTATATTCTTAAATTTCAAGAGTTATAAAAAATATATTCTTTATATACTAATCAATATATACTTATAAACCTGAAATAGTTAAGGATTGAGTGGTTTGAGACATTATATATGGAGGGTGTACCAATTAATAAGTTCAGTTCGATAGGTTATTCATTTGAATTCAGATTGAATACAAATTTGGGATGTTGAAATTTACATGTCAATTTGATAGGGTTATTGCAAGTTTACTTCAATTGGGTTCGGGTCAGTTAGTTTGGTTCGAAATTAGGTTCATATCATCAATTTTATAGGTTAGTTGGGTCAAATCATTATGGTTTTCTTGCAAGTTGAGGTTGATCAATTGTCAAGTATTTTATACTTCCGTTTGACACCAGCGTAATTTCGACTAGATTAATGATGAAAGAAAGTTATTTTTATTTATTTATTTTAATAATAATATGTATATTTATATTTAAATAATTTTATATATGCAATTTTGAGTTATAAATATAAAATTAAGTTACAATATTCATAAATCATATATAAATTAATACTCCCTCCGTTTCAAAAAACATGGTCTTTTAGACAATTTAGGTTGTTTCAAAATACATGACCATTTCATATTTTTTTCCCTACTCTTTCCATTTATACCCCTAATAATTAACTTTATCATAATCATTACACTTTTTCATATTTCTCTAAACAAATAATTAACTCTACATTCTATAGGGGTAATATAGGAATAACATTTTTTTCCTTAATATATGTGCAATGTCCAAATGGTCATGTATTTTGAAACGGAGGGAGTAGTATTTTTTATTTTTATTATTTAAAAGAGTTCTCGTATAAACATGAGGTAATTATCTACATTAACATCATCAAATTCGAGTTTGCACTACATAGGTTCATGTCACTAAATTTAACCAATTGACCGATTCTAAATGTTGTGATTATCTGATTCTAAGATTGAGATTTCACACTATCAAATTCAAGTTTGCTCTACATAGGACTATGTCACTAAGATTACCAATTAACCGATTCTAAGAGTTTTAGCTTTCATAATACTTATCGGATTCAAATAACATATGTATTTAATTTATAAAACTTATACCATATATAAATTAGTATATTTTCAATTTGTTTGAAAATGTCTCGGGAAGACGGATCCAAATCCTCTGTCCCATTATCATGTCCCGTTGCACGTCCCTTTCACCCTTATTGACCGGTTCTAAGTGTTGTCATTATCTGATTCTAAAATTGAGATTTCACACTATCAAATTCAAGTTTGCTCTACATAGGATTATGTCCCTTAAATTACTAATTAACCGATTCTAAGAGTATTAGCTTTCATAATATTTATCGGATTTAAATAACATATGTATCTAATTTATAAAACTTATACCATATATAAATTAGTATATTTTCAATTTTGTTTGAAAAAGTCCCGGGTAAGACGGATCCAAATCCTCTGTCCCACTATCATGTCCCGTTGCACGTCCCTTTTACTCTTATTGGTCGAAATTTCAAAATTACTCTTTTTTTGTGTTTTTTTAAGCCAAAATTTGAAATTTCAACCACTAAGGGTGAAGGGGACACACAACGGGACGTGTTAGTGCGACAGAGGATTTTGATTCGGGTAGGGGGTAGGACCTGGGGTTATAACTAGTTTTTTTTCTTGATTACCGATGATTTGATCCATTCTCTGTATATTTTACAAAAGAAAGGCTGAAAAAGAAAAAAAAAATGAGTACCTGAGACTTGAACCCTCGTTGCTATATACATTGTGGTGTAATTCAATGCCAGCGGGACCACTGGGACACGTTGACAAATATCCCATTAGTATTAAAAATAAAATCCATTCCAATGCTACACGCATCATAGTGCGACGCGCTTCGTGATGCGTGGACGAGTGGGATCTCGTTCGGGTATCCGTTACTGTTGCGCACTATGGTGCGGCACGCTTTACGAAGCGCGAACAATCCTGTGCGCCGAGGAAAATATTTGTGTGCCTAAAGATTTGCCGTTTTTTTTCTCTTTATATATACATATTTTGTCCCAAAAAATTCCGAAAGCAACACATTTGTGCATCGGAAAAGCAATGTACTTATGTACATACACTATATTTTTATGCACACCGTACTCAAGATAAAGTTTATACGCATATTACATACGAACGAATTTCTGAAATATATATATGTCAGTAAATTTGTTCATATTTTACATGTAGATGTCGCACATATATATATTAATCAGTTGATTAAAAATTCATGGAGAAAATATAAAAGTGAACGTAATTTACAAGGTCAGACTTGGAAGTTCAATAAGGAATGACATATTTCTTACAAGTAAATTGGGATGATAGAAGCTTGTCATGCATTTTCATTTCTTCTTCTATTCTTCTAATGCAGAATTACACATCATTTTTTTTTTGGTTGAAGAATTACACATCATTTTAGCACTAATCTAAACAAGCCATAGCCAAAAGACGAAGTTGCACTACGTACTATAACAATCAACCTTCAAAACATATATAGCACACTTCGTATCGACATAATCCTTCTTTGTGAGCATCGAAAAGACTTTGCCATCCACATTTTCCTGAATTTTGATTTAATTTGATCGACCACAAAGACTCTAATATACAATAAAAAGGAAAAGGGGCGTACGTGATCAAACCAACAAACAACCATAATGACAATTACATTACGTAAGAAAAATTGTTCATGAATCGATAGCCCCAAATTGAATCCCTCTACAAATTACCTATATACCTCGATCAAACTAAACACGAACTTGTTCCTCAATTTGAACTCACAAATCCCAAACCCCCCACATACAATCATGCGACAAATCGAGAGCGATCATTTTCAAATCTCAAACAAACAAACAAACACTACATGAATAGATAGATATCATGATATCACGAATACGACGTCGTCCTACATTCAACTAAAAGCGGTTATCTCCCTGGAAATCCCGACACCGAGTTCGACGGCCCCATCGGAGGTGGTCCGCTGCGGCCTCGGGAAGTCCGCGAGCGCCTGAACGGCGGAGATCTGCGGGGCCGCGGGGGCGGACAACCGCGTCGTGAGCCGGACGGGCGAGCGAGGCAAGCGCGCCGTGAAGCTGCGCAGGGGGAGGTGGTCGTCGGATTGAGCGTCGGCGTCGTCGGGCTCCTCGAAATTGAGGGAGTAGGAGAGCGGGTCGTAATGGAACTCGGTGGAATGCGACCTCCTCCGGCGGTGGTGATTGTTGGCGCTGATCCGGCTTATGAGTCTGCGACACCGGTGCTTGAGCTCCGGGAGCTCGGCGCGCCGGAACGTGGGCGTCGTGGGCGCCGACTGGTAGCCGATGATGGCCGTGGAGGAGGACTTTCCGGAGGAGGAGAAGCAGCAGCAGATTGTCTTTCGGAGGCGGTGCTTGAGGGATTGTACGCCGTGGCCGGTGTCGTCCATTTGACGGCGGCCTGGATGGGGAGGAGGAGGACGAAGAACAGATCAATTGCCAACGAAAAAGAGAGGGAGAAGAGGACGACCACCACAACGAAGAAGAAGGGGGTCTCTTGGATGAATTGAACGCTTCCAATTCGATTGTACGGTCGACGAGAGCCGACTCACTGGGATATATACAAAATTGGATACTAAATTGAGCGGTAAAAGTGAAATAATTGGCCGGGAATTAAGGCTTCTGTTATTTCTTTTTTCGAAACACATTTTTTTTTTGTTAACTTATTTTTGAGGAGAAATCTTTACCTTTTCTTGGAGGAATTTGGCGCCTTTGTTGTTGTCCGATATTTTGGTTTTCTCGTTATCTGCTTTAGGATACGGTTCACCGAAACCCCAACCTGAACCGCACTAAGGTATACGTTCCTCCGATTCGGTTCTAGTTTTCTCGGTTTCGGATTCGATTCGGTTCTGTTTCGAATCATTCTTTAAAAAATCCACCAAACCACGATTGCAAGTCACTTATTCTTTTTTAAAGAAAATAAGCAATTTGTCGATTTTTCCAGTATAAAACCTTGGCTAAACCGCCGGTGGATCGGTTCCAAGAACCCTCAAACCAAAACCATAAGATGGTCGGAACCGCTGGTTCGGTTTTAGTTCCATTTCAATTCCTGGAACCGCCGGTCTTTTGTGGTTCGGTTGGCCGGTTCGAACCGAACCAGATCCATGACTAGTATAGTCTAAACTAGCAAATGACTTGTATTTTGTACACCATGAATTGGGCGTTAACCCATTTCCCTAAACATTTATCGGATGACAAAATTCCATTCGCTTATAATCATGCCTCGCTTCCACGCATGACCAGATTCAGGACGGGGCAATCCAAGGCTCCCTAATTACGGTATCGTTCATGGCAAAATCGTCGGCGGTGAGGATCGAGAAGATATCTCCGGCGGCGGACAACTCTAAGTTTCACTCAAGAGGGGGTGTTCGCTCCTCAAGGAAAGCTCGTTCCCCAAGTCTTCGGGTACGAGGGCTCTTCTAAAGTCATTAGCCCATTACCCAATCCTTCTATTTCGGCCAATTTTTACGCACTCTAATTTTTGGGGTGCAGATTCGGAAACCGTACAAGATTTTTAACAAAATATCGAGTTGCAGTTGTGCGGATGTAGAAACCGCATAAAAACAATAAAAAAAAACCCGGTTCGATTGTTCGGGTTTGGACCCCGCACAAAGGTACATAAATTAGCTAAGAAATTTTATTTTTTGTACAGGGTAAAAATCTACACAAAAGGGTGTGCGGGTTTGGAACCAACACATACATGGGTAAACCCCGCTTGCCCCCTCCTAATGAACAATATATTTTTAATATTAATGAATATATCACCATTGAAATTTAGTCAAAGTAGTGGAGTGCCTCTCCGAAATCGGGAATCGAAGCCGATAGATCGAACAAGCGAGATTGAAACCGGAAAGCGATGTTAGAAATCCGACCTTTATCCTTCACAAAACAAACAAACCAGAAGACAAGATTGCAACCCATATACAATTCCGGAAATTGCCGAAGTAAATGAAGGATGTGGGTCGAGAATGAGAAGATAAAGAAGATGGAGGTGCAGAGGTGAAAACAGGATGTAGAGTATTATAAGAAGTATGAGCTGTTAAAAAAACAAGAATAAGGAGCAGTAAGAAAGAAGAAGCAGAAGCTGGAATGTAGAGGTGAACGGTCGAGATTGAAATAACTATTGTTCTTTATAAACCAACGGCCACTTTTATAAAAGCGTGACACTTTTAGTATATTGTAGATATTTTGGTTGATCCCTCGTGTGAACACTGGTTCACTGGAACTTCATCTTGATTATGTTAAACTCGAGCTTGTAAGCAACTCGCTCCACATCCATGAGGTCTGGAGTTCAAGACCTTAACTTTTAGGATTTACAAGTGTGGAAGTTAAGACTTTAACTCAATGGCAATAATATGTGACAACCCTCGAAGATTCTTCTCCTTGAATTGACTCATTAAAATCCCAGAAGTCCCTTTTTTGTTCAATCTCGAACTTTGTTTTAGTTCCAACTTTTATATTGCATGTTGATGATGAGCAGAACATGAAGGGTTGTTGATGGTGAATGACGTGGACTTAGAAACCAAACTGATAACTTGGATTAAGAGACATCTACGCTTTGTCAATCAAGCTACTTCAAGGAGATATCTAATCAAGAACTTTATTTGTAAGCCTATATTGTGGTTTTATCTACTTCAACTTGCTTTTCCCATATCATACTCCTCATCCCACACCCTTATTGTGTTCCGTTGAGCCACTCCTTCATAGGTCTAGGGTTTCACCTTGATGCTTTCCTTGTCCTCCCATAAATAAAGGTAGAAGTTGGAGTAACCCCCCCCCCCCCCCCTCTCTCTCTCTCTCAAAGTAAGGCCTCTCTACGTGGTTCGATCAAAGTAAGGCTTGAATTTCAGCTTCTCGACAACCTAAGCACCCGCGATCGTGGCTGCAGATATCGCGACCGTCGATTAAACCAAAAGTTTACCTCGCCAGTTCTATAGTTCCATGCATGTGCAGGAAATCGCGCTCATGACAAGCACCCACTAATTTGTGCCAGAGGAGAATCTTGTGAGCACGTCGACATCTTATTGCTCATGGATCGACGTTTAGCCTTATTTTTTGTGTCTCACGTCATCAAATTTCGGTATAGTGTTCAAGCCGATTGTTATTTAATTTATTTACGTCGTTATTGTAATATCCAAGTTTCTTTTCTGTCGAGAACCGAGATATTTGGCCCGCAAACTACTCGTCATTGACATTCAAGTGAAAAAAGTCATAAAGGAATTAATTTAATTGTTAGGAAAAAATGCTTAAATTAATTAAAAGATAACCTATATAAATAAATAACTAAATAAAGTTAATAATAAGAAATAACTAAATTGCTAATACTAGTATTAAATAACCTAAATTAAGTAATTAATCAAGTAACCTAACTATATGAGGGGGCGCTTAATTAAACACCATCTTAACTCTTAGAGCATCATCAACAACTTCCTTATTTCACAAATTTGGAGAATATTAGAGTATTTTAAGGTCTAATAGCTTCCTAATTTCATTCTCTAATATAGAGATGGAGAAGAAAAAGAGCTAATCTTTCCCCAATTGTGGAGCAAGGTTTCCATTCTCTAAAATTAAAATTTTCCCATATTTCAATACAAACTTTACAAATATACTAGCATATAATTTTTTTTGTTTTAATCTATAATTAAATGTATATTCTTTTTTAGGTTTGATTGGTCTCTATAATAGAAAAATTATTGGAATTCAAACATAAAATTTTTGAAAATTTTAAACTTTGCATTCTTCATTTTAAAGAATTTAATCTATATATATATAAAAGCCGTAAGGATTGGAGCCACCACATTGCGCCACGTCAGCATTTTACACATGTCGCACCCACATTACGTCACCAAGGATTTTGCCATGTGTCGCCATAATATTTAGCCACATCATATATTTTCTATTTACTAATATTAAGGGGGATAAATACAAATTATTCAGTTTCCTAAATAATCTCCCGAATTTTTTGAATCGATAAAAAAAAAAAATCAATCGATTCAGTTTCCTAAATAATCTCTAACCTCCACTAATGTTTTTTGGATTACTTTTTTTTTCAAGATTTGATAAAGCTTTACTACTTGCACCCCCATCCACACTTAGAGATTATTTAGGGAAACTGAATCCATTGATTTGTTTTACGTGAATTTTATTAGGTAATTTGAAATTTCCTCAATTCTATTATTTTAGATAGAATCAAATAAAATCTTGAACATTGTTACTATTCCTAATTTATTTTACATTATATAACAAAGATTTTGATACAATAATTAATAACTTAATTATAAGATAAAATTTTAATTTTAAATATACTGAATTGCAAGGAAAAGATTTTGCAAAAAATCCAACTAATAGCCTAACACGTTGATTTATTTGCTCAAAAAGGTTATTGAATAAAAAATTATTCAGTAAACAATATGATATTTTAATAAGATATTTTATTGTTTTATTAATAGATAAAGAGGCAAAATATTTCTCATTAAATATTATGATTAAAATATACATGTTTAATTTGGGTATATCAAGTTGGTGCTTTGCATACTAAAATATAAGTAATTGTAAATTGCACAATAATTAATTTTATTGACTATATAATATAAGTACGTGATTTGCATAATAACATATTTTCTATAAATCATTTAACAATTAAAAACTTCTAATATTCGATGAAACCAACTAATGTTAAAAGTGTTATTATACATTTCACATTAATATTTTATATATTATATATCCAAAAATAAATTTAAAAGTACAAGTCGTGCATGACACGACGGGTACAACTAGTTTGGAGACTACGCTTGGAGATGCTATTAACGAGTTAATCTCAATGCCAAACTTTCTCGTACTCTTTTCTTTTTGGGATTTTGTATTATTCCTATCACTTGAAAAAAGAGGAGGATGGAAGTTATAAAAATCGAGAGCCATCCATCCGTTTTAAGTTACTAAAAAAAATTAAAAAAATTAAAAATATTTGCCTCCTTTCCTTACTCTAGCCTCTTCTGCTCTTTTCCCAAAGCTTGACAGTCACATAACTCTACCAGTCATCAGCAATGGCGCTTAGCCTATCAAGTTGCGCGCCTCCTCGCGCTCTCAACTCTCCTGTCGCCCCTCTTCTTCCATCCCTCTCTTCCGAGGCCGCACTCTCATTTCTTTCCCCGTACCCCCGATTTCCTCGCCCTAGTCGTCTCTTTGTTGGCAAGTCGATCGGTTTCAGGAAAACCGTCAAATTTAAGGCCGGTTCCTCCCTTCTGCTTTTAAGCGAAGATGATCGGTCGCCACCTTCTCACTCTCTGGATTTAATCTGGATTTTATGTTTTATTTAGCAGGAGCTAAAGTTGAAATGCTCGGCGAAGGAGCCCTTGAAGGTTATGATTTCTGGAGCACCGGCCTCTGGAAAGGGCACTCAGTGTCAAATGATCGTCCAAAAGGTGTTTGATGTTTTGTATCAATGCTTAGCTAGTCCTTTACGAACTTAAATTGTTAGCAGTTTTGTGCAATTTGCCGACTCGCTTTGCTAAATTTGAATTCATACATATTTTTCTCTTATTCTGTTGTTGTTCAATTGCATGTTGGGGAATGAATTCACTTACAACAACTGATCAGATTGTTTATCAAAAGAGGGATTTTCGATTTCATGCCTTTCGTCTTAACCTGTAACGATTTCATGCATTTATGGCCTTGAATGTACAACCTGTATCTGGACCATATGAAATCAAAGTTAGTTTTACAAGTTCATGGGGGTTGAGTGATGAGAAGAATGCTGGAATGCTGAGGTTGAAAAATGGTTTTCTTCCATTCTGGCCGTCTAAACATAGATCTGTTAGGAAGTGATTGAGAATTATCAAATACTGAGGAACTTCAAAACAGTTCTACTTAGCATAAATACTAGATAGTCTTGTCAAATGAGGCAAGGTTGATATTTGTATGGATTTGTTTTCACTTTTAAATTGAACACTTTCTCAGTTTGGATTAATTCATATATCAACTGGTGACCTCCTACGGGCTGAAGTAGCAGCCGGGACAGAAATAGGAAACAAAGCCAAGGAGTTTATGAACTCAGGGAAACTGGTCCCTGATGAGATTGTGACAGCGGTATTGCTCTTTATACTACTGAATTACCTTTTCAAGTCTGCATGAAAAACTGAAAACTTTTATGCTCAGATGGTCACAACACGACTATCGCTAGATGATGTAAAGGAGAAAGGGTGGCTTCTAGATGGGTATCCTCGAAGTGCTGCACAGGCACAGAGTCTTGAGGAACTTGGAGTTCGGCCTGATATATATATTGTATTAGAGGTATTGGTGGCAATGAGTATAGCTTCCTCATCTTCTGCTTGTGGAATTTGCTTTCAAACTAAGAACTGTCTTAACTCATTTTGCTGCTGGTGGTTGTATAGAAAATTTCAGTGAAGTGGGTATTTACCTGATGTCGTTCCTCATACTCAGGTTCCTGATGATGTTCTAATTAACAGATGTGTTGGTAGGCGTCTTGACCCGATCACTGGGAAGATTTATCATCTCAAAAACTTTCCTCCTGAGACCGAAGAAATCAAAGCACGGCTAGTTACCCGTCCTGATGACACAGAAGAAAAAGTAAGGCTGCAATTTTTAATTTTCTTATATAATGCCTCTTTGAACTTGATCTAAGCTTTTTCAATATATTATATGAATTTGATTGCCTCGAATTTGTCTTGGAAAAGAGTATGTGTGTTGTTTGGATGAAGTAGACAAGATTCAGCATCAGAAATCTAAGCACTTCTTACCGAGTTTCTTAGCATGCTCCAAATTTTTATTGATAGCAAAAGAGGGAAGAAAGGCAAATATATTGACTAATAGCTTTGATGCTCTTGTTTAAACATTGTTAGCTGTTTTACTTTACTGGCAACACTGTCCCATCATTTCTTTTTATCCAGACCGACATCTCCACCACATCATAAATAATTCTCCAATCAGTTGGAGTTGTTGTCTAGTTTCCTTTGTTTGATGAGCCAAATGATTGGGCATTCAATGTAGCATTCTCCAGTTAAGAGGCAAGCATTATAATGGGTAACTGTTGCATGTTAAAAAGCTATATTCTATGACAAGATAATGGCTTCATGTTCGTCAATGTACTTGTATTTCAGGTAAAATCTCGTCTAGAGATATACAAAAGGAACGCAGAAGTACTTTCATCTACATACATGGACATCTTGGTAAAGGTATGCACATGAGACCGTAGAGGCATAGTACTTTTCCTCTTGTGGTATTGCTTCTTAGTTTTGTGTTGAATTGCAGGTTGATGGAAATCGGTCAAAAGATTTAGTATTTGAAGAAATAAGCACCTTGCTGAACCAAAAGCAAGATGCAAAAAGGAATTCTGCCAATGCAGACAAGTCACTTGTAAAGAGAAAAGACTCCAGTCAGGCACCTCGAAGCCAGGTATTTAGTTTTTATTATCAAATTCCACTACTTTTGAATTGTTTGCTGGATTATTTTTAACATCTACTTGAAATATGAAATATTGCTGGTTTCAGTGAATGGAAAGCTGAAAACTTGCCTTTCTTCTACTCACTACTTCAGCCTTTTGCAGGATCAATGGAGAGGAATTCCTACCAGGTTGAATAACATTCCACATTCTAGAGAAATTAGGGAATATTTTTACAACGATGTGCTACAAGCCACTGAGAGGGCTGTCAATGATCGAAAAACCCGGCTGAAGGTAAGATATATGCTTCCCCAATTATGTGGAGTACATGAAACAGAGCAACCTACTTATGTTAATGATATGCTTGCATTCATGCACTATCAGTAAAGACTAACTTCCCTTAACTGTTTCTCTGGAAATTGAAAGGTGGAAATCAACATTCCAGAGCTAAACCCTGAAATGGTAGGTAGCTTTGTTTGCTTCACACTCTGCTGGAAAATATTTGGTATTAACCATATATTCTGATGCATAGGATGTTTATAGAATTGGTTCTCTAATGGAACTCGTACGTGTCCTTGCCCTCTCATTTGCAGATGATGGCAGACGTGTTAAGGTAGTTTCTTGACCATATACACATGCTGTTTAATATTTGAACATTGAGGATTGGGAGGGTCTATCCTCTGCCTTTTCATCCTCTATTGTATTCGACTTCTGTATAGGTATGTGTGCAAGGATCAATGGGTGAAGGTTCACTTGCTGGAATGCCATTGCAGCTTGCTGGCACTCGAAAAATTCTGGAATTTATGGACTGGGGAGATTACGGTGCCAAGGGTACCTTCATTAACATAGGTTCAATAGGTATAGACTACTAATAATTGTATGCTTTTGCGTCATAGATATTCTTTCCCCTCCTTTCCCATTTTTATTTCTAACCCTCTATGTGCACACTTTTTCTCTTTTTCTCTTCATTAAAGTTAATTGTAATGTGGTGTCACATAGGAGACAACCTTACATACTTATACTGCTAGTTTACAGGTGGCAGTGAGGTAGAAGAACAAGATGACATCTTTATTCTAGTGGCTCCACAGAATGCTGTGGGAAACTGTATAATTGATGTAAGCAGATTCAGTAGAACACTATCTTAGATAAGAACAGCAAACTCGTTGGCCTCTCATCTAACAAAGAGACATTTGTCAGGATCTAAGAGCTATGACTGAGGCTGCTGGAGATCGTCCAGTCATTCTTATAAATCCTCGATTAAAGGTGTGATGCTGAATTTTGCATAGTTTGAAGCGTATTCTCTTTTAAAATAGCTGCAGTATACTTTTACCTGACATTTTACTCTGTTCTTTTAGAAAACTTTAGGGGCCAAGAGTGGTAGTGAATTGGAGGGATAGTTGTTTGGGCAATTGGGCTGCTGGGTGAGGGTAGGGAAACGTATTCTATGTTGTTTATCTGTGTGGGAAATTCACATTGTGTAAATAATAATGTCGACATAGTATAGAGGCCGAAAAAGAACACTCTTGTATTGACTGAGATGCATTTTCCTTTGCTGAAAATGTCTTATGGATTAGGGCAATGTTTGTTTCTGTAAAGAAAATGAGGAAAATATTCATACAATGGGATTTCAAAATAGTCACGAAAAGAATGTATGCATCTTCATCATGTAGACTATTCCCTCTTATTTGGAATACCTCAGTCTTTAAAAGCATTTTGAATTTCTATGTATCCTAATATTTGTGTTATTCCATGTTTTAATTTGATGTGTATTCTTGATTATTCTCTTCATTTACGATGTACAGGATCTTCCCGCTTCAAGTGGCATCATGCAAGTAAGAATCGTTCTCCATAGCAAAACAGGTCAACATTTGAGTTCTCTGCTCCCCCTTTGACACTTCTAAACTGCATGATTTTCTTTTGAAGACGATGGGGCGTGATAAAAGATTAGAGTATGCTGCATCATTTGAAAACTGCTATGCTTTCCGGCTTCTCTACTATGCAGGAACTCAGTATCCTATTATGGGTGCTCTCAGGTGAAGTATGATTGCTTTGTTTTTTTTTTTCTAAATCTTGCTGTCACATTTGATCAATGGGAGCACTTACTAAAAGGATCTTGTTCATGCGTCCATGTTCAATTGCTCTGGGTGCATTTGTTTTTCCAATTTCAGAATGTCCCATCCATATGGATATGAACTATACAAGAGGGTTGACGAGTTGCCCGGTAAGGAGAAGTATGTCCTCATATCTACTTTCAAGGAAAGGCCGACTGTTGATGAAATCAATGATGCTTTCGTAGGAAAACCAAGGTAAATCTGTTATGTACGTTAAGGATTCAGTTGTATCATAACCATTTGACCTTATTTTCCAGATTGGGCTCCTAGTTTGCCCTTTATTTCTTGAACAGCTAACGCAACTCTTGTTTTTTACTGCAGAGACAAGGTTAAGCCCTCTGGATTCTGGTAATATCCTACTGTACACTTAACATGGCAACTTGTATCCTATCTCTTAGACTTACATTTGAATTGTGTGGCATACAGGGGCTTCTTAAGTGGCATTCTGTGATAACTAAGGGAGATTTTATTCCGGGTGCATCTTTGCATGGTAAATCTTCCTACAAGGAAGTTATTGACGAGGCTTTCACCAGTAAAAATGAGCAATGGAGGTAAATTTGAGCTTCGTTTCATCATAATTAGGATCTCTTGCTTTGGTGATAAAAAGAAAAGGTGTGCAAATTGTAAGTGTTGTATTACATATATATTGAAGTACTTTTAGAGCTGTATGCATTTATAAAAAAACAAGGACAAATTCTTTAGGAAGAGGCTTCAGAGGGAACGTTTGTTAGAAGCCATTGTCTGAATTTCAAATCAGAATTTGCAATTTATGTTCACTATAACTCAACTTGATCGAAGCATGTCTCCCAGAAAGAGGACATTTGCACGATCAGCTCCTAATAAATATGGAAAACACTAGATTTAAGATTACCTTAGGCATTTATTTATGTGATTGTTTATTTGTTTTGGAGACATAGGCATGAGGAATTAGTTGACCAAATGAACTAGGTTGGCTTTGCTAGATGCCATATTTAATTTATGACCAAATTGGTTCACTTGATGCAAGTAGATGCCAATGATATGATAAAATCCTCAAGTTGGGGTTAAAAAAAAGCCTAATATATTAGCAAGAGAGATCATATAATAGTCTTCCCTGTTTTGCACTTTGACTGTAATGTTAAAGACTTTAATGCACCGCAAACTTTGCTTACAAATTTACAATAGTAGACTTGTATGGACTAAATTTCTTATGACAAGAGATTGAGAGAGATTGAGATATTTTTTTTTTCACTCTATTATGATACTAAAATGGACTAAGTTTATTTCAATTCCGTTTATGTTTTCACATTTTATAACCAAACGAGTACTAAATGTAGTAATCTTGGTGGAAGTATTAATTCCATGAAGTTGACATTGAGGTGTTTAATACAGTAGAAAATTTTGTTTTGCAACTGATGGCTCTTAGTCAAAGATTGCTTCATTGAACTATTGTAGGTGATAAGAAATTTCTTACGGCATCCAGCTTTTCCATTTTTTAAAGTATTATATAGTGAAGCTTTTCATCTCCACAAGAGGCATGAACTTTTTTTATTTTTTTGGTTGAAATTTTAAGATGCATGAACTTAGTCAAGTCATCAAGATTTTTTCTACAATGATGTACACATGCGGTTGAGTTTTGGATTGAAAGGACCAAGCCATTAAAATATGTGTTTTTATCGTTAAATGATTTTATTTATAAGTAAGAATTTTTTTAATAAAAAATTGACCGTTGACCGTTGGGTGTGATGTGTGTGTTTGGATAGATCTTTTTTCTAGCTAGCTCTCCATCTTTAGACTATCTTGTAATAATGTAATTCTAATTTCAGTTCTGGACGTCTCTGTTTTAATGGTCACGATTTGGCTTATTTTTCAGCATACAAATATGGGCGGAGTTTAACTCTCGTGTGCCATCCATGTCAATAGACAATAAGTAAAAGTGTACGTAAAATATCAAAAATGTTAATGTATCATATATTATAAAACTCCAAAAGTACATCATAAATAGTAAACAGTGTATTCATACATTTAATACACTTTGAAATCTTAACAATACACTTTTAATTTGAACAATCAACAATACATGTCATACTACACATGATTCACAGTTATTCCATACGTTTATGTGCTGTGTTTTATCTTGATCAAAAAAAAAAATGTGCTGTGTTTTATTACTCCTCTTGTGACATTTCAAATCGGTTACGCCTATTACTTACCCTAAGTAGCATTTACGTGTCTACTCCAATTATTTGGACAATTAACGTCTATCCAAAATTTGAACCAACCTTTGCTCAAAAAAAAAAATAAAAAAATTTGAACCAATCTACTCGTGATTAACATGTAATGAAATTTTTTCTCTTACTAATAGCACCACTCGTCAAAAGCACCTGCATATCTGCAACTCAATTAATCCAATTCTAACTTGAGGGACGCTCCGGTGCGATATATATTATAGTGCTTCCTTAGGCATCCTATTAGCCATTGGATTAGATGAGATTAACGGTAGGATATGATGGTGCATAATAGGGCCGAATTTGTGGATTTTATGGGATGAAAAATCTGTTTAATTCCGCTTGCCATATAAAAAACGGATCCTATAATCTAGGAAGATATCAGCATAATTTCCGGAAAAAAATTGTGAGATCCTATTATCGGTTACACAAAATCACGAAAAATATAATATTTCCATATTGAAAAATCACCAATTGAAGTCTGATATTCTGCTCACAATACTCGCCGGCGAAATCACGATAGAACACCATCTCATCGCATCATCCAATCCTCTCATCGCGCATACAACTTAGTTGTTGAAAAACTCATCAACATGACGAACGTTCAATCACGAACAGCTTTCGTTAGAGGTTAGATTCAATAACTATGCCTTACATTTTCATATTCCGAGCTAGTTGTTTCATACGAAGATGAATTTTTTGAAGACGCCTCTCTTCAACATTGTTTGTTGAAGTTCTTGGTCGTTCAATAGTATTATAATTCGATAATGATATGTTGGATTCATAAGACTATGATGTCATATAGTTTACAGGTTTGATTCGAGTGATCCAAATAAGTAGGTATTGGTTGTAGCATCGTTTAATCGTAGTTATTGGCTGTACCATCGTATTATATCATGAAAAAACTAGCTGCATTACCCTGGTTTATGAGTTGAAAAAAACGTTTTTAAGGGTTGAAAAAGTAGTTGACTGTAGCTAAAGTACATTCGAGTTGAAAAAGTTTAGAACCAAAGTTGAAAAAGTAGTGTTAAATAATTGAGTAATAAGATGCATTTGGCTCGATAAGAAACCATAATGTTGATAAGTTGAAAAAGTATTGTTGTGTAATTGAAAAATAAGAATCTTGTTGTTTGATAAGTTGAAAAAGTATTGTTGTGTAATTGAAAAATAAAAATTTCGTAAACAAATTGTTTTGTAAACTAAAGAATCTTGTTGCTTATTACTTGCAATATTCTAATGTAACATCGATTTGAAAAAGCATTGTAAACTATTTGAAAACTGATTGTTAGATTAATGAATGATAACATGCATGTGCGTCTATAAGAAACCATAATGTTGATAAGTTGAAAAAGTATTGTTGTGTAATTGAAAAATAAGAATCTTGTTGCATGATAAGTTGAAAAAGTATTTTTGTGTAATTGAAAAATAAAAATACTGTTGCTTGATACGTTGAAAAAGTATTGTTGTGTAATTGAAAAATAAGAATATTGTTGCTTGATGAGGAAAATTAACAGATAACGGTATAAAAAGTACGAATGAATATTTGAAAACGGAATAAATCGATTCTGTCTCTTCATTAGCATATAGTAATAATATGGAAAATGTAGTTTGCCCGAATTGCAAAATTACATACTTGTAATTGAAAAAAATTTAAGCGGTCGTTAAATTGTATTTTGTCGTGCAGTTGGAACCAGCAAATGGGAGGAGTATGTGTTCAATAATGATCAAGATTTTTCTCCAACTGAAGTAGAAGAGTGTGATGATGAGGATGCAGAATTTGAACCTGAAGCTTTCATGTATGGAACTGAATGTGTGTTTGATGAGAAGGACCCAAACATAAAGCACTGGATACCTAGATGCCCTACCAACGTAAAGCCTGCAGTTGGAATGCGGTTTAGATGCCGTGAAGATGCTGAAGCGTTTTACCGTCAATATGCTTCAATGGCTGGGTTCGATGTGAGAATAAGTTCCAAGAAAAAATTCAAGAATTCTGAAGAAATATCATCAGTGTACCTTTGCTGTACTAGGGCAGGATTCAAGAACACTGGAAATAGCAGTGGACAAAGGAAGACAACATCGAATAGGGTGGGCTGTAAAGCATGGATCAGTATCAAATATGGTGGAAGCGGTTCATATGTCTTTCGAAAATTTATGGAGAAGCACACGCATGATATGATCCCGCAGAATGCAAAACATTTGCTGAAGAGTAATAGGAAGATGTCAATTGGGCACAAGAAATTCATGCTAAGCTGTGCGAAGGCAAATATGGGACCAGTTTGTGCGCATAATCTGCTCAAACAACTCGTCGGGGGGTATGGCAATCTACATGTAACTTCCAGAGAGTTCAGAAATTATAAAAGGGACTTGATGCAAAATATATCAGGAGCAGATGCACAAATGGTGATTGACAAGTTGAAAAAGAAGCAAGAGATGTGCAGTGAGTTCTTTTTCAAGTACACGGTGAACGATTCTAACCAATTGACGAGAATGTTTTGGAGTGATCCAATTGCACGTAGAAATTTCGCTGCGTTTGGGCAAGTTGTCTCCTTTGACTCAACGTATGGAACAAACAGGTAACTATTCATTTGCTTATGCATATTTTTTCATTTACTATAATAGACTTGTTCAAACAAATATTGGTAAACAAATTGTTTTTCAAATTATTACGTGATTATTTGCAACGCAACATGAATAATTATTCAGTTTTATACGTTTTGCAACTGGACTAACAGTTTTTTTCATTACGTCTTACATGTTGGTTATTCTTTGGTAAAATGTTGATATGTGTGTAGGTACTGTATGGTATTTGCGCCATTCACTGGTTTGGACAACCATAAACGGTCTGTAACATTTGGATGCGGTCTTTTAATGAAAGAAGATACAGAATCGTTCACATGGTTGTTCCAACAATTCAAGTTGGCGATGAATGACGAACCATTACTCATAGTCACTGACCAGGATTGTGCAATGAAGGTAGCGGTAGAAAATGTGTTTGAGCGGACTAGACATCGTTTGTGTATGTGGCATATCATGGACAAAGTGTCTATAAAGGTAAGTTATTCATTGGGTTATATAAAATTTTTCAAGTGCTGTGTAAGAATTATTCATACATATATTGATGCTCAAACTGTTTAAAAAGGTTGGGACATCAAAGGTGAATGAACCAGGCTTCAGACAGGATATGGGAAGACTTGTTTGGAGAGATCAATTGACGCCAAACGAGTTTGAAGAAGGATGGAAAGAATTTGTAGAGAAGCACAACATTGAAAACAACGCATGGCTAAAGGATATGTACAACCTCCGGACTTTCTGGATTCCTGCGTACTTCAGAGACATTGTACTCGGTGGGCTGATACGAACAACATCAATATCGGAGTCACAAAACAGTTTCTTTGGTAAGTATTCAAATAAGAACTTCAGCCTTGTTGAACTAATGATGCACTTCGAAAGTGGCTTAGAAAAACAAAGGCATGATCAGTTGAAATATGATGTTGATTCGGATACACGAGCATACGAACTGAAGACTCCTCTATCAATTGAAAAACACGCTTCAGAAGTGTACACCCTTAGCGTGTTCAATCTGGTTCAGGATGAAATAAACGATGCATGTTTCAATTGTTGTGTTATCAACGAGCTGAAAGGTATTTTTCAAGAACTTATACTCTGTTTTTCATACGAAATAAAAAGACGTGTGTATGATTAATTTGCATAACTATTAATTTGTTTTTGATTTATAACATGCGATAGGTGATCACTACATAGACTACGCCGTCAGGGAGGGGCGAGATGATTTGTTTGATGTTAGGTACACAATTTCAAATGGGTTCACTACTTGCACATGCGTGATGTACAATCGGATTGGACTCCCATGCTGCCACATGTTCGCTGCTCTTAAGTCCAATGGGTGCACGGAAATACCTGAATCATTGATTATGCAACGTTGGATTAAGGGCGCAGGTCGTACAATGAAAAAAACAGAACTTAGCGACATCTTCAAACAAAGTGCACATATGGAGAGGATGGAGTAAAAAAAGAGTCAGATGTGGTCGGCTATTTATGCTTGTGTTGGCCTCGCTCAGATTGATGAAAAGAAGATGGATATAATGCTGGATAAATTGGATGAATTGCAAACTATTTTGGAGGGCCACACTAACGGTTCAGCTAATGTTAATACAACCAGGAGTGAGTTTGAAGAATTTGTAGGAGTAGAGGTGCCGGAAGACATCGAGGTCCTGCCTCCAGGGAAGGCAAAGAACAAGGGTAGGGTTAAGCAAGGGAGGATTCGAGGTGGGAAAGAAATATCAATTGAAGAACAAGAGAAAGCTGCAAACAAGGGCAAGAGGAAATGCAGGAGGTGTGGTCAATACGCAGGTCATGACAGCCGGAATTGCAAGGAAGTGTTGTATGGTTAAACATTCTTGGTTTTTTTCAATGTATCGCAATGAATTTTTCAACGCTGTGCATACAACAGCAAACATTGATAACGTAGTTGTGTCCCCGTGTTTTAAGTACTGAAATATATTGATTTTTCAAATAATTGTAAAGACATATTCAACAGATACAAGTCATGTGATTAAAATTTGCAAAATAGTAGTACTAAGTTTTCAACATAATACACAGAATTTTTCATGAAAATATCGTGTTCAATACATATTGATGAAAAACTCAGTTTAATATGTTGAAAAATTGGTTTAAGAACACGATTCATTTACAACAACTTATCGGTCTCTATCATTGATAAGCTTGATATGATGAAGCGAAAAAACCAATAACCAACATCAATGATGCGTAAACATAAAAACAACTAATCCAAATATCCATTCATCTTGCATCAATATGTAATCAAATAACCTACATCAATATCCAACCAACATCAAAAGATAGGGTCTTTCAGAGGTTCTTAACGGATGAAAATAAAAACTCAACACAACTTAAATCCAATAGTAGGAGCCGTTACTACTAGAGAAAATTTATTTTTGGCTTCTATTAGCTCGTCGTTGTGCATTTAGCTCTTCCATCCCTCTTCTGGCTTTGAGTTTGAATTCCCGAAACATTTGATTGAACCCAGTGCACAATAAGGTGTGTAAATACTTGATCCTAAAATCACGTATAACCTTGTCAGGTCGATTCTTGAATCCACACTCCCAATGCTTGACATCTTCACCGAAATAGGTTTCCATGTGGCGCATTAGGTAGATGCCACAATCATCCTTGTTTGTGTCATCCCTCCATGGCATCTTCAAAAGTATCACTTTCTGTTTTTCAAAACGGGACATTCTATTTTTCAACCCCTTATTGTCCATGTATCGTTTGAAGAAGGTGTACTGCATTGAAAAATTAATCGAATATAAATGCACATGTATAACCCTGAAGATATAAATTTGCATATACGTCATTGTGTATAAGGCGTAATAGTTTAAGAATATTACCAACACTCTAGTAACGACACCATACTTGCCATGCATGTCTCTTTCGCCAGAAGATGAATTATCTATTATTTCGATACCAGGCTTCATGAAGTTGAAGCATACCGAATAATAATGGGCATGATGAAGAATCGAAAAAAATACCTGAATTTTGCAAAGTTATATAGCTGAGACACAAATTTACTTTATTTATTACCAAAAATTATGAATAAAACATATTAAATTGAGGACATACCAGATCTGCCTCATGAAATCTAGTGAAAGGTGCTGAAGTAATAAACCCATCCATATCCTCATTAAACTTATCGAGCCTCTGAGCATATGGCCGATCACCGCCTTGAACGACGGTGTTGAGCTGAATATAACCATATGACAATTACTTAGAAAATAGTTATTGAATAACTGTTGTGTACGAACAGAAAAAATAGTAAACTGCAATCGAAAAAATTTGTGTAAAATGAAGTACCGTAACAAACGGAGGCACAAACAAGCGTTTTGGAGACAACTTATCTCGTTTTTCCTCGGCTTGATTCAAGTAAGAACACCATACATCAATAATGTTGATTGAAACATGTTCTCCTTCTTCTAATGACTTGAAATCAACATCGTCCAACACCCCCCCACCTTTGCGCGAAAAAATGACTTCACTGTTCATACAAAAAAGGAATTTTAGAAATTCGACATATAAAATTAAATTGCAAATGATAGATGTACGTACTATTCATCCATAAATTCTATCACGTAGCAGTACATATTGAGTTGTTCCTTTGTAGGATTAGCTGTAGCACTTATTGCTCTAAGAAGATACGGGCTCTTCTTTGTCTCGGGTAACTTGCTTTCCCTCTTTGGCACGAGACTTGCATGGGGAATTGGTGTTTGAAAATCAACTTCACTTATAGATTGCATTTCTACCTGAACATATACAACAAAGAACAAATATATATATAGAGGTGTCATGTACCTTTATTGAAAAATATTACTATATCATATGAAAAAGTAAGCAAAAAGTAGGTGAACATGAAAAAGTTGTTTAGATTCATTGAAAAATTACCAATTGATACGAACAAAGTAGGTAGCGTGTAAAAAACTATATAATCTGTTTTGAAAAAGATATAAACAAGAGACGAAAAATAAATTGACACTCGTTGAAAAAACCAAAATTTTAGCTAGTGTGAGGACGAAACAAACAAACGTAATCCATAACCAAGCTACCCATTAAGTATCTAGATCTGATTGTTGGTTCATAGCTATTACATTCATGGAGATACGGCCGATAGTTGTTGTCTAGATTAAGTACAAAAATCTCCCCCATGAAACTACATTAATTCTCAAAAGTTGCATAAGTTTGTTATCTATCTATGAATGAAACTTAGCCAAGTACGTTATATTACAATTTTTTGTTCACACATCAGCATTATAACAAACGCGGTTTCCTAACACGGTCACTCCTCCTAGTAGGGCTTACCACTTGTTTCTGAGACCTCTTCTTCTTCCTTTTATCTTGTTCAACATCTTCATTTGCATCTCCACCCGATTCCAACTCAGTTTGAACAACCTGTTTGGAGGCTTCAGTTACTGCTGGATCAGTTTCTGAGTTCAGCCCACTGATAACATTGTGAATGATTTTTCCAGGAGAGACAACCTTAGGTAGACAAGAATTCAAATGTTATATAGATAGATTAAACGTTTTGATTTGATTGATTGTGGAATGTATTCTCAATACCTCATCTGCGTTTGTTGTATCTACCATCACATGATCATCAATAACATTGTCATTCCCATCCACCAAATTAATGTCCTGGTCATTTACAACCTTGATCAAAAAAATAAAATTTTTTATTCAACATCATCAAGTCTAAAAATATTTACAATTATGCAACATTGATTAAAGATCTTTTCATATGCACAGTATTGCAAATGTAATAAAAAATATTTGAAAATTTATATTACCACTATAAATACCTTGAATATGTATGTTTAATATATTGAAACACATATGTTTACCATTGATCCACTTATGACATATGTTATTCAATATGAGATTAATACTTTTTCATTAATATATTAAAGTAAAAAGTCTTTAATCATGATTGAAAAAGTATGTTCTTTCTATGATAACATGGTATGGATGAAGAATGTTACTTGATATTTTGAAAAACAATAACACTGTTGATTGAAAAAAGGAAGCATCAGGACGGGGAAAACAAAAATATGTATTTTAAAGTTGAAATTTGGTACCTGATCTGGAACATCATTGTCCTCAGTCTGCTCCAACTCTGGCCCCTCCCCAGTGGCAACTTTCCCCTTCTCATTTGAAACACTTTCAGAAATTGCATTGACCTAAATGATTACGGAAATATTACACAAAAATTTTCCAATTATTTATGGAGAAAATTGCATTAAGATTAACATTGTTTGTTACCTGGTCTGTGCAAGTATCTTCGTCTTCCTGAGCTGTACAACCTTCGCGATCACCTGAGCTGGGATCCTTTGATGGTTGCGCATGTAGAGTAGTTTCATGATCAGCCAACTGAACTGTGTCAATATTCTGTTACAGTGCAATTGTATTAGTGTGGTACACAAATGAAAAAAAATCTATACGATTGAAAGACCACAAATGGTAAAAAACTATTAATTTACCTCATCTCCGGGAAGATCAGCGGTCAAATCAGTTTGAATATTTGTTGTTTCTTGATCAGTTCTTTCAACCACTGTATCCTTTTCCTATATGTCAAGACACAACGACATTTACCTCAGTTAACACTTCAAATCATAGTTAGTTTCACGAAAAAACCCATAAACGGTAAATTTACCTTCAATCCCTTTTCAAGTCCAGACTGTTCACCAATATCGGATTGGGGAAATTTTGCCTTAAGACCACCAGTAATTCTGAATGAAGGATCATACGGAGTCAAATCTGGGAATGCAGTCATAAAGCTGTCAAGTCCCCATTGAACTAGATATTTCCTCTTCTCCAATGCATCTTCAAATTGATCCATGGCCTTGTTCAGCTGATCATCAGTCCATATAGGCTCTTCAGACTGTGTCAACGACTCGCGAACACCATTTCCATCAAGCTCAACATTGGGTGCCTGGTTCGCTGTTTGTGATACCAATAAAG
Organism: Polygonum aviculare; assembly: GCA_934048045.1. NCBI lineage: Eukaryota > Viridiplantae > Streptophyta > Magnoliopsida > Caryophyllales > Polygonaceae > Polygonum > Polygonum aviculare. The sequence continues at coordinate 19,944,990 of OW204031.1, forward strand.
ACCGGGCTGTCTGGACAAGAGCTTTGGATACACCATTAGTCTTGCAATCTTCTGGCGCATTGTTGGTGTTTTCAGCAATCCGAACGATTATCTTCGCCAGATCCATCAAATCTTTTCCCATTACATTGTTGAAATCCTATCCAGCAAAAAACAAATTAACCAATAAACCCAAAGCAATTCATAATCAGAATAGTTAACTTTCACAAATAAATCAAAATAATCAAACTCAGACAATTAATTTCACCTGAACTGTCCTAATAGGCTTGGCGGATACATTATCAGTTTGTCCCAATGAGCGACGCTGAATAGGAGGATGAACCATCCCCTTACCAAAGCCACCTTTGATCAAACAAACATTTCAGTCAGACAACGAGTTGAAAAAATCAGTATTGTTGATTGAAAAAATATGAACATAGTTATGAAAAATTATTCCAATATATTTGAAAAAAAACTCAGATGTCTGCTTATGCAATCTGCATATTTCGACAAGAAAAACCACCTTTATCAATCTCCAAAGCCTCCCTTGCTAACACGTCAGAATTCTTCATTCCCTTAAAGACTGGAAAGTTCCTAGGGTCTACTTGGCGATTTCGATAATTGACAACCCTGTCAATGTAAAGAAGCTGGAAAAAAGGGAATGTTCAGTCTGAATTGTTATCAATATAATCGTAACAAAGACTTATAAATGCTCATAAAATTTACTTACTGTTAGGAAGAGCAAAGGGCCGCAGAACACAGTATTGTTGTTGGATTGCCATTTTTCACATGACTCATCCAACACCTTCAACACCAATCCACACCAATTGTATTCCGACACACTCGTGATGTCGTCCAGAGGGATAACCAAATTTTGATTGCATGCACCACTCTGTGTTGGTTCGATGATGCACGAATAGAACAATACCAAAAAATCTTGAATCATAACCTCTTGGCTGGCTGCATCGCTCATGGCACTGACAACATCACTATGCCTGATCAAATGTCCCGACTGACCCTCTTTATTGGATTTCAGCTTCAAGTGTTTCCTCCACTCATCCACAGCTTCCTTGTTAACCCTTGGCTTATTCCTCTCAATCAACTTCGGGCCGTGAGGGATTCCAAGACATCGCTGGACGTCCTCCTCCGTAACAATAATGACCTGACCATACTCTAATGTGAGTAATCCTCTCCTCGCATCATAGTTGCTCACAAGCCAGTGACCAAGTTTCCTGAATTGCATAACATTTCAAAAAACAAAATGTGAAAATTCTGATACAATTTATAAGTTTCATTTAGTATCTTTGTTAATTGAAAAACTACTAACATTGAATTGAAAATCTCTACTCAGACAATTGAAAAACATTGCAGCTAAAATTCAACTAGAGAGCACGTTCGACACATCAACATTAACTCAGAAATCAGTATTTGATGCGCATAGTTTCTTTAATGAAAAAGTATGATTTATTACCTTGGGATGTCTAAAGGATTGAGACCGAAAAGATCACCAAATCCAATTCTCCTAATTGCTTCCTTTTGTTTATCGTCTTTGATGTTGCTAATTGCATTAGCAAAACATGACGGCATACTACGATGATGAATGATTGGGAAGATAGGAGGGTATACAGGCTGCAACTTCTGTTTCTCAACCTTTACATTTTTAGTACTCTTTGGTGGATCGACCTCCTTCTTGTCTTTGATAACAACCTTCTTTTTGGGAAGGGGGGGGGGTTGATTTTTGTCTCTTTCTTCTTGACGATACGAACATCTTCAAAATCATCACTTTCATGCTCGGATGATGAACTTGATTGGCCTAGCATGTAAAAAAATGAGTATTGTGAGAACACATATTGACAAGTTTGAACATAAACAAATTGTTTTGCATCAGTAATCTGAAGTATGGCACAGTAAACTAAAGGATGGATAATACTTGGAAAATAAATTACCTTTAGACACTATAGGTTTCTTTGCATGATGACCTTTAAGAACATTTCTCGGCTTTTTAATCAATCCTTTCCTCTTAGCAATAGGCACTTCGTCTGAATGCTCACTATGATCGTCATCCAGCGCAAGCTCTTTCTCTGGAAACATTTGAAAAGGCTCATTATAATATATGAAAACAAACAGATTTTTTCATATATTATAACATGAATTATGGCACAGTAATCTGAAGGATGAGTATGTACTTGGAAAATAAATTACCTTTAGACACCATAGGTTTCTTTGCTTGATGACCTTTATGAATACTTCTCGGCTTTTTAATCAATCCTTTCCTCTTAGCAATAGGCACTTCGTCTGAATCCTCACTATGATCCTCATCCAGCACAAGCTCTTTATCTGGAACCATTTGAAAAATCGCATTATAATATATGAAAAAAACAGATTTTTCATTTGCACATGTTAACTTCTTACCTTTTTTATGTTTTTGACCAATGTTTGCCTTCACCTGCTTCTTCTTTGATACTTGCATATCTTCTGATTCCTCGCTAGATTGCTCAACAACTACCACTTTCTTACCTGCAATCATATAAGAGAAATTATAAATCATATTAACATTATGAAAAAAAAATAATGTAACATCAAATTGCATAAACTTGCAGCCTTGAGTTCATCTACATACCTTTCTTGTCTTCCCTGGCAGCCTTGGACTTGACCAACTTCCTCTTAGAGGCTGGAGTCTCATCAGATTCTTCACTTTCATCGTCGGATGATGAATCATGTTTGCCTATAGATTTTGAATAATAATCAGCAACAATTTTAAAAAGAAAACTGTAATATAATTTACAACATTACGCTATGATTACCTTTAGCTTTAGAATTTTTCTTACGTATGACAGCCTTGTCTTGAGCATTTTTAATTGATTCATCATCCTCAGTTGCGCTTGAGCTGTTGTCTTCTTCACTATGCTCAGGGCCCAAATCAAATATATCGACTTCATCATCAGAATCTTCTTGGTCCCTCATCCTTAAGCGCTTTGATTTCTTCCACTTAGCTTGTTCATCTACACGGCCTGGACAAAGAAACACACACACAGAACTCATATAAATGAAATGTTGAATTTATACTGATCGAATACAAATACAATCTATTTAAACTTTAACTTGAAAAAGTTGTTGTTCGGGTTTGAAACAGTTCTTGTTTATAGTTGAAAAAAAGAACTTGTTGCAAAAACAGAGCAATACTGATGAAAAAGTATCAAATAAATATTGAAAAATGTATTTAATCAAAAAACCAGTGCTCTACACATATTTATGAACTTATTTTAGGAATAAGTTGTTGTTTTTGTTTGAAAAACTACACTTAATCATTCAACCTAGAACGATCTCTCTGAAAAAACAGAACATCGTTGATGCAAAACCATCACACAGACATTGCAACATATAATGAGTTGACAACTACAAACATGCAAATATATAAAGAGCATATATCAACCAAGAACAACCCCAATAATGAAAAATCGGAATCGGAAACAAACCTCCATGTTTGCGTTTGCTTGAACGCTTTGAATTTGGGGATCTAGCCATTGTGCAGATCTGCAAATTTAACAACAACAAAACCCTCAAACACGATAGAACAACCCAAAATCCGGTAAAGAACAACAAAAATCAACAATCAATGATGCTTAATCACGATATAACAATCCTAATTATCGGTTCAACATCAACTTCATTCTACCAAAAACGGAAATCCGAGAACAAAATCTACATGAACGAACACAATGAATTATATTAATCGACTGAAATCAGTGGGTTTTGATACCGATTTTGACGAAACCCTAAAGAACCCCAATCTTCTAACCTCAATTAGAAATCGTACGGGGACGACACTTCGGAAGACGAGTTCCAATGCTTGACAAACTGAAGACGAGCTCCGAATTTCCGAAATCACCGGTGAGGATACTTTGGAACGATAATCGCAGAGAGAGAGATAGACGACGGCTCTCGATATGGACTGATGTGGAAAAAAGGAATATTGCGCGTTGAAACGAAAAAGGAAGTCGGAAAGGTTTCGAAATTGGGTTGAGAGAATCACGGGAATTTTTCAAAAATGGGTAAAAAAAATTTCAAGCGGGATTTTATGGAAGCAATCCCGTGTATTGCTCTTGTGGTGTACTAATACACCTTAATCTCAATTATTTTAGACCGTAGATCGTTTTAAATCCAACGGACATGATTAAGTAGTAGGAAGTACCGTAATTAGGAGTCTCTCTAGAGCGTGATTCTTCTAACTTTAGGTATATTCTTGTTTTGATGATATAAAATAAGTGTAATTAAGAACAGTAGACAGCGATTTTTGAGTTGTAAAACATCATTTACGCACCTTCTTCCTAATCATATCCTTCCTCCAACATAAAAAACAAATCCAAATCTCCTCTGCAACTTTACACCCTCATCTCGCCCAACTCCCATGGTTGAAAGAACCAAAAATGAATTAAAAAATATAAGAAATTACATGTGTAAGACATCAGTTTCTTCAACCTCCAAACCACCTTCTAATTAATGTCTTTCTGTACTTTCTCTCTGTATTTTCAACCCTTGAATTGTGGGCGCAAGTGGGTAAACAATTGACTATCACTTCTCCACGTCCTCTTCTTGCTTAAATTATCAATTCCAATCTTGGGTTTTCTGTTACGAAAAAATCAGGACTCACACTACAGAGTTTTCTCACATAAACTATCTCTCTGAAAAATACCAAAATCAGCTGGCCTTCTTTGTGCCATCGGAGATTCTTGAGAGAGAGATGGCGGGCGGGTCATTCGGGCCGGGCCGGGCCGCCAAGGAGAGGGCGGAGCAGTACAAGGGCAGAGTCACGCCTTATGTGGTCATAGCTTGTGTTGTGGCTGCTGTTGGTGGCTCCCTCTTTGGCTATGATATTGGTATTTCAGGTACTCATTCCTTTTTCATTACTACCTTGTCTTTCACTGATTCAAACTGTCTGGTTTTTCGGGTATTTATGGAGTTTTGTAAGTCAGACATGGGATTCAGGAATCATGCTTTTCATGGTGGGCTTCAGTGGGTATATTGTCCCCCTTTTTATGCTTTCTTTCTTCACTAGTTAAAAAGTACTACTAGGAAAAAGGGTGGTCAAATAATTAGCAGTTATGAGTTTGTAATCTGGAATCACAAGAAGTCTCTGAGACGAGAGCTAAGCCCAAACTGACCATGTCACAGGTGGAGTCACATCCATGGATGCATTCCTACAGAAATTCTTCCCTAGGGTGTATGAGAAAAAGAAACATGCCCACGAGAACAACTACTGCAAATTCGACGACCAAGGCCTGGCTGCGTTCACCTCATCCCTCTACCTTGCTGGCCTGGTTTCGTCTCTCGTCGCTTCCCCCATAACCCGGAACTATGGGCGGCGAGCTAGCATCATCTGCGGAGGGCTCAGCTTTCTTATAGGCGCCACGCTCAATGCCTCTGCCCAGAATCTCGCAATGCTCCTCCTTGGCCGTATCATGCTCGGTGTTGGCATCGGATTCGGGAACCAGGTTGGTTTCGTGAACCGAATTGACTTTTTCGTATTAAACTTATCGATACACTAAGACCAGCCCAGTTGACAATAGGAGGAGTAGCCCACCGACTTACCGTAATAGACTATTTTGTTGGTAAATTATGTTTTTTTCTTACTTTGAAACTATTGGGTTTGATCTAGGCAGTCCCTGTGTACCTGTCCGAAATGGCGCCAACCCATATCCGAGGAGGGCTCAACATGATGTTCCAACTGGCCACAACTCTTGGAATATTCTCTGCAAACATGGTGAACTATGGCACCTCAAAGCTTGAACCATGGGGATGGAGACTCTCTCTAGGACTGGCTGCGGTGCCGGCTTTGCTGATGACGGTTGGCGGAATCCTAGTCCCCGAGACGCCCAACAGCTTGATCGAGCGCGGATGCTACGACAAAGGGAAGAGAGTCCTTGAAAAGATCAGGGGAACCAAAGATGTGTCAGCTGAGTTCCAAGATATGGTGGATGCGAGCGAGTTCGCCAAGAGCATCAAATACCCTTTTAGGAACATCCTAGAGAGGAGGAACAGGCCACAGCTGATCATGGCCATTTTCATGCCCACCTTCCAGATTCTTACAGGGATAAACTCGATCCTCTTCTACGCGCCGGTCTTGTTCCAGAGCTTGGGGTTTGAAGGGAACGCGTCGCTTTACTCCTCCGCTTTAACCGGGGCTGTCCTTGCTGGATCGACACTGATTTCTATCGCGACGGTGGACAGGTTAGGCAGAAGACCCTTGCTCATCAGTGGAGGCATTCAGATGATAACTTGCCAGGTTAGATCTTCTTTCGAACATAAATGATACTCAATCTACTTTTTCTTTAGTTGTGAATACCAAAACATAAATGATTGCAGGTGATAGTGGCCATAATCTTGGGGGTAAAGTTTGGCACAACAGGGGAGCTAACAAAGGGATACTCAATCCTGGTGGTGACAGTGATCTGCCTCTTTGTGTTGGCATTTGGTTGGTCATGGGGTCCGCTCGGGTGGACGGTCCCTAGCGAGATCTTCCCTCTTGAGACGAGGTCAGCAGGGCAGAGCATCACCGTTTCGGTTAACCTCTTCTTCACATTCGTAATTGCGCAGTCGTTCCTCTCGCTCTTGTGCCACCTCAAGTACGGGATATTCCTCTTCTTTTCGGGGTGGATCGCGATCATGACCGTCTTTGTTTACCTGTTCTTGCCGGAGACGAAGGGGGTTCCGATCGAAGAGATGATATTCATGTGGAGAAAGCATTGGTTTTGGAAGAGAATAATGCCTGCAGAAGATAGCGATCAAAATAATGGGAATGGGAGTGATAGTAAAACCGGATACAACAACAACACAGTTGAGGCTTGAGAGTTGAGACATGAATTTGTGGATTGTTCATTATTCTGTAACAGGCTTTGAGTGAAGACGTGTGACCGATTGGTTTGAGTTTGTAACATTGGAGGGCCTTATTAAGAATGGGTTGGATGTATTTGTTTATACACATGATTTTTTTTTGGTCGAAAAGGCTGGAGCCCTAAAATTTATTAAGCATAATGTAATGACCTTGATCGAATCAAGAGATTTGAAAGAGAATTGATAGAGATTCAAGTAAGAAAGGAGAGAGATTTAGAAGAGAAGATTTGAGATTAGGATAGATTTAGGAAGAGAAGAGAGCGATTAAGAGAGAGTTCTTTTGATTACAATTCTGGATGCCATACGCAATGGCCACAAGCCCTTTTTAATAGCTTCTACCTATTTACCCATTAAACCCCAAGAGTTTCTCAAATTACACAATGTACCCTTTATTTCCCTTATCATGACACATAATTCGAAGCAGGAATAAGCAAAGTTCGTGATGTAGCATGACCTCTCGCATCGTCTAAAAGCATACTGAAAACACTTTTAGGCGGATTAGAAATAACATGGCAACCTAATGGAAAAGAATAGGCAAGCCTAGCAAGGGTGTCGGCTACAAAATTCGCTTCCCTGAAGACATGATGACGGACATTCCAGTCACGTCTCATAAAGCCTTGGTATTGTGATACCAGGCTGAAAAGTGGATGACTCGGACTAATACTCTTCTGAACCAGGTTGATAACAAGATCCGAGTCAGACTTTATGTCAACAAACCGAAATCCTTCATTCCAGGCAACTTGAAGCGCATCAATAATCCCCCAGAGCTCCGCCATCGGGATCGAGCATTGTCCAATATTGTGGACAAATCCCTTCACCCACTCCATCATGATTTCTGAAGACTCCTGTTGCAGTAGCTCTTCCATCCGAATCCACCGCACCGTCAGTATTGACCTTGACCCAGGGTGAGTCCGGTTTCTACCACGCCACAAGCCTCGCCGTACGCACCAATTGACTGCCCGTCGGATGCTTCAAACCCCAAGATATGAGGTACTCCTTTGTGCGATCGTCAGTGTCACCTAAAGTGGCAGTCGAAGAGACCAATTGGGACTACTTTATATCCAAGGTAATAATTTCAAAGGTTTTCCTTGGCTTTGTCCATGTAACCAAACAATTGAGATACCTCGAATTTTTGTACAACATACATGAGTCAAATAGCAATAATTTGAAGCACTTCCTTTCAACTATTTCGAAAAATCCGAACACTCGAGCATATATGGTGTGTAAATTGTGTCTAGCTCGTGCTAACCTCTAGGTACGTTTGAGGGTTATATATAGCTTGTGTTTTATGCAATCAAGCTAGCTTGAGCTAAAGAGTGAGTTCAGGAGCTCAAGTAAGTAAGGTGGGAGTGGTACGGTGTGTGGCCGGACAATATAACTTATATCAAAATTAAAAGAAATAAATGATAACCCAAAAACAATGGTCATCGATCACATATATTCTTCTTTTCAGTTATTGGTTTTACATAATGCAACACACATTCCTAATGCTGCAACTCTGATTTAAGAACATCTAAAGCTGAACGGGTACACGTACAAAAGAACAGGATACAAACTCGAGAGAGTAATGCATACAAGAAAGCTAACTAAGCAGCTGGTGCATAATCATAACCAGCATCGTCATCGTCGTCGTCGTCTCCTTCTACTGCCGGAGCGTAGCTGTATTCACCATCACAATAGATCGGTGTCTTGCATAAAAGCAACTCAATGGCGACCTCAGAGGTGACAACAGACATTTTTCCTAGTGTAGTTATTACTCTGCTACCTTGTTTGGTTATCTAAGAGACCAATTAAGACTACTAGGTTGGTTGTGGTGTGGTTGGATCTTCTGGGTTGATGATGCTTATATATATGAATTGGGAAAGAGTAGCTAGATCAGTTGGCATGCATGTCAAACACAATAATAAGGTTGGTTTTGAGGAATGCAGGTGGGATACTGAAGGCGAATGAGGTGAACGAGTGCTCATGGACACACCACACACAAGTCATCATACGTGCGCAGCCAGCTAAGCTCAAGGCTAACAAAGGCTCAGCATGGAGAGTGTGTGTTTGATGCTCACTAGGACTAGAGGCCAAATGCTTCGTGGAAGCGGGTCCTGCCACGTCGTACTTAACATCAGCTATGCAACACGAGTGGGCACAAAAGCATCTTAACTTTCTTTAATGGTTGTATTTGCTGTTGGGTCCTTCTCTAAAAGGTCTCATCTTATTCTCATCACATTTTCTGGCTTGGATAGCAGTACGTAGATAACGGATGATAACAAACTAAATAATTGCCTTTGAAATTTCCTTTGTGGGAATTTTGTGCTATGGAGCTCAAGAGCCATTTTGAGAAGTCACTGACATACATCAGTGTATTTGACGTAACCTCAATGGGTTGGTTTAGTGGAGCATGATAGGGTATCGGTCTTACATAACCCTCATTTTTCAATCATGTCTATTACCAAAATCACTAGGCATGGCAATTTCACCCGCACTCGATGGGTACCTGTTTCACCCGACCCGAAAAAACGGGCGAAAACCCGAAAAAAGACGGGTTGAAGTCGGGTTTTGGGTGAAGCGGGTGATGGGTCGGGTCGGGTTCGGGTGAAGGTCCATCCACCCATAACCCGACCCGATAACCCAACCCGATAACCCGACCCGATAACCCGACTTAAATTTTTATATGTATATTCCCTTGGTACCTTTCACTCATTAAATTAATTATGTTTTAACAATAAAAATATACATATTTTTTAAGATTAAAATATGTTAAAATAATATCTGTGATCCATATATATATAGTATCATAATTTGTATGAAGTGTAATTATAAAATAGATGAAAAATAATGGAGAAATTTTCTCTCTTATGAAAAAGTGTGAAAGGTATAACTTCATTTTCTATTAAAAGTATAAAGTTTTATATGATAATGACCATGATTGAAATACATGATAAATTTGTGACTTTGTATTATAATAAAGCTTATGATAAGTAATTTGCAAATATCTTACTTTATCTTATATTGTTGATGGATCTTTTAGTTGTTTATGGTCTTATGGATCAATGATCGATTATTTCAATGAGTTGACTAAACAAATTAATACTGAGTACTAGAGTAGTATGTTTTATTATCTTCAACTAGCTTAGCTTAACACTAGTAAAATGTATGGATAACTATAGTAAATTTACTAAGTATATTTGGTGAGAAATATATAATATCTACAAGTTCACTTATTTGAGCAAAAGTTTAATTAGAATAATGTATAGAGTATTATAAAAATGTTTAAGTATATGAATAATATGATCCAAAGTCTAAACTCTCAGAGTAAATATGTAATATAGTTCAACTAAAATTTCGAATTATATAAGGTTTAGGGCTTAGGGTTTAGGGTTTAGCCAAGGTTTTGTTGTAACTTTTTTATTTTGTTTTGATGGGAGATTTTAAATCATAGTCAAACACTCAAACTTGTGATTTATCAAATTTAAATAATAACTAAAAAATTAATTAAAATTGTTAGATATGGTGATTATCACTAAACCCTAACAATAAACTTTTACCAATACATTATAGATATATATGTTTAGATCTTATCTTTATATAGGTTATACTAGGTACACACCACCCGAAACACCACCCGATCCACCCGACCCACCCGTTAATATAGGGTGGATTGGTTTGGGTGATCCATGCTAACGGGTCGGGTCGGGTTTGGGTGGAGAAAATTATATAACGGGTCGGGTTTGGAAATGGTCCATCCACCCGAAACCCGACCCATTGCCACCTCTAAAAATCACTTAAGATTGAGGGTAGCATAACACAATCATATGAAAATGACCAAATTCATTTAGTGATTGAGGGTAGCATAACACAATCATATGAAAATGACCAAATTCATTTAGTAAAACGGATTTATATTACAACCGAGAATAATTCTTTTAATATTAAAAGAAGCCAAACGGATTATGTAATACCCTATTTTTTAATTGTTTCAGAGAGTTATTACAAAATATAATAAACTTAAAATATGAAATCATGTGGGACCCAAAACATAATTAAAGCAAAAGAGCACTTGAAGACTATCTTTCTTTCTTTCTTCCATTCCTGTCATCGGATTCTACGGTGTTCAGCTTTAATCTTGAACGGTGTTTCCCTTACGATGTGATATTATTATAAAAGATAAGAAATATCAGTCAACCAAGTTAGGAAAGAAAGAATAGATATTATTCTTAAGCGAGACTAAACAAATGAGACTGAACAATATTGATTCTAAGAAGAAGGGTCGTACATGATGACATCACAAACCAAATGAAAATTGATGGATGCACAAAATCAAGGTTCTTTCAAGCAGAAAGTATACTGCTCTTTGAGCGAGAGGAATTTAGTGATCAAGCTCAACAGATGAAGATAACGATAGTTTGAGAATAAAGAAATACGAGATTTCTTGTAAGTAGGACACTACACAAAAGTATCTCCTAAGAAAGATATGTGTTTAAGATTTATTTATTGTTTTTATTAATCTGGTATGATACTCGTTCATACAAAGATAAGTTATGTATTGTTATCTTATTGCTTAACTATTGTCTATGAAATATGGAAGTCATGAGAGAATATGCTAGGATTCTATCTTTTAACTAAGATAGAATCTTGACTTGTTTGGAGAGCAAATGATCGACTTACTTGGGCCTATGCAGCACCCGACCATCCCTAAGGTACTCGACCTCTCCTCCCCCTTCATTCTTATATAAATATGTGTGGTATCATCGGAGGAAGGCATGCTTTGTTCTCGTATGCCTCGGTATCAATCGACATTCTGCCCTTTCTTAGGCATCGAAGGTGGATTAACAAGACTCACACTCCCTTGTCTATTGCTTTGCATGGCTCAAAGGAGAATCGGTTCGTACTCAAGAAAAGAGTTTGGACTACTAATTAGTGCAAAGAGACCATTTTTTTGTCCACTAACAATTGACGCCGTCTATGGAAATGGAGAATCAATCCTCGAATTTCCTAACAAAACTAAGAAGATGGTTCTCGAAATGATTCAAGAGGGCCAAGATCAACAAAACCAAGATGATAATTGATGTGAAGCAGAGGCATGGCTAAACAAGTCGACGTTTTTGGGTGCGAACCATGAAAACCCGTCACTCACGATCACGAGAATCGATTGTAAGACAACTCTCTCGAGCAAGCGATCTCACAGACTCACCACCTCGTGAGAAGTCCTGCGATTCCGAGAATCGGCGGGAAAACAAAGCGCAAGACCGTTGGTTTCCGGCCACCAGACCCCTAAAACTTCGGTAATAGTGAAGGTAGCATCAACATCCACAACCATGAGCAAGATAAGACCCAAAAGTAAACCGGTGGTTAGTCACTACGCCATACTGACTGGACAAGCACACTGATAGGCGTGAGGAGTAAAATTGATCCATGGAATGGACATGAAGAGTAAGTTGATTCTCGTGATCGTGAGCCACGCCTCCGCTTCAGATCTGTTCTCACCTTGGGTTTGTTGATCTTGGCCCTCTTGAATCATTTCGAGAACCATCTTCTTAGTTTTGTTAGAAAATTTGAGGATCGATTCTCCATTTCCCACAGACGGAGCGCGTCAATTGTTAGTGGACAAAAAATTGTCTCTTTGCACTAATTAGTAGTCGAGACTCTTTCCTTGAGTACGAACTGATTATCCTCCGAGACATGCAAAACAATAGACAAGGGAGTATGAGTCTTGTTAATTCACCTCCGATGCCTTAGAAAGGGCAGAATGTCGATTGATACCAAGGTATACGAGAATAGAGCATGCCTTCATTCGGTGATACCACACATATTTATATAAGAACGAAGGCGAGGAGAGGTCGATTGCCTTAGGGTTGGTCGAGTGTTGCATAAGCCAAAGTAAGTTGATCATTTGCTCTTCGAACAAGTCAAGATTCTATCTTAATTAAAGATAGAATCTTAGAATATTTTCTCATGACCTCCATATTTCATAGACAATAGTTACGCAATAAGATAACAATAAATAATTTATCTTTGTAAGAATTTATATCATACCATATTAGTAAAAACAATAAATAAATCTTTAACACATATCTTTCTTAGGAGATACTTCTATGTAGGGTCCTACTCAAAAAAAATCTCGTATTTCTTTATTTATGATGTTATCTATGCAGGCCCGGTCCGAAGGGTGTGCCGTGTGCAACGCGTTCATTTACATAGGGCCTTAAAATTTTATAGGACCTGAGATTAAAATTATTTTAATTCAAGCTATAACTAAATACATAAACAACAGAATTACCAGTTTAGCACAATGGCTTAGCGTGTAGCCCTTAATGGAAGAGTCTTGAGTTTGAGTCTAGTCAAAAGCATATTCTTCCGTGTTTAATTTTTTTACTTAGAAAAAAACAAAGTTCTAATCAATATCTTTATTAAAGAAATAATATATAGAAGTTCTTTGTCCAATGCCTTGTTATTAATTGAAAGAACCATCCCCAAATGATTAATTAACCACCTAAAGATTAACAACATTTTTTTTACCTTATATTTTAACTAGGGTCAGTGCCCGTGCGATGCACGGGCTTTATCTACAGCAAAATGATTGTTGGTTTAAAAAGAAATCAAAGATATTGATTGTGTATATCATAAAAATATGATCATGTTTTGATGACCGAATTGTTTACAAAGTATCCATCCATGATATATGCGTAGTAGAAGCTAGACCAAGAAGTTTCATCATCTTATAATATTACAATAGAACTTCCATAAATTAATACGCGATAAGTTAATAAACACGGCAAATTAATATTCTTCTCCGGTACCAAGTTGGGTCAGTGTAAAATTTGATGATTTTCGATATTATAATAAGATAATAAGTTATCGAAAAACCACTATAGATATATAAGGTCAGAATAAAAGTATAAATTAATATAATGTGGAAAATTACATAAATATACTTAAGAGAATTTTTGAAACTTAGTAAAATATGAATCACTATAGAAATATATGGTGAGCACATCAATGGCATTATCAAATTAAATAGATAAATTGGAGTCTCATCAGTAATAACATACGGAGTAGTACATTTCCTACACTCCAGCCCCAGGGCATTTACATCTACATAAGCATAATTTTGTAACCCTGATTAACACATTAAAAGAAAAAGAAACGGCATAATTTGCAGAGATAAAGACATGCTTTTAATGTTCAATTGGAAGACACGTGGATAGAAACAACATTATTACCCTAGAGCGTGAGAGCGATCTGGCGACTGCGGTTATCCCAGTTTTCCGAGTAGCTTGTGCTTCCCTCCGGCGTCTGGTCGTGGGGGCTAGGGTTCCCGTCGTCAAGTGCGGGTGTCACCGGATTGGACTGTGTGCAAGGGTCGGTTTTGAACGTGCGTGATGGCAAGGAAGTCTGCAGAACGGGATCTACTGCTTACTGAGGAGGAAGGAACAGAGATCGAAGGAGTAGTGAAGGGAGTAGGCAAAGAATCTTCGAGATCTGCTGTGCTATTGGTTGGATCTCTTTTGACAAATCGCCCTTTCAATGCTTTTGCCCTAAAAACAACTATGAAAGGTGCATGGAAGATACGTGGTCTGATCTTTAGAGAGCTACGTCCAAACCTTTTCCTATTCCAGTTTGCGGACGTCGCCGACAAAGAGAGGGTCCTACGTGAAGGTCCATGGACATTTGATAAGGCACTGTTAGCCTTGAAGGAGCCGGGAACAGAACAACCGTCGAGATGGTGATAGACCGAGTTCCTTTTTGGGTGAGAGTCTATGATCTGCCGCTGAACGCAATGACTGTGGAGACGGCGAAAGCAATCGGAAGAGTGCTTGGGGGTCTGGAGGAGTTCGATGAGAATGAGTTGTTGGTGTCGGCAAAGTTCATTCGTGTGAGGGTCTCGGTGGATATCAACAAACCATTAAGACGTGGAATTCTGATGAAGATTGAAGGAAGAAGAATGTGGGTGGATGTGAAATACGAAAAATTGCCAAACTTCTGCTATGGGTGTGGAAAATTAGGGCATGTGGATATGGATTGTGAAGATGATCAGGGCAAAGAAAGACAAGGGGAATACGGTGATTGGATGAGAGCTTCGCCGCTGAAATTACATCGTCCCAGGAATGAGTTTGAATTGGAGCAGGAGAGATTAGTGGTGAAAGGGATCAACAGTTTTAAAACCATTGGAGAAGGCAGCTCAGAAGGTAGAAGAACCGGGAAGAATGCTCGGAAGTCTTTAATGGAGCTGCTGGAGGAGAAGGAAAAGGAGGATGAGTCGGAAGAAAGGGAGGTAGATACGGGTGAAACAAGTGATAAGGAAAGTGAGGCAGGAAGACTGATCAAACATCAGGAAGAAGGGCGTGAGAAGAATGTGGAATCTCTCTCGGTGCAAGAAACGCAATTAAGGCTCCAAGAGTTTGTCCTAGATGATAACGTGAGGACCAAGAAAGGGCAAGGGCAGTTAGAGAATCCATGCACTAACGTAGAGAAAGGGTTGAAGAGAGTTGACCGGAAAGATGAGATGGGTGAAAGTAAGGGCAAAGAGAAGTTGACTCAAGTTGGGGCAGATGGTGTGCATTATTCAAAGGTGGATGGGTCAGGAAAAAAGAATTCATGGAAGCGTAGAGCTAGGGGAGGAGTTGCTTCAAAACAGGTAGGGGAAGTGGATGGGAGGAAGAGGAAATTGAGTGAAGGAGGGGTTGAGTTGATGGTGTTAGACGAGGTGGTAGGTGAAAAAAGACAGAAAGCTATATCGGCGGGAGAGGTCGAGGGCCTCTCTTGCCGGAAGCCATGAGTCTCTTAAGTTACAATTGCCGGGGATTGGGGACGGCCCGGGCAATTGGAAGACTCGCCAGCTTGGTGAGAAGGGAGGCCCCGAGGTTGATTTTTCTTATGGAAACCAAGTGTAACCGTAAGAAAATGGAAGAGGTTAGAAGCAAAATTGGTTTTGTTGGTTGTTTCACAGTGGACTGTCGAGGCAAGTCGGGAGGTCTTTGTTTACTATGGGAAGAGGGTATGGAGGTGGTGATTAAATCCTACACAAATAATCACATTGATGCAGAGGTGCAATTTAAGGGAGAAGAAGACTTTTGGCGTTTTACTGGTGTTTACGGGTGGCCCCGAAGAGAGGATAAGATGCAAACTTGGGGCTTAGTTCGTAAACTGTTTGAAGATAGCCTTAAGGGTTGGGTGTGCATGGGAGATTTTAATTAACCAAGTGCTCTCTGAAGATGGGAAAGAGGGAGGGAATGCACCGGATTGGGGTCAAATGGTGGAATTTAGGGATACCTTGGAGTGTTGTGGTCTGGGAGAAATTCCTTTCTTTGGCCCTTCTTTCACATGGGACAATGGTAGGGTGGGAGCAGACTTCATTCAAGAAAGGATCGATTTTGGTTTTGCTAATGAGGTGTGGATGGATATGTTTCCAGGAGCTCGTGTTAGGCATCTCGATCGGTGTGGGTCAGATCATGTGCCTATCATTTTGGAATCCTTTCGTTGTGTGGAAGAAGAAGGGGAGGAGAGTAAAGGGAGGAGACCTAGGAGATTTGAGGCTATGTGGACTCATGATGAAGGCTGTCAGGTTGTTGTAAACAATGCATGGCGAGCTCCTATTGATAATGTCGGGAATGGAGTTTTGGGAAAGTTGGAGAGGTGTATGGACCAACTCCAGGAATGGAATAAAAAGGAGTTTGGAAATGTGTTGACAAGGTTAAATTCGGTTCGGGAGGAGTTGCGAAAAATCCAAAAGAATGGGATGTCTGGTGCCTTAGTTGGGAGACGGAAGCAATTGGAAAGGGAGGAGAGTGACCTCATGACTAAGGAGGAGCTTATTTGGTTCCAAAGGGCAAAAGCGAATGAGCTGAGCTGGGGTGATAGGAACTCGGCCTTTTTCCATGCAAAGGCAAATGGTAGAAGAAAGGTGAATAGAATCCGGAGGCTGATTGATGACGACGGGATGGAGTGGCGCAGAAGAGAAAACAAGTCGAGGGTGGCGGTAGATTACTTCAAGAAGCTGTTCAAAACCGATCTTAGCACACCTTCTAATACGGCTCCTCAAGGACTCTCGCCTATTTTGACGGATGAGGACAACTCTCAGCTGCTACGCCCATTCACCGGTGACGAGGTATATGCTGCTCTCTTTTCCATGCATCCCACGAAATCTCCCGGGCCTGACGGTATGTCTGCGTTGTTTTTCCAACAACATTGGCATATTGTCGGACCCGAGGTTATTTCTTTTGTTCTTGACATCCTTCATGGTGCCGAGTTGCCAGACAAACTTAATCACTCTTTCATTTCGTTAATTCCAAAAGTCAATAACCCTTACAAAATGAAAGATTTGAGGCCTATAAGTTTGTGTAACGTCTTGTACAAGATTGTTTCCAAGGTGATCTCTAACAGGTTGAAGGAGGTCTTGAACAAGGTGGTTTCTAAAACTCAAAGTGCTTTCGTCCCGGGTCGGTTGATTACGGACAACGTCTTGGCGGCTTTTGAGGTGTTCCACTATATGAAGAACAAGAGGGCGGGGAAGACAAGCTACATGGCTTTGAAGCTCGACATGGCAAAGGCGTATGATCGGGTGGAATGGGCTTTCTTGGAGCGTAGTATGCGGATGCTGGGTTTTTGTAACGAGTGGGTGGCTTTGGTTATGAAGTGTGTAACCAGTGTGTCCTTTTCAGTTCTGATGGATGGTTGCCCTTCGGTGGATTTTGTTCCTTCTCGGGGTTTGAGGCAAGGTGACCCTCTATCACCTTACCTATTCCTGCTGTGTGCCGAGGGCTTCTCGGGCCTGATCCGTCTCAGTGAGCAAGAGGGCAGATTCAAGGGGATTAAAATTGCTCGGAGTGCTCCGGTTGTGTCTCACTTGTTTTTTGCAGATGATAGCATTTTGTTTGCAAGAGCAACCTGTCAACAAGCGTCGGAAATTGTAAACATCCTCCATCAATATGGAGCTGCATCGGGTCAACAGGTAAATTTTGCAAAATCCGAGCTGTCTTTCAGCAAGAATGTGAGTGAGATTCAGAAGGAGAGTATTCAAGGGTCTCTAGGTGTTCGTGAAGTGGCTAAACACGAGAAGTATTTGGGTCTTCCTACTATGATTGGGCGGTCAAAGAGGGTAATATTTGAGCAGGTGAAAGACAGGGTCTGGCGTAAGATTCGGGGCTGGAAGGCTTCAACCCTCTCAAGAGCGGGGAAAGAGGTTTTAGTCAAGTCTGTTTTGCAGTCCATTCCTATGTACACTATGTCTTGCTTCCTTCTTCCTAGCAGTCTCTGTAGGGAGATTGAGCAGCTTTTATGTGGTTTTATGTGGGGTGATTCGGTAGACAAGAAAGGTGTACACTGGATGAGTTGGGCCAAGATGTGCAGGCGTAAGACTTGTGGAGGGCTCGGTTTTAGACGCCTGGAGGAGTTCAATTTGGCTCTACTAGCAAAACAAGGATGGAGGTTGCTTTTTGAGCCTGATTCTATAGCTGGGAAGCTCTTCAAAGCCCGCTATTTCCCCAATTCGTCTTTTCTGGATGCTTCTCTTGGCTTTAATCCAAGCTATGTGTGGAGGAGTATTTTTAAGGCAAGAGAGGTTATTCAAGATGGGGTGTACTGGCAGGTGGGAAATGGGGATTCAATCAGGGTGTGGAAGGACAAGTGGATCCCTAGACCATTTTCCTTCAAGGTCCTTGGAAACTTCTACGGTGCTGATGAGAATCTGCGGGTCTGTGATCTCATTGATTGGGAGTCTTCGAGGTGGAAGGAGGAAATGGTTAGGGAGTGCTTATCTACTTGTGATGCTGAAGTGGTTTTGAACATTCATCTTGTGGATAAGGAAGTTAAAGACCAGCTGGTGTGGTTCCACTCAAACGATGGCATGTTCTCAGTCAAGTCAGCTTACCATGTGCTTACTGAGAAAGCCATGGCTAGAGAGGAAGGGGGCCAAATGTCGGAAGGGGCTGGCAGGATGCCTTGGAACCGCATCTGGAACTTGCCGGTTATGCCGAGAGTGAAATCTTTTGTTTGGAGGGCGGGTCGTGAAGTCCTTCCGGTTAAGGTGAAACTGTTTAAGAGGAAGATTGTGAATGATGTGGCTTGTGATGTTTGCGGGAGGCCTGAAACTGTCTTGCATTGTCTCCGAGACTGCCTTTTACCTCGTCAAGTTTGGGGGCAATTTCCCAAATTTGAGGAGTTTAGTGAAAACGCAGCTACTATGATGGATTGGATAGAGAGAGTTCTTCAGGGATCGGTTGAAGAGGAGCGCAGGGTCTGGGCTTACTTGGTTTGGATGCTCTGGGGATCCCGGAATCGGAGGATTTTCGAAGGCTTTAGTGTCGACCCAGCCCAGGTTGTTGATCAAGCGGGGCGTGCAGCGGAGGAGTTTGCTGCTGCAGCCAGGATTAATACTTCATCGGGTGTGAGAGGTGACTCGGAGAGATGGGCGTGGTCGAGGCCAAACGATGGGTGGATCTCGATTTGCTGTGATGCATCAGTAAAAAATCAGCAATGTAGTGTTGGAATTATCTGCAGAAATAGTGCTGGTGAAGTTTGCTTTGCTGGTGCTAAACGGGTCCAAGATGGAATTGGAGTCGAAAGTGCGGAGGCAGAGGCGATCCGCTGGGGCGTGCAAAAGGCCAGGGAGAGGCAATTTGATAGAGTTGTGATAGAGTCGGATTGCAAGGCGCTGATGAACAAATTTCAAGCTGGAAATTTTCCAAATTCTGCTCTGGGACATCTGATGAGAATCATTTTGAAGGCTAGTGCTGATTTTCAGGGCTGCAAGTGGAAATACATACGCAGGGAGGCAAACAATGCAGCAAATTGGCTTAGTCGTTTGTGTCCTTCTTCTGTTTTGTGTTTTGAGAACAATTCCTGTTTTCCTAGTGAACTAGCTGCTTTTGTACTGGATGATTTGAGAAGTTAATGCATTGTTGTTTTATCAAAAAAAAAAAAAAAAAAGAAACAACATTATTTGGTCTCAATGACGGCCAAAATAAATTCTTGCTAGCCACTAACACACGTCTGCAATAAAACACACACAATAACTTCTCAAATAAATCTCAATATCTTCCTCTGCTTAAACGTGCAATGCAACAAATTAATAATACTAATACTATATGGCATTATAAACCGTCAATATGACAACACCCAAATTATACCCCACTAACCAAATTAAAGCACACAGAATATAATGGCTATACAAATATGTCATCGGCGTTAAATTTCTCCAAATAAATCAAACTAGTTATAACCCGGGCCTTGCCCGGGTTTTTTTTAAATAAAACTTAAAACATATTAAATTGTATATGATATTAGTATTATAAATTGAATATATATTTTATTTGAATTGGATAAGTATTAATTCTCAAAACTGTAACATTTAGAACCCGTGAAGTGATCAATTTTAGTATCATGAATCTTTGTAGAACAAACTCGAATTTGATGGTGTGAATCTAGTTAATGATCCAATACTTGTCCGAAAACACTTTTAAATAAAAATGTCATACATAAAGTTACACATTATTTATGAATACTATAACTTCATGTCATATTTCTAACTTCAAACTTGAACATATAAAACTATTTAAATATAAATATACATTTTATTATTAAAATAAATACAAATAACCTCTGCTCACCCATTGGTCAAAAACATCGGTGTCAAACAGAAGTATAAAATAATTGACTCAATTCACCCATTGGTCAACTTAATCTTGCAAAAAAACCATAATGAGTTCGCCCAACCGATCTATAAAACTAACGATGTAAACCTATACTCAATCTCAAACTAAATCGACTGACCCAAAATCAGCTTAACCAAACTTGTAATGACCCTACTCAGCTGACATGAAATTTCAACAACTCAAACTGTACCCAATCTGCTTTCATATGAACAACCTATCAAACCAATTTTAAATTATTGTCCGTACCCTATACGGGACACGATAAAAGAATGTATAATAATATTATTGGGAATTTGATATTAATATCATATTTTTATCCGGAATTGTTATAGTATTTTGTCGACCCAAAATCGTGATTTGATGTTAAGAATAAATTTAAATTTAAAATTTATATGATATGACTTAAATAAAAATCATAGATAACATACTATCATTTAATTTCAAAATATATTTGATAAAGTAAAAAAGTCATATGTGATATGAATGAAATCTCAACTAAAATGTTTTGTCAACATACATATTTTCATAATTAATAAGATTTCTTTACGATGATAGAAATCAAAACTTAAGTTAATTATGACGTATTTTCATAAATCTTATAGAAAAATTGATTTTATAATAATAATAATTTTTTAATAAAATGAATATTTTAATAGATCTCATAAAATTATAATTAATTTGTAATAGTAGAGTTATAGATCAATACAATTTATAAATAAACATTATAACACAAACTTAATTTACATATTTTTTAGATATTTCTCAAGTATATTTTAAAATATATTGGCATTATTTTATTTTTAAAAATAATATTTAGTGATTGATCCATACGGCAACTATAATAACCCTACCGATTGATCCATAAATTTTAATGAGACGCTCAACCCTAACACAAGATGACCAAACTCGACTGAACCCGTAAATCAACATAGTCACTCTTTTATTAAAATCAAAAGGATTTTTTTAGTAAAAGAGGACTTTAATTTTCTTAATAATTAACTAATGTATATGTATTTGATTAGTAGTATTTATAAAATATTTTTACTCATATTAAATCACCTAATATATCATTTGGTATAATCAAACAATGGATCAAATATATTGTTGAATATGTGCAAATTAATTAAGAATATGTTCTTTAATAATGTTTTTACATAAGAAAATAAAAATAAGAGTAGAACACCTAGGAAACTTAGGTAGAAAAATACATATGATGCCTGATAATATTTTAATTTACAGCCAGAATCCCACAAAAAAACATAACCCTAGCTAGAATCAAATCAACGAAAACGAACACTCGGAAACCCAAAAGATCAAATCTTCCGATCAACTCATTAATAGTTTTTACACAACTAATTAATAGTAGTACACACTACTAATCAATAGTTTTAATTTATAACTGTTATTGATCGATCTCCGATCCATGGCTCAAAAATCTCCGATCCATGGATTTTATTCTTTATCTTTATAGTTAGTTGAATGTCTAATTGTAATTTATTAAATCTGTTATAATTAAATGGGTAGAAAATCATCATAATAAATAGTTTAAATAAAAACATGATGAGTGGCTTAAAAATACTTATTGACGAAACTGCCCTTAACTGCTTCAGGTTTAGAAGTATATATTGATTAATAGTATTACAGAATTATGTCGTACAAAAACAAAATTATAAATCCTTACATTTAACTGTGTATAAATGTGATGAAGACTGTAAAAATGTGATGAAGCACCCTCTCAATTCCTCCACAGGTCAATTCCTCTATTGCACACCGCCATTCATACTCCCAAAACTCCTACATTAGCGAGCAAAAGTATTTTCCTTTAACCAATTGGCTGAAGAAGAGACTTGTGAGATTCCACTCTATTAAGAGAAGTCCAAAACAGGCCACCCGGATTTACTCATCACTACCTCTTTAACCTCATTGATATTGAAGACATGAAGTTGATAAGAAGAATACTCTAATTGGTAACCATACCATTCTTTACTATTTGATTGATATTCCATACCTTAATCTAACCCTATGTTCTCTATTTTAAAACCTCACAGATGTATTAGGCGACTAACTAATGTGGGAGAGCTCACGTGGTACTTCGTAAACATTGACGATACCATTAGTGAAGAAAGATTAAAGAAAGTACAAATCTGGCCCCTAATTCCTAAATCTAACATTAACAATTAAAATAATTCTCTTTCAATTATAAATGTTTCTTCTTTATAAACACTAAGACCAAGAGAGAGACAGAAAGAGAGATGGGGGATATATGAGAAGGTTTTTCTACTGTGGGAATATTAATAAGTGAGAAAATGCATATGAGCATTTTCTATTTAAAAAACGTTCTTTCTTTAGAATTGATTTTATACAATAACAACCATCTGTGCGAAGTGAAAGTCAATAGTAGGTGACTTTCCTTGCTACAAAGAGACCGTATTTATAGAAAAAGGTCATTGAAATCAAACAGGTATGACATAAGTACAATTGTAGATAATTTTGGCAGAATACATCAACAGACCCCCGTACTTACAACTTTTTTCCCCTTGGACCCCTGTACAAAAAAATGTGCAAATAGACCCCTGTACTAATTGATCCAGAAAGACAACGTGAAACAAAAATCATGGCTCCCTTCTAGAATTCATTCACCATGTTAACCCAAGCTTCAGCAGTCACCTTTGGACCTGGGACACTCCCACCACCACGTACTCAACACACTCCCTGTTCACCAACACCAAAAGGCCAACAAACTCATCACTTCAGCTCACATACTAAAACCCCTAAAATCGAAAAAATTTCATAAACAACAACACAAATATCCAAATTAGAACCACCAAAGAAATCATTGCTTCATATGTACCTATGAAATTGTTCTTCATTGTGTTACTGTTGAGATTTTTTTCATTGTCTCAAGCGGCTAAGCTCCAAAAGGCTGACGTGCATTAATCTGAAAGATCAAGAAATGTAGAAATAAGAGCGATTGAAAGAATGAAGAAGTCTCAAACTTACAGTGTAGTGATAAAGATGAAGAAATGTTGAGATTTCTTGTCCCAAAACCGAACTTCTACCAAAATGCCAGAGATAAACACAAAGTCACATTGCCCTTGTACATAGAATATTCCATGATATGGGCGTGATTGGATTGAATAATCTGATGAAGATCAAACCACACATACAACTTTCAATCAAACAACTCAGAACCGACACATTTCCTCAATTTTGAAATAGGTTTATCTCAGGAAACACAAAGCAAAGAAAAGAGAACAAAAGGTGCATACATTCTCGTGATCAAAATGGCGGAAAAGCTCAATCTCCGGAAGCGTACGCTTGGCGTCCCTGTAATTGGTGAAAGCATTGGCGATCTTCTTCATCGCCACCATCTCATTTGTCTCCGCGTTCAACCCCGAGCTTCAATTTAATCGAAAAGCAAACATCGCTCTCAAAAGCTCAACAGAAACACATTACAAAAACCCTAACAAGGATTACAGAAGGAAAAAGCCAAAATACCAGACAATTCCGTAGGTACCTCGGCCGATGGGCATGCTCGGCGGCCGATACTTGGCGTTGACACCCCTACATATGCATAATAGCAGGCAATTTCACATGAAAATCAATTTTAAAAGGCTTAAACACCAAACTCCAGAGCCGTTATCTCAACTGAAACCCTAGAAACAGATAGTTCGGATCGCAACTTACCTCTTCAAAATCGGAGCACGGCGGCGTTTCTTTCTCGTCGGAAGCCCTTGTTGGCGGCGGGGGGCAGATGAAGATCTGTCGCCATTCTCGGCTTCGAAGCCCTCGGCCGGAGGCGGCGCGTGGGGATCGGAAGGAGGGGAAGGCGGCGACTGAAACTCGATGAGTGCACCGCCATTGAAATCGAACGCCGATTGGTGTTGAGACGAAGATTCTGCGCCTTTCAAGGGGAAGTCCGATTGAGTTTGGTGGAGGGATAGACTCTGTCTTCTATGGATTGAGTTTTGTAGGTGAGGGAGATGGAGCGGTATTTGTGAAATGTGAAGTACGTTATCGGGATTAGATTTAGGGTTTTTTTTTTGTAAGAGTAACACAGCGTAATGCAATTGAAAGAGCCTGGTTAATTGGGTGTAACTGATGGCTAATGGAAACGGTTTTTGGAAGGTATTTTCACGATCATTTAAGTTGCCATTAATTGGCTTTAATGGGTCTTAACAATAATAATAAAAAAGTGATTAAATAGGTTAAAATTGTAATATCGTGAAAACATAGGCTTTTGTATAAAATGAGGAGCATTTATTGCAGCAGATTTTCCTTCTTTATTGTATTATAGATTTTATAGATAAAAGAGAAAGACTCATGTAGGAAGAATTATTAGGGTGAGAAATAGGAATAGATCTCTACCATTGGATTATGCCAATATGTACGGTTGAGATTCGCTCAAAACAAATAGAAAAAAATTGTTCCGCATTTTTCACGCCCCTTCCAAAGACGACTCCAAAATCCCCCATTTTTCTTTTCTTTGCCCTGCCGACGGCGACTCTGGCGACAAGAGGACCAGCTCCTCCTCTCCTCCTCCGTCTGCAACGACGAAGGCCTCTCCCCCTTCGTCCTCAAGGCCTTCTCCTCCGATCTGGAGAGCGAGATTTTGACGTCATAGTGTTGAATCAAGAATGAAAACCGATCGACTAGATCCAGCCGGATCTGGTTCTGATTTCGGTAGTAGAACTCGTTCATGAGCTTCCGACCTCGCATCCATGGCGGAAACCCTAGGTTCCGTTTCCGCACTTTCTGGATCTTGGAGTAAGCGATGGAGGTCTCGATGTACTTGATTACGGCGAGCGAGTTGCTGATCATCCGCGAGATCGGAGCGAGCTCGATCTGGATCCGCTCCCTGGCACCGGATCTAGACGATTCTAGGTCTGAAAATCCGTCGATGCAGGTGTTCTCGTTCGTCATGGCGGCGCTCAGGAGCGTCTTGAGGTTTCCGAACGAGTCAGATCCGAACGAGTGAAGATCGGAAATCGATTGGTTGAGCTCGTAGTAGGAGTAGAGGACTTGAATCTGCCACCTGAGTTGATGAAACTTTTTGCATAGAAGATCCTATTCATATAACTTTTTGCATCTTCATGCAACTTCTTCATAGTGACTGTTTTACCAAAATCACAGGCCACAAGTAGCCATTAGATGTCACTACTATCTTGCAAGGGGATGATGTTATATATAGAAACCCAGTCAAAGGTTCTTGTATAGATTTAATATATCTCCATCCTTGCTTGAGTTGGATTGATTGTGGTCAACAAAGTCTGACCGTTTCCTTGATTGCTTCATTGTGGTATAATATAGGTCTTGTGGCAGATATCGACATAGAATCAGAGAAGTAGAGGTTTCTGGGAAGTGCTCGGATTGACTTATATGTATGTGTTGCTTAATGTCTATTGAACTATGTTCTGTTTCTCTGTCAAATTTAGCCGTTTCCATGCTGTTTAGTACAAACACTGTGATATGTATGATGTGTCTTCAGTTTCTGCTATGGATTGTATATGCTTAGTGCTTAGCATTAATTAGCTTAATTGTGTACATGCTTTCACATGCAATTCAGATAATGCTTCACCTTAGGAAGTATCTAGGTCGCATTCATTTTGTCACTACACCTGAATGTGACACACATAATCGAGTTTGTCCTTTTTGGATCATGAGCAGTAACTGGTTTGTGGTTGACCATTGAGTTGCACAAATTTGACCATTGAGTTGCACAAATATTGATGAACAAATTGACAATAGAATTCAACACATTGACAATAAAGTTGAACAAATATGAATGAACAAATTAACCATTGAGTTGCACAAACTTGACCATTGAGTTGCACAAATTTGACCATTGAGTTGCACAAATATTGATGAACAAATTGACCATAGAATTCAACACATTGGCAATAGAGTTGAACAAATATGAATGAACAAATCGACCATTGAGTTGCACAGACTTGACCATTGAGTTGCACAAATTTGACCATTGAGTTGCACAAATATTGATGAATAAATTGATCGACCATAGAATTCAACACATTGGCAATAGAGTTGAACAAATATGAATGAACAAATTGACCATTGAGTTGCACAAATTTGACCATTAAGTTGCACAAATATTGATGAACAAATTGACCATAGAATTCAACACATTTGCAATAGAGTTGAACAAATATGAATGAACAAATTGACCATTGAGTTGCACAAACTTGACCATTGAGTTGCACAATTTTGACCATTGAGTTGCACAAATATTGATGAATAAATTGACCATAGAATTCAACACATTGGCAATAGACTTGCACAAATTGCCAAAGCGAAACAAACTATACGAACTTCGACTGCTATAAAATATGACATGAATGCAAAATTGATCATAGAGTTGCACAAATAAGCAATAGAGTTGCACAAATATGGTTGCACAAATCGGCCATAGAGTTGCACAAATCGGCCATAGAGTTGCACAAATACGGTTGCACAAATAGGCCATACGGTTGCCGTTTTCCGAAAAATACGCCCGTGCCGTTTTTTTTCCCTTTTTTTTTCTTGAGCCCTTGATCTCTCCTCATCCAATGACTATGATTCATTCCTATTTCCTACCATAATAATCATTCCTACCGGATCCGGACCCTAGATAAAATATTTATTTGTTTATTATTTCAATCCTATCTTTCTACAATCATATAACTATGAAAGTAATATATTATTTTGACCAAAAGTTACTAATAAAAATTAATTAAAAGTTAATAATAGTTTACGTTCAGTTAAATTTAAACGATTATAAAGTTATTATAGATCGTACGAGGCCTCTAAAATCCATTAGACGACCCTGTATCCATGCGCTTATCTGTGTCGATGATATTATCATCATTGGCAACAACAACACTCTTATATATCACTTAGTTCATGATCTGTTTCTCAAATTCTCACTCAAGGATCTAGATGTGCTCTCTCTTACTTCTTGGGTGTTTTTTCTAATCAAGAAACCCCTTTTCATTCAACAGAAATATTGTCCAGTACAATAGCAAGCAATTCTGAAGGAATGACAAAAAGATCATTACAAAGGAAAACACCAGTAACAGAGCCACCAACCATCTAGTGGGTAGCCTTGTTTGCATTCCTGCGCACGAAGGACCAAGAACACTCTTCAAAGTTGCAGCTGAGCTCCAAAATTTTAGCCACCAGACATCCGACAATGTTCAGAGGCTGCGAGCACTTCCTCAGCTTTGTAATCAGAGACAAGCAATCCGACTCAAACACGACACTAGAGAGCTATAGGCTCTGCTGCCTTGCAAGCTCTAAGCCCCATAGCACTGCTTCTGCTTCTGCAACCTCCGGCTCGGATCCCTCCTGAATTCCTCTCGAGGCAAAGAACAGAATCGTACCCGTTGCATCCCTCCCCACCACGCCAATAGAGCAGACATCGCCCAACACCGCAGCGTCACAGTTAATCTTCACCACCCCACGCGGCGGGCATGTCCATCACATAGTTGGGATGGACCTCATCAAGCCCTGGTCTACACCATTAATTATCGTCATCTATTCTAGCCTGATGCTCTCCAATTGATTATTGGGCTCTAGTTGGGACTCTTCAATACCTATATATGCATATGGCTTAGCATTGCTTTTTATCATCAACAAGTTGTCCCAATTCATGCGAGCTCTCACGACTGAGCATTGGACAACCTTGAAGTGAATGCTACGATACCATGCTAACTCGATCAATCTCGGCATCTCCATCTCGTCCTCCTCTACCCTACACCTTCATGCATTATTTGGACGTGGATATTGCCATATTGGGCCAATGACAAGAATGATTATGCCTTTATTGCTGGCTACATTGTTTATCTTGGAATTCTGCATATCTCATGGAGTTCTAGAAAGAAAAAGTTCATTGCTCGATTGTCAACTGAGGTTGATTACAAAGCAATTGGTTGAAGCGGCTTTAGATGTCCATCAAGCTAGCTCAGCGACCCGACATATATTGTGACAATCTTGGTGCCACTTATATATTTTAGTGCGAATCTAGTTTTTCATTCCCGAATGAAACATATTGCTCTTCCCTATCAATTTGTGCGTGAACATGTTACAAATAGTTGATCGAGGTGTGTTTTGTTCCTACATCAAATCAGCTAGTAGACGTCCTTACCAAACCTTTACACAAGACTCGGTTTGAGCAATTGGTTCCTAGCTAAACTATTCGTGCTAATCTTGAGGGGGGTATAAAGAGAATATTTGCATTCGCACATTGTACGCGCGAGAGTATTTCATGATCTTATGTTAATTTAGTCATCATATCTTTTCTAAATTAAAGATAGCTACTTGTAGTTGTAGAGCAAGTTGCCTTGATCTATGAACGAGGGTTTTCTTCTAATTGTATTTAAGCATTGTTTTATTCGACCAAAAAAAAATTAGGCATTGTTTTACATTGATAAGAATTGTGTTACTTTGCATAACACTTATATATGATTTTTTTTAGCACTATATATAATACTATATAGTGAGTTATGCATGAATGTGACCACGAGAAAAGGCTGATCATATAATTCGGCTACTTTTATGAGGTGTGAATAATTTAATACAGTACCAAGAAATATTAATTATCCCTTTGTCTCTTCCTTTACTTTCTTTCATATCCTATCTTTCCTGTCGACTTTAAAGCCTTTGGAAAAGACAGCATATCTAAAAGGATCCATTGATAGAGGGCAAAAGGCAAGAGGAAAATTAGACCACCTCCCTTTTGTATGGGTATGATCTCGTCTATGCAACAAGTGAAGGAATTTCATCACACTAGTAGATTTGAAACTAATTGTCGTTTCGTTTACGTACTCCATTACAAAGAATATTATTTCGGTACATTAGTGTTTTGTAGTATAATTTTTATCGATCTTTTTTTTTTTTAATAATCAACCAGACATGAAGGGCGTGGTTCCAGACTTCCAGGTGACAAGTAGTCAATGCAAAATCAGAGGTTGTTGGGAGTAGTTAACTAACGAGTAGAGTGGGAGTGGTTGAAACTTCAAAGCAAGCGATACGCACAAAATTACATGTTTTTCAAGTACTCCAGTATATATAATTTCTTACAAACGAAATTGATGCATAACTTTCAAGTATCCATAATTGGACCACTCAATCGGATTTGGAATAATAGGGTTTGGGTCAACAACGGTTCATTAATTGTTCAATTAGGTTGGGTTGTTTTTAGTTTCCCGACGGGTTAAATGAACCCACCATGTCAAAAGTATCGGATCTTTATATTTTTTTTAAATAGTACGTTATTTATATACTATAATTGAATAAGAAATAATATTTTAATGCATTTTAATAATAAAATATAATATAATTTTCTAAATAATTTAGTATATAATAAATAGGAGTATAATAAAACGGTTCAACCCAACAGGTGTCAGGTTCAACCAGATTAGGTTTAAATTGGTTACGGTTACAAATTAAAATTTTCTGTCAATCGGGTTGGTTTTGCAGGTTGGGTAGTTTTTGATACGTCTATCTATAATCTATCTATTAATATATACTAAAGTAGAAACAAATTTTGTCACCAAACTACGCCACATCACACTCTTATTAATAAAATTATCCTATTAATTCTTAGTCATAATATACAATCTGAATCTTATACATAATAAAAAATTATTTCTACACTTCTATCCTAGCCTATAGTTTTATTTGATTAAATAATAATTATATCCTAATACATCAAACTTAGTCTTATAAATAGATCATAATCTTATAAGTTTTACCCATTTACCGTTTTAACTATATATGTCACATCTTCCTTTTACTAAAACAATATATTAATATTTTTACCATCATGTTGGAAACCACAAAACATATTGATAAAAGATTAGATGATATATATACTCTCTCTATATATAGAATAATGCTCTAGTAAAACACTCATTTAAGGTGTAACATGCAGACACATGAGGGGCGTTGGATTAGAGTAAATCAATGGCTCATAATTAAACAAAAAATAGCTAAAATAGGGGGGATTTGATTGATATTTTACGCAGATTTTATTTTGGAAAGAGGGGGGGGGGATTTGCTGATTTTTAGGGATCTCATAATAAGAAAAAATGGATTAAAGAAAATTTGCTTAATTAGATCATGAAAAATGCCATAATCAACAAATTGAAAAACCTCTCACCAATAACCATCTTCTTCATCAATTCCCTCCACAATTGAAAGGAGAAAAGCACTAGCAAAACATTCAACACGTTCCATTGAATTACATACGTTTTTTCGGATTGCAACCATGACGATCAACCTTTCAAGATCTGTGATGGAATGAGGTATAATTTGCACCTACAAACTCCGAATTTTGTTAATTACAACTTTGATTTTATCGTGAATGATTATAGAAAATTTTGAGTGCTTGAACGAATTATGATGATGATAGCGTTAGATTCATCGTTTATGATTAATTCTTATAAATTGAATCCATTGTGTTGTTCAAACTTGATGATTATCATGTTGGTGTTGGTAGTAGCCGTAGAACGAACTAATATAATGGGTTCACGAATAAGTACAAATCTTGTTTGGATTGTGTATTTGTGTTGAATCTTTTTCAACTATTTACACGACTTTTTTCAAATGAGTGTTTTTCATTTATGTTTCATGTGTGTCTATTGTGTTTTTCAACATATTGATAAGAATTTTTAAAATAACAAATATAAATTGTTTGGTATTTTTCATGTTGTATAATAATGTTTTTCAATGATTATAAGACAACTTTTTCACATATTAGTTTCAAATATGTAATGATTTCTTTGTTTGAATCTTTTTCAAATATTTACATGAACTTATTCGTTACCAGACGAATAAAGTGCTTTTTCATTTCTGTTTCATGTGTGTCTACTATGTTTTCTTACATATTGATAATAATTTTTAAAATAACATATATAAGTAGCTTTGTAGTTTTCATGTTGTACAATAGTGTTTTTCAAGGATTATAAGACAAATTTTGCAATAGTGTTTTTCGTTTTGATAGTTATGCATTATATGATGAACACTTGTTCAACAATAATAACCCATATTTGTTATTCAAAATCAACTTCTAATAAAATGCAATATATCTGACTTTTTCACTAATGCATGTATAATTATTTCACACAGAATATGCACTTATTCACATATGACTTGATGTTCATATATGCATGGGATGTTATCAATATACGAACGATTTATTATTCATTTATGATTGACTTGTTATTCATAATTATATGGTTTCATACTTATATACGTATAATGTGTTATTCATATACATGTGAATTGTTATTCATACGTATGTCTTTTGTTATTCATTCTTCTTAAGTTGTGTGTACTATTATGCATGAATTGTTATTCATATACGTGTTTTTTGTTATGCAGTTATTCAAGAAGGGAGATGATATAGCAATGGATAAAGTTTGAAGATAAAGACAATATTTTTTATATCATATCAATGTGCACTCAAAAATAGATGTACTTATTCAAACTTATCGTAGTATGTATTCGAGATGTAACAATCTTTATTTTCATCTTATTCAATACATTGTATTTACATATTCAATACTCACATAAGGTCCTTATTTTCATTGTTATTTTAATATGTAACAATTCAGCCTATAATGAATTAATTTTCGTATGAAAATAGATACTTATTCAACTCTAGTGATATATGAGTACAACAAATTAGAAAAGGATTCATAAAACAATAAAACATGTTCAACACTGCAATTATTCAAGCCACTGTACAGACTTATTCAAACCATGACTAATAGATTTTCCAAGATTGACTAACGAATTTTCAATTTTACGTAAATTATTGATTTTTCAAAAAAAAAATCTTCTCACTCTTAATCCCAAGAATCATGGAACTTCCATTTTAAATCTTCAATTTTTTTAGCAATTCCCCTCCTAATGTTCCTCATGTCAAAATGAATCCCTATAATTAAGGAGATTTCCTTTTAAGAATCCCACGTTTGAATAATCATCTCCCACACAACTTTTATCCTATTGTGCACCCTCCTTATCTACCGTTGATTTGGTTTGATCTAACGCCCCTTATTATGCCTCACGTTACACCTTAATACCTATCTCACCTGGTTATCACCTTGACAGAGGGCGGCTTGTATTTAAGAAACATAGGAGAGGAGGTGACCCTCACAAAAAATTTGATAACCAACGTAACACACGCAAATCAAGGTGTAACGTGTATTGGTGCCCTCGGTCTCGAAGACACAATTTCGATTTAAATAAAAAAGTAGTTTAAATTGTGTATAAATTTTTCCAAAAATAGTAGATAAATATAAAATCTTGTAATATATTATTAATTTATTTTTATGAGAATTTATTTTTATGGTATATTCTTTCTATTATAACACAGTTTTTTAGCCAAAAGATTTGTAGGTTTATATTTTTTTATTAAAGATTGGATAATTTATTTATCAATAAATAATTTATTTATTATATAGTTATTTTGGAAAAAATCTAAATCCAAATCATATGCATATTAATATTTTTTTATACGGGGAATCTATAATAAAACAATAATTAAAGTAAAATAATTAAACTAAGTTTCAACTAATTAGCACAATTTTAAAAAAATGATGACATGGTTTAATTCAAAGTTGTCATGTGTTGTTTTATATTATTATTTTAAGCACTAAATTTGTATACAATAAGGTTAATTATATCGTCAAAAAAACATTAATAGGTAGAATATTTCAATAATATATTCTTTGATATTCTACGTACATGTGGGGTCTATGGTCAAATTTCAACCAATCAAATTATTTAATAAAAATGATAATTAATGTACTTAAATGTATTAACAAGTGTCATTTTAAGTATTACTTTAACCTCCGCTTATGTATATAGTCATAATTAATCAATATAGCTAGACATTTTCATTGGTATAATTTGAATATAGAAGTGGAGAAAAATCAGAAAACCATTTGACATCCATGAAATTAAAGATAACATGTCAGTACGAGCATTACAATTGTACATAGTACTTCATACTCAATTCAATTCAGTTCTAACAATTCAATTCGTTAAACAAACATAATCTCATCATTAATATCAAAATGATAATTTATAATCTTAATAGTACACACATTCGATAACAACCATTCAAATCACACATAAATGTACAACAAAAAACCTCCAAATCGATACTGAACTATTGACCCGGGCAAAAATGTGTAGTTGTATTGTATGTTTTGAATTTAATGCAAATTAATACATTACAATAAAACCTCCAAAAACTAATACTCGATAAATATTTTCCCTCCAATCTTGACTTGGGTCAATGGAGCATTTAATGAATTTCAATAAGATATTAAATTTTTAGAAAGTCATTATAGAGATATAAGGTCCCATTCAAATTATAAATTGAAAATTACATAAAATGGTATGGACATTATTAAAGCCAACTGCTGGAGTATAATTTTGGAGTTTGTCTATAACTCGTCTTATTGCATTCAATAGTTTAACTTCTTCTAAGAGCATTTTCACCCGAACAATCCAACAGGCTATTATCAACCACTTTATTAATTACGATATTTGAAACGATTAATCATGAATTTCAGTTTATGAATATTGTTTTTGCAAGTGTCATTTCAAAAACAAATCTACTATTGTTATAAAAAATTTAAATTATTAAATTATTATTCAATTAATACAGTATGTCTATAGTTTAATAAAATAGAATGATTTTTTTATCAAAATAAAATATCATGATTCTACTTCTAATCATATTAATATATCGAGATTTAAATGCATATTTTCGGTCAATCCGGAACCCTTATTGATTCATTTTTAAAACGTATGGGCCCAGCCAAGTAAAGAAATCAAAATATCTTGACCAAAAAAAAAAAAAGAAATCAAAATATACAAATTCTCATGCAAACTTCCCCTTCTATGCGGCCAGTTCAGTGAAGACAAAGACAAATTGAGTATAAAGCAAAGTAATCCTCCATGCAACTTTCCCGAGGACAGAGACTTTTTTGAATGATTTGATTCCCAATCTCCAAACCCAATCCCATAACAACGGCCCCATTCTTCGACTTAATTTGCTACCACTATTATTACACTCGTAATATTTTACTTATACTAATCCTATACAGTATAATTAACGAACTACTTACAAGGTCAAGCGTTTTTCACCAAAATCAACGAGTTCCACGTATAAAAACTCATTGACCAGGATCAGTTTTAACATAGAAAAAATCAGTAAGCGAATCTTCAATGTAAAAAAACATGGAACCAATATCATGGTTTTTTACTTGTCTTCAGCACTCCAGCTGCAATTGCCTCATACGTGTTGGAAAGTAAAGTAGAAACCATGATTAATTGGATTCCCACGATGCAAGACACGTCCATTAATATTTTGCTTTTCACCATCTTGGGCACTACACTCCATGACTCCATTAATCCAAAATCAACTATTCAGTGAAAAATATGCAGATATGGTCCCCAGCCTGCTCTCAAAAGTACTTAAATTTGATTCTATTCTCCATCATCCACAAGAACAACAATTATGGTTCATCTCTTCTGCATGTATTTGCAGTCCAATCCAACCTTAAAAGAATAAAAATCACACTCGTGTTCTCCTAAAGCACGAATCTTTCTTAACAATAGGTGAAGAAACCACTGTTTGCATTGAACCCTAGCTGTAATATGATTTGATTGTGCATAGTAATTCACTTACATGTGAAAATTATGCTAGAACAGCAATATAGCATCATAGTTTCCCGTTGAAGGTTTCTCTTTTGCCCGCCCTATTTGCCAATCATGATTCATGTTAATCATTTAAGTACAAATTACCTAGCTTTGTTACTAGTTTAGGACCACAGTTTGTTTGTACAGTAATAAGGTAGATAAAATGGAGTTCTCTCTCTTTTTACTGCTCCCACCCACTTCAAATTAAATAAACCTTCTTCTTCCTTCCTCAGCTCTCACACTCCCGAACAGAGAAATGGAGATTCCTCTATGGATTTGGCTGAACCTTCTTCTTCTTCTTCCTCTATTGTCCTCCACATTAGTGCAGGGGTCAGATGTGTTTTCAGAGGCTCTCTTGAGCTTCAAGTCTAGCCTTAAAGACAGTACAAACAGCTTAGAAGATTGGTCATTGCCCCCCACAAAAAGGGAAGAAGCTTCTTCTTCATCTTTCAAGATTGAAGCTTGTTCTTGGTCTGGAGTGTCCTGCAACTCAAACTCCACCATGGTCCTAGCCTTGGACCTCTCAAAGAGAGTACTTTCAGGTCCAATTTCTGCCCTCCACTTTCATGTTTTCGTTGACCTCATAAACCTCAACCTCAGCTTCAACTCCTTTTCTGGCTCTCTTCCTGTTGAAATCTTCAACCTCACTAAGCTAAAAACCCTAGACATAAGCAGGAACAACTTCTCTGGGCATTTCCCAAGTGGGACTTCTTCTGGGTCTAACTCACTTGCTGTTCTTGATGCCTTCAGCAACAGCTTTTCTGGTCCCCTGCCTCCTGAGCTTTCACAGATTGAAACCCTAAAATTCCTCAATTTGGCTGGAAGTTACTTCACTGGGCCAATCCCACCAGAGTATGGCTCTTTCAAAAGCCTAGAGTTCATCCATCTAGCTGGTAATTCTCTCAGCGGTAAAATCCCACCTGAGCTTGGAAGGCTCCAAACCTTAACCCACATGGAAATTGGCTACAATTCCTACACTGGAGGTATTCCATGGCAATTGGGTAATATGAGTGCCATTCAGTATCTGGATATTGCTGGTGCTGATCTCTTTGGTCCAATTCCTCATCAACTTGGGAATTTAACAAAACTAGAATCCCTCTTCCTCTTCAGAAACCAGCTTGAGGGGTCCATCCCGAAAGAGTTCAAAAACCTTGTTTCCCTTGAAAGTTTGGATCTTTCTGATAACCATATTTCTGGGCCAATCCCAGATGGGTTTTCACACCTGAAAAATCTCAGCTTGCTGAGCCTTTTTTACAATGACATGGAGGGAGTTGTCCCTCAGGCCATTGCTGAGCTGCCCAAGTTGAAAAGTCTTCTTCTTTGGAACAATTTCTTCAGTGGGTCTTTACCACAGAGCCTAGGGAGAAGCTCAAAGCTCGAACTGATTGATGTTTCAACCAACAACTTCAATGGAAGCATTCCTCCTGACATATGTGCTGGTGGAATGCTATCCAAGATCATCATCTTCTCCAACAATTTCTCTGGTGAGATTCCTCCTTCACTCTCCAAATGCTCTTCTCTTGTTCGTCTTCGTTTGGAAGATAATTTGCTATCAGGACACATCCCACTTGAATTTGCTAGTCTCCCGGGTCTATCGTATGTAGACTTGTCAAAGAACAACTTGACAGGTGGAATTCCTGCATATATATCCAATTCCTCCAAGTTAGAGTACTTCAATGTGTCTCATAATCCAAATCTTGGAGGCTTTGTTCCCCTAGAAACATGGTCCTTGCCAAATCTTCATAATTTCTCTGCCTCTGGCTGCAACATTGCTGGTGATCTTCCCTCTTTCCAATCCTGCAAATCCGTTTCAGTCATTGAGCTGCAGTCAAACCGTATAACCGGTGTAATCCCAGATGGTATCTCAAACTGCCAGTCCCTGGAGAGAATTGATCTTTCACATAACTATCTGAGTGGTGTGATACCAAGAAACCTGAGCCAATCTCCCACTTTGGCGCTCCTAAACGTTTCATTCAATGATATCTCTGGCTCAATCCCTCAAGGCAAGATGTTCAGCTCAATGCCAACAAGTGCTTTTGTGGGAAATCCCAACCTATGTGGGTTGCCATTGCAGTCTTGTTCTCACTCAAAGGAAGTCCAGACTGAATTCACATGGATTTTGATGCTGTGTGCATTGGTTGTAGTTTTCATTGCTGGTGCTGTTTCTGGGCTATACTATTTCCAAAGAGGCAGGAGAAATGGACAGTGGAAAATGGTCTCATTCTACGGTCTTCCACAGTTTACACCTGCTGACATATTGAAAAGCTTTGACTCCACAGAGTGTGGTCCAGTTTACAAAGCTGTTCTACCAACAGGAATAACGGTCTTAGTGAAGAAGATCGAGTGGGACGTGCAGGGAAGTACAAAGGAGATGTTGGGATTCATATCCCAAATGGGTAATGCAAGGCACAAGAATCTTACAAGATTACTAGGCTGTTGTTATAATAAGCACCTGGCGTATCTTCTTTATGACTACTCTCCGAACGGGAATTTGACTGAGAAGATCTCAGTGAAGAGAGACTGGCCGTTTAAATACAAGATCATTGTTGGTATTGCCAGGGGACTCTGGTTCCTTCACCACGAATGCTACCCTGCAATCCCACATGGGGATTTTAGGACTAGTAGCATAGTTTTTGATGAAAGCATGGAGCCACAAGTGTCCGAATTCGGTTTCAAGTTTCTCTCGCAGCTCAGATCAATGTCAAAGACTGGTCAAACAGGTATGAGCAAAGTTGATTCCTGCATTTGAATTATGTTGTGCACTGAATATTCATAGGATATATGAGAATCCATATACTTTATTAGAAAACATAAACCCTATCCAGAGAGTCTTTTCTAGAAAAACCATTGTAAATGTGCTCTTGGTTAAAAAATTCTTGACATAATTTGCATGAATCTCTCATCTGACAGATGAAGTGAACGTCGTCATAAAGGAAGCATTATATGCGGATGTGTACAACTTTGGAGAATGCGTTGTAGAGATCCTGATGAACGGAAGGACGATGAAAGGTGGAAAGAGCATTCTGAATGAGCCATTGGAGGTTGTTGCTGAAGAAGTTAAGAGAGAAAATCAGGCAACAGATGTGAATGGAACCAATAAGAATGCGGCTGATCAAGAAGCGGAGATGAAACTTGTACTGGAAGTCGCCTTGCTATGTACGCGTAGCAGACCGCTTGACAGGCCAACAATGGAGGATGCGTTGAAGATCTTGTCTGGATTCAAGAAATCACTCAAATGGTCAGCAGCGCAGTGATACCTATCCACAGTAGAGATTAGATGAAATGGTTGTCCACTTGTTGTGGCTGCATAATTGCATTGGGTGTGTGTGTATCATATCTATATATGAATTGAAACCAAGTATTAGGAGCTTTGTGGAGTGCTTGTTTTCATGTAAGGTTATGAGTATTCTAAGAGATGACATGTATGAAGTATGTTTAGAAATAATATGATAGTGTATGTCTTAAATTTTGAAGCTTCTTTACATTTTATGAGATGTATTTTTTTTTTTTGGTGGAGGGCACTGTCCATGAGAGTCGAACCGGTGACCTCTGAGTACTACCCTTGGAGGCTTAACCGTTTTGACTAATTCGGGTTTATATTGTAAGTGTTCTTCGTTAAAAAATTATTGGCATAATTCGGGTTGATTGGGCCAAATTCTTGGCATAATTCTTAATTAGTTAATTCGATATCAAATTAATTAATTCGGGTTTATATTTACATTACCCATACATGATACGGGATTTGAACTAAGTTGTAGACTTAAGTTGTAGACTTGTAGATAATATCGGACTCTACGAACAAGCCCATAATTAGGTAGTTGTAAACACGTTGATGTTTATTTATACGATTTTTCTACAATGTGCCCTTAGGACACACTATAAGAGCTTATTCATAGAAAGAATCTGTAAATTTTAAATTTTTGGTTTTTTTAATTTCTTTTGTGATGGGTTTACTATTTCTATTTAGGAATTTAGTTTCTGATTTTTGTATGCTTATCATGTGCCTTTAGGGCACACAATAGAAAAACCGTTATTAATAATCTATCTTAGTACACAACTTTACCCCTATTTTTTGGCAAGTAAAATCTATACTATATATTAAAGCCGGAGAATTTCAAGCTTCCACGTTAATTCTGGCCCCACTTTATTAACAATTTTATATGTTTTATTTTTCCTAATTATCTAATCTTTAACTTTATCTTTTTTCTTACTCATCAAATATCTATCTTTAAAGGCATATTATTTATCTTTAAATTTTTTTTTAATTATCTAACCTTTAATTTTATCATTTTTCTTACTCATCTAATATCTATCTTTGAAACAATATTATCTATCTTTAAAATTTCCTTCTATAAAAGATACATATTAATTAACTTAACTTTTCAATCCCCATTTTAATCTATGTATATATAAGAATTAATATATATAGTATAGATGATAGTAGATACACAAATTAACGAAAAAAATGATTATTACCCGTACATGGTACGGGTCTTCAACTAGTTTCTATATTTTTTATGACTTTTTCATGACCCTTTTATACATAGGGAATCAAGGATGCAATGATACTATTTTTTGGAGGTTCTAGTGGTAGACTGGTATTCATAAGGGAGTTGTTGTAAGTTACTCTCTCCGTTTCAAAAAACATGGTCTTTTAGACAATTTTGGTTGTTTCAAAATACAGGACCATTTCATATTTTTTTCCCTACTCTTTTCATTTATACCCCTAATAATTAACTTTATCATAATCATTACACTTTTTCATATTTCTCTAAACAAATAATTAACTCTACATTCTATAGGGATAATATAGGAATAACATTTTTTTTCTTAATATATGTGTAATGTCCAAATGGTCATGTATTTTGAAACGGAGGGAGTATAACCTATGGATGGATCAAATGAATCTCATATTATTCCGTTTCAGGCTAGTGAATACTATTTCTATTTTCTTTGATAGAAATAATTTATTAATTTCTAAATTTCTTCAACAAAAACGAAAAATGCACTAAATTAGCCCTAGTAATATGAAGGAGTATGCAAAAATCACTCCTTATTTCAATATCAAACATTTTCGGGTGATTTTGTGTAATTTACTCACAATAAAATATCTTCTAGCTTGTGGAAGTAGAGCGATCGTTTTCCAAGAGTTGGACTTGAACGACCTTTCCTCTGATCTTCTCTCGCAGATCCGGTCGCACTGAACAACGCAATCGTTTGAAGAAGGGAAAAGGAGAAGCCATGGCCGGAAGATCCATCTGCAGCGTATCGCTGATCCTATTCTGCATCTTCATCGCGGCTGGGCTGACCGCTGTTTCATCTTCTTCCGAAACCGCGTTTGTCAAGAAAACCATCTCGTCTCACAGAATCGTCATCTTTTCCAAGTCCTACTGCCCGTAACTTTCTCACTCCTTTTCCCTCTCTGCTTTATTCAATTTCCGCGGTTTAGTATCGTAAGTATATGTGTGTTTTTTGATGAAGATTGAAAAATTATGTGCTGATATTTGTGAATCTGGACTAATTTCAATTCACGGGACTTCGACTATGACTTTCTCTCAATACGGACCCCACGGGATCGTGGTGAATTATAGTAGCTCTTCCATAGTGTTTGCACTTTGTCCCCGATAGCATAAACTTGCATTTTGGTGTTTACTAGGCATCTAGGGCAATACAGAATTGGGAAGCCTCAAATCATAGGCATTGAAAATTAGAAACGGAAAGCCAAGATTAATTGAACACTAGCTGTGATAAATTCGTTTAGGTTTCTCCAGATTCTCAATTTCGTTTGGATTTATGCAATTGCTTACTACCCTTCCTACTGTTGGGACTGAAATTGGGAAGCTTCATCTCTAATATTTCTTTGCTTGCAATATGCAGGTATTGCAGGAGAGCAAAGGGTGTGTTTAAGGAGTTGAACCAGGTGCCGTTTGTTGTTGAGCTTGATGAAAGAGGTTTGTAAAACTTGACAATTTGTGACTAGTGAAAGAATTGAATGATGTAGTTATTCTTTTCCTACAAAAATCTCTACCCTGAGCCTGAGGCATATATCTTCAATTAGAAACAAGAAAGCTTAGGACTGGTTCTCAAAATTCATTATTCATGCATGATTGTGTGATTCATTCTATTTCAATATGTCTATGTATGTATTCATAGAGCCATTTTCTTCTGGAAGGTTTTTTTTCATATTGCTGTATCGATGTTCCTTTTTTTGGGATATATTGAAACCTGAGTAATGTACACTATAACAATCCAATAGACAATATCAACCTTAGCTTTTCATTCCACATGAGTCTTGGGTTTGCCATCCCACTCAAAGTTCTTGCATTTCATGCTCTGTTTTTCATCCTAGAGATGGAACATAAATACAAGTGCACACTTGACCAAAAAATAAATACAAGTGCACATATCTGGGTGTATTTTCCATCAGATCATCACTAGTATTTTCTCTCTGTTGTGGTTGTTCGGAACTATATGATGTTCACTGTGGAATACACAGATGATGGCTGGGACATACAAGAAGCATTAGGTGAAACTGTTGGTAGGCGTACTGTACCTCAAGTCTTTATTGATGGAAAGCACATCGGAGGATCAGATGGTGTGTTTCGGTTTTAAACTGTCCTTAAACTTTATGAATGCCCTTTGGCTCTTCATATAAATACTGACTAATGAGAGCATGTTGTTTTTTCTGTTACTAGATACTGTCGAAGCATACCAAAGTGGGAAGTTGGCTGAACTTCTTGGAATTCATGTAGAGGATCAGGATCAGGATGGAGATGAGGAAGATCTTTGATTTTGTCAGCAAAATTACCTTTTATTTCCATAGTCATTTCGTTGGATACTTGGATGATACAGACTCTATTTGTGATGATTCGTATCTGAATTGTGGAGGAGCATTTTGAGGTGTTTTGTGAGACAAAAGCATGTGGTTTTGGACCAACTGTCCCTGTATGACTGACTCTAGAATTATTCAGGAGCTATTCTGATAAATAACGAGACATAGCATGCATTTG
Organism: Polygonum aviculare; assembly: GCA_934048045.1. Classification (NCBI taxonomy): domain Eukaryota; kingdom Viridiplantae; phylum Streptophyta; class Magnoliopsida; order Caryophyllales; family Polygonaceae; genus Polygonum; species Polygonum aviculare. Next base: position 19,987,228 of record OW204031.1, read on the forward strand.
AATGAGATTGGCACTTTTGTCACTAATTGGTATTTTAAATAATCCATGTGCGAATGTGTGGATTGGGGATTTCATTTGTCTTTGCTGCAAGCTCCAATGGAGTAGCGACCCCATAATCCTCATTTGTACTTACGGAAATTCTAATGATTTTTTATAAGCCATCTACAAATTGCAATTTTGGTCGTGACTTAAGAGGATACTGAAGCTGTTTTATACAAAGCTTGCAGCATTGCTAGTTGCTACTGTGTCTTTTGCCTCTGAATATATTGATGCTGGATTGTTTGGAATAAAATTTTCAGTTTACATCAGTTGATGTGGACAATTTAATTAAGCTTCTGCTTCTCAGTTGATTATGTACATATGATGATCAATGAAGATAATCTTGGAAGGTTGAGAATTATGGTCTTATATCATCATTAAAACAAGGCTGGAGCTGATCTATCCTTGGCATAAGGTAAACTGATGAGGGCTCATTATACAAATGCTTGGAGATTGTAAGGTATGGTCATGTTTTTAATGAGCTCAGAACAGTACAAGAATGGGATGTCTTCTATACATTATAACCCCAAGATTCTTGTATGGTCTTTCTCCTTTTTATCTCATTCTTGTGTGCTTCCACTTTGTTAGGGTGTCAAGTGTTCAGCATTGCTCCGTTGTTCTCTGAGCTATTTTTTTCATTTTTATCTAAGGCCAGAAAATTTTCTGTGGTCCTTAAGTATACTTGCAAATGTCCTTTTTTAAGGTCCTTTAACAGGAGATAAGCTCTTCACTGGATTTTAAACCAGCATAGTTGTAAGTCCTTCAAACTCAAAAGTTTCCTCTCTTTTGAAACTGTAAACTTCAACCACTTGCTAAATGCTAACTGAATTTTATGATATTACACAGAAAGGAAAGGCAAATCTATAGGCTACACTATCTCAGGGGAATTTAGCAGCGATGCAACTTTCTGCTATGAATAACACAGTATATGGCAATGTAACAGTACGTATTACAATCTTTATGGACTCGGATTTTTTGGGCTAGGAGAAGGATGAGTCTTGACTCCATGATAATCAAGGTGATACACCGATTCATCCATATCCGCAAATCCTTCTCGCTGCAACAAACTCTGGCTCTCTTCATCCACAACCTATATTCGATAGATGAACATCCAAGGTTAGAAAGCATAGAAGTTGATTTGAGTACAGATCTGGAGCACAACGGAAATCATCAGATATGGTGTTTATTGGGAGCTTACCTGAGACTTGTCAACCCGGATGCTTTGAATTGTGCTCAGCAGCCTTCTTCCCTGGAACGGCACGGCATCTGGAGAAGAGGAGCTAGAACAGCACATCCAATGCAAAAGCGGAACCGAAAGGAAAACGAAGAAGAGAGTGAAGTAGAAGGAGATGACATGTTTCTTCATGGCTCTTGGATTTTGGTTTGGATGGGAAGAAGGGAGGACAGAGAACACCCGTATATATAGAGGTGAGGATTTGGAAGCTTTGAACCCCATGCTTGATGGTTTTGACCAGCTTTGTGACTGAAAGAGAGAAGTGAAGAGGCATCTGGGCCATCATGCTGAACACCCCATTTGGTGTTTTCATTCTCACATGGAGTGGAACACCCTGTGTCTCTCCATACTTTTGCTGGTATGACACAAACTCTTGGCCTTTTATTTAATTTGGTATTTTCGTTTGCAAACGTGATATTTATGCAAAAATAATAATTAATGGTTGCTTTTTTTAAATTAGTTGTACAAACAGTCATGTTTATATATACTTGGAGAGGAGAAGTTTGCAAGATGGTTGCTTTTCCTATACCGATCAAGTGTTAGAATCAGATTACAAAACTACCTACAATTTTATCTGATATGATCTTCCACTACATTCTGTAAATTTTGAACTGCCATGCCCAAAAAAAAAAAACAGTAAACTTATCAAATGTAGTATATATACACTGCATGCGCATTGAATAAGGAAGATGATTGGATCATCCATAGTGTTGTCAATCTCACCTTCTCATGGTGGAAAGCTCTCTCTACCCCCACCAAGTCCTTATCAAATGTAGTATGCATACTGTAAGCTACTTGTGCAAGGTCCATCATTCTATAACATGATCTAACTCACTCACTGGTTACTCATCAGAAAACACTCACATGAAATTCAATTCGATTAGTTTCCAAGTCAGCCTTTTCGTCATCGATGATTGAGTTGTTAGTTTAAGATGTTTTCGTACAACGTTCAATAGAATTGCATCCGTAAAAGAAGCTAGCCTTCCCTACATAGAGAACAACAATAGGATCTCAATTTTTCTTACCAAAACCTAGAATGAACAAGTTTTGGAGCTCTAGGCTGTGGCTGGTGAACTGCTTACAAAATCAGAGTCTTCACTTTCCAGCAAGAGCTGTGCTACCGATTCCATTGTAGGTCTCTTGTTTCTATCTTCTTCTAAGCAAGACAGCCCAACTCTGATCATAGTCGCAGCTTCCTTCCTGCTAAATATCCCCTTTAGTCCTGGATCCACAATGCCTTCTACCCACGTCGACCAATCCTCATCATCCATTTGCATTCGCACTTTCGCCATCCTCTCGAGCCGCATAAGCTCTGGTTCTTGATCCTCCTCTACCAAATTGGAGAGCCTAATCCCTTTCACCAGCTCCAGGATCACAACTCCGAAGCTGTACACGTCAACTTTTGACGTAATGGGAAGGTTCGTTGCCCACTCCGGAGCCATATACCCTTTGGTCCCTCGGATTTTGGTGACTTGGGCCGACGCTCCTGCTGGACTGCTTCTCTGGGACAGCTTTGCGAGGCCAAAGTCAGCGATCTTTGGGTCAAAATCTGCGTCCAAGAGTATGTTCTCGGGCTTCACATCGCAGTGGATGATCCACTCAAGGCACTCGTGATGAAGGTACGCTAGCCCTTTTGCCGTCCCAGCTGCAACCTTGAACCTCTCCTTCCAACCGAGTGCGCAGCCAGGGGAGAACAAGTGCTTGTCTAACGACCCGTTCTCAACATACTCGTAGACCAACAGCCTGTGCTTCTTTTCTGCACAGAAGCCCCACATCCTCACTAGATTCATGTGGTTGATCTTGCCAATAGTACTCACTTCCGCCCAAAACTCCTCTTCTCCGAGCACGTTATCCAATCTCTTCACCGCCACAGCTCTTCCATCTTCCAAGCAGCCTTTGTAAACTGTCCCGAACCCTCCTCTTCCTAGTATCTCCTTGAACTGGTTCGTAGCTCTCTTAAGCTCCCCATAGTTAAAGCTCCTAAACTGGCTCGAAATGGCACGATACCCCGCCTCCAAGGAAGCCGGTATCCCATGCTTCCCGAACAGGAGGAACCATCCACCGGCTATTATAAGGATCTCGATGACTCCCAAAGCCGAAGCGAACGAGTATAGATAAACCCACTTGGTGTGCTGACTAGGAGTGGCAGATGAAGGTGATTGCAACATCACTTGATTACTCGCGGTGCACTTATTGTCATCAGTCAGATTAAGCACAAACGGTACAGACGATGACCCAAGGCTCGAGTTCGTTGGGAGCCTGATGTAGATGCTGCCCAGGACATCCGGGGACTGGTAGCCATTAAACAAGGTGCCCTTTGTGTAACATTTGGCTTCCCCTATTCGCCTGTAGCTGATGGCCCGACACCGGCAATCCCCCAAGCAAAGCTGCTTGCACTGCTCAAAGTTGTTCACCGTGGTGTAGTTGAGATCATAGCCATAGTAATCCGTGTTCATCATCTCCACGAACAAATCATCGGAGCAGGTCATCTTGAACTTGGGCTTGCAGCCTTGGCTCCAATCGGTCGGGTTCGCCTTCTCGTAACCCGCCGGGCAAGAACACCCGGGCTCAGGTTTGTAAACACAGATCCCATTGAGACCACATAGACCATGGGTCAGACACTGAGAGCCAACAGCCTCATAAGTCACATCCCAAGACCCCGATGAGTTGTCCAAGCTATACATCCTCAAATTCCCGTCGGAATCCATCTTCAGCATCCTCTTGATCCCAGGGGTGCCCGCATCGGAAGCACTTATATGGAACTGATCGCTCGAGGACACCAGACCCTGATCATCAAGAACAGCAACTCTGCTACTATTGTAGGTGGTTCTACCCTGGTCAGTGGGCTGCCGACCGAGAGGGTACGGCCAGTAAATATCAGCCGTTTGAGGCCCATTGTATATTAACCGTAACACATTGTCATTATCAAAGAGCAAGCTGTAGTAGCCGGACCCGAAATTCCCCTGGCCTACCCCGGAAACCAAGCCGGTGTTCTTGGTCAAGAGCTGGCCAGGCAACAAAGTATCAGTGGGGTAATCGAAGCTTTGCCAGACGATCTTACGTGCAGGAGCCGGCGCTCGGATGACAAGGTTGCCGGAGTCGAGAAGCTCCAGCCTGTCGACGTCTGTGGAAGTGGTGTTGCTCTGCCAGGCCACGGAGCCGTCGATGTCGGTCAGCACCAGGGCGCCGTCTCTGCGGAGGGTTAGGCGGGAGCCGTGGCCGTTGACGGGGCTGTTGCGGTTGGCCACCCACACGACGCCTTTCGGGTCAGCGGATCGGGTGAACCGGATGGCTAGCCAGTAGGCGTTGGAGGAGAGATTGTGGCCGCCGTAGAAGCCGAAGGTGAAGGTGTGGTCAGGGGATGTAATGTAGTCCTGGGCGGCTCGTTCGACGGCGATGTGGGCGCCTCTGGAGAGGTGGTTACGGGGCTCGGAAGTCGAAACCCCGAGGAGAAGAGCGAAGGTGAAGGAAAATAGGAAATCTTGAAGGCTTGACATGGTTGTTAGTTAATTAGTTTGAGAGGAGGATCAGTAGTTGATGGTATATTCAGGCAAGCCGTCCACAAGACGTAGATAGTGTTATCAAAACCATCCCAAATTCCAAGTTTGAGAAGTAAAAATGGGATGTTGGGCTACTCCTGCTGTCCTAAATTGATTTTAGGATGGAAATTGCTTGTATCTATCCGAGTCACCCACACTTATAATAGTAGTAATAAAAAACAAATGAGTGAGCCACCGTTATATTATATTATATTCAGGAATAGAGACAGAGCAGCAGCCGCTGAAATGGACATAGTCGTTGGTCTTCTTCGATAACAGAATGGGCGATATGTGGAGTGTTCCCACCGGAGAAAATGAAATAAGAATATAGTAATGCAATATGTTAGTTGTAAAATGAAACTGTGGCGGAGAATTGAGGGGTTTTGGCAACTTGCCCAAATTGGAGAATTGATGAAGGCCGTCGTCGAGCTACATACTCTAGATGGAAATTTTGCCGGCAAAACTTATCTTTCATTCAGTGCCAATTTGGAGAATAGCTTAACTAGTCTGTCTATCCTAAAAATAGGACATTTCACGTCCACCCTTATCTCCAGTATCTCTGACATATTCTAGGTGGATCCAAATGTTCTTTTAACAAACTAATTACTTTCTTAATTATGACTAAAACTAATTAAGAGCTTAGTTAAGTGCTGTTGAAGGTGGACCATCACAAACAAAACCAAATTCAACGCGGATCAGAAGACTATGGTTGTGCTTAATTAATTAATTAATGGAAATTCCTGAAGTTGGGTGCTAACTGTTGAGATATCCACTAGTTAGTGAATGTTGGGATATTTAATATAATTATATGAAAGTTGTAGCTAGCATCTGAAAATTGAGGCTATATATAAAGGCCCCTTCTTGTAATAGACAGCTAACCTAATACACACTTTTCCATGAATGAAAGGCTGCGCCGTTTGAATACCATTGCACAGTAAACATGAAATCCACCAGCACATAAATCATTTCACTCACATAAATCATTTCATGGTATCAGAGCTATGGGCTCTCCTTCCGACGATGAGCTTAGAATCCTACAGGAGCAAGAGCTCCAAGAAGAACGAGATCAGAGAATTCGAGAGGAGTTGTTTCTTCACCACTCTGACCATCCAAGCTACAAGCTTTCTACGAGTCTTCTCAATGACCATAACTACAACCATTGAAAAAGGTCAGTAGAAGTCTCCCTTTCCGCTAAGAACAAGATAGGCTTTGTCACTGGAAGTTGCTTGAGAAGTGGTTTGACAGTAAACATGGCTGTACAGTGGGATAGATGCAATAACATGGTGATATCTTGGCTTCTTCATTCCGTGGAAACGGATATAGCTGAATCAGTGATTTATTGTAAAACCGCTGCTCAAATATGGAAGGAACTTGCATCTAGGTTTGCCAAATCCAACAGAACCAGAACCTTTCAGATACAGAGAGAACTTGCTCAGATTTCCCAAGGCAACTCCCCTGTAACAACATATTTTACTAAAATGAAGCGGCTTTGGGACGAGTACTCGATTTTGCTTGATGACTATTCTTGTGATTGTGGCTCGAGTGTGGTGGTCACTAAGATTATTGAAGACCAGAAAATAGTTCAGTTTTTGATGGGGCTAAATGAAAGTTTCAACGCTGCAAGGGCCAACATACTGATGATGAATACTGAGGACACTCTCAACGACGTGTATCGAATGATACTTCAAGAAGAACAACAACGGGAAGCTGGAAATGGCCACAAGAGTAACAGTGATGGTGCTGCGATGGCTGCCCAGAAAGGAAAAGAAAAGGAGTCAGAATCCCTTGCTTTGGCTACTCAAAGAAGAAATCAGAACTATGTTCAATTTAGAGGAGAGTCTTCTAGCCAAAGAGGTGGAAGAGGTGGAGCAGGAAGAGGCAGAGGAAGGTCTAATAACCTATATTGTGACCATTGTCGGATTGGAGGTCATTCAATTGAGCACTGCTGGAAAATACATGGCTATCCTACTGACAGTGAGAGAAGTGATAGGAAAGTGTCGTACTGTGAGCATTGTAAACGGACAGGACATAGCTTGGAAACTTGTTGGAAGATTCATGGCTATCCCACCAACAACAACTCAGAGAACAACAAAGGAGTAGCTGGATCAACTTCTTTCAATCCAACAAACTCAAACAGTGGGATTACACAGGAACAATTCTCCAAGTTGATGACACTCCTGGCCAAAACTGATTTGCAAGACCAAGTTGGCGGCACTGCGTTTCTAGCAGGTAAGAGCTTTAGTTTTCTTTCTCATGCTAATTCAGTTTGGATTATTGATAGTGGAGCTACCAACCATATTACCCCAAACCTTGACCTTCTTAGCAATGTCTCCAAAACCTCCAAACCATCCTTTATAACCATGCCCAATGGAAAAACAGCCCCAATCCAACACACCGGCCAACTTCATCTTACCCCATCTATTATCTTGTCTAATGTTTTCCATGTGCCGGATTTTCAATTCAACTTGTTATCTGTGCATAAACTTATCAAAGAGCTTTCAGTTGATGTTGTATTCACTCCTCAATCTTGTTTAATCCAGGGCCCTTCGACGAAGAACCCTCTGGTTATTGGTGATGAAGTGAACGGGCTTTACTTGGTGAACAGTCCTAGTTTTTGCAAACAAAACATTTCTGCATCTTCTTTTCATTCAGAAAACAATGTTTTACAGCCAGCTTGTAACTCAGAATCTATCCTGAATCCCTCTGTTTTTGAACTATTGAATGAATCATGTGCTTTCCCTTCACCTCTCTTTAGTGTTTTGCACAATGATTCCATTGAATTGTGGCACTGTAGACTTGGACATATCTCATTTCATACCATGAGACATATTCCCATCATGAGGCATTTGTCTCAAAGCTCTCATATTTGTCAGATTTGCCCAAAAGCTAAACAACACAAAAATTCTTTCCCTAATTCATCTAGTCGAGCCTCTAAACCGTTTGAGCTGATCCACATTGACACTTGGGGACCATACAAACATGTTACCCATGATGGTTTTAGATATTTTCTAACCATTGTTGATGATCACACAAGGTGTACTTGGACCTATCTCATGACCCACAAGAATAATGCAATTTCTAACCTGAAATCTTTTTCCAACCTTGTAGCCACCCAATTTCAGTCCAAAATCAAAGTCATTAGGTCCGACAATGCTGCTGAACTTTGTGATCAGCTTGCAAGTGATTTCTATTCCTCTTCTGGGATTATTCACCAAACTTCATGTCCCTATACCCCTCAACAAAATGGCATCGCTGAGAGAAAACACAAACATTTGCTTGAAGTAGCTAGAGCTCTTCTTTTTCAATCCAAATTGCCTATCAAATATTGGGGTGAGTGTGTGTTAACTGCCACATACATCATCAACCGAATTCCTCTTTCTTCCATCAATTTCAAATCCCCCTTTTTCATGCTCTTTAAAAAGGAACCAGATTATAACAACTTCAAAGCATTCGGTTGTTTGTGTTTTGTTTCCACTAATCAAAGAGGTCGAGACAAACTTCAACCTCGATCTTCCCCTTGTGTCTTCATTGGTTACCCCTTTGGCAAGAAAGGATACAAAGCCTTGGACCTTCAATCCATGAAAATTATTCAAACCCGAGACATCATTTTTCATGAGTCTCATTTTCCCCTTCACCACATCTCCAAAGAACAGCCCACCCTAACTCTTCCTTCCCTAATTCATGACAGCACCGAATTCATTTTCTTGCCCAATACCACTTCTTTCAATCCTGACAACCCCAATCTCACTCCCCCCACTAATGATCATATCACTGACATTCTATCCTCTCCTTTGTCTACCCACCCTCCAACCCCATCTGACCCCACACCTCCTCCCCAACATACTACCATTCCCTTAAGAAGAACATCCAGAATATCTAAACCCCCAAGTTACCTTGAAGACTTTGTTTGTAATTATTGTTCTTCTCAATCTCCCACCACCAGTTTTTTGTCTATACCATCCTCTACAGCCTTTTTAAGCCAATTCTCATGCTACACCGAACCCACCACATATTGTGAAGCTATCAAAGATCCAAATTGGATACTAGCAATGAAACAGGAATTAAATGCTCTTCAAGCTAATGGAACTTGGTCGACCACTTCTTTGCCTCCTAACAAGAAACCCGTAGGATGTAAATGGGTATATAAAGTGAAGCTAAAATCAGATGGCAGCCTTGAAAGATATAAAGCTCGTCTTGTAGCAAAAGGCTTCACTCAAAAGGAAGGCATCGACTTTCAAGAAACTTTTTCTCCGGTTGTCAAAATGACAACGATTAGGAGCATCATTGCCATCGCAGCCTCAAGGAAGTGACCCATGTTTCAACTCGATGTCAACAACGCGTTTTTACATGGCGATTTATATGAAGAAGTATACATGGTCATGCCCGAAGGAGTTTCAAATCCTCACAATTTGGTTTGCAAGCTTCACAAATCAATTTATGGCCTAAAGCAAGCCTCGCGACAATGGTTTCATAAACTAACTTCAGCTCTTCAATCCAGAGGTTTTATACAGTCCAAGAATGACTATAGCTTATTCATCAAGCGTCATGGTTCAGATGTTACAATTGTTGCAGCCTACGTAGATGATTTGCTAGTTACAGGATCCAATTCAGCAGAAATTGACAGCCTTAAGCACTACCTTGACTCAGCTTTTAGCATCAAAGATCTAGGAATTTTACATTACTTCCTAGGTCTCGAAGTGCATTATCTTGATCAAGGAGTTGCCCTTACTCAACACAAATTTTCTAAAGAGTTACTCGAAGACTTTCCTGTACAGCTTTCATCCTCTGTTTGCTCTCCATTGCCTCTGCACTGTAAGCTTCTTCCTGATGATGGTGAACTCCTTGCAGACCCTACATTATATCGGAGTGTTGTGGGCAAGTTAAATTTTCTCACTCACACAAGGCCAGACCTTAGCTTTTCTGTTCAAGCATTAAGTCAATTTATGCAGCAGCCCCGTACCTCTCACATGGTAGCTCTCCAACATTGCTTGAAATATCTCTTTGGCACTTTACATCATGGGATTCTTCTCAATGGGTGTGATTCTCCAGCTCTAGCTGCATATACCGACTCTGATTGGGCCTCTTGTCCATCCACACGTCGATCTGTCACAGGTTTCGTAATTCTTCTTGGAAATTCTCCAATCAGCTGGAAATCTAAAAAGCAAAGTGTTGTTTCACGCAGCTCCGCAGAAGCCGAATACCGGGCGATGGCACAAGTCTCCTCTGAGGTGGTATGGCTTGTTCGTCTCCTCCAAGAACTAGGAATCAATCTACAAAAACCAATTCATCTCCATTGTGACAACAAGTCAGCTATTCAAATAGCAAAGAACCCTGTTCTACACGAGAGAACCAAACATATTGAAATCGACATTCACTTCACCCGAGACAAAGTCCTTGAAGGCCTCATTGAATTATGCTACATCCCCAGCTCTTCTCAACTCGCTGATGTCTTCACTAAGATCATCCCTTCTGCTCCGCAGTCTGAACTGTATTCCAAGCTAGGAATGTTTCGTCCCTCACCATCCCCTAGCTTGCGGGGGGTGTTGAGATATCCACTAGTTAGTGAATGTTGGGATATTTAATATAATTATATGAAAGTTGTAGCTAGCATCTGAAAATTGAGGCTATATATAAAGGCCCCTTCTTGTAATAGACAGCTAACCTAATACACACTTTTCCATGAATGAAAGGCTGCGCCGTTTGAATACCATTGCACAGTAAACATGAAATCCACCAGCACATAAATCATTTCACTCACATAAATCATTTCACTAACCTGCCCAACTTCTCAAATGTTAGTGCTTGATGAAAAAATGGCTTGACCACGCTACCGGCCAATATTATAAACCCGACCCCATCTCTTAGCTCAAACACGTAATAGTACTCCGTATCTCAACGTTAGTAATTTGGGAAATTATCTGAAATTCCGTCGAATTGGTTTCTTCCTGAATTATATTCACTGCTTGGTTGTTTGATTTTCAGCATGAGCTCCTGAGCCATGTCAAGACCGATTCTTCTGACCATCGGTAGCTTCCTGTCTTGCCAAGTTGCAACCTTTTTGTATTCATCGTGCTTTTGCATTTTGATTTTGTTCTACTGATTGTCTACGAGAAATGATTGTTAATAGACCATTTTTGTTTCTTTGCAAATTTGGTCTTAGTTTAGGTGATTCTGTCAACTGTAGATTTCAATGTAATACACTGACTTGTAAATCCTAGATACAGTAGGTTGTGATTGGTATAGAAGAACACTCTACTATACTGTCTTGAGTAGTTGAGTGTCTTCATATCCGGCACGAGGCTCATGTGGCCTTAGATGAAGTCAAAGGCTTGAGAAATCTCTTCAACTTGTATGCTCTGCATTATGCAATAGCTATAGACAGTGTTGTACTAAGCTATGTTTTTAATCTATTCGACCGAAAGAGGCAATGTAATGCACATAACTCAGCAAAAGAGGGACAAAGGTCAAGCATGCTCATATATCTCCGATTGATACATGTCTGTTATCTTTCGTTGACTCTTCTACCTGCTCTGCATCTCATCCCAATCTTAAAGTCATTTGTGTTTGTGGAAAGTTTGAGCATTTGATACTATAACGGCTTCTATATGTTGGTTATCAGAAGAAATATCCACTGACATTGCACACAAATCTTATGTACAAGCTCTGTTCAGTGGCAACTGTCCTGATCCAAGGACCTACTTCTATGTGCCCGACTGTAGGATCTAGTCACGGGTCTAGAGACGCGAAAAACTACGTTTTGAATCTATTGTGGATAGGTTTATGTTAAGACTAAACCTATCCCACATCGGGAATTAGAACTTAAACCACCCACCATATAAGTACATGGGCTACTCCCCCTATTGCCAATTGATTTTAGGGTGGAACCTCATGTGCTTATGTGTCGGGCTTACCGCACATATGCGCACGAACCGACGTGTGACCCCCCATGTCATATATGGCCCACCGAGATTTAACATGGCCCACCGACGTGTGAATCTATTGTGGATAGGTTTAAGATGAAATTAGATAATCCTAATAGTAATCTTGCAATTCAAAATTTTTAATTTTAATTTTTTGTACACTGATGATAACCCTTGTTTAACTGAGAAGGTGTTTGCTGTACTATTTGATCTTTACTTCGATTGCATTGACAATTTTCACAAGAGATGATCTTCATATTCATTCCATGAAGTTCTGACATTTCAAAATTTTAAAACTAACAGGTAACTAGGCATTTTGTGAACAACTTCCTAAGATGGAATATAACCAAGCATTCGCGCAATAACTTCCAAACAAGGAAAGCTTGTGGCCTTTTTGTTTGTTAATGAAATATCCATTGTGAAATTTGGTAAGGTCACCCCCAATGTACCAAGCAACCACATGTTTTTTGTTTGTTCCATTTTCTTCCTTCTTTGGCTCCAGAGTTGTACAATCGTTTTAGTGTAGGTTTACATTGCACATTCAATGTAGAGCAACCCTATATTGAAAGATGAGGTTATGAACAGTAGGTTGTTGGACTTGTTTGCACATTCCTTCCTACACACACACACACCTCTCAAAAGGGCATTAAATGGTCCGGTACGATCACACGGATTTCTTTTAAAAGACTATACAAACAGTTGTATATGTGAGGTACACTAGTCTCAAGTAGAACCAACTACATTGAACAACAAGTATGACAATATCATATGGATGAGTTGACAAAGCCCTTACAAGTAGTAGTAGTACAGTTTTGACATCATGTGGATCATCACAAACACTAAACATGAACAAGGAAACTTGCACCTGTGTAAAGTAGTAGAAGGTAGAGGGAGCTACAAGCCCTTTTGTAATCATAGTGAAATCATATTCAAGTTAGTTGGCCACCACCCCCAAGAAAATTAACTCCTCTGACTTCTCATTCCATTGTCGCTATCTCATCACACCACCCTAAGCTACAACTCCTCTGTTTTCAATTCATTTAATGCAATTGCAATGCTAAATTTGCAATGCTCCTCCACATACCCTTCTGTCTCCCCTTTTTTGCCTCAAAATGCCTGCAATTATAATAACAATATTAGCCAAGAAGCAATATTTTTGCTTGCAAAATGTTGCTACTCAGTTTTGACCTATTCTTTATAAGGAAAGTATTGTTAGACTCTATCTTTTAGATATGTGTTAATGTATTTTTTCTTATATAAGCAAATCAATTAGATGATAAAGATGTGTTGTTTAGCAAGGCCAAGGATGAACAAGTGTTTGGGCATATGAAGAAGCAACAGGAATAAGGTCAGTCACACACCAGAGTCAAGAGGCCATAAAAATGGAAGCAGCATTCAAGTCTCTGTCTACAATGTATACAATTGCACAGTATATCAAGCCATGCAATTTGCTGTTTGTGTGTCTCAATTATTCTGACTCCATATTTATTCCAGTTTTCTTCGCCATGGATGGATGAGTAGAACGGACTCATCTATCTGGCTGCAATTTCAGCTCTGTGGCTGTAGTAGAGAAAACAGAAGCCTATATATGCATTAGACAGGGAATTTAATTCCATGCATGCCATTGTCATCCTTTTTATCTTTCTGGGTCCTACTCTTGATTTTGTGTTCTTTTCTTTTCGTATAGATTGTGCAATGATGTGTCCCACATTTGTATGCCATCTTTTTCTTGTATATCTCAAACGTTGTTATCTCATTATGTGTGCAACTAGTGCATAACTACTGTGTATACTTTACGTGTCGAATGTTGAATCATTATCCATGGCTTTGCTAAGCAATTTAATTGATGTTGCATCACTCTAATGTTGATACATTACATATGTGTCCTACTACATATCTCCACTTTTTATGATTTGTAAACCGTTGGGGTGTGTAAATATTGGCTACAAAAGATACTTGTCACCTCGATTTGCATTAAACAAGTAGCTACAATAAGAAGTCACCCGCTCTAGAGCATTTACACGGATGAGGTCGTGAAAACTTGCATCAATCGAAACAAGATAAAAAAGTATGAAGTGATCCACACGTGACAGGTAGTCTGCCACATTGTAGACATCTTATAACGCATGAGAGATGCACCAACTCAAGAGCAGAATGTCAATGATAACTAACTCGCAACTCCATGTACCCTTAAGAACATGGATGAAGCAAATACAATCACCTTCAACTCTAGATCACCACACCCAAGTTTGATTGCATCTTGGGTTCCTACTTTAATTTAAGGGACAACGCTTCTAAAAGAACATTCGACTTTACGCTCAAATTCTTGTGGTTTGCCTGAATTGATGACTTATCATTCCAATCACATAAGATAACGTCCACATATCTTTCCAAAACTTGATCATCTTCCCATCACCTACTTGCCATCTAACACTTGTTTAAACTCATCTAAAATGATCATGAGCTTAGACCATGCAATGATGAGCATTTGGCTGTCTTGTTACATTGTTGAGCCGTTACTTAGCATCTCACGTTATCATGCAATGCCCACGTATTGTTTTGAGCAACATGTTACATTGGTCATCAATTTTTTTCCTGGCCAATTAGTCTCTCTTCTATCATTTATAGTGATAGATACTCTCTCACATGACCAAGATTTTGGCTAGCCAATGCATACTCTTAGGATTCATTGCAAAATATACTCCCAACTTATGGGCTAGCAAAAAGGTGACATGATCATAGTCTTCTTTAAAATTTGTTAAGTTATCTCTGTAGATTGAATCCACTACAATCTTCTTAGTTAGATTTCTCACTCCTTGCAATCCCGAACAATGGACTTTGGGGACCTCAATTAACATGAGCTGCTGGCTTGAAAAATATATAAAAGTCTCTTTTATACTTGAAAGTTGAAAGCAAGGACACTTGTCAACTCACAAGAACACAAGTATCATACAAATGCTAGTTATCAACAACCAAAAGAAAGAGAAGAGGGAAGAAAAAGAAAGATTTCTAGAAATTATAACGGTTTATTGATAAATATACGAGATACATACAAGGGCAAAACACAGATGACACAGAAAAACGCTACAAAATGTCTTAAGAAATAAGTAAGAAACACAAAGGGTGTGGTGTGCTACTTGTTGTGAAGAGGATTTGGGCCATTAGGAACAACTCTCTTGTAATCCGAAACCGCATTACCTTTCTTGCTCTTGCACTTGAAAGCATAAAAATTCCAGACACGAAACTCGTCTCCGGCTTCATATCTCTCATGGAAGGTGTCTGGAGAAGGTTGAGAATGGGGCACAATCAGATTTCTTGCAGAGGAAATGTTTCCAACAACCAAAACCACCAAAATGAGCCACAAAACTCTCATCTTCATCATCTTCTGTTTCTCTTGGTGGAAAAAAAAGCAACGAAAAAAAGAGTTGGATAGAGGAGAAGGGAGTGATATGGGAGAAGAAGATATAATAACTCTGGAAGTGGACAAGTGAACAAGAGATATAAGGAATGGGAGAAGGACAAGAGGAATTTCTGGGTGCCAACCAACTGCAGAGGAGAAAATGGTTAATTTGGGCAGCAAAGTGTTTGCATGGATCCTTGAAATAAACAGTTAAAGAGAGAAAGAGAGAGAGTGGGTTACATCAACATCTCCTTTCTCTGTACCTTCCATCAATACCACATTAAATGCTTTCAATTCTCTTGTGCATTCTGAACATTGTTAGGACATCCCAGTAAGTTCAAACTTGCTAGAAAAAAATAGTATCATAGATGCATCTTTTCTTCTCCTTTTTTGATACTATTTATTTTTAAACCAAATAGAGTAAGCATCTATTCACATATACTAAAAGAAAACAACTGAGCCTCATCCAGCATATGGGTCAAACTGAAAACCTTAGCCTTTAAGCCTAAATCAACATTTCAGTAACTCTAGACCAAAGTCAAAGGTACATAGAAAAAAATATCCAGGCCGACAGTTTCACTGTAAGGGAAATAAACAACAATAACTCAGTGCAACATTTAAAAGGTTTCAGATGAGCTTGAATGACATATTAATCTTAGTAGTGTAAATATTACAAACAAAGCCAGTACCCTATGCCCTGTGAGTCTACCATGCACAACCTGAATCAACATCCATTCTAGACCTATAGTCTACATTGGCTGTATGTCCATGCCAAACCTAAAGAATGAACAATAATCTAGATTGAGGACCAACAAAATACAGGCACCAGCTTGGTACCATAGCTAATGTAAACAGAATATTTCAAGGTGGAAACGGAAAAATACCGTGAAAGGCAGATTACTCTCCAGAAGATGGTTCCATTGTCTGCGTTTGTGGGGCTGTGGCTATTGATAGGTTGGGATCTGAGAAATTTGGGTCACCCGTGCGCTCACATATCTCCCTGTATTCTTGACAAACCGCACATAAGTGGCAAAAGAAATGAGTAGTAAAATCTCCACAGGGTGCTTCCTGAAATGGCAACAAAAGATCATTAGCAACATTCAGAGAATGCTAAACAGAACGGCAAAATTGATTACTGAGAGAATCATCATGATTCGGTGGCATGATGCTTTTTAACTGTAAGCATAGGATTCAATGGTAAACCAAGAATCAAAGAGATTGAAGACATACAGGTAGGTTATATTTCAACCGCAAAGCCCTTCGATAATTACACGCATAGCATGCAATGAAGCAGCCAGGCAAACCTAGAAATATCCCATCTGTCATCAAACAGCAAACTGTATTCACAAGACCCCAGAGAGTGAAATGAGTCAAGCAAGATCCCATAAAAGTTCCCGAGCCCAGAAATTCTGCATTTTGGGCAAAAAGGTAGCAAGGACACAATAGACCAATGCAGCCTGCAAACGTACACAAAAGCATAGTGGAATCAGATTAAATGTCTAGCTTCAGTACCAGCTAGATAGTTGAGGCAGAGCAAGAGATTTTTCGAATATAAAAAATCCAGTAATAGATTACGCAGCCAATTCAAATTGCATCTATGAGATCAAGATCATGGAATATTAATATAAACAATCTAAAGAAACACTTTTGAACAAAGATGTGCAAATTATGACAATATTATGGTGAAAGCCTACAGGGTGAACTTGATGCACAGCTTCTTTTTTTCCAAAATTTGGAGAGGACTCTACATATTCTAGTACTAAATAATATGGTTTTCTCAAAGAGCTATCTTTGTAGATCATCAATCTCATTTTTATACACCCTTGAATAAAATTAAAACAATAATAAATCAATTAAGCATCGGTGTAGAATATTTTAGCATTTTTCAACAGACATGATATCAAGCAGGATTACTAGGGCCATCTACAACACTTGGGAACGAAAAATCATGCCAACTGTAGTTGTTTAGTCAGAAATCAGAAACCTTCTGCTAGTTCCTAGAGGTTGAAGAAGCTAATAAGTTCCACATCTTTTCAGCAGGCAAACTAGGCCAAGGTCATACATAGTCCAAGATCATTCAAATTGCACCTTTTCCTAAATTATCCTTCTAATAAAATCAAGGGTAACAAAGCAGGTAGTAGCATACAGCTCTGCATATCATCACAGCAAGCGCAAATGCCAGACGACCACTGTTCCTCGGCCGTGTTCTCATTAGAAACTGGACTACCACTAACCATCGCGTCTTGTGGCTCCTCATCGGATTGACCAATTGGAACATAGGCAGGTGGCACATAGCTTCCTTGGCCTTTCATCTCGAAAGAGAGACAAACACATGAAACGCGTGTTTCACAGTGCTGAGTTTCGCTCAGTGAACCCAAATAGCCGTTCCTGGGTGAAAATCAACAGGAAATTAAGTCAAATAGAGGATTATCATAGCACACAGAGATAACACTCATTACAGAAACAGGTGCACACTTCTATAGGAAAGAGTTGTTGCAGATGACCCAAGGACCTCCAACTCACAATAATGTCAAAATTACCGCCTCAATTTCCCCAATTATCAATCAGATCAACCTAGAGTTCCATTATTGGCAATAAAATGTTCAATTTCCATCCCCCCAGCCCCTCCAAAAATACCCTAATACAGGTTCCAAGGCGAGAATCAAGTGAGAAGCAAGCAAAGAAAGTGTAGAATTGGGTAGAGCTCAAAATTCACATCAGCAACACCATCCCAAGGTAAGCAAATTGTCAAATAAACCACTGAATCTTCTTTTAAAACTCAATCGTCACTTATTTTCTCAATAATACAAAAACAATCAGTACCAGGCCCTTGATTTTTAGCCCAATAGATCGCATTCCGGGCAAAATTAGCTTCGCCCAGCTAAGGTTCTTTTGAGAGCAAAATATTTAGGGATTGAATATTGAGCACGAAACCTAGAACAAAAGTAGCTCAGCTGATCAAGAAATGGACATCGTTTTAACCAAAAAAAAAAAAGAAAAGAAATGGACATCGTACGATCTAAGATAGAGAATTTCTGAAGAGCCCGAACGAAAGAGTACCTGATGGCGATTTCTGAAGAACAAGACAGCAATTTGGAAACGAATGGAGCACTGATTCTCTCTTCCTTCTTTTTGGTGCAAAGTCACAAACCTCTATAACGTTTTTTTTTTTTTTTGAGATCGCTATAACTTTACTTTGGTAATTTTTTTGTTAAAAAACTTTACTTTGGTAATTGGTATAGAACAAATGGCTATAATTTGAGGGAAAAAAATCGTCATTAGTTCAATTCCAATAACATATATTATTTCTTTATATGGCCAATAATGACCTTATATAAAGCATAAGTTTTTATGTTGTTCAAATCTATGTTATTCAAATTATGAGAAAATAAGGATCATGGAAAGTTTGAATAAGTATGATATTTAGATTGAGCAATTTTTTAAACCAAGATTAAGCAAATTTTGAGAACCAACTTCCTAGTTAAACTATTTGTCGTAAAATTTTCGATTTAACTAGATCCGAGTGATAGGTAAAATCAATAATCAGATAAATTTACATGAACAATAAAAATAAAAGGGAGGATGCAATAAACGAAGAAACGTACAAATTTGGTCCAAGAAAGCCGAAGATCCCAACCGAGACGTCACAAGCTGAATGAAGTTAACACAAATATAAAGGCTCGACAAAGACATGTAGACTTGTTGTCACTGAAAGGGGCTCGATTTTATGGAAATTATTCTAAATTAAAACAAGTCTTAAATAAAACGCAATTAGAATAAATCTAGCGAAAATCCATAAAACGTCTTCGGCGCACGTCATGGGTCATAACAGGGCGCAAACACCGCGGCCCCCTAGGTCGAGTGACCGTTCTGCGGACCAAGCCAACCTGTAGCCCAAAGTCGACTTTGATACCATTTGTAAGGTTCGAGACCGAGACACTAGAAACGCTATCCCATACTAACCCAAGAACTTTCCAAGACGTACACCACCGATGACCCCTCAATCCGTTGTAGAGTCGAGTATTGTACCAAAGGAGCAAAGCACCGGTCGCCGGTGTTAAAGAAACTAGGGTTGGCAGCGTTCGCGTTGAGGTGAAGCACATGTTGAAGAAGATCAGTTTTTATTTTATTTTAAAGAAACTTCCAAAACTACATCGTTTTGGTTAATAAAAAAATAAAAATCAAACTCCAAAACACAAGATTTCTTGAACGGAGAATTGGAAGAAAGGTCCATTTCGCTTTTGAAAATTGTCGCCTAATCGGACCTTGTCACGACGTCACTCGCCAGTCCTCATCGTCGTCACTCCTCTCCTCCTCTGCGGCTCCGCTACTCGTCCTGGCCTTCCATGTCCAATGTTGTGGTACACTTGGAAGATCCAACACTTTGGTTTTCGATAAGAGAGATGATCATTAATGTCTTTCACACTTAGTGGTCTTGGTGGTCAATGCTTATAGGGAATAAGCATTGAGCCACTTTCAATAGTAACTATGCTTATAAGTAATCCACAAACAAGTTCAACGAGTAGCTCAATTGATTCTCTATGAAGACCTCCTGCGTCCGGCTGGTTACAATTGGTTGTTGACGCTATGTCCGAGGGAAACCCCGGGGCTGCTAGGGATGCCGGAGCCATTCGTGATGAGCATGGGCCTTCTTGGAGGCTTTTGCTTTTAAATATGGTGACTGCGATGCCCTCCGAGATGAATTATTGGCAATCCATCATGCTCTTTGTTTCGCACTTCAGCAGCCTGATACCAGGTTTTCTATTTGCACAGATTCGCTCATAGCTTACAACATCTTGAAATATTCTCATCTGAAGCCACAACAAGATCGACCAACATCTAGTCTGCCAATGCCGCACCATGCTCCAAGATAAACGAAGCCAACTACAAATTAGCCACACCACGAGACTTGTAAATAGAGTTACTGTTAGCTAATTTTAGTTTTAGACCTTAATTCAAACTTTATGCACTTTCCCATTCCTCTCGAACCCATTAAAAAACTCCTCCATAAGGACTGTGTAGCTCATTTTGAGCATCTTTGAGTTTTGAATCTTAATTTCGCAGGGGATGCCCCCCATTTCTTGATCAAAAATTAAGTTGTCACAGGTGGTAAACGACATGTTCCACATCCACGAAGTTTAAGATTTAACTTAAGTGGATGTAAAAAAAAATTCTTTTGGGGAGACTCGCCCACCAATAGTGAGGTGCACGATCTAGATCGAACTAGACGTAATCGCGACGAAGATCTAGTGAATTAGTGGACAACCAAAAAAATAAAAGAAGTGGGTCTCCATCCTTGACTCCACATCGTATAAAAAATAATGAAAAGAATAGACACACTTAACACATCAACTCATTAGTTGATCACTTAACAATACAAACTCCTCTTAGCTAATTCCTTTCCATGTATAAAAAGAGTGAAAAGAATAGGCACGTGATAGACACGTGACAACACATACGTAGTGGCGTTAAAATTTATACCGAGACTACCCTTAGCTAAGATGTGAACACGACGACGTCATGTAGTATGGAATAGGAACGTAATACAAGTTGCTCTGCTTTTTTGCGGCCAATCAACATCGGCTTAAGATAAGTATGCATACAATACAAACTCCTCTCATATAATATTATGCAAAACCCTAATTAAGTGGCATCTTCACGACTCCACTACTTCCTTTTCGATGAAAAGGAATTGGAGTTGAGAGTTCACTACTTGCAACTTTTACCTTCTCTCCTTTGGGCTTGTGTTGACTGGATTTTAAAGATTTGCATTAATGGGCCTTTTGCCTATAGTACTAGATAGCTAGCTAGTGGCTCCTATGTCATTGCTTCACCCTAAAGCCATCTCTTTCCCATCCATCATTATTATTCATCTTTTTCCCTTTCTGTGTTCATCAATTTCCTCCTCAATTCATTGCCCCATTACTTCAACGTTCATAATCCACGTCTCAATTCACGTACAATATATTCGCCAATCTTTATTGAAAGTGTCTTTCAATTTATTTATTAAAGTGACACATGAGATCAAAATATGTCTACATAGTAGATATCTTTTGTTAGACAAATATTATTAATGTTGATCTTTTTACTGTATTTAAAATCACTTTTAAAAACTATGCCTCGTAGTTAGACCTGTCAAAAGCTGACCCGACCCGAAAACCCGACCCGACCCGAAATTTCTGAGTTTCAACCCGAAAATTTGAACCCGAAACCCAGTTTGAACCCGAACCCGGTAAACCCGAAAGTTTCTGGGTTAGGGTCAGGGTCAACCCGCTGGGTCAAGAAATCTATAAGGCGGAAAACTTATTTTAGAATACACTCTAATATAATGAAATGACAGATTGACGGGTAATTGTGCACCCAAACGTTTTAATTATATTACAATATATAAAGTTTATTTTGGAAAATTATGATATATTTTATTATTAAAATATTTAAAAATAATATTTTGTTATTATATTTTATTATTTAAATAATATTTTATTTAAATTTTGGTCAAAAAATTGATACTCTTGACCCGTTGGGTTGACCCGACCCGACCCGAAACCCGAAGCGACCCGACCCAGTTTGACCCGTAACCCGATTGACCCGAACCCGAACTCAACCCGAACCCGGAACGACCCGACCCGAACACGCCCGATCCGACCCGATTGACAGGTCTACTCATAGTCAAAAGCCGCCACTAGGTCTTCCGAACATCTTTTAACACATTTCTTATAGTTTATTCTAATATAGAGAATCAAACATAACAATTTCTAAAACAATATACTGAAAACTCTAAACAATCTTATATTTCTTATTTTACTCTTTATATATAAATATTTTCTGAAATTTTATAAATTTTCTAAAAAAATGACTTAATACTGTCAATATTATTGCGATAGTGTCATATACACCATCTTTAACTAATGCATTTTAAAAATGTTTTTGGAGAATTTCAAAATGTAGGGGAGGAACCTTATTTGTTTTTTCTCAATTAAAATGAGAAAGAGAATCTATACTATATATTAAAGCCGAGGAATTTCGAGCTTGCACGTTAATTCTGACCCCACTCCATTTAAGAAATAAAATTTAGAAAATTAATTGTAAAGTCTTTATTATTGTTATTAATTGTCTATCATCTATCTTCTTCTTTTTCTAATTTCTATATTTTTCAACTATTTGCTTAAACATTCTTTTTTTTGTAAATCAAAAATATAACTAATTTGTTAAACTTATTTGTAGAATTTTTGTTTTTATTGTATTTTTATAAACATATACATTCGTCATATTTATTTGTCAATACTTTTTTATCCCATAAATTTATAACTTAAGCTACGGATATCTAAAAAACATATATAATAAATTTGTGTTATAATATTCATTTATAAGTTATATTGACCTGTAAATCTACTATTATTAAATTATTTATAATTTTATAAGATCTATTAAAATATTCATTTTATTTCAAAAAATATTATTACTCATACAAGTCTATTTTTCTAAAAGATTTATTTAAATAAGTCATAATTAACTTAATTTTTTATTTCTGTCATTATATAAAAGTCTTAATAACTATAAAAATATATACGCTAATAAAATATTTCACTTGAGATTTCATATTGTATCATGTATGATTTTTTTAATCAATCATATATATTTTAAAATACTATGATAGTATTTTATCTGTACTTTTTGTTTAAGTCATATTATATATATATAAAAAAATTATTCTTAACATCAAATCAAGATTTTGGATTAACAAAATATTATAACGATTTCAGATAAAAAAGACAATATCTAAATCTAATTTTTAATAATATTACTATGCATTGTCTTATTAATTGAATAATATATCATAAGATTATTATCGATCGTGTCCCGTATAGGGTACGGGCAATAACCTAGTATTTTTATACACAAAAAATTTCTTATTCATAAATATCAAGAAATATTGTAATGGCCTAGGCGACACAAATTTAAGGAAAACTACCCATGCTATGATATTTTCTACAATATATACCGATGACGATGATCGATCAATGTAAGTATTTTCCAGAGTTTTGCCGGAATAATTAAGAAGAAGAAAAGACTAACTATTTGTCCGTCTCTCTTAGAATTAGTATAATAATAGCAGTTTAAGTGGAAAGAGAGGAGAGGTGGGGATATGTGGCTTTCAATCACACCTTGCTTTTGTTGTATAGAATTGAAATGCCTTTTTCCATGTCTTACTCAAGGAGACTTAACCGAACAAAGCATTCATGAATTAGAAAAGTGGCTACGGGGGGTGACATGACTTTGGGACATGCGGGCAGATGAAGCACTTGCAATTATCATGGCCTCCATTTTCAATCCAAACTCCTCTTTTAAGCCAACTCCAATCGGATACGAAAACCCTTTTGATTTGTGGGATCTCTCTTTCTTGCTTGGTAAGGGGACTATAGTTTAATCTGTAGTTGAACCAATAAATCAGCTAGCTACGCACCAAATAAGGAGACTGATCGAATAACATCTTTTTGATCAGCTATGTACTAACAACGACGTTACCATGTATATCTTTTCATTAATAGTGCGCATGCGGGTGAATCACAATATGAACCATGCATATTACCAGTGTTCTAAAAAATGCTAAGCGGGATCTGGGCGGTGGAAAGAGGCCTACACGGCTAGGTGAGAGCCTGGGGCCGAGGCGGATTTGTATGATTTTAAAAAAATTAGGATTATTATTTTAGATTCATTAGAATATAGAAAAAAAAATCTCATTATAATGTTTTCATATAAATTGGCACCTAATTAAAAACCCAACTAGCCTCGTTTAGAGCCAACTCAACACGCCTAGGAGACCGCCTAGCTCGCCAACCCGCCTAGCCCGTTCAACTTGCCTAGTCCAATTGCTTAGGCCCCTGCCTACCCCACCTAAATGCCCGTCTAACTCTCCTAGCCGCCTAGCCATCCGCCTAGGGGTTGTTTGGGATGGTGGGCCATTGCCTAGCGCCTAGGCGCCACCCAGGCGGCCGCCTAGACCGATTTTTAGAACACTACATATTACGAGAAGTTATGATCACTTTAATATAGTTCATAGTGATTTTTGACAACTCTAAATATCTCTATTGCCTCAAATAGCCTCCTTGTGCTTAAGCATGTCTATTGCCTAGCGCCTAGGCGCCACCCAAGCGCCACTCAGGTTTCTGTGGATCTTGTTGGTCTTAAGCATGTTTATTTTCTGGAGAAATATCTCTATTGCCTCAAATAGCCTCCTTGTGCTTGGTACTAGCGGTTTGCTACTTACTTCTACCGCATTTGATTCAGTAGGAGAGGATGAGACATCGTTGCTTATAATTTTGACAACTCTAAATGGTTAAATAGCATAGCAACTACGAGTTATATTATCCGAAGGTCAAACAACGAGGCATTTAAGATAAATACTAGGGAAAGGATTAGAATACTCTGTCAACAGAGGCAAAGCAGTAGTTTTCATGATTATGAGAGGAATCATTATAGAATGAGATATTTTATGGGTAATAAATGTCATTCGAGGATGTTGAAGTTGTCCTTGACAAGTTGAATTGATTAGAGTCGATATTCACCCCTTATTATAATCAATTGAGACTAGGGGTGTTCATAACCGGATATTTGATCCGATTAAACTAATCAGATTGGATACCAGTAAAAAAATTATTTAAATTGATGTTCGTATCAATTGATAGCTCAGATTGGATCACATAATCCGGCCGAATATCCGTTTATGTATAAAATACTTCAAATTAAACTTGAACATGCCAATTTACAAGGTCCAAGTTACAATTATACATACAAAATGAAGAATATATGAGGTTGTAGCATATGAGAGTCGAACTCTCGACATACTTTCGACATTTAAATAACATTGGAAAGTAAAATTAATTAAATTATTTGAAGGTTATGTAATATATTCCAAACAATACCTTATAACTAATATATACCGACATTTGTTGAAAAATCTATCCATTTTATATCCAATCCATTAATCTACTAACATTTACCGGACTCGGATAAACTTGGGTTGGATAATTTTGAATAACCATGGTTGAGGCTCTTGAAATTAATAAAGTGCCCAGAAAATATAACATTACGATTGATTATATTATTAAATGAGAAAGACTCATGTAGGAATGATTTTTACTGTGGGAAATAGGAATGATTGTGCACCGTCCGATTGCCTTGATATCTACACGCTTCCTCTAGCGCGGATTAAAAAAAATTATAAAAAAAAGGAAAGAATAAGGGCATCTTTCCTACGCCGCTCCAATTGTGCATTGCAATCGCCTCCCCCTCCTTCCTTAACCTAATCGCCTCCTCTCTCTCTCCTCGCCGTCCGCCCTCCTCACCATCACCGTTAGCGGCCACAAAAACCCTAGATCTCGTCCCTGTGGATGCAAACACTACCGTTCCGGCGAATCTCCCGAAGCCGCTGTCCGCCGACCTCTCTCCGTCGCCGAAATCGACCTCTACAAGTTCGATCCATGGCAGCTTCCAAGTTCGATCCATGGACTTCTTTGATCGCGACCATCAACGTCGCAGAAGATCTCGCTATCCTCTTTTCGCGCCTGTGAGGTGACCGAAGACAGTCCTTCGGCTTATCAATTACGGAGTATAAGGTAGAGGAAACCTCCTCTCCTAGGGTTTCCGTCCCTCCGGCCAATCTTCTCTTCAATCGCAGCTCGCCACATCCACTTTCTCATCCCTCCACGTGCAATCACAAGCTAAGCCTGAGGATGAATCCTCCACGAGCTACATCGGTCGACAACAACGGCTTTCTGGCGCCTTCTTCCTCCTCTCTCGACACCGGTACTAATAACCTCTTCGAATTTATTTGAGATAGGTTTAATTGATTTAGGATGCTAGGACTGTCATATCCTTGATAGTGCTTGTAAAGTGATATTCAGCCTACACCATGGCGATCCTGATTTCGCCTACGCCATGCTCAAATGGATTTTTGTTATTGACCTGTATGTATATTGTATAATGCTCCTTTGATCTCTTTTTGTTGTGTGATGATTGTTGTTAGTAATATTCAGTTTAATGTTGTTGCTTTCAATTGAGCTGATTTTCCTAGTGTGTAATGTGATGGTTTTCAGGCTTTGAAATACTGGCATTTCCTTTGCAGTCAGTTCTTGAAGCAAGAACCAAGAACAAGCGTAGAGGCGGAGCAATTTGCTTGTAGAAGATAGTGGCATTTCCTTTGTGCTTCTATGGAATTCTTTTAAGCATAGGTGTTTTCTCATGGAAATGTAACTAAAAAATTAATGACTGTAACAACGAAATTGTAGGCACAGAAAAATGTTGAGTCTAGCATAACATAGGCTTGTGTTGGTTACGAAAAGAGCAGTCAATTTCCGGATTATTGTGTCGGTGAATTGTGTTATGTGACTTATGTCTATGGTTGAACAAATTGACCATATAGTTGCACAAACTTGACCATTGAGTTGCACAAATTTGACCATTGAGTTGCACAAATTTGACCATTGAGTTGCACAAATTTGACCACTGAGTTGCACAAATTTGACCATTGAGTTGCACAAATATTGATGAATAAATTGACCATAGAATTCAACACATTGACAATAGAGTTGAACAAATATGAATGAACAAATTGACCATTGAGTTGCACAAATTCGACCATTGAGTTGCACAAGTGTTGATGAATAAATTGACCATAGAATTCAACACATTGACAATAGAGTTGAACAAATATGAATGAACAAATTGACCATTGAGTTGCACAAACTTAACCATTGAGTTGCACAAATTTGACCATTGAGTTGCACAAATATTGATGAACAAATTGACCATAGAATTCAACACATTGGCAATAGACTTGCACAAATTGCAAAAGCGAAACAAACTATACGAATTTCGACTGCTATAAAATATGACATGAATGCAAAATTGATCATAGAGTTGCACAAATAAGTAATAGAGTTGCACATATGGTTGCACAAATCGGCCATAGAGTTGCATAAATCGGCTATAGAGTTGCACAAATCGGCTATAGAGTTGCACAAACAGGCCATACGGTTGCACAAATCTGGACGCCCGTGCCGTTTTCCGAAAAATACGCCTGTGCCGTTTTTTTCCCTTTTTTTCTTGAGTCTTTGATCTCTCCTCATCCAATAGCTATGATTCATTCTTATTTCCTACCATAATAATCATTCCTAACGGATCCGGACCCTTTTATAATTAACATTTTACCGTATATAATGAACCGATGGATCATCGATCGGGATGGCAATTGGCAAAGACTACCGTTTTAGTTTTCGCGTGATGCTTACCTCTCGTAAAAACAAAACTCACACACACACAAATGAACGAATTAATCCGACCAATAAAAACAAATGAAGGAATTAAGGAGAAATATGGCGTCATAGAGGGCGTCAGGGTGGCGTAAGGAGGCACCGCATACCATGGGGTTAGTGGGCACCAAAAAGAAGCACAAACACAACAACCGAATACCCATCAAAAGTGGATCATATCTACCCCATATATATATAAGCCCTTTTTACAAATACCGGCAGGAGAAGCATGAATTGATTCATATACACTATATAAGATGGGGGTCCACCATGCATACATACATACAATGACCCCAATTCTAATCTATCTATCATCTCTAATACGAATCTCCATCATCTGTCTCTGTCTCTCTCTAATAATCTCCATCTGTACAAATGGGCACGTGAACGTCGTAAAACGACTGCGCAGGAGGAGGCCTCCATTTTACGCATGGTTCTCTTATTTTTCTAACCCATTATATTATTCATGCATAGTACAAGTGCTCCATCACTTCATTTAAAATTATCGATCGTATGAATATGTATGTGGAATCATAATTGTTTCAGGCTTAAACTTCAACTCTCCATCTACAACGAATACTTTTATATACTAATTAATTAACTACTCCCACGACATACCTAATTACAAGGTTTGCTATACACATATGATATGAGTAATAATGATATAAGCTTAATATTATCGTCCATCTACATTGATTTTGTGAGAAAATTACTTTTTTCCCCTGTAGGGAAAGGTAATTATGAGTTGAAGAAGATCAAATCGGACTACTGTATATGAATGTGTATGACGATGGAGATTGGATCGAGTACGTATACACAATGATACATATATAGGCCGGGTTGAAGAAGTCAGCCCGATTAAGGGATGCTGACGTGTTAGAAAAAGAGGCGGGGTCCACCCCTCAAGGCTAGGGCTATCGATCGTTTTGGTTGGCGGAACCCAATCACCAACCTATTTGGAAATTGGAATCTAGCTAGCTCATCGGGATGACGTGTCGGCAGCTAGCCCTTGTATATATCGAGTGCATGTATTTGTACGCCATTGTACTTCTCATGTTATAAACCCCAACCTAGTGGGAATTCCGTTGAAAACTAAATAATACGACTACTTTGAAATCAATCTTTCATATCTATAATTGTATTGGTTTTTATTTGTGATCAACGTCCGTACATATTTAGTTAATTTTTATGGGATCGCTTGGAATGTTGGTTTAGGCGAGCACCAAATCTTGTGTTGCAAGTGATCGAAGGATATGTATACATGCATGAAATGCATGCGCAACCCAACATATATTTTAGTTTCAAATATAGTATATAAGCTAATTAAATGACTTGAGTAGAACTCGGATTTCGTCCTTTAATTTCTTTAATAGCAATTCTGTTGTTCCATCGATCTGGTACGTGTGTAGGGCTTAGCAGGACACACTTTTGGAAATTTTAAAAAAAGTACATGGTACATAATCATAATCATCGCACTTGAATTAATCTATGGTCAGATCAGGATAAATCAAATCTACCCATTATGTAATCCCTGAATTAGCTATGCTAATTAGCATTTCACATCTTAGTTGCATGTCAAAAAAATCCCTGAAATTTTTATATATATATTTGGTAATAATAATACTGATATCAAAGGCTAGCTAGCTAGGATTTTTCTAGCTAGGTGGATACACGTACTTGTACCTACGTACACACGTTAATGGATATCTATATATATCTATCTAATGGGATCAAGTACTTGGAAAGCTAATCTCGTCGTAATCGTCCATGGATAAGAAAACTTCATCAAGGCATGACAACTCCGTGCTCTCATTGTCGTCATTGTCGTCGTCTTCAGTCTGTTCAAACACTTTGCAAATAACCCATCTGCTATGATCCTACAAACATAAACAAATAAGTTCGATCACATTACATATGTACTCTCTTAGCAGCTAGCTAATGGTACATGCCAATGTATATATATATATAGCATAGCTAGACTAGATCGATGGACTCACATTTGATTTGGAGCGGGATTTTCTAGAAGAGCTGGAGGAGGAGGAGGAGGAGGAGGCATCGGAAAGGCGATACTCGTGCATGATCCAATTGGTCCAAGAGCCGCCCTCAGCGGGATCCCCCAGGTAGAACATGAAATACTTCTTCATGCCGACTTTCCTTCCATTGGAGGAGGCGAGGATGGGGTCGTCGTCGACGCCCATGGCCTTCCAATGCCCACTCTCGGTCGCCCGGTTCTGGGTCCTCCTGCTATAGTAGTACCATTTTCGCCCCTCCGACAATGCTTTTCCTGATCCACCCATCACAAAAGTTAATCATATATGCCTTAGTTTTTATAACATGATCGACTAGAGAAATTAAGTCTGTGGGCACGTTTTCCATGCCACCAATTCAACTCCATCAAGTATACACTAGCTAATAAATGGAGATCCATGGAAAAGGAGAAACAAGTACCATGGAGTTGCCAGGGATCGTAGGGGAAGAGGTCGAGATCGGGGATGACGTCGGGGTGACAGGGCAAGAGGGTGGCCCGGCGTTGGAGGAAGTGCACCACCAGCTCCTCGTCGCTCGGGTAGAACCGGAATCCCGGGGGCAAGTTGCAGCTGCTACTGTCTCCCATCTATGTGTGTGTGTGTATGCGTATGTATACACTTGCTAGCTAGCTATAGATTTATGTAGTATATGGGTATGTGTTTGATGTGTGTGTGTGGTGAAGGCGAAATGAATGAGAGGATGGTAAGTGGATATATATACAGAGAGAGCGGCGGGGACGATATTTATAGAGAGGCCAGCAAGGAAATTAATGGTAAAGAAGAGATAGAGATGGAGAGAGAAAACGTACGTACACTAGGTTGTATAGGTAACAACAACAGGCGTGGGAGGATTGACGTGCAACACAAGTGTTGATTTTGTTTTAGAATGTTTTTCGTTTATGGTTTTGGGGCAGGGCTGGGATCGATGAGGATGACACTAGCTAGGCTTTTGAATCCCCAATTTTTAATGTTTCAACATCAATTCTGTCGATCAGTGTGTTGTTTGTGTTGCCTTTCTTAGCTTATAACGGGATCCGTTGGACGTTGGTGCTGGCATGGCCCCCAATCACGCCAAACTTCTCCCATCTCCTTATTTTCAGTATTATTATATCCCCATAATCCATATCTTTTGCGTCTTAATAATAATTACTATTTTAATTACTTAGTCTTATTCTTTGAATTCCAGGTTATTCATATACTCCGTATACACCTCCTTTATTATGCCCGTTCACACACTGTATTATTTGATTTCATAAAAGTACAAGACAGAGTCTTAATTTTGTTTTGGTAGAAAAATCGAAGTCTTAGTTAAGTTTAGCTTAAGAAAGTAGTTTTTGCATAAGGATATGGTTATACCTGTTTGGATCGTAAAAAAAAAAAAACAATAAAACGCGATTAGATATAGCACAAGATAATGTCATTTCCATGACGATCTAAACCACTAGGATTACTGTTAAATATATGAATTTCTGGGAACCAAATTTGGCAAATATGAAATTATAGATTACTCGTTTATTTTATTGGAGGCCAAAATCTTGAAGTAGAAGGTTTCTAAACTGCCAAGTACAGAACCCATCATCAAACCATCTTCTGATCCATACGCCATAGGTCAGTTGTTGAATAGATTAAACCCATAGTTTTGGTATTAAATCAACCTATTTCACTAGCTACTTGTATTCGATCACTTTAATAATAATATGAAACCCAAATAGTATCAATTAAGAAGAAACTTGAATTGAAGAAGGGCAACGTACATCATCAAACTTCATGCTTATATCATCATCTCAAGTTAGGAATGTCAAATTGTCATCCAGGCAGCCAACATGTATAGGGGGTTTGGTCATGGACCATGTAGTGAAACACCAAAGGGGCCTACATCCCTAATGCCCCTTATAATAATTGCTATACTTCACTCCCTTTTTTAGCTTTTCTTTATCTCATTTTTGTTGGCAGCCTATATTATTAGTTTTAATCTGAATCATAGTTCTTGTGGGTGTGCAACTCACCAACAAATGTGTCCAATGATTGACCATTGAGATTCAACTTCCATTTATTAGTACCATTCATGTATTTGCTCTCTATTCTTCTCTGAAAACTAACCACTTGTACGTTGTTGTGATCGATCTATCTCTCGAGAATGCATGATGGGGTAAGGGGTAAGGATCCAACATCCAATAATACTTATATATATACATAGATGAAGACAAGAGCTTTTTATATATGCTTGTTGCCGATACCAACTTGGCAACTTGCCTTTAAACTTTGTAATTATCATTTCATAATATTCATGCATTTTTCTTTTGTAAGTGGAGTTTCCTATGCATCACAAGGATTAATTAGCTTACTACAAGAAACTTAGGACCCGTTTGCTATCCAGCGGTACAAACATAAACGGAATGGAAACCAGCCCACATTATGCATCATGATATATGATGAGTCACCTCAATTTTCATGCAAAACTACCGCAAGTCTCTTTGGGGCACTCAACTTGTTTCTGTAATCTGAGAATGGGGTAACAAATCACCTCAATCATTTCCTTCCTCTTTTCTCTAAACACACAAATTTCAAAAATTGAAATTAAAATATCTTTTTAATTAAAGTATAGTGAGGCATAATTGGACTAGGTTCGTTCCCATTCCGTTTACGTTTCCGTTGTTGGATACCAGACGGGCCCTTAGAGCCATTAATGGTTGATGGAATATATACACATGCATTTGGATTCAATCAAGTAGAGTAAAACACAAATTCTATCCATGACATTCTCCATATATATTCTTGGAAATTGAAAATTTTGGAGATTTTGAAGCAACTTTCACCCCAAGAGCTTCTTCATCTCATTCCCTAAAATGGAGATCGAAGGGATGCATAAGATGGAGACTCTTCTTTATATTTAGGGATATCTCCAAATTATTTGGGGATGTCTACAACAAATCATGATTTTTCTTTTTTATTTTCCTTTTCTTTTAGAATAATTTAAGGTTTTCAAAAAACAAAGATATTAAATATATTATCTACTATAATACAGTATAAGAAGAACCTATGTCTTTGTTAAAATATGAACCACCTCATCAACGTTGAATAAAAAATGTTATTTAGGTCGCGTAATCAATGCTGAATAGAGTAATGATTTTTTTAACAATGGTAACTAATATTTATATCTACTATAATATCTTATCCAAATTTTGATGGGTTGATTTATTTTCTTAATATAAATCAATAGCAAATCTTGCTCAAATCAATAGAAAAAATGATATCATTTTGGATATATTTGATATCTTCCTTAATCTTGATAGGAAAATATAATTTTCATTTAAATGTTTTTTATTTTAGGTCAAAGTGATTTCTTCATTTTTATGAAGATTCTACATAATTGATTAAAATAATAGATTTTACAATTAACATTAAACTAAAATTATATATATAGGTTAATAGGTTCGAACACAGGTATATCGGGTCTGGATCGTAAATTCTCGAATAAAAAACAAACTCGGATCAAAATTCGATCTCAAATTGATTAAGTCGGGTTTACATTTACATTAACCGTACATGTTACGAGATTTGTTCTAGTTTTTCTAGAGGGAATTGGGTGGAGGGGGCTAGAATGGTGACATTATGCAATGAATAGGCTCCAAATTGCATTAATATAGCAAATGGACTAAATTTGAAATTTGTAACCCACGCCAATCAAATCAGTTGCTTCACTACTCCCCATGCGTCCCGCTCTCACAATTCCCTCACCAGTTCTCTCTCCCCATTTCTCTCTCCAAAATCTATCTCCCGTTCTTCTTTCGGTTACCAAAACCCATCAACGAAACCGCCATTGGAGACGGGTTTCCGAGCGGTTCCACTGCCGGCGTCGGACTGATTTGTGAGTCTGTGCCCTTTTACGGTGTCGAGGACCTCCAACAGACGGATAGGACAAAGGTGAGTTTGGTTTATGGCGTTTGTAAGGTTCCAGCGTGGTTAGGGTTTACTGTTTGCTAGCGGTATCGGTGGGTGGACTCCATTGTAGAGGGGGGGCTCACATGCGTAATGGCAGTGGATTGTGGGTAGGGCTCGTTGGGGGTGTAGACAGGTTGGTTCAAGCGTGTTGGGTTGTAGGGCTCGCCGGTTATAGCAGAAGGGGGGTCGGTTAAAGGTGGTTTTAATAGTAGAAGCACTTGCCGCGGGTTGAATTGGTCGGGGATGGTGACAAATGGCGGGTTGGGGCGGAAAGGGTAAAAGTAGTAAAGTAGTTATAATTGGTTAATGGCGACAACATGTGTAGGGCGGTTTCCAGCGTAGTGGTGGGGGTGGGGGGAGAAGGTGACAAGCATGGATAATGTGAAATTGACAGTAGGTGTTTGATGGTGACAGGGAGTGTGTACAATGGAGACTGACGCGCAAAAAGAGCTTGTGTCCCTTGAAACATCTAGTTTCAGTCTGCAGGTAAGCGTTAAACGTTGATTGATTTGTATGAACTGGATGGTGACAGCCTTCCATGTATAAAGATGGTGACAATATGTGTTTGTTGGTGTAGGACATCGAGTACTATTTCCCATAGGGTAAGAGATTCAGGGGGAGATACAATGTATACTCAGACAAGTTGGGTATATTCGAGATTATCAAATCAACAGTATCTACTAAGGAATGGGACAAGTTGTGCAAAGGTTGTTTTGGACCCATATTCCAGGTTGCAAATGGCATGCAGATACATGGTGCACTGGTCCACACATTGATGATGCATGAGGTGAAGACAGAAAAGGTGAAAGAGTTGTGGTTTAATGTGGGTGGTGAGCTGGTCAAGTTTACTCTGATGGAGTTTGCGGCCATCACAGGACTGAGGTGTTGTGAATACTCTAATGAGCCTGGGTTTGAGATACCAGAGACTGAAATGGAGGATGTTTTAGGAGTGAACAGCTGCACACTTACTGAGTTGAAGGAGATATTTCGCAAAGAAAAAGATGTGGAGAGGAGGTACATGTTGGCCCATTTGTTGGTTGTAGAGGGTGTGTTGCTGTCTGGCAGGAGTGAGTCCCTGAGCCCGGAGTCTGTTGCTCTAGCTGGTGACATGGAGCTGTTTCAAGAATATCCATGGGGCAGGTTGGTGTTCAATGCTACAGTTGAGAGCCTGAAGAAGGTGTCTGTATGCAGTAACACTAACAGACCAGGGTTTAACCTACATGGATACCCGTTGGCCTTTCAGGTATAGTAATCTCTCACAAAGTTCCATGTTTTTGTGCAACATGTAGTAGTGGTGACAACTCAGTGAGTGAATGTATTTTGTTTGTCACCAGATTTGGATCCTGGAGACATTCCCCCAACTGGCGGAGATCAACAATGTTGATTTTGAGGTATATGAGCCATACGGCCCTGTATGGCGTTCCAAGTCATTCGATAAGAAGCTGGAGTTTGTGAAGGTGATGGAACAAATCTCAAAACCCAAACAGGTGTGTTCACTCATGACCAAGAAAAGATGGTGACAATGTTAAATTGATGTGTTGTGATCAGAATAATATGTTTGTGTTGTTTCAGGTCCATGTCATGAGATATGATGGCATTGGGTTTGGCGATTTTAGTTGGAAGGAGGAGAAGGCTGACCATAGGATTGATAGTTTCATGAGGTGGATGGTGCCCCAGGTGCAAGTGCACCCATCGGCTTGGGAGTTTGCTTTGAACAACAAGGAGCGTGATGACAGGCCTGGAGTCAAAGCCATGAGATACAGGATGAGGTTTGTTGTGCACACAACCAGGCTCAGTGAACTGGCAAGGTCATCTCAACAGAAGAGGAAGGGTGTGGAGGAGGTTTGTGTACAAGTGCCTCAAAAGAGGGGGAGGACTGCTGAGTCGGCCAGTTCAAAGACGATATTTAAGAAACCAAAGGGCAAAGAGAAAGAGGTGCCCAGGAAAAGAGAAGACCCGCCTGTGTTTGTGAACGATGATGACGATGACTTTGTTAGCCTTGCTGAACTAGCCAAAAGTGTGAGATTCTTTGCAAAGCCAGTGGTGGGGAGGATGGATGTGAAGGTTGAGGGTGAGAAGGTCAAGGCTGGCAGGAAACAAGCCAAGGATGGGAGGAAGGTGGTGAAGGTAACCAAGGTGGAAGAGGTTGTGTCAGGGAGTGATGGTGAGAAGCATGCGGAAGGAGAGGGTGACAAGCTGGATGTACAAGGTGAGAGTCATGAGGGCCCAATGGCGGTGACAAAGAGTGATGTCAGGGGGGAGAAGCATGCACAAGAGGGGGGGGGGGACAAGGTGGATGTAGTTGGTGACAGTCATGAGAAGGTTGAGGATGTAGATGGTGATGTGATCATGGGTGGTGACAAGGCTGTGGACAACACAGATGATGGTGACAAGATCGAGAAGGTGGAGGACAGGATTGAGGACAGTAAAGCTGGTGACAAGGGCCATGGGGAGGAGAGTGCAGACGGTGACAAGTTTATGAAAGTGCAGTACAAGGTCAAGGACAGTGTAGATGTTGATGTGAAGGGTGAGGCTAGGGAAAAAGCTGTGGAAGAGGTGAAGGGCAAGCCGGTGAAGCCCGAGAAGAAGAATTTGACCATTGGTGGAAAGGGCAAGGAAGAGAAGGTGGAGGGCAAAAAGGGTGGCAAGCCTGTTCATGGGAAACCAAAGCGGCGAGAGAAGGGTGACGGGGAGGGGGGGGGGGGCTGTAGAGAAGTGTGATGAGAAGGACGGCGGTGATAAGAAGGCTGACAGTTCTATGTGCAGGGAGAGTAGTGGTGACAAGGTACAAGAAAAAAAGAAGAGTGATAGGGACAGGGCTGTTGCTGCAAGGGGGACGGGTAATGAGATTGAGATGCCCCAGTGGGCAAGGGTATTGATGGATGAGGTGAGGATAATGGGTCTAGCCATGAAGTCCTTGCAATTGAGGGTGAATGACATGTCTATGCAAGTTGCTAGGATGAGTGAGAGGCAGACTGAAAGAGACATGAATGTTGAGGATATAAAGGCCCATTTCAAGATTGGATGCGAAGACCTCACTGATTCACAAAGGATAAGGGAGCACCAAAAGGTGGCTGATGAGGACGTGAAGGATGTATTGGGGGAGTTTAAGGATGATTGCTCACATGGGGAAGAACACTCTCACTTGTTTGGAGGGGACACGGGGATGGATGTTGAACAAGTGCCCCCCATCCAGTGTGACTCAGCCGATGACAAACCACAAGATGACAAGTCCTAAGTACATGACCAGGTCATGGATGGTGACAAGTCCCAAGATGGTGTCAAGCCCCAAGGTGGTGAGGTTCACACTCCAGTCAAGGTGTCTGTAGAGCAACCAAGCACAGATTTCATGGAGGACAAGCTCCTATCTGCTGCAGATCTGGCTGATGACAAGGTAACTCACCCCACAAGCGCGGTTGGTGGACAGCCTGGCCCTTGCAATGAGGGGGGTGACAGGGATGAGGAGCCTGGTGAAGCATCACCTTCTGAGTCTGAGAACGAAGATGAATGTTCTGAACAAGCAGATGTACAGTTAAACCAAGAGGGGGCCGTTTGTCTAAGGAGGTCAAAAAGGACCACCAAGCCCAGTGATCTTATAACATCCCCATTCACTGTGCCAAAGAAGAAGAAGAAGAAGATGCCAAGGAGGCCCAAGAGCTGCTTCTATAGTGACAGAGAGAGACAGGCGTTTTACAACTGGTATAATGATGATAGGTACAACTATTTTTATAAGCAAACCCTTTTTTACACATGCACATGGTATGCGGTGTCAAATGTGGAGCACTGACCAAACTGTTGGTTTGTAGGAACAACAATGATTTTATCCCTGGCACGGAGGTCAGGATGGATAAGAAGTTTTTCAGGCTGTTGGTGACAAGGAAGTGCTGGCTGGATGTTGGATTAAGACCCCCTTTTACTTGGTGTTTCTGTATCTACAAATGTGATTAGAATCTGACACACTAAATAGACTCATAATGGGTTTGAACCCTATGCATTTTTAGTTGGTATTACATGCATGGCTGTTGACATGAGGAAAAACCAGGAACGGTGACAGTTGTTTGTTGGGTGCAGCATGTTGACGAGGCTTTGTTCCACATGAGGAAGGCCATATTTTTTGATGGGGATCGCTTCAAGGACATTGCTGTGATGGATTGTTTGTTTATATCAAGGTTCAATAGCTCATACCTGAAGCAGTTCCAGGAGGGGCCATTTTATTTTGATGAAAGCTGAATAAAATACCAAGATAGGTTGTATCCAAGGAACTTTGGGAAGCAACTATTTGGGGTGGAGAAGATGTATGGAGCCTTCCTAATCCCAGAGGTGCACTGGTTTGCAGTGGAAATTGATTTGCGCGAGAAGCAAGTCAATGTCTACGATTGCTGCAAAAACTTGTTCACAAGCTCAGAGATGCAAGCCATTCTGGATCCGCTTTGTAACATGCTCCCATATTGGATCGATTGCTGCGACAGGATGGCTCGTTGGGTGGATGATGTGAAGACCCCTTTCAAGTGGCACAGAGTCCCTGATGTCCCGCAAGACACAGAAGGGTAAGTCTGTTATAAGTACTGGTGACAAGGTCAGGTTCACAATATATATAGGTGCATTCCCCCTTCTTACGACAGTGCATTTTTTATGCAGTGGCAACTGTGGGGTGTACACGCTCAAGTACATCGAATGGCTGGTGTTTGGTGGTGAGTTTAAGCTGGACGAGTCCAACATGCAAGCCTACAGGGAGAAGATGGCGATTGAGTTCTTCAACAAAACCTGGGTGTTGGAATGATGACAGGGGGTAAAGCTGGGGGGGTTGTGATGTTTTTTGTGTTGTGCTTTTGGAGCTTTTGGTGGTG
Organism: Polygonum aviculare; assembly: GCA_934048045.1. Classification (NCBI taxonomy): domain Eukaryota; kingdom Viridiplantae; phylum Streptophyta; class Magnoliopsida; order Caryophyllales; family Polygonaceae; genus Polygonum; species Polygonum aviculare. The sequence goes on from OW204031.1 coordinate 20,025,487, forward strand.
ATGGGTTAAGTTCTGTCTTTATGGGGGGGTGACAAGATAACTTTGGAATTTGTAATTTGTATGGGGGGGTGACAAGATACACTGGTTTCTATGTTAGCTGTAGCTGTAGAACTAATGGTGACATGGTTTAAAGCAATGGGTATGTATTTGTATGACCACAAGACAAATTTGCATGCAACGGGTATGTATTTGTATGACACCACATGGGGGTTGGGAATGGATGAGGCGTTGCATGCACACAGGTTAAATTGTTGGACGATAAATCCGCAAAACCAATACCATCACAAACAGGCCCTGGGTGTGGCGACACTGCACCATCTCGCAAACATTGGAAAAACAATAGAGTACCACTCCTCAAAACAAAAAGTGATTTCAACAAGAGCTGGCGCGGTGACAATGTACCTTTTTTGAAAAGCGCAAAAACAATATCATCCAAAACAATATCATGTGACAATATACATTGCAAAAAACAAGGGTTGGGCGAAAATATAAAAAGCATGCACCGCCCTCTGCGTGTATGACGTGGTAATTTGCCTTGTATCATGTGGGTATGTCGCGGTGACAACGTATGTTAACATACTTTGCATTGTCTCCTGCGTGTATGACGTGGTGACATCGCAAGGCATGGGCGAAATATAAAAGCATGCACCGCCCCTAAGTGTATGGCGCGGTGACCAGGCAAGGTATGCACCCGTTGCATTTATCTTGTGTGTATGGCGCGCTGACAACGTATGTCAACATACCTTGCAATGTCTCATTTGTGTTTGAGGTGGTGACATGGCAAGGCATGGGCGAAATATAAAAGCATGCACCGCCCCCTGTGTGTATGGCGTGGTGACAAGCCCATTTTCGCGCCATCCCGGGCCGTGTTTTGGGAGACTCTTTCAAAACAGATGATAATATAACACATGATAACACAACAACATAGGACAACCTTGGGTAGAAATTAAAACGCGGTACGAAATAGATGATCAATTCAACACCAATACAACTGGTGACAAGTTCAAAAACAACAAACAAACATAAGCTGAGCTTTAAGCGACATATCATGGGGGAGACCCTGGGGGGGTTATTGGTGGCGTTGGTGGAGCACCCTCTGGACGGGGGACACCAGCTGCTCGTTGTTCTTCCCTGAGCCTTCTGTAATCCTGTACCGTTCGACGGACCCATGTTCGATACCCGGGGGCTCCTCTTGGTGGCCGGACTAGAGCAAGGATCTCGCAGTTATTGGATAGACCAATCTGCACGACAACAAGGGGGGGACTGTTTAGCACAAAATTTGGACAAATTTTGACAAGCTAGGGTTCGCAAGTGATGACGAGTTCATGCATACCTCTTGGCAGGTTAGAGTTCGGTTTGGATCCCGAATCAATTGTCCGTTGAAGAACATTTTCAAATGCTCAGGGTTAATGCCGTTGTCTTGGCAATATACATCCTGTAGCTGGCAGAGTCTTGTTTCCGGAGTGAGCCAAACCTTGAAATCCAAGTAATCCTACATTTACACGGAACTAGTGACAGGTATATATACATAAGGAGAGGGGGATGAAATACGGGGTGTTTGGAAGTGTGGCATCTCACCCTGCAGCGGACGGTAACCTCCCAAATAGGTAACCTCCCATACACCCTTCTTTGACCACTAGCTACAGGCCGGCTAAGTCGTTCATTACACATTGCGGCAACAGGTGGTGACAAGCGTTCTGGGAGGAAAGTGATGACACCCTTTGCAATTAGGAGCCCATTTATACTACTATTAGGGGGGAGGTCAACGCATTAATGATGGCAAAAAAGATTCAGCATCTGCTTAGGGTAGGATAGCTATTCCTAAGACTAGGGGTATGACAGGTCTTGTCACCCGGTGACACTGACGGTCAGCGTATCTTTTTTTGACCCATCCGTACCAAATCTAGATATATGTCATGTCATGTCATAGGGTGACGTGTCTTGCCATTTCGGTGACAATATGGAACAGGATACTGAATCTTTTGGTGACAAGTGTTGTTTTTGCCATTTGGTGACAAGTGTTGACAACATGGAACAGGATACGAATTCCCTCAATAGGGCATGGTGGGGGGTTGGGGGTTTGTTTCATGATTGGATGCACATACGATCCAGGTTACTTTGGTTGTATGAGAAAAGTTGCTAAAAGAATGGAGACCATCTCACAAACTTAACACATAAATGAAGGACACGCGGCAAATTCAATGGGGTTTATACATCAATTATGGAGTGATGACAGCGTTAATAATGAGCGATGACAGGGACAACAAGATTGTAAACAGCAAGACTTGTACACAAATAACTGCGACCTAGATTAGTTAGCATTCCTCCATCGTCCACGGAAGTAGCCGGGGGGTGTTCTATGGCTCGAAACTCGCTCCCTTGGATTAGACCGAGCTGCAAACATAAGGAGATAGGGGTGAGTCGGCGTGGGGACATGCACCGTAGTGAGTGTTGATAGGGATAATAACTTATACCGATTGCGCTGTGAGGTCGTCCGTGGTGTGGACTTGCTCATCATCCATGTAGAAGTCGACCCAACCTGGTGGTATGTTGTGGCGTAGGCAGTACCCATCAAATTTTTTTTGACCTGCGTACTCTCCTTTACATTTGTCATTAGTGTCACACGGCCATCCTGCAGAACGACGGTTGGTGACATATAGGCAAAAAGAGTGAGGTGAAAATATGAGAAAAGAGACGGGTGGTGACAAGCATGCAAAAACAGGTGAGATGACAATGTGACAAAAGGGATGGATGCAAAGGTGAGATGCAAAGGTGACAAGCATGCAAAAACAGGTGAGATGCAAAGGGACAAAAGAAACAAATGGTGACAAGAGAGACAGATGGTGACAAGCGGGCATAAGGCTGGTAGGAGCATATATCACCTGATTAACAATGCGAACGGCGATGGTATTGTCCCTTCCATACACGTACACTCTCCCCCTGATTGAGTGTTGCATTGACATTGTGAAAGAGGTGGGGATGGAGCGTTTTTTTGGTGTTTCAAAAATGTGTGGGGGGCTTGGATGAGGAATGAGCCAGATTTATAGGAGATTATTTTAGTTTAGTCAAAGCTGGAGACAACATCTATTTATGGAGGGATACAACTTTCCAATGCAAGTCAAAGACACATAATAACCCCTATTTATGTATGGACCCGTCACCAAGGGGCTATTTGTGGTTGATGGTGACCAGCGTGCCTGGCTGCACGGTTGCCAAAGTCGGCTGGTGCAGCCTTTTTGTATAGAAATGGGATTTGCAACAAGTACATGCCTGGTTGGACAAATGGTGACAATAAGCTGACAAGAAAAAGACAACAAACAGAAGATAAGGTAAATTGTGATCACATGATTCAATGTCCCAAAAGAATACACCCAAAAAAGCTTGCCAATTGTGATGACAAGATTAAATGTCTCAATATAACGAGGCATTTACATATTATATGCTGCATACGCAAAAACATATCATCAGTGGAGACAAGCCGTCATAACCCAATAACACTCCAACGGCTTGTAATCTCTGATGACAGGGACACGAGAAGCTACCCCCTGGTTGCTGGAGTGGTCACCAGCGCCATGTTCCGGGGGCACCTCTTCCGGTTGTGACCAGGACTACCACAAATGCCACACCTGTACGTTGATGGATTTGGGTTCCTCCTAACAGCCCTGCCGAACTCACCCATAGATGGCAACCTGTTAACCCTTGGCCGGCCACTTTTCCTACGATTATTCGGAGGAAGGCATGTTATCATTGCAACATCAGCCGGGATTTCCCAACAGGTCCTATGGGGCAGCGGATACATGGTTTCCTCGTATGCCTTTAGCCAGGTTTCACTTGAGTAAAACTCGCTTATGAAGTCGCCCATCCTGTAATCCATATACTCTATGACAGAGTTAGCATGTACGCAAGGGAATTTATCCAAATCAAACACCCGACAAGAGCAGGTCTTCGTAAGTAGATCCACAATACCAGAGAACTGCCCACCACTAACTTCAAACTGTGCATCGTTAAGGCACTTCACATCATACCTGGTGACAAGGGGGACCACGCAGTATGTGTGAGGTGACAAATAATACACACGAAATCAGATGTGGTGACAGGTCATGGTATGGGGAGGGGGGAAGCAAACAGAACGGTGACATGAAGACAAGTTCGCGCACGATGTAAGTAGGTGATGAAAGGGTGACAACATACCTTTTGGAATACGTAAGCCGTTCTTTCAAGATCCCCACAATGGTCTCGCTGGGTTGGCCTTGATAGGCCAGCGCTTTGACTCTGCGCTCAGCGAACCACCTTGTCACCATCTCTCTTATGAACTCAAACAAGGCACAAAGTTGATAAGATTTAGCAATTTTTAAAGCTGAATTCATACACTCAGAGTTGTTTGTTGTCATCATATTGTATCTGTCGCCCGGACAGTGTGCCCTGCTCCAAACTTTGAAGTCTGCTGCTAGCAGGTATTCTCCCATTCGCGCGTTCATGGTGCAAATATCCTTATAGTGCACGTTGAACTCGTGTACGGTATAAGACTCAGCTGCTTGTGTGAAAAGATGGAGCAACCCCTTGTCGTGGAACTTTGTGCGGATATTCTCCTGCAGGTGTCTAGCACATCACACGTGTATAGCTGATGGGTAGACGGTTGCAATCGCCTTCTTTATGCTCTTATGCCTATCAGAGATAACAACCAGACCTGGGGTCGATGGCGCGACATGCAGAAGTTGTTGGAAGAACCAAATCCAGGCCTTATCATTCTCAGTATCGACCACAGCATATGCAAGGGGGTACACTTGGTGATTAGAATTTGATGCAACAGCAGTCATTAGGGTCCCGCCATACCGACCATGCAAAAATATACCGTCAACTGATACTATCTACGCGATGACAAGCAAAAAGACACAATAGATGTGTTGGTGACGGGGTTAGATGGGCCGAGAGATAAATACGTGGTGACATGTTTAGGTTAGCGTTCATCTTACCTTCCTCATGTGCTTGAAGCCTCGTATGGAGACTCCAAAAGATACAAAGACATACTTGAATCGATTTGTTTGAGCATCTATCACAAGTTTGGTGTAAGTGCCAAAATTAACCCTCTCCAACATGTAGCAGTAGGAGGCAAGCATTGCGTAGTTTTCCTCGGGGTCACCCCGTATCATATTCAGCACGGTCTCCCTTGCCGCCCGGGCTTTCCAATAGCTTATGGATTGAAGGTATTCCTTTTGCATATCATTTCGGATTTGATACACGTCTGGCCCATTTTTCACCCCTTCAAACCTACAGTTGGAGACATCCAGGTCAGCGAATGCAATCAAAACATCAGACGGTGAATAAGTAGTGAACATTAAAAGTGTACGGTGACAAGACAACACTAGGCGTATGTACCTTGATTTTATCTGAGCAGCCACAGTTTTGTAGGAGGGCCTGCGATGATGTCTGAACCGTGTCTCGAAGGAGCATGTGTGTTGGTGAATGTATTTCCTGACCTCAAAGTGATCATTGTAGGTTGCCTTGGCCGCTAAGATTAACCATGAGCACTGTTTGTCCACGCAGACCACCCTATACAAGGCGCGTTTTGATTTATTGACTCTGTATCCAAATCTCCCAGCCAATGCTAGAGCTTCCACATCCTTTTGGAGTGCGGCTTTTGAAGGATAGAGCTGGCCAACCCTCAAGAAGTGGCCAGAGAGTCGGGCACCGCCACCAGCTTCATTCAGACCTGGATGCCCCATGTCATCAATAACTGGATCATCCATATTGTGATATAAGTTGTCACCATCCATTGCTGCATACGACGTCCCACCTGCGCGACTTGCATTTGCACCATCCTTCACTGGATGTGCCCTGTCACCTTTGCACGGACCTTTGCGGCAAGCTCGCTCTACATGACCATGTAAGGGGACCATGGCACCGTGCAACGTCTCAGAGGAAATCAGGAGGTTGTCATCATTCGCGTGGAGCAAGGTATCGCCGGGGGTGACAGCAAGAGACCCCCTCTCAGGGGAGTTTTGCATTGGGACTGCGGTGCTTTCCAACATCAGCAGGGTGTCAGTATTCTTCAACGTCAAGGTCACATACAGGGGAGCTTTCCATTGGACTTGTGGAGAGGAATTAATAGCAAAGAAGGACATCAAGTCGTCATCGTTCTCCACATTGTATGGACGGCTGATGGGTTGGAAGGGGTTTAAGTGGCACAGATGCACCTCGTTCTCCCCAGCATCAATGTTGCAACGCTTGGTGATGGTGGCGGTCAATGATCGTACGGTGACATCATCCGTAAGCACCACAGCCTTAGAGGATACAGTCCCAACATATTGTCCTTGAGGATCCCATTCACCCCCGAAGTAAACGGTGAGAATCTTCATGTTTTGGAACCTGTCACCATGAAGGAGTAGTTTTTTTAGTGCGACAACACATGTATAATGGCCCACCTTACACAACGTATAATGGCCCACTTTACAGACAAGGCACGAATAAAAGTGTGACAACACATGAAGCCGGTGACAAGTAAACACATGTTACACATGGCTACATCATTTAATGCAAACAGGTCATTTTAAATGTAAGATCTTTAAACACATGCGTCCAGATGCGTGTCTGTCACCACGCATTCAATGTGAAATTGTCAGGACCAAAAAAGCTTATTAAATGCGACCTGTCACCATGGATAACGGATTTTGTGGAGAATTCAACAGATCCACTTTGCAACATACATGACGAAGGCGAGCCCTTTTTTATACCTGCTTACCCGGCGAGCTATACGTGACGGGGTTGCCTCCGGTTCGCGTTGACAAGATCCTCTCGGGAGCTCTTCAGCCAGAAAATCGATGGAACAAGGGATGGAACCCTAGAAATCGACGGAAACCCTAGAAACCGGACAGGATATCGGGTGAACAGGGGGAAGGAACCCTAGGTCTGATTGACGGGGGCGCAAACCCTAAAAACTGGGGGGGAGGGGAGTCGCGAGGACTGTCGGGATGGGAGTTGTCTCCGGTCAGCCCATCGGACTGAGTCGGAGATGAGGGGTTGGGAGAAATCGCGACCGCTTGCGAATGGGGGTGTGAGGAATGGGGATGGAGCTGACGGGATTTCAAAAACGGGGGAGAAGAAGGGTGGATGGCAAGAGGTCGTAGATTTGTCACCAACACGGGGGTATTTTGGGAAAAAAGTCCATTTTCCCCAAACATTCCGTGCGCCGTCCAACCCCCTCATTGTTGTCACCACCGCAACCCCATTACCCAAAATCCTCGTTTTTCTATAATAGAAAAGTTGTTGGAGTAAGATCAAATATTTTATGGAGATATCCTTTTTTTTTTTGGTCAATAAAATTTAGGGTGACGGGATGGTGCCCCAGTCCAAGGTCAGGGAAGACCCAAGGGCTCAGAGAGCTCTTACAAGGGGATTTACACAGTGGCGGATCCAGAGTTGTCTCAATGGGGGGCGGATTGTTACCTCAACCATCGTCATGTTTTTAAGACATATTTTCGCAATTATAAATCGTTAATGAAATGCCCTTCTTGTCCAAAAAAATAATTAATTTAGTTATTTAATTAACTTTTTGTGTCAAAATCGTATTGTTTTGGTCATAAATATTTTTAAAAAATAATTCAAAAAATTGACCGATTAGGTAAAAACACATCGTCCAAGTGGTTTTTCTTCTTATTAATTCGTAGTAAAATTTAAACTCATTCTCTCTAAACTCAAGCTATTCAAATTAAAAGTAAAATAAAACAGAAATGTGAATATTACAATATGTTCATATCTCAATGAATATTATCAAGTATAAATAAATCGAGTTTCTTAATGTCTCAAAATTAAAAATAAACAATAATCAATCCAATATTCTCAAAAAATGATTTTTCAGCCATTAAATAACTAATTTGAGTTGAGTAATTCAAGATCATATTACTACATATTTTTAAGTTTATAGGTGATTTCCTAGTCTAAACTCTAAACTATATATATTATTAGTGAATTGTGTTCTCAATAGTCTAGTGGTGGGCTTCTTCGTATAAAAAAAATAGTGGTGGGCCTAGCCTTTAAATTAGAAGAAAAAAAACAAAAGAAAAAAGGCTTGTATTTTTATGAAACTATGCGTTTTGATAAATTGTCTTCTTCCTCCCACAAACCTAACTGGTTCCGCCGTCCACCTCCATCTCCAAATCTCACTGTAAAATTCGCCGGCACGACTCCTCCTTGGCCCGTTCTCGCCCAATTTCCCGCCCTGTCCCGCCCCGCAGTGCCGATTTCCCATTAGAAATCCGCCCCCATCCCGCCCCATCCCGCCGCCCCGCTCCGTATTATATAGTGGCGCTTAGGCGGAACGGGGGGCGGCCGCCCCCCTAGATCCGCCGCTGGATTTACATATGCCTCACTTCAAGGAGACTAGTGGGGGATCGAACCTGTGACCTATCAGAACGATAACCTGTCATGCTCCACTAGACAAACTCCTTGAGGTTTTTATGGAGATATCCTTAAATTATTATAATTTTAACAAATCTCTCAGAGATGCTCTTAGTTTCTCGATCAATCTCACAAATTCATAATTAAGTAAATTAACAGAAATAAGTAGAATAGGTGACAGGTGATGAGAGAAACTAGCGATGTAGTTAGCTACAAAGTTGCCCTCCCGAAAGACATAATCGATGTTCCAACTCTGAAAACGGGCTAACAAATAGTGTTTTCAGCACGAATCCGCTCCATCTCCCACAAAATCACTAGTCACCAAGCACGACATGGTTCAACGGCAAATTACAACAAATCTCTGAGTGATCAAACTGGAATGTTGACCTTTCAATCAACTGCCAAACAATGAATGATCATGAAGGACAACACTGATTATGAAAACACCATCCAAGCTTACTACAGCATAAAGACGAAGTGTAATAAGGTTTTATTTGGGTCTTACCCACTTGGTTGTTCATCTTTTCCTTCCTACTTTTGACTGTCTAGGGTACCGGTAAGGAGGTCTACATTCTTTGGTGTTTGCAATATCTAACCGTTAAAGTAATTATGTGCGGATGAAATCACTTAATTATGTTTTCATGATTATTGGTACTTTGATTATTTGTAGCGAATAATATCTTCTTTCTAAAATATGAAATGCACCAATAGGCAAAACTGAGGGTATTAAGCTTTTCTTTGGATGTCAATGATCGGATACCTCTAGGAAGTGATATGGTTTACTTTTGTTATCTGGTTCGATTTGGCCAATAACTTAGGCTAACTTTAGGTTTATTGACTTTATGGCTTCATTTGTGAAAAGACATTTTAATAACGTGTGAACAATATCTTCATTTGTGTTATTGCATGCTACACAAACTTCTGACGCTTACCCATTTAAGGTTAAAACTTGCAACCCATTGAGTACGTTGACCCAAATTTATTATATTTAAAGAAATGTATAAATTTTATCTTGAAATTCATAATATAATATAGTATTAAATTTTATAAAAAAATATATTATTATTTTGTATTACTATTTACATAAATTACTATATAAATAATAAAATTTATTTATTTATTTAAATAATCCTCAAAAATAATATTTTTAATCCCGTCTCATCTGAGTCATCGTAACACACATCGTTCTAATTGTAAGATTAACTTTATCTTGAGCATATACATATGGATTGGATCAATTAGATTAGTTTAGATTACAAGGGCCATATAAGGTTAACTAATTGTTCACATGCACCTAAGTCGATTTTGATTTGTTGCCGTCAAAATCTCGGTTCTTCAATGTTAAGTGTGAGAGTTGTTATCACGAACAACATTGGAGGCTCATGTACGCACTAGGCTCAGGATATAAACTCGAATAGATTTCATCCTAAAATTAAGTTGATAGATCGATGGAGCGACATATATGTCAGCTTTGAACTACCGTACTAGCTGAAGACCCGTACCATGTACGGGTAATGATCATTTTTTTCGTTAGTTTGTGTGTCTACTATAATCTATATTATATATTAATTCTTATATATAAATAGGTTAAAATAGGAATTGAAAAGTTAAGTTAATTAATATGTATCTTTTATAGAAGGAAATTTTAAAGATAGATAATAGATGAGTAAGAAAAAGGATAAAATTAAGGCTTAGATAATTAAAGAAATTTTAAAGATAAATAATATGCCTTCAAAGATAGATATTTGATGGGTAAGAAAAAAGATAAAGCTAAAGGTTAGATAATTAGAAAAAATAAACCATATAAAATTGTTAATCAAGTGGGACCAGAATTAACGTGGAGACTCGAAATTCTCCGGCTTTAATATATAGTATAGATATTAATTTAAGCAAGTGCTCGAAATTGATCTAAATTAAAGATCGGAGGGGAAGCTGTACGAGGGACGAAGGATCAATCATTGTAGGGATCATCCTTAAGCATTCAATTTAAAAGTTGAGGTTTGCAATCTAAGAAATGGATTGGATGCATCGACACATAAACATCAACCAATTAATTTGGTGCAACCGATGGATGGATCCTTGGCTACCAATCATGCACTCTTCACATGGTTATACTCCCTATACAGTGATTATACAAAGCCTCTTGCATACCTGGTACCTCACCAAAAAGTATATCAGTTGCTTATGTGCTAATCTTTACATAATTTGCATGTGCATGCATCATGTGTTCCGGTTCTAACCCCAATTCATAATTTTGTTGTCGTACAAGCATTGTAGACTAGATCGAGCAACTTTAATTCTTCTCCTCTTAACGTACCACTTGACACTCCTCCACTTACATAATTGTTCAAAAAATACAAATATATAGAATCAGAATTCAGAATGATATTACTGTCGGTTAATTGTTAATATGAAATAACAATTTATATATGAAAATGGATCGTGTGTGAATATAAGCCGAGGAGACAAAAGGGAACGAATCTTAATTTTTTAAGATTCTATTAAATTAAGTGATCGCGCATAAGTAGAGCGGTTAAAACCTGACCCGACCCGAAAAATCAACCCGAACCGAACGAAAATTTTGGGGTTGAAACCCGACCCGAATAGTAGCGAGCAAAGAAAAAAACTGAAACCCATGCTCCATTAGCTTAGCCGGTAAAAAGCCTTGGGTAGTACCCATAGGTCGCCGGTTCGAGTCTCATGGGGTACGGGTACCGTGTATTTACCCCCCGGGGGTTCTGGGCAACCGGATAACGTGCGGGTGATGGGCTCCCTCCTCAGGTCTTCGGGTCCCGCTTCAGAGAGAGTGAGCCTAGCGGCTCTGGGTCGCTCAGCGGCCCCTCTGTTGAGAGTGGAGAGTAGGGCTCCCCCGCTACGGCCCAACAAGCACGGCCGGCGTGAGACTAGTCGGGTGCTAGTAGCCCCGGACACTCACGATAATTCAAAAAAAAATAAAACTGAACCCGATTAACCCGAACCCGATTGGGTTGAAACCCGAAACCGACCTGACCGACCCGATATTTTATATATATGTACAATAAATATATTTTCTTGTGTATATGATAATAAATTTTATCATAAAAACCTATTATAAATAAAATATTATTATAAAAATCTATTAAAAATAATATTTTGTTATTAAATATTATTATTTAATCATAATATTATTTTAATAATCATTAAAAATTCAAATTCTTGACTTGTTAGGTCAACTCGAACCCGCACAATAACCTGTCAATACTCGACCTGAATTGACCTGTAACCCGATTGACCCGAATTCGCACTCAACCCGAACCCGAAAAGACCGAACCCGAATTCACCCGACCCGACCCGTATGACACCTCTACACATAAGCCAGTTATTTTTTTACCTCCAATGGTGCAAAATATGTCGAAGGACTCATCTTTTCTCTTTAGCATGATGATGCATACTCTTGTATCATAGTGTACGATTTTAATTTTTCATGTGAGTATGTAGTAAGTGTTCAATATGTGATGAATGACTCTGAAAGGTAATTCATTCATATTTAAATACTGTAAACTAGATACAAAAACATCTTTTGGCAACCTAGAAGTACAAGGGGCTTTCAAAAGAGCATCATCTCCTATAATCTCCAATTTTCTTTTTTCATCTAGTTTTCAAACAAATTTGCACATGATTAATCACTATGCTAGCCTAGAGCACTCATCACTAGAGCCATCCTCCAACCTAAATAAACATAAACAACATTAGTAAAAACAACGCCCTGGGACCAGATGACTTTAATGTTCATTTTTTTTCAAAAGACGTGGAGTATTGTGGGCAAGGAATTCTCTGAAGTAGTTCTTGATTTTTTTTGAAAATGGCAGTATGCTTCGTGAGGTTGGTAATACAGTTATCGCCCTCATCCCCAAGGTTGTTAATCCTGAATCTATTGGTCACTTTAGACCAATCTCCTACTATAGTGTGATTAATAAGGTTATCTCGAAGATGATTGTTTCTAAGATGCATAAGGTGCTTCCTAAAGTTATTGATGGTACTCAAGGGGCATTCATCAAGGGAAGAAGTATCAAGCACAATATTGTTGTGTGTCAGAAAGTGGTGAAGAGTTATGGGAGAAAGTATATCAACCCTAGATGTGCTATGAAGATAGACCTCAAAAAAGCTTATGATATGGTGGATTGGGACCTCTTGCTTCAAACTCTACATGGTATGGGGTTCCATATCCGAAATTGATCAGTTGGATAAGGGAAAGTGTTTCAATCTGCCAGTTCACCATCAAAATTGGCAAGGGCTTTTTTGGCCCCTTTAAGGGTGAAAGGGGATTGAGACAAGGAGATCCCCTCTCTTCTTACCTCTTTGTGGTGGTAATGGAATATCTTAGCAGGGCGTTTAAGAGTTTGGCGATTCAAGGGGAGTTTAAATTTCACCCAGGATGTCCTCATGCTAAAGTTATCAACATATGCTTTGTACGTTGATGATCTTTTCTTTCTCTCTTGGAAGTGATAGATCTATTAGTGCTACAAAGAGGGTACTTGAGCAATTGTGTATTGTGTCAAACCTTGAGATTAATCAAGCCAAATCGAAAATATTTAGCATTGGGTTGGAGGAAGCTGAAGCAGACAGAATTGCCAATCTCTAATGGGCATGGAGCAACGGCGGATTTAGGGGGAGCGGAGCTTGTAACTTTTTCTTAACCAGACCCCTCAACTACAAAAATGTTCTATTAAACCCCTGAATTTACTATTTTGTTCGATTAGACCCTTATCACGCCCCATGTGACACGTCGTTGCCACGTCAGTGCCACATGGCGGTGATGTACATCACCGCCATGTGGCACTGACGTGGCAACGACTGATGTGGCGATGATGTGACACTGTTAAAAAACTATTTAATGAATTCATATATAATTTTGTATCAAATAATATTACTTAATTAAAATATTATTTTATAATAAGTCGCACTACATTGGCGTTAACTTTTTTATCGAAAAAAGCTAGGGTTCCTCTTACATGATTGATTAGTAGGGTTGTCAAAACTTAATCGAACGTGCTAAGCCGATCCGAACCGACTGAAAATTTTTAGGGTTGAATCCCGAAATTTTGAACTTAAAACCGAAAAGTACCGAACCCGTTTTAACCCAAAACGGGATGGATTGAAATCCAAAACTCGTTGGGTTGACCGATATAGTATATCTAAATAATGTATAAATTTTATTTTTAAAATTATAATATATTTTTATTATAAATAAAGAAATATTAATAATATTTTCTTATTAAATATTATTATTTTCTTATTAAATATTATAATATAATTAAAATATTGCTTTAAAAATATTTCAATCGCACAAGATAGTCGTATATTACACGCGCTATGCCATGTCAGCAATAGGGGTCTAATCGAACAAAATTTTGTAAGTTGGGGGGGTCTAATAGAATATTTTTTAGTTGAGGGGTCTGATTGAAAAAACGTTACAAGTTCGGGGGGTCGTACATGTATTCTGCCTCAGATTATATTTGAATTTTACATACTTTTGAGTAACTTATTATATAACCAATTATATTTTTTACTATTTATTGACTACTACCATGTATGAGTTTTTTGTTTCTCTTTTTTTTTGTGTATTCTTATATTTATGACATATAAGTGAATGTTTTTAGCTTGTGTTAGCCACTCAGTCTTGATAAAAAAAGTTATACTTTTCAAAGATCCCCCCCCCCCAAATCGGAGAGGTCCTAAATCCGCCACTAACATGGAGACAGGCCAATTGCGACTTAAATACCTGGGAGTTTCGTTGTGCAGTCATAGGTTGCAAAGAAAGGACTACGAGGGGTTGCTTAAGAAGCTGAGAGGTGAAATTAATGCTTGGGCTTGTAGGCAGATGTCTTATGCAGGGAGGCTTGAGGTTATGAAGGCAGTGCTCTATAGGGTTCTGAATTATTGGTGTAAGCTCTTCTTGCTTCCTAATAATGTTGTTAAGGAAATTACGAGATTGTTGAGAAGTTTTCTCTAGAACATGAGTACAGATGGTAAGAAGGCTCCGATAACTTGGAAGAAGATCTGTAAGCCGAAGGATGAAGGTGGCCTTGGACTGAAAGATGTTCAAGCTTGGAATAAAGATGCCTTTGCCGAGCTGATGTTTGATGGTATGGATGAGGATAGCTTTGAGACCATATGGCATGTTTGGGTGGCTAAAAATCATATCAGAAGAGGCCAAGCATTCAGCTAGTGCAACTTGGAAAGTTGTCTTAAGGGTCAGAGATGAATGTAAGGACAACCTTAATGCAGAGCAAAATCCTGCTGTTCTGGTGTCCAGAGCCGGGAAACTTGATATGAATGTGCTTTATGATAGCATCAGAGATAGAAGGGAGAAGATAGATTGGAAGGTCTTGGTTTGGAATAAACTTTGCACACCAAGACTGTCTTTTAGTGCCTGGAAATGTTTTGCGTGTCGAGTTATGACCAAGGATAAGCTGTTCAAGTTTGGCTTTACTCAAGATGACAGGTGCGTATTATGTAGTGCAAGCAAACAAGAGGCGGTTGATCACCTTTAGTTTGAATGTGATTACACGGGAAAGGGGCTAACTAGTGTAATGAAGTGGATTAAAGGTGGAAGAAAGTCAGCTAATGTAGAGGACTGGAAGTAGCAGGCCAGTAGCATGAAAGGGAAGAATTCTCTGAGGTTCAATTTATGGAATTTGGGTCAATATTTGGTGTTGTATGGCATGCTAGGAATATGAAAATATTCAAGGAGGAGCACATGGAAAGTGATATCTGCACTAGCATAAGCATTAATCTAGTTAAGAATTGTTTAGTTGCTAGATGGAAAGTGAGAAATAGAGAGGATAGGAGTATGTTTGAAAAGTTGGGAATTGAAGAAATGTAACTTGCTAGTTTAAATAGTGTATTCTTGTAATGTTTTTGTGAATAAAATTACCTTTTTATTAAAAAAAAAAAAGAGTCAAATAACCGATAGCGGTTTAGATATAATATGCAACAGAAAAAAATGCAAAACTCAATGTTGAACTATCGATCAAACAATGTCGGACGTAGATGTCTTGTTTATGCGCTAAGGATTAGTGATTCAACCAAACCAAATCAGTGCATCCTCCATTTAATTTACAAACTTTCAAAAGTAGGTAATAAAGGAGTATATCTTACAACATCAACATGTCCCAAAAATCTGTACAGCTTACAAGTTCTAATGGATAGCACATACTAACTGATCAACACAACAACAATTTCTTATAATTTCATATAACACTGTCGAGGTTACCGCCAAACAATGACATGAGACCCCCACCATGAACCCTCCCTTCGGGCACCCCACACCCATCATTCCCACCACCAACACCGCCCACCTCCGAGGGCGACTTCATCGAAAGAGGCACCAACACCTGCGGCGGTATGAACTCCTGTCTCTTAGCCGGCCTTTGCTCCGACTCATAAGAAATCACACTAGTGGCCGTACTCGAATTCGAGGACCCCACAAGCCCGTGAAACAAGCCCGGCCCGATCATGGCACCCTTCCTCTTCCCCTGCCTCCCGAGCACCAAGCTCGTATGCGCCGCACACATCCCGCTCTTCCCCCTCGCAAACTTCTCGCACTTACCCGACTCCCCACCTATCCACGCACACCTCTTGCCCCCTCCATGCGCCTTGCACAACTCCATGCTCCCTTGCGCGCTCTTCCCACACCCTTCGACCCGACACCGCTTCCCGCCCCCGTGCCTCACGCACATATCCGTCCTCCCACGCGCGCTCTTCGTGCACCCAACGACCACACATCTCTTCCCACCGCCATGCGCCACGCAAAAGTTAGTCCCACCGTGCACGCTCTTCGTGCAAATCCCGCCTCCATCGAACATACACCGCCTCCCGCCGCCATGTCCCTTGCACAAGGGTGTGCTCCCCTCTGCCCCCTTGTTACACCCAGCGAAAACGCACCGCTTCCCGCCCCCATGGGCCTTGCAGAACAGAGTGCTCCCCTGCGCGCCCTTGTTGCACGCTGCCACCTATGGATAGGACATTATCATCATTTGGTTATTACTACACTACTCAAATTTTGATTCTACCATTTGTATAATATTGATATCAATGTAGCACTGTCCACCAAACCCTATCACCTGGCATCGGCGCCCTCCACCATGGGAGATGCAGAGCGACTCCTTCCCCTCGGCACTCCGGGTGCAGGACTCAACCTGGCACCGCTTTCCGCCGCCATGGCGTATGCAGAGGCCGGACCTGCCTCGGGCCGCCTTTGGGCAGCCGCCCGGGTGGGAGCAGCGGCGGCCACCACCGTGGGCAATGCAAAAGTCGGTTTTGCCCTCGGCGCTCTTTGTGCAACCAAGGTGCTGGCAGCGCCTGCCACCGCCATGGGCCTTGCAGAACACGGTGCGGGTCTCGGAGCCCTTGTTGCACCCGGGCTTCTGGCAGCGGCTACCGCCTCCGTGGCCAATGCAGAGTCCCGACGCCCCACGAGCCCCCTTCGTGCACCCCGGAAAGCCGCACCTTTTGGTGGTATTTGGCCTGTGATGATGATCAAAGCTTGGGTTTACCGTTTCATCGGCCTGAATGAATGATCCGTTGGTTTCCAGGTGGGGTGCCAGTTTAAGGGATGGAATGTAGGCGCCTGAGCTCTTGGCAGAAGTTGAGCCTTCATCCACAACAGGGTAAGCACAAAGGCCAAGTTGGAGGACTGAGTTGGCGTTTGTGGATGCTCCGGCGAAGGGCATCGGCCTGGAGAAGGTGGATGGAGTGGGGCCTAATCCGAGTACTAAACCGCAACCGTCGTCGCCGTCGTCCGTAGAAAAGCAGTCCATATGTGAGCCAAAGGCGTCATAATTTTCAGAGTGGTGGGTAACACAGGGAAAGTACGTTGGATTCAAATTCAAATCCATTGGACAAGGATGAGTGATTGGTTGATAAAGAGCCTAAATTTGAGGGCGGGGCTGTTGGGCATATGACTCTTAGTCTATAGTGTAGTGTCTGCTCTATCCATATATGTATTCTTTTGAGTTTTGACTACAGATGAGATCAAGAGCAATTGGAAGTGTATCTGTGCATAAACCTGGCAAAAGAGGAAGATTCACATCACTGATTGGAATATGCAAAATCAGTAAGTCAACATAATGGACATAAATGCATCTAGAAGGAAGCTATAAAGAGAATCTATCTATTCTCACTATGTTTTTGTAGGGAGGTGAGCTTAAAATTGATTGCCTTCATACCAATGAAACTGATGGGCGTCGTAGCTGGTTGACTTGTACGTTGTTGCATCACGAATCTACTTCCCAAAAAACAAGTCCAATTGAAATGGTTGACACCTACCTACCCAAAAAAATCCAGATTCCTTGAATCTATATAGCTACAAATTTAATACACGGATAAGAAACATTAAGGCCAAAACACAAGTTGAATGCATGGATGCCTCTGTGTGAACCCACCCACCATTTCGTCTCTTGTAATGGAACATTACATAAATTCAGAGAACTAATTGACTCCATCGGTTCTACCCAAAAATTGGACTATAACTTCAAATTTTCACCGCAATTTTAACTCAATAAGGAGAATATCGAATCCCATACGATTACCTATCAATTGTATATTTTGTTTCACAGCAGTATATCGATACCACTTTTTATGTTGTGGCTTGTGAGGTGCACACATACAAAAAAGGGAAGAAGAAAAGAATGAAAAAGGATTCGTTTTGAAGAAGAAAGGGGATTGTACAAAAAAGTTTCAGATCAATATGGGAAACAGTAGACTGAGCTAAGCAGATAAATAGAAAGCGGAAAAGAGTGAGCAAAAGAAGAAGCAATAGAAGACAAACATGAATCTGTTCATTGAGTTTAAACAGAAATGAATGTTACCATTAGAAGAAGAATATATAGATATGTGAAAACAGAGACCCAGATCTGGATCAAATTCGAGCCTCCTCTTCTTCCATAGACAAGGGCAACTAGCTACCATGAAAGAGTGGTTGCGTTGTGGCGGATGGAAACAGGGAAACCGGATTCACAGAGGAATCAAGAAAAGGGCAAGCACTAGCTCTAAACAGATTCCATTTCCAGGACGGCAATTCTTATTTATTTCTCGGTATGATGACGCAAAAAATATGTGAGGACCAAAAATTCGCATCGAGACATTGTGATTGGCTGATACGACAGCGCATACTTTCGGGCGACAGGGACATTTGCCTGTGCTGAATTCCTGCTTTGCCCCCGAGTGACGGGATCGTATTGCCTTTGGTTTCGGGTTAGCTGGGGGATATGATGGTCATTTCGTTTGGGTCCGTTTTAATTGGCCCAGAGAGAGACTCCCGGCTACAGACGAGGAAAAGAATCAGTACATTGATACCGATTTGTCCTGATGTGCCCACCAACAATTACGAGAAAAAAAAAAACAAATCTACAACGGTTTTGTTTTTCCAAATTTTTTTGCTTCAAGCTTTCGATTTGTACAGCTTTTTCATTTTATAAAATCTTACATTTACTAGTGTAATCTTCGTAAAATATAAATTAAGATTTTTGTAAAGTTATAATCATATTTATTTATATAGTCATTTTTTAAAAGGATAAACCATATACAATCAAATATTTAATTAAAAAAAGAAAAAAGTAATTACCTTATCAATTTTTTTGGTCGATGTTGGTGCTCGATATAAATCGATAGTGATGGTTGACGACGGTTTAAAAAACAAAGATAGTCAACTTCTACAAAGGCCCGCGCGCGACCTAGCACATGGCCCATGACCTTGCACCCTTGTGCATTGAGTGTTATGACTCCCTTTCTGCTATGAGCGCGGCCTTGTGCCGTGAGCACTCTGGACACCTTTGTGCCATGAGCGCGGTCTTGTGTTGTGAGCACTTTGTCCCCCTTTGTGCCGTGAGCGCGTTGAGTGCTCTGACCCCTTTTGTGTCGTGAGCGCGCTGAACGTTTTGCCCCCCTTTGTGACATGAGTGTGGCCTTGTGCCATGAGCGCAGTGGCCCCCCTTTTTGTGCCATGTCCGCGCTCTAGCCATGAATGCGCTTTCTCCATCCTATCCCATCCCACATCGAAAGTTCTGCTCCAGGTTAGCATTTCCCTTTCCCTATATAAAGAGAGGGGCATCCGACTTTGAGAGGGGCATCCGACTTTGAGAGGGACCAAAAAACAGGGCTTGTGCCCGGGACTTGTTCTCGGATGACGGGTCCCGACATGTTTGATTCTCCAAGGAGATCGAATTGTCTATGAGGCATATTTTCATAAGCCTTCGAAAAGAGAATAAACTAATAAGAGGGGGGTGGGAGAGCTCAAACTTAGATGAGCCGGTTTCTGGTGCCGAAAGGCTCGAGAGTTTGTAATAGCCCTATCCCATACTTAGTGCTTGTTTTCGGGTTTCAATAGTCGAATAATTACCATATTAATCAAGAAATACAAGATTTTGACTATTTGATAAGAATTAAAAAAGTAGCTATATACAATCAAATACTTAATTAAGAAAGAAAAGATTAAATAACATATTAGTTAAAAAATGTCACATTTTGACTATCTGATAAAAATATGTACTAATCGGTATATAATTACGAAATCTTTTCTATCTAAGTTTGTCTCTTATATATCATATAGATACAATGTACAACTACAAAAAAAAATATATACTTTATAAACGATTTCTATATTTACCTTTTTGGTAGGAAAAAATTTTATTTGCATAAATAGATATGATGTGGTTTAATAAATGAAACTGATGTGGTTTAATAAAATCTTATATTGACAAATATATAGGACACGGATAAATAGATATGATGTGGCTCAATAAAAAAACTAAATAATATGTGACATTGAGCAATGATAGACCGACATGTGTCAATATCCTATGTGGGGAAATGTGAGGACAACACGTGGAAAAATCCTACATGGGGCAATGTGATAGTTCTAAACCTTATGGTTTTATATATGTGTATAAATTATTTAACTTCAACATCTTGTCTATTTTAAAGAGTTCAACTTTATTAATTTTAATTTCTTCCATTTATTTAATAAAGAAATAAAAATATTGTAGAATATTTCCTCTTTATATTTTATTTTACTAATAAAGAAATAAATATACTAAACACTTTTACTAGTAAATAAAAAGTAAATATCTTACAACCGTACCCAAATAATTGTAAAATACTCATTATTGTAATAAATAATGCTTATTTTTTATTTGAATAATAAGTAAGTAAAATATTTTACAATCTTACCCAAATAATTATGATATATACATTATTTTTATTTGACTATACATTATTTTTATTTGAATAACAAAGAATAAAAAAATATAAAAATAATTGGCGAGGAAGGCAATTCTACCAAACTTGGGCTGAGTATAGCGAAGTCAGGATCGTCCGGAGTTAGTAGAATTTAAAATTTAACAACTAATCCTAGCAAAACAGCACAAGAACACAAGTCCAGGAATGCTCGAACTAGACCTTTCTAGGGTCGGCACCGACCACGACTTTCTTCCTGACGAACACACACAACCAAGAACGCAGAGTAGGTCGGCGGAGACCATAGGGAGGTTGGCCACGACCTATGCTGGCTACGAAAATAACTTCGAAAATTCAATAGGAAAAAGATCTAGGACCAAGGATCTACCACAACATAATCATGCATGCTTCCAACAAGAACTAACAACTATCATGTCATCTAGATCATAGAAGAGTCAACTTTCGCAAAAATTCAAGTCAATTAATCAACTTTCGCAAATTAAACAACTTTCTATCTATCCTTAAACCTAGGAATATCAAATTTCACAAACAATCCTATTAGATCTAATCAAGCAATCAACTTTCACCTTCTCTATGGTTAATCACAAGATATGCCTCAACTTTCATTAATGATTTAAGTAGAAGATAGATAGATATGATCTTCAAGCATTCAAGTTATGGATTCAAGTTTTAACATGCATTCTTATGTTGGGTTTCACCCCAACCCTAGAAAAGGTTACTACTTGCACTTCATCATGCATTCAATCATGAAAGAAGAAGAGGAAAATATGATTTAAAACAAACAACTTGAATTAAAAGAGAATCCAACTTACAACTTTGATAACTATTATACTATCCTCTTTTACCTCTAGCTTTCTAATATCTAGTTGGCCGCCTTTCTCACTCTATCCCACAATATCATTGTTTCCGCCATTAGAACCAACATTTCCATATGTCCTGACAGACCCATCAATTAGTTTTCCATCCTCGTCCCTTATTATCTATCCTCTAGCTAGACGCGTTACCATTACTAAGCTTTGTCCCATCAAAAAGTAATTTTGAACATTCCTCGGTCGTATTCTTCCAACCTCGTGATTTGTTTCACGATCTACTTGTAGGACAAGCTCTATTAATCAGACTCTTTTCTTCGACGTCATGCAAATCTTAATGGCCTTGAACGAACCAGCCTGAACTGAAAAGGAATAGTTGGCTTTCATCACTTGTTTCCATTGTATCAGTTGGTTGTGGATATAAAGGCTAAGATCTTGTATGAGGTCATTGGGTGTTTGCTGGAAAAGTAACTTATTTCTCTAGTGCCAGATGTCTCACCGGGCCACTACTAACTTAATGAATTCTTCTTTCCTTAGTTTATTATTCAACTGAGATAATACATTTCACGGGTTCACTTGAGTTGGGTTATGTTTTCTAAGTACATGTTCCGTTTTGTCATGTATCGAGTTCTCTTGTGTAGCGTTGCACATGAGACATTCAAGTATGCACACTCATATTAATCGAAAATACACAATTATGTTAGTAAATATACAGTCAAGTTAGACATTGTTATTCTCGTCATATTTTTCACACTTATTATACATTTACATAAAAAAAATCACATATAATGTAATTCAAATCATGCACATTCATATTAATCATAAACTTACATTTATGTCATTTGAAAAGGTACAATCAAGTTAAGTCAAATTACACAAGCATTTTTATCATATTTTGCACACTCACATGAAAAATTCTACAAAATGCGCGGTTAGGAGTACGCACATGCATCTTAATCAAAACCATAGAGCTTTGTGTTATTTGTAATTAAATACATAATTAATCAAATTAAGTCAAAATATATAGTTATTTGTTACATTTTGTCTTTGAAAATTGTTTTTTATACACGCACGTGATTTCAACCTTCCATATAACGCAATTAAACGAAAGAGATTTATTTTCATTTTTCTCTTTAAATATCATTTTCAAATGATCCGTTCTCATCATATAATAAAATGGAGCAAATTTGCTAATATGTGCCAACGTGCAGCATAAAATCTATAGATTCAAATATACCCACATGATGGGTGCGGTATTAGGGCATAACTCAGACACATACACCATATTAATATATATAGGAGATTATAATACTCAGTGTTGTGTTAAAGCTTGATGACTTCACTAACAATTAATTATTATTAATTAGACCAAATTCCTATTATTGATTTTTGTTTATATATGCCAAAAATTCAAGACAAGACAAAATAATCAACCGATTCTAAGGTTAGGGACAACAAATGTCAACTAAAAAAACCAATAATTATAAAGATTTATGATATCATCGCAGGAGAATAGTTTAGTATCCACGAAGCTAACACCAGCAAATTTGTTAGCTGGCAATAGTCTATATCCTTCAGCCGTAGTGAAAAGCCATCAACGCAATTATTTAGTTTCATTATGGAAAAATAAAACTTATGAAATTAATCCATTAATTAATGACGTAATATCACATGCATCACTTTATGAAATTAATCCATTAACTAATGACGTAATATCACATGCATCACTTTATTTACATCCGATGGGAGAAACAATTGGTCCGGATCTTACGTTTTAAAATTCAGAATTAAATGAAAACGATGACAAATTCGTAAATAATTGGAAGGGTTAAAAAGTGCATTAATAAGATGAAAAATCTCAAGGAGTGCATTTAGCACAAAATGAAAGGGTGGAGTATAGAGTTGCAACCTCAAGCAAGTTTATCCCCAAAATTATGTTCACATCTGTTGTAGTAAAGCCTAATATAATTTAGAGGGACACGTGCATCTATAATACAATAAAATAGGAAAATTTGGGGCAATAAATGTTCTTCATTTTATACATATACTAATGTTTTATGGGATTCTAAAATATCCATTAATTAATAGGTTCAATGGGGGGTTAGAGCATGTACAATGGTGAGGAATCACTCTCCTCTTAGCACTCTCTCTCCTCTATGAGGATGTCCTCTCCATTGTAGAAATTGTTAGAGGATCCTCTCTTGAAGGAGGAATGAAAGTAATCCTCCTTCTACCAAGGATTGTAAATTTTGGCTCTTGTGCCAAACTTTAACTTTTACCCATTTACCATGTGACACATGTTATCTACTACTACAACTAACTTCAATTATTTCATTCAAATTTATAACTAGTTAAGTTATACCCCAAATAAATATAAAATGTAACATTTTTTATTTAAAAAATAAATTAATTAATTTCCATCAATTTTTTCTCTATAAATTGAGTCTAATTTTGCATCATTTCTACATTAATCATTTTTTCTCTATAAATTGAGTCCAATTTCCATCTCTATAAATTGTTATAATGTATGCTTAATGTTTTTACTTTTCATCTTTCGTCATTTGTAGCGTTTTTATGTTTAATCAAGTTTTTTTTTCATTTGCAATCCAATCTATAATATCACAAGTTATTTGCAATTTTATTAACTACACTAAATTAGTTTATTAAATATAGTGTAATTATTAATTAAGTTAAGTAATTAATTTTATCATACTCTTGATTATATAGAATATAGAGTGAGTATATACATATAAAATAGGAGAGGAAATATAAGAGAATCCTCTCCATTGTAGGGAAAAATAAAGAAAGATGATGAGGAAGAGGAATGAAAAAGTAGAAAATGAGGTGGATGAGAGAGGAGATGAGGTGTCAAATGGAGAAAAGGAGAGAGAAAATTGAGAAAGGATGATGGCTCCTCACCATTGCACATGCTCTTATATTGCTCAAAAAAAAAATGGGGGGTTATAATTATAACAATAGACAATTTAAGGCAGCCAAAAAAAAAGGCTCCTACGATTCATTCTCAAAGAAAGAGAGATTTTTTTCGGGTCATAAAGAAAGACAGATTAAATCTGCACTTATGATAAACGTTACTGTCAATTTAATTTGGACGTTATTTTGCAGAAGAGGAGGGGTTTTAGTGTGACATTATCAATAGGAGACGTTACTGCACAAATCAGCCACCTTCACCTTCACCTAAATCTAAATCTGCACGCTTCTGTCAAAACAAAATCTGCACGCTGGATTTGGGCGCCTGCCCTCACTGCGCAAATCAGCCACCATCAACGGCGCCGTTGCCGATCCATCCTCCCCGACACCGGTTCTCCCCTTCATCGCCCAGATCTGCACAAGTCGCCGCTGAAGCCAGCACGCAGAACTCTTGAGTCGGCCGCCGTTTGATCTCCTCCCACACCGCCAAAGGAGTCGCTCTTCCAGGGCAAAGCTTCGGATGAGGTATTTCTCCTTCCTTCCACCATATATTAGTCTAATAAGCATCGGAAGAGGTATTTCTACTAACCCCTAAAGTCTCGGTTTGAGTATTGAAGGTGCATTAGTCCTTGAGATGCGTCAATATGTGCTTTTGGGGGCATTGATCTTGCTTCTTTGAGGGCTTGAGAGATGAGTTTTCTCTGCCCCCAATTAGATTCCGTTGTTGTTTGGGCTACAATCCAGGTAAGAAAGATGCTTTTTAATCTGTTGTTTAATTTCTTTTGTCCTTTCAATGTTCTTTCATTTTGTTGTTTGTTCTATATGTGCAATAATGCAATATGTTTTGGGACCATTGAAGTGAAGGAGTGTGTAAAGCCTCTAGCTATGTGATTGCTCATGATCACCAATGTCGGTTGTCTGTCTCAATCCATAAAAGATCTTTCATCGTTGCTTTTTAAAATTCGATTCATAATTTTGAATTTCTGCATGTTTGTAACCGTTACAGTTCAGGGATTAGTTATTGCTTGAGAGGAAGAGCACAAAGCTACAGCAATGAAGCTGCTATTGAGGAGGATCCTATCATTCCATCAGTAAAAGTACATCACACAAAGCTATTGATAAATGGCCACTTTGTGGACAATGCATCAGGACAATTTCAATTTCTCTATACCAGTAGTAATAAGCTAATGTGCTTAATTGGACTAGACGGTTTTTATTTCTCATGTGTTTTCTTAATTTTTCTTTTACAGGGAAGACTTTCACGACTTTTGATCTGAGGACCAGGAGGTTTAGAATTCATTGCAAGGGAATTTGATTATGTAGTTGTTTAGAAGTGATTGAAGATGTTGTCCCTGCAAAGCCAAACCTGCTAAGGAAATGTCCTGGTAACTATGCAATTAAGGCTTTCAAAAAAACTCTATTTGAGATACCCATTTTCTCACTTTTAAAAGACTTGAAATAGTAATTTTCAAGAACAAAAAACCCAAAATTTTCAAAAATACGAGTATATATATGACTAGAAAAATGAAACCAGTAATAGGATACATTTTACAAGAGGTTAGCTGAAAATGAAACAATCTAAACGGAGTCACCTGCAACATGCGTTTCACCACAAAAATTCACTGAGGGCTTCGTAACCCATTCTTATACTCTTTCAATGTCCAACTTTACTTTCAATCATATTGCATGAATTAATGTTGCATTGTTATATCACAGAATACAAGCATAGCTCATGTACAAGTTCACGTGGAAAAGGAGAGGAGGGAAGAAAGTCTTTAGTGATCACTGTGGTTGGAAAAGATTCTCACTATTAGAAGGCAGGCAAGACTTTTCAATTTAGAAGTTGTAAGAGATATGCATTCATCAATTTTTTAGTGATTTCTATGTTTCATTCATTCGTTCATTTGAATATTAGTTTTTGATCCATCTCAATCTATTGTTTCTTTGATCCACTAATTCCACGGCATAATTAATTGTTTTTTAACTAAGTATCCAATTAATCGGATTTAGTTTTTGATCCACTAATTTTACTAATTTCTATGTTTCATTCATTCATTGGTTTGTGAGGGTCTTTAGAAGCATATTTGTTTTTTTAATCCATCTCAATCTATTGTTTTTTTTTTATCCATCTCAATCTATTGTTTGATATGGAAAAAATACAGCTTTGTTGATTGATTGATTATTACGGCATAATTAATCTTGAAATTTGGTGTTGCTTTCATATAGTTAAAGGGTTAGTTCGTTGTGTACATTCGGTGAATGGGTCGAGTTAAATCGGCCTACACTCAAAACGATTGGGTTCAGTGTTGTATTGATCATCTGCACCCTTCTCTTCAATGGGTCGATTAGATTTCTGCCCATTTTCAAGCCGAGTGTGAATTGATCATCGGGGAAACACCGATGATGAAACGACGTGTATATAAAAATATGGAAATAATGCAGGACCTTGCAAGTTGGCTTAATAGGATTAGACCTGTAAGCGAATGTCTGGTTTTATAAGGAGAGTTGATTATATGAAAGTCAATATTTAGCATGATTATTAGTCAAGCTTAAGATCTGGATTGTTTGACTCCTATTTGGCAGCATCTGTTGACCCCTGCTGATATAAGTTTTTGCCACTGTGCATTTTTCTATCAATTGTCATATTGCTTCGTTGGCTCTTTTCTTTTCTACACTTCCATGTCAAAAATTGAATGTTGTCATTGTGCTGACTGTCATACATGGCTTCATATGTTTAGGAGATGGAGGTGAAAAAAAAACACAGCCGTGTCGAGTTTGACATTATTGCTGCTTGCACGATCTTATAGAAATGGACCAACAAGATGCAGCCTCCGGAAGGGAGGAGATCTACGAGAGAGTTAAATCGGCCTACACTCAAAACGATTGGGTCTATTATAGAAACTCCTCAAGTTGTAGACACTTGATACTCAATGATGAAGGTTGTAGTATGGATACCGAAAGCCCGGATATGGAGCCAGGTATCGAGGAAGGTGGTAGTAGGGATACCAAAAGCCCAGCTATAGAGCCAGGTAATAGCTTTTTCTCTGCACTTCATAGCTAGACAACACTGGTGCTTGAGTTGTAATTTGCTAACTAAGCTGAACTTATAGCATGGGAAAAACAATCACCAATGGTTAATGGGTCTGTTGAAAAGCCGTTGGAAGTAAATATTGAGCGGATTGATCAACCAAGATCACCAATGATTGAGAGGGAGGAGGAAGTGAAATGTTTAGAGCAAAATGGGAAACAATCACCTGGTAAGGAAGGATCAAAGTCTGTTGAAGGAGATCGTTCGTAGCCCGGGAGAAACATCATATGGTATAGTCGTATTAATACATGTATAGGTTCAAAATATGCGTAGTGTTACAAGCCAAATGGCATCATATTTCAGATTTCAAATATCAACTTTTGGTTTTGATGGTAAATCAACAACATTGAAACAGAAGGTATTTGCAATAGTTCATGCTTCATACACATTTTTACTAGCTCAATATTGGTAGAGCTGAAAATACTATATCAAGCAGTTGATAGTAATTATATGCATCCAGTTCATAGCTTGGCTTCATTTTGGGTTCAGGTTTAGAGTGCTTGCGGAAAACAAATGTTTCCTACAATGAATAGAACGATCTAAGGGGAAACAAATGTTTCCTATAATGCACTAGAGAATTGATAAAACCTATTATAATTTTATAATACTAATGGATTTACATTCGGTGAATTTGCAAGGGAGAAGTTAGGGCTCGTTTGGTATCGATATCAGGATATCAGGTATGGGTATCGATATAAACCATACCCATATCTAGTGTTTGGCAAATAAGATATCGATATCAAATATCCATACCTCTTGTTTGGTAAAACTAGATATAGATATCATGTGATATCTAGATATCAATTTTGCCCAATTTTCATATACCAATAAAATGGGGGAAAATGTGATATATTTGCTCTCCTTTTTCATCTCTCCATCTCTTCCCATTTTTTCTGTTGCTCGAGTTTGTCGACAGCCCCCGGATGTTCTCGCCGGCCACCAAGTTCTCACCGTCAATGACTGTCAAGTCTCTCCGAGCTCCACCCTACAACCCTAAGTCCAACAATTTTTTCAGATCTATTGTTCTACTTCTTCTACAACTATTGTTCCTCAAGAAAACAGATCAATAAGTAGCAGTTCGACCAACAATGGCCGCTCACGTCGGCAACGGAGTACCCCCGTCTCTGCTCCTCAACCCATTTTTGAGTAATTTTTATTTCGATCTGGATCTGGGATTGTCCCACTTCTCCCTTGCCTAGATCTGGGATTGATTTTTCATTAAATAAAATCAGGCCTTTTCGAAATTTAGATCTGGGATCTTCAAAAGAAAGTGTTGATTGCAATCATGAAGGAGGAAACCATTGTTGATGAGGATACAATCGTTGATTTAGTCTTCTCATTTTTGTTCAGAGGACCAAGAATAGAGGAGGACACCACTGTTTGTTGCAAAATCGTTGACAAAAATAAGATATTCAAGTGCATAATTAATTTTTTTTTGGTTGAATTCAAGTGCAAAATTAATCTGTTAAACGCCTGTAGAATAATTTGATTTTATTTTTGGTCAAAACTAGAAAGTACTTCTATTGGGTTGGAAAAAATGACATTCTTTATAAACTTCACAAAATCATAATTTTTATTTCGATATCCCCACAATCGTATATAAATACCAAACAACTGATATGAGATATTTGATATCTAATACCCGATATCGATACCGATATCTGAAATTTGATATCCATACCGATACCCGATATCTGATATCCATACCCATACCTGATATCTTATATCTTTGATATCGATAAAAAAATGAATAGATAAAACCTAAAAAAATTGAATATATAAATGAATAGATATATATGTTAAACATAAAAAAAAAAATAGACATATATGTTAAACATAAAAAAATTGATGTTAACTCTCGGCTTAAAAATTAATAATATGGATAGATAAAACCTTTAATGAGTTATATTACAAAAACCTAAATATTACAATAATGAGTTATATTGCTAATTAAAGGAAAATAATATGTCATTAAATTCATTTATAATTGACCTATTAAATAATTGAGAAATAACCATTAATCTTTATAAGATAAAAACGATTTGACTATTAATCTTATTTAATCCTATCGGTTACACTATTATATAATGTCCACCATTACAACTTGGATTCTATCATCTAGACAAGCGTTTTTTCAAATCCCACCATTATAAATTTTAGTAACCGAATAATATAATTCAACATTAATTATCATGGTATGCGTTTTTCTTACTATATATATATATCCTTGGTTTGTGCCCCTTGAGGTTCCATGGCAGTAAGTGATGTAGATACCAAATCAGTGAAATTACCAACCCATTCTGTAATAAAATATGTTATTTTCACTCAAAAATTGGATTTCTTTTTATAATTTTACAACATAATTCGGAAACAAAGTTGGAGGGAGATTGATCACATTATAAGTAAAGAGAAATCGATTTGATTGGCTTAATAGGAGAAGATTTTGTCCATTTTTCTTTTTTCCTAATCAAAATCTATAAACACATAAACTTATAAGAAAGTTGTCAATTAATGCTCATTATTATAGCTTTGAATAGTCAAATAATTAAGATGAATGAGTTAAGAGTGAATTTATTTCATAGATAGTTTATTAGGTCGGTTATAAATCATTTTTATAGTACATTTACTTTATTTCACATTTTGATATTTCTATTCTCTTACTTCATACTAACATAAACCCTATACTTATTAGTTAACATAATATTACAAAAAAGTATATTAGTCTTTCGACCAAAAAAAGTATATTAGTCTAACTGTATTCAATTGTTTTATACAATCTTATACATATTATTTATTTATTTTTATCCTTTGATGTCATATATGATATTATTCTTATAACTTATGTATTGTATTAATTTCTATTTTCTTTAGAACGGAAAAATCGGTTGTGGCTTTACAAAGCTACTTAAAGGATTTTTAATATAGTCATTTTGTTGTGTATTTTTCGAATTTAATTATGTGAATTTATTAATATATGTTAAAAAAAAATTATTTACATTAGGAGAAATTTGAATAGTCTGGCAATTACAATCTGACTAAATTTAATATATTACAATTTTCTGGCCAAATTTTGGATTATTGGTATTACTGTATGTTTCTTATATATAAGTTAGAGATATACTTCATGTACATTTAAATTTAAGAAAAAATCAGTCAACAATAGGATCATATATATATTTTACTAAGTTTCAAAAGTTCTCTTAGTTATGTTTATGTAATTTTTCACATTATGTTAATTTATACTTTTATTGGGATCTTATATTTCTATAGTGGTTTTTCGTTAATTTGTTATCTTATCATCTTATCAAAAGTTGCCAAATTTTATACTGGCCCAAGTCGGGACTGGAGAAGATTAATAATTTACCGTGTTTATTAATTTATGCGTATTAATTTATGGAGGTTCTACTGTAATATCATAAGATGATTAATTCTTTGGTCCAACTTCTACAATGCATGTATCATGGATGGAAACTTTGTACATAGTTGGGTCATTTTTTTTTTTTTTGACATTCCAAAATTAGCAATGAAACTTAATTACAAAAAGTTGAACGGGAGCCGAGTTGGATTAGAACTTAATTACAATTGGGTCATTACAACATGATCATACTTTTATGACATACATAATCAATATCTTTAATTCCTTTCTAAAACAATAATCATTCTGCTGTAAACAAAGCCCGTGCATCGCACGGGCCATTGACCCTAGTTTAATGAAAAAAAGGATTTTCCTTTTGGTACCCCGGAGGTTTAGACTTTTCCTCCTGGTGTCCAACAAAAAAATTTATTCCTTTTGATGCCCTCGAAGTATTAAAAAAGTCCCAACCGTAACCTAAATTCCACCTAGACCCAAATTCCATCCATTTTGTACAACTCCCTGTTAAGTATTTTAAAGAGAAAAATAAAAACCAATTTTATTCCTTTTCTTCAACCTAAACCCCAATTCCATCTACACAGCCGCAAGAGCCAATGGAGTTTCACAGTAGAGCATTTCCAAATGAATAATGAACACCTTATAGGAACAATTCAAATAGGTTGTGATCTCAAGCATGAAGCACACTGCATATTGAAGCTTAATCACGGGAGAAATCAAACAATTCCAAATTTCCAATTCAAAATTGAAATTCCAACAGTACCTGCAGATCGGCTCGGTGACCTCGCTAACAGCGCCGACCAATTCCGCCACCATCCTCCCTCCCGGCTGCTCCGGCGTCCTCTTCTCCACCACCAGATTCTGCACATCCCAGTCGGTGACTCTCTCCTCCGCCGCCGGACTTGTGCTCGAGTGAGACCGGGAGGAGTTTGCCCTAGGCTTTCCGGCGAGAGAGCGTTCATAATTAGCCCATATCTCCCTTTGCCTGAAAACCCGTCTCCTAGCCTCCTCCTTCATCTTCGACATCGTCCGCCGCCCGGACTCCACCCTCAACCGCCGCCTCTTCAACTTCCTCGACCGCAAAATCCCCGCCAACCCCACCCCTCTCGACGGCGTCTCCACCCACGACATCACTCTCGACGACGCCCGGAACCTCTCCCTCCGCCTCTTCATCCCGTCGGCGGCGGCCACATCCCTCCCCGTCATCGTCTACTTCCACGGCGGCGGATTTGCCTTCCTCAGCTTCATCGTTGATAATTAATTTTTTATTTTTATTTTTATCTTTTTAATACTTAACGGAGAGTAATATAAAAGGGATGGAATCGTGGTTTAGGTGTAATTTAGGTTACGGTTAGAACTTTTTCAAAAGCTAAGGGGCACTAAAAGGAATAGTTTTTTTTTTTTGACAACAAGTGGAATAGTTTAAACCTCAGGGACACCAAAATGAAAATCCCATGAAAAAAATAGGCATTTTTCCTTCGCGTTACTAAACTTAGCGAATCAATGAACAAAGATGTGACAAAAAAGAATGTCATAGATTAGATTAAGCCAACTATTAAGGAAAATGGTCTTGAACTAATGAAGCAAAAAGCCGGCCTCATGGTAATTCTCAAAAGTGACTCACTTCTTGTGGTAGGTCTCCTAGCGGATCAGCTGCCTATCACCCACCCGGATTATAGCCTGGTGGTCCATTGTCGCTCTCTCATTCAAGACCCGAGTTTAAAAGTGTCAGTCCGACACATCCATAGATGTTTTAATAAGGTTGTTGATAGTTTTGCTAATTTGTCTCTAAATTTAGATACTGATGTTTTGCTTCGGGAGGAAGCTCCTCTCCAGTTTGTATCTTTGCTTTTGCTTGATTCAGCTTAATAAAAGGACGGCTTTCTGCCCTCAAATTGACCAAAAATAATAAGGGAAAATGGTCACAAGATGGAGGTCACAAACTCATTTTCATCTAACAAGACAAAGCAAAGGTTCATATTACTCAAGAGGATGCAAAATGATAATATATATAGCAACAACCACCAAACAATTTTGAGCATTCAATCACTCACGCATAAGAAAATTAATGCCCAAATATATCAATTAACCATATGTTATAGGTTGATCATGAAGTTTTCTACGACCTAGACCCTAAAATTTTTGGCGATGTATGTGTTAGCTTCACAATTCTCCCTTAGGGTTGCCACTTCATTAATGATCAATATATATAGGTTACATACTTGCCATACAAGTCATATATACAATATAATATACTATCACACCCCCGCAGTCGAAACGGGAGGAGGACGAACAGTGAGACTGTCTCTAAAATCAAGAAATAGTAATCTAGGCAACCCTTTGGTGAAAATATCAGCGTACTGAAATGACGACGGGACGTGAAGGACATGAACATGACCCAACGCAACCTTCTCACGGACAAAGTGAATGTCCAACTCAATATGTTTGGTTCGCTGGTGCTGAACCGGATTAGAAGCAAGGTATGAGGCGGACACATTATCGGTGTAGACAATAGATGCGCGGGTCAGTGGGCAGTGAAGCTCGAGCAACAGGTTACGTAGCCAGGAGCATTCGGCGACAGCGTTGGCAACACCACGATACTCAGCTTCGGCACTCGATCGGGAGACGACATTTTGACGTTTCGCAGACCAAGAGACCAATGTGTCATTAAGGAACACACAATAGCCCGAGGTGGAACGTCGAGTGTCTGGACAACCTGCCCAATCAGCATCAGTATAAGCAACCAGAGCCGGAGAAGACGCAGGACGAATGGTGATACCGAGATCCGGTGTACCGTGAATGTATCGTATAATCCGTTTTAGAGCAGAGAAGTGGCGCTCTCTCGGATCATGCATAAATAGGCACACCTGCTGAACTGCATAAGCAATATCTGGACGAGTAAAAGTAAGATACTGAAGAGCACCTGCTAGACTCCGATAGAGAGTCGGATCATGCACAGGAGGGCCAACATCCGAACTCAACTTGGAGCCCGGATCAACAGGAGTGATAGCCGGATTGCAAGAGAGCATGTTGGCACGCTCAACTATCTCCCGGGCGTACTTGCCCTGATGCAGAAACAGGCCAAACGAGGACCTAGTTGCAGAGACGCCCAAAAAATAAGATAGTGGTCCCAAATCAGTCATAGCAAACTCCCGGCTGAGAAGACGAATGATATCCTGTCGTAAAGTATCTGAAGACGCTGTCAAAACAATGTCGTCAACATAAAGAAGCAAATATGCAGTGCACTCTCCACGGCGAAAAATAAATAGAGATGTATCGCACTTGCTGCCTGTAAAACCAATCCGATACAGAAACGAAGCAAAGCGCTGGTACCAGGCGCGAGGCGCCTGCTTGAGGCCGTAGAGAGACTTCTTGAGTCGACAGACATGAGAGGGATGCAACGTATCAACAAATCCGGGAGGCTGAAACATATAGACTGTCTCATGCAGAGTGCCATGAAGAAAGGCATTCTTTACATCCAATTGATGAATGGGCCAAGAGCGAGATACCGCAAGATGCAGGACAGTCCGTATGGTAGCCGGCTTAACAACCGGACTGAAAGTCTCATCACAATCAATACCAATTTCCTGAGACCGACCATTAGCCACGAGGCGCGCTTTGTAGCGCTCAAGAGTCCCGTCAGCTCGGAACTTGTGACCAAAAAGCCACATGCAACGTACCACATTTGCCCCGGGAGGCCGAGGCACCAACTCCCAAGTACCATTACTAATAAGAGCATCATATTCATTAGCCATGGCAGCGGACCAGTTCGGGTCTTGGAGGGCAGTTTTGTGGGATGTGGGAAGCGGTGAGAGGGAAGTAGAGGTTTTTGTGGTGGTGGCTGTAAGGTCAAAAAGGTGGCGAGGCTTGGAAATCCCGGCTTTCCCCCGTGTGGTCATGGGATGAGTGTTATGTGGTGGGGACGGTGGGCTAGGAGTAGGAGTGGGTAAGGCGGGGATATGTGGCAGTGGTGAGGGTGAAGGGCTCACGGGCGAGCTGATAGCAGGCATGGGAGAAGCCGAAGGTATGGGTGACGGGCATGGCGGATGTGGTGAAACAGCAGCCGGCGAGCTAAGGAATGGGAGGAGATGAGGGGAGACCGACTCAGACTCGGACGATGACGGAACGGACCCAGAAGGAGAGAAAGACCGAGAGAAAGGGAAAACGGACTCATCAAAAGTGACATGACGAGATAGGATAATCTTGTTGGAAGCTAGGTCTAGACACGTATACCCGCGATGATTTTCCGGATACCCAAGAAAGACACAGGGGGATGAACGAGGCTGAAGTTTATGTGAGACATGAGAGGAGAGATTGGGGAAGCATAGGCACCCAAAAACACGCAAGTGACTGTATGTGGGTGTGCAATGGTAAAGGATGCCAGCTGGAGTACGATTACCCAGGTTAGGGGAGGGAAGGATGTTGAGAAGATATGCAGCTGTAGTGACCGCATAAGGCCAGAGGAAGGTTGGGACTGAAGCA
Source organism: Polygonum aviculare (assembly GCA_934048045.1). Lineage (NCBI taxonomy): Eukaryota > Viridiplantae > Streptophyta > Magnoliopsida > Caryophyllales > Polygonaceae > Polygonum > Polygonum aviculare. The sequence continues at coordinate 20,060,795 of OW204031.1, forward strand.
TGGAAGAGAAGGGTGCGCATCATGTTGGTGAGGGTTCTAATCATGCGTTCGGCTTTACCGTTTTGGGAAGAGCTGTAGGGGCAGGAAAACCGAAACGCAATCCCATTACGATGAAAGAAAGAGTGAAAATCCTGATTGTCAAATTCTTTTCCCATATCACATTGAAAGGTTTTAATGGTGCAATTGAATTGGGTTTGGACAAAATGGTGAAATTTGACAAAATGATGATGAACCTGAGATTTGTATTTGAGAGGAAACACCCACACATAATGAGAATAATCATCAAGAAAAATCAAATAATATTTGTGCCCAGACGAGCTAACCACAGGGGATGTCCAAAGATCGCTATGAATAATGTGAAAAGGAGCAACAGTATGAGTTTTAGAATGCTGAAAAGACAAACGGGAATGTTTCCCTAGTTGACCTGACGGACACAGAGTTGCGTCATACACTTTATTAGAGCTAGACTTAACATAGTTCCTAAGAATGTTAAAAACAGGAGCACCAGGGTGACCGCAACGCGCATGCCACACAGGCGCCGACACGACAGAGAAGGCAGCAGGATGAGGTGAAGAAGATGGTTTGGTGACTGGATAGAGCTCGCCGGAGCTGTTACATCGCATTCGATGTGTTCCCGTTCTCAGATCCTTCACAGAAAAACCGTTAGGGTCAAATTCAACAGAGACATCATTATCAGTGGTAAACCGACGAACAGATATAAGATTTTTAATAAGTTGGGGAGCAACAAGGACATTGTTTAGGTGAAGGGGTCGGTTTTGGGTGGGGATTAGGGTTGATCCAAGACGTGTAGCTGGTACTGACCTGCCATTGCCAACAATAATAGAAGAAGAATTGCTCGTATTAGTAAAGGACGAGAGAGTACCTTGGTTGTTGGTCATGTGAGACGACGCCCCGGTATCCATGATCCAGTTACTATTGTCCTGCGGATAGAATGTCATTGCATTGAAGGACTGCGTGAGATCTGTGGGGCTGTAATGGTAACTCGGATCAGAGAAAGCGGCGTTTGCTTGCTGCGAGTTGTTGGGGCGAGGGGCTGCGCCAAGTAAGCCAGCACCCGGCATCGACGGAAACGGACACGGGGCTTGATTCCAGGCGATGAGGGGCCACTGAGGTGGAGCATTCGGCTGCTGAAAGGTCGGAACTTGCATCCACCCATACGGCGGTCGCTGAAACTGGAGAACGCCATTGCCACGGCCCCGTCCGCGCCCGCAACCACGGCTGCCGCGCCCGCGGCCACGCCCAGCCGTGTTGTTGCGGTTGCCAGCATCGGGTTGAGACGGAGCAGCTGCAGATTTTTCTGACTGAGGAGAAGGCTGAGAAGATGTCGAGGCAGTAAGAGCTTTCATATCGCCAGCAATAGAGTCGCGCTTGACACGACGAGTCTCTTCAAGAAGGACCATGGAGCGAGCCTTATCAAACCCGGGAAGAGGATCAGACTGCTGAATAATGCTAGCCACAGTGTCAAATTCAGAGTTCAGGCCAGCAATGAGTTGAATAACAAGCTGCCGATCAGTCACAGGAGATTCAACGTTCGACAGTTGGTCTGCAAGGTCTTTCAACTGTTGACAATATGCAGAGACAGAGGAGAAAGATTCTAGACAGCACCGGGCAAACTCGTTTTGTAAATATACCGCCTTAGACGCCTTGTTATCGTGAAAGATATTTTTGAGACGATCCCAAGCAGATTGAGCAGTGGCATTCGGTTGAAGAATGGTCAGCAACAAATCTTGAGAAATTGTGGCATATATCCACTGTAAGAGCACTGCGTCTAATTGGTCCCAAAGGGTGTCGTCAACATCAGCGGGACGCGACACGTTGGGATCGATGTGGTCTAATACCCTGTGAGCACGGGCAGCGACCTTGAATAATTCCGCCCACGACGAATATTTGGTGTTCGTCATGTCTAGAGTGAGAGGAATCAGGTTGCGGATGTTGGAGACCGCCAAGGCTGAGTGAAACGCCGGTTTGGAGGAGCCGGATGCACCATCAGAAGAAGAGGAGAGATTGGTGATCGGATCCTTGTCGGTGGCGGCGAGGTCGGTGTTAGTCATGATCACCGAAGAGAAACAGAGAGGCTGATTTGAATTGGCTTAGAGATGCCGGAGGGAAGCACGGCGAGAGGTGGGCAGCGACGACGTTCAAGACGTAGTCGGTAGGAGAGGGGAGGGAGGGGCGGCACCGCTGGAGGAAGAGGAACGCCGGTGCAGGAGAGAAAAGAGGCGGTGGGGTGAGGCTAGGGTTAGGAATACACTGATACCATGTTAGTTTCACAATTCCCCCTTAGGGTTGCCACTTCATTAATGATCAATATATATAGGTTACATACTTGCCATACAAGTTATATATACAATATAATATACTATCAGTATGGTTGTCATTACAATATTTAAGGAATACTCAAAGTTTATGGAGGTAATGAATAAGATACTCAAGATCAATGTATGGATGCTCTAATATATGCAATACAATCTGATTTGGCATAATACATCAATTGACCCCTGTACTTGTACGTTTTTTCCTATTGGCCCCCCTTACCTAAAAATGTTCAAACAGACCCCTATACTGCCCCCGGTTTTTCCTATTGAGCACAAATTACATTCGGCTCCGAGACGTGAAACGCACGCGCGCCACTTGTCTACCACGTAATGACACGTAGGGATGCCACATTTACCGAATTTGCCACGTAAGATAACATTTTCCTATTAACATAACTTTGTTCAAACAAAAAAAATAAAAATAAAAGAACAGATAACTATGTCAAACAAAAGAAAAGAACAAAAAAAATAAAAAAATAAAAGAACATAACTAAACAATCGGACTTTTTGATTCGGCGTCCCCGGACCTGTGTCAAGCTCCTCGTCGGCGTCGCCGAACTCGTCCCAATCGGAGGAGTCTCCGTCGTCGGTAGGAGCCCAAATCCAGGGTGAGAGCGAAGTCGAGATGGGGAGGCGTCGGGCGAAGTCGGGCCGGCGGGGCCTCCATCCGCAACGTCCTCCCCCGCCACGAGCAAGGCGGCGTCTTCGCGGTGGAGGGCTACGCCCGCGCCTCCGGCTCCGTGGGCGTCTGCATCACCACCTCCGGCCAACCAACCTCGTCTCGAGATGTGAGAGAGGAGGAACGTCTGATCTGGAGCAACGGTGGCCGCGGTTGGAGACGAAGACGGCAGTGTCGAGGGTGGCGGCGGTCGAAAGCGACGACGGCGGTGGGGACGAGTCGAACGAGATTGGTTTTCTCGGAGGAGGGTTGAGGAACCCTGTCGACGGCGGCGGGGGCACCTCAAGTGGCGGTCGACCAGATCTGGAGGGTTGGAGGGCAAAGCTCAGTGGTGGCGGCCGTTGACGTGGGCTCGGTTGATGGATTTAGGCGGTCGACGGGAAGGAGGGCAAACACCTGTAATCTCCCTCTTCAATTTTCGCTTTGGACAAAGATGAAGTTAAAAATGCAGTAAAAAAATATATATTTTTTTTAAATTCCATGTCAACAGACACTGCGTCTCACTCTCGTTTCACTGGTTTGAAAAACACGCGCAAGTCCACGTAATAAAAAATGTTCAATAGGTAAAAATTGGGGCAGGTTAGGGGTCTATTTGAACATTGCTAGGTAGTGGGGGCCAATAGGAAAAAACGTACAAGTATAGGGGTCTGTTGATGTATTCTGCCAATCTGATTTAATACTTGGTACATTAATAAGCTATACAATATATTATTTTTATCCAGTCTTGATTTGTACCAATGATTTTTATTAAATTCGATAGCATAATAAGATTATATATTTTCAGAAATTTTTTGTTTAATTTCTTTTTTGAAGGATATAAAATTTCTATATAATTATAAGATCTCATCAATATCATATATTAAAAATTATTAGTGAATGGACTTCATCTCTAACTTTTACTATTGCATCCAATATTTCTACCATTGTTTGTACACCAAAGATTGTAAAAATATTTAGTTGTGATAAGTGTTTTCTTTCTCGTAACTAGTTGCAACAATATTGTATACCCTTTAACTTTATGAATAACATTATATATCTTCGAGGAGAGTAACCACAAATCCATGTAGGGCGTACGACGTTCTACACCTCTACACATGTGTACTCTTGTAAAAAGTAGTATGAGTAATCAGATAAGTAAGCTAATGTAGGTAAATGATAAGATGAAAAGAGTATAGTTCTATAATTTTAAAGGGATAAGAAGTTGGAAAAAGATAAAGTAGCTGAAAAACGTTGGATAATGGGGTAAATGATGATACGAAATGAGGGTAATGTTGTAATAAAAGCAAAGATATTAAAAAACATAACTATTACACACAAAAACCAATATAAAACCCCAATTTAATAGTACAGTTTACGATTATGTCCCTAAATCCCACACCATCTTCCTCTCTATTCTCCTTCTCTCACAACAAAACTAGCAACTCTCCTTCCCATCGCCCACCACCGACAGCCACCTCCGCCCTTTCTATGACGATCCATCGACGTCACTTCCATCTCCACCCCCCCTCCCAGATTATTGAAGTTATTATCTAGAGAAATAATTTGTTTGAATTTTTTGAAGAACCCTAAATCAGCCACAATTCAATTGTATTACGAATTTGTATTAAGTGGACCCAAACAACACACAAAATCAACAATTTACACCATATTCCATCAACATTTAACCTAATTTCACAGTTGGAGATGAAACTTGCTTCTTCTAATTTTACAACATTAAACCCCAAATTAAATTACGAAATTACAAATATGATTTAGACCTCAAGCTTAACTAGTTGTAGGTTAATTGTGATTTATGGATGAATTTTGGTCCAATTGTTTTCCAAAATTCCTTTAGTTTGGTTTCAATTTGAACATGGAACTTGTACATCGAAGAAGAGGAAGGAGAAAGAAAGCTTGGAAGTTGTATAGAGAACTTGTTAGCAAATTTACTATATTTTGTGTGTTTTTATGATTTCTACTGTGTTACAAATATCATGACCCTTCAAAAAAATAAGACAAATAAAAGGGGACGTTAAAAACGAAAAGCGGACAAACAAATAGGGATAAAGGGAATGATATTTTCACGTAGGTAATCTAATACTTATTATCATTAATTTTATTGTGATAATGGTAATGGAGATCGTCAATGAATGTATTTCACAAAGACGTTATAAATGTTTTCTATCAATCAAACAAATCTATGGTAATAAAAAGTTTAATATTTCAATTAATTAATATCTTTATGAAATAAGTAAATATTATAGTTCCCTAAAGTTTGTTATATTCTCTTACATTTTTTTGGGTCAGATTATATTCTCTTACATTTTTTCTATCAGGATTATATTCTCTTACATGGACATGCATTACTTGTATTAAAATATCTACAATCTCGCTATGAAATCTTACTAATGTAGAATGCCCAATTTAAAAATGATTTCTTAAAGATTTCTTTTCTACTCACGCTACGATATTTAAATAGAAGTGCCGTAGAATCTTTTGTTTTCTTATGTTATGTTTTTAATCTTAATTTACCTAGTACAGATAAAGTTGCATAGATATATAAAAAGATAAAGTTGCATAGATATATAAAAAGATAAAGTTGCATAGATAAATTAGAACTCAAGCCAAAAATATTACTTGGCTCTATTTTCTTTACACAAAAGAGTGTAAGAATGTGAGTACATGATTGGCCCATTTTCCTTCTCGTAAACGGGACACAATCCAAACTCCACGCCCATTTCTGAGGTTTGTCTTTCACTCCATCTAACAATCCTTCACGGGCCACTACAAGCCAACACCCACATGTTTCCATCATTCCAAAAACTCATAAGTATTCTAAAAACAACTTGAACCTTACTCAAAACCGTGGTACAAAAATCTTACTAATACCCCACCTACATCGATCCTCTAAACACATTCATTCTCAAAGTGCTCAATTTCTTGAGAGGCCACGGGAAAAGAAACCATGTCCTCACCAACACTAAACATGACACTCACATCGCTTCTCATCATATTCATCTCGAACTCGCTTTCAACAACCAGGGCACAGTCCCCTGTCTACGCTTGTGACGTTACATCCAACGCCACTTTAGCAACGTTCGGCTTTTGCAACACGTCGTTGGGCCTCAAAGCTAGGGTTTCCGACCTAGTAAAGAGGCTCACATTGGATGAGAAAGTGAAGTTCCTAGTGAGCGGGGCTAGCCCCGTGCCAAGGCTAGGTATACCAAAGTACGAGTGGTGGTCGGAGGCATTGCATGGAGTTTCATATGTGGGACCCGGAACTCGGTTCTCTAGTGTCGTTCCCGGAGCCACCAGCTTCCCGCAGGTCATCACCACCGCTGCCTCCTTCAACTCCACCCTCTTTGAAGCCATCGGGAAGGTATATATGCATGTTAATTACTTTATTTTCTTTTGGGATACCAATTGGATAATGTGACAATATAACTACGTTCAGTATCTAATGCTTTGGCATACTTCACGTATCTTGTTAAAAGTTACACATAGGTCAACTTTTGTGTTGCATTTTCCCTTTTGGTGGATATATAAGCATATTTTGGGAACCTTGTTAAAAGTTGCATATAGGTAATAGATCACCACCCGTGTTGCATGTTTACTTTTGGTGGCTTTCTATCATCTAAATATCATATTAGAGCGTCCATGGGAGCGGAAGAGAATCTTAAAATTAAAGATAATAAGTACGGGGCAAAAATGTAATTATATATATTGAAAAATATATCTGGCGCCATTTTTTCAAGTTTTCCAAAAAGCGGAAATAAACCATACTATTCATTAACTTAATTTATTTTTAAATTTCTTTATTTTGAAAAATCCTACATTTATTTGTATTATTTTAAAAATGATGTAGCGCAAGCTTCCTTTTTTCTCCTCCTTATCTTAGAACTAAGATTGAGAATTTGATAGACAAAAGTATCCAAAATTTTCCAAACTCCAAAGTTCAATTCTCCCGCAGTTGTACAACATGACTTAAAACAAACCACAAATTATTAGCGAGGCTTAGATTCCTAGCTAGTTATTATATTCATAAATTAGTCCTCCATCATGAAATATACTACACACATCGCACCATCAGTTGAAAAAGCATTCCAATTACACAAACTAAAAATAAAAATAAAATAAAGAGTACATGCATTATATTAGATACAATACTATGCTATATAGTTAGAGGAACTACATTTGTTGATTGCTAACCACTTCTAAGCGGTAAGTATATACAACAGGACATTCAATTTTTGTAAAAACAAATCAATAGATATTTAAAAATTTAGTGTGATGATGAGATATGTATGGATGCGAGCGTGCGTAGGTGGTATCCTCAGAAGCGAGAGCAATGTACAACGTGGGGTTAGCAGGTCTGACGTTCTGGTCCCCAAACGTGAACATCTTCCGGGACCCGAGGTGGGGCCGCGGGCAGGAGACCCCGGGCGAGGACCCGCTCCTCTCTGGCAAGTATGCCTCGGGGTACGTGAGGGGCCTCCAGCGCAGCGACGACGGGGACCCCCAGAAGCTCAAGGTCGCCTCTTGTTGCAAGCACTACACCGCCTACGACTTGGACAACTGGAAGGGCGTCGATCGCTTCCACTTCAACGCTCTCGTAAGTCGTAATAACTCCAAGCCTACTAACATATGTTGGACGCGTGCATATATGGTTGATGTATTCATGTATATATGTACATTGTACGTACGTGCGTGTGTAGGTGTCGAAACAAGATCTGGACGACACGTTTCAGCCGCCGTTCAAGAGCTGCGTGGTGGAGGGGAACGTAGCGAGTGTCATGTGCTCGTACAACCAAGTCAACGGCAAGCCCACCTGCGCTGACTCGGCCTTGCTCTCGGGCGTTGTTAGGGGAAAATGGAAACTCAATGGGTGAGTACATGCAACACTATACATATATGGTCATTTGATGTTGCACATATGACGCTCAACTCGGTTGTTCGATGTGAAATGTTGCAGATATATAGTGACCGATTGTGATTCAGTTGATGTGCTCTACAACTCTCAACACTACACCAAGACCCCCGAGGAGGCAGCAGCCAAAGCCATATTAGCAGGTTTCACCTAGCTCAATGTTGATCATGATTTTTTTGTAATAATGAGAAGTCTAGCTCAAGCTTGGAGCTTTACAGGTGTGGACCTTAATTGTGGATCATTCTTGGCCCAACACACTGAGGCTGCGGTGAAAAGTGGGCTACTAAAAGAGTCAGCAGTGAACAACGCCATCTCCAACAACTTCGCCACGTTGATGAGGTTGGGCTTCTATGATGGAAGCCCAAAGAAGAGTTTGTACGGCGAATTGGGCCCCAAAGATGTGTGTACACCGGCCCACCAACAGCTTGCTCTCGAAGCTGCTCGTCAGGGGATCGTCCTCCTCAAGAACGACGGCGGCGTCCTTCCGTTCTCGGCCACCGCCGTCAAGTCGCTCGCCGTCATCGGACCCAACGCTAATGTCACCAAGACCATGATTGGTAACTATGAAGGTACATCATGTTGTTTTTACATTCTGCTCCATTTGTTATGGAAACTTTTGTTGAACTAATTCGTTATCTCAGGTTCAAAACATATGTACAGGTTATAACACGTTATATCTTACATGTCCAATTGAAACCTATGCAGTTAATGTGTGCACTACGCCAATTTTATAAAATGTGTCATGAGTTATGTGTTAGACTGTCATTACTTATGCATGACTATTTGGATGATGTATGCATAACTCTATTTATACACGAAGACATGTTGGTTATATTAGATTATAAACATTGACGTGCGTGTGTCCCTTGTCCATACCCAATTCATAACACAGGTACACCTTGTAAGTACACAACACCCTTACAAGGGTTGTCATCCTACACCACAACCACCTACCTTCCAGGTTGCGCCGATGTAGCTTGCGCAACTGCCCAAGTAAGCGATCCTGCCAAGCTAGCATCCAATGTAGATGCAACCGTCCTCGTCATGGGGATTGATCAATCGATTGAGGCAGAGGGTCGAGACAGGGTTGATCTCTTGCTTCCTGGTCAACAACAACTTCTTATCAATGCGGTTGCCAACACTTCCAAGGGGCCCGTGATTCTCGTTATTATGTCCGGTGGTGGGTTTGACATATCATTCGCTAAGAGTAGCGACAAGATCAAGGCCATACTTTGGGTCGGGTATCCTGGTCAGGCCGGCGGAGGTGCTCTAGCCGATATCATCTTTGGTGCTTTTAACCCATGTAAGTTTACCTTCTATAGAGCAATAGCTTTTTCACATTCTTAGTCATTAGTAGTGTTCTAAAAAACGCTAGGCGGTAGCTGGGCGGTGGGATGGGGCCTAGCTCCTAGGCGGCTAGGCGGGGGTCTAGGCGGGGTCTAGGCGGATTTGTAAATTATTGGAAATATAAAATTATTATTCTTATTTGGGGAGAATATAGAAAAAAGAACAACTTCGTCTTAATATTTATGTATAAATTGGCACCTAAAGCCCCGTCTAGCCTCAACTTAGACCCGTCCAGCCCACCTAGGAGGCCGCCTAGCCCGCCTAGGGGCCGGCCTAGACCACCTAACTAACTAGCCCAACCGCCTAGGCCCCTGCCTACACCACCTAGGCCCTCGCCTACACCGCCTAGGCCCTCGCCTAGACCGTCTAGGCGCCTGCCTACACCGCCTAGGCACCTGCCTACACCGCCTAAGCGCCCGCCTAAACCTCCTAGACGTCTGCCTAGACCGTCTAGGTGCTTGCTTAGCCCACTTAACCGCCTAGCCAACCGCCTAGGACCTAGTCGGGACGGTGGGGCACCGCCTAGCGCCTAGGCGGGTGCCTAGACCGATTTTTAGAACACTGGTCATTAGGTGACAATTCTATTTCTATAAGTTTGATGTTATGAAGGAATGCTTGTAGGTGGAAGGCTCCCGATGACATGGTACCCTCAATCCTATGTAGACAAGATTCCCATGACCGATATGAACATGAGACCGAACCCATCAACCGGCTACCCAGGAAGAACCTATAGGTTCTACACAGGAGCCACTGTCTATAATTTTGGAGATGGCCTAAGCTACGCACAATTCAACCATCATCTAGTGCAAGCACCTCATAAGTGGATAATCCCTTTGGCCGAAGACCACCCTTGTAGGGCGTCCAAGTGTAAGTCGCTCGATGTTTTAGAAGAAGGTTTGTGTCAAAGCTACGTGTTTGACATACAAATGAAGGTAAGGAACGATGGAGCCATGCAAGGGGGACACACGGTCTTCCTGTACTACAAGCCCCCTAGGGTCTTCAATTCGCCTATCAAACATTTGGTAGGATTTGAGAAGGTGAACTTGGGTGCAAAGGAAGAGACTCTAGTGAAGTTCCAAGTGGATGGGTGTAGGGATTTGAGTTTAGTTGACAAGGCTGGGAATAGAAAGATTATGTTGGGATTGCATGAGCTACAGATTGGGAATTTGAGGCATTCATTCCATCTTAAGATGTGATATAGTTATTCTTAATGATCAAATTGGTAAACTGGGGGTTAAATAATGACTTACTAGGAAGAAAAGAAGAGGAGAAACTATGAAATTTCTCCAAAATTATTCGTGGGTATTGCAAGATTTCTCTATTTATTATTATTATTATTATTAATATTATCTCAAGTATTAATTAGGAAAATTCAGGCAGTTTCATCTAAATGTATGACATTATATCATTTGTTAGACATTATTGATTTGTATGATGACATTGTATTATTTGTTTGGCACTGCTTTATTGTTTTATAAACTATATCCCATTTCATATTAATGATAAGCTTTGTCTAAAAACACAACTGATAAGTCTTAAATGGAGACGTATACTTCTCCATCTCCTCATTCAACAATATTTTCCTTAGCAGTAAGTATTTTATTTTACTTAGTTTGACTTGAAATAAAAAATACTACAAAAGTTGCTTTACAAAACAAAACCACCAAGTGCACCAACCATAGTAAAATAAACGAGGTTTTAGATATCATTAAAAGATATATGAGAACCTTAGAATCAAGAGTTGGGAAAAGATGTTATGGTGTTATTGGACCATATATATGTCATTAAAGTCTTTAAAAGATTCTTCCACTCAAAAAAAGCTTCTAAAAAAACTAAACCCCAAACTTATTACACTTGCACCGAAATGAAAGAATCCAACATCAACCAACTGCTAATACAACCACCGGTGATGCCCGTGCAACGTGCATACGCACGCCGGTAAACTTTTTGGATAGATGTAAATCGGTGATTTAATTGTACCTCTGTAATTTATCATTGGTTTAATAAAATGCATATTAATATTTTTGTAACGAACACATGATCAATGAGTTATTGTTAAACAGTTTAACCACTACTAGTTGAAGACCCGTACCATGTACGGGTAATGGTCATTTGTTTCGTTAATTTGTGTATTCACTAATATATATTAATTCTTATATATAAATAGATTAAAATGGAAATTGAAAAGTTAAGTTAATTAATATGTATCTTTTATAGAAAGAAATTTAAAGATAGATAATATTGTTTCAAAGATAGATATTAGATGAGTAAAAAAAAGAATAAAATTAAAGATTAGATAATTAAAGAAATTTTAAAGATAAATCATATGCCTTTAAAGATAGATATATGATGGGTAAGAAAAAAGATAAAGTTAAAGATTAGATAATTAGGAAAAATAAAACATATAAAATTGTTAATAAAGTGGGGCCAGAATTAACGTGGAGGCTCGAAATTCTCCGGCTTTAATATAGTATAGATGATATTCATGTTTTTTATTTTTTTTGCCAACACTAATCTATACTATCTATATAATTTTGTGTACATGGGGATATTTAATGCCCTCATGACACATTAATGAGTATAACAAATAATTATTTAAAAGAATAAACTTTTGTATTAGAAATATATAACAATTAGTATTTTGTTTCTTATAGAAAACTAAAAATAAAATAAAAAGGTGATCATTTGAAAATTATATTTATATTGAAAACTATTTTTTTGTCAAAAAGTGATCATTTGATAGAAGACATTATTGTATTAGCAATGTATAACACTTGGTATTTTGTTTCGCATATAAAACTAAAAGATGAATACAAAAAGTGATCATTTGAAAACTATTTTTATATTAAAAACTATAGTTTTTGTCAAAAAGTTATTATTTGAAGAATAAATAATAGTATTAGAAATATATAACACTTAGTATTTTGTTTTCATAGAAAACTAAAAAGTGAATACAAAATATGATCATTTGAAAACTATATTTTATATTGAAAAATATTTTTTTTCTTAGAAAAAATATTGTGCATGTGTATTAGTAATGTATAACAACTAATGTTTTGTGTCCATATAGAATTCAAATAATAATTTCATATTATAAAAAAAATTATACTTTTGTTATAGTAATCATATAGAATTCAAATTTATACTTTTGTACGTTATAAAAAAAATTATAGTATTATACTTTTGTGTTCATGTAACAATAATTCTACATTTATTAGAGATGTCTAAAATAAGTCAAATTTCTACTCTATTACATAAAACTAATTATATAACAATACTTTTTTATTGATAATTTAAAGTTAAATTAATGATGTAAGGTGAAAGGAAGAAGCTTGGTACATTTGAAAAAAAAAACACTATCAATTTGCACACTAATTTAAAAGAAGCATAATCAATTTGGTTACATATTCTTTTCAAAGTTTTCAAACCTTCACCACTACACATACCGTTTCATATATACTCAATTAGTATTATTAAATATCAACCTTAATACATAGAATTAAACTCCATTAATCCTAATTCAAATTCTTAGAATCCAAGGCAATAGAAAACGGTTACAAATACTCAATTAGTACTATTAAATACGTACCAACCTAAATACATAGAATTAAACTCCATTAATTTCATTCTACCAAAAAAAACTCCATTAATTTCAATTCAAATGCTTAGAATCCAAGGCAAGGTAAGAATAGAAAAGGGTTACACCTATTATTATTATTATTAAGAAGAAGAAGAAGTACTATCACCTAGAATTACTCAAATCCATCGAAGTACTATATAACTACTTTTCACTATCACAAAACTCTCCTCTCTCAAAAAATTAATCAAATAGTCCTGAACATGCATTTTCCTTTTAGAAGATCAGCAGTGTCAGGTATTGTATTTATTCTGAATTTTAATTGAAAGCTACCACCTCCCTCTTTATATGCAGAGAGGATTTAGACCCAAATGGTCACTAAATTTCATTGGATTTTCCTTTCTAATAACGAATTTATCTCTTTATTATTTGTTGCTCTATGATTTTCATTTAGATTGCGAATAATTATATATAACATTTTTTTGTGTAATTGATATTGGTTTATGATTTAGAATTCAAGGTTTATTACTAAAACTTTGAGTTTCTCCTATTTGTCGTGTGATGAACAGAAGATATTAAAGTTGTGAGAGTTCTTATCGATTGACGTTTGCGCTTGACGATTGGTTACTTTAGAATTCATGTTGCACTATATGGTAATTTAGCTCCTCCCCCTTTTTAACCAAATCAATGGGTTGTTATTTTCGAGCTTTATTTAACGGGTTGTTATTTTCGAGATTTATTTGAAGACTTGGAGAGCTTTGCAAAGGTAATCAAAAGATACCACTGTTGATACCAGGAACCGTCAACGCGGTAGGGTACCCTACCAAAACAAAATATGACAAGTATGGACTTCTCGAGATGACGTCAAACCATAAACTATATGGCCATCGCGATCCCGGGGTCAATAGTTCTTAATAGGCCAGCTCCCTAGAAAGCGGAGGTCTGATCCCGGGGGTTGCGCTCACCGCGCTCACCGCCCCGTCCCATCCAAGCAAGTGGGAGGGCGGCAACGTCCCATCAGGGGAGCGGTGGGCGGCAACGTCCCATCCTGGCTTTTGATTAGCCAGCTTCGCGGCTGCCGCCCCAAGAACCAACCATAGAGCGACACGTACCTGGGCGGCGCCCGTCCCACATCGGCATCTCGCTCCAACTCTGTTCGAACCTCCACTATAAATAGCGAGCTCAATGCACCAGAACGGGGATCGAAAAACCTCGTGAACCACACACACTAGATCTCGAGCTAAGATTATTGTTGTAGCCCGATACACCTAAACGCGATAGAGATCATCTGTTTACTATTGTAGTCCCACAGTTAATACAAAAAGCATTCTCAACACTACCCCCATCGCGTTAAAACACTTCAAGTGACTAAATACTTTCCATCTCTCCGTCCGTTGACTCGGTTGAGTTCAAACCTCTTGCTCTCATCGCGTTAATCTACAATCGGTGTTTTCGGACTTCAACAACCACCTCTCTCTCTAGAGAGGATACCTATATATCTTCTTTTTTCATCTAAATTCACTTTTCTTAATTTCACTAACATTAGTTTAACTAATTTGCACATAATGATGAATTCCTATCCTAAAATACATTAAAAAACGAACAAACAAATGAGATCGAATAAAAATGATTGTTCCATTTCAAACAATCTCCTTTACCTTTACCTGCTTAGTTAGAGAAAAATGTTGATATTAGAAAAATATTTTTCATTTTACCTATAAAACTCAATACATATATTATAAACATATTGAGTGCACATGTAGTTAATTAATAAAATAGTTGTCATAATAATTCAAATAAATATGCACATATAAATAAAAATATATGTGTTGAGGTCCGAAAATCTCGAACTAACTACGGGACAAAATTATTAAACTCTCGGGCCTTTCGGCGCGCTAGAAACCGGCTCGTCTTGCTTCGAGTTCTCCCACCCCCCGCGTATTTATTTTATTCTCTTTTCGGAGGCTTATAAGACTTTTTAAGGTCTTTCCCGTAAAATAGTGCGAGCTCCTCGGAGACTCAAACACGTCGGGGCCCGTCCTTCGAGAACACATCTCGGGACAGGCCTTTTCCGATCCTAGATTATGTACCACCACCACCCTATATATAGAGAATGGTGGTGCTTGCTTACCTCTCTCCCCTCCGATGTGGGATAACTCCCCATTTTCTCACCATGTAGCTCGTAAGCTACTTGCTTTAATTAAGAATGTTAGTAGCTAGCCAATGTGGCATTATGAACAAACATTACGCCATTGGCCAGGAGCCTTGGCCTCATCGCGATAAGGTACACAAGTTTCCCTCCGTTACAACTTCATCTTCATATGTTCGATGTGGGACGTTACGTACATACATGCTGCTATACGCGTACATTTATTCATTTCAGTTATTCGCGTACTTAACGCGTTAAAAGCGTGCTTTGCACTTTAATCTTTTATGTCAATATTATTTATCCCGTGCACCAACGCGGTGACAGATCCGGGTATCAACACAACCCCGTGACTCGGATGTCCTCAGTCTTTCGGGGACAAACGAGGCACTCACCTGATGCGCATATCTCGGTCAACGCGTTTTTGTAACCGACCCGAGCACGCCAACGCGCATCGCGCGGGTCAAACCCCGAACCTAGCTCGGCGGTTTGTCTGAAATAATAATTGGATATTTTGAATTTATCGCGACTACGAGCGATGAAGTCAACTCGAGCGCGCCCTCGCGTTCAACGCGGGCCAAACCCCGAGCTCAACTCGGCGGTTTGCCTTACAGAATTTGGATTTTTGAGGTTTATCGCGACTACGAGCGATGAAGTCAACTCGAGCGCGCCCTCGCGTTCAACGCGGGTCAAACCCCGAGCTCAGCTCGGCGGTTTGCCTTATAGAATTTGGATTTTTGAGGTTTATCGCGACTACAAGCGATGAAGTCAACTCGAGCGCGCCCTCGCGTTCAACGCGGGCCAAACCCCGAGCTCAGCTCGGCGGTTTGCCTTATAGAATTTGGATTTTTGAGGTTTATCGCGACTACGAGTGATGAAGTCAACTCGAGCGCGCCCTCGCGTTCAACGCGGGCCAAACCCCGAGCTCAGCTCGGCGGTCTGCCTTATAGAATTTGGATTTTTGAGGTTTATCGCGACTACGAGCGATGAAGTCAACTCGAGCTCGCCCTCGCGTTCAACGCGGGCCAAACCCCGAGCTCAGCTCGGCGGTTTGCCTTATAGAATTTGGGTTTTTGAGGTTTATCGCGACTACGAGTGATGAAGTCAATTCGAGCGCGCCCTCGCGTTCAACGCGGGCCAAACCCCGAGCTCAGCCCTGCGATTTGCCTTAACGACAACTGTGGAATTTTGATGTTTTAAGGCTTTAAGCAGCTGCGAGCGGCGTAACCGACTCGAGTGCGCCTATGCGCATCGCACGCGTTACCGGAAAACCCCGAGCGAGGACGGCAACTCGGGTTTCCCTAACGACTGTGGAGTTTTGATGTTTTAAGGCTTTAAGCAGCAGCGAGCGGCGTAACCGACTCAAGTGCGCCTATGCGCATCGCGCGCGTTAGCGGACAACCCCGAGCGAGGACGGCAACTCAGGTTTCCCTAACGACTGTGGAGTTTTGATGTTTTAAGGCTTTAAGCAGCTGCGAGCGGCGTAACCGACTCGAGTGCGCCTATGCGCATCGCGCGCGTTACCGGACAACCCCGAGCGAGGACGGCAACTCGGGTTTCCCTAACGACGGGACAAAACTACGGGACAAAATTATTAAACTCTCGGGCCTTTCGGCGCGCTAGAAACCGGGCCAAAATTATTAAACTCTCGGGCCTTTCGGCGCGCTAGAAACCGGCTCGTCTTGCTTCGAGCTCTCCCACCCCCCGCGTATTTATTTTATTCTCTTTTCGGAGGCTTATAAGACTTTTTAAGGTCTTTCCCGTAAAATAGTGCGAGCTCCTCGGAGACTCAAACACGTCGGGGCCCGTCCTTCGAGAACACGTCTCGGGACAGGCCTTTTCCGATCCTATATTATGTACCACCACCACCCTATATATAGAGAATGGTGGTGCTTGCTTACCTCTCTCCCCTCCGATGTGGGATAACTCCCCATTTTCTCACCATGTAGCTCGTAAGCTACTTGCTTTAATTAAGAATGTTAGTAGCTAGCCAATGTGGCATTATGAACAAACATTACGCCATTGGCCAGGAGCCTTGGCCTCATCGCGATAAGGTACACAAATTTCCCTCCGTTACAACTTCGTCTCCGTATGTTCGATGTGGGACGTTACGTACATACATGCTGCTATACGCGTACATTTATTCATTTCAGTTATTCGCGTACTTAACGCGTTAAAAGCGTGCTTAGCACTTTAATCTTTTATGTCAATATTATTTATCCCGTGTACCAACGCGGTGACAGATCCGGGTATCAACAATATGATCACATAACAAAAATACAAATTTATTATAAAAATATATATGCACGTAAAAAAACTACAAATTTAGCATTACATGTAAATAACTCAAGCCTCAAATCTATTATACAAATCTAATAAATGCAAGTTTATAACCTAATAATACAAAGTCTTTTGGCATTCCAATAATTAAATTGAAATTCTATTAAACCTATAAAATTAGTTTTTAACCTTCTTAACAAATTTAAAAAATAAAAGTATTTGTCTGTACTATTACTTAATGCTCTATTTTAATTATTACCAATTAACTAAGGGTATTCCTAAAATATGTAACACACCTACGAAATACTAATACAACATACTATCTATATCTAAAAAGGAGACTACTTGAGCAATTTCGTGTTAGAAAATGAATAAAGTATCATGTTGAATAAAAAAGTACTAACATTGTACCTTATAAAATATCTAATAAAGAATACATAAGCTAAATAGCTTTAAAATAGTTGTTGAAAAACTAGAAAAAATAGTTGATGTTGATATATATAAACCTACTAAAACAATATTAGAAGGATTTTTTGGGAAATAAAGTTCAAAAAGTTTATATATGAAATAATTCAATATGTTTAAATTATGTTTAATAACAAATAATTCAAAAATTTTATATATAAAATTTGTTTTCAATATGAACCCGTGCGTATGCACGGGCCCGATGACTAGTTATATAGAGATTTTGTGAGCATGGTTAACGAGCGTAATAAATAGTGATAAAATCCAATCTTATATGTATATAAGATTTATAAAAAGATGTTTGAAGACACTCATATCAATAATCAATCACTCACTAGAAACATTTATCGAAAAAACAAAATTCATGATAACATCTCCACTCCTCGAAATATAAACAAGGCAAACCATAAAAATAGATATGGAGAAGGCATACGATCAAATAGAATAACCTTATATTATTTAGTATTAGCAAAAATTGAATTTTTCAACAAATTTATAAGATCAATCGAAGAATATAAGAAATTGGTATTATTCGTTATCCTTGTGATCAATAAAATGGGTAAACTAAACAATTCTTCTTGCAAAGAGGATTGGGACTCGGAGACCCAATCTGATGTGTTCCCTTTTCATGAAAAGAGGTTGATCAAAGGCATTGAACTCATCTCAATGCAATTGTAAGATGGATGCAGAGGAAGTAAAGGATGATAATTTTCCAACACTTCGAACCGGGAACACTCTTGTTGGCGAGTGAGAATTTGACCAGAGTCGAGACTAAGGGCCTTGAGAAGAGTTAAGAAGATGACACTTTGGATTTGAGTTGAAGAGAGACTCTAGCTATTGTGTAAAGGAGACAATTTTTACTTAATCAAGACTTGAGTCTTCAAGTCATCCCTAGAACGTTATATAGTGGAAAGGTGTGCCTTATATTCTCGAAAGGTGTGCCTTTGTCCAAGTTATCCCACACTCTAAGAAATCTTAAAATATTTCAAAAATACCACTTATTAAATTTGAAAAGGTTTGTTTTTGTCTAAACTCAAAATAGAAGTAAGACAACAAAAACCAAATAAGCAAAAAATCGAGATAGGCGTGCTCGAGCATGCCTTGGCACGCCAAGCAGCTCCCCGCTGGCGGTAACTCTCCCTCGGGCGCTCAAACCTCACACGACAAGCCTTGGCACGGCTTGTGCAACTTGAGGTTCGTGACTCAGGGTTGTAGTAACAAAGTGGTTGGCTTGGGCACGACGGTGCTTGTTGCATGGATGGCTCGAGCGACGAATGAGGTTGTGGCACAAGCGATTGCCTTGACCCGGGTACGAGTCAAGGATCCATCCAAGCACACGGACATGACTTCCTCTTCTTCTTGAACCGTCATAGTAGGGATCGCAGCACCCTCTCCTCTTGAGAGGGAAGCGTCCTTGCTTCCTCCAAGTCTTGCTCGTGCTCGGGCTGAACGAAGGGCTACAAGTTTGAGACGTTGAAGGTTCATAGACGACATTGTAGGAGTCAGGTAGCTCAAGCTTGTAGGCATTTGGACCTACCCTCTCAATGTTGCGGAAGGGTCCATCACCTCTTTGATGTAATTTAGTCTTGCGAGTTTTAGGAAACTAATCATTCCTTAGGTGGAGCGACATGAGGTTGTCGGGCTCGAAGTGCATGGGCACTCGTCCATGATCATGTTGGGGCTTTATATTGTTGTGCTTGGCACAATAAGTGCTCCTTATTCCTAGCATGTAAACGCTGACTTTTGTGCTTGGTTGGCGGCATCAATGTGCTCTCCTTTTTGCAATGGCCTCGGGGCCATGTCCATGGGCATGAGTCGATTGCACCCATACACAATATCGAACAGAGTCATGAATGGAGTGCGCAGAATGTCTAGACCTATTATAGAAAAACTTCATGTTAGATATTAGACCCTCCAACTTTTATGGGTTGACCTTGAGCATCACTCGAAGGAGCGAGACCAAAGTCCTATTAATGACCTCCATCTGGCCATCCGTTTGGGGGTCGGGTGGTAACTAGTAGAAAATAAAAGATTAGTACCAAGCTTACCCCATAATGTCCTCCAAAAATGTCCACAAACATACCGTCCCGATCGCTCACAACAGTCCTCGGCACACCATGATATTTAACCACATGCTCAAAAAATAAACTAGCATTTTTTGAAGCATTATCCATGCTTTTACATGGCGCGAGATGGGACATTTTTGAGAACTTGCATACAACCACAAAAGTACAATCTTTGCCCCTTTAAGACATAGGCAACCGCATGATGAAGTCCATAGAGAGGTCTTCCCATGGGGCCGAAGGGATCGACAATGGCACATGAAGTCTAAAATTATGACTAGTTGACTTGGCCTTTTGACATGTAACACAACACTTGCAATACTTCGTTACTTACTTCACCGTGAATGGCCAAAAAAAGTGTTCACGTAATGCTACAAATGTTTTGCTGGCACCAAAATGTCCTCTCCCATCGTGAGCCTATTTGATCAAGAGATGCCTTATACAAGAGCGTGGAACGGATAATTTTTCAGCCTTGTATAAATATCCCTCGTCCAAGAAATAAGAGTTTAACTCATGATTTGATGAGCACTCCTCTAAAATTGGGCCAAAGAAAGGGTATGAGGCATAGAGTTCTTTCCAACACTTCAAACCGAGAACACTCTTGTTGGCGAGTGAGAATTGGGCCGGAGCCGAGATTAAGGACGTTGAGAAGAGCGTTGAAAGAAATGATGTTTTGGCCTTGAGTAGAAGAGAGACTTGATTCGAACTACGCTGAACAAAGAGCAAATTTTACTTAATGAAAACGTGAACCTTCACATTATTCCTAGAGCCTTACATAGTGGCAGTTTGAGCAAGTAAAAGATTTTTTTGAGCAAGTAAAAGATAAGAAGATTGGAGTTAGCTTCACATGCAAGATCGGCCCAGACCCCAAGATATCTTAAAATAATCCAAAACTAAGACTTACTAAATATGGAAAGGTGTCCTATTGTCCAAACTCAAAATAGAAATAAGATAATAAAAACCAAAGGGCGCGCCTAGGCACTTGTTGTTGGCTGGAACTCTCGCTCAGGTGGTCAAATGCTCGAACCTCCACATTGTGTAGCAGAATCACATCCTCTATTCATCCTTGTTCTCAAGGTTGTTGTACAACCTTAATTTGAGATCTTGGCGAAAAAAATAGGGTCAATTGATGTTCCACCCATTGAGTCTAGATCATGGTAGCAAAAGGGCAATCATCTAGAGTATGAATTACCGTATCCTCTCGATGACATCTAGAACAAGTCGGGGAATTTGTGAGGTGTCTTCCCTGCCTCGTAAAATGGCAAAGCATGCATGCTTCCATGGGTTGTAAGATGGAGAGGTTGACAAATCCTTTGCTAGGCATGGCAATGGGTCGGATTGGGTACGGATTGAGTGGATTAATGACCCCAACTCGACATTGAAAACCAGCAACCCAACCCAACTCATAAACCGTTGGGTGCGACCCGGAACCGAACTACTTGAAATCCATCGGTTTTCGGGTCGGACTAGGTTGGTATCCGACCAATTTGACATGAGAGGATTTTGTACCAACATAATACCATAATTTTGAGATACTAAAAGGAGGGTGAACCGAAAGATGTATGTGGGTTTGTATGACTAATTAAAAAAAATTATGAATAAAACAAATAAATCAAACTACCAAAGTTATACCCACCCACTAGGTTGAAAAGAAAGAACACAATATTGGTAAAAAGAGTTGGTATTATCATCAAGAATGAAGACGAAACCACTATCACCTAAGCAAGAGCAAGTGACGGAAACACTGTGATTGTGATACAAGCTATATATCAGACTAAAATTGAGTCATGGAGGCACTCCTTCCATTATGGGAAGTTGATGATGTAGATCGAATATGATAGCATGAGTTTGATAAATTTCATTACATGCGTATAATTGTTCGAAGAAAGTTGAGATACTGTAATCGTTTTTGATATTTATACTTGAAAAAATTTGAAGCCTATCATCTCATATCTTTTGGGAAACAAACGTCTACATGGTAAAGATTGACTACTTAACCATGACAGGTAGATTCATTACCATCTCATACGATACTCTTTGTTAGGACAAAAAACTTCCCTTTGACTCGATCACACGAAAGTTTAGAAGTAGGTATACGATGCAGGGAGATTTTTTCTACTTTGTTTTCTCTAAAAAGAAGCTTTTCCCCCAAATTGTAGTGGTTCGTCACTTCATCGGAGAGCGAAATCCGGAGGGTAAATACATCCGAACGGAAAAATCCTGTGACGTCACTTGTGACCAGTAATCGACCTTCCCCAGCAGCCCCCACGCTTGCAAATCCCCACTTTCCGCTCCCTCAACCAAACTCGTCCAAACACGAAACAACTGTCCAATTAAAGGGGGAACAAAAAGATTAATTTATGCGGTGGCTCTTCGTGCATTCTACTAATAAACTAATCAATAATCGAGGAAAAGGGCCCGAGCTTACTCAAATTCGAGGGTGCGAGTGGGGGGTTTGACCAGGAAACGAAATCCCCTCACGCCTAACAAAGCAAATTCGAGCTTCCGTAAAGGGGTTGTTGTCCGTGTGAATCCAGACCTAAACCCACCTCCCCAATCCAACAATTTTTTGTGGGTCGAAGAGCAGAGGTGGTGAGAGGCAGAGAGAGATTGTTGTTTCGGTGATCTGAGTTGGTATCTGACCAATTTGACACGGTTTCTATCGCTTAGGGGGTTGCAGAGCTCATTACCTGTTTGATTTGCAAGTGATGTAGGGGTGTGTTGCTAACCATGGTGGATCTGAACTCGGATTAGCTGGTCTTCTCTTCGGCATGGAAGATCTTCATTGGAAAAGCTCAATGGGGCGAGGGTTTTTCCTGCTTGTTATAGGCTTGTTTAATCTCTTCTTGACCGTTTGCAGCAATGGGGAAGGTGTGCACTTCTCTGTTAATCAAGATCTCTGTACTTGACATTTTTCGTTGCTTGATATTCCATCAATTGCAGCCATTTGCTCATTTCAAATCATAGTTAACTTGAGTTGATCTTTTGGCGTTGTGAGATTAATGCTGATTGGTGCACGTTGAAGCTGCTTGACGTATGGGGAACTAGATTCGTTTAGATAGGCCATTAAATCAGTGATTTAATTGCAGAGCTTGTTTGAACTATAGCTATTCCCTTTGGTTGACCTCTTATGTCATTTTTCCTGTTTTGGTATGCGATCATTAATATCTTAAGGTTTCAATGCTTTTGCTTTAAGGGCTTAAATGATTGGTATAGCTTGAGGTTGACATGGTTGGACCACTTGTTATCTGTGAATGATGTCCAAATCTCTGGACTATGGGAGTTCTTGTTGGTATCAAACTCATTGTACTTGTCTTTCTAGGTTGTTTATTCAATATAACTACCTGAGTTTACAGATGTGGCCTATTTGTTCATAGTTTCTGTTAAGCAAAATCTTAGTTATCAGTTACAAGCTAGCATGATCTTGTAGGAGGTTTTAGAATACAATTAACAGAAATTAGAGTTGAAGCCCTTTTTGGGTAAAACCTGAAATTTCTATCTACTTCCAATTCATTTAGCAACTACAAATTCTTACGGCTGCTTACTGCTTGTGAGATAGGTGATGCTTTGAATGCTTTAAAGACGAGTTTGTCTGATCCCAATAATGTCTTGACAAGTTGGGATCCTACCCTTGTCAATCCCTGCACATGGTTCCATGTTACTTGCAACAATGATAATAGTGTTACACGAGTGTAAGTTATATAGTTCCTTAATATTGCATAATTCTGATACATGTATCTGATCTTCTATGCGATTATAACATTTAGCACATTTATACTATCAGTGATCTTGGAAATGCGAATCTTTCTGGCGAGCTTGTTTCCCAGCTGGGCCAGCTTCCAAATTTGCAGTACCTGTAAGTCCTACTCATTTTGTTGGCTATGCGGTTCCTTTTTTTTCATAGGGTTAGATATTGTTGTAACATTACTGGAATCAAAAGAAGATGATGTTTGTAGTGGAGTTTTTTGCATGAAGAATTCCAGATCTTACCCTTGCCTTAGCCCCCTTAGTGTTTTTGTGGTTATTCATCACATGGAGCTCTTAGCTTTTTACTTATCCTTCTTGTAGAATATCAGTTTGAATTGCTTATCCTGTTTTTATTCTAGAAATCCTTATTTATTAGTAAATTTTATAATGCATCTGGCTGTCAGTTCAATAAAGTACATCATTATATTTGTTTTGCAGGGAACTTTACAGCAATAATATCAGTGGGAATGTACCACCTGAGCTAGGGAATTTGACAAATTTGGTGAGCTTGGATCTCTACCTGAACAAGCTAGATGGTACTATTCCAGATACGTTGGGCAAGCTTTCAAGACTACGCTTCTTGTATGAGAACTTGTTCGTTATCCCTTTGTTCTAATTTTATGTATCTATTCTAGGTATCCTTGGTAGAATCCTCTGCTATTAGGAGTCTTCTTAATTTCTCGGGGTTTGTTTGATAATTTCTCCATCATTTTGTGATCAAATGTGACTTAGTAATCCCTCAGACTTACATTGTTTATGCATCATAGTTTTGAAGCTGTAAGTTTGTAGGTTTTCAGAAATCATGTATAAATTGCAACTTTAGGTAAAACTTATTGTCTCAAGATGGATATTTCCCTTGTGTGGATTTGCTTATATATTGCCTCATTTTGGTTCGTGTTTAGTAAGTCAGTATGCTTAATATAGAGCTCTAGTTTTCTGCTGTCTGATTGGGCTGGACTTGCATATAACAGTTGGACAAGCTTTTCTGATCTAGTGATTTCACGCTGTTGATGTGAAGTTGGGTTTTTTGACTGTGTGATTAATACTTTCGAGATGAATAATTATCATAAGAAAGCTATTTGTCTTTTTCCATCTAAGCTGCATGGAAATCATTGGTGATTGGTCTTTTTTGAACATAAATCCTCATGTTATGGCTCATAAAGATATCACTACGGATTCTGTTGGGAAAACTAGTCCAAGTGGTCTTCCCAATGATCAGAACAGGGACCATAAACACTATAGAAATTTGACTTCGAGTTTTTCTCTATAATTCAAAGCCAAAGCTAATAATGTGCTGCTTTTACAGTAGCAGAGTACTATAAGCTCATATAGAAGTCTCATGAAATTTAATTTCAAGAAGAATAAATATTCTGTTATTTGCATTTCATCCCATGATTATATCTGTATTTGACAACTATGTCTTTACCCCTTTGATCAAATGTGACTGCAGTTTGTGATAATTAACTCTTTCTGTATCTGTGATTTTTTTTTTAAAATAGGCGTTTGAACAACAATTCCTTGTCAGGGACAATACCTATGTCTCTAACAACTATCAGCGCACTGCAAGTTCTGTGAGTAACTCTTATTCCTCCCTTTGCCTGTCTTTTCTTGCCATGTAAATTTCCGTTTTAGAAAGAACATAATGACTTCTAATTTTCCAAGTATAGACTTTTGAAGATATGTAATTTCCTTTTTGGATTTGGGTGCAGAGATCTGTCAAACAACCATCTAACAGGAGTTGTTCCTGTCAACGGCTCCTTTTCTCTTTTCACCCCCATCAGGTAATTAAATGCTCTTTGCTTTCAACTCTTGCAGTTGTATTAGTACTTGGAGATAGTTTACACTATATGATGTTTTATCTTACAGTTTTGGTGGTAATCCTAACTTAACAATGCCTCCATCGGCTCCGTCAGCTCCAATTTCTCCATCAGCGACATCGTCAACACAAGGTCTGTAATCTATCTGAACTCAGATCTGATTGTGGGTGCGGTGGTGATCTACTGTCACACGATATAGCTTTGTTTATTGCATATTTTTTATAGCATTGCTAAACGCTGTGCTAACCGAGTGGTGAATATATTTCTTAATTTTGTGGTAAATTTGATCTTATTTACTTTGCTGATAACAATTGCTGAGGATAAGCCATTCCCTTGCGGAAGAAGACTAGTCCCATGAGGGCACAATTATTGTTTTAGTTGAATCACTTAAACTCTCCCTTGCTTTTTCTGAGCCTTAAGGAGTAGGTTCATATTAATTCTACTATGTCAAAGCACTATTTTCCCAACCAAAGTTTGTACTATCTAAAGCATAAAGTTTGATGGTGGCTAATGTATGTGTAATTTGTTGCATATCTTTAACCCCTGCAGTGGGGAACAGTGCTACTGGAGCAATTGCAGGAGGCGTTGCTGCTGGTGCTGCTTTATTGTTTGCAATACCTGCAATAGCCCTTGCCTTGTGGCGAAAAAGGAAACCTCAAGATCACTTCTTTGATGTACCAGGTCAGTAGACTCTATATACAAAAATACCACCTTTTAGCCGTTGACATCCAATTTTGCATTTTGTGTAAATTGTAATAATACACATGTGACAGTCTTTGAACGGTTTGTGTACCAGCTGAAGAAGATCCTGAAGTTCACTTGGGACAGCTTAAACGGTTTTCCCTCAGGGAACTGCAAGTTGCATCAGACAATTTTAGCCATAAAAATATCTTGGGAAGAGGTGGGTTTGGTAAAGTATACAAAGGACGTTTGGCTGATGGTTCTCTGGTGGCAGTCAAAAGACTTAAAGAGGAGCGGACTCAAGGTGGAGAGCTCCAATTTCAGACCGAAGTTGAAATGATTAGCATGGCTGTTCACCGCAATCTACTTCGACTACGTGGGTTTTGTATGACCCCCACTGAGAGATTACTTGTTTACCCCTATATGGCCAATGGAAGTGTTGCTTCATGTTTGAGAGGTACTGTTTGCTCCCTCTTTGTTGGTTTCTCATTTGGTTACCTTTTTTTTTTCCGCACATGTACTTT
This sequence comes from Polygonum aviculare, assembly GCA_934048045.1. Classification (NCBI taxonomy): domain Eukaryota; kingdom Viridiplantae; phylum Streptophyta; class Magnoliopsida; order Caryophyllales; family Polygonaceae; genus Polygonum; species Polygonum aviculare. The sequence goes on from OW204031.1 coordinate 20,087,363, forward strand.
TAACCTTATGTTGCCTGGCTTTACTTGAGAATGACATATCGCCACTAATGTAACTGTAGTGTAGAGAGTGAAGGAGAGCCCTTTTGAACATTTTAGAGTTTATTTGGTTCAGGTTTGGGTTTCTAGATATGCTGTATTCTAGTAGTTATCTTAATTTCCAAGACTTGTAGCTAAAGTTCGAAAGCCTTAAAAATGTCTTTTCAAAAATCTGATATAAGTTGTTCGAAATACTGGAAACACAATGGTGAACCAAACAAGCTGTTGGCAATCAATTTTTGAACCCCCTTTTTGCTGTTTCGATTTAAGACATTAATTTCTCTTTATTGCAGAACGTCAAGAATCACAAGATCCCCTAGACTGGCCAAAACGAAAGCGGATTGCACTGGGATCGGCTAGGGGACTTTCTTATTTGCATGATCACTGTGACCCCAAGATCATCCACCGTGATGTAAAAGCAGCAAACATCCTATTGGACGAGGAGTTTGAAGCAGTTGTGGGAGACTTTGGATTGGCTAAACTCATGGACTACAAAGATACTCATGTTACTACAGCAGTTCGTGGTACAATTGGCCATATTGCACCAGAATACCTTTCAACAGGAAAGTCCTCAGAGAAGACTGATGTCTTTGGGTATGGTGTCATGCTTCTTGAATTAATAACTGGTCAACGAGCATTTGACCTTGCTCGGCTTGCTAATGACGATGATGTCATGCTTCTTGATTGGGTACGCTTCTAACATTTTTCGTTTTTATTAGCTTATGTATGGTTTGATCTTCTGCTGTGCTTAAGTACATCCTCATCTATATCACAAACAAAGTGACAGCCACGTTCTAAGAAACCAAATTTGGAAGTTATATCCAAATTATTTTCCTAAATTGGTATTAATAAACCCTATAAACCGTTCAAGATAGCAATCAATCAGATTACATTTGTTTATCAAATTTGGAATTGTTAACATCTGCCTAGATAAATCCTTCATGGTGTAAAATTCAAGTTCTCTTAAAAACTGCAGGTGAAGGGACTTCTCAAGGACAGGAAACTGGAAATGCTGGTAGACTCAGATTTACAAGGAAACTATATTCAGGAAGAGGTGGAACAGCTCATACAGGTTGCCTTGCTATGCACTCAGAGCACCGCCTCGGAAAGGCCAAAGATGTCTGAGGTAGTGAGGATGCTTGAGGGCGACGGTTTGGCTGAGAGATGGGAAGAGTGGCAAAAGGAGGAGATGTTCCGCCATGAATTCAACCATGCTAACCACCCTAGTGCTGATTGGATCCTAGATTCCACTTCAAATCTCAGACCCGATGAATTGTCGGGTCCGAGATAACTCTGTTTATGCCTACCCTCCCTTTTCACCCTTGTAGAAGAACATAAGCGAGCTTTCTCTAAATTTGTGCATAGGAAAATTCTCTTTCTTCTTTCTTTCTTTTTTTCTTTTCTGTGTGTGATCAAATTGATGTGGGAATGTGGTTGATTGTAGAATGGTTTGTTGTAATTGTAATGATGGTAAAGGCAGAAAGTTTCCATCCTGTGTAATTCATGAGCTAGCTGCTGGGGAGAACATTAATTGGATTTAGTTAGCGCCACAAATGTTGTTGTTTGTATGTACCATGTAGGCAAACTGCCTTATTTTTCCTACTTAATCTATACTTATTTCAGGTTCTGAGTTGAGAATTGCATCTTCTATTTCAAAGAAAATTTAGACTAACCATACATCAGTGTTAAGGTTAACATGCATTCTGCAGGGTTAGTATACATCATTTTATTCCCAATGGAATTAATTTGTGCAGACTGACTTCAGCTAACACCATTTCTTGATTAATGAATCATTCATTCATTATTTATCATGAAACATTGCTTTCATGGGGGAGGCTTTACACGTCCAAGGATTGGCATTTGGATGGGGAAAAAAAACAGCAAAAAGCTGCCATGAAGAAAGCTCTGTAGACCTACCTCTTTATTACTCCCTTGAAACATCAATATAGGAGCAGGAAAGACCTACAGTGTTACTTACATAGTTGCAATCCAAGTGGTCCTCCTAAGCTAAAACCACTTCTCCATTTTTGTCCTTCATTCTAATGCTGATTGCTCAGCAAATAAATTGAGATTATGGGTCATAATTACCCAGAATCTCAGACTACTAATACCTGCCCAACTCTTACGTATCTCAATTCTTAACTATGGATCAGGGCTGACCCATCTGCATCCGATTAGTAAAATTTGCCAACACCAGTGCAGAGAAACTAGACAGATACATTGTGACAACTCAAAAAAGCCATAAATAATAATGGAGGGTTTGTGGGTTCTAAGGAATAGCAGAGCTGTTTGCAAACCCCCCTATTTATTGCACTGCTGCTTAACTGTATACCTCTATTTGTGTGTTCCTTCTTCTTCTGTTTATCTCGGTATCTTCATGGCTTACAAAACTTAGGTCATTTCAATTCCTTGTCGTTTTAAAACTGGGCATTTATAATAGTGGGTATCAGAATTGTGGGCATGAGACGTTCACAGATGCAATAAAAAAGGGAGGAGATGCTGAATCAACTATGAACGAGGGACACTTGGTGGTGTGGTGGGGGACAATCAATATCAATATATATTATAAAAGTCGACCGTTTTCGAGCCACCACGTTGATTCTGGCCCCACCAGATATTTAACCAAAATAATTTTTAAAGCCTTTTAATTAACTACCATAATTTTGGTACGTAAATTTTCAATCTTTTAATTAACTACCTTATCAACAATATCTATTCATACATATATATATATAACCAAAATAAAAATATGTTGTAAACTTTATCTTAACAATGCGAAATTAGTATCATGTTAAATTATTTTCTATTAAAACCACTCACAGAGTACGGTTGGACATATATTGTAAACTCAAATACAACATTTTTTAAATTAGCACCCTAACTAACTAAGCACACATCTACTGAGGCGGAGAAATTAAACAAATGCGAAAGACATGCATCAATTTGGAATACTAAATTTGAGTTAGGGTGCAACCGAATACAGCATTTTTTTATTAAAAAAATGCATGTCTTTCGCATTGTAAAAAGCAAATTTTGTTACTCAAATACAGCATTTTTTTAATTTAACTAAGTAAAATAGAAATACTAAATTTTACAATGTGAAAGACATGCATCAATTTAGAATTTTTAAGATAAAGTTTTAAATTGTTTTTTAATAGAAATACTAATTTTGTTACTTTATTATTTGATTTACTTGAATAAATTTAGCATTTTTAAGCTTAAGTTAATTATTTTCTATATTTACATGATCCACTATATTTTTTTTACCCATTATATTTGATTTTTGCTATCTTGATAACAAATTTGCTTTTTTAGACTAATAATAATTTTGATTTATATCTTGATAACGTACATCTTTTTCAAAATATTTACTTATTTACAAAATAATCCCACAACTTTTCTCAAGTTATACAAATGCCCTTTATTTTACTAATACAAACATACAAGTGGTCGTTTTTTAACCACCACATTAATTTTGACCCTACCTCATATATAAAAAAGCTAATTTTTATTATTCACATTATATAGGGTTTTCCTATTGTCTTTCTTCTTATCTACTTACTGTATATGAAAAAGCTTTTGTCAATTATTAATTCTTAAAGCATTAAAGGGAAAAAATCTTTCACAAACAAATTAAGAAAAATCTATGAATATTGAATTCAACTTATTTCTTTAGTATAAGTAAATTTGTGGTTTTTGACATTTTCTATTAACTTTTTATAAACTTTATCAATTTATCAGTTGATGAATTTTTTTACTTATATTTACATTTATGATAGTCGTTATTAATCTATGATAAAAATTGTAAGGAAAATATCAATTTATATTCTTATAACCAGGTTTTATAAAAATATATAAATGAGTGAAAAAATATGTCTTATATATATATTGAGTTATATGAACTTCAAAAACAATATCACTCTTTTTGAAAGATAAAAAAACATGTCCATATAATAAAACTTATATTATATTTTCCATATAAATATTTGATTATAAAATATATAATTTTATTTTAATATTTTTAAGTGAAATAGTCGTGCATGGCACGACAGGTTAAGCTAGTTAGTATATATTTGGGAGAGGAATTGGAATTGGAATTGGAATTGGAATTGGATACCCTTGTGGTGAGAAACGGAATTGGGGTAAATTGGTTTCCAGTTTTGCAGTCTGAGTCAGCACAAAGTGAAAACATTTTCACAACTCCGGAAACAGATTCTCCCCTGTACTCTCTGCACGTACAGTTTTGCAGGGTAACAGATTTGGCAGTTGGTCATGGAATGGCATCATTTTTTAGGAAGAAACGAAGATTTAAGTTTCGGACAATGACCTGCTAGGAGAAGAAATTACAGCATGTCCCACAACCCAACAGATCAGGCCTCAGAGCATTTAAGTACGCACTACTAGTGAAAGTGTGAAACAAACACGCAATAGCAATGAAAGGTTTTCAATTTTCACATTCATGAGTCACGATCGATTCATTGCATTTCTTCCCTTGAGTTGGGACGAAATTTTAATATTTTTTAAAATATAAGTAGTAATTTCTGTAAACCTACCTAACAGTTTTTGTTGTTAGAAAACATAATGCGTTTATGTACATTACGAATGATGTTGCTCTCAAAAAAAAAAATTCTCTTACTCATAGTCATTGGGGCTTTAACCTAACCTATTTTTTTCTCAACCCATAACGGTCAAAACTCAATCAGCTTCAAATTGATTGGAAATTTTAGTGTTGATTTCTAACTCAAACCTAGACTTTAAAAAGAATTATGTGAACTCAATTGAGTTGAAACCATACAAGTTAATTAAGTGCAAAAGTTGTTAGTACACAAAATATACCGTTACAAGTTTCAACTCCTTCTTCAATGACTTTCTTCTCCAAGCTTCTTCTCCCAGCCTTTTCACCTTCAATGACCTGCAAAACAATGGACCAAGGGGCGAGCGACCCCCAATCCACCTCCGATGCTTAAGTCAGAATAGGTACAATGTCGATTAAAGGCGTCAGGTAGAGCGATGGCTTAGAGCCTAGACCTTACCTTCCACATGGTATACATGTGTATTTATAGAGGAGAGGGACAAAGGGGGGCGCGCACCTAGGGTTAGGGCAGTGCCTTGCTCCCTAAGTCAACCAAATATCTTATCTCAGGCGAAGATAAGATTCTCCTCCATAAATAATATCCTAACTAGAGTAACTACCCTATTAAAGGATAAAGCATAATAAATATGGACAGTAAAATAAATAAGATAGAGAAATAATTGCTAACTAATTGATATGAAATCATGCCCGCCTACAATTGCCCCCTCCGGAACCCTATACGCATGTACCTTGTACTATCCCATGTATAGGGGCCGGAGCTTAAGCGGTGAGTGGCCATGCAGATTGGGTGCTCTTATTCGTATATTCATACATTCGTACATTCGTACAATCGTATATTCGTATATTCGTATATTCGTACATCCGTATTCCATAAATACGGGATCCGTGCAACTCCTATGCATGCGTATCGTAGGGCCTCCGTCTACCAATGGCTCGGGTTTAACCCCTCCAAGTACTTGATTCTAGTATTACAAACCAAGAAAACATGAGGATAAAAACGAAAACGTTTCCGCGCGGATTTAAAAACAAAACATGTTTGAAATGTCGATGAGTTAGAAAACAAAAAGGCGGGCGCCCTTAGCAATATGTCGAATAGTACTTGAATCATTGGTAGAACTTCTTTTTTATAGCGATGTTTTAAGTGCAAAGCACTAGCTCATATGCCCCCGTCCTAATTCCGCAGCCATAACACATGGGCCTTTCCGAGCCTTGCCATTATCGGGATGCGCTCCTCATGGCTAATCGAGGCATTGCGTTGCCAACTCGGAAGGTTCGTGGCCCTCGTGGGTGTGCGCATCGCAACATGACCCACTTAGTGGCGCTCCGTAGAGCGCTCGGCATGTCTTGGTGGTTTCCCGCTGCACCTACCGCGGTCGCGGCCTGGCGACCCGCGGTCGCGGCCTGGCGACACGCGCTCGCAGTGTGCTGCCCGTGCTTGCGGTTCGTTCCATAGGACTCTTCAAGGCTCTCTAAGGGTTCCCCGCGCCCGCGGCTCCCAGTCCTGCGCCCTCGGCTCTCGTAGCCGGATTCGAACCACATAGCGTGTTTTGAAGTCGGTCAAGGTTGGTCTTTCGATGTCGGCTCCGGGCATGCAAGTTGACGTCATGCTGCCCCCGCTCGACAGACCACCCTGCGACTCTTTCGCGGAGGTTCGATTTCGTCAGCAGAGATTGGAGCGGGTAAGTGGTTACCGCAGGGGTCAGATGCTCCTACCATGCGAGCCTCGGTGTTCTTACTCCGCTGTGGGCACACCGTCGTTCTTGGGAGGGTGCTCGGAACCCGCGATCTCACTATGAAAGCAACCTCTTTCATAGGAGGGTCGGTCGTCCCTTCGCATACCCCTTTTCGTATTCAGGTTCGTACCTGATTTCGAGCCAATTGGAGCGAGTTTCCAGTATTGGCTCCTGAAGACGAAAGGTAGTAAGCTTTCTAAGCTTTCCAAGACATCTTGAATCGTCCCGATCGGACAGCCGTAGCTCACGAACGAGCCTGCACAACAAAGCAGTGCGCTGCTGTCACTAGAGCGAGACTGCTCTGTTTTAGGCTGCGAGTTCGGGCCGGTTGTAGGTGACTTCTCCAGCTTTCCAGAGATGCCAAGCCCGCGATTTTTCGACATCTCTAGCTCCCAAACGAGGAACTAGAAGCAGGCTTTCCTGTTCTGCGCGTTCTGCAGGACAGCAGCCTTCGGATGTCCTTTTGACCCTCTTCGAGAGAGTTTTTGGGGCTGTCATCCAAAGATGGCATGAAGATCGCTCTTCCCTCTTTTCGTTGATATATCGATCGTCCGATTCCGATGTGAGTAGTTCCTGGACGATTGGTCGGAAGTTTGCCTCGCCATCCTGTCCGTGAAACAGGTTGCGACCTCTTGCGGCGCGATTTTGACCCGGATGCAGCGAGTCTCCAGTTCTGATGTGTGAACGAGAAACGTAGCATTCGGAGTCTACTCTCCAGCGCTTCTTGAATCATCTTGTTCCGACCATCGTGGAGCTCACACGGACTATTACAGCGCCGTAGGTTCCGCGTTGATCGTTGAGCGGCGATCAAGCCCTTCGACCCTATGCGCCCGATCTCTTCCCGTCATATCGCTCGTTGGTCCCGCGACATCCCTCAGCCCGACCGCCTCTCTCGTTCCGCGCGCACCGTCCTGGTGGGCTAGCGAGCTATCGTGGTCATGCGAAGGCTCTTGGATGCGGAGGGACGAACGATCATGCTCACGATTTCTTGCCCCGGTGGACTTCGAGCCTTCCCAAGATCCAACACTTGCTTCGTCATGCCCCTGCGTCGGACATCTCAATGGATTGGACCAACCGCTCGCCCGCGCCGGGCTCTAGCAATCGATCGCGTCGTGAGGACCGATGGGCGCCGTCGCAAAGGATCGGACCGACCGCTCGCCCGCAACGGGCTCTAGCGATCGATCGTGTTGTGTGGACCGATGGGTGCCGCCGCCCCTACGTGATCCGGCTCCATATATTGCGGCTCGATCGGTGGCGTAGAACGGATCAGGAGCCGGGTGAAGGGCTCGACTGGGCCGGAGCCGCGCGCTCGTCCGCAGCGCGGGGTCAAAGAACTCGATTTCTGGACTGTGCTGTTCGTGCCCAGTTTCGACTGACTTCGAGTAGGATTCTCGCTTCGACTTTTGAAGATAATTCGTAGCTTATCTTCTCCTCTTTCCGGCGATATGTGGATCGTCCAAATCCGATAAGCGTAGCTCCCGGAAAGGGAGTCGGAAGCACGATTGGTCATCCTGTCAGTCTCCGACCCGCGGTCGCGGGTGATAGACCCGCGGTCGCGGTTTGCTCCAGAACAAAGGTTACGTTCTCTGGAGCGAAACCGCGCCCGCGGCGGGGGCTACCGCGACCGCGGCGGGGGCTACCGCGACCGCGGTTCTGCCCCAGATTGCGATTCTTCGCGAGCTCCTCCTTCCTCGCCGCCTTGCTTGCGTCTGCCACCACGCTCGCGGTTATAGTGCAGCTCGCTACTGGCGACGAGCGAAGACTCGTGCGGTGGGATCGGCTCCGATCCCGAGACCCTCCTCCGAACTCGCGCCGAGTTTGTTACGACGTGGGCCTGCGCTCGCAGGGCCCTGGACCGCGCACCGCAGGTCCAATCGTTCAATCGTTTAGGGTTTCGTTGACGGCGTGACTCAGCTTGGTTGGGGTAACGGCTCGGACCGACCGCTCGCCCGCCCCGGGCTCTAGCGATCAGTTCCGTATGCTCATACGTATATCCCTGCGTTACACACACGCGATTGTCATTAGAGTTGCCCCCAATTTAGGGTTTTCATTGGATCGATAATCAACAATGATTTTTGATTAGGGCAACCTCTTGGATCGACAATCCAAGGTCCGACTGCGATGTGGTCTATCATCCCGAGCGAGTATCGGGTTCAACGCGCATTGGGATTCGTTCTCCGAGCGTTTTTTGGAGATGATGTGTTCTGGCCTCGACCCGCGGTCGCGGGCGACGGACCCGCGGTCGCGGGTGGCGATCCGCGGTCGCGAGCGACGGTCCCGCGGTCGCGGCTCTGGGGCTACGCCAAGCGAATCGCGCGATTCGTATGGCGCGATTGCCCCAGGGTTGTCTCGCCGTTTCGTCCGGCGGCTGTCTCGATCCGGGCTCATGGACAAACGATCCATAGCCTTCTCAGATCGGTTCTCGTAGGTTTTACGAAGGTCGAAAACCTGTTCGTTCCCCACGGATGGCGCCAAATGTTAGTACACAAAATATGCCGTGTACAAGTTTGAACTCCTTCTTCAATGACCTTCTTCTCCAAACTTCTTCTCCCAGCCTTTTCACCTTCAATGACCTGCAAAACAATGGACCAAGGGGCGAGCGACCCCCAATCCACCTCCGATGCTTAAGTCAGAATAGGTACAATGTCGATTAAAGGCGTCAGGTAGAGCGATGGCTTAGAGCCTAGACCTTACCTTCCACATGGTATACATGTGTATTTATAGAGGAGAGGGACAAAGGGGGGCGCGCGCCTAGGGTTAGGGCAGTGCCTTGCTCCCTAAGTCAACCAAATATCTTATCTCAGGCGAAGATAAGATTCTCCTCCATAAATAATATCCTAACTAGAGTAACTACCCTATTAAAGGATAAAGCATAATAAATATGGACAGCAAAATAAATAAGATAGAGAAATAATTGCTAACTAATTGATATGGAATCATGCCCACCTACAAAAGTGATATTAAACACCTCGTGGGAAATCACCATAATTGGGAGTCTACATTGGGTGGGGAGGGTACAAAACTTGAATCCCCACACGTGAACATAGGCAAATAAGAGGATGTTAATCCCTACCTCAAAACGAGTTAGATAATTATTGACCTACATGCTATAAGATATCTAGATGGAAAAGAGTTGGATGATGCCACTTTTCTAACACCCTAATAGTTATGGATTGAGGTGTTCTTCATTGTGTGAGCAAAACCTTTTTTTTTTTCAAGGTTCGGGTGAGGAAAATGAACTTGAAAGTTAAATATGCAATGACCGAGAGTAATACTAGAATGAGTAACCTCATATCTCAAGCATTACAACTTTCATCATCCATCTTTTGATGTCAATCAATTCACCCAACCCTAAGATATGACATATTAAACGTCAAATATAGCTTCACCCACCTCCGATCCGCCCTATCTACTAATGACTAAACACCCCGCTTATAATTTTCATTCTAGTGATGTATCTTACATAGGCACCAAATTAAGACTCTCTCATTTTACAAGGGGACGTCCTCCTACCATATTTTTCATCAAAATTTGTACAACCTTTCCCTACATCTTCATCATGCAATTAATACGGAATAAATTGAAAACACAATTAGAAGGACTACGTACGCAATATGTGATCAAGACATGCAAGGTGGCACACTTAAACCTCAAATCGTACGGACACACGCACATCCAAAATGAGGCGGGACCCACCACCAAAGGCAATTAGCTACGTCATAAATAGTACGTGCTCCCCTTCATTCTCTTCTCCCAATTCCTTTTTCCATATCTCCTACATTCCCTTCACTTGTACTCCTATATAGGAGTATATTTCCCTCTTTGCTTTGTATCTAGCTTGTGAGTTGTGTGTACGTGTCTCCTTGTTCAACGGAGGAATGGGCAAGCAATACGGCGGCAACATGAAGGCCGTGATGATGAGGGGGATGTGCCACTCGCCTAGCGCAACCGCCGTCTGCTCCCACGACACCATCCGCTCCGTCGTCATTCCTAGGCCCGGGCCAGCCAATGCCAAGTACTCCCGCCTCCTCCAACACCCCTCCGCCCGGTCCGTTCGCCCGAAACAGGGGCCGGGGAATCGGCCCCAGTTTGTGCCTTTTACCACTTCCCATGTCTTTCAAGTATGTATTTCCTACATATACCGTATGTAGATATGTGGTTAGTTATTCACGTCTAAAGAAAAGAAGTCATCAGTTTTGTGGCGTTGTATTGTATGAAGTGTTTTGTACGTGCTGATCTGATCAGGTGGTTGTGTTGAGAGTGTCTCTGCATTGTCAAGGTTGTGCTGGTAAAGTCAAGAAGCTATTGTCCAAAATGGAAGGTACCCCCTCGCCCTCGCTCTTTCTACATGGTGTTACTTATCCCTCTGACCAAAAAAATCTATGTATGATACTAAGTTTGAAGAGGGTCTGTTCTGCAGCATTTTTGTATCATAACAATTAAAACATGATTTGTATCTTATGCCATTATAAAAAAAAGACGTACTTTTTACCATTTTTATAAGAAAATCAAAGTACAAATACCTTTAGGAAAGTTGGGCAGGGCATTAGGCAGTTACACAAGAACGGGGATTTGAGCTTCCAATCCCGTAATTATAAGGTTTTGTCAAGCCGGAAAGACTAGCGGCTATTAAATAAGTATGGAAAAGGAAAATGATGCAGTTTTACCCATAATCTCAAGTTGAATACATGTCCAACGTAGGGGTGAAAGCAGGTTCTGCCACTCTTTGTTTGTTTGCTTGGGAACGTGGGGTTGTTGCTCTGTTTCTTGGTTTGATAGAACAGAGTATATGCAATCAATCATGGGTACTGATTTTTTACTTTGAATACTACGGAGTACAAATTATAAAGAAGCTAGAATAAAGATTCAGTCACAATCATCCCTTCAATTCTGAAGGTCAGGAAATGCAATTCAACATGTATATACTCCTTCCGTCCCAATAAGTTAGTCCGTCTTTCCTAATCGGGCGTCCCGAAAAGTTTGTCCACCTTTTCGTTCTTTCCATTTTTATCCATCCTTTCTTAAACTTCTATCCCTACACAATCATTCTTTTTACCTACTCTAACTAACTCTTTCTACCCAACTAATCTCTCTCTATCTATCTAAATCAACAAATTCATTACACTTAAACAAATCATAACTCAAAAAATTGACAAAATTTCATAAAAATGGGATTACCAAAATTTTTGCCTTTTTTTTTGTTAATCTAACGATATCCATGGTGAAGGGGTTTGGGCCATTTTTTTTGGGCTCGAAATTGAGCTTGTTTGGGAGCATTAATGGTGATCGATCTCTGATGGGCAATTATGGGCCTCTTTGATCCAGTTTGAGTATGCAATAAGAACATTAATTGGGCTCTGGGGCTACAGCCTAATCACCCTCTTTCAATCACACTAATTAATACAGTATAAGAGTGGTCCTGCATATTAATCAAAGGGCTTTTGTGATAGGATACCAAATACCAATTGCTAGCTTGTATGATTAGCCTTTGCAACAGCAATTACGTACTGATGAGAATGCATGATTAATAATGCCATCATTGATTTGAATTGAGCAGGTGTGACATCATTTAGCATAGACCTGGAAACTAAGAGGGTGACTGTAATGGGACACATTACTCCTAATGCCGTGTTGGAGAGCATCTCAAAGGTGAAGAGAGCTGAATTATGGGCCTGTTAATCACATATCTGCCTCCTACTAGTTTAGTGAGTTAAGCTTAACTACTTGTTTGATGACCAGTCCACTGTCATGAAATATTGACTATGAGCTTATCCATATTACCTAGTTTTCTGCCGTTGTGCACACCTTTGTTCTTCTGTAGGATTCCGGTCAAATTAAAGCCATACAGAGCTCTGGGTATACAATCGCCTAGTTTTGCCTTATTTTCTTGCCCCTGTTTCCTTCCAAGGTTATGCTCGTTTCTGATAAAACAATAAGAGTTGGTGGGGGTTTCGATACTAGTTTAGAGATGGTCACGATTCGTTCTGGTTCCATGAAACCCCAAACCATTGTTTCTGGTCCAAACCGGACCGTGTCCATCTCTTAATTATTCTTACTATTGACTGTTTAGAATTACAATAGGTAATATGAGGAAGAAATTCAATCTAATGCTCTCCTAATATATTTAGGCATGTGCGTACTATATATAGTGACATTTGAAGGCTATTATTGTTCCCCTGAACTCTACTTGGAACAGATGTGCACTAAAATTCGACTTTATGGTTTCTACATCGCAAGAAAGAGTGCAAATATATGTAACGAAACCGGTCAAAGACATCCTCTACAACCAATATAATCGAAACAGAAACGAACCACAAAAGTTGCTACATCCCTTCCTGCTTTTGTTGTGTGTACTTCTTCCTAACTCATCGGCAAAGCTTCTGCTTATTATGATAGCCTCAAATTTTGGAGGATCAAAAAAAAAAAAGCTATGGAAGGAAAATCTGAAACTACGAATCAAGGCGGGCAAAAGGGTGTTGTCTACTATGTTTGATGCAAGGTCTTCTATGTTTGAGCACCGCCACTTGATGATTCTGGACTTCTAACAAACCGCCCCTGCATAATCAATTTGATGATCAGAATCCATGGTAGTTGTATGAGATCAACTAATTAAGCAAAGGGCTTAATTTAATTAGGATATAAACCTTCATTCTGGGGCGTTGGTCCGCGTTAACCTTGCGAACTTGGTACCTAATCTTCTTGGAGAAGAGGCGGTTCCTTCGCTTGTCCTTGTAGCGCTGAACCCGGGCTTCTCTTTCTTCGTTGTCGCCGAACAGATCTATCTGCGCCAGCCTTGCCTGTCCATTAGATTAAACATTTTGTTTTCTTGTGTCAAGAAGAAGAAGCAAACTGCAAACTAACTGTGTCATACACGAGCTCGCAGACAGATCCTTGTTCCGTTACCGATACTACAGTAGAATAATTGTACGCTTTTCAAACTCTTTTATATCTTATCCCATTATGATACCTTAATACGCGTAATTGTTAACAATAAAGCTTTGACCTCTAAAACGTGCGTCAAATTATGTAACTATTTAATGATTTGGCTACGCAAATATAGAAATACCCCGGAGTATATAATTAAATTAATTAATTAAGTAACTGTAGCAGTTGGGAGTAGAAGTCAAAAGAGAAGGGGCTTACGTACCTCGACGTCGCGGCCTCTGAGCTCGGAGGCGGGCGAGTCGTCGGAGAAGGGGGAGCCACGGTCGGACCAAGCACTCAAGACGTCGTCGTAGTCCAACTTGAGCTGAATCCGGGACTCCGAAACGGTGGGCGGGGGAGCCACGGGTGCAACCGACGCCTCCGTTTGCTTGTCGTCCTTGGCATTCATATTCTCGTCGGGGGCGGGCGCCTTCTTCTTCTTCTTGGTGGATTTGGCCTTCTTGTCGAGGGCGGGCTTCTTGTCGAGCGTGGGCGAAATGGCCTGGACGTCGACGGTGGTCATGGCCGGGTAGCCCCACCACTCCCCGGCGCCGCCGTATCCGGCAATCGGGGAGTTCCGGAAGGCGCTGACCCCCCTAGTGAGGCCGAACCCGAAATCGAACCTCCCGCCCAGCAGCCCTAGCCCTAACCCTAACCCCATGGGCAGCCCGTAGCAGAAAGTGTCGGTCTGTTGGTGGTGCTGATTAATGTCGCCCCTCACCGTCAAGTTCCCCATGATGCTGTCAATTCCGCCGACCTCCTCGTCCAGGATGGACTTGGTGTCGAAATCGTCTTCGTTGTGGTTTTCGTTGTCGTCCATGGGACTCGGATAGGGCTTGTCGTCGGCATCATCGCTGAAGGTGGTGCAGGTGAGCAATCCGAGGCGGGGCTCGAAGGGCTTGTCGGGGAGGAGGAGGTCGTGTTCGTCGCCGTTGAGCCAGGCGGGGGAGTCGGTGGGCTTGGCGAACTTGAAGGAAGGGGGCTTCGAGAGGTGCTTGGGGGAGAACACGTTCGGGTAGGCCGTCGAGAGCAAGGCGGCGGCCTCGTTGTAGGTCTGGTTGGGCCGCTTGCGTGCTGTCCGGGGCTTGCGTGTGCAGATGGAGAGCGCCGGCGAGAGGGAAGTGCTCGATTCCGAGAGGGTCGAGTTTGGGGAGGATGAGGCAGAGGAGTAGGTTCGGATTGAGGCCGATTGCGGTTTCAGGAGCTCGATCTCGAGGTCAATTCCGTAGGTGGCGGCGCCCGCGGCCGCTGCTGTGGCCGTGTGTCTTCCGGCTCCGGGCGGGTACGAACTCATTTTTTTTACCAATCAGATTAATTGTCGGTTGACTCTGTGTGTCATAGGCAAAATTGGAGTTGAGAATTGTGGAGTTGGGCAATTGTAGAATGGGAGGGAATCGGAGAAGGGGTTTAAGGGTGGCTTAAACCCTTTCAAGGATGGATGATGATGATGATGACTGAATCTAGTGGTGGTGATAATTAAACCCTGGGAAAGCTTAAACCTCTCAAGTTGTAATAGGAGGAGGCGTTTTATGGCATTACTCTCTCAGTCTCTCACTCTCTCGTATGGGATGGGATATTTTTTTATATTTTTTTTAAAAACAGAGATTTCTGAGATGTGGAGGAAACCAATGGCCAGGAAAAAAGAGAGTGAAAAAACAGCTGAATTAAAAGAAGACGACGAAGAAAAGGGTAGAAGGCTCACAAGGAGAATGCAGAAAAGGACGTGTGTAGTGTGTAGGATTGGAGAGAATGGGAGCGTAACAATTGAGAAGGTCACGAGTGGAGCGAGAGAATTATGGGAGCAAGTGTAGTGTGGGTTGGGTCAGGCACCCAGGAGGAACACACAACACAGCACACCAACACTAGAGAGTAGAGAGAGGGGTTGGGTTGTTTACTTGTTTGTATTCCCCTCCAATCCAATTTGGGTATTGGACCACCCTCTCTTTTTTTTTCTTTTTTTTTTTTATCTCTGCATCTCTTCTACTACCCCTACTATATCTTCCGCAATCTTTCTCTTATCTTATGACAACCAATTATTTTCTGTCTCATTTACCATTATGCCCTCCGCCTCTTCTCTTACTGTGCTTTCAATGCCATCATCTACTCTAACACCCTCATGCCTGGTCAACACTCCCACGCCTACAGTAAAATGCGTCTAGTTACTGGCCACTTGATGAAATTTGCCTGTGAATTGGGTGGGTAACAATGCAACATGTCACCTTTCTGTCCCATAAAAACCCGTTATCTCTTCGTACCAAATTAACAGCCCATGTACAAAATTAACAGTAAGGGGTAAAATAGTCAATTCTGTTATGGATTAAACCCAATCCTGTGGATCCAAATCCTGTGGACCCAATCCCAGCGGATTCAAATCCTCCGTCCCGCAAACACGTCCCCTCGCAAGTCCCCTTGATCCTCATTGGTCGAAAGCTCACTTTTTGACTTTAAAAACACACAAAAAAGTGTAATTTTGAGCTTTCGACCAATGAGGATCATTGGGACGTGCGAGGGGACGTGTTTGCGGGACGGAGGATTTGGATCCCCAGCATGGAGCCAGGCTTCTCTTTGGACTTTGGTTACAAAGTCTCCACCCCGACCATCCCACCGTTGCGTAAAAAAACGCATTCCTCTTCATCTTTAGTTTTATCCTTTTGATTTTTATGCCTATCACTATCATTTTCATCTTAAAATGGGTATATTGACAAAAAGCTTTTCTTATCTGCTGACATGTCAACTCACGATTGGAGTAACTGGATTTCCTTAGGGCTGACATGGAAGACCCGTTTCCGCCGGCGATACGTGTTTATAGTTAGAGCCAGTATTACTCCCCTTTTTAAATTCCTCCTCTAACAATATCAATGATTATGGGTGGCACAAAGATATCCAACGTAGACCTATTTTAGTTCAACCAAATGCCTTTTCTGATAATTACAATAATCCAAACATGGATTTTAGTTCAACGAAATGCTATTTTATAATGTATATCCTCATTTTTTTTATCCCCTAGTGCAACTCAATAACAATGAAATTTAATTATAACTGGTTGTATATCGCCGCGTGTCATGTACCACTATGACTTGTATTTCGCATTTTGAAATTATTTTTATTATAAATAGGATATTCATGAGTGAAAATATATGATGAAAATTTTAGCATATGAAACTATATTTTCTCCAAACAAAAGAGAGTGATTTTCTGATTTATATTGCCCCACAATGATGTGTATAGTATTATAAAAATATAAAATCATATTCTAATTATAAAATAGTTCATAGTAAATAAAAATATAATTATTGTGAATTGTTACTTTAGTAAAAAATATTTAAGTATAAAATGTAACCATTTAGAAATATAAAATGATCCCAATTTGATTCTAATGCCTTATATGTTGAAATAAATAAAATATATTAAATAAGATTTATTTAATTGTGGAAGAGAAAAGCTAAGTTATTATGAAAATGATTATATATAACTTAAAGCAAAAGATAATAAAAAATAAATTGATTTAATATCAAATAAAAATAAGATTTTTTCCTGAAAAAAGGGCTTCCTTTTTTTTAGATTTGAATATCTAAAAGTACTTCTTACATAAATAGAAAAGAAAAAAGCAATTAAAGAGGTAAGTGATATGTTAGAAAGAGCAGAATATATTACCAAAATTTGAAAATATATTTTACATAATTATACAATAAAGAATTTAACCAGATTAATTGAAACATTATTAATTTTTTAATATATGAGGTATATGTTGAAATAATTAATATTTGTTAATAAAATTTATCTAATTGTGAAAGATAAAAGCTCGGTTTTTATGAATGATAATATATAATTTAAGTAAAAGATAATAATTATATATTGACTTAATATCAAATATAAACAAAGTAATAACTTTTTACAAAATAAAAGGGCCTCCATTATATTTACTTTTTAAATTCGAAATTCTAAAAGTACTTCTTAGATAAATATATTAGAAAGGAAAATAAAAATATAATTGATAGTAGAAAGGATAAAATATATTACCAAATTTTAAAAATATCTTTTACACAAATAGATAATAAAGGATTTGATAAGATTAATTGAAATAATATGAAAAACATTTAATTGTTTAGATATACGGTGGGTCAAAATCGGCATGGTGATATATTGATTCTTAAAATCCAACTTATGGTCGAGTTTATAGAGGTACATTTCGATTAGGAGAGCTTTGTGGTGAGTACAATCTCTTGTGGTGAGGTTCATCCATTAGATTGTCCCTCTTACTATATAAGGTATGATCAAGGTTTTTTTAAAAAAATAAACTTATAGTGGAAATTTTGAATAATATAAAAATTCGAATAATATGAAAATTATGATTTATTTATTTATTTTCATTTTCATAAAATTCAAATATAAAAATTACACTTATAGTGAAAAAATTGAATAATATAAAAATTCATTTCATTTTCATAAAATTTGAATATAAAAATGAACTCATAATAGACATTTATTTATTTTCATACACATAATTAAATTGAACTTATAATCTATACTATATATTAAAGTCGAGACCTTTCGAGTCTTCATGTTAATTCTGGTCCCACCGCATGTTAAAAAGTTTAATTTAGAATAATAATTTTTAAATTCTTTCTTATTCTTATAAATTGTCTATCATCTATGATCTATCATTTATTTTATTCTTTTTCTAATTTCTACCTTTTTTCATCTAATATCTATCTTTTTCAACCATTTGTTTAGACATTCCTTTTTGTAACCATATATATTTCCAATATTTTTATCGATTTTTTTTATCCCATAAATTTATAAATTCAGTAACGTATATTCAATGTCCCATAAATTTTTATCGATCTTTTTCTAATTTCTACCTTCTAGGCCCCGCCTAGGCCCGGTCTAGGCGCTAGGCGGTCCTTGTCCGCCTAGCCGTATAACATGTCTAGGCAGTGTCCAAGTATCCGATTAGGCAGCCTAGGCAACCGTTTAGGCAGCCTAGGCAACCGTTTAGGCAGCCTAGGCAACCGTTTAGGCCGCCTAGGCTAGCGGCAATCCTTCTTCGCCTAGGATCCGCCTAGCGTTTTTTAGAACACTACGTATATCTAAAAATACATTTGAAACATATCTAAAAAATATATAAACTAAATTTGTCTTATAATATTTGTTGAAGCCCGAAAATCTCGAACTAAATACGGGACAACATTATTACTAACTCTCAGGCGGCCTCTCGGCGCTAAAAACCGGCTCGTCTTACTTCGAGCTCTCCCACCCCCCACGTATTATTTTATTCTCTTTTCGGAGGCTTATAAAACTTTTTAAGGTCTTTCCCGTAAAATAATGCGAGCTCCTCGGAGACTCAAACACGTCGGGACCCGTCCTTCGAGAACACGTCACGGGACCGGCTTTTTTCCGATTCCTTAAACTTTGCCTTGTAACCTGTATATATAGGAAAAGGGTGTTGCTTGCTATGTCTTCACATGTCGATGTGGGACAAACAATTTTGCCCAAACCATGAAATGGAATGCAAGCATGGTGGTGATGTGGCAAAATGCTAGTGGGCGGCTTCCCACTCACATCTCCTAGCCCATTTATGCTTTAATCGCGGTAATGGCCCTCTAAAGGGCCTTAATCGCGATATTTGCCCTAAGGTGCTCAAAGTTTGCCTCCGTATGTTCGATGTGGGACGTTACGTACATACATGTTGCCATACGCATATATTTATTCATTTTAGTTATTCGCGTACTCAACGCGTTAATACGTACTTAGCGCTTTAATCTTTTGTCAATATTATTTATCTCGTGGACCAACGTGGTGACAGATCCGGGTATCAACACTTTTAGGGTTGGATAAATACCTCTTCTTCCTCTTGGAAGAGAACTTATTTTCTCCCTTTTGGGAACTTTTCCCCCATTTCGAGAACCTTTGTCTTTCCATCAAAGTGCCCTTTGTTTTGTGAAGAATTGGAGAAGATGATTGAGATTCTTGCCTTTTTTATCCATGAATGAAGTTTGGTATGAATTTCCCTCTCTTTTCTTCATTTCTCTTGTTTACCATGTCTAGCTAGATTCCCAAATCCTAGGGTTTGGGGAAAACTCAATGGATTCTAGGTAGGACTTTGATTTGCTTGCATGAGTAGAGATTAGATTGTGGTTTGTTTCAATCCTATGTGTTTAATGTCAAATTGATTGTGATTTGACCCTTGTTGATGATTGAGGCCGAGAGGTTAGATTGTTAATAAGGAAGTTAAGTGTGGGCTTTGTGTTAAGAGACCTCATACCCCACTTGAAAGATAGGATTGAATGATTGAGAATTCCTTGAAATGAGAATTGTCTTGTGATCCTCTTGAGAAGAACATTTACCGTTAGAGGCTTGAGTTGGATTGCTCACTCAAGCCACGACGGTGGATGAGGGTTTGAACCGACCCATAACCCCTATAGCGCCCAAAGGGCCTAGTCCCGGGTTGTCAAGCCACGAGAGTGGATGATTTACCGTATTCTAGGAACAATTGTTTGTTCGCATAAGGATTAGAAAATGAGATTAGGTAGTTGTCTCCAAACCATAGTTTAATCAAGAATCATGGATGCTTGCAATGTGTTGCCTAGGTTCATTGCGTGAGTACCTTAGCTCTAGGATTGCCTTTCCTTATTGAAATTTGCATCATCTTGTTGCTTGTTCTCTTTGTTTGCTAGTTGATTAGTTTAACTTTCATCCATCCATTCCATATTTACCCTCTTTATGTCTAGCTACTTGTTTGTTGGTTCAATCATTGCTACATAATTTCTTGAGATCGACACCTTGATAATACTACAACCGACCCGTACACTTGCGATGTAGGTGTGGAACCTATCGGTACATGATCTGCTATCAGACAACATCAAATCGCTATGACACCGCTTCGATTTTGTGTTGTATACAAGGTTAGATTACTCTAGCTCAAATCTTTACTGAGTACAAAGAAAGACAATGATGTTTTAGAACTTGAATCTAAGCAACAACGTGATCAAGAGAGAACAAAGCTGTTAAGAGGACTTGAGTATGAAAGATATTGTAGAAATGTTATTCATAGGACATCAAGTGGTTTAGTTACTCAAGTAATGACCTCAACCAACCACAAAGTTGCCCATGTTATTAATCAAATCAATGAGGATTTCCGACATCCAACATATTTTGTTGAAGAAATATGCTCAAAAATCACAAAAGAAGAAATGGAAGATTTAGTTCGCACTTGGTGTATTTGGTACTCCCGAAACAAGAGTATTTCCGAGGAATGCGGGGATCATTACCATATAAATCTCGACACAATATGTGAATTTCTTTTTAAAAAAACTCGAAAGAATGAAAGACTGATAACACTTCGGCTGAGAAGACTTAAAAAAAAGAAATATCCAACTAGAAAAAGGAGGAAAGTAGACTCAAAATGGACAAAATCCAACCAGAATATCATAAAACTCAATTTTGATGTAGGTGTTTGTCTTGATGGCTTTGTGTTTGCTACTTTCATTCTCATGGATTGTCGAGGTGCTCCAATACACTTGGATGGTGCTTTTCTCGGATGCTGATCTGTGTTGATGGCTGAAGCCTTAGCGCTTCGATTGGGGATTCTAGAAGCTCTTCGAAGAGGTGTTCCTTACTTGTTCATTGAAGGCAATTGTCAATAGATTGTCAAAGCAGTGTAGGGAGATTCGAGTTGTCCTTGGGAAATAGAGCTACTTCGTACTGCCATTCTGTGTTTACTTGGTTAGTTTCAGAGTTGGCGTATTACCCACGTATTCAGGGAGGGTAATTCTGTTGTGGACTACATTACTGGATCGTTTCGTCACGTTATCATTCTTATATTGTATAATGAGTTTAGCATAATTCCTTTCTTATTAAAAAAACATAACCACACAACATTTAAAAATTATCTTACTTTACTTTCTTTTATCATGTTAAACATTTACACTAAATACATGCAATCAGCCGATAAGGACATAGAATATTGGTATCAAAACCAAAGGGGAAGGTTTGAGGTTTTCCCAAATCAATACAACTATACAAGTCTTCTCCTGTAGCCTGTAGGGTTTTTTTTTACCATCCATCGCCCCAAAAACTCTAACCTTCCTCTAATGGCTACCATCGCGGAACCACCGGAAAACGGTTCCAACAACGCCCCCGTTTCGGCGACCGACACTCTTACGGAAGAAACAGGCGGTATCGCCGGCGCCACCGGAGAGGCAGAGCAGCAATCAATTGCAAACCCTAATCCAGCTCCGGAGGTGGAAAAATGGCCCGGTTGGCCTGGACATTGCGTTTTCAGGCTGATTGTTCCAGTCACGAAAGTCGGGAGCATAATTGGACGAAAAGGAGAGCTCATTAAGAAGTTGTGCGAAGAGACTCGTGCTCGCGTTCGCGTTCTTGAAGGCGCCCTTGGCACCTCCGATCGTATTGTTAGTTTCTTCTCTATTCCTATCTTCCGCAATTGCATTTTAGTTGCCTATCTTTCTGTGTTTATTGAGTGATCAAGCAGCTAGGAAGTTTCAATATCCCTATCCACAGCAAATCCTTTCTATTACCGTGCCTGATTAGGGATTAGGGTTGTCTCAGAATAGTGAATCTCCAACTAACCCTATTTGGAAGGGGAGAATCTGATTTCCTATCTTGATCTAGAACGTCTGGTGTCTAGTTGACTTAAAAACTATGTACGCTTCAAATTGATCTTCTAACATTGAAAATTCCATCACCTTGGCCTCTTAAATGCCTTCAATTAGCACACTCAGTCATTTTGCTATGGACTATTGGCCTCAAGTCTAACTCTGGGAACGTGATAGTTCTAGTTCATTTCTATATGCTGTCTGAAGTCTGATGTTGGCTTCCAGTATGAAGTTTTAATATCAAGCAGACTCACAAAGGCTATGGACTATTCTTGATTTTTCAGGTATTAATATCAGGCAAGGAAGAGCCAGAGGCACCGTTATCTCCTGCAATGGTTGCCGTGCTTAGAGTTTTCAAACGTGTCAATTCCTTACCTGATGCTGATGCTGAAGGGGATCTATCTGGACCTGCAGGAGCAACACCTTGCTCCTCTAGATTAATAGTTGCATCTTCACAGGCTATTAATTTGATTGGAAAACAGGGATCTGTGATTAAGTCAATGCAAGAAACCACTGGTGCATCCATAAGAATTCTGTCAGCAGGTAGTTAAATTTTTTTCATTTACTTGTTTAGCTGAAATATCAGCATTAGAGACACATAATGACCATGTTAAGGGCTTCAAGACTATGTTCCCGTGTTGATATGGTAATATTTGAAGGATAAATCACATTGATGATCTTCAACCTCTAGGCAGTCTGAATCATCTCATGGCTCTTACTCCTTCACATTTTATTTGTCCTAATAAAGTCTCGTGGTGCTCCTTATTCTTTAGCTTTTACTTTCTCTAGTCTATGTACTATGTAAAGTGCTGCAGAAATTTATCATGTCAATTTTTCATTACGACTTTGTTCACGGCCTTAGCCTGTGGGCTGTCTCATGTTTTCTTCCTAGTTTTACTATTATTGGTTTAGCACTTGATGGAAATTGAATGAACTGTCAATTTTGCAGTAATTTCTGCAGTGTATGACTTTTATAAGATGAAAAAGAGGTTTTGAAGGATCATACAGAGAAAACTTCTGAAATGGAAAGCCAAGCATGAAATTTTAACCCTAAGGAAGGTGTATGAGTGGAGAGCAAAATCAAGGCTGTGTCCTATGATTAAATGAGCTGGCTAATATTGGCATTTGTTGGTCTTGTTATACATGATTTAGCATCTAAAGGAAACTAATTCTCTTTTGAGTGTGCTGATTTGCCTTACCGTTACATGCCCTAGATCTTCATTAGTTTTCAGCCTCTAGATGTTTATTTTATGTATTATTTGAGTTCATAATTATTTTATTTTTGTCTTTCTCAGATGAGACACCATCCTATGTTGCGGCTGATGAGAAGATTGTCGATATACAGGGAGAAGTATTGAAGGTTACTAAAGCATTGGAAGCAGTAGTTGGACACCTAAGAAAGTTCTTGGTTGATCCTAGTATTATTCCTTTGTTTGAGAAGATTGTAAGTTCGGTTATGTCAATATCTTTGTTTTTAATTAGCCGCATTCCAATATATATCACTCACAAGAAACAATTGTGCCTTTTTTCTTAGAATACTTCATCAGTAACACAGGACCGCCAAGCTGAAGCTTGGCCTGACAAATCTTCCCTTGCACCTTCCCAAACTGCACTAAGTGCTGATTTTCCTTTTACATTTAAAAGGGAGGGTTTATTTCTTGACCATGAGAACCACCTAGAATCCCGATTTGCTGCTCCTCCTGTACTTTCAGCATATGGTCAAGAATCTGGACTATCATCTTTACGTTCTTTGGGTATTGGTCGTGCACCGGCGCCAGTTGTTACTCAGGTTTGTTGAGAAAGCTTTAATTTGATTGATTGATGTCAGGCTGTTGCTATTTATGTATTAATGAGTTGCAATCAGTCTCCGAAAGGTAAAAGAGAACCAGTGGGTGAAGTTTGGTTTCATTGCTTCCAGAACGGTTTCAAATAAGGGTTCTGAATGATGTAAATTTTCAATTTCAGACAGTCACAATTGAGTTTTAATTTTTATACAGGTTGCACAGACAATGCAGATACCATTGTCATACGCAGAAGACATAATTGGGACTGCTGGGTCAAATATTGCGTATATTCGCCGAAGTAGTGGGGCAACAATCACTGTTCAAGAGAGCAGAGGATTGCCTGACGAAATTACTGTGGAAATTAAAGGCACTTCTTCACAAGTGCAAGCAGCTCAGCAGCTGATTCAGGTGTGCAACATTTGCTATTCTGCCACAACTTTTATATGCTTTTTTTCTTTGTTATTTCTTGGTATCTTATTATGACATGGCTTTTTTGCTTCTTTTTTTTAACAGGAATTCATCAACAATCATAAAGAATCATTCACCAACAGCTATGACAAGATAGACACTGGTTATAGAACGTCATATGGTCAATTGAGTGGTAACACGAATTTCGCATCTTCATCGCTGCCATCACAACAGCCTTATGGCGGTGGTAGCTATGGTTCTTCTGGTGGTGGCAGTTACACCAGTTATAGGCTTTAAATATGGATATTGATGAAACTTGAATGCTGTTACTGCCTGGTCTTGCACTGTTGATTTGATGTTCATTTTGAAGGCTATAGGCAGTTGTTGCCATTCACCTGTGTGACCCCAAAACAGTTGATGTACCATCCTCGAGTTAGATAAGTTTTTTCTTGTTTAAAAATAAAACTTAATGCTGTAATCAGGATTTTCACATTTGAAATCTGTTGATGCACATATATCATTTTCGAAAAAACTGTTGATGGAACATGGAATCAGGCTTGTCATAAGTGAGCACAAATGTACCCGCCAATGTTCCAAAGACCACAAATGTACCGACGACAAGAAGCCCTCCAACAACATCAGCAGATGTTCCAACAGCCTCAATTTCAAAGTTACCAATTCCAGCACCCTCAAAATATAAATATGATGTATAACCAATGTCCTTCCAAGTATCCCCAACAACAAATGGAGGGTGTGGATGCATCAAATCCATTTGCTTATTTCCCAGCAAATCCCTGGTGGTTTTTTTTTTTTGCGCTTCATCCCTGGAGGTGTTACCATTCTTTTGACTACACTTTATTTTTATTGGCTTGTAGCATTTTATAGAGTTCTTACTCCATTTCACCATTTGTAGATCACAGTAGATCAGTTGTCTCATATGTAAATGAGAATGTGGCAAAATAAAACATACGTAAATAAATAAAAGGTACCTTGACTGGGAGAATTCAAACTTTATATAACAGGCATAAAAATCGTATCTTCGGTAAACAAAAACATACATGAGGTGAAAGGCCGGCTAGGCCTTATGGCTATAACACAATTAAAGAACTGCTTAGTTTTCTCCATTACCTTGTCTGTACTTGAGCACATCTTGTTCACATCCAAGATATTGGAATGGAAATTTCTGGTGGTGGTGGGCAGAGGAGTCCATGTCAACACCATTAATCTGCAATTGCACATGGTTTTGATGGTGGCTGATCTTGCTCTGTTGGTCCAACGTATGGTAATTAGTCAGGAGCTTATCCAAGAAAAACCAGTCTCCACTGAGCTTCTGATGCTCAGGAGCCTGTTGAGTAAACGCGGGTCCGCCAGAGGTGAGCCTCAGCAGATTCTGGGAGCATTCGAGATCGCCCGTGTTCAAAGACATCGGAGAAAGGAAAGTGGCGGTCGGTGGTGGAATGGCGGAGTCCGGGCTAGCAAGATGTGGCAGATTGATCGAGGAGCCTTCAAAGGGGACATAACCATAAACGGGATGTTGTTGAAAGCTTTGCTTGGCCATGAGAGGATTGTTGGAGTTGCTTCCATTATGGCGGGACAAGAACTCTTCTTGGCAAGCTTCTTGATCTTCGACGTCGGCTGGTGGTGCTTGAAATCCTGGCGTTGGTGTTGTTGTTGTGTGGTTCTTCTTTTTGAATACTCTGCAGACCACCCAGCCGTCCTCTTGCTGGATGTCGGTGGAATCAACTTCGTCAAGGCGATACTCGTGCATGATCCAATCGGTCTTGTGGCCATGAGGGGCACGACCGACGTAGAAGACGAGGGTTTTCCTCATCCCAATGCGCTTGGCAACGTTGGTGAGGAAGATGGCCTTGTCTCTGCCCGTCGCCTTCCAGAAGCCGGCTGTGGTGGCTCGGTTGGTTCGGGTTCCGGTTGGGTACTTCTTGTCCTTGTGGCTGAACAAGTACCACTCGTTCTGAGGGCCCGTTCCGATTCTGCACTTTTCTGTACCAACACAAAATTAAGTCAATATGTATGTATGACTCAGATGAAAGTTTGTAACATGTGTTGTATTACATTCTTGGTTGTCAGATCCCTATGTGGGTATGTGTATATTAGACGTGTATATCTTACAAAATAACTCAATTACGAATCTGGATAGGTGCACTAGTACCCATCAATTGAGAAACAAAACACTTTTTGATGAATAGATGTGATGGATAAGAAAAGGAAAATGTTTTGAGATAACAAGGGTACAATATAATTGAATGCAAACCCCTATTCTTAAGTCCAACTGATCACGTACTTGACTAATTGTAGCTCTATCGCATCTGGATCTACTGAAATTAGTTCCATATGGAATGAGATTAACTTTCAATTACCATATGCATGGTCATAGAGCTTCTTAATATATTAACACTTAATGTAGCATGTAGTCATATATATCGTACGTAACCCTAATGTATAGAATATAGTTGAGTCTTGTAGATGCATATCAATTGATGTAGGAAGTAAGTAGTTAATGAAGTACCTCGAATGTCCCAAGGCTCGAGCTTGTTGAGATCGATTTCGCGGATGACATCAAGATCGATGGGTTGGTAGGAGATCTTCTTCTTGAGGTAGTAGTAGAGGAGCTCCTCGTCGGTCGGGTGGAACCTGAATCCCGGCGGAACCCTCACTTCTCCTCCATTTCCACCCTCCATCTCCATCTCCATCTCCATCTTATATCTTCTATGTCCTTGATTTTTCGACCGATCTCTCGAACTACAACCTTCATTCATTACAACATACATAACATAACTTCATCAACATATATATATTTAACACATCGAATACTTATCCATATATTAATTAGTAGAGATTAAGGCATATAAGTTAAAAAAAAAACGAAAATAGTCTAGGTCTAATATATAGCTCCAATCCATGAACCATTAATATAATAACAGTAGGAGATATAACAAACGAAGTAATTATATGTACCATGTCCACTAATGATCTAGCTTTCTTGTTGATGGTATTACCCAAGGCCAAGTGTGTGCAAAAGAGAATAAGCTAGAGATGTTTATACGCTATAGCTAGATGGAAGAAGAGAGTAATAAGAGTTGAAACGAAATGAATCCACTGGATCTTGTATATACGGAAGAAGCTAGCTTAGGCAGTGAAGATGGAGTGGAAATTAATAAGAAGCTAGAGGGTGGGTTAAGGTTTTGGAAAGAGAGGCAGAAAACAAGGCGAAGAGTGAAAAGCAAGAAAAGGGAGGGAGGGGACAACATATCATCTCGTATGTACGCATACAAAACCAGAAAGCAACCGCCATCGTCGACATACGTACCTTGAAGAAGAAGAAGAAGATGAACGACGAATTAAGCAAGCTAGCTAGCTTAGATGAGAGATGGCGACGACGCTTTCTCTTTCTCTTTGTCTCTGAAGAAATCCGTGACGGTGAAGGCAGGCAGCTTCGATCTGAGAGAAGAAGATAATTAGCCCTACACACACAGAGAGACAGAGAGGAGGGGAACCGAAGAGAAGTAAGATTGAAGCTTTCAGAATTCCAACCCCGTAATTAAGTAAGTAGATACATCGCGCTACATGAGAGATCGAGTACGTTCGTCGAGGTCGAGGAGGGAACAGAAATATAGGAATACTATTTCTATATTCTAACCCCTCCATCACCATTATCTTCTAGCTCCATCATTTTTTATTCAAGATTTTGTTTGACAATTACCACCTCAATACGGGCCGGAGAGTAAGTAGGTTTGTACGTGTTCTGACCCGAATCCGAAATTCGATCCAGAATAAAATCCAAAATCGGACCCTAAATATATGGGATGATCAATCTGAACATGAACCGAGACCCGAAAATCAAACAACATCTGAATCCAATCTGATCCGAACGCAGCCCGCAATAAGTGTTTGACCCGAACGAATCCGATTCGAACAACCCGATCCAAATCCGATGGAAACGGCCCATTTTCCATGTCTACATAGACACTCACCACGAACCATCTATGGACATGAGTAACTGCGTACATTCATTTAAACAGTTAAACTTTAAGAGTAGTATATATCCAAACGTCTTTGGTTTAAATTTTATGAACATTACCCTGTACCAAACAATATCATGTGGTTGTGTAATTTGTTCATTTACATTTCAAATAAAGAAATATATTTTGTGCGAATGACAACTTGTATGGAAAATGAGAATAAATCTCGTCCATTTAGAGATGAAAGAAGTCAATGCTCCACATTGATTTTTGACTTACGGAAGAACGTACAAATGACAAATACGTATTTATGTTGAATTATTTGTATTTTCTGAAGAAAAAAAAACTCATACAATGCCCATGGATTTCGCCGTGGATGTAACTTGAATCTCCACAAGTTTGTACAAAAATGTGCATTTTAGGTATGTGCGTAAAACTATATATAGAGTTCACACGTGATCCATCTGAACCCTAATTCAAATAAAACCATGATATACTCCGTATATATGAAATGCACCATATCATGACTTTTCATTTTCAATTTTCTATTCCTATAATTTTACGTTCACATAATTGTCTACATATATTTTGTGATTATTGCAATTTAATATAATATACGGATTGAACTATATTGTAATTTTCAAATTAATTTTGACCAATTTTTTTTTCAAATCAATTAAAATACGTCGATAATTATCAACAAAGAATTCACTAAAAACCCATAAACATATCCACCAAATACTATTCCTTCCACCATTAATTCTGTATATACATAATTAAATAGAACTTTAAATAGAGAAGTTATACTTACAATAGCTAGATGTAGTGCGTACGTTGAACAAACAGGTGCGTATGGTATGTAACTATGTGTCTATGTTTTTTTTTGGTCGAATAACTATGTGTCTATGTATACTGTATACAAACAACAAGTTGGTAGAATACATGTGAATAGAATGAGGAATTAATTAAGGCGGGGAATTGGTGATTGTCAAATAAATCTGAAAAAGCTCATCCATCGATCTGGCACTCCAATTTTCAGGATGAAATCGGACTATTTACAATCCATGTCTGTTGAATACTAGACCTACTTCCTCATTTTCGCTTGCTTAATTTCTTCCTTCCAACTTCCATCTCTTTACTTTTGCTTACGTATATTTGTATGTACGTATGGACATCTTAATTAATCTGCTCTTCTTAATCACTATTAAGCTTTTCTTAACTCTGATCAGCTTTAATCCATCAACTATATATAGACTTGTGAGCGAAAAGCTAATATTTGATGAATTAAGAGTACGTGTCTGAAAAAATAAAAAACAAGGGGTAAAAACATGTACTACGTAATTGATTGAAGTTTGAAAATCTGGACAAATACATATGTCCCTATATCCCGATGTGATGATGGACTTGCATAAGGACATAAACTTTGGGTGTTTTTGGCCTTATATATGTTACCTTAATTTTCTTAATTAATCACGGGATGATGTTTGGCAATGGCAGGCATATGCATATGTTGTTGACTGCAGCTAGTATTTAGACAATTAATACTCACCAACACACACGTACGCGAAACTTTTATCATTTTCATTTATTTTCAATAAAGTGATGATGCACATAGTGACATAGAATACACGTTTTTTCATTCATACAGTATAATAGTATTGTACCATTTTTATCGACGAATTCATTTCTTTTGCACCGTGTTCATGTTCACACACTCACGTATAAATACTTACGATTTAGTTGACGTAAGGTAAGCCATTAATTTTTCCAAGATTGAACGCTCAATGCATATTCTCGATTATGTCACGAGCAGTGTGTTTTTTCCCTACTCTGCAAAACAAAAAATATAGATTGGCCTTTTGGTGGTTAAATATATATAAATTGATTAAGGAATGTTATGTGCACAAGAACATTACAAACACGTCAATATAATGTGGACTTTATATTTTTTTTTTTGGTCGAAATGTGGACTTTATATATGTACAATCTTATTTGTGGTGAAATATAAAAGAGTGAAAAAGCAAGTCACAAGGGATTAACGAAATTGTGAAATGGCATATTAAGATGAGGACTATATTAGCCTAATGTCGATTACGAATTTACGACTTCCAAGAAAAGCATATTAATAAATTGTCAACAAGGATTGACGAGAATAGTTTAATTTGTAGATAAATAAGTGATTATAGTAGTATTTTATTATAATGAGGAGGCAGGAGCACATCGGAGGAAGAAATCGAAGAGCACAGAAGATTCTATTCTATGCTGTGATAAATGCAATGCCTAATTGCCTTGGGATTAATGGGCTGCCATCAAATTCATGTATCCTCCGTCCCCGTCGGTAAAACATGAACTTGATCACTCTTTTGTCAAACCATCACCTAATTTATTTAATTAGCACGCGTACCCTTACACTA
This sequence comes from Polygonum aviculare, assembly GCA_934048045.1. Taxonomy (NCBI): domain Eukaryota; kingdom Viridiplantae; phylum Streptophyta; class Magnoliopsida; order Caryophyllales; family Polygonaceae; genus Polygonum; species Polygonum aviculare. Next base: position 20,117,854 of record OW204031.1, read on the forward strand.
TAACTAATCACTTATTTATTATTATGTTTTACGATACATATTTTCATTAATCATTAGCTAAATTTAAGAATGATAGTTTATAATGTTTATATATATATAATATATACATTTAAAAAAATTACAATTGATAATAGTTGAGTTAAAATCTAAAGATTATTATTTTTAACAAGGAAAAGGAATATAATCGTGTAGTTTGTGTGAGAGGAATCACTAGTAATATTATAGAAAAGTATCAACATAAATACAACAACATTATTGTGTTGCAACTTGCAAGGATGGAATTCAACTAACTTAAAATGCGTTCAAAATGCATATTGATCTATTTATTGATAGAAAAGAGAAGTGGTTTTGTGCAAAGTTATTAGAAAGAAATTTTGATGAAGTTTTTTTTTTACTCCTTTAGTTTTAAAACAGTTGTTAAAATAACATTCGTATTTATATAAGAAAGAATTGTTTTTACTATACTACCTGAATTAATATAGAGTTAAATACTAGTGTAAAATTATAAAAAAAATATATAGTTATGATAAATTTAATTATTAAGTATATAAATGAAAAGAGAGGAGACAATATGAAATGAATAAATATTGTAAAACAAAGAAATGGTTATATATAATTATTTTAAACCGATGATGGATGGAGGGAAAAAAAAGAGGAAAAGGAACATGTAACTCGAATTTCAAGGGCCGAGAGGCCCGTCCAGCCCAGTTGGATGCCCAGCTGGTCCATCTGGATTCCTGGTCAAACACGGAAGTGTCTGTATTGAATCGTGGAATGACAGAAATAGCCTTGGGGGAGCACATTAACTACAAAGCTGACCGCATAGCGCTCGCACATGCAAATACAAGCAAAACTAATGAAACAATTTAACAAACATAAACAGCATATATCAAGCTGGTCGCCGTCGCCTTTACGTACACTGCAATTTAATCTAATCCCTCCATTTATACAGCAGTAATTAACTAATAACCAACCTTTGACATAAAAATAAGCTCAGAATTGAATAATTACACGTAGTTATGACTGTTAACTACATTTAATTCATTAATGGTCAAAACATAACGTACGTAGCCTGCTAAAGATTGAGAATCATGGAGGATGGTCACCAAATCTGATCAACCACGTACGTACTCGATCTTTAGGAATTATATGAACCGGTTCAATTCTAATAATCCGGTTCAGTCGACGATTTATTTTTAAGTTTGCTAACCTGGTTGAAGTGATCGTACATAGTATGGAATATATGTGGAGCTTTATGTGGAGTTTTATGTTCTCAGTAGCTAGTAGCTCGGTTTATTTTATTTCCCTAAAGGACCGGTTTCCTGCTTTTGTTTTCTTGCCGGTTCAGCAACTAGGTTTTCCCCTTAGCTAGCTATTTATACTCTCCTAATCCCGATGTAGCCGTCACCTGAAATACTACATTGAAAGAAGTAATATTTGTTTGTCTGTCATTACTGTTTTCTGTGAGTTTGCTTGCTGATTTAGCTCAAGTTTTAGCTAAATCTTCACATGGTATCAGAGCCCAAGGCTACAATCCCTTAAATCAGTGAACCGATCTTTCTCTTCACACCATGGATGACGACAGAGACTCCATTCTTGACGGAGCTGGAGCTGATGATGACTGGGAGCCAGAGCTGCGCCATTTCGCTGAGGAGGATGATGATTATGGAGGTCGAGAGTTCCGTAGAGGAAGACGAGGTCGAAGAGGGGGAAGAGTGAGAGAAAGCTCACGGGGAACCAGCTCCAGAGGTGGAAACCACAGAGGCGGGAACTCAAACTATCACCCGCTTTTCCTCTCCAATTCGGACAACCCAGGTATGACTCTCGTAGCCGTGCCTTTTGATGGTTCGAATTTTCAGTGCTGGAGTAGAAGTGTTAAGCTTGCTTTAGGGTCGAAGATGAAGCTTGGGTTTATCAATGGAAAAACGCCCAGGCCTGACAATGATTCAGAAGACTATGATAGGTGGGAGAGGTGTGATAATATGGTGATGAGTTGGATTTTGAACTCAATGACGAAAGATTTGGCACAAAACTTTATATATGTGAACACAGCTGAGCAACTTTGGACTGAGTTGAAGGAACAGTTTGCTGAATGGAATGCTCCCCTTATCTATCAACTACAAAGGGAAATTTGCAACATAAAGCAGGAGAACTCAACTGTGGGAGTGTATTATGGTAGGCTTAAAAGAGCTTGGGAGGAATTACAGGCTGTAGAAGGGGTCCCGATCTGTACTTGTGGGGCGATCAATCATTGCTCTTGTATATTGATGAAAAGAATAGTGGATAGGGATGCTACCACTAGGTTGATGCAATTTCTTATGGGCTTGAACGATGCTTATGACGTGGTGAGAAGCACGATTCTGTCTACAGATCCGTTGCCTAATCTGAATCACGCATTTAACATGGTTGTTAGGATTGAGAGGCAAAAAGGAATTACAGGAGGGAGTGTGCAGTCTCATGATGCACTTGCAGTTAACAGAGCTGGAAGACAGAACAGAGGCTTTATGAGTCAGGCAAGGGCTGGACAGAATATGCAGAATACAGGTTCTGGTGGATATGGAAGCAGCAGTAGAGAACAGGAAACAAGCGGTGGACGAGGCTATGACAGCTATGGGAAATCAGGCTCAGACAGAGATTATAAGAAGGCTAAATTTGATAGAAAGTGTGACTTTTGTAATGAGGTAGGACACGTCAAGGAGACGTGCTTCAAGCTGGTGGGCTATCCCGAGTGGTGGAAAGGGCCTAGGAATCAAGGGGGATCCGGATCAGGAAGAGTCATGGCTAATGTGCAGGATGTAGGAGGGTTTGGAACACCTCTCGATCATGAGGAAGGAGAGAGTTCAGGATCTAAGCCGGAGCCTTCACTCGTCAATGCAGTGCTGCAGGAAGTTCTTAAAGCTATGAAAGGGAAAGGAGTGATGGATGATCCAGGAAGCTATGGAAATAACACAAACTTTGCAGGTAATCTTGCTTTATTATCTGTTGAAAAGAATTGTGGTATGAATGAACACATATGGATCATTGACTCGGGGGCCACAGATCATGTCACTTATGATAAGGAGATTCTAAGTGACATGAAGGCCCTTGAGAAGCCGATCAAAATTGGGATGCCTGATGGCACAACTCAGTTGGTGAAATATGCCGGAAGTGTGGTGCTATCTCATGATTTGAGATTAGAAAATGTTCTCTACATGCCACTTTTCAAGCACAATTTAATTTCTGTTTCAAAACTCATGACTGATGCATCTCGTATATTCATGTTTGATGCACATGGATGTGCATTACAGGACCCTACAACTAGAAGATTGATAGCAGAAGGGAAAAGAGCAGGAGGGCTTTACAAGTTACATTCGAAGGGGCTAAAGAGTGGATTTGAAGATCAGAGACAGACTTCTTTTGATATTTTGAATTTGAACAGTGAAACTGAGTATTTGCCTGATGTTTTGAGTTTGGTCTGTAATAAAGAGGAAACTCTAAACCTTTTACATGCGCGTTTAGGGCATGTCTCTTTGTCTAAGATGAAGCATATGAAACCTTTGCAGCGTTTTGTTTCAGACTTGATGAGTTTTGAATGTGATGTCTGTGTTTGTGCAAAGCATCATAAGTTACCATTTGTCAGAAGTGATTCTATTGCTCTTAGAAATTTTGAATTGATTCATTTAGATGTCTGGGGGCCTTACAGATCGCCTACCTACAGCGGTGCAAAGTACTTTTTGACCATTGTTGATGATCACTCCAGGGCTACATGGACTTATTTGATGAACAATAAAGAGTAGGTTTATGGCCTTGTGAAGCAATTTCTATGTTTAGTACAAAATCAGTTTGGTTTACAGGTGCAGAAAGTAAGATCAGACAACGGTACAAAGTTCACATCTAATATTATGAGACAGCTCTTTGAAGAAAAGGGGATAATACACCAGAAATCAGCACCTGGCAATCCTCAACAAAACGCTAGAGTTGAGAGAAAGCATAGAAGCTTAATTGAGATAGCTAGAGCCTTACGGATACATGCAGGGCTTCCACAATTTTTTTGGGGGGATTGCATCTTAGCTGCAACATATTTGATTAATTTGTTGCCCAATACAGTATTAAATTGGGACATTCCATTTTACAGACTTTATGGAAAGTACCCGGAATATGATTCATTAAGGGTGATCGGATGCTTGTGCTTCGTATTGACACCCAAACACCAAAGAGCTAAGTTGGATCCTACATCAAAAAGATGCATTTTCTTAGGGTATCCAGCTGGGCAAAAGGCCTACAAGGTCTATGACTTGGAGGAGAAGAAAATACTGGTGTCGAGAGACGTTATTTTCAGAGAGACGATGTTCCCATTCAAACACCAGGACAACACTTCTACCTCGCCCACACCATCTCTTCCCATGGTCACTTATGGACTCGATGATGCAGTTACTTCACCATCATCTAGGGCCAGTAGTGACAATAATGAGCCAGTGAATCCATCGCCACCACCTCTACGACAGGAGCAGGGTTGTGCTCCCACTGGCTCACCTCCCATAACATGTTCTCCACCTCCCTCCACCTCACAGAATGCCGATCTTATGCCAGAACAGAATGCAGAACCGGAGCAGCCACTGAGAAGATCAACAAGAGTCAGCAAGCCACCAGTCAGACTAGAGGATTATGTATGTGAGAAATTGCAGAGGCGCGCAGATATTCAAACGATCCAACATCAGGATAATGACTCTTTCTCTCAAGCCTTTCATGTTATTAATTTGAATGATTTGAGTGGATATTCTGAAGAATATGTGCATTCACTTTTTAATGTCTTTTCTACATCAGAGCCCTCAAGTTATGAACAAGCAAGGCTTGATGAGAATTGGGTTGCAGCGATGAACCAAGAGCTTGCAGCCCTTGAGGCAAATCAAACATGGGAGTTGACATCTCTGCCACCAGGGAAAAAGGCAATTGGATCACGATGGGTGTACAAGGTAAAATTTCATCCCAATGGAGAGGTGGAAAGGTTAAAGGCAAGGCTTGTGGCGAAAGGGTATAACCAAGTCAAATACAAGGACTACAAACATACCTTTTCGCCGGTTGCTAAGTTCACTACAGTGAGAGTCCTTCTTGCCCTGGCTGCTGCAAAGTGTTGGAATCTTCATCAACTTGACATAAATAATGCGTTTTTACATGGCTTTTTGGATGAAGAAGTGTACATGTTGCCACCTCCCGGGTACAAATTAGCCAAGCCAGGTCAGGTCTGTAGGCTCAAGAGGTCACTATATGGGCTGAAGCAGGCTAGCAGACAATGGAATTTGGAGCTTACTAGACATTTGGTCAAGCTAGGTTTCACACAATCAAAGCAAGACTATTCTTTATTTGTGAAGCATAGTCATGGCTTAATTACAGTGGCTTTGGTCTACGTAGATGATATGATCCTTACCGGGGATAACGAGCATGATATTGAAGCTACTAAGAGATCCCTGGATGAAGCCTTTACGATCAAGAATCTGGGGTTTGCTAGATATTTTCTGGGGCTTGAAATTGCTAGATCGTCTCAAGGCATCCAACTGAACCAGAGAAAATACGTCCTTGACCTGCTTGCTGATGTTAATCTCCTCGACTGTAAAGCGGCTCCATTCCCAATGCAGAAAAACTTGCGTTTACAGCCAGATGTGGGAGAGCCCTTATCTGATCCGGAATCTTACAGGAGGTTGATTGGAAGGCTGCTTTACCTGACTCTATCACGGCCAGATATATCCTATAGTGTACAGCAGCTATCTCAGTTCATGAGCACGCCCAGGCGACCACATTTTCAGGCTGCGATGTACTTGTTGAGATACCTTAAAGGGACCATTAATTGCTCTCTATTTTATCCAAGGGATACTGAGCTGAACATCCGAGCATACAGTGATGCAGATTGGGCAGGATGTGCATATTCATGTCGTTCACTCACAGGATATTGTGTGTTCCTAGGGAAATCAATTATCTCATGGAAGACCAAGAAGCAAAAGATTGTCTCTAAGTCTTCCACTGAGAGTGAGTACAGGAGCATGTCCCAAGCTGCAGCCGAATTGGTTTGGATTGAAGGTTTGCTTCAAGATTTTGGGATCAAGATAAATCTGCCTATTCCTCTCCATTGCGACAACATTGCAGCTCAACACTTGGCAGAAAATCCTGTGTTTCATGAACGAACCAAACACTTGCGCATTGATTGTCACTTTGTCAGGGATATGGTGCAAGAAGGCTTCATCTCTACGGTTCATGTCAGCACTCACCTTCAGCTAGCAGATATTCTCACGAAACCTCTTGGTTCTCAACAACATTTCTTCTTGGCTCGCAAGCTTGGACTGATGTTACCATGTCCAGCTTGAAGGGGGAGTATGGAATATATGTGGAGCTTTATGTGGAGTTTTATGTTCTCAGTAGCTAGTAGCTCGGTTTATTTTATTTCCCTAAAGGACCGGTTTCCTGCTTTTGTTTTCTTGCCGGTTCAGCAACTAGGTTTTCCCCTTAGCTAGCTATTTATACTCTCCTAATCCCGATGTAGCCGTCACCTGAAATACTACATTGAAAGAAGTAATATTTGTTTGTCTGTCATTACTGTTTTCTGTGAGTTTGCTTGCTGATTTAGCTCAAGTTTTAGCTAAATCTTCACATACAAGTTTTATTTAACCGGTTCTGCCTAAGGTTCGTTCGGAATGTGTTTTTTTAATTTAGCTAGAGCATCTTTTTAGCGTTTCATCTAAAAATCTACACTTTGGGCATGGATAGAGTTTTGAAACGCTAACTAAAATGCTACGAAAAAGCTCAAACTAACTGAAACGTTAGGTATGTCAAACGGAACCTAAAATCCAACGTGAATACGTGGAGCAAGTGATCACAATTAGTAAGTATAAGAGCATCCACAATGGAGACTATGAAGATTTCTTTCCCATAAATAAATAAAAGAAAATAAAAATTATCAGCTTTTGTCAGGGTTGTGCAGAGAATTGTACAAAGGAGATTTCTACTGCAAGAGGGAAGTGGAGAGAATAAGAAATTTTTCCCTGAAAAAAAATCTGACAATCCCTCATCTATTTTCTTTTTCTTTTTTGTTAATTGTTAAGAAATGTGGAGACCATTTCTCCATTGTGGATGCTCTAATAGGGTCAAACTAGGATGCATGCATGGTACGTAATTGGTAAGTGAGCTGCTAATGATTAATCACTTAGGTTGCAAGATAATTAAATTGAAGTTGATACACTTCTTGACCTGTAAGATTGATCGATGAGCTGGGCATGCTTTTCTTCCTTTAGAAACCATCAGAGCCCTAATGTCAGATCGATAGCTATATGGAAGAATAAGTTTCGTATATATACTTTTTTAGTTGAAAAGTTGCGTATATAGAACTTGAAGATAAAAACAGCCAATTAATTTGAAGTCTTCAAATTACCACACCAAATCATACATGCCGTGGTCATAATTATTGACGGACGCATAAACTTTATAAGAATAGGGGCAATACTTATAAGAAAATTTGTTGTGAGTCGATAATAATGATAGTCTTTGATTATGATCACGTCAAAGAAGTATATTTGTCCACTTACATTTAGACTGCCTAGGCAACTGTATATGGTCCCAGGTGTAGAGGGGCCGCCTAACACCTCTATACAGTTGCTTAGGCAGTCTAAATGTAAGCGGAAAGAAGTAGCCTAGTGCCTAAGCGGAACTTAGACAAGATTTTTAGAACAATGATAATTGATACCTAATGCCCGTACATTGATTAAGACGTTGGTAAAAAAAACTTAAGAAATATAGTGTAAAAATTTAACGGAATGGATGAGATTTGAAGACTAGATCTCATTAGAACTAAATTTAAATTAAAGCAACTAGATTATTTAACTGTTATATCACTAATTTAGAATTTTTTAATTATACATCTATATTGTCTATAGTATAAAGCGGAGACAAAGTCTTCACAGAAAATTACGCCACGTGTCATATCATTAATAAAATAATCAACCGGGTCCTTGCGTAATTAAAAAAACACTAATCACAATAGAAAGATAAATATATGTGATTTGATAAAAATAATCAGCTGGGCCCTCCTCTATATAAATTAGGTAGTTAGAATCTCATATAATCTTATCCCCTAAAAATTGCCGAAAATTATGAATTATCTCTTACCAAGAATTAGTTGTAATCTTCATATAAATATTATTATTTAATAAAACGTGATATTTATCGTAAAGTAATTTTTGAACAAATCCAACTTATTTATATTATGAGTTGATTTACTATTGGTAAAAAAACACTAATCATAATACGAAGATACATATATATGATCCTATATTTTTAACGTGATCATTGGCGTTACATATCTAATTAAATTGGGTTTATAACCGCATTATCTGTACATGGTAAGGGGGTTAAACTAGTTTTACAAAAAACTTATGCTATTTTATCAAGTGATTGATGTACAGGGCGTGCGATCAAGTGAGAACGGCCCATACGGTGTAAAATGAGAACACCTTATGGCCGTTGGATCTGTGCAAATCAACGGACTGATTTTAACACGCAGCTCCCCCTGCTTCTAACTGGGAAGGGCATTTTTGTCTTTTTGCGCTGTTATACTGTTCATCTATCTTCATTCTTCTCTACGCTCACACAGAGCGTTTGTTTTGGTGAATTGTTCATTGATCTCTTCGACTCTCTTCTCCAACACAATTGGATTGTTTTTCAACTGTATTTTCGTCCTTTGACTCTTGTTCAATTGTTTCTATGGATATAGGTAACGATTTGGGATTTTTGAAAGTGAGAATTTATGCTTTGCTAGTTTTAGGGTTTCCTTGAGCAAGATAACTGAGAACTTGTGAATTTGACATAAGATTTGGGTGTATGATTGGTGTTTACATGATTTGATTGCATTAGAAAGTGATTTTGAAGTTTTCGACTGACCATAGAAGTTGATTATGTACGTTTGCCCGATTGCCTACCATGTGTTCGACAAAATGCCTCAACCAACGTGCTTAAATTTACATGAACCGTTCAATGGATTTCAATGAACCTTTACTTGAGAGTTTATGAACCATACCGATACTCTTTGTGAACCAGGATCAACTAATCGGTTCTCTTTGAGGATGGCATACTTTGTGTTCGCTTAAATGTTTGATTGCAACTACCTTGTATTCAAATCAGTAAACTGACGGGACAAGTTGATTTTCCATAGGTTTTATATTTGTGTTCTATTGAGTCATTTATGTCTTATGTCAATACAAATGACATGAACTGCATTGGTGGAGCCCCATTGGATGATGATGAGCACGATAACGATGCTTGTCTAAGACTCATGAACCGAAAAATTAAATAGAGAGGTTGAAAGTGTATGCTTGTCTGGTTGCCCACCATGTGTTCGACAAAATGCCTCAGCACATGTGTCTTAATTTACATGAACCGTTTCATGGTTTTAATGAACCTTTCCTTGAAAATTTATGAACCATAATGACATTCTTTGTGAGACAAAAGAAGAATTGTATTTGCACATTTGTAGTACTCATTATGTGTTTCAAGTCACTTTACACATAGCTTAACATTTTTTTGTTAATTGCTCATCAAGCTCTGGTCATTCTAATATGTCTCATTCAAATGGTGATGCTAGTATTGATGGAGTTTAGTTGTAGGATTTTCATAATAAAACTAGTACCATTGGTGGAGCCCCATTAGATGATGATGAGCACGATAACGATGCCTACATTCTTCACTTATCACAAGATTGTTCTTATTTCATTACTACTTGTACGGTTGAATATAAACTTCAAACAATGTTTTGTTATGTGTGTTTGAGGATTCGATTATCTTCTATGCACTTTAACATTAAATGAACTGTATATTTACACGACATGAACCTACAAGTGGAACACAATGAACCAAATTCTTTTATTTTACACAATTTACGCATTTCATATATGAACCGAGTGATTCAAATTCATGAACCATTACGCCGAATTCAATGAACCAAATAGTTAAACTTCATGAACTTAAAAACAATGAACCTACAAGTGGAACACAATGAACCTATAAGTGGAGTACAATGAACCTTTTTGGTGAAAATCAATTTATTTACAAGTTTGCCACCGTTTTTTCCGTTTTCCTTATATCCTCCTTTAATCTCTACCGTCAGATCCGAAGGATCTAACGGTAGAGATTGTTTTTCATTTTACACTATAAGGGTTATTCTTACCTGAACCAAACTCTTGATGTACAGTCTCAAGGTATATAATACGTACCGGTGTGGATAAGGCCCGTAAGGGTATTCAGGTTAGTATATCTTAAAACTAACTTTTTTTTGGGTTGGTGCCCTGAAACTCTCTTATTTAGGTTTTAAAGGGGCCCATCAGAAGAAGATCATGGACCTCTTTTTTTTTTTTTTTTTGAGCCCGATCATGGACCTCTTGGTATCAAAGCCACCGTCCAATCCGTATATAATCAAGCTGATCAACTGATCCTCAATACCAATGTGTAAGAATTGTAAGCCTCCGAATCACAGCCACCAATGAACCACCAAAAAGGAATACAAAGATGCTCCAAAACGAACCCTTAGTCTATGCACAAAGATCCTCTAATGAAAGCGCCCATTTCATAATCGTAAACGTAGAGATGGACAATAAATGAAGTGCAGTGATACTTTTCTTTTATTACGAGAATGCAAAATTTTAATTTTGGAGCAGTTTTCTTTGTACCCCACCAGCTTATCAGGTGGATCATAGAGATTCACTACAAATCAACTTGATCTTAAGAATGAGTAGAAAAAGCTAAATTTAGTTACAGGAAAGAAAAGCTATATACATAGAAGGCAGCCAGCAAGGGCCATGAATAGAGATGAGCTCACATCTCAGATAGAAGGTTGCTGATCTTCCTAAGCTCCTTGATTGCAGACACGGCCCTCACTTGTCCCTTCTCTACAAGGGCGCTCTTTGACAAATTGTCGAGGGAGCCTGCTTGACGTAAATCTTGCTGGAACACCGACTCAATTACCTGATACAGCGTTCTCAGACTGTTTAGTAAGTTCTGGGTATCAATTAACTCTGAGAAAGAAATCTATTGCCTTATAAATTTATTGCCTATCCTTTAAGAGTGATGTGGCTATTTGCGGCATTTAAGATTTATACGAGAAGTAAATGCAGACATATACTTAGAAGATAGGTCATGAAATAATGAGCCACATTGCATCCATCAAATTATTTATTTATGAAACACCGGTATACATTTACTAGTCAAGCATATAACAAATAATATACCTGAATGTTTTCCAGCATGGATTGTCCAAGGTTCCTCAGAGTGCACATCAGGTTCTGGTCAGGAACATCCCTCTTCACATTGAAACTGTTAGAGCTTTGTTCTTCAGCTGGTGTTGGTTGTCCTACCACAGTGCTCTTTTGACTTTCCTCATTTGTTGATTTTATAACTTGAGTATTACCTTTATCAGAAGGCCCCTCACCAGATGCATGACGGCCAAACTTCCACAACCACTGAAACTTACCAGAAAGTGACTTTTTGTCCTTTGAAGAAGACGTTGCTGCTAAATCTGGGGAATCAGACATAGCAGACACATTGGCATCTGATGGATCAGAAATTGGAGATTTCTCTTCACATATATCGGGTTTGTTTTCAGGAGAAGTAGGCCGGTCTTCAGAAACAGAATGGAATGTGCTAATATGATTGGATTCTTCATTCATTTCATGAGATACGCATGAAGCAACACTACTTTTCTCTGAGTCATTCTCGAGGGAATTTGATCCCCTTGAAGGACTTTCTGGGTCTGAAAAGACAGTACAGTTCTCTTCAGTGACAGTGCTCTGCCCAGAAAGTGTCTTCTCAATGCCACCCAGCTTTCCATGGCCATCATGCACTCTCACAATAGATTCATCATGGAAAGGACTTTCCTGGTGTGATGACTCATTATCTGCAATAGATTCATCGTGAAAAGGATCATTCTGATTAATGGAATCATTATCTTCTATGTCATCAAATTCTTCCCCTAGTGCCCGTGATAAATCTTGAAGGAGATTTCTTCTAACTGATCTGCGCTCCTTCCTGGCATTTCTATTCGAGGGAGAAAAGGAAGGCTCAGAGCCCGACCAGGATAACCTCATTTTTATCTTCTCTGTCCAACCCCTTGTGGGTATTGAGGGTTGTTCCACTGCAATCTTTCCCTTCTTAAGTTCTTCTTCTTTTTGCAAATCTCTCCACTTCTCCTCCCAATAACTCTCAGGCACAGAAACCAAAGGATTATTTGCAGATGCAGAATCAAAAGGAAGGCTATGTGATCTTGAAACTGATGACTTTTTCTGGTCATAAAATCCAGGAGCTGCATAAGATGATGTCACATTAATATCCAATGCAAGATCCAACATAGATTTTGCCTTCTCTATCAATTTGTCCAACTTTACGCTCCCTGCAAAATTGAGCAACCTCTGTAGGCACGAAGTTGCAATTTCTGTGGCAAGTAGTGAGCTTCTTAGATTAAGTATCATGGAAACGGCCATAGCCGAGATAAATGCTCCTCTTCGAGAGTTCAGGACCCTTACAGAAGACCCTGGCTCGACTTCATTAACTGCACCCAACTTGGCATTGTCAAACGAAAATATCTCGTCCCAAATTATCAAGAGATTTTCTAGAGAAAATTCACGGCCAAAAAGAACTCTTAACCAACGGAGGGCGAAGTACTGAGGTTCCACTCCTAACTCAACAAGGTGACTATATAGTGAGGAATCAACAACAGAAAGCAATTGGTATAATGTTGATGAAGCTTCAATTACTGGAGCAACACCATTTTGGGATTCATCTCCAGTTGAGGGAGAAAAAAATTCTGCCATTGCCACTGCCCCACCCACTCCACTCATTAAAGCATCGAACATACAGTACACATCATGCTCCATAAATTTTTCAGATAACACGACACCCAGCTCACCTTCAGCCCCATAAGCATCACTCAACAAAACAATGGTTTGAATCTCAGGATCAAGTTCATCAAGACTGCCCACTTTTTTGGTCTTCTCTTGGAAGCCAGAATCGTCTTCTACAAAATCTGGGGTTCTTTTGAGATCAAAATTATACATCAGGTCATTTTCCTGAAATAAAGCATCGTCAAATTTGTCTGTGAAGTGGTCCACATAAAGTTTACGAGCATCGGAAAGGTACTGCAAATCACCGTGAAGCACGTATAATAAAGGAGACACAAGTTCATGCATTCCTACAACAAGAATTGAATTGAAAGCGATGAGTATAGGTACAGGGATGTAGTCAAACATACTTGTAAGTAAATTTACAGTAGCTAATATATATAATATATATATATATATATATGCACAGAGAACGCATTCAAGTCATGCATCCATGCACTATATCCGTAACTCCGTAAAGATATTTCACTTTGCATTTGTATGTATATTGTTGTTATCTGAGCATGTTTATTTCCCCACATATTCATGGTATCTGAATAGATAGCACGAGAACATCTGCATTAACAACTCGCTTTATAAAATATAATTCAATTTATGATGCTCTTCTTGCAGCATAAAAAGGTGAGAACAAATTCATCATTAATTATAACATCTTTCTGGCAAAAGAAAAGCATATTCAGCACCAGCAACCTTAATAAAGGGATCTTAAGTCAATCAATGCAAGGACAATAAATAAAATCAAGATCTGCCTAGAAGTTGGCATGAGATTGTAAACAGGATATATAAACAGATGATTAACATGCACATAACAAACAAGGCAGACCATATACACCATGCAATATTTCTACTGAACTTTTCTTTCCATACATAACCAATATAAAAATAAAAGCTCTTCAAATTAGTACTCTAGCACAAATAAAACAAGCAGATTTTTCAAAGACGCATTCTACCTTGTCTGTAGCCATATTCTGGATGTCTGAGGCACCATAGTAACAAGATTCGTCTCAACATGCTCTGGCATACAGATGTTTGGAAGTAGCTACCGTGTTCAGGATATAAACGCGACAAGTCTTGGTCCAACATTTTTTCTAGTTCAGCATTTCGAAAGAAGCGGCCCCACATGCTGTCTGCATTGATCAGTCATAAGGTATAAGGATACGTCTCAAACAAGCAGGATAGAGATCAATTCATTATCACACAATTCAATGGCTATTATTACATAATCACCCAAGTCAATGATTATTATTGCATAATCACACAATTTAATGAGAGAGAGAGAAAGATTCACTCAATTTAAGGCCATAGCTGAAAAATTAAAAAAGGAATTCCAAAGTAGTACAATGCACTAATCTTCCTATCCTCCATAAACATTGGCCTGTCAATCAAGTTCCTTATTTTGCATGTTTTCATTGACATTTTCAATGCCACAAATTAGTGAGCATGTTATTATTATGTGATTATCATAAATAAACAACCATACTACACAATCAGTCAAGCAAATATACCATAACATAGATACCCATTAAATAAGAGGGCAATCTAAGCAGAAGATTATCACTAACTCATTTTCAATTTGCTCCAGCTATTTTTCCAAGGGAAAAAAATGGATACTTGGACTTTTGGAGTATTTGGAAGAGCCAAAATGTGAAGCTTGAGAAAAGGTAGGGAACCAAGAGACTCCAATGGATATAAACACAATGATGTTTTCAGCTGTTAGGCTCAGTGATGAGATTACAGAAAGAAAAACAAAATTCAAAGTACAGAGCCGTCCAACGGGTTATACAATTAATGATATGAGCATCAAATCGCACTAGAGTTTCAAAATCTAGAGATCAAAGTAGTCAAAACTTGATACCAAGAGCAAGTTGTATTATTATGCTCCTCCTTTCCTAAATAATTCACCAGCATCAACAATCATACCTGGATTTTCAGAGAGGGGATTGTCCATGACACGATCAGCAGAAGTGCTTCCATCTTTACGAAGATGCGGATCTATCAGAAATCGTCTCCGCAAAATAGCATACCTAGCAACCAATATCAATTGTTTTAATACAAGTACCAGTACTTCTGTAATGAACTCAAACAACAATCTAAGCATAGATTCTAGAGCCAACCGTCCTCCAAACACCATAGACGGCTATTCAGCACTCAGAAGTGGAATATTTCATGGCAGATTACAAGAGATGCGAGTAAATTTACATACTAGTTTAAGAATCAAACATTCAAGAAGAATGCTAAAGCTGTCTCGAGGTTTAAGAATCACAATTCAAATCCTTACCTCCGGCGATAATCAGCCGTGAAACGGCGGAGATCGTCGATCGAAGAAGACCGGAAGTTACAGAGATTGATTCGCCATCTAACTCCCCTAAGATGCGGAAGCCTGGTCGCCAAGGAGTCAGACACCGACAAATTCGCTTCCGGCGGCGGATCAACCGCGGCGGCCGGTGACATTCTCAATTCAAAATCAATCTCCTCAATTGGCAGCGCAGGAATTCAATTGGATGAGATACAATCTCAACAGATAAGAGGATCTCGGGGATACGCAGAAAACAGAAGCACGAAAGTTATGGAAGAGAGGATCCAATAATTGTTACGTGAGCGGAGAGAAAAGGGAAAGGGGTCCCACAGCCACGAAATTCAGGGAGCTAGAGATCTGCAGCCGTATCTGTTAGCTGTGATTGGGGGGGATTTTTCGCCCTCCCTCTCCGCCTCCATTGTTTTAAATCCGCGCTCCGAGCGGAGGAGGAAGAGGAGATGGATTTTGCTTTGACTCAGTTGGACGGTAAGATAGAGGGAGACGTAAATCTTATTTTCTCCTGGCCAACTCTGTTTTTCTATTTCCTTTTCTTTTTCTTTTTTACTGTGATTTTTCCCTTGAATGCTATTGCTAACCCTTCAAGATTTCTCATGCTTCAATTCTTGATTATTATGTTTGTTCATCGTTATCATGTTGCTAACTGCTAACTCATCTAATATGATATCTAATTTTAAATTATCAAGTATCTTCTCGATTAAACCTGTCAATATTAATTTAATCTTAAAAACCTAACCTGATTTATCTCGAAAAGTTTAAGTTAAAAGGGTAGATAGTTAAAAGGGAAAGAAATTGAACTCGATTAACCTAGGTTAAATTGAACTCCTTACATAATTTCATATTTAAAGAATGTATGAAGTTTATCTTAAGAGTGTAATACATTTTATTATTAAAAGACATAAAAATCGATTATCATTATATATTATTATATAGTTCTTATATATTATTTTAAAAATGATAAAAAATTTAATGTTGTTTTAATGTTTTGTATCTAGATACTTTGATTTTACATTTTTACCCTTCCCATAAAAAAAACTTATAATAACTAACCATCCCATAAAAATCCACAATGATCAATCCAATTAACCCATGACCTCTAAAGTTTTGAACCCGACTCAATTCAAACTCAAAATATCTATATTACATGACCCAACCCAATCCGATTGAGAGGTCTTCTTCTCCATTCTCATTTTTAAGAGGTTGTTGTGAATATGTCTTAGTAAAAATAAAAATAAAAGGCATAAATTTTTCTTTGTTCTAGACTAAGGCTAATGCTTATTTGTCTATCGTGATGTTGTACTCATCCAATTCCTTGTTTTCCAAATTTTTTTCCACCTTAGTATGACTTCCTTTGTTATTCTTTTTCATACAAATTTATCCAATTATAAGCATTCTGCAATATTATTCTATCCCATTTGTTTAGTATATCGAATCACTTTACTTATTAAAAAAAAAGATAGATAATTATTGGAGCCGTCAAACGTATGAACATCACATATTGTTATATATGGAGGTGGTGGCTAAGTTGAACAATTATTTTTAGCCACAAATTATCTTTTTGCATGGCATTTGGCTAATGTGGTTAGGTAAGTGATTATCATATATACTACATAAATAAAATTGTAAAAAATTATACCATGTTTCGTTTACCTATTTAATTAGTCGTGTGATGTGTGTTAGTAGTATGTTAGTATTTGAAAAACATTTGACAACACGCCACTAGCGGTAATATATGAGTAATACAAATCTAAAAGATGCCATTATAGATCCTCTGGCATTAGAACAAGTGCATGCAACAAGGGTGGGGGCCTCTACAAATTGATAATCATAGTGTGCCACCCAAATCTTGTCCCTTTTTGTATTGCTCTACCATATCATTTTAGCTTAGCTGGAGTTGTTTGGTACGATGGCGTCCATCAGTGTTGTTTGGTGCTAATCAATTTATGCACAATTACCTTCTCAATCATTTTGGGATCAACCACGCATAAGACACCCCTCCAATTATCTTCTTCTTTTTCTCTTTTTGTTAGTTTGTTTATTCTCTGGCGGTGCCCGTCAACGTCACGTTATTACATTCTTTATTTTCATGAAAGGAGAAAGGAAAATGTGATATAGGAGTATTATTTAAAACTATTCTTAATTTGATGAAAGATAAAGACGTAGTTTTGAATGAATAATTAATATGATACTAACAATTGAAAGGTCTTATTCGAAGAGATGTCTTCTTGTTAGAAAACTGCAGTAAACGCCCCAAAACAAATGACAAATCCGGACATCCAAGAAGAAATTCTGAAGGCCACAAAGGACCATAGCAGATTACAACGTATATACAGTGAGTGAATTGGTATGAAAGACCAGTTGAAATGCATGAAAAACAACTTTCAGTCATGTGTTACAAACAGAGTAAGGGGCTGAAGGGTTTGTTGGTCCATTGGAAGAGACAAGTATAGAATAGTTGGTAGCAAAGCAGCGACATCCACCCACCCTTGAGCCTTGTGAACGGTAATCACCACCCGTACTTGGCTTGAGTTTCGGCTTTCGTGAGCATGCCTTTGGCTCTTCGTTCTGACAACTCCATCTCCTTCTGCCTCATGTCGAAGTACAGAGAACCGATTTGGTGCTTCCTTTTGTGGAGCTTCGTGGGCTTGTTACCCCCGCCGGATGGTGCAGGCTGCAAAAGGACGATCCAAAAAAGGGTGAGTGCATGAGCTATATCCGGAACAAACCTAATCAAGACTATAATAACAACACACCACCGAACTATGAGATTTTGCTGAAGCAAATTTAGAGCATCATCCACATAAATGACTTAGGCTAGCCCCACAGAAGACATATACCCTATGTTTGCCTTGTAATTGTAACATCTACGTTTTACCCACTCCAATAACAATAACAAGCTAAAATTAAACATGAAGCGCAAGGTGGCACAAACTGTAAATAACAACCCATGTGAAAATTCTATCTTAAGTCATAAAAGCATCAGATGATAATGGATTTTGAGGGCCAGACGTATTGATTTGGTCCCCCGGGAAACTTCCCCCTAGCTCCAAAAGAAGCCAAATTTGCAAGCAGCCCTATTCTGGGCCACCAAAAGTGCATTCCTGGGCTAAGCCAAATAGCCAGCCAGGCTAGCAAGGCCATTTTAAGATAGGCTATATCAACTTACAAGAAGTCCAGTCATCTCCTGAGGGTTGTAAAACATGGTTTCCTATCCACAAAATGGACAACTGTCCTTGTCATTGATTAGAGAACTGGACCCCAAACTTAATAACCGGCTACAATACCATTCGCCACCACTCAATAAAATGTCATCTTACAAGGGAATGTACACTAATAGAAGTATCCAGAATTTCAACGGCGGCGGTTTTAGCAATCTGACCAACACAGTTCAAAGCAGTCACTTTTCTTTTATGTGGACATAAGAATACAGAAAGATTCACACTAACATTATCATGAACATCCCATGCCAACTCATTCTCCAATGTGATGACGAAGGATTTCGCATGAGATAAGAACCTATTTCTTCCACTCTCATCTGCCACCCCTTGGGCCCTTCTGAACAGAGCCAGAACTTAAGAAACTAAAACCTGAAACATTCCTTTCACTACTTCAAAGTCAACCCATTCCTTCCCTAACACACAGCTCATAATGCAAACACTTCATTCAGCCGTGTTTTGAGGAAATGACTTTCAACTTTTTTTCCCAGAAAATGTTTACGAAAGTTTTGAAACAATAAAAAGAACTATGCACGAGACAGAAATGACAACTTGAGTTGAAAAAGACTCCTAATTCAGCTCCTTTTGCCCCGATTAAATATGTATGCTCAAATGCTACCTTGTAAAGCCGGGAAAAGCAGAGCATGATAAGCAACACTAGTTAGCACAAAACAATGCCAGGAAACAAAGACACAGCAAACAAGAAAGCAGTTGAGCATGATAAGCAACACTAGGTCATACA
This sequence comes from Polygonum aviculare, assembly GCA_934048045.1. Lineage (NCBI taxonomy): Eukaryota > Viridiplantae > Streptophyta > Magnoliopsida > Caryophyllales > Polygonaceae > Polygonum > Polygonum aviculare. The sequence continues at coordinate 20,137,030 of OW204031.1, forward strand.
AATCCTTAATGGGACTACACATAACTTTGCACATTTAGAACCATTCACGAATTAAGAAGCTGGTCTATACTAAGAACAACTTCAATACGCAACTTTACTAGAGTAAAGTTTAACCAAAAGGAAAATTCCCTCCCTAATTTTAAAAAAAGAAGGACAATATAGTAAATCCAAATAACAAAGTTAGTCAAAAATACATAATGCTGGTACAAACACATCAGCATTTAAAGTTGTAAAAGCACCCCCTTCTCAAAATAATATTGACAAAGATCCCACAGCCCAGGAATATCAATACCCCCACTCTACGCAAAATTGGGCTATTTCCATTTAATAGGTTTAAATCACATATGATTAACATCAGATAGCAACCAATCAAGTAACATACTAAGTCTAATCACTTTGGCACCAAATCATTTAATTGACCCAAATAATTCAGTTGCCCCCCACTTTTCATTTCAAAAAGCATAAACAAATGCATATGCTTTTGGAGAAATATAAATAACCACCATCTTATATCAAATTGGGCCAATTTGAAGTATAGATTAATAGGTGTACCCTAAGATCAACCATGCATCAATAACAGGGATTTTTATCCATATCAGCCTAGCTAACTAAAAGCACTAGGTTCACCAAAAGAAGGTGATCCCTACTTGCTCATGCTGTGCATACATCTGTCTTGCTCATTTGGAAATGCCCTGAAACACTCAGAAACGGTCTGGAAGTGGGTGGTGGGCATTTGAACTGGACCAGAAACTAGAAGGATATGGGACGGAAACTGGAGGGACCAGGTTGCATGTTGGTATGCGGCAGTATGCCCATAGCCTCATATGAACTAACCCTAAACCATTGACACCCTTATCTTTCTTGAGTGTGTATGAACCAAGAGATCTGCTAGTGGCAAAACAGCAGCAACCTTGCAAGGCCAAGGCAAAGGTTACCCTATGGTGTCAAGACAACACTGAAGGTTACGATCAGCAGGATATCTACTCTCTCCTACACCTCAGCTGTTCTTGCTCTCACTGTTCTCCGTGTCGTTAAAAGAAGCTTTTGGACGTGGTTGAAGCAGACATTTTATAAACCTATCTATTCTAACTAGCAGGTAAGGGTAGGGTTGAGACATACTTCTTGGATGGGAGGACTGAGGAAGGGATGTGAGGAACGAACGAGGGTGGAAATAGTTTTCAACCTAAAAAGCCTCACCTTTCTTTCACGTTTTCCTTCTTACCAACTTACAGTTGCATACTTTTCCCTTAAGTGAATTGCAAAAGCAAAACACAGTGAGGTATGCTTTTTAACAGTATACCATCTCAAGCCTCAAAAAAACAACAAATATATATATGGTATGAAAGTAACCACCTTAAAAATAACTTGCATACTATGTTTAAAGACCTTGGGAGGGATAATGAAGACGCTATGCAATTAACAATAGCAATCTACCAGAAAGGATCACAAAACATGTATCTATGTTCTGTAACCATCATTGACAATCCGAAGTTATACAAATGAATGTAGCCGAAGCTAAGCACCTGAATGGATGAATTAACTGACCCACCAAGTCAAATACTGAACCTAACCACCCACCCACCAGGACTCCCAGTAGATCCACACGAAAATACTCTAACTCCTAGAACAACAAAATTGACAGAAAAATCAACAATTGAAAGAAAGAAAGAAAAGGAGTCACAGCACAATATAAGCTTCAACAGATGCAATAATGCAATGGGAAGACACTCAGATATGGCATAACAAAACAAACATAAAAAGCATAATACAGCATTCCAAGTAAATTTAGCATACGTATTGAAAAAACATGATTGAGCTTGTGAAGTACCTGATATGCAGGCCCAAAAGCTATCCCAGTAAGCTTGACCTGATCCTGCCTTGGCCGGTTCTTCATCAACTCATCTTGACTCACCTCAACTATCTCTGTAGGTATATGGTTCCTTCCTCTCTTCCCAGAAACTCTACCCAGATTCTCAACTATTCCAGCTCCAGATGCCTCCGGAGTTACCCATGTGGATGGTGTATTTGCCCAACTGTTCTGATCATACTGTCCATCATTTCCATAACTTTCATAACTTGGATACCCACCATAATTTTCATAGCTTTCATATCCTACATAACCCTCACTGGGTTGCCCCCAATTCGTGGCATCGCCACCTGCAACAAACTGACCCTCAGCTGCCCCTAAAGATCCTGAAATTGAACCATCATTTGAACTATCTTGCACAATACTAGTGCCACCAGAACCAATACCCACTTCCTTTTCCGCCTCGTAAACGTCAGTACTTAAACTGGGAGCAGACGTTTCAACAATTGCGCGTCGACCCGAACCACCCGACCCGGACAAGGAACCCAATGTCGCTGAGTTCGAGGGCGCGGGCATGCTAGAAATGAAGGACTTAAAAGAGGGAGTAGGATTGATCACCTGGGGCTTCTTCTTATCTAAGTATTCATCATCGCCGTCCTCGTCATCGTCATCATCCTTGTTGTCCGACTTATATGAAGTCTGGATAATAGGAGGCCTGAATTGAACAACCCTTTTCTGGGTTGTGGAGCCCGATCCGGAGGAACTCCCCGAATTGGACTGGGATTTTGGGGTAGGAAGAGAAGAGAACAACGCGGAAGAAGGCAACCCTTTTGCCTCCTCTTGTTCGACGCTGCCTGTTTGTCGATGATTCTGGGAGGTGGTTATGGGTGATGAAGGTGTTTGGGGGGTAGATTGGGGGCCGGGATTTTGGGATTTCGGAGGGGGGAGAGAAGAGAATAGGGAGGAGGATTGGGGTTTCGGGAGAGAGGAGAAGAGAGAAGAAGAAGGGGTTTTCTTCGGTTGGGGATTGCTTTGCTTGGGCGGTTGTTGGGTCTCTTGTTGTTGCTCTTCTTCTTCGTCGGAGGAAGCGTAGTTCGCTAGCAACGAATCCATGGAGGCGGGCGAAAGGCAGATAACAATAGAAGGTGTGTCTCCGGTGCAAAGATTGTGCAAGCAATGGATGGCGAATCGGCGGTGGACAGCTTGATAGCAAAAGATCAAAGCTTTGTTCAGACTGATAATTATATTGTGCAAGAAGCCAGAGATAACTCAAAATCCCTGCATCCCTGAACTCGGAAATTTTAGGGTTCAACCAAAATCCTTGTATCCCCAATTTAATTCGAGGGAAATTGCCCTCGGTGCCCTGAGTTTTAAGTTTTTTTTTTGGTGTCCTAGTCCTACAATCTTTCATCGGAAGTATATACTGTACTAAAGAGTTGGTTAAAATAATAATATATAAATCTTACATGTATATAAAAAAGAAAAATATATATATCATTAGAATTCTGTTAGTACACAAAATATGTCGGTGTACAGGTCTCAATTCCTTCTTTAATGACCTTCTTCTCCAAGCCTCTTCATCTTCAATGACCTGCAAAACAATGGACAAAGGGGGCGGGGACCCCCCAATCCACCTCCGATGCCTAAGTCAGTAGAGTATTCGCAAGGGTAAACTGTAGAGAGAAAGGCGCAGGGTAGGGCGATCACAAGCGATGATCGGCCCCTCTAGAGTCAGGGCGAGCGATGATCAGCCCCTCTAGGGTAGTTTTCTGTACCTCCTTTCTACATGGCCAAGCCATGTATTTATAGTGGAGAGAGAGGGATAGGGTTTCTTCCTTGGAGCCCAATTAATAATTCTATCTTCTTAAATAGGATAGAATCTTCCAACTACTGGATAACTACCAGGATTTAATAGGCTAATAAAGATATTTACTAGATATGCTTACCTGGCTGGCGGAAATATTATCCTTAATTATGGCGGTAAATTTACCCACCTACAAATGCCCCACCTACGTCTTAGTTGCGCAACTAAGACGTAGGTACTCTAGGATTGACTTGGCGTGACTTATATGGATTAGGAGACGGGCACGTTTGCACGTTCATGAGCGAGTATCATGAGAACCCCCGTGAGCGAATATCACGGTCCCACCCCCCCATGAGCGAATATCATGGGGGCTCCGCGAACGAATATCACGCGAACATCCGTGAGCGATTATCACGGGAACAACCGCCGTGAGTGATTTTCACGGGAACTCTATGGGGGCCAGCCATAGTCCGTGAGCAAATATCACGGGGATCTCCATGGGAAACCGCAGTCCGCGAGCGAAGATCGCGGGAAACTCCAGTGAGCGAAGCTCACGGTCCATGAGCGAATATCATGGGGATCTCCGTGGGAAACCACGGTCCGCGAGCGAAGATCGCGGGAAACTCCAGTGAGCGAAGCTCACGGTCCATGAGCGAATATCATGGGGAACTCCGTGGGAAACCACGGTCCGCGAGCGAAGATTGCGGGAAACTCCGGTGAGCGAAGCTCACGGTCCATGAGCGAATATCATGGGGACCTCCGTGGGAAACCACGGTCCGTGAGCGAATATCACGGGAACATCCGCGAGCGAATATCGCGGGAATCCCCTACGTAGCTAGCATACGCAGGAGTCCGTTAGTGTGATGAACTAACGTTGCGTTTACCCTTAGGCGCGTCGTTTGTTGAGATTTCAAGAAAACAAAACGATGAATAAAACGAAAAGTTTCCCGGCCGGGGTTTTGTTTAAGAAAACGAAAGAGCACAAAAAAGCGAAGGTTTTCAAACAACTCAACGTCCACGCGAGGGCCTCATGAAGAGTGCGCAATAGTGATACCGCGATCGTGCCCGCATGGGCCGCGGTAACGATTTATCATCTTTGTCTCGCACTGCCCCTGCTGCAATTCCGTGCTCACGGATTGAGGGGTGCGGTCACGGCTCCGCGCACCGCGGTCGCCGCTTTGCCCCAGCGAGGGGGCCTTGCTCCTGACCACTCTAACGTCCGCGCAGACGTTCGTAGTCTACCAATATGAATTCAAGATTGGAAGCGCAGGTCAATGGTCTTACCAAATCTCGAAGCGGTGTCTTGATGATCTGCACAATGGTCAAGGACATTGATTGATCCTCCAACCCTTTGGCTCAATTTCTGGACTGCATTGTACGTGCCCAGTTTCGACTGACTTCGAGTAGGATTCTCGCTTCGACATCTGAAGACAATTTGTAGCTTATCTCCTCCTCTTTCCAGCGATATGTGGATCGTCCAAATCCGATAAGCGTAGCTCTCGAAAAGTGAGTCGAAAGCACGATCGGTGATTCTGTCAGTCGCTGACCCGCGGTCGCGGGTGATGGACCCGCGGTCGCGGTTTGACTCTCGAATAGAGGTTTTGTTCTCTGGAGCGAAACCGCGCCCGCGGCAGGGGCTACCGCGCCCGCGGTTCTGCCCCAGACTGCGATTCTCTCCCTCGTCGCCTTGCCCGCGCTCGCGGGTCTGCCACCGCGGTCGCGGTTATAGTGCAGTTCGCTCTTGGCGACGAGCGAAGGCTTGTGTGGTGGGATCGGCTCCGATCCCGAAACTCTCTTCCGAACTCGCGCTGAGTTCATTACGACGTGGCCCGCGCTCGCAGGGCCCCGGACCGCGCTCGCAGGTCCAGGTGTCCGTGCCCGAAACCCTCTTCCGAACTCGCGCCGAGTTCGTTACGACGTGGGCCCGCGCTCGCAGGGCCCTGGACCGCGCCCGCAGGTCCAATCGTCCCAATCGTTTAGGGTTTCGTCAACGGCTGCCCCCTGCTCGGCCGGGGTAACGGATCGGATCGACCGCTCGCCCGTCCCGGGCTCTAGCGATTGAATCCGCATGCCCATACGTATACCCCTGCGTTACATACGCGATTGTGATTAGAGTCGCCCCAAACCTAGGGTCTCCATTGGATCGATAATCAACAATGACTTTTGATTAGGGCAACCTCTTGGATCGACAATCCAAGGTCCGATGAGGAAATTCCAAAGACAAGCCCTCGTAAGCCTCGGGATCGGCTCCGATCCCGAAACCCTCGTCTGAAGTCGCAGGGAGTTCATCATGACACGGGTCCGCGCTCGCAGGACCTTGAACCGCGCCCGCAGGTTCACGTGTCAGATTATCTAGGGTTTTGTAAACGGATGCCCCCGGTGACCCTCCCGCGACCGCGGATGCCCGACCCGCGCCCGCGGGCAGTTCGGCGGATTCGGGCAAAACGCTCTGGGGATGAACCGCGCCCGCGGCCCCCGAGCCGCGCCCGCGGCTTGCGTAGAGGAATCGGGCAAAGGGTTCCGCGAGAAACCCGCGCCCGCGGTTCCCTGACCCGCGCCCGCGGGTCGTATCGTCCTCGCGATAGATCGCTCGGCGATCCTCGCGGTCGGGGCGTGTCGGCCGTCCTGTTCGATGGAGGGTCCGACCGACCAGCCTCGTTTCTGCCCCGGCGATGGCGTGAGGGCGGCTACTCGGGCATTCGCAGGTCGCGGCTCGTGCCGGATCGACTGTCATGGTTGCGCGCCGCGCGGCGAGGTCGATCGGCCATTGGCCGTACGCGATTCCCGGAGGCTGTGGCCGTCGCGCCGATTTGCCTAGGGGCTTTCTCGATCCGGGCTCGTGGACAAGCGATCCATAGCCTTCTCAGATCGGTTCTCGTAGGAGGATAGAGATGAAGGTCGAAAACCTAGTTCGTCGTTCCCCACGGACGGCGCCAAATGTTAGTACACAAAATATGTCGGTGTACAGGTCTCAATTCCTTCTTCAATGGCCTTCTTCTCCAAGCCTCTTCATCTTCAATGACCTGCAAAACAATGGACAAAGGGGGCGGGGACCCCCCAATCCACCTCCGATGCCTAAATCAGTAGAGTATTCGCAAGGGTAAACTGTAGAGAGAAAGGCGCAGGGTAGGGCGATCACAAGCGATGATCGGCCCCTCTAGAGTCAGGGCGAGCGATGATCAGCCCCTCTAGGGTAGTTTTCTGTATCTCCTTTCTACATGGCCAAGCCATGTATTTATAGTGGAGAGAGAGGGATAGGGTTTCTTCCTTGGAGCCCAATTAATAATTCTATCTTCTTAAATAGGATAGAATCTTCCAACTAATGGATAACTACCAGGATTTAATAGGCTAATAAAGATATTTATTAGATATGCTTACCTGGCTGGCGGAAATATTATCCTTAATTATGGCGGTAAATTTACCCACCTACAAATTCTATCTATAAACTTTTAAAAATATATAACTACAGCTGTTAAAACTTGACCCGACCCGAAAAATCGACCCGAACTGACCGAATTTTTTTGGGTTGAAACCCGACCCGAATAGTAGCGAGCAAAGAAAAAAACCGAACCCGATTAACCCGAACCCGATTGGGTTGAAACCCGAAACCGACCCGACCAACCCGCTATTTTATATATATGTAGAATAAATATATTTTCTTGTAAATATTATAATATATTTTATCACAAAACCTACTATCATAAAATAGTATTATAAAATTTTATTAAAATAATAGTTTATTATTAAATATCATTATTTAACCATATTATAATTTTAATAATCATTACAATTTTCAAATTCTTGACCTGTTGGGTCGACGCGAACCCGCATTATAACCTGTCAAGACCCGACCCGACTTGACCTGCAACCCGATTGACCTGAACCCGCACTCAACCCGAACCCGAAAAGACCCAACCCGAATCCACCCGAACCGACCCGATTGACACCTTTATATATAACTTATTAATCTTACTATACTCATTTAAATACTAAAATAATAATATAAGGCAATACATAAATCTAGAGGTGTCAAACAGGTCAGGTTGGGTGGATTCGAGCTCGGTATTTCTGGGTTCGAGTTGAGTGCGGGTTCGAGTCAATCGGGTTACAGGTCAAGTCGGGCCGGGTCTTGACAGGTTATCGTGCGGGTTCGGGTCAACCTAACAGGTCAAGAATTTGAATTTTTAATGATTATTAAAATAATATTATGATTAAATAATAAAATTTAATAATAAAATGTTATTTATAATAGATTTTTATAATAACATTTTATTTATAATAGGTTTTATGATAAAATATATTACAATACTTACAATATAATATATTTATTATACATATATATAATATATCGGGTCGGTCGAGTCAGTCTCGGGTTTCAACCCAATCTGGTTCGGGTTAATCGGGTTTGATTTTTTTCTTTGCTCGCTACTATTCGGGTCAGGTTTCAACCCAAAACATTTCGGTCAGTTCGGATCGATTTTTCGGGTCGGGTCAGGTTTTGACAACTCTATACATATCAACACTAAATAAATATACAATTAAATCAAGAATATTATACATTCAAATATATAATTGAACCATATCATGAGTTTATTAACTCAATCTGATTGGTTAGAAATTAATTGACTTATTTTTTATTAGTTAAAATTCTATCATATCATCGTTAATGATTGTACCATGTATAACTTTAATATTTATCTATGCTTTTTTTCGATAATGTTCTATTGGACATATTAAATACATACGACGGAATTGTGCTACTAGCCCAATGGGGGGAAATATTGAGTTATATAGTTTATAAGGAAAAACAATTCACAAGGTAGTCTTTTTTCAATTTTGCCCTTTTTTAATTTTAAAAATTTACATGATGACATCAACATTTGTCATTCATGACGTCAGCACCCCTTATCATCATCGATCGTTGACCGGTCGTTGACCACCGTTGACCGTTTTGTCATCAATGATGACAAGTTGAGGTAGAAACTTGTCATCAGTCCACGTACAAAAAACCCATCATTCACATACAAAACTTGTGATGACAAGTTTGAGGTAAAACACATCATTCACGTACAAAACTTGTCATCAGTGATGAAAAGATGAGGTAAAACCCATCATCCAAGTACAAAACTTGTCATCAGTGATGACAAGTTGAGAAGTTGAGGTAAAACCCATCATTCACGTACTCAACTTGCCATCAGTGATGACAAGTTGAAGTAAAACCCATCATTCACGTATACAACTTGTCATCATATTTTATTAGTGTGCCTAAGTGGGATTTGAACCCACATTATTTTGCATTAAGCACATTGTTCTACCATTTGAGCTAATAGGCCATAATTATAAGTGATATTTAGGGTGATGACAAACTTAAAACAAACTTGTCATCACTCAACCCGTAAAACCATCCCAAAACCCATAAAATCATCCCAAACCCAAAAAAATCATCCTAAACCCCAACAAATCATCTCAAACCCCAAAAAATCAACTTGTCATCTAAAAAACCTAAAAACCAACCTAGATCTGGCTCGAACGAGCGTAGATCTGCCTCATATGAGCCTAGATCTAGCTCGAATGAGCCCAGATTTGGCTCGTAGGAGCCCAGATTTGGCTCGTATGAGCCTAGATCTGAGTCGAAACAAAAAAAAGAGGGAGTGAAACGGTACCGAAAGGAGTCAAAGAAGAAGTAAAAACCTGAAATTTGTCAAATCAGGCGGCGGTGGCGGAAGTCGTCGGCGAGGGCGGCGGCGGAAGGGCTTGTTGAGGTGGTTGGAGCCTAGATCTGGCTCGTACGAGTCTAGATCTGGCATACACGAGCCTAGATCTGACTCGTACAGGCGTAGATCTGAAGAAATAAAATGGAGGAGAAAAGAAAATGGAGAGGAGAGGAGTGAGATTTGGAGAGAGAGAGAGGGGGGGGGGGGGTAGGCAGATTACTCCCCTTAATTTCCTCCCAAAATTCCCCCCCACCCCAATCCCTCAATACATATACACAATCTTATACTTTTTTCACTTAACTTTTCATTGAAAATCAAACTAATCTCATAGAACAAAGGTTTAAACGATTTAAAATAACTAGTTTAACCCATGTATTATGTACGGACAACTATAATAGATTTATTAGACACGTTGGTAAGAAAAATATTATATCTACAATTTGAACTAGGATTAAAATTTTAAAAGCATTATAAAGATATAACTAATATGATTTGAAGTCTAAACTATCAAAATAAATATTAAAGATTTCAATCAATAAATTTTATTAGATAAGGTAAAATATTTTAATCATTTTAAATGTACATAACTTAATTTAAAAGACCATGTTTAATTAATTTAGATATAGATTCTTAGACAGAGAATCTTATACATATAAATATAGTCTAGATTATTTGTTTTAAAATATCCAAATTATATTTCATAATATATTGTATTTTTATTTCCTTGACTAATTTTAAATGTTTTTAACACTTAGGGACATATAGGAAAATTTATAAACTAAAGCAAAGCAAACACATATTATTAAGGGAAATTCCGCTCGATAACCACGAGGTTTTGTAAATTCCGCGTGATACCCAAAGGTTTTCAATATTTAGTGTGGTAACCACAAGGTTTTGCAGATTCCGCATGGTAACCTTGGTCTATTATAAAAAAGTTAAAAATATATAAAAACTTACCCATCTTTTCTACTTAATTCCACAAATCAACCTTTTTTAAGTTTTCTTTTAAAAACTATCTAATCTATTTTTATAAAACACCTAACTTCATAATTTTAGTATTATATTTTTTTATTTACTCTTTTTCCATGAAACTATATATTGTTATTTTACAATATCTTATATTTTTTATTATTATAAAAAGAACCACATTTTTCAAATTTGTATAAAAAAATAGTTCTTTTTTCAAATTAACAAAAGCATACCTAATTTTTAAGAGGGTGTTCTTTAAAAGTTGGTGCACTAGTTCAAGTAATTTATTTTTAAAATAAAATAAAATTGTTTTTTCTTAACATAATGTACATATACAACTTTAGGATTTTTACGACATGTACAACTTTAGGCATTTTTTTTGTATTTATAATAAATTAACATTTAAAAATAAAATATGTACTAAGTAATACTTCTCACTAAGTATTTTAATAAAATGGATTTGATAGTTTTGTTGAAAAAAACTATTTAAATGATACTTCAAATGAGGTATAATAAATTAATTTTTTTTATTTTTTCAACAAACCTATCAAATCTATTTTAATTTTTTAATACAAATTTGAAAAATGTGGTTCTTTTTTTAATAATTAAAAAATATAAGATTTTGTAAAATAATAATATATAATGTCATGGAAAAGGATTAAATAAAAAAAGATATATATAATACTAAAATTATAAAGTTAGGTGTTTAGGTTAGATAGTTTTAAAATACTAAAGATAGAGTGATTTGTGTAATTAAGTAGAAAGAATGGGTAAGTTTTTATGTAATTTTAACTTTTTATAAGAGATCAAGGCTACCACGCGGAATCTGCAAAACCTCGTGGTTACCACACGGAATACCGAAAACTTTTGGATACCACGCGGAATTTGCAAAACCTCGTGATTACCGGGCAAAAATCCCTATTATTAATTAACCCATAACATCAAACACAACAAATATTGAAATATTTTTTAATTAAAATTTGATCAAAAAAATAAATATAATTTAATCTTCATTAACAACCATAATTAATCCTGACCGCACATCATGCGACACGTGTACGGTTCCACTCTTTCCCTCCGTTGGACTGCTTTTTGGACCAGTTTAGTTTGGGTATCGTTCCACGATACAGAGGCATCAAAATTCAACCATTTCGTTTTTTTTTAATTGGTGATCCCCACTTGAACCCCTCTGTAGTACGCCGATATTCATGGCCTTAACAATTCTTCTCCTGCAGTCAAGGTTAGTGAAGGTAAGTAAACAAAAAACTATGAATTGAGGTTCACAAAAATGACAATTGTTGAGTTTATTATAAGTGGGAAACATTGTATACCCTCACAAGTCACCTGTCTGCAGAGCTTGTTCATCTTGCTAGCAATTCTAACAGTCAAGACAATGATGATCAATGCAACATATTTCATCAAAAAAAATTAAACCAAGTTCCTACAAAAACTGTACACAACCCACTACATATTCCTAAAAACACTACAAACTTCATAACATTGACACCACATAGAAGTTCAAGAAAAAAATCTTCAAACAACATGAATGAATTGCTATGCAAATCTTGAATTTTTACAAATCATATCGGTTCAATAAGATCAATCTCGAAGGAGATACGATATTAATTCAAAGTCTCAGTTTAGAGGGAGAGAGAGACCTCTTGACAAAATTTGAGACGGGTACTCAAATGAAATCTACAATTGAACAACAAAAATAAGAAGAAAATTTTCAAATTAACAAAAATAATGGCAATGTAACAACTTAACTTAAGCTTTGAAGTAAAACCTTAACAATTCCTTTCAAGTTTAATAGCTTGCCTCATTAGCTAAATTGACTCTGAGGTTCCTTTGGTGTTTTTTGCGACCCACGGGGCCATCTCTTTGCCTCTCATACCTTCTGATCATAATTTCTACAAGCTAATCCTAAAGTCCACCATAGAAGAAACCAAGTCCAACTTCACATGAGAAACCATATCAGAAACAAACATATCCACCAAATGACATCGAATTGATATAAAAAAATTCTCACCTTTCGTGGTTTACCTACCAAGAAGCAACATTTAACCACCGGCGACCAGCTCAACGGCGTTGGCTTCTAAGGTTAGGGTTTGGCAATTTTGCGATTATTATCTGCGGGTTGAGATTAGGGATTGTGCTAATGTTTTTTTCTTGAGGGGATTTGCTTCCTCTCCACTGAAGTGGGGTGAATTGAAGGAGAAGAGAATCGGGAGAAGAGAGGCGAGAAGATTGGGCCAAAGGAACTGAGAGCATCCACGATGGAGAAATATAAACTTCATATAATTAAGGGAGAGAGAACCCAAAAACTCTTTCTATGAATCCCGACCCTCAGCTCTCTTTTCCTTCGTCTTTGTTGATGGAAACTCTCCCTTTAATAAAGAGTCACCCTAGATCCTAAATCCAGATCAAATCACCTCTCTAATTTCTGCTTTTCTTCTCCAAATCTTCAATAGGAAGAATAGTAAGCATCATAAGGCCCTTGAGTGGCCGACTCAAGCCTCGAATTACCGTGGTGGAGTGATGCTCGAAATTCTGATTATGGATAGTTCCTTCTTGAACAAGTTCTATTTTTTAAAACAAATTAGACTAAATTTTGTATACATGGGGCCTTTCCCTTATATGCAAGGTAGCAATTTCATCACCCAAGGGTTGAGGAAGTCATTCCCCGATGGTGTTTCTTGAACTCCTTTTGGCCAATAAGGCATTGAATGCATTGAAATCCCCAACAATTTATCCAAAATCTTGACTCTTTTGATTTGTCCATGATCATGTCTCGATCTAAACATCCCTAACGTACAAATCCTTGCGTTGCAAGGCTTGGAAAAGAGTCCTTGCGCGAGGCAAGGCAAAATTATGTCGAAAAGAGAAAAAGGAAAAAGAAAGTCCTTGCTAGACAAGGCAAGAAATGTGAAGAAAAAGTGGAAAATTTCCTTACGTTGCAAGAATTAAAATACTTGCTATACAAGTCTTGAGAATGCTTGCGTTGCAAGAATTGAAATTGTTTGCGATGCAAGCTTGTTATTGCTTGCGTCGCAAGCTTAAAATTTTGGCAGATTTCAAGCTCCGGGCGATGCTCAGGCTTCAGACTGTTGTTCGAAATAATGTTTTGAATGTTGTCCAGGCGATGAAATTCCTTTTTAGGCGTCCTGTCACACCTCCTCAAGTTAACTTCTTGCTATCTTGCTCTCCGGCGGCTCTATACGCCTGTGTTAGATCCCCATCTAACCCGTGGAATTGCCTTAATTTCTCATTCCATGTCGCAAGTTCTTCAGCATCTTGGCTAGCTTGGTGGTCGTTGCTTGTTTTTTCTTTCTGTTTTTTATTTTGTTTTTGTTTTTTGTTCCTTGTTCCTTTGTTTGTTTTTCTTGTCGGCTTGTCTGCCTACCGAGCGTTGTCTCGGTCTCTCGATCTACTGGATTAGTCCGGTATTTCGAATTATTACCTTTTCAAAATAAAAATAAAAAATTTGTTCTCTTTCCTCTTCCTAGTCTACTGTAAGAAATCTTCTCTGATTTATAAGAAATGTTTCCCGATAAAAGTCTGACTTTTTTGGTTTTATCTTTATTTTTTCTACTTAAGAAATCTTTCAGATTTCTCTAGTAACAAAGCTGGATATCGAGCCTTGTCATTCACCACAGTCGAGTTAGTTTAGTTTGTGTCTGCTATCACAGACAAGTCGAAACATATTCAATTAATTAACTTGATTTTCATTCTGTTCATGAGAAGGTTGACTCTAAAAAGTTTATTGTACGTCACATATATCCGGCCTAGCCTTGTTGCAAATAAGCTAGCTCGATGATGGTTTTGCCACCTAACTGGTCACTCATTTGCCTCTGTTCAATCCAAACTGTTGATCACTCTAGGTCTATCATCTTCTCGAGGGGTGGGGGTGATTGCCAAACTTTTTATTAGTTATTGTGATTAAGAAGAATTGTTATGGTAAGGGCCATAGCCACAATCAGAAGATGATGGAATATAATTCATATTTGACAAATGTAGTTGAAATTAACAGGTGAGAATGGATGTGCATTATACAAATGAACACGTACTCGCCGTTGAACATAATGCATCAACAACCCACACCACCTTTCAATCCCGAGTAGATGAAGACCTTTGTGGTCATAATTCCAGTTTCTGGATTTGGCCCATGCTATTTACTCACTCTTCTTCAACCCACTTTATCAGCAGTAAATTGACAAAATGTCACCCTCTAAATAATGGAGCTGAAATTTCTTTGAAGACTCGGACGTTATTTTAATAGTAGTATCAAAACTAGCATGAATTAGAGGTGAAAAAGTCCAAACACGTGAACCCTTTTCAATTAGTTTGTGACAAACAATATGAAGAACAAATAAAACAATCACGTTTGTCCTCGTCTGGATTATGTATAGAATTGACACGTTAACATTAGTGAAGATAAAGCGACCCAAACGCGGCCTTGTGGTTGTGGGCCTTTCTTCACTTCCAAGTGTGGACGGTCAAGATTTGCCCTGCATAACGCGCAATGATTAAATGTTGTAACACAGGTTTATCACGTGTTGTAAAACCTTAGCACCTACACACCAGACACCACACCACCTTAGTATACTTGACACACACAGAGAGACACCTGCTAGTTAAGTAGTTATAAATAAGTCCATGGATCTCCACACATTCATGAGCTGAGGTTGTGTAGAAGGGAAGGTGGAAAAAAGACACAGAGACACAAACAACAGCTTAAAGCAAAAGCCAAACAAAAGCTTCTATCTTCCTCTCCTTTACAGTTATTATACCACATTAGCTAAGCGCTAGCTAGCTCCAATTGTGAGGAACGCATCGCATCGAGATAGATCTGGACCTCGATCGGCCCTCATCTTCGGAGGTGGCATGGATTATATGATGGATGAGTACAACCTGTATTGGGAGACCAAGATGTTCCTCCAGAACGAGGAGCTCGACAGGTTTTTCATTTTTGAGCTGTTCTGTTTCTTGATTTATTGGTATATGAGTTTGTAAATTAAGAATGGTCAAATCTTGGAATCGGAATTGAAACGGGTTTGGGTGCTGGAGCAGCTGGGTATTTGAGGAGGCGCTTTCCGGGTACGACGGTTCGAGCTCTCCGGACGGGGGAGGGTCGACTTCGCCGGCGTCCAAGAACATCGTCTCCGAGAGGAATCGCCGGAGGAAGCTCAACGACCGCCTCTTCGCGCTCAGGGCTGTCGTGCCTAACATCAGCAAGGTATTTTCCCTTTCAAGTCCACTTACCGTGCATTCATTTCTGAGAGATCCACCAGCCAAAGTGCTATTTATAATCTGAATTGTGTTAATGATCGATCAAAAAAGTGTAGATGGACAAGGCATCGATCATAAAGGACGCGATCGAGTACATTCAAGAGCTACAAGCAGAGGAGCGCAGGATGGAGGCTGAGATTTCCGAGCTCGAATCTTGTCGTAGCGACGATGCGGAGAATAATCCGATGCTATGCAACCGCGGCCACAGCAGCAAGACGCTGCCCGTGAAATCGAAGAAGAGGAGAGCGGCGTCGTCGGATCAGCTGCACCAACGCTCCCGAAAGCAAGCGCTTCAGGACCTAGAGGTGACAACACCTCACTTTCAAAGTTCAACCACTTTTCCATTACTTACTTCATAATGTAGTACGTGGCACTAATTATGTGACTAATTAATCATATTTAACGTTGCTATAATGTGGTGGCAAGAGTGGACCCTGGGATAGGTATATATTAATTTATACTACTGTACTGAAAAGAGGCCCATTTTAATAAGTGGCGTAGGAGACTTTGAAGGCATTTTTATAGTAAGATTTGGTTAAATAATTGTGTGTGATTCGAGACAATCTGATCATGACTCATCATATATAGTATAGCAAGGAAAATCAGAATCTAATATCAAGGACAGATCCCCAAATAGGTGGGAGTTTCATACGCTCATGATATAATAAACTAAAGCATATAGCTAAACAATAATGCGTACAGTTGAGGATTTCGTATATGGGGGAGAAGACGGTGGTGGTGACGGTGTCGTGTAATAAGAGAGGGGACGCCATGGTCAGGCTCTGCGAGGTGGTGGAGTCGTTGCACCTCAAAATCATTTCCACCAACATCACCGCATTTGCTGGCAAACTCTTGAAAACCCTCTTGCTCCAGGTAATTTACCTACTACTCCATCCCTACACAGATATTTTTTGTTTATCCCCATTCTCTTATTCAATAATTTTTCATTTGATATATTCTACCATAATTTTTTTTCAGTAATATCCTCATGAACTAAAAATAATTACATAAATATATATTAAAAGGGAAAAGATTTTCTATGACAATCATATGCCTCTATCATTTTAGGGATAAATCCTAAAACCACAAATATTTTTCAACTAAAGTAGTAATTAATTACCAGTATTTTCTTTATAATTAAATTATATTTATTATTGTATGCTCTAAGGACACATTATAAATTTATAAGACATCAATATTAGAAAGACTAGATTATTACTCGTACCCTATACGGGACACGATCGCTAATAATTTAAATTATTTATTTATCCGAAAAAAAAGATTAACAAAAAAAATGGTGAATGTATATGATTATAAAAATACAATAAAACCAAACATTCATAGTGACAAATAAGTTTAAAATTATTATAGTTTTTATTTACAAAAAAAAAGTCTAAGCAAAAAGGTGAAAAAGATAGAGATTTTGTGAAAAAAATAGAAATTAGAAAGAAAAAGATAGAGGATAAATAATTAATAAGAATAAAAAAGACTTTAAAATGATTTTTTTAATTTTATTTTTTTAAATAGAGTGGGGTCAAAATTAACGTGGAGGCTCGAAAAGTCTCGCCTTTGATAAATCTTAAATTTTGGGATTTTAAAATCTTTTTTATGGCCAGTTCACTATTTCTTCTTTAAGATTTAGTTTCATTATTAAGTATGCTTATAGTTTGTCTTTAGGATGCATCATAGAAAAAGCGATGAAAAAGACAAATCTTGACTTTTTTGTTACTTATACGAGGATATTTTGATCAAAATGTGTACGTATTAATACTTCAAGATATAACTATAAGATTCAGGTTATCGATTATGAGTGCACGAAAGTACAAAAAATATCAAATACTTGTCCAAATTGTATTCGGTTATTAAGCGAGCCTTGTGCTTATTATATTGAGTCTCTTCTCTCTAGTTGTCACGTTATAAGGATTTCTTCCGTTTCCAATCAAATAAAATCCTTGTGTTAAACATGAACATATTATGATTATGTTATCTTTCGTAATCTTTATTTAATTATTTGACATACATATCGTTTTAGGGTTGGTTTAAAAAATTAAAAAAAAACAAATGATTTGACATAATTATATTCATTCTTATTTAGAGTTTGTCTTAAAAATTAAAAAAAATGAAATGATTGGACATAAATACATTCATTCTTATAAAGATCTTCTTATTTTATAATATAAATTTAAGCAACTTTTTACAGTTAGTGAGGATAATATTAAAAAAATGTGATAAAATGTCTAAAATGACAAGTGTTTACTCAACGGTAAGTATGATTGAACAAAGCCACAAAGGGAGTGTATTTAGAGCATCACCAACAACTTCTCTATTATAGAGAAAATGAAGGATTATACCTCTTTTTTTTTACCCGAACAACTTCTCCATCTCATTCTCCGTAATAGAGAAGGGGGAAAACAATGCACTTCGTTCTCTAAATGTAGGGGATTCTCCAAAATGCATTTATGGTAATTACAGTATTTGTTTCTTCAAAATGCATTTATGCTAATAGAAGAAGGTTTATTTAAATTGAGTGTAAACTTTAGGTTTTCCCTTTAGTGTTAAATATATAATGCAAATTCATCATATGTATCATAAAATATATAGTTTTAAACAACATAACTTCTCGTGAATGCATGAACCTCTTGCTCACATAAGTCGTAATTTTATTGAGTTTATGTGTATATAAGTCATAAATATTTTAGTCGATTAGTACTGACCTTAAAACCATTAAACAATAACATATAGTCTTTCCAACACCTAATTGTGAATGTATAATTTTGTATTCTTTATTTACATTATGATTCTTTAGTATTATTACTTCTTTATTATTTAAATAAAAAATTAAGTATTTTTAAAGTAAGATTGTATTATATTTTCATTTCTTTCGGTTTAATAAAAATAATATCTAATAAACATTGAATTCTTCAAAATAGATAAGCAGTTGGACTTAAATAAGAAATGTTATATTTTGCAAAATGGAGAAGTTGTTGGAGTTAGTAGATTTTTTTTTGAGAAAACAACTTTTGCTTCCCCATTTTAGAAAAAAATTTAACACATCTATTGGGGATGCTCTGATAACGTACTAGCTAGTATAGTGATAAAGACACCCGTACCATAGTTTGCTTTTCTATTATTATCTAAATAACGTGTGCTTGTGAAAGCAAAAAGTAATCATTCCATAGGTAACACTCACGTTCCCTTATCACATTGTTAAATTCCCTAATTCAGCTAACTCGATCCCTAAGACCTAGGGTTACTGATTCGTAAATTACGGATTAAGGATCGGTTATGGATCAATCCGGAGGATTACGGATCAATCCGTATTTATCTGTAAGATTTTAATAATAATTTCTTTTAATATGTTTTTTGATAAGTTATTAGCAAATCTCAAGAGAGGGCGGGGAATTTATGTTGATTGGACAATTAAGCATACTTTTGAACTATTTGTGGACCATTTCAGATTTGAAATCTTTTAATTTAAGCTTTAAATCTGTTAAGATTTTGCGTTGATCGATCCGTTGGACCACCCTAATTGATACGTACATATATATGTCAAACGATAATACATAATCCCTCTCTTTTATAATCTAACAATCTTGGTGATATATATTAAACAGGTGGACGAAGAGGAGAAGGATACTTTGAAGATGAAAATCGAAACAGCCTTTGCAATTCTGAACAATCCTCCTAGCCCCATGAGCATTTGATTTTAGCAAATCATACATCGATCATCTTTTCTGGCCTGAAATGTTTTTAAGATGATTTTTTGTCAAGTTTATTTGTAATTGCATCATTTTCACGTTATTATTTTTCAATTTTCATTTCCATTCACCTTGTGCTGGAATGTATTTGTCACTTGTTTGTAAATAATAATAATGAAATTTTGTTGTCGTCCTTGTCATTTGAACAGTTACAGTCAGTGGCTCGAGTATTTTTAGATTTGCTCTTGATAGCCTTGTTGCTTATAAAGAGTTTGCCCACGTCCTTGATTCTTGGAATTCCTAAGTATCATGACTAATGTTCTTCACTTGGCAATTCTCATGACTTGGTTTTTTTCCCGCGTCTTAATATAGATGTATACTCCCTCCGTTTCAAAATACATGACCATATAGATATTTTTTCTTGTTTCATAATACTTGTCCATTTCACATTTTTTCCCATCTCTTTCCATTTATACCCCTAATAATTACCTTTATCATAATCATTACACTTTTTCATATTTCTCTAAACAAATGATTAACTCTACATTTAATAGGGGTGATATAGGAATATCATAGTTTTCTTAATATATGTGCAATGTCCAAATGGTCATGTATTTTGAAACGGAGGGAATACTAAGATGAAGAGGAGAAGGATACTTTGAAGATGAAAATCGAGACTGCCTTTGCAATTCTGAACGATCCTCTTAACCTACCCAATGAGCATTTGATTTTAGCAACGATCAATCAATCATCTTCGTGGCATGAAATTTTTTTGAGATGATTTTTTTTTGTCAAGTTCATTTGTAATTACGTCATTTTCACACTATTATTTTTCAGCTTTCATTTCCATTCGCCTCGAGTCGATGAGATGTATTTGCCACTTGTTTGTAAATAGTAATAATAATGAAATTTTGGTGTTGTTCCTGTAATGTGAACAGTTACGGTCGGTGTCTCGAGTTTTTTAGATTTTCTCTTCTCAACCATATATGTTGTTTTTTATTGAGTTTGACCATGTCCTTAATTCTTGGAATTCCTAAGTATCATGACTGATGCGACAATGTCCTGAGTCAAACGAGGCTACGACGAGTTTGGGACACCCAAGTCCGTAGCACCCTTTTTGGATAGATATTTAGCCAATTTTAGCTTAATATTAGTCTCACTATATTAAGTAGTTGCTTTATGTAGATCTTTCTATCACTAGTATGTTTATAATTACTATATGAGATTAAAAGATTCGGAGTATGAGCTTATTCTTGTGGGGAGAGCCTAGCTTATTAGATCAAGTTCTAGACTTTTCTAGATTCTTCCTTGTTTCTCCATTTAAGCAAACCTATGTACTCTTTTTTTATTCACACATAATTTTAAATTAAGTTGTCAAGTTGAGAAGTCATAACGTTGAATTGTTCATTTCCTTACAAGATCACCACATGTTGATCTTGTGTCGTGAGTTCATAAAGTTGAACTCATTCTTCTCTTGATCTATAACGTTGAATCGAGAACTTCACACAAACCTCCAAAGCTTGTGTCTCGCTTCTGCCAAGTCTTCTCATAAGGCCAGTTACACGAGTTACATCAATCCTAAAACATTCGACGTCTTACTAAGACTAAGATGGCTTCAACGAATCCATTTATAAACACACTTATAAAAACATTTTACTTCAAAAACTATTAACATGGGATAAGAAGAAGATGAAATTACGACAAACAAATAATTATAACCGAGAACAAGACAAACTTGAAACAATTAGTGCATTGCTTTTGATTAGTGATATATAATTGCTTGGTTTGCATGTTATTAAATCTCGGTGGGCCATATCTGACGTGGTGGGTTCACATGTCGGTTCGTGCACATATGCGTGGTAAGCTCAACACATAAGCACATGAGGTTCAACCCTAATACCCATTGGTAATAGGGGGAGTAACATCCACCATAATACCCATTGACAATGGGGAGAGTAACTCATGTACTTATATGATGGGTTGTCTCACTTTTATTTTCCAATGCGGGAAGTATTCTTTTCCACACATGTGCTTGTTTCACATTTCGTTTGATTTGTCCAAACTTGAACTTGTATATCAAGTTGTGGTTTTGGTAGGGTGGTTTTTTGGCTAGGTGTGTAAGTTTGTCGGTAGAGCAAATTTTTGGTGGATTTTGTCGGTGATGGAGGAGGGTGGTGCAACTAGGGGATTGGAGCACGTTTTTGAGGGGGTTTTACTTGCAAAAATCAAATCTTTCTAAAGATAAACACAGATTATGCAAGTAAATTGAAAAACAATTAAAACTTGGCTAAATATCTGATATCATTTGATATGGAAAAACAATTAAAACTTAGCCGGTAGTGAGCATTACCCCTTACATTACTCTAAAATCTCTAGCGAAAGGACAAAGGCGATTTCCTTTCCCTTTTTTCTTTTATCGGATATTTCACGTGGTAACCCTGAGGTATTGCTTAATTCTTGAGGTGTACCAAAGTATTATATATTTTACGTGGTAATCCTGAACTTTATATTAAATTCACCCCATATCCAAAAAAGTCAAACTTAATGTTTAGTGCTCAGTTTTTTAAAATTGATTTGAAAATTTAACTAAAAATGGTTAAGCGCATGATTTAATTTTATTAATAACAATATATTATCCCGTAATCATTTTCTATGTGTAAATAATTGGATTCTCCTCCTAGACAAAACCCTCTTTCCAATTGATAACAATGGTACGTGGTTGTGCCGGCGAAGTCGAAAGTGTTTCTACTGGCAACTTCAACGAGCAACAAAGCCTTGTTCTTCGTTCGTCGATTGGCCAGTACTGAACTACCGGAGCAAGCCACCGTTGATTCCGTCGTCCTCACAAACAAGTTGTGGCAAGATGTCTCTAAACGCGCCACACGCGCTTGCAGCTTCCCCCAATACCCAAAGAAAACCTAGTGTCAAAAATGTCGCCGCCGCCACTGCAAGACTCGATCCGAGTCTCCATGGATCCTCCACGCAAAAAAAATCCCGACAAGGAGGAAGGAGAAGCTATCATTGATGCGGAAGAGTGCAATCTGATAGTGCTCGAGTTAGTCGTCATTTGCATCGAAAATAGATTTATCACTCTCGGCAGTTATGGACGACTCCGACGGCTGAATGGCCAACAAACGTATATGTGGAGTGGTCGCATCGCCCCAATAAAAAAAAAGCAAGCCCCTGATATCAAATTATGAAGGAATACTTATGATTATGGGTGTTTCCGACTCCAACAACCCCATAAAGCAAACTGTATAGTTGAAGGCGAAGCGGTGTGATTCATTTCCGAGGACGACCACCAGTTGCTACCGGCCTACCGCCTTTCCTGGGACTAGGTTTTGCATTCATGGGTCCCCTTTCTCCTATCCACGTGGTTGGTGATGTGTTATTCTGCTGGTTTTAAAACCCCCTCATCAGATTCTCTTATTCATCCACCATTCTTTCTTTCCCCATTCCTTAAACCTTCACTCTTCTTTAGGCCTTGTTCTACTTTTACCCAAAACAATTTTTTCATCGGATTTTTCGCGTGGTGACCCTGTACTATTGTCAAATTCACGAGGTACCCACAAGTATGGATGTTTTCGTGTGGTAACCCTCAAATTTTGTAAAATTTCATCCCGTACCCAGCTGTCAGTGAGGCGTTAACGAAAACCGGAAGTATTGAAAAAAGAAAGAAAGAAAAGGCCACTTGTGTGTTCTCAGCCACAAAAGTCGATGGGTATGGGTGGTGGCCGTAGAAGACATTGAGCTGCTTCCGAAAGAATGTCAACTCGATTGGATTGTATGAATAAGGCATAAGATTGCCCTATCATCGATGAAAATTAACAGCTGCACTTTACATAACTTCAAAATTTCTCTCTTTGCGAATTAGATCTCAATCTTGCTACCCGTTCTTTTTCTCAAATTTGGCCTAGGGTTCCACGATCTTCTCAAAGATCGACTTTGATGCCCCTAATACATTTGGAGATCAGTCATCCAATTCGTTCAACTATGAGTCCTGAATAGTAAGTCCTCTAATCTCCTCCTATGTGAAGAATTTTATTGTAGTTTTTGCTGATGTGCTGATAGATCTATGGAGAAGCGCTGATTTTGAATATGAATATGCAGGATCAGAAGATTTCGTTTGTACTGCTTATTGTCTCTACAATTTTGTTAATTATTGTTTTTGAAAAAAATATTTTGTTGACTAATTATAGTTGGTTGTATGAGACTTGTTCTCAATGTTTAGAATAGATGGTATCATGTGATATCTATGAGATTTGAGATTAGAACTTCTGGTTTCTTGATAAATGAATGTATTTATTTACGGGAGGCATTTGCTTATGTTATTTGGCATCAGAGGAATGTACTAATTTAACCAGTCACCTTGCAAGGCCTAATTTAAGTGCCTAGTTATCTTTTGGTTCCTGGATATTTTTGTTGTACTGGATATTCTTAATTGACAAGGTGAAGTTTACTGCAGGATGGAAATCTCAATCTTAAGGATAGGCAGTGTTTACGTGAACTTGAAATGAAATATTAATGTGTAGCCTATTAGCTCAAAATCGGTAGAGCAATGTGTTTTCACACAATGATGTGGGTTCGAATCCCACATAGGCTTGTTAAGATTAAAAGTATGTGGCATTTTACATCATGTCAAACTAAGATGAACATCTTTCATTTTCCTTGTACTACCTTTCACATGATAAAGGCTTATTTGTTCAAGCTTTTACTTTCACATGTGGATCTTGCTCACCCCTGACGGCTGAATTGTTGGCCTTAAAACATGACCTTGAGCAGGCCACTGACATGCATATTCAGCAGTTGATCCTTCAATCAGATTGTAGCCTGGCGTGTTCTCTGCTTCAAAATCATACAACAACTCAGTCTCGGCCTTTCGGGACTTCCACTTGGTGCAATCCTGTAGGTCTTTGATCTCAAACTTTTCAGGAAGAATGAACATAATGCATATCAGCAGGAAGGCTAATATGGTGCCTGATGGTTTGGCAATTAGTGTAGATTTCCCTTTCAAGTTTTTCATTCCATTCCTAGTCCAATTTCATATTTGTTACATGCTGATTATGTATCCCTTTCTAGGGCAAACTGAGGTTTTTCTTAAAAAAATCTATCGCAGGGGCTAGCCCCGTTTTCTTGACCAAAAAAAAAACTTGTAGTAATAAGCCAGGCTAAATATTCCATATATCATATATATTTTCCAGGAGTTCTATTCACTTATTTTTTATATGATACTCAAAGCAATTTAAACTAGAAAATACTAGAATCACCAAAGAAGACACTAGTACAAAAGTGTAGATTAATATCGGTCAAAAAAGATACCGGTTGGAAAACCGGTATCCGTTTCAAATGTTTATACCGGTTTTTTATATAACCGGTATAAGAGTAGAAAATAATTTACGGATACCGTTTTTTACGTAAAACCGATATAAAAGTCTATTCTCGGATACCGCTTTTTAAGAAAACCGGTATATGCTTTCAGAGAAAAAAAAATTAATGTGGCCCTCGCTGTGCAAATACTACCTCCTTGAGATCGATAGCAAAAACCCTCCCCCTTGCAAACCCTAGCCTCAAAATCCCGCCGTCGATGACCTCTCCTCTCTCTCCAACGCCATTACCGGAGTCTCCGAGCCTCCGACGCCGTCTCCTATCCTCTACGGCCGCAAAATAGGAATATCATGATTCCCCAGTCCCATGGAGAAGTCGGCCTCGGTCAGATTCAAGTCAAGGAGGCAATCGTCGCGGGCGGAGCTCAAAGTCCTCGCCGAATCGGAGGCGGAGGCGGTAGAGGGGCGGAGCTCAAACTCCTCGTTCGCTGCTCTCAGTTCACACTCTCCCGATTTCGCCCAAGCTTCGAAAATGGCGGTCGCTGTCTCCGTACTCGCCCTCGTCATCTCTCTCCACCTCATCGCCTTCGTCTTCGCCGTCGGCGCCGAACGACGTCGTAGCACGGTACGTTCTACCTCGTGATCTCTCTCCACCCCTTCATCTTCATCGTCGGGTTCTTCTTCTACTTCTCCGTTGCTAAATCTTCGAATTTTCTGCTCTGGATCTCTGCAATTTTGTCTTGCGAAGGAGCATCCGGTTCCAAACCAGTACGACGAGCGAATCTATTGTGCCTACACTTGATTATCGGCGTTCGGGCTCCTGCTCATCAACCACACCCTCATTAATGGCGTAACCAAGTGTCTTTGCCGGTAAAGGACTCGTTGGCGGCTCCACCTCTTGTGTCGTCTTCGTCTTCTCCTGGTTAGGATCTCGTCCACCTGAATCTTTAATTGTCATGTCGTTCTTGCTTTTTCGGACTCAATTGATCTGTAATATTGTTCACTTTTGTGCTGATTTTTATGAAATTCCTGCTCTGCTTGTGTGAAATTTGTATTACTGAATGTTTCGGAAGTGTGAGGAAGCTATAGGAAATTTGCATTACCGTTTGCATGCTAAAGACTAGTGATCTGTAAACAATATTTTGGAATAATGGAGGTTGTTGTTGGGGAACAATTGAGCAAATTTGATCTATCATGATGTTTGTAATGGTAAAATCAGCTTATGTAATTTAGCATACTTCAGTTTCCAAAGAACTTCATATTCATTCTTTGTTTCCAAACAGAACCCTTGAAACATTTTTGGATCATAGTATTGTTTGTGTAGTTCCTCTTTTCTATGAATTTAATCTACCTTTTGAAAAGTATTAGGTGGAACTATATGCAAACTATGATCCAAAAATGTTGCTTCCTTTTGTTTGCAACAATCAGTACTATACATTGGAGAAGGTTCGTAACATTAAAGTGTGGTAATTTACTCCTTTCTAATATATGATTCTGAACTAAAGGTTCATGGTTTCAGTG
The DNA here is from genome assembly GCA_934048045.1 of Polygonum aviculare. NCBI lineage: Eukaryota > Viridiplantae > Streptophyta > Magnoliopsida > Caryophyllales > Polygonaceae > Polygonum > Polygonum aviculare. The sequence continues at coordinate 20,163,156 of OW204031.1, forward strand.
GAATTCTATGTGAGAAAGGACTTCCTGAGCTAGCAAGACCCATAATTTTCAACCTGGGGTTCGTCAACAATATGTTCATTTTGGCTAGAGATGGCGTTGAGTTTGAGGTTGACAAGATTCGTGGGTATATTTCCACTCCTTGTATCTCTCTTTGATTACATGGATATTTTTGTACGACTAGATTAGATGCCTCGTGGGTTATTGGTTGATTTCTTAAGCTATCGTATCTCCAACCTTTTTCTGTTAAAGGTTTGTTTTTTCTGGCTTATGGTTTGAAAATTTATTATTCATCGTTTTTTTGTTCTCCAAAGGGAAAACAGAACCTCTGTAGCTTAGTTTTCTTACCGTTGCTTTGTAAGAATTTAGTTGCCTTGACTTTATGCTTTAGGATAGTTACACTATTGATAAAAAAAAGTGTGATGTTGAACTTTATATTAGCTGATAGTTGGGGTTTGTTTTAAAATTGGAACTGACTTGTATATACTTGTGGTTATGTTGATGATATGATGCTGAACTTTTTCTTTGCATTCGATTTGCCTGTGGTATGCTACCCTTAGACTATTGAATCGAATTGACCAAGGTTCCATTTATTGTGTGTGTGTGAATTTCTCAAAAGGATGCTACTTTGTTTCATTAGTACTATCATCCAGCAAAGTTTATATTGTGGAAATTAGTATTATCATGTACTCAAATTGATCAATCTAATTGTTCTCCTATATTGCACTAATTGCAGGTTTTGTCATGTACGTGCTGCATAAATATCTCCATAGTGTGCTGCAAGTTGCATTGCTAGAAGACAAGCTAGTGTTCTGATAAAAAAAAAAAAAAAGCTAGTGGGGTGGGGCTGGGCTGGGGTGGCTCAAACGAATTTTTTTTTTAAAATTTGTAATCACGCGCATACCGGTTATATAGAAAACCGGTATGCGTGTATATTATTTTTTTAATACAATAACATTTATACCGGTTTTTTAAAAAACCGGTATCCGTGTAACTTTTATATCGGTTTTTGAATAACCGGTATTAAAACTTTTATTACGGTCGAGTTAATACCGGATGAAAAACCGGTATCCGCTTTATAAAAAAACCGGTATTAACTAATGTTTTTGTACTAGTGAGAGAAGGGTAAAAAAGCTGAATAACAAACAAAAAAAATATATGAGGTCACCACTCTATTATGCATGCCAGCAAGTGTCATCAACCATCTCAGCCAACAACATACTTTTAGTCATAAGAAATTCTTAGTCATTGAATCAAGTACCAACAACATGAGTAAGTACCAACAACATGAGTAAGATCACAAAACGAAGTTAAACAAAGTACATCTAGCAATCACTAGTGACATTTAACCGTGAATAATTCCATACATAAGGTCGTTAAAGGCCAAGTCCATCCAACAACCTGTAGTAGTGTTAAACTCATGTTTACAAAACTTCAGTTATAAATATGGACAGCCAAAAAAATACATCAACATCCATCATTGAGCATAAGATAGTATATATTGTATGAGAAAATACTAAAATCATTGAACATAAGATAGTATACATATTTTTGATCGAAAAAAAGAAGATAGTATACATATTATGAGAAAAGATAAAACCAAAAGAGATAACTAATGATTCACTTTACCACTTACTTGATATGAAATTTAGAAGATCTGAATTTTCACTTGTAGAAGCTTGCAATTTCAGTTGGCCTTGTACTGATAAGTTTCAATTCCTCTTTTATTTGAATCTCAGCGAAGCTTTTGTGCTGAGTGCTAACAATGGAGGATTTTGAACCTGATTTTGAACCTGTTTATCCTGTTGGTCATTATTAGCATTGAAGGAAAGTAATCAGCCACTTATTGAGACACCTGATTGCATAATGCTGATTGTCTAATTAGTCAGAAAATTAAGACAATTGAATAGAACATTGACAAATCCCGGAATCGAAACCCTAGTCAGATTGGCAATTTGGATACAATCTTGACAGAGCTTTGGGATTGAGGTTTGTTCTTTTAATTTTTACTTACAAATCCTAATATTTTGAAACATTCTGTGAATACAGGAAATGGAAGCTGCATTGTCAATGTTGCCGATACGAACACCGCCAACTCATGAGTTTAGGTTGAATCTTACTTTTACATGTCTTCTCTACAATCCCAAAATAAGCCTCTAATTTTGAATCATAAGTATGAAAATCCCTAAATAAAACCTAAAATTCACAACTCCAAAAGGAAAACCAGTACCCTACATGTCGTACCTGGAATTGCGAAGTCGAAGTCCAATTGAGTTCTTGCATATGCCATCCAACCGCACAAGAGGCAACCGTCTACAGCTTGCTCGCTCGCAACCGTCTACAGCGTCTTCGTCGTCGATCTTCTCCTTTCTTTTATTTTCAGGGGCCTGCAACGCCTGCTCTTTTTTTCTTTTATTTTCAGTACTTGACGCTTTCATTAACGTTCACTAACGGCTGGGTATAAGATAAAATTTTACAAAACTTGAGGGTTACCACACGAAAATATCTATACTTGTGGGCACCTCGCGAATTTGACAACAATACAGGGTCACCACGCGAAAAATCCGTTTTTTCATCCAAAAAATTTCTTTTACCTTTTTCTATATACACATCTTGTCTCTACTTTTTATGTTTCCCAATGAAATTTTTTCACCCAAACCCCTATTTTATCATCAAAAAGATCTTTTCCCCCATAAAAAGAACAAGCCCTAACTGGTGTCCTGCTTACCCTCCTTTTCTACCAAAAAAAAATACTACGTAGTTCTTAGACCAAAAAAAAAGATTTAGTTAATGACAAGGGTTGAGGTTAATTTTTTGGGTATGGGATGAATTTGATATAAAATTGAGGGTTATCATATGAAATATGTCATATTTCGATACACCTCGTGAATTAAGCATTCAGGGGCGGAGCCAGGATAGAAGTATTGAGGGGGCCGACTGTATTGAGGGGGCCGACTATGTTTGTTAAACATAGAAAATTTATAACTTATGCTAAGTAAATGACTTAAAATTGGTTTACAAATATTCAATCTTCAAATATTCATAACTTTTTGTGTAGATATCGGATTAAGGCATATAATATATCAAATCGAAGCCCCGAAATAGAGGAACAATATAAGGTAAAAATAATTGGATTGGGGGGGCCATGGCCCCCACCGGCCCCAATGTAGCTCCGCCCCTGTAAGCATTACCTCAGGGTTATCACGTGAAATATCCGTTCTTTCATTTTATAATGCTCGAGGATGATGCGGTTTTACTCGCACAAAATGACTCCATTTTGTTAAAAAATTTAAGACAAGTTGGTTGTGAATCTAAAAAGAACTAAAGCATAATTGCCAAAGTTATTATATGAGTTTTTTAGACCTAATCAAATGTTGGTCCAAGTCGATTTGGGTTATGTCGGACACTATTTTTCAGTCCATTGATGTAAGTGGGTTAGGCTTAGGCCTACTCTTTAGAGCACCATGTTATATTGTTATGTACACACCCACCCTCTAGGCCAGGCTAGACTATCCATTTTTCCCTAAAAAAGGAATAAAAAAAGAATAAATACATGACACACACACAAGTCATAAACCACACGAACAATCATACGAAACATAGCCTAAGTAATTCTTTTTGTTACACCCCTGTGCTCAAATCATGGATATCACTGCTGCCTCAAAAAAAGGATATCACTGCTAGGAATCTTGGATTTCATCATCTGAAATCACCTAAGGTTGTAGGCAATATATATAACACAAGAGTGGAACCAAATAAATCGGTTCTTTATTATTAGAGAAATTTTTTCCGCTTTGATTGCGAAAGCAATTACATACGTAAACATTAGAATATGATAATTGTTTGGAATGAAATAGCTAGCAACGAAATAAAACATCAACTCTAAGGGTTGTTTATAAAAATAATGTATGTGACCCAAAATGTTTAAAAAATTCCAATAAGCTTTATTCCTACAAAACTTTATCTCTTCGTTTCTAATATTGAATAGATGTCTCCTTCCCTATCTTGCCTGATAGGAATCGAAATGGGATCAAGAATCTTCATCTAGTGTGCCACCCATTATCAAGTTATCATTGGAAAATGAAGATGCGCATGTGCGCTAATAATACTCACATGCTATAATTGTTTGCATGCCTATCTTAGTTGATAATCTTTAGACTTAGAATTTATTTTGAATTTCGGACACTTGCCTTTATTTTTCTAGAATTTTCGAAGTGTAGGCCTTTATTTTTCTAAATTATTTTTGTAGGCCTTTATTTGTGAAATGAATATTTTTGTGTGTTTTCTAGTCTGGTATTGTGGAAAAGATTAATAACGAAATTATCACTTATAATTTTTTTAGGATGTGGGAACACATGGATTTTTACTCTTTTGTTGATAAGTCATAAATTATGCAGGATTAATTAATAGTTTTTATACTATATATATTTTAAAATTGCTTGTAATTTTTACAAAATCATAAGTTGTTGCATTAACTTGAACTTGGGTAATTCATTTAGCCCCTCTTTCGAAAAAAATTTGGGTCAGCCACTTGTGGTAAATGTGTCGTCTATATCTAACATGATTGTGGGTGGGTTGTGGATACATGTGTTGAGACTAAAACTATCCCACATCGGGAATTGAAACATAAATCACCCATCATATAAGTACATGGACTACTCCTTCTATTGCCAATTGGTTTTAGGGTGGAATCCCACGTGCTTATGTGTCGGGTTTACCGCGTATATGCGCACGAACCGACGTGTGAACCCCCCATGTCATATATGGCCCACCGAGATTTAACATGGTATCAGAGCCTGTTCGGTCCGGGTCCTGACTTCCTGGCCTATTAGGCTGGCCGGTCTTAAGGCACGAGACGTCAAGTGCAACTGACATATTGCGGGGCCAGACAATTGCACTCGAGGGGGCGTGTTGAGACTAAAACTATCCCAATTGACATATTGCGGGGCGTATTGAGACTAAAAGTCTAAAACTATCCCACATCGGAAATTGAAACATGAACCACCCACCCACCAGATAAGTACATGGGCTACTCCCTCTATTGTTAATCGGTTTTAGGGTAAAACCTCATGTGCTTATGTATCGGGCTTACCGCGCATATGCGTACGAACCGACGTGTAAACCCCCCACGTCATATATGGCTCACCGAGATTTAACAACATGTCATGCCATGGGGGCAATGCACTGGAATTGCATCAAATGATCACTCAAAGGGGGTCTTCACTCATCCATGTGAAGGCCGATGGATCAGGGGGTCATCCTCTATGATAGAACTTGGTGGTATGACCTCAACTCACAAGTGCCCTTTTGCCTTTACCAATCCACACCGACAGATGCTCAACTCCGGAACCATCACAAATTTAAAGAGCAAGGAATTTAACTGCACAATGGTGAATTTTTATTTAGTAGAGCTAATATGACTTGGTCCTACACTTATACAGTTATACCACAATGCCCCTAAATAATTAGGACGGCCCAACGATGCAATTATTGGCTTTTTATTTATGTTGTGGTGGGTATGTACGTGCTGCTATCGCTGTGTACATCAGCATCCAAAGCTAGCAATCGTCCAAAGCTAGCAATCGCCAGCTAGAAAGTATCAATACGTACGGCTGAAAACCCAACAACATTGTGAGATAAGGGCCCTAGCATTTTGTTTTCTTAGAATATGAAAAAACAAATATGAAACTAATTGAAGAGAAAATTATATAATTTTGTTAAAATTTATTAGTTGATCTAAATTTGAAATTTGATAAATTAATCTATAATTAAGAATTAAGGTGGGACCTTGATTGGTTGTAGTAAAACAGAGTGAGACCCAAATTATTGGTTTAAGAATATCACAAAATGACACATAAGTGAATTGAATATAAGAATGGTCTGTAGTAAAATCTTAGGTGGTGCAATATAACATTTTCAATTCTTATGACTTATATATATATTAGATTACATTTCCTAGACTCCTCATGATAAGTTCTAATTTTCCCCTTTTTCATTAAAAATCTTTATTTTGATTTTAAACTCTAGAGCTTAAAATTCAACCAAACACTTCTCTCTCAAATTTATGGAATTTTAAATTATATAATTCATAGGAAATAACTTCTTAGGAATTGTATTCCCCGCATCCAACCAAACACAAAGCTCAAAATACTTAAGGCCATTTCGGATTGGGTCTATTCGAGTTTGTATAATAAATCTGACTCTTATTATCGGAAAATTTATACTGAAAATTTACAACATTTATACTATAATTTGTAAGAGGATCCTCTCATTGTGTTTTTAACTTTTGACAAAAATCGAAGCAGCCATTGCAAACTATAGTATAATCCGGATTATTGTTTATTTAATTATTAGAGCATGTTACTTTTGATAATTATTGAAACTTTTGAAATACAAGTTGGTTGTTATTAGAGGGTTACATTTACGTGTTTGGTCCTTGTTATACATTGTTTGTGTTGAGTACCCTAATATTAGCTTGCATCGTTGCTCGTTAATTGTTGTTTTTATTTTTAAGAGCATATCTAATGTTGATATTTAATTTGGATTTTGAATCGGGTAATATCTGGTCAAATTTTATTTAGGTCAAATTTAATTCGGATTCTTTCGGGTCAAATTTCGTTCGGGTTATTTCGGATCGGATGATATCATATCACATTTAATTTGGGTCATTTTAGATCGATTCAATTTCAGATTGGATCGGATTCAGATTGGGTCTCTGATCCTGGTGGGATTGTTCATCTGTCATATTTAGGGTCCAATTTTGGATTTGGGGCCCCTTTTATAAAGTCTACTCATGCCGCCCTACGGTTGGTTTGTTGTTTATATGTATTTTGGATTTTATATTATTGTAGGAATTTAATTAGTAGGTAACTAGCAAATGATCCGCTCCTTGTACGGGGATGTTACTTTCTTTTTTATGTTGTGTATGAATTCACTATAATAATTACAAATATTATCATATTTTTATTTCTTTTTAAGCGACGTGTATCTTTTAGATTATAAAATTATATAATTCTCGTATATTGTCACATATTTATATAGATAAATTTTTTTATATATTAACTGTTTTACACATACATAAACATTGATAAAATTGAGGAATTTTAATTAAATTGAATAAACTAACTTATACTATAAATTAATCAATAATTTAAAATAAAATTTGTATGAATATATTAGTATTATATTTGTAAATATAGATAATATTTAATTAGGTAAAAAATAAAACGAAATTATCTTGTATATATATATGTTATTATGTTGTGTGAAATTAATTAAAGAAGAATTATATAAATATAAAATCCAAACATTAGCGAACCATTATTTTAATAAGAAATCTATCTTTTATCTAAAACGTAATCGGTATATAATGTTACAAATATATTTGGGGTAAATATATTATCTAATCTTTTTATTAAATTTCAATAAGATATGATAGAAAAAGAATTAATGTATTATTTTAATAAAAAAGATGTGGCGTAAATATTTTGGTAGAATTTGCTTCTATTCATAATTTTTAGAAAATCTTAGAAAACAATTATAAAAAAAAACTTATTATTAATATACTATTTAATTAATTGTTTAAAATTATTTTTGTTAAAGCAAAAATATTAGGATAAATCCATTTATGAATTAAATATGTAATCATATAATGATAAGATTTTTATTTATATAGTAGGATAGAATATTAACTAAGCAACTCAAAATTTAAGATAGAACTAATATTTTAATTAAATATGTACAGTATAAGATTAAGATTATATGTTAATGATAAAAGTAATATTTGATAAGATAATTTTTTAAATAGGGGATGATATGACACAATATGGTGATAAAATTTGTTTCCACTTTAGTATATAACTAGTAAATGACTCGTACCGTGTACGGGAGTGTTATTTATTTATTAATCTCTATATATATGAATTTATTATAACAATTACAAATATTATCATATGACTACCTTGTTTTAAAATAGCACTTACCTTTTAGATTATAAGATGACATTATTCATGTATACAATATCAAATATTTATACAAATAAATTTTATTTATATATTACCTTTTTATACACACATAAACATGTATTTAAGTAATCAAGGAAGAATGACATAAGATAAGATTCATGATCACATACTATTAGAAATTGATAAAAACTTCTTTTGGCATTTAAACTAAATTGCATAAACTATCTTCTTATTCTTCTATAATAAAATCAATAATTTTAAATAAAAAACTCGGATTAATATAACATTATATTAACGATGTAGATAATATTTAATAAGATAAATTAGAAAACAAATTTATCTTGTATATATGTTACTATGTTGTGAATAAATAATTAAATTAGAGATATATAAATATTTAATAAAAAACTTAATGAATCATTATCTTAATTAAGAAATCTATCTTTTAATCTAAAGCATAATCAATATCCAATATGCAATATTAAATATATATATATATATTTATGGTGAATATAACATCTAGTCCTTTTATTGAGATTTTAATATGATATGGCAGTAAAAAATATTTTTAATATATTAATTAATAGAATGAATATTCACCTTAAATATAGTAGTAGAAATTTCTACCATTGTTGATTTTTGAAAAACTCATAATAACATTAAGAAAAGTTATTTATAATTAGTATGTTATTTATCTAAATGGGTACACTATTAAGATTATGATTTACACATTAAATAAAATAATCTTTTGTAATCAAATGTTTTATAATAGATCTATGTGATCATTATTATAGGGGTATAAAGATAAGATTGAGTTTTATATATTTAGATAGAATTATTAATTAAACAACTCAAATTTAAAGATAAGACTAATATCTTAATTAAGTATGCATAAGATCTTATGATAAAATCAAGATTTAATAAGAAAACTTTTTAAATAAGGGATATTAAGTAAGATATATATATATATATATATATCTTAGCTAAATTTGTTTACATGATATGTTATATCTTTTACAATGTATATAGTACAAAAAGATAAAAATTGTATAATTAGTATGTTATTTATCTAAATGGGTACACTATTAAGATTATGATTTACACATTAAATAAAATAATAGAATATTTGAATAAAAGAGGTGATGTGGCGCAATATGGTGGCGGAATTTGCTTCCGCTTTAGTATATAGTAATAGATAGATAGATAATAATAGAATCAATATCAATATATATTATAAAAGCCGACCGTTTTCGAGCCACCACGTTGATTCTGCCCCCGCGTGAGTCATTGTGGTGACATGTTAATAAAAGATATTAGATGCCAATATGTCCGAAAAAGAGAAATAAGAAAAATTATAGATATTAGACAACGTATATCTATCTTGGGTTTTTACTAAAATAGTTTAGTATGTGATACGACTTATATTTATAACTAGACCACGTACCATATTAGAAGGATTATTATTTACGTAGTTAATGCCCTATATGAACATGCACGACTAAAATCCTATTTATTATATAGAAAAATAAATAATCTCATAATCTAATTAGTTTAGTATAAATTAATTTTTATTATATAGGGTTTTCACATATTAATTTTGTTCATTCACGTCGTATAAATTAGTTTAGTATGTGATACGACTTATATTTATAATTAGACAACGTACTAATTAGTTTAGTATGTATAATTAGACAACGTATTTTAATTTATTAAAAATAAACTAGCTCAATTTTCGTATTTTTTAATAGTTATCTAGGGCATTGCTTATATTTATTAATTCTAAAATAAATAATAATTAGTTGTACACGTGTCCGAAAAATTGAGTCATACTATCTATCTTTAATTTTAAAACTAATTTTTATTATTCGCATTATATAGGGTTTTCTTAATGAATTTCTTCTTACCTACTTATAAGAAAAAGCTTTTGTCAAATATTAATTCTTAAAGCATTATAGGGAAAAATCTTTCACAAACAAATTAAGAAAAATCTATGAATATTGGATTCAACTTATTTCTTTAATATAAGTAAATTTGTGGTTTCCGACAATTTCTATTAACTTTTTATAAACTTTATCAATTTATCAGTTGATGAATTTTTTTAATTATATTTACATTTATGATAGTCGTTATTAATATATGATAAAAACTTTAAGTAAAATATCAATTTATATTCTTATAATCGGGTTTTATAAAAAATATCAAAATGAGTGAAAAAATTATGTCTTATATATATTTTTTGGGTTATATGAACTTCAAAAACAATATCACTGTTTTTAAAAGATAAAAAACATGTTCATATAATAAAACTTATATAATATCTTCCATATAAATATACAATTTTATTTTAATATTTTTAAGTGAAATAGTCGTGCATGGTACGACAGGTTAAGCTAGTATTAAGTATAATCAAACCCTTTTTCTCAGTCATTTGAAATTCAATATATGTTCTTACATTTAACGAAACGAGCACCAAGGCCATCGAAAAAATCACGTGAAACACAACATGTAGGGTCTTTTCATAGAAAACACACAATGCAATAATTCCAAACCCACTCCATATATTATAATCAAACACATGCGTATCACCCTATATCTCTATATCTGTGCAATTGTACACCCTATAAGTCCACATGCATCTCTCGCTTAATTTAACAAAAACCATTTGATTGCCCTCCGAACCCAAAAGTCACACCACCTGCCAACAATGGGCATGACGATTCGCATATTGGAGAAGTCCCACATTTGTCCTCACCCTCCTCCGCCGGTCAACGCCAGTCTCCGGCTAACCTTCTTGGACATCCCATGGCTTCTTCTTCCTCCAAGCCAGCCCCTCTTCTTCTACCACTACTCCGATATTACTGCCTCCTTTCACTCAACTTCCATTCTGGCCAAACTCAAGCACTCGCTCTCTTTAGCCCTCCTCCAATTCCTCCCCTTCGCCGGAAAGCTCGTCACCTCCCGGAAGGGCCCCGTAACGCCGGAGATCCTCTACTCCGACGGGGACTCCGTCCGGGTCACCGTTGCCGAGGCGATCGGTTACGGCGCCGACGAATTCGACCGTCTTTGCAGCAACAACACCCAGAAGGACGCTCACGTGTTCCACCAGTTGGTCCCCACGTGCTTAGAGGCACCCTCTGAAAAAGATGAAGATGTTTGGCTGTGCGATTGTTTAGCGGTCCAGATCACTTGTTTCCCGGAAGCCCGGGGATTCTCCTTAGGGTTAGCCTATCCCCACGTGGTGTGTGATCAACGTACGTTCAATAATTTCCTCAAATCATGGGCCTCTTTATGCAAGTTTGGAGATGCGCTGTGCCATGGGCTTCGGCCCAGTTATGATAGGGCTAGTTTTACAGGCCGTAACGGGCTTGAGCCCATTCTGGTGAACCAATGGTGGGAGCGCCGAGGAAAGGCGGTCACGGTGTCGGGAATGGGGGTCTCCACCGGGGTAGTCACTGTCAGGGCGACTTTCGTAATGGGCCCGGTGGAGATTGCAAATACGAGGAGCTGGATCGAGGCCCAATGTAGAAATAAGAGCAGCCCATTACCCGTTCTCCTCTCTCCTTACGTGGTGGTATGCGCATTCGTGTGGGCCTGCTTGGCGAAGGCCCAATACAGCTCGGCCCACAAACAAGGGCCGGCTTACTTCGGGTTCATAGCGGGTGGGCTGTCTCGTCTAGCCTACCGGGTTCCCGCCAACTACTTTGGAAACTGCGTGGCATTCGGGCGGGCGGTGGTAGCCACGCAACGGGATTTGGTAGGTGAAGGCGGGGTTGAGGTGGCGGCGGTTGCGATAGCAAAGGCGGTGAAGAGGTTGGATAATAATGTGCTCGGGGGAGCGGAGAGATGGATCGAGGAGTGGGGGGAGTTGATGGAGTCGGATGTACATGTCAATGTGGTCGGGTCGCCTAAGGTGGATTTGTATGAGATGGACTTCGGGTGGGGGAGGCCGAGGAAGATAGAGCAGCTCGGGATAGACGAGAAGGGAGGAGTGTCGTTGTGTGAGAGTAGGGATGTCAAGGGAGGAATTGAGATTGGGATTGTGCTTGCAAAGCCCAAAATGGATGCGTTTAGTAAATTGTTCTCGAATGGTCTTCACGAATTTTCATCGGATGCTTCTATTGGTAAGATGGAATGAACAAATTACTTGTGATCAAGGCTGTAGGGTGGTTGATGATGCACAAGGATCAAACTCGTTCTCATACCATGTCATTATCTTAGTAGGCCGATCTAAGGCTGTATAGGAGTAGCCCACTACGGCACTGGCTAGCTTATTGGTTTTGTTCCCACCACACTTCAGCTTATCTCAATTCTCACTAGTGGGGCCTGTTGGAACTTTCCTACAGGGCCAAGAGGGCATATTGTGTTTTTGGTTCAAGAGTTATTTTGTTCTGAGTGAAATTGTGTTTGTGAGAGTTTGCTCATTTCCTCTCTAGTACAGATTTGTGGTTTGGATCATGTTCGTGCTTCCTTGACTTCCAATTGGTTTCCACTCTTCCATATGAGTTGTTGCTACATTCTATTGTCGAATCCTACAACTTTGTCTTCGAAAAGATATCCAACCAACAGTTAAAGATTGGCCATGAAATAAAGTGACCACAATTTTTCACCCATGATTTATTATTATTTTTTTGCTCCTAACAGCCTCCATGATATTTTGAAAACTTCACTTATCACAATACATATATTCAATACCCTCGACGGTATAGCAAGCATGCTGAATTTCGTTCATGACCTTTTTTCTGGAGAATTGCAAGTCCTAAGATATGCAGTTGAGTTATACAGGTAGATCTGCAACTCCTGGGACTGGACCGAATAGTGATTCAATTTCGTCTGTCTTCACTTCATCGATGCTTGGTGGCTTCCATTTCGGGTCCTGTAATGGAATAACATCTGCTTAACTTGTGCAATATAAATGGGCACAAAACTCCTCAACTCAATTAAGTAGATAAAATCTAAGAAAATCACCTGATCCTTATCGACCAGTAGTGCTCGAACACCTTCAGCAAAATCATTTCTTAGTGAAGATCTGAGAGCAATTCGGTATTCCGTTTTCATTACTCCATTCAACTGAATCCACATGTTTAGAGGCGATTAGCGTTGTTTTGAGACAAGTCTGAAACACCATCTTAAGTCACTAAAATAAAGAATGAAGGCGATTAAAGAGAAGTCGTACTCACTTTAGATAGATCATTGTCCTGTTCTTGTTGTGCAGATGCAACCTTGGCAAAATACCTCTGAGTAAGACACAAAGAAAAAGGAGCGCCTTTTTCAAGAGCTGCCAGGGAATCCTTTGCCCATTCTGCCACTGCCCATCGTTGTCATCATTTTTCATATTTAGATGGAGATTATTAAGAATCAATGTATCATATTACAAATTCTCTCAGAAGTAGCTACCTTTGGCATCAGAACACTGCTGGTGCTTTTTCAGATCTTCCACTATCTCATTCACTGTCTTGTTTGCATCAAAGGTAGAAGTAATATATGTCAAAAGTGCACTTAATTGTGCCTCAGACTCGGGCTCACAGCTGAATTTCGACAATAACGCTGTAACATCTTGGTGAGCTTCTGCAGAGCTGCATCAAACCACCAGCATATGCTTAATTGTATGGAAAAATATTTACAAAGATGAGTTTTTGATGAAGTATTGATGAGAATGACAATGTAAGACATGAGCTTTTGTAGAAACACTAAGTACACTAAATTATCATATAGCACTATGGAAACCAGGTTCGTCTCTGTAGAGCACCTATTTGACTTGATAAAGATTCCACAAACATGCTAAAAGTAAGAAATGTGCAATAATTCATATGCCAAGGAACATCTACTATGAAAATGAAATACTAAATCAACTATGTAGCACAAAATGACGCAAATGTCTGAAAAGAAGAGTTTGCGGGTAACAGACATACAATGTAGCTGTCAAAAGGGCATCCTTCAAAGAACTCAGGTTTCCGGAAGGCACATAATGCGTCCCAAGACCTACATAAAGAGCATCTTCTGGTGTACTAATTCTTTTTCCAGTCATACCAAGATAAGCACCTGCGTCAACATACATACCTTGTGTGAACAATCAGTAAGTGCAGCAAAACCACTGGATATAGCTTTATTATACTCATATACACACTTCTGGTGTACTAGTTCAACTATTATATTGATCAAGATTAATCTGCTAATCCAATCGGGTAACTGGAAAAGAAGTTCACCTACTGATCCTTTTCCAGGGCTTTGTGCAGCTATATATGAGAACCCAACATCAGGAAACAAACCAATAGCATTTTCTGGCATGGAAAGGACAGTCCTCTGAAGAAAATTTTTAGGGGGAATAAAGGGAGTTAAGAAATATAGACGATGCAGCGGTTTAGCAATAATTAAACTATTATACAAATGCTACAGTACCTCTGTCACAATTCGATAACAGCCATGGCCTGAAATACCGATCCCAAAGCCCATGGTTATGCCATCCATGAAACTTATGTATGGTTTTTTGTATTCAGATATCTTACATATAAGAGTATACTCCACGGTGAAAATCTGCAAAAGAGAGGCAAGATTGTCAGCATTGGAACATCAAAACTTGTAACTTTCCATCTAAATATGTCATATCTTCCATGAAAAGAAAAAGAAACAATCATCACAGTGTATTAAGATCAGCTACAACAGGATAATCAATTCAGGAAATGAGCTAAGAGATGTGATTCCATAGTGGTTGTACATGAGTTAGCAAAGTGGTTTTATTGCATGATAAAAAATTCTGAAGTCTGAGAAGTTGGTATGGATTGAAAAATGCTCCAAGACCTCAATAATTTCAGGCAATGTGTGTTTGGTCATGATCTGCTTGACATCACCACCTGCAGATGAATGAATGCTTGATTATCCATGAAACTCAGTGCAGATAATTTGCAGCAGTGAACAACACATCAAGATATTACATCAAATAGACAAACAGGAGTGGTGTAGCTAGAATGCATAACAGTTATATACAGTAACATTCTCTTAAAATTTACCAGCACAAAATGCGCGAGGTGAACTGCCCTCGACAAGAACACACTTGACACGTGGATCATCCTCCCATTGATCAAGAAAGCTTTTGTATAGTATGGACATGCCTGCACAACACATCAGAAAAGAAGGAGTGATTCAAACAAATAACAGAAACAACAAAGAGCTACATTATTATGTCCATAACACTGTAACAGCTTACAAGCAGATACTAGAATTTCTGCACGCACCTAAAAATTCAGTACTATTTCACTCCCGAATTACTCCTAATCACCTGAGCACAGCGCTTGAAAACCTCACAGAAACATTTGCAAAGCCCTAATATAACCCTATCTCCGAGCAAGGATGAACAATCATAAAAATTTCAAGACAAAAATCGGTTTAATTGGACGAGGAAGCTGTCGAATGGGGATTCTCGATGCAAAGCAGAATGGAAGAGGACGTACCTAAATCCATGGCATTGAGAGCCTTGGGGCGATCGAGAGTGATGACGGCGACGCCGTTCGGGTGCAGCTTCGCCTTGACAAGATGTTCGGCAGCGGAGGACATGGCGACGAAGGAGGGACGACGATGAGGGAGGAAAGGTTGGTAGTGGATGGTGGTGGAATTGAAGACGAGAGAGGAAGAAGATCGATTGAAAGAAGGACAATGATGGATAAATTTTAGCATCGATTTCTGGCAGGGCAGGCAATGAGGCAAGTAAGCATTCAAGAGTGGTAGGTGGTCGTTTCTTCTCTTTCATTTTTCTCTGTGTTGAGCTGCTATAGTCATGTAGGGGAAATAGCAATTTTAATTTTACCTAAAAATACGCTTAACGAAATGGCATTTCATACTACACTTGCGTCCGGTTTCGGAACCCGTCGACGGTTATGATTACGGTTTTCCTTCTTCTGAAACAGGGAACCGGTGGTTTTATCGGTTCAAAACCGCCACTCCTAAATCGGTTTAAATCGTCGATTTCTTCTCTTTTCTATATAAAATATACATAAATTTGTACCAAACTTTCAAAACCAAATACAAATCAAGCTCTAAATATTTATATATAATTTTTTTTTTGGTCGAAAGAGAGGCGGCACTCTCCGGCTCCTCGAGGGAGCGTTTTATTAATATTAAAAATAAAGGGGCTAAGTAGTCATCACTCGGGGGATAGCCCGACCCCTTACATCATAGTTTAGCAATAAAGAAATCCCCTCAGGAGGGGCACCCAATACATGCAAACCTAAAGGAAAGCTAAAAGCAAAAGACGCGAGGCTATCCGTAACCGAATTAGCCTCTCGATACACGTGACGGAACCGGATAGACCAGTCCCTACTGATAAAGCCTTGGCACCTAGATACCAGGCTAAAGAGGGGATGGTTTTGCTTCACCTCGGTCTTCAAGAATTGTACGACCAATTGAGAATCCGACTCAAGTGTTACCTTTCGGTAGCCACTTTCCCAAGCCAGTTTCAATCCATCATACACCCCCCAAAGCTCCGCCATTGGGACCGTACAAGACCCAATGTTGTGAACAAAACCATCCAACCACTGACCATTACTATCCCTAAGAATACCGCCAGCCGTCGCCAAGCCATCCTTCACCGCCCCATCGGTGTTGATCTTGATCCAGTCGTCACTTGGCTTCTCCCAAGAAATCTCCAAAACGCCCCTGCCCGCCGTCTTCTCACAAGTAACCAGAATAATCAGAATCAAGTTTATACGTAAAAAAAAAGGTCAAATATCACCTGTTGAAGTCCGAAAATCTCGAACTAACTACGGGACAATATTATTAAACTCTCGGGCCTTTCGGCGCGCTAGAAACCGGTTCGTCTTTCTTCGAGCTCTCCCACCCCCCGCGTATTATTTTATTCTCTTTTCGGAGGCTTATAAGACTTTTTACGGTCTTTCCCGTAAAATAGTGCGAGCTCCTCGGAGACTCAAACACGTCGGAGTCCGTCCCTCGAGAACACGTCTCGGGATTCGGCTTTTTCCGATCTCTTAAACTTTGCCCTACACCCCCTATATATAGGAAAGGGAGCTACTTGCTTACACTTTCATTTGTCGATGTGGGATAGAACCAAATCCATGCTAATTGCGATGATGGCCCTCCAAAGGGCTTTAATCGCGATATGGGCCCTTAAAAGGGCTTAATTACGATATTGTAGATTCATGTTTTAATCACACACCAATGCTTACTTAGCGCGTTTAAAACGTGCTTTGGTGCTTTAATCTTTGTCCTTACTATTATTTATCTCGTGTGTCAACGCGATGACAGATTCGGGTATCAACACAACCCCGTGACTCGGATGTCCTCGGTCTTTTCGAGGACAAACGAGGCACCAACTTGATGCGCATAATTTTGGTCAACGCGTTGTTTGTAACCGGGCATCAGCACGCCTACGCGCATTGCGCGGGCCAAACCCCGAGCTTAGCTCGGCGGTTTGCCTTATAGAATTTGGATATTTCAATTTATTGCGACTACGAGCGATGAAGTCAACTCGAGCGCGCCCTCGCGTTCAACGCGGGCCAAACCCCGAGCTCAGCTCGGCGGTTTGCCTTATAGAATTTAGATATTTGAATTTATCGCAACTACGAGCGATGAAGTCAACTCGAGCGCGCCCTCACGTTCAACGCGGGCCAAACCCCGAGCTCAGCTCGGCGGTTTGCCTTATAGAATTTGGATATTTGAATTTATCGCAACTACGAGCGATGAAGTCAACTCGAGCGCGCCCTTGCGTTCAACGCGGGCCAAACCCCGAGCTCAGCTCGGCGGTTTGCCTTATAGAATTTGGATATTTGAATTTATCGCAACTACGAGCGATGAAGTCAACTCGAGCGCACCCTCGCGTTCAACGCGGGCCAAACCCTGAGCTCAGCTCGGCGGTTTGCCTTATAGAATTTGGATATTTGAATTTATCGCAACTACGAGCGATGAAGTCAACTCGAGCTTGCCCTCGCGTTCAACGCGGGCCAAACCCCGAGCTTAGCTCGGCGGTTTGCTTTAACGATAACTGTGGAGTTTTGATGTTTTAAGGCTTTAAGCAGCTGCGAGCGGCGTAGCCGTCTTGAGTGCGCCTATGCGCATCGCGCGCGTTAGCGGACAACCCCAAGCGAGGACGGCAACTTGGGTTTTCCCTAACGACTATGGAGTTTTGATGTTTTAAGGCTTTAAGCAGCTGCGAGCGGCGTAGCCGTCTCGAGTGCGCCTATGCGCATCGCGCGCGTTAGCGGACAACCCCAAGCGAGGAAGGCAACTTGAAGGCAACTTGGGCTTTCCATAACGACTATGGAGTTTTGATGTTTTAAGGCTTTAAGCAGCTGCGAGCGGCGTAGCCGTCTCGAGTGCGCCTATGCACATCGCGCGCGTTAGCGGACAACCCCAAGAAAGGACGGCAACTTGGGTTTTCCCTAACGACTGTGGAGTTTTAATGTTTTAAGGCTTTAAGCAGCTGCGAGCGGCGTAGCCGTCTCGAGTGCGCCTAGGCGCATCGCGCGCGTTAGCGGACAACCCCAAGCGAGGACGGCAACTTGGGTTTTCCCTAACGACTGTGGAGTTTTGATGTTTTAAGGCTTTAAGCAGCTGCGAGTGGCGTAGCCGTCTCGAGTGCGCCTATGCGCATCGCGCGCGTTAGCGGACAACCCCAAGCGAGGACGGCAACTTGGGTTTTCCCTAACGACTGTGGAGTTTTGATGTTTTAAGGCTTTAAGCAGCTGCGAGCGGCGTAGCCAATCCGAGTGCGCCTATGCGCATCGCGCGCGTCAAACCCCGAGCTCATAGCTCGACGATTTGCCTTTAGAGTGTGACTAGCGCGTTGACGGTAACTGTGAGCAAAGCTCAAAAACAGCCGTCGTCTAAATGGGGTTGCGGGCCATATGAGGCTTATTTAGTTTATTCTCGTTTCGGAGGCGTTATTTAGTTTGGTGTTGAACTTGTGTACAACAAATCTGTATTAGTCAATTGCTAATATCTCAAGGTTCATTAAAGGCGTTCGCTGGGCGCTGGAATGCAAAAAGTGAGAGTAGCGCGTAAGAAGACAGCACACCATAATCAACACCGCACACCAGAGGAAGAGCCGGGCAAAATAAAACCTCGTGCCTCTTCCTCCAAACCAAAAGAGAGATCTTTTTATTAGCGCCTGTGATATGCCAAGCAAGCGCACCACAAGAGATTGACAAACTCACAAAACCTAAAAACAGTAAATCCTGACAACAAGAACAACACGAGCAACCCGAATTCGATCGGAGTTACATACACGTCAATTCGTGCACTTAGCGCGTTGACAACGTGCAACAGGATCAGTGAAGCTTGCCACGCACTCCAGTCACGAACCCCCGCGTCTCCGGCAACGCGATGTCCTGAAGGGAGCCACAGGCCACGACAACGGACCACGCTAGAGAGATAAGCGCGACAGCCAGAGGCCGGAAGAGCGCGGTGGCGGGCCGAAGAAGACACGGCGGAGGCTTGTTTGTTTATTCTCTTTTCGGAGGGTTGTTAGTTTATTCTCTTTTCGGAGGGTTGTTAGTTTATTCTCTTTTCGGAGGGTTGTTATGTGGTCGCGGGCCAAGGCCACGGGCCGCGATGGGGCTGCGGGCTAATGCCACGGGCCGCGATTGGGCCACGGGCCGCGATGGGGACACGGGCCAAGGCCGCGAGCCAAGGCTACGGGCCAAGGCCGCAATCCAAGGCTACGGCAACGCGATGGGGCCGTGCGTCCATCGCGATCCATGCTAATTAAAAATGCATACTAATTATAAAAGCAAAAAACATACTAACCTGCGCGATTCTTAACCGACGACCCGAGAGCATGACATTCCAAGGATGAGAAGATCCCCATGGACGGCGCCAATGTTGAAGTCCGAAAATCTCGAACTAACTACGGGACAATATTATTAAACTCTCGGGCCTTTCGGCGCGCTAGAAACCGGCTCGTCTTTCTTCGAGCTCTCCTACCCCCCGCGTATTATTTTATTCTCTTTTCGGAGGCTTATAAGACTTTTTAAGGTCTTTCCCGTAAAATAGTGCGAGCTCCTCGGAGACTCAAACACGTCGGAGCCCGTCCCTCGAGAACACGTCTCGGGACTCGGCTTTTTCCGATCTCTTAAACTTTGCCCTACACCCCCTATATACCCCTATATATAGGAAAGGGAGCTACTTGCTTACACTTTCATTTGTCGATATGGGATAGAGCCAAATCCATGCTAATCGCGATGATGACCCTCCAAAGGGCTTTAATCGCGATATGGGCCCTTAAAAGGGCTTAATTACGATATTGTAGATTCATGTTTTAATCACACACCAATGCTTACTTAGCGCGTTTAAAACGTGCTTTGGTGCTTGTCCTTACTATTATTTATCTCGTGTGTCAACGCGATGACAGATCCGGGTATCAACATCACCGACTTTAACAAAATTTTATATTTAAAAGAATAAAATAAAGTACAATTTCTTTCTTTTTTAAATATTGTGACCGGTTCCAAAACCGGTTGGAATCGAGAAACCGACCAAGTATCGATTTTTTTTAAAATACTGTTTTTATTCTAAAAACGTAAAAAGTAGTTACTTTTTTTTTATACAGTTTAGGGTAAAAAATTTATACATTTTACTAAAATTTATTTTTCCATAGAATGTGTAGCATTCGCAAGACTATTGTCTATAAAAATCTCACAAGATTCTTACTAATTGTCTTCAACTGTTGACGAACGTACTTATGGGAAGCAATGTACAACAACTCCTTGCAAAGTCGTAGTGTAACTAATAGTAACATTGTGCTCATTCAAGAGATAATCCATTCAATGCGTTGAAACAAAAGCGGGAAGAAACAAATGATCTTGAAGCTCGACCTTGAGAAGGCGTACAATAGAGGGAAAAGTACATACGTACACAGACCCCTAAACTTGCGATGAATAGTTATTTTGAGCCCTTATTTTTCAACTTTGCCAATTTAGCCCCTAAACTTAACAATCACGACCTGTTGAGTCCTTGATCGATGAACTTTCAACTTTGTCAATTTGGCACCTGAATTTAACATCCACGACCTATTGGATCCTTGGTTGATGATTTTCATGGGAGTGGTTTTGGGGTGTGTAGCATGCATGTGTGTGTCATGTTGTACATGTAATAAAGCAAAACATACAAATTAAATAATAGGAGAACGAGAAGAACCCAATAGGTTGTGAATGTTAAGTTTAAGTGTCAAATTGGCAAAGTCGAAAGTACAAGGTCCTAAATGATTATTGTTCAAGTTTAGGGGCTTATATATGTCAGAAATATTCTCATAAAACTCATCGACCAAGGACTCAATAGGTCGCGATTGGTCAAGTTTAGGGGCCAAAATGACATAATTGGAAATTGAGGGTCTAAAATGATAATTAGTTACAAGTTTAGGGACCTTTGTATGTATTTCGACTTTTTTTTTTTATAAGGTAAGGATTAGGGTCGCCGCAAGTACTACTTGGGCTCGCCTAGAGCATCCACGAGGGATGAGAACTGGTTACAAACCAACTCTAAAGGAAATAGGGCAAACCGCCGCCCTGGAGTCTCGAACCCGAGACCTCATGGTACTACCATGAGTGCTCAATCAGTGAGCTGATGCGACAAGCGCGTATGTATTTCGACTATGATAGAGTATGTTGGAATTTTATTATTGATATGTTGAAAAACGCAGATTTCATAGAAAATTGGTTGGACTGGATTAGACAGTGTATTTCCGCAACTTCTGTGAGGACCTTATGGAGCGAAGAGATTACAACAACTTCACTCCGACAAAGGGGTATCGATTGGGGGGGGGGCTCAATCTAACCGTATCTGTTTGTTCTCTGACGGAGAGATTAAGTCATCTCATCGAAGAAGAAGTTGCATTGGGTCACCGGAAACATCCTCTTGTGTAGAGGAGCGCCAACTTTATCTCATTTGCTTTTCGCCGACGACAACATTATTATGAGGAAAGCTTCGACGGGACAAACGAGAATCATTATGGAGATTTTGTACAAGTTTTGCATCTCGGCATCGAGTATATCAATATCTCTAAGTTCAAGATTTTTGTGTCCCAGAACATCTCTAAAGACCTTACTAGTCAATTGGAGTATATCGTTTAATTCAATATTATCGGAAAATTAAGAAATACCTTGGAATGTCAATTTTCCACTAGAGGGTAACCAAGAATATTTTTACTGATCGAGTTGCTTACTAAAAGGAAGACATGGTTGGTTGGTTGGAAATGCAAGAGCCTTAGCCTTGCCGAGAGAATATAATTAATATTGTCAAGTCAGTTATCACTTACATTCCTTACTATGGTATCCTACGACTTGTGTGCTTATAATAGAAAATTTGATGAGAGGATTTATCTGAGGGAAGCACTAATGGAGCAAAAATTATTCATTTGATGTCCTAAAACCAAGTGTGCTTACCTAAACATCAAGGAGGATTGGGCATGGGGCTACCTAAGATATTAATATGGTCATCTTTGAAAATTGGGTTAGCGATTGATAATGAACAAAGGGGGCCTTTGGGGTGATGTTGTGAAAGCCAAATACAACCTAACAGTTAGGAGAGGAACGGTGGAGCAATCCAGCAAATGGCGAGCTTCTCCAATATGAAAGAGCAGTGATTAAAGCTTGAAAAATCTCATTGCAGAAGGACTTACATAGAATGTAGGGGATGGAAGGAGCATTCAGTTTTAGAAGGAAACTTGGCTAGAGGAACAATTGCTTATAAGCATCATAGGAGAAAATTAGAGAACTTATAGCGACTCATCGATCTGCATGTATTGGATACTAGGGTAGGGTTGGAGCTAGAATGCGCTTTCAGATGCGCTCCCCGCCACAACTCTCCAAAAACTTGCTACAATGAGAGTTATGAAATATCAGGAAATGGGAGACATGGCTAGATGGGTGACGCCCCCAACGAGAGAATAAATGGTGGCCTTGAACTTCAAGATGGTGATAGGGACTGTTCGTTGGTGCATGAACCAAATTGAGTAGATGCACTTTTATCTGATATGAAGAGTCCATGTCAAGGAATGCATATGATGCTTCCTTTGTTTGGCTGCTAAAGTAGGCTCCTTTATAATGTGGGGACAACCAGACGTCACATGACCGATACCCCCAATTACAACATTTTCCTTGATCTTTCGGAGACTCTTTTGCACATATTTTGTGATTGTCCGAGATTAATGAACCTCTGATGTTGTTTGTTCCCAGACCATCGAGACTTTGATTTCTTCAATGTTTACCACTTTATGTGGGTAACAAAAAATCTTGGCAACGGAAACAAAATTGAGCATGGGATGGAGGAAAATTTCCTAAATCGATCATATGAAACCTTGGCCATTTGCGTTCAAACTTCACTCACTTGTTTTCTCGTATGACCACCTCTAGCGCTTTGATCGCCTCCCTCGATCACACCCTTCGTTTGAGTCAGTGTAATCTCTGTCAACGGATTCTATGGGTGTGGCTTTATGATCTTCAGGTTACCTTGACTCGGTTGATTCTCTGATGGTACCCTTAGTTAATTGCCATGCTCCTAGGCTTCTAGCATTGCATCGACTAGGGAGGTCCTCTACCTTTGGATTTGTACAAAGCATGTCATTCCACCTTGCACACTTCCTTTTGATTGCAACTTGACCATAGGGGTATGTTGTCTCTATTGCTCGACTTTTTCTTACAACTAGCTTCTTCCAACGTACACCTCCTAAGGGTGTGCATTTGGTTCAAGTTGGTGCCTAGCATGGATCCGCTTCATCGCCACTAGGTGGAGTACCACCACATTTGCTTGACTCGGCAACCCCAAAACAATGGGCGGTTGTTCCATATCTCTGGGGCCTTCGAAGCTCCTGCGAACGACGCCAAACTGTCGGAGCAAAATACGATTCGCTAATCCATCGAATAATCAAACAGTAACAAATGAACAATCAAAATGTAGAAGAAGAACTCAAGAGAATTAGATTTCATTTAGAAGTGGAGGGCAGCGTCTGGAGTTTTGTGCGACAAGAAGATTCCGCTGAAGCTGAAAGGAAAGTTCTACAGAACGGTGATCAGACCAGCCATACTCTATGGGGCAGAGTGTTGGGCGACCACGACGGCGCAAGAAAAGAGGCTTGTAGTAGCCGAGATGAGGATGTTGAGGTGGATGAGCGGGCATACGTTGGGCGACAGAATCAGGAATGAAGTAATCAGGAGCAGAGTGGGAGTGGTCAGCCTAGAGGATAAACTTCGGGAATCGAGACTGCGATGGTATGGCCATATTCAAAGGAGGGGTCCTGAGGAGCCGGTTCGTCGATGTGAAAGTCTAGACTTGGGAGCTATTCGTAGAGGGAGAGGCCGGCCGAGGAAACGCTGGAGGGACAATATAAAGCAGGATGTCACCCACTTGGGGATCTCGACAGAGCTAGCAGTTTGCAGAGATAGATGGAGGGAGAAGATTCACGTCATGGATGGCTAGATCCTGTGATCAGCAAGCTTTAGTTTTTGGGTCTTGCCTTTGTTTGTTTGTTTTGTGCTTTGTTTTATTTGTTTGTTTGTTTTGGGCATTGGTTTTTTTGGCTTAGTGTTTTTCTGTTGGGTTTTTTTTTTTGGACGCCCCCCTTTGCGTTAGCCAGGGGTGCCCCCATCCTGACCCCCCAAATTCCCCTTAAGGGGAACTACACTGGGTATTATTGTTGTTGTTGTTAGAATTTTAACGTAACAATAATATACTCATTTGTTAAGGTGATACCTCATTTTACATTGATCACATAGAGAGAGTCCCCCATTGTTTTAGGTGGGGATATTAGTAGATTTGATTTATTGAATAGTTTAGTTTACTTTGATTATTATTTGTTGATTATTAGCTCCCACTAGAAGTCTTGCTTCTATATCGTCTCTTCCG
This sequence comes from Polygonum aviculare, assembly GCA_934048045.1. Taxonomy (NCBI): domain Eukaryota; kingdom Viridiplantae; phylum Streptophyta; class Magnoliopsida; order Caryophyllales; family Polygonaceae; genus Polygonum; species Polygonum aviculare. Next base: position 20,187,959 of record OW204031.1, read on the forward strand.
ACTTTGGACCTTTCGTTTGGGTTGAATAAATAAAAACATGTGATTAAGGGAGAGTGAATCATACGAGCGTATAAGCTATAATAGTTCTTTCTAATATGAGATATATTATTAGGCGTTGGATATATTTTATTTACGATCCAGATTAAAAGTGTTTAGTAACGTGTCAAAAATGCCAACCTAATTCCTACTTATTGCAATTTTAATAATTTAAGATGTACCATTTAACCCCCTCATGAAAAGAAAAGGCTGACCAACCAATTGAGATCCTCTGACCAACATGGTGGTATATATTCCAGGCTCCAGCCTTAGAGCATATACAATGGTAAGGAATCACTCTCCTCTTAGCACTCTCTTTCTTCTATGAGGATGTCCTCTCCATTGTAGAAATTGTAAGAGGATCCTCTCTTGAAGGAGGAATGAAAGTAATCCTCCTTCTACCAAGGATTGTAAATTTTGGCTCTTGTGCCAAACTTTAACTTTTACTCATTTACTATATGACACATGTTATCTACTACTACAACTATTTTCAATTATTTCATTCAAATTTATAACTAGTTAACTTATATCCCAAATAATAATAAAATGTAACATTTTTTATTTAAAAAATAAATTAATTAATTTCCATCATTTTTTTCTCTATAAATTGAGTCTAATTTTGCATCATTTCTACATTAATCATTTTTTCTCTATAAATTGAGTCCAATTTCCATCTCACTCTCTCACTATTCCATGGATATATAATCACACTCATTGTAACTTACACAATCATCCAAACACTCAAAACCATCCAAATGTACTACACTAATTAGTTTATTAAATATAGTTTAATTATTAATTAAGTTGAATAATTAATTTTATCATACTCTTGATTGTATAGAATATGGAGTGAATATATACATATAAAATATGAGAGAAAATATAAGAGGATCCTCTCTATTGTAAAGAAAGATGATGAGAAAGAGGAATGAAAAAGTAGAAAATGAGGTGGATGAGAGATGAGATGATGTGTCAAATAGAGAAAAGGAGAGAGAAAATTGAGAGAGGATAATATCTCCTCACCATTCCACACGACTCTTATAAATATGGAATTGAAGTGCAAAGGGACACATAGCGTGTACAGCGAAAACAGAGAGGCAGTAGGAAGGAGATAAAGAAACACAGCAAGATCGAATTAAGAGTTATGGAGAGCCAATCAAATGGTAAGCCAGATCATCAAGCTACCTTTCAAGCTCCAGAAATCAAGTTCACTAAGCTCTTCATCAATGGCCACTTCGTCGATTCCGTTTCAGGTAAATACCAATTCTTTTCAGTGCTACTCCATCTACAGTACTATTTTGCTAGCTCGTATCTATCAATACTGTTGGGTATCTTTCAATTCTTTCGAGTACTAGTGCTACCTACATATTACACGCTACCTCTACAAATTAGTGGTATATAAATTTCCTTAGAATTTCTCTGTGTATGAAATTTTGCATGACTATGAATTAAAATTAAATTTTATTAAGGCAGTTTTATATATGAAATAATTGTGAATAAAATAATTCTACATTATATAATAATCAACAAATAAGAAGAACGAGCCTTCAATAAATCCAGGCCAAAATTAACCACTAAAGTTAGTCTGCCTAATTTATGATTTTAAACATACTTAAAAACCTACTAAAGCAACTCCACCTAATACTTTTATTGTATGATTAAAATTTCACCTCTTTTTACTCTAAATAATGCAAGCCTGCAACAAACACAAACCCGTATGATTTTGAAAATCTTGATGATTTGGAAGGTGCATGAATTATTAGTTATTACATAGGTATTTGGTCCCGAGCACTTTCGTGGAAGACACGGCCATACATATGTTGACAAAAAGATAAATACGGAGTATATTGATAACTACTGCCAAATGTAGTTTATTTCCCTTCTTAAATATAGCTTATTCCCAATATTGGTGACAATAGGTATGTGAAAACTGATTCGATCCGAAAAATCGATCCGAACCGATCGAAAATTTTAGGGTTGAAACCCGATCCGAATAGTAGTGAGCAAAGAAAAAAAACTGAATCCGATTAACCCAAACCCGATTGGGTTGAAATCCGAAACCGACCTGACTAATCCGATATTTTATATTTATGTAGAATCAATATATTTTCTTTTAAATACTATAATATATTTTATCATAAAACCGATTATAAATAAAATATTTTTATTAAAAACTAAAAATAATATTTTATTATTAAAGATTATTATTTAATCATAATATTATTTTAATAATAATTAAAAATTCAAATTCCTGACATGTTAGGTCGACCCGACCTCGTATAATAACTTGTCAAGACCCGACCCGACTTGACTTGTCCTGATTGATCCGAACCCGCACTCAACCTGAATCCATCAAACCCGACCCGTTTGACTCCTCTAGTGACCAATGACCATCCACGTGGCTATATTTTCAACACATATCCAAAATTGTCTAGAAATTACCGAATTTAAAACTCTAATACGTATGATGAACCCAAGTAGTACTTGTGGCGACCCTAATCTCTTTCCTTATTAAAAAAAAAAAAAACTTAGACCAGTTACATGGCCAGGCTCGGGTTGGAAATACAGTATATTCTAATCATTATGTTTGTTAAAATTTTTGATTGGAGCACGTTAGGTTGTTTCGAATTTGATACTCCGTACTGATTTGGGTGGATTTCAATAAGTTGATAATTTTTTGAATTATTATTAATATATTACAAACTCAAATTAAATATCGTTATTTTAATAATAAGATATTATTTTATATAGTTTAATAATACAGTAATATACAGTACAAATAATATATTTTGGAATCAGCCAAAAAAGTTGTAAATTTCAACCTATAAGTGTTTGGGTCGATCAGATCAAGTTACATTTCAACCATACCCATAAATTTTGGATCGTATTTTAACTTATAAAACTTGCAGCAATTCAAGTTGGACTATCCGGTCACGTTAATTTTGACAGGTCTTGTATAACTGTATTAGATAGATAAGGTCGACCTAACTCTTATCATAAGCAATCAAGAGCCAAGACAACATAGATCATAAGTTATTGGGCGGTTGGGGCAACAAGTGGCACCCCTGGATGAGCAAGGATCTTTTACTCCTCTCCCTACTTCCCTTCATGCTCCACTTTAATATATATATACCACAAAATCATACTAAAAAAATTTATAAAAATGTTTTTGTGTTATAAATTATCATTCTTATATATTAATAAAATTTTATGATATAAATTTATAGTCAATATCTTTTTTAAATGTCAAAAATATGATTTATTCTATTATTTTAATATAAAACAATACTGTATTAATGATAATTTTCTATGATAAAAATGTGCAAATATATATGACTAAGCATTTTTAACATGAAGATATATTTATAAAATTTTATTATTATTATTTTGTAGCATAAATAAGAAAGTGGAGCATAGAGGGGAGTATAGAGAGGAGTAGAAGATCCTCACTGCCCTGGATGTGTCAGAGCATGGTTCCCACTTCCAATTGCTCATTATTGACCGGATGAATTGCCTAGTTGTTTTTACGTGAATAGGAGTTGTATATAATTGACATCAATTTACCCATTACTTGACCAGATTTTATGAACAATTTTACGTACCTAAGATATAATAGGTGTATGAAAGCATCTAGCCTGTGAAATATTGCAATATAGTTGTTCAAACATAGTATGGGATGGAATTTATGACCTTTGACCATAATATGCAACTGTGAAAACTTGATCCGATACGATTACTTGTCTCAAAGTATCTAGAGTTTTTAAGTTGAAATTCGACTTGAAATAACTAATTGATCAAAGAATGACCCAACTCAATCAACTTGATCGTTAATAAGTTTTAACCTGAAACTCTTTTGGGTTAAACTCAAAGCGATTCAAACTGAACTGATCGTTTCATGAAATTTAACAATCTGATGGCCTACATACATATATATTTTTTTTTTGAGCCCCATACATACATATATTTTAACTGAACCTGATTAGCATAAATCTCATTGTCGACACATTTGACATACCTATTCAGTATATAGTATAGATAATATGGTCCATGGTTTGGATTTTTGACCCCCCGAAATGGACTTATGTGTTCATTGAATTAAGTGCATGGTGGGAAATGTACACAAACCTATTATTCAATCTGATCCTGTGTGTTATAATCTTGGGTCATGATACTTTTTGTCTCTACTGGATGCGTACGTAGTTAAAGCCCTTGGTCTATTCTAATATATATTGGCAAGATTCATGCCCAACCCAATTATCTCATTTCGTATCCAATAATGGGAACCATAAACAAAATAAAAATGAATCTACTTTATATATTAGCGCCATCGTACATAAGTCATAAAGTATGAATCACTTTTATTTTCATATCAAAAAATCACCGTAAAATCCTTTTATAATACTTTATCTATTTCTCTAATCTAATGGTGTGATAACAAGTCACCTTAATCATTTACTTCACTTTTTCTCTACACAAACGGATTTTAAAGTTTTAAATTAGAATATATTTTTGTATTAACCTATAGCAGTGAGACATGATTGTACAAAATTCATTTCCTTTCAGATTCTATTATCGTGGTTTAAAACCAAACAACCCTTATAATTACTTGGTTTTCGCGCGCGTACAATATCTTGGGATTCTTGGAACGTGGCACGCAAACGCTCATACTGTATAATCTTGATGTTAAATGCAGGAAAAACCTTCGAAACCATAGATCCCAGAGATGAACAAGTGATAGCAAAAGTGTGTGAGGGCGACAAAGACGACATAGATTTGGCTGTCAAGGCCGCCCGCGAAGCCTTCGACCATGGCCCCTGGCCTCGCATGTCCGGCTACGTATGTTATCTCAAGTACCTCCATCAATATATCTTACACAAACATGATCAACTGTATATATGAAAACATTTTGAAATTATGTGTACATGCATTTCGGCTGTATATGGCAGAAAAGGGGAAGGATAATGACAAAATTAGCGGACTTGATCGAGCAACACGTGGAGGAGCTAGCCTATCTGGACTCGGTGGACGCAGGGAAGCTTTTGGCGTTTGGGAAAATGGTGGACATCCCAGGCGCGGCCCAACTGCTCCACTACTACGCGGGCGCAGCCGACAAGATCCACGGCGACACCCTGAAGATGTCGCGCGAGCTCCAGGGGTACACGCTCCGTGAACCGATGGGCGTGGTGGGCCACATCATTCCGTGGAACTTCCCCACCACCATGTTCTTCATGAAGGTGGCCCCTGCCTTGGCCGCTGGTTGCACCATTGTTGTTAAGCCTGCTGAGCAGACCCCTCTCTCTGCCCTGTTCTATGCTCACCTTGCCAAACAGGCTGGCGTGCCCGACGGAGTGCTGAATGTCGTGAACGGATTTGGACCGACTGCGGGTGCAGCTGTCGCCTCTCATATGGACATTGATATGGTATACATTTCATATCTTGTTTAGTCGCGTCTTTTCCGTGCTCTGATTTGATTGGATCATGACTTGAGGATTGCAGGTTAGCTTCACAGGGTCTACGGAAGTAGGACGTCTAGTAATGCAGGCGGCTGCACTGAGCAACTTGAAGCCGGTCTGCCTTGAGCTTGGAGGGAAGTCGCCTCTAATAGTTTTCGACGATGCTGATGTGGACAAGGCCGCTGACCTAGCTCTTCTAGGCATCTTATATAACAAGGTATATTATATATAACGACCATGTGATACAACTTAAAATGGCATGGCTCTTCAATTCATGTTTGAAACCATGCATTTGTGTTGTCTAATATATTTTGGTTTCAGGGCGAAATCTGTGTGTCGAGCTCGCGACTGTTTGTTCAAGAAGGGATCTATGAGGAGTTAGTGAAGAAGTTAGCTGAGAAGGCCAAGAGATGGGTTGTTGGGGACCCTTTAGATGCTTCCGTAAACCAAGGCCCACAGGTATATCTATGGCCTATACGAGATCGAAATGATCATATTAGTTGGTTTACTATATAGCTTGAGTGATGATCTGAGTTCAACATGTGGTACGTGTGAAGGTGGATAAGAAGCAATTTGAGAAGATCCTGTCATACATCGAGCAAGGAAAGCAAGAAGGCGCTACCTTGTTGACCGGAGGCAGGCGGTGTGGTGACAAGGGATACTACATTGAGCCCACCGTCTTCATCGATGTCAAGGTTGCTTTAGCTTAATTTCTCATGTGCCATCATTTGGTTTGGTTCACCGTACCGAGAACTAAGGTCACTACATTTTGCGCATGCGCAGGACGATATGACCATTGCAAAGGATGAGATATTCGGTCCGGTTCTATCTTTGATGAAGTTCAAGTAAGTATTGCAACAACTTGTATGTGTTTATGTGCGGCAATTAATACATGTAAATTGGATTTGATGAATGAGAATTTGGGATGAGTTAGGACGGTGGAGGAGGCGATAAAGAGAGCGAACGCAACACGATATGGGCTGGCAGCGGGAGTGGTGACCAACAACTTGGACATAGCCAACACGGTGTCAAGATCGATAAGGGCCGGGATCATATGGATCAACTGCTACTTCGGGTTCGACAGGGACGTGCCCTACGGAGGCTACAAGATGAGCGGCTTCGGCAGGGATATGGGAATGGAAGCACTCTACAAGTACACTCAAGTCAAGTCTGTTGTTACTCCTATTTACAATTCCCCTTGGATGTAAATAATTAATTCATTTATCAATTATCATTACTCTTATCGATTACGTACCCTGTATCAAGCTTATTCCACTTATCTTTATGCCGATCAACCGATATATACTTGTTTTTAGTTAAATTTAGTTCCATTTCATTCTTCTTACTCATGTTTGTAACTACATCCAATTTCACCCACAACTCCTTGTATTTGCTAAACTAGGTTGGTTAGTTTCATGGCAGTTAGCTTATCAATGCACCTAGACTCTGTAGAGCAGACTACATACACCAGCTAAGTAATCAAACTAGCGTAGTTAATTTACAACCGAGTGGTTGTTAAAATCTTATTATTATTATTCATTTATTTTATTAAATATACATATAATATATATGCATCTATAATGTCATAAATCATCTTTAAATTGTTATATAATAAGTAATTAATTTACGACTTCATACAAATATAAAAAAACAATATTAAATTTAAAAACTTATTGTTATATATCAAAAGAAATTCTTAAATTAGCATAATTGGGCCTAGATTTGATATCTGTTTAGTTATGTGTTTGTTAATTTAGAGATTAGTTGCAATAAAAATACTAATATTATTACCAATTTTTCTACAATGTGCCCTAAGGGTACAATATAGGATATTTGTTGTTTTGATTGTGAATCTTGTGATGAATATATAGATTAAGAAACTAAATATAAGTCATTTAATCATGGTGGTTGGATGTCAAAAAAAACATCATGGTGGTTTAAAGTGATGAATGAAAGTCTACAAGCTAGCTATTTAAATCAAATCAACATGATCTAAGAAAAATACATCCCAAGGTCGGGTAAGAACAATGTCCCACTACCATAAACCCTAAGTGGCCAAAAAACACACCTCATGATCCAAGTATATCAACCAAAGAAAGATAGGAATCAATTCATAACTTGACCATACATTCGACCAAGTACCTAGTCGACTTATCCTCAGATGGGAGAACCTGGGCATTGACAGAGCTCTCACGACTGAGGAGAACTCGGACGGGTACTTATTTCGACCAAGATCCAAGATCCTTAATTTGATCGGTATTACATCATTATGAATCTTCAACCATTCTTATCATGATTAGCCTAGAGATGGAACCATCATTCACGGACAGCAAGGTTTCTAGTGATTGGCAAGTTACCATCATAGGTGCATTTTAGTACATCTGGTCTTCTGACCAACCTTGGTCCAACCGGTAGTCCTCTTTTATTAGGACGGATATCCTGTAAAAAATGGTACAAGCAATTGTAGTTATCTACTGCAAGCTTAGAATGACCAACTGTATTTACTTATTTGTCTGTTCAAGGAAATTATTACTAAAATGGCATGTTATAAGTATCTTTTTTAAAGTCCCGTTTGATTTCCACACCTGGTCGAAGATGGCAGTTGGGATTGCAAGTGTAGCCACAGCATTTGGAGAGTCCACTATCCCAGAGATTCTCCCTTCACACGGGCAGCAAGACAGAAGGAGGTAAACCTGATGCATTCGCAGATCCACCAAAATCAACCAAGCTTGTATAGTTGTGATATAATAAGACTTGGGGAAATCAGAATTGTGAGATTATAAGACCTGCTCTTTGGAGTAGCCAAACTTGGAAATGTAGTCAATGGCATTGAGCACGGCACGCTTGTAGGCAACGGTTGCATCGAGGAAGTGCTGCCTTCCTGCTTCGTCGACGCTGATCCCCTCGAACACCAGCCACTCGCTGAACCTCGGCTCCACTGGGCCTATCTCAAACATTGGACTCACATGCAGAGGAGTTGGCCCCATGGGTGTCAGGTACTCTTTCATCCCACCTCTTATGATCTCACACCTGATCCAGGATCACTATTGCTATTGAACCACCCAGCAATCTGATTGATCGATAGACGGATTTTTAATACTAGGACACGAGGACAATCAGATGTACGTACTTGAGCTCTAGAAAGCCGCTCATCTCGATTGCGCCGCAGAAGGAGACTTCGCCGTCGCCCTGAGAGAAGTGCATATCGCCAGTGCTGAGATTTGCTCCTTGTACAAATACAGGGAGGTATATCTTTGATCCTCTGCTCAGATTCTTAATGTCACAATTTCCTCCGTTTTCCCTTCCTGGAATCGTCCTTGCCGCTTCCGATGCAATCTTCTCCCATTCCGGACTATCTTTCTCGATCTGCACAAATCAATATATACTACTGATCAACTTAATTGCTCTGTTGATGATCAAATGAGCTAGAAGAGTACAATCAATGTACATATATGTATATATGTGTGTTCTGACCAAAAAATGTATATATGTGTGGATTTTGAGGTGGTTACCTTTCCCAAGAGGCATCCTTTTGTGGAGGGCAAGTTTGCAAGTGGTCGTGTATGGAGGACCTCGCATAGCTTCAAGGTGTTGGGACCTTCTTCCTCAACTTGTCTTTCCCTCTCGTTCCATATCTTCAGAAGCTCCATCGACGGAGCAGTTCCGATGATTCCCGGGTGAGTTAGACCCGGGAAGCGCACTCCTGAAAACCAAACCAAGTGCCAACAGATCAGTAGCTTAAAATATATATTATAGCAAGCACATACAACATATATATAGATGACCTGCCTGGTATGTTGGGTGATTGAGCATTTATCCCTTCAAAGTACCAAATGGCTTTGGTTGCGCAAGGGAAATGGTCGGTCAAGAACCCGCCCCCGTTTTCTCTGTCAAACGTGGCTGTATAGCCCCAGCCGTCCCCCGGCAAGGGGCCTAAGTCGCATATTTCTACCGCAAGAAGGTCACCTGCCTCGGCTGGAACTCCTGCTTCGTCCACCACCCTGATCGGGCCGCTAAGGTAATGAACCTGCAAACCATATCGAAGCTGATCAGTAAGGGCGGCGGTTGTTACATTAGAAGCATGAGGAGTACGTCAGCTAGCTAAGTGTAGTAGCGTAATCAGCTTACTGTCGACAAGTCTAGAAACTTGATGTCAGAGGCATCATTATTGTCACTACTAATAGCACCTCCTGTCCAGTCCATCATCTGGACATGGAAGAGCTCCCCAGCCTTGACCTCTGCGACCGGTGGGATGTGAGGGTGCCATCGGTTGTGAAGGGGCGCTTCCTGTTCCCATGCCTTTCTTTTCAGGTCGATCGGCACCACCAGTCTTGGGGCCGGAGGAGCCATACCTCATCAGCAACACTAATTGTGTGTATCCGTACGTGTATAAGATGGATATGGTATGAGTAGGTGATTTCAGGATCGTTGAATTTGGAGGCTCAATTCTTTGGCTTCAAGTAGGCGACAATAGTGGGGTGTAATTTTCTGTGTGGTCCTTGTGGAATTTTTTGGCTCTGGACAAATCAAGCAAGAGCCTCAATAATTCCACTTTCACTAATTATTTCCAATAATATATCATTGAAATTTTTTCGAAGATACGCAGTTTTTTAAAAAAATTTCCGGATTTAGGCTCGGTTAAAAATAAATTACGAATGTAGGCACTTGTAGGCGGGGAGACGCGGTTCCGGACAGCGCCTAATGCCTGGGGGTAAAGACGCTAAACGGGACGGCGACTTTATAGTAAAACCGCTGGCTGACTCAGCGTCTTTCACCCCACCCCCAAATTCAACAAACTACAATTACTATTTTATTCCCAAGCACCAAACACTAAAATTACTATTTCATTCATCGAATTAAAAAAAAAACGTATACAAAATTAAACTTAGTTTAACCCCGTATCATATACGGATAATATGAATATAAAACCAATTAAATTTAGATATGTAATGTTAATGATCACGTTAAAACTATAAGATCATATATATTAATTTTCGTATCGTGATTAATGTTTTTTTACCAATAGTAAATCAATTCATAATATAAATAAGTTGGATTTGTTCAAAAATTACTTTTCGATAAATATCACATTTTATTAAATAGTAATATTTATTAGAAGATTATGATTAATTCTTGGTAAGCGATAATTCATATTTTTTTGGTAAATTTTAAGCAATTTTTACGGGATAAGATTATACTATGAGATCCTAACTACCTAATTTGTATAAAGAAGGGCCCAACTGATTATTTTATTATAGAAAGGACACGTGGCGCAAATTTTTGTAAAGACATTGACTCCGCTTTATACCATCTATAAAAATCTTATCCCGTAACAATTACTTTAAAATTATCAAAAATTATGAATTATCCCTTATCAAGAATTAGTTATAATCTTCTGATAAATATTATTATTTACTAAAACGTGATATTTATCGTAAAGTAGTTTTTGAACAAATCTAACTTATTTATATTATTAGTTGATGTACTATTGGTAAGAAAACACTCATCACAATACGAAGATAAATATATATGATCATGTAATTTTAATGTGATCATTGTCGTTATTTATATCAAATTGGGTTTATAATAACATTACTCGTACATGATACGGGGATTAAACTAGTTATATATTTAATTTGTATCACCTTATACCTTTTTTCACTCCAATGAATAATATATACAGTAGTATTTGTAATGTATATGGTGCTTGATAATAAGCTAGTAATGATTCTATTTGGTGGGGAATTGTGGGTGGGGTGAAAGACACTGAGGGAGCCAGCGGGTCTATACTAAAGCCGTTGTCTGACTCAGCGTGTTTATTCCAAAGCAATACACGCTGTCCGGAACCGCGTCTCCCCTCCTACAAGTGCTCCGTAATTTATTTTTAACCGAGCCTAAATCCGGAATTTTTTTAAAAAAATTGCCTATCTTCGAAAAAATTTCTATATCATTAGCCTATTTTATTTCCAAAACTATACTTTTTTTTTCTAATTATCAAATTACCCCTAATATCTACTATAATCGAATTGTCAGTCCGTCCAAACCGAGTTTGTTGATGACTAAAGACTCGTCCGTCGAACATGGTAGGTACTAGGTTCACTCTCCATTATGATCTTCAATGCCCATTTCAAGCCATCGAAGTGCACCAAGTGTAAAAAAAAGTGATGGTCCAATGAGGCCTGGCGAACCAAGGCACTAATGGATCCGGATGGCACCGACCCGTTAACCTTCCACTGACAAAAGCGGGGTGAAACCAGCCTCACGCATTTGCCCTCCACTTTAGGAGCCGGGTCACCCAAGCCTTCACTCAAGAAACCCGGTTCAGCTCCCTATATGGAGAGGGCGGATCAGGCATTTGCCACCCACAGACCCGGCCCGGATGACAGAGGCCCAGTCCCATCACCTTATTGTCCCCACTCGGGTTACAAGCCCACGCTACTGAGCTCGACGTCAAAACACTGAAATTTGTGCATATATAAAGGCTGCGTGAACCTTTCAGATTGTCGATGTGGGAAGTGTTGGGAAATGGGAAATTGGTTTTCCTGAACTTTCATTGTGCTCAGTGGGAAAACTAGAAACGATGGTTCTTCTCTGGTTGTAATCCTACTGTGTCCCCTACAATCAAGCTGCTCTTCTTCTTCTTGTTGTTTGGGATTGAGGTCAGTTTTCTCAGAGGATAAATGGTACTTCAGTGAGAGAGCTCACAACTAACAATGGCCTGTAGAGATGATCTTCCATGGGAAAGCTTCACTATGGAGGTTCAGATTTCAGAGGTTGTGTAAGAAAAAAGTATGCAAGAAACAAGTTATAGAAGAGCTCAACTTCATTGTTTGGTGTTTAGGTGACAAACAGAGCTTGAGCTTCTCAGAGCCTTGTTACTGGGAAATTGTTATTGTGGATGATTTTTTGTGCAAATAATTGTTCATTTTAACCTATGTCATTTGGGTTCTAAATATAAATCTTACAAGGCTAAACTTTTTGATTGTAAATATAGTGACATGTAGTCTAACTTAGGACATGGAATTTGAGTTGTTAAACAACCTACATTTATGACCAAATCTAGATTTTAAAAACTCCACCTAAAAAAGCAATGGCCTAACATTTTGCCCAAAAAATTTGCTTTCCCTCGAAGCAAAACCAGCTTCCCCTAACTTTGATAGTCGGTCGCTACCTATCGGAACAACCAAATTACGCCAACCAATAAATTCCAAATTTTCGAAAAAAAAAACTAAAAGTAAAAAAAAAAAAAGTGAAAAAACTCAAAAAGCAAAGAAAGCTTGAAACCCCCAAATCATCGACGCTTGCTACTCTCTGTTGGGGATTCCTTTTTAATCCTCTTCTTCTTCTTCCCCTTCTCTCTTTCAACAGTGTACAGTGAAGAAGAGCGATTGGAGAAGGAGAAGATGGGGCAACAATCGCTGATCTACAGCTTCGTCGCTCGGGGAACGGTGGTGCTAGCCGAGTACACCGAGTTCACCGGAAACTTCACCAGCGTCGCCGTTCAGTGCCTCCAGAAGCTTCCTTCCTCCAGCAACAAGTTCACCTACACTTGCGACGGCCACACCTTCAACTATCTCGTCGATAATGGCTTCGGTAACCTCCAATCCCTCCTTTTCTCTTCTTCTAGGTCACTCGTTTGCTCGAATCCCTTGCTGTGTGCTCAGATCGGTTTGTTTTCCGTTTTCCGTTGTTTTTTTCTGTCTGTTGCTTTCCTATCTGGTTGATCTATGTTGTGGTGGCGGTTTGCCTTCAAATCCGAACTGATAGCAAAATTTGTCTTCCTTTTCCGATTTGATCCTACTATTAGGAAATGCTTCTAGTGTTCCTGGAACTGGAGTTGAAGGGATCTCAGTATGAATTTAGGGCGCATGAAAATTTTGGTCTGATTCGGGGAATCACTTAGTAGGACGCATGCATTCATTCACGGCTCTTTCTTGCAGAGTACTTGCTATTTTCTAGTAGTATGTGCCTACACGGTTTGTCATTTATGTATTTTTGGGATGTAATGCTTCCTATGTTCTAACTAATGCCTTTCTTTGAGCATAATACTTTTGAGTTTGCAGTTATCTTGCACATTGATAATCTACTTTGCTTTCTTTCGTCCTTGAACAATTCATTTTATCCATTGCTCCCTCCTCTCGAGTTGCAATGTTTAAATTATGATGAAGATGATTCGATTTCTTGGTTTGATTGTGATGTTTGGTTAGAAGACTACACAAGTACCTCATTGGCTTCTCATACCTAGTGTATATTTCTCTTTTGAATGTAGTAGGAGACTAGTTTCAGCTAATGGGGTTGATGTTGTTTGCATAAAAACTACACATTTGTATATTAGATGGCAAATGGTAATGATGAAAGTTAGTTTTAGGCTGGAAGCAAAACCTTGACTGCTTTTTATATCTTTTCAGTTCTTGTTGGAACATCTGATTGCAGAATTTCCACTCTTAGTCATTGTGTTCCTTTTGTTCCCCTTTATTTAGTCTTTGTTAACCTTTTGAACTAATTGCATTCTTCTCCAAAAATGTGCAGTTTACTGTGCTGTTGCAGTTGAATCTCTTGGCAGACAGGTTCCCATTGCTTTCCTGGAGCGAGTTAAGGATGATTTTGCCAAGAGATATGAAGGAGGCAAGGCTGCAACAGTTGCTGCCCTTGGCCTCAGCAAGGAGTTTGGGTAAGTCTTATCACTAAATTGATGTGTGCTTCTTTCTTGCACATTCAAGGGTGCTGACACAGTTTTCCCTGGACTGTTAGGCCTAAACTAAAGGAGCACATGCAGTACTGTGTCGACCATCCAGAAGAAATCAGCAAGATCGCAAAGGTGAAGGCCCAGGTTTCTGAAGTTAAAGGAGTAATGATGGAAAACATTGAAAAGGTAAGGAATAAGTTTACAAGTTTGTTAGTATTACTAGAACCTTTTAACTTGGTTGAAATATTACCTTCTCCATATTATGAACTATGAAGATGAGATTATATATATTTTGTATGAATTATGTGTTCATGCATATTGTGTCTGCAGGTTCTTGACCGTGGTGAAAAGATTGAACTTCTGGTAGATAAAACAGAGACCCTTCATTCTCAGGTGAGTCTTTCCCCTAAATGCTATGGAGAGTAGTTAATTTTTTCACTTTATTTGTGTATTGCGCAAGCTCCAGTATGATCGTTTATGCTTATGACGTGGCAGGCCCAAGATTTCAGGTCACAGGGCACCCAGATGAGGAGGAAGATGTGGTTGCAAAACATGAAGATAAAGCTGATAGTTCTGGGCATCATAGTTGCCTTGATCCTCATCATAGTGCTCTCGGCCTGTGGTGGCTTCAAATGTGGTCACTGATCTTGGAATGTGTTTTGCTCTTGAAGAATCTTGGTTTTGTATTATGCGGATGTAGCTCCTTTGACAACTTATATTGCCACATCTCTATATAGTTATTTTTGTTGATGCTATTGCAAGACGGTGTGTATAGGTCGTGTTTGATCTTTTTTTTTCTTTTTCTTTTGACGTTTTCAGTTTATCACTACTTTGAGTTTGAGTCCTTGTTGATCCCATCTTTACTATACCTGCAACTCTGCAAGCAATGCCAAATTGTTACAAGGTGTTTGAATTGCCATGTAATTGCTTGTTTTGTTCTTTGAATATCCTATTCTAGCTTGCGTTGCAGAAATTTCCGAAGTTCTCTGCAAGCAATTCCAGATTGAGGATGGGTTTCGAGGTTTGATAACACTAATAGAAATACCCTTGAAATTGAAATTATCATAAGAAAATTTTGATAGAAGATCGAAGGAAGGCTAATGGGAATAGAGCAGTTGTAAGATTAAAGTGATACTAGTGTAGTAACCGTGCCTTGCACGGGATCGGAATAAAATACATATCCGATATTAGAATTTTTTTACCGATATTAGTTCCGTAGTAACGTGGTTATTTTGATATTTTTCTTCAAAAACTATATAATGTATTACGACTTTGTTTTTTCGTTGAAAGTGAGATACATTAATGACTTGGATAGTAAGATGAAATCGATCTTGTACATATAAAAGGATCTTTGGATTATCTTTCTTCGTAGACTTTCACAAACGAATTACACGGACTTCTTGTACATGTTTCAACTCGAAATAATATCTCTATTATAATGCATCTTAATAGATAGCGTTGAATATATATGCATTTTAGAAACACCTATAGTCCTCGGGCATATGATAACCTTCCCGGTATTGGAAACGAAAATCCTAAAAGGAAAATGTATAAGTATGTCACAAAAGAAATGAATCCTTAAAAACCGAATAAATAAAAGTAACAAATATTTCTAATTTAAAATGCTTATCTTATGTCCGACAAAAAATTTTTTTGCTTATCCTATGTCCTTAAGACAAACGTTAGAAAATCTGGATTACAAATTATACATTTGTTAGATTGAAAAATTGGTGGATACAAATAATTTTTAACATACCTAAAAAAAAAGAAAATAAAGTAGAAAGAGTACATCAAGAGATTGAATTACATATAGTCAATAAATATTTAGTTGAAGCAAAAGGATGAGTTGTGAATTGGTGCAATTTTAAATTTTTGAGTTTGAAAAGTAATTATACAACATAACTTTTTTACTGATAATGTTTAATTTGGTAGTTAAAAATTCTTATATAATTAATTAGTTTTTGATATTATCCTATCAATAGATTTCAAATTGTAATTCAAAATCTTTTGACAATTATTTAAATTTGGAAAGAATTGATCATATCGTGCAATATCTTTCATTTATTTCAAAAATATTTGAAAAAACCTATTTTAATGATTACAATTCGGTTCGGGCAAGATTTGGTTAACTAAATTTGGAAGTTTCAAGAGTACCATATTGTTTTTATATTTTTTTGTCAAATATTTTTATAGAAGTTTAATCTTAGTAATATAAACTTGCTTAATTAATGTCGGAAATAAAATTATACATTATATTAAAGTTAACGAAAAAAATAATTATAGAAATTGGAGATATTTGGAGATCGGTTAATTTGGAAGAAAATAATATAAACTTGCTTAATTTGGAGATATTTGGACTCGTATGAATAGAGAAAGATATGATTTTGTATAATCTTCGTATAAATAAAAAGAAGGTAGGTTGTGATTACATCAGTTGAAAATATATAGTAGTATAAGTTACTTTTTACAATAATAACACAATATATGTATGGAACGAAAATATATTTTTTAAGAAATTAGGTGTGTAAATATATTCATATATTTGAATATTATTTAACTATAAAAAGACATCTTTTAATAATCAATCTAGAAAATCTAAATTCATAACAATATCTTAAATATCGGAAACAAAATTATTTTTACCAACGAATTATTTGCTTCCTATATGGAAGGATATATAAACTAACCAAATTAATTTATGAGTGACGTATTTGTATTTTGGTTCATAAAGTCCAAGTCCAAAATTTGAGATAGAAAATGTTTTTCCCTCGGAGAGTTCGGAGAAATTGTCAATGAAAGACTCCTTAATAACAGCATAGATTTTATCACCCTGTAAAAATCAACACGTTAGCACAAGTATATTATAAAGTATACGGCAAAAAAAAATTGCCCTAAAATATAAGAAATTATACCTTTTCGTCCATTAAGATAAGGTATGTGGTAACATATTTGGTGTCATCGTCCTTTTTCGGAACCCTCCACATCCTAACGATACAAACTTGTATCTTGTACGTACCTCTACTTGAGGTTATGTCTTTGATAAAATTCATGGTATGTCTGCATACAAAACACAACATAACAAATTAAAAAAATTAAGTTATTGGTATATATGAAATTTTGAAAAGGGAGCAATGAAATACAAAGACAAATACGACATACTTGGAGGATGAAGAACGCAAGATAGCTCTCGGTGCTGTATGACTTGTATGAGAGCAAGACCCGATTTATAATTTTTTAGGAGACAATAGGTGCGTGATTAACGTACAATTCGGATTGATTTAAGATCGTAGCAGATCGTAGAAATATGAAAGGAAAATTTGGGCCAGCTAATTGGAAAAATTTAAGATTTTATCTTAAATTGTTTAATTAAGTAAAATCAGTTAGGATATGTTCAATTTGTTTGAATTGATTGTTGTGTGTACGTGATCATATCCAAAAAAGGTAGGAAATTGAAGATTTTCTTAAATTGTTTAATTAAGTAAAATCAGTTAGGATATTTAGCTGACGTGAGATAGGTAATTTTGATTTGGTTGAAATCTAATCAAGTACAAAAAAATCCAAAAAAGGTAGGAAATTGAAGATTTTCATAAATTGTTTAATTAAGCAAATTCAGTTAGGATCTGTTGAATTGGTTTGAATTGATTGCTGCATGTACGTGATCATATCCAAAAAAGGTAGGAAATTGAAGATTTTCTTAAATTGTTTAATTAAGCAAAATGAGTTAGGATATTTAGCTGACGGTAGATTGGTAATATTGAATTGGTTTAAATCTAATTAAGTACAAAAAATCATTGATTGCTGCATGTACGGAATCACATCCAAAAAAGGTAGGAAATTGAAGATTTTCTTAAATTGTTTAATTAAGCAAAATCAGTTAGGATATTTAGCTGAAGTGAGATTGGTAATTTTGAATGCATTTAAATCTAATTAAGTACAAAAAATCATTGATTGAAGAAAATCTGTGTGTACGGAATCATATCCAAAAAACGCATGGGGATAAGTTGATTTGTAGCATTCTTTTCGGGAAAAAAAATATATTAAATGGCATGGCTTAAGGAAATGATGACACGTGGCAAAATCTGATGTGGCGCATTCTCGGGACGACACGTGGACAAAGCTGACGTGACGCAGCGTGGAGGCTCCAATCCTTACGGCTTTTATATATATAAATAGATTATTTTACAAAATTGCAATACCAAAGATACATTAAGAAAGCGGTGGATTTTGTTGCTCCTAGTATGTAGCAAGCTTTCTGCTGGAAAAGCACAACAGCATAGAAACAAAAGAAGCCTGCCCACATTCATTCAGCATCAAGCCAAAGGCAAAACTCCATGTCAAGTTACATTAAGCTGCTAAGCAAGTTTAGGGGAAGAAAAATCATAGATACACATTTAAGATTGTACAATGCTCTATTAATAGAGAACATTACATGTGATATTTTGCAATACTTACATAGGTAGTCTGTTACTCCTGTAAGAATCAGGGCTAAGTTGTTACTAGACACAAGTTCTGTTGACAAACCTCAAACAGTAACTTTTGATCTCAAGACTACCCCTTACATCTCAAGAGTTAAGCTACAGATCCATGGAGTCTACATATACATTCCAACACAATACATAGCATATACATATACTGCACAAGTAAAAACATGAAGAATGACAATAGGGTAAATCAAATTGTAAAGCTTACCCCAGCCAGATAATTATTCAAGACGTAAAGATGAAACGATTGCACTATCTTCTCAAACCTCTTTGTCATTCTCATTCTTCACTTTGAAGAATGTCCGAAAGGGAAATGGTAGAGCAAAAGCTGATCACCTTATGGAAGCTATTCACAGGCAAAGGCAAAGGAGGAACCTTTCTCCAACTACACCTATTAGCACCATCCAAACTGCTCCTGATCTCACAAACACAAGCCGGGTAACACTTGTGATGCTCCTCATTGAACACATAGATCAGATTCCCTTGCCCCACGCATTTCAGGCTTGCAAACCTATCATCTTCCTCCCTATCAAACAAGCAGTACAACAGCTCCTGAGGCATAACAGCAATCTCACTGAACTCCATGGTCGACGAGTCAACCTTCCATAGTATCATGGACGGGCCACCAGGGCTGTTGCATAGACCAGCAAGAACGAGCTGGTCTTGGCAGGCGATCAGGAACGAGGACACTACCCCGGGCGGCCTGAGAGTCTGGACATCGCTCCAAGAACGCCTGTTGAGATCAAATGCTGAGACAAAGCATGAGTAGATGCCGAATATGTAGAATTTGCCATTGAACAAGGCTGATGATAGTGTGTGGGACGAATTCCCCGGTGCGAAAGCAGCCGGAAGAGGAGGGCAGACCTCCCATGTGTCTAGTTTGGGATCGTAGATCTCAACTGCTAATCGATCTTCGATGTCCACCAATCCACCGATGAACCTAATTTTAAGCAACCATCAATCCATCACTCAAATTCTCACAATTCAGGGGATAATCATATGCAAAATTCAGATAAACATACAAATTCTCCAATTAACGTCTCTAATCCGGAAATTTCCATATCAGATCTAAAACAAGAAACCGATCGGGCGAAATTAGGTTTTGTACCTGACACCGCCGACGATGATAAACCTCAGAGATCGATCGGAGTCAGCAAAGGCGGCGACAACGGGATTACAGCGGGAGAATTTGAGCGGAGAGGTGTGGTTCCAGGAGGACTTGAGGATCGGGGAGAAGCAGAAGCTGGCGGTGGAGGAAGGCGTGGTGGAGAAGAAGAATCCGCCGGAGCCGATGAAGGACTGCTCCTGAGAGAAGGGGGCGGGGACGAGGGAAGGAGGGAGGCGGAGCCACTCGTGGGACTCGGGATCGAAGGCGAATCCCTGGTTGTTCTTGGGGAAGATGTTGTTGAGGCCGTAGAGGAAGAACCACGGCTTCTTGGTGGCGGAGACACGGGAGGAGAAGGAGGCGGAGGAGGCGAGCGAGCGCCAGGGCTTGCAGGCGGCGGCGGCGAGGACGATTGAGCGGATCGGGAGGTGCGAGAGGATGAGCTCCGTCAGGTCGCCGTCCAGAGGCTCCCACGTTGAGTGGGAGAGAGATTGGTGAGGGTCTGATTGGTCCAATTCCATGGCAGCCATGGCAGGGGGGAGGAAGGAGTTGCAGGGAAATTGGGGGGAAATTGGGGTTTCGGGAGAGAAGGGAACCGCGGAAGGGGAAACAAACAACAATACGCCGTACAAGTGGCCAAGTGGGGGATCAAAGAAAGTCAAACCGGCCTTTGTCTAAAAATAGTTGTTTATCAGTTTAACACTCGTTGTTAAGGAGGGGAATGAAATCAGCCGGGGAATGCGGACTCATGAAGTGCACGAGTCCGGTCAGTACCGGCGTTTTCTCGAGCCTGTCTCGTTAGTCGGTGCGGAATTTCCCCAAATTTAACGCCCTTGTGATACAACCTTCGGCTAGCGTTTTCCGCAAGCCTACCAAACCGGTTGGTGGATGAGTCGAACGACGCTAAGTTTGGAAATGGTCGGAATTGGATGGAATGAAATGGAAGGGAAATGGGAGTGGCAAAAAGAGTGTGGAATCGTGGTTGAGACTGGTAGCTGACTTGCTCAAATAATAATGTATGCATGACATGAGTTAATGTTTTTGTTTAACGACTCCCACCACGAAACAAGAGCGGATTACATCCATATAATGAGTATGAGATGTATTTATATGTTTGATACTACGTCATATTTCTTTGTTTTTTTAGGTATGAGGTCGGACAACCAAAATGTCTCACAATACATATGGATAGGTTAAGGACACTTTGCTTACAAAAGATAGTCGAACACAGGACATCCGGCTAGCTAAGACACCTAAGTTGTCGAAGTTCTATAATAATTAGCGGAAGATTTGCGCACTCCGTTTTTTCATTTTCGCACACCGACTTTTGCGGATCCACAATCCGCACAAGGTTTTTCAAAAAACCCGGTTTTATTTTTGAACCGGTGTAATCTTGTGCGGATCCCGGATCCGTACAAGATGTCCGCACAAATTCTAAGAAATTACTAAAAAATGGCATGGTGTGAAGAATAACCCCCCTCTTGTGCGGATGACCAATCCACACAAGAGCCCCATCTTCGACCGAAGCGGAAAAAAGGTGGCCCCTATTGTGCGGATCCGAGATCCGCACAAGAGCCCCCAAAATCAAAGTCTTTGTCTTCAACCTAACATAGACATAAACCTGGCCACCGTCGAGCGATATCCACCCAAAATTCGATTTCGTTTTTTTTGTCTTTCAATTCATCCATTCACAAGCCAAATTTCGATTTATTCTCGCCGAATATGGATCCCAACAAACTAGATTTGTCGACGGCTTCGGGTTCCGCTCAAGAACCGATAATTTGGTCGGGCGAGGGGTCGGGCGTTCGGTCGCCACAGAGGTCGGGCGAGCGGTCTCATCTTATAATAAATTAAAATTCACGCATAATAAACTTTTGTGTTATAAACTATAGTTTGTACATTAAAACATATTCAAATATCTTTTAACATTGTCTAAAAATGATACAATGAAAAATAAGATGGATGAACAATTGAACATGAAGCTATATATTTTTCTACATTAAAAGGAAAATGAATAGTTATGTGAAAAACATACCTATGATATATTCAAATATCTTATACTCCGTATATATTTTTATTTTAAATAATATTTGAATCAAGAAAAAATTTAGGAAAATTCCTTTTGGTACCCTTGTGTTCATGACAATTCCTTTTAGTGCCCTAAGAAAAAAGTTTTTCCTTTTGGTACCCTTGTGGTTGATATATTATCTTTTTTGTAACCAAAACTCTATTTAAACCCATTTTTCATCTTAAAAAAATAAAATTTTGTTTAAATTTTGTTTAAATAAAACTAATTTAGAAAATTAAAAACAAAAAAAAACTTAGGCAAAAAATTTGTTAAAAAAAAAGTTTGACCAACCGCTAAAAAACTTGAGTGGAGAAAGCTATATGGCTAGATTTATTCAATACAATTTCCGTTTAAAATTTAACAAAAATCAAGTGGGATAAAAATTCATAATTTTATTTTCCAAATTATTGTTTTTATTTAAATTTTAAACGAAAATTGTATTTTTTTGGGATGAAAAATGGGTTTAAGTAGAGTTTTGACTACAAAAAGGAAAGTGTATAAACCACAAGGGTACCAAAAGGAAAAAAAAATTCTTAGGGCACCAAAAGGAATTGTCAAGAATAGAGGGGTACCAAAAGGAATTTCCCAAGCAATACAAATATTAGGTAATAAGCAATAAAAATATTGAATAGACAAGCAATAAAAAATATTCCTAATTTATAAAATATTGAATATTGAATATTAAATATTCCTAATTTATAAAATATTGAATAGACAAGCAATAAAAAATATTCTAAACTAGTAATAATAGGTAATAAGCAATAAAAATTGTTCTTAACTAGTAATAATAGGTAATAAAAATTATGAAAATAAAAATAAAAAAATATTGTAATTATAAATTTGGAATCGGGTATTGAGTTTTTATTTGTTCAAGATAATGTTCTAAACAACTATTATTATGATTCTGTCGAGGGCGGCCGAGCAACGGGTCCCTTCTATTTATGACTTTTGGATTCGTAGTTTGTTTATATTTTGGATTCGTAGTTTGTTTATATTTTGGATCCATAGTTTGTTTATATTTTGGATTCGTAGTTTGTTCTTGACTCGTAGTTTGACTTTTGGATTGTTTGTTTGTTCTTGACTCGTACCTCGAATTTTTGAATTCATATGATTTCGAACCCAAATTCTCACCGTGATATCTCAAATCTAAATTTCAAATCAAGAAAAAATTTATCAAAATAAAATATGATATTTTTTTCTTAACCCCAAATAAAATATATATTATGCTTCTTATTAAAATAATAATATGATCATTTAAGAGTTGTACATGTGTAAGGTAGTTTAACAAGTTAGTTATTCAATATTATATGAAAATGTGAAATAACATATTAAACTAGTATTACACAATATAAAACATAATCCAAAACATTTAATAAGGACGAGGGTTGAGGGTTTAGCGGCATAAGAAGGGTTTAGTGATTCGCAAATAGGGTCGGAACTAAAACCCTATGTGCGGATCCAGGATAAGCACATAGGGTCGGAACTAAAACTTTATGTGCGGATCCAGGATGAGCACATGGGGTTTAGGGTTGGAACTAAAACCCTATGTGCGGATCTAGGATGAGCACATAGGGTTTAGGGTACGGTTTAGGATTTAGACATTTTCTTTTGAAAAACATTTAATAATGATCGATCAATGACTTAATCTACATTGTACATGCAATTCTCGTACGTTACATGTATAACTATAGACTAACTCTTCGAGAAACATATGAAGTATGCTAATCTTTATCTTTATAAGTTGGACTCGAGCTTAAGTGAGGTTTGAATCTAAAATATTTGGACTCGAGAAACATATCATGTATAACAAGATGATACATAGACGTAAACTTTCGATATAGATATACTATTGTAAAACATGAAATTCGTGAATGCACATGTTGAACATTACGATGATTCGATCTAACATATGTCTGGATCATGAAGCCGTACAAGAACGACTCCGCACAAAAGGATGATACATAAATATTAACTTTCGATATAGATATAGCATTGAAAATCATGAAATTCGTTAATGCACATGGTTAAACAGGAAGAAGATTCGATCTCACATATGTGTGGATCCAGGATCCGCACAAGAACACTTCCACAATGACAAACTTGGTTGCTCTTGTGCGGATCTTGGATCCGCACAAGAGTGAGCCCGCACAACGACGTGCTCAACTGCTCTTGTGCGGATCCTCTAGTCAACAACGAGCTCATCACGTCTGCTCTTGTGCGGATTCGGGATCCGCACAAGGTGCAGAACCCAAGCCTTGTGCGGCATAAGGATCCGCACAAGAGGGGCAGTCACCATGTTTTCTGGGCGGTATTGGGTGGTCAACTTGTGCGGATCCGCACAAATGGACCGGTTTTTTTCCGAACCGCTCATCCTTACATGTGCGGCTTGTCCATCCGCACATGGTTCACGTTAAACCGGGTTTAACATGTGCGGATCCGCGATCCGCACAAGTCGATGTGCGAACATTAAAAAATAGTGTGCGCAACGAAACAGCCATCACACATGGTTGTTGTTGGGTGGTGTTAGTAAACTTAAATACTTTGACTGTTATTTTCTTGAAAAGCTTAATTTAAGGGGTGATTTTATGCACATTTATATATTTAATTAACAAAAATATTGATTTTACTACTTTACGAGTGGTTTGATATTAAAATCGACATTGAAACGGGTGGTTTTTGCTATCTACACCCCTACATACACCTAATCAGGTATTATGGCCAACTAATTTCACAACTAAGAATTTTTGCCATTACTAAAAATGAAAAACTACTGTATTCATTCAGCTGAAACTCATTTCTAATCCCTCTTGAATCGTTCTGAAAGTACACAATTGCAAATGTACGTGTATATACATACATATACACATGCGCATAAATGCAACACCAAATTAGCCACACACTACAACTATAACCGAATTCTTCCACTGATGAAGAAGTAAATGCATGCCTAACATAGCATTTTGATTTGCCTTCTACAAAGCTCAAGTACCACAACTGTCCGACACCAAAATTAACGTCTTTGTGTTAGTCTACCACAGCATAGAAAGAGACATATATATATCACACAATCAACTAAGTAAAGGTTGAATCTTTGGACCAACCCAGCCTAAGTATTGGATAATAACAATTTCATAACCATTTTCCAGGTCTAATTGACTGGTTCTTTAGAAAATGCAAGAACAACTTAACATTCATCATCGGTGGTGATCCGATCCGACGGTGGAGCAACTCTCTGGACTAAGCAAACCGAAGCTGGAGATTCACTTATGAGCTCAGGCCCACCTCTAGGCAACAGCGCTAGCCCCTTCACACCTTCTGTGTTCTTAAAGTGCAAAACCTGAATCCATCACATAACACAAACCCACAACACATCTGGATGGTCGACGTGTCACTGTCTAAGCCATCCTTTTCCATGAGGTCGACGTGGCCTCATCTGGATGGTTGATGTCGATCGATGACATGGACTACACAACTCTCAAGTCTCAACATTGATCAACTCTCACTTTTTTTTTGGGTAGAAGCTGATCGACCCTCATTTGGACTAGCTCCTGGGAGTAATGGAGTCATTGTATTTTATACATTGTTAATTGAATATTTCAAGTTTATCGGTTGTTAAATATTTTATTAAATTTACAAAATTAAAAAAATACATTATAAACTTTTTTTGCGTGAATCCCTTGAGACTGATAGTCTAATTAACTTTCCGTCAAATAAATAATTTAAGAATCATTTTTCTATCTTTACCACCACTTAGAATTTAAAAATTATATCATTTATTATAGTTATGTAAAGTGTAAACCATGTCAGTTGATTTCACTGAGAAGTTGGGTAGGTTTAAGCTCAACTATTTGACCTAATGATAAAGAACTAGTTTCCGTATTTAACGTACAGAATTATGTATGGGCCGAGAGGCTGGTGATCTATAGTACTTTATAAGCGTCCGTTCGGTATTAGCATAATCACCAGCGGGAGCGGAAATTGGCTATACTTTGTACCCTTGTACCCAACAGATGGCAGCGTTTTGGGGAGCGGGAGCGGAGAGCGGGGGCGTTTTGGAGTGGTGCCGAACGAAGCCTAAGGCTTTAAAGCATTATAAGGGTCAAGAATGTTTTTTGTAGGTTGAAAGAAGGGTCAAGAATTATTTTTTTTAGGCCAAAAGAAGGGTTAAGATGCTTGTTTGAAGAGGTAAAACTACGTAATCATAGGAGTTTTATTCGATTATTATTGATTTAACAATGAGAAGACAATGTACATGTTAAGGGAACATTTATTGGGCTAAAATGAAAAGAGATGTGTGTAAATTTTGTGTTTTGTGTTTGTCGGTTTGGTTCATTCTGGCTCTAGAACAATGCCCGGCCTCATGCATAGTTGTGGTGGAGGGGTAGGGGTGACGATGGTGATGGAAGTGGCAGGGGTAACTATAACGGTGGTGGTTGTGAAGGCGGAGGCAATGTTGTGGTGGTGGTAAAGGTGATCCATAAATAATCCATAATATGAAACAGAAATTTCAGAAGTTGCTTAAATGTCTTAGGGGGTAAGCCCTTTGTTAATGGATCTGCTATATTAGCACGAGTGTTGATGTGCTCAATTGACACTTTCTTCTTCCGAACTTCATCCTTGACTGATAAGTATCTCAACTCCATGTGTTTTATACCTTTAGAATACTTATCATTCTTTGAAAAGAATACAGCTGCGGTGTTGTCACAATGAATTTTCAGCGGCCTAGCAATGGAATCCATGACTGTAAGCCCTGAAAGGAAATTCCACAACCATGATGCTTGAATTGATGCCTCGAAACATGCTACAAACTCGGCCTCCATAGTGGATGATGCAATGATGGACTGTTTGGAACTTTTCCATGAAACAGCACCGCCCGCTAGCATGAACACATAACCAAAAGTGCTTTTCCTAGTGTCCACACATCTAGCAAAATCTGACTCCGTATAACCAACCACCTCAAGATGATCAGTTTTCCTAAATGTGAGCATAAGTTCCTTTGTTCCTTGTAAGTATCTCAGCACTTTCTTTGCAGCTTTCCAATGATCAATACCTGGATTGCTTTGATAGCGACCCAGCATGCCAACTGCAAAACTGATGTCTGGTCTAGTGCAAACTTGTGCATATCCCAAACTCCCTACAAGAGACGCATAAGGGTAGTTTCTCATTCGATCACGTTCTAACTCAATTTGAGGACATTGACTTAAGCTGAACTTGTCCCCTTTCTGAATTGGAACTGCATTAGGATCACATGACGCCATGCCAAAATTTTCTAAAATTTTTGAGATATAGGCATTCTAAGACAATCCTAAAATCCTACGTGATCTATCACGAAATATTTCTATCCCGATCACATAGGAAGCGTCTCCCATATCTTTCATTTCAAAGTTTTGAGAAAGAAAGTCCTTGGTTTCCCGTAATAAGCCAAGGTCACTACTTGCTATTAGGATATCGTCAACATATAGAACCAGAAATGCAAACTTACTCCCACTTATCTTCAGGTATATACACTGATCAACTATGTTTTCAGTAAACCCAAAGGTGGTAATGGTATCATGAAACTTAAGGTACCATTGTCGAGAAGATTGCTTTAATCCATATATTGACCTTTTTAACAAACAAACCATGTTTTCCTTTACATCTATAGTGAAGCCTTCTGGCTGAGACATATAGACTTCTTCCTCTAAACTTCCATTCAAAAATGCCGTTTTCACATCCATTTGATGTAATTCTAGGTCAAAATGAGCTACTAAAGCCATAATTATCCGAAGAGAGTCCTTCTTAGAAACTGGAGAGAAGGTATCATTATAATCGGTGCCCTCTTCTTGATGGAATCCTTTAGCCACGAGTCTAGCTTTATGTCGTTCGATTTTACCAAGAGAGTCGCGTTTGGTCTTATAGACCCACTTACAACCGACTTTCTTGTGTCCTTCTGGTAAATCGACTAACTCCCAGACTTTATTTGTGGCCATTGATTTCATCTCTTCAAACATGGCATCCATCCATTTTTCAGAATTTTCACTTTTCATGGCTTGTGAATACGTGGCCGGATCTTTCTCCAATCCCATGTTAAATTCACATTCTTGCAAATACAATATAAAATCATCTGAAATAGCTGGCCTTCGTGGTCTTGAGGACCTCCTTAATGCTACTTCAGGTGCTGCATTCACATTCGGTTCTATGGCGATAGACTCATGATGGAGTGCATGATCATTGACATTTGGTTCTACATTATTGGCTGGGCCAATAGCATTAGGTAGAATAGTGTCAGTCGAAATCCCGGGCACAGGAATTGGTATTGGTGCCCGAATCTCTCTAATGACCACTTCTCTGACTTTATCACTCCCACTGACTTCGCCATTCTCAATGAATTTAGCATTACCGGTCTCTACAATTCTTGTACTATGATTAGGACAATAAAACTTATACCCTTTTGACCTTTCTGGATACCCAATGAAAAACCCACTTATGGTTTTTGCATCGAGTTTCCTTTCATGTGGGTTATAAATGCGTGCTTCTGCTGGACATCCCCAAACACGTAAATGTCTTAAACTGGGTTTCCATCCTTTCCACAACTCAAATGGTGTCTTAGGAACAACCTTACTTGGAACTCGGTTCAAGATATACACAACAGTCATAAGAGCATGCATCCACAATGATATGGGCAAATTAGAATTACTTAACATACTCCTAACCATCTCCAAAAGTGTACGGTTGCGTCTCTCAGCAACACCATTCATCCATGGCGAACCAGGCATTGTGTACTGAGGTACAATCCCTAATTTTTCAAGAAGTTTAGCGAAAGGACCAGGACGTTGTCCTGACTCATCATATTTTCCATAAAATTCACCACCTCTATCAGACCTAATGATTTTCACCTTTTTACCTAATTGTCTCTCAACCTCTGTTATGTAGGATTCTACTGCATTCACAGATTGAGACTTGTCATGCAAAGGGTAAAGATAACAGTAACGTGAACAATCATCAATAAAGGTAATAAAGTATTTTTCTCCACTAAAGGATGGATAATCGAAAGGTCCGCATATGTCTGTATGTATAATTTCAAGCAGTTCAATGCTTCGTATGGCTCCTTTCTTGGTGTGTTTAGTTTGCTTACCCTTAATGCAATCTATACAAATCTCAAAGTCAGTGAAATCAAGACTCGGAAGAATCTCTTCTTTCACTAATAACTTAACTCTTTCTCTGGATATATGACAGAGCCTCTTATGCCACAAAAAAGCAGAATCTTCACTTGACCTTTTATGTTTCAAATTCACTTTAGGATGCAAGGTTACTAAGGATTCAGAAAAGGAGTTATCAAGAGTAATTTGATATAAACCATTAACTAAAAATCCTGAACCAACTAAATCATTATTCTTAAACAAACTGAAACGTCCATCACCAGTAGATGAAGAAAAGCCATCAAGATCAAGTTTAGACAAGGAAATCAAATTGCGAGAAACTGTAGGAACATAAAGAGTATTCTCTAAATCTAAATGAAAACCAGTACTTAAAACTAAACAAAAGGTTCCAATGGCTTCTACTGGTGCTTTCATCCTATTTCCCATGTAAAGGTAAGCTTCATTTGGACTTATGTTCCGGGTTGTAAGGTATCCTTGCATCGAGTTTGAAACGTGAACATTAGATCCAGAATCAATCCACCATGTATTAGAAGGTGCTTCTACAAAGTTTGATTCAAAACATACAAAAGCTAGAGGCTTACCCTTCTTTTCGAACCATTCTTTGCGCTTTACGCAATCCTTCTGAATGTGCCCATTCTTTTTGCAAAAATGGCAGTTATCATTCTTCTTAGCTTTCTTTGGTGCAGATTGACTGGACTGGTTGGAAGAGTTATTCTGATTGGAGGAACTTTTCTTAATGTCCTTCCAATTTTTCTTTCTGAATTTGTTCTTCCCATTCCCATGCATGTAGTTTGCGTTAGGCACATGGCTGCTTTGTTGCTTAATTCTAGCCTCTTCTTGAACCAGCTTATTGGTCAACTGATTCACATTCCACGTTTCCGTAATCGTGTTATAATGAATCTGAAAAGGATCATACTGTTGAGGCAAAGAGTTGAGGATAAACTGGACTAGGAATGAATCCTCTACTTTCATGCCCAGTTTAGCCAATTTTGCAGCCAAGTTAGCCATGTCAAGTACATGTTGCTGCATGGTCTTAGTACCATCATAACGGGCAGTGGTGAGTTCAGCCATAAGTTTTCCAGCAACAGCTTTGTCGCCAGGCTTAAAGCGTTCAGTGATTGTCTGTAAGTACCCCTTAGCGGTTAAGGTATCACTTTCAGGAATGGAAGACTTAATGTTGGATGCTGTGGTGAGACGTAGGAACTTCAAGCACAGTTTATTGGCTTTAGTCCAAGCTTGATGGGCAAGTTTCTGTTCATCTGTGGACTCAACTGTAAGATCAGCTGGTTTATCCGCAGTCAAGCCCGAGTCTATCTCAAGCACACCCAAGTAAAACTCCACATGTTCTTTCCACTCATTATAGTTAGTCCCATCTAGTTCAGGAACTGAGTTAACAAAGGAGTTAAGTTGTGCAGGTTGAGGAACTGCAATATATAAAGGAATCATCTCACAATAATTAAATTTCGAGGCAAAATATAACATACATGACTAAGATTTGAACATATAGGAATGATTTACATCCTACAATTAAACAAGTATGGTATCTGTGGATATCCTATATATGCTCAATCGCATAAAAAAAAATCATCCATTTAATGGTTATATTCTACTTATGATGCATAGTCTACCTGTGGGCATACCATTATGCTAAGAAATAAACCAATCAATAATATTACTTAGTCTAACATCCAAAACATACTTTGAATCTACTGTGGCAGATTGCAAACAATAATATGAATGTCATTTAATGATAGAATACAATAAACACATATAATTTAACATCCAAGACATGCTTTGAATCTACTGTGGCAGATTGCAAACAATAATATGAATGTTACTCTATGATGATTTACAATATACATGTATTGAATTGTTATCACTGTGGTGAATTTCAAAACAATATAATATGATATTGTATATCAGAATACAAAAATCCCGGTATTGAGCATGCATAACAAACAAGCAATTAATTAAGACGTTTTTTTTTTGTTTTTTTTTTAGACTTTACTTCATTAGGTTATACATGTTACCAGGATCAATAAGCAATTCGTAAAAACATCATACGAATTTTCTATCATCATAAAATAGCATTACAATAATTGCCGAAAAGTCAAAAAACGCAATTTTGAGGGCTTAAACGATGTAATTCGGCTAAAATCCGGTCTACTCATTGCATATCAATGACCTTGAAAGATCTCGCCGTTTCCGATCGACCATGCAAATTTCGTCAAATTCCGACATAGAAAAAAACAACATCGACAGATTGCGGAAAAACCCTAATTTTCAGTCGATCCTAAACTTCCGGTTTTTCTTATGCAATTTTCGGCCATAAATTCATATATTATACACATAATACAAAAACATCATGCAAGAATCAAACTAAATAAAAGCGGAAAACATGATACTAGCATGATTCTTCTATGATTTCGAACTAAAAGAATGATCTTCAACCTAAAACGCTCTGATACCACATGTAAACTTAAACCTTATCATGATTAATATTAGGATCTTCGATCATGCCTTTAATTACGAATACATACCAGTAGACATCGTGATTGAGAGGACAAGGATGATGGGATCCGATCCGATAATCACAATACACCGAGCAATGGAAATCGCCTTCTCTCTCTTAGCCTCTTAACCCTAATATTTTGTGAGTTATGCAATACGTAATAATGACCTAATGATGAATCTTGGGTCACTTATATAGGCAGAGAGAGGGGCCAAAATCCTCTAAAGATATATTTCAACCTATCATCAAAGTTGTTCAATAATAGATATATCTTTACTTTATAGAAAATCATATCTTCTATCATCATCCTTATCTTATCAAATCAACATGTTCCATAAATAAACCTAATGTGATATGAACCACATAATAAGATCTTATTAATATTTATTAATATCTTACACTAGATAGTGTGGTGGCGTTGACCAAGGTGATGTTGATGTGGTTAGCAATGAAGGTGAAACTGTTGATACTTTTAAAAGATAAGATTTTGCACTTTCATGTTATATAAGAGTTGAGATTTCATAATATAATGTGCATTTGCTTTAACAACAATTTTGTCGAACAAAGTTTACTCTATATTTACAAGTTTAAAGCTAAAAACTAAAAACTAAAAGACAAGATGTCCATATAAAATACATCTGATGAAAAATAACTAGACAGATAGAAGATTATCAAGTAGACATGTATAGGTTAAGTTGAGAACCAAAAATAGGACACAATCGTTGAATTTCATCAAGATCCAAATACCTAACGATTAAAGGACATTCTATTGTATCACTATAACGATTATCAAGTAGACATGTATAGGTTCAGTTGACATGTATAAGTACAATCTCGTTTCAAAAAATAAATTCGATTTTCATATATCTTGTTGCCAAATACAATATATAGAGAGTTGAGCTTATAAAAACATTTGGCAAGTGGCATATACAATGCTGGAGGGATTTGGGCCGCATTCCAACCCATAACACCTCCTCCGCCCTGACTCCTTCCTACTCCCCCTCTTTTCCTCTATAAAACAAAACCCCCGCTTTCCATTTCCCCAATAACATTTTTTCCCCAAAAAAAAAACCCACACAAATTTCACTTTCGAAGAAACAGAGCACATACGGGGAGCAGCCATGGCGGATTCCCTGCGATGCCTTGCTCTTTCCACATTGTTGCTCGCACTCCTCTTTTCCGTTTCCGCTCTCGGGACTCATCAAAACGACGACCAACTCAAGCTTATTAAGTAATTAATACCCCACTCCTCCGCATTTGTTCTACCTCTTCTATATATGATTCAGCCTCATTTTTAATCAGATTCTGTCACCGAATCTAGATTAACCATTTCGATCGAGTTGTTGTTATATTTTGTTTGGTGGGTCTGTCTAACTTTTCCCGTCCTTTGATTTTCCCAGGCTTGAAGAACAGTTGCAGAGCGTCAAGAACTCATCAATGGCCAAAAGGTCTGTTTTCAGCTTCTAATCCCCTTCCTACATTGTTACTACTTGAGATTTACAGCCCAATGATCAATTTCACGTTTTTATTTACTTCAGAGCTGAGCAAGCGGAATTGCAAAACCAGCAAGCTGTGACTCATGATCCTGAGAGCATTGTAACGTCCGTTCATGAGTACGTATTCTTATTATTATCAATCTATACTATTTTGACTAATTTCAAAGCAATTTTGCATAATTAAGTTGAAACTCTATCTCCTTGAATCACTCCGTAGATGAACGTGCCATTTAATAGGGTTCACATGACACAAACGCCTCTAATAAAATCACCTCATTCAAAACTCTTTGGCCATGCTCCATGTAATAATGTAAGCAAATTGAGTTACACAATAAGCATGTTTAGTGTTGAGATCTCAAAAATTAAACTTATGCAGTGATGGAAACGTAGAGTATAGGCAATCGTAGCAATGTGCAAGTTTGACCAAAGCGACCAACATGTCAACTGATCGAACCCAAACGGGATCGGTTTAGTTTTACGCAACTTTCGGCATTTAATTACTACTACGCCATTTTCTTGCACATTTTGTGGGCAAGAGTGATTAGCTTGTTTTTAAATCTACCAAATAATGTTGTTCAATCATACCAAAAAAAACTAACTGATTAAGCTTTTACTCTTTTAGTGATTGATTGGTTTCCCATCTAATTCTAAGTACCTAACTGGCTTTGTTATATTATTACATTATGAAGCCTACTACTTATATTAGTATTGAGAAACTAGGCGATTAATTAATACTCCGTAGTTGATTAATAGATGCTGTGTGCAAAAGAATCAGCCAACCCTGCCACGTTCTGCTGCTCAAAACATCTCCATGTCAATTATAACCTATCACATGCCTTTGCCCACGAGATTTGCGCATCTCGTATTCATTTTCGTCCCCATTATTTTATTTCATAATACAACCTTTCATTTAATTAATCCATTTCATTCTTATCTAATAAAATCTATACTTGTTCTCTTACACCCATAGTCCTTTTATAGCTGTTCCATATGCCTTTTTATCGAAGTCTTATGATCTGTGGAATTCATCTGCCTGCATACATATATACATGCATGTTCATGATTTCTTGCTCTCTTATTGGTCTACTTTTCTATTTTAAATAGAGTTCTGTTATTTTATTTGGAGATGGAAACAAAGGCATATCACATGACTATCTTTCCTGTCAAGTGTTGGCAAAACCAAGGCCATGAACTCTATAAGAAACAGACTCTCACTTCTGAATTATTCTTAACCGCTTTAGCATTATTATTAAATCTTTAGATTGAATCATGTGGGTAGCCAGACTAAAGTGTGTATAATTAATTAATTAATACTCCTATTTTTTTTTGGTCGAAATTAATTAATTAATACTCCTATGATATGTGACAGAGTGAACTGCTAGTAGATTTGAGTCATCGAAATTTTGTCTTTGTAACAAGTGTCGCTCTTTTCTCAAGTCACTATAACTAATGTTACATCCTAGCATGATCAAGATGCACATGTATTTCTTCTTCTCATTGAGATTAGATATTTTATTTTTTATTTTTCAAATCCATATTGACAGTTGCCGAATATTCAATGTTGCCAACCATTACCCCCTCATAAACTACGTACATGTACATCAACATACTCTATAGTATATTAAAAAATATTTGGAAAATTGGCTCCACCGACGCTCACCATCACTTACTTGAGAAATATTTTTTATTCCAATTTGCGGAATTATATAAAACCCAATTGTCATTTTTAAGCTGAAAAAAAGCAATAAATTCAGCTGATCCAAAATTCCGTATGCACCGTATCCCTCCATCCGTATACGTTTGCACATGTTCTCACATGTGTTGCATTCATATCATTGGCACCACCATCTCAGTACCTTCCGTATACTCACTTGCATTCAATACCACCACGTGCATTACAAAACAAAACAAAC
Organism: Polygonum aviculare; assembly: GCA_934048045.1. Lineage (NCBI taxonomy): Eukaryota > Viridiplantae > Streptophyta > Magnoliopsida > Caryophyllales > Polygonaceae > Polygonum > Polygonum aviculare. The sequence goes on from OW204031.1 coordinate 20,222,848, forward strand.
AAACAACGTACATTAGTAACATGATTGTTGACAGTAACAAAGTAACTATTCCAACCGGTCAATCTTTAACCCATTGTTGTTGGGCCTTTCAGGAGCATCAAGAACAGCACGGCCAGGAGGAACCTCGGCTTCTTCTCATGTGGCACGGGCAACCCGATTGACGACTGCTGGCGATGCGACCCGAACTGGCACAAAAACCGAAAACGCCTCGCGGATTGCGCCATCGGGTTCGGGCGCAACGCCATCGGAGGCCGCGACGGTAAGTACTACGTGGTCACCGACCCGGGTGACGACGATCCCGTTACGCCAAAGCCTGGGACCCTCCGCTACGCCGTCATCCAAGAGGAACCGCTCTGGATTGTGTTCAAGAGAGATATGGTGATCACGCTCAAACAGGAGCTCATCATGAACAGCTTCAAGACTATTGATGGACGTGGCGTTAGTGTTCATATTGCCAATGGCGCCTGCATTACTATACAGTTTATCACCAATGTGATCATCCATGGGCTCAATATACATGATTGTGTCCCCACTGGGAATGCCATGGTGAGGAGCTCGCCTAGTCATTATGGATGGAGATCCATGGCGGATGGCGATGGGATTTCGATCTTCGGGTCTAGTCATATTTGGGTCGATCATAACTCGCTTGCTAAGTGCGCGGATGGGCTCGTTGATGCTGTCATTGGCTCCACCGCGATCACCATTTCTAACAACTTCTTCACTCACCACAATGAGGTAGTTTTCGATTCGTCGTCTCTCTACATTAGAATGATCAAAATATATGCTTCTTAAGGTCTAACTTTGAGGAATGGAAAATTGCAGGTGATGTTGTTGGGTCATAGTGACTCCTATGTAAGGGATAAGGTAATGCAAGTTACTATAGCTTACAACCATTTTGGTGAAGGTCTTATCCAGAGAATGCCAAGGTAATTCAATTCTTTTCCTAGCTAGTTCATCATTGTTTGTCTGAATTACCTTGGTGTTACATGTACTTAGCAGCACAGCTGAATTTTGCAGGTGTAGACATGGCTACTTCCATGTTGTGAACAATGACTACACCCACTGGGAAATGTACGCCATTGGCGGAAGCGCGGATCCTACCATTAACAGCCAGGGGAACCGATACCTCGCCCCTGCCAACCCTTTTGCAAAAGAGGTAAACAAACAAGACAAACACAAGTTTCAATTTCCTGGCTCCAAATCTCTATGGTTGTTTGTGTTTGGAAATGACATGATGAGTTGTGCAGGTGACTAAGAGGGTTGACACAAACCAACATGCTTGGAATAAATGGAATTGGAGATCAGATGGAGATCTGATGCTGAATGGAGCTTACTTCACCAAGTCGGGACGAGGATCAGGAGCCACCTATGCTAAGGCGTCGAGCTTAGCAGCTAAGCCGTCTTCCCTGATCAGCTACTTGACCTCCGGTGCCGGATCTCTTAGATGCCGTCGTGGCCGTGTCTGCTAGCTTTCGTTTTCGCTTACCCTCCAAGATCTGCAGTCCCAAAATCCCTTCCTTATATTCTCAAATCTTTTGTCAAGGTAATTTTGAGCAAAGCTGTATATTTGTTCTCCTCCTCTTCCTCAACCCTCTTCCACTTTGCCTCTGTTTGTCAAAGATGTGTTTGATTTGCTCAACCTCAACCCCTCCGCTTCATCCGAAAGAGTCCATTTTTTTAGATTATCTCTATGGAGCGTGCTTGGAAGTGTTGGTCACTTCACTTCATCATCTTTTCGTGGTTGTTATTCTAAAATCTGCCATGAGTTCAACTTCACCGGTTCATCCCTTTCATCTATAGTGTTTAGGAGACAATCTCCAAAACACTCTTCACCTTATTGTCACCTACCTTTTCACCTAGCCGATTTCGCATAAATTAAGCTTTCCCCGTGCATATTGTTCGCCCAGAATTGCAGCTTGCTGAAAGGAGAGTGAATTAGGAGAGGATACTGCAATCTCATTGATGTAAACATGGAATTGTATCACTATAATGCAAGATTATTATTTTTCCTTCCATCTCTTCTTACATTGTGTTATATAGCTATAAACTACTAATGCCTTGCTGCTAATGCACTTTGACACCATGATTTTCCAAGTACCATTGACCATATACTCAGTAGGAGACTAGGAGGGAATGAACAAGCCAAGTCTTGTACTTCCTGGTGCCAAGTTCAAATATTATATGCTAGATTGATGGTAATGTCCATGTGACTATGTTGCAGCAGATGCAAATACATGTACAAATAGAAAATAATTAGAACAATGAAAAAAGGAAACAGTAACAATGTCCTCGTCAGTTGATCTTCCTAATCATAGCAGTAAATGTCACTTACACAACAGATAGGAAATCAAACAGAAAATGAACACCTATTTTTGGAAACAATTGCTCTCTAAGGTACAAAACTTTAGAGCACTCCAATGAAAACAGATTTCAGTTTCTAATAAAAATCCAACTAGATTCCAGGGAAGGCGCTTGCTTGATCACAATCAACTAGCTAGGTGAAACCAAGTTCAGAATGTTTGCATCATTACAAAAACAGCTATAGGTTAACACTTACCGAGTTTTTCTTTCTATAACGAGACGAGGAACAATGGGCTAACCAATACACGAACTCGTAAGGAAACGAAGAATGAGAAGATCAAAAAGGTGTAACTGTCCCGCTTCTTGTTTCGGTTGGGCTGTAAAGAGCAGATCTGTTCCTCGGTCTATTCTCTTCCAACTGTCTCACAACTTCTTCCATGGTGGGCCTCACTTCAGCCACTGGAGCACAGCATCCCATTGCAAGCTTCAGAGCCTGAACCAACCCGTCTTCCATCGGGCTCCTTACTCCCTTCAACACCTCAACATCAAAAACCTCCATGGTTGTTTCCTCTAGAACGGCTGCTTTCACCATTGAAGGTAAATCCAAGAAATCACGGCTTCTGCTATCTTTCCCGGGCTTCTTCCCTATCAGTATCTCCAGAAGCAATATCCCAAATGTATAAACATCTGTCCTAGGATTGCAGTTCTTCATCTTCTGAAGCTCTGGAGCCTTGTACCCGTCTGCTTTGGATTGGGCCAACATTTCGTCAGCTACATCAGGGATCACCAGCTTGTCCAATCCAGCTTCAGCAACTCTAGCCACAAAAAAGTCATCAACAAGTACGTTTCTTGACCTGATATTCCCGTGAACTATCGCCGTCTCAAGTCCTGTGTGAAGGTATGCCAGCCCGCGGGCAATGCACAGCGCAATTTTGTGACGTCTTGCCCAGTTGAGGACTGGTTTTCCAGCTTTGATTTCTGGTTTGTTATTCAATACATTATCCAGAAAGGGTGGAAAAACTTAGTCCTGATAACTTCAGAAAATGGTAATTTACTCTTATAAGAAAACATTATTTCTGAAAAAAAAGTTTCCAATCAAAGACATTGCCATTTTTAATGCAGATTTGAACATATTACCAAACATAGAAACAGTTCAATTAAGAAAACAAAATAGCTCATCAAGTGCAGAAATTATAATGGCACAGAGGTGGTAAGTGATAACATTACCATGTAGATGCTCATCAAGTGTTCTATGTGGGAGATGGTCAAATATAAGCAGCTTCTCTCCTCTCTTTCCTTGATAAAAGGCTCTTAAGGGAACCAAATTCTCATGCCGAACACGTCCTAACTGCTTTATCTCTGGCAAACACAAGCTCCTATCTTTGCAACTTCCTTCCCTCAACAATCTTAGTGAAATGGTTCCTCCATCTACTAGCTTCGCTTTGTACGAGGTTCCGTAGCATGTTTTCTCAGTAACTTGCCCAGTAGCATTCAAAACATCTTCCAAAGTCAAGTTCTCCCCTCCCTGGAATACAACAAGCTTCCCTTCACCTCCTCCTCCATCGCCAAAATCATCATCTTCGTAATCTTCCTCCATCGCCTCCTCATCTTCCCCTCTAACCCTCCTCTTATTTTGTAAATACCCAATCAATAATGATGCTGAAACCACTACCCCAGTCATCAAACCAATGACAATACCAGCAATCGCCCCCGGGCTCAAACCAGAATTTCCATTGCAATTCCTCAAAGGGTAGCCACATAAAGAAGGGTTGTTCCCTTCAAAAGACTCCACTCCAAACTTACTCCCTTCAAAATTTGGCAAAAACCCACTGAAGTTATTGTAAGATAAGTCCAGCTTCTCAAGCTTCAACTCAGTTACACTAATGGGAACAACACCACTGAGCTTATTATGACTAAGATCAAGCTCCTGAATGTTCCTAAACCTAGTCACAAAATCAGGGAACACCCCAGTAAGCTTGTTTTCACCGAGGTCAAGAACCTTGAGCTTATCACAAGTAGAGTTGGGCAATGCAGGCTCAGGCAAAGACCCAATTAGAGAATTGCCATGGAGTCTAAGAGAAACAAGGCGCTCACAGAGATTCCAAATAGAAGGGAAAACGGACCCACTTAGCAGATTGTGCCCCAAATCAATATCAGTGAGTGAAGAACTATACCCTAGCTCCAAAGGCACAGACCCAGAAAGAGAGTTAACACTCAGAAATAGGGATTGGAGGGCAGAAAGCTCACCGAGCTCTCTGGGCAAAGAACCAGAGAGGTTAGCCGATGGGAGCTGGATAGAGCGAATGTGAAGAGCTGGGTCTTGGACAAGAGTGAGGTTAGACCAATGGGGAGATGAAATACCTTCACAGTTGAGAAAAGAGCCGTTGGAAAACACCCATTTGAGGCCCCTCCATTGACAAAGAGCGTTGCTTGAGTTCCATGAAGATAGCAAGAGGTTTTCTGAATCTCCACCGCTTGTGCTAGCGCCCTGTAAAGCTGGCTTGATTTTGTACAGCAGAAGTTCAACATCAGTGGAAGTAGACTTAGTGGTGGAGAACGTCAGGATGAAGAAGAGGAGGTGATAGATGGGTTTCATAACCACCATTGGAGGAACTTGGGAGAGGAAGAAGAGGGCTTATTGGAGCCTGAAAATGAGGGAGCTTTGGAGAGTAGTGTGTAGGAAATAGGAAGAGGGAGAAACTAGGAAGTTGGAATTTTTGAGGGCTTTTTCCTTTTTCCTTATGATTTTTGTTTTGGGAAAGCTGATTGTGGTGTTGACTGAGATACATACAAACACATACTTGCTGTCGTCGTGTGAGCGACATTCACAATGGTCTGATTTGATTGTGATGAAAATTGGGTCCCTTGATAAAGGGAATCCTTGGTCTCATTGATGATCTTGTTTGCAACTATGTAAACAGATGGATGTTTTGTACGTAGAGCATATGATTAACACCAAATCTCTCAAGTTTAGGGTGATGAATTTAAGAATTGGCAATAACTTATAGTATCAAATATATGTATTAAGCCTAATCCGTGAACTATGTTATGTCATTTAAATACATTACAGCACTACTAAAAGAGAAAGGAAAGCACGCCTACCTTCGTTAATGCATATTATACATGAATCTGTTTGGGGGCTTTCTACTTTACAGCTAGGAAGATTGGCTCCCTGAAAAATGAAGATGCGACCCTTGATCAAATTGTTGCCTTTGGTGTATGCTTTCCCCTAGGTTCACACACTAATCTAAACAAAATCATTACTGCCTGGATTTAGTAGAGACCAAGATCATTAATCTCCGCACTCTGTGTATACTATCTTTACTCTTTAAATACTTCATTTAATGGATTGGAGCCGGTTTTAAGCTTCAATTTGGTAATGACATGTTGACGTCTTTGAATCACCTGCTTCCAAAAAAAGATAACATATAATACGACTCATTATAGCAATTCAAGCTCTATTGACTATTGAGTGCATTATATCTTAATAGCCAGTACAAAAACACGAAGAGCCTAGCAAAAACATAAAAAAAGCAGAGCATGCAAACACAAGCACATATTGGAGCCTACAAGAAAACATGCATTATCACTCTCGCCATTCAACATTTTTTTTTTTCACTCCGATGAAATCAGACATGGTTATTGGGCAAAAAGTAGTGATCAATTTGTGATCACCCATCATCATAAAAGTAATAGTAATGCACAAATATTTCCTCCCAATTCTCAAGCTCAAATCTCAAAAAGTGAAACTGAGAGCATGCTCATGCCCCTACAACAAGCGACAAAAAAGGTATAGATCGAGACATTGACGGTGATAGCTTCGTACCAATTTACTTATAATTTTGGGCCAAATTGGGCCTGGAATTTGCCCTCTTGCTGGGCTTTCTAGTTCATAGGCCCACCTATTTTCCAATGGAGCCCAAACAATCAGAAGATGACGACAAGGGAAATACCTGTTTCCTACATCTGCATCTGCTACACCATATGATTCTAATTATCATTGATTGATAAACAGACAAATTAAAGGAGCGAAAAAATAAGATACAGATCTTCATCTTCCTCCTTCCTCTCGGATTTAGAACAATCGGAACTCCTCTGTGCTCCTGTCGACGCTTCCACCCGCTCTCAAAGCTACAGGCAAACCCTTCTTATACTGTTTCAGCTGTTTTTGTGGTATGAATAAGTTTTGATTCTTTGCCCTAATCTTCGTGCTCTGTAATGATTCTCAATGATGATGGTCTTTGTTGAATTTATGTAATCTGATTTAGGATCTCAATTTCTTAATCGTCTGGCGGAAATTCAATGTTTATTAAGTTTGTTTTTAACGGAAATTTGGGTAATTTGTCCTTTGGTTTTGGCATCTCAGATTACCCGCCATTATCGCCTGATTGGCTTATTTAGAGTGCCAATTGCTTCGAATCTGTTCGAAATTGGTAGATGTTCATGTTCATCGTTCGATTGAAGACGTGATTTATTGATTTGTTAAAATTGTGGCCCCTTTCCGCGATCCCCCTTTGCCCTAGTATTTACTTTTCCCAAATTTTGGTTGCATACACCCCAGCCAGCCAATTGGGTGTTGGCGGTAGTGATATGAAATATTAAGCATTGGTAGATTTGGTTCAATATAGATGTTAGACTTTTTCTATAGGTTAGTTGTACATGAAAAAGATTGTAGCTTTTCCCTCTAACTTGTTCCTTGCTGAATTCTTTATGATTGGCCACTCTGTCAGTAAGAATTGTGGAACTCATGAATTGTAGATCTTCTTCTGTAGAGGAAAGCAAATTTTGAATTTATGAAATTGATAATTTCCAGAAACTCTGCTGAAAAGCAGTGCAGTGATATGTGCTTCATATCTCTTCAGTAGAAAGGGTTTGGGAATAAGGCATAGTCCTCTACTTTGGCCACCTTATAGGGAACAAAGGGTTATAGATCAGAGAATCGCAACTCTCAAAGCTTTTTAAATTGTTTCATATAATTCTCCTTTTTGATGATTAGTTGATGTGGAATCAATCATCATGTCTTGACTTACTCTTTTCTAGCTCCTCATCAAACCAGGGGAAAATTTGCTGACTGTCTTCGCTTCTATCTAAACTATGAGGTATCATATGGCTGTGGAAAATAATTTCTAGAGTGTCTGGATCCTAAGAGTCTCACTTTGCATCAAACTAAGTGTGGTTTCATGGAAAAAGCGCTCTGAAGGCAATAAGAAACTGTTGTAGGTCTGACTGAGTTTGTTCCATAATTTGCAGCTATGAATTGTGGAATTGTGGATATTAAAAGTTGTTCTGGATGTTTAAGCTAGTAATCAAACATCAAGAATAGAGCTTTTTGTCAGGGATATGAACAATCCAGATCTTTTCTCTTCTTTGAAATTGCAGGGCTCGCCCTATTCTCAATGTTTAATTTTAATTTATTTGATACTGTTTCCTTAGGTGCCTGGTGATTAACTGATTACATAGGATCTAAACATTTTATTGTGAAAACAATTAAAAAAGAAGTGGATTGGATAACTCATTTTGATGGATTTCATCCAAGTTTATTTTGTTAAAAGCGTTAATAACAGTCATCTCAAATATCTTATCGTATATTGTACCTTACACCTTTAATGCAGGTAAAAAGCCAAAATGTCGGGCCAAACCCAGCGCCTAACTGTTGTGCCTACTGTAACCATGCTTGGAGTCATGAAGGCTCGTCTTGTTGGGGCCACTAGAGGTCATGCTCTTCTGAAGAAGAAGAGTGATGCTTTGACCGTTCAGTTCAGACAGATTCTTAAAAACATTGTCCAAACCAAAGAGTCCATGGGAGATGTCATGAAAGCCTCGTCCTTTGCATTAACCGAGGCCAAATACGTTGCTGGTGAAAACATCAAGCACATTGTCCTTGAGAATGTTCAAACGGCCACCCTCAAAGTCCGGTCAAGGCAAGAAAATGTTGCCGGTGTAAAGCTTCCCAAGTTTGACTACTTCACCGAGGGAGAGACCAAAAACGATCTCACCGGACTTGCAAGAGGAGGGCAACAGATTCAGCAATGCCGCGTTGCGTATGTTAAGGCTATTGAGATCCTTGTGGAGCTAGCTTCTCTTCAGACTTCCTTTCTGACGCTGGATGAAGCAATCAAGACCACAAACCGAAGAGTCAACGCCTTGGAGAACGTCGTGAAGCCCAGATTGGAGAACACAATCACTTACATCAAGGGAGAGCTGGATGAGCTGGAGAGGGAGGACTTCTTCAGGCTTAAAAAGATTCAGGGTTTCAAGAAGAAGGAGATTGAGAAGCAGATGAAGGCGTCCAGGGAATTCGCAAAGGATCAAGTTGCTGAGAAGGTCTCTCTACAAAAGGGTATATCAATTAACTCCGCCCTCAACTTGCTAAACACAAATATGCAGAAGGATGAGGACATTATCTTCTAAATCCCGAGGTTAGTATATAAAACGTTATGCTTAATTTAATCCTGGCAGCTTGTGTCATTTTCTGTTGGTTTCTCCTTGAATGCGGATAGTTTAGCCCCGTGTTGCTCCGGGCTGATAGGTCTTCGTGTTCGATAATAAAGGCACTGTTGAAGTTTTTCTTTTTCTCCTCTTTGGGATTGCAACCCTTAGCATTGATTGATGAATTCATGTACAATTATGTCAGTTTATTTTCTGAAAACTTTCAAAGTGAGCTAGCTCTCAGTAAGGCTGTCTTGTAGCATTTACGCTCATTTTTCTGTAATCTGAAAGAGGGCTAGGCCCTTGGACAGTTAAGCCAAATCCTACGTAGAATTCACCAAAGATCAAAATGTGGCAAAATACAGCGTGGCCGGATGGTGTACTCTGCAAATCGATCGGCAAACTCTCGTGCGAAATTAGCAAGCCTTTCATCCGCAATTGCATTAATAGACCTAGTAGTTGGTTAGCTTAACAATTGAGCTGTCACATTACACATAATTTCACAAAACAATACGTAAACTACTGAATTTTTATTTCTTGAACTCTCGCTCAAAGCATCTTGTGGATCTTGAAGCATCCTCTGGCAGATGTCTTCGCGGCGCTCATGTCCTCTATGTTTGTGCGGTTGGGTTACTTTATCACGAATTCGGAAAATAAGGAGGAAGTTTTGTCAAAATTAATTTGTCATCGTTGTAGATCAAACTTGGAATAAATATAATAATTAAATTTCCTTCTTATGACTTTTTCTTTAAGTCTTTATTGTGTAAGAAGTATATACATATATAAATTTTCCTCAATAAATGTTTAATTTACATTTTAAATGCCATGATGCAAGGAATATTAGATGTTTGTTATTTTAATAAAGCTAAAAATTGGTTTGTCAAAATAAAGTGGAACTTTGGTAAATATAAATTTTTAAAAATACCAAAAGATGACATATAAGTGAAATGCATATAAGAATGACATAGGGTCAAGGCTTAACGATCGTCCAATTTCAGCATACGTTTAGGGAAGGGAACCGAGTGGCGGATGCCTTAGCCAATCGAACCCGCCCCTCTGTTTTGGTGTTGTTTTTCTTACTGATCAGCCTCCAATCACTAGGGATGAAATGTTAGATGATCTGGAAGGCGTTAGCCTTCCTAGAGTAATCCTGATGTAACCATTTTCTTATTAAATAAAATGCACTAGGCGCTTTCCCGACCAAAAAAATGAATGGCATAGGGTCAAAAGATCACTTCTATTACTATAGCATATGGAGAATTGCAATCAAGTATAAATAGGTATTTTGAAGTATCATATCGATTCAGACTAACCCTATTATTACTAGCATTACTAATGTGAAATACAATGACCCATAAAGTTATGAAATTGAGTTATAGCTTGCCCAATATTTAAAAGCACAATCATTCAGAATCTTATGTTCACCCACAATAATGATATGAAAAGTTGATAGTGAACATTATCTCTCTATATATAATTTGTAAAGTCATGTCTTCATAAAAAAAATGAATCACTTAACACATTCTCTAACTAACATGTGTTTTTTTATTTTTTTTATAAATAAAAAGAAACTACCCACGTACTATCTCTTTTGTTTATAAATAACTATAAACCGCTTCTCACATCATCTTTTCATTTTTCCCTTTATATTCTTTAATATTAATATAAAAAGTTATATTCTAAACTAAATAATTGATATCTCTTTGCAACTATAAATTATAAATATGGTATACTTAAATTTACGCATCACTCAAATTTAAATTTTAAAATACCTATAAAATTTTATTCTATAACAACTTTTAACTAACTTGATTATAATAACGGTATTAATATTTCGAATCTCTTTCCCGATAAGAAAAATCTCGTGCAGGGCATGGATCACTGTACTAGTTAGATTAAAATGGTTACATTTATCCAAATTGAGATTAGATGTTATAGAGGTCTTGAGAATTGAAAACAGGACAAAGACAAAATTAGACTATAATCATTCGATTGGAAAATCATATTGTTTTTAGGTGGCATAGAATAAGAGTTTGATTATTTTTTTCTTTTTTTTTTTTAGGTTTGTTGCTTTAAAATTGTCATTGAAAAATCATAAATTGTGTTATTTGGTGCTTCTTAAAATTAGCACCGAAGTATCCCGGTTAGAAGACATTTTTTTATAGTATATTGAGCCACTCTTAACTTAAACTTAGACTTTGTTCGGTAAAACAAGGCTTTTGATGAGGTGTAGGTTTTTAAAGAAGATTTTTGATAGGTGTAGCTTCTTGTAATAGGTAGAGGTTTTAAATTTTTTTTTTTAAAACCTAGTATGATGTTTGGTGCTACAAGATTTTAAGTAGGTTTTGTTTTAAAATTATCAAAAATATTACTAATTAAAACAATAAACAAAAAAATTTAGTTAAAAAATTTCGAAAACCTCCTTAAATCTATCTCGATCAAAGTTTCTATTTTATACTTTCAAACCTCATCAAAAACCTACTAAAACCTCAATCTCCTAAAAAAATATTGTCTTACCAACATGTATTTAAGTAGGTCTTAAATTGTACAAACCTTCAAAAACCTCTATAAACCTATGCCGTACAAGGCTTAAGAAAGTGATTAAGGAGATTATTACTTTATTAGAGTAGCATTCGGACAATCGGACCCCAAGACAATGCATAACTCTTCAAGTTTTTTGCCGACCTTTTAGTAGTGAGTCAGCTCTCATTGAGGTTGAACATATAGGTTATAATGCATTAATGGTTTGAGAATATATAGATGATTTTGTTATACTTTCAAAATTTGCAAAATGGTTCTATGTTTTCATAAAACGATTATGTTTTTAATTTATACTCCGTACTAAATTTTGTCAGTGTTTATGATAGTCGAATCAATAATCCTTGGGTACTATCCTTAGAACTTTAACTGCTTGATTAAATGAAGGAATTATAATTTCTAGTAATTTAGTTCATGTGAATTAATTTCCTACAATTTATACTTCACATGATTTTTAAAGATATGTTTTGTTAAAATTATATTTTCTAGTAATTACGAGGGAGGAAAGTCTTATCTAGTACTTCCTAAGTAATTAAACTCCTACGAAATGCGGAAATTGAAAAATCTACAAAATTTAAAAATCAAGGTATTATCGATATAAAACTTTCAACCAAATATATGTATTTTATCAATTTTTAGAAAATTTTCAAGTGAATTAATTTAGCAACCAAATAAGTACCAAGAACAACACGAGAACATGACAAAGAAAGAGACACACGAATATTAAAATGATTTTGTGTCTTGTTTGAATTGAATTGTTATTCTTTTATTTTTTTAATTTGTTCTTTGGTACGATGTTTTAAAATTGTTAGTAAACATTGACTAGCTAGAAAACATTCCTAGAATATGCTAAATAAGCATACTAACACAGCATTATTTCGGGTAATGGGTTGGGTTGAAACATGTAATTTGGGGAATTATGTGGACTTTAGGGGATCAAATAGCATATTACTCTTTTCAGATCAAAAAGGAAAAATAGCATATTACTCTTCGGATGAATTTGATGCCAACAAGATACTAGCATTATGCTTTTGGATCCACCCGGTGTATTAATACCAACTACGTACCCTTCTTGTAATCTAACCAATTAAATTAAGCACGTCTGCTGAAAAAGTTGATAAGATTTTACTTTGGGTTGAAGATGATAAAGTAGTGTTTTGGCCATATAATATTGTCTCCTGTATCCATGTCAAAAGTGTTGATACAATCTTGTATTGTGTAGAAATGTTTAGGACTTAGCGAGTGACTTAAGAGATGGATTTGGATGACGATGTCAAATTTGAGACCAATAAGTATGCATTGCTCCTGATCCTCCACTTTCATCATCATTCATCCAATTCCAACAACACTGTTGAAACTGATTTTTGACAATGTTAGATTTAAGTTGCAACTTAACGAGTGACTTAAAGGCCGGTTTAGAACATTAGTGATACGAATTTATATGTTCTAGTTTGCTCAACTTTTAATAACACAGAACTTGAATAGCATAAAATCATTACCGAGTGCCAAAAATAACATATACTTACGTGTATATAACGCAGAACTCGAATAGCACAACAAATCAAGCTTTTACAAACGGATATTTTGTTTTTGGTCGAACAAGGCCGTAGCCTATACAATTAAACGGGCAAGGTTCGGTTACAAATGCGACAAGGGAACACTCGTCCCCTTGCGTCGTCTAACATTTTACAAACGGGTATTTATAAACCTGAGGTAAAACTTCCTTCCCACATATTTCAAATCAAAGCACTTGCAATGTTTCAAGCTATGGAATTATGATTATATCTGTGATTTTCCTAACCTGGCTTGAATTTAGAATACTCTGTGTATGTTAAGAGTCTAAATAAAAAATATTGAATTTGGATTTGAATTTTTTAATATTTTTTATATGATATATCTTTATGATTTTTTTTTAATTTCTAATATTTGGATTCTTATCCTATCTTCTAAAGAGATGAGATATACATACGTATAGGCGAGTGAGTTACAAACAAGGATTCACTTACTACTTAGTAGGGTTGGATAATGGTGGGTGGGTGATTCCCATGTCGGCAAGTATGATGAAAAAATATCAATACATAAGTGACTTAGAATCCATACCAATTTGTTTAAGTTTTTAGGTTAAAAATTGGGCGTGAAATCATACTAAAAATGTTGATGATTAGATAATTACCCATACGATTTTTCTATTGTATATCGTAAGGGAACATAATAAGCATACCAAAATCAGAAACTAAAACCATAAAAAGGAAAGAGTAAGCTCGTCACAACAAAAATTAAAAAAAAAAGATTTACCAAATATTTCCATTATTAGTTACTTATTGAGTGCCTTAAGGACGTACAATAGAAAAATCATTACCGATATTAGCTTATAATGGTTACTTGAAATTTAACAAGTACTCATGCTTTCAAAGGATCGAAATAGAGGTAAAGTCATTAAATACTAAATTCTTGAGAATGGTCACAGGTCTGCACGTAGTGGACAAATACAACTTCATATTTTCTTAAGAAATTATAAGTCATTACATTGGGTCTGACAGAAAAATAATGCATTCATAGTGTTGACACCCTCGTACAAAATGAACACATCTTATTTCCAAAATGTTTCAAGAATGTAACCATGCAACAGTCATATTATAATACAACAAGAAGCTTATCCGACGAACTTGGTCATCGTCTTCACGTACGTGTTAGCAGGTCAATTAAGTTGGTCTCTGCATTTCTATATTTGTCACACAATACAGTATAATGGTAACAACCATTAAATGTGGCCAAAGGCCTAGTAGTTTGCCTTTAATAAAAAGGATAGGAGGCAAGAGGCATCTTTTATCTTCTCCAGCGAGAGGACACATGTTTCCCTCTTGGGCCCCACTCGCTTTCTCTTTCGCTTGTCAAACTCTGCCACCTCATCCTCATTCATATCCCACCTTTCGCTTTCCATTTCTTCAATTTTCCAATTTTCCAATTGCCTTTATCCACATCCAGTTTTATCCATCTGACACCTGCCCTACCCCAACTCCTCCTCACTCTTTACTTCTCTGTCTCATCAATCAACCCAATTAAATAATTAGTCACAAACATTATCTCCATTTTCTTATTAATCATATTCCCATAATCCCATCAAATACAACACCCTTATTCGGTCTACCCAATATTTTTATAAAATTAACTTCATTTTGCTGTCCGTTGATTGTGAAAATTGTACGGCTCAGATCATGACTCTACAAGCCGAAAGCTACAGCAGCAGTCTCACGTGATTTAGCCACCACCAGGTCAGCCACCGCCACCACAACCGCCGCTTCCTAAGATTTATCAACGCTGTTCATTCTCCGCATCCAGAGAGAAAATTATATACTTGCAAGAAAAGAAAACGTTTATAGTAATACGAATGAAATACAAGGCGACAAGGCCAACATTTAACAACTCCAACACAAGTATAATATAATATCTCTTATTTTCCCCACATTTTTCTTTGATCTACCAAAATCTTTTCTAACTCGTTCAAATCCGCCTCCTCATTTTTTTTTTCCGGATTAAAAAAATAACATTATCTCGTCCGCGTCGTCGGCGGAGCGGCCACCAAATTACCGCCGTCGACGGCGGAGGTAAAGAAGCCGACAGATCGGCATTTCACCGCCGACGAACGGTTCTCAGCGGCGGAGAGAGGTAGCTGGCTCACAGTCCGTCGGTACGGGCCGAACCACTTGGCCTGCATGTAACGGTTTTTGCGCCACGGCGGAAGCGTCATTCCGTTAAGTTTCATCGAACGGCGTGTCTCGTCCGCCATCAGCCTCGTGATCCGTTTCAGATCCTCCGATTTCCCAACGAAAACTCTCGGCAGAGCGGCGAGCAAGCGCCGGTAAGGCTCCGTCCCCCTCGCGATCTCGAATTGTGCGGCGAAGTTGAGATCGATCACGTATCTGGAGGACGGATCGTCCGGAGAGAGAGCCTCCGGAGAGGATCGGACGACGTCGATGTACTCGTAGCTGCCGGCGGGGAGGCCGCCGCCGGGAGTGGCCTCCCATTTAGTCTTGCAAACGCCGGCATTGTAGCCGATCTGGCGGAGATAGGCCATCACGTTGCGATTGAACACCGATTGGCTCTCCCTGAAGAGCGAGAAGGCCTCCACCGCCCGAGAAACGTGGAGGATGAGATCCGTACGGAAGCGATCGTCGTTGATCCGTACGATCGGAGCTATGACATCGCGGATGAGAGCCGTCGGATCGGAGACGAGGTATTCGTCGTCGGAATCGCCGGCGTCGGTGGACGGTTTTCCGGTTCCTCCGTCGGAAGAATCGACTCCGCCGGCGTTTTCTAGGAAGTTCTGGACGAGGTAGGAGAGGCAAGGAGAAGCGGAGCAAGTCGATGAAGAGGTTGAAGAAGAAGAAGAAGAAGAAGAGGCGAAATCGGAGTCGGCGTCGTGTTCGCTTCCGCTAGTGCTGCTACCGTTACTCATCCGGGAGCCGAATCCGAAGATCCTTTCCCTTACCTTCTCGTTGAACGGCTCCGTCGACGAGCGCCTGGATCTGGCATACACCGCCATTGATTAAGAAAGTTGGAGGATCTGTTGGAGATTTCGGAGGAGCAAAAAATGAGGGGAGAGATGGTGTGTGTGATTTGTGAATGTGAAACTGGGGAGAAACTGTTGTTATAAGTAAGGTACAGGGGAATGGGCGGAATTTAAAGGGGATATTCGGATAACGGGGGAGAAAAAACAGTGGGTTTGGAAGTTAATATTATAATAATACCGAGTATTTATTTTTGCGGATGAAAAAGGGAATATGCCGGGAAGGAGCTAAGCTATTCGAGAGGGTGCAGATCGGACGGTGAGTGGGTGATGAGGGAGAAATGGAGGGCTAGGATTGGAGGAGAAGGGATGGCACTTAGTAGTGGGCGTGGGGTGGCACGTATGCGATGAGTGTCCCTTTGGGCGATTAGTTGGGCATGGTCGCATGGGCACACTGCCACCAATTGCTAAGGTGGAGCTAGTATGAGACTAGCTCGGCCAGGTCAGACATCTAGTTGGTGGCTTATTCTATGTATGTCATACGGACCATACGGTGGAACTAGGAAAGGACTTGTGTGATAACATTACACTTTTTGTATAAGCCTTTCCACACATGGTTTCTCACTTCAATTCCCTATTATATGCATTGCACTTTTTAAACATGAAAAATGTACTAATATATGGTTCTCGCTGAAAAATGTACTAATGTATGGTTAAGAAATTTCATTTCTTTATTAAGCTTTATTGTATCATAAAAGGGATCAGAACTGATTACCAACCAACTTTAAAGAGAATTGAAATCTCGAGCCCGAAACCTTATAGTAGACTTATGAGTGTCCAATCAGTGAGCTGATGCGTCAAACGTATAGCTCATGTTCTACTAATTTACTATTTATTACAGTACATTATAAGTTTTGTTTAGTTTAGTTTTTTTTCTTCCTGTATTTATATATCTTAATGTTGTGCTTTTTCTATAGACTTTTGGTATGAAATATTAGTCATTCTACCTAGAGAGGTGTAATGCATAAACTTTCTTAATTATAATGCAAAAATAAGTTCTTCATCTGACTACAGACCAATAGTATAAGTGAGTAAAAAGCATGTTATAAATTGCTAAGATTTAAATAACTAGGTGGCTAGTTATGATACTCAAAGCATGTCATCGGTAATGACATGTTATAGTGTGAATTTACTTCTCATAACCTCGTTTAGCACTATGAACGTAGCCGCTTTTTCTTTGAGCATAGACACTTTTTTTTCCCGAACATAGACACTTCTTTTAGTAGTTAGTTGGACATGCCTTAGTTAGAGAAAAAATATTAAAAAAAACCTCCCTTTAATAAATACTCCCACGTAATGTGATCTGGTGGATAATGTTAGTGTGTTCCTGGTTCATTTCATACACTATGAACGTAGACGCTTTTTCTGAACATGGTACACAGCTTTGATTTGTATTGGACGTTGGATATGGCTTAATTGCCATTTGTAGAGCTGGGCACGGTGTACTGACATTTTTGTATATATCCTGACAAGCTAATTAAGTTGATTGGAAATAATTATATTCAACCCAGAAATATATGGGTTCCTATTACCACGTAAGAATATTAATTACGAAAAGATGTCTACGATGCATCCTTATCTTATGGCCGAAAATTTAATTAAAAAACTTCATGCATTTGTTTTGATTGGTCTAAAGTTTAGAATTAGGCTTTTTTTTTGTGTTTTTTAGAGTTCTAATATATCATTTGGACCAATCAAAACTAATGGTACAGGTTTGGGGACAGGTTTATGGGACAGAAAGTTTGAATTATCGTAGGGGATGGTAGGATCGAATCGTAGAATCGAATTGTTAGCATCGTAAGATCCTATATTATAACTAAAACATATAGAAGAACCTAATGTATTGTATACTTTTTAATGTTTAAAGTCTGAAATTTTATCAATATGATCAATTTGATGAGTAGAAATATTTTAAGATGAATGATGTTAATAAGTTAATGAAAAAAAGACATAAACTTTGAGCTTAGTAATAATATATAAATATAATAGTGATTGTTTGGGATTGCAGGAATCGTTTGTAAGATCGTTAAAATCGTTGTAGAATCGTTTTAGAGTCGTATGTAACATCAAAATCAAAATCAAATTAGAATTTTATTTAAATCATTTAATATCCTAGTTTAATAAGATCTTACTTTGGATCGTGGATCGATTTTTATGACTTTTGGGTCATCAAATCGTTAAAATCGTAGGATCGAGTCGGTATTCTGATAAAATCATTCTCAAAGCTATCACACCATCTTTGGAATGAACCGACGATGCTTCATGCGTACTAAAGAAAAAACTAAAAATAACTCATATGATATGATAGCAAAATGTTAGTTTGATTGTGGAACCAAGATGGATTGTGAAATTTGAAGTTATCAATAGGAAAGCAAATAAAGTTATAGATATAATGACCCTTCTAATAATCTCAATTTGTTACGTACGTTTGTATACTACTGGTATCTAATTCATCGATCGTTTATAAAATAAAATAAGGCACTAGCCACCTTCAAGCTTCAAGGATAGAAAAAAGAAAAAGCTAGATACATCACATTAACATTACGTTCTTTCATACCAAGTCGGAAAATAAGATTGAGAGAAAAGAAACTTAAGTACTTAAGAGTGAGGGACACAAGGAATTATTGTCCTATTTTATGTTTTTCCATTGGCCCATTATCCATACAATATCAATTTTACCAAGATGATAATTTTATAACTACTATTGAAATGTTCGAAAAATCTCATGGAAAAACTGTCCGGTTATCCAGAATCTCAAAAGTATATCAAGCTTTTTTAAAGACGGTTTTATAAGTTTTTTCACAGTTATATGGAATGTGATCAACCCGATGACTTCCTTAACATACACAATCTCCACCCGAGGAGATTTATTGATAAACACTTCATAATATAATCCTTCACAAAATGAACTGAGTTTTTTCTCACGAAAGAATGAAATAAACTCGTAATAGATACTCTAAAGTAACCTACATGGTAATAGTCTAATAGGACAACCTAATGAGTAATGAGAGATCGAAGTGGTGAAAAATAAACCCGTAATGGATGCTCTAAACCAATTGGAGGACCTATTGAGTAATGAGAAAAGTTTATCTAGATTACCACTAGTGAAGAAAGGTATGTATGTCCCATGTTAGACGGATGATAGAGGTTTATCTACTTATCTTAATTATAGTAGTAGTAAGATTTAGATTAAATCAAAATAGAATACTAAATTAAGAAGGGGCCCCACTTATATCTGCATTGAAAGCTCTGGATTCAGGGGGTAGGGGTCCAGGGGCTGCCTCTTGGCGATCGTGAAGGTCGATAATGGTTGGTCAATTCCATTTTACTTTTGTCACATGCTCAATTCCTCTACGCCGTTCCTAATTTGCATTAGATTTCATTTCCACATGTCCTACTAATTAATTACTCCCATTAATTACCTAATTCCTATGTTTTCAGAGGTGCTAATCATACTCAAACATCATATGCGTGTAATGCAAGCTCAAATCCTGACACATTGTAATAAAGGATATATAATTTTTTTGATCCTCCTGCAATTCGTGATCTTCATCACATGAAAATAATTAAAGCTCATATGATCCTACATTCCTAGCTACCTATTATATCTAACGGTTTTCTTAATTAAGTGCTCTAAAAACGCATTATAAGCGTACTAAATACAGAAAATGAAACCTTAAGCTTAAAATAGTGAATCCATCACACAAAAAAACCAGACATTTTTAAAATTATTTCCATTAATAGCTACTCAGAGAGGACACACAATAGAAAATCCTATATTTAATTAATTCATTAGGGCTATACAAACGAAAATCTAGCAGTTGTTTACATTCCGATCCTCCTAAAAAAAGGACTGGTAGGTTAGAGGTGCATGTACGTAGAAAGATGAGCGTGGATAATTCTTAATGCATGGGAATATACTGGTTTAATTGATGTAAAATAATTAAGGCTTCAAAAGAGGGCTAGCTGTTTAGATGACCAAATGGTACGTTGTCCCTTAATATACAACTTCCACTAGTTTAAGGGCCAAGTGACCAAACGCTTGTCCCTAACTATTTTTAACTTCCACTTGTTTGAGGGGCAAGTGACCCTTTTGTGCATATATATTCAAGTTTAATCCCACCTTACCATTTGATCTTCATCTTCATTTTCATGTCTATCTTCATCTTCTAAGGTTTAATTAGCATTATTAGTTAACCTGGAATGAAAGCGCATATGCAATATATCAATTGTTTTTAATCTATCTATCTATTACCGTGCGCCACATCGCCCCTTTATTGAAAAAATTGTCTTATCAAATCTTAGTTTTATCATTAATTTCTAATCTTGATATTCTTATACACATTTAATTAAAAAATTAGTTTTATCTTAAATTTTGAGTTGCTTAACTAATATTCAATCCTAATATCATGTGAGAACAAAATCTAAGGAGAGAAAAGAGAACAAATCTGATCCACTAGATCGCGTTAAATGGAGAGCTGAGATTTCACGCACGTTTTTTTTTACGTTTTTGGAGACAATATAACAAATGATTGTGTACTTCACTTAACATGAATGTGTGTTTCTATATAACATGACTATGTGGTTTTGATTAATATGAATGTGCATGTGTATTATCTCTTAACTTGACGTGAGTGTGTAAAATAAGACGAGAATAACTGTGTATTCTCTCTTAGCTTGATTATTCCCTTTTCAAATGTCATGAGTGTGCATTTGCGCTTAATATGAATGTAATATCCACGTAATGCAAATTCAAGTCATGTAACACTGTGTAATGCCATGAAACACCGTAAAACACCACAATCAGTTTCGTTTTAATTTTTTGTTTACGGTATTTTGTGGCATTACAAAGTGTTACGTGGTTTGAACTTGCATTATGTGGATATTGAATGGCAAAAGTCGTGTCACGTGGTCATTACATATCAATTAAACAGAACGCGTAAAATGCACACGGATACTAATTGGGACACAAGTGCTCAATAGAACAAAATTGAATAAGTACAAGGGCTCAATAGGACAAAAAAAAGTACAAGGGCCCATTTGCACATTTTGTACAAGTATGGGGGACTCCGTATGTATTTTGCCTACCATTATATGATTACATATTTAGTTTATGAATGGATTTATCCTAATATTTTTATTTAAAAAAATCTTTTTTACCCAATTATTTAAATAGTATATTAACAATAAGTTTTGTTTTGTAGTTTTCTTCTAAGATTTTCTAAAAGTTATGAACAGTACCAAATTCTATCAATATATTTGCACCACATATTATTAAAATAACATATTAGGTCTTGTTCTATCATATTTTAATGAAGTCCAATAAAAATATTATAATAAAAAAATTAAATGAAATATTTAGCATAATAAATTTGTAGCATTACATACCGATTACAGTTTAGATAAAAGATAGATTTTTTATTAAAATAATGATTTCTTAATATTTTTATGTTTATGTTTATACAATTCTTATTTAATTAATTTTTATCGACATAATAACATATATACAAGATACTTTTATTTTCTGTTTTATCTTGTTAATCATTTATTAATTTATATAAGGCTATATTAATCCAATTTTTTATTTTAAATTATTGATTAATTTATAAGTTTTTTGAAATCTAATTTAGATTCCTCAGTTAAAATCAATGTTTATTTGTGTGTAAAAAAGTTATGAATAAATAAAATATTTCTACATAAAATTTTGACGATATACGAGAATCATATTATTTTATAATCTAAAAGATACACACTGTTTTAAAAGAATTTCAACATATGATAATATTTGTAATTTTATAGTGGATTCATATACAAAAAAAAATACCCACATACAATGTGTGGGTCATTTGCTAGTTTTCCTTTAATACTACTCCCTACGACCTATAAAAAAAAAGTTGTCATTTTAAGACTATTTGTCCAACTCATGTCTCGTTTTAGATTTTCTAGGCAATTGGTTATAACTGAGTTATGAAAATTAGTATTGGAATTTGTTTCTATTGACTACAACTTTTCATTCATTGGTCTAAATATATGTTAAGTGAAAAAATTTGTTAAGTGATAAAATTAATGACAAATTTTACAATTTTGAGTTACAATGTAAAACGACGCTCCTTCAAGGTAAGAGGGAGTATATGATTTTTCCTTTGCATGATGTGATAATTATTGTTGCATGGAAATAAATGCATTTACATAAATATCGACTGGAGTAATGAATCGAAGACATTGCCTAACCAACATTCTCATTAATATATGACCATAAATTGATACATTATCTTTCGGTCAATTCTATTATAAAAAAAACAAATAACACCCACTTACAAGGTGTGAGTCATCTGCTAATTCTCTTTAAATTTTAAGACTTAGATATTTATCCAGCTCATGTCTAGTTTTAGATTTTCTAGGCAAATGATTATAACTAAGTTATGAAAATTAGTATTAGAATTTTTTTATGTTGACTACAACTTTTCATTCATTGGTCTAAATATATGTTAAGTGATAAAATTGATGACAAAATTTACAATTTTGAGTTACAATATAAAACGACGACGCTCCTTCAAGGTAAGAGGGATAAAATTATTGTTGCATGGAAAGCTGCTAATTCTCCTTTAAAATTTTAAGACTTAGATATTTATCCAGCTCATGTCTCGTTTTAGATTTTCTAGGCAATTGGTTATAACTGAGTTATGAAAATTAGTATTGGAATTTGTTTCTGTTGACTACAACTTTTCATTTATTGGTCTAAATATAAGTTAGGGTGATAAAATTGATGACAAAATTTACAATTTTGAGTTACAATGTAAAACGACGCTCCTTCAAAATAAGAGGGAGTATATAATTTTTCTTGTCCATGATGTAATGATAATTATTGTTGCATGGAAATAAATGCATTTACATAAATATCGACTGGAGTAATGAATTGAAGACATTGCCTAAACAACATTGTCATTTTTCGACCAAAAAAAAAAACAACATTGTCATTAATATATGACCATAAACTGATATCTTTTGGTCTATTCTATTATAAAATTAAACTAGCTAACACCAACCTTGACTCTTAAATTCTCATATAACACTAGAAATTTTCATCATTGAAAAAATCAAATATCAAACATCCAAAATGAATCAGCTTTTCTTCAAGAACGCAGTGCTCAGTTTTCTACTGATACTACCCACTACAATTCAAGCGATTGAGATAGCAAAAGCAGCATCAGGTGCACACCAAGGTGAAGAAGAAGGTGAAAGAGCCATGGCACCAATCAACCCAACTCCGACGACAAACCGTCGTCCAGTCGCCGTGACCTATATTTATATCAGCAATATGATCGGCAATGGTGTAAGCGTTTCATTCCATCCCAAGTCTTTGAACTTTGACTATGGGTTTCGTCTATTGCAAGATGGTCAAGCGACGGATTTTGTTTTTTTCCCATCTCTTATAAGACGACTCACAGATATTCGATGTGAGTTCTCAAAGCAAGGTGCAATAGCTACAACAATGTTGTACATCTACGACCGAGACATCAGAAGGTGCAACACCAATTGTCATTGGGTCGTGACTTCCAAAGGGATTTATGGTATTAATAATCAGGGTATCGTTGATCTTTTTTATCCTTGGGGATCCGTTTGAATTGCTAGATATATCTGTTATCCTATCATGTAATCGAATCAAATTATGCATAAAGAAAAATAAAACGCTTATTGTTACAAAGTGTGGCATTCAGTTTTGTGAAGGTGAAAGTGTTGGTATAGAAACATAAGTAGGCATATATGTGCGATGTATGTGTGCGTTTGTACCGTTTATCTATGCACGTATATGGGCAAAGTACATGTATGGTCCCTCGTACTTGTCACTTTTTGCAAACGGCTCCTTCTACTATGAAATGTTTTATTGAACACCCGTACTAATGTGGTCCTATTCTATTAAACACTTGTCGTCCTTCATGGCACATCGCGTGAAATGCACTCTCCATTTAGCGAGTTAAACAATAAAAATTTGGTGATATGGCTTGTTGAGATATGTCCCACATCGGACAAGGGTAGAGATTTCCACTCCTTATATATAGGGGTGAAACCCTACCCATTGGCTTAAGCTTTTGGGTAGAAAGGTGGATTCCGACCTAATATACGAAGTGGTTAAATTTACCCCGATATGTCGCCCAAATCTCTCGGCCCACCGGAATTTCACATGGTATTAGAGCCTGTTCGGTCTGGATCCGTTTCTTCCTAGCTCTTTGGGCATGGGTTTAGCATTATGAGCTATCCGCTCGTTCTTTGGGTCGAGTTGGCTAAAAAGAGATTGAGATGCCACCGCCCATTCTCTGGGTCCAAATGTTAACTAGGCCAGGCTAGTTACCACTTGAGGGAGCGTGTTGAGATATGTCCCACATCGGACAAGGGTAGATATTTTCACTCCTATATATAGGGGGGTGAAACCCCTACCCATTGGCTTAAGCTTTTTGGTAGAAAGGTGGTTCCCGACCTTATATACAAAGTGGTTAAATTTACCCCAATACGTCGCCCAGATCTCTTTGCCCACCGGAATTTCACATGACTTTTTATAAACCAAAAAAATAAATTAAATTATTGACAGATATTGCCTTCATCCTAGCTCCCTCCGGCCCATTCAGTTATGTTGGACAGCTTCCGCTACTGCCGACGACAGCCACCGTCCTCCGTCATCACCGGCTGCGATGCCTCCCTCCTCATCACCTCCACCGCCTTCACCACACCGAGCTCGACGCCGACCTCAATCTCTCTCTCCTCATCAAAGGCTTCGACCTCATCGTCTGTTTCAAGATCACTCTTGAGCTCGCCTGCCCCGACATTGTCTCCTGCTTCGACATCCTCATCCTAGCCTCCCATGACCTCATCTTCATGGTCGGCGGCCCCTTCTTCCCCGTCGTCTACTATTGAAAGGACTCCCTCCCTCTCTCCACTTTCCCCTCCGTCCTCAAATCCCTTCCCACCTTCACATTTTCCGAAGGCAACGACGAGGGTCCGGTTCCGGAATGCACTGTTTGCGAACGAGTCGGCGGATCCTGAGTTGGGACTTGGGAGAAGAGGTCGTCGTTGATGGCGATTCAGAACAAGTGGCGGCTCCGGGTTGGTGGAGATGGAAGTAGAGGGTTTGGGGTAGGGGGCGCACTTGGGAGAGGTGGTAGGTTATGAAATGTTTTAGGGTTTGATTTTTCTAATATAAAAAATGAAATAAAATCCACATTGTTTAGTATTATACATGTGTAAATTGATTTTATGCTAAAAAATGATTATATGGTGTTAATATGTGTCTACATCAAGCTTTTTCAAAATAAAAAATCCACATAAGTGCGAGTGCATTTCACGTAATGGACCCCGAGTTCAGAAAATGTTCAATAAAATAGGGCTACATTTGTAAGGGTGTTCAATAGAACATTTCATAGTAGGAGGGGTCGTTTGCAAAAAGTGACAATTACGAGGGTTGTATATGTATTTTGCCTACGTACATGTATATATATGTGTGTACATGTATGGATGGATTGGTAGATGGATACATGCATGTATTGGTTTGCTTTGCTATAAATTTGATCAATAACACGAATCACACGATTATATAAAATGATTTTACCCCATACGTTACGATGAAAAAAGTTAGTCAGATGCGTTGAGTCATCAAAATATATTTAATGTGTAATAAGTCTGTAGCTCACAATCAATGAGCCAGAAAAGTTCAAAGACTGAGGCGAACTACAACACTATGACTATTGCCTAGTTACTCTGTAATACTGTAATTGATACAACCAACCCATTTCTTAAGGAAAAAAACCATGCCCTTTAAATGAAAAGTCAGTCTGATAAGGTTACATTAAATACAATCATAGATCAGAACCCATCAAAAGAGATAAGGGATAAGACTACGTTTACACATACATGCCCTTGGGGCATTTCCTTTTGTGTCAATGTCTCATAAATAATCATTTTCTTATGTGATTTGATAGTATAAAGAAAAAAAAGTTGATCATATGTTAGATGTTTGTGATATGTTTTATAATGCTTGAAGCACTAGGACCGTTACTTTGGAATATTATCTACCAAAATATCTCATGGTTTCATACACTTTAAATAAAAAAGTGGAGAAGCTGTATTATATTAAATCACACTTGAGGAGAATCATATCAGCATAAGATATAGGCTTATGAAGGTAGTAATTTATTATTACAATGCAGCAATGGACAAATTACAATTTGCAAGGGCAATACCATGCCTCTATGCTGAGTTGTGATTAAAAACAAACATGCCTTTCTGGACTTGGTCAAACAATTCATTTGTTTTTTTTATAAATAGTACATTTTAGTGTAAAAAAAAGGAAATTTCCTTTTTTTTTTTGGTCAAATAAAATAATAGCAATCCGAAAGTGGGCATGTATTTGAATATTACTTGCATGGATGCAGATAATATCCATGAAACTAGTTTAACCCCCGTACCATGTACGGGTAATGCGATTATAAACCCAATTTAATTAGATATGTAACGTCAATGATCACGTTAAAAATATAGGATTATATATATGTATCTTCGTATTATGATAAGTGTTTTTTTATAGTAAATCAACTCATAATATAAATAAGTTGGATTTGTTCAAAAATTAATTTAAGATAAATATCATGTTTTATTAAATAATAATATTTATCTGAAGATTACAATTAATTCTTAAATCATAATTTTCGGCAATTTTTACGGGATAAGATTATTCTAACTACCTAATTTATATAGAGGATGGCCCAACCGATTATTTTTATCAAATCATATATATTTATCTTTCTATTGGGATTAGTGTTTTTTATACACACAAGAGCCCGGTTGATTATTTTATTAAAGATATGACACGTGGCATAATTTTCTATGAAGACTATAGAAGAGAAAATCACCTCAGGAAATTTCAAAAGATAGAGGATTTTTAAAAAAATGAAGAAAGCAACCAATATTGGATTACTACAACACCAGCCTATTAAAGCCATGAAAATACTTAACTGAAAACCTGAGTGCTTAACTTGTTTTCCTTTAATTTGCCATTAACCTAATCTGCGGTCATGGATTGATTCGGTGACGAATGAAAAAACAAACATCAAGGCGTCAAAGGTAATAAAAATGAAGATTTTAATGCCAAAACAGGGCATTGTTGAGGGTCTTGAGTGCACCTGTATGGCACCAATTTTGGATACATCTGAAAGATTCAATCCATGAAAACAAAATAGCTATGGCTAAGATCAGCCAGAGCACGTAACAATCAAACAAGTAGAAGTTGCGGAATTCCTTTTTCTCCGTCTTCATCTATGTAACTCTCTCCTTCATGAAGCTAATACAGTATCATTTATCATTGCAGTTTACCAAGGATCACAAAACTAATGCTAAATTATGATTAAAAATTTTCAACCAACCAGAGTATTTACCTCAAAAAGAAAGGTAACAAGAGCATATGGAAACCAATACAATTGATTCCATCAAAATGATACAGAAATACAAGCTCAGCATGTATGCTCTGCATGTTAGATTGTTGGCTGTTAAAGCATCATACTTTTGCTGAAGCTTGGTCTTTATGAGATGAGCCGTGGTTGGCATTTGTATTTGTTGTAGCTATAGACAACATAGCAGTGTCTCTTGCCTACAGACTTAGCATTTGTCAAAATCAACTCTCAAGCTTAGATTGGCAACTCAACAATGAGGACACTGCATTCAGTCAGTTAAACCCCATTCATCCTCAGAGTCCACTGCAGCTTAGTAGTATAACCAATGCATACAAATCTGCATCTTACTATATCAAAGTTACTCTCTGTAGTAACAAGCTTCACCTTTTCTCTCAACTCAATTCTCAGTGATCTTAAAGTCTGATGTAGCTCTTCAGCCATAGTTTGATTCACCAATTTTGATCCATTCAGTGTCCACGGACTCAAAGCTACAATCTGTTTAATCACAATCAGAAAAGAGACACCCAAGAACTCCCGGGAAACCCCCCGCAATAACAATACCTATTCCCGGCTTATGAAATGCAATTCATTCAGCAATGTCTTATATGTCCTCTCGTTCATCCCGGCATCTTTCTTCCTGATATCTTCCAAAACCTCGAAAGCCTCACAACCCTTCCCTTCCCTACACATTTCCTCCATAATCGTCTTATAAGTCAGCATATCAGGCGACCTACCACTCTCTAGCATATCAAAGACAACTTCAACAGCATCCGCAACCTTCCCATCCATGGCCAAGCTACTAATCAGCACCATAAAACAGCTGTTACTAGGAAACAACCCCTTCTCCTTCATTTCCTTATAAAACCCTAATCCAGTCCCAACCCTTCCCTTTTCACACAGACCCTTCACAATATACCCATAGCTATAAGCATTAGGCTCACATCCATACAACCCCATCTCCCTAAAAGTCCTAATAGCCTGATCAACCTGCAAACACTTGGAGTACGCCTTGATGATCATATTCAGTATATACAAATCAGGGATCACCCCAACCGAGTTCATCTGCTTTGTCAAAGAACGAACAGCATGCAGATAAATATAGCTCACATTCAACTTATTAAACCTTCTAAGTAGCACATTGAACAGCATAGTGTAAGTCTCCAAGTCAGGCTTACAATCCTCAGAATTCAGCATCTTTTTGTAGAAATCAAACGCTCGTTTGAAGAGGAACCTACGGGAGCAACAGAACCTGATTATGGAGTTGTAGAGAGGGAGCGAGAGCGGGCAGGCGCCGGCGAGGACCTCTTCGAGTAGGGTTTCGGCGTGGCGGATCATTTTTCCGGCGACGGCGATTTCGACCATGGTGAGGTAGGTGGAAGAGTCGTGCTTGTAATTGCGCTGGTGAGCGGTCCATCGGAAGATGTCGAGGGCGATGTCCGGGTCCGATTGGGCCCGGAGAGCGTGGCTCACGTCGGAGCAGGTGAATCCGGGTTTTAGGGTTTCGATCCAGCTTTCGAATTGTTTCTCGAGCGGTGTTCGGGTTTTGGGGAATCGGGGTTGAGATTGGGCAATGGTCTCTACGAGGAGGTGGTCGGCGGCGGAGGATGCGGCCGAGGATAGAGATCGGAGGGAGATTGAGGAGATGATGAGTCGCCGGAAATGGAAGGTGATCGACATGGCGGTTTCGTCGGCGGAATTTGGGGTTCAGAATCGTTCGTTCGTTCATGGTTCGGAGTCGTAGTGTTGAGATTGTGGACAGGCGAGAAATTGGGCTGGGCCTAAGGGCACAAAAATGGGCCTGAGCCCAATTAATATTTCATCTTTTTTTTTACCCTAAGTTTAAGACGTTTCGTTCGTTCATGGTTCGGAGTCGTAGTGTTGAGATTGTGGACAGGCGAGAAATTGGGCTGGGCCTAAGGGCACAAAATGGGCCTGAGCCCAATTAATATTTCATCTTTTTTTTTAACCTAAGTTTAAGACGTTACATTTTGGGTTTCCACCAAAAAAAAAAAGAAGTTACATTTTGGGAGAAGGTGAAGTGGATGCCAAATGAGCATCTTTTTATTCTTTTGATCTTTTTGTAGAGATTTGATTCGAAGGATAAGTTGCTTTCTGTGAAAAAGGCGAAGTGTAAAAGGGTTGAAGGGATTGGAAAATGGCAAAGGTGAAGGTGTGCTGTTCTTCAAACCGAAATTCCTAAGTCTAACATCTCTCAGGTGCCTACCATGGAAGGTTTGTTAGGGGGTTGGAGTTCATAGTGGGCAAACTAGTTGATGTGAAAATGCATGCAACTAATTGTTGGTATAATCAGCAATTGAGAGACCTGTTGTATGATCAGTATGTGCTTGAAATTTGTCCATGTGATCACTGAAATAAAAAGTGACAGTAGGTTCTCTAACACGCCAAATACACCATCTTCTAAGCAAATTGTTTTATTCATTCATATATATATATTATAGTTTTGTCTTTTTTTATAAAACTAAACATTGCCATTTGTTTTCTACCAAACATAGAAGGGTTTTGTTCTTATATATAGAACAAATCCTATGAATGGTTGTAATGTTTTAGGGTCATACTCCAAATACATAATCTATTTACTTATGTTTGAACCTTTGCGGGTCATTTTGATGAGATATGCATCATTGACCTTAATCAGCAATAAATTTGCCAAGATATTAATTTTCAAATGGTTTGTAATGCTAATTTGGAAGCAATATTTCAATTTGCAACAATATAATAAGGCGGCTAGATGGGGTAATGTTAGGGTTTTGTTTACTTTTGCCAGCCCAAGCCTAGTAATTAATTAGACTACATTTGTAGCCGTTGCAGCGTATCGTAACTCCATGAAAGGGCCACTATCAAGTATCAATGTCACCCGCCATTTTTTATTTTTATTTTTTGTGGCAAAGCAAAAGCTCTTTTTCAGATGCTCACCTGGGCCTACCTCAAGCTCTTTTCCCGTTGCTTCAACGCTGGTTTCTAGTCAAGTTTTTAATGTACAACTAGTTATGTTATGTCATCACAAGCTGTGTGCATCAATACTATAGGTTTCATTGTGTTAAGACTGTTAGTTAGTAGTAAATCAGTGATTTAAGGCGAGTAGGCCAGACGGATGTGGTCTGAACAAATGACGTTGCAAAGGTTTTGACAAATTCAACTTTCAGTTTCACCATATACTATTAAAAAATGTAAAAAGAAGCCATTTCTACCCTTTTTGACCTTTTATCTTTACTTTCCCATACCCTTTTAAAATATATTATAAGGAAGAGGGAGCTTGCAGAAGATAGATTCTGCGATAGAAGCTTCACCGTCACGAATAGAGTGAGATCTACAACTACAAATACTGCATTTTTCTGGGTTGTGTGAGATAGCAAAAACCCACTTCCCCTTTTACACAAGTTTATCTCTGTGAGTTTGTATTGTTGAGGGAAAGAAATCAGCTCATTCAAGGCCAAGGGGGGCATGGAGTGGAGGGATACACAGATGAAGATGGCATTTGGTGTCATTTTCCTGCTTTCTCTTCTCGTCTCCATCTCTGGTAAACTCCTTTCCTTCTCCAATTAAGGCTATTTGGATCCTTTTTGCTGACTTTTATTCTGGGTCTTTTTGATTAATGCGGTTCACGTTGGGGGCTGAAAAAAGTCAGTCTTTTGGGTGATTTTGCTTGCATATGTGTTGTTCAAGTGAGCTGTGTTTGTGTATGCCTTCAATCTTCTGATTGTTTATGTTGATGAAATGCTAATGAAATGGAGAATGGTCACTCAAAACTCGTGTTTGGGCTTTTATTGCTACCTCATCCTGTTTCCAATGTGTCATCTCAAGTGTTGTCTGCATAAGTTATTGGGGTCTGCATTTGTTTTCTGTGTGTTTTTTAAAGCCTTGGTGACTCAAAACCAAGTTTATTTCATGGGTGTTTCTCATTGTCCTGGTTTTCAATTATATATTTGTTCCATTTCCTGGTCATATCAGGTCATGAGTTCTCTGCTAAGGTTGGTATCAACTATGGCACATTAGGCAACAATTTGCCCTCTGCATCAGAATCAGTTGAGCTCATCAAGAAAATGAATGCCAGCCGGGTCAAAATCTATGATGCAAACCCCCAAATCCTCAATGCCCTCAAAAGCACCAGCTTTCAAGTCTCGGTTATGGTTCCGAATAATCTCATTGTGAACATGTCCTCCAACCAATCAATGGCTAATGAGTGGATCCAAACCAATGTCCTTCCATTCTACCCTGAAACCCATATTAGATATATCCTTGTAGGAAATGAAATCCTTAGTGACAGGAGTGATAATGTGACCTGGTTTGCTCTTGTGCCTGCCATGAGAAAGATCAAGTTTGCACTAAAAAGCTATAACATCACTAAAGTCAAAGTGAGTACTTCCATGGCCATGGATGTTCTTGAAAGCTCGTTTCCTCCTTCCAACGGCACCTTTAGATCCGACATTGCTCTCTCTGTTGTGAAACCCATGTTGCAATTTCTGTGGAAAACCAAGTCATTCTACTTTGTGGATGCTTACCCATACTTAGCTTGGTCAGAGAACTACCCCAGCATCAACCTAGATTACGCTCTCTTCAATGGCGGGACTAATTACACTGACCCTGTCAGTGGCTTGACCTACACCAATTTGCTTGATCAAATGCTAGATGCTATTATCTTTGCAATGAAGAAAGTGGGTATTCCTGATGTTAGGCTTTGGATAAGTGAAACCGGGTGGCCTAATGGATGCAACATTGATCAGATTGGAGGCAACCCTCACAATGCTGCCATTTACAATAGAAACCTGGTGAAAAGGCTAACTGCTAAACCGCCACTTGGCACACCCGCTCGCCCGGGTGTGGTTTTGCCCGCTTTCGTATTTTCCTTGTACAATGAAAACCAAAAGCCCGGGCCAGAAACTGAGCGACATTGGGGCGCATTTTATCCGAATGGTGAAAATGTGTATCCTGTTGACTTGTCTGGTAAAACCCCGCCTTCAGATTACCCGCCTATACCAGTAGGAACCAACAATGCACCTTACAAGGGGAAGGTATGGTGTGTTGTGGGTAGAGGAGCTAACATGTCAGAAGTGGGATCTGCAGTGGCATATGCTTGTGGTCAGGGTAATGGCACTTGTGATGCTATTCAGCCCGGAAAAGAATGTCACAAACCGAATCTGTTGCTTTTGCACGCGAGCTATGCTTTTAGCTCGTATTGGTCACAGTTCAGGAGTCAAGGTGCCACTTGCTACTTCAATGGTCTGGCTGTGCAGACTACTAAAGATCCAAGTAAGTCACTGAAAATTATTCAATACCAAAGTTCTTTTGGCCAGTGCAAGTTTGAGTGCCTTAGAAAATTGCCCACTGAGAAGTGGAATTAGGGCCCTCTAAATCATTAATGGCATGAAATTTTGAAGCATGATTAAGATGTTTTTACCCCTATGAGGTGGTGTCCTACTGAATTGAGAACTAACAAAGCATGGAACTTTAATAATTCGGATTGTAATCCTTATTCTCATCTTGGTTTATTTTTTCTGTTTGCAGGCCGTGGATCCTGCAAGTACCCGAGTGTGACTCTTTCTTAGACAATGGCGCAAACTTTATAGCTTTGCAGAAGGTCTAAGCTCATTGTAGTTCAATTCTTATGATAGTTATGATCAGCATTATTCTGTTTAAACTGAGGGGATTGAGCTTCATAGAGGTGCTCATGTAATTTGATTGTTATGATGGAGTTTTGTGTTTAGGCTAACCATTTTATGGGGTTGGGCAGTGATTTGGATGCCCAATTTTTTCTGGGTTTTGTTATCATAGGATGCTCTCTTCATGTGTGTGTTTAGGAGATTTATGTGGGCACCCAAATCACTTTCCATTATGCCAATGCCATCTTTGTCATCCTCCTTTATGTACTATTGCTAGATTCTTACTGTACTTTTCTTCAGCGGTAGTAACGGCTACATTTCTCTGAAAAGACTTTGCTTTTAAGTTTCTCCAAGACAGCACACTTTACCATATGCAGGGCTAATTTAATTGCACGAACTGTAAATATTTATTCACCTAGTTGTACAAACTACCCTGAAAATTTCATCAAAAAAAAAACTACCCTGAAAAGGATAGCGCTGGTTTTCTTTCTTTGCCAATAGAATGAGTTTGCAAGCAAGTTGCTTGTAGAAAACTACTCGCTCAAAAAGAAACAAATAGATGGAGACAAAGGTGATTTTCCTTTTAAGCAAGCTTTTATTATTGATTTTATGGCCCCTTAAAATAATAACAACAAGTATTGTAATATATCGGGAGAAGCTTCGTGTCTTATTAATGTGGGAACTCTGGATCTCATATACCAGGACACAACATTATGCAACAGACAAGTTTTTGCCTAGGAAGATTATCAGAAGATGCATCTAATTTGTGCTTGGTTGCTTGCTAATTTTTTACAGTATTTTATAGGTGTTGGATCGGTGGGTAAGTGTTTTGGCTGTCTGTTTGTCTCCTTCAAATCTCAGGATGCCAAAGATCCTTGAAGGCATATTTAAAAAATCCCATAATGTGTGAGATCAAAAGACTATTAATGTCCATGGTTGGTAATGACATAAGTTTGGACTTTAAAAAAATAGCAATATAAATTTTGGAATCTAAATTTGAACTTAAATATGTGTGGCTTTCTATGGTGAGAGTTCAAGGCCCATTAACAGGCCCAAGTCATTATAAATGGCCCACTAGGCGAATTAACCAAATCGTGAAGCACCACCGACTAGCTCAATCTTCAAGCAATTTTTTAGACAAGGAAAACCCGTCATTGGTTAGCATAATTTATAGTGAATAAAAAATGGCTTTATAAATCATTAGATGCTCTGTTTAACTTTTTTTTCCCCTGCAAACAGACTCCTCTAAGTAGCCATGTTATTTAGACCTCTATACTATACTCATATAAATTTATTCTATTGAACGCTAACACAAACCAACGCTAACTTGACTTTCGCAATTGATAACTAATCATTACATTATCCAATTTTATGTCATATAAGACTTCGTTAGCTATATAAGTTATGTATTATAACATAATATATCGAGTACGGTGGTTCATTTTTTGTATTAAGTCCATTTTTGTTGTCGAAATTGTGACTAATAGAGTATTATATGGCTAAAAATTGGATAATGTGATGATTACTCATCAATTACGAGAGTCAAGTCAGCTTGTGTTTGTTTTATATACCAAAACATTAGCTATAGGGGTTTAATAGAATGAAATTAACTAAGTAGACGGGTCTAATAGAATATTTTCCAATAAAGGGGTTTGTTTACAGAAAAATATACACGTATGTTTATGTATTTAGCCTAACAAATAAATCAAATTAAATTTTGACAAAAAAAAGTTTGATTTTCTATATGCTTGTTTGGTTATTCTTAACATTCCTACAATTAGAAAAGCTCATGATTTAGCATTAATTATATGCGTTTGGTTGAAAAAGTCTTAATTGAAAACCCATGAAATTCAATTCCTCCACATCAGAGGAATTGTAAATATTTGAGGGGTTACTTCCCACATATCGGTTTCTTCCTCCATTTTTTTCTACAAAATCTCGCTTTACCTCTCATAATATTTCGTGAATTTTCTAATTTTTACGATTATAATCGTAATTCTATTTAGATAACCACAAACTTTCCACATCTAACCAAACAAAATATAGTATTTGAATTCCTAACTAAACATGTTTTTATATTTTCCATGAATTATGATTTTAAGGTAGTTATTTCACAAGAATTAAGTTCATATGAATTGTACTTCTCACGTGTTTAAGAGGATAGAAGGTTACTCTTTGAAAAAAGTTAAACCGAACTGAACCACGAGAAAATTTTGATTAAGTATCGGGGTTTGATACTTGATCAAAATTTCCTTTCTCTTCTAGAGATTTTTCGGACTAGAACAAACCAAATTGCATCAACATAACATCTCGATGCCTCCCACTTGCTTTCGAGTCTGCTAATTTTTGGAGGCTCTCATTTACAAACTGTAATGTTAATACTTTATCAATAAGCGCTCTCAAAGGCCTTCCTTTACTATGCACTCATAAACATACACGGATCATATCATTATATAGTACCTTATATATACCGTCTTGATTAATTAGGCCGATCTGGCATGGATACGTACATAAGAAATTTTGTACTCTTTCAGTTTTGAAACTGGGAAAACTTTACTGACATAGGTGCTAGGTTTGGATTAGATTTACAAAGTGGTCACATTTCAGGGATTGCATTTTACCTTCATTCGGAGTATGTAAAAGATTGTGGGAATATTTGGGCCGGGATTTGCATGTGTTCTTTGAGAATAGCAATGAAGCTTGATTTCGTAACATTGGCATTGGCTGATTGCGTTATTTGGTGATACTTATGAATTTCTATGATGGTTGCAGCTCAGACGCCACATCAGCTGCCATATCATGCGTGTACGTCCACGTCAATGTTTTTGGGTTTACATGTAAATATCTTGCTCATAAACAAAAAAACAATTGAGCCGAAGTTTTGTCGTGCTCAAGCTCGATTCGTTTGTATTTCAAGCCTTAGAGTTACCGTCAAGCCCGTTTATAAGTCGAGTCGAACATGAACGAGATATAGTCGAGTCGAACACGAACACAAACGAGATTCAGCTAAGCCAAACGCCAAGTTGCTCACAATCATCACGGCTTATTCTCTACACTCCTTTTTATTTTACTTAGCTTAACCAAAAAAACGTTGAAATTAGTAGTATTATTTTAGTTGAATCTCTCACACTTTGCCTTGGAGAATTTCTTAAAACTAAAGATGATGAGTGACCGATATCGAGGCAGCCAGTTGAAGGAGTTTGTATTTATTTAGTTATTTTTGTTCTCTCTTATTTTTATAAAGCTAGTTGTTTTTCGACTCTTGAGTTTTCTCGGACGCTTATTATTTAGGTCTGCATTGCCCCCATCTTGATTTCCAGACCCTGCTCGCGCAAGATTCAGTGGGTAATGTTGTTGTTGTTGAAGATGATGAGTGGGCATGCTAGACTTGAAATATAATAGTGGAGCCCTAAGAAAGAAGACATGCATGTATTTGCATTAAGTTATGTACAAGTAAATATATTGCGCGCCTTGTACACTTGTAGCCAGGGTCTATCCTATTCCTATCTATATAAAGTGTGTGTTATGGGCTGTTTCATCTCAAAAGCATGCTTTAAGTTGGTGATTATTGCTCTTCTGGCAGCATAAATTTGTTGATTTGTGATTCATAATGGTTTTAAATGCGTGAATAATGCCTT
Source organism: Polygonum aviculare (assembly GCA_934048045.1). Lineage (NCBI taxonomy): Eukaryota > Viridiplantae > Streptophyta > Magnoliopsida > Caryophyllales > Polygonaceae > Polygonum > Polygonum aviculare. Next base: position 20,259,377 of record OW204031.1, read on the forward strand.
TGTCCTTATCCCTTAGGCCTTCCTTCATTAGTTGGTGATGCGATTGAGGCCCAACTTTTTTCTTTTTTTTTTAAAAAAAAGTCTAGTTAAAACTCACTAATCTCATTATCCACCAAAACAATTGTAATTTGTAGTTTTGAGCCCCAAAGTGAAACATCTAGTACTTTCACCCTTGATGATTTTGGTACCTTACACCTTTAAACCCAAAAATAAAATACAAACTAGAACCCATCAAAGATGAATTCGGCTTGTCGTAGATAAGAGAGTAGACCGTAAAGGTTCCTTGGTCATTAACAGACTATGGTCTTATCGATTTGCCAGGTAACACTCATCACTACCTTCCCTCGACTTGCTTGGAACTGGGCTTAGCATTCTTTTTAACAAAATGATCTTGACAACAAAATCTTGGGTGTAAACATTATACAAGCTGATCTTATCAGTATCATTATAAATTTATAATTCATATTTTTATACTGCATAGTAACATCACCCTGATTTCAACCAAAAAAAAAGTAACATCACACTGATTTCATATTATCCATATCATTTTGACCAGCCAGTCTAATTTTTGTTAGAGATGTAAATTAAACGTTAACAATTATTAAACCGACCCGAAATTGTAACAATCAAGTCGTGAGTCGTGACCATTGACTTAGTCCTATTTAGCTCTGTTAATTTGAATGATTCTCAAATAAAAAAATTCCCCAAACGACATTAGAAACATTAATGACGTCGCAAAATCGTCTCTTTTTCCGTCTAGCTATCAACTGATTTCTCCGGCCGGATTATGATTTCTCCGGCCGATCTTGAGATCTATAGCATATCCCATCTTGGTCCCCCTCTAACGGAATCTGCTGTTCACAGTTTAATTTTAACGGCAACTGACACTAATTCCCAACGATCTCCTCAATTTACATCTTTGCCCCCGCTCAGCAACGCCTGATTCGTTGAGACGCGGGGTAGTATTGTCAAATGTGAAACGCATCGGTGTGAACTTGGAAAATCGTCAAGGGGTATTTTAGTAATCTCAAATGTTAGGGGTATTTTAGCTAGTAATTTCAAAGTCTAGGGGTATTTTAGTAATTGCTGGAAAAGTTGCGATCCTTATCATTTGAGGCTGAGGGCAACGGGGACCACGTATCTATTCCCCACCAGACCACCACCATCACCACGCAATGGCGTTTCTTTCGTATTTTTTAAAAAATTATTATTTTAAAGTCTTTTGTTTTCCCTTTTTCTTTTGATTTAAGAAATTAAAAAACAATTAATGTTATCATAAAGAGTTTTTTAATTTAATGGGGGAAAAATTAATTTAATATATTTTCGGTTTCTTCCTCCGGTTTCATACTTTCATCCTCCTCGAATTTCTTCTACGAAATTTATGCCAAACACTATATTAATAAGGGAAAAATTAATTTCCCTCTCTCTCTCTCTGCACCCTCTGCCCGTCTTCTCTTCACTTTCTCTCCCTCGTCTTTGATTCGAACGATATCGTCGATCTCACATTGTTGATCAGAGTGTTTCTTCATCCTTGATTCTGAAGAGCTGTTTTCTGAAAGGTCTAATTTGGTAAGGACAATCTGGTGAGTTTGAAGAGGCTTCTTCTCTGTTTGATTTGTTTGGAATTGGGATATGCCTTGAAGGATTTCTCTGCAGTCGGTTTTTAGTTTGAAATTGTTAGAATTGGGAACGAAAGCCTTTGCCTTTTTTTTTAAGCAAAATAAAAATTAGGCGTGTTTGCGAGGGGTATGTGTAATTCTTTGAGGTGTTTTGAAATCATTATGATGGTTGTTTTTCTCACTCTACATTCGTTCAATTTTATAGGCTAGATTGTTTATTGATACTGTTTCGATTTATGATCTCGGTATGTTGTGAAAATTTGGGAAGTTCTTGTTTTCCTCTTCAAATTACTGAAGTCCTGATTCAATCTCGTTTAGGTTTTTTTTGATCTTTCATTCCGTAAAATTATCTATATTGAATGTGAATAGGTCATCTACTAACTTCTCTTGTGATTCTGAGGTTTTTTTTAGCTGGAAGTATCAAACTTTTTTCTGAGAAATTCAGTCTCTTTTTATGGCAGCATCTGCCTCTCTATTCTATTGAATTCCGAACCCTGTGAAAGATAGGAGGTCAGAAGATATAAATCTCTATGCTTTCATCCTAAACCCAGCTCCTAAAATTCTTAATGTTTCAGAGTGATGGATCTACAGTCCAGATGTAATAACATCGTTCTACTGGATCTCTCTCTCTTAAAATCGAGTTCTTTCAAATTTAGGGCTGTCTGAAAGTAATTGTTGGTGTTTTTGATAGTTTTCTATAGGATGGGTGGGGTAATGAAAAAAGTTCAGTCTTTTTTTTGTGTAGATTTGCTATGGAAAGTAAACCACTGTTTACATTCGATTTGTTGACTCCTATTTTGTGAAATGCAAGATGCGATATTTTTTCGGCTGACACCCTTTTAAATGGGCCACTTTTTGCCACCACTTTGTATGTATCCTCTTAACATAAAATTCATTGCAACTCTGCTTCAAGTATCATTGTTACCTCTTGCTCTTCGGTTGCTTCATTCTCCTTGTAAACTTGTATAGTGTTTCGCTATCCCTTCTCTATTTCCTGGGGATGAATGTTTTTAGATGATTTAATTGGTCTTCATCTTTGTTGTAGGTAAGTTGCAAAAAAAAACATTTCACAGATGGGCAATATAAGGAGCAAATATAAAAAGCACTTGTAATCCTTTGTGGTTCTTTTGTGATTTTGTCAAATTGAGATTGGAGCATTCCTAAAATCTCCGGTGGTGTTTAGATGATACCAGTTGCTTGCAGCTTCTGGTGCTGCATTTAAGCATGTTGTTAGATTGTCTTTTGAAGTATGTATATTTCCATAATGAAGATTGGACCTTTCACAACATTTTGTCGTACATCTCAATTAAATGCGACACCATATTGCATTTGTGAAGATCTCTGCATCAAGGAAATCCACTGAGCAATTGCCATGAACTTTGGGAATAATTCAACAATGGATAGGTGGGTTGCTTTGAATTTCAATGTTGCTGATGTATATTTCCCTTATTTGAGTTTCTAACTGAAACTGGCTTGTTAATTTGTATCAACGTATATACGTGCAAATCAAGGACCAAGTGGATGACATATATGTTTATACAGCTAATATCATTCGTTCCATTGTTGCACAGATTTAAACTTTTAAAGGAGCTTGGAGATGGAACCTGTGGAACTGTATATAAAGCCGTCAATAAGGAAACTTGTGAAATTGTAAGTGACCCATTAAACAGTGTTCATTTATTGCATCTGTTTACTTTGCATATAACTTCTTCACTGAAGTTTTGTTGGCAAGGGACTTTGAGAAATATAATGGCATCTGTTTGATCTGTATATTATAACTATTTCAATGAAGTTTTGTTGGCCAAACTTTGAGAAACACAATGTTTCATTTATTTTGTCTAATTATGTACAAGGAAACAAACCAAGATAGTGAATCTGTCTCGCTTTTGTTAAACATACCCAAAAATTCTATTCCACTTTTCTCTCTCTTTTTCTATTTTCTCATCTCCCCTCTTATTTCCATTATAGGCTCTCTTCCATGCTAATATTTCCTCTTTTACTACCTCACTCGTGCAAAATTCCGGTCTTGTGATATCTGCTTGGTTAACCATTTTGTTAATTTATAAGCTATCTGAACTTTCATTTGGTGCCATATTAGTGCGTGAATGGATTTAGGATTTCTTTTAACTATTAATAATTCTGAACATAATATGACTTGTCACTATGACATTTGTATATGCTGCACACTTTACAATTTACATGCAGTGATGTGGAGTGATATGGTAGTGGCAACTTATGATATTTGCAAGCATGAAAGATATATCTATCGCTCATATAAGTTACCTGCTCTTTCTTAAAATTTGTGTTCAGCTGACTATACAGACTTTATTATTGTATTCGCATGTCAGTTGAAGCAATTGGTTCAATCTATTTCATCTTTCAGGTTGCTGTTAAAAAGATGAAGAGAAAGTTTTATTTTTGGGAGGACTGTGTGAATTTGCGTGAAGTTAAGGTATAAATAAAGCACATATATATCTGCTTTATTGTTTGATTGTATATCTAATTATTGAGGTGTTTGATGCTGCTGCAGTCTCTTCGTAGATTGATTCATCCGAATATTGTGAAGTTGAAAGAAGTTGTGCGGGACAATGATGAGCTGTTCTTTATCTTTGAACACATGGTGAGAAGAAGAATTAGAAGAGCTCACAGATTTTGGGATATTTATTCTATTGTGTAGTATTGTGTTTGAGCCTAGGATAACAATATCATCGAGATATAAGACATCTAATAAGAAGTATCTTGATTAACATATTTCAATGTCTGGTCATTGGACTATGTTCAGGAATGTAATCTATACCAATTGATGAAAGAAAGGCAAACATCATTTTCAGAAGATGAGATTCGAAACTTTATGACCCAAATACTGAAAGGACTTGCCCATATGCACAAAAATGGATACTTTCACAGAGATATGAAACCTGGTATGTACCTTAATATGTCTTTTTATAATTGTATGAGAGGTTTAAATATAATTATTTCTCCAGACAATTTTGTATTTTCTTTGAAGTCTTATTTATTGTTCTTTCACCTTGAAGAAAATTTGCTGGTGAAAAATGATGTAATTAAAATTGCTGATTTTGGACTTGCTCGAGAAGTATCATCAACGCCTCCTTATACTGATTATGTTTCCACACGGTGGTGAGCAAATTCTTTCTTAAGACTTTTTTTTTCCAGGACCCTCTATCATGCTTGTTTTATTTGTGTGTCTGTCACCTCATAAGTCATACTCCGTATAATGAAGGAGACTTTGCTTCAGTCTTGGATTATTCACCTTATTATGCTTTTGAATATGGTTATGATAGGTACCGTGCACCTGAAGTACTGCTGCAGTCTTCATCATACACGCCTGCCATTGGTATGATTGTAATTTATGTTTAAACCATTGAGCTATTTCCTTTACATAAGTTTCTCGAATAATTTTGTACGTCATTACAGAAAAATGATCCATACCAATGGAATAGGGTATGACAATTTTGTTTGGGCATATGATAATTTCACTCTGTTTCATTCTGAATTCAAGTATTCAACACAAGCCATCCCAATATTGTTTTGCTAGCTATTTGCTTTACTGATTGACAAAGTAAAATTGTACTTGCAGATATGTGGGCAGTTGGTGCTATACTTGCTGAATTATTTACGTTATGCCCTATTTTTCCTGGAGAAAGGTAAAAGTTGTGTATCTGATTTACACGGCTTTTTTTCATTGAATAAGTTTAATCTGATATTGACTATATCCAAAAAAATATTTAAAATGATAGGTTTGGTTCTTGTAATTTGTCCATATCAGCTGTCACAAACATTCTATGTTAAGATGCCAAGAGATTTTCTTGACATGGCTTTTCTCTGCCATGCATATATTCTTAGGTTATTTCCCATATTTTCTTGGTGCTTGATGTAAGCTGTGCTTTTGGATACTATTTGAATGTTAAATCTGTAACGTACCAGACAACGATAGATGTTACATGCAGACATTTAAGAACCCCTCTTTTTTCTTCTGATTAAATTTTTTGGGCTATTCGCAGTGAAGCAGATCAACTCTACAAAATATGCTGTGTTCTTGGCTCACCAGATTGGTCCGCTTTCCCTGAAGCAAAGAATATTACACAGCTGATCAATCTTAGCTATGCAGAGGTGGTTTTGTGTTCAAGAACATTCTTATACGCAATTGAATTTGGGGCCTTTCATGCCTCTTTTTGTGCTGTCTTGTGATGCTGATCGTCATGCTTTTTTTTTGATAGTTCATGCCAGCAAATCTGTCAGAGGTGATCCCAAATGCAAGCATGGAAGCTATTGATTTCATAAAGGTGTGGATGTCATTGCCTGAATGTTTTTATTAGACTAGGAATTTTGCCTGTATGAATTTCTGATCGGTGCCCACTTATGCAGAGGCTTTGCTCCTGGGATCCACGTCAAAGGCCAACAGCAGAGGAATCACTACATCATCCATTTTTTCATGTATGTTGAACTATGGTTGTTTTTCAAGGTTTGGTTATTCTGTCACTACCTAACATGAGGGACTGACAGGTTCAAACATGGGTTCCTCGTTCAATTCATGAAGAATATCAGGTCAAACCAATTGAAAAAGGTATTTCTCTAATTTCATAATTCCAGATCCTCCTTGAAAAGTTTTTCTAGGGAATCTAAGTCTATTTCTTCTGTGTTACTGTTTTGTGTCTTCTCAAACAGAGCCGAATCTTGAGTTGAATCTCTGGGATTTTGATAGCAAGCCAGATGAGTGTTTTCTTGGTTTGACACTGGCTGTGAAGCCCAGTGTTTCAGATTTAGGTAAGCTAATAGGCTACTATACTTACAAAGTTTTTTACCATATGGTTTTGTATTGTGGGGAAAGTAATCATCATGTTGCTTGCTAGTATTCAAATGTATCCAGTTGTCTGATGTTTGACATGATCAATATTTGCAGATATGGCCCCTTCAACATCTCAAAGAACAGGAGAGGTCTGTATAAAATCAAAATATTTGGCCAAGCTCTCAAATTGCATTGTTCTAACTCTTGATCTTGTGCTTTATCAATAAAAGAATTATATCTGTCTGCAGAATTTCTTGTTCTCCTCTGGTTTCCATGATCACCCTGAGCAATCAGTTTTCTGGTCACTTTATTCACCTAGCCGAAATGGCAATCCACCAGTAGAATCTTCTTCATTGTCACTTTCATACAGGTCAGTTTATACTAACTCATTTCTTCTTCATTTATCTGAATAATGGAACTCTGAGTTGCCAACAGAGTCATGGTTTCCAAATCCTGAATCTTCCTTTATTTAAAGCAATACAATCTCACACCCGCCAACCGGAGTCGCGCATTCATCAGGATTCGCTTTCACGTCATTGCAGCCATCTTTGTCTTCCCTCCAACCTAGCCATTATTACCTCTGACATGGATTCCGGCCATTTTTCTCCCCATTTTAGTGAATAAGAGAAGATTTGTGGGAGTCTGCAGAGATGAGGCATTGTAATTATTATTTTTCATATGCCCTTCATTTTAATTTTTAAACTACAACATAAGCAAAGAAAAGGCGCCTATTGTCAAAGGGGATCACACTGATGTACTACTGTCTGTATATGCTCATAAACCTGAGGAGCAAATTTGTGAATATTATTTTTAGTCGCCTTTTAATACCTCCAATTGTGCATACTATTTTATCAATTTGGAACACGTGTCCCACTAGCTGGGATACGTGGCTTACTCCCTCAGTCCTCACCTTTTTGTTCCAAGAAGAAGAAAGCTATTGCTTCTTCAGAAATCCTTGAAATGCAACTCCAACTTCCTCATATTTTTCAACCTCCAATTTGCCTAATCTTGTTTTGAGAGAGATAGATGGATAGCGGAAGAGTTGAAAGAAACCCAGATGAGCTTCTGCATGTGGCAATGTTGCCATGGTTTGCCCTTGGTCACATAAACCCATTCATCCACCTCTCCAACAAGCTCTCCTCCAATGGCGTCCGAATCTCGTTCTTCTCAGCTTCTGGCGACATCCCAAGAATCAAGAAAACCTTAAACCAATCCAACAAAACCCAGATCATTCCTCTCCAAATCCCAACCAGTGAAGGCCTCCCTTCTGGCCATGAAAATACCTCCAACATGACAGATGACTCCATGCCTGAGCGCCTCAAGCTTGCACTTGACCAAATGCAGCCACAGATCAAGACCCTTTTGGCTGATCTCAAGCCCCATGTTGTCTTTTTTGATTTTGCACAATACTGGCTCCCGGACCTGGCCTCTGAGCTAGGCATTAAAACCGTCTTTTTCTCCGTCTTCTCTGCCATTGCTTCTTCATACTCTCCTTCCCCATCAATGATCGACTCAAAACTGAGAGTCCCCACCATTAAAGAGCTTCAAAAACCTGCAAAAGGGTTTCCAAACCCTTCACTCCTCCTCAAAACCTTTGAAGCCCACGACATTTTATACATCTTCCACAGCTTCTATGGCGGGCCTCCTGTTATAATGAGGTGCCACATTGGGATGAATGGCTGTGATGCCATAGCCATCAAATCCTGCTACGAAATGGAAGGCCCATACATTGAATTCCTCAAATCCCAGTATGCCAAACCATTCTTATTAACAGGTCTAGCCCTCCCTGAGCCACCATCCAGCCTTCTCGAACCGGAGTTCAACAAATGGCTAGCCCAATTCCCGCCAAAATCAGTTATCTTTTGCTCATTTGGGAGTGAGAGTTTCTTAAGTGATAACCAGATCAAAGAGCTAGCCCTTGGACTAGAGCTGACTGGCCTTCCATTCTTCTTGGTCTTGAACTTTCTAGAAAGTTCTTCTGATCCATGCAGGCTTGATCAAGCCCTCCCAAGTGGGCTCATGGAGAGGGTCAAGGAAAGAGGGATGGCCCACATCGGGTGGGTCCCACAGCAGCAGATCCTGGCCCATGAGAGTGTGGGTTGCTATGTTACTCACTCTGGATTTGGGTCACTTGTTGAAGGTCTTGTTGGTGACTGTCAGCTTGTTTTGCTGCCAATGAAGGGTGACCAGTTCCTCAACTCCAAGCTCTTTGGGCTGGATCTGAAGGTGGGTGTGGAGGTGAATAGGAGGGATGGAGATGGGTATTTTGGGAAATTTGATGTTTTGGAGGCTGTGAGGAGTGTCATGGTGGAGGTTGACAAAGAGCCAGGGAAGTCCATAAGAGAGAACCATGGTAAGTGGAGGGAGTTTGTGATGAAGAGGGAGGTTCAAGACAAGTATGTTTGTGATTTGGTTAGGGATCTCAAGGCTTTGGTTTGGAAGAATGATGTTTAGGGACTTCTACATGGTTTTGTTTTCATATATAGTGTATTGTTATGTTTTGTGGTAGTTGATTGCTTAATTTAAAGTTTTAAAGATGTACAAGCACTATGCTTTAATTTCAAATGAAAATTTGTAGCTATAGCAACTTCGACTACTAGTATCAATGGATTTACAAAATTTGAACTCTGGAAAGAGTCCTATATAGGTGAATCCCTTACTTCAAAACCTAACCCTGTTTTTGATGTTTCACCTAAGATTCATGCTAATTTATAATCTTAGAACACCACCAATGAGATTATGGGAACACCTTTTCGTCCAACTCTGCATTATGGACTACGATTCAAAGTCACCCTAACTCAATATACATCTTGTATCAAACCACTAAGTTGAAATGTCTTGTTCAACCTATAACTATAAAAGGACTAACCTTGCTTTCCAAAAGAACTAATCTTACAATGGAGCGAACTGATGTGTTACCTCAAAATTCAGACACAAAACCACCGACAATGGAAACCCAAAACGCCGAACACACTTCCTCAGATACGCTCAGGCAACCGCACCACCACCACCAGATTCTCTTGCCATGTCATCATCAGCAACACCACCAACATAATCGGTTGCCATGTCATCAGCACCACCACCACCTAGTCATGCTACCTCATGTCTGCGCTGTTCACGGCTTTGCTCCGCCACCAAACGGACCTCCATTTCAACGCCCCATCGTTCCGCAGACGAGTGACTATATGCAGCCCTCTTTTGATCATCAAGAAAATCACTCAACTCAGTAAAGCTGCTCTTTCTTTCAATCTTTCCTCCCCAAATTACGTTCCTATTTTCTTTCCAGATGCTGCTGTTAAATGTGTCGGAGATAAAAGAACCCTAATCCGTGCTTAAACCCTAGTATAACCGAGAAAGAATCCAACTTTTGTGTGTTTTAGTGGCTGTACAGGTTATGCCAACCTTTCTTTGTTCAATGCATATTAGGGTTTTCAAATTGGGATTCTTTTGCTCTTTGGTTGGTGTAGTATTACTAAAGATTTCATCTAATGGCTGTGAGGTGATGATCATTCTGAAGGATCCAAGAACCTTTACTGATCAAAGATCTTGCCTATGCCAATGAATTTTTGGTTTCATGATGACATGAGGGACTCAGCTGTTCAATTCTGTCTCTGATTTTCTTCAATAATTCGGCCTTCTTATGCTGCTTTTGTTTTTGGTTCATGATTAAGGGTGTTTGAACAAGGGGATGCATATGAGGAGTTAGAAGAGGAGGAAGAAGAAGAACCCGTTTTTGTTTTGACTGATGAATGGGCGGATTTCTTTGCAAAATCTGAGGCTAAAAGAAGAGAAGGTAGTATGCCTTGTTCTTACATTCTTTAGTCCAATGCTTTTGTATGCATTCATTGAACTATAGAGCTAAATTTGCTCTGCCAACAACTTTCTGTGGTGTAGCTAAGAAGAAAGCGCGAAAGCAGGGAAAGAAATGAAGCGAGGACTCAGATTTTGAATGCAACAACCAGTCAATCACAGGCCATGCTGCTGCTTTCAACTAAGGTTATGAAGTTTGATGGGAGTGCAAATGAGTCATTGTGCTACCCAGATGCCCATATTTCTAAATAGTTCATCCATAATTGCTAGTCAAACTTTTTTTTGTTCATTCCCCAGATTTTACATGGCTTTTTTTAGCCTCTAGTTTAGTTCATGAGGTTGAAGGTCTGTTAAAGACTTTAAAAGGTGCAACAGACATGTTAGTTTTATCTGTATGCGTGTGCATAAGCTAAATATACTATGCTTGTGGCTCCCATTTAACAGACTGAATCAGAGGAGAAATGAAAAGCAGTTACCGAAATATGCCTACTATCATACAACTTTATTGAAATCAAGCAAACCAGGGTACATATATATAATTACAATCAGTTTTCTTATGTCTGTCCTTATAAAAAACATACTTCAGTCATCAGAATCTAAGTTATATTACACATAACCCACTCTTATACATCTGTTCCTAGAATAATCCATGACTGGTCTGAAGCTCTAAATGCAGCATCTGATGCCCTCCCATGTGAACCAATTAGTATATATTGCCCTTAACCTAGCTATCCTGAGTGCTCGTATCGCCTTTATTCAAGTCTGAGATCATTGCCTTGGAGGTAGCTTGGCCAAAGCAGCAACAATCTGTTCGTCTGTTTGTGTTTTGAGACTGTCATAGAAATCCAAGATCTCCATTGATATGTTCTTCACCTGTCATACACGAACAAAATTCAAGGTGCATACCATCAGTACCTTGTGGGTCCAGACCTTCCCTTTTAAACAACATTTTGCAAAAAAGTACACATAAAACAACCTCCATTAGCAAAAGACTGCAACTTTTCTCTATTTTTAGGGGTCTAGTAATGAATAATGAGGTAGTGGTCGTTTGCTAATGGATGTTGCCTTGTCTTAAATATGGTTTTTGCTGCAGGGTGTAGTAAATGTATATGGGGTATTTTAGAAGGATGGGTTTCTGTAGTCTACCCTAACATTTACAATACAGGTGGCAAAATAGTATGGTCCAGATAATGAAGGCTTACTGCATTCATATCAACATGGAGCTCTTCGAACCATGTGATTGTATCCCTCTCTTTGAGCACACTTGCAATATATATGCAAGCTAGAGCTATCATATGTGGAGGATACATGAGAATAAGATCCATCTTGTATGTATCATTCACAAGTCCCCTGCATTGAAATAATTTGTCAAAGTCAAACATGGCCAATCACCCTCTCTTTTTCAGAAGTTAAAAGCGGGTATGCTTTGTAATTTTTACTCATACATCACGGTGAAATAATCATTTGAATGGCCAAACCAATCTTTTAGGTCATTCAGTCATTCCTTAAGAACAATGGCAACTATTTTAACAGGAGTAAGATGTGATCTTACCATGTGCATTGGATACTTTCTTTATCACCCATGCCAGCATCCTGAAGCAATCTATAAGGGATGTAGTAAAGAATATCAGAAACAGAATACTTCACAAAGAGAAAAAAATCAAATATGATTGTTTACAAGTGCAATGAATTGATAAGTGACTCATCGACGTAACAATTATGATGATGAATATTGATTTCAGGTTATAAATGAAGTATGGCATATTCAAGTTTGGGACCAAGAACCCAGAGATGGGTAATCACTAATCAGTACTCGGCACTTCAGCAGCACTTACTCGGTTAGCGAATGATAAGGATGAAAGACAACTAAATAGAAGTCCAGAGCTTCCAAAATCCTCATTTCCATTTCAAGGATATCTTTGATCTCATATCTGTACTTCTCCATTGTATCTGAAGAGGAAAAAAAAACGTACAAAATATGTCAGCAAACTTTTAAACAACAAAAACAGTATTTCGAAAATAAATGTTAAAAAAACACATCTGAAGAAATGGTAGTTACATATTCTTTTCATGTAGTAGTGAACAACTTTAGCTTGAATTGTGGTTTCTTCTGCCTTGGATGCCAAATACAAGCAAGCAGGTGCAACTAGACGTGGCTCATACTCTGTCATACTCTTACTGAAATGGTACGAATACGAGAAGGTATTAGACAATATTGAAATCTGTCTAGCTGAGATAGCTTTATGGACAAGCTGTACATATCAAGTATAACGTAGGAAGATTGTACCGTGTGTAAATACGCCTCATATACGTGATTGCAGTGGCTACAACCCTGAAGTATTAAACAGTTTTTAAGATTCAGCATAAAATCCAGATCTAAAGGGAATCACAACAAGTGTACAATGAACGGAGCTTTAAATAGGCAGGAGTTTGATTCATTCATATGCATTTCACCTCAACCTTGTGGTTGTAATTGGGAAGGGAAAGTTAAGGCTACGAACTCAAAACAGTACACAGAGAAGAAAGGTGTAAATGTGCATCAAACCTTTGCCTCACTTTAACTTGATTTGCCAATTTAACAAGGCCTGCAGAAGCCAACCAGAGAAAACAAATCAGTGAAATTTTCGCTTCAAGCAAGCCAATGAATGCAGTTGAGACCCTAAAAGACTTGATCTTTCAAGGAAATATCGGATCCCCAACAAAGTGACATAAATCATAATTGACCTAATGAAATAATGCCTCTCAAATTAATCCCCACTTCAGCTTGGTCAATTAGACGTCTTTCTGAGAAACCCAGAATCGATTAGGCAAAACCTAAAAGAAAGGGGCAACAATTTCAGGAGCAATGCAAATAATCAGGCCAAATTGTCGTACATATTGAACCAGAAGCACACTCCAAGCTGACACGGGTCGCCAATGAAAAAGGAAAGCCAACACAGGCAACAAAAAAAAAACGAAAAAGGGAAAACAGTACGATAACCTCACGTTCCTTAGCCTTTGCCCAAAGAAGAAAATTCTCACATACCATACTAAAAACCAGCTGATCTAAGAATTACCCGTACCAGAATTTACACAAGACAATCGCAGATACTACCCGAAAAACAGTGTTTGCTTCCCAAAAATAGAGAAACCCAATTGTCAATTTGAGCCATCATAACAACATTCGCTCGAAGCTGAAAAAAAAAACACACGAAAGAGGGAGAGAGAGAGAGAGAGAGAGAGATACAATTGGCCATATGCAACTTGATGAGCTTGAAATCTTGAACGCTAATCCCTCGCTCCTTGTCAGGGGATTGCACGGCGTCCACATATTCCGGGTCCAATAGCCGTTTGCTGAATCAACCAATATGATACAAATCGAGTTCAATAGACTCACAAAAAAAGGGGTAAAATTTGAAGAGCGAAGAAGAGAGAAGAAGGCATACTAGTGGGAGGAGGTCCAGAAATTGGCAGCCATTTTTATGGGTCTGTTTGTTTTTTATCGGGGCAGAGGTGGAAAGAGTTGGGAAGCCCGATGAATCTGTCAACAAAAGTTTCTGAGTCTGGAAATTGTGTTTTTGTGGTCGGAGTCGGAGCGCAGGGACTTGGGAGAGGGAATATAAACAAGGCTTTTTTGGGGGAAAAACTATGGACTTTCGCTCAACGTTGTTTTGAGCTTCAAATACACAAGAAACAGCACAGATTGGTTAAAAAAAGTCAATACAGTATGTTTATACATGAAAGTTTGGACTATCAGTCTGAACATGTACCGATCCATTCGAGTTCTTTAATATAATTATTCTCTTAAATTAAAATAAAGAGAAAATTTGGTATGTAGCCTATTTGGGGAGATTTGTGGAGGGGATAGGCGGGAACAAAAATAAAGGAGCTATCTAGTCAGTTTTCCGAAAATACCCCTGGTAAAAAAAAAAATAACACGCGTGCCACAGCGTTCCACCTGAAATCCTGTCATCGAAAATCCTGTCATCCGAAACTCTTGTCACCGGAAGATTGAAGACAACTTGTCACCATGCATAAAAACTTGTCATTGCGTAGAAAACTTGTCATCCCTTACGAAAAACTTGTCATTGGGTAGAAAAACTTGTCATCGCGTAGAAAACTTGTCATCGCTTATAAAAATAACCTGTCATAGCGTACAAAAAACTTATCATAACGTACAACAAAACTTGTCATGGCGTACAAAAACGTGTCGTCGCATACAAAAACTTGTCATCACTCAACCTATAGTCAATTACAAAAATCTTATCATCACGTACAAAACTTGTCACCACCCTAACTTGTCATCACGTATGCAACTTGTCATCCGAATTTATTAGTATGCCTATGTGGGATTTGAACCCACATTATTGTGAGTTAAACACGTTGCTCTACCATTTGAGCTAATAGGCCATAATTAAAAGCAATATATAGACAAATTTAACAATGCAAATGAACCAATCATCGGTTTAAAATCATTTTTAAAATTATTCACCACAAACCCAATTTGTCATCGTCCGACTTATCATCACCAAAACGAGATGTATTGCTATCTTTTCACTCTAATGGGAACCGGTTTTTATGAGAGTGTAATTTGGAGATAAGCTTCACAAGTGTAGCTCACGTAAAGCTTTTTTAAAAATTCAATATCAACTAGCATTGGTTTGGTTCGAATTTATGATTTCAATTGTGAGTCTTCTTCATTACCAAAAACTTTTGACGATAAGCCAAATTCCAGTTGGAATCAATGCAAATTCAAACTTTTCCAGTTGGAGTCAAAAGCCAAATTGTGGAACCAATGCAAAGCATGCTGCATCCGTAGCAACAAAAAATCACTATTAGCTTTCACCGTTTCAAGTACCTAAGCCAAATTGTGGAATCAATACGAAATAGCAAAAAAATTCAAAATCCCGCTAACAGGAGAAACATCGCTACGGAATCTCACCAACAACAATCCATTTAGCAAAATAGCTTTCAGCTTGAAGAACCGACTCAAAATCACAAAGCAAACGAAGGTCTACGGAATCAATATTCAGCTCGAAAGAGAGAGGAAAGTGGAGCTGCTAGTTACCAGCAAAATACCACTGAACGGCGAGGGACTCGTAGTCCCAATACTCCATGGGACGGATGACATTGACGTCGGCGTAAACCCTAGCCTTGGAGGCGGCGCCAGGACGGCGAATGGACTTTCCGATTCTTTGAGCCAAGGTTTCGGTTGGAGGAGGCTGGCGCAGGCGGCGCGATCCCGGAGACTTGTGACGGTGGCGGCGAGAGGATCCCGGAGATCTGGCCCTGAACGCCGCTTTTCGACCAGATCTGGCCCCGAACGCCGCTTTTAGACCAGATCTGGCCCTGCCTCCGCCCAAGGGTTGTCGTTCATCTCGTGCTCCACAAGGCTGTGCAGGGGAGAGATATCTTCCGCCTGCACATCCGAATCTTGGCGTGAACTCCATCCGAATCTTCATCTCCTTGTCCGGAGGAAATGGAGAAGGAATCCAAGGAATCGACGTCGACATAGAGATCCTCCGCCTCAACGACTTCCCAATCCAAGTTCCGGCGTTCACCATGGGCGATGACGATGAGCTCGAGGTTGTGCAGAGCGTTGGATGTTTTCAGATCTAAGGGTTCCAGATCTGAAAATTGAGAAGGGGAGGGGAGAGGGAAGAGGAGAGAGAAAAAAAAAGGAAAGAGAGAGAAAATGTAGGAGAATGAGACCTTATATACCGATTATTTAGTAACTCTTTTTTAAAAAGGGTACAATTACTTTCTAAATGTTTCGAAACTGGCTTCGTCACCCCCTTCCCTCTAAAATAAATAATTAAGTATAAGAGGGAAAATCTTATGCCTTGTGTTGTCAGTTGTCACCCTCGAGAAAGAAAACTAAAGTAGAAAGTTTACCCATTTTGCTTAACGTCACTACATATGAGTCTTGATACATGAGATATAAGTTGATACATGAGATATAAGTTCTGTTAAGCAGCGCTTGTCGCATCAGCTCACTGGTTGAGCTCTCATGGTACCATGAGGTATCGGGTTCGAGATTCCAGGACGGCGGTTTGTTCTATTTTCTTTAGAGCACCTTATTAAAAAAAAAGTTCTGTTAAGTTTGAATAGTCTACTCGAATCTTACAAGAACATAACATGGCTTATTAAGCTGATTGACATATTATTTAAGCACCGAGAGAGAGAGAGGTGAGATGGGCTGTGATATAGTGTATCTTAAAATAATAATAAAAATAGTAGTATTAATTGGCAAAAAAAATATCTAATGTAGATAATATAAGGTCACCACAAAATAGTGAGGTTGAGTGTTTTTTTTTTCTCGAAGGAGGGGCGGCACTCTTCGGCTCCTCAAGGGAGCGTTTTATTAAAATTAAAAAGAGGGCTAAGTAATACTCAAGCAGGGGATAGCCCGACCCCTTACATCATCAAGAAGCAGAAAAGAAATCCCCTCAGCCGGGGCAAGCAAATGAATCAATACATGATGTCCAATAGAAAACGAAAAACCTAAAGACGCAAGGCGATCCACAACCGAATTCGCCAGTGAGGTTGAGTGTTTAACTCTCCCTTTCTACAATTTAATCCACCCTGATTTGGACTTCTGCCGCCCTTTTATTGTTATTTCAATATTTGTATGGAACTGCTATTCGTACACTATTTTTGAGCTATGTGTACACTATTTGGTGCACCTATCTTAGAAGTACAATTTGGTGTGCCTAAGTTAAACATACAGGGGTAAAATGGGGAAAAAATTACCGCCTAGGGGAGTCTAGTGCGCCTAAGACAAGCGCACCACTTGGTACGCCTACGATAGCCGCACAAGGCTTGGAAGGTGGCCTTGTGCGCCCACCTAAGGCGCATGGTGCACCCTAGGTAGGCGCACCAACCGGACCGAACCGCAAAAACCGTCTTTTTTGGTTTTTTTGTGTTTGGTTCGGTTTTAAACCGAATGAACCAATTTTTTTTACTAGAAGACGAAATTAAATTGACATGATGGGTCATTGTTTAAAACCCATTATTTAATAAACTAAATTATTTATTACTTGATGGACTAATATGGGCCTCAAATTGAAGCTCAACTTAATAACCCACATACTAAAACACTCTTGAGGCATATTTACTTATAACACTTCTCAAGTCCCCATTTCCCCCAAAATTTCGATGTGGGAAGCACTATCTCGGCGTTTTTCATGTGTGCCACACTCCATTTTCTATCCCACATCGAAAATTTTCAAAGTGGGAAGCTTTAGATGGTATTATATAAGGTTTGGAATGCTTAAGTTGATTGTTTTATTATGAGTTTGAAAATTTTAATTTATATAGATCTAAAAATCTATTAAATTTATATAATTTAAATTTATATAAATTAATGTATTAGGTATTTTTAGCTATAATGGGTATGTGCTAATTTAGTTCGGTCCACCCAAACCGAACCGAGATCCAAACCGACCCCGACCGAAAACCGAAGTAGTCCAAAACATGAACCGAAGACCGACCCGAACTAGCTTTGTTTCGGTTCAGTCAGTTTGGATCGGTTTGGTTTTCGGTTTTTTTTTCGGTTCATTGGAACCGATGAACAACCCTAAATTATATGGTTTAACCCTAAACCCTAATACGACTAAGCCCACATTAATGAAAGAGTAAAAACATAAACCGAAATGATAGTCGAACATGATGAAGAATCGAAGTTAAGGAATCGAACTCGAATTGGGCCTATGGGCCTATGAGGCCCAATACGATCCAAACCGAATAGAATTCTGGATTCATGCCAACGTTCATGAAAGAGTAAGAACATAAACCGAAAAGATAGTCGAATTCGAGTTCGATTCCTTAGCTTTGGTTCTTCATCATGTTCGACTATTGTTTCATTTTATGCTCTTACTCTTTCATGAACGTTGGCTTGGATCGAGGGTTCAATTCGGTTTGGGTTGTATTGGGCCTAATGGGTCCATAGGCCCAATCTAAGTTCGATTCCTTCGTTTCAATTCTTTATCATGTTCGACTATTGTTTCGGTTTATACTCTTACTCTTTCATGAAAGTTGGTTTCAATCGAGAGTTCTGTTCGGTTTGGTCGTATTGGGCCTAATGGTCCCATAGGTCTAATCTAAGTTCAATTCCTTAGTTTCAGTTCTTCATCATGTTCGAATATAGTTTCGGTTTATGTCCTTACTCTTTCATGAACGTTGGCTTGGATCGAGAGTTTTATTCGGTTTGGGTCGTATTTGGCCTAATGGGCCCATAGGCCCAGTTCGAGTTCGATCTCTTAGCTTCGGTTTTTCATCATGTTCGACTATCATTTTGGTTTATGTTCTTAATCTTTCATGAACATTGGCTTGGATCGAGAGTTCTATTCGGTTTGGATCGTATTCGGCCTAATGAGCCCATAGGCCCAATCCGAGTTCGATTTCTTAGCTTCGTTTCGGTTTATCTTCTTACTCATTCATGAACGTTGGGTTGGATCGAAAGTTCTATTTGGCTTGGATCGTATTGGGCTCATAGGCCCAATTCGAGTTCGATTCCTTAGCTTTGGTTCTTCATCATGTTCGACTATTGTTTCTTACTCTTTCATGAACGTTGGCTTGGGTCAAGAGTTCTATTCGGTTTGGGTCGTATTGGGCCTAATGGGCTCAATCTGAGTTCGATTCCTTAGTTTCGATTCTATATCATGTTCGACTATCGTTTCGGTTTATGTTTTTACTCTTTCATTATCGTGAGCTTAGTCGTATTAGGGTTTAGGGTTAAACCATATAATCTAGGGTTGTTCATCGGTTCCAATGAACCGAAAAAAACCGATCCAAACTGACCGAACCGGAACCGAGCTAGTTCCGGTCGGTGTTCGGTTCATGTTTTGGACTACTTCGGTTTTCGGTTGGGATCGGTTTGAATCTCGGTTCGATTCGGGTAAACCGAACTAAATTAACATATATCCATTATAGTTAAAAAATACATAATAAATTAATTTATATAAATTCAATAGATTTTTAAATCTATACAAATTTAATTTTTAAACTCATAAAAAAACAATCAACTTAAACATTCCAAATCTTATATAATACCATCTCAAGCTTTCCAGTTTGAAAATTTTCGATGTGGGATAGAAAATGGAGTGTGGCACACCTGAAAAGTGCCCAAATAGTGCTTTCCACATCAAAATTTTAGGGGAAATGAGGACTTGAGAAGTGTTTTAGTATGTGGGTTTTTAAGTTGAGCTTCAATTTGAGGCCCATATTAGTCCATCAAGTAATTAATAATTTAATTTATTATATAATGAGCTTTTAAACAATGACCCATCATTTCAATGTGATTTCGTCTTTCACTCAAAAAAAATTCGGTTCATTCGGTTTAGAACCGAACCAAACATGAAAAAACCGAAAAGACGGTTTTTATGGTTCGGTCCGGTTGGTGCGCCCTAGGAAGGCGCACCATGGGGCGGTTGGTGCGCCCTAGGGAGGGGCACCATGCACCTTATGTGGGCGCACAAGGCCACCTCCCTAGCCTTGTGCGGCTATCGTAGGCGTACC
The DNA here is from genome assembly GCA_934048045.1 of Polygonum aviculare. Classification (NCBI taxonomy): domain Eukaryota; kingdom Viridiplantae; phylum Streptophyta; class Magnoliopsida; order Caryophyllales; family Polygonaceae; genus Polygonum; species Polygonum aviculare. Next base: position 20,279,111 of record OW204031.1, read on the forward strand.
AAGTGGTGCGCCTGTCATAGATGCACCAGGCTCCCCAGACGGTAACTTTTTTCCCATTTTACCCCTGCACGCTTAGCCCCATTAAACTGTACTTCTAAAATAGGCGCACCAAATAGTGTACAAATAGCTCAAAAATAGTGTACGAATAGCCATTGCCTATTTGTATTGGTTAAGCATTGGTTTTTTCATTCAACAAGCCTTTTATGAAGTACTCTGCTTCTATTTATGTTGATTCTTACAGAAAACCACCCTTGTATGTTTTTTTTTCTCATAGTGAACCAGTATATATAGATATTTTCATTAGGTAAAACATCTAGTAGTTATGTTGACATAATTGCATAAAACGAACATATGTAATTCTAGGTGAAAGGACTCAAAATCATATAGAATTAGGTAAAACATCTAGTAGTTATGCTGACATAATTGCATAAAACGAACATATGTAATTCTAGGTGAAAGGACTCAAAATCATATAGAATTGATAGCTTATAAGAGCATCCCTAACAGATTCTCTATTATAGAGAAAATGAGGGATTTGGGGGATTATAGCTCATTTTTTTACCTCAACAGCTTCTCCATCTCATTCTCCATAATGGAGATGGGAAAAAAAATTGCACTTCATTCTCTAAATGTAGGGGATTCTCTAAAATTGCACTTCATTCTCCAAAATACATTTATGGTAATTATTCCTTTCTTCAAAATGCATTTATGCTAATAGTAGAAGGTTTATATAAATTGAGTGTAAATTTTAAGTTTTCCCTTTAGTGTTAAATATATAATGCAAATTCATCATATATATTATAAAATATATATTTTTAATTATTATAGTTTCTCGTAAATGCATGAACTTTTTGCTCACATGAGTCCTAATTTTATTGAGTTTATGTGTATATAAGTCATAAATATTTTAGTCGATCGGTACCAACCCTAAAACCATTAAACAATAATATATAGTCTTTCCAACACCTAACTGTGAATGCATGTATTTTCTTATTTACATTATGATTCTTTAGAATAATTACTTCTTTCTTATTTAAATAAAAAATTAAGTATTTGTAAAGTAAGATTGTATTATATTTTCATTTTTGTCAGTTAAATAAAAATAATAATTAATAAACATTGAATTCTTCAAAATACATAAGTGATTGGACTTAAATAACAAAAGTTATATTCTGTAAAATGGAGAAACTGTTGGAGTTGAAGTAGAAAAAATTTGGAGAATATTGTTTTTGCTTCTCCATTTTAGAAAAACTTTTAGCACATCTGTTGGGGATGCTCTAAGGGTCAGTTGTAGTTTTTAATTCCTTGAAAATAGCCAATTGTAAATATTTTTTATTTTGAAAAAGCTTTGAATGGTAAATGGGAAAAAATACAAAAAAGATAACTTTATAGGTTGTATAACTTGTACTACTTGGTAATTGGTAATATGATGGATTTATAACTTGAAAAAATATTTGGGCAACGAAGCCCATCACTTGAAAGAAACTCGGGCCCAAAGCCAGGTGTAGAAAATAAACCGCCTTTTCGGTCCAATTGTATTAAAGCCTCGCCTCGCCTCGCCTCGCCTCTTCTCAGACGTTGTTTCTCTCCCCATTCACAGAATCGAGCTCTAGGGTTTTTCCGTATCTAATTCGAAGAATACCGAAGATGATCTACGACGTCAACTCCCCACTCTTCAGGTCCTTCCTCAGCCAGAAGGGCGGTGCTTCTGACAAGAGGTTTGCCTCTCTTTCCCTTCCCCCTTTTCGTTTTTCCGTTCACTTGAATTCGTTGTTGATTTCTGTTAATGCAATGTTTTGTCCCAATTGATGTAATTCGTGGTGTTTTCTCGCATGTTTATACGGTGTTGATAGTGTATTGTGTGCTCTTTCCGATTCGCTTGTTTTTTACTACTCGCTGATATTGCTTTGAGGCATTAGGTTTGGTTCAGCGTGCTGAATAACGATGAGAGGTGGTTTCTGCGTGTAGCTCTTGTATGATTATGCTTCTGTACCATGAGGTGCTGGTAATTGAATTTGGAATGTTGGATTACTGAGTACTTTTGAAGGGTAATGTGAATGAATGCTGTCGCTTGCACTTGGAAAGGTTTCCAATTGTTGGAAGGAAAATTTAGCAAAGAGTATATATGAGGGCCATTGAGCCTTGTCTAATTTGGTATAATTCTTGCAATTATTGTGCAACAAGCAGGGCTTATGAGCTTCCGTAGTTTATGGTTTACATCTTCGTGTTCTGTATGTAAGAACCTTAAAGCATTGAAACTCCATTCATCTAGCTGCAATTTTATCAATACCAGTTGATTCATTTGGTTTTTGTTTAGATTTTGCAAACCTGATTTCTCTTTCAGATGGCCTTGTGTATGATTTAATTGTCAGTCATGTGTAATTGTTGGTGTTATACTTTCAAGATTAGCTACGTAATCGAGTGAAAGTTTAATTATTTGAATATGTAAATGTAGGAAAACTGAAGAGCAAAAGCCAAAGGAGCAGAGGCCAAAGGCAAACGAGAACAAGCCTGTTATGAACGAATGATGGATGAAGCAGGATGAATCTTTTATAGCATGTTGGATCCCATGAAGTCGTTTGTATTTCTGCTCTCAATCTAATACTTTTTGGTAGAAGTTCTTAATATGTGATACGTGGTTTGTTTAGATTTCTTTGCTCCGGGATTGTGTGGAACTAAACCGGGTTTTCATGAATTAGTTTTATGAGACATATGGTATGGGTATGGCAAACCATGTTCTTCTATATCGCAAATTAAGCAGGTTGGCAATGAATAGTTTATTGATTCTCTTAGTGGTGTGTTTGATCATTGATGTTTAAGAGATAACATGAGATTGTGATCTATGAACAAGTAAGTTTGGGGCCTGAATTCGTGTTCCTTCCCATGTGGAATAAAAGGAGATGTGCTAAAATGAACGGAGAAAGCAAAAGCTGTTTGAAAAGTGAAACTATAGCATATACAAACACTAGTGCAAGCCTGCGTCCTGATTGTTGTCTGAAAAGGAGCATTTGTTAGATGATGGCAATAAAAAGTAGGGCTTTGGAGCATATGCAAGGGGTCCAAGTATTGATCTTTCTTATATTTTCCAGTTGTAAAGTGATCTAAGTAAGCCTTGTTTAATTACTGATCAAGTGTAAAGTGATCTTGTGAACCAAACATGTTCCTTGTTTGGTTGATGCTGCATTTAGATCACTTCATGTGCTTGATTTTCTTCAACAACAACAACAACAATGGACCCAGTGGAATTCCCCTTACGGGGAATCTGGGGGGTCAGGATGGGGGCACCCCTGGCTAAACGCAGAGGGGGTGCGTCCAAAAGACCCCAAAAAGTTAGAAAACTGTCACTACAAAGTACATAGACCAAACCAGATAAGTCCCAAAACACGAAACGAAACAAAGACCAGGCTACACAATACTAAAACCAAGATCCCAAACCAAAAAGACAAGGCTCTAGCCATCCACTACACGAATCTTCTCCCTCCAAATGTCTCTGCATACTGCCAACTCTGTCGAAATCCCCAAGTGACTGACATCTTGCTTTATACTATCCTTCCAGCGCTTCCTCGGTCGACCTCTCCCTCTGCGGATAACTCCCAAGTCTAGGCTCTCACACCTACGCACTGGCTCCATGGGTCCCCGCCTCTGGATATGCCCAAACCACCGTAGTCTCGATTCGCGAAACTTGTCGTCTAGGCTGGCCACTCCAATCCTGCTCCTGATCACCTCATTTCTGATTCTGTCCAACAAAGTGTGTCCGCTCATCCATCTCAACATCCTCATTTCGGCCACCAAAAGCCTCTGTTCCTGTGCTTTTGTGGTGGCCCAACACTCAGCTCCATAGAGTATGGCTGGTCTGATCACTGTTTTGTAGAAGTTTCCTTTCAGTTTGAGCGGAATCTTTCTATCGCACAAAACACCTGACGCTGCCCTCCACTTCTGCCAGCCCCTTTGGATCCGATGAGTGACGTCTTCATTGAAACCACTGTAACACCCCTATTTTTAACTCAAGGGTGCTACCGCCAGTGATATCGGATTTTACCATCCAAGACCACCCGAGGTTGTAGGTAACACAACACGGTTCAAAGTAATATAAAACAGGATAGTTATATTACATTAAAGTGGTTCATCGTTTACCACATACTTGAAAAGGCGTTCAAAGGTCTGAAACGCTAGTGTTTGAAATGGGAATAACATTAGATAATAGTGCAGCGGAAATTAAGACAATAATATTATACAAAGTAGCTTGGCGGACCCAGAATGTCCAAAAGGCTTGAAACCTTCCTTCCTTCAGATCCTTGAGTCTTCGGCTTTAACCTGCTACAGTCTTGGCCTTGTTACCTGATATTTCCATAGAAGCAAGAAATACCAGCCGACCAATGTCGGGAAGAAAAGAAAGTGGTATTAGTCTAACGCGAGACTAAGCAAGTGGTAGAATACGACTAGGTTCTTAAAAAGGCCAAGTTGTCGGCATCAAAGTCCAAAAGGAAACTGAACGATGCGCGACAAATCGGGTTCTTTGGCGGTGAGAGAGAGAGAGAAAAGTAGTAACGGCTTTATTTGAATGCAACTCAGACGATGATGGAATGAAGAAGAATCGGTGAGAAAAGAAATACGAGATTTCTTTCGAGGATAGGAAATCACAATGAAATGATTTCCTAAGAAAGATGATTAAGCTTTTGTTGGGAACATTATTAATTCACATCACGTACACAACAAAAGTCTCTATTAGCTAGAGCTACTCAAAGTCGGGAGTCCGGATGGCTTGTCCAAGCTAGTACTAACCATCCTTGTCCCATTAATTAATTAATGTGCATTGGGCACTTATCTTTCATAAGTCGTAACACATAACACTGCAGTGATGACTTTTAATTAAGTTGGTCGCTCAAAGGATGAGGCGTGGCCTTACGGGGACTGAGTCCCTGCACTTAGCTAGAGTGCAACACCCCTCTATTCGGAGAGCAGGTGGAGTCATGACCCAGTATCAAGAGACGATAAATTATTATACCTCCTAATACAGTTTATAAAGAGATGTTGAGGGGCCAAACCCGCATCCCTGTTTCCTACACTAGTCCACAACAAAGTCTCAAAAAGAGACTTGAACAAACAGAGGCCAAACATCGGTCCTAAGTCCATGGGCTAGCGCAGTACGATAAAGTAAATATCAACAAGGTCGTTATCTTTAAACAATAAATAAATCCTAGGTTCATTTTATTTAGCAAACAAGGCGTTCCCAACAAAAATGGAGAGGCTAGCAAGACAGGAATTTACGATATATCGAATATCAAGAGAATAGGGAGAAAGAACCATCCACTTGCCTTTGATTTTCGAGAGTTAAGTCTCTACGATGACGAAATCGGTGAACGAGCGCTCCTAGAAGCTTAACCTAATTCAAGGCACGAAAGGATAACGAAATAAATTAACATTTAATTTATTTCTTAGTCTAGGAACTTCCTCGAATTGTTAGTTTATCGATCGGCTTATAAGAATGTTAGAAGCGAGTTTAGGATTTTTGTAAAATCATCGGTTTATGAACATCCTTCATAAAATTTATTTATAAAAACGCTTCTTAAAGAAATTAAATAAGTACTTAATTAAATTCATTAATCATAATAATATAATATTTTAACATTATAAGTCCCGATAAAGAAAAGGGTTCAAGTTTATTTTTAAAAAGAGCTTAGCTCAAATCCATGGGTTAAAAATCGTACTCTTTTATTTACTCTCATCAATTTTATTATCTTTATAAAAAACTTGCGGGGCTATTATTGTTATTGATTTATTTACATATTTATACACCATTAATCTTATGGTCTTACATGTAGTTTAATTCTCAACCTTTTGTTATATAAACGTATTTAGTTTAGCACTAGCTAGCCGGCCATTTGCAATATATAGAGTACGTATTCTTCATGGAGAGATTAGTGCTTAATGGGTAGGGTTAAATTAATTTGGATCATTTATTTAAATCTTCAATATGTTATTACGTGAAGTTTGGGTGATCCTAACCCATTTACAAGATATATATACCACTTAGACATTGGACATTTAAGTTAAGTGAGAACCTTTTAGTATTTAGTGGTTTTAAGCTAGATGGGCTTATATAACCAAACTACCCAGTCGGCCCAAAGAAATAACAAGAGAAAGAAACTGTTGCTTGCCTTGTTCAGTAGCAGCGATACAGCACAACACCGATGACAACAACTCAGCACGCCGGCGACAATGGTGGACACCCGACGGCGACTCCTGGCGGCTTTTCCAGACGGTGGGCGGCAACGTAGGCTCAGGCGAAGCTCCTGGCGGCGGTCTCGGCGACGACAGGAGGCCGGTGGAGGAGATCGGCGTATTTTTCGGAGATTGAAAGCGGAGCCGATTCGGCTCGGGCTTTGAATGAAAGTTGTAGAGGAGTTTTAGGGGAGTTCAGATGTGATTTTTGTTTGCCGAGAAGACTGCTATTTATAGCCGAAAATGGCTCGACAGATCTGAACGAAAAATGTCGTTCATAGCTCAAGGTGGACTGTTTTCACTCAATTGAAAATCAGGTTTGGCAGGGGAAGAGTAGGGGTAAGGACAAGGGAAAGATGGGTGAATTGAGTGCAGAGTTCACGGGAGGGGAGAGCTGAAGATGGTGAGTTGAAAGTTGCCAGAAACCCATTTTGACCAAGTTCACGAGCAAGGAGAGATGGATAGGACATGGTAGAGTGACTAGGTGTTCGGCCGGACTCCCGGGATGAGACGGGAAGTGATGGTGGCGTAAGGTGTGTACGACCGGAAATCCCGGACACCATCTCGTGAAGTTCGGATTTTAGGGGTATTTGGGTTTGAACTAAATCAGTTCCTTTACTGGACAGAAAGTTCTCGTAGCTTAATCTTGATTAGGCTTTATAAATATAATAATTAATCTAGATTAATTAATTGTTGCTAATTAATAATTTTAATCTTCTCAAATTATATTTATGAGTGAAAAGACTTAATTTTATCTTTAGACTATAAATCTCTATTTTATATTTTAAAATTATATTTAACGATTAATATGCTTTCTTGAAAGCTTTAGTTTGTCGTTACGAAAACGAGTTCATCAGAATTGTTCTTACACTTCTAATAGAATATTATACATAATATCTTATAAAAATAGCGGGTATTACAACCACCATCACTCTGTAAGACTGAACCCAAAAATCTGAAGCTCTCTTTTCTTGCTACAACTTCCTCTCCTAGCATGACAACCTCACTTGAGTCTACCTCTTGCCCGAGCTTGAACTCCACATATTCTGTCTTAGATCTGCTCAATCTGAAACCCTTAGACTCCAACTTATCCCTTCTAGCTTCGAGTCTGTTGTTTACACCATCTCTGGACTCGTCCACCAGAACAATATCGTCTGTGAACAACATACACCATGTGCTTGATTTTCTATTTCTCATAAAATAGGTTTGAAATCAAATGTTCAAAGAGATGTATGATTACATTCTGTCACAAACAAAAGATAGCTACTCTTCCACCAAAAGTCGGTTGTTTTTTACCATTAAGGGTATCTATCTTTATGAGAGCAGTATGCAAAATGTCAAGGGATTATCGCATGACCTTATATTGTTTAACCACTTGTGAATTAACCTAGTGCAAGCAAGTGACATGGTATTATAACCACTTGTGAATTAGGCTCCGTTCGTTTACAAGCTTTTAGGGGCTGAGCGTGGCTTGTAGGCAATTTCCAAGCTTCGGCATGGCGTTCGGTGGCGTAGCTTCTCACGGCGCTGGAGTAGCTGAGCGTGGCTGGAAATATGCGAATCCAGCCGGAAATTGTCGAGCTCCTCCCCCCAGCTTCTCCGCCAACAAGCTAGACGGGCTGTCAATTTTACATCCCGATACCCCTAGGGTTTGGCCTTCAAACAAATTGCGTCGCCTGGCTGAGGGTTCCTTCAAAGGCGATTGTGCGCAGGTATGGATCTGCCGTTGGCTCCCTTCTTCCATGCGAACCCAATTTGTTCTGACCCCTGATTTTCAGCGTTCGTGGTTAGGGTTGCTCACGTGAAAGCGAAAGCGGCGACCATCTCCTCGGTTGTGCAATTGCGCAGGTATGTTATCTCTTTGGCTCCCTTGTTCTATGCGAATCCCAGGCAACGAGCATCTCTGGTTTTGCGAAGTCTCCTCACTTGTGCGTTCTTGGTTTTTAGGGTTTGGTGAGGTGAAAGCTTTTGTGGCGACCAACAAAGACTCGTTACAACGACTACACAGGTAACAACCTCGCCGTCTTCGATGTGAATCCGTTGTTCTTCGCGGATATTTTAACTATCCAACAACGTACTCATTATTAACATCTTCACATAAAACGCCACACTTGTGTTTCTTCTACAACCTCCACAAATGTGCTATCACTTTACAATGTTGTCTTGATCGTGTTGTTCTGTTACGTTCAAGCTTCTTCTAAAATCCCATGGATTCATGATCCTTGTTACAGCAGAAGGACTTGAACTACTTTCAATTCTACACTTAGTGCTGATTTTGTGAATGTGTGGATTAGGAAAGGATGTTGAGTGGATCATTAATTTGATCAGGTTCTTGTGGTTGTGTTGAGAAATGCTACTAACTAGTCCCATCTCAGCATTACTAGTAGATGATCCATTGATTTGCTTAGGTTGTTCTATTTGGTGAGGGAAAGAGGTGGGTTTGATTCAAGGGAGAATCTTTGGGGTTTGATTACAGAAAACCTGATGAATTCAGATTTTTCTGCAGTTGTAAAAAAATTTATTTGAATTATTTGTTGGAAAAGATGGGATTTCTACGATAAGGGTAGTGAGTGTGGTGGTGATATAGGACTTTGATGACTTCAGATTCTATGTATTGCTCGTATTTCTTTTTCCTGCTCTACAAGAAATTAAGGTGCTGAGGTGTTGAAGTTTTGTGTTTGATTCCTTCTAATGCTTCTCTTATTAGCTATTGATCCATTCATTTGCCCAATAACCTCAGTAAACACCCTTTAAGCTGGATTGGCCTATGTGAGTTGTTAGTTTGGATAGTAGTATAAAGGGCTGCTCTTACATAGCATGCTTTCAATCCATGTCTGTTCAAATGTCAGTTTTTCAGTGCATAACCCAAACAAAGTTTCTGCTGATTATGTGATTGATACAGTAGAAGCAGAACTTCTTAACCCTCTAATAAGAGTAGTAGTAGCACTGAGCTGTAAGTGCTCTGCTTGCTGGTTGGTAGCCTTTGTTAGTGAAGTTGTAGCCTGCATAATATCAAGAAAAAGGAATGATTAGTAATGCTAGAATCTGTAGTGATTACTTTTTTGTGATATCAATATGGTTTGAGCATGCATTTCCCCAAGTTGGAGGGCTTTTCTGGTGATTTGGAGGTTCGATACCGTGGTTGACAAAGTTGAAGATGGAAATGTGCATTGGATCCCTCTTTTCCATGTAGTCCATTGTTGATCATGGGATTTGTGTTTCCTCCATTACTGTATATCTGAGGGTAATCAAACTGCCCTTAGCATCAGGAGTCAATATTAGTACTATTTAAGACATGTCCGGTTTACCGTCTTGTACATTGCCATGTTTTCTTGATGGATGAGACTCCCCCGTGAAATGATTATACAAAAAATTAGTTCTACTATAAAAAGAAAAAAATCTTGAAAATTTTAGAAAACTAGCAAGAAAGGACTAATTGATGAAAACTCTAGCTGACCTTTTGGTTTAGTTTCTGGATCTCGTCAATGACAGATTGCTCCTAGATCATTCAAACTTTGCATTAAGCTGGATTGGTCTATGTGAGTTGTTAGTTTGAATAGTAGTATAAAGGGCTGCTCTATATATTTTTTTTAGCAAAGGGCTCTATTGAGTGTCACATAGATTAGTAATTTTAGAAACTTATTAAACTTGAATTACCTTGGTAACTTGGGAATCTTTACCCTTGATAGCATTGCTCCTATTCTGATTCTGCCTTGTGGTTGTTTCAGGTTTGGTGGTGGCTTGTCGTTCTTGTCGGACCACCAGCTGCGTCGTCAATGAAGCGCCTGCAATAATACACCGTTCGTGTCAAGGCCTGTTTCCTCGGATGACGCTACTACCAACAACAACGAACACGAAACAAGGGACCCCTTTACTAACCAACCGGAATGAAACGGAGATGAGGAGGAATCAGTCGCCGGTCGAAGGTCGCAGGTACGGCAAGGCCGCTGGCTGCATTCTCCAGGAGAGATGAACACAAAAATATCGTGTTTGTGCTATGTGTGTATTTCAGATTTCTTTTTTTATTTATGAAAAAGGGTAACAAAAATATCGTGTATGTGCTATCGTGTTTGGGCTGATCAAAAAAAAATAACGTGAGTTGGCCTTCTTTTTTTATTTATGAAAGGTGTATTGCGATTTGTGAATGTGAATGTGAATGTGAATGGAATTGGTATTGGAATTGAAAGTGAAAGTGAAAGGGTAACAATGCACGTGATGTGCACACCTTCAGATCCAATTTTTTTTAATTTATGAAATGCATATTTTAAGTTGCGGCAAAATTGTAATTATCAAGTTTAGTAAAGGGCATTATAGTCATTTTACCCACAAGTTATTTTTCACCCAGCTCGGTCAACCGAACACATATTCATGAATCCAGCTCGTTTTTTCAATTCCAGTCCCAGCTAGTAATCCAGTTCCGGTTCCAGTTCCAGCTATGAAATCCAGTTCCAGTTCCAGCTCCAGTCCGTGTACACGAACGGAGCCTTAACCTAGTGCAAGTGACTTGGTATTGTACTATATTTTTACCAATTTATACAGAGTAAAAAGTTGGAGAAACAATGTGGGAAGAGGGCCCTTATGTTGGGATAAACCCAAATTACAATCGATTGAGTTTCAATGGTGCACAACTTGCATATGTTGTAAGCCCTCGAAGACCATCTGCTTTTTGACTAGTCCTTGATGAATATTCTTTTTTAATCCACCCGTATCAAGCTTTGCCCTAGACAGTGTGCACCCACAATTTACTCTCTCTCTTGTACCTCATATAGTCCCTTTGGTGCAAAATAATTAAGATTATTAATTTTTAGAAAAATATTACTCCCTCCGTCCCATTTGGTTTGTCCAAATAGTACGGTTGGCACGGTAATTAATAAAAAGTTGAAAAATGATAAAGTTGATGAGAAAGGTGGATAATTGGGGGTAATATATAAGATTGGATGATGGCAGTTTTGTAATTTTATATGAAAAAGTGATAAAGGTGATGAAAAAGTTGGATAATTGAGGTAATATATGAGAGTGAATAAGGGTAAAAGTGTAAAAACATATAGATAAAAATGAAAATATTTGAAAGATGGACAAAGCTAATGGGACACCCAAAACGGAAATATGGACAAACCAAATGGGACGGAGGGAGTATGTTTGTGTAAACATGAAAGTTTATATTCACAGCGGGTTTGTACTTTGTATGATGTCTGTAAGGAAAAAAAAAACATAAATTAATATTGTAACCATGAGCCGTGGTTTGAGGCACTCAAATGCTTATTGGAGAACTTTAATCGGCCATTTAGCTAAACTTCCCTCTCCTTGTACTTGTAGAGTGCAAAAAGAAGAAGCTCGAACATGTATTTTGCATGCACAACATGTTCACGTGTGTATTCACCAACATGTGATTAAGTTTAATAGATTTGCATTTTCATAACTCAATTCTTAAGGGAAAAATAAGGCATATATATTATGTTGGTTAGGGAAAAGAAGAGAAAAAAAAAAGGACAAGTGAAATAAAGCAACCACCTAAAATTACGCCATTCACACTTGTCACGCTTACGCCCTATTCCCGGGTTCACCTTACTTCCTAGTGCTCTCTTCTTCCCAAAAGCATACCAAAAATCCTAAAGCCTTCCATTTCACCTTCTTATGAATCTCCTCTCACTCAAAACACTCTTCACAATGAAACATTATTGCTTCCCAAGCACTAATTCCACCGCCATTCCCACCAAGAAGATCAAGCAATTCTTCTCAGACTTGGGATTTGTATGTTCCTTCTTCCTCCTCTTCTTTTCTCTCCTTTTCAAGCTTATCCCTTCCATCTCCACCTTTTTCATCATCTTCAAACTCTTCTCCAGAGCCAACTTCTCAATCCTCATGGAGAATCTACGGCCCAGATTTGAAGCTCCAGATGAGGAGGAGTACCATGACGCTGATCTGGAAGCTGTGGAATCGGTATCAGAGGCTCAGTTTCACGATCCGGGTGAAGAAGGGGAGGGATGGGAAGATGACCCAGATGGAAAAACAGGGCCAGGAATTGGGAATTCAAGCTCCTTCAATGGCGGAAGTCTCGTACCACGAGACCCAGTAATAAAGACTCACTCTTTAAGGCACGACGACAGAGGGGCTGACACCAATTATGACTCATCTCAGCAGCCTTTAATTGGGCACAGTCTGTCGGATCTGGGGCCGGCGAGGAAGGAGAGAGAGTGGAGGCGGACGCTGGCGTGTAAGCTCTTACAAGATCGGTGCAATGTCGCCGGCGCCGGCGGAGAGGGGATGGATAGGCTGTGGGAAGTGTATGAGAGAACAGAGGAGGAGAAGAAGGGGAAACAGACGGAGGAGAAGAGTAAGAGCAGGATTGTGGATTATCTTGAGGAGGTTGAGGAGGAGGAAGAAGGGGAAGAGGTGAATCTGTGTTGTTTGAAGGCACTCAAATTATCGGCTGGGAAGATGCATTTTGGGATGGGCAGCTCTGGCTTCTTCAGCTTTTCAAAAGCTGTTAAGGGGATTAGGGCGGGATGGTCAAAGTCAAACCACCATCGCCATCACCATCACCATCCAAAGAAGAAGGTTTAGAGTATGGGTTTGGTTGGTTAAGGAAATAGTTTGAGATGATGCTTCTAATGTGTATATGGATTTTCCCACTAATTTTTTTATAGTACTTTGGCTCTTCGTGTAAGGTGTTGTTGTTACTTCATGTTTCTTCCTCCAAAAGTGAATGGTTGGAGTTTGAAACTACACTAACACATGCCTGCATTGCTAGCTAATTAGCTTCACGTTGGACGTTTATCGTGCTTGTGCTATGCAATTCCTTGTCTTTTTTTTTTGCTCTCGTCTAGTTCACTCTAACAAGTAGCTCTACGGTTGGACTCGGGTAGTGCAAAGACTCTTGATAGACACTTCAGAGATCGAAAAAGCTAAGGTTTTAACAGTTAGAGAAAACCTCATCGATACCTGATATTGATCTTAAGAATCATTATTTTTCTAGCTAGACAAGGATTCCATCCAACTTTATGTAAAATTATTTTTTAGAAAAGAAAATTAGGGAAATCATTTTTGTCAACAAAGAAATTGCATTTTCTTATTAATACTAGTATAAGATTAATTTTAAAAAATAATTTATTCTCAAAGAGGTCCAAAAATAAACTTAAGCATTGAACGTGCAAACGACGCCGTTTTCAAGGCACTACCAATTAGCGCAACACTGTTAAGCCGAGAGTTAGACTGGTGCAGGTATCAGTCGTCGGACGCGGCCTCCACCCAAGGCAAGAAGAGGAAAAATGGCGTCTCCAGCAGCTGATACCAAGCCCCAAATCCCACCTCCATCTCCGCCTTCCTCCGTTGACTGGAAAGATCGTATCTTCTACCCCACTCTTCTCGCAGGCGCGTTTCCCTTTCTCTCTCCAATTTCCTCGTTTTGACTCCGGAACCATCGATTTGTTCGCAAACGGAAATCTTGCTCTTCGCTATCGATTTCAGCAGATTAGCTTTGATTTTGCTCACAAATAGGATGAAAAGGAAGTTTATGAGAATGATCTGCTCCGATTTTTGTTAAATCTTCTTCTCTTCTTTTTGAATGAGCAGGAGTTGCGGGCGGAGCATCTGGAGTGTTTTCTAGGCATCGGAAAGCGTTCGGCCTTGCCAATATCTCAGCTACTTATGCTACGAATTCCGCCATTGTTGCCGGTTGCTATTGTGGTATTATTAGTCCCCTTTATTCGTCCTCTTTCTTGCTACTGTTTGCCGTTCAATCTATGTGTTGTTTGATAGTCAGCAACGTTACCTCAAACTGTGTTAGTAGTAGCACAACACTTCAAACTGTGTTATTCATGTATAGTATTCAGTACATACAAGCTGTTTGTCTCACGCATGTAATCTCATATACATTTTCCACCCATTATATGTGGGATCAAAGATAGTAACCAAAAACCTAGACTCTTTAGTGATATGGATATGGAATAAGATGCAAATCATCCTATCAAGGTATACTATTCCATTTCCCCCTACCTGATTTACCAAAAGCTTATAGATCTTTTAGAATGTCCGGTTGAGATTTGCCATGGCCTTGTTTTAGCTACCAGTTTCTGCAGGAACTAGAAGCATTGGCTTAGTGAAAATTACTTCATGAGGGCTAGATATTCAAATATGATTCCTTGCCTTTCTGTTGAAAAAGAAGGCCATTCTTAATAATTTAGAAGCACTTCACTGTAGAGGGAAAGGGGTGTGAACATTAGCACTCAAGAGGATCGTTGATTCTTGAGTTGTAATCTTATGGAAGAATGGAGAGTTTTATGTGTCACCAAGTTATGGTTGCATTGGGTGGCCATTTTTTGCCTATTCGAACTTTTGTCCCCTGGTGGTCTAATCCTACAATGACTACTCTTTATATGAATAAATTCAGAAAGTTCAATGAAATGTCTGATATGATGATTTTTTTGTGTGACACTCTTAGAGTGCCCCAATTGTGATTCTGAAAAGTGCTGGTGCATCATCACTCAGGAATGGCTGCTAGCATGCTAAGTGTTTCTATAAAACTCCAAACGTTAATTTCTCATAAAAATGTTGTTTGCTAGTAGCACTACGTCGCGTGTAAGTGTGAATTAAAGCTACTGTTGTAAGTCTTTTTTTTTGGAGGATTGTTGCTTTAATCTGGGTTCTAGCTTCGATTTTCTACAGTTTGTATTCTTTGTCTCATACATTATGTGCTTCTTTGTTAGACAATGCAAATTACTATGAAAAATGACGGATAAATGTGTGAATTCAATGTGGGAGAAGGCAATGCTTCTGATTGGGCAATCAATTGGTTTATTAAATATAACTTCCTGCTTAAGTGCTTATGGCCTTATGGCTTGTTTTGCCTTAAAGATTTGTTACTTATGTTCTCCTGTTGCTTTATTGTGTTAGACCTCATACTGATATATAAATGAGCTAAACTATTGTGATGTATGTATTTGTTGATGAGGTTATTGAATTTCGTAGGAGCACGTGAATTTGTTAGAGTAACTCGGAAATCAGAGCCGGATGATCTAGTGAACTCTGTAATTGGAGGTTTTGGTTGTGGCGCTCTCCTGGGCCGCCTTCAAGGTAAGTTTCTTTCCTGTCTTGTAAGCTGCTAGTCGATATGGGAAGCTCAGATGATTAGCTGTCTGTATGACTAATATCCATTAATACTTGGCTTCCATTATCCTTCATCCGGTAGCCTTGTGTTGATTCATATAGTTACTATACCAAATGAAAAAACTTCAAAGCTATTGTTAATTTATGTTTAGAGGAATTGTATCCAACCATGCACTAGGTTTTTCCAATCCATGCATCTTCCAAGAATAACATGGTAGTGATTGGCTGATTGTTGGTCTCCTGATCATAGGCGGTCAGCAGGGAGCAATGCGGTACTCTGCAATCTTTGCCGTTGTAGGAACTGCATACGATTATGCAATGATCAAGCTAACTCCTGTGATGGAGAGTTATCTCGAGTCCATATCTAGCAAGGATGTGAAATTGCCAGAGTGGTCTCCTATCCAGATTCTCGATGAGGAAGCTCTTGCTGCAAAACGAGCCCGTGAACAGCAGTTGGCTGCACATAGAGCCATCACTATTCGGGAGAAGGAATCTTGAAAAACATAATTAAGGTTTGACTAGACCCTATACGGCTTCTGCATATCAGAGTTTTGAAGCTTATGCTTAATCTGAAGTTGTCTTCTTCATTTGTCTTTTTACTTAGGCAACATGGTTACAGATCTTGTGATTAAAGAGAACCATTCATAAGCTTGTTTCGTTTGGGTTTTATGTTGACATTTGATTACTAACCATAATTTCTCTACAGATGTCAACGATTTGAGCTGGTAGAGGCTCAATTATGTTGGGGATTGTGTCTAAACCCGCCGAATAAATTCATATTATTAGCTTCTTTTGAACATAGTGAGTTGTGGGCTTGTTTCCTCTGTTATGATAGTCAAAGAGATGGGTTGTTTCCTTGTCACTACAGTTGGCATATAAACCCTTGTATTTTACGATGATCAACTAAATCTTATTCATACAATAGAAAAAACTATTTGCCAACCAATCAAAAAGTGGAAAGCTACGCATAAGATCAATCGATTACATGTCCTTGTCCACGTGAAAATGTTACATGCTCCCTTTATTTTTGCCCAACTACTATGCACAACGTTACAACATTGATCAGTTTTATTAACATTAAGGTCAAGCTCTTTTTCCTAACAAATGATGTATTTAAAAGTACACATATGTGCAACCTCCCATCACCCAGAAAAATGGCTTAAGAGGTTGTTTGAATCACACATTTCTGTGGGTACTACTATGTGGGGGCGTTGATATTTGGCAGCTTTTGTCTGAGACAAGAACGTATCATTGATGAGAACCAAGAAGAATTTCTTACGCCCGTAAATCGTTTCTAAAGGGTCGTTAACTTGTCATTTAAAATATAAAAATGGACTTAAGCCACAAAAATCAAATACAGTAGAGATTTGAATTCAAACAGTGGCGAGAAGGAATGACATTAAACTCGGAATATTACAAATTGTTGCAACTGATTTGCTTTATAAAAGCTGTATCAAGCTAAAATTCAAATGTCGGTATTCGTTGTGGTCTTATAATTGCACACACCGACGTCCCTCTCCTCCTATGAGATACTGCCTCTTCTCTCCAAGTCTCCATAGCCAACCAAATTCACAAGCTTGGAAGCATTCATATTCCCCAACAAGCTGCCAATTTTTGGTTTCTTACTTACTTCCCAATTGTTCAACTTCGATTGGCATCTCCCATTATCACTCCAATTTCCTGCAAATTCGTCAAACACTAGCCTCCTAGAGAGAGAAAGCATTTGGATTTGTGTGCAAGCCTTCTCCAATTTGAAACAATTCCTCACAATTCCCTACATCCTCTTCTAGGGATTGACCGAAATTTGAAACAATGAGAGCGTTGAGCGACTCCTGGTGTTTCTGCAATGGCGGGGGGAAGTCAGAGCGTCTCAAGGCCAGCATTTTCACCAGCAAGAGCACCGCCATGGCCATGCTCTCACCCTCCGTCGCCTCCTCCTCCTCCGAGGGCGGCGGAAACAGCGGAAGCGGAGGCGAAGGTGTCGGAAGTGGCTTCCTCATCCACCGAAACCTGCTCCTCACTACACATGTGAATCTCCCCTCCGCTTCCGCCGCCGAGTCCGCCGAGATCCGGCTCCAGAACGCCGTCCCTGCCACTCTCGTTCCTCACAGGTGAACATCTACCTCCGCCTTGTTTTAAACCTCTCTCTTCTTCTGTTTAGTGTGAACATTGCCTGCAATTTTTGTTCCCTAGGGTTTGAGTTGACAGTGGCTTGGCCTGTAAGCTCTTTCTGGTTTATTTGGTTAGTGTGGATCTCGGCTTCTTCGTAGTGCTAGATAGATGCCATTGGAGCTGCCTCTTGAGTTGGATCTGAGCCTTTTCATCTTTAGGCATCAAAGCTTAGACTACATTCTTCTACTGGTGTCACAAAACTGGTTGTTTGAGGATGAATTCTGAAACATTCTTTTGATTATGGCCTAATTATAGCTTCGTTTTAGATGTAATCGTAATGCTTCTTCAATGTAATTGAAAACCTAGACTACATCCTCTTCTAGGAGTTGAATGGAATTGTAATGCTTGTTCAACTGTCTGTGGTCTCTTACATGGCACAGTAGTTAGCGGGTCAAGTGCTCAAGCAAGTGAGCAAATTTTGGTTGCGAATGGCTAATGTACTTTCTAGTACCATGATGACTAAAAAGATCTTGTTGGATTTTACTCCTCTCAGCATTATGGGGTTGGAGTATTGAGCTATGTAGTAGTGAAGAAATATGTAATTGGGAGTGAATCTACTTCTAAAAAGATCTTGTTATGCTGTTATTCTAAATTCGGTATTGAGGCTCTATCTATAATCTACTTCTAAGGGAGTTCCTTGATGTGAGTTGTGCATGCAAGATGACTTCATTTAAAAGAACTCTGGCCAGATTGTAATTGACTTTCCTCTACCTATCCTGAAAGATGTCAGTAAAATTTATTGGACTGTAATAAGTTAAACCTCAGTAAGTGTGATCATGCATTTTTACCTTACTTCTGTGTAAAGGAACTTCTGTACTTGTAATGCTCACTTCATGTTGGGAATTATTTTTTTACTGACATGGGTGTATGTTTGAGCAATGCTGAAAGCATTGCCCAGATTTAAACATCTTCTGATTCTTTTCTGACATTGTATTTGTGGATGCAGGTTCTTCATTACTAGCTCCATTCTAGATCTGACAATTGTGGGTTTAGATTACATGGAAGGAGATTCAAATGCGCAGGGACACCAAACTCACTACCTGAAGACTTGCTCCAAGCCAAACCTGGACTTAGGGAGCGTTGTTTACCTCTTAGGATACACAGCTAAAAAGGAACTCACCATTGGTGAAGGAAAAGTAATTATTGCTACGGATAACCTAATAAAGCTTTCGACAGATGGAGTAATATGGCAGCCTGGATCTGCTGGTTTTGATTCCCATGGTAATCTAGCTTTCATGATTTGTGATCCTATGAAAATGGCCACATCACCACACACTAAATCCTCTTCAACCTCAACCTCGTCCTCAACATCATGGAAAAAAGATCTCCCCATGCAATTCGGTATTCCCATGCCCGTTATCTGTGATTGGCTAAACCAGCATTGGGAAGGTAATCTTGATGAGCAGAGCAAACCTAAACTGCCATTGATGAGATTGGTATCTTCTGGACATAGGAGTGGCCACCATGGCGCTTCTTTCACGAAGAGGCAGATTTTCAAACCAAATGGTGCTGAGGCTGAAATGTCTGTCTCCTCATCTTCCAATGTGTTATCAAAATCGCATGAAGTGCCGTCAACCCCTGAGAAGGCCCATGAGGAGGAGGGTAGGGTTCATGGTAATGTTTCCTACACTCATGCACAGGGGATCCCAACCCCTGAGATATACGAATCTCCCAAGGTGACGGCTAGTCCTATTAAAAAGAAGGAAATCCAAACCCCACAAGTCCCGCTTTTGGACATCAACTTTCCCCAAAGAGTTTCCAAAGCTCCAATCCCTTCACAAGAAGAGATTGCAGAAGTGAGCTCAACAGGATCTGTGAATGGGGCCCGGAGTGAGGTCCAATCAAGTGGGTCGCCCGTTGCAGGATCAGAGATGAGAGACGGGCAAAGTGAGGTGGAAACCATGTACTCTGCAGAGACGGCAGAGAGCAGGACGGCAGAGAGCAGAAACTACACGAGCCCAAGAGAAGTAAAGTTCCCGCAGCCGGTAGGGAGAAGCCAGAGCTGTGTGAACTACAATAGATGGGCAGTGCACAAGTATCCCGTGGCTAGGAAGGCTGGGGCTTCCTTTGACAAGCAGAGGAGCTTTACTCAACCGAGGAGGACTTACTCACAAGGAGCGATGCCTCATCGGGGTAATGACTATTATAGCCCCACTGTTTCGTCAATTATGAAGAAACGGATTGGAAACTTGGAGCAGCAGCAGCCAACGCCTGTCAAGCCCCGACAAATCGCTGTGAATTCGTCCCCCAGGTGGATGTTCTGAATACGGAAGTGGGTGTATCTTTATACAACGTGTGTACTTCTGAACCTCTTTTTTTACTTTTCATAGTACTGTAACTAGATCAGTGTGACCAACCATCCTTCCTAGAATGCATGAAAATAAGCAAAAATGCTTAGGTGAGCTTTTACTTTGTAGTGGGCCAGTGGCAAATACTACCTGTTTGTGTAGTTCAATCATGAAACTCATAATTTATCTGAACTCTTACTTGATTTGCTTATTTAGAATTATAATGTGATGCCACCCTTGGTTTATCACATCTTATGGACGATTGAATTTGACATCTCTTGTACACACATCACGCATATCTGTACTTAATTACAAATACGTATGTAACTTGCATGTGCCAAAGGAAAAACATCAAATGACAGACAGAGGGATGATCGCAGTTCTTTTCTCTATCATGTAAAACACCTGATGGATGAGGATTTGCGTGTTGATTAATGCTATAAAATACTTGGTTATCAGAAAAACAACAACGGGAAAGGACAATCCCAAATGCGTATGGCACACTCCAACCCCAATATTTTATAAACCCTTCTAATTTTTCAACTAACACTTGATCAGAAAGTCACAGGAAATATAAGTTTTCTCACTACCAAATTTGACGAAAATACACCCAACCATATCCCCTCCATTGCTCAGCCGCTCAACCTCCATTTGCATAAACTAACGAAAGTTAGTAACTCGACACTCATGCCTAATTGCCTACAAGTTAGGAAAACAGGTGAGAATTGATTGTATACGTGCAGGTGCACCAAAACGTGTGTGCTGACCAACTCATCACAGCATATTTACGGCGATCCACACCGCTAATCACTCAAAGTCAAGGGGCAAATTCAATGCTTTCTTCCACAGTGGCATTCTCGTAAAATCCGTCCGATTCCAGTGGCACTTTTTCTCCCGCGAAATTTCAAGAGGGGAGAGATGTTGAAGGGATCGTGTAATGTGGCGGACAAGGCCCAAGCCCTAACGCGATTCCGGGTCCGGCCCGATCCGGATCGCTACCGGAGGCGAAACGCCGTCGTTTCGTGCTCATCCGCTCGTCGCCGTCTCTCTTCCGATCTCGCCGTCTCTCTCTCCTCCCGGACTCAGGTCAGTGAGCTCGGCGCCGTCGAAAAGCCGGCGAGTTTGGCTGATCGGCTCCGGTTGGGTAGCCTGACCGAGGACAGGCTGTCCTACAAGGAGAGTTTCATCATCCGAAGCTATGAGGTTGGGATCAACAAGACTGCCACCGTTGAAACGATTGCTAATCTCTTGCAGGTGGTTTGATTTTCGTCGATCTCATCTATGGATTTCCCTTTTCAGGTTTTTTTTTGTTATTTCTGGTTGAATTCTCCCTGTTCTATGGGTTTCACTGAATTACGCCTGATTAAAGAAAGCCAATTTTGGTAGTTGCATTTTTTCTGCTACATGCGAAACGGGGTGCTTGAGTAAGAAGAGTGATATGGACAACTGATTTGTTGGCTCTCTGTTTTCTGAAATTGAAGTTGTGAACTAATGGACACTTGTGAAATAGTCCCTTTACTCCTCTGTTTAATGGCTTAAGGTATTTTGGAGGCATGTGATTGTGATTTGTATGTATTTTTTGTGCTTATTGGCACTTTTGCCTCCAAAAGATATAAGGAAAAAAGACATGATCTTCCACATCTCATATATAGACATGGCAAACAAGCATCCTATGGTTGCATTTGATGGTCCTAATGAATTTCTCAGTAGTAAGATGACAAGACTACGATGAATATTCTGTGTTTGTTAGCTGCATTTTCTTGATCTAAGGTATGTTTCGATCCCCGTCTTCTCATACTGTATGTGCATGGTAATGATGCAGGAAGTTGGATGTAACCATGCTCAAAGTGTTGGATTTTCTACTGATGGGTTTGCAACAACCCCTACAATGAGAAAGCTTCATCTAATATGGGTTACTGCACGAATGCACATTGAGATCTATCGATATCCCGCTTGGTATGATTATTAACGACATCCGTTTGCTTCGATTTCTTCGGGTTATGCTGAGTCGCCTAATTTGCTGCAGGTGTGATCTTATTGAGATAGAGACATGGTGTCAGACTGAAGGAAGAATTGGTACCAGACGTGATTTTATTTTGAAAGACTGTGCAAATGGAGAAGTCATTGGAAGAGCTACAAGGTGCTTGTTATGCTTACACATATATGTACTAATCCTATACATGTTAGCTTATTACATGTTCTTTTAAAATTGGAAACCTGTATTAATTATTTAATTTAGCTTGATACATTATACTTAGAAAGTGGTTGTCTTGCAAGCGCTTAAATTGCTAACCATTCACTGTTTCAGCACATTTGTGATGATGAATCAAGATACAAGGCGACTTGAGAAAGTCAGCAACGAAATCAATGAGCAGTACTTAATTTTCTGCCCAAAAAAACTCAGGTAGCCCCTCCTTGTCAGAGCTCTTGACTTTTGTTCTTTTTTTAACTATAACTCTATAAGCATCTGAATTGTCTTTATTCTGTATTTTAATAAATGGATTCTGACACTTGCCACGATTGGAAGGCAATGAGCAGAGAAATGTTTACTGCACACCAAATCAAGATTTGTATGTAATACAAAAAGGGAAAGATTGCTAACATGAGTTCAAACTTCTTGTTGGCTCACTAATCCTTTTTAGATTAGCTTTTTCTGAAAAGAACAACAAGAGTCTAAGGAAAATACCAAAGTTGGAAGATCCTGCTCACTATCTCAAGCTAGGGTTAGTGGTAAGATCATCTTGGTATTGCTTAGTTCCTTCTATTGTTTCCTTTTGTCTTTTTTTTTTTTTACTACTGCTTATAAATCTCAGCCCAGAAGAGCAGATCTGGACATGAATCACCATGTTAACAATGTGACATATATTGGATGGGTTTTAGAGGTGGGTCCATCCTTCCCCTTCATCTCATCTCAGCTATGCTCGAGCTCCGTCCTTTGATGTGATTCAAATCCTATGTTAATATCAAGTTCTTGTGCTGTGTCCTCTTGACAGAGCGTACCTCAACACATCATTGACACTCATGAACTCACAAGTATTTCATTGGATTACCGAAGAGAATGTCAGCATGATGATGTAGTGGATTCTCTAGCTACAGCAGAGTCAGATGGAGGGTTGAAACCGATCTCTGCAGTAAACGGAACCAATGGATCGCTTACTGAATCCCAAGATCATATGGATTCTTGCCAGTTTCTGCATCTATTGAGATTTTCAGGCAATGGAGCCGATATAAATCGGGGGCGTACAGAGTGGAGAAAGAAGCATCCGAGATAATTATAAGATTGTCTTAATTCAAGGAAGAACTATCATTACTACCTTCCCAATTCTCTCTTGTTCATTGAGAAATTTGTTCGTCTGTTTCACTCCTTGGTTCAATTCATCTTGTGTGTAAGAAAAATGAACCAAGAAATAGTGCTTGGCTGAATTATCAGCAAGCAACTGAGCAGGATGATCCAGTTATTTACAAAAGGAGCTTCAGCTAGACATAAATCCAATACATCTGTTGTTATTATTGATATTGCTATGGACATTTAGCTTGATCAATTACAATACTTGAATACTTGGTTCAAAGTAAATGTATGTATAAGGAAATCAGTGAATGAAATCATGTAATTTATAATCAACATTCAAACAGGAGCTCCCCATAGACATCAAGCCAAAACTAAAATCAAACAAAATTCTATCATTAATATTGCTATAGGCAAATGTTTATCAATTCATATAGTCAATACATGAATATTCTTCAAAGTAAATGTATGCTGTAATCTGACATGACCAATATGACAAGAATGTGTACAGATTTCAGCAGGCGGAGGCGCAGAGCAGGATCTTGCTCATCACAAAGGAAACGATTCCTATAAAGACTATGAAAACTGGTTAACAGAAACTCCAAAAATGGATGACTATGTCTATACCCCAATACATGTACAGTTTAACCTCCTAAATGCTACTATACACCAAATCGGTATTCTGCAATCGTTTACCAGTTGTCATCTACATCTTGAATCAATCCTCTCCCAAAGCAGCATTGATCCTTTATTGCACACAGTAACCTCTTCTGTTAGGAGTTTTCCTGCTAAAATCTTACAACTTTAGAGCACTCTAACCTTAGTCAATAATCATAGGAGTTTGGGCAAGAACATAGGAAGTAGGAGCAAAACAACAGTACCTCAGATCATAACCTGTTGAATGAAAGGTATATTCTTCTCAAATCCTTAATGCACTGCCTCTGTTTACATGTAGGACATTTTCTCTTCGCTTTCAGAGCAGTCCTGATGCAATCCTTACAGAAAACATGGCCACAACTGGTTTGCGTCTCTTCGACAACCGTATCCTGGCAAATAGCACAGATCACTATAGGGTATTTGGGAGGAGACTCTGAAGCTGCCTGTTTTTCTGCAGACAATTGCAGAAGATCAGCAAGATCACCATTTTTTCTCAGATCATGATAATGTCATTCAAATCAGTTGCATATTGTAGAGACACCCCAAAAATGAACCAAACCAACTCCTCAAGGAAACAGTATGGTAAAACAATCAACTTTTTGTTATTTGAATATTACTGAAAACTTTTACCTGAACTAGAAAGCCCTTCATCCTCCTGGGACATTGCAGGCACATTGAGATCAATATCCAACATTGGTTTTTTCCCCTTGTCAGGGATTCCAGTTGCAGGCAGATTCAGATCAATTTCCCGCCCAGAGCTCATCGTAGAGCTCAAGTCACAGCTTTTGAGTTACTAATGCAAGATAGTCAGCTGAACACAAGATTGGAAATCCAAGGAAACAAGAGATTATTACTGAGGTGATCTAGATTCGAGAAGAAAATAAATGCAGCAAAAGAATCAAGTATTTCTACACGAGAACTGTTCTTGAGTTAAATCTCTCTCGCTTTCTCAGCCATCGGAAACACAAATTCAAACTAAATGCCACGCTCAATTGATAAAGACGAGTTTGATGAGAATCAAAATTGAAGTTCGGAACTAGAAGAACTACGAAATCATGTGTTTCTACAATCTAAGGTCGAGCTCTGTCGACTTTCAGAGCCCTAGATAATGCATATAGCAGCACAAACAAGCCAAACCTAATTTCGGAATCCCAAACTCGAACAACAGCAAAATGCAGCTAATTGAAACCCTAAAGAACGGAAATCTTGAAGCAAAAGAACAAAGTAAAACCGATCACCATGAGAATCGATTGCGCCTCCGCAAATTCGCACAGAGCAGAGATCGAGGATAGAGAAGGGGATGAGAAGACGAAGAAAGTACCTCAAAAGGAGATTCTGTCGGATTTAAGCTCATTGTTTGCTCTGATTTGAGTGGAGGTGGTGATCGCGGGAAACAGAAATTTGATAATGACGGTTTCCGCTTTTGAGAGATTTTCTCTGTTTTATGCGCTTCCTAATCCTTCTTCAAACAGCACGATTCCCGCTTTAGCCACGTGGAGGCTGTTGTGAGAGGACACGTGTTCTTGATTCAAAAATATTTTTGCAGGACCTTTTCCGCCCGTTAAATACAGATAGATAATTGAAATTTGTGAGCATAAATATTCAAGTTCAGGTGAGGTTTAGTTTGTACTTGGAGTAGAGCATTGACAAATTAAACGACAATTACATTACAGTATGAGCTGGCAATCACTAGAGCACAACATACATACACTCGAAACTAATTATACTTGTTCTGGGTTGCTTTCAACTCTCAAGATCACCAAGTAATGATGTACAGCCCTTGTTTCCCTTGGTAGACATCATCCAAAGAGCCATTTATAGCAGCCACATTTCTGAAGAGCAAATTAAGAGTCATGATCATGGAATCCAAAATGAGAAATCAAATCAGGAACCCATATGTACTTGAGATCAGAAACGAGAAAAATCGACGTGCCTTGGATTTCTTGGTGAGGCGACGACGAGGGTCTAGATTGACGTCTACACGAGACTGAGCTCCAGCCTGGTCCCTTTGATTTTCCTTGAAGATATCAGTGAAGTTATCAGACTTGTCCCAAACACCAAACTCAGGCACAGGAGAGGTCACATGAAGGCTTGATTTCTTCTTGACACTCATCTTGTTAGGCCAATTGCCCTTATTATTGGCCTTTGTTGGAAGGCCTTCATCATCAACCTTTCTGGTTTCGCCGCCTTCCTGCTCTTGATCCTTGGGAGTTGGGGGTGACAGTAACACATCTCGGTTAAGGCTAAGGCCGTTTCGGGTTAGTATCGAGCCTTGGTGCTTGACCTCCCGTACTTTCGCAAACTGGACGGTGTAGCCATGACTGCCTCCGTCTTCCCAGGAACCATATTTTGGTATCTTAGGTTGCTGAATTAAACATGATATATATTATAAGTTATAACACATTAAGTAGGTGACTGCAATAATTTTTTAACTCACCACTGAATCTTTTCAATAAGGGTGCCAGAAAAATGAACAGGATTATCTACTGTAATACTAGTTTACAGACAACAAACTAGAACAAGTACTAGCAGTCCAAATGATATCAAAATAGGAGTACTTTGACTGACTTACAGCCATGCCAGCATCAGAAACCTTGCAATCATGCAGTTGAACTCTGATCGGCAGCAGACAGAGGACTCTACCAACACCAAATTACGAAAACTTGAAACCTACAGATAAACAATTTGACTAAAAATAAATTTAGGGAGGGTTGGGGCTAATCCCTTGAATCTGTCAAAGGTTGATCAATGGCGGTGGCGGTGACTTTGTGAGAAAGACAATAAGATGATATTATATAAATTTGACCTGACCAATCTCACCAAGCAACGTTTCCATTTCATTGACCATTTTCGTTTCCTTTGTATCAGAACTAACAATCTAATCACAACAAATCGAAATAAATTAACATATGTAAACTTTAAGGTATTAATATGTGGGCTCTGCAAGGTTTATATGATGTTCACTAAATCACAGCTTTTTGAGAGCCAAAGTTTTAGGTCAAAACAATATGATAATAAGATGTAACTAATACAGTCGGAGTTAGTCACTAGAAAATGCTCATTGAACAGAGATAGTACCAAATAGTATATGTTCATTAAGCATGCAAATAGTGGCTAGCAATCTTTGAAGGTTTCTATAACTGTTGTGTCATAGCCTTGAATGGTCCTTCACTAGATCATGATTTTGATTCACAGAGAATGGAGACAGTCGATTGCCATTAGCCAGCTGAGCCCCAAGCTCCTACGTACAGATAGTGATCTGCATCCAAGGCTGCGCTGCCGTGCAACCTGCAAGAGAAGGCCAGTTTGATTACATCTTAGCTCTAACTACAAGTTAGTTTAATATTGTTCTAACTACATGTTAGTTTAGCACTAATCACAGGCTATAAGCTTGATGTTAACATTCTACTATGTTGTTTTTGTGAGGATCTTGATAAAAACACCCATGTACATATATACTCTTCCCTGGATCACTCTTTGGCCTTGCTAGTTGGCCAGTTGCTACATTTAGCCACAAATAGGGTTGTTTGATGTCCAAAGGACCTATTGGAGTTGTAGACTCTTCTATAACATGTGTTTGATCGATCCCACTGGATTTAGATGGAACTATCTCACTATCTATGGAGTTGGGAGAAGTTATGCGTTCGTCGTATATGGCCCTGCATGATTTCAGTAAGTCATTAGCTTTTTATATGTGGTTGTGTTGCTTTTATTTGCTGTCATTTTGCGTTCTGCTCCCTGGAATGATACATGCAATCAAAATGTCTGTACATACCCAAGCCGTCAGTTTTATGCTCTACATTTTTTTTACCCTTCTATGTTTTGAATGGTAGTACTTGGTTTTAGCTATCAGGACTTTGCCGAGGCATTGAAGGAGTGACCCTTGGCCGACTTAGCAATGGCGCATTTTGAAGGAGTTGTTGGCCTCGGCATTCAGCAGACTGCTAGTGCAAACGTTTCACCTCTATCCGAACTGTTGTAACGAGAGATCAAACGAGAACAATAAAGCAAGAACGACACACAGATTTATGTGGTTCGGTAACGGTGTGTTACCTACGTCCACGGGCAGAGAAACCGTATATTATTATGGAAGACAGAATTCGGAATACAGAGGTCTAGGTATTTCGAGAGCTTATATAGTGACTCAAGAAACCCTAGGTACAATTATGGGCCGCAGGCCCAAAACAGATTGCGATAGGCCCACAAACAGAAAACATAGTGTACCGTGTGGCCCGGGGGCGACTCCGCCCCCCAGACCCCAGGCCAGGGGGCGCGTCGCCCCCCTGGACCCCCGACTCGCTGACCGGGAAGCGAGACCCCCGTGCTACCTGTCGCAGTGTGTGATTCAGATTCAAGGCATATTAACACGAACGAAATACCTGAGTGAGACCCAAAGTAGTAGTAAATAGGTATGATGA
Source organism: Polygonum aviculare (assembly GCA_934048045.1). Classification (NCBI taxonomy): domain Eukaryota; kingdom Viridiplantae; phylum Streptophyta; class Magnoliopsida; order Caryophyllales; family Polygonaceae; genus Polygonum; species Polygonum aviculare. The sequence goes on from OW204031.1 coordinate 20,307,259, forward strand.
TTGACGATCATGGCAAACAGGAGCATGACCCGAAGTCTCGGCCATGGGCACAGCATTGTCTGGGGGAAATGACCCGGAGCCCGAGAAAACCACGTTCGGCATCGAGGAAGGATAGTATTGGTTAGTGATATGGCAGTTTGACACTAATGTTAGTTTAGCACTGATTATTTAAGGTTCTCCTTTCCACATAGCTACAAACACTGGATATGACAGTTTGACACTAATATGTATGTCAAAAACTCACTACTGATCTTGGACTAATACTCCGTATATATATCACACCAGAGAATTGATAGAACCTCAAAGAGAATCTCTCTTGAAGCCAAAATACAGGACTGATTTTTATTTCAAATAACCGGATGGTTTCTGCATTACAGCTTTGAGTCTTATATAATAGACCCTAAAACAGAACTGGAAATAGCTAGATAATTATCCCTAACAATCAGGGATTTACTTCCTAAAGCACAAAATAGCAAATTATATAGTAGTAGGATATAAAGGGCTAATTTCTACTGATTGCTGAAATATAGGAATAATTGATGCTAATTGATTTATTTCTATGCTTTATTCTCTGCTGGGATTGTATCAATGCATCCCCTCTGAAAATTCGACTTGTCCCCAAGTCGAAAAAAGCTCTTATCCTGGATCTTCGCATGATGACTTAATGCCCTGCAGTTTACACTCTCGCCCATTAAGCCTGAAAATGAGGGACATGTCGTTCCAATTCGCCAAAACAATGTTCAAAGAGGCTAGCCACTTAATTCCCAAAACCACTTCTACTGCACCCAATGGGAATGGGTAAAAATCCTCAGTAATGATAAAGTCTGGCAACTGAAGAGATATGGTAGGACATAGCTGGCTGCAAGGGATCACTTCTCCATTCCCTATTGTCACTCCAAACGCAGGAACTTCTCGAGTTGGTAGATGCAACTCCTTCACTAATTGGTCTGAGATAAAGTTATGAGTTGAGCCGCTATCTATCAAGACCAACACCGACCTGTTTTTCACCTTGGCTGACAGCTTCATTGTGGTGGAAGTTTGACCAACAATCTGATGGAAAGATATTGCAGCTATAATTTCTTCTTTCTCTGCGTCTGTAGGTGGTGAAATCTCCTCTTCATCACCCAAAGGAGTCGTATCAAACTCACCCGTGTACTCCATGTTAGAGAAAGTGGTTTTACACCTATGTCCGGGTGAGAATCTGTCCCCACAACGGTAACAGAGACCTTTTTCACGCCTCTGTTGCTTCTCCATATCCCAGGGCTTGTGTGGTGCAGGATTAGTACTAGAGCTTTTATTATATTGGTGAGGTGAATGGGCGGACAAAAGGGAGTTTTTGTTTTCTGAGTTTACAAGGGGCTGATTTGAGGAGCTTTGAATCACTTTAGCTTCAAACTCTAAGGCGAGACTTACCGCTTTAAAAACAGATCTGGGCTTATGGATTCGGACCTTTGCTTTCAACTCGTCTTTAAGCCCGGAGAGAAAGACGCCTAACAAACAGTGCTCAGGTCAATCCTTAACTCTCGCAGCACGTCGGGCAAATTCTTGACGGTATTCTTGTACGGTACCCATCTGCTTGACTGCACATAAGAACTCATCTGGATTCTGGAATTCCGGGGGTCCGTAGTGCTCTTGAAATGCCTTTACAAGGTCCTCCCAAAACAAGATCTCACCCTCACCGGAAATCCATGCAAAGAGATCAAGTGCATCCCCATCAAGATGCATAGAGGCAATTTCAACCTTCATCTCGTCTGGGGTGTGGAAGTACCGGAAGTACTTTTCGGCCTTCAGGACCCATCCACGTGGATCACCACCGTCAAACTTTGGAAAGTCAATTTTAGCTTTAGGGCGGTGATGGTTGTAGTAACCTCGGTTGTTGGCGTCGTCGGTGTAGTAGTCATCCATATATCTTGGTCGCTGGCGGTCGAACGGTTGCCCTCTCTGCATTCGGGGTCTGCCCTGGAGAGTGTTTGCTGGGCTACCGTCGGCTGAACCTCTGGCGTTGTGCAGATCGTTGGCTGACAGTTGGGCCGACAGGGATTTGATGAGAGCAGCGAGGTCGTTCATCATTTCTGGTGTTGGGTTTTGACTAGTAGAGGGTAGAGGGTCATTGTTTTCTGTATCAGTGTTTTGGGAACTGATATTCGGGTGGTTGGGAGCGGAATTAGAGCGGGTATTCACCATCAGATCGATGGCTCTGATACCAAAATGATAGAACCTCAAGGAGAATCTCTCTTGAAGCCAAAATACAGGACTGATTTTTATTTCAAATAACTGGATGGTTTCTGCATTACAGCTCTGAGTCTTATATAATAGACCCTAAAACAGAATTGGAAATAGCTAGATAATTATCCCTAACAATCAGGGATTTACTTCCTAAAGCACAAAATAGCAAATTACTCGTATATAGTAGTAGGATATAAAGGGCTAATTTCTACTGATTGTTGTAGGAATAATTGATTTTAATTGATTTATTTCTATGCTTTATTCTCTGCTGGATTGTATCAAGAATCACCTCTATTTTCGTGCACATATGATAATTATTCATGTCAGCAACTCAGCCTTGAGATGGGCAGTGGATCCATGATCCATGTGCTCAACTGAGCAGACAAACTGTGCAATAAATCCATGTTTGCACTTTGCAGACTGGCCTTTAAAAAGGCAGATACAAGATTTGTGGGGTTTTGTACTTCGAAAGCGATTCTTCCATATATCATCGCACAGGCCATGCCCCCTTTTTAAAGTGGATCCATTATGTGTCCAAAACAATAAATCTAAAGCTAAAGGCGCACTGCTGTGGAACCTACTGATCAACTTATGTCTACTACTCCGGTACTATATTTCAACATTTCAAATACCGAGCTATCTTTTTGTAGCTTGTACTATCCTTTTCCTTTCCTCTTTATCTTCTACTTTTTCTTTCCTGATTGGATCTGGTCTTTGTCCTTGGACATAGTTTTTGGCGCAATTGCAATGCATAGATGTTCAAAACCAGTGATCAGCACTCTGGAAAAGATTGAATGGACATGTTTTCTAGTCCACCATCAATTTGCACCGAGTTTCTAATTGCAATGTTTCTAATTGACTGATAATATTCTAGATAGTATATAGTTACAACTCATGGGATGAAGATGAAGATGAAGATAAATGGCCGACTTGAAAACATACCTCAATGTCTCATCAGAGCCAAGAAGCCATCTCTTATGTGATCCATATCCTATGGGTTTGAGACTCAATTTCTCAAACAATCAACATTCCTTTCATCTTGATCAGATTCACTAAAATTACAACCACTTATACAGGGCAAATGTCCTAGAACCTCAGAAGATATCTAAAACCTCCAAGATGAAGCTATTACAAAGAGGACAATGGCCTCTCTGAACCCAGAGCTCCCTAGAGCACATCCTGCAGAACGTATGCCCACACGGTATGAATGCTGCGCCCTTATGCCTAACCATGCACACGCAACACGAAATCTCGGAAACACCAGCCACCCCTTTCTCATCTTCCTCATCCACATACCGTGGAGGTTCTTCAACGCCTTGCGCCTCATCATCATCATCAAAACTGTATGTAGGCCCTTGTATCCCAGAATGACGCTCCGACTCCTCCAACAAATCCATCAAAGACATTCTGATCGGTTCCTGCTCCCGAGCCGGCTCACCGCCATTAACCCCTCCAGAGCCCCCTTCCTCTGCCGTGGCCTCCAACTCCCTCGACATCCTACTCCTCTCCTCCCTCTCAGCTGCCAATGCATCAGACAATCTCACACTTCTCCTCCTCAGGCCATCTTCCTCAAAACCCTCAGCACCAGGCGAATCCGCCATCTGAAGCGAGTCCCGAACCGAACTCCGATTCGATACCTCCAACTGTGGCTGTGGAGCCGTGGCATCCGGCTGCAGATCCGAAGCGGTCGGCATCCAATCACTGTGGCTATTGAGGGAACATGTGGGGTTCGAACCGGTGTTGCGCCGCAGCTTCAGCCGGTCTTTGAGCGACCTCCAAGTCGTCCTGCTGCCTGTGAACTGGTGGTGTTGGTTCGGGTGGTTGGCCAGGGTTTCCTCGGCCCGGATGATGTCGAGAAGTGTCCGGACGACATTGCTGTTGGAAGGGGACTTGCTCTCGTTGTTGAGAACGGCAGCTAGGGTTACACGGGCTAGGCTGCGTGGAATTTGGGGGTTCTCGGCAATGTCACTTGCCAGGAAGGACTCACGGAGGGTTGAGTGCACAGAGGCTAGGGTTTCAGCTCGTCCCTCAACACTTGCCATCCAATCCTACTGAAGAGGACCTAACACAGCTGCTTGAGTTTCCTGGTAAACAAAGAGAGCTTGTTTCGTGAGTGAAAAATGGCAGATTGAGAAGTTTCAACAACATACTGTATTAGAAATTTAGAGAAGCATATTTGTCGGTACAAGACAGCAGAGGAAGAACAGAAACTTCGAAAATCAGTTTCTGTGTGGATTTCTTCCCCTCTCAACTCAATTTAATTTCTCTTTGTCAAATTCGAGACTTTCGAAGAAGAGTGTTTATCGATGGCGATGAAGATTTGGAATAAACTGCGTTAACAAGGAATTTGTCTGTGAATTTAAAAAAAGGACTTGTCATTTACTTGCAATAAGAGATCCTTCTGCACACGAATTCAATTTCGGTGAGAAACATTGGAACACGTTACATTGAATCCAAACGCCAAAAACTAAACGCCAGAAACTAAACGCCAGAAACATTTCGAGATCCGAGAAAGAAGGGAGAAAAATAGGCGTAACAAAACAAACAAGTCCAAAGAAACTTCTCGACACTTGCTGAATTTCCACTCTACTCAAACGGCAGATGGACAAAATTGTACACAAAGAAGGAGCGACAGAGAGAGAGAAAGGAGCATTGGATACCTTACTCCTCGTCAGTTGTGCAGACTGTGGGAACGAACCAGACGTTCAACCACCACGCCAACACCGCCACCGAACGATCCACTTAGTTAGACCAAACAACTCAGATCTGATCTCTTTTCTCGAACTTCAATTCCAATCAATCAATCGATCGACTGACCTCTAATGTCTAGACGAATTTGATAGGGAAAAGTGGAAAACCGAAAACGGAGATCACTAATGGTGTTCTCCAAAATTGTTGTCGATCAAATCCAAGCATAGCATATTACTAGCATATAGACCACAACAACCAAATCCTCCGTCTGTGTATCAGTGTTTTTGTTGTTGTAGTGGTTGAAACGAAATGATTGAGACCTTTTTGGAGGGGAGAGAAGTACTGATGAGATAAGGGATTAGAGATAGCGAGAGTCCAATGTCCAGAGTGTGAGACCACAAACAAATGGACATGGATGGATGGATACTGAGTCAAGAAAGGAGCTAAGTAGTCCCCTTTATTTGCGGGGATCTTGAGAGCGAGACGCACAGACGAATCCTCAAACCTCTCCTTTTTTTAGTTTTTTTTTTTATTGCTTGTTCAAAATAAACCTCGCACTATCAACCGCAGGTCCCACCCCTATTTATTTTCAAACCAAATCTTGCTTTATCTACGAGTTAACAAGAAAATTATATTGTGGGGCCACATGGCAGTCAGTTTGATTAGATTATGGCAAAACTCCATTAAACTTTCGCACCAAAACATGATACCAGCATCATTAACATTGCGTACACTATTTTTTTTTTTAATAAGTAAAGAAACTAGGCTAGACCATATAAATCAGAAAAGACACTATCCTAAAATATTCTTTCGTATTATTTAATCAATAGCTTATAATTACTGGTGTCTATAACAATTTTCTTCATATAATTTTACATTTTTTATCTTTTTATTATGGTAAATATATATTCTAAGTTTAGATAAATCTTTAGTATTCTAATTAATCATGTTTAAGTGTTGAAAAACATAAATCTTAATAAATAATGTATAAGTTTATAATGAAAGATTTATATACCTATAGAAAATAAATTAAAATACAATTTTATAGTACATATAATTGTAGGTGGGTAAATTTACCATCATAATTAAGGATAATATTTTCGCCTGCCAGGTAAGTATATCTAATAAATATCTTTATTAGCCTATTAAATCCTGGTAGTTATCCGGTAGTTGGAAGATTCTATCCTATTTAAGAAGATAGAATATTGATTGGGCTCCAAGGAACTAACCCTAGCCATCTCTCTCCACTATAAATACATGGCTTGGCTATGTAGAAAGGGGATATACAAAAACTACCCTAGAGGGGCTGATCATCGCTTGTGATCGCCCTACCCTGCGCCTCTCTCTACTGTTACCCTCGCGAATACTCTACTGACTTAGGCATCGGAGGTGGATTATGGGGTCCCCGCCCCCTTTGTCCATTGTTTTGCAGGTCTAGGTCATTGAAGGAGGCTTGGAGAAGAAGGTCATTGAAGAAGGAATTGAGACTTGTACACCGACATATTTCGTGTACTAACAATAATAGTAAATAAAGGTACAGAATAAAACTATTGAGCCTACCGGATTAGAATAGAATTTATAAGTTACGTGTTTAACCCTGCAAAAAAACTTTAATTATTGAAATAATAAAACAATAGGGAAACCAAATTAGAAGTAGTAATATGCAAAGAGGTCGGGTTAACTACAAAAATAACTAAGGAAATTCTTATATGGATTTGAATCAAATGATAACACCTTTTATCTTATAAATGGTAAACGGTGAAAAACAAAAATATATTATATATATAAACATAAAACAAAAATATGTGAATATCATAAGGATATTCGTGGTTTTATGTTATCATATCTTATTATGCTATCATGTATTCCCTCCGTCCCGGAAAGTTTGGCCAAAAGCACAATTGCACGCGGATTAATGAAAAATGTTAAAGTTGATGAAAATGGTATAAAAAGGGGTAATTTATAAGATTAGTTAGGGATGATTTTGTAATTTTATAGGAAAAAGTGATAAAGTTGAGAGAAAAGTTGAATAATGGGGGTAATATATGAGATGGTATGAGGGTAAGATTGTAAAAGCATAGTGATATAAATGGAAATAAAGTAGAGATGGACAAACTTTCAGGGACGCCCAGAAAGGAAAGGCGGACAAACTTTCAGGGACGGAGGGAGTACAATAATTTTGTTCCTAACTAAGAATGTTTTGGAATTGTGTTATTACGTGCATTAATCTGACGGATTTGAATCAAATGAAAATACCTCTTAATGTTCACATATTTGTTTTTGTTGTTCACGTATTTACTCTTATTGTTCATGTTTATAGTTTACACGATAAAAAATATTTTCATTGCAATCAACCTCTTTCTATATTAGGATTTTTTATCATCTCCCCCCAAAATTGCTTCAAGAAACTTTTATCTTTCCTAAAAATATAATGATGGAAATTATATCAATGTGTACGTGATATCAAAAAAATTTAGGTGCGAAGAATGCAATAGTGATCTTTAACTAAGAAAAGAAAGACTAATTAACATATTAAATTAAGAGATAACGATTTTGACTATTTGAAAGACGAGCAGCCGAGTAGGAACGGCGGTAGGGAGCCGAGCTCGTAGATCCGGTGCCGCTTCTGGATCTCCATCCACATCTCAAGCTTTGCCGCCACCGCCAGATCCGATGCCGCTTCTGGATCTCCATCCACATCTCGAGCTTCGCCGCCACCGCTAGATCCGGTGCCGCTTCTAGATCTCCATCCGCCTCACCGCCACCACTTCTTGATCTCCATCCGCTTCTGGATCCAGTGTTGAAGTAACACGGCGTCCTCCTCCTCCTAGATCCAGATCTGGATCCTCCGGAAGATGGGTCCGAGGACGTTGGTGTGGCAGTACTCGGGGGCGCCGAGGACGTGATTGCGGAGGGGGATGGACTAGAGGTGGGAGACGTCATCGACGAAAAGAGATTGAAAATTGGGAAGAAAAATCATAAAGAAAATCTTAAAAAAGGAGAAAAAAAGAAGAAAAAGATAAATATATACTCTCACGCGTTTGAAAGGGGGGTGTATCTCACATCCTTGCCACATTAGCCCGTAAGTGCTTGATAGAACAAATTGGGTTAAGTTTAGGGGTTTAATTGAACAATTTTAAGTAGGGGGCTGATGGGAATAAACGTTCAAGTACATGGGTCTGGAGATGTATTCTGCCCAAGGTTAGATGCAAATTTAAGTAACGATAGGTTGAGTGATGACAAATTTTGACGACAATTAAGTCATGACAAGTTGTAAGATGAATGATGACAAGATTATCGATAATTTGAACGATGAACAAGATGAGTGATGATAAGATTTGACGATAAATTGAGTGATGACAAGTTGAGTGATGACAACTTCAGTGATGACAAGATGGACGGTGGCCGGTCAACACCGCTCAACGATCAGTTAACGTTGGTCGATGGTGGGTCAACTCCGGTCAACGATGGTTGGTGGTAGGGAATGATGACGTCATCATGTGTCATTGACGACGTTGTCATGTAAATTTAAAAAAAAAAGGCCAAGACTAGTTTGTTAATTTTTTTACTTGTAGATTAACTAGTTTAATAACTCCCCCATTAGTCTATTAACCCAATTCCTCTTTATCTAATTGAAAAAAATATATATTTACCTATTTAGTAGGAATATTTTTAAAATATGGAAATATATACATATATATATATATATATGTATATATATGACATGAATAAATAGATATGATGTAACTTGATAAAAAAAATTAAATAATATGTAAAGTTGATCAACAATAGTCCGACATGTGTCAAAATCCTACGTTTTTTTTAATAAGGAAAGGAGTTAGGATCGCCACAAGTACTATTTGGGCTCGCCTAGAGCATCCGCAAGTAGCCAGTTCTAAAAAAAATAGGGCAAACCGCCGCCCTGGAGTCTCGAACCCGAGACCTCATGGTAGTACCATGAGTGCTCAACCAGTGAGCTAATGCGACAAGCGTGTCAAAATCCTACGTGATACAAGATGAACTATTTGATTGTTTTGATGCAAAATTGACTCCTTTAGAAATAAAACAATTACATTGATGCAATACAATTAATTATGATGTACAACCTTATATTAATGTAAACAATTTGGATGCACGTTCTGTTATTTTTTATGCATAAATAATTGGTTTAAGAACACACAATCTCTCTTGATGAGCAACATCATAGTTTTGATAATATCCTGCATCCATATTTTTTGAAAAATATATGATTAATTCGCTAAAATTTTATCCGTACCATTTTCCTCCTTTTTAAGTTAAACGACCTGCATTCTTGATTTATTTGCATCCAATGACCCTTATTAGACTTGTCGATCGGGTCGGGTCGGGCAGGTTCGAGTCGGGTCGAGTTGTTCCGGGTTCGGGTTGAGTTCGGGTTCGGGTCAATCGGGTTACGGGTCAAACCGGGTCGGATCGTTTTGCGTCAGGCCGGATCGGCCCAACGGGTCAAGAGTATCAATTTTTTTACCAAAATTTAAATAAATATATTATTTTTGAAATATTTTAATAATAAAATATAACATAATTTTCCAAAACAATTTTAATATATTGTAATATAATTTAAATTATAAAAAATCAAGTCCGACCCAATGGGTTCGGGTTTAATTTTTTACCCAACGGGTTCGGGTTGTAATCGGGTCGGGTTAAAACTGGGTCACGGGTCTAAAATTTCGGATTGAAACCCAAAATTTTCGGGTTAGGTCGGGTCGGGATTGCAGGTCGGGTCAGCTTTTGACAGGTTTAACCCTTATACATTCTCATTTCTCACGTAAGAGTCCATTTTCAACACATTCTAACCCGAGTAATAATCACATCAAGCCATCTAACACATATAATCCAAATTTATTAGGTTTCAATAAAACGACTAATGAAATAACCACTAAACCATTATTCACTAACTATACTTATGTATACGTACTCCTTTTAGTGTAAAACTATAGTTATATATAATTATATACTCTTTTTAGTTAGCTCATCCGATCTTAAAGTTAAGGGTAAGATTGAGAGCTTAAAACCCTAATACGTACCAAGATGAGTGGAATTCGCTCATGTCTCTTTCACTTGCTTTCACTATTGTAGATTCAAAATAAGTGAGATTGAGATATTAGATCGAGTAGATTGTGAAAAGATTAAGCATAATCCAACATGATGATCATCCTGCAAGATGGACAGAATCAGGCCCGTCTCTAAGATTTTGGAGACCTTGCTCTATTTCTTTGGAGGTCATTGTATTGTGACAAAAATGAGGTTTTTTTGCACATGTTATAAAAATTTTAAGGACCATAATCTATTATGATTCTCTAATTTATAGTATAAATAAAAAAATTAAACCCTAATATTTTGTGGGGGTCCTGTGTTACAGGGCTTCTTGTGCACCCTCATCTATGGCCTTGGACCGAACCAGGCCCGTCTCAAAGATTTTAGGGGTCTTGCTCTATTTTTTGGGAGATCATTGTATTGTGAAAAAATTAGGTTTTGTTGCACATGTTATAAAAATTTTAAGGACCTTAATTTATTATGATTCTCTAATATTTATAGTTAAATAAAAAATTAAACCCTTACATTTTTTGAGGGACTTATGTCATAAGGCTTTTTGCACATCCTCGTCTAAAGCCCTTGGCCCTGGACTGAACTACCGGAGGCTTTTGTGAGAGAAAAGTAAATCTATTTGCCCATGGTGCCATCAAAAATAAACTTGTTATATTTTTCCCTGTATTCCATGCACCGTACCATTTTAATCCTCACTGTTCACTCCTTGGATCATAGGGCCCTGATTTGATTGCATTCTACCATATACTTCCTCCGTCTCCGAAAGTTTGTCTATAAAGCATATTTGCACGCGAATATATGAAAAATGGAAAAGTTTGATAAGTGATGGGAAAAAGGTGTTAAAGTTGATGAAAATGGTATAAAAAGGAGTAATTTATAAGATTGGTTGGGATAATTTTGTAATTTTATAGGAGAAAGTGATAAAGTTGAGTGGAAAGTTGGATAATGGAGGTAATATATGAGATTGTATGAGGGTCAAATTGTAAAAGCATAGTGATATAAATGGAAATAACATAGAAATGGACAAACTTTATGGGACGCCCGAAAGGAAAGGCGGACAAACTTTCAGGGATGGAGGGAGTATGAATATTACGTGTTCGAAGTCAGACCATGGCACTTATACTCTTCAAATATTTTATTTTTTTAATTAATAAAAAAATATAATGATAATGTTAAATGATATTTTAAATATTTTTCGTTAAAGTAATTTAACTGACAAAATAATCCTTTGATATATGAACTGTATCAAGATCTGACTCCCCAAAAATTCGTTAATCCCAAAATATGACTTAATTGAAATTAGGCTTAAACCAAAATCTAGTTGGATGGAAAATGGAAATCCAAACAACCAAACTATAATCGACTTGAAAATACAATTTAAAACTGTTAATCGTACATCGGACTCCAAATGGTCCAACCTGATTTGACTTTGTCAAAATCTATTTTGAACACGTTCGGAAATACCCGAATCAAAACAACCCGATCCGAACCCAACCCAACCCATCGGTTTGACACCCCTGGTTGTGCTAAATCAATTAGCTTGCAACCAAAGCCTTGAGGTTTCGGACCAACTCAAGCACATACTTGGCTTCAAACTCCTTGGTCATGAGCAGCTCCTTCCACTTGGCAAGATTGGCAAGTATAGACTTTCCAGGCTCACTATGAGCCTCGTGAGTAACTGTGTTGACAGCATCCAAAATATCCAGTTTACCAAAATAGCCATCATCGTCCCTCCTATTTACCTCCACCCCAACCCTCATAGCCTGGCTGAACAGTTGGGAGTTCAAGAACTGGTCCCCCTTGAAAGGCAGCAAGACCAGCTGGCAGCCGCTCACAATTGCCTCCATGACCGACCCGAACCCGGCATGGGTGATGTAGCACCCCACACTCTCATGGGCCATGATCCTCTGCTGCGGCACCCACCCGATGTGGATGGTCCCTCTATTCTTCACCCTCTCCAAGAACCCGTCGGGGAGGGCACGGTTCAGCTTCTCTTGGTCGAACCCGTTGGAGCTGAGCACCATGAGGAAGGGAAGCCCAGTGAGCTCGAGCCCAAGAGCCAACTCCTGTACCTGTTCATCATTGAGGAAGGTTTCGCTCCCGAAGGAGCACAAGACGACTGATTTTGGTGGAAACTTGGCTAGCCAAGGGCCCCACTTATCGTCGTCATGCTCCTCAGTTGATGCCATGTTTTCCGGGAGGGGGATACCTGCACGCATGAATCCATCCATTAGTTTATAAAAAGGGATACCTGCAGTCAGCGCATCAGCTCATTAGTTGAGTACTCATGTGTTTACCATGAGGTATCGGGTTCGAGACTATAGGACGGCGGTTTGCCTCTTCTCTTTAGAGCCGGTCGAAGTAGTACTTGCGACGACCCTTATCTCTTACTTTATCAAAAAGCAAATTAATATATGATACTTACCGGCCATGAGAATAGATTTCCCGACAACCTTCTGGAAGAATTCCCAATACGGGCCTTCCATCTCGTGACATGACTTGTAGGCGATGGCGTCGCATCTTTGCATGCCGGCGTAGGCCCGCTGGAGAGGGGATGGCCCGCCGTGGAAGCGAGTGTAGGCATAGAGCATGTCCTTGGCCTGAAACGTCTTGAGGGCGATTTGAGCGTTTGGGAACCCTTTTGGAGGGCTCATGAGGTCCTCCAAGGAAGGAGGGTCGTTTGATAAAACCCTAGAAGGCATTCCCATGACGTAGGAGTTGGCGATGACGGAGAAGACTGAGAACATAACGGTCTTGATCCCGAGCTCCGACGCAATGGCTGGGAGCCAGCTCTGGGCGAAGTCAAAGAAGACAGCGTCAGGGTTGAGTTGGCGGAGAAGGGATCGGATCTGCGGCTGCATTTTGTCGAGGGCGACTTTGAGGAGCTCGGCCATGGCCGGGGGGATGTCCGAGGTGCTTTCGAAGCCCGGCGAGAGGCCGTCCACGTGGGGGAACTCCAACGGGATGATAGAGATGGCCGGAGACGACGAGAGGGAGGACCGGATACGCGGGATGTTGCCCGGGGCCGACAAGAAGGAAATGCGCACGCCATGGGAGGCCAGCTTGTTGGAGATGTGGATGAAAGGGTTTATGTGGCCAAAGGCAAAGTAGGGGAACACAACAACGTGGATGCACTCTCCTTCCATTGTTAATATTGTGTGAATCAGTGAATGTGTGTGTGTTTCAACTACGTACACTAACGCGCATTTATAGGCTTAAAACATACGCGGCCCCCTAAACGTGCACGCATTGGTCATTTTAGCACCTCAATTCATCGGGTATTCACTTTGACACTTGAACTCAACGTTTTGTGACCGATCAGACACTTGAACGCTGACATGGCAAAAAAAACTGCCACATCACATGCCATGTCATTATTTAAATAATTAAAAAATCAATAAACCCTTAATTAAAAGAAAACAAAAAAACCACACCTTTCCTTTGGTTTATCTGCGGCCCCACCTCTCTTTCTTTCAATTGAACTCTCGTGGACCCCACCCATCCATCTTCAACCTCTCGCCTGCTTCCTGCTCAACCCAAAGTCCAGATCTGGGATTTGAATCCCCTAGCCGGTGGTGCCCGACAGCTTCCAATCCTCCGCGCCCTCACTCTCTCCCTTCCGCCTGCCCGACCCTATTTCCCCAGCCCAGAACCCGAGTTCCCCTCGCTCCTTCGCCGGCTCTGCCCATCGTAGGCCCGCTGACCCAAACCCGAGGAGGTCCCCTGGACCCCGACGCTTCCTCGCCTGGCTACCGACCCGGCCTACACTCTCACCCTCCCGACAACGATAGAAAAAGGGGGACCGAGAACCCGAACTCACCAAGGCCAGAGAAAGAACGGCGGCTCTTGACAGCTCCGACGACGACGACAACCGAGCAGATCTGGAGGAAGGCAGATCGAGAAGAGTTCGGATAGGTTGCCGGGACGAAATTGAAACGAAGAAGATAAGGGAGAAGGTTTTACCGACGAGCCACGAGAAGTGACGGCGCTTGGCGTCAGCGAACGCCAACGAATTGAATCGGGTGGTCGGCTGGAGGAGAAAGCGACGAAATCAGGACTGCAACTCGGCGGCCTGGTTGCTCTTGGAGGCTGGCCGGAAATCATGGTACCCCCAAATCCACAGAGGGGATGGACGATGGGATGGATCATGGAGCGGAAGGGTTTTTTCTGTGTTTTCTTTTTCTTTTTTCTTTTAATTAGGGATTTATTGATTTTTATTTGTTTAAATAATGATGTGGCATCTCACGTGGCTCTTGTGACAATTTTTTTTAGCCATGTCAGCGTCCAAGTGTTTGATCGGTCACAAAACGTTGAGTTCAAGTGTCAAAGTGAATACCCGATAAATTGAGGTGCTAAAATGACCAATGTGTGCAAGTTTAGGGGACCGCGTATGTTTTAGGCCCGCATTTATATGGTCATCCATCCATATGAAAATTGAACTTGTTCAAATTCAGCATGGGAGAAACGTTTGAGCATAGTAACATGTGAAAATGAGGAGATAGATAGATTGTGAAAGTTCAAATTCAGCTCACCGGGATTTCGACTTTCGTTTGAATTCAAGGGAAAGTTCAAATGCCTGCCCGCAATCATCAACTTCCTTTTCAAAATAATGAAACTCGAGAGGCATCCGACGACGATGGTCGACATCAATGGAGGCGCGTGGTCGGGGGAAGTTGGTTGTGCAGACGACTTTGGTGTATTCTAAACGGCTAAGAAATGAATTTAAATACCTATACTCAAATCGAATTCAAATAAATTTATAAATGAAAATTGAACTTGTTCTCCCCTTGGAAATGGGCCCTCAAGTTATTCAAAATTCTTTTAAAATAATTACAAAATTGTGTAAGGAATTTCAATTCGATAACAATCATTTTTTTATTCTAAGGAGCAAAAAAAGGGAAAGTGTCGGTGTTATTAGCGGAAACAATGGCACTATGGGATGGTGTAAGGAAGGCCAAACAATTGGGCATTAGAAAACTTGAGGTTGAGGGAGACAACATGACAGTTATCAAAGCTATAATAGGACAGAATCGCTGCCCATGGGAAATTGAAAGAATTATTACAGACATCCTCGTTTCCTTCAGGGGTTTCGAGTCAGTCCGCATATTTCATGGGAGTAGGCACTGTAATTCTGTGGCCGATAAAATTGCTTTCTTGGGCCACAGTCTCCCATGGGAAACTATCTGGAACCATCACGAGCTTCTTGCTCTCATCCGAAAGGATGCCCTAGGAATCCCGCCCTAGCTGAGGCGAGATCCTAATCTTCACCGATTCAAAAAAAAAAAAAAAAAAAAAAAAAAATAATACGGAGTAATATATATTAATTTCAACCAAAAAAAATATATATATTAATATTGTTATGACCGGCTCATTTATGTACCTGGCTATAGGATAGCTACCTAATTCTTTCTGGGAACCGAGCTAGCTAATTCTTCTTTTGGAAATTGATCGGTGGAAATCATTGATCGGAAAGTTGGTTGGGCATGCACCAGTACGTATTTACAAGAATATGTATTCAAGAGAACATGAATTATACCCCGCATAAACAAAATTTATGTTATAATGTATATAAACTGTATTGATCTATAACTCTACTATATTTAGATTAATTATAATTTTAGAAAATTTATTAAAATATTTATTTATTTCAAAAAATATTATGATTGATGGAAGTCTATATTTCTGAAAGATTTATGCAAAATGAAGTCATAATTAACTTAATTTTTTATTTCTATCATCGTATAAAAATCAAATTAATTATAAAAAATAAGATGATAGTATTTTATCACATATGACTTTTTTAATAATCAAATATATTTTGAAATAAGATGATAGTATTTTATCTGTGATTTTTATTTAAGTCATATTATATAAAAGTTGACTTTAACTTTATTTTTGACATCAAACCACGATTTTGGATCAACAAAATATTATAACGATTTGGGATAAAAAAATATCAATATCTAATTCTAAATAATATTATTATGCATTAGTATATCAATTGAATAATACATCAAAAAAAATGTTATCAATCGTGTCTCGTACATGGTACGGGCAATAATCTAGTTAATAAGAATAAAAAAGACTTTAAAAATTATTTTATTAATTTAATCTTTTAACATGATGTGGGACCAGTAATAACGTGAAGGCTCGAAAGGTTTCGACTTTAATATATAGTATAGATGTGCAGAAATCTATAGATTATAGATTGGCTTAGTTACGTTAGTGTAGATGAACAAACCATGTTATTATTGCTGGGACTTAGTAGTATGCTAGAGGTTAATATAAAATTTACAAGTGGGCCTCTTGCATAGTTCAATTGGGCCAACAACTCATAAGATATCCGAGAGAGTTTAATTAAGGATAATTCTAGAATATTTTAGAAAATAGGGTTAGTGGTACAAATCTAGAAAAGTTTAGGGAAGTTTATGTAAATATCTCGGCTCCTTACAGTAAGTGAAAGTGAGGCTTAATTAGCCGATATTAGCTTGCCTATAAATAGGTAGTTGTAGTCTTTATCTAAAGCATTAGTCTTTATCGAGAAATTGTGTTGGGTCGGCTCGATCGAGTGTCAGTGTGGGTAGTGTTACACGTATAAGTTAGAGTGTGTAGGTATCTCATAATTCAAGAGTGTCGAGTCACCCGTATAAATTAGCCTTGTACATTGCCACATATAATACGAAGTCACTCTGTAATATTATGCCTTTGTGTCAGCTAGATTTCGGTGGATGTACAAGTGTCCTAAGAAGGTCGATTTCCAACCGTATAGAACTTTAGTGTACAATTATTCTAGCGAACCTAAAATTAGATATTTTTTTTCACAAAACAATGTTTTTTCTTTTTTGAAAAATGAGCTATTAGCTTACAAGACCAACACTAAGCTACTTGAATATTATAAGGTCAACCAAAATCATCCCTACGAATGATCTTGAAAAAATCAAATAATAAAGGTTGTTGACTCAACAACGCTCTAAGCTGAATTAAAGATAAAGAACTACAGTCATAATTATGATGAATAGATGCAATCTATGTATACATATAAGCAATAAGGATTGGAGCCACCACGTTGCGCCACCTCAAATTTTTTCACATGTCGCTCCGAGGATGTGCCACATAGGATTTTGCCACGTGGCAACCTATCGTTGCACCATGTCACAATTTTTTATTTTTGAAATTATTTTGTATTAGTCCACCTCATATTCATTATTTATGTCATATATAACAATTTTTCACATAGCTAGGCTTTTTGTGAACACACCATATCTCAAAATAAAATTTTCTTTAATCATAAATAGACATAATTAAACTTTCTTTGAGTAAATCTATTTATTTTGAGTATTCATATCTCACATAATCATAATTAAGTATTTCTTGCAATAAAAAATAGTTTTATCGCGTAGAAGATTGATGTTTTCATACTTGGTAGGAGATTGATGTTTCCATACCTATTATTAAGCTCAATATACCGTCCAACCAAAGATCACCAATATTGTAATGATTGAAAAAAATAAATAACATATTTTAGTATTTGAAAAAATCAATATCATAACTCATCACCCCTTACAATATTATACATATATATATATATATATGTATGTATGAAATTACTTAAATAACACAAAGTCATAATACTATTAAAAAACTTATGTATATACCACTTCTTAAAATTTTAGACTTTTAGTGATGTATGTAGTGACAAATTAAAAAAAATCGATGTATTCTTTGCATTTTTTATTTTGACTATTTTAAGAACCGTGAATTGTACAGATTTGATTATATTTACTTAGGATATTTTTAAATAATTGACTACTTCTCTTTTATGATTTACTATCCAAATCAAATATTTTTATAAAAAGTCCTTTAATTCGTCTATAGTTTTAGTTTATTGTATTAAATAATTATTAAAGTGGGTGAAAAGTGGATCTATATATTTAAAATTGTTAATTTGTTAATATGTGTCTATGAGGATACCTTATTCAAACTCAATACTTTTATATAAAAAACTTACTAAATAATATTTTTTCAATTTATTATCATAATTTCAATATTAAATAAAAAAATTGATTATCACAAATTATATATATATATATATATATTAGAGAAAAAAACTTAAATAAACTTTTTATACAAATCCCTTGCAAGACACGGGGATTAAACTAGTAACTAGCCTAAGACGGAAAGATTGGCATGTCTTCTAGCAAGAAAATCCGCAGAAGAATTGCATTTCTTGAAACAATAAAAAAAACATCACATGAGGAATATGAGAAATAAATCATCTACATCTTTAATAATTGTTTGAATTTCTCAAGACACTTTTCAAAGACGCTTTAAAGAATTTATAAGAATTAAATGATCACCTTCAATTATAAGTTTATCTATACTTATTATTGACGCAATATCTTTAACGAATTTTCAAAAGAGACACATTTTCAACTTTTAGAAAGTAGATTGTAAGCGGACTCTATCACATTGTTGGACGAACTAATTGCATATTGAAGCCAAACAAACAGTGGTAGCTGGATAGGGTTAGATAATTTACTTCAATAGGTTAATAAAGTGGTTGATCGTTGCAATAAAAAGCACCCAATCCTAGTTGATTAAAATTGCCTTTTATTATTTTATTTTTGATTTTATTTAAGTAATTTTATAACATATAATTTTCAACTTGTTCTTAACATCAAATCATGATCTTGTTTAAAAAATTGTGGAAGTAGGAATGTGCTTCCACATTGGAAATCAAATGTGAAACCACCCACCGTATAAGTACATGGGTTACTCTCCCTAATGTCAATTGGTTTTAGGGTGCAACCTCATGAGCTTATGTGTTGGGCCTACCTCACATATGCGCATGAACCGACGTGTGAACCCCCACGTCATATATGGCCCACCGAGATTTAACATGGTATCAGAGTCAGGTTCGGTCTGGGTCCGACTATCATTGGAAAACAAATGTGAAATCATCCATCATATAAGTACATGGGCTACTCCCCCTATTGCCAATTGGTTTTATGGTGGAACTTCATGTGCTTATGTGTTGTGCCTATCGCGTATAGGCGCACGAACCGACGTGTGAACCCCCACGTCATATATGACCCACCGAGATTTAACAAAAATATTATCACGATATCAGATATAAAAAAAAGTCATCACTATCTAAATACTAATAACATTATTATATATTGTTTTATCCATTAGATACGTCAAAAAAAATATTACCGATTGTATCAAATAAAGGGTACGGTTGGGGCTAAAATACAAGTTGTTACACCTAAAACTATAGTATAATAACGTCGGTGAAATAACACCTTGGGTATATGATACACTTATTTTATTCATATTTTTAGTATTGGGATACCCAACAAAAGCCATAAATACTACTGTAAATCATTCAAGCAATTTAAAATGCCTTTTTTTTTTGACATACCAATTGAAAAATGTGACTCAAATGCTCAAAACTTAAGTCTCGTGTAATCTTAATTCAAAATTCTCCAATACATGGTTAAGAAAATTTGCACACAAAGACTAAATTCCTGTACACCAAGGCTGAAAACCTTTAATTGCGCCATATTTTTGTCAAAAAAAAATTCAGTCATGGCGTTTTTTTTCCTTCAACATTATCAAGTTAAATGAAAAATATGATATAGACCATTGAGTTTTCAAGATCGGGCGGAAATGCCTTGTTCGGGCTCTATTCATGCCCAAAAATAACTATGATTTGTTCTGCTCACAAAGTAAAATGAGGCGAAAGAACTTTAGTTGTTGCCTTGTTGGTAATATGTATATTCAATATTGGATGGGAACTGGGAAGAATATTGATTGCAGCTGTGTAATACCACTTGACATTGAGGTGGATTAATGTATGTTGGGATGCACGCCAGAGATTATAACACTTGTGCAATTTTTTTATGATGATAAGTACAAATTGCTGCAAGCTGTAACAACTACACAAATGGGTTCTATGGTGTAGTGGTTAGCACTCTGGACTTTGAATCCAGCGACCTGGGTTCGACTCCCGGTAGGACCTTTTTTTTTTTTTTTCTTTTCTTTTTTATAGTCTAAATATAGAATAAAAATTGCTACATTCATATTCTGGGCTCATTCAACGCACAAGGTCATAAAAACAACGAAACGATGGTCGAAAATGGAACCACTTTAGTGATGATTAATGAATATTGGCTAATGACATGCATTTTTCACTTCTAAACCCAATTCCACACCTTACACATTATCATGAACATGCCTGTAAACTTAAAAAACAGAGCAGCTTCCACCAAATGAAGCCTTGGCCTGGCCTGGCTTCTAACCGAGCAAATCATAGGACACCTGCGGCTTCTTGCAGTCGGAAATACACAGGGCCTGATCGACACGGTTGCACCAAAATGCCCAATTTAGATACATTGTAGATGCATAATACACGCTGGATGAGGATAATATGTATATGAATGGATCCGATGAGCTCACCTGCATAGCGAAAGCGGCTTGCAATAGCGTGGCTTCAGACCACGGCTTCCCTATAAGCTGAAGGCCGATAGGCAGACCGTCTCTGTCATAGCCAACCTGAATCATGTGACACCAAGCAATGCAAACACCAAGTTCAATCAATTTGCACATATGAATGGATTCCAATTAAGCTCTCAATTCATCTGTTGATGTACTTAGTGAATCTTACAGGGACCGACACGGCAGGCAGGCCAAGGAAGTTCCCTGCAATGATGTATCTCACTAGTGCAGCTGATAGTTACAACGTACAATAGGCGTTAGCAAGTGCTAGAAAAGACACCGAGCTAGGATTATAAACCTATAACTTTAGTTGTTAGCTACCTCCATTGATGTAGTCAAGCTCACCAACCGCAACAGCATCATCCTTGAGTTCGTATGCCGTTACCCTGATCAAGCAAGTGCGCATTAATGGCAATTAATCAGCATACATATATGATACTATGAAGAACAATTACCCACCCGGTGGTTGGTGTGACAATGAAGTCTGCCTTGGAGAAAATCCTTTTGTGGAGTAGCATCTGTCTACTCCTGCAACCAAACGGAGGTAACTCTATACGTACAACGTAACACTATATGATTATTTAGTGTATTAGTTAAGTACCTGACTTTCTGGGCTTTGATGTAGTCCTTGCTGTGGAAGGATCCATATATAGAAAGTGCAATTTGAGTATCGCCCCCTAGCTGACTCATGTTACTGCACAACAGTGATCGATCCGTCGAGCGCTTATATAAGGCGTCATAAGGCATGTTATGACTTGATAGGAAAAAAACATACCGCTTGTCCATAAGATTATCCAGAAAGGTGGTACATTCAGACCCAATTGTCACATAATGTGCCAGCCGCATTGTCTCTATGTCCGGTATTGTCATCTCTACCGTCTTCAGCGAAACCGAAATACATACATCAATTAGCTGACCATTGATGAATTAAGTACATAGATTTTGATTTAATTACCTGCCACCCATAATGCTGTTCAAGTTTATTCAATGCATCAGAACAACACAGCTTGATGTCATGGCTGCAGTCGTTGAACCACTGATTGAGTATGCAAGCCAAATCAATGAGTCAGTAAGCTGATCAATTAGTTTAGTTAATGGCATTCCAATACAATCATTGGCAGTAACTCATGAAAAATGGCTGAGAACCCAGTTACAGACCTGACTATACTTGCACAGTTTGATCTTGTTATTGAGTGCTGTTGTGTTCAGAAGTGGTAGGTTCAGAGAACGCTGAACAGCCAACATACATAACTACATCACTTAACTAATTGTACAGCATAGTTAGAAGGTAGAAAGAGAGACAGAGAAGCTTTGAGTGTTACGTGTATATCATTGAAGTGGGCGAGCGGATCTTTGCCGCTTATGGCTGCATAGCTGGAAAAGAAAGCAACAACTAAAACAACACACAGAAACATACATGGATCCAATAGCAATGGCTAATATGAAAGAGCTAGCTAAGAGAATACTAACACTATGAGTGTGTCCTCAACTGTGGCAGCTAAAATTCCAACAGATCCAACCGTCCAATTCAGAGGAACAATTCTGGTACAGGTAAGAAATCCATTTTTGACACATTCATATTGAGTTGAGCAAGAGTCTGATTCTTAAGAGATGTATGAAAAGGTTGCTTAACATATACATTACCCAGAATGGGACACGCGACCAAACGTTGGCTTGAAACCGACAACACCACAAAGAGCTGCAGGCATACGCACAGATCCTAGAGCCAGCAAAATCACATTTACAGTCTATATGTAAACGTACTCAATTTCTTAAAAACTAAAAACAACTTACCACCACCATCAACACCAAGGGCTACAGGACACAACCCAGCACTCACTAAGGCAGCGGATCCGCTAGACGAGCCCCCTGAGATTCTACTCGTATTATATGGATTTCTAGTGGCCCTGTTTGTTTGATTCATCGTCAAGAAATTGGTTTTACCGATCATACATTCATAGTGATCGAGGAGGACCGGTGTTTGATTGATTTGTACGTACCCGTAATGAGGATTAATGCCACTAGTCCCAGCCCCAAGCTCATGCATGTTGGTCTTACCAACAAGTATTGCCCCACACATTCTCAGATACTTGACACAGCATGCATCATCAGTGCAAGGCCTGCATTTATGCAGCCATCTCGTACCACCTGATTCGACATCGAATTTGTTCTTCTAGTTCTAGATAGCTTATACAAAATCAAAGAAGCAAATGTTGCAACTGATTGCGTAGAATTTCTTGGCTTGCCTGTAGTTGGATATGGCTTGCAGTCTATTTCGTCTTTGATGGCTATGGGAACTCCATCCAGAACTGAGATTGGCTCACCTGTGTGATCATCAAATGATATAACAGTCTGATTTTTGAATGATTACATGGTAATCAATGTAATGTACCTCTTTTATGTCGTATGGTGGACTCGGCGGCTTGCTGTAAGATATCTTCTTTGTCATAGTTAATGAAGAAGGCCATGTAGCATGATGCATCACACGATTCGCCAGCAGCTGCAACGAACCGTTCCATAACCTATGTACAGAAACATTCAATCAACTATGCTAATAGATTGACCAATTCTAGCATGCATATAATCAAGTTGTTGATACCATGAGAGGAGTCAGAGCTCCAGATCTGTAAGCTCTAGAGTAATCAAGTATTGTCCACCTCTTGAAACTTGTCTTTGTTACATTAAGTTCCCATGGGAAAGAGATGCACTCAACCGCCTCTTGAGATCTTTCGGCTGGTGCCATATCAGACCTCACACGCCTTGCAAGTTCCATTTGCTCCTCTCCTGCTTCTGCAACAGTTTGGAGTTTGAAAACATTTGTTTGTGTTGAACTGAATTGTGAATGTCAGCAACCATTCTACACACACCTACCTTCATGAGAATTCAGTGGAACATACAAAGGCGGCTCTTGTATCTCTGCATCAGAAACAAGCTGCACAAAGAAGCTGATACCATTCAGGACACACAATTGATGATCCAAGAGAAATGCCCCATGTAACCATTAAAATGAAAACTAGCTGTTAAAAGGAAAGCAAGCTTAATTCAGTTCAATCCGACGAAGACTTTGAACATGAAGACAGAAATAAACTGAGGGGCAAAATGTACCTTGAAGATCAAGTTGTTTTTCTTCAGTATATGCACAAGTATGTCACCCAGAATCCGGCATTGCAGTATCCAGGCAAAGATCTTGACAACAATTCCGGTCATACGAGGAGCTAGCAAGGAAGACACAAAAGAACAAGTTTCAATCATCATCCAAATGAAGAGTCGTGCAATCCAACTAAATTATTGGCTAAGGCACTCAGAAGCTTGTTGTGGACAGAGAGCTAAACAACAGAACTGCTATCCAATCAACCTATTAATACTGTAGACATAGCAAGCCATAGGAACAAGTTAGTAGGAATCGAAGGGAAACCTTTGACAAGAGGGCTAATATAGCTATGATCACTAAGAGGTCCAACATCAACTTCATCAACTGCCTTGTAAACAACCTTGGCTTCTTTTCCAAATATCCCCATCCCCATTGTTGAATAAATGAAAATGATCACACTTGCTACCTAGCTTCTCACCAGTTTTATAGGCTTGGTTATATATATTTAGAGATAGAGAGATATAGATATAGAAAATATAGAAAAGAAAGACGGTGGAAAGAGGAGATTTAGTGTCTGGTAAGAAGAAAGTGTAAAGGGAAAATCCAATACATGTGCCTTTCATTTGGTACTTTCGAATCCAAATCACACTTCACCACAAGTCAAATTAAGGAACCGTTGAACTTCATTGTCAATGCTAATTTTAATTAGTTAATTGCTAAGATATACTTAATCAAAAAAAATATAAATACATCACTAGACACCGGGTAGTGGATTAGCTATTTTGCTAATATTAGGTGAAACTTTTGACTTACTTTTTCCTGTTTTCCGTTGGCCGTTGGTGAGAAAGACCATGGCATGTTAGTTTGGATACTTTTGGATGTGGTAAAGTAGTCTTCAATGGAGGCTCACGAATTGCTTGTCGTTAACTAACCAGCTAACGTATCTAATACTCAGGAACTCATTAGCGTCTTTAACTTTGTTTGTATGTAATAAAATATCCAGATGTGATCTGATATATACTTGAAAAGCAAAAGTGCAATTTCTGGTTTGATTAAGTCTGAGAAAACCTGCCAAAAGAAATGGAATGGATCGGCGCCTTGTGTGTGTTCTTTTTTTCAGTTGGTACATCCATATACAGAACTTATCCTCCAAAGCTGAGAAGCACAAGTCAGACCTAAATAGACATACCAACTCTGCAAAAATTAGACTAACAACTCCAACATTCGTCACAGAAGTACACCATTGAAAGCTTGATAAGTCTAGTAAGCATACAGTTGGAAGGTGAAAGTAACAGCTTTAATCTGACAGGCAAGTACAAAACTCAGCCAAAACTGGACAGGCAACTATAATCAACGTTCTGCATCCCCACAAACTTCAATAGCACAACTACTACAAGTACAGTGATTAGGAGTGCTAATAATTGAAGCTTGTGGTTGAGGTACCTTTGCCAACAAGACTAGAGTAAATAGCTTCAACCACTGAGAATGAAAAGTACATATAATGTCTAGATTATGCCCATCTTCTGGTCCTGGAAGGAAAGGTAAGGAATATGCACCTTACCTTAATTACAATCGACATCTCAAACGAAAAATATCTCCTCTAATTCCTGACCGATCCATAGTAGACGCATTAAGTGTGCTCACAAGTCACAACCACAACGAGGATACATAGAGGCTTCAACTCTTTGGTGAAAATCTCAACTTTCATGAAATGGTAATCGTCATATTTAACTATATGATTTCAAGCCTCTATCTCAAGCCCCGAACAACTTGAAACTTTGACAGTAGAGAGCAAATGAAGCTGCATTTTTATTGGAGCATGATATGTTTGCACCAGAGTAGTTGACTCACTCTGCTTGCTGTACAAGACGAGGGAAAAAAAGGTTATACTTATGCTGAGTCTGGGCCTGAGCCAGAGCTTGAGACAACTTTGGTTAAGGTGGTCTGGAGAAGTGCAACTGAATCTACAGCTGTCTTTGTGAACCAGCTCACTCCCACTTTAAGCCGATGCTCATCAGTCGGTAGCCGTAATAGGTATGCAAACTTCCTTGCTGTGGGAGCATAAAGCATAAATCAACTGGTGATATAAGTACGTTAACTCCCACTCATTAACTAAACTAGATAGAAACTTTTACCTGCATGGCCAATAGGTCCCTCTAATGTTAGCCCATCAACAAAACTTGGTGACACAGCAGCGTCAAATCTCCCCAAAGTCATCATCTCACCCAGATTTTGGAACCTAAAAGATGTCATATTAGTTTCTCTGAGTTTAACATTACCACTCATTAACTCACATGACTGCAACAAGACACTGTACTTGCTAATAAACAAGGTATATATATTTGGAAAATTGTTAATTTAGATACCAACTTCTTTTTGTTTATGGTTACAAGGTCTCTGATTCTCACCTGAATGGTAGAAGAGGGCGCTCATTTATTGCAGCCCACAAGTTCCAACCGACAAAATCTGCTTGCTGATAAGCAACCTACATACATAAAGCACATATTCAAAGCCTTAACCACAAGGGAAAGAAGATAATCTTAACTTTAGTCCTAGTATCCTACAGATTTTACGTTTTGATTATATTTTATTAGAAGATTATCTGATTTACAAATATTTTCATGAGATAAATCAGTGAAGCACAAAATGATAAATAAGCGTCATACTTGGGCAGTGGAAGGCAGAAGTCTTCCACTGGAGTCTCTAAAAGCAGCAGAGTCGCCCACTGCAAATATATGCGGATGGCCCTTTACACAAAGGGTGTCATCAGTTTCTGTTTGTCCCCTAGAGTTGAGAGGAAGCTGATGAGGTTTGTCAGAGGGTTCTAATTCAGGAAGTTGAGATTTATTCCCTACTGTCCACAAGACTAAATCTGCTTCCAGGATCTGACCTTGCAAACCCCTCTCAGCTGGCTTAAGTTCCAAAATTAGTTTGCCGTGATCATGGTCCTCAAAATCTTGGCCCGCGTCATGCTCAGATTGCTGTCTAATGGATTGAACGAAATACCCTAAAAGGAGTTTTACACCTCTATTCGAAAGGACCTACAAAAGCCAAAGCACAAAGCAAGCATCAATTTCTGTGAACAAAGAAAGCATGATGTGAAAAAATCTAGGAAGAATGATGATGCAGAAAATAAAGTGTGCACTGGAAGATGTTTGAAAATAAAACCTAGGACATAAGTTAAACAAAACCACGCTCAAAAGAGTGTATGATTGGACATAACTTTCAAAGCGAAATCTCACTTTTAGAGCTGCTTCTCTATTTCCAGGTGGGGCAGATGGGCAGATTCTGCTATCCACATTTACAGCTTGCACCATTCCTTTATCCTGCAGTCTCTCAGATATTGTTGCAGCCAGCTCAACTCCAGAGTATCCACATCCAACAACCACAACACGTATCGGAGCCTCCTTTCCAAATTTCTTCCTCTCCAATTCTTTCAGTTTACTGTCAACCTTCTGCATATGAGAGTACAAACACGTGATTCCAGTGAATCAATGAGATAACAACCAGCTTTTTTCTTCTCCGTTTTTTAAGTGATGTAGAGCTGATTCTTTAGAAAGTTCCAATGAATAAATAGAAAGCAAAATAGTAGAAATCAGGCATCACAACATGCATACACATGCATCCTCTAAGGTGGAAAATGGCAACGCAAACTCCACGGCTCCAGGTACAAGATCAAGATTTGATTTAGCTCCCAAACCAAGAACTAACCTGGCAGCCCAAAGCAAATAAGACGTGTCACTACTGATGCCCTTTTGTTGGATTTGCAAGATATTACAAATTCACATTGTTAAGAGCATATATAAAGTGTCAAAGGAAAAGAACTTCATCATGAAAAATTCTCAAATAACAGTGAGATCTTTTCAGAATCATAAAGGCTGATTTTCAATGTTAATCTTCTAACTCTAAGACTGACTCTAAATATAAGACAATAATACAGCATAAGTTGATGAGAGTAGGAGCTTCCACCAAGCCTATTTCAACCAGAAATTTACATACAACAATATCATTAAAGAATCCACACATAAGTTCAGAGAAGAAGACCATACCAGTCATACTCCACAACAAGACCACTCTCAAGATGCACAGTTCCAGCACATGTAGATCTTTCAGAGCCATTATCTGATATACCACTAGATGGATGAAGAAGCTTCACCCGATCTTGGCAGAACTGAACATTTGTGCTTGACAGCAAGTCAGAAAACTGAGGCGCAATTTCCCAGGGTTCTACTTCTGCGTGGGAGATGCAAGTTGAATCAACAACCAACTACAAGTACAAATAAAGAATGATATAAACGCTAAAAGAATGAGACACTGCCAGTGGCATTACCTCCAGATAGAAGCTCGTAGAGCATTGGCTTGAAAACAAAATGTTTCGACTGGTCAACAAGGAGGACCTGAACAAGCCACACATAAAATCTAAAAATGATTATCAAGAAGCAAGGAAATATCTGAAATCAGTTGCACATGATCATACACAAAGAAACTAAAACTGTGTCGCAGAGAACTGATTTCAGCTAGGCAAAAAGTGCACATGAGAATGAAAAGAAATCTTACTTGAGGCTTCTTGTCATCAGGCCATGTGAGAGAATCTAATCTCAGAGCAGTATTCAAACCCCCAAAACCACCACCTAGTATGCAGATCCTTGGCTTCTGTAAGAATAATTCCCCACTGTGTTATGAGGACAAAAGTACACTACTTTCTCTTATTGTATGCCAAAACATGAAGGTACATGGTATATAATCAAATTGAGAAATACATTCAGAAAATCAGAGCAAGAGTCTTGACCTTCTTGTCTGGCCATGAGAAAGATTGCAAAGTATTCCCCTCCTCCAATCGCTCAGCGGTACCTCCACTCATCCGATCTGTGGACGAAGCAGCCAGGCAGATCCCCTTCCATCCAGAGTTTGAAAACAGCCATGAATTAACAGCATCTCTTCTCCAACAAATGGGCTTAAATAATCCTACAATAAAATCACAACCAAAGAACCCACCATTGATTAATGCTAAACAACCATCACTACACCCACCATCCAAATGTTTGAGAACTATAAAATGCCCCGGTTAGCAAGATAGACGGATTCGTCAGTGTAATCGCTTCATAGTCTCCCAAATAACAAATTAGGCATTTGCTCGAAATTGGTACAAATTAGGAAACAAGCAATTTCAGCTGAATTTCTCTGAATTAGGAAATGAACGAATATGCCGAGAAAATTGGGAAACGGAGCTTACGATTGAATGGGGTTAGGGTTGCAGAAGCGGAGGATGCAAGCAGTGACATGAGATGGGATTTCAGAGCCCGTAGCCCCTTTCCTTGTTTCTTATGTTATGAGAATTGAGTTTCGCCGATCGGGGTTCGTTATCTCCGGCGACGTGGGAAGGAAGGAGACTGATAAGAGGGACAACTGAAATTGCAACGGCGCGAGATTTATTTCCTTACTGGATGGGATTGCCTCTGCGTGGCTCGTTTGGATCCCACCATTAATTGTTCGTAGTCTCCTTTTAACGAGGAATTACAAAACAGGCCCATAATTCCCCCCTTGCTCTCTCTTTTCTGTTTGTACAATTTTTGTCGACCAATTCATATGCTATCTGCAAAACCAAGGTAAACATGTGGAATATGTATGACTGCAACAAGTTTTTGTAAATAAAGTTGTATGTATGGGCATGTGGGTTATCAATGTACAGTCAAATGCTTGCCTTGTTGGTTGAATCTAATCTATCAAATGGCATTGCTCCTGCATGGAGTGACCTAGTGGTAAGAGAAACGAGGAACCTTTGGGTTCGGTTCGAGCCACTGGAATTTGAGGTTGTTATAGTTAAGAGGGGGACGATGACTTTTTTTTTTTTAGGAAGATTTTTACATGTTATTAGACAATATTGTAATATACCTCTGGTTTATGATTTACTAGGTGGAAAGCCCGTGCGTACCGCACGGGGTTATCGCGGTTTATTATAGAAATACAGGTAATAAAAGTTTGTACCATTTGATTTTAGTATGAATATGTTGTATTGTGCAAATCGCTAAAAGGTCAATTAGAAGTAGACGGATGGAGTATAATTTTAGATTTTTTTTATATAAATGTGTAACCAATATTGTTAAAATTTAAAAAAAAAAAGATCATTTCATCATTTTAAGGTAAAAAAATATTAATAAGGTTTTTAAATAATCAAAATGTACAAATAGCTCAAAAGTAAATGTTAACATATGAATATGATTTTTTGGGGGGGGGGATTACATTAATTTATAACGTAACTAATGAAATGAAGCACCGAATGTTACACCCTTCAAGTTTGAGCTTTTATTTCTACCACCTTTCATTGCAATTGATAAGTTAGTTATATTTTAACTTTTAAGAAGATGATTTGTTGCCATTTTTGTTAATAAATGCTTACATTGATTAGTAACATTAGTTAGCTGGCTAATTCGATGAATTAAACTCCTCTATATATGGGCCAAAGTGTTTGGACAAACCCACTTTATAGTGTACCTGTCGAATTAGCCCTCCTGAATCGATCATAGAGGCTCAAAAATTGCTTGCCAGGGACCATTCATTTAAACAATGTATGCATTTCCCTATCTTCCAATATACAGTGTATATATATATATATATATATATTATATATGTGTGTGTCCGTAGAACAATATACTATATAATGCTATTCATGATGTTACACATTCAAACCCTACTATTTATGGGGCTGGCCACGGAACTCCCAAGCCTCATATTGTGTCTCTGCTGAAGCTTTTCAATTGCAGAATTCACCACACTCCTATGATCAAGTGCCTTCACCTTTGACAAAAGTTCATCCACAGCCTCTTGGTTTGCAAGCAACTCAGTACTGAGTTCTTGTACTCTGTTTTTTTCCGAATTGTCAGGCTCCTTAATTAGCCCCAAAACCAGCTTTTTCAGTGTTTCCACAAGTTTATTTGTTGTAGGGAAATTAGAGTCCCCGGTGAAAGACCTGCCACCCAATTTTTGAATAACTCTCCCCACAGCTGCTACCAGATCATAAAATTCACGCTTACCTCTTTTCAGTTCATGCTCATCCTTACCATGTTTTTCACATAGTTTCTTCAAATACTCCGTCTCAGTAAGTTGAGAATCTGCAGTAGACTGCAATTTTTCAATCTCGTGGGATAATACCTCACTTTGGTGTTGCAGATCAACAAAGTTAACCATGATATAGTGTAGTTTCTTTATATAAGCAGAATCTTATACCTCCAAACTGCCACCCTCTTTCTCAGTAGTACCATCAATTTGGCCATCTCCTGGACTGGCTGTCAAGTCATAGAGAGGCAGCATACCACGGACAAATTTTAGTAAACCATTATAGAACACTATTAAGCAGCCACAAATCAGTCATGAAGTACCACATCACTTGTCTGACTTGAGCACTGTTCACAAATCCTATAACCAAAATCTTAATCAGCTATGAGCAATATAAGGAATGTGATCATAAGTTACAAAGAAGAAGCTCTTTCTATTATAGAAATTAAATGGAATTAACTAAGAAAATACAAAACTTAAAACCCCAGTAAACTACAAGCATAAGCAACCTAAGAATGCCTTCACTGCAAAACACATATGAAACAACCTGCCAAAAGTGGCACCAAAGGTATCGCACTAAGATGCAGGGTTCATAAAACAAATAGTAAGCAATTCCGTGACAGAAAGGGAAAACAATCCAACAAAGAGAAAAAGAACTCCATTCCACAAATGAAATGAGCACCTTCGGTAAGGGCCCAGAATTCAAAGCCTTAAGCAAATGGAAATTTCAATTAGAACACAAAGCACTAACCTTTAAGAGTACCCAGAAGAAGAAGGACAATGAAGTCAGACAGGAAACACAGAAACTGCCACAAAGAGTACCAAAAGCCTCCTAAATTCATGGATTACAAACCAAGAAGAGGAAACAGAAGAAGATTAAGTAGATTAAGAAGTTATTTATACTTGTTGAAGAATAACGTCAAGGCAAGTTCCTGCCTCACTACCCAGGCATAAGGCCGCATAATTAAAAGCCTCTCTACAACCATTATTGCCTACCTGTTTACAGAAGAATTAATAACAATTGAATATGGAATCATCAAATACTGTAAAGCTAAGACCAATCTATAATTAATGTGAAGAAATGTTTAATTTTTGCATACACTGTGAGAATGCATTCAAAATGTGTAATGGAAGAAAGGAAAGAGCTTTGATTAATATTTAAAATGGAAGGAGAGAAATAACCATAGATCATGAGTCAGTATCAGAGGCGGATTGCCATAATAATAATCAGGCTTCAAAGCATCAACCATCAAGAATCCAGACTCCAGTCGTGAAGCAGGTTTGCAATGTCTCTGCAATCCCTACTTCTATCTTATTATACCCATATAAGCAAGTTTAGAGCATTCCTTTTTTCACCCCTCTCTCAAATCAATATAAGACATAAGCAGTAATAAGCTAGTCGGATCAGACTTACAATTAAGTTCATCAAAGCGATTACTATAATATCTCGGTTTGTTGCAATAGGAAGAGTAGAAAGTGAACTGCTATTCAGCTATGAAGCCTTGCATTCTGGGTCATTCAGTATTTAAAATTAGGCCATGAGGAGGAATTTATAGAGGGGCAAGCATTGACAAACCAGAATAACGAAGAGCTCGGGTGGCAAGAGCGAGTGGGAATCCATGGCTTGAAGGTCCATTAGCAACTTTTTATCAGCTTCTGGAACAACCATTTCCTAACAAACAGGAAAAGGAATCACAAATTGCATAATTGAAATCAGTAAGGGGACAATGAAGTCAAAATTAGGGTTTCGAATTTAAGAACTAATAAGAGAAAAACGGAGATCGGGAAAGGGGAAAAGAGTAAGAAATACCTTCTTCTTGTTGTGCAACTCCCAGAATCGAACGCCATGGCCTCCAAATCGCGGGCGGTAAGCATCGGTTCCCCGATTTCACTCTCTACTCTAGCGTCGGGTGAGGCTCGAGCGTTGGTGGGTGGTCGGGCCAGAGTCGGGTTGTTGGTTGTCAAGGGCGGGGCGTCAGGCGAAGTCGGCCAGAGAAGGGACCGTCGCCGCTGGGCCTGGGTTGCGTCAGGAAGAGCCGGATCTGGAGCTCAGTCACAGGTCGGGTTGCCAGGGCAGGGGTGGTCTTCGTTCGGGTTCTGGGAGAGCAGGGATCGAGCCGAGCAAGGAAGCGGCCGGCGGTGTGGGTTCCGGTGGGATCGAGGTCCTAGATCTAGGCTAGTGTGAGGTCGAGAGAGGGAGCAGAGAGAGAGAGAGGCGAGAAGGGGTGGGGGGGCTGGTGTGAGAGATGGAGAAGAATTGCACCCGGTGTAAATGTGGGAGGAAGGCCAGATACATTATTCCACCGTTACTGTACGTTTTACATTCCACCGTCATAATTCACCATTATAACGTCACCAGTAGAACCGATTCGGTGGAAAGGCATTAAAGAGATGGGGAAAAACAAATTTTCCTAGTGAAAAACCAGCCAAATCACATGAAAACTATAGGTTAGTAATAAAATGATGAGCATTTATTACGGTGAATGTCTATAGATGTCATGATTCATTAAAAAAAAAGAAATTCCTCTTAGTACCCCCGAGGTTTCGACTTTTCCTTTTGGTGTCCTACAATTTTTTTTTTTCCTTTTGGTGCCCCCGAGGTTTACAAATAGTTCTTACCGTAACCAAAAGTTAATATTTACCTCTTTTCCATCCAAATTTCTTTAAAAAAAAAAGCTAAACTAAAATCCAAATTATTTAACCCATTTAATCTACCTAAATGAAAATATAAAAAAAATAAATTAAAACACTTTCATTCATCTTTGAGAAACGTGGTCTCTCTAAGGCTCCGTTCGGATGTAGCGGAATTAAGAAGCTGAAGATGAAAGGCCAGAAAACGCTACTTGGCGTGGGTGTTCGGGTGTAGCGGTTTGAGAAGCGGAAGATGAAGTTGAGAGATGAAAATGGAGATTACGCGTCCCCTACCCCCCCAGGGTAAAGATGAATGAGCAGCGTAATGGAGGGTAGCGGAATCTCAAATTCCAGCCATTACCGAGCTTGCCCTTGTTATTCCAGCCACTCCCATCCGCGCTCCTCCCCATCGCTCTTCTCAGATCTGCTGGCCGACGAACGAAAGCTAGGACTGGGGAGGCAACGTCAGCGAGAGCTCGAGACCACACCGCCTCCGGCGAGAGCTCGGGCAAGGATGAGCAGAGGATACGGCTACACCTGAACATACACAAAAGCTTCGGCGAGATCTGGGAATAGGGAGGCCACACCGCCTCCGGCGAGATCTATTGGCATCGCTCGGGCAAGGATGAGCTCGAGACCACACCGCCTCCGGCGAGAGCTCCGGCAAGATCTAAGAATAGGGAGGCAACGTCGGTGAAGAACGATGCCAGAATGGGGGCTCTTGCAATTTCACGTTATTTGTGTAACGTCCCCATTTTACACCTGACCAAATTCCAGTCATAGTATCATTTGTTTATACTTCGAATGTGTTTTGTCAAAGCCTGAGTAATCTCGGGTTGGTTAAACCCGTGATTACTGGCGGTAATGCTCCCGTGTAAAATGGGGACGTTACAATTTGGGTGTGGGATATGCACGTGAATGGCACGTGTGTATTAATGGAAATTATTTTTAATATATATTGGGGGTATTTTCGTCATTTGCACTAGGGTTTTCGGGTTTCAGCTATTTACTTTACCGAACACTCATTTCATAAATTCAGCTTTCGGATTCAGTTTTCAGTTTCAACTTTCATCTTTCATCTCCAGCTTCCAGCTTTCAGTCTCAGCTTTCTGCTAATTACCCGAACGGAGCCTAAATTGCAATTTGGGGTTATTGAACTTGATGGCACTGAATTCCTTCTTCTTCAAACGTGGTCTCTCTAAATTGGCTTTGTGTTATGGTGCAGGTTGACGGGGGAGGCAAGAAGAAGAAGAAAGGGGCACGCAGTTTCAAAGTTGGGAAGAAGAAGGTGAAGACAAAGCTTACGGCGTTGACAAAGGCAAAGGCTGCACAGGCAATGGAGCTTGACAAATAGGTTATGAAAGGGTTTTAATTTTTTTTTTCATTTAGGTAGATTAAATGGGTTAAATAAATTGGATTTTAGTTTAGCTTTTTTATTTTAACAGAAATCGGTATTTTTTGGATGGAAAAGTGATAAATATGTGAGTAAGTAAGCTATCCTCAGGGGCACCAAAAGGAAAAAAACGTTCGTGGGACACCAAAAGGAAAAGTCGAAACCTCGGGGATACCAAGAGGAATTTCCCTTAAAAAAATGCCTTTCCTTATGTGTAAATATGTGAGTAAGTAAGCTATCCTCGTGTTAACCATCTAGGCTCCGTTTGGTACGAGTAGTGTAAGCTGGGACTGGGGAGTACTGAGTAGTGTAAGCTGGAAATGGCAGCTGGATTTTTGTGTCTAGCTGGGACTGAATTACGTAGCGGAATCAGTAAAAAGTGGAAATGAGTGTTCGAGAATGGTAGTAGCGGGTTGAATAATATGGGTAGTGTTATGACCAAACTACCCTCAATTTTTACCAAATGTTGCCCGCTCGTGCATGTCACGTGACCTCTTTCCTTTAGATCCATTTGATAACCTAGAGGCAATTCGTATTCAAAAACATATCATCAAATCCAACTCCACAACAGAAACAAAAAACAATGTGCATATCATCAAATCCAATTCCACAACAGAAACAAAAAATAATGTGCAACTCAGTTTGCATATCATCAAAAGTAACCAAAAAACAATGTGCATATCATCAAAACTAACCAAAAACAATGTGCAACTGAGTCAAAACCAACAAAAGATGCAGACTGAGTGAAAACCAACCAAAATCAATTTGAAGTAAACAAACTCAGTTGCATCAAATCTCATGAAATCTACATTGAGTTGTATCAAATCCGTTTTAATTGACCAAAAGCAAATCATCAAATCCAACTCCACAACAGAAACTGACCCTAATCTTGCTCCGAATATCAAATTAGGGTTTCATCAAATCCAAACTCATATAATTTTACAGAATATCATCAAATCCACAACATATCATCAAATTAGGGTTTCAAATCCATTACAACATATAATGAAATCCACAGTTAGAGCAATACCTTTGGAAGACTAAAACCTTGCTCCGAATCCAACTCGCTTCACAGCAACAAACCCTAATCAAAGACAAATCTGCAACAATTACCAAGCATGTTGTAATTCAATCGAAAATTTAAAGAAACCGAGTATGAGAACTGAATATAACCTAACCTTGCTCCGAATCCAAAGCGAGAACACAAACAAACCCTTAAACGAAGACAAATCTGCAACAAAACCGAAGGGAAATCGAATGTGAGACGAACTGAAAACGATTATGAGAAAAGAATCGGAGCAACGAACCCTAATCGAGTACCTTTGAGCAAGATCGCCGCTCGCCTCGCCTCGCCCAAAATCGCCGCTTGAGAAGTTCATGAGATAGGGTTACGGGGGGTATTGGTGTGGAATTTTTCGTGGTGGTAGCGTAGCCCGTGAGATGAAAACGCTTGTCATCTGGGGGGGGAGCGTACGAATCCGGAGTATGTCACGCTCCCAAAAACGTTCCCGCTCCCAAACCCGCTCCGAAGCCGAACACTCCTCTACCCTAACGTGTTGCCTAATATTACGCTCCAGTTACTTCGGGACACCAGTCCCGAACGGAGCCAATAAATAAACCAAAACACTATATTCTATTTATTTATTTCAAGTATGTATTTCGACAGGTGAACATGCATGATTTTTTCCAGACATTAGTCTTTCTTTTATGCTATGGTTAACCGTAATCAATTTTTTCCTTACGATCTCGAGCATCATCTATACTACCTATAGTATAAAGCGAAGACAATGTGTTGATAAAAATTTGCGCCACGTGTCATTTCAATAATAAAATAATCAGTCGGCCCCTTTTTTATACAAATCAGGAAGTTAGACTCTCATATAATCTTATCTTGTAAAAAATTATTAAAATTTACCAAAAATTATGAATTATCCCAAAAATTATAAATTATCACTTACCAAGAATTAATTATTATATTACTATTTAATAAAACATGATATTTATCATAAAGTACGGAGTAATTTTTATACAAATCCAACTTATTTATATTATGAGTTGATTTACTATTGGTAAAAAAACACTAATTATAAAACGAAGATAAATATATATGATCCTATAATTTTAACATGATCATTGACATTACATATCTATATTCAATCGAATTTATAATCCCATTACCCGTGCATGGTACGGGGGTTAAACTAGTTCACGTATAAAGTACTAACCTTGGGTCATTGTTATTTCTACAAACCAAAAACTGAACTGAATAGCTGGGCTGATCACGTGCGTGTCCTTTCTTTTTTGTCTAGTGGGCCTGTTACAAAATAGGCCCAAGTTCATTCAACTGATTCGTTTTCGCGAAGAAAGTCATTCAACTGATAAACAATCAGGACGGAACGACGACGGACTCAGGAGAAAGAATCCTTCATCGCCGGCAAATCGTGTCTGCCTCGTCAAACTCTACAAAGTCGTCCCCAAAATTGATCGGTTCGAACTTGCCCTTCTCAATTGAATTTTGTTTTGAATGTCTTTATGTCAACTATGGCTTCGTATTTATCAATCGAGAAAGATCCAAATTTTGATTGATTTTGTGCCGCTGGCGCCTGGCTGAGGACTCCGGCCGGTGGGGGCGGCCGCCCCACGCCCCCCCACCTGCCTCTGCCACTGTCGAAAACCCTAATTTTGTGAATTCCGCCGGGGTAAAATTCTAGGGTTTCTATCCAAGATTGTTCGATGGGCATCAAATTGGGGCTTCATAATATGGGGAAATCATATATTATGTCGTTAGGATGGTGTAAAATGCTGACTTAGGGTTTGCTTTGATCGTTTGATTAGGACAAGTCGCTCTTACCCGCTGCTGTTCTTCCATGATATCTCTTTATCTGCTATACTTGTAGTTGGCTAACATGTGAATTATGCAACAGCTTGAGTGCTGTATTGTTCTTAATGGCTAACGAAAACATGCCTCCATGGTGTAGTAATGAGTCTAATAACAGTGCTGCAATATACTTTATATAGCTCAATCAAACCAATGTTGCCATTCTCAAAGTGTATGATTTCTACTTTATGGTTTTTTCATTAACTAGGGCCTCGTAAGAGGATTACTGTCACATTCCTTATGAAGACACGTCGTATACATTTAACATACAGGTGTTCTCTTACCATTAGCGCCTTGAATCAATGAATAGCTGTTGTTGTTGAATCAATGAACGCTTGTTTTTGCTAGCACCTTGGCCATCTATCTTAATTAATGCACTTATCATTTGCTTCCATTAATGCATTAAACACTTGCGTCTTTTAATGGATCGACCATCTGTTTCTTATAAGGCATTGAAAATTCTCTTCTTTAAGATATGACATTTTAATTTTACATGTTTACTCCTGTAATGATTTGCAATAATGCTACATGTGAGAGGCATGATATGCATGTACCTAACTGTTTTTTTTTTGTGAAAGTTATTTTATTTTTGACTCTGCTGCATGCATATGTTTCATTTCTAAGTCATTTTACCATTGCTTTTGGTTACTTTTCTTTGGGCTAATCCATTACAGCCTGCTAGTGGCTAATCATGTCTAAGTTGATGAACGAGCACATATAGTCTCACAGCATCTTATAGGCTCTTTGTTGTCTAATGGCAAGTGATCATGTTGGCACGAGATACCCATTTCATCTAAATATCGTTTTAGTCTTCCATATACCTATGCATATTGAATGATAAGCTGCCCGCATCTTCTTGAGGGCAATACTGGGGAGATCTGCTAAGCTTGGGAAGTGATCATAATGGCCCGAGATACAAATTTAATCTAAATATTGTTTTAGTCTTCCATACCCCTACATATATTCATTAGTCATGCACTGTGTAATAGTTGATCTGCTAAGCTTGGGAATCTTGATTTATGTTGCAACTTATGCCTTTGAGATTCAACTTTTTTTCTTGCATTTTGTTGTTTTGCAGTCATAGCTCCCTACTTATTATGGTCCCGTTTTTTGTTCAGAAAGTTGCTATTCTAGGATTGATGTGGTAGATTATAAGCCAGTAATGCATGGATTTGGCTCAGGCTTTACTATACTATCCTAGTAAATGCTGAGGTTGATTCCATGGGCGGCATTGTTGAGGGTGGAGTTGTTATTGGTACCAAAACCTCTCCACGCCAAGCTGCTATAGATAAAGCTCAAGCTGAGTTAAGGTAAAGTGTGACGTTATGTTTGAGCTTAGGAAGATGTTTTTTGCCAATGATTTAAGTCTCTTTGATAGCAGACTGGAGTATGATATTCGTGAGGAGAGGAGAAGAGAGCTTGAATTTCTGGAGAAAGTAAGGGAACATCACATCCATTCTCTATTTAGCGACCTTAATGATGTGTGCTATGTATTAACTCAGGTCACATGATTATATTCTGCAGGGTGGCAATCCTCTTGACTTTAAATTTGGGATCAAAGCTCCTTTGAGTGTCCAATCTTCCTCACATGCTGATCAACTAAATGATCAATGTAGAAATTGGTATTGTTTATTCCCTGGCTTCTAGGACATAAGAATCATTTAACTGGCTGGTTTTTAAATTTGCTGCATATTATTATTTTATTGGTGTATTTTATTTTGCGAACACGCTTTCATCTTCTTGTCTTACAGTGACACAAGAGGTGGCTCTCCGGCTGCTTCTCCTCTTGGAGATTCCATTGGAAGTAGTGGCAGATTGGGAGCGAATGTGACTTGTGAGCCAAATGGTGCTGATAATTTTGACGGAGAAAATGAAATCGTTGAAAGTGAGGGGAAACGTAGATATACGAGTAGGAGTAACAATACTCCATCAGAACATTCTTCCCAGCGTGGTGGTAATCAAAATGTCAGAGAGTCAGAAGATTCACCAAATTTTCATCCTAAAAAGGCATACAGGAGAAGGAATAGGTCAAAAACAAGTCGTGATAATGCTCGATCGAGTGCCATTGATATTAGTTCTCGTAGTGGTCACAGCTCTTTGTCTGATCGCCGAAGGGTGCTCTCTAAATCTGTTGGGCAGGAGTCTCCATCTGACATGGATGGTTCAACTGCTGCTGACCCAGCTAATGGTGGGTTGTCTGAAGATAAAGATATTTCTAACTCCAAACACATGCATGATGACTCACACAATCAGGATATGGGATATAGAGTTTCCACTGCTATGACTTCTGTGGAACCTGATCCTTGCAGGGGAGTAGAGCTGAAAAATTCTTCAGCAAGTGAATTCCTTGATTCAAGTGCTGAAAAATATGTGAATGTTGTTGATCCTGAGCAGCAGAACAAACCAGATCGTTTGGATGGTGATGGAAACTGTGCTCATTATGAAGGCGTTGTTAGCAGCCAAGCAGTCACTTTGAAGGGC
Organism: Polygonum aviculare; assembly: GCA_934048045.1. Taxonomy (NCBI): domain Eukaryota; kingdom Viridiplantae; phylum Streptophyta; class Magnoliopsida; order Caryophyllales; family Polygonaceae; genus Polygonum; species Polygonum aviculare. Next base: position 20,347,291 of record OW204031.1, read on the forward strand.
TTGGACTCTGAGACAGCTCTCGCCCAAACTAGTGATAGGATTGATGGAAATGGAAATACTGACAGTAAAATATGTAGTATGAAGAATGTAGATAGTACCGGGGAACAGATGGAGCATCAGTCCCCTCTTGAGTCGACAGAAAATGAAAACGCTGAGAAGAACTTAAAAGATAGTATTGCTGAAAGCAATTCTTGCATAAATGATAGCCGGTTATCTCAGAGCTACCAAGCCAATGGCTATTCTGACAAAGATCAGAAAGAAATAGAGAAAAACCTTTTATCTTCTCAGTATGAAGGCAAAGGTATCCCTTGTGATGAGGATAGACCACCTAATGAGCATAAAGATCCTTTAGTTGGTTTACAGCATGGTTCTGACTCCATCCAGAAAGTGGAGACCCATTGTACAAAGAATGAGCAAGACCTTCACAGTCAATCTATACATGAGCTTACTAAGATTGATGGTTCCTGCTCAGTTTCTGTGCCTGAGCTTCAACCATGTGGTAACCAGACAAAAGTGGTTGATAAGGCACATGAAGACTTGATTTTAGATAACGCTCGAAGTATTATGGTAACATCCATCCCATTGCAATCTGTATCTGTTACATTAGCTCCTAAAAACCCTGTTTTTGTTCGAGGGCATTGGATCTTGAAGGCCTAATGTCAGGTTTTGTTGCGATGCAGGCTAAGCATAAAATAATTGAAGATTTATCAATTGGTTCACTACCCAAGGAGTACCACAGCAAGTCTCATTGGGATTTTGTCCTTGAGGAAATGGCTTGGATGGCTAATGACTTTGCTCAAGTTTGAGACTCTGTCCTGTTGTCTATATTTATCTTCTTTTGATTGTTCTACTTACCTTTCTATGAGGGTTAATTAATTGGCCACAAGGCCTACAACCAGCTAACTGCAATGGTATACGTTCAACATATGCTTCATCTGATCTGTGTTCCTATTGTTCTTAGGAGCGTGTTTGGAAGAGGACAGCAGCTACTCAATTATGCTACCGTGCTGCTTTTGCTTCACGGTTAAGGTTTGGAGAACGAGATAAACATGAAAGAGACAAGGTTTTGGCTCGAACATTGGCGAAGTCTGTGATGGACTTCTGGCATTCTGCTGCAAAGCTTGTAGGTGTTAATGGTAATGTTTCTGGCTCAGAAACTTGCAAGCATGGTACAGCTACCTCTGACAATACAGATGGTAATGCCAAGGTTGAGAATGATGATCATAATAAGGTAATCGTCTTAGATTTTTGTCTGTGAAAATCTTGCTGTTTGTTGCTTATTTTATATTAGGCTCAAATAATATCTTATTAATTCTGGACCTCTGGGTTTGGACTTGCATCATTTATTTGTCATTCTTATCTCTCTTGTAAAGTTAAACTTCTTGTAGTTCTGCATCAGTCTCTGACAAGGTTCTAATAATCAGGATGTAAAAATGAGTACCCACTGTGCTCTTCAAGGGTATGCTGTCAGATTCTTGGGGCTGAATAGCCCTGTCATGCAGATTGTCAATGATGCAGCTTCAAATACTCCAGAGGGAGAGTTCATTGTTGGTTCACATGAGATGACATTTCAGAATCAGCATGTGGAAGTAAGTCTTGAGTTTTGATAAGTTTCTCGGTTCTTCAATTTCCTTAAGATTTCTCATTTCCTTACTCGTGCATGTGATTCTTTCTGAGGGTATGGTTGTTTGTGGATGTTTTGGGAAAATGTGGGAAGTTCTTTCTGAGGGTTTAGTTGCTTGTGGATGCTTTGGGAAACTGTGGGACTTCAAGACTATCTGAGTAATATCTTGTGTGTGCGGGTCACTGCATGCTTTTTTAGTTAGCTGGATTTCTTGTTTAGTTAGCTGCTTCATATCATGTGTGTGTGGGTGACTGCATGCTTTTTTATTTTGTTCTATCTGAAATGAAAGGTAATTAGGTAATTTTGTTGGGCAATAGTTCTTGCTGGATAACGTTGGGAGTGCATGAATTTATTCTTTATTTTCTCCTCAACTGTATTCTCTTTTACTTGCAGGAAGACCTTTTTTATGTGGTCCCACATGGTGCAATGGAAACTTACAGAAAATCTGTTGGAATACATCTGGCTCAGTGCTTGGTAAGAATAACTTCTTTATATATCGTTTAAATTCGTTTTTCCCCAACTTACAGTGGAAAGTGGAACTTTGGGCCAACCTGATAGCTTTTTCGGTTTGATTTTCTTTTATCTATTCTTTTGGTGGTTATGTTGGTGTTATCATCCTGCAGAGAGCTAGTAAAAATTCGCAAGAAGTTAATACATCCATGTACAATGCCGTGGGAGGTAAGCTTGAGATAATCTCATCATTGGTATCATTTATCCTGACAGTAAGATAGGTATCCTGTTGTTTGCTCAATAAGAATATATTCAACGTTCAGAGTTTCAAAACCAAGACAATGGATACGAAGAGGATGAAGGAGAAAATGCATATTACTTGCCCAGGGCTTTTGAAGGCACTAAGGGATCAAAGTTTGCTCAAAAGAAACGGAAAAATTCCAAGTTACTCACTCCTAGGTCATATGAGATGGGAGGTGATTTTTCATATGGTCATTGCACCGAAAATAGGATTAGGTTTCAACAGTCTTCTCTCAAAAGGCCTGCTAATGGGCTTAATGCATGTCCTATTCCAACCAAACGTGTGCGTACCGCGTCTAGACAGAGAGTTGTAGGTCCTTTCAGCAGTGGAGCTGCTGGGTTCATGTCACTCCCTATTAGGACAGATGCCTCCAGTGGCGATACTAATTCATACCAAGATGATCAGAGTAGTCTCAATGGCAGCTCACTCGCCGCTAAAGGCTTGGAAGTAGAGTCTGGAATGGACTATGATAAGCAGTCAACATTTGATTCTGCTGAACTCACACCTAAACGCAAAAAGAAGAAAACTAAACATCAGGTATGGTAATCAATATTTGTGGTAAACATCCTTTCTTTAGTTGACTGGATGTCTGTGCACTATCTACTTGTTAAAACCAATCGGTGCTGGCGTTCTTTTTAATTGATTTTCATACTTATTTACTATGGTCAACCTCCTATCAGGATATGAATCATGAGCAGAGATGGCAGGTTGACCGTAGCATGCAAATTGAACAGGTTAGTTGCAATTTAGGAATAATATAGACATTGAACAGATTAGTAAGATATATGCTAAACAATGCGATAATATGCAATGAGATTAGTAATCATTGCAAATCAATTTATTTAGCTAACCTATACAATCGACGAGTGAACAAACCCTGAAAATTTGAAACTAAGTCCTAAAGCCCGAGTATTAATTAATTTTTAAACTGAAACTTTCTTAAAATAATAAAATATATGTCCCCGGTAAGATATGATATATATATACCTACCGTATCACACACCAGCCTTCTTTTGGGACGCTTAATAACAATATTTTTTTGGTGGAAGGCATAATACAATATTTAATATACCTACGTTGTTACATAAAAATATTTATGGTTCGATTGGATTTTCTTTGGATGAAAATAGGGAGTAATTGTCCAACGAGAAAATCAAATTTGGAAAGTCCAATCTAATCGACTTTGGTTATGTTTGTTTCAAGCCCACCAATATCTTATGTGATCTATTAAATTGAGAGGGGGGGGGGGGATTTCTTTATCTTCTTTTTTGTAGTTCAACCACTGGTTTGTTTGCTAATTTTCAATGGAGATTCATTACATGTACTTACTTGTATGTCTAGGCATATTAATTGTTTCCAAATAAAGGTAGTTTCTAGAGTGTCTCATGATTTTCTTACTATGCAGAGGGACCATTTCAAAAGGAGATTGGAAAGTCATCAACTTGATTCTAACAGCATTAATGGTATCGCTTCTTGTTCATTGTTTCTGTTATCAATGTATTGCTTCTCATTCACTGTATCTGATAAAAGCTTTTTTTATTCATGCATGCTTCTGTTTTTTAGATCCAATTGTTCCTCATGCCAAGAAACTCAAGATGATGAAGCAATCATTGGAAAATTCTTTTGATAACACAAATTTCATGAGTGGATCTGTTGCTTCTCCTGGGCGATCCCAAATGAGTAATATGTCCAACCCTAACAAGCTCATTAAATTGATTGGTGGTAGGGATCGTGGCAGAAAAACAAAATCACACAAGGTACTAAATGGTGCAACCGTGCTGTTGTTTATGTGTCATCTTGGTTTTGTTTCTGTGAATTAAGTATCAAATCTTTCATGCAGATGTCATCAGTTCAAACTGGGCCAGGTTGTTCATGGTCTACGTTTGAAGACCAGGTACTGTTTCTTGTTACCTTCTTGGAATTATAGCTGACATTTGCAAGCTTTGTCTTAGATGATTCCAGTTTTCTTGCAGGCGCTTGTTGTGCTTGTACATGATATGGGCCCTAATTGGGAACTTGTAAGCGATGCCATCAATAGTACCTTGCATTTCAAGGTAAACATTCAGTTCCTTGCCTTTCTTCTTGTATGGTTTCTGTCATGTATCTGAATTCTGATACAGTGCTTCCATATGTATGATTAAGTTGTTTGCTCTGTTGAATAGCGCGTCAGTTTCTGTTTTTTTTTCCTGATGAGCTAAAAAGCTCAAGTTCGTTAAATGTGCACATGATGGACTTGCGTGACTCCAGAAACAAAGTTTGGATGCATCATGATGATAAGAAGTCAACATGTGTGATCCGAAGTTTGCTGTGATCAACATAATGGACGTGATTGTGCTCTTTAATATGTTTATTGAGTCGGATATAATTCGAATTTTATCTGAATATCTGCAGTGCATTTTTCGAAAACCTCAAGAATGCAAGGAGCGTCATGCAATTTTGGTGGAGAAGAGTTGGGGAGATGGGGCTGATACTGAGGATTCAGGATCTTCTCAGCCTTATCCATCTACACTGCCAGGCATCCCAAAGGCAATGATTACGTTTTATGTGAACTAACTTTTATAGCAGATCCTATGAACTGATTTAAGAAGCAGCTGATAAAGAATACTGAGTCTTTATCTGTCTGTCTAGTGATTTTCTAAAGCACGTGTTTCCTTGCTACAGGGTGGCGCCAGACAGTTGTTTCAACAACTTCGTGGACCTATGGAAGAAGATACTATTAAGTCTCATTTTGAGAAGATTATATTAATTGGACAACATATGCATGGCAGAAAGAAGCAGGTATTTCTTTGCTTGTATTGATGGTCTTAGGTGAGCTGCTGCAGTTAAAACGTGGTGGCTGTACAGGAGTATAGTTGCTTAGTAATAAAGATGATGAAGTAGATCATATGGTGGCTGTTATTGCCCTTACTTCTCTTTTATGATGAGGGTAAATCATCTATGAAATTGAGAGTTGAGATATGTCTTGCTTGTAGCTGCAAACTATGGTAGCTACTTAAGGATAAAGATAAGAGTTTAAAATCAGCTTTGTTTTCTATTTTCTTATCTTTTAAAATTGTTATATCAAATTGCTCCCAGTAATGTGATATTTCATGTGCTGGTTTTATAAATTGCCTTATCACTCTTTTGTTTTCGTTTCTTCAGGAGCCAAGACAACTGGTTTCTGTCCACATCTCTCATCTTGCTGCTCTTTCTCAAGCAATCCCAAACGTGAATGGATGTGTCTTAACGTAAGTTTTGATTTCAAAATACTTACACTTGGTATTTAGATGATGGGTTATGCAGATTAATTCTGTCCCCTTGCACATCCATTGTTCAATGCAACTAATCTTCAGCTGTTTTAAATGCTTTTGTGAAGGCCTCTTGATCTCTGTGACATGGCTTCATCAAGCCCAGATGTATTCTCTGGAAGTTACCAAAGTCCCCATAACGGTAGTTTACCTTTGCCCAATCAGGCTTCCAGTCAGCCAATGCTCCCTTCTCCTAGCACTAGCTCATCACTTCAAGGACCTCCTGGTAGTAATATGGCTTCACCATCTGCTAGGTAATGTGCTCTAATGAAGCCTAGGCTGTCCCTTTTGAATTAAGAGTGCAGTTGTGACCGTTTTTGTTTGGCTATGTGTCAACTTTGTTAGGGATGGGAGACATGGTATTTCAAGGGCGAATTTGCCTATTGATGAGCAGCAAAGAATTCAGCAATACAATCAGTTGCTATCCAGCAGAAGTGCTCAGCAACCCAATATGTCTGCTCCTGGAACGTTTTCAGGAAATGATCTAGGTGGACGGATACTGCCTGGTGGAAATGGTGTGTCATTCCCAAGACCAGGAAACATGGTGGGGACTCCAAGCAGCATGAGTATGCAGCTTGGTGGTGGTGTTAGTCAGGGAATTTCAATGCTCAGACCACGCGATGCTTCGATGATGCGTGTAAGTGGTGCTTGCTTTTGTCTGAGCTCAAAATGGTATTTTTTTGCCTGCAGTAGTCCATGTATTGTTTTATGCTGCTAAAATTAGTCAAAGCTCAACTGTTACTACCAAGTGCAATTTAGGAGGTGTTTGATGGTGGTATAAGATAGAACTGTCTGTTGATTAAGATTATCAACCTGAAAACGCCTCTTGTTTATTTGGCTTTACCAGAAATCCAGAGTATCGTAGGCTGATAATGTCATGTTGAGATGCAAATGCAGGTGTCACATGGTAACAACCGAGGAGTCTCTAATTATAGTGGGTTAAGCTCTTCATTCCCTAGCCAGTCCGCTTCTTCTGGTCCAACTTTTCCAGCTCAGCATCAGCAGCATCTAATGCATCAACAACACTCTAATGCTCTGAGCAATTCTCATCATCCACATTTACAGGGCTCTTCTCATTCTGGCAGTACAACAGAACAGCAAACTCTTGCTAGGGATAGACAGTTGCATCAGCGTATGTTGCAGAGGCAACAGCAGAAGCAACAACATCAACAATCACAAGCTACCGCTTCTCAACCTGTATCATTGCCACCTTTATCACCGTCTTCTTCTCCTGTTCCTTCCCAGCAGCAGCAGAAACATCAAATCCCACGACGAATTCCTATGGGTGGAATGATGAACCAAGGCGGGAAGCCAAGACAACTCCAGCCGCAATCTGGAAGACATCATCCTCCACAGCGCCAACCGCCACCCCAGTCCCAACAACAGGCTAAAATTCTGAAAGGAGTGGGGAGAGGCAACTCGTTGGTGCATCAGCATAATCCAGTAAATTCACCTCATCTGAATAACGGTCTTACTAGTACTCCAGGTAGCCAACTGGAGAAAGGAGAGAAGCCCATGTACCAAAGTCAGCCGTCTAAACCTGCATCATTACCTCCACAACCAAAACTGCATTCTAATTCAGCACCTGTGTCATTAAGCCAGGTTCCAGCAGTTTTGACTTCAATTCAGAGTAACCCACCACCTATATTGCCACCTCCAAATCAGCAATCAAAAGCGCATCAGCATCCACCTGTGCAATTGGTAAATCAAAGGCAACCTAACATTCACAGAGCAGTTTCGCAAAACCATGCTACGAATTCTGACCCTGTGACAGAAAGACTAAATGATCCAACTCAAGTTGAGCAGCAATTGGCCAACAATGCTGCTGAACTTGCAAATACTGTCCCTGCTTCAGAAATACCAAGTGGTTCACTGATTCCTAATCCTCAGCTGGGTTCCACTACCGAGAATGAACCCATAGCACCTGGTGCTCATGCTCTAGTGCCAAAGAAACCACCAAACAGCTTGGCTCCTAGTCTTGAGATACAACGCAAGCAAGTCCAACAGTTACAAACAAATTTGCCCAATCAAGTAGTGCCACAAGAAAAACATCACCCCCATCAGCAGCAAGTAATAGAACAGTCATCCCAGAGGCAGCCGCTGCTACATCAGCATCCTCAGCCTCCGGTTCAAACTTCACAGAGCAATACATTAACAAATAACTCAACTTTGGATTGATATGCCAGTGAGCGAGTAGCTCTTTGGGTAGCTTTTCCTTCCCAGGCTCAAGTTGGCATGCCCTTTCTCAAGTATTGTACAGGTGAAAGCTTTTCTTGAGGAATATCATCCAAATGTCGACATTTTAAAGATGTGGCCTAAATTGTGGTGTTGGCCCTTTGCAGATGAAGCAAGCTGGTCACTTTTGCAAGGGCATGTTTGGGGAGTAGACAGATCAATTATGTGCCTGTGGCAAGGCTTGAAAGGGTAGAAAGACTTGACCATGTACAGTATTATCGGGGCTTAGGGCTTTTTTGCAAGGTAGAGAAGGATAGAGGTATGTGTACAGGGGTGTAATCTTTCGTGTCTCTCTTTACAAATTGTGTATTTTTTTAGCTGTTAGCCACGCTCTCTGATGATCGTGTGGGGCCTTGTTTCATTGAGCCCCCATAGTCTTAGTGCATGTATTATTTCTATTCCTTACGATGGATCAAGAGGGGGTGAGGGGATGTGTCATGTCATTGTTATGGGCAAAAGAGCCTTGAAATTTTTGTAAATATGATCTCTCTCTAATGTATACATCGATCAGAGCTGTTATCCTCCTCAAGTGGTCTTATTTTGTTACATCTCCCCTCGTTTTTTTTTTCTTCAGACAAAATCATGAATCAAAATAATCCTTGGCACCAAACATTATCACTTAAAATCGTGCTAACCAACAGCATCCTTTTATTATCTGAAGGAAGAAAGTTCCATGTAAGATTATTACACAATTAAGATCGATTAGTTATTTCTGTGACAACAGCATTTGGTTTGTGGTGTAGTGGTGAAGGGGGGTATGTCGCATAAGCCGCCATCGTAGCCTTTGTTCGCGCAGAATATGTTGCAATCGATAACGTCTTGCATCTTGTGTTTGTCGCACTCATACGGGCAATAAGGCGGTCCAGGCGGACCAGGCGGACCAGGCGGTCCAGGCGGACCAGGCGGACCTCCCTTCACGACTTCTCCTGCATTCATCATTTGATCACATCCACAAAGGCCATTACTTACTCCATGTAAATGATATGGCTAATGTCATTTTGATTTAAAGTACATGAGATAGATATCTTTCTGTTTGTATTGTAAATGCTAGCCTACAGACAGGGGTTCTTTCTTCTACCAAAAATGAAAACGAACAAAACGTATTAAATGATTACCTTGGGCAAGAAATAGGTCAATGCATAGGATTGCTGAGATAAAGCATCTAGAGATGGGAATGGTTTTAATAGCCATTATTGTCAACGTTCGCCTAAGAAAGAAACTCTTGTATTTGTCTGACCAAAAAAAAAAAGAAACTCTTGTATTTGTTGCGTTTTTTGTTTCTAGCTATTTTGCTTGATACTCTTGAGTCTTGACGAGTCATGTATGTACGTGAGCCACTGACCCTTGGTATTTATAATAACGTTTTGAACGTAACAAAGACAGCAACAATGTTTGGGCATTCAAGTATTTTAATTTCACAATAGTTAACACGTTTGTTATTTCTTAATACGGAGTATTATATGGGCAATGGTTGATTCTATACCAATAATACCATACATAGTTATACACAAATTGAACAGGCTCCTTCTAAATCTAGTTTTCAATCAAATCTGCATACATTGAACTCTGGTTAGATTTCATATATTGTAGATGACTAAATAAGAAAATGGATTGCTTTATTATATGCCTTTTGACTTGAAAATGGATTACCTTTTGACTTGATAATGTATTTCATATATTGTTTTCAAGTCATCACAATCTATTATATTTTTTAAAAGCTCTTTAATTCATATTATTTTTAGATTTTTCAATTACATTTCTTATATTTATGACAAAAATTATAATATATATAGTTTGAATAAAAAATACAAATTCAAATTTTGATCAAACGTAATTAAAATATAGATTATATAAAAATAATTTATTTATTAAGTATAGTTTTGTAATATATTGTACACATTTTCATATCTTTTAGTTTGCATCATATATAGCTCAAGGTAAATTTAAATAATTATGTATTACATTTTTGTTAACTATAAAATATGGATGGATGATCATTCTCAATCGATCATATAACAAAGAAAGGTTTTTACTATTCTAATAAAACCAATATGACCAGAAATATATATCATATAAATTTTGAAGGTAATAACTAATAAGAACAATGCACGTAAATTTTGCTTATTAAATTATTTTATAAACTCAATATGAATCGATACTCTTATAATCAAGTCTAAAATATGTGATTACCTTCAAATTTTCATAATAAAAAAAATATGTGTAAGAAATAATTTCATAATCACATATTTTACTTTTTTTTCAGAAAAAAAGTCTAAAATATGTGATTATGAAATTATTTCTCCTGCGTATCATTATGGAATATCATTAATCTCGAAAACAGCTTCACTTTTCCTAAAACGAAAGGTCGATATTAAATCATATTGAATTTTACATTAAAATTTTTGTTTATCGTAATATGTCCAAAATATAATTTCATAATTTGAATCGCAACCGTGCATCTCGATCAAGACGGATTGGGATACAACTAGTACGTTGAATGATACTTTGCCAAATTAGAAGAATATATACACAGTGCAATCAGCAATTACTACACCCATTCATCAATCAATCAGCGATTACTACACCCATTCATCCTATCATCCTTATTAGGAAAGGAAAGATAATGTGCCAAATTAGAAGAAAATATTACACAGTACAATACTTAATACACTAGTAAGTTGCCCAAATAAAATGATCACGGTAAATCTCATTAATTAAGGCACCCTAAAATTTTCCTGTTTAAAATATTTTCTATAAATACCAAGGCTAGCTACAAGTCTTTGTAAAGCGAAGAAGAAAACTCGCCTTGTACTATTGAAAATGGCAGTCAAAACCGTTCCCATCTCGGTGCTCGTGTGCATTGTTGTTCTCTTGATCGCACAAGGTATGTAAGAAAAACATCGTTTTGTTATATATCTTTATATATAGTATGAATATTGCATGCATGTGCTAATAATGTGCATGGGGATGGAGATGATGTAGTAGTATATATGAATATGGTATTATTAGTTGCATGCATGTGCTAATAATATATGTGCATGGGGATGGACGATGTAGGATCAATGGTGAAGGGGCAGGAGCCAATGGGCGCATGCATTCACAGTTGCGATAATGGAGCGAGCTATCAGCTCCTCCAATGCAACAACGATTGTGCAGACAAAGGCGGTGGCACTTGCACGGAGTCACCCCCCTCTTCTGGTCAATACAAATGTTGTTGCTACAACTCCTAATTACGTACTACGTAGTTTTTAATAAATTGTCTATGGTTTTGACTTTTCAGCTAGAATGCACTCATCAAGGATGTATGCCGTCTTATAAACTTTACTAATCAATGCATTATATTAACTTTTTTTGGTTGAAAGTATGTATTATATTAATTGTTCCACCAAAAAAATGAAAGACGTATGCTTTGTTTTTTTTATTCCGGTCAATAAGGAATTTTTAGACCATTATCACGAGGAGGAGGGGTTCGTACTTCGTACTACATTTTTTTTACCAAACTATAATCTTCACTCAAATTTTCAAATTTCAATCAAAAATAATCCTAACCACCATCAAAGATATAAACTATCACAAAATTAATCAAAAATGATCCAAAAGTCTTTTCCGATGGGTTTTCCAGTGGAATCGGTGATGCGGTGATCTACACTTCGTTAAACTATTTTCAATATCACATTCAACGGGAAAACTTATTGAAAAATAATTCCAATTCGTTTTAATTCCAATTTGTTTTTGGTTAATATTGTGATAGTTCGTATCGTTGGCGGTGATTTTCAAACTTAAGATTATTTTTTGTGTCATTAATTTTTTCCTTGCTTAAAAGTTAAAAGACTCATGTTTGTCAATGAAAGTCAAGATGATAAGTTTAATTAGGTGAATATAGCAAACCCGAATTCCAGTGTCTAAATGAGATGGATTATCCCATCGGTTGGATACATGTAAGTCCAATCTTGAGATAGGATATCTTGTTGAAATTCGTGTTTCAACCCAATGAACTCTGATTAGACACTTTCAAGTTGATCATGGACCTATGATGGTACGGGGGTTAAACTAGTTTTTGTTTTAATAAAATTCATAACTAATTGGATATTTTCTCCTAACTAATTGCTTGTGATACCCACCAAATTTTGGCTATCACAAGCAATTATAAGAACCGTGATAAGTTACCTAAATAAAATTATCATGGTAGATATCATTCATGCACCTTATATATATTTAAATATATTCTCCATTGTTTATATTCTGAAAAATACTTATATAAACAAGGCTACAAGACTCGTGGTAAGATTGTCTTCCTCCAAAACCAAACCAAAAACAAAGAAGGAAACAGAACATTTTACTGTTGAAAATGGCCGGCAAACCCGTTCCCATCTCAATGCTCGTATGCATTGTTTTCTTGATTGCACAAGGTTAAAAACTGCTTCTTCTTTTTTCTTAAATGAAAAAGAATTGTTTATGTAATTGAACATTTATCGATCACTGCTAGGTTTTGGACCAAACGTGAAGGCACAGGACATTGCTATATGCTTTCGCAAGTGCGACAATGGAGGTAGCGATCAGGCTCTTCGGTGCTATAACGATTGTAAAGTCATAGGCTATCACTCTGGTGGTGAATGTATTGAATTAACCTCCTCTTCTGGTCAATACCAATGTTGTTGTTTCAAAAATCATAACTTAGGGTTTTGAGAATAAATTAAAGATGTAATTTGTAAGGTCATCTAATAAATGTAGCAAATTCATTTATAATAAAGGAAAAATGACTCAAAATAATCTCAAGTATCAACTTTCAACCAATAATAATCCCAAGTTTGGAAATCATCACTAATAATACGAACTATCATGAAATCAACCAAAAACGATTCGGAAGCCTTTTTCGATAAGTTTTCCGGTAAAATTGATGATGCGGGAATCCAAAATCTGACATAACAACTTTAAAATTTACACTTGATTGAAATGTTTTCGATCGTCATATCATCAATTCCACTGGAAAACTTGTCGAAAAAGGCTTCCGAATTTTACCTATCTTTCTTGGTTGTAAGTTCACTCACTTTGGTTGCCATAAAATAAAGTGATTTACTTGTTTTAATGAATCGGATATTACTCTCTAGTTTTGAGCTTAGAGTGAATGAATATTGCAGCTCAAGTTCATTTTTTTGGAGTAAATTCAGCCCTTGCTCATTGTGTGTATACAATGTTTGATCTTCAAAATCGAGCATTGTAACACAATGAATCCTTCATATCAACCTTATCAAAAAAGAAAAGATCTCATAAACAGAAGAATGATAAGTTACCTAAATAAAATTATTCTGGTAGATTTCATTCATGCACCCTATATTTTACTCTTTTTCTTTTGTATAGTTCTAAAACATATATATTTTCCTACAAGACCGAGTAAAAAATTAGTCTTCCTCCAAAACAAAACAGAAGGAAAACATCTTGGAAATGGCCGTAAAAACCATTCCCGTGACATTGGAGCTTGTGTGCATTCTTCTCTTGATTGTACAAGGTACAATAGCGTACAATATCTTCTAGCTTGTTTTTCTTACATAAAAACAATGGTTGGTGGAATTGAACATGGTAACTAGTAATTAAACATAATAAAGGTGTTAGGCTAATTATTAATTGGATGCAAGTGGGTCGGAGACGGATGTAGGATCAAGAGTGATGGGGAAGGACATGGCTAGATGCCTTGACAAGTGCGAATTTGAAGAAACAGCGAGCTATCAAACCCTCCATTGTCGCGACGATTGTGCAGCCTTAGGCGCGGCTATCACTCTGGTGGTGAATGTATTGAGTCACCCCCGTCTTCTGGTCAATATAATTAAGTGTTGTTGTTTCAAAAACCCTAACTAATTAACCGTTTAGGGCTTTCAGGATGAAGGATGTAAGCCCATCTTATGAACTTACTAACTTCATGCCCAATAATATAAGGGTATATCTTTTATCTAACGCTGTTAAGAAAGCATGTTTGTTACATGAGGGTTTGTACGTAGCTTACATCTTGCTATTAGTTCTAGCTAGCTAACACTTGGCTCACTGACCCACCTCATATATATATTGAACTAATTAATACTTTGACTAACTAACAAGATTACTTAATTAATTAAGTCCTACATATCTCACAAACACAAATCGAATGAAGTCAATGAATATGGTCTTAAGGTAGCCTTCAACACATTGCCATGCATTGGCAACGAGCTTGACTTGGGAACAACCTGCACACATAAACGTATACATCACACTATAACTTTGCATAAAGTTGCAATATCTAGCTAGACATCCAAGAAAATCACATGCCTTTGTGGGATTCTTGAAGGAGTTCAAGTCATACGGATCGTCAGATGTGAGGGTGGTTTCCTTTACCGTCTTCGTCGATTTTGAATCCGCTGCTTTGAAGGTAACGGTAATGTCGATATAACTGTTTTGGAAGTTAACAGCCTGTAAAACAAGGAAAGCACCAACAACTCAGCACGTACATTTCGTAACACAATCATTGAGAAATATTTTTAGTTGGTTTTTTAGAAAGATATGTATGCCTTCACTTTGGTGCAGTTCTTGTCATCCTCAGAGCCCTTATAAGTAATCGCAGAAGCAATCAAGTAATCATCTTTGGTGTGGTTCACATCCAAAAGGGTAGCTCCACTCGAATCCACGAACAAGGTTTGCATCCAATAACTCGGGATTCCGAATGCTTGCCACGAGTCGAAATTGATAATATTCGGTTGCCATCTGATCCATGATAAAATCATTTGTTTTATATATATACTACTGAAAAGTATATAACTGAGATCGATTTGAATCAAAATGTTATACCCTGGATCATTGGCGTGCATCAAAAGTGGAGCATAGCTAGCCATGGATACAACATCACTGCATACATTGATACATATTTATTACACAAATCATAGTATTGATTGGTCACTATGCAAGCTAGCATTAATCGATTGCTTGTGTTGTAACATAGCAAATTAAGTGATCAACCTGTTGCGCTCTAGTCCAATGAGGAATGCGGCTTCACCTAACGCGCCCAGAAGTGTTCCCTTCACATTCGGGTCGTCTCGCACAGCGTACTCACTCACAAAGGCCTACAATCAAAGCATGTTTCAAGGCTGATCGATCTTGGAAGACAATTAATAAAGTACACATATGCATGGTGTACTATCTAGTAGATCAACATTATAGTAGTAGTTTAACTTGGCTGGTATGTAACACCTACCTTAGGGCCAGCTCTTGGTAGATGATCAAATATGTGAGCGCTCGAGAACATGTGTTCCGCATCTGTATATGTCTACAATGTATATATATAAGATCGCCAGAGATGAACACTAATTGGTCAATACATGAAATTATATACTTGATCAAGTTAAGAAGATCGATTAATGAGAGTTTAAGTTTACATGGAAGTCAAACAGATCAGCTGGCACATCTAGCTTTTGCTTGGTACGATCGCAGTTGTTGATAACTTGGATGTCCGAATACTTTGCTTTTATGGCCTCATAGAATTTGATGTAGTTGTCTAAATGATCATGTGCATGTATACACATATCATATGTAGCTTAATTAGTCTAACTTTTATTCAAACAATTTCGCTCAATTACACGATCGAGGACATTTTGATATGTTATACTTAATTACCTGGGTACCAAGTAAAGTTTGAGAAACAATTCTCGTTGCCAACGGCTACATATCTAACATCAAAAGGTTTAGGGTGCCCATATTTAGCTCGCAGGGATCCCCATTGTGAGTGCACATCACCTCTTGCAAACTCAAGGCTATCAAGCAAATCCTGTACACATCCACCAATCAAACTCCGTCTTAATTAATTAGTGAACAGATTATCAAGGACTACACACATATTTAACTGCAAGAGATCAAATCTTCGCTCTTCGGTCTCGATTTAAAAGTAGGGATCGGAGCGTACTTGCACATACGGATCAACAAGACTTCCATTCAGTTGTTCTTTGTGAGCAAGCCCTACAAGATATGAAATGCTTAAATTAAACTACACTCACTCCATCAAAGGATACGATCGACAACGAAGCTAGCTAGACCAAGATTGAGTACCAGCATTTATAACCCACACCGGTCGTGCACCAAGATCCTCTGCTAACTGCAATTGTAGGTATTCATAGCACACAACATTCAAATCAATTCTAAGACAACATATGTATATATATGTACAAAAAACACATGTGAAATACAACTGTTTCTTGTACCTGAAGGAACTCTAGATATCCAAGGCCATCATCCGTCCAATAGCCCCAAATGTCACCTAAGTGACCCGGTCGCTCTTCCCATGGCCCGATCGTTTTCTTCCATTTAAATGCATTCTTAAGAAAGATTCCTTCCACAAAACATCCACCTAAACAAATGGTTGAAGAGTTAAATATCTTGCAAATTGATCTTAAGTAGACCAAAGATCGAGTAAGGTTAATTAAGACGGATCGATACAGACCTGGAAATCTAAGGAATCGCGGCTTCAAGCGAAGAAGCATTTGCATAAGATCCTTCCGAAATCCATGACCCTAGCAGATTCCAGGTCGACATGTACACATTAGATCCACATATATAGTGTATGCATGTGTTATTGTATTCAACATCGATCGATTATACCTTGTACGTGTCTATAGGCATGGATGACACTTGATCTAACCATATTGTGCCCTTCTTTTCCGTCTTTATCTGGAGGCTTGCATTCCGACTCGTGGCCTTGGCTTCAAGCATCGCCTCCATCTTCGTCCAGTTTTGAGCTTCGGTGAGATCAGCCCTTCAAACCAATCCAAATTTTAAAAAAAACTAATGCATGTACAGCTAGCTAATCATATAGAGTCACCTACACAATGCATCGGATTGCACATATATGGTTAACTTACAGTAAGTGGGTGGAAGCAAGGACGTGTGTCCGATCATTGAACGAAACAGAGAGATCAATGGGCCCCAAGGACCGAGCATAGAGCGTTACTCTATACCGTTTTCCTTGCTCGATGTTCTGAGATCGAAAGTAACCAATACATGATAGAATGGTCACGATTAATATGACTATGCAAGTCATGCTAAACAAAACTAGCTAGGTAAATAACACGCGTACGTACAATGTACATACCATTCCTCCAAATCCGGGATTGGAAATTCCAACGGCTCCCTTGGAGTCAGATTTGACCTTGATACGAAGAGCCGCCCTGTTCGACTCGAAACAAGAGGTGAGCTCAGGCCTCACCGATACCGAATCCGAATGCCCGATCACTTCCCATGGCTTGATGTGGTGCGGTGAATGCCCCCGACCAGCTTCAAACCCTAGGATCAGTCCATCGGAATTGTTTCTTAATTGCAACAATATTCACAACCACAACTTAGCCCATTGATAGGGTTTGAATGCTCATTCATCCTTAATTACCTCTGTTCATCACCAGCTCCGACCATAGTCCGCCTACTCCTGCGTGATTAATCTCCTGAATCAAGAACCAACTTAATCAATCAGACTCTCAAGAGCAACAAGCCAAAACGTACAACTAATGATAGATTGTGACGAATTATGCTACTATATATACGTACGTACGTACTTCAAAGAATATACCAAACAGGGTGTCCGGAATGCGCCTAGTCCTCGACGATGCAGAAGCATGGACTGTCATCGCGACCGCCTTGCCTCGATGGGGTCGACGTACTAGTAGTACCAGTGGCACTACTACAAGTACTAGTAACACTACCACTAGTGCTATGCAAAAGAACGGCCTTCTCGTCATTAATATTGTTGCTGAAACAAAATAACACATACATTACATATATTAGGGGATAAAATCAACATTGAGAAGCAGTATTCCTGAAGATATATAGATGTACGTCCTCAAAAATATATAGTGTTATGAACAATTCATATACCAACTTGCTAGTTACATTGCCTTGATAATACATCATACGGACATATACGTACGATAGGAGTAGCGAGGTGGGTAGCAATGCATAAAGCAGAGAATGCTCTACTCGTTTATTTAATATCTATAATCAAGTTCATAAGCAAAAGGGCAACTTGCAAATAGCAACAATAATATTAGTTAGAGTTTGATTGGATTAATACTAGCTACATTGTACTCCCATAATGTCATGTTATAGCTTCAAGTATGAAAGGAAGTGTTTCCATTTTGTTCAAAAGCTTTTCTTGCACAAACATGGGGTGTATGTATCATTGATGAAACTTAATTAAATCTTAATAGATAGGTAATTAAAATGTTGCCTAACTCTAAGCCATCTTATACGACTACGGTGAAACTTTTTTCGATACATTACCCTTATACGGTAAATGAATAAAAAAATATTTTAATATCCCTCATTATAACTTCCACGTTATTATTTTGAAAAAAAACAACTTCAAATAATTTCGTAAATCTAAATTTTAGGCATATACGATTGTTCTTCACAACCTCGTCTTGTGAATTTTTCTCCATAGGCATATTTTATAATCTTCCAATGGCGCTTCGCACAACATGCTCCTCGTGTGTTTCTTTAGTTCCACGTCCAACTTCAAGCAACGGTACTGGGTTGCTTGTATGTTAGCATGTTTGCTCTCTCTCACGCCGACAATCGATTGTCGGTTCTTTTGGACCTTTCGGCCTACCGATTTTGTCTGGTATATCGAATTCTTTCCTTATCCAAAGATATAGTCAAGACAAATGACGTCATAAGATTGAGCTTAATTGGGGACAAAAAAAATGAAACAATTCATTAAATACATAAGCAAAATCCACTAATTAACTTTCTTTCTAGATATTGAAATTCTAGATGATGAAAAGCAATTGAAGAGACCAATAACTCACTTGTTACAACGATAGCAAGGCCCATGCTTGCCCATTTCTCTTCCCGATTGGGAAAAAAAAAGAAGGGAAATTTTAATTTCTATGAGAATTCGACAAAGCAAAAAAAAGGTTGAAAAGCTACACTAGAAACCCAAAAGAACGTATATGTATTATAGACCCTCAAAAACAAATTGTATGCCTTCAAGGACCTATCAAAAAAGACCAATAATCAACTGGAAATGTGCGAGGATTGAAAGGGGTGAACAGACTAGATGAGGAATCAAAGATAAAATGATGTTAATTAAGCTATTAATTTGTTCAAGTTTTTCCAATATGATCAAGCAAAAGAGAGAAGAAGAAAACATGCTAATTGTCACTCACCCCAGAGAGATGTTAATGGAAAGTCACACACGTGATCGAGAGAGAGAGGGATGAGGGTTGCTATAGAGAGATAAAGATAATATGGGCCTGATTAATGAGGGGTTGTGGGGAATAATTTGATCCAGACCGTCAGTTTTAAGGAGAAAAATGTGGTTTGGTGATATCTTAGCATGTAATTATATTGTAATATTAATTCGTTTTTGGAAGTTAATTTCTAGCCTAGATCAGTCTATCTAATGTTGTTACTGCAGGTTGGCTGAAAACATATTAAAACCAAACAAAATCTTGTTATTGAAGATTGACTGAAGATGAAGGATAAATGTAATATTATTTACTACACAATGACTCTTAGGTAGTTCGCCTTCAATTCCATCGATCGAACCCTATTTAATGTCTAGCGGGCGGAACCTCACATGAGCCGCCCACATAGCCGTTGGCTGAACACTCCAAGTAGCACTTGAGCGCGTCTTGGTTGTTGTCCTTGTCGTCGCACACTCGAGTGCAATCAACATCAAGCCCCTTCGACACGGATCCAGCAAGCAACAGAGTGATGCAGGGAACCAATGTGATGGAGCATCTATACATGGGAATGGATTTGGTGGCCAGGTTGAACTTAAAGACAACTGAACTCTGAAAAGGGCCATTAAGAAACAGAACACCAAAGATCAAAGTATAGGGCAATATGCCCAAAACAAGGGTTGTTACAGCCATCAAAAATTGAGAACAAGAACACAAAGAAGATAGATGGGTTCTCTAAATATAAAATCGTCTACAACTTGATCACAAAATCGGAAGAGATTGATCCTTTGACAAGTTAATATTTGACTGCAGTAAGAACATCTAACTGAGAGCCAAGCTTCTCCACAGCCGCCGCCTCGGCCTTGACCCTCAGCTTAGTCAGTTGCTTCCTCCTCTCATAAACAACTTGAGCTCTCTCCTTTCTCTTGACTTCAAGTTCCTGTTTTTTTTATAATGAAAAAGCAAGGTCAGATCATTACTCAATTGCCTTTCCTAATGCTAGACTAACCGAAAAAAACTACGAAATGATGAATTTACAAACATAACATGCACTATCATATAGCTGGCTAACAATATGATGTTTCCCTAATCATTTTACATAGTGGAATACTAGAGATAATTAAATTTTCGTATGAGGCTCAGCAGTGACTTGCTACTAATAACTGCTATCCTATTTCCTGGTGGAATACTACAGATATAAAACATTACATTTCACATGCAGCTTTATCAAAAGTCACAGCGAATTACAATATGAGGAATGTACAGACTCAATTCAAGTGCTATCTAAATCCTGAACCCATTAAACAGCAAAGCAATAGAGTAGAAATTAAGAAGCTATCATCAAAGTGAAGAAGAATAAGCTTACCTTAATGGTCTCAAAGTGGTTCCAGCCAACTTCACTGGATAGCCTTCCAAGCAAGCAATACCTGTGGCCCTTTTGCAGCCTCAAGACCCTACAATTAAATTACAATCATTTCTTCATCATAGCTTGGAAAAACAAAGAACTATCACAGTGATCATTTGAAAATGATAACATACTTGAGAGCATCAGGAACCACCATCCTCTTGACCTTGTCGTAAGGCGGAGGAACACCCTCAAATACCTTCAGCCTTGCCAAAGCAGCAGCTCCTCTCTTAGTCTTGTGGGGAATCATCCTGGATTCACATACCACAACAATCAATCAATCAAATGTTTCATCTTATTGGCCTAAAAACTAAAATCATTTCCCAAATCAACCAGAGACAAGGTGTTCCTGACCTAAAGAAAAATAATCACATTCTCAAATTACAAATGCAGGCCTAAACTTGAATCATCATTTCAACGGCACTAACAAATCAGCTCAAGGCAAAGCTACAATCTGGACACTGATCACACATAATCCCTAAGCTAATCAAAATCAGAATAGCAGCCTAAATCCATCAAAAAGAACCAGCAATTCCAATTGCAAATATACAAATCAACAAAGGAAGGAAGAGCAAAAGAGCAATGTACCCTCGGACAGTACGCCAGAAGATCTTGGCGGGGGCGCGGAAGTGGATGGGGCCATGGGAGGGCTTGGTGTTCATCCTCTTCCTGAGGAAACGGAGGTACTTCATCTTCTGACGGACAAGGCCGCCGGAGAGAGCGATCTCCTCGCAACGGACCACCACAACGCGCTGGCCGCTGAGGAGCTCCTTGGCGACTATGGAGGCCAATCGGCCGAGCATGTGGTGTCGGCCGTCGATGACAACCCTCCGAGCCATAATTCCCGATCCCGACACCATTTTCGCCGACGGCTTCTTCTTCGTTCAGTCCTCTGCACAGGCGTGGCCGTCTAGGGTTTTATCGGCTCTGATTTGTGAGTGTATATATCTCTACGCCGGTAGCAAATTGGATTTCTGTGGTTTCCGTTGGGCTGAATTTTCTAAGGCCCAATATTGGTTCTATAGGTTGTATTGGGTCTGTACTGATGTGCTCACAAGGCCCAATATATTTTTTTCCCGTTATCTAACACTACTCGTTATGCAACGGATAGCAATGGGTAGGGTCGGGTTTTCTTTGTTCTATTTTTTTTCCCTTTTGTTGTGGTTTGAATAGAAGATCTTGTGCGTACCTAATCAGCCATTCTCACTGTAACTAACAAACAGACTCGCTCCAACGCATATAATAACTTGACCTTGACTCCTACTCTCTGTCACGTTGCAAGGCCACCCTTAGAAACTTAAAATTCCAGTAGCTAGCTGCCCATGGTTTCATATTTCGTCAAAAGGGGTTGGTGAAACCCCAATTTTGCTACAAATGCAACTATAGAATATGAAAACACAATCCATTTCTCTACCTACCACCCACCACAGCCCATCTCTCATTTGACCCACCACTCTCCTCCTTCCTTTTTTAAGCTCAATCACATTTTAGTTTTTTTCTACAAGTCGTCTCGTGTGGATCACTCGTGCCCATCACCTCTGTAGTTTCTTATATACCCTTAATTTGGAGCTTGTGGATCTCAAGCTCATATTTTTCTCCATTTAGCTTGATTCTTGAACCAGCCCCTGAAAATGAGTAGGAAAGGAAAGCTCTTTAAGTTGGCAGACGTTGCCCCTCACAACCACGCCAAGGATTGCTGGCTCATTATTGGTGGCAAGGTTTTACAATCAACACTAACCCCGCTGTTTTCTTTACTATGATTTTCTTTGGCACTAGCTTGTTCATATATACGGCCTATAGATAGAGAGAGAGCTTGTTTAGATGCCTTAGACTATGTTTTAGACACTATTTGGTAGATCAGGTCTCCTAAACAAGATGACAGACAACCAAGTGGTATCATATATGTTATGTTTTCAGTCAAAGCCTTGTTTTGCTAGCTTCATCTTAGATAGTTGAGATGTGATTAATCATAATTCTCTTTAATAAGGGTCCTTTCTTGTGTCCGGTTCACATCCGTTAGGACTCCCTAACAAATTGACCTTGTTGGACAGGTATATGATGTGACCAAGTTCTTGGAAGAACATCCTGGAGGCCCTGAGGTTCTCATCTCGGTCACAGGTACAAATTGTCGCGCCTAATTGTGCGATCATGACATAATAATATAAAGATACTCTTCCTAATAGTTCCAGGTGTATAACATGATCATGAACGTTACATTGCAGGGAAGGATGCGACGGATGACTTCGAGGATATAGGACACAGCAGTACAGCAGTGGACATGCTGAATGGAATGTACGTCGGAGACATTGACATGTCGACGGTGCCCAAGAAGACCAAGTACACTGTCCCCAAGCAGCCTTACTACAACCAGGACAAGACAATGCAGTTCGTCAACCGAATCCTCCAGTTCCTCCTTCCGGTCTTCCTCTTGGGTCTGGCCGTCGGCATTCGCATCTACAGCAGCAAATCAGCTTGATCACTGACCAAACCATGTTTGCCTATGTGCTTTTAGGATGAGTGTGTTTCGTTTGTGTTTTTTGTTACAACTTTGTTATGTTCCCACCACCATTGTCACATGGAAGGTCTCTTGTTGGTGTGCTGTTGATGTTTGAACAAATATCTTTGTTTGAAGCAACACAATCTGTTATGAGACTGACTTCTGTTTAATAACCAGAAATGGCAAGTTTTCAGACATTTGCTTCCATAAAATGAATTGGTCCATCACTAATGTTAGGTGTTAGTACGTTTTCTTACGAGCAGGGCTGGGTCAACTATCACCTTAATCAGTTTCCTTATCACAACGAGCAAGGCAAAGAAAGTAGATAGAAAATTAATTGCAGCAGTATATAAAATTTACACCAGCACATGAATTTACCTACCTTTGTACCGTTGAGAGTTGAATGCAAATCCTTATAATTAAGAGTATCCTTTGTACTGTTGAGAATTATGGCCATTAATGGGCAGACAATATGATAGCAAGTTATGAAGGCTTTTGTTTGTATGTGTGGTCAGTTCATAAGCCGATGTGAGAACTTACTCTCTACAATTCCGCCCTTCAGAAAGATAATTGGACTGTTAGATAGTAATAACACTAGAAAACAAATATCACATTAACAGATGATGATGATAACAACCATTTCAAAACATTTAACACACAAAAAAAAAAGAACACTAAACATTTCATAGGACTGAAAAAGTAGTATCAGTCATCTTAGAATCTGTCCTCTGTGAAAGCTTTGAAGGCGAGCTCGATTCCCTCGAGTTTGAGCTATGTCCAAACAAACTCAGCTTACTGATCTTCTTTGAGAATGAGCTCATGAACTTACGCGATCCTGACTTCTCAATGCTGTTCTTCATATAGACATGGTCCTTCTCCAAATCATTTAGCCTCATTCTCATCCTAGCCAACTCCAATTTCAGCTCCCTGTTCTCTCTCCTCAAGGAGGCATAATTGTCCTTCGGTGACATGGATGCGCTCAGTGCACCACTGTTGACCCTCCAAAACTGGAACATTGGCTTGGGTTCATCATCTGGGTAAGAGCAGAACAAGGCGTTTCTAAGCCTTAGTTGCTCACAATACAGGACTTGCACCATGGATTGTACTGGTAGTCGCTCGTTTTGAGCTGCATGTGCACCGGCTTCTTGTGAGAGTTTCTGGAAATCAACCAGCTTGCAAAGCTTTCTCTTGTCCCCTTCTGATAAGCCCTGATGAGCCTGCAAGATATGGGTTCAGAAGGAATTAAATCATAGGAAAAACAAATCAAGTAAACTATGCTAAAGCTGCTCTAACAATGATACAAGCCCAAATTGTCCATTTCACCAGTGTTAAACATAATCTTCAATTTTTGCTTTAAGGTTCTAAGTAACACATTATTTAAGCACAAAAGAGCATAAGATCACAAAATGAATACCTTAAGGTATATATCAATAGCTCGGTAGAGTCCATCATGCAAGGTGCGAGCATGTGAAGGTAAAGACTCTGCAATGAGCATGAACTTGGAGAGTTTGAGGTTGGCATCAGGGGCAATCTCAGCAAGGTAAGTGTCCACCAGCTTTGAAACCTTAAAGAGTGCAGTTTGCGACGGGGAACGAGGACTGTCTGATTCGAAAACAAAGTCATCCTCCAGTTGTTCATCTTCACTATCATCTAACTGCGAGAAGTTGACCAGGATCCTATGAACCGTGTCAACATCAAACAAGGTATCTCCGGCATGGCGAAACGAAGGAATCAAAAGATCATCTAAGGTGGCCACATCCAGCTGGGACCCAATCCTCCTTTCCAGATTAAGCCTGCAGGCGACCGAGCAATCAAGCATTACAGCACTTCTCAGAATCCCAAAGAGGAAATTTATAGGAACTATGAGCCTCTCCACGGGCAAGAGACTCACAATGGTCTCAACCACAATCCTCTCATGTTCTTTTGATTCAACAACGAGGTCTGGCCGTGATTGGCTAGGTGGGTCCCATAAGCTTGGCCTCTTTGTCAGCTCCTTTTGCGCGTAGTTTACGAGTGCAGAAGTTATGCTCTCGGGCCTAACTCCTCTGCATTTCATGGCATTTATGACCCTCTGGAACAAATCAATCCGAAGAACCGAAAGATCCTCGATCCACCAATCCCCCTCACATTTGACAGACTGGCCCATTTGGAGCCTCCCTGAACTGCTGTACTCCAGCCTTGAGAAGCTTGAAGCAATCTGCTCAGCACACGCCTTTGAGGCAATGGAGTCTACACAACGGCCGACTATTCTTAGCTCATCAGCAAGAGGAAGGAGGTCTTCGCATTGTTTCAGCACCTCAACACACATTTCAAGATTCTTGCATACAACGGAATCAAGGTATTCTTCAGCGCGAGAGCCAAGATTGTCTTTTGAGAATTCCTCGTTCATTTCTAGGTACTCGGAGGCACAACAGAGCTGAGCAACGTTTGCAGGCGTTATCTCAAAGTTGATGCCGTAACAGAATTTCGCTGCCAATTCGAATGCCTCAGCTCCACCAGGTAAGTAAGGGAGCTCCATCTTTGATGTGTTAGAAACCCGGTGTTCCGCCACTAGCTTCCGGATTCGCCCACTTCTAGAGACCAGCGGGAACTGGATTTATCCAAATGGATAAGAAAACATTTGATCAGTACATCCCTAAAGTTGGGAATAAAAATGCATAAATTCTGTAATAAGTTAGACCAAAGTTCACCTTGTGAAGTGCAAACGTCCCTCCAGCTACTTCGATTATAATATCACTAGGAACATCCCGAAAAATCCTGCAGTACAAGTAACAAACAGGTATATTAGATCTGAGAATTATAAAAGAAAAAACGAGAGAAGAACATTTCTACTTTTGAGTTTGAAAGAATGAGGATACTTCTAGGATGACAAGTACAAAACCAGATGCAGCTATTCTGATAATCTTGTAATGGCTATACAAGATCAGGTGCAGCTATTCCGATAGGATCCCTAAGTATGCAGTTCCATAAATCTCCTAACAACTAAATTCAATCTCCATCCAATGTAATCAATCATCCAGCTTTTCATACTTAGAACTACACTCTGCATTCTCAAAGTAAAGACCTTTCTTTGAGCACAATTGCACACAAAGTAAAAACATTTTAATATTGCTTCACCTTAGCAGACACCATATTGATCTCAAAGAAGAGAGGATTTGGAATTGCCAGAATTAACTAAAGAGCACCCACATCATACAACAAGGGCAGTCCAGAGAAAAAAAAAGAACTCAATAGATGACTAAGCACAACAATACAAAAAAAATACAAACCATTCACTAGAACGCTGGTGGCGAGAGCTTTTGGGCAACACTAAGCTCTGAAGCTGCTTGCTTTCACCCCTCTCCATGGAGTAAGAGTACACAGATCGATCAAACACGGTCAGGGAAAAGAAGAGATAGACCCAGATGGGTACGTTGGTTTTGGGGAAGATCTTTTCTTTCTGTGAGGAAATTCGTCGAACAGGTGGTGTGCAAAAAGAAGATTATGTATAGTCCAAAGCAATGGGCCTCCTCCTTGTCTCGAGTGATTGTGGGTCATCATCATATCTCGAACTCTCTCTCTCTCTCTCTCTCCTAGACCAGGATTGCTTAGGTTGACAGTGATTTCCACACACTTGCTGCAATTAGTGGGAACTGATGGCCGTTAAAGAGGCGCAAAAACAGGGCAGCTTCTTGACTCTTGACTGTTTTGAGTCTGTGTGAGGGATAAAGAAATGGTTTGTTGAGGGTGAAGTCAAGTTTGCCGAGTGGGTTTGTAGGGGTGACTATGGAAATGACACGCAGAAAAGCGGGAGAAAGAAAAAGGTTGACAGTTTCACGCTTTGTCTTCACAAAGCCAAAGTCTTTCTTTTACAAAAAAAATTGAAAAAGGTGTATTTTTTTTGGTTGAGGAAAAGAGATGGATAATTAGCACAATCGTGAATCATTGAGGGTGATAGAAGAGCCACTAGTATATAATAATACATGGTCAAGTGTTTTCGGATTACAAATTCCTTTGGTAAATATATGTCTTAGAGGAATTTGCTAAGTTTGAGTGTGTGTGAACAAAACCGTATACATTCTCCCTTGTTTTCTTACTAGCTAGCCATTATCCCAACTACAGTCTACAGTATGAAAAGTTTATTGGCAATACATACAATGAAAATTTTCGTCTGGTTAATAAATCATTCACGGAATCACTGATCGAGCGAAAAGAATGGGCAAATATCAAAAAAGAAGACGAAAAATGGTGAAAAACAGAAAAGTAAAGCTTTGATTTTGAGACTTGAGGGTAAAAAGCAATGATTATCCACTATTTTTGGTGGGCCTTTGTTGTCTTACTCCGTATTTTGTTAGCCCATTAGGCGCGATCCAAAATAAATTTTGTTTTCTCGTACATTTTGCCAAAGTAATAAATTATACTAATCTTTTGTGCAAAAATAATAGTACTGTACTTTACTAGTCAACTAGACATCTACTCCGGGCATTGAACGGGCAGATAGTTTAATATTAGTTTGTTTTTTCATTGTATGTTTATGTCTATAGTTTTGTCGGTAAATACCTTGATATAAAAATATACAGAATGTCTTGGTTTTAATAATTCGTTAGACAATGTTATCCGTCTGTATGCTCCATGGCTATCCGTCTGTATGCTCCAAGTGAGGGATTGTTCATATATAAATCACTATACCTATAATTATAGAATTGTACCTAAATCATATAATTCAATCAAACAATTAACATTTTATATAGTATATATTAATATATACAGACAATGTAGTAATAATGGCATGATAATGATAATTTGATCACCAAATGTATGCATTTATGATTTATTGTCAAAAAATGCAAAAATACATGTAGGTACAATAAGATATTTAAGAGGTTTGGGTCTAATGTGAATATTTCATCTTTAATTGCAAAGAATTTGAAGGGGTTGTCTCATATTATTACAGTGAGATTTGAAGATAATATTACATACTATAAAAAATAAGGATGTATTATTATTACAATAAGATAATATATAATAACGTAATAGCATATATACAAAAACACATTAGGATGAATTGAAGTGTTTGTATTTAATGGGAAAAAAATCAAATTTATAAGTAGATTAGATAGATGAGAAACAAATTTAATAAGATAGTATATAGTCTTAAATAGGAATTATAGATTTATAAACTAATAATAGCAATAGCATATTACATTGAACATTGAACATAATAACTTAATTAACAATAAATCAAGTCAAGATATTTAATGGGGGAAAATACAAAATTACATGTATGTTATTCAACACATGTAATGTCAAAAAATTCCAACTTTACGTATAGATAGATCGTTCGAGGCAACTGCAGCTTTGAGACAAAATGCACAAGCCAGTATTTTTGATTTATGAACCTACGAAATGCTTTGGAAATTTTGGAATAAAATAAATTATTTGGATAAAAAAAGTGGAAAAACATGATAATAGGCCTTCCAATAAAAGCTAGTAGGACCTCCAAAATGAAGTATGCTAGCCTTAATTTTGACGAGATATGATAATGTACATGAGGCACGCTCATATAGTAGTGGTGTGACCAACTTTGTGTTATGCATTGATCAATCAGTGACTTTAGTTGGGGTCGGTGTGATTTGAAACATTTCTACTCTTGCTGTGCTCTTGGAGAATAGTTTCTTAATTCTTACTTTAAAACAATAGTTTATTGTACACATGTAGTGAGTGGACATGTGTGGGTAATACTAGACGAGTGTCCCTGCCAGGTTTCCTGATTCCAGTCGGTTTCACTCAATTTCGGTTTCGGAACCGTCGGATCCATGGTTCTGGGAAAGGGGCATCGGAACCGGAACTGTCCTTGAAATTTGAACCGTCGGTCCAGACCTTGACCCAAATCTAGGTAATACCATGAAAGATGAAAGTTGCAAAAATTGATTGCTTGATTTAAATTTTACTACGTAGATTTGCATCACGTACAAGGGTAACGTTTTCTTTTTTAAAATTCTTCTTTATATTTGGAAAGGGAATTTTTATACTCTTGTATTATTTGACGTGAAAGAAAACGCGATCAACCAATTAATTGAAATGATAGGCTTACTTGTGTGGCTTTTCATAGAAGCATCCATTGATGGATTATTGCTCGAACATACAATAATGTAATGACTAATGACTATGATTAAAATGAGATTCATTGACAAAAAATAATAAAATTGCTCCATTAAGACGTCGTGAACTCCCATTTTTACGATTGGGTCGAGGAATAAGGGTGGGTTGTCCAATTGTCACTATCGGGAAGACGATGCTGACATATGAAATTATTAACTAGTGGAGCACATAATAAAATATTAAAATGGATAGGACTCCATGTGGACGAATTCTAAATGTATAAAATTAAGCTTTTGTAAAACTTACAAGTTCCATGAGAGTTCAACAGGGACGAATTTAACTTGAATGCACGTACAAAATAATGTTAGGCGAATTTAACTTGTTTGTGGGCAACACAAATTACACAACAACAATACTTACCCAGAGAAATTTCGCAAACGCAGGATCTAATTCGTCAAGATGAGGACATTCCAATCCTATAGATAAAATGCGCTCAATACAACCCAAGAAAATAAAAGAAACAAACCACTCCACAAACTAAACCGAAAAGCCTAGAACAAAAATAAAGAAAACTAACACTAAAGTTAAAAGGAAAGTAAAAACACATAAAAGGAATACACAACAGCACAACAGAAGACTAAAACTAACAAAAACTATCAGAAAACACTATGAGAAAACACGCGAAGCTCCACCAAGCATGCTAGTTGTCTAATACCATGATCTAGCCTCTCCCTCTAACGCTCCCTAGACTAAGCCAACTCTACAGGAATCCCTAACAAGCCGATATCATGCTTTATGTTGTTCATCCAACGTTTCTTCGAGCGACTTCTATCTCTCTTGTAAACCCCTAAATCTAAGCGCTCACACCTCCTTACTGTAGCTTTTGGACTCCGCCTCTAAACATGATTCAGACCAACGAAGTCTCGCTTTGTGGAGTTTGTCTCCTATGCTTGCCACCCTCAACCTGCTTCTAATCTCCTCGTTTATAATTCTATTCATCCTCGTGTGACCACACATTCATCTGAGCATTCTCATCTCAACGACGGCTAGCTTCCGCTCTTGACCTCTGTCGTCGGCCAACACCCTACACCATCGAGGATTGCAAGCCTTATAACATATTTGTAGAAATTTCCCTTAAGCTTGAGTTGGACCTTCTTGTCGCACAACACCCGCTCTCCACTTTATGCCAACCTTTTTGAATCTAAGACCTAACATCCTCATCAATATACTCATCGCTTTGCAGAACTGATCCCAGATACTTAAAGTTATTCTTCTTCACAATGACTTCACCTCCCAGACGCACCTCACTCCTAAACTCTTCCTGACCGAAAATGAACTTCATGTATTCCATCTTGGTCATACTCAATCTAAACCCCTTAGTTTTTAGCGCTCTCTCTCTCTCTCTCTCTCTCTCTCTCTCTCTCTCTCTCCCTCCCTTCCTCCCTCCCTCCCTCCCTCCCTCCCTCGACAACACATCCAACACTTGAGTGAATAAAAAGGAGCTCAACGCAGATCCTTGGTAAAGACCCATACATACTTCGAAATACTTTATATCCCCTCCCTGTATGCACACACTCGTTAACGACCGCTCATACATGAATGACTTTGATAAACGTATGTGACACCTCTTTGGCTTCTAAACACTCCTAGATGAGCTCTCTAGGTATCCTATCATAGGCTTTCTCTAAATTCACGTACACCGTATGTAAATTTCTCTTTCTCTCCATGCATGCTTCTATCAACCTTCTCTGTAGATGGATAGCCTTTGTGGAGGACCTCCTTGACATAAAACCAAACTGGTTCTTTGACACTTGCACTAGATTCCTCAGTCTCAACTTGATTGTTTTCTCTCACACATTCATTGTATGGCTAAGCAGCACTATTGTATATCCCCTTTGTTCTTATAAAGCGGGATTAACTTGTTGAGTCTCTACTCCTCCGACATCTAAGCCAACTTGAAGATAACATTGAAAAGCGATGCTAGCCAGTAGCCACTTCAATCCTCTCACAGCCAAACATTTTTAAATCTCCACTGGGATCTCATTCGGGCCTATTGCCCATCATGCGGATTACTTCATTGACCTCTGCCCTAGTGAAACGCCGGTATCCAAGACAACTACCCTGACTCCCTGAAACTTGGTACCCCTCTGAAGACCCGCAACCCTCATTCAGCAGACCGCAAAAGTATCTCTCCCACCGTTTTTTTATTCTAAATCATCCATTAACACGTTCTCATTTTTATCTTTGATGCATCGAACCCTATCGAAATTCAAGCTCATCCTACCCCTTTTCCTTGCAAGCCTATACAGAACGTTCTCTCCACCTTTTTCATCAAGTGCCGTATAGGGACTCTCATATGTTTTCTCCTTTACACTCGCCACTGGTTTCTTTGCAACACAAATGAATCCCATGACAATGACCAATCATATAATAGTAATACACATGACATTAATTAATTCCTACGAAAGTATAAAGTATTACAACGAATTCATCTAATTAATCAACCGAGCTTGCATTAAAAAGGTCTACAATGTGTAGCTGATGGTTTAAAAAAAAGGACCTACAAAGTATCTCGTCTTTGAGCAACTTGACTTGCAAATCAAGCTGATTGACAGTTAGCACCATTTTGCTAATGAAACAACAGACCAAATGCTGTCTCTTACTGGCTACTGATAATAAACCATAGGCCTTGAATTAAACCGGCCCACAGTTCGAAACCCAAATATTTAAGCACCAATTTTCTACGAAACTTTATATGCTAGTACCATTTCCTGACATTGACACCTGAACAAAATTTATAAGTAAGTAACGTTGAGCCTTGGTTTTACATTGATACGATGTCAGGAATCCGATTGAATGATGTACCCGGGTTGGATTTGGGTTGCGTGATACCATGAGTTTTAGTTGGACGTCCATGACTTTAGCTCATTTTGAAACCGATTCTTCATACCGTTGGCATAAAACAAACGATCCTTAACTGGTGTGAGTGTGTGACGAGCTCAATGGAAGATTACTGCTACAGCTCACATCTTTTACCAACGAAATTTATTTTATGTCAACTACGGAGTACTACATATTGTAAAGTTTATATCAATATTAACTTACTACTAGCATTAAATTTGATGTGGCAGCGGCCACTATTGAGTATTAGCACACGGATTCCGCGTGCAAAATTCGAGAAGTACGGATTAAGAGGCTGCCAAAAGCCAGTAAAAGAATGAGCTCATGTGAATGATATACGGAGTAAGAAATACTACTGTATTGAATACCCAATTTAAACTTTACACAGAAAGCTCAATCATTCATGACACATTGACACACCCATTCAGAGCTCTGAATCTCCATGACAGATACACATCATCATCATCATGAATCTCATCGTGGCCTTCTTCTTGCACCTAACCTCATTCCTCATCGACCAGTCTCATTTAGTAAATATTAAATGCCCACATATTTTGATCAATCAGAAGGCAGATTCACCCATCTACCAAGCTCCAAAAGATGCTACCAACTACCAAGAATGCCATTTTAATGCAACACCACCAAATTTTTGTAATCTTTTTAACTTTCTACCATCTGTCACGGTTAAAAAAAACACAAAAGAGCAAGCTGAAACTGAAACCCATATAAGGAACAGTGATAAAAAAACAAATAAACTGGTCTTCTGGGAAAACTCTACCAGCCTAATCTAGGCCGAAACATGTCAGTGCACTGAAACAAAAGTGATCCATCACAAGCCATTTTAGGGTGAATCCAATAAGAGTTTATATTAGTATAAGCCTCAATAAGGAAGGAAACTAGTGTGCAAATATGTAGTAAATGAAAGCACTAATTGTAAGACTACTTTTAGGAGTACATGATATATTAAATGCAGTAATGCACCTTTGAATATTTGGTATGACTTCGATAAATGGAGGCTTCTTCCTCCTACCATTAGTGTTGGTCCTCCTTTTCTTCTATTTTCGACTATTTCATTCCATTTCCAGACTTATTACTGAGCTACTACAGCAAGTGGTTTCGTACTATTTTTCAAAAATGCAGTACATATTATTATTACCAGAGTACTCATCAAAAGAGCACTTAGCCTGAACAAGATATCACGCATGATCTTCACAGGAGATGTAGCCAAAAGTATATGAATGTAGACGATGTAGATGTCATTATCAAAGTACTTACGAATAGCTAGGTTTAAAATAATGACAAGGAAGAAGTAGTATCATGACCAGTACGAAAGATATTAGCTTTGAGCATATATACTGGTAAACCTAATCAGTGACCACCACCATCTGCTACAGCCCAAACCAAATGTGTGTCCGTGATAGAGAGAGGAAGATGGGAACAGTCACCATCTGCATAACAAGCCAAAGCTTGCTGCAGAGAGACAGTGTCCTTACAACTTTACCCTATAACAGCATCAGAGTTTGGACTTGCATTGCATGTACAGATGAATGTCTTGTACTCATGTACAATAATAACGGCCCAAACCCAGCTCAGAAGTGGCTAACAAGCAAGAATTGTGACATTAGGAAAACGGTAAACACCAGAAACCACAACTAACACAGAATTGCAAAACAGCAGAAACTTCACATAACTTTTTTGACTTTCCCATGAACAGATTACAATGGTGTAACCAACAGAAAATCCTACTACTATCTGATCTAAATCCTACAATCTTATGTCTGACTAATCAAACTTGGATCTCTCTAAAGATCATCTAGTCTGGCTATTAGTCAGGGTATAATTAGTTGGGGGAATTCGTTTTTATATTACAGATCAGATAAGATTACACTGAAGATTTCCACCAGACTACTTAATTGTACACAGCTGTTCATGTCTTTCCAAAGAGTGCAGCAACATTATGGGTCTACTCTAACCCATTCAAAACGTCCCGGGAGAGGTAAATCATTGAAAATATCAAAGTTGTACCTGCATTTCAAGCAAGCAAACCCCGTCAATGAAAGCAAATTATGCCAATTTTTTAACTAAAGAAGTTCAAAACCTCTAAACTGAAAATAGGTAAATCTAAAGTTAAGTGTCACACACTTGTCCATAAACTGCTTCTGCTGCTGGCTCCCTCCATTGGCAAAGAAGTCATCCATCTCACGTGTCGAAGGCATGCTTCTTTGTACAGGTTCATGCACTCTTCTTTGGTTGACCGCACCCGAGAACGTGGACCTCACAGCCGACCCAGGTGTTCCAATACTCCCTACATTCCTTATTAAGCTACAAGGTGTGCTTTCACGAGTACTCCTGCTTTCAATATCAACATTTACAACTTAGGATGATATAAATATGAAAAGATTGAGAAATTAAATGTAACACATGCTCTAAAATTATATCATGCATAAGAAGGTATCTGTTAGTCTAGCTTCCAGAAGATGCAGCCTTCGGGTCCTAAACCATAATTGGCAGAGGTGAATGTAACTTCTCACTATAAATGGGTGAGACTTTTAAGATGTGCCTCTTTGAAAAGTATGGTAACAAGGAAAAAGTAGAGTATTTACTTTCAAGTTTTTCAAGCTACCACATGGTCCCTAGTCCCCACTAGCAAAAGATCTTCATGTGTAACACTTATGTAAGATGGAATGAAGCAGTTACTTCTGTAATACATATTTCTTATTTATATATAGACACGTGTTTGCAGAATGCAGATAAATTCCATCTTATGAGGCGATTCTAAATTGTAGCTTTCAAAAACTCAAGAAGTTCCAGTAACAGATTCGGAAGGCTCCACCTTTGCATCAACAACAGAAAAGTCATTTTCTGGCAACATGAATTTTTTATTTTTCTAGATAGCATTCTCAGCTAACATAACACTTACTAAGAAATGGCAACCACCTAAAAGCATATGATTCCAAAAGGAAATAGGACTGGTGCATGATCAATTTACACAAATCTTTGAAAATCAACATCCCATAACACAAAAGACAGAGACAGCCCATAGCACAAAATAATTCAAAACCTATATGGGAGTCTAGACCTAAGTTTTGGTAAGGATATGCAGATTTGATCAAACCCTACACATAGCCTGGCATGAAGGGCTAAACCATGAGTTCCTCTCTTTTTCCCTCCTCTTTCCAGTAGAGGGAACTGCAAAGCTGGAATTCATATACCAGAAGCAAACAGTTTTACAGTTTTACATTCCATATCATGATACAGGGGGGGGGGGGGGGGGGGGGAATTGAGATATGATATTCATAATCATTTGCAGTCCTAACCCCACTGAGAGATGAAAATTTGCATCAAAACCGAAAAGATTATATTTTTACTTGAAAATAAAAAGATAAGTGGTGATTTCAGCATTTCATCTTTTTATATAGGGAAGAGCCCTTTTGTAAATGGGGAAAGCTCAAAGCCCCAATCTCAAAGGTATCTTTACCGCCAAAGAGCAACAAAGGCCGGAAAAAAAGCATCAAGCAGAAAAAGCATCGCAATTTCTACCCCCTTCCCCCCAAAATTGACACGACAACAATTCAAAACCCTAGAAAACAGTAAGGCTAACAAGCAATCACAATAATCATGTAAACAGAGGAGTTCAAACCTTCCGGTTCCATCAGGCTCCAAATTGTTCTCCCCAAACGACGCCTCTACGCCCAAACCATCCACCTCCTCGGCCTCGAACTCCAATTCGACCTCTCCCGCCTTCGGACGGCCAAACGAAGCCCGCTCAGGCGGAACCGAGTTCGCCGACTCGGCTCGGAGCCTAGAGGCGGCCGGCCTCCGGCCCTGACTTTGATTAGAGCCGCTACGATTGCTTTGCTTAGAGCTATGGCTGCTCTTTTCATGCTTCTCCGGCTTCCTCGGCGTCGGCGACGGCGGGGGAGGAAATTGGGGCTTCTCTAAGCGGCGGTTTCGGAGCTGAAGGTAGCGGAACTCGGAGTTTTGCTGGAGAGCTAGGGTTCGAGCTCTGGTCCGGACTCCGAGCACGGATTGTGGAACTTCCATGACGGCCACGTCACCTGTGATCTTCCCCTTCTTCACGAACTTTCCCATCGTTGAACAGCCAAACAGTTGAAATTTACGGTCCTGAAATCAGCTGGAGCTCATCAATTGCCAGGAAACCCCGACGACAGAGCCCGATTCCGTGGTGGAGAAGAGAGGAGAGAAGAAGATCGGCGTTTTTAATTTGGGGTTTTTTTTGGATGGGGGTGGTGGAAGAGAGAGAGGAGGGAAAACCAAACACAAAGCAGGGGACAGAGATGGAAATAAAAAAAATGTGAGAATTGGGGGGTGTTGTTTACACGGGAAAAGAAATTAGGGTTTTTTTTAGGGCAAACGCCGTGCTTTGTTTTTTCTCTAGTTATTTATTATCTCTTCAAGATTTTGTATAAGTGTGTTGGTCAAAAATATTAGATGCTTTTTTAATCTGTAATTTTTGACCTTCAAAAATATTATGAGCACTTTAGCCCACTATATAAAAACTGCCAAAAGTTACACAGCATGAATGACTAATACTATGACATATGAAAGTATGATCTCACATAACCCTTATATCTAATTAAAATTTCCTTTGAAACATATAGTACTTTTTCCCCCAAACTTAGGGCTTTATTGGTGTAATGTGAGTATTTCACAAAAAAGTATATGCTCTGGCGTAAAAGATACCATTCCCTCCATTCCTTTGATGGTTTTGATGGATAAATTTCCCTCCAAAATTCCCCAAACTCCTCCTATTGGTCCACGTCAATCATCTATGGCCACGTCGCTTTTGTATTCGATCAACTACGGACCACCCAACAACAAAATTGAATGGATTTATACAATTTTTAGTAGCTTTACTAAACAAAAAAAAGATGACGTCACTCAATCAGATTATCAGCATTGGATTCCCCCGCAAGTGGGCTTGGGCCCTTGAGCCCTTGGGCAAACCATGATGCGACACGTGGGACAAACTGACATGGGCAAATGTGCACCCCCTACCTATCATTTTGGGTTTTGATTTTGATTGTACTTTTTAATTGATTAATTAAATCCTTAAAATAAATTCAGGCGATAATTTCATCAATTTCATGTTACGTCCCCTTTGACTTTTGTCCTTTGTGTATGGGAATATCTTGGGATGTTGCATCCTCATCAAATCAACCCCTTCCCAAGTGTTCCTTTTTCCTATTGAGCATTAACTATATCTGTATGGACCTATCTTTCACTTTCTACCACAATAATGAAGTGTTGGGTAGCCCTAGTAGCGCGATAATAATGGAGTAAGTCTCACACTTGCAAGTGCTAGGCACAAGTATATTTTTGTTGGCATTCTCAAGTCACAACTAAGCCTTTCTACAAGGCCCATTATGATTTACAGACCAGTGTGGACTACACAGCAAGTGCGTGTACTACCAAATCCAAAGAGTAGTTACTACTATTCAAACAACCACTGGGTTTTTGTAACTCTGTCAAACTGAGACTTGCAAACATGTGAACCTAAGGCATGCACAATTGTTAAAGCGTGGCAGAAAAGACATCGACCTTTGAGTTCTCATAGGCTTAGATACGGGTTCGTCCTTGTCGCACGGACTTCACAAAGTCCACTGCTCACGAGCAGAGTACAATAGCAATAATAAAATTACAAAACAAACTCAGATAAACAACAGGTAACAGCATCAAACGATTCAAACCATAGGGTTCTTTGAGTTGTTGCTCCACCGTGATCAATTTGACATAAATATTGCTAATTATTTGGATATATAAATTCAAGTATCGAAAGAGGAAAAAAAAAGGTACCAATTGTGCAAAGTTAACATTTAGGTGCATGTAGAATTAGCGAGAGCAGTGTTTAGATAAGCATGACCACCTATTTTATGCACACAAGTTCACAGCAGTTGAACCACTTCCTTGACCCCCTCTGTTGGCGAGAAACCAAAGCCTTGTAACTCTGTCACCTCTATCAAACAGATAAAAATTCTCTGTGACAACAAGACAAGATTCAGCCAAGTATTCACATAGATCTTAAGGCCCCAGATGACAAGAACAGAAAAACTGAGCGCAACACAACAATATGCAGTGCTGGGAAAGTAACCATGCTGCCTATCGCCTGAAAGCCAAAGTTCATCAAATTTGAATGATATTATTTACCGGATAAATTAGGTGCGGGACTGAATATTGTTGTTTTGATCACCCATGGAGTTGCTATTTGATTCAGCAGGATCCTCTTCATTATCATCAGCATTCTCCTGAGGATTGATTGAAATTTCCATTGTTGCAGACTCATCTTCAGAGTCGTCTGAGGATAAGACTATGGTTCTCAAATTTAAGCTCCCGGTAACATGATTCAAGTCACTCAACACTAAACGAGCCATCTCCGATGTCTGTAGGAGCTCAAACTTGTGCTCTGCTGTATGCTGCTGATTGAACCGGCCCGGGAGTTTGGATTCTGTATTGTAGCATTTTTCGCAAAGATCAAATCCTATTTTCTCCTTGCAATCCAAGCATCGGTATCTATCACCAACTAAGGGTAATACCTGAGAATAGAGCCAACAATAAAGCGTGTAGAACAAATTATAGTACAAGAATTAAGAGTTATAAACACAAGAAAATTCTGGAAGCTCACCCCACAATAATCACAGCCTACTCCAAAGTGGACCTTTGGGCCATGTTCAGTCAGCCAGCGAAGCATATCTCCAGAAGGAAAAAAGGAAGAATAAGCACCATTACTATTGGATGTTTTCAAACTTGAACCTGAAAAAAGAAGAGAAAACAATATTTAATACTCAGGCAAAAAAGATGCTAACAGCTCTTCAACGATAGCTGACAATATTCTCCCTAGATTACACCTCTAATGATCCGTATTATTTTTTTTGCTCTTTCCATTTTCCACATAGAGAACAAGTGAGCCTCACAGATATTGATAAGTCCTCTCAGCAAAAACTTGTAAGATAATGTACCACATAGTGAAGAAGTACAAAGTTAAACTTTATAGTCTTCCTATCTACCCATGCTCACAAGCTGACGCATATTTAAATAAACACATCTACCACAAGGCCCTTTAAAGATCAGGTAATACACCATCATTTGGAAAAATGATATACTAAGGTATGGTGTAATCCTACAGAAAAAGTTTTTGTTTCTTTTGTTATTCCCCATAAGGTTTTTATGTCCCAAGATCTTTCAGCCAAAGTGATCCAAAAAATCATTAGCTCAGGGACAAAACATGAATCATTTATATGATGACGAAAAAAGGCTGTGAAATAAGACTAATCTCAAAAATAAGCCATACCAGGAGGTGGGCTCTTCTTCTGAAAGTCAGCTTGTTTAAACCCAAGGGAATCTGCCCGTGCTGCATATTCCCTAGGAAAGGTTCCTTCCAAGAAATTGTTCAGCTCCAAACAAACCTTAGGAAAATCACTAGGGTGAGGAGCTTCACAAATTGAACAAATCAGTATTCCATCATCTGAAGTGGTGATGCAAGTTTCACAATATGCTGCACACATAAAAAAAACAGATATTTTATGCAAGGTTCACTAAGACAAAAGGAAAAGAGATAATACATGTAAACATTTAAAGCATATAACCATAGGAAAAGAAGGATAAGGATACCATGGCCACAATTAAGAACTGCAGGGCGAAACAACAGCTTTTTGCATGCAGGGCAAAGTACATCACTGACTGAAATGGGATTCAAGGTCCCATTACTATTTGTGTGAGGATGGTTATTCTCTTCAGTGTCAACTATACCAACATCTTGCAAGCATTCTGGTGTCTCTAGCTTTGAAAAGTCTGAAGTCATGTCTGATTTCGAACATGGAAGAGATGATAATGCAGACCCACCAAGACTACTGGATTTCAAAGAGCTGCCCTCAAACTGTGGTGAGAAGACACCAGTTCTTTTCTCTTCTTCTGAAACATGCAGAGTAAAAAAATAATTGAGCTGAATGAGTGAGGATTGTCAGTGTCGCCAAACTTCAGTTGGAAACAGTAACAAGCTAAGCTTAGATTAGACAGAATGAAATATGAGTGTTACAAGTACTATTACAACAACTATACAGCACAAAGCATAAGCTAATATTTTTTCATAAGTTGTTTGGAAGTGAACATATATATCCACAACTAACAGCTCATCCGAAGAATGGAGTCATACAAATACATGCCCTCAGATGGAAGTACTAGATAAACATCAGATTTCACATTATATAATCAGCTGGTAAAAATTCAAAATTTAGTAGGAGAAGCAACTTACCAAGAATTTGATTATGCCTTCTTTTATAAGCATTAGGATACATCTTTATGATCAGTAAGTGGAACATTTGGCATATGGTAGGGAAGTGGTGATATGAGTGCCTGCAGATTGGACAATTAGATTGTCCATGATTACTCATTGATTGATGTACACACCAAAAACAGGAAACATGTCCACAAGCTGCAGATAAGGGAGAAAGAAAGTTCAGTCTAGGATCTCAGATTTCGGTCTTAACATTTGCTCCTCGAGAAGAATCATATTACCTAGGACAACAGGCTTGTATAAGAGATCCCTGCAGGACAAAAGAAGCCTTGAGATCAATAAACGGTCATTATGGAACCATTATCAACATTCTGCACCCCTATTGCATGTGACTTACAAATTAAGGCATAAAGGCAAATGCACCCCTGTGGCGGTTGGAAGAGTATCATCGAAGCTAAAATAATTTCTACCTTAATGTAATCTATGCCCTTCGAATTTGTTGTTATCACATAGCAGTTTGTACAAGTACAAATTAGTTTGAGGTTTTCAGAGGTATCAGTCCTAATTCTTATAATGTTCACAAACAAGGCTCGAATCCTCTTAGCATCTGTCCATAGACTGTAGGCATATTTGAAAGCACAAAACTACACTAATATTGCAATCAAACTGGAATTGGTTCTTGTGCGAAGACGCAAACAAAAGAGAAAGCAATAGGCATTCAATCAAATTGCTCTCTGCCACAAAGAGGAAACATCTAATTGAACAGCAAACAAAAAGCAGAAAGTTGTTCAGATAGACAGGGAGAAGTCAACATCTTACAGACAAACGCAGCACATGAAGGAGTCGGAGATATTCTCATCCTCCGATTCAGCACAATCCAGGGACGAATTCTCATTGGTCTCCTCCGATTCAGCACAATCCAGGGACGAATTCTCATTGATCTCCTCCTGCATAGGCTTATCCATTTTATCTCAAATCACGGCCAGATGAATGATAATCTCCACAATTTGGAGCCCTAACTCCTCGAGGGGATTTGGTAGCGGAAAACCCTAGGAGTGAGAGTGTGTCTGTGTGTGTGAGATATGGTGGCGAATCGGACGAGAGAGAGAGAGGGGGGGAAGAGAGTGGGATGGATGGAGGCGAAGAAATAATCACCGCCACGCCAAAAGCTCGGACATGAAAATTGGAGGTTGCGTCTAGTAGAT
This sequence comes from Polygonum aviculare, assembly GCA_934048045.1. NCBI lineage: Eukaryota > Viridiplantae > Streptophyta > Magnoliopsida > Caryophyllales > Polygonaceae > Polygonum > Polygonum aviculare. The sequence continues at coordinate 20,388,717 of OW204031.1, forward strand.
TCTAAAGAGCTGGTGGGCCCTCTCAAGACACGTGGACGTACACATCAAGTCTAAGGATCTGTCTTGGTGCTTTCACGGGCCAATTGATCAGGCCGTGTTACCATACTTTATGTCATGATCGACTGCCAACTAGGTACGGATACCCGATTGCCAACTAGGTACGGATACCCGATTGCCAACTAGGTATGGATACCCGATTTATTCGAGCACGGGCGAATGGCACAGGTGCCCAGCAGAGCTTTCAAGAGGGGATTTGGGACGGTCGTCCTCACGGGACATAATGGGAGTGTGGGATGAGGCAAGGGCAAAGAAGAAGTCGTTGGAGTTGGAGAAATTAGGCTATTGAGAAAAAGATGAGCGAATGCATGTTATAATTTTCAAATCAAGGCCAACGACATTGTAGTTCTCCTGAATTGGAAAAAATGTTGCTATGATGAGATAGTATTGTTGTCCCGACTTTAGTAAATATAAATAAGAGAGACGGCGAACATATAAAAAGGTCTAAAAACGCCCACGACAAGTCCCCGAGTCAACCACCACTCGTCCAAGATACACACTATACACACCTCCACAACCCTACAGCCCTACTACCAACAAAACCCCTAAAAAACTCTTGACAACGAAATGTCCACAAAGGACTACATAGGGAGATTCTATGATTTTAAATATATTCAATAAATTTTATATATCTTTACGTTATGTGAGCTTGACTTTATCTAAAGTCAATCGTCCAAGTCCCTTGACAATCCTAGCTTCGTCTTGCATATAAGCACCCAGCCCAAAAAAAAAACTAATATGATCAAAGGGGTAGTGGTGGGTAAGCAATTAAGCATATGATGGATCCAACCCACCATTGATTCGGTCATCCATATAATATAGTACTATCATTTTAACTACTTTTTATCTTTTCACACCATGGTTTTCTTAGTGTTTGAATTTTATGTTTTTGTGTATTTTATATTTTTGAAGGCATCCTGCGTCTAGTGCTTTTATCTAAAGTCAACCCGACCCCTTACATCGTTGCAGATTGCCTTGCGTCTAATGTTTTTTTTAATTTTCCTCTTGGTCTTTTATGTATTGAGTGTCTCACTTGACGGGATTATTTTATCATTGCATATCGATATAAGAGGTCAGATTATCCCCGCGTGCGGACTACTCAACCCCTTTTATTTAATTTTAATAAAATGCCCTCTGAGGGACCGAAGAGTATAGTCTCTCCTTCAAACCAAGTTACTCGTTCATTTCGACAAAAAAAAAAACTACTCGTTCATTTTGGCCTTTTCACTCAAAAACTCAACTAATGGTGGATGAGTTGAATGCAATGATGAGTTTAGTGAAAAATGGGTGGAGTAATTGACTTTTTTTTTTTGAGGGCGCTGCCCATGAGAGTCAAACCATGTCAGTGACCTCTGGTTACTACCCTTGGAGGCTTAACCGTTTGACTAGATGCCCGAAGGCGGAGTAATTGACCTTTTGAGTCGGTGATGAAACTATGGAAGTAATTGACCTTGAGAGTCCGACAAATTATCATCCCTGATAGCAACAATATAATAAGACTAGACATTACATTATTATAATTTATAAGTTGTTACCACCTACTCCGTATTAGCTAGCTTGTGAAACTCTACAGTGCAATATTCAAGGGCACGTTAAGAAATAACCCGATACATTCAGCCATTTTGAACCACAATAAAACACTAATCCCAGAGTTTCCTAGCTAACTTCAACTTCCAGCTCTAGAAAAGGCATTGGTTTGGCCCCATTCCATGGCCTCAGCCAAGGCTCGTTGTCGCTCCAAAGCCAGAGCCGAGTCTTCGTCAGCGTGAACATGGTTGGAGCCACCGCTATCATCATACGAAGGAGACGCCTCTGAGGATGTATCGGAAGAGAATACGAATTCACTAGGAGAGGTGGAAAGGAAGCTGAGAGCGGTCACCACATCACTCATCATGGGTCTAGCCATGTCTTCGTCTTGTAGGCACATTGATGCTATGGCCGCTGCTTGGTTCAATCCCTTTAATGGAAACTCTCCGTCCAAGAGTGGATCCGCTAGCCCTACAAATTTCTTTGGCTCATTCAAATATGGTTGTGCCTTTATTAAGATAAAGAAAAAAGAAAAGGGTCAATAGGGTTTGATGGGGACAAAGAGCAATAACAAATAATAAAATGCATTAAACTTGTATAGTCATAAACATTATTCGGAAAGGAAATTTTGATCTTATGACCTAATGATTTTGAGGTAGCGAGGTTTTATTGCAAGTTTTACAAGGCATTGGTTGTTGATTTATATGATAATCACTAGAAACATACCTTCTTCAATTCAACTATTTTGTCATAATACTGAACATAGCCAACCCAAAAGTTTGTAATTCTTTTGGTGGATCAATTGCAAGTTCCAAAAGTAAAAAATCAATGTCAGTCAAGATCAAATATGAAACATCCAAGAATTTTCATTTGTGTGCTCAACAGTGTCAAGGATTCAAAATTTAAACTAACTTTCCAAGATATAAAGGAGAATAGTTACCCAATTGACCAGTTGTTGCTCGTCTTTGGGCCTTCTCGTGTCAATGGCTCTTCGCCCGGTTATGAGCTCCAAAAAGACAACTCCAAAGCTATAGACATCTGACTTAATGGTTAGGTGACCCGTTTTTTGGTACTCAGGTGCACAATAACCATAAGTTCCCATCACCCTAGTAGAAACATGCATATTATCCCCAGTAGGTCCAAGCTTGGCTAGCCCGAAATCCGATAGCTTAGCATTGTAATGTTGGTCTAACAATATATTCGACGATTTCAAATCGCGATAAATCACCGGTGGATTTGCCTTGTCATGTAGGTATTCCAAACCCTTGGCTGCTCCAAGAGCTATTTTCATTCTTGTATACCAATCTAAAGGCTTCCTATCCGGCGGAAGATCTATTGTACAAGATAAAATTTTGGGGAAATTAGTACTAAAATTTAAAACTATAAATATGAATCAAATTTTCATGTGATCATTAATTGTTACCAAGTAGACGATCTTCTAAAGAGCCCAAAGGCATAAACTCATACACGAGAAGTCTTTGTTCTCCATCAGCACAATATCCAATTAGATCCACAAGGTTTGGATGCTCAAGTAGGCTCAACATCAAAACCTCAACAACAAACTCTTTGTTTCCTTGCAAGCCTTTCCTATCAAGTTGCTTTACGGCTACAATCTATAAGATCATACAATCGTGTTACAGCCTCCCATACATTTCAAAGTTCATTATGACTACAAAACCCAATATCCAATAAATTACCTGTCCGGTTTTTTCAAGCTTCCCTTTATAAACCCTTCCAAAACCGCCTTCGCCTATCATGCACTCTTGTCGAAAATTTTTCGTGGCTGTGGCCAACTCTCTGTAGGTGAATGCTTTAGCTTCAAGGTTGTTGTTTGGACTATCCTTAGGCGCACTTTCATTTTCGGTTGTTAACTTTAAGTTGTCGTCATCTGGGTACCAAAATTGAGCAAAGTACTAGTAAGAAGTGAGGTCTGCCTCATCAAAACAAAGTCTAAAGAATCAATATTGAATCAGTGTGTTTTGTTCTTTTGGAGAATGGCCACACAATTCTTACCTTGAGGTTTAATGGAGGGATCAGAGCTCAAGATATGCGACGACGTCAGTAAGGCTCGAATCCATGGGCACTTGCTTGCAAGACTCGTCCACTTCCACTTACCCTTGTCATGTGTACTAGGTTCTGAATTCACCATATACATGGCCGGATTAAGCTAACACTTGTATCATATATTGCCTTTTCTTAGGCATGGTAGAAAAAAGTACATTTTCATGATCAATTTCTTAGATATTTTACATTAATTCATAGGGGGTCATTGCCAATAGAGGGTTTAAATGTCCATTGAACTAGTTTCTTCACATTTACACTTAAAAAAAAAAAAAAGTATGCATCGCTATGTACTAATAAGATTCACACAAGCTATTTTTTCTAGCTCCTAACTTTACTTATGTTGCGTAAAAGAAAATTTACGTTACAGTAAATACGTACGTACCAGGTTGTGTTTGGGAGTTGGCATTGTCTGTGTCTTGTGATTTCCTCCTTTGGGATGTAAAGCAGGGAAAACAGTTCATTTTTCACCCTGCTCTTGGAGTCCCAAAGGATCAATCATCCCCCAACAATTACTGGAATTTTACCTAAAAGTGAAATTAATTTATGTTTTCACGATTCTATGCTACCACGTGAAGGAAAACGTTGAATGAAGAAACAAATCTTCATAAAGAACGACAATGTTAATTATTGATAAAGAGGGATTTGAGGACCCAAAGGCCAGAAGTCATTGCTTTCGATCGCCACAATGGCGATCCAATGGGATAAAATTTTCAATGATCTTGGAAGGGGAAAAGGAAACCCACAAAAACCCGAATGACAAAACCTAGAAAGATTTCCCAGATCCCGTCTAATAGCAAAATCTCGACAGCAATGAGGGAAAATGGGATGTTAGTCCTGAAACTATTGTGATTTGTGTGGCGAATCGGAGGAATTTAGGGTTTGGATCTTGATTCTTGTTTGAATGCTTCCGAAGAAAATGGAAGGGAGAATGAAGAAATGAAGAGGATTCAGGTGATCTGGCGGGTAAAGGCGTTAAGTTATGGGACAGACGAGTAATCATGTGATTTGTTGGTGTAATGTTTGTTCATTCATTTGAGCGTTACATATGACGGTTCGATATGAGTCATGTGAATGATAATACAATTCCTTAGAGATTGAAAATTAAGCACTACTAGGCCGGCCCAGCCCATTAGTCATCATATGTATAGAGGTAGCATATTTGGGCCCAATTAAAGCCCAAAGTTATTTACAACGCAATCTCCTCGCCATGAGAATTTCAAAAACAATTCTTCGATGATGATAGTTTACTTATTTGTCTATTTCCACCTCACTTTTTGGTATAAACATAAGACGATGTTATTGTTTTGTAACTTCCTTTTAGATCCCGTCTCTAGGCATTAAGCGATCCTTGTATGTCTATCTTTTTAACTCGTCCATATAGGGTCGTCAAGATGTCCATCTGGATCGCATAGACAATTGTAATTTTTTATATAGAAACATCAATCTTAGTCCATCATGGGACGCCATTTGATGTTTGAGCAGGTCACGTGGGCGGCCTACAGAATTCAATTGGCTGCCTCAAATTTTGTATTTTCTCTGTCGTCGTCTCCTCCAACTATCCTTTTTCCTCATAAATCAATCATTGAATTGAATTCCCTCAGTTTTGAATTCCATATATGCAAGGGCAGCCAAAAATTTAACATTCATATATATATGTAGAGTTATTTTTTTGATCCATCATATATAGAGTTATAAAAGAGGTGAAACATCATTTGTTACAAGAATAAGAACAGGTCAAATCTAGCTAGGTTGAAGAATTCATACACCACTTACAAATTTTGGTAATTATATTAAGGCTAGCTCAATGTTAATTAGTTCTACTCCACACACATTTGTTAAATTGTAGTATGACGAAATATATGTGTGCTGCTTTTGCTGTCGTCCACAAACAAGGTAGACTTAAAATATCACGGATCGGAAGAGTGGCCCCGCACATAGCATATATAAGTAAATTAATGAAGTGGTGGTAATTGTTTATTATTGATATAAACTTTATAGTGTAAGGATCATATTTACTCGACCACCGCCACGTCTCAATCATTTCAGGGGCCTTAGGGCGAGACAAAATTTTGGGACCCTTAACGTAGTGTGCGAGTTGGCGTGGGTGTCGCGATCCAATTGAAAGGGTCGAGAGTCGCCGCCAGTGAGTCGTCACCTCGTTGGTCTGCAGAGCCGCCGAAGCTTTCGCCCGCGGGCGACGACTGAGTGGTGGCCTGGTGCCGGTGAGCAGTGGGCTTTGGGCTTCCTGTTCCTACAACTTGTGATTTGTGAAATCAGTATATAGATGTTGAAGAAAAATAATGAGTTTTTTTTTGGTGGGATGAAGAAAAAGAATGAGTAAAATTGAAATTACAAGTACATCTATATATGAGAAAAGAAACCTTGAAACTAACCAATCATCAAAATAGCAACTGGGAAGCTTGAAGTTCCAATGCTTCCCAATAATTAAGTACATGTATAAAGGAAGCCTTTTTTTTACTAGTACTAATTTTCTAGATGGGCTCTATAATCTGTGGTTTCTTTTACTAATACTACTTATTTCAAGGTTTCTTTTCTCATGGGCCTCTTTACATTCCAAGGTTTCTTTTTTCATGGGCCTCTTTACATTCCAAGGTTTATTTTCTCATGGGCTGCAATTTTACTAGTATATGTACTCATAGGCTTTTTTTTTTTAATTTGAATGGGCCTAATGTTACTTGTACTCCCTCCGTCCCATAATATAAGGGACATTTGGGTTTTGGGCACAAGTTTTAAGAAGAGGTTGGAAAATAGGTAATTTAAAGTATTTAGTAAGGGTAATATTGTAAAATGAGAGGAGAGAGGGATAAAAAAGGTGTAATTTGAATGATTTTGTAAGGGTAATAATGTAAAAAGAGAGAAGAGAAAGATAAAAAAAGGTGTAATTTGAATGATTTTATGAGGGTAATATTGTAAAAGAAGAGGAGAGAGTGATAAAAAGTGGGTAATTTGAAGGGTTTGATGAGGGTAATATGATAAATTTGTTTTGCCAAAAGTGGAAAGTTTGGCAAATGTCCCTTATATTTTGGGACATCCAAAATGGCAAAATGTCCCTTATATTATGGGACGGAGGGAGTACTAATTTTATACATGGGGCCTCTATAATCTGGGGGCCCTAGGCGGCCGCCCTCCATGCCCCCCAATTGAGCCGGGAAGTGCATGCTAATGTAATCATCTATTCAATATCCACTCGATGAATCGATGCCGATGCTAGCTAGTGCACATGGTAAGCTAGACCTGTCCGATAAGTAACTTTTACTCGATCGATCTTTCTACAATTACAAGCAGTAGAATAATATTGTAGGCTAGCATGTATGGCTTTGAATGAACTCCTACCTATGATCGACACATGCATATGTACTATAATTCAAAACATTCTTTCATGAAAACGTACACATGGATGCAAATATATACTATGTCTTTAACGTCAAAGCTAGAGATCGATCGAGAGCTGATTAACATGGCGTAAAATGAAAGGGTACGTACAAGATGGTGAGTTATTGATCGACCCACTAATTTATCCCGCCGAACGTAAGTATTAGCACGTGTTATCCCCTTGTAGCTTGTACGTATGGAGTATGGACACGTTTCCATGGCTTACGATTGGTTTGCATTTCTGTTGTATTGCCTAACCTCATCTATCTAACTCATCCCACCAAGTGCTCCAGAAAAACTAATGAGGCAGCTCATGGGCAATTAAGTGGGTCCTTAGAAGTTCAAACCTTCACAACAATCCAAAACAATTTGAACTTTTAAAAGAGGCGCTCAGTGACAATTAACACGAGTAATTGAGATTGTAGATCTTTCTTTGCCCTTTCAACCCTACTTTAATTTCTTTCTTTCTTTCTTTCTTTTTCTTCTTTTGATCAAAATCTTTCTTTCGGTAAAGCATATACTTTCCATTCCATAAATTTATAAAGGGATGATTTGCTAGGATTAGTAGTCGAACTCCAAATTATTACTTGTTGCTTAAAAACAATGTATCAATTATAAATTTTGCATTGTAAGTAAAGTCATATTAGTAATTATGATCGACAAACCTATTTATTTTTCATTTTGTTTGCTTTGAACCGTGTTTTTTAAGAGTAAAATATAATGAAATTGTACTATATATTAGCTCATAGCATCCAAGTGCAAGGTTTATATTTCCTAAAGATGATTATAAGTTTGGACCAAATTATCATAGTTCTATTGATTCGAATTAAGTAAAATTCCTAATCACATTTTCTTCTTCCAAGGGTAAATGTTAGGTTTGGACTAAATAACATTTTACAAAATTGCAAACTTTGCATACTCGAAACCAGGGAGATTCCCAACAACAATATATAAACTACTAGGTACTAAAGTAAGAATACAACAAATTACTAGGACTATATATAAAAATCCAAAACTACATCATAAAAACGTCCCTAAGAATTTGTTACAACTACCCTGCCTACCACAATACCACCACCAAAATTCCTCCTACTGAACCGGATTTCTAACAAATTTCTAACCTATCGATCCCAAACCGGTCCACCACATTTCCCCCCCTCGACTTTCAACAACTCAAAATCGTTGGAGCAAAATCCGGTCCAGTCGGCTCAGACATCTTCCTCTTCCTCATCTCCACCACCTTCCTATGGCTATTGGAATGAATCTCACTAGTAAACTCGGGACTACAAGCCGGCCTGTACTCCGGAAAAAGCCGACCCGACTTAAACCGGACCCCGCACGCATTGCAAAGGGTTTTTGGACCAAACGGTCCGGTTCGCCACTGCGGGGTCTTTTGAACCTGACAGTGCGTGCATTTCCGCTGCTGGACCGGCCCAGTTAATGAACCCTCCTCCGAGACGGCCGGTTTCCTCTTTGGCTTTTTCACACCGGGTTTTCTCCCTTTTGTGGGCCCTGCTCCGGTTTTCTCTAATTCAAAACCGGATTCAGATGATGCGGGCGAAGAGTAACCGGTTTTGAGTAGGTCGCAGGTGGGCCAGGCACCGCTGGACCCGGTTCTTAGGCGCTTGCTCCTCGGCTTCACCGGCTTAGGCGCCGGAAACCGGGCTGCCTCAACCGTAGCCGGTTTGGTTTCCGGTTCAAACCGGACCCGTTTCTCGAGACTGGGGCCGGTTTTGAGGTAAACAATACGGGCCGGGCACGGGAAAACGTCGTCGCAGAGAGTGTCGTCCATCAAGTTGGACCATAATTCAAGCTCCTTCATATGATCTACCTGCAACAAGATTTTCAAATTTGAACCACAAAACTAGAAAACTTACAGTTTTACTATCCTTTGGCTCCTAGATATTTTTTGGCTGAAATTTCATTTTCTTCTTGTACAACAAGTCAAAACTATTTATTTTGACTTATAAGGCGATATTTACCGGGATGGCTAGGCTGTCGGCGGCGGGAAGAGGGCCGGAAAGTCCGGTAGCGGAAAAGGAGCTTCCCTCGTCAAATTGATCGTGGGAGGAGAGCGAAGAGGTGGAGGAGGAGGAGGAGGAAGAGGTCTTGTCTTGTACCTCGGACAGGCGTTCGAGGTCGAAGAACTCGTCGATGGAGAAGTCGTCGCCGGCGGGGGAAACGAGGAAGTAGTCTTCTCCGACGGGGAGGGGTTGGGGATAGGCGGGCTTGGTGGGGGCGATGTCGGTAGGGAAACAGCTGGACTTGAAGGCTCTGGCTGCAATACTCTCCATACGTAGGGAACCAAGTGAGGAATGGAATGGAATCGTGGCGAAATGAAGGAGGTGAAACCCTAGGAATCGAGAGAGAATGAAAAGGAGGGAGATGGGGATTAAGTGAAGCAATTAAGGAGGGGAATCAATCAGGCAAGTAGGGAAGAGGAAAGTTGTGGAGAGAGAGAGAGAAGGGATGGGGCGTGGGCACTAAAATGAAGGCGAATTCGAGGGCGGGACAGGTGGGTCAATTAATGGTGCTTTGTTTATCCCCTCTCTCGGCTCTGCTTTTCAACCCTCTTTTTTTTTTTTTTAAAAAAAATGTTTCAATGACGGAATTTGATTTTTAAACATTAAATACTGATAATTTAGAGGAGAAAATTAGGCCTTCATGCTGCGGGCCAGGAACGGCATTGGACGTGGTCGTTCTCGTTTAATTTGGCCGCTCGTTTGCGCACTCCTTAAATTCGGTCGCGCACTCCAGTATGGACGGGTTACGAAACTGTCCAAGCTGAACCCGGTTTTCTGGAAACCTTGGACAGTTTCAAAATCCGTCCATAAACAAACATCCGGTTCGCTTAAAAAACGGCCCATATGGACGGGTTCTGAAAATGTTCAAGTTTTTTTAAAAACCAGCTTCTATGGGCATGTTTAGAACCCGCACAAATACAGATTTTGAATTTTGAAAAAAACGGCACCTATGGACAGATTGTGAACCCGTCCAAGTTAGGGTTTTTGAACGGCTCCTATGGACAGATTCTGAACCCGTCCATAAATCCAGTTATGCGGCCGACAGATTTCGGCTTTTAATGCGGCCTCGTGCTTTTCACTATTCACTTTTCAATTGTTAATTCATCCCATAGGAGAAGGGTGGCTCGGAGGAGGTTGAAAACTGCCCACGAATGAGTTACGAATCCGTCCATGGCGCGGGTTTGAAAACTAGCCATGAACGAGTTACGAATCCGTCCATAGGTGGGTGTGAAAATTTCCCATGAACGAGTTACGAATCCGTCCATAGGTGGGTGTGAAAACTTCCCATGAACGAGTTACGAACCCGTTCATAGGGCATTACACATACCCTGAGCCTTAAACCCTAAACCCTATGGACGGTTTCTGGACTAGTACATAGGGTTTATACCCTGATGGCCGTTTTTCTGTTTTTTTTTAAAGAACTTATTATATCCATTTTTTTTACAACAATTCAACGTTTTATCAATTAAAACATAAAAAAAATCTTAATTTACAAATCGGATGCCACATATAGCTTATATCGACCATGAAGAACTTCATCGTTAAGCGCTAGCCACTAGCTATTAGGACCTCTTATGTTTTATATAGACCTTGATGATGGTTCAACCCGCCATGAACCATGAAGTCCTTTACAAGGTTGAACTCGTCTTATACCATGAAGTCTTGCACGATGGTTGAACTCGTAATGTGCCATGAAGACCTTTATGATAGTACTTGCCATATACCATGAATATCTTTATGATGGTTCAACTCGTCAAGTACCATGAGGACTTCTTGTGAGTCGTTTGCTAGTTGAAGGGATAATATGTGAGATTAATCATAATAGTATAATATATGTAAGTGTAAGTTTAAAGGCGAATCCGTTCATGGACGGGTTACGGATCCGTTCATGAACGAGTTACAACCTAAACAAAAATCGGTACGTTCGAATTTAAGCCAAACAAATTGCAAAATATAAACATAGCAATTGATATAGTCTAATTTTAGGATACAACTAGCAGATGACCTGTACCTTTTCGAGGGTGTTATTTATTTATTTTTATTGCATTTTGTATGAATTTACTTTAACAATTACAAATATTATCATACGTATACTTTGTTTTAAAACGATGCTTATTTTTTGGAGTATAAAATGACATAATTCTTGTATATCATCATATATATAAATAAATTTTATTTATATAGTTACTTTTTATGCATACATAAATATATATTTAAATAATTGAGGAAGAATGACATAAGATAAGATGCATTATCACATTTTATTAACAATTGATACAAATCTTTTGGTATTTAATTAAATTATGTAAACTAACTTTTATAATAAAACCAATAAGTTTAAATAAAAACTCGGATTAATATATTATAATATTAAAGATATAGATAATATTTAATAAGCTATAGAAAACCATATTACCTCGTATATATGTTATTTGTTTTTGAAAAAATAATTAAATAATAAATATATAAATATGTAATGAAAATGTTGTTGTTGTTTTTGAAAAAATAATTAAATAATAAATAATAAATATATAAATATATAAATATGCGGGACTAGCTGGGTAAATGTTGTTGTTGTTGAAATATGTAATGAAAATAATAAGGAATTACTATCTTAATTAAGAAATCGATCTTTTTTTCCTAAAGCGTAATCACTATGCTATATTAGCGATATATATGGTAAATTCAACATCCACTTTTTTTATTGATATTTTTATATGATACAATAGTAAAAATGTATTTAATATATTATTTTATATGATACAATGGTAAATTCAACCTCCGCCGCCGGACCACCATCCGGTCCATCGCTGCCCGCCACCTCTGACGCCGCATCTCCCTCCCCGCTCACCACAGCCGCTCGGGTACCCTCCGCACTCCCCACCGCCGCACCTCCCTCTCCGCTCCGGACCACTGCCCCTCCCCGCTCCTCTGCGATACTGGACCCGTCGAGATTGTCGTCCTCTGCCGGCGACCCTAGCTTGAACGGTTTGGAGACCCAGCGACCCTTGAACGGTTTCGAGACCCGTTGAAGAAGCTTGTGCGGGATCCACACCGGTCGAAAATTGGGCGGTGGCAACCTCCTCCGAGCCACTCGGAACCGTAGCCGCCGTCGAGACTCGACCTTCCTCCTCCTCTCTCGCTCGATCCATGGACGGCGGATGAATGACGATGTTGTTGAATCACGATGAATGAGGCGGATGAATGACGGCGGATGGATTTTGAGGGCCTTAAAACTTATGAACGGGTTCTAAAACTGTCTATATTTTTGACCTAAAAAGTCAAAAATATGGACGGGTTCTAAAACTGTCCATACTTGTACGGGTTCTAAACCTGTCCAAAACTCGTCCAGGCGAATTCCGGTCCGTATCTACATTTCCTAAACCCGCACACGAGACCGGGTTTTTTCTCAAATTATGGACGGATTCTGAATCTGTCCATATTAAATCCGGTTTTTTTGAAAAATTATGTACGGGTTCTGAATCTGTCCATATGAGGGTGCGCAACCGAAATTTCGGAGTGCGCAAAATTTCGCCTTTTAATTTCAATCCGTTTTAAGCCTTGGGATATCCGGTCGGACAGTTAAGAGTTAAGACCATCAAGTAGTAGTATCTAAGGTTATAAGGGTTCTAACCTTGTCCTAGTGTAGGATCTAAATTAGCCGTCTAACGATGACAAAGGTCACTCTTATTGAGTTTTCGTTTCGGATTTTATCATTTTATATATTACGGAAACCAATAAGTAGCATCTGTCTATGGATTCACTATCTTCTCGTTGTTACCTCATCCTAATATCAAGTATAATGTATAGGGAACCATCACGAACTTTTAGCTCTCATCTGAAAGGATGCTCTAGGTATCCCGCTATAAGGCGAGGCCTAATTCTCACCGTTTCAAAAAAAAAAGAGTATAAGGTATATGTTTGGAAACGTAAAGAAAGTAATGTACGCATGAAATAGCATGCTTAATTGACACCTAATATTGAAGGTAGCTTCTAATGTCTACTGGTCTTTTAAAGATCTATTGTGTCATTTTAAAGTTAAACTACTAAACTATCACTACTGCCTGACATGCTAAACACAATTCGAACCTAAATGGATGACTGGTTGCGCATTTGAGCATTTCACAATTGATTATTTTAGCATTTTGGCCATCTAATCAAATCTAATGATATAGATATGTTCGGACTAAATGCATATATAAACTTGCCTCTCAACTCAACTCTCAAAGCTAGCCTATTCATCTTTCTTCTTCATAATTGAAAATGGCCCCAACCCACTATGTTTTCTGTCTCCTCTTACACACCACTCTTGCAGCTTGCCTTCTTCAATTCCCACATTCAATTTCCTCCCTAAATCTCTTCACACTAATCAATGTTCTTTAATTTCGACCAAAAAAAATCAATGTTCTTTAATCTGTTACTATTTTATTATAAATTCTATACTATTTCATGATTGGTTGTTATTATTTCAAGTGCTAGTAGTAGCACTATCACTTTACATCAAAGAAAAGTAGTACAGTATAAGTTTTGTTCGTCTTCCGTCGTTTAGTTAATGGATTAAGCAAGCTTCGGTTTCCCACATTCAGCTTGCCTTCTTCAATTCCCACATTCAGTTGCCTTCGGTTTAACTCTCGTGGGTAATATCTTTGATAAAATTAAAAAAAAAGTACGCATAAGTTGGGAATGACACGCACATTAAAAATTTGAATGCCAAATTTATCATTTAAATGGGGGAGTAAATCAGGAAATCATTTTTTTAATGATTGGATAGATTTAAAAGATATATTCTCTTTCAAGTTTAACTAGCATGATTCATTTGGAGTGATTTGATCGTAAGAGGTATAAGAAATGTCGGGAAATCCCGAGTTAGTACATTTGCCCCTTCATTTTGGTATCATTATTTCTATTACCATTTTGGTCAAATCATTACTTAATTGTCTGAACTAATAATTCATTAATTCAATAATAATCAGCACAACTAAATTTTATGTGAAATAAAGGTCATATTAGTAATTATATTTGGGTCATAAAGAAACATTATACCGGCCTGTTTATTTTTTTATATATAAAAACAGCTTATATATGCACTCCCATCCCATATGCCATCTTGGTAATTTAGTGTATGTGCTCGATATATGCTTGAGTGTGGAGTTGTTTAGTACAAATATGAACTTAATGAATAGTTTATTTTGTTAAAACGTTTAATCCTTATCTCTAACCCTTTACTCAAGTGAGAAATTCTTAGAATCACGAACATTAGAACAGACAAGGAACTGTTAAGGAACAGTTCATATTAAGGAGACGTTTACTTGGAACAGACAAGGAACTGTTAAGGAACAGACAAGGAACAGTTCCTTGGGCAGCGGAATAGTAAGTAAGCAGGTAACTAAATAGGAACAAGAAACTTCGAAGTAAGCATGAAACAATGTTGGATCGTTAGTAACTGAGGGACGTCCTTTACTTTGGTAAAGGTGTCCTTTGGTCAGGCGTCCCTACGAGGTGTAGGGGCGTCCTTTGGTTATGCAGCGGAATAAAATACTAAACAAGTAAAAGTGAACACAATGAATTATAGAGAAATCACTCAAGACCAAGTAGTCCTTGAGTGTAAACCTCTACCTCCTTGGAGGATTTTTGAATAGCTTTTCTTTTATATTAATTAAACGTCCTTACAGTTGTACTGGCGAGTCTTTACAGTTCTCTGACACTTAGCTTTTCTTCCTAAGTCCACTAGTAAAGGACTCCTCTCAGCCTACAACTTAAGTGAGTTCAATCTTATAAAGGACTCTATCCCTACGTCCTACAGTACTTCGTAGGACTCTCTCTTTTCTTTTTGGTTTTTCTGAGTATAAACAGTTTTGTGTTTTGGGTTACAATTCTCACTCGATCTATCACAAGCCTAGAACTGTTCTTGAGTGTTCTTGAGCTTGTTCTTCGTGTTCTTGAGTGAGTCGTTTTCCTCTGATTCTCTCTGAATATTCTCTGAAAGCGTTAACGTCACAATAAATGCCTTGGGTTATTTATAGGACTTGGGGAAGGGCGTCTTTCCTCTTCTGACGATCATGCCCTTCATGGACGTGGCTACAGGATCTTCCTCCACGAGTATGGCGGTGATGAGGAAGCTTCCTGTATCCAGCTGTGTGTGATGGACTCCGCTACAGAATCGGCCGCCACGTGTTGATGAACTCTGCTACAGGATCGTCCGCCACGTAGTGTTGGACTCTGCTACAGGATCGGTCTCCACGTGTCCTTGGATGATCAAATGTTGTCGAGTGATGTCATCCTGTCGGCTAGTGAGTAAGGACACTCTTTTTGCGTTCCTACTTGCTTGGGACTCCATCCTTGCTCAAGTAGTCTCTAGCTGGTCCTTACTTCCTGTTAGCTAGCGTCCCTAAGCCTAGGGAACGCTCACACACTTGTTGTCCTTTGTCATTTGGCGTTCCTGAACACTTGGACAAATTTATTAGAATCAAAGTGAGTTTGTCATATCAAAACTAAGGGACGGTTTGTGTGGGCACACTATCAAGGACGCTTGTACGCAAGCGTCCTTGATAGCGTCCCAACAAACAATTAAGGACATGTTTACTTATAGAGGAACCTCTACCGGATAAACTAATCTGATCGAGTAAACCTTTACCTCTCATGGAGGATTTTGAATGTCTTTCCCTCTATATCATTGATAGCAGTTTTACAAATCGTCAAGATACACCACAACACCAACAGTTCCTAACGATTCTCTCTAATCCTAGAACTCTGATATTGCCTCTCTTCCCTAGACCTAGTAACAACTGTACTCAACAACACAAGTAAAGGCAAACCTTTCCAGATGATACCAGCTGAACTCGTCTTCTTCTTTCCTCTGTTGAGAACTCGCTTCACAACAGTTCCGATCACCGGTCTTCGGTGAACTCAGATCGCCGATCACCTTGGCCGCCGAACACCTTCTTCTTCCTTCACTCTTCTCAGTTTTGTGGGTTTTGTGTGTTTGAAGATGTAAGTGAACAATGAATTTCACCCTTCCTCTTACCATTTGTTCCAGATTTATTTCCAAAGTGGAATTCTCATCATAAGGTTATATACGGTGTATTCAAATGAGGGAGCTCCCTCATGAAAATGTTAATGTTTGAAAACCAATCAAAAGTAAAAACAATTAATTTTGTTATAAAATCATTATATATGGTCTATGGAAGTAGAGAAGATTAGTGTTGTAATGAGAGATCGAATGAGAACAATAAAAAAGATTGACACACAGATTTATGTGGTTCGGTAACGGTGTATTACCTATGCTCACGGGCAGAGAAACAATATACTATTATGGAAGACTGAATTCGGATTACAGAGCTCTAGATATTTCAAGAGCTTAATAGAGAATCGAGAAACTCTATTTACAATTATGGGCCGCAGGCCCAAAGCAGATTGTGATAGATCCGGAAACATAAAACATAGTGTACCGTGCTACTTGTAATAGTGTGTGATTTAGATTCAAAGTACGTTAACAATTAGTTAATAAAATCTTAACTTATTTATCAAGCTGCATAGTAGTATATGTAAACATTATTTGCGATGAACTAATCAAGCTTAAGGACAGTTCCATACAACTTAGTTGTGTGTTTGGCAAAAGCTTATAAGAGCTTATGATATCTTATGGGAATAAATAAGCTTGTAAAGAGTTGTTCGGTAGGAGTAGATTATAATAGCTTATTCTAGCTTATAGTAGCTTATTTTTTGTTATAACTTAAAGTTTCTCGTGTATAGATTATCCAACTTATAGTAGCTTATTCCCAGTGTCTCCAAATTTATATGGATCCATACCCCTCATCTTACTCCCTTCTCCATTCTCAATACCCCTTCTCGTCATTTTACCCTCTACTTTTATATCAACAATAAGCTTGTTTTACCGAACACCCATTAGCTTACTAATTTTGTCATTTTTTAAAATCAGTTACGAATTTCAACTACAAATATAAGTTTGAGTTACAAAAGCAGTAGTTACCATTTCGGCTTGATTTCAGTTAGTTTTACCGAACGGAGCCAGTTGCTTAATCAAGCTTACGCAAATAAATAAACTCTACTAAAACTTTTGGCGCGTTTAAACAAAAATATAATAAAAATATTTTAACGTTGGAAAAATTGCAAAGCATCTTTTAGCTTTCAATCATGTTATAAGTTATTCATTTGTCCACATATGTTCAAATTTCAAACTCTATTTTCTAGAAAGACACCATTATTCTTAAGGTCGTCTTGCATTATGCTTTCACTTTTATTGCCTTGTGTTTTCGAATTTGTCCAATTACCTTGTGTATATTATGACCTTTTAATAGTAACGTTATGATTATACCAGGTACTGGCTAGCTTTTTGCTTAAGGCGGACCATTTGCCCGCGTTAATTGCGCCACTCTTTACTGTATATCTTAATTTGTGTGCACTTATCTCAATAATATTTATTGGTAACTAAATTATTCTCCGTACCCTATACGGGACACAATAAATAATATTTTATTGATGTATTATTCAGTTAATAAAGTAATGCATATTAATATTATTAAAAATTAGATATTGATATCGCCTTTTTTATTCGAATTTGTTACAATATTTTGTTAACCTAAAATCGTGATTTGATGTTAAGAATAAACTTAAATTTAAAATTTATATAATATGACTTTAAATAAAAAGTATAGATAAAACACAATCAAATTATTTCAAAGTTTTTTTGATTATTAAAAAAAATCATATGTGACACGATGTGAAATCCCAAGTGAAATATTTTATCAACATATGTATTTTAATAATTAATAAGATTTTTATATGATGATAGAAATCAAAAATTAAGTTAATTATGAATTATTTAAATAAATATTTTTGAAAAATAGACTTGTATCACTAATAATATTTTTTCAAACAATATGAATATTTTAATAGACCTTATAGAATTATAACTAGTTTAATAATAGTAGAGTTATAGATCAATATAATTTATAAATGAATATTATAACACAAATTTAGTTTATATATTTTTAAGATAGTTTTCAAGGATACTTTTGGACATCTATAGCTTAAATTATAATTTTATGGCATAAAAGAAGATTGACAGAGAAATATGGCGAATGTATGTGATTATAAAAATACAATAAAAATAACATTTGGAGTCACAAATAAGTTAAAAAAATTAATAATAATTTTGATTTACAAAATAAATGTCTAAGCAAATAATTGAAAAAGATAGAAATTAGGTAAAAAAAAGATAAAAATTAGAGAAAGAAAGAGATAGATGATAGACAATTAATAAGAATAAAAACAACTTTAAAATTATTTTTCTAAATTTCATTTTCTTAAATGGAGTAGAGTTAGAATTAATGTCAAGACTCGAAAAGTCTCGACTTTAATATATAGTATAGATATAGACTATTTGACCATTCCAGTTTAAGTGATAAAACTTAATCCCATCAAATACATGAAACAATTTTTTTTGCCAAGGACTCAAAAATAGGACCGAACATTGGTTCGAAACCGAGTTGAACCAAATCTGAAATTCGTGAATTTGATGAACCGAAACCAAACCGACATGAAATCGAAATTAATCTTGAAATTTACAGAACTGAAAACCGAACTGAACTTTGTCAATTTCGGTCTAATTTTACGATTCTGACCGAACCGTACTCATGGTAGAAACCGAAATTAAATAAATGAAAGGATGTGTACGTGATTGGATAAGTGTAATTACCCCGAACTTAACGGGAAGTGCCATACTGTTTTGCACTCGTACTTGCATGTATTTCCAAATGACTCAATCAACTCTTATGTATTTTGAATTCATAATAAGGGCTATTAGACAAATTAAATTGACTGAGACATATTCAAGCACATAGCACGTGACGACCTGTTTACATTTGAATAGTTTGCAAGGCTACGTACGTTGAACAAATACGAATATCTAACTTCTACGAGTTACATACCTAAAATACAACCTAATTTCTCCTTTGGAAATCACTCTAATTCTTCATTTGATCACAAATTCACAATCATCACATCCTTCGTGGTAATTAACTAGGGCATGCAGTCTAGTAAACATTTGTCAAAGTTTTAACTTTTAACTATAACTAACCCAATTGAATTAGAGTTTCACCCAACTCCGAATCATGTCTTAGTTTTCATTAATACCGATTCCATGCATGCTCGATTTCATCAAAACATCATTGTAAGCTATATATCTCGTGCGAAAATTAAGAAACTCCAATCGCAAGTGAACATGCGAAACCCGTTTTCGCATTTTCGTGTATTGGGGATGCAAAACGTTGTCGTTTGAGGGTAGAATGTTTTGATCATGTCACTCTCGTGCACACGTATCGATCTCACATAGTCGTATGCACGGATTTGACACGGGAGGAGCTTAGCCTTGAAGAATTGGGCGTCCTGGCCGGTCTTCGTTGCCGTTGGTTTCGTGCACACCATAACAAATGAGGTCGCCTCCAGATTGCGGGGCCCACGCACCCGGCCGAAAGAAGGCTGCGTTACGCTGCGTTTTGGTTGGTGGGCCTCCTCAATTCGCGTCGTTTAGCTTCCTAGTGGTTAATAATGATCGCTTACAACAACATCACATGTGGCCCAAACTTGTGAATCCGGGCCACTCCACAACCAACCCATTACGCCATTTTAACACCCAACCAACGCGCAATTTGGTTACTTACTTTTTGACACACATACGATACGTAGTAACGTACTAACGTAGACCAAGAACTGTTTCTTTAAGGTGTACGTTGGTACTTTTGTGGCCCAAACTAGAGGTAAGTTTTTTGTTATGTACAGTATATTAAGTGAAAATAATATCAAACGCACCCATATTTATTTGGGTAAGTTGTTTTTGGTCCTATATTTATTTGGGTAGTTAAATATGGTTGGTGGTGGTTTGGTTACTCCATTTAGTTGGTATAGGAGATGACTGATGATGAGATATTTAGGTGTTGGACTGTTGGGTCTCATTTTTTCCAAATACGTATTTATGTGACACACTTAATATATTGCTGTCTGTTCTGAAAGTGATTTTTTCCCCAATATTACAGTGTCTACCAAATTTAAATACTAAAATATCAGGGCATGGTGATAGAGTACATAACTTATCGTGGATACTGGTTACCGTTTGTGATACTAAAATTTTCAAACAACAAGTGATGGATTTGTAAGAAATGCATCCATATTGCTTAATATGCGTTTGAAGTGACATTTGGACCGTTAGAATTGCTGACTTGGCTTTATTCATACCTCTTTCCATGTTATTATCATCGGTCATCACATCCAACCACTCCTTAACAGATTTTTATATCATAGGTAATAGGACCCTTTTTAGTTGTAATGGCTCAATTCGTTCACTTTGTCGGGCTTGGATCATTTCGAAGTTGTCAACGAAGATGGTTTAAAGGCCCAAGTGTCCAACTACAAAAATAACACTAGAAGAAACAACTATTATATCGGTGGATACAAGGCCCAAGCTATTAAATTCATCAGAACAAGTTTGTTTGTTTACGTGTTTTTGTTTCTGGAAATAACGTTATTATTAATATATCTGAAACATTGTGATTTTCAGGATTTTCAGAATGGCAGTTGTACACTACACTTTTTCAAAAGAAGCAAATTCATAATACAGAGGCGATGAGGTACCTAAAAGATTGAATTCCGATTTCATGTAAACTGAAAACTGATCTGCAAACGTACACCATTTCGTCATTTTTTCAACTCACAAGCCAACCAAGGAATCACATTACCCACTTTGTATTGACCATTAGCTAAAAGATTGCAGTAAAAAAGATTGGAAATTTGTCAAAAGTCTAGCTACTCTGGCTATTCAAAAAGACGTGATCCTGCTTCGCAAAAAAAAAAAGACGTGATCCTGCTTCGCAAAAAAAAAAGACGTGATCCTCCTTCTGTATTTTGGTAGCTTCATCATGAGTTTTTTTTGGGTTGAGTTGATCAGTTGATCTGATATGCATTTGCTCTTTCTTTCATTTATATAGCAACTGTATCTACACACAAGAGATGTTCTCATCTCTTTCCTTTCTTACCACCTGAAACCAATCTACACACAGAGATCTTCAGCCTTTAAAGTACCCTCTCATGGAAAATTCAGCAGCTACCCTATTCTCAGCTCTGCTCCATTATTTAACGTGCATTATATTGCCTGGGTTTTGGCATCTCATCCAATTCAAGATTTGAGCTTTTCAACCAAAGGTACCACCTTCCTCTTATCTCTCCTTCCTCCCTTTCTCTGGTTCTTCTTCTTCTTCCTCATCTCTAATCTCTCTTTTCTTCTCCTTAACCCTTTAGGAATCCGGATATTACAGTCTCTTTCTCACAGGTAAGTTCTTCTTCCATTTGTTTGTTTGTTTCATCCTAAAATTTCCACACCTGTTTTCCTGGGATTCTATGTGTGCTAGTCTTTAGTTACTCTATGCCCTTATACATGGATTTTTTGCATTCTTCTGTTGCTATCCCCTTGATTTGGCACTTGAATATGTATGATGGTATTTTGCTGTGATGAACACATCATTCAGATCCATGGGGCTAAATTAATGAGCTCCTTTCTGGATCAGATAGATTCAGATCTGAAACAGGTTGAAAGTGAATAACTTCTAGTTTACAACTTAGAAGCCATTCTCTTTTGCTTAGGTCCATGATATGAACTCTCACCTCTTCATGTTTTAAGAGAAAACTATACACTGTTCACACACAATCCGTTTGCAAAACTAACTAGCTTTTTAACCAGTAACTATACACAGCATAACATGGCTTCATAGAAAAGGGAAAGAATGTATCTTTTCAACACTAAGACATAACTCCTTAACAACTATTTTCAGCTTCTGGTACATTATACATTGCCCTTCAATCTTTTTCAGTTTCTGAGATCAAAGATGGAGGATTTTGAGGATTTCCCCTGTTTCTGCAAATTTATTGTAGTTCCTGCAAGTGAGCTTGACAAGCTTGTAAGTACCTACCTCTTCACATCTCTTTTCTATATATATATACACACACACTTCATCAATCATTTAATTTTTATTTTTCATTAGCTTTTGTGGGTTAGCTAACAGATATATGATGATATTCAAGCTGTTTGTTCATGTCATGCCTGTATTTGACATTTTGACAGAGCATTCCTATTGCATTCACAAAGGAGCATGGGAGCAGCTTCTCCGATCATGCCCACCTTAGAGCTCCTGGAGGCTTGGATCACAAAGTTAAGCTGACCAAACGTGGCAACAGGTTCTCATTTGGCCAAGGTTTCAAAGAGTTTGCAGACAGCTACTGCATCGACTTCGGTCATTTCCTGGTCTTCTACTACCTAGGAGATTCCATGTTCGAGGTCCTCATCTACGACACATCATCATGTGAAATCGACTACCATGACTTCGATGAAGATGAGGACTCATCTGAGGATGAGGATGAGGACGAGGATGACTTTCCTGAAGGAGAAAGTATGCATAACATGATTAAGATTTCAGTTTTCTTTTTTCATGTTGAATTTAGTTATGGTTTATTTATCATGGTTAATGGCTGGAATTTGCAGACAGAGTGGAGATGTCTAAGGCCTATATGGATGCGGAGGCCTTCCATTGTGACAATCCTAACTTCATTGTGGGCATGAACATGTCATACATTGCGACAGACAGCCGATTGGTAAGCAATATCTAGCAACTCTTTTGAATCAACATACAAACAAACAAAAGAACAAACCGTCTTTAATTAGTCACTGAGATTAATGAACCCCTTTGGTGGGTTGATCAGTGGGTGCCACAGCTCCATGCACAGAGGTACCTCAAGGAAGCGAACAAAGCGATGCTTCGAGTCGAGGACAGAGCTTGGGATGTGAGCGTCACTCGAGGAAGCGGTGCTGTCAGATTTGGCGGAGGCTGGCCGCGGTTTGTCTATGCTAACCGGTTGGAGTTTGATGATGTGTGCAAGTTCGAGCTGGTCAACCGCGCGGCTTACATCTACCGGGTTCATATCTTCCGCCGTGAGCACTAGATCTCCCTCCGTGAGCACTAGACCTCGATTGCTATGTATGCTTTAGGATGATGATGATCTGCATCATGATGTTATGTATGTTTTATTGCTAGATTGGATTAGAACCTGTGATTGTGATCTATTAGGGTGCTGAAATCTAACACTCTGCATATGATGTCTGTTCTTTTCTGTTTCGTTATGTTGGAATTATCTATCGTAGGAATGCTTGTTGAATGACGTGTTTGCTGAATTCTAAGTACACACTAATCTGTCAGATCAAAAATAGCTTGAAAGTGCTTACTGAATTTTCAAGAAAAAAAATGCAATGTGGGAGCTAATTGTTACAACCTAACAAATGGTTATGCGCACACACTGACTTTAAAACGGTGTCAGCTTCCAGATTGTGTGCTGTTTCTTCAATCATATAATCCTTCCTCATCCCATACATCAACCACACACTCACTTCAAACCTCAGCAATCAAAGTGTAGTATTGTGAGCTCAAAAAAAAAGTGTAATATTGCTTGTGTTTTGCACTTTTAAGAATGGATTTGCCTTGTAACGGTGAGTCGGTGAGTAATCTGAAGGGTAATTAAAGCAAACATACATTAATTTGGAAGGATATCTTCATCGTAATAGTTTCATAGTTATCATTCTGTTTATGCTTAATGTTGCAAAACGTACTGATAAATGATTCAATCATAGTACATACTGTACATGTAACAACTCAACAATTTTTCACCAAAAAAAACAACAACTCAATAATTACAAAATATATTCGGAAAAGCATAAAAAAGGATTTGGTGGTAAAAAGGGGAAAACCAAAGCGAACGACCTTCGACCAAATTCATCTTCTTCTCCGAGGCTCCGAGCAATAATAACAGCCTTCTCGCAGGTCGGGTCGGACCCAGATCGCTACTAAAACCGATTCATTTCGCATTCCCCTTCTTTCACGTCTTTCGTCCTCGGAAAACCTGGGTCAAGGTTTTGATCGCTCGGTGTGAATGGAGGCGATAAGGAAGCAAGCCACTAGGCTTCGCGAGCAAGTTGCCAAGCAACAACAGGTTCTTTCTCCCCCCTTTTTAGTAATCTCCGTTTGTACGTCGTTGAGATTGAAACCCTAATTCGATTGAAACTGTGGTCTATCATTGGTTTCGGTTGAAATCCAGATAGCTATCATGGTGTGTTTGATTGTTTATGTTGGTTGATCTCGGCCCTTCTGAAAAAGATTGATTCTTGAGCTGATTTGTTTGAATTTCGTTGATTTGGTTACCTGTTCTACCTCCTTCACATTGGGTCTCTTTTTCTAGTTGAAAGTTTTCATCTTCAAATGCTGAATGTGTTTTCTATTGACTCAATTGATCTTTTATAATGGTCGATCTGAAAGATTAAGTGGCATTATCAAATGTTGTTTGTGAGTGTTTCTTCTTAGGGTTTCAGTCTACATTTGAGCTCTTTTCGTAGAAAAAGTCCAGTCAGTGGTCATTATTATCCCAAACCAAAGAACCCTAGTGGATCATATTTCAGTCATTGATGCATGATCATCTCATTAGGCTGCTGTTAAGGAGAGCTTACAGATTGGATACTGCTTGTGAAGTCATGGGACTAGGTAATTCATCCGGGAGTCTCGGTGATGCATGATAATCTTGAATCAACGAGCTAAAAATATGTCTGCTACGGAGAGGGTATTAGTGGAGGATGTAGTAGATGCACAAATTCTGTATGAATTTTCTGTTTGCCAGCTGTGGCCATCGGTGACAGCATAAAGAATAGGTTATTAATGTAGCAGTTTCAATGACACTATTGAAGTGTGTCAACTAGAACTATAGTATGCTCCACAACCAAACTCTTATATGCATAAGTCTTTCTTTTACAGAAGACATGTTTAATAAACATTTTTTCAATGTTTTCCATCATCTTTGTCAGACGCGTTAGAACTAGCTATTCAATGAGTAATATACGCACCGAAACAAATCTTTTGTTATCGAGGCTGTTAGACTTTCTTACTTTTGCTGATCAGTTATCAATTCACCCTTGTGTGCTTACCTGTGTACGCAAATGCTCTTTGCTTGCCTGCTATTCAATTGAATATTTCTAAGTAAAAAATTTTTTTTAGTTAATTGGTCACTTTTATCTTCATTAGGCAGTCTTAAAGCAGTTTGGGGGTGGATATAACTCCGATAATATAGTCACAGATGAGTTTGAGCTCCAGCAACATCAGAAACTTGAAAAGCTTTATGTATCAACACGAGCTGCAAAGGTTTGCCTATTTCCTGTATGTATCCCGCAGGTTTATATAATATCCATGTACTTAATGAAGTTTATGTGCAGCATTTTCAACGAGATATTGTCCGTGGTGTTGAAGGATTCATTGTCACTGGTTCAAAGCAAGTTGAAATTGGTAAGCTCATATTCATGAATTCAGTGCTGATTTCAAGTTAATTTCATTTGATTTAAACCAACTTTTGACTTTGCAGGGACAAAGCTTTCTGAAGACAGTAGGAAATATGGTGCTGAAAATTTGTGCACCAGTGGTAGTACACTTTCTAAAGCTGCTTTAAGCTACTCCAGAGCCCGTGCTCAAATGGAGAAAGAACGTGGAAATTTATTAAAAGCTTTTGGCACACAGGTTAGGAGCTGCAATAAGAACCCTCTTTATAATTTTAATTTTGATATCAATTTTTTTTAATCAAAAATCGTCTTTATGTCATGACATGTCAATCAGAACATCTTTCTATATCATACTTGTGAAACCCTCTCTTTAGCATGATGATATTGGATGTTTAAGAAATGTTTAAACACTTCATCACCTCTACTGTTACTATTGGTGTCCTTGTATCTTGTGTTGGACCACTATTTATTATTTTCTTGTAACTCCTTCCTTAGGTTGCAGAGCCTTTGAGAGCAATGGTCGTAGGAGCCCCTTTGGAAGACGCTCGTCATCTTGCTCAGCGCTATGATAGATTGCGGCAAGAAGCTGAATCTCAGGTACTGAGAACTGCGCGTAGCTAAAATGTATTGTTTTAACTTCAATTGTACGTATTTTGGCAATTGTACTCACCTGATGCAATTCCCCAATTTAACAGTTAGGTGTGATTTGCTAATTAATACAGTATGTGATATAAGTATCTCTACATGCAATATTTAAAATGTATCTGCACTTACATTTGAGCCTAGACAGGCTATTGAGGTTTCGAAACGACAAGCAAAAGTTAGAGAGTCACAAGAGAATCCAGATATGGTAATGAAACTGGAAGCAGCAGAGGTGAAGCTTCATGATCTCAAATCAAACATGGGAGTATTAGGAAAAGAAGCCACCGCAGCAATGACTGCTGTGGAAGGTCAACAACAGAGACTTACACTTCAAAGGCTTATAGCCATGGTACCTCTATTTTTTATTTCTCATGGGGATAATTATACATTATTTACTGAACTCCCTGTCTTACCCTCTAATTTGTCTTTGTTTTTAATGGGTCAAGCTAAAATGTTTAGAGAAGTGATGTGAGCTGAAGTATTTTTTTTTTCTCAACACATTAGGTGGAAGCAGAACGTGCATATCATCAGAGAACACTGCAGATACTTGAGCAACTTGAAGCAGAGGTATCATATTTTGGGTGTGCCTTTTCCTGATGATTTATGCTCATTCTTTACTTTGTATGCATAATGATATCAACTCCTTTTGGATGATTAACAGATGATCTCAGAAAGGCAGCGCATTGAAGCATCTCCAAGCCAGAATGTCGAAAACAATATGCCTCCACCACCATCATATGAAGAAATTAATGGTGTTTTTGCTGCTCAAACTGAAAATGGATCAATGGATAGCATGGCGTATTTCCTTGCAGAGGTGAGCTGCTCTAACCTTTTTTTACCATCAACAGCATGCATGTTACCTTCTTTTTGCAGAATTGAAGAAGGCAAATAGACCTCATCTACAAGATTTAGTCTTTCACTAGCAGTATTAGCATTAATACTTGTAGTAATCTGCCTTTATATTTTACATTATAAATGAAGGTGGTAGAAGAACATGGCCACATGTTTGTATAATGATATCCTGCGTCTTATTATAACCAATAAACAGAAAAGTTTAAATTTTCTGTCCATTTCTTAACATGACATTGCTCATCATAACTTCTCAGGTTATGTTCCCATATCGAGCAGCATCTGATGTTGAACTTAATTTATCGTCTGGTGATTATGTGGTTGTCCGAAAGGTAAATTGACATCTTATAACTGCTGATTCTTTTGTTATTGCACGTCCATGATTTATAACTGCTAACAGCTTGGAATTAGAATCCAGAAACAATATATCAACCAGAATTATTGTTGCGCCAGTTTTCCTCTTTGATGTGTCATATACCTGCTCTCGTCTGCATTACATTCTCCTATCACCATCATTAGCCTCCCATTCAAATCCTTATTGTGTGTTTCTGCTACGAATGACACTTTTTTTTTTGTGCTTTTGCAGGTGTCCGACAGCGGTTGGGCTGAAGGGGAGTGCAGAGGGAAAGCAGGATGGTTTCCATATGAATACATTGAGAGACGGGAACGCGTACTCGCAAGCAAATTGGGCATTGTGCTATGAAAATAATCCCCAGCTAGGTAATTTTTGTGATATATATATAATATGGCATTGCTTTTGTGTTTGGTAGAGTTACTCAGTTACTTGCCATGATCTTTTGGTGTATGCTATTTCATTGATAAATGAGGGCGGGAACCGAGGATATGCGAGTACAATGACTGGATAATCCTAATCATTGTAAACAAGTGGCTTATATATTGCATTCTCTGTTGCTCTATCTTACCTTTCTGGATTCTATATGCTGAGATGCTGTTTGATTGTCTCATAACTATAAACTGAATCTAAAGAACACTTCATGTTCAACACTCTGACATGATTTGGTTACATCAGAATAGTGCAAGTTCGGGTTGGTTAGAGTTATCAAACTGAAAAGCATCTCTTCTTCTTGCAATTTAGTAGTATGAATCATAAAAATGGGTTAATTGTAAAACCCTATTGTTGGATTAGATTTGTTGGTTACATTGTGATCGGGCAAGTCAAATTACAGGAAGAAAGTATCACGAGAATTTGCACAATAAAGGAAGAAAGTATCAAGAGAACTAGAGAAGATAGACTGCCTATTAATGCAGAAATCTACAAGATTAGGCAGCTCAAACAACACAATTATGAACTTACAAGCTCCAAATAGGAGCCAAGATCCGAGAATCACATATAAAGTCAAGATGATGTACAACATATTGCAAAAATGCAATGTACAAGTTTGTAAACAAAGCTGAAACCTTCAACTTCCCTGTCCAGCAAACACTTTTTCCCTACAAAATGGAGCAAGCGTCAATGGGCTTGACAAGGACTTCAAAGCTTGGTGTATAAATTTGTACATACATAGTTGTAGCTTTAGTTTACCCACCTCACTTGTAAAGCCGGTCTGTGGAAAATCGAGCAACAAGTATTGCTAATATGATGAATACAACGATCACCTTCATATAACATTGTCAAAGAAATAGAAATAAGCATCATAAATCAATGACTTTCATTGGCAAACAAGTGAAAAGAGCAACATTCTCCTAAAGATGCTCACCTGAACTAGATGGTATTGTGGCCCACTTTCTAGTATGTACAATTTCCTAGAGGTGTGTGCAAATTTAGTTAGTAAAACACATGAGAAATTATTTTCAAAGGGCACGTATGTAGTGTTATGCATAATGGCATCATGACAAACCTTTTGCTAAGAGTTCCAGAGTCCCTGCAAATCTTCTGGATCCCTTCAATTCTACTTAATGTTTTGGTCGCATTAGGATCATTCAAGTCGATCTGAGGCCATAGGAACAGAGTATGTTTGAGCATAAAAGCATACTAATTTTACATTGGGTAGTGTTCTCATCACATATTTAATGGAACTTTGTGAAGAGCAAAGCTTACCTTGGCCTTCAACATGCTTGAGAAGTCAAAGAAGGCTCCATAGACGTCAGCCATGGTATTTGTACGGTCAATGACCCTGGCAGCAAGACCTAAAGGACATACATAATATGAGGAAGAAGAGTTAGGTATAGCCTTGAAGCACGACAGATGATGGTGCGCCATTAAACAATGAAAATGCAATAACCGAAGTTTCACATAGCAATCTTATCGGAGAAATGCATCTTACCGGGTCTCATTTTGACAACGCCCCTGAAGACTTGGATATTGTTGTAGCATAAAGCCAAGTTTCCTATCCCCATAATCTAGTAAGAACAAATAACAAGTGGAAGAATGACAATGTGTCATAACAAGTGCAATGTGGATGCTTGGACGGTTAATAAGAACAGTTAACAAGTTCAGTTAATGATATGATATTCTCTTTTGATATCTAGAGTTTCATGTATGTATGTACCTGTGGAATGGCACAGAACCTGAATACTGCACCATCCTGCAAAGCTGACATGTACGTAATGCAGTCATCGACGTGTATTAAAGCGTTTGTCACCATATCATTTAGGCACTGCACCGCCTTCTCTGAGTTCTCCTCGTATTTCAAGTCCTATTGCGCGTCACGAATCAAGCTCAACTGATACTCAATCTTATTCAGTAGGTACTTAGTTTATGTATGTGGTAATGGTTAATATTTACCTCAAGTTTGTTCACATATTTACTCCAGATCTCCCGGGGCCAGAACATTCGCGGTTTTGGTATTTCGTCCATGTCTTCCAGGTAGTCTCGAATGATGTTTACTTTCTGCAACCAATGCTCAATCTTTATTTGTTACAACATGATGTAAGGTATTAAGACTGAACCACTACTGGTACCTAGACTGCATATCAGGTTCACCAAGTAATGGAAGAAAAGTACCTGAAGAAACAGACCACCTGCATTGGATAGGTGTTCAGGAGCTGGATCTTCCAACCCAGAGACATGAAAAAGCTTAGACAGCCCCAGCCCGATATTTCCAGCCGTAACGCGACAATACTCATCATAGTCATCAACGGATTCCACCTGCCAAGCAAGAAAAGCAGATCAGATTCAGCCACAAAGCTCATATCTGGATGATGTAGATGTCATACAAATCATTCCCTTGTTTTTTTTAGTTGTAGAAATGACAAACCTCCTTGCAGATGAACTTTGCCATTCCTGCACCCTCCCTTTTTATGTATTCTTCAATCACTTCCTGGTAACTGCACTACATATGGGTCAATCACCCCAACTTGTATAAGCATGTTGAAGTATCAAACAGTACGTTTCTGATGCGACAAGAGTTATTTGATTTCCATGTTGGAATATGAGCGAACGTTGTCTACTTCTATCATTACAATCAAGCAAATCAAACCATACTTGTCCGTGTTACGACCTAATATATACCATGTTTCAAGCTCAGAGAAGGCAGTCAGAACATGATGAAACTCGTCCATAAGACGCTTGCAGTCCTTGGTGCCACCTTCATCAGCAACATGGAAGATCAATGTCAATGACGAAAATAACAGAATTCAGAGATACACAATCCACACTGTGTACATGTATGTATCAATGTAAACGGTACTATGCAAGAACTTACACGAAAAACGCCAGTTGCGATCATATATGTGCTCATGGAAGCCTATTAGTATCGGAACCTTTATGTCTGCAGGTATGCTCATATCATCCTCTATACATGAAGCCAATCAGACAACCATACAACAAGTAGTCAGGCCATTTTATCACAACAACAAACAAACACCCATAGCTGAATTCTTAGCATCAGGAAACCAACCTACGGTGTCGATTGCTCGCAAGACCAAGTAAAAGACACAGATCTGCATCGCAAGATTTTTCAGAAATTACTTACTATATATAGCAAGTCAACAACACCAAATTAGTAAAGGCGATGAGCCAGTTGAATCCCTGAAATAACCGAAATGGCTCCAAAGACTCACAGCATTGCGGATTTCAGCACCGTCGAGCTGGCGAATAACGAAGGCGAAGCTTCTAGAAACCTTATGGAGGATGGAGTAGCAGAAGTTCCAGTTAGGCTGCGGCGGAATCTGCTGCTTGCCGCCGCTCATGAGCGCGATCTTGAGCTTCAGCAGCGGCAAAAGCTCGTGCGGATGGCTCGCAATCTCTCGCAATCTCGCCATCTCTCGACTCGATTTCGCTCTTTCAAGCTCAAATTGGATCGACTATGGATTTTCCGGAAAGCGCAAAACGTAAACTGAGATGGTTAATAGAGTAGAATCTAATCATGTAATGCTAGTGTCGACAGACAGATCTGGCAAAAATATTATTAAAGAAATGTGACCAGGGTACACTGAGACGCCTGATGAGATTGAATGAATTATGAGGTAAGGCAGAATGGGCGCGGAAATTGTTGTTTTTCGTAGTTTGAAACGTGGAAAACAAGTCACCAAGTGGCTTGTGTTGCATTATTGCTGGTTCGACACGTCATTATATATAAATAATGATTTGTGAGTTTATTCAAGAATGCATGTGGATCGATGCAAGGTTTTATTTAATGGGACTATCAAATCAGAGAACTGAGATGAACTTCTAGTGGCTACAAAGACCCGGCAGAGAGTGACCCGGACCCGAAACCCGAACCGAACTGACCCGACCCGAACCCGAAATTTGACCCGAACAACGAAAAATGAACCATCCGAACATGACCCAGACCCGAACCGAACCCGAACTGAACCGAAATGACCCGAACCGAAATGACCCGAATAAAATGTAAACCGAACTGACCCGAACCCGAACTGACCCGAACCCGAACTGACCCGAACCGAATTGACCCGAACTAAATTGACCCGAAGTAACCCGATCCAAAATGGGTGAAAAAAGAAAACTTTAGGGCTCAATGAGACGATGACCCGCACAATAAGAAAATAAAACAAATGAAAAAAAAGAGATGGAGTTTCGAACAACAGATCATTTACAACATTTCTAAACTCTATACTAATATACTTTATAGTCTACTCTACAGTCTACACCACCAAGTAGGGATGAGCAAACGGATTATCCGATCCGATCCGAAATAGCGGATATCCGAAATTTGACCAAACTTAGATCCGTATCCGATCCGTTATTAACTGGATATCCGATAAGAAATACCCGTTTGGATCAGATATCCGAGACTGTATATTATGGATATCCAAATTATCCGTTTTAGCATTCTTTTTCAAATTATATTATTACAAAAAAAGAAAAGTTATGAATAAATAAAAGATATAACTATCCAAATTATCCAGATTTTATCGGATCGGATCGGCCGGATGGGCGGATCGGATATTTTTGTTCACCCCTACCACCAAGTCTAGTTGTATCCCTAAATCTTACGTAAAACATTTGATATGTCGGGGGCCCTACTTCATCTAACCAATTGAACCGGGTAATTAGCCGGATCTGACACTAATTAACATAGTTAAATTGAGACGCGTATTAAAATATATAGATATGTCATGAATGTGTCAATGATATGTTATCCAATCTAATTAATGATTTATGATACAACATAAGTTTGAATGTGCCCGCAAGTATATAATACAAATAGTAAATTTTTTTTAATTAACTAAGTAGAAATTACATCTAAATCTTTGTCAATAATATGTAGTAACTATGTTTTATTACAAGACACATTAAAGTAGCCATTCAAGTGCCCAAACTTTCAACGTTAAAACTCACCGTTGCGGGTGATCTTATAATTTTTAAAAAAATGAATCCAAATAACACCCGAATCCGAATTGACCCGACCCGAAATGATCCGGTTCGAAGCAATCCAAAAGGACCCGAACCGAACTAGGTCCGAACCGAACTAGACCCGAACCGAAATGACCCGAACCGAAATGACCCGAACCCGAACTAACCCGAAATATTATGACCCGAAACAACCCGAACCCGAACTAGACCCGAACCCGAACATGACCCGAACCCAAACCGAACCCGAACCGAACCGAACAAGACCCGAAATGACTGTTTGACCCGAACGGACCCGACCCGACCGACCCGATCCGAATTGACCCGAACGACCCGAATTGCCAGGTCTAGCTACAATTATTGATTCAGAATCAGAAGGGGAGAGTAAGTAGGATGTCGGCATATAATGTTAGAAAATTATTAGTATTATTTTGAAACTTTGGATATCAATTTGTACATAGGCGTCGGCATATGAGATCGAAATTTATTTCAAAATCAATGACTTAATGCATCTACAAGCCCTCGAACTTGCACGTTTTTATCAATCAGGCCCCTGTATTATGAAATGTTCAATTAGGCACCTGAACTTAGCATTTTTTGTTCAATATCAAGCCCTCCTCACGCGTCATGTGCCACGTCAGAGCCACGTAGATGCCACGTCAGCACCACATAGATGCCACGTCAGTGCCACAAGCCACGTCAGCGCCACATAGATGCCACGTCAGTGTTGACGTGGCATGGTTTTAAAAAATATTTTAATTTAAAAAAATAAGATTTTTAAAATAAAATATTTTATGATTTTTTTTAAAAAATATTGTACAATTTTTTTTAAAATATTTTATGATTTTGTTAAAAAACTTTTATGGTAATTATACTCAATATACTTTTTTATCGAGGTCGTTCTACCAAACACGCAATAACAGATTTATTTCGGATCCCGTTAGTTTTATCGACCGAGCTAGAGTTCCTATTACATGATTGATTAGTAGAGCTGTCAAAATTTGATTGAATTTGCTAACCGACCCGAACCAACTGAAAATTTTAGGGTTGAAACCCAAAAATTTGAACCCAAAACGAACCAAATCCGTTTTGACTCGAATCCAAATGGGTTGAAACCCGAAATCACTTGGGTTCACCGATTTAGTATAATTAAAGAATGCATAATTTTTTTTTTCAAAATTATACTATATTTTATTATTAAATTAATTAAAGAATAATATTTTAGTATTTAATGTTGTTATTGAATTAAAATATTCTTTTTTTAATTAAAGAATGCATACAATTTATTTTCAAAATTATACTATATTTTATTATTAAATTAATCAAAATAATAATATTTTAGTATTAAATGTTATTATTGAATTAAAATATTCTTTTTTAGTTAAATAATGCATACAATTTATTTTCAAAACTATACTATATTTTATTATTAAATTAATTTAAAAAATAATATTTTAGTATTAAATGTTGTTATTGAATTAAAATATGATTTTTTAATTGAAGAATGCATAAAACTTATTTTTAAAAGTATACTATATTTTATTATTAAATTAATTAAAAAAATAATATTTTAGTATTAAGTACGAACGAGTTTCAGTCGTACTATACGCGCGTGTGGTCCACACGCCAAGCCACGCCAGCATAAGAGGCTTATTTGAACAAAAAATGCTAAGTTCAGGTGTCTAATTGAACATTTCATAGTACAGGGGCCCGAGTGACAAAAACGTGCAAGTTCGAAGATCTGTATATGCATTAAGCCCAAAATCAATTATTGAAAAGAGGGGATAATAGAATGTCGGCATATGTGATTTGATGGACTCCAGCTAGGTAGTATACTACAGTAGTATTTAGAGATCTCCTATTCGACTATCATGGGATAGTACACTCGAATAAAAATCACCGTATAGAGATGGATTATAAATCGAGGGGTCACTAGCGCGGCTATGCAAAGATGAATGTGTGAGCAAAGCAAACAATTGAAGAGTCGAATATAAGTGCATTTTGTATTAGGAGCAACAATTCAATGGGTGGTGGTGGTGGTGGGTCTTAATGTTTACATCCCACTTATATTTCAATCATGGAACCTGATTTCAAGCCTCATGAATCATGATCTCACATTGCCAACTGCTACACGTTCTTGTTGGTTTACTGCCAACTGCTACCTCTTTCGCGATCTGGGCCAATCTCATGGGGCCGGGCCCAACATTTGGCTATTGGTTACAAGGCCTGCCTGTGGAAGGCCGATGAGCAAGAATTGCAGTATATATGATGAGCATGGTGATCATCTGCATAGGAATTTCCCAACGAAACCGATCGAATAAGTTAGAGCTGATAACATTGGACTGATCGATCAACACACAACGTAACTCCATCTCATTCAGAGCTACTCACCAGGGCTGACAATTTCCTAAATAGTTGTAGCTCACACCACGGTATGTATGATTTCCTAAGTACAAATTAATGTACGTAAAGCTAGTTAGTAACTAAACTTGGATATCATAATTCAGAGAAGATGCAATGTACAACCCCACAAACCTATTGTTGAGCGTTCCTGAGTCCATGCAAATCCTCTGAATCCCTTCTATTCTACTCAACGTTTCCGTCGCATTAGGATCATTCCTGTCAATCTGAAGCCACAGAACTAGCTGTGCTTAAGTACAAGGGTATGTGCTTCAACCGAGAACTAAACGGAAGACATAAATGACTTCCAATTTCCTGGCAAGAACAAAGTTTAATTACCTTGGCCTTCAACATGCATGAAAAGTCGAAGAGCGCGCCATAGACATCAGTCATTGTGTTGGTACAATCAATTACCTTGGCCGTGAGACCTAGAAATTAGATAGAAGCATATATATATGTTTTGATGTAATTCATCAGTCATTAATTAAGCAATCAAAGTACGTGTAAGATCCAAAAAACTCAGCCGTCTTTAATATAGTTACCCAGTCTCAATTTGATTACACCTCTGAACACTGTAATGTTGTTGTAGCATAAAGCCAAGGTACCTAGCGCCAAGATCTAGTAAGAAAGAAACAACAAGTAGGGCATATGACAATATTGTTAAGTTCTCGATAGATATAAGTATGCTAGCTAGTTCATTTATAAGTTTATATATGTACCTGAGGGATGGCACAAAATCTGAATATGGCAGGATCCCGCAAAGTAGAAATGTATGTGATGCAGTCTTGTATGTGTATAAGAGCGTCAGTCACCATTTCATTTAGGCATTGCAATGCTTTCTCTGAGTTTTCCTCATATTTCAAGTCCTTAATTACAAAGGTATTGCAACAACATACATGTAGTAGTTATGCATACTGATGTATATAGCATAAGGATTAGTTTTTGTGGTAATCGATCAATAGCGTACCTCAAGATTGTGGGCGTATTTACTCCAGATTTCTCGGGGCCAGAATATGCGTGGCTTTGGTGTTTCGTTAATGTCTTCGAGGTAATCTTGAATGATGTTTGCTTTCTGTAAAATAGATGTGTTATGATATGGAATATATTAGACTTATGTTTGATAACACTCTGTTGACCATTAAGAGCTTCTAAGTAGGAGCAGCTAGATCAAAAACAGGATGGATCACCTGAAGAAACACACCCATTGAATTGGAAAGATGAGGAGGAGCAAGATCCTCAGAGCCAAAGGCATGAAAGAGGTTGGACAAGCCCAAGCCAACAAGTCCAGCCACATAATGGCAATATTCCTCATAGGCCTCAACTGATTCCACCTGCACTTTATCAAACCAACAAGTCCAAGTATTGGGAAAGATATATCATATTTTAGGATAGGATTTTTTTATATCTTGAGGAGCAAGTCATATCTTGCCCTATCTCTTTGTATCTATATAAACTCTTGTACGTGGTTAATGAAATCAGATTGGTTTTCTCCATAATTATCTCTTCCTAAAACTTAGCATGGTATCTGAGCCTACGATCCAACTTTGAAACCCTAGTTTCAATTTTTTTTTTCCAACGCTTCCGCCAATTGTGACTCTTCTCTACCACCATGGCCGATCCTACCAACTCTAACGCTGCTGCCCAACAAGCCGCCGAACAGCTTGCCGCTCTTCAAGCTCTACTTGCTGCGCAGTCTTCAACTACTCCTAAATTGGGTTCGCCCTACTACATGCACCCTTCCGATCACCCCGGTCTAACCATCTGCTCGATCGCTCTTAAAGGCGATAACTACCAGGAATGGGCCACTGCAATGCGGAATGCTCTCATGGCTAAATGGAAACTCGGTTTCATTGATGGTTCCATCACCAAGCCCGCCGCTGATTCGTCCGACGCTCCCTTTTGGCACCCCGTCAATTGTATGCTCGTCGGGTGGATTGTTCAGGCTATGGATCCGTCTCTACGCTCTTCGGTAACCTATTTTGAGACTGTGAAAGAATTGTGGGACGACCTTGAACAACGTTTCTCTGTTGGCCATGGTCCTCGGATCCTACAACTCAAGTTCGAGATCGCGAATTGCCGCCAACGGGGGCAGACGGTGGCTGCATATTATGGCGACTTGAAGAAGTTGTGGGAAGAACTTGCTACGTATGTTCCCCTTGAAAATTGCACCTGCTCGAACTGTAAGTGTGGCATGAACGCCAGACTTTCCAAAGCCCGGGACACCGAACGTGTTCATCAATTTCTTATGGGCCTTGATGACGGTGTATTCGGTACTCTTCGCTCTAATATGATGTCTCAAGACCCTCTCTTGCCTCTCAGCCGGATCTATTCTCTTGCTGTTCAAGCAGAAGGTCATCATTCTATGATCAAGGATCGGGAATCTCCGGCCGACACAATGGCGTTCTCTGCTCGATCGACGCCGTCGCCTTCTTTCTCTGCTCCTGATCGTTCTACTCCTGACAATGGTATTGATCGTTCTCTGCTGACCTGCACTCATTGTGGTCGTCAAGGGCACGATAAAGCTACTTGCTTTAAGCTCCATGGCTTTCCTGATTGGTTCTATCAAAAACGTGGCACCGGCAGAGGTACTCCGCAAGGTGGTCGCGGGCGCGGCACTTCTGACTCTGGACGCGGCTCTGCTGGCCGTGGTCGTGGTGCTTTGGGTTCCGCCAATGCTGCTCAACAGCCGGTTCCCGGAAACACTTCTGGCGTTCAACCGAACAACCAAGATCGCCAAGCTCTCGGTTTTACCAATGAACAATGGGCTTCCATGGTCGAACTCTTTACCTCTCTAAACAACTCGTCTGCCTCAAACCCCTCGTCTGGTAAGAACTCTCGCCCTTGGATTCTAGATACAGGTGCCTCTTTTCACATGACAGGAGAGGTCGAGCTTTTACAGACTTTGCAACCTATCTCTGATGTCTCTATTCTGTTACCCAATGGCGAGCTCTCTACCGCCTCTCACTCAGGCTCTGTTATGTTTGGATCGCTGACTATTGATCATGTTTTATACATACCTGGCCTCTCTTGCAACCTACTTTCTTTTGCTCGGTTGACTGATGAGCTCAAGTGTATTGTCACTCTAACCAATCGATTGTGTGTATTATAGGAACAAAGCTCGAGGACGGTGATTGGAGTGGGTGAACAACGAGGCGGGGTTTACTGGCTGCGGGCATTCCACTGCACTCCACGAGTTTGTCGTCTTTCAACAACTGACTCGCCTGCTCTATGGCACGCACGACTTGGCCACCCTTCTATGTCTCTTTTGAAGTTTTTGCCTATGATTACAAATTCTGTTTCTTCCGTTAAAGACCCTTGTGACATTTGTTTTAAGGCTAAACAGACTCGAAGTACTTTTCAACTTAGTTCTAATAAAGCAGATTCCGTTTTTGATCTTATTCATTGTGATGTATGGGGGCCGTATAGTACAACTTCAACTTATGGTTCTTCGTACTTTCTCACTATTCTTGATGATTGCTCTCGTGCTGTGTGGGTATATTTGATGAAGACTAAAGCTGAAACCTCTCGTCTTGTTGAGCAGTTTTGTGCAATGGTACAAAGACAGTTCTCTAAATCTGTGAAACGGTTCCGCTCGGACAATGGCACGGAATTTCTTCCTTTGATTCCATATTTTGCTACATAGGGCATTATACATGAGACGAGTTGCGCTTACACTCCTCAACAAAACGGTCGTATAGAACGCAAACACCGTCATCTCTTAAACGTCACTCGGGCGCTACGTTTTCAAGCTGGCCTCTCTCTCGACTATTGGGGCGAATGTGTGCTTACCGCTTGCTTCCTTATTAACCGAACTCCGTCTCAACTTCTGAATGGTAAAACTCCTTACGAGACACTTCATAATCGTCCACCTAGCTTCAATTATATTCGTTCCTTTGGCTGCCTGTGTTATGCATCACAATTACCAAAGGATCGTAATAAACTTGCACCCCGTGGACGGAAATGTATCTTCATCGGTTATCCAAATAGCAAACGTGGATGGTGTCTCCTTGATTTGGAGTCCAAAGAAATCTTTGTAAGTCGGGATGTCACATTCTTTGAGACACACTTCCCTCTTCTTGATACTGTTGAGCCCATCTCGGTTCCTTCTACCGAACCAGCTACGACATCACCTGCGGTCTTTGACGACGAACCAGTTTCTACTCCTGCGCTTGTACCTATTATTGCACCTCCTGCCGAGGACAGGGGGAGTCCGCCACCACCGGCTCCACCAGTCCGACAGAGCACTCGTGAACGCCGCACTCCAACACACTTGCATGACTATATTTGTAGCACCACAAGAGCTTGTAAACCCCCCCGCGTATCGTCTACACCCGTTCCCGGTTCATCGTCCTCAGGTATTTCTTACCCTATAGCAGCTTTTGTTTCCTGTAACAATTTTTCTCCTACACACACTCGTTTTTTGGCTGCTATTACATCTACACAGGAACCTACTTCCTATTCAGAGGCGGTCCAACACAAGTGTTGGCGAGATGCTATGGCTCTAGAAATAGAGGCTCTCGAGCGCAATCGCACTTGGGAAATCTCAACTCTTCCCCCTGGCAAGAAAGCTATTGGCAGCAAGTGGGTCTACCGCATCAAACGGCGATCCGACGGGTCCATCGAGCGCTACAAGGCGCGTCTCGTGGTCCTTGGAAATCGCCAAGTTGAGGGTATTGACTTCCATGAAACTTTTGCTCCCGTCGCAAAGATGGTCACTGTCCGAGTCTTTCTTTCGGTTGCCGCAATCAAAGGTTGGGAACTTCATCAAATGGATGTTCACAACGCTTTTCTTCATGGCGACCTACATGAAGAGGTGTACATGAAGCTACCTCTTGGTTATTCTACTTCACATCCGGGGAATGTGTGCCGCCTTCGAAAATCTTTATATGGACTCCGACAAGCACCGAGGAATTGGTTTTTCAAACTTGCTCACGCTTTGCGTGGATTTGGCTTTCGTCAAAGCCCGGCTGATCACTCTCTATTTGTATTTCAAAAGGGTCACGTCTGCCTACATGTATTGATATATGTTGATGATATGGTCATAGCCGGCAATGACTCTACTTCCATCTCTAAATTCAAATCTTATCTCAGCTCCTGTTTCTACATGAAGGATCTTGGCCCTTTGAAATACTTTCTTGGCATTGAAGTTGCTTGATCATCTCGCGGCATCTATTTATCTCAACGCAAGTATGCGTTGGACATTCTCTCTGAAACCGGCCTTCTAGCAAGTAAGCCATGCGATTTTCCTATGGAGCAAAATCAACGCTTAGCCGTCTCCTCTAGCGCCGATTTTGATTCTCCGGACAGGTATCGTCGACTCGTCGGGCGCCTTATTTATTTGACCATCACCAGGCCGGAGATAAGTTATGCCGTCCATATTCTTGCTCAGTTTCTACAAGCACCAAAAGTGGATCACTGGCACGCAGCTCTTCGGGTTTTACGGTACATTAAGGGGCATCCGGGTCAAGGCCTTTTGTTATCCTCCTCTAGCTCTCTACAGATTTTTGCTTATTGCGATTCCGATTGGGCTGCCTGCCCGATCACAAGGAGGTCCGTCACTGGTTTCTTTGTTTGCTTAGGCGAGTCCCCGATCTCTTGGAAGACCAAGAAACAAAACACTGTTTCTAGATCATCGGCTGAGGCAGAATATCGATCAATGGCCTCGGTGTGTGCTGAACTTCTGTGGCTGAAATCACTTCTTCGATCTCTTGGAGTAGTACATTCACGACCCATGCGCCTATCATGTGACAATCAAGCAGCTCTTCATATTGCCGCAAATCCTGTGTTCCACGAACGCACCAAACATATAGAGATTGACTGTCATTTTGTTCGCGATCAGCTGCTCAATGGCACAATCTCCACCTCACACATACGAACACAAGACCAGCCTGCGGATCTTTTTACCAAACCACTTGGTCGTCTCCAGTTTCAGACTCTTCTCCGCAAGTTGGGCATTCTTGATTTGCATGCTCCAACTTGAGGGAGAGTATTGGGAAAGATATATCATATTTTAGGATAGGATTTTTGTATATCTTGAGGAGCAAGTCATATCTTGCCCTATCTCTTTGTATCTATATAAACTCTTGTACGTGGTTAATGAAATCAGATTGGTTTTCTCCATAATTATCTCTTCCTAAAACTTAGCACCAAGCCAACAAATCGATCTCATGCGCGTGCAATCTATCATTACGGTAAAGTCTTTATATGTACAGTATATGGATGCATAAAAATGAAATAATCAGACCTCCTTGCCAATAAACTGTGCCATTCCTGCCCCCATCCGTTTTGTGATATCTTCAATTGTCTGCTGGTAACTGCAAGTTAAATCAGATCACTGATCTACATTATCTTGCGCAAAAACTATGGAATTAATTAATGACACGAATTAAGTGTATATACGTATGTACCCTCTTTCAAGCTCCAAAAAAGCGGTTGACACATGATGAAACTCATCCATCAGAACCTTGTAGTATTTGGTTCCACCTTCCAATTCATTAATTAATCAGGATATGAATAACTTAGTTATACGATTAATAATGTAAACTTTTATTTGAATAAGTTGTAGCCGGGGGTGGACGTATATGGTGCCCAGTAGAGCGGTAGGCCCTGCTGGGATTTTACAATTTTATTTATATATATACCTACCTCCATTTTGAAATAATTTTTTAAATAATATTTGTCTATATATTAAATAAAAAATAATTGGTTTTCCTAAATTACCCGTATCGATGTAGAACTAATTATTAGTATAAAGAAATATGGAAAAACGTATATAATCATGATAAAATTAATTGTTATTGGTATACATGTAAAGAGATGGGAAAAAATATGAAATAAATAAATATTGTAAAAACAAAAACAAAAAATCGTGTTATGAACAACTATTTTAAAGCAGATGGTGAAAAGTTTAGTGAGAAATATTAAATATTAGCTAAATTTTAAAAAAAGAGATGAATTTTTGTGTATAATATTTCTTGAAATCCACTTTGGGTTAATAAAAACTTAAATTTGTTTCATTTTCTTTACTCAAATTAGGACTAATTTTATACTTAGATTAATCTATTTCGGGTTTATTCTAAGTTCAGTGTTCTAAAAAACGCTAGACGGCCTAGATGGACACCTAGTCACCGCCAGTGGCGGAACCAGAAATTTAGCCCAGAGGGGGCTAAATATATAAAATATCGAACAAACGAAATCAAACAAATTGAAAGCCTGCATTTTGTTTTCTAAGTGTATTTAAATCTAATTTCCTGGTGTGCAGATTCAAGAAAAGCCAAACAAAACTCAGTGTATATTAGAATAGAACTTGACAATCCAAGCTAACTACATTAGTAATATGACAATATGCAGTGGTATTTTTGTGTTCCATGAAGATAACAATAGGTTGTGTGAATTTCCTTGTATAACTAGCTTAAATTTGCACAATAGAAAATCAACGCCTGATATAGAAGAAGGTGGCTTAAGGGGGATCTAAATCTTCCGTTCCGTAAACCCGTCCCACTTGTTTTGATTGGTCCATATCTTATTTTATAACTTTAAAAAATCACAAAAAAAAGCCTAATTATAGATAGGCCGAATAGAGATCTGTTAATGCTATCCACCCAAAAAAAAGATCTATTAATGCTCAAAAAAAATGAGATTTGTTACACACACAAAAAAAAATTAAATCCCAGTGGGGGCTACAGCCCCCACTGGGCAGTAGGTAGTTCCGCCCCTGGTCACCGCCTAGGCGGATGGGGACCGCCTAGCGCCTAGAAGGCATTTTTAGAAGACTGCCTAAGTTCTAATTATTTACCCATTAATCAAATTTTTAACTTGTTTTAACGATTATACTTAAAGTAAGCTATTTAGACCCCTCTGAGGTAAGTTCCTAGATCCTCGAGTGGTTGTAGCTAGCATTCGTATATACTCACATGTGAAATGCCAGCTGGGATCGTACATGTATTTATGGAAGTTGACGAGGATAGGAAGTTTGACATCTCCATGTATGCTTGTGTCATCCTCTATGTATATATAGTCAGCATATAGTTCACGCAATTAATAATAATGAACCATATAGTTATGACACTGAACTCGTTCTTATAGTTAACAGTTAGTTAATTAGGTGATGGCCGGGCGGGCGAACGAACCTATGGTATCAAGTGCTCGAAGCACTAAATAAAAGATGCACACCTGCAATATGCAAATTAAGGACCGGATCCGGACCTTTAATAGTTAGAATCACAACGTACAATAGATACAAAGCGAAGATGCATGACGACGATCGACGACTAACGTACGGGGAAGCGAAGGGGAGGTGGGAGCTGTTGAATGAAGAAGGAGAAGCTCTTGGAAACGTGATGAAGGATGGAGTAACAGAATCTCCAGTGCGCCGCCGAGCTGGGGATCTGCGTAGCCGCCATCCTCACCGCCACCTTCAGCTTCAACGACGGCAACACTTCTCCGGGATGCTTTACAACGTCTATAAACCTCTCCATTTAATGACATATATAATTAA
Source organism: Polygonum aviculare (assembly GCA_934048045.1). Lineage (NCBI taxonomy): Eukaryota > Viridiplantae > Streptophyta > Magnoliopsida > Caryophyllales > Polygonaceae > Polygonum > Polygonum aviculare. The sequence goes on from OW204031.1 coordinate 20,432,321, forward strand.
TTAGTCAAGTCCGGCCTCTTCTCTATCACGCACGCTATATATATACTCCGCATTTAGCTAGCTTATGTGAACCATATAACTAATTAAGCACGTGTTTATTAATGTATGATGTTGAATTGCACATTGAGGTCCATTATTGTAGGAACGTTGCAGACAAACACTTGCTTCCAATATAGTATGTATATATGTATATCTGTCATGTCATTCATATTCTATGCTGTAGCACTCCGACCAAAAAAAAAAATATTCTATGCTGTAGCACATGTGTGATTCATATATATATATACGACAAAATGTTGAGAATATGTGGTCATGACTCATAACACATCTTACTCCGTACGTACTTAAGGGTTGCAGATTTTTTGTTGATAAGGTTATTAAGATTTGATTGGCTAGAGAAGATTCGTATAATCGGTACAAAGAAGATTTCTTTTTTCTAAAATAGGCACTTTTAGCCATTTATAGTATTTACCAAACTAGGCTTGGTTAGAAAATAATTCCGGGAATAGGCAGTTTTCGGTAAAGAGATGATATTCGTGACGGCGTGTTTTGGGATGGAGGAAAGACGTTGTACGTGACAACGTCTCTACACGTTTCACTGGAAAAAAAAACGCTGTGCCTGACAGCGTTTTTTATGGGCTAATGTCGATTCCACCGGCAACAAGGTACTTATACACCGGCCCGATGGGACAATGGGATTCCGGGGCGGCAGGTCAGAGGTCTACATACGGAGGGAGCTCCGACTTCCATGTGCATGTGATAATTGTAATGTGGAATAGATGGTGGGAATGGGCCAATGGGTCCACATGCGGCACCAAAGCAGCCGGGGGGATGTAATTAATTAGTGAGATTAATTAGATTAGGAAAATACAAGTTAATTAATTAGATGAGAAATTATTACTCCCTCCGTTTCAAAAAACATGGTCTTTTAGATAATTTAGGTTATGACCATTTTATATTTTTTTCCATCCTCTTTCCATTTATACCCCTAATAATTAACTTTATCATAATCATTACACTTTTTCATATTTCTCTAAACAAATAATTGAGTCTACATTCTATAGGGGTAATATAGGAATAACATGTTTTTCTTAATATATGTGCAATGTCCAAATGATCATGTATTTTGAAACGGAGGGAGTATAATTTAGTATTTAGTTAAAGCAAACAGTTTAATTCGTGTGACATCTGTGGTGCTAGAGAATCAGCCTTACATTGCTTGCGGGACTGTTGTCTTCCTCAACTGGTGTGGGAGTCTTTCTCTTGGTTGCAGGTGGGTCACGATTTTCTTCCTTTATTGACTGGTATGACTCTGCTCGTTCTCACCTTTCCAAAGATGAACTTGGTCTGTGGGCAGTGGTGGTGAGTGAACTGTGGCGAGCCCGAAATGCAAGGTTATTTAAAGGCTCAACGTTGGAGCCTGATCAGGTCGTTGAAAGGGTGCTACTCTGCTCAACTGAATTCTTGGCATCAACAAGGAAGGGTTTCAAGGAGGCTACGGCGACTCCTGCTGAGTGTTCGTGATGGGTGAAACCAACTCCGGGATGGGTCTCGATCTGTTGTGATGGCTCAGTAAAGAATCGGATCTGTGGTGTTGGAGTTATCCGTCGGGACGATTGTAACGAGATGCAATTGAGTATAATGTGCGAACGTGTATTCTCCTCATGGGAAAGTTTCAATATATAGTACAAGAGGATCTCCAAGATTTTATCTACTAGAGATATCTAAATACATACTCCCTCCGTTTCAAAATACATGACCATTTGGACATTTTTTCTTGTTTCATAATACTTGTCAATTTCATATTTTTTTCCCATCCCTTTCCATTTATACCCCTGATAATTATTTTTATCATAATCATTACACGTTTTCATATTTCTCTAAACAAATGATTAACTCTACATTTGATAGGGGTAATATAGGAATAACATTTTTTTCTTAATATATGTGCAAAGTCCAAATGGTTATGTATTTTGAAACGGAGGGAGTATAAGATATATTACAAATCATATCTAAACAACATAATATTCTATCCTAATACTCCCCCTCAAGTTGGAGCATGGGGATCATGCATGCCCAACTTGAAGCGTAAGTAATGAAATTGAGATTTGCCCAAGGCTTTGGTGAGGATATCAGCTGGCTGTTGAGTAGTGGACACATGACGAGTGTTGATCGTACCATTGACAACTAAATCCCGCACGAAATGACAATCAACTTCAATGTGTTTTGTACGTTCGTGGAAGACGGGATTTGATGCAATATGAAGCGCGGCCTGACTGTCACATGATAAACTGATTGGAGTGGAATGGGAGACACCTAGAGACTTGAGTAGGGATTTCAGCCAAAGAAGCTCACCACATGTTGAAGCCATAGAGCGGTATTCCGCCTCAGCCGAATACCGTGATACCGTGACTTGTTTCTTGGTTTTCCAGGAGACCGGTGATCGGCCTAATTTAATGAAATAACCAGTGATTGATCTCCGAGTTATGGGGCATGAGGCCCAGTCGGAATCGCAATAAGCATATAAGCGAAGATCACTTGAGCTGGATAAGAACAAACCGAGTCCCGGCTGACCTTTTAAGTACCGAACCACTCGAAGAGCTGCTTGCCAATGGATCTCTTTTGGATGTTGCATAAACTGAGATAGAATGTGAATGGAGTATGACAGCTCTGGACGTGTGATGGTGAGGTAGATTAGCCTGCCTATAAGCCTGCGGTACTGTTCAGGAGAAGAGAAAACCGGACTCTCAGCCATAGCGAGCTGATGGTGGGAGTCCATGGGGAAATCGCTTGGCTTTGCACCGAGCAGCCCCGTTTCAGCAATGATTTCAAGGGCATATTTCTGCTGAGATAACAAAATTCCGTCCGAATTACGAGCAATTTCAAGCCCAAGAAAGTATTTGAGATTACCTAAATCTTTCATGTGGAAGCAAGTGTTTAGGTAGAGTTTGAAAGTAGAGATGGCTGAGCTGTCATTGCCGGCCACGATTAGATCATCAACATAAACTAAGACGTGAAGAACATGATTGGGTCGGACGAGAGAGAACAATGAATAATCAGCTCGACTTTGACGAAAACCGAACGTTCGAAGCGCCCTGGCGCGCGAGCTTTGCAAATCAGTTTCGCGGTGCTTGTCGGAGTCCGTACAAAGATTTTTGCAACTTACAAACTTGTCCAGGAGGTATACCATCATATCCAAGAGGCGGCCGCATATAGACGTCTTCGTCGAGATCACCGTGGAGGAAAGCGTTGTGCACATCCATTTAGTGAAGCTCCCAATTACGACTGGCTGCGACCGAGAGGAAGACGCGGACAGTGATCATCTTGGCAACTGGAGCGAAAGTTTCAGTGAAATCAATACCCTCAATTTGTCGGTTTCCAAGCACGACGAGGCGCGCCTTATAGCGCTCAACTGCACCAGTTGAGGTGTACTTAATACGGTAGACCCACTTGCAACCGATTGCCTTCTTTCCGAGAGGAAGAGGTGCTGGAGTCCAAGTATTGTTCTGTTCAAGAGCCGAGATTTCCTCTTTCATAGCAAGACGCCATTTTTCATGTTGGACGGCGTCATGAAACGAGGATGGCTCCGTTTCTGCAGTAATGGCTGCAAGAAAATTCACATGACGAGAGGTCAAATGTGTACACAAAATGGAATTTTGAATTGGATATTGGGAACCTGAGGGCGGTGATGTTGTAGACGGAGCGGGAATCGGGAGTGGGGTGTCTTGTTGCTGCAGAGTATGACAGACGAAATCCCTGAGTAATACTGAAGGTTGTCGAATGCGTGTACTGATTCGGCCTATTTTGTATAGGTTAACTCTTGTATTTTAGGGCTTTATTGAGTGTGTTTAGGTTAGAGTTGTGCGTAATTGTAATATCAAGGCCGAAGACACAAGAATTCAAGAATCAAGAGTTTTAAGGCGTTTTGAGCTGTCTGCGCGACACCACTTTCTTGCGAAGGCCATATCTGGAGCTAGAGAGGTCGGATTGATCTGATTCCGGTGCCATTGGAAAGCTAACTTCAAGGGCTTCAATTCATCTTTTTACACCGAAGTCAGATTCCAAGTGGAAGATGGTCAAAACAGCCTCCGAAGTGACGCCAGATGTTCTGTCGAGACACTGCGACCGCGGCCTGATCGACGCGACCGCGGTGGCCGCCGAGACGAAATGTTCCTTTCTGTTGCGATAGCGCGGGCGCGGAGGTGTCGACGCGGTCGCGGTTCAGTCAAATTTTCACGCGGGCGAGATTTCACCGTTTCTATCTTGTTTCCTTTCTTATCTTTCGGTTTCCTATCTTGTTTAGTCCGAAAAGGTTGATCCTTGGGGGCTATATAAGGGGAACCTTTCTAGGTTTTTAGGAGATCCAATTCTTGTCAATCAATTGTAATTCAATAAAGATTAGAGTTTTCTTTGTAATTGAGAACTAACTCTCCTCTGGAGTTTATTCAATCAAGGAAGCTTTATTATGAAGTTGTGAAATTCTGGTAATCTCTTTATCCTTAGGTCTTTATTGATACTCTTGAGCTTCATCCCATGATCTATGTTTGATTTTATGAGCCTGATCAACTTGTTTGATTGACTTAGATCTATTGTTTGATTTAGGATTGGTTGTTGTCTATGCATCTTTCCTATTCTCGAAACAACTCTATTCTAGGACCGTGGACTAGTTTAGGGAAGAGTATTCAATGGTTAAATTATGCATGAGACTCGTAGCTTGATTGCATGATTTGATTTCCTATTATCCCTGTGCTCTATGCTAATTCTAGGTTAAGCGTCCTTGCCTAGGGTTATAGAATTGCTAGGACCGTGGACTTGCGATTTCTAATGATTGAGATTGGAATTGACCTAAGCATATAAAGAGGTGGATGAATTCATGATCAACGGATTAATAAAGTGGAATTGATTGAATGAACTCTGCTTGATAACTTTGATTGAAAACAACTTTCAAAACCCCCTTTTTAATTACTTGCATGAAAACCACTAAAATCTGAATAAAACTGATTCCTTTGGGTTCGACCCCTTGCTTGCCTACTATATTTGTGTTTGCATGTTTGGGATTTATTTTTGATTAGGGAATAACGACTTTGCTCGAGTCATGTACTCTGGCGAAGTGGAACCTGTGCTGGCCCTGAGTCAGAGTCAGATGAGGATGAATTTGAGGGAGCCGAAGCTACTAAATCAGAGCTCCCCCTGTCGTCTGGCATGGGTAACGAGCTGCTGGCTATAGAAGACGAGGCATCCTCAAAAACTGTTGGAGAGCGATCAGTGACCTGGTTGTCGAAGGGTTCAGCTGAAACCTGAGACTGAGATTGCCACGGAAAGATCGACTCGAAGAAAGTGACATCCCGAGAGACAAAAAAATTCTTTTCTTCCAAATCAAATAGTTTCCAGCCTCGTTTACATGTGGGGTACCCGAGAAAGACACACTTCTTGCTTCTAGGTGCAAATTTGTCTCGACTTCTTGGAAGCTTGGATGCGAAACATAAACACCCGAAGACTTTGAGGTGCGAATAATTAGGTGCATTGCCATGCAAGATCTCAAACGGAGACTTGTTTTGTAACAGCGGTGTTGGCGTTCTATTAATCAAGTAGCAAGCTGTAAGGACACACTCACCCCAGAAATCAATGGGAAGATTGGCATGGAACCGAAGAGCACGTGCCACATTGAGAAGATGGCGATGCTTACGCTCGGCTCGACCGTTTTGTTAAGGTGTATAAGCACAAGTGGTCTCAAATTTAATACCCTGCTGAACAAAATAGGAGCGAAGGCAAATGAATTCAGTACCGTTGTCAGAATGAAAACGTTGCACCTTTCGCCTGAACTGAGTTTGTGTCAAGGCACAAAAATTTTGAACAAGTTGAGCTACTTCTGATTTGTTGGCCATGAGAAAGACCCAAGTACACGAGAATAATCATCAAGTATAGTCAGGAAATAGGATGCCCCTGTAGAAGACTGAGTACTGTACGGACCCCATACGTCACAATGGATTAACTCAAACAAATGGGCAGCTTTATTAATACTCAAAGGAAAAGTATTTCTTGTTTGTTTGGCTTGAAAACAAGCATCACAAGGCATAGAAGATTTATTGTGACTAACAAAAGGTCCTAATTCTGAAATAGAAGACAAGACTGATGAAGAGGGATGTCCAAATCGCTGATGCCAAAGCTGAGCTGTAGAGACAGACGAAGCTGCAGACGCGGCGCAGACACCCGAGACTGAATTGAAACAATGTAGCCAATATACCCCACTCCGTTGCTCACCGACTCCAATCACCGTCCTCGTATTTGGTTCCTGAATCACACACATATCAGTTGTTAGGGTGATAGAGCAACACAAATCAGCAGTAAGTCTGGCTAGAGACAGCAGTTGCAATCAAGAGATGGTATGAGCAGAACATGCTTCAGAAATAAAGAGTCTGTAAGTATCAAGGTTCCTTCTTCTAAGGTAGATGTGAAAGTATGATTAGGGAGTTTAATAGAGACAGGAGAGATAGAAGTAATGTTCTGGAGCAGCGTGCGATCTCCTGTCATGCGGAAAGATGCACCGCTGTCCAAGATCCAAGATGAAAATTTACCGCCTGCTGGGCTGGATTTTGCATTGGCTGAATTAAAGAGATCAAGCACAGTTTGCCATTGGTCCAAATTTTCAGTGTCAGAATCGGAATTGGCCATTGCCTAAGGAGACAGAGGCTTCACGATACAGAGAAGAGAAAAAAAATTGAATTTTGTGTGAGCGAGAAGAAGAACGGATGCAGCGGAAACGTTTTGAGGTCGTCGGAAAATAGCTCTGATACCATGTAACGAGATGCAATTGAGTATAATGTGCGAACGTGTATTCTCCTCATGGGAAAGTTTCAATATATAATACAAGAGGATCTCCAAGATTTTATCTACTAGAGATATCTAAATACATATAAGATATATTACAAATCATATCTAAACAACATAATATTCTATCCTAATAACGATTCAGGGCAGGTGCGCTTTGTCGGTGCGAAGAGAGTTCAAGAAGGGCTTAAAATTGAAATTGTGGAAACTGAAGCCATCATTTGGGGCATCCAAATTGCTGTTTCATTGGGGGTTGCTCGTGTTCTTATTGAGTCAGACTGTAAGGGTTGAATGGACAAATGCCAAGGTGGTGTCGTGCCACACTCTTCTCTAGGGCTGCTCATGGCGAAAATTGAGGATCTAAGTGGTGATTTGCTAATGTGTAGGTGGCGCTATGTTCGTAGGGAGACAAACCGAGCTGCTGACTGGTTAATTATTCCACGAGTCAGATTGTTCCCAAGTGATGGAGAACTTCATCCTGATCCGACAACATATAGAAGATTGGTAGGAAAGCTGAATTGCCTCGTCAACACCAGACCTGATCTGGCCTATGCAGTTCAAGCCCTTAGCAAGTTCAATCAATCCCCTAGAGAACCACATCTTGGAGCAGCTTACCATGTCTTGTCCTATTTAAAAGGCACTCAATCAAAGGCATTGCTTTTGACTCGAAATCCAGACTTGACAATGCAGGCTTATTGTGATGCGGATTGGGCCACTTGCCCACACTCTCGCAAGTCTGTCAGTGGCTTCCTAATCTTCTTAGGAGGGAGTTTGATTTCCTAGAAAACCAAGAAACATCAAAGCGTGTCATGGTCTTCAACAGAGGGCGAGTATCGTTCCCTACGAAGAGTTTGTGCAGATTTGTCTTGGCTGAGCCGCCTTCTCCATGAGCTGACTGTTGAAAACATTACACCCATTCCAGTGAAGTGTGACAACCAAGCCGCAATCTACATCGCCAAAAAGCCCATGTTTCACGAGAGAACGAAACACATCGAGTTGGATTGTCACTTCACACGAGAGAAATTGCTCGATGGGATCGGATCCCTGCAACATTGCTCAACCCATAGCCAGCTGGCCGACTCCCTCACCAAAAACGTTCCAGGCATTCATCTGCGATCGAATTTGTTCAAGATGGGAATGTTAGACACACCGCCATCTTGAGGGGGGATGTTGGGCTTGTAATATCTTGTTGAGCCTTTCTTTACCTTGGTTTAGCTTTTGCCTCTTCTTGGGCTTGCCTAGGTTTTTGTTAGCTCTGAACTTATCACTCACTGAAATCAAAGAAGCTGCTTTCTTACTTGTTGTTTAGCTTGCTTGCCAAGCATTCTTGTTCCACAAATGTCAATACAAGTTCCCGCCAAAGAGCTAGGAGAATTATATATATATGCCAACCGCTTTGCTTGATCTGGCAAATTCCATGCCGTGATTCCCAAGGCTCCAACTCCACAGATGCAAAGCTTCACGTAATTCCACACAAAAGTGCTGAGGGTAAATGTCCATTAGCTAGTAGTAAATCAGGAGTTGAGTGATTTCTCTCAAAGTTTTTCACACAAAAGATGGAAAAGTTTTTCAAGCATTAACTTGTCTTAATCAAGTTGTATGAATCAATCATTCCTAGAAGATGTGCTGTTAATTCCAAAAGTTACTGCTGCCTTGTGGTTTGGTATCAATATTGTGTTACTGCCCCAGTTAGTTAGGTGTGCGCTCAGCCGATCCCTCTAACTCGTGACCATGGAGGCAGGTAGCCCACTCAAAGAAGGTTAGTTACTCCTACCCACACAACTTGCTCACGCGCCCATCCGCTCGTGACCGTCACGCTCCAATCAGATAAATACACGTCGCCCATCTTCTCCTGCTGTGCATCTGAAACCACCACTCCTGCGCGTGCGCATAGCAACTGCAAAAACTTGCATTAGCTGCCTTCAAGACTGCAACTGCAACTGCACTGTCAATTCCTCTCAAGTAACAACACTGTAAACAAAACAGCGAATCACCACACAACCGTTTCCCTCCGTCGCCGTGATCGATTCTGTCACCGGAAGCAGCGGCAAGATTCAAGATGCAGTTCCAAGCGATTTCAAGGCCGTCGCCGTCTAGCATCTTTCCGGCGAAAAATCCGATTCCGGCTGGCATTCTCCGCCTCTCTGCTCCGGCCGCCGATCGGATCTGTCTTTCGAGTTGTCAGCGAAGCCGATTGCTCTCCGCGACTCGGATCGGACGGCGTTATGCCGGCGTGTGCTCTATCAGTGGAACGAACGCCGGCGGAGAGGTTCTCGTCGGAGACGAGATCGAAGGCGAGAGCGAGCTTGATCTGGATCTATTGAACGGAAATGGAGGAGTAGGAGCAGGAGTGCAAGTAGTTGAGGATGTGGCTCAGCGGAGCATCTGGAAGCAGATAACGGAGATCGTCAAGTTCTCAGGCCCCGCCACCGGATTGTGGATCTGTGGTCCTTTGATGAGCTTGATCGATACGGCCGTGATTGGCCAGGGGAGCTCCACTGAGCTCGCCGCTTTAGGTGAGATTAGAGGGAGAGAGATTTTGGGAGCATCGATTTGACCGGTTTCTGATGGAATTGGTTTATTTGATTTTTTGGAATTTTGAATGTTTCAGGCCCTGGAACCGTGCTCTGTGATAATATGAGCCATGTGTTCATGTTTCTCTCGATTGCGACTTCCAATTTGGTGGCTACTTCGCTTGCTCGCCAGGATGAAAAGGAAGTACAGCATCAAATATCAACCTTGTTGTTTGTGGGCCTGGCTTTGGGTGTGATGATGCTTTTATTCACAAGGTTCCTTGGTGCAAAGGCTTTAACTGGTATAACAATTTGCTATTTTTCTCATCACTTTATTGAACAAGCCTGATCAATGCCAACTTTCTCACCTTTACCCTATTTGACATTTTTCCCACAGCTTTTACTGGACCTAATGTTCATCTTGTGCCTGCTGCCAACAAGTATGTTCAGGTTTGTGCACTACCTAATTTTCCCTTACTTGGTGAATCACCTAGCACGAGCGACAACTTTCGCTCCTTTCTCTGATCCATACATTTTTTTATGTTATCAAATGACATGTCTTTGTACTTAGCATTGCCTTTTGGCACACTGATCTACTATCCTTACTCAGCTTCAATTTTGTTGCACTGATGTATGCTGATACTAGCTCCATTTCTTGCTCTTAGATTCGTGGTTTGGCGTGGCCTGCTGTTCTTATTGGATGGGTTGCTCAGAGTTCAAGGTGAAGTTTCATTCTGATCCTCGTTCGTAGTTTATTTTAAGGCCGCAATCTCATTGATTTTTCCTCTTGTGCCAACATAGTGCTGCCTAAACTCTGTAGGTAACTATATAGTGCAAGAAATACATGAAATCAGGGCACTGAAATTTTAAGCATGAGAATAAGGAGTGGAAATCGCACAGAAATATTTAATATTGCATACTCTCATAAGCAAAGGAAATCCAATATCATATTGTAATCAGCATATTCACCTCTAAATGAATACATGAAGTATGGTTAAGAAGAGCTGACATGCATGGTGATATTTCTAAAACACTTTGCAGCCTTGGCATGAAAGATTCATGGGGACCTTTGAAGGCCTTGGTAGTTGCCAGTACCGTAAATGTGATTGGCCATTTAGTTCTCTGTAAATTCTTAGGATACGGGATTGCTGGTGCAGCATGGGCCACAATGGCGTCACAAGTATGTTTAACCATTTAAAACAATCTCTTCCACTTTGATTATCTTTCAACTTTTTTTTCATTAATCCATACAAAACTCATCAATTGGAATATGTTCCCAGGTCATTGCAGCATACATGATGATTGACTCTTTGAACAAGAAAGGATATAATGGTTATTCTATCCAAATTCCATCATTCCCGGAAATTGTGCAAATATTTACACTTGCTGCTCCTGTTTTTCTAACAATAGGTTCAAAGGTAAAGCTACTGTGCAATCGTGCTGGGTTGGATCGTATTGCAATGCTACTTTCTGTCTGATACATTTTCAACTTGATGTCTAGGTGGCTTTCTACTCCATGATGATTTACTTTGCTACTTCTATGGGCACACACATGGTTGCTGCTCATCAGGTTATATATCCTAGATTCCTGGTTGCAATGGCTGTATTCACCTTAATTATGGCAACTAATACTCTCACTTCATTGTAAATGGCCTTGTTCCAATTCATTATAGGTCATGATTCAAATGTTCAGCATATGTGTTGTATGTGGTGAACCGCTTTCTCAAACAGCCCAGTCTTTCATGCCTGAGTTGCTATATGGAGTAGACCGAAGCTTGGAAAGGGTAATGATGAGGATAAAATTCTTATTGTTTGAGTTTTGAGGGATATTACTTTTTCTATACTCAAATGTATTTGATTACTTAATGATGAGACTAACATGTCAAGAGCTGGCATACTTTTAAACAGGCTCGGATGCTGCTCAAGTCTCTCTTGATAATCGGGCTCTGTCTCGGCTTGGTCTTAGGAACTGTAGGAACGTCTGTCCCGTCGCTGTTTCCCAACATCTTTACATCTGATTCTGCAGTTATAGGACAGGTTTGTAATCATACTCAGCATACCATTTAGCCCTTACTTGCCAATTCATCCTAATACATAGAGCATGACTTTGAGCCTGATGAGCACCTTTTTTTTGCAGATGCACAAAGTGTTGATACCATTCTTCATTGCATTGTGTGTAACTCCCATGACTCATAGCTGTGAGGGGACATTATTGGTAAGAATTAGCAGCTCTTTGTCAAATAAAGATCTTGTTATTTTAACATGCTATATCTTGATCCAATTCCTATGACGATACTCTTACACCACAATCATTCATCACAAATCCGCCGGCTAGTGAAACCAGCGTATAATACTTCACCTTCCCGCATTTACTGGTCAGCTTAACACTAAATATAATGTAGCATTAGTTGAGAGCAAACACTGCCTATACCGGGGATCATCTGACATATAGAGAAACAGTCATGGAAAGTGTTAGTACACAAAATATGTCGGTGTACAAGTCTCAATTCCTTCTTCAATGACCTTCTTCTCCAAGCTTCCTTCAATGACCTAGACCTGCAAAACAATGGACAAAGGGGGTGGGGACCCCCCCAATCCACCTCCGATGCCTAAGTCAGTAGAGTATTCGTAGGGTAACTGTAGAGAGAAAGGCGCAGGGTAGGACTGAGACAAGCGATCATCAGCCCCTCTAGGGTAGTTTGTGTATATCCTTTCTACATGGTCAGACCATGTATTTATAGTGGAGAGAGAAGGCTAGGGTTTCTTCCTTGGAGCCCAATTAATAATTCTATCCTCTTAAATAGGATAGAATCTTCCAACTACCGGATAACTACCAGGATTTAAAGATATTTATTAGATATACTTACCTGGCTGGCGAAGATATTATCCTTATTTATGGCGGTAAATTACCCACTTACAAATGCCCCACCTACGTCTTAGTTGCGTAACTAAGACGTAGGTACTCTAGGATTGACTTGGCGTGACTTATATGGATTAGGAGACGGGCACGTTTGCACGTTCATGAGCGAGTATCATGAGAACCCTCGTGAGCGAATATCACGGTCCCACCCCCCCATGAGCGAATATCATGGGAGCTCTGCGAGCGAATATCGCGGTCCGCGAGCGAGTACCACGGGAACATCCGTGAGCGAGTATCACGGGATCATCCGTGAGCGAGTATCACGGGAACATCTGTGAGCGAGCATCACGGGATCATCCGTGAGCGAGTATCACGGGAACTCTATGGTGGCCAGCCATAGTCCGTGAGCAAATGCATGAGAACTACCGCGCAAGCGACGCGGAAACAACCGCGCGAGCGACGCGAAAACCACCGCGCGAGCGACGCGAACAAACTCCGGTGAGCGAATGTCACAGTCCATGAGCGAATATCATGGGGATCTCCGTGGGAAACCACGGTCCGTGAGCGAATATCACGGGAAACTCCGGTGACTGACTGTCACGGTCCATGAGCGAATATCATGGGGATCTCCGTGGGAAACCACGGTCCGTGAGCGAATATCACGGGAAACTCCGGTGACTGACTGTCACGGTCCATGAGCGAATATCATGGGGATCTCCGTGGGAAACCACGGTCCGTGAGCGAATATCACGGGAAACTCCGGTGACTGACTGTCACGGTCCATGAGCGAATATCATGGGGATCTCCGTGGGAAACCACGGTCCGTGAGCGAATATCACGGGAAACTCCGGTGACTGACTGTCACGGTCCATGAGCGAATATCATGGGGAACTCCGTGGGAAACCACGGTCCGCGAGCGAATATCGCGGGAAACTCCGGTGAGCGAAGCTCACGGTCCATGAGCGAATATCATGGGGAACTCCGTGGGAAACCACGGTCCGCGAGCGAATATCGCGGGAAACTCCGGTGAGCGAAGCTCACGGTCCATGAGCGAATATCATGGGGAACTCCGTGGGAAACCACGGTCCGCGAGCGAATATCGCGGGAACCCCCTACGTAGCTAGCATACGCAGGAGTCCGTTAGTTTGATGAACTAACGTTGCGTTTACCCTTGAGCGCGTCATTTGTTGAGATTTCAAGAAAACAAAGCGATGAATAAAACGAAAAGTTTCCCGGCCGGGGTTTTGTTTAAGAAAACGAAAGAGCACAAAAAAGCGAAGGTTTTCAAACAACTCAACATCCACGCGAGGGCCTCACGAAGAGTGCGCAATATCGATACCACGATCATGCCAACATGGGCCGCGGTAACGATTTATCATCTTTGTCTCGCACTGCCCCTGCCGCAATTCCGTGCTCACGGATTGAGGGGTGCGGTCACGGCTCCGCGCACCGCGGTCGCCGCTTTGCCCCAGCGAGGGGGCCTTGCTCCTGACCACTCTAAGGTCCGCGCAGACGTTCGTAGTCTACCAATATGAATTCAAGATTGGAAGCGCAGGTCAATGGTCTTACCAAATCTCGAAGCGGTGTCTTGATGATCTGCACAATGGTCAAGGACATTGATCGATCCTCCAACCCTTTGGCTCAATCTCTGGACTGCGTTGTCCGTGTCCAGTTTCGACTGACTTTGAGTAGGATTCTCGCTTCGACTTCTGAAGATAATTTGTAGCTTATCTCCTCCTCTTTCCGGCGATATGTGGATCGTCCAAATCCGATAAGCGTAGCTCCCGAAACGTGAGTCGGAAGCGCGATAGGTAATCCTGTCAAATGCTCACCCGCGGTCGCGGGTGATGGACCCGCGGTCGCGGGTGATGGACCCGCGGTCGCGGTTTCACTCCCGTACAGAGGTTTTGTTCTCTGGAGCGAAACCGCGCCCGCGACAGGGGCTACCGCGCCCGCGGTTCTGCCCCAGACTGCGATTCTCTCCCTCGTCGCCTTGCCCGCGCTCGCGGGTCTGCCGCCGCGCTCGCGGTTATAGTGCAGTTCGCTCTTGGCGACGAGCGAAGGCTTGTGTGGTGGGATCGGCTCCGATCCCGAAACTCTCTTCCGAACTCGCGCCGAGTTCGTTACGACGTGGGCCCGCGCTCGCAGGGCCCTGGACCGCGCCCGCAGGTCCAGGTGTCCGATCCTGAAACCCTCTTCCGAACTCGCGCCGAGTTCGTTACGACGTGGGCCCGCGCTCGCAGGGCCCTGGACCGCGCCCGCAGGTCCAATCGTCCAATCGTTTAGGGTTTCGTCGACGGCTGCCCCCGGCTCGGCCGGGGTAACGGATCGGATCGACCGCTCGCCCGCCCCGGGCTCTAGCGATCGAATCCGTATGCTCATACGTATATCCCTGCGTTACATACGCGATTGTGATTAAAGTTGCCCCCAACCTAGGGTTTCCATTGGATCGATAATCAACAATGATTTTTGATTAGGGCAACCTCTTGGATTGGCAATTCAAGGTCCGATGAGGAAATCCGAAGACAAGCCCTCGTAAGCCTCGGGATCGGCTCCGATCCCGAAACCCTTGTCTGAACTCGCGCCGAGTTCATCATGACACGGGTCCGCGCTCGCAGGACCTTGAACCGCACCCGCAGGTCTCTGAACCGCGCCCGCAGGTTCATGTGTCAGATTATCTAGGGTTTTGTAAACGGATGCCCCCGGTGACCCTCCCGCGCCCGCGGATGCCCGACCCGCGCCCGCGGGCAGTTCGGCGGATTCGGGCAAAACGCTCTGGGGATGAACCGCGCCTGCGGCTTGCGTAGAGGAATCGGGCAAAGGGTTCCGCGAGGAACCCGCGCCCGCGGTTCCCTGACCCGCGCCCGCGGGTCGTATCGTCCTCGCGATAGATCGCTCGGCGATCTTCGCGGTCGGGGCGTGTCGGTCGTCCTGTTCGGTGGAGGGTCCGACCGACCGGCCCCGTTTCTACCCCGGCGATGGCGTGAGGGCGGCTACTCGGGGATTTACAGGTCGCGGCTCGTGCCGGATCGACTGCCGTGGTCGCGCGCCGCGCGGCGAGGTCGATCGGCCATTGGCCGTACGCGATTCCCAAAGGTTGTGGCCGTCGCGCCGATTTGCCTGGGGGCTTTCTCGATCCGGGCTCGTGGACAAGCGATCCGTAGCCTCCTCAGATCGGTTCTCGTAGGAGGATAGAGACGAAGGTCGAAAACCTAGTTCGTCGTTCCCCACGGACGGCGCCAAATGTTAGTACACAAAATATGTCGGTGTACAAGTCTCAATTCCTTCTTCAATGACCTTCTTCTCCAAGCTTCCTTCAATGACCTAGACCTGCAAAACAATGGACAAAGGGGGCGGGGACCCCCCAATCCACCTCCGATGCCTAAGTCAGTAGAGTATTCGCAGGGTAACTGTAGAGAGAAAGGCGCAGGGTAGGACTGAGACAAGCGATCATCAGCCCCTCTAGGGTAGTTTGTGTATATCCTTTCTACATGGCCAGACCATGTATTTATAGTGGAGAGAGAGGGCTAGGGTTTCTTCCTTGGAGCCCAATTAATAATTCTATCCTCTTAAATAGGATAGAATCTTCCAACTACCGGATAACTACCAGGATTTAAAGATATTTATTAGATATACTTACCTGGCTGGCGAAGATATTATCCTTATTTATGGCGGTAAATTACCCACCTACAGAAAGTTAACATGATATTCTTCTAATTGCAGGCTGGAAGAGATCTAAAATATATCAGTCTAGCAATGAGTGGATGTTTTACCGTAGGCACACTTCTATTGCTGGTATGATCATACATCCTTCTTCTTCTTTTTTTGCCCTTTTGAGAACATTTCAGATAATATTAATATCACAAGTGAAGTGATTAACTTTGATCTCTTTGCAATAACAGTTTGTGAATAGCCAAGGACTTGGCTTACAAGGATGCTGGTGGGCTTTGGTTGCATTTCAATGGGTAAACATTCTAACTCAAGAAACAGATCAGAAATTATAATTGGTTTCTTCCCTTCCAACTCTCTTGAACTCCGAACTTCTCTTATCAGGCACGGTTCTTCTTGGCACTAACACGCATCCTTTCGCCTAACGGTGTCCTGTTCTCTGAGGACATGAAGAGGTTTGGACTCGCCAAGCTAAAAGCTGCCTAGCTAATATACAAAGAAGAAAACGATGTACCATGTTTCGAGCTCTCAGTACATGCTTTAGAGATGACACTCTTGGCCATTGTGGTATGAGAATTTATAGATGTTGTTTGAGCAGAAAAAGGGAGAGCTCAGTTTTGCCTTCAATTCTTTGATGCCTGAAATGAGGCTTAGAAGTATAAGATGCCCCCAACTTCCGGGGATGCAGCATTTGTTGTGTGCTTATTTTTCATAATTCAATGGACAGATAGTGTTGTAATTTGTAAGGAACTGTGGCAAATCTCACCTTATTTTTTGTAAGCAAATATAAATCTATACTATATATTAAAACCGGAGAATTTCGAGCCTCCACGTTGATTCTGGCCCCACCATATATATAGCCAAAATAATTTTTAAAGTCTTTTAATTAACCACCTTATCAACAATATCTATCCATACTATCAAAAAAAAGAATTTTGCTATGTAAATTTTCAATCTTTCAATTAACTACCTTATCAGTAATTTCTATCGATACTTTTTTTTGGGTCAATATCTTTTGAATAATTGAAAATTTGTACGTAAAATTTTGGTACATATCTTTTAATATATTTGGTGTGAGCTCACGTTTTTGTACGTAAGTTTGTACGTATTTAAAAATTGTTTATCTTTGTACGGCCAATATCTTTTAATATTTTGATTTCTACGTAAATTGTCAACCATTTTGATTTTTCCTAATATTTATCTTTGTTTAACCTAATATATGCTACGTAAATATTCAATCAAAATTGCATATTATCTATCCATATTATCCTAATATATCTATCCATATTATCTATCTATAAAATTGCATCCTATATAAACATTGTTCTGTCTCAACCAGAATAACAAAGGCATTGTTCTCAACCCATTAGAAAAAAAAAACAGGCGTTATTTTGAGAAAAAAGCAATTTGTTCTCAATGCCCAACTTTATCGAGGAGCTTACTAAAAATCAAAAGAATCAATATCAATATCAGTATTTATACTATATATTAAAGCCGAAGAATCTCGAGCCTCCACCTTAATTCTGGCCTCACCACATATTAAATTCATTATAGATCAATTATCTATTCTCATATGTATCTATCTATTTATCATATATTGACATATCAGAATAATATCTATATCCATAATCTATCAAAATATTTTTTGACGTATACAATTATTATATATGCAAAATTGCTCGTGCATAATAATTAATATCTATTTCCATGCACGCATAATGATTATTAAATAAAAAAATTGTCCGTGCATACTATTATTATAAAAAAATTCTATACAAAATATTTTTTTGACGTATACGATAATTATCGATTGTGCATAATGATCATTGCCCGTGCATATATTGTCCTAATATTTGAAATGTTCATTAGAAGTACGGGGTCAAAAAAAACATCAAAAATTTATTATATATCTATATAATTTGTGCTATAATATTCATTTCTAGACTATATTGATCTATAACTATACTATTATTATATTAATTATTAATTTATAAGATCTGTAAAAATATTTATTTTATTTCAAAAATTATTATCGATCATGTTTTTGCGATTTTATTGGTACACATGGCGATTTCAGAGCGCACCACGTGGCGTAATAGTTTCTAAAGACATTGCTACTCAAATAATATATAGGGAGATGGACGGTCCAGATTTTAAAAAATATATTATCAGGAAAAGTTTTTTTTAATTTACGAAAACGATATTATGCTCTGTTCTGAAAAATACCGTGAACATTTAAGTACGACAATTCAATTTTATACACTAAAGAGTTCAAATTAATAATACAAATATCTATCTATTATAAATTAATAATACAAGTTTTTCCCACGTTATTGAATAATACAATTCTCTTATTATTCAATATCTCACATTATGGATCAAAAATTAGCACAAAATCCCACGTTATTGTTTTTTTTTTAGTTCGATCAAAAAAATATCTATCTATTTACTAGGTTTATACTGTACTAGATTTATATTTATCATGATATACATGGTTATTTAAGAAATCTTTCTTATTTATAATATATAATTGGATTTTTTTATAATCATAACAAAAAGAATAATCATACACGTAGAGGAAGATAATCATATCTAAAAATAAATACAAAATAACATAATATTTGTAAAGATAGAAACCATGTATTTTTTATCACGTAATATTTGCCTTCGGTGGAAAAAAGTAATCATAGCTAACAAAATACACTTGATCACGTAAATATAGAACTTAAGTCCGGTATCCATATTTGCCCAGCACTCTCCAAGAAATCTTTTTACTATATATGTTGTTATTTAAGTCCGTTAGTATTTTTTACTAGATTTATACTTATCACGCGATACGTTTTGGTTCAAGTGGGAACTACTCTTATGATAATAACTACTTCTTGTGGTAAAGAGTAATCTCATCTATTAGTAATCTGTAAAACGTAAAGTTAGTAGAGGGAGCCTGAAAAACACCAAAGCATAGATAAAACACAATATTGTTTCTAAGATTTTTTTAATTCGTCATAGAGGAAGCTTGAAAAACACAAAAGTTTAACTCTTATGAATATAAATAATTATATCAAGGTTGAGAAGGGTTTCGTATCAAAAACAATTCAAAATGTAAATTTTCTAATATATAAATGATTGAATAACATATTCAACCAAAAAAAATTGATCAACATACGTTCAATAAAACATAAACGGTCAAAAACCCGTACAGGGTACGGGTCTAAAACTAGTAATATGTAATATGAAACCCAAGTGCAGTGCAACCATAAATTTAGTTACATGGTATAATCCTATTCTACAAGTGCTGTAAATGGGGGGAAAAAGGGTCAAGCATCAACCTCAGCAAGTCTAATGAACCAATAACCAATCATCTACAAGGTAGGGATGTTAATTTACAGCAACAATCTACAAGTGCAATGAAGGTGAACACAGATTGGAAGTACTTCACAAAATGCAGACTGAAGAATTAGCAAAGCAACCCCTGCGGCTGCAGTGCACCATAGGATTTCGGATCTAGGAAAAAAATCATTAACATTAATAACTTAATCATCCCATTTATCAAAAAGAAGAAGGCTCATCTGATTCAAACTTATCATATCCATTTGTAAATATTCTCGTTAGTCATGGCGGAAAGCAGTTATAACTGTCAACCTTAATTTATTAATATATCCAATAAATTTCAGCAATCTAACAACCTGGGCGTTTGGTCTAGTGGTATGATTCTCGCTTCGGGTGCGAGAGGTCCCGAGTTCGATTCTCGGAACGCCCCGTTTAGGTTTGAATTTTTTTTTTGATATTACTGGCGTATGCCGTACAAGTGCGGATAATTAAATGGTATAAATAGTCCCCAAAGCTTTTTGTTTGAGATCGCGATAATCAAATTAAACACGAAAAAAACACACTCAGATCTGGGGGTAAAGAAAAAGGATACCCTCCTTCCCTTCATCTCTACTCTTCATTCTCTCTTTCCCATCCTTGGTGCCAATTCAGATCTCTCTGTCGCCATTGGCGGCGAATGTTGATGCGCTAGTGGAATTCACTTGATCTGTCGATTGCCTGATCAGATCTAAGGTAAAATTGCTGGTTCTCTTCGTCGGTTTGTGGTTTAATTTGCGTTGATATATGTCATTTCTTCGGATCTATGTTCAATCGACGAGTTTAGGTTCCAGCCTAGCTATTTTAAGTTCATCGTTGCAGTTTGGCGATATTGATTGCGATCCGAGTTGTAAAACATCTCTGCCGTATATCCTGCTCTAGGATCGCGAAGCTTGAGTTTCATAAAAGTTTGGGATCTGTGTATTGCTAAATTTGACGATGAATCTGTGTATAGTGACAGTGTTAGGTCGCAATTGCTGTTTTGCTTGCCTAGATTTTTGTTTATGGAATTAAGTTTTGCAGTTCGATTCATCAGTATTGCTCTCAATGTGAATAGTGTTTTCCTGCAGAGATTAACACTTGATAGTAAACCAACATGCTGACTAAGTTCGAGACCAAGAGTAATAGGGTCAAGGGACTGAGCTTCCACAGTAAGCGACCATGGATCCTGGCAAGTCTCCACAGCGGTGTGATTCAGCTGTGGGATTACAGGATGGGCACTCTGATTGATAGATTTGATGAGCATGATGGACCTGTTCGTGGTGTCCATTTCCACAAATCTCAGCCACTATTTGTGTCAGGAGGTAATTTTTTGATCTGCTCGTTCTGCTGTTTTGTCCTGATCTTTTTTTTTTTACCGTGCTATACTAAATCATTATCTGAAGTTCAAAATGATGTAATAATCCTTGCTTGCCTGGAATTATGGTTTTTGAATTTTGATATCATCTTCTGCTTCATGTGTTTTGATGTAATAGCTCCTTTTTTATGAACAAATTTTCACTTCTATGTGGGTATAATCTTCTGCATTCACAGACTTCCTCTTATCTTTCTTAGTAAATTCAGTCCTAGAATTCCCAGTTAATTTTTAATGTACTTCTGAATTCGGATCGAGAATGCTTCTATGCAGTATGCACTATCTCTTATTTTCTGCATGGATAACAATTTTGAATTGTGAATTTTGAAAATGTGATCACGCTATTCTCCAGAAAACATGACACCATATGCCCCTCATGAATAAGTATCTGTGGATCTTCAGGGTTCTCCTGGCAGTGCTTGCTCATCTGAACCAAGCATATGCTTTTTAATTTTGCCCTTCTCAGCTTTGTTTGGTATTTGTAGATTGTCAAATTAAGAATAGCTACTCATTTGTGACCAGCAGCTGTTGTATGGTGATTGCTTCTTATTTCTCTGCCCTAAAACAAGGACATAGTTGCTCTTTGGCCATGAATATTATTGTGACTAGTGTGTGGTTTCTGATCTCTTACTTCTGATTATACTTCTTCTATATATAAAAGCTTTTCCCTTGAAATTTAATACATGGGGAACTGTCTATTTAGAGGCTATTATCAAATGTGATTTTGGTACAAATATTTCCCACTTTACTGCTGACTACTTTCTTTGAATTTCTATCAAATGTTTAATCCTTGTTTAAATTGGCTGCAATTTATATGTGAAACAACCATTCCAACTTGTAACAAACTGTTATTCTCAGTTTTTCGTAATGTTGTCAGTGTTCTGAGCTTTACCCTTGTGTGACTGAATATATGCATTGTTCATTTCGTCTGCATTTTCTACTCTTACAAATATCATTGTTGTCCAGAACTTTTTTTAGAGGTTGCTTTATCCTGTGTTCTTTGTGTGAAAAATATTTTGCTTGCTCTATGTTTCTGATTTGGAAGCAAAATTATTTCACCTATTAGACATATATATTCAAAATTGTTTTGCTATTTTTCAGGTGATGATTACAAGATTAAAGTTTGGAACTACAAAACACACAGGTGTTTGTTCACCCTTCTTGGGCATCTTGATTACATCCGCACTGTTCAGTTCCACCATGAAAACCCATGGATAGTCAGTGCCAGTGATGATCAGACTATTCGGATCTGGAACTGGCAATCTAGGACATGTATCTCTGTCTTGACAGGCCACAATCATTATGTGATGTGCGCTTCATTCCATCTGAAAGAAGACCTTGTGGTGTCAGCCTCTCTTGATCAGACTGTTCGTGTTTGGGATATTGGGGCCTTGAGGAAGAAGTCGGCATCCCCTGCAGACGATATGATGCGATTGAGTCAAATGAACAGTGATCTTTTTGGTGGTGTAGATGCTGTTGTCAAATATGTCTTGGAAGGACATGATAGGGGAGTCAATTGGGCTTCTTTCCACCCAACCCTGCCATTAATTGTGTCCGGAGCCGATGATCGTCAAGTAAAATTGTGGCGTATGAATGGTAAGTTGTCTTTTCTATTTGATCTTCATGCACTGTTTAATTCGATGTGGTTTCTCAAAAAATGGGATCGAGGTTCTCAGGCCTGCCTTTTGACGTGCTTATAATTTCAAATAGCTTAATGTGTTAAAGCTTGTGTTTGTCTTTGATAGGGTAGAATTTTGAAGTTGCAGATGATTAGTTCCTAGTTGTTTGTCTAGATGCTAGTGGATTTCATATGAAACTTTTGATGTTCATAATTCCTTGTGCTGCATTCTGATGCTCGGACCTATGCATGACTTGATGCTTTTGACAGATACTAAGGCATGGGAAGTGGACACATTGAGAGGACACATGAATAATGTTTCATGTGTTATGTTTCATGCTAAGCAGGACATAATTGTTTCAAATTCAGAAGACAAGAGTATTCGTGTTTGGGATGTCACAAAGCGGACTGGTATCCAGACATTCCGCAGGGAGCATGACCGATTTTGGATCCTTTCAGCTCACCCTGAAATGAACTTGCTTGCTGCTGGTCATGACAGCGGCATGATTGTCTTTAAGTTGGAGAGAGAGCGACCGGCCTTTTCAGTTAGTGGTGACACTATGTTCTATGCCAAAGATCGTTTCTTGCGTTTCTTTGAATTCTCTACTCAAAATGACACACAAGTCTTACCAATTAGGCGCCCTGGGTCAAACTCCCTTAATCAGGGTCCCAGGACCCTTTCATACAGTCCTACGGAGAATGCAGTTCTTATATGTTCTGATGTTGATGGAGGGACTTATGAGCTGTATATCATTCCTAAAGATGGCTTTGGTAGAGGCGATGTGGCACAGGATGCTAAAAGAGGCGTTGGAGCTTCTGCTGTCTTTGTTGCACGTAATAGATTTGCTGTGCTGGACAAAACCACCAATAACGTGCTAGTGAAGAATTTGAAGAATGAGCTTGTGAAAAAGAGTCTTCTTCCTATTGCCACAGATGCTATATATTATGCTGGGACTGGTAGCTTGCTCTGCAGGGCAGAAGATAGAGTTGTTATCTTTGATCTGCAACAGAGGATGGTCCTTGGTGAACTTCAAACCCCTTTTGTGAAGTATGTTATTTGGTCAACTGACATGGAAAGTGTTGCTTTGCTCAGCAAGCATGCCATAGTCATTGCAAATAAGAAGCTTGTTCATCAGTGCACCCTTCATGAGACAATTCGTGTAAAGAGTGGAGCCTGGGATGAGAATGGGGTTTTTATCTACACTACTTTGAATCACGTTAAATACTGCCTCCCCAATGGAGATAGTGGAATAATCAGAACCCTTGAAGTTCCAATTTATATTACAAAGGTGTCTGGAAATACTATTTTCTGCTTGGACCGTGATGGCAAGAACAAATGTATTGCTATTGATGCAACAGAGTACATTTTCAAGCTATCTTTGATGAGGAAGAAGTTTGACCAAGTTATGAATATGATTAGGAGCTCTCAGCTTGTTGGGCAGGCAATGATTGCTTATTTACAACAGAAGGGCTTCCCTGAAGTTGCTCTCCATTTTGTGAAAGATGAGAGAACACGCTTCAACTTAGCTCTGGAGAGTGGTAACATCCAAATTGCAGTTGCTTCAGCCAAGGAAATCGATGAGAAAGATCACTGGTATAGGTTAGGGGTGGAAGCTCTTCGTCAGGGCAATGCTGGTATTGTGGAATATGCTTATCAGAGGACTAAGAATTTTGAGAGGCTATCCTTTCTTTATCTCATCACTGGCAATACAGAGAAGCTTGCTAAAATGCTAAAAATTGCTGAGGTCAAGAATGACGTCATGGGCCAGTTCCATAATGCCCTGTATCTTGGCGATGTTCGTGAAAGGGTAAAGATCTTGGAAAATGCTGGTCATTTGCCGCTTGCTTATATCACAGCTTCAGTTCATCAGTTAAATGATGTTGTGGAAAGACTCGCTGCTGAGTTGGGAGACAACATTCCTACCCTGCCAGAGGGAAAAGTCTCCTCCCTTCTGATGCCTCCACCTCCTGTTTTGTGTGGAGGTGATTGGCCTCTACTTAGAGTAATGAGGGGCATCTTTGAAGGTGGCCTTGATAATATTGGCAGAGGTGCTGATGAAGAAGTGGAGGACGGAGGGGATGGTGATTGGGTTGAGGATCTGGACATGGGTGATGACCAAACTCTCCAGAATGGAGATATTTCAAGCAATTTTGAGAATGGTGATGCTCTTGAAGGAGATGATGATGATGATGAGGAGACAGGCTGGGGTCTGGATTTGGATCTTCCTGAAGAAACTACTCCAAAGGCTAATTCTGTAAATTCGCGCTCTGCAATTTTTACTGCTCCGACTTCAGGCATGCCTGTGAGCCAAATATGGACCCAGAGATCATCTCTTGCTGCTGAGCATGCAGCTGCCGGAAACTTTGATACTGGAATGAGATTATTACACCGCCAGCTTGGAATCAAGAATTTCATCCCTTTAAAATCCATGTTTCTTGATCTTCATTCTGGTAGTCATACTTATGTGAAGGAGTTTCCGTCTGCTCCAGTGCTGTCGGTTGCTGTCGAGAGAGGATGGAGTGAGAAATCCAGCCCTAATGTACGGGGCCCACCAGCTCTCATCTTCAACTTCTCACGATTAGAAGAGAAACTGAAATCCGGCTATAGGGCCACAACAACCGGGAAATTCACCGAAGCTCTTCGCCTCTTCCTTGGTATACTTCACACAATTCCTCTCATAGTGGTCGAGTCCCGAAGAGAAGTCGACGAGGTCAAAGAATTGATCATCATTGTGAAGGAGTACGTTTTAGGTCTGAAAATGGAACTTAAGAGGAGAGAAATGAAAGGCGACCCGATTCGTCAACAAGAGCTTGCTGCCTATTTCACTCACTGTAACCTTCAAACACCCCATCTGAGGCTCGCTCTTCTAAATGCAATGACCATTTGCTACAAGGCCAAGAATTTCATCACGGCAGCCAATTTTGCTAGGCGTCTTCTTGAAACAAACCCCAGTGTAGACAACCAAGCCAAGACAGCCCGCCAAGTTCTGCAGGGTGCTGAAAGGAACATGACAGACTCATCTGAGCTGCAATATGACTTCAGAAATCCGTTTGTAGCTTGTGGAGCAACATACGTGCCTATATACCGTGGACAGAAGGATGTTGCTTGTCCATACTGCAGTGCTCGGTTCGTTCCTAGTCAAGAGGGACAAGTTTGTAGCGTCTGTGAGCTTTCAGTCGTTGGAGCTGACGCTTCTGGTTTGCTTTGTTCTCCTACTCAGATAAGATGATTTGCTGCATCCAAGCCTTTTGTAAACTGGCATTCAATACCAAGGTAAGGGCATTTCTATCAGAATCAATGTATTAAATTTTTCTCCCCCACAGTCATTCTTATTGACTTGATATTCTCTTTGCTTCATTTACCTCCTATTTCTTTGGTTTGATATGAATTTCGATGTAATAATCATTCTGGAATTTTGACTTTGGCTATTTTTGTTGTTTGTTCATCACACAAGGGTAGCAGCAGCTGAGTTCTTTGCTGAATTAGGTGATGGTCATAGAAAAAAAAAAACAGGCATGCAGATATATTTGCCTATTTGGCAAACTTTTTCTTTACTGTAATCGGTTGCTTTCTGGTACGCTCACCCTTTGTTATGCTATATCGACGAGTATTCAAGTTTATTGATGTTGCCTCTTGTTTCCTGGTCAACTCGGCATTTGCATTTTGTGCTACATTAGTCGGCAAAAGCTTATATTCATAATTCTTATGCTATTTATTTACTCTGGTTGCTGTTTCTGTCTTGGTATTCCATACTGACATTAACACTGACAAAACGCAGTATGATTCTCTAGAAGCTAAAAAACCATAAAAGGGTAGTTCTGTTGTAATTTGCTTTGGTAATAAAGCATTTACCTCCTACTACAACGGACATTAAACAATGATTAATGCTAAGAGGTACATTTATGCCAGAATCCTGGTACATTACAACTTTACAAGCATGAGAGTTCTACTTATGGAGTTATGGTACGCCGTAGTTTCGGTTTTTGGTTTCGCATTTGTTTTGTTTCCTATCTGCTGTTATAGTGTTTGTTTAAGCTCAGTGACAATCTCTGATTTAGGATGTGATGTGATAACCAAAATTAAAATCGTGTAAGAACCAATATTTGTATTCATCTCTGTTTGCTGAACATATAACTTATGTTACGATCATGGGTACAAGTATTTCTATTCGAAGTTCTTTTGAAAAGATTTTGAGTTGAACTTTTATATTAAAACTGACCGAACAGTCTTTGACCACCCTATTTAATACTACTAGTATACCTAATTTTTTTTGGTCAAGATTAATAGTATACCTATGGGCCGGTCTTGGGTAGACTCGTGTCAATGGACATGTAGCAAAACAAATACAGCTATCTTTGTTCGGCTTTATTTATAGTCTTTCTATTCCTACTCTTGCGAGCATCTCAAACCTGATACACTACTTTTTTATACAAGCAACTTTGAGGATGCCCTTAATGAATATAGTACTCCTTTTTTATACAAGCAATCAACATATCCACCAAACGAATAAAAGGGTAAGCAATCAACTTTGAAGTGATTTTTTCGTTTAAATATAATCGTAACTTTGGAGGATAGTATTGCAAACTCTGCTTACTGTCTCCATATGATTAACGGTAAATGTTAAGGCAACTATATAAAGGTCTTTGTAATATAATGGGAAATTGTTTTTTACGCGTTCATATAATTTAACAATTAAAAAATTTATATGTTTGGCCGAGTGTTTTCACATATGTGTGCATCTATAAATGTTTACTTGTGTGCTCGTTTATATTCACCAATCAATTCAATATATATTATAAAAGCCAACCGTTTTCGAGCCACCACGTTGATTCTGGCCCCACCAGATATTTAATCAAAATAATTTTTAAAGTCTTTTATTTAACTACCATAATTTTGCTATGTAAATTTTCAATCTTTTAATTAACTACCTTATCAACAACATCTATCCATACAATATCTATCCATATAAATTATCTATCCGTATAAATTATCTATCCATATACAATATCTATCCATAAAGTATAGAGTAATTTTAAATTAACCATTTAACTATATATCCAAAAATCAATAATTTGTGATATATATGATCATGAAATCATGTCCTTGGATCGTTCCCATATGTACGAACAATACCTATATAAATTTGCTATATATGTACATAGTGATAGATTAATGCTCCAGTAAAACAACCTTATTAAAACGCGATCGTTTTCGAGTCACCACCATGATTCTGGTCCCGCTTGATTTTTTTTTTTCAACTCAAATAGATAATAACAACTTTATATATTTTAGTTTACTTAATTATCGAATCCTCAATTTTATCATTAAAGTCATACTATATATTTCCTATTTACTTATCTTTTGTTAGGATTTTGTCTCTAATTTTATATCCTTTATCGACCTCAATCTAATTTTTCCATTTATATGAATAAATTGTAGAGTTTAATTGGTTAGTTTGGTTTGGTCTTTGAATTTGTTTTTTTCTTGAATAGCGATACCTTGGCAACTTTATATTTCCCATACAATTCCAACAACCACTTTTCACTTTTTTTATATTTTAATTTTTAATAAGACTGTAGAAATATTTTTTGTTGTACAAAGATAATTTATGATTTGACTTATTTCTTATATTTTTAATGTTAATTATGATAATTTTTATCAATTTAATTACAATTTTAAGATTGTGATTTCTCAAATTTTCTATTTTAATATATTCTATTACTCAGATTTATCTGATTATTACTTCATGATAAAATGTTTGATAAGAATTTATTATAAATAAATAAATATTTGTATTTTAGAATTATTTTTATCTATTTGATTTATGTATTTTAGCAATTTTTCTCAACTTTTTTATTATTATAGTTTATACAACTTTGTCAAGTATAAGAAACTCCTAAATTTATATTATCATTAAATATACACGTATACATTAAGATTTCGTTATACATGTACGCACTAAGATTTAGTGTTAGCCACCAATGTTATCTTTATGACAAGTAAGATCACAAAAATATTTTAATCTACTAAAATTAACTTAATATGAAGGAGGCTTTGTGTATGCATACGTTAAGATCATAATTTTGTTGCCTTGCATTTATCTAGGATAAAATTTGTATGGTTTATTAATTCAGTTTCACTAAGTAGTATGCTTAGAAAAGTCATATCATATTGATTTTGGGGGGAATATTGATTTTGCTAGAGTTTATATATACATTTCATCTACAATTGTTTTTCTTACTCATGCATAATTTCAATATTTCATCATAGTTCAAGGTAGTTTCATCTCATATTAATATATTTTTATTGTTATTAATTATAGTATATATAGATACGTAAGTACTATGATTTTCCTTACCAATCATAAATATATAAAGAACGTCCACTATATTGATAAATTCAAATTGATTTAGATAAAAAATATTGAAATTTAAATTATTTAAATTTCAAAGCTTTTAACTTCTACATTAATTAGGATAAAGTTATACAATAATCATTGAGTTGGATTTTATTAATGTGTGAAAAGATGTATAAAATTCCTAATATAACGTATCTACAAAAATAATTTTAATGAACGCATAGTCGTACAAGGTACGACGGGTTAAGCTAGTATATAGTCAAATTTTACACAATACGTGTGCAGTGCGTGTATATATGTTTGTGAGTTCGTATGCGATCATTCTTCACATCTCGAGTTAGGGGTCATTTAATGAAGTTTAGCCATTTTAATCATATGGCTACGTGTGCATCGAATTGCAACTTTTTTTCTTTTAAAGAACTATGAATATAGACCAACATGCAACTTTAGTGACATAAGATCATGAACACAATTAGTTGAACACCTCAAAGATATATACTGTATTTGTTTTTGTTCTAACACCTCAAAAATCCGACAAATTAATTCAATTGTCATGATCAAACACATGATCGAATCAATCACAATGATCAAATACACAAGATCAAGTGTTATAACTTCAATATACACACACATTCAAATTAAATAACATAGCAATATAAAAAGTTAGAAGAAAATCGATGAAATTACACTTAAATACATGAATTCGAGTGAGGAATACTGACGAAATTGCACTTACCTAGATACATGAATGCCAGTGAAAAGGATGATAAAAAAAGGGGAGGGGGGGACGAGATCTCTATACCGATTGATTCAAACTTCAAAATTCATAGAGATTTTTTTTTTAAAAGCCTTCATGAAAGGGACAAAATCTACGTAAGAAAAATCTTCCTACTTGCGAGGGTCTCATGAACCCTACTGCAGTACTGCTCACAAAAGAAGAAAAAAAAAGCTAGTTTAAAATTGAGAAAGCTAGACATGTGGAACTGGAAACTCATGTGGAGAAACCCTAGCTAGTTTTTGACAACCCTACATTTCTGTAAGCCGAGGCACTAATCTGAAGCCCTAATTATCAGAACATTCATGTATATATCCATATCAGGCTTCATTATCAGAACAGACTAAGCTACTGGTTCATTTCCTAAATTGTCAACAAACTTATTCCAAACCTGCAGATTGTGACAGTAATCATCATTGTTCTTTTAGCATGCGTTGATCAAGATCAAGTTGACACATTTTTTACTTGGTTGCCTATACTAAACTTGAAACTACATATTAAT
This sequence comes from Polygonum aviculare, assembly GCA_934048045.1. Taxonomy (NCBI): domain Eukaryota; kingdom Viridiplantae; phylum Streptophyta; class Magnoliopsida; order Caryophyllales; family Polygonaceae; genus Polygonum; species Polygonum aviculare. The sequence continues at coordinate 20,462,165 of OW204031.1, forward strand.
TGGGTACTAAACTTCTTAAGAATTACAAAGTTGAAAAGGAGGTAGGGTTTTTAAGCGTGATTTACCCTTGTTTCAATTAATGTTCCTTGCTCATGAGCACACATGTAGAAAAGAGAGAGCAAGTGGGTCAAAGTCTAGGGCTGATGTGATTTTTATATGCTATGTAGGGGGTCAAATTAATAAGTCTTTTTTTATTCCTTCTTTGAGGAGATGAAATAAAGCTTGTTAAAGCCTACATTAATGGACGTACAGGATTGCATGCCCCTCTTTATCCACTCTGAATGCTTGTCCTCACACCACACACCACAATTGCCCGTAAAAATCACAACAAAACTCATACAAATATATACTGTATATAAGATAGCTACTTGCATTTTCACCACCATTATTGCCCTATACTATATAGCTCAATGAGTTTCCTATACAACAGTACAATCACAGCATGCATGGTGGTACTTTATGCACTATTCCTTTCTCTCTTTTTTCTTTTCACATCTTAACACGTACTGTTTGTATTCAAAGGGCAAAGGGCCTAAGTTCACAAGAGCTTCATCAGCTACAATTTAGACTGACAATATTGTATTCTTTGTCTTTTGAGCCCCTCACATTCATGGAGGTCCAAGAATGCATCTAAGATTTTTTTCTCTGCCCTATAAGTATTTTTTAATGGCAATAGGAAATCCCAGAGTTTCCGGGTGAAATTAAACAGCACGGTGGAAAATGAAAGCAGAATGCTACAGTCACTTGCTTAGTCTTACAAAAACATCAGTACTAGATTTTGACCCGTTGGAAAGGGTAATAAAGAAGAGCTCTACTTACTATATTGATAGGTATGTATGTCTGTGTAGTATTTTCTTTTTCATACTTGTGTCAAACCCTATTATTCAACTACTCCCTTGTTTGGATTGATGATGAGTTCTGTTGATGATTATCATCTCCTCTTCTTGCTTGATGTCTAGCTAGAAAGAAGAGAGGAACAACAACAACAACAAAAACAGTTTGTTTGTTGCTGATGTGATATTCTTTTCCTTATTCTATACTCTCTTATGGTTTATTTCTCTTTCCATATCCATATATACTATGTATTTCAATAGGACCTCTAGATTTCATGCTACCAAATTTCAAATAATTAACAAACCCCCTTAATGCTAGAATTACCATCTCTTTTATGGGTTCAAATATCTTCTTTCTCATGATTTCTTCTTTTCTATAGGTGGCAGCAGGATTGGTAAGGCTAGTGATTTAATTTGGTGGGTGCTTGATTGAGAGAGGAAGATCACGATAAGATAAGCCCTTGATTATATATCTTCATGATCTAAATCACAACTCCACAAACAAAAATTAATATATATAGCACTTTGGTTTGGTGGGGAAAGATCACAACAAGACAAAAGGGTAACAAGCTAGGGATATTGGGAGACAAACCCAGATCCAAAAAATATTATGTTATGATTAAGATGTTGAGTATTTATCATTAGCTAGCTAGGGTACGTGCTAGAAACCCTTCAATTAAATTTGGTGAGTGATTAAGAAGGTAGGGGAAGCAATTAATTAAGCACTAGCTAGAGAGTGTAAGAAGTTAAGTTTTAAGTAGTAGTAGCTAGAGATCGAGAATGAGTTCATCAGATAGGGCAAGCAGTAGCGTTGGAGGAATGAGTGGGATGAGCTGCCAAGACTGTGGAAACAAGGCCAAGAAGGAGTGTGAGCACATGAGGTGTAGGACTTGTTGCAAGAGCCGAGGCTTCGTCTGCCCTACGCACGTGAAGAGCACGTGGGTCCCCGTCTCCCGCCGTCGCCACAACCACCACCTCCACCACCACCACCACCGCCTCTCGCTCCTCTTCCACGCCCCCACCTTCCCATCTTCCTCAGGTAACCTACCTACGGCTATATCCTACTTAGTTTAGTTTGGTTTCTACACTTTGTTTTTTTTAACAATAATGATTGATCTATATATATCTATTAATGTTGGATCACTCAAAACATGAATCAGTACTTATAGTACGTCTTATAGCTAAGTAGATGTGCTTAGTTTCAATTTGTTCTTGTAATTTGGAGCTCGACCCAATCATTGTACTAGGTGCATATTCGTAGTTTTGTTTTTCTCTAACCCTAATATATACTAGTAGAAGTACTACGTACAGATGCTGATTTAATTAGTGCTTAAAGTTTGTTTATTACAGGATGACTATACTCTATTAGTTAGCTAGCTAGTCTGATTGTTGAGAGTGTGGATCATTTCATAATTTTTGTATGTTTAGTTAGTTTGATGTACTAATATTATAATGTTTGATAATTAATTAGGGTTATCAGGAGGAGGGAGCTACCAGAGCTTGCCAACAGAAATCAACACAGTCGCCAATTTCCGGAGTGTTCGGGTGAACTCCGGCGACAACGAGGTGGACGAGACCGCCTTCCAGGCTTCGGTCGTGATTGGAGGCCATCTCTTCAAGGGAATTCTCTACGATCAAGGCTCGTATTCCGCCGTGCCAGCTGCCGGTGGCGGTGTAGAGGGCTCTTCGGCTGCCGATTACCATAATTCTCAGTATCAACTCGCCGGAATGATGACATCACCTGCCGGCGAAAATCCACAACCACCACCACCACCACCATACAACAGTAACCCTAATATTAACATTCCCCATCATCATCATCATCATGAGTACAACTTTTATCATGGGTCAAGTACTAGTCATGTATCAGCTGCCTTTAATGCCAGCTTGTTGCCTCCTGGTATGCAATTCTTCCCACCTCCAAAACCCTAGGACCACTAGTTCACTTTTTCCTTGTCAAGGGTTAGTTTAATTTTTAATCATCTTCGACATTAGTGAACAAATCGGTTGATCTTTGTCGTGTGCCTTTTATGAATTTGTATGTCATGCAGTTTAATTAATTGGCTAGATCATATTCAGATGATCTCTTGACCTTGTTTATCTTTAACAACTTTCACTAATAAGTACTTCAGTTTGCTTCTTGTTAATTAATTAGTGCCCTTTTTCAACCACAAAAAGTACTCATGCTGCATGTTCAAGCAATCTAACGTAATGTGATCAAGAAGAATTCAAGATGATCTCTATGGGTTGGTTTATTTGGCTAGGAAGCTTAAACATACTTAATTAGTAAATTTTATGTAACATGTTTTTTATATGATCCTATCCTATTTAGGAATGCTACTCATAACCTATATTAGTAATCACGAGACCTGGTCGATTAATTAAGTTCTTGTGCCAAATATGCAAATTAATGTACTGTAAAATAAAATCATGACGTGCTAATGTACTATACTCCTTAATTAGGCAATTGAAGTACAAAACCACAAACTTAACTTTGGAAGGTTTGGCTGGCTTTATCTAGTGAATAGTGATGCATTTAATATTAGGGTTGACATCTGATTAAATCTTGCCGGAATCAACATTAGGGTGGACATATATGTCACATGTGTATTATGTTGTGACTTGGAAAATCTAGAGTAGTTGGGTGTGCATCTTTTGCGTGGTTCGCTGAGGATGAATAAATTTTACTGTAGAAGATAGTACATAATTACACTATGAGCAAAATTGTATATACCATTTTTTTCCTTTTGCGTAAATTCATATGATAAAATTAAACTAATAAAGTCTGTATATGTTGCAAGTGCAAATTTAAAAAACGTTCATCCAAAAGCAATAAAATGTATTAGCAAGACGAGTGCCTAAGAAAAGTCAGATTGTAGGCAAAGTTGAAGGAAAAGGAAAGTTGAAGGACAAGAATGCTCAAATAAAAAAGTGGCTACATCACTTAGCGATTGACTAGTATCCAGCTCGATCCTGTGCGACCTTTTTTTTTTAAGTACGAATTAGGTGTCCCGTTTACGGAGTACGACCTAGAGCATTCCTTACGAATAAGAACAATAAGTTCTTTTTTTGTTGAATACTAGGGTAAATATTATTAAGTTCTTGATGATTCGTAATGTGCCTTAATATATAGAGATCGAAGTTGCAGCCCAGTTTCGCGATTTTGTCAGCTACGGTATATATTGAGAGCCCTATTCACATGCGTTATCTTGAATGTCTCAAACTTATGGAGTAAAGTCCAAATGTCTGAGATCGGTAGGTCGATCTGACAGGGACATTTTCTCATGCCCTTGGTTGCTTCGATGATCGTCAAGTTGTCCCTTCTATTTCAATTTTCTTGTAGCTTAGTTGTTTGGCTTTCTTAATTCCATCTCGTAACCCTAGGGCCTCACAATTTTGTGTATGACTTTTGTTTTTGAAGTCGCAGGGCATTGAGTTGTATCTCGAAGAGACAATTAAGTTGGGTTTTCTGACATTTTGTATCCCCAAAATGTCCCTATTAATTAAACATATAACCATTAGATTAAAATTTTCATTATAGGGTGAACTTCAGCAGTTCAACCCAAAGAAAATGAGAATTTATTGAGGTTGATATGTAGTCCATTTTGAGCATAACTAGCTTCCTATAAAAATAGGTTCGGACTTTGGTTTATCAGGTTTAAATTATAAATTCTCGAGTTAAAAGCGGATTCATATCAAAAGTCGATCTCGAATCGATTAATTCGGTTTTATGTTTACATTACCCGTACATAGTACGGGGGTCCTTTTTCTAGTTGGGTATAACCGTATATGTTATTTTTGAGAACTTATAAAATCTTAATGACAAAACTCTCCTTAACCACTTCATGTTTAGAAATATACTAGCAAATGACCCGCACCTTGTACGGGGGTGTTTTTTATTCATTCATTATATGAATTTTCTATAATCATTACAGGCATATCTTTTGTGTTATAAAATTAAATAATTCTTGTATATCATCAACTATTTATACAAAAATAAAATTTATTTTTATTTTAAATTTTTATTTATACATAAACATATATTTAGATAATGGAGTAAGAATGCCATAAGATAAGATGTATTATCACAATTTATTAAAAATTGATAAACATCTTTTGGTATTCAAATTAGATTGCATAAACTAACTTATATAAAAAATATATAATTTTAAGTAAAAAATTCGATTAATATAGTATTATATTAAATATATAGATAATATTTAATAAGATAAAAAAATTAAACCAAATTATATTGTATATAGGTTATTATCTTCTGAAAAAATATTAAATAAGAAATATAAAATATTTATTCAAAATATTAACGAATCATTATCTTAATTAATAAGTGCATCTTTTTATCTAAAGTGTAATCAATATGTACAATTAAAGATATATTTATGGTAAGTATAACATCTAATTTTTTTAATGAGATTTTAATATGATATGATCATGAAAAGTTTATTTAACATACTATTTTAATAGAATGAATATTTGGCTTAAATATAGTGGTAGAATTTGCTACCATTGATGATTTTTAAAAAATATTATAATGAAATTACGAAAAATAATTTTTATTTAATATGATATTTAATTAAATGGGTAAAATATTAAGATTATTGTTTATACATTATGGCTAAATATAAAGTTGATGATAGATCTATGTATTAGTTAAATGGATATAATGATAAGATTGAGATTTATATATGGATATATATATATATATAATGATAAGATTGAGATTTATATATTTAGATAAAATTATTAATTAAACAACTCAAATTCTAAGATAGAACTAATATATTAATTGAGTATGTATAAGATTATGATAAAATCAAGATTAATAAGATAATTTTTTAAATAAGGGGTGATGTGGCGCAATATGGTGCGAGAATTTGCTTCGGCTTTAGTATATAGTAATAGATTAGCAGATGACCCGCACCTTGTACTTGAGTGTTATTTGTTTATATATTACTAGGTTTCTTGCCCGTGCCTACGGCACGGGGGCAATTGTTGTCATACATGGGTCTGGTATAACTTGTTTTAAATGTAGCAACGTATGCGGTGGCATTATAATGTGTAGTAAGACTTCTTTGTTACGGTGCATCGTAACGAATTTTGCAACCCATACTCCCGTCAATTAAACACATTGTCCTGTACCAAATTTTAAGATATTAATCATAACAAATTTCGAAGCTAGTTTTTATCCTGTTTAATATGAAGATAAATTTTGAATCTAGTTTTCCTTTTCTTTGCCAGATTGTCAATGACTAGTAATAAAAAGTATAGAGTGCATTATGGGAAAGGCATAATGGAATTTATGATTCTTGCATATAACAATCAAAGTGATAATATAATAATAGAGAAAATGGGTCCAAATGGTGAAAATTCAATTTTTATAAAGGAACAAAACAATCCAGAGGAGCACATTCAATTTTTAGAGAAAATTCAGCGGGAATTCAATTTTTAGAAGTTAATGGACTATGTTTATACCGTGGGTCATTTTTCCAAGAATTGAAATTCACCGAAATGGATGCTTAGCTTATATATTAGGAACATGTATATTTTACAAACAATTTTTCCATTAAATAGGTTTTTGATTTCCTTTGGATATGCTACTCTATTCTATATACATATTTTCTATATTTTCTATACTATGTCGAATTGAAATTATTATATGTTTGTATACCGAATAATAATATTAGGTTATTATATATATTATTATAAAAACAATATTTTATTATTGAATGTGTACCAAATTGAAATATTATAAAATGTACATGTAGGGGTATTATTTTTATATTATGAATGATACGTATACAAAATGTACATGTAGGGGTTGCCACATGATTTGGAATTGCCAGGGGAGCACATTCAAACACAAACACTACCACGGATTGCATGTATACAATTGTCTGTTGTAATCATAAAATCAAGATCTAAGCTTATATATGGGGGCTATTTGCAAACAGACCAGACTCTAGGAGCTCTCTCTAGGATGAATGATATCTTATAATGGAATTAGAAATGATAGTGACCACCCTTTGCACTATGCGAGGAAGATGCCATGAAGCAACTACTTGTCACCTCTCTATTGGCTACTTGATTGAATGAAGCATAACGTTTTGAAGCGAGCCACCCCATCATCATGCGTACACTATTTTGCCAATTAAACATTACACACATTATGGTTGTGACTACGAAATTCACTGCTGATTTTTAGGTTTTTTGAAGTCTAAACTCAGTAGAAAAAAACACAAACTCATCATAAAGACTGCAACGTTCTGGTCTATTAGGAAGACTGGATCAAATTATATACATCTCCATACACAGTGAAAGAAAGTTGGTAGAAACCAACTGAGCTTCATCATCTCTAAACCCTAATTTTTAAACTCAAAATAGAGAAAAAAAAACAGCTTCAAGCTAGCTCCCACCAAATTCCCCAAACCCTTCAAACTAAAAACAAAAGTAAGAAAATTGTAGAGAGGGGCCTCCGGGGACGTGGAAGCAGGCCCTCAATTGCAAAACCACAACAGTTTCTTCTTCTACTACTGTCTCTCTCTCAAACTTGACTTTGTAAATCCTCTACTCTGATGAAGGTCCCATGGAAGCCATAACAAACCCTCGTCAGCAGCTCTATCGTAGCTTCCAACTCCAGACTAACGGCATTCACTATCTGCAACTCCGATCTCTCCGATCTCCAAACTAACAATGATCATCAGGCACCTCCTTGTGGAAAAGATAAACATAAAAAGAATAAGGGAGCATAAGAAGATACCTCAATTGCCTTTTGAGTAGCTTCAGGTGTTTCAAACTCTACAAACCCAAAGCAGAATCCCTGCATCACACCAAGATTTAATGAGAGGAAAGGAAAAAAAAAGGCCAACAGTATAATTTAATATGGCTTTAGTACTACCTTGTTGCTTTGAACTTGGATACCATTACATTTTATGACACCAAATTTCTTGAAAGCTTTCCTCCACCAAAACAGGCCCAGAATTCAATGGAAGATTCTTTATATAGATGGAGAAACCTCTACCTATTAATTCACAAACAGAGGATATAGCATGCACCACCAAAGAAACACGAATACCACATATAATAAATCAAACACTTTATGATACCAATAGAAAAAATTCTTAGTAATACCTTCCCCATCCTGGTTGCTGGCATCCTCAACCACATTTGAGTTAGCATCTACATTCTCAGCAACAGGATCAGGTGTTGGTGTATCAATCTTAGGGTGATCCTATTGTCTGCTTGACGTTCTAAGAAATAAAACATTTGCCAAAAGAGACAAAGTTGTGGGTAAAAAACAAGTGCACAATGATTTAGAAAATTGATCACTGTGAAGTCCATGTTGAGAAATGGTTAATGATATAACATATTTAGTAGATAAAACAGACCTGTTCCTGCAGCTCTATCATCTTCCTGTCCTTTTCTTGAGCATGCTCTTGAAAATCATGAATCTGCTTCATACGATGGGCTCTCTCCGCTTCAACATTATTGCGTTCTCTCCTGCAAAAAAGGAAATCATAATTCATAAGCACTCAACCGATTCTAGCAACAAACGTTTCTCTGTCTTGCATTCAAAATTCCAGCTACCAATGAGAACAAACAGTCACTATGAAAGAAGAAATCTAGGGTAATATTCAATAAAGCATGCCATCTGCGAGGGTTTCGATTCGACTTGAAAGAGCAAAATTGAGGCAAAATTGGCGTACCACATAAAACACATGTCCTTCTTTCCAATAGGAGTCCGCCTTGGATGTCAACTCAAAGATGATCCTCTTCTCCTCCTCAGGTGTACATGGCAAGCAACTGTCCCCATTCTCCAACCTGCGCCCGGAATCTGGTATCGTCATGGCCGATCCCAACCCTAAGATGAACGATTCAGCTATCAATCTACCGGAAACAACAAACAGAAGCAAGAAAATCGCCTCCAATACAGATCGCACACCGCATTTAGAAACAAAAGTTCATCAATCATTGATGGATTCGGATTCATAAAGTCATAATTATACAATCAGAGAGGGAGGGAGGGAGATTCAAACTGACTTGTTCCACAAATAGATCGGGAGAACAGGGTCGACGGCGGCGTCGTTGAGGGAGATCGTGCGAGATCCGGGCTTGAGGGAGCCGGAGAAGCGAGGACGTGAAGCAGGAGTCTCGGGAGTGGTGGTGGCCGACGGAAGAGTGGGAGTTGGAGAAGGAGGCGGAGGCGGAGCCAGAAATCGCTATCGTGGCTATCGCCGGCGAGGGCAGAGGCGGAGCCAGTAGAGAGGCCGAAGGTGGAGCGAGGGCGGAGCCAATACCGAGGGCAGAGCGAGGAGCAAAGCCGAACGTCCGGGTCCAAGGCGACCAGTCGAAGACAGGCGATGGCGCCGAGTTGACAAAGGCGGAGCGAGGGCGGAGCGAATCTAGGCCGGCGGAGGGCGGATGAGGGCGACGGCGAGCGAGGCGAGTGGGGGCGATGACGACGGAGACGGTGAGTGAGGGCGACAGCGAGTGAGGGCGACGGGGGCGGAGCGTGGGTGATGGGGGCTGAGGGCGGTTCGATGCCGCTGTGGAGAGAGGATCTGAAATCTATTATCGTGAGAGGATCTGAAATAGGAAGGAAGGGGTAGTACAATTTTTATGCACTTGGGGCTGTAACGTATATGGTTTTATTGCCCTATTCGGTTATATACCAAATTATTTATAGAACCGTTTTATTTTTGCTTTCTGTTACAAAGCAATTAGCAGCATTTCATTCACACCCTAATAAAACTATCCCTTAATAGCAGACGTTACAACTCTGGTATTCAATCACGTATCATTTCATACACCCAAAACTATATATTCAGTGTATAAAATGCGGGTCATTAATTACTCCGAAAACCTTTGATTATAGGTTTTCATACACCCAAAACTATATATTCAGTGTATAAAATGCGGGTCATTAATTACTCCGAAAACCTTTGATTATAGGTTTATTATAGATAGATATAGATTATAGATTATAGATTATAGATAGATTATAGATTATAGATTATAGATTTTGTATATGACCCGCACCGTCATCTTTAAGATTATAAAATAACATCATTACTATATAACATCAAATATTTATATTAAAAAATATTTTATTTATATATTAATGTTTTACACATACGTAAACATATATTTGTATGATTGATGAAAAATTGCATAATATAAAAATGCATTATCAAATTGAGATAAGATTGAGATTTATATATGATGATAACTCAAAATCTAAGATATAAATAATATTTTAATTAAATAAGTTTAAGATTAAGATTATATAATATAAAACTATGGTGTAATAAGATAAATTTTTAATGAGTGATGATGTGGTATAATATGGAGGCGGAATTTACGGATTAATAGAGGAAGAATGACATAAAATAAGATGCATTATCATATTTTATTAAAAATTGATAAAAATCTTTTGACATTTAAATTAAATTCCATAAACTAACTTATATACTAAATTAAATATATAATTGTAAATAAATACTCGGATGTGGAATCACCACCTGACCAAACCCGACCCTTTAAAAATATTTGGGCCGGGTCGGCCGCCCGTCCCATTAGGCTATAAACGTTGTCTATATCTACCCATTTTCTTGGACGGGCAGACCGACCCGCGTTTGATCAGGTCTGACCACAAGAGATAGAATTAGTGTTCCCAAATACAACCTCATTCTTAGGTTTCAATATACAGTAAACAATAGCAGACAGCAGTGAGAGCGAGCTACTGACGTTTTGATTTTTTTATTAACAGATATCGTATTGAAAATTGAAATGATGTTGTATTGAAAGAATGATGATTAATGGTGTGTTCGTGGTTTATGACAAATACTTCCTGAATTTATAACTAATTTAGGTCCTACAAAACTCGGCTAACCTAGGCTTTGTTCTTTTGGTTGAGAAAAAGTTCTTTCCAACCTAAAAATACTTTCAATTGTATTGAAATCCGCACATTTCTCTATACATTTTACATTTCTCAATACGCCAATAACTCTAAAAAAACAACTTTCTCAACCAAAGTAATCAAGACCCTAATCTATCAAAATCAATAGATTTTGGCTTCACGTAACAATAGACCACACATAATACTGTATAATATAATACGGTTCTCCTTCAAAATAAAAATAAAACAAAGGACCTTAAGCTTTATTAGGTAAGCTAGCAGCAAGTTCAAACTTACGTCATGCTACGTACAAATTAATAACTTACGAAACATCCAAACTAATAACCAAATATTTGGGAAATACTAGTAGTATTTGACAACGTATAAAAATTGATGGAACAAATTGGAATTGATATAAGTAGACCCAACTTTGCAAATTGCACGTTTCAAACAACTTGATACACTGATCAGTAGTGCAGCCTTCAAGCCATCAACAAGCCCGCAAAAACTAGTATGAATGCCACCGGTGACGACGTGGCGAATGAGCGGACGGAGGCCGAGGGAGTTAACACTGGCCGGATCCCGGCAGGCGCTGGTGGTGATTCTGCATCCGCTGGTGGAAATGCCGGTGTTTCCGCCTCCGGTGCCGCCGCAACCGGAGCAGTTGCAGCTGCTTTAGAAGCTGATGATGATCAATCAAAATCAAAGTCAAGACCAAGAAATATTAACGTTATCTTGCTGAATAAATAAAATTTCTTGTATTAGATGAATCACAGGATTCACAGCAAAGCCAGTTTATTAAATGGGCCAACCATCTGGGCCAATCTGCCCCTTTGAATACTTGTATTTAAGTCATGACAATTGACCCAAAAGAGCAATTTAAAATAACTTGTACAACTTAGGTGTAACAAAACAATCTAATTTTGAAATGCCCCACCTAATTTCTAACTGTCAGCCTGAAATACGTAGCATTGACCACTTTGACCTATAAAAATGATTTATTTACCTTGTGGACTGAAAGCAGAGGAAGATGGAGAAGGTCCCAATTGGGCAGGACCTGGTGCAGGAAGAGGAGACCCAGAAGCTACACAATACATAACACAAAATTAGTTAGTTAATTACTCAAAAAGGACTAATTAGCACTTTTTGGTATTGGTCCATTTTGTATACCTTGGCACTGGACAGGAACGTTGGATTTGCAAGCTCTAGGAAGAGAGATGGCGAGGCTTCGGTTGATGATCCCGGAAGGCAGAGGCACACTAGCCGTTACGAGGAGGCAGGCGCAATCCATGCTGGCGCCCATGAGGTCCTTGAGGGCGGTGCAACAATCGGCTGTTGGTGAGGTTCCGTTGGAGCTGCTCCCTGTTATGTAGTTCATGCAGGGTGTGAAGCTGTTGAGCATGGCCGATGTGCATGGCGTGCTGATGCCTTGTCCGTGCGCTGTGCTTACAAGCTGCGCTACGATTGATAGGATTGTGAATGCAAGGATCTGTGGATGGAAATGGGAATGTTTGGGGCTTGAACTCTTCATTTTTCTTTCTCTTTTGGGAATTGAGGCTGTGTATGTGTATGTTGCTTGCTTGGGATATGATGATATCTATATGTATTAATTAGGACAGTTTGTTGCTGTGTTTTTTGAGGTGGGTTTTGATGGGTTATATATATGTAAGTATGGATGAGTGAGTGTTTGGCTTTAAAAGGGTGAGAAAAAGGGTGGTTTAGAAGTGGGTTTTTGGAGCTCAACTACTCTTAACTACTAGAATCATGAGGGTCAAATTCGGTGAAGTTTTTGTATTCATTCAGGCTTACTGAGGTTTGGCAGTGGTGGTTGCAACCTGGATTTAGAGTTTTCTTAGAATCTTCTTTTGAGGAGAGTTATATCTTTTGAGATACACAGAATCATGCTGACAATGACTTAATTGTGTTATATGCTTTATAATTACGAAGGTTTATAGATCGATTAGGAACTCGGGAATGTGTACATGTATCATGGTGATTAAGAGTTTGTTTTCAAACTATTCCAACCACCATAACTATTAATACAAGGTTGGGGTAAGTTGTTTACCAAATATAGTTTATCAAATTCCTTAATAACATGCATAGTACAGGCCAATAGAGGTTTCTCTATAATGTATTACCCGGAACAGTATGTACTCAAACACAAAATCCTCTTCTACTTGATGTCATTCTTACTCTTCAGGATGACCGGATGAAATAATTTGAGATTGGTGTGTGTGGCTTGATTGCAGCCATTATAGAGAAGTTATGAAGATGGGCAAAGCTTGGCAGAAGGGGAGACACCACAATCTGAAGGGCTTTCAGCATAAAGATGTAAGGTCTATATCGATGGCGCGCTAGTGTAGTGGTTCAGTCAGGTCCTTTTGTGTGCAGATGCGCGAGTGAGCGCAACACATAAGCTTAGTGAGATTTCATCCGATATGACACTTTTGTTTCCACACGCCCTCGACTGGACAGTCTTCTGGCCCCGTTATCAGCTTGCCATCATGTCTTAAGGTCGGCAAGCCCAGCCGTGTCTCAAGGCTGACAAACCCTGTCAGCTAGAAGTCTGACCGGCTCGGCAAGGCCGATCTTTTTGTTGCATTATTCCACTCCATAATAACTAAAACAGAACAAATGACTTAAGATCTCACTTTTGGGGTTCTAAGATAAAGATGTACTGATGTAGTTATCAAACCTCTTTAGTTTGTTTTGTTTATGAGAGACGTGCACTTACCTTCTGTTTCCTAATAGCCTTTGTGTCAAATTTAGTGGCTGGCACAACAGGGAGTCGTTCATCAACCTCTACTTACTGTTTATTGATAAAGATGTTCTAAGGCATGATGTAAACCTCAAATTAACCAGAACCCAAAAGGGACCCTAGTCATAGTACAAGAAATATCCTAAATTGCAAATTCAAAGTACTTGATTACATTTACATGTAGGTGGTGTTTTTTAACTGTTTTGGAACTTAATGATGCCGATATCATCAGGTCAAGAACCAGTGATCTACATCTACCATTGTTGATACCTTCACATTGTATTGAGCATTGAGAAGCTTGCTATGGTAACAGATTGTGCAAGAAACTGAGTAACTTTCAGCAAAGTACATGCCAACAATATCTTAAATTATCTACATGCTTATTTATGGGATACCTACCGAACACCTTTTGGCTTTCGCACACCAGATTCAGGTATTCTGCAGCAAAAAAAGGAAGATCACGCAACAGTAGCTTCATACTAAAACCACCCCAAAGCAAAATCAGCACTACTTTACCAAAGCAAATGCCAAACACCAGGAAAAGTTGGTGAGCATTTCAAGCCACTTTAGTTCCCTATTACCAATTACCACCCTCTTTAAAATCCCCACACAAACAAACCCAGACCCACAACATCCACACAGCCTCGTTTTTCTCTCTCTCACAAACAAATCGTCGAACGCTTCCGGGCAATGGCGAAAACAGGGATGGCAACAGCACTGAGGGTGGCTCTCATGGCGGCGCTGTGGACAGTGGCGACGGCCCAGGTGTCGGAGAACTGCATGAACGTGCTGATAAGCATGTCACCGTGCTTGGACTACATACTGGGGAACACATCGACGCCGGATGCAGGGTGTTGCACGCAGCTGGCGAGCGTGGTTCAGTCGCAGCCCAAGTGCTTGTGCGAGGTCATTAGCGGCGACGTGGGGTCGTCGTTGGGCATCAGCATCAACCAAACCGTGGCACTTGAGCTCCCCTCTGCTTGCAATGTCAAGACCCCACCCGCCAGCCGCTGCAATGAAAGTAAAGAACGTTTCTTTGTGTAGCATGGAATTTCCTTTTAGTTTGTTAATGCATTTAAGTTAATAAGCTGGTTGTTGATCTGTGTCTGAAGCAGCGTCTTCGCCAAGCGGATCTTCATCAACTCCAAGTAGCCCTTCATCCAGCTCTCCAGGTATGTAAACCTGAAATCCTTCAAATCGCGGTGAATTGGAGATAAGGATGAACATGAATAATCGTGAATGCAGGTATGGATACAACTCCGAGCGGGCAATCAACTCCTTCGGATGAGACAGCAAATGGGCACGCGATAAAGGCAGGGATGGCTCTGGTTGCTGCCCTGTTTCTCTTCACAGGCTCGGCTTACTACTAGTCTACTTGTGTTGCGCTTTTCTTTTTTACTTGTTCTTTCCCTTTTGGTTTCCTCTCCCAGAGGTATTGGAATGGGATTCTTTTCGTGTGACTATAACATTAAAGTCAGGGCCCTATAGCTAGTGCCTCCTATGTTACAATCCGGAAGATCTTGTAAGAGACGATTGAATAAAGAAACTATATATCACGTCCGAGTTTTAGTGAAACTACCTTACAAAAAAACATGTTCTTTTTCTTTGCTATTTTGCATACAAATAAAAAAAAACTCAAATGAAGACAGAAAATGGCAAGTGGCAACCCACGATTATTGAGCAAGGGAACCAAACATATCAACATGTTCTTGGGCCTCGACACTGTAACGGTCACATAGGAGGGAAAATGACCGTTGCCCAGCTAGAATCTACATCTCTCCTTCATTACTAGCACCATTGTAAATAATGTCCAAGTCTGTCCTTTATTGTCAGAGCTGAATTTCTCACAAGACCAATCTAAGGTCAAAATGTCGTTTCAATATTAGAAATTGATCCTTTCAGAGCATGATATTGTTATTTATATATAAAAAAAGAGTTAGGTTCATGTTTTATTGAAATTGCATTTGATCCAAAGTTTAGTTCAAATGAAATTACAAACCTCAGCGTATATTCTTACAAGAGTGAAGTTAAATACCATGCAATACCAAGCAAGGAACTCGAAACAACACTCAAATAGCTTGTAACATGAAATAAAAGACAATACTTAGTAACTCAAGCAAAGAACTACAAAGCAACTGGGATCCCCAAGTTCAAGCGGATCCAGAAACCAACAGTTGAACCACAAACATAATAAGCATATATTCGAGTCATTTGACCTATTAATAGCATATATGAAATACATGACTGATAGCATAGTGACCAGGACACTACATATTAGCATATGCAGTTGGTCTGCAGGAAGCTAACCAGATGCATAATACTTCTGTCAATAGGCAGCCTCCTCCAGCTTGATCCTCCATTGACAGTACACATCAATTTAACCCTGTTGCATGAAACCAAGCATATGATGTCAAATAGCAAGAACATAAACATGTGTTTTCACTCAATTTACAGCATGATGAATGAGAGAACAAGCCATCAAGTTCAGGCCTTACCTGTTATAGAGGCAGGAATCACCCTTGATCTTTCAACAAGAGGATAAGACTTCAAAAGAGTAGACTGGAGACGTAAACGGATAAAGCGGGTAAAAGGGAAGTGCAACACAGAAGGAAATATGTAACTTCCCAAGCTGAACTCGACCACCTTTTCCTCGTAAAAATCTGGAAAGATGCCGAAGAGTTGAAGGAAAGAAACAATCCCCTTGGTTCAAAGGAGGGAAGAGCTGAAATTTAGTGAGAAAGCAAGAACATTGACAGAAGCTTAACAGCTGACTGGAATGGGAAGACAACAAAGTAAACCAAATATTATAGGAATGCCAGCAAGGCTATAAAAGATAATTGGGTAATTTGAGTAAGGAGAAAGGAGAAAGGTCATGATTGTGGGCTTAAGAGGGGAAGAACAGGTGCTCCTGTTTGGCTGGACAAGGATGCCTTAAAGGGAGGACAAAATGAAAATAAAAGACCAAGAGAATCTATCAGTTTAGTAGAGATATCAAGACTATACAGATGTTCTAGGAGAAGCCTAAACGAGAGATAAGAGTTAATGAAGTTGGGAAGGACAGACTGAGACCACCAGAGTAAACTCTCCATCATATCAAACATGATTAGTAAATCCACCAACAGCTTCTGCAGGTTCCTGAAGCAAATTTCATTCACTAAACCTTTCCATCCCATCCACATCAAGACCATCCCCAACGAGAGAATCCATGGCCATTTGCATTTGCCACCTCCACCAACATCTAAGCTAACTGAAATCCATTCCTTCTATATACAGTCTACTGAACTTACACTAGCTACTAAACACCACTCTTACAGTAGCTTAACTACAGTTGACAAAGGAGCCTGTAACCTCAATCAGCAATATCAAGATTGAGGATACGGCGCAAGGTATTTGTAGCACTGTCATCAACATGCAGGAAGCTAACGGCAGAATGCTTCAATTCTCTGGTAGGAGAAGCGGGGGCAGATTTCGCAATAGGATGCAAATCAATCTCAGACTCGACTGGAGGCAGTTCAAGCGACACGGTTCGTCGGGGCGTCATTGAAAACTTGGGAATCGGCAAGGAGCTTGGAGGTGGGGAGTTTGAGTAGGTAGGTCCAGCCCATAGCTCAGAAAATGGGGCATTGTTACTCCAATTCCTTCCCTTTTTCCCACTCTTGCAATCTATTGTAATTGGGCTACTCTTGGGATTCTTCTTAGAGAGTCTAGCTTCTTTAGTCTTCAAATTAGAAGGGGTGTTAGCAGAAGGAGTTTTGGGGGAAGAAAGGGGTTTATTGGATACGGGAGTTGAGCAGGTTCTGTGAGGGCTTGAGAGTAAGCCTCTGTTGGATTCGAATGCTCGACAATGGATGTCCACAAATTCTATTGAAGAGGAAGGATCCAACCGGCCGGAAACTTGGGAGTTGATCCTGGAATAGTACTGATTTCTCTGTTGGACTACAGCAACAAGGGTCTCCATCTCAATAAATGTTGAAACAAGCTGTTCTAGTTCTTCTAAAGGTCTAACAAATCCAGAGAATCAGGCCCCCGAAATTAACAGTATATCAGTGCCAAATTTCAACAAACAGAGACCAGATCTTCCCCACAACTAGAACAGCAAGAACAAATTTCCTTTCCAAAATACGAAAGCGAACAAAGCTGTTAAAAGCATACGAGTCGGCGATCCTAGCAGAGACGGACGACCTACTCGGAAAACACTGCAACCGCATACACAAGAAACGAGATCTAGAAATCAAAATCATATTCTACAAGAGAGCAGGAAAAAAAAAAGTTGGTTTAGGAATTTCAGTATGATACGAACCAGTAGTAGGTTGAGATGCGAGAGATCCAGAAACAAAATATGTCAGAATTGCAGGGGCCTTGTAGCGAGAGATGGAGGCCGTGGATCTGAGGAGGAAGACGAAGAAATGGGAGAGTTTGGAGAGAGAGAGGCGGTGAGGGGAAGTAAAGTATCTGAAGGAAGGAGTGAGTGGGCAGGTGGAAGATGATGCATAATATACAAGAGGACGAATTTGACACTGTTTTTGTGTCAATTCTACGATAACACTGCCTCGGGTCCATTCCCTCAAAACTTGACCCGCTCCAAAAATCCGTCCCACCCTGATAGTGGGAGTCGGAACGGACTGGACAGTAATCGGCGTAAACCGGTTGCTCAATGGGTCGAACTGATCCGGCCCATGACGCCTATGATCAGTAACCAGGTTTATGAGCCACGGATCAGTGGATTGAACCGTAAGTTGAAAAAACATGACTCAATATCCGACCCGTAACCTAGGTTATAGATGATACGGGTTGGGTCGTGTGGGGCATCATCCACCCGCTTGACCAAGTCAAATGGGTGGATGAGTCTTACCACGCAAAATAAAAACATTATAGAATCCATATTTGATAATTTAGTCATACTAACTTCGAAGTCCAAACAAAGAAAACAAATTAATCATAATTTCTTTTAATTTGACGTCATTACTTTATCCTTTAGGTTAGGAAAGTCTGCTCCGCAAATCCGGTTACTAGCTATCCACCACCCTGATCTTCTCCCTCTAGCTCTCCCTACACTGAGCCAAATCTACTGAAATCCCTAACAGGCTGATATCTTGTTTAATGTTGTCCATCCAGCGTTTTTTCGGGCGACCTCTACCCCTCCAACACTTGGAGTTTGGGGATTGTCAGAGCAGATGACGGGTCGGATATAGGTGTGGATTTGTCACCCACATAATCCGACCCGTCAGCCCGTCACCCACCCACCACCCCACATGGCCACCTGTTTCATCCGAACCACCCACCCAACCCATTTTAATTAACCCTAATATAGTAGTATATAGACTAATTTTTTCCCTCAATTTTCACATAATCGCATTTGGTAACTTCAATCCTTGATTCTTAACAATCCACCGCAACCCACAATGCTCAACCCATCGGCGCCATCGTTCTCCCATATGTGAATTCACTATCCCGGTGGTCAAGTTGTCTAGGCTTCGTTCGTCACTACACTTGTCGATTCGGAGTCCGGACACCCGCTTTTATACTAGTTGAAAATTTTAAAAGTCATGTAATGAACATTAACATTTGTGTTATTTTTATATTGTTTATCGATTTGCTTTTTATTTAAGTATATTGATAATTTGTTTATTGAATCGTTATCTTTATATTTTTACAAATTGAATTATCAGTATTAAATTGTCTCATATCATGAAACAAATAAAAGTATAACAACTATATACGGGTGAATGAGTCACCCATATAACCAATGGGCTATAAACTTATAGGCGGTTTGGGTGATGGGTGAAACATTCCACGGACGACGGATGAGTCGGGTGCGGCATTTATATTTACGGGTCGGATGGTGAAAGTAGTTCATCCATCCATAACCCGACCCATTAACAATCCTAGGTACATCGAATAAGCTAATTTTAATTGTGCGGTGAAGTATCTTCACTCACTCGTAAGTCATAACCCTCCTTCATTAGGATGATCCACGCGACTTAGTCTTTGAAAATAATTTGGACTCGATCATACAACTATTTTGTTGATAAAAAAACATACAACTATTTTAACAACAATCCGATATCCTAAGCTAACCTAGAGCACGATAAAAAAAAGATATCATAAACCAACATCACTTTATATATAGTTATATACTTATATCCAATATCTATACCAGTCATGTCTATATCTCTATCTTTATATCCATACCAATATCAATCTATATCAATCGAGCATAAATTAACCCAATATTACTCAAACTTTTTTCATAACGGAAAAACAAAAAGAAACCCTCTATACTCATTCGGCATTCGAGTGGATCGAACCTGCAACCTGTCAGACCGATACCCTATCATGCTCCACTAGACCAACCCCTTGAGGTTAGTTTATCCAAACAAAAAGCTCTTCTTATAAAAACCAAACCAAACCAAAGAGCTCCTTATTCGCAAAAATTTCGCAGTAGAATTTATCCAAACAAAAAGAAAAGCCAAAATTCAATTCCTCAGAATCCAGCCTGAATTCCACCATCAATTCGACAATTCCACCTCCAACCAATCCGACGTCGTTTTAGGCTAGGTTTTCACAGCGACATCGAAAGCGCACGATGAAGGTTCACCCGGCGCCGAAGAAGAGGAACATAGCCCTCCGGCACGACGTCGCCTCGGCCAACCGCCTCCTCTGCCGGCAGAAGAAGCTCCGGCGACTCCCCCACATCTTCGCCAAGGTCCTCGAGCTCCCCTTCCGCTCCGACGCCGACGTCAAAATCGAGGAAACCGACGCCTTCTTCCGCTTCACCGTCTCCGACACCGACGTCGACGTCGACGTCCGCGCTGACACCGTCGAGATCCACCCCGGCGTCACCAAGATCGTCGTCAGGTCAGGGGACGAGGTCCTCGACGGCTTCGAATTCGAGCTCGATTTGTGGAGATTCCGCCTCCCGTCCTCCACCAGCCCTCAATTGGCGGTGGCCACCTACTCCCATGGCGATCTGGTGGTGACCGTGCCTAAAGGCGGACCTGACGAGGTCGACCAAAGGGAGGAGGTTTGGGGCGAAGGGAATTTCGTTCTTGTACAGTGACAAAAAAGATTGTGATTTGGCTCACGGTTGGCCTCTTGTTCAGTTCTATGTGTAAGTGTAATCTGGAATCGTTTCCTTCGGAATATGATTTTGTTTGTTTCTCTTGTTCAGATCTCTGTTCTCTTTGCTCATGATGATGATTTCAATTAGTCTCCTTTTCCTATCAGCTCTTAGCTGCTAATGGTGGTAGAATGGATTAATAGTAAGTTAGGGTTTTGATGTGCATTGAAGATGTTTTCTGCTCATTGAGGAGGTTGAGATTATATTGGAGTGCTTGATGAAAGCTTGGTTCACTTTTGTAGGTTCCAATCCTATCTAAAGCAAAATGCTGAGATGATGAAGCTGAAAGTACTCTGCTTTGTTTCTCAGAGTCAAATTTTACTGCTTAGATAGCCGTTTTGTTTTGCTGCTTTTCTTGAGAGTGGAGTTTTCAGACTCCATCTTCTCTTCTCTAATGCGTTTTGTGCTTTTTTTCCATTGTGGCATTGCTTTGATTGGGTTAAAAGTAAACGGTGATTCCGTTTGCTTTTTGAGTGGTGAATCTGCTATCTTTCAGTGTGTATGATGGTGTTTAATAATGTCACTTTCTCTCTTAGCTGTGACATTGTATCCTTGTTCACTTTCTCTCTTAGCTTGTGACATTGTATCCTTGTTCTTGCTTTTGCTTTCTTTGCTATCTGATTTCAGTGCAAACATGATATAAGAAAATTGGTTGCTTTTGCATCAGATTGTTGTAGTGTAATGTTTGTTGCTGAGTTTCACTCACCATCATTATGAACATGCTAGAGATCCTTGCCTAACCACATTAGTGACTTATGAAAATGCTTGGTTGAAACACTAAAATACAAAGATTCTTCGTTGATGCTTTGTTCGGAATAGAATGTTGAGGGCTTATTACTTCTTGCTTCATTTTTAGAATTATGGTTCTTCTTTTGACAAAAAAAAAGAAGGAATTATGGCTCTTCTAATCTTACAATATGATGCTAGCATAACATAATTTATATACACCAGAATGATATAAGGTCTCTTGGCGAAGCGTATTCGTATGGCATTGTCAACACCGAAGTGTATTAATGTTGTGCATGCATGGATAGTAAATTGGCTTTCCTTGTGAAATTGGGTTTCTCTCTATTATTTGAGCTTCTGTTTAATTAGCTGGCTATGTATATGTGTGTGCCATTTCTGATTTC
Organism: Polygonum aviculare; assembly: GCA_934048045.1. NCBI lineage: Eukaryota > Viridiplantae > Streptophyta > Magnoliopsida > Caryophyllales > Polygonaceae > Polygonum > Polygonum aviculare. The sequence continues at coordinate 20,483,919 of OW204031.1, forward strand.
TGAATGCCTGCTTCTTCTTAGTGACCCCTGCAATGTGGCTTCTTACAAAGCAATAAAAAGGGAAGAAGAGATATAAAAGTATGATTATTATGTATTGATTTGATGATGGTGGTCCTTAAAATTGCATAGTTCATAATGGCCTTGTGCTGACAATGGGAAATGCTGTATTAAATCAACCCCCACAGCCACTATGCTGTGTATCCACTATCCATTCCTTTCATTGTGGTTAATCTACAGGTACACTTTCTGTAATCTGTCTTTTTCGGATATTTTCGTGTTGTTTCGGTTGTCTCGAAAGCCATGGAGTTTACCCCTGAGCAAACTCTTAGGGGAGCTTCCGAGAAGCTGCTCATCATTTGGCTGTATGTAAGTCTTAATTACGTTGCGTATTGATTTTGAGCTTTCTGTTGGATGAGTTTTGTGGGTAGAAATAGAATGGCCTTTTATGTATAGAGCATCAACAATATTTTTTTGGACTCGAGTGTATTCTGTACTGTCTGTTGGGATCATGCCTTTGGGAAGGTCGCTGGTCATACAAATTGGTTTGGTATGATTTTGATGGACAGAAAACTTATACAGTTGTTGTGACCATCAAGAGATTTGTAGGGATTGTATGGAGGTAAATTGATGGAGATTCGTGGGGCCAACCTTTTGGGTATGTAGCCTAAATTGTGTTATTAAGTGTCAATATCATGTCCTATGTACTAATTTTATCAGTGGATGTAAAATAGTGCTCTTTGTAATTTCAAAGGGTTTCATTCGGCCATTACAGGTCCGATCTTGGTGTTTAGCCATTCCAAGTTTGTTATAGAAAGTACCAAAACGGCCCCAAGTATTCAGCTCTGAACTCTCGTGTGTAGACAGATGAAATCTTTGGTACAATTGTACTTTAATAATGAGGTGATGATATATAGTTTAGAAATTGGACCTCCTTAACAAATCGTACAAGTGGGTCAAGCAACGTAGAAACACGTATGCTAATGTGGCAATGCACTCACTCTATAAAGTAGTGAACAGATAAGATAAGAGATGGAAGCATGTGCAGTGTGGCATGCGAGAGTTTTGACATACAGAATGTGCAACGTGTGACATGCATTCTCAACGTGTCGTCCTCCCAGACGCCAAGGTTATAATATCATTGTTGTTAAATATCTACATGACAACAACAAAGCTGATCAGAAAGAGCAGATCGAGAAACAATTTCACTAGCGAATTACAAGAAGAAGATGATGAATATAGGTGAGAAGGGTAAGGGCGGGATGGCGCAGGAGGAGGAACAGCTGAGGCAGCGAGCCGGGGCGATCAAATACGGCGACGTTTTCGACCACATGACCGGGGAGTTAGCCGACAAGCCCATCTCCCCCCGCGACGCCGCCGCCATGAAGTCCGCGGAGAACAGCGCCTTCGGGACGACGGTGCAAGGGGGCCCAGCCGAGCTCATGCAGTCCGCCGCCTCCCACAACCTCCAAGCCGGCGTCGTCGGCCCAGACGACGACTCCGGCGCTGTCCCCGCCGCCCACCAAACGGTTCGTTAATTACTCTATCAAGTTAGGCTAGCTACTTAATTATATTTCACTACCTAATTTGCTTGGATTTTGTATTTGTGTAGTTTTTAAGATTAAGGCTAAAAATGTTCCTTATTTGAATTAATTTTTTCAATCGAGGAGGGTCAGAACCACCGGGAAATTAATCTCTCGTTACTATCCTAGAGGCATAGAGACTTAACCAATTGACTCATATTTTGAACAATTGTAATGTTAAGGAATGGAGGCTTAACCAATTGAGTGATATTTTGAACAACTGTAATGTTAAGGATTTGCTGCGTGTGAATTTGTAGGATGGTAAGAGTAGGTTATCGAACGATGAGCTACCTCAGTAGATCGACGGATGGATCGGATCGGAGGACATATATTGTAGCGGGCGACCTAGCTACATATATGGAAGCCAATCAACCACGGTGGCCATGGCGGCCTAGCTAGTTGAATGAGCTTTATAAAAAACTATTTTACATACGTACGTATTGTGGGTATTTGTTTTTGAGATGGTACGTAATGTGGTGGGTAATCTCTTTAGGCTTTGCTTTCTTGTTTGTGCCCGTGCTCCATCCTCAAAAATTTCTAACAGATACAAATGAAGCTTTGTACGTCAAGTTGGGTGTATACAAATTAATGAAGGTTTGGTTTCTTATACTTTGACAACTTTAATTAATATGTATAATTGCTGGCCGGGCAAAATGTAGGGATCGGATAATGTTCGCTTGCTTGTGGACTGAGTTTTGACATACGGATGATATACAATGGTTAACTAAATCAGGCAAATTCAAGGTTCCCAACCATTTTTTTTTTTTTTTGAAAAGGTAAAAATTAGGAAACCCCTTCAATTTCTAACTTTCTTATTTCTAGTTCTTTGGCTAGTTTTATACCATCTTTGAGAGCCATTTTTATACCATCTTTGAGAGCAATGGTTTCAATCTTCGGAACTGAGATACTTCTAACTTTCTTATTTCTAGTTCTTTTAGCTAGTTTTATACCATCTTTGAGAGCCATGATTTCAATCTTCGGAACAGAGATACTTTCATACTCAAAAGACCCATTATGAAGCCTAGATCAGTCAAAGTTTAATTTTGACGAATCCTGGATTTGGGTTTTGCCATGTGGTTATTTTCCAACCACTTATTAGAAATGTTAAGACAATCAATTATGATAGAAACACAGTTCTGTTAAAAATCGCTCTACTATGTTGTTTCCAAATAAATTCCGTCCAAATCTATATCTCCACTCTACCAAAATATATATAAAAAAAATCTATACAGTATCTCCATTAGTTGTATTAATGAGAGCACAAAGAGTAATTTGTAACAAAACTCTACAAATCAATCAATTAATGTTCAATGTTGGTAGTAGTTTTTGTTTTTATTTTTCTTGTTCAAAACACTCATGAATGCAATTGGCCTATTCGAAGATAATTGAATTTGATATGCATATGGATGCACATTGTATTTTTTTTAGGAAAAATGACTTAAATTAATCTCAAGTTCATACGAGGAAATTAAAACCTCAGGGACCGACTTTATACGAGGCATCATTATGATTTCGAGGGACCGACTTGTATCTTAATCCGAGGGAACGACTTTATGACCTTATACGAGGCACCGTTACGGTTTCGAGGGACCGACTTGTGTCCTAATCCGAGGGACCGACCTTATATGAGGCATCATTATGGTTTTGAGGGACCGACTTGTATCTTAATCCAAGGGACCGACCTTATACGAGGCATCGTTATGATTTGGAGGTACAAACTTGTATCTTAATCTGAGGGACCGACCGTATACGACACATCGTTATGGTTTCGAGGGACCGACTTGTATCTTAATACGAGGGACCAAACTTATACGTGACATCGTTATATGTTCGAGGGACCAAACTGTATCTTACTCCAAATGACCAACCTTATTCGAGGCATCGTTATGGTTTCGAGAGACTAACTTGTATCTTAATCTGAGGGACCGACCTTGTACGAGACATCGTTATAGCTTCGAGGGACCGAACTGTATCTTAATCCGAGGGACCGACCTTATACGAGGCATTGTTATGGTTTCAAGGAACCGACTTGTATCTTAATTCGAGGGACCGACCTTATACGAGGCATCGTTATGGTTTCGAGGGACCGACTTGTATCTTAATCCGAGGGACCGACCTTATACGAGGCATCGTTATGGTTTCGAGGGACCGACTTGTACCTTATCCAAGGGACCGACCTTATATGAGGCGTCGTTATGGTTTCGAGGGACCGACTTGTTTCGTAATCCGAGTGACCGACCTTATAAGAGGCATCATTATAGTTTCAAGGGACCGAGTTGTTTCTTAATCCGAGGGAACAACCTTATACGAGGCATCGTTATGATTTCGAGGGACCGACTTGTATCTTAATCCAAGGGACCGACTTTATACGAGGCATTGTTATGGTTTTGTGGGACGACCAACTTGTATCTTAATCCGAGGGACCGATTTTATACAAGGCATCATTATGGTTTCAAGGGACCAACTTGTATCTTAATCTGAGGGACCGACCTTATACAAGGCATTGTTATTGTTTCGAGGGACCGACCTTATACAAAGCATCATTATGGTTTCGAGGAACCAACTTTATCTTAATCCGAGGGACCGACCTTATACGAGGCATCGTTATGGTTTCGAGGGATCGACTCATATCAAGCACAAACATATTAAGAGCGCACATTAGAGCACAAACATCAATACACAACACCAAACTAAAGCACGAGCAAACACGAATGTCAACCAACAACAGTTCAGAAAAAACATATTAAGGAAAACTGAAGCAAGAATGAATGTCAACCAACAACACATCAGAGAAAATATATTAAGGAAAACTGAAGCAAGCAAGCACGCAATCAACCAACAGCACATCAGAGAAAACATATTAAGGGAAACTGAAGCAAGCACAAATCTATGCACATATTCTATCACATGCTTAGCAAAGCACGAATCTCCTGCTCAATATTACCCAAAAAAACAAAACTAAATCAAGAATATAGAAGAATTTAGCCTCAACGTACATTCACAATGCAACATCACTACATGAATAATAAATAAAGATTACTCTAGTCTCTAAGCAATAGCATCAGCTATTCAGCTCCATGCTTGTCTACTCTAATACTACCAAATATCAAGAGAGAAATTTAGGTGGCCAAATCAAACAGATCTACCTATCATCCAAATTCACAACTAAACTACCAATTCAATCGACACGACAAAAACCTACGACTGAATGGGATTGACCATCTGCATGGCGAATCGGGGATGTGGCAAAACAGGACCTATTATCCTTCACGATTAAACAAAATCCTCAAACATAAAGTGAAGAAGTCAAACGTACCCATGTTCGACATACTCTTGGACTCCAAAATCTAAAACAGTAATCAACCTGCAAAACCAAGAAACAAAGACAAAACGCAAACACGATCGTTAATTAATTAGATCAAAAGCAACAAATCCGATAGTCGGCGATCTATAAAGCCTAGAATTACCGATCTATAAAGCCTAGAATGACCGCAATTCAATTAAGGTTCGAAAGAAGGCATAATCAATCTGCAAAACCAAAAAAAAAAAAACAGAGACAAAACACAAACACGATGGCTAATCAATAGATCAAAAGTGACGGATCCCGATCTATAAACCCTAAAATGACCGGGGAATTCGATTAGGATTTCGAAAGAACGCGTAATTGGGAAAATCGGCCAAAACAGAGAGGAATCGACGGGATCGGATCCGATAGTCGGGCGATCTATAAACCCTAAAGTAGCTGGGGAATTCGATTAGGATTTGGAAAGAACGCGTAATTAAAACAGAGAGGAATCGACGGGATCGGATCCGATAAGCGTAGAGGGTTAATAGATCGACAAGCAATGGATCCGATAGTCGAGTGATCGATAAACCCTGTAATGACCGGAATTCGGTTAGGGTTTCGAAAGAGCGCATAATTGGAAAAATCGGCGAAAGCAGAGAGGAATCGGCGGGATCTACGGAGAGAGGCCTCTCGCCGGCAAGAGAAACAGCTTGGGAGGTGGTGGGCTATTTATGGAGAGAAGGTTAGGCAATGAATGTAGGGGAGAAGCGTGGAGGCCAACGGAAATTGAGTTGTAGAGGGTTTGAATTTCAAACTTCCTTCACCCCGCCTTTGCAGAATAGACGGTGGTCTGGCAGGATGGGGGTTATTCTTGCCGGTGATTGTACTGGGGTTTTTCTTTTCAAGCGTTTTTGTAAAGATTTTGGAAACAAATATTTAGCTAAAATATTACGATGTACAGTATTATCCCAGAAAAATACAGAGTACGGAGTATTAAAATAACTTAGTTAATCCCAAAATAATAGTAATAGACAATACATGGAATATTGTTTTTAAATTACATACTTCTATTTAATTAACATGCTAAATACCTAAAAATCTATATATATATATATATTTATGTATTTCTTTCTTCATGTTCATTTATTGATTTGTTTATAATAAATTTGGAAACTAAAACCCTATTAACAAATGCCCTTTATCCCAAAATTATATTAAATACCATATATATTGATCTCTTGTTTATAGAATTAACATTAAATGCCTAATCAAACTTTAGAATCCTATACTGGCAGCCAGACCCGTACGTAGGTCATATTATAAACAAATTTTATATATAAAAATTTTGAATTATTTGTTTTATTAAACATAATTTAAGCATATTGAATAATTAACATATAATTTAATTTAGTGTATTATTGAATTATTGTTTAAAACATATTTTTATTGAAATATTTTGTTTTCACAACCTCTATTGTATTTAACTGCACTCTATATTTAAAATAATTGAAAAAGACAATAAGTTAAAGGACAATTTCAAGAGAGAATTGCTATCATTTCCCACATATATATATATATATAGAGAGAGAGAGAGAGAGAGAGAGTTAGTATCTAGTAAAACCTTCTTTTATGGTAGAACGGATGAATTCGTATGGGACGTCAGATCGGAAAAAATAAATGGACAGGGTTAAAAGCAAATAAGGTGTAGGATATTTATATAGGCATTACATGGAATCAATTTTCATGCTTGATTTTAGGAAGTAAAATCTGACCTTCTCTCTCCATATATACGGTTAACAAAAATTAATATCCTAGAATTACAATTTTCCTTTTCATCCTCCTCTACACGTATTCATCTTATTATTTTCTACGTACTTGCATATCACCATGGAAAATCACCATAGATGAAGAAAGAAGACCCGATTTTGGCACCAACCCCATCTCCACCGCTTCCCTGTACTCATCGCCACTCCAACCTTAATAAATTCTATGTATTACATGAGCAAACATTTAAAGAAGAATGTAGTTTCAAAAAAATTTCTTTGCATTCTCTAATAAAAAATATTGACTTTGTATTCTTGAATGTTTTCCAATTTGTATTTTTTTTGTGTCAATAATCTATGTTCACAAGTAATTTTGAGAGTTTATGTGATTCAGTATTCTACCAATTGTAAATTTGTCCAAATTCTTTACATCTATGAGAATTAACGTTTTTGTATTTTGGGGCTTTATACTTAATATATTATTGAATTAGATGAACGATAAGCTTTTGTCTTTGACACAAAGTTAAGGGTATTGAATCGGCTTTAACTCGTGTGTGTTATACCAAGATTCGAAACAGGGATATAGTAGCTTGAATCTTCAGGTGAATACTTTGAATATATGATTATACATGTTGAATTTACAATGGGTTATATTATTTGAATTGATGATGTAGTAACATGAATGTTACTATGCATGATTTTAATTGTGAGTATATGGTTTTCGAATGGAATGGTTTGCAAATAGATGTTTTAAATTGATGTAATATCTTGAATTTTAGGTAGCATAATTTGAATTTGTAAGATAATCAAATTAATCGTCTGAACTATTTGAATATAGAATATTATGAAGTATGATTTGAATCGATGATGTAGTTACCTGAATGTTCCTATTTATGTTTTGAGTGAATGTATGTTTTGGATTGACGTAGTAGCCTGAATTTTGGGTAGCAGAATCTGAATTTTTAAGATAATCAAATGAATATTTTTATGAATTATTTGAATATAGCATATTATGAGATATGGTTTGAATCGATGTTGTAGCAACTTGAATGTTGCAATGTATGCTTTGAATTGTGAATATATGGTTTTCAAATGTATGCAGTAATATGAATCTGTAAGATAATCACATGAATGTTCTTAAGAATTATTTGAATAGAGCATATTACGAGGTATGATTTGAAAGATTTTCATTTCACTTTGAATGTTATGTGTTATTTGTGGAATATGCAGTCTTGAAAGTTGGAATATATCATGATGATTGAAGAGCACAATGAAGCTTAAAGAGAATGGAAGAAGCATGATATGGATCAAAGACGACAATAAATAATATAGAAGGAACTATTATTCATCTTTATTTTATGATGTATTCAAGTTCAATTCAATTGTATTCATTCGTTAAATTTGAGTGAGGTACATATTCAATGTTTGGTGTATTTATCTTCAGAATAGTTTCAACTCAAATAAGACAATATATACAATTCAAATTCGACAAAGTCGACTGCATATTCAAACCACATCAAATTACAACAATCGTTGAATAATATTCAAAATTTTTTAAATCATATTCAACCATGTACTTGATAAATTCAATATCCGTTGGTCGAATATTGGATCAATATTATCGAATATTGAAGTAACAGAGTCGAATTTGTAATGATTGACGAGTACATATATGAGAATTTGTGTGATTTTTTTAAAATCTGGTTCGAATTTTGGAAATAAAAATTTCACAGCCCTTTAACTTCCTTTTTTGAAAAAATCTGGTACGATTTTTATATGCCAACATCTCCCTATTGTTATGGAAATTTGATTGAAAATACAATTGATGGTGACTTTCTATAGTTCAGCCATTATTTTGAAAAATTCAACCCAATCATGACCCTTGATTTTATCCTAATCCGACGCCTACTATTAATTCACCCGTTTCACTATAAGAAGTGTTTTACTTGAACCCTCCTCTCTCTATATATATATATACTAGCAGATGACCCGTACCTTGTACGGGGGTGTTTTTTTTTGGATTATAAAATGACATAATTCTTGTATACCATCATACTATATAAATAAACTTTATATATTTACTTGTTTATACATAGATAAACATATATTTAAATAATTGAGGAAGAATGAAATAAGATAAGATGCATTATCACATTTTATTAACAATTGATAAAAATCTTTTGGCATTTAAATTAAATAACGTGAACTAACTTATATAATAAAATCATTAAGTTTAAGTAGAAACTCGGATTAATATATTATAAGATTAAAGATAGAGATAATATATAATAAGTTAAATAGAAAACCAAATATCTTGTATCTAATTGTTTTTTGAAAAAATAATTAAATAATCAATATATAAATATGTAATGAAAATGTTAACGAATTATTATCTTAATTAAAAAATCTATCTTTTTTTTCTATAACGTAATCAATATCCAATATTAGTGATGTATATGGTAAGTATAGCATCTACTTTTTTATTAATATTTTAATATGATATGATAGTAAAAATGTATTTCATATATTATTCTGATAGATTGAATATTTGTCTTAAATATAGTGGTAGAATTTTCTACCATTGATAATTTAAAATATACCCATAATAATATTACGAAAAATAATTTAAATTTAATATGATATTTGATTAAATGGGTAAAATATTAAGATTATGAGTTATGAGTTATGATAAAAAAAAATATTTTTTTGAATAAAAGGGTTATGATACATCTATGTATTAATTAAATGTGTATAACGATAAGATAGAGATTTATATACTTGGATAGAATTATTAATTAAACAACTTTTAAATTATAAGATAGAAATAATATCTTAATTAGTATGTATAAGATTATGATAAAATCAAGATTTTAATAAGATAGATTTTTAAAAAAAGAGGTGATGTGGCGCAATGTGGTGACAGAATTTGCTTCCGCTTTAGTATATAGTAATAGATACTGCCTTCAAGTAATTAGTTAGGTATCAACTTTCAACTAAAAATAATCTCCTCAAGTTTTAAAATCATCACCAATGATAAGAACTATCACGAAATTATCCAAAAGCGATCCAGAAACATTTTCCGACATGTTTTCCGGTGGAATCGGTGACATGACGATTGAAAATATTTCAACCAAGTGTATAATACAGTATCAAGTTGTTATGTCCAACTTTCGATCTCTGCATCATCGGTTCCTCAGGAAAACTCGTCGGAAAAGACTTCCAAATCGTTTTTGGTTGATTCCGTGATAGTTCGCATCGTTGGTGATGATTTTCAAACTTAATACAGTATTATTTTTGATTGAAAATTGATACTTGAGATTATTTTAAGTTATTTTTTCGTTTTTGTATGAAGTCGATCAGTATGGATTAATCTTACAATTTCATTCTACTATAAACGTTATACTGATTTTTTTTTTGTTCGAAACGTGTATCATTTAAAGAATGTGAAAAAGATAGCCACACAAACAGTTTTCTACAGTATCATTTAAAGTGAATAAATAAGGCAGGGAGAGCACTGTCAGAATTAAATCTCAGCTGTAAGCCTGTAGCCTACATCTTAAATATAGATTGGAAAATGATTTGATTATTATGTAGTTGAAGCAACTTTATTTTACTCATTTAATTGCATTTGCTACTTGTGCTTCAATTGAAGCCAAGTTAGCCAACCAGGGTGGTTGATATAATATAACTAACACTCACTCTGCATGTTTAATTCCCGCCCTATACCGCTATACGTATGTACGTACGTGCTATACTTTCGTATACGTTATACGTAGTAGTAATGGGATTGTTGCAGATGAATCACGTGGATGGGTAGGACGATCCATCAATAATTATGAAAATCTTACTTTATACGGAGTACTCCGTATATTTGAAATTTTATGAAAAATCTTAGTGGAAACCTAAATTAATTGTGAAGTGATCCGACTCGATTTGAAATTTTGTCTATTCTAAAATATTATCCGATATCCAAACTAATAAATTAAAGAGAAATTTCTTTTGTTACCCTTGTGATTTTGCTAATTCTTTTTGGTATCCTAGAAAAAAAGTTATTCCTTTTGGTATCCTTATAGTTTGGACATTTTCCTTTCAATAGCCAAAACTCTATTTAAACCCATTTTTCATCCAAAAAAAACATTTTTCATTTAAAATTTAAATAAAAACGAATTTACTTTTGCTTGCAAAATATACAATTTGTAGGGTATATAATATACAGTTGGATGAAATTTTTAAATGAAAATTTTCAACAACCTGAATTTTTTAGGATTAATTTGGACCATTCTCAATTTAATAAATCATAAAAAATACTACTAAGAAAATTCACAAATCCCAAAACTTCATATATTTTTGGACCATTCTCAATATATTTTTTATAACTTGTATATTTGTTATTAAAAAATTACAATCCCAAAACTCATTAGTTTTGAATATTATTAAAGTTCACAAGTTAATTTTCTGATGGAAAATATTTTTATTTAAAATTTAAATATTCAAATATTTTGATAGCAAATCCATTTTTATTTAAATTTTAAATGAAAACTAATTATTTTGGATGAAAAATGGGTTTAAATAAACTTTTTCCTATATAAAGAAAAATATATAAACCATAGGGTTATCAAAAAGAATAACTTTTTTCCTAAGACACTAAAAAGAATTATCAAAACCACAAGGGTACCAAAAAAAAATTCCCTAAATTAAATTTCACCAGTTGATAGCCTGACATCTACTATAATCTACTATAATACAGTATAAAGCAGAACTCATGTCTTTGTTAAAATTTGCGCCACGTCATCAAGCCTTAATAAAATAATGATTTTATTTTTTTACATTATATTTTCTAAAAATAATTCATATATATTTACTTAATATCTTATCCAATTTTCTTATATCTACTTGATAACTTACCCATTTTTTGATATCTTAAGATTTTTTCTTAACATGATTTTTTTAAAATTATATCCTTAAATAAATACAAAAAATTCAAGTTCTTTTTTTTTTTGATATTTTAACAATTTTTCCTTGTTAGTTAGTATATATATTTTTTATCATATTCAACACTTACAGAATAGTGAAACAACTTTAAAATATGTTAATAATATATTAAATAATAATATACATATGAAAAATTGAATAGAATTATTTTAAACTTAACATTGTATTAATTAGTGAGTACATATATAAGTCAATAGGTTCAGATTTGGGTCTATCGGGTTTGGAATCTCGAGCTAAAAGTTTCGTGTCAAAATTCCATATCGAATCGGTTAATTCGAATTTATATTTACATTACCTGTACATGATACGGGATTTGTACTAGTCACTTGATAAAATGAGCACTTGAAATAGCGAAACAACACAAAACTAATATCGTAGAAAATTGAGACAACCCAATCTAAAATCGACCCGCGACAATCTGATTGACAACCCTTAAATACCATTGTAAAACCTTATTGACACCGCTATTGTTACATACAAATCAAATAGAGTAATATATATTGATGAAAAGTGAACATATATTTTTGATAAATTACTTAGGGTGATTTAATACTTTATTAAATTAAAGTAGAACTATATTTAGTAATTACACATCCAGAGTCATGATAGAAGCTATGATGGTGTCTAAAATTTCCATTCCGAGTCATGACTCATGAAGGTACACAACAGAATTAATTATGACAAGTACGACGACCAACAAACCAGGATGTACATGTACATGCAAGTTTCAAATCATACCCAAATAATATATGTGACGATGGGAGGCTGCCCCAATCCAGGTACGTACGAATTAATCTACACTTGAGAAACACCAGAGAAAACAGACCCCCCTGTACGTGTCTTGATAATATCACAAAAGAGCTATAGATCCACATAAATAAATACCTAATTGTTGGCCTCGCTAAACAAGTAATCAATTAATTATGGATTGGAAATGATACAGTACATACGTACGACGTCAACCTCTCCTTAATTAGCTTAAATCTTTCTCCACGTTTTCCCCACGAAACTAGCAAACGAGCTAGAAACAATATATCTCCAAACCTAGCTAGCTACTTAGCAACTAGCAATGCCGTTAATAAAAGCCCTGATTACCAAAAACCTAAGCCTGTGCTGTTGCATCAACATCGTAAAACGCCGTCCCTCGCCTCCGCCCGCCCATCTCCACCGTCCATTCCCCTTCACCTCATCATCATGGTTACCCTTATACCTTAGAAAACTCAGCATTCTTATCCTCTCTACTTCCACCGCCACCGCCACCGCCGGCGATGATGATTCAACTACTCATTGCTCCGCCTCTACCTCTGACTACGAAGAAGACGCGGAGGTAGAGGCGGAGGATGAGCTGTCCACTCTCGACTTCTCCTCAACTGATCGCTTCTTCGTCTCCTCCCCCGGTTTGTCCAACTCAATCCTACTGGAGGACAAAGCGGAGGAGGTGGCGGTCCAGACAGAGTCACCGGACCCGTACTCTGACTTCAGGAGGTCGATGGAGGAGATGGTGGAGGCGCGTGAGCTCCACGACGTCCTCGCCAACTGGGACTCTCTCCGAGAGCTCCTCCTCCGCTACCTCTCGTTGAACCCCGAGGACAACCACAAGTTCATCGCCGGAGCCTTCGCCGACCTCCTCGTTTCACTCATGTCGTCGCCGTCACCTCCGCCCGCGCGCGGTGGCGTCTGACAATCGTCTAGCTAGCTATGGCAGTTATTACTATTATTAATTGCGACAGTTTTCATTTCGATCTTTCTCCTTCGATCCAGCTGCTTTTGAATAAATTCGGGGATATGCATGTAATAATGATTGTAGTACGTGTGTGTTGAGCCATTAACTAAGATATATACGTACGTACGTAGTTATGCTAGCTAGTAGATCGATCGGTATATCGCTAAGGTTTGATCAGTACGTATTGTGTATCAATAATGCAACATGCATAGCATATATATGTGCCTTTACGTACTTGAGGTTATAGAAATATAAACGACGTGTAACAGAATTAATTAATTAGTTATTTAGATTCGTTAATTCTGCCACGTTGATGGATTATATTTATGTATGAGAAGTACAATGTGCAATTAAAAAGGATAAAAAATCAACTCCATTTTTCACCATGCTAGCTACTCGATCTTTAGGATGATTTCTTTTGGACTTATAGGCTTAGTCTAATACATTTGTTTGTAATTCGACCAAAAAAACAATACATTTGTTTGTACATACGAATGTAGGTGCTACGGAGTATGTAAGAAGGTTGAGTTGGAGATACCGAGCTAGATGACAAGAATAGTACAAATTCGAAAACTTTAGTTTATAACGCCTGGGATTGGGAGAATCATACGGTCTCTTACTCTCTTTATAGCCACATGACTGCTACATTAATCCTGTGGGTCAGATGCCTTTTAACTCACTAATTAATTACAGTTTCAGTGTTTCTATTGCACCTGTCCCGTATGGAACCGGCTGATCGTATTTAACTACTGTAATTAAGCATCCTTTAATGTGATGCACGTTATCGACAATCAGTTAGTTTGATTTTACTACAACACTACTAACAACCCTGGCTCGGTGGGTTTGTGCACAATATTCGACAGTGCACCATCCCGATGGCTGAACTGTGGGCTATCATCCACGGGCTGAAATTGGCGCGTTCCAAGGGCTACATGGATTTCACTCTGGAGTCTGATTCTAAACTTGCAGTGGATCTGGTGCATAGCGTTTTGAACCCCACTCATGCTTAATTTGTTTGGCTTGGTATCTAGATGCCAAAGTCAACTGAGTCAGGCCTCTGAAGCCCGACTCACTCATGTCCTTAAGGAAGCGAACTTTATCGCAGACTCCCTAACAAAACTCGCTTATTATTTTCCTGTTGGTTTTCATTTACTTTCGAAGGCGCCGTTGGGTGTGCTCCAGTTTTTGTATGACGATGTCGCGGGAAGGGCACCCCGAGCATGATTAACTCGTTTAGGCTTTAATTATTTGGGGTTTCCCCATTTCTTGACCTGAAAAAAACTAACAACCCTGGCTTTCCAGGGCATTCAGCGCTTTACTCCATGGGATAGTACCTTAAATTCAGCAATTTGAACTTTACGAATGTGAAAGTTTTTTCAAATAGTTTGTACGTGTTTTTTTAATGTTGGAATTCATAGTGGCCGAATTGAATTATTTGATTAATGACGATATACAAAGCTTAATTTCTAATTGAGCTAGCTATATGTATGCACGTAAATTTTTTAAACATCCAAGTAGTATAGTACAATGTAGAATTTATCATCACCATGGCAATAACCTATAACATAATTTATCATCTATATTGCTTCTCAAAATAAAAATAAAAATATGATCTATATTCAAACAAAAAATGCTATAAAGCTATATATTCTGCAAAAGGGCATTTGGTCTAGCGGTAAGACCTCAAGGGGGAGAACCCAAGGTTCCCGGTTCGACCCTCACCGGTGACGAAACCACAAATTTGAATTTTCAGAGCATAGCTGGTAGCCCGAGTAGTACTCGGACTACCCTAATTCTCACCAGTTCAAAAAAATAATAATATATATAAAGCTATATTCTCCTATTCTCTCCATTTCCATTAAAAGTGCTACTTTAAGCAACTTCTAACCAAATTAACCCATTCAACGGTGAAGAAATTTGACGTACAGTGTACTTAATGGCAGCATATGAATGCACAGGTGGGGGCCGGGGGGCTAGCTTCATCTGATAGCAAAAAACAAATCCTCATGAACACAAAAGACAAGACCATGCACTTCAACAGTCCTATGCTAAATTGCTAATATCTACATGAAATTATTCTATTAAAACAAATTGTCAGAGTTTTACAATATATTTCTTAGGTTAAACCGAGTGTGAATCTTGTATGGTATATTAGCTATATGTAATACGAGAGCATTATTGATTATTTGATTTGCTCCATCTACATTTCATGTTAAAAATCTTACCTACTTATAAAGTTGGAATGTTCTGACATTAATTGCCCTCATTCCAATTTACTCCTTCATGTTACATATATTATATATAGACCTGTCGATCGGGTAGGTTCGGGATGGGTCGTTCTGGATTCGGGTCAATCGGGTTACGGGTCAAAGTGGGTCGGGTCGGATCAACCCAACGGGTCAAGAATATCAATTTTGTTTACCAAAATTTAAATAAATTATTATTTAAATAATATAATATAATAATAAAATATTATTTTTTAATATTTTAATAATAAAATATAACATAATTTTCTAAAACAAATTTTATATATTGTAATATAATTGAAATTGTAAAAAATCGGGTCCGACCCAATGGGTTCGGGTTTAAACCCAACGGGTTCAGGTTTCAATCGGGTCGGGTTGAAAGTGGGTCACTGGTCTAAATTTTGGGGTTGAAACCCAAAATTTTCGTGTCGGGTCGGGTCGGGACAGCTTTTGACAGGTCTAATTATATATGTTGCTATGTCATTATTTATTTTATTCGTCCTATCTATCTATCTTCTATCTATCCACATGTAAAGTTGGAATTTCTTGACATTAAATGTTTTGAATTGATTTACTTTCAATTAAAATGTATTACGTTCAAAGTAATATGTTATTCTTATTATTAGTTTATAAAAAACTAATTATTATTTAAGACTATATGTTATCTAATTAAATTTATTTCTCATCTATCTAACATACATGTAAATCTGGAATTTTTTTTCTCATTGATTGTCTTGAATTGATTTCCTTTTAATTAAGTTGTACTATGCTCAATGTAATATGTAGTAGTAAGTGATTATTAGTTTATAAAATAATAATTATTATTTAAGAATATAAATATTATCTTATTAAATTTATTTTTCATGTACCTAATATAACCTACTTATAAAAAGTTGTATTTTTTGTCATTAAATGCAAATCTTTTTTTTTTTGAGAATTCTTCCTAATGTTTTCACAATATATTATATTATGTTCACAATATATTACATTATGCTATTATTGTTATGTTATTCAATTCTATAGTTCTACCTAATATATTCACTTTAATATTTTTGGCCATTTATTGTTTTTTTTGGTTGAATTTTGGCCATTATTATTGACATCATTAGTATAATGTAAATATTATATTACAATTTCTCTGTGTGATTATTAGCATATATAATATATATATTATGCTTTAATACAAACGTAATGCACCCAACAACGATATATAAATTATAAAAAAAGAAACAACAATTATATTTATGTCTATGTATTAATTGAACATAAATGGACACAACTTTATACACAAAAACAACCAAATTATTGTTATCCTATCTGACCCGGGCAACGCCGGGTGTAGTAGTCTAGTACATTGTAAAATTGTCAAAAGTACATTTAAATTAAGAAACTATTTTTGATGATATACGACGTATCGTTATAATATCTTTTAGGTACGCACTTTTGATCATTTACAATACATGGCATTTAGAAATGTATTCTTAACAGTTAACACTATACTTTACACTTCAAATGCTTTACAATAGTTGCTTTACACTTCAAATGCTTAACAATAGTTGCTTTATTCGCAAATAATATTTGTTTCGCACGATATTTCAAACTCTTCTTGAACTGCCTCTCAAAGTCCATACAAGTCATTCAACCAAAAAAAAAAAAAAAGTCCATACAAGTCATCATAAATAGTCATATGGGCTCCTTCTTCAAAAGGCCCAATATTTTGAGCCCAAAACCAAAGGCCGTGTGCTCCACGCAAATCGTCGTTTTTTTTGCTGCCCCGCTGAGAAGGCCGAAGGCGGTCAGATGTATGCATTCAATCCCGTGTTTCCAACTCTCAAGCCGCCAAAGCCAATCTTCTCTTAAGCTTCCTCATTCGATAGTTCGCACACGAACCACGAAATTCGCATAAAAATCGAGTTTGCAAAGGGGAGGAATTTAGGGTTTCGAACCACTTTAGATGGCTCGTCCCGCGTCCATGGTGGTAATCCCTGACCGCCGTCGCCGTTACTCCCCCGATTCCGAGGATTCCGGCGAAAGGCACCGTCGGAGACGAAGTCGCAGCCCGTCCTACGCCCGCTACTCTCCCGCCGCCAACCACCGCGGCCGCGGAGGCAGATCGGATTCGCCAGATTTCGCAAACCCTAGGAGGAGCCGTAGTCGGAGTAGGAGCCCCGAGTATCGAAAACCTAGGTATGAGGATCGGCGAGGAAGATCCGGCGGGTTTCTCAACCGGGACGGGTACCGAAACGGGAGGGCGCCTCATGAGGAGTCCGACGAAGAGCTTAGAGGCTTGCCCTACGAGGAGTATAGGAGGATGAAGAGGCAGAAATTGCGGAAATCGCTGAGCAATTGTATTTGGAATGTGACTCCGAGTCCTCCGAGGAAGGAAGGTGATGATGAGATTGACCGCGAAGAGGATGAAATCGAGAAGGAGGATGTTGGAGGTAAAGAGAACGGCGATGCCAGGGAGAAATCTGGTAAAGGAAGGGCGCTTTCGGATTCGAAGGGGTCTAGTGACGATCGTTCCAATTCTGGATCTGATTCTGATTCTGATTCAGATGATTCTTCATCAAGGAGGAGGAGTAAGGCTAAACGCAAGTCCAAGAGTGGAGGTAAGAGATCTGAGACACTTTCTGATTCTGAAACGGGATCTGAATCGGATTCTGATAGGTCTGGTTCTAGAAGAAGGAAGAAGAGTAGGAAAACTAGGTCTAGGCGTAAGAGTAAGAGGCTATCAGATAGTGAGTCTGAGGATGAGAGTGGTAGTTCTAGTGAAGAGGAAGATAGGCGGCGAAAGAATAAGTCACGTAGGAGAAGTGGCAAGAGTAGTAAGAGCAATAGGAAGAAGGGAACCAGTAGCAAGAGGAGGAGAAAGCGGAGAGACAGCGATTCGGATGAAAGTGACAGCCAAGGGAGCGAGAAGGAAGAGTCTGATGTGAGCAATTCGTCTGAGGATCGAGCGAAATCAAGGAGGAAGAGGAGAGGTGGCTCTTCTTCGTCCCATTCGAAGAAGAGCAAGAGAAAGAAACAGGAGAAATCAAGTTCTGAGGATGAGGAGAAAGGACAAAAGGCCACTGATTCAGAGACCGAGGAGAAGGACAAAGCCGTGCTACAGGAGGAGGCCATGATGAATGATCCTGAGCTTTTGAAGTACAAGGAGATGCTAGGGATGCAAAAAACGGCTGCTCTGGATAGTGAGCCGGTTGTTGGACCTCAGCCTTTGCCAAAGGCAGAAGGACATATTAGCTATGGTGGTGCTCTGAGGCCCGGAGAAGGAGACGCCATTGCACAGTATGTTCAGCAAGGGAAGCGTATTCCCCGTAGAGGAGAAGTGGGTCTTTCTGCTGAAGAGATTCAGAAGTTTGAGGATCTCGGGTATGTGATGAGTGGTAGTAGGCATCAGAGGATGAATGCAATCCGTATAAGAAAAGAAAACCAAGTTTACAGTGCTGAGGATAAGAGGGCGTTGGCTATGTTCAACTACGAGGAGCGGTCCAAGCGTGAGGCCAAGGTTATGACTGATCTGAAGAGGCTGGTGGATCGGCATATCGGGCAAGATGTTGGCCCAAATCATGATCCTTTCGGTGCAAAGGACGGAGGCGATGATTGATCTTTTTTGTGTATGGTTACCAGGGTGAGTTCCAACAGCTGTGTTGCTGTAACTTAAGACCAATATGCTGTACTTTCGTATTCAAGTTCAATATTCAGGTGGATTTTACAAGTCATGTATCCGTTTTTGTCATTTTGGAAAATATTTGACTTATGACTTTGATTTGTGTTATACTATTGGATGATGTTTGATAAGGAGAACTTTGTGCTTGCTCTTATTTGGTTTTGATGTCCGGTGATCTGTGGAGGCAGCCCTTTCCTTTGTGCTTTTCATATTTGCCTCAGTATTTGTGTTTCAGCTTGTTATTCATGTCTAGATGTTGGATGAAGTCAACAATAGAATGTTGATTGGATATCGTAAGGAGAGCTATTATGTATGGTTTGTAGGGAGTATTCTAACTTCAGCAATAGAAGGTAGGTTTCATAAACCCAAGGCTCCAAGTTGAGTAATGAGTAACGACATAGGCAATTTGACAGGCTTTCCTTATTTGCATTTCCTTTGTAACGAATGATATGGTGAACGAGAATTCAATGTCTAGCTTATGAATCATACTGGTAGTGTCAGCCTTCATTTTATGAAGGAGATGAACGTTGCTGTTGAAAGGACATTTGAGTGGTTGTTCCTGATGGAAAGCAACAATTCGTGCGTAGATGTTTGAGAGCTAAGTATTGTCCGAACCACAGCGTTTGACAAGGGTACTCAAACCTGCTACTGTAGTTATTAATGATCTCAGAACAAACTGATACCAAGGTCATGATGTTTGGGCTCAACCAACTAATTCACAAAGCGTACATACACTGTAATCCGTATCAGACTTCCAATTCATGAATTATAAAAGAATTATAAAACCAAAATCAATCGTCCTGAACCCAGATCCTTATAGTCCTGTCAAGGTCAAGACCAGCAGAAGCGATTTTACTCTCCTTTGGGCTGCATGAAACCGAAACGACAGTATCAGTGTGACCTTCAAGCTTTTGTACCATGGACTTCCCTTGAAGATCCCACAAGTATACACACTTGTCCTCCGATCCGCTCACAATGTACCTTCCGTTTGTCACTGAGAAGGTCGATGTTATGCAGTAGACGCTGTTCTCGTGGCCCTGGTATAGCTTCAAGAATTTACCAGTAGCGTAGTTCCAGAGTTTCTGTACAGCAGCAAGTTGATGCAGATCAATTGGGGGAGAACTTGGCGAAGGAAACGGCAGGGATCTTGTCATCAATGAGGACCTTGAGAATGGTGGCAGTGTCGGCGTCCCAGATCTTGCAGGTGCCGTCGTGGGAGGCGGAGACGATGAGGGATCCGTCCTTGTTGAAGTGGACGGAGGTGACGGGCAAGGAATGGGCGTGGTCGATGACGTGGAGGGAGCGGCCGGACTGGACCTCCCAGATGCGGATGGACTCGTCGAAGGATCCGGAGACGATCTGGGTGGAGGGAGGGTTGAAGTTCACGCAGAAGACGAAGTCGGTGTGGCCGCGGAGGGTCTTGACGGAGTCGCCGCCGGAGCGGGCGTCCCAGATGCGGAGGGTGCGGTCGTCGGAGGCCGAGCAGATGTAGCGGGAGTCCGAGGACCAGGCGAGGTCGGAGACGCCGGCCGAGTGGCCCGTCAGGCGGTGGAGGAGGGTTAGGGTTTGGGAGGAGAACACGGCTAGGGTTTTGTCGAGGGAGGCCGAGGCCAGGAGGTTGCCGTCGTTCGAGAACTTGACGCAGGAGACGGCCTTCGAGTGGTGGTTTAGGGTTCTCAGGTGGCGGTACGGTCGGTATGGGGTTTGTGTCTGCGGTGTCTGACCGCCTCCTCCGCCGGAAGCCATTTGATGCTCGGCTCCGACGCTGCGCGGAGTTGTTTTATATACATGGGTTCTCCCGTCGTTGTATTGGGCCAAAAGCCCATTGATGAGTCAGGGGTCCATTTAAAACCTTTGAAGCTGTATGAACGTAACACAGGCTTTTGATTTTGTGTTGTTTGGTTGAGTTGCAACCCTGTTCTCTTCCCTTGTAGCTTTCGAATGGAGTTCATACAATGTGTACAATGGTGATAACTACGGGTCAGCACCACCATACATAGTTAATTAACTAGGGGCCAATATGGGATTTGCATATAAGTTGGTGCGGTGAAGCTACTCCTTGTAGTTTTCATGGCTCGACACACGTTTCAGGTCGATTTGTTGTACATTTGGAGATTCGGTTGGGCCACTATAGGGCTTGGTTTAATCCTCTTCGTCTTGAGTCTTCAAGCAGCATTGTTAAGATGTCATCATGTGTTGCTTTTACAATCTCAAGGAAAACCATGGAATAACCACGCCTTAGTAGACTAGTAGTGAATGAAATCTATTGATGACCTTTCGGTGTAATAGCCATGGAATGTAGGCCTTTTCAAATCTCATGTGCAGCCCATTGGTGAGATTAGCCCCTTAATGGGCTTTATCTTTGTAAGGCCCATCTTCCTTTACTTATGCGCTATATCTACTAATAATCTACTATCAAATTTGGGGTGGTCTAACAAATTAAACTTTCTCGTTATGACTTCGAGCATCTGATTCAGTGGTTAAGTCCTTCACCATTTTAAACCTCACGGGCAATGTAACATGTTCACTTCAATATAGTCCAAAGTTTTATCTCCTTAATGACTCCGGGCCTAATCATCTATTGTGAAGCAATATTTACCTCCAAATTTGAGGTATATATAGTACATAAAAAAAAGAAGAGTTTTTATCTAGGGGATATTCTATATTGTCGTTTCAGCATGCATGTTATAGAAAATAAATACTTTCTCTGTATTGCTTAGTTATAAGATTTTGCCTAATTTGTGTACGTACGTGCGTAGCTTTCATGAACGACTTGTCTACTACAGCTTCGACACACTCACATTGTCTCAAACTGTTGATTACAAGTTTCCTCCTGCCCTAGGAAACTTGGCACATGCGATGGTTACGTACTATTCTGTTAGTTAATAGTGATGAATCGATCTACATTAATTAATCAAATATGGCATGGCACCACATGAAAGGAGCTGTTACTAAACACGTTAAACAACAGTGTTGGAAATTCGACGAGGGCAAGTCGAAATCGGTGGGATTGGGAGAATCACGTAGCATCATTGTCACGTTCAGATGGACATCCAACCACAATCTGTTGGTCCGAATCGAATTAAATGAATGCATGTGATGAAATTACAGACATTCTTTGAATTTTGTTTGGGTTTTTAGGGTTTCTGATCGACCCCTTTGTTATTGACTCATTAATTGGTTTTGAATTCGGTTGCAGGTCACATGCAAAGGGAGAGGTCGAAATGACAAGTAGAGAAGATCGGCCATGATAAGATGATGGCAGATCATTAATTATGAATATGAACAAAACAAAACGAACCCCAAGCTAAGCCGACGTATGAGACACGCCTCATGCACAAGAGGCCAAGTTGGTATTAGTCTCTTTGTTAGGGTTCATGTGGGCGGGGTTTTAACTAATTTGGTCCCTTTCATCATTTCATCTTTCTAGGCTTAAATATATATAATGTGTACTTTACGGCCGTTGTAATCAGCATCGTTCAAGGATTTATACTATTTCTAGTCGAATCTTGAAGACAAACATATTTAATCAAATTAGCATAATATATATATCGTTGTGTAGCTATCTTGTTCCATTCTGGTTACAACATCGAATTTTGGTGTCCTGTTTCGTAGGTTCGTTTGCACATTCTGATGGACGGACCTATGGAATAATTTAATACTTATACTTAATTGATGTTTACACTAATGGGAGCTTAATTGCTCTAACATGCATTCACGTTATTGGCACTTTGGAAAATATTCCTCATTTCAATTAAGATTTGAAAAGTCGGGAACACTTAAAACTTATGTATATATCGAAATTTGATGTAGATGAATAGACACTCAAGTCATTATAACAAAAATGAATGGCTAATTAAACTTGTAATCTAATGGTTAGAAATGTTAGTATTACGTATCAACTACCCTATGCTTTGTAGGGTTTTCTATGGTAAAGTTTAGTGAGAGGACAGTAACTGAATTTGGTAGAACCCAATGAAATGCTCCAAATGCCTTATCCTACCCATTTGAAAAAGGATTCTCTTCTAAGATAGGTTAAAATTACTATTTATATATATGTTTCCCATTTTGAAAAAACAAAGAGTTGTCCTCCACATGCATGTCGGTATGTAACATGGGTCCAAAACAGAGATAATGACAAGGCCATGAGTCATGACTAGGAGTAGGGCCTAATTGTAGGTCATTGCTAGATTAATTAACGGCCAAGCTTACAACTATATCTAGCTTATTGGGTTGATATACTACTCAAATAATGTATGGCTGGAACTTGGAAGCTAGCTAAGAAATTAACTAGTATAACCCGGCATCGTGTAAGGACAATTGTAATAAATTTATTAGAAATGTTGGTAAGAAAAATATTATACATACAAAGTACACTTATTTGAACAAAGATTTAAAAAATATATTATAAAGATATTTATTTATATGATTTAAAGTCTAAAATATCAAAATAATACATAAATTTCAATTAATTTAGATAAGGTAAAATCTTTTAAATCATTTAAATTTACAAACCTTAATTTAAAAGATCATGTTTAGTTATATAGATATAGATTCTTAGATAGAAAATCATATACATGTATATATAGGCTAGATTATTTGTTTAAAAAAATCCAAATTATATTTTAAAGATATTATATTTTTTAAAAAACAATTTCAGGATTATCTATTAGAAATTACTTTTCGATTGTATCTTGATGTTTTGTTTAAATGGAAAGATTATGTTTTATTAACTTAGATAGAAAATCGTATACATATAGCTAGACATAGACCAGAAATTATATTTAAAAATTATAAAAAAATCAGAATTATATTTCAAACATATATTATATTTGTTAAAAAATAATTGGAAGATTATATTTTAGAAATTACTTTTTGATTTCATCTTTGATTTTTTGTTTGAGTGAAAAGATCATATTTTATAAAACGATTTTTCTATTGTGTGCCCTTAGGGCACACTATAAGCAGCTAATAATGGAAATATTTGGTAAATTTTAAATTTTTTGCTTTTTAATCTTTTTTATGACGGGTTCACTCTTTTCCTTGTAGGGTTTTAGTTTCTGTTTTTGGTATGCTTATCATGTGCCCTTAGGGCACACAATAGAAAAAACGTTTATAAAATAATAGTACTTATAAGAAAATTGCAACTTATGGAGGGTCTGATTGATTATTTTATTATAGAAATGACACGTAGTGGAAAAAATCGTGAAGAGATTGACTCCGCTTTATACGTACTATAGCTAGTAGCTAGTATAGATCGATTAGAAAATCCCAACGTCTTGAAAGTGTATTTGTATAATTAAGATAGAGTTATCTAGCTGGAGACAATATTAGACAATTACCCATACTAGTTTAGATTGAATTTTGATATGATTGAGTGGTTTTCCAATTAACTTGAATATATCTCGACCATACCTCCATGACTAAAGAGACACGACCAAAAGATTATAAAGTAGCATAGTACTTAAAATGCATAAAAATCAACCAAATGTGGGGAACCTTCCTTGATTTATAGATTAGAATCTTATCGACATAATCATGATCGAAAGGAAAGCCAACCAACATTATCATCATCATCATGCACCTTCTAATTATAAAGTTAATTATGGTACCTCATTAGCATAATCTTCATTACTATTAGTCTTTACTCTTAGTATATATATGTGCATGATAATGTACGTACCTGAGCTAGGCTCTTTTTCATCAACATATGTGCGCTTTGTATACGTGCACTAATATAAAAAAACAACGAAATGTGGCTGTTAATTGTATACTAATTAAGTAAGAGGTAACTAATGTATGAGACAATCATCAGTTAACGTACTAAAACCGATCATATATGACATTATATATGTTAATATAATATGTGGCCTTGATCTTGATCTGATAATGGGTACGTGCGTAGGAGTGAGACAAGTAAAGAGAAATGCAACTTCCATAACTTCCATGAGAGGTGAGGTAGCAGTTGCATCCACATGGATTCTCTCGTCATTTACTAACTTCAATTCTCACGACAGATTCTGCACAATTTATTTAAAAGCAACAGGAATAAATACTCCATATAGTACTACTCATAATTGATAAGGGAATCAATCAATTTGAGATCGAGAGCTAGCTACATAGGGGGCAATTCAAATTTCATTTTTTTCTTTTTTGGTCGGGGAATTCAAAATTCATTGGTTGTCTGATTATTAATCTCTCCTCTCGCATACATTATACATATGATATGGTCCCTCTTCCTCCTGCCATGTGCATTTACCCTACTTTAATTTTTTTGACTTCTCATTTTCATTTTTCAGCCATATATATACTTTTGCTACCCTTGTGAAATCCCTCTACCTATGAGTTTGTATATATTAATTAATATATAGCTGTATACCTAACCGAATTAAATTCATAAGGATATCAAAGCTATATGTATCGTATAGATTTATTGCTGAAATCCGTTGAGCCGTTAACATGCACATAAGTTTAGTGAAATCAATCAATCGACAATACGAAAATTAAACATAAACTACTTTCTTTTCCTCGAAATTTGCCTGTATTGTATTTTAGGCTATTAAATTTCTATTTATTTTGGTGAGATTTGGAGTATTAGATTATACGGAGTATTGGTCACTATATATATATAGGCTGGTAATAGTGGCTTCTGATTAATTTCGTTTTTTCCCGTGGGAAATTTCTTTCATAGTCTATAAACAAAATGCGTTTAATCCAATTTATATAGATAGAACATTAAATTTCATGCTTTTTTTTTGTGGTTCGCTGTGAAGATTAAAAAAGCATAGATACTTTTGGAAAAGATTGAAGTATAGCCAACTCAACCAAAAAAAAAAAGAAAAAAGATTGAAGTATAGCCAATGTTCCTCCGCATTTTCAGCCATCTCCATGCATGATTCCATCGTCCTTGTGCATGCCATCTTGATCCACGCCTTCAAATACGTCAAAATAACAATGTCTTCCGCTTTTCACTTTTTTTTTTCTTTTAATTCAACAATTTCAATGTAAAGACCCACTTAAACTAAGGAAAAAAATGGATTTTCCAACATATCTAACAGTCCAAGTATACAATATAATTTATAAGTACAGCTAAAATTAAATCCTAAAGAGAAGATAATAACTTCATTTTTAAAAAATCACAAATAATCTTAAGAAAAATTTAGCCAAAATTTTGAAAATGTAATATAATGCAACGTGTATATATATAGAAACGTCTCTTCCACCCTATGAAAGTGAATATAAAACTTCTGTAACTAAAGTTGAAGTTGAAACTTAGAACATCTCTATTAATAGAGATTTAATTAAATATAACTAAATGGGAACCCTTAAATTCTTGTTTGCTCATTATAATAACTAAATAAAACCCCACAAAAATGACCATAGTGTAACGCTGTTTGTTATCTGTACTTACGTGTGTGTGATTGTGCACTGGTGAACATAAACAATGTAAATGGGAATCCTCTTAAACATAAGTTAGCTAGAAGTTTAAGTAAATACGTAGTACGTAAGAGAGCATTATCGCCATGATCAATCGTCATCGTGCTAACTAGGCTGGTTATTTACGTCAGAATCCACGTTCAAGGTTGCATGTAAAAAGATTATTAACGGTCATACTTTTTTCTTTTTAAATTATAACACAATTCAAATTGGCATATGGCTGGCCGACATGATGCGTTTAGACTTTTTAGATCAAGATTTTAATGAATCAAAAGGCAAGTGCGTAATTTAAAAGAGATTATTTAGCTGATCAGCACAAAGATAATTTATTTATTACAAATATAAAATGCAATTATGAAGGATAAATTTTATTTTTTTATTTTAAAATTTTAAAATATAATTAAATTTTGTTTGATTAAAATGAAGTGGATGCATGTACAATTACTAATTTTGCTAATAATAATAACTAATAATTATAGTGGCAAAAATAGCATTTTGACATTTGAAGAAAAAATAATATATATAATATTTCCAATACTGTGACTTTAGGAGATTAAATAATACATTATGTGAATTTATATATACTATATTTTGTTGTTTCAGAATATATCTCACGATTTTATGACCAACTTTACACTTAATCCGGCCCAAAAAGGTATCAACAATCGGTCAGATCCAAAAATTTTGAGGCTAAGAACATTTGGAAAATTATATAGAAAACTTAATAGTTACGTTACTCATATATACATATATATATATGATATATCACTGAATTAGATCAACTACCATATATTAGAGAGGGAATGGGTGTGGGGGTCTATTTTGGGGGGATAATGAACAAAATGGGCTATGGATGAGATTAATGAACTAAATGGGCTATTTATTGTATATAAAAGCCTAAAACCCCTCATTTCTCTCTCCTCCTTCCATTCTTTTTTTTCTTTTACGCTCTTCCTCTCTTTTCTTCTCATCTCCCTTTTTCCTCTTCCCCTCCATCTGCTCATCTCTCCCTCTCCCTCTTTCCTCTTCATCCATAGAGAACGGCGATAAAACCGCGGTGACCGGCTTTTCGAGGGAAAGCGACGAGGTGGCCGACGAGGATACCCGCGGTGACAGGCTTTTCGAGGGCAAGCGACGAGGTGGCCGACGAGGATACCCGAACTTGGTGGCCGATGAGGCGACGAGGTGTTTCAAGGTATGTATACCTTTGAAATTTCTAGATCTAGAAATCTAGATCTACATCTAGGGTTTTTAGATCTAGAGTTTTTTAGATCTAGGGTTTTTAAGACCTAGATCTAGCCGACGAGGTGGCCGACGAGATGCTCATCTCTCCCTCTCCCCCTTTTTTTTTTTAGAATTACAGATTCTTTAGATCTAGATCTAGGGTTTTTTAGATCTATGGTTTTTTTTGGATTTTGTAGGTTTTTTAGATCTTGAGCTCTAAATGTGTACGTGGTGACAATCTTAAATCTAGAAACTCTAGATCTAGATCTAGATCTATGATTTTTTTAGATCTAAAGCCAAAATCTGTACGTGATGACAAGTTTTTAGATTGGTAACAAAATCTTTATGTAGTGGTATGTTGAATGGAAGCAATTTTTCTTTGCGGTGACAAGATCTGTATGTGATCTAGGTTTTTCTGTTTTGTCACCAAGTTTTGTGCGTGATCTAGGGTTTTCTGTTTTTCAATTTGGTGACAAATTTATACGCGGTGACATGTTGAATGTAAGCAATTTTTCTTTGCGGTGACAAGACTGTACGTGATCTAGGTTTTTCTATTTTGTCACCAAGTTTTGTGCGTGATCTAGGGTTTTCTGTTTTCCAGTTTGGTGACAAAATCTGTACGCGGTGACATATTGAATGTAATTCAGTTTTTTATGCGGTGACAAAATCTGTATGCGATATAGGTTCTCTGTTTGGTTTAACATGTCACCACATTTTGTGCTTGGTGACAGCTTTGATTGCTAGGTGATGATAAGTTTTTATATATTACTTTTAATCATAGCCTATTAGCTCAAATGGTAGAGCAACGTGCCTAGCGTACGATAATGTGGGTTCAAATCCCACATAGGCTTACTAATAAATTTTGATGACAAGCTTGAGTTCAATTTGGGGGTGGTTCTAAGTAAGGTGAGAAGTTTTTGTACGTGATGAACAAATTAGAGTGCAATATTGGTGATACTAGTTTGAGAGGTGACAAGTTGTAAACGCGATGACAAGGTTTTGTATGAGGGGGTTTGTACGCGGTGACAAGGTTTTGTATGGGGGAGGGGAATTTTCTGTACGCGGTGACAAGTTCATATACGTTAACATGTTTGGTGGTGACAGGCTTGGGTGTGATGATGTCATGTTCTGGCATGTTTTTGTAGTTGTCACCAAAAAGAGCCTATTTACCTCATTATTTCACCGCATGGCCTATTTACCTCATTAATGTCACCAAACAACCCACTTACCCAAATTCGTCTATATTAGATCTACTTAGCCCTTTTTCTCGATTATTAATAAAATGTCAATATTCCAGCCTAGTTAGATCAAATATAAATTTTATTTTATTAATATTACTAATTTTTTAAATAATTTATTTATTTGGAAAATGTTTTTTATATTTATTATTAAACTCATTTATTTATTTTTGTGGCGAAATAGTAAAACTCATTTAGTATAACTGTATAACGCTAAGCATGACATGAATTAGTGAAATTACGCGTCCATAAACTATAGATGGGTCCCACAAACAGAAGAGGACGGGTTGAACGGTCAACTAATCAAGTGGGGCCTAGTAAAACCAAGACGATAAGGCTGCACGTGTCACTAACGTGGAAACCGCCACAAACGGACAATAACTGTGGCCGTTATTTTCCCGGGCGGTCAAAGGGCGGTGTTTGGGTTTTCCTAAATTTCCTTCCAAACGGAGTATACGACAAAACAAAAACAATACGGAATTAAAAAAAAAAACGGAAAAGAAAAAAGACCATTGGGTGGTCGCCAAACAAGGCCTCGTCCATTTGTCTCCTTTTCCCCGGGGAACCATGACTTTCGGGCCTTGAAAGCAGCCGTGATCCTTTGATCTGTTTAACAGAGTTACGCTAAATGGTTTAACGTCATTATTAAATTAAGAAAAAAATTTCACAATAATCCTCTTTTCAATTATCAATTCCAAAAATATACCCCTATCTAATACTATTTTCAAAATTATATCTTTTAATTGGAAATACCAAAACACCCTTATTAATTAAGTAATAACAAATACCCATCAATTAGAGAACTCTCATACAAAATACGTAGTTCAGAGAAGGTCTTCCAACGTATTCCGGTGACTACCAACGCACCACCAAATCATCACGAACGCACCACCAAGGACTCGGTACGTATTGAACAGTTCGATTTTATATTGTTCGAACTGTTTGATGTTTCAATTGTTTGAACGTAGAGAGACCCCGTGAACGTACTGTTCGATTACAATTGATGAAACTTAGGGGGATTAAAATTCAGCGGCGGATCCAGGGGGGCGGAGGGGGGCGGCCGCCCCCCCATCGCGCCGGAGCGCCACTGCGACGTACCGAGGAGCGGGGGACCGGAGCGACGGGTGCGGGGCGGGATGGGGCGGGAGCGGGGTGGGATTGAGCGCCGGTGCCAGGGCGGGATGGGGCGGGATGATCCGGGAACGCAAGGGCCGCAGCCGGAGCCCGGAGAAGCGGCCATCGGCGTCGCCGCGTCGAGCTTGACAGCTTGGGAAGAAGACGACCGAAGAAAGAGAAATGTTTTAAACCTAAGAAAGAACGACGTCGTTTCCAAAAACATAAAAACTGGCTGCTTTGTATTTTGGGTAAATTACACAATTCACCCTTAAGTTATCACACTTTTTAAAAAATTACCCGTAAAAACTAAACTTCACTAAACCACCCATATGAAATAAAATCTTTTTTTTTTTTTTGCAAATGGTAAACTTTTATTAAGAAAACAAGAAGGTCACAACGACCAAACAAAACAAGAAGAGCAAACAAAATACAACAAAAACCTATGGTATCCGAACTTCCGACAAGGATGACCTATGGGATGTCCACATGGTAGAACCACTCAATCCCAAAGGCATCACGATGCCTAGATGAGGAACAAACCCGCCTTTGAGTGTCCTTATGGAGTTACTTCAGCACACACCATTCCACCAAAGGCAGAGAGAGGGATACCTTTACAAAACATCTAACCGAAACCCACACCAAATCTCACCAAAGAAGCAAAACAAGAACTAAGTCCGAACACCCTGCAAGGACCCTATCACACGCTCAAATCGATGCCAAAAGCACAAGAGAGATGATAGGGTCGCGATGCTACAATGTAGGTCAAACCCACCCATGCGTCCTCAAGTTAGCCAAGGCTAACCCTCAGCAATGGGTAGAGAGAGGGACTTAGAACACACTCAACCCACACTCACACCAGCCCACCAAAAAAAAAACAAAAAACAAAAAAAAAACACTACAAATGTAGTCTTCTTCTCATAGCATCACCTCTTCTACCATCCAGCCTAAGCTTAGTTATGATCCTGATCTTACAAGCATCTATAATACTCTGAGCACACCTACTCACATTAGGCTGATAGGCTCTGAAAATACAGTCATTTCTCTCTTTCCAAGTGTAGTAAAGGATGGCCAGAATAGCAAGAAGGTTAGTACAGAAAATATTGCCCTTTCTACTCCTGCTTGCCAGGAACCAATTCCACCACTCAAGGATGCTATTAAACCTGGAGTTAATACCAATCCAACTTAGCACCAAGTCAGCAACCTGAATTACAAAACTGCAACTGAACCACAGATGTAATTCAGTTTCCTCTTCTATACGGCAAAGACTGCAAGTTCTGTTATTCACAAGGCCAAAATTATTCAACTTGACAGCAGTGGGAAGGCGTCTAAGAGTGGCCAACCACGCATGGAAGCTCCACTTCCTGGAATGGATCCCCTTCCAAATCAAGCTATTCCACTCCTTCCTCACACTATGATGTCTGAAAAGATCATAAACATAGGAATTGTCCAGCCTATTTCTTTTATCAATCAGGCACTGAGGTCTCAGAGGAATAATCCTTCCAATACTGTCTTGAAGATTCAGCTTGGAAATGATTTGATCTTTAATGCACAGCACATTCTTCCAAATCCAAGAGTCTTGAGAAGAACTGCAAACAGACCAGAAATCTCTTCCCTTAAGAAGATTGAATCGAGCCCAATCAGTCCAAAGATTCACTTTCCCCATGAAGATATCAAAGCCTAGCTTAAATAGGATGACCTTGTTCCAGGATAATAACTCTTTGAAGTTCAGCCCCCCTTCATCAACCGGCCTACACAAGTTCACCCAAGCAACAAGACTCCTCTTACCACTAATATCCCCAGACCACAAGTAGGATCTACAGAGACTTGTGATCTTGCAAACAATTCTTTTAGGAAGGAGAACAACTTGCATCCAAAAGGTTAAGATGCCTTCAACCATAGATTTCAGGACTTTCACTCTTACAGCATAAGACAATTTAGAAATATTCTGTCTTTGTAACACAGAAGTAATCCTATTCAGCAAGGGAGAAAACTCACCAATCTTTAGTCTCCTAGAATGGAGAGGAAGACCAAGATATCTAATTGGAAATTGGCCTGGAGCAATTCCCAACAAAGCTTCATAATGATCATTCTCTCTATTACTTAAGCCACCAAAGAAGACTTTGCTCTTAGCTGCATTAGCATTAAGCCCTGACTCTTTCCCAAAATTCAGTAAGCCATCTCTAATCAACTGAAGAGTACCAGCTTTAGGTTTACAAAAGATTAACAAATCATCTGCAAAGGCTATGCTAGTCAACTGCATTTGCTTACACTTAGGATGGAATCCAAAGCCTCTTCTCTTACTTAGTTTGATCAGTTTCCTGTTGAGCACTTCCATTACCAGGACAAAAAGAAAAGGAGAAAGTGGATCACCTTGTCTAAGGCCCTTTTCCCCCTTAAAAAAACCCTTAGGTTCACCATTTATGATAATTGAGTACCAGGGAGTACTTACACACTGCATGATTAAAGAGATTAACCTGTCAGGAAAACCAAAATACTTCATGGCTTCTTCAAGGAACTTCCATCTTACACTGTCATAAGCTTTTTGCAAATCCACTTGTATCATACACCTAGGAGAGACCCCTTTCCTTTCATAACCCTTAACAAGCTCATGAGCCACAGCCACATTGTGAGCAATATTTCTACCAGGCACAAAAGCACCCTGATTGACAGCCACAATTTCATCTAAAATAGGCCTTATTCTATCAACCAGAATTTTAGAGATAACTTTCAGCACAGTATTGCAGCAAGAGATAGGACCGTAGCCAATTTGGATTTTAAAATCTTCCAATTATACTAAATTTCAGTATTTTTGACGAGCTGCCAATTTGGATTTAGCGTCTCTTTTTCTTAAAAAAAATTTATGAGCAAAACAAAAGCAATAAAAAAAAATTAGGTCAACAGTAGCCAAATTCGACGAGTTGCCAATCTGGGGTTTTCATGAGAGCACCGTGATTCCGAGTCTCCGACGGCGAGAGAGCAATCACGACTAAATTGGCCTAAAGTCCGCCCCCCATTGAATCAGCTCTGGATCCGCCACTGTTAAAATTAGTTTGAAGTACCGTTCGATGACTATTGGCTCAGGCTGTTCGATGACTATTGATGAAACTTAGCCTGTTCGATTTTTCTACTTAACACTATCTAATACTGTGTTGTATTTTGAACTGTTTGATGACATCGAACTGGGCAAACGTGTGAGAATTTTGAAGAGCACTACGATTTGTTCGATGACAATTGGTATTGTTTGAAAATTTTGATTTCACTTGAAAATTTTGGAGAGCACTAAGATTACAATAGGGGTGTACGTAAATGCTAATTGTTTGAACGTAATAATTAGGGTTACATAAACCTGTTTGAACGTAAATGCTACTTTATGTAGTTGTAGGGTTACATAAAACCAAGTTTGAAGTTTGCTTACAATAAATTAATTTTATGTAGTTGGATCATGCAATTTATGTAGTAGTGTTTTTATGTAGTTTGATTAGGGTTACATTAAAATTAGTTTTAAGATTTTTATATAATAAATTAATTAATTTTATGTAGTTTGATCATGAAATTTATGTAGTAGTGTTTTTTTAGCTTGATTAGGGTACATAAAAATTATTTTTAATAAATTACTCTACATTAAATTAAATTACACTAAATCAAACTAAAATTTAATGTAACAATTTAACCTACATAAACTATTTTAATACATTAAAATTAATGTAACACATTGTTTTTAAAATTAATGTAAAACATTAAGATACATGACCTAATTTACATAAAATATAATCTACATAAAATTAATGTAAAAATTAATGTAACACATACACAAAATTAATCTACATAGATTATTGTAATACTTAAATAAACTAGACTAAATCTACATAAATCTTATCTACATACATTAATGTAACAATTTAACCTACATAAACTATTCTACATAAAATTTAATGTAACAAGATCCTAGCAAATATTATGCAACAAAATCTTAACAACTTTCATTTACATAAAATCTAATCTACTAAAAATTAATGTAACACATACACAAAATTAATCTACATAAATTAATGTAATACTTAAATAAACTAGACTAAATCTACATAAATCTTATCTACATACATTTAATGTAACAATTTAACCTACATAAATTATTCTACATAAAATTTAATGTAACAAGATCCTAGCAAATATTATGTAACAAAATCTTAACAACTTTAATTTACATAAAATCTAATCTACATAAAATTAATGTAACACATACACAAAATTAATCTACATAAATTATTGTAATACTTAAATAAACTCGACTAAATCTACATAAATCTTATCTACATACATTTAATGTAACAATTTAACCTAAATAAATTATTCTACATAAAATTTAATGTAACAAGATCCTAGCAAATATTATGCAACAGAATCTTAACAACTTTCATTTACATAAAATCTAATCTACATAATTTTTAATGTAACAAACCCTAGCAATATTAATGTAACATACCAAAGTTGCGAATTGCAGGTTTACGCAAATCGAACTAGGAGGTAGAGGGGTGGCCGGCAGGGGGCTGGTGCGGCCGGCGGGAGGGTGGTGACCGGGGTGAGGGTGGTGGCCGGCGTGAGGGTGGTGGCCGGAGGGAGGAAGGTGGCCGGCGGGAGGAAGGTGGCCGGCGGGAGGATGGTGGCCGGCGTAGATGCGGAGATCTGGGCAAGGCTATGGCGGTGGTAAGGATACGACGGTAGGGCGGCGGACGGCGGTAGGGTGGCGGCCGGCAGGAGGGCGGTGGTGGGGCGGCGGCCGGCGGGAGGATGGTGGCCGGCAGATGGAAGGTGGCCGACGGGAGGAAGATTGCAGGACGAAGAATTACGTAAAAACAATAGAAGGGAGGTTTCTAAATTTACGTAAATTTGTTATAGAGGGCAATTTTGTCCAATTTTATATAATAGGTTATTATTGTCCAATCTATTGTTCAGGGGTATATTATTGGAATTCATTAATGAAAATAGGATATTGGCGTCTTTAACCCTTAAATTAATAGAATAGACCACATTTCATAATAGAAATTAGTAAAAGAAATTAGAATAAATTTCATTACATTGGATGAGAGTGAGTGCATAAAAAAGGCAAAATACATGTAGAGGCCCCCGTACTTATACAAAATGTGCACACGGGTCCCCGTACTTTTTTTTGTTCTATTAAGCACCTGTATCTATCCAATTTTGTTCTATTGAGCACTTGTGTCCCAATTAGTGTTCGCGTGCATTTTACGCGCTCTATTTAATTGCCATGTAATAACCATGTAACACGATTTTTGCCATTTAATGTCCACATAATACAAATTCAAGCAACGTAACACTTTGTAATGCCACGAAACACCATAAACAAAAAATTAAAAACAAAATTGATTGTGGCGTTTTACGGTGTTTCGTGACATTACATAGTGTTACGTGGCTTGAATTTGCATTACGTGGACATTACATGGCAAAAATCGTGTTACATGGTCATTACGTGATAATTAAACATATGGTGTAAAATGCACGCGGACACTAATTGGGACACAAGTGCTCAATAGAACAAAATTGGATAGATACAGGTGCTTAATAGAACAAAAAAAAGTACGTGGCCCGTTTGCACATTTTGTACAAATACGAGGGTCTCCGTATGTATTTTGCCCATAAAAAAGTATTTGTTTGTACAGGCGTAGATGGTTTTATCTCATAGTATATGATTTTTTTATATAAGTGGGAACGATGGTCATAAAATAAGTGTACAATATAAGATGAGGGACTATGCATAAATTTATCTTATCCAATTGTATATATATGTTTTTACTTTAATATACATGACCTTTTGCATATATCAATGTGCATTGTTAGTACACAAAATATGCCGTGTACAAGTTTCAACTCCTTTTTCAATGACCTTCTTCTTCAAGCTTCTTCTCCCAGCCTCTTCGCCTTCAATGACCTGCAAAACAATGGACCAAGGGGCGAGCGACCCCCAATCCACCTCCGATGCTTAAGTCAGTAAGGGCAATGTTGATCAAAGGCGTCAGGCAAAGCTAGGGCTTAGAACTTAGAGCTTCGAGCTTACCTTTCACATGGAATACATGTGTATTTATAGAGGAGAGGGACAGAGGGGGCGCACGCCTAGGGGATCGGCCCATAGGGTAGGGTTTCGCGATATCTTGCTCCCCAAGTCAACCAAATATCTTATCTCAGGCGAAGATAAGATTCTCCTCCATAAATAATATCCTAACTAGAATAACTACCCTAATAAAGGATATAGTATAATAAATAAGGATAGCAAAATAAATAAGATAGAGGAATAAATGCTAGCTAATTGATATGGAAATTTGCCCACCCACAATTGCCCCCTCCGGAACCTATACTCGTATACACCTCGTACTATCCCGTGTATAGGGTCCGGAGCTTAAGCGGTGAGTGGCCATGCAGATTAGGATGCTCTTATTCGTATATTCGTATATTCGTATATTCGTATATTCGTATATTCGTATATTCATATATTCGTACATCCGTATTCCATAAATACGGGATCCATGCAACTCCTACGCATTCGTATCGTAGGGCCCTCGTGAGGTCAAACGCGCGCGTCCACGCGTGACCTGCGCCATGGTACACACGGCGCCTTTTCGACCTTGAGCTGAGTGTTCGGCCCCTCATGCTAGAAAAACATTTGAAATCAAAAAGATATGAAAAAAGAAGAGTTCCCGGGATTTTAAAGACGAAATCGTTTGAAACGAGAGTAAACAAAAAGAAGACAAAAAAGGCGGCGCGCCGTTACTAGCATGATGATCCTTGCACTTTTCTCAAGGGTAGAATTTCTTTTTATAGCGATGTTTTAAGTGCAAAGCACTAGCCCATATGCCCCCGTCCTGATTCCGCAGCCATAACACACGAACCCTTCCGAGCCTTGCCATTATCGGGATGCGCTCCCCATGGCCAATCGAGGCATTGCGTTGCCAATTCGGAAGGTTCGTGGCCCTCGTGGGTGTGCGCATCGCAACATATCCCACTTAATGGCGCTCCGTAGGACGCTCGGCACGTCTTGGTGGTTTCCCCCTTGCACCCACCGCGGTCGCGGCCCGGCGACCCGCGGTCGCGGCACGGCGACCCGCAGTCGCGGCCTCGCGCTCGCGGTGTGCCGCCCGTGCTTGCGGTTCGTTCCATAGGACTAATCAAGGCTCCTCGGGGGTTCCCCGCGCCCGCGGCTCCCGGTTCCGCGCCCTCGGCTCTCGTTGCCGGATTTGAACCCAACAGCGTGCTTCGAGGTAGTCAAGGCTGGTCCTTCGATGTCGTCTCGCTGATCCTGCCGTCAAACTTGAATTGGTAGGGAATCGCGTAACAGAGTCGGTTGGTACCAGTCTTTTGAAGTCGGCTCCGGGCATGTAAGTTGACGTCATACTGCCCCCGCTCGACAGACCATCCCGCGACTCTTTCTGAGAGACCCGATTTCGACAGCAGAGATCGAAGCGGATGGTATCGTAGTGTTTGTTCCGGGTGCGTAAATTGACATCTTACGCCCTCGCTTGATGGACCGCCTGATGACTCTACCGAAGAGGTTCGACTTCTTCGGCAGAGATTGGAGCGGGCAAGCGGTTACCACAGGAGTCGGGCGCTCGATCACGTAAGCCTTGGAGTCCTTACTTTGTTGTGGGCACACCGTCATTCCGGGGGGCGCTTGGGACTCACAGGTTCGTACCCGATTTTGAGCCAATTGGAGCGAGTTTCCAGCATTGGCTCCTGAAGACGAAAGGTAGTATGCTTTCTTAGCTTTCCAAGACATCTTGGATCGTCCCGATCGGACAACCGTAGCTCACGAACGAGCCTGCATAACAAAGCAGTGCGCTGCTGACACTAGAGCGAGACTGCTCTGTCTTAGGCTGCGAGTTCGGGCCGGTTGGGGTGAGATTCGGGTCTGGATGTTAAGGGAAGATTTGTAGGTGACTTCTTCAGCTTTCCAGAGATGCCAAGCCCGCGATTTTTCGACGTCTCTATCTCCCAAACGAGGGGCTAGAAGCAGGCTTCCCTACTCTGCGCGTTCTGCAGGACAGCAGCCTTCGGACGTCCTTTTGACCCTCTTCGAGAGAGTTTCTGGGGCTGTCATCTAAAGATGGCCTGAATATCTCTCTTTCCTCTTTCCATTGATATATGGATCGTCCGATTCCGATGTGCGTAGCTCCTGGACGACTGGTCGGAAGTTTGCCTTGCCATCCTGTTCGTGAAACAGGTTGCGGTCTCTTGCGGCGCGATTTCGACCCGGATGCAGCGAGTCTCCAGTTCTGATGTGTGAACGAGAAACGTAGAATTCGGAGTCTACTCTCCAGCGCTTCTTGAATCATCTCGTTCCGACCACCGTGGAGCTCACACGGACTATTACAGCGTCGTAGGTTCCGTGTTGATCGTTGAGCGGCGATCAAGCCCTTCGACCTTATGAGCCCGATCTCTTCCCGTCATATCGCTCGTTGGTCCCGCCACATCCCTCAGCCCGACCGCCTCTCTCGTTCCGCGCGCACCGTTCTGGTGGGCTAGCGAGCTATCGTGGTCATGCGAAGGCTCTTGGATGCGAAGGGACGAACGATCATGCTCACGATCTCTTGCCCCGGTGGACTCCGAGCCTTCCCAAGATCCAACACTTGCTTCGTCGTGCCCCTGCGTCATACACCTCAATGGATTGGACCAACCGCTCGCCCGCACCGGGCTATAGCGATTGATCGCGTCGTGAGGGCCGATGGGCGCCGTCGCAAAGGATCGGACTGACCGCTCGCCCGCAACGGGCTCTAGCGATCGATCGTGTTGTGCGGACCAATGGGTGCCGCCGCTCCAACGTGATCCGGATCCACGTATCGCGGCTCGATCGGTGGCGCGGAACTACTCAGGATCCGGGTGAAGGGCTCGACTGGGCCGGAGGCGTACCGCGCGCTCGTCCACAGTGCTTGGCAAAAGAACTTGATTTCTGGACTGTGCTGTTCGTGCCCAGTTTTGACTGACTTTGAGTAGGATTCTTGCTTCGACTTCTGAAGATAATTTGTAGCTTATCTCCTCCTCTTTCCGGCGATATGTAGATCGTCCAAATCCGACAAGCGTAGCTCCCGGAAAGTGAGTCGGAAGCACGATTGGTAATCCTGTCAGTCTCCGACCCGCGGTCGCGGGTGATGGATCCGCGGTCGCGGTTTGCCCCAGAACAAAGGTTACGTTCTCTAGAGCGAAACCGCGCCCGCGGCGGGGGTTACCACGCCCGCGGTTCTGCCCCAGACTGCGATTCTTCGCGAGCTCCTCCTTCCTCGCCGCCTTGCCTGCGTCTGCCACCGCGCTCGCGGTTATAGTGCAGCTCGCTCCTGGCGACGAGCGAAGACTTGTGCGGTGGGATCGGCTCAAATCCCGAGACCCTCTTCCGAACTTGCGCCGAGTTCGTTACGACGTGGGCCCGCGCTCGCAGGGCCCTGGACCGCGCACTGCAGGTCCAATCATCCAATCGTTTAGGATTTCGTCGACGGCGTGACCCAGCTCGGTTGGGGTAACGGATCGGACCGACCGCTCGCCCGTCCTGGGCTCCAGCGATCAGCTCCGTATGCTCCTACGTATATCCCTGCGTTACGCACACGCGATTGTCATTAGAGTTGCCCCCAATCTAGGGTTTTCATTGGATCGATAATCAACAATGATTTTTGATTAAGGCAACCTCTTGGATTGACAATCCAAGGTCTGACTGCGATGTGGTCCATCATCCCGAGCGAGTATCGAGTTCAACGCGCGTTGGGATTCGTTCTCCGAGCGTTTTTTGGAGATGGTGTGTTCTGGCCTCGACCCGCGGTCGCGGGCGGCGGACCCGCGGTCGCTGGTGGCGATCCGTGGTCGCGGGCGACGGACCCGCGGTCGCGGCTCTGGGGCTGCGCGAAGCGAATCGCGCGATTCGCATGGCGCGATTGCCCCAAGGTTGTCTCGCCGTTTCGTCCGGCGGCTGTCTCGATCCGGGCTCGTGGACAAGCGATCCATAGCCTCCTCAGATCGGTTCTTATAGGGTTTACGAAGGTCGAAAACCTGTTCGTCCCCCACGGACGGCGCCAAATGTTAGTACACAAAATATGCCGTGTACAAGTTTCAACTCCTTCTTCAATGACCTTCTTCTTCAAGCTTCTTCTCCCAGCCTCTTCGCCTTCAATGACCTGCAAAACAATGGACCAAGGGGCGAGCGACCCCCAATCCACCTCCGATGCTTAAGTCAGTAAGGGCAATGTTGATCAAAGGCGTCAGGCAAAGCTAGGGCTTAGAACTTAGAGCTTCGAGCTTACCTTTCACATGGAATACATGTGTATTTATAGAGGAGAGGGACAGAGGGGGCGCACGCCTAGGGGATCGGCCCATAGGGTAGGGTTTCGCGATATCTTGCTCCCCAAGTCAACCAAATATCTTATCTCAGGCGAAGATAAGATTCTCCTCCATAAATAATATCCTAACTAGAATAACTACCCTAATAAAGGATATAGCATAATAAATAAGGATAGCAAAATAAATAAGATAGAGGAATAAATGCTAGCTAATCAATATATACTTCTAAACCTGAAGCAGTTAAGGGCAGTTTTGTCAATAAGAATTTTTAAACCACCCATCCTATTTTTAATTAAGTGATTTATTATGACAAATTTCTATTTATTTATATAAATACTAATTGAAATCAAATACATCATATCTATGGGATATAGATACGTACAGTTGGTTAAGCATGTTGATAAATTAATGTGAGTAATTAGGGAGTACAATATTTTTTTTTATATGTAACCTACTTTTTCCCCTAAAAATCCAAATTCAGAGAGATCAGATTCACGTACAAATATATATATGAATTTATGAAAACGTAATCTTATGGACAAGCTAGATAATTACAAAATGTAATCAAAATATTTGATTCCTTCCTTTCTTTTTTTTTCTATAAAAAATATTTTAGTCATCTAAGTTTGAATAGGGGTTTAGGTGAATTCAATATGTATTTTTAAATCTGAAATATTTAAGGACAGATTTATCATTATGTTATTTATACTCTGTCTACACTATTTTTATGTAAGAATTT
This sequence comes from Polygonum aviculare, assembly GCA_934048045.1. Classification (NCBI taxonomy): domain Eukaryota; kingdom Viridiplantae; phylum Streptophyta; class Magnoliopsida; order Caryophyllales; family Polygonaceae; genus Polygonum; species Polygonum aviculare. The sequence continues at coordinate 20,525,262 of OW204031.1, forward strand.
TTTTATATAACTTTTCTATTCATTAATAATTATCACTTTTTCTAATTACATACAATTTTTTATGTAATCTAATACAAATTCTTAATAAAATATGATCCGTAACAATACTATTAATGAACATATTCTTAAAGTAATATGATAATCAAAATAATATTAAAAGTAAATCATATCATATAATAATATAATAGTAATTTATTATATAACACTATAATAAAACTAGATTATTATATTCAAAAAACATATATTTATTTCGCAAATATAACAACTCAAATCATGTCGGTTTCGAGTTTCAATCCAATCGGGCACAAGTCAATCAAGTTTAGTTTTTCTGTTGACCTACTAATTTATGGATTGAGTTTCAATTATAAAATTTTCGGTTGATTCGATGTGTTTATCGAGCTGAGTTGAATTTTGACTACTTAAATTTAAAATACATTTGTATATACAATTGTGAAGTCAATTATTACCCTATTAACTTTTTACTATTTTGACCGAAAAAATTAACTTTTTACTATTTCAACCAAAAAATTTAACTTTTTACTATTTAATTATACTACATATCGTATATAAATCAATATTATCATTTTTATTTAAAAAGTTCCCGGGCAGGGCCCGGGGTATAACTAGTTGATATGGAAATTTGCCCACCCACATGCATAATGGTCTTATAATGATCCGGCGTACATTTTCAACTACTGATTATCGTTACTTTTTTCAAGTAATTGTGTGTCGTTTTGTTATTTAATGTGTATTACCTTTTTTCATATAAGTTATATAACTAGCATGATAAACTTATAGTAAGTCTGTAAGTGTGTTTTATACAATACTTGATTTACAATACTATGCACATAAGTCACATTCCTTTATAAATACGCTACAAAACATTCAAGAGTGGCTGAAAATTATTAATTCTCATTTTTCTCTTGACGCTTCATTCTTATCTAAAACGTCATACTAAATTAGTCATCTAAAATAACACATGGATATAATTAAATTTGTTAGGTGAGTATTTATACATACTTTGGCCCCTAGCCCATTTTTGCAACTTTCTTTGTTCATATTTAATTTATATATATCTATGAAGTTAAATTTTATTGACAAAGATTTAAATAAGTATCGATTTTTTGATACAAAAATGCATTCAAATTTTATATTGATAAATAAGTATCAATTTCATTCATATTTAAAAAGCATTAATCAACTAAGCTCGTTTGCCATTTCCGATCTACTAATTTTGTTGGACAAGTGATGCATTATATATGTTCAATTTGTTTGTCTCTCTCTAATTTTATCATGTGAGATTAATATTCAAATTTTATTCTAAAATTTCAAGTTAATAAGTAAATAATATCACCCTATCTTATAAAATCATTAAGTTTATGCTTTACAAATGTATTTATATATATTTCTAAACTGAAGCTACATGCACAAATAAAGTGATTAATCGTATTTTGCCCACTTTTCCCCCCTCTTTCTATAAAAAAGAATAATGGAGAAAAGAAAATTAAACCCGTTGTGGGTGACATATTCTAAAACCAAAAACACCTAACCAACCGTCACACATGGCATACAATTATAGAAGAAAATTATGAGTGAAGTCATCCAACAAGAGTTTTTTTGTGGGATAAAAATCCAACAAGATCTTTTTTTTTTAGTGAGAAATCCAACAAGATCTTAAAACCAATATATAATTAACAAGTCTTCAAATTTTCGGTCCATGATCATTTTATTATCGACCATTTTCCACTTTGACTTAAGTGTACACGATCTAGCCACCTGTAGTTGGCGCCAATATAGTCAAGTGTGCCCGAATGTTGACTAAATGAATCATACACGTACATACATTATCCACCTTGGTTCATTTTTACTTCTCTGTCCAACTCGATCCGAATCTCAAATTACTACTCTTTTTATCATTTCATTCAAACCTTTTTCGTTATAAATTTATATAAAAAAAAGAGGGACAAACAAAATAAGGAGGAGGTTGTAGTACTAACCATACTATAATATACTTGTAAAATATTCATATATTACCAATTAACTTTGGTTAGGCAAATTTGCGGATGTGCTCCTCCCAATAAAAAAGTTTGCAAAAACATCTTTAAAACGACAAAATAGCGAAGAATGCTGTATTGGGCATTTTTGCAATAGAATTTACATTATTTTTATGTTTTATTTTAAATTGAAATTTATTAAAAAAGCATTATAATTAAATAAAAAATATTCAGCCATAAATTCTAAAAATTCTTATTGAAAAGTAGGAAAAGAAAAATAAAATAAAAATTAAGAAAAGATTTTGGAAAAAATAAGATATGGTTAAGATTTTTATCCAATAATATTGTGAAACATATATGCATGTGTATCGTTATTATCGTCGTTTTCATATATATGCATGATTTTCTAAACTAGGGTTCATCACAAAGCTAGAGTTTTCGAAGATTGTTCGAGTTCCGCGCTATGGGTGAGATGCATCCTGTCACCCTCATTAGAAAATCTATCATCTACAACAAAATATTCTGTCATCCTTCTGTATAATACTATCATTGTCTTCTAGTTAAAAACCCGTTTTTTGCAAATATTGTTTTCCTTTTTTTGTAAGATTTTGATTTTATCTTTTAATTTTTAAATTGGATAGATAGTAATATCGAAATCTTGTTTTAATATTAAGATATCTATAAAATATTTTTATCTATATATATTTTCAAATTGGGATAAAAAAATGTTTGTAAAAATATCTTATTTTTTAGAAAAAAATATGAATAAAAATAATAATTTTTGATTTTTTTAAAAAATATTTTGCTTTTTATTTTATTTGACAACAATTAGTCATTTTGGGTATTCATGTAATAATTTTAGTCATTTTGGGTTTTTTATTTTATTTGACAACAATCAGTCATTTTAGGCATTTTTGTAAAGTGATTATGAAACATGAACACGGGTACTAATATCTCATTAACTAAATATTGGATGAAATGGCCGAATGAGGAATTTGAGCATCAATTCAAACACGTGGAATTAGGTAGAGAGATGAGTCATTGACGCATCAGATTTTGTTGTCAATTAGTAATTGTGTGTGTGTGTGCTGCCGTTGGGGAGGATTTGAATGCAAGCCAAGCTAGACCATGAATGAGGAGTAGCTCAGTAGTCATAACTCATTAGTCAACTTTGTTCAACTCTTGTTGTCATAGTGACATTTTTTCTCAATCATATCCGACTTTCACCAACATTAAATATATATATATTTATAATTTTTTATTAATTATTCAATTCGTAGCAAACCATAACAGTGGTCGTATATACACAATTCGTCTTATCCTAAAATTGCTGAGATAACATGCATTTCCATTAATCTTGAACTAAAACGTTGCATTATGCACACATGTACTATGCCAATAATAGAACACGAGTATAAATTGTAGCCGATGGTTTCATGTGCAAGTTAATGTGTACCCAATTCGATCTAGAATGTGCTTCAACACTAATAGAACACGAGTATAAATTGTAGCCGATGGAGTTGGCAAACCAACCAAGTTAGGTTAGGTACGTACGTGCGTGGATAGAAATTAATTGGTTGAAGGGCAAGTTCTGACGTCGTGATCAGTAGTACGCAATTTGGCATACAAATTAGGAAATTAGTTAACTTGGAAGTTGGAGGCCGGAAATTAAGAATATATTAAAAAGGAGTTGATGATACCGATCCAATTAAGACATGATGCAGCATTGACATGGCAACATGTCATCAATCTCCCCACTTCGTTCGCAATCTACTTATGCATTAATGGTTGTTATTGTCAAGATTTTAAGCAATTAAGTCTAGGCATAAACTTCGATTAATACTCCAATTTGAGTGGATTAATTAAGGGAGGATAGTCCTTGTGTCGAAGAGATATTTTAATTATACAAATCGATCATATCAATTAAATAACGACGAGAGATCTCTATGATGAGGAGAAAGCTCTATCATGAAAAGGTAGATTAAGGACGTGTTAGTATATCGATCCATTTTTTTTGGTTGAAAGTATATCGATCCATTAGTATGTTGGAGATGTATTCTATTTAAATTTGTAGAAGTGTACATGGGTAAATGAAATCACGCAAGTACATTCTTTTTCCTTTTCGGAAAAGCCTCTTAAGGTGCTTCTATCTCAAGATATATCAATAACAATTTCACTCGTGTATGAGTGTATCCCACCCCTTGTTTTCAATTGGGAAAATAATGAGGTCTCTTAATCAAGGATTAGATACGGCAAGAGGGCTAGAATAACCAACATAACCACCAAGGGACCGGATTTCAATACCTCTCTGAGCGTTTGGAGATGCAAAGCGGATCTACCTGTCCCTTCACATGGTCCCTTATTTGTAATTGGTCCAAATCACTTTTAAAAATGAAATAAAGTATGCATAATTTTCTGATCACTTTAACCAATTAGAAGAAACATACCATGAAGATGGACCATGAAAGGGACCAAGAACTTCATTGATGCTTTCATCCCGGAACTCTTCGTCCATATGTCTAACGAGGATAGTGTTTCGGAACTCCGGGTGGGAGATGTGTTTGGGTTCGGTCCAAGTTATAAATTTATAATGGGTTGGTTGTTAACGCACTTTGAGATGCTCGATAATCCTCTATATATCTAGGTGAAGGGAACGTCGGTTATCTATGTTGCATATTCCAAAGACTTGTAATGTGATTTATTGCCAAAGGCGGTAGCTTTTCTTTTACGCTTTACTTACCCATTGTCAAACTTGGTATATTTTCTCTCTTTTTCGATCAATTGGTTGTACCTTTTCGTGCTCTTGATTATGTGTTTTGCTTAGTTTCGATTCTTTTTAGTTATGTATTTATTTGTTGGTTGGCAAGCGCCTCTTGCATTACCAAATTGTCTAGTATTTCAAAGTCGTACCTCTTACAAGAAAACCACCAATTATGGTAACTTTTAGAATTCAAACTGGATCCTATAATGTGTTTTTTTCTGATGAGGACAATATCGGTGAGAGTCGAATCGAAAATGTAAGGCCCGAGGCCCTAGAAGGGTTATCCCATACCAACCCAAGAACTTCCAATGAGGTCATCCATCCTGTTACCACTCTAGCCCTAGCACGCTTAACTTCATAGTTCTTTTGCCTACTCAAACCATGAAAAGGAAGAACTCTTGTTGGCATGGATAGCACCTCAATTCCTTATACATTATCGGGGTGTTACAGAAAATCTGTATATAAAACTTTTAAGACTTAGTTATTTGAAGGTATTCTACCTGGTGTGTGTTACATTATGGCTAACCACTCATGGATCGACCATGGTAAATTCGCGGCCTTTAAACTCTACTAATTTTTAACCATCATCATATATTATATATGAAAGAAGTTTTTTTGTTACTTCTTTTAGAAACAAAAACCACCTCACAGAAGCCTGACCAATGTGATAATTCTGTCAATTAAGTGAAACACGTTACTACGTTTTGATAATACTAGATTATTGCCCGTATCCTGTACGGTACACGCTAGATAATATTTTTTTGATGTATTATTTAATCAATAAAGAAATGCATAATTATATTATTACAAAAAAATATTGATATTGTCTTTTTATCCAAAACCGTTATAATATTTTGTTAATCCAAGATCGTGATTTGATGTTAAGAATAAACTTAGATTTAAATTTTACATAATATGAATTAAATAAAAAGTATAGATAAAACACAATAATATTATTTCAAAATGTATTTGATTAATGTAAAAAATCATATGATATGATATGAAATCTCAAGTGAAATATTTTATCAACATATATATTTTTATAATTAATTAGATTTTTATACGATGATAGAAATCAAAAATTAAGTTAGTTATGGCTTATTTAAATAAATATTTTAGAAAAAATAGACTTGTATCGGTAATAATAATTTTTGAAATAAAATGAATACTTTAATAGATCTTATAAAGTAATACCTAATTTAATAAAAGTAGACTTATTGATCAATATAATTTATAAATGTATATTACAACACAAATTTAGCTTATATATTTTAAAGATAATTTTCAAAGATAAATTTAGATATTTGTAGCTTAAATTATACTTTTATAGGACAAAAAAAGGTTGACAGAGAAATATGGCGAATGTATACGATTATAGTATACAATAAAAAAAAAATTCAGAGTGACTAATAAGTTTAACAAATTAATTATTATTTTGACTTAAAAAAAACTGTCTAAGCAAATAGTTGAAAAGATAGAAATTAGGTGAAAAAAGATAGAAATTTGAAAAAGAAAGAGATATATGATAGATAATTAGTAAGAATATGAAAGGATTTAAAATTATTTTTCTAAAATTATTTTTCTTAAATGGAGTGTGGTCAAAATTAACGTGAAGGATCGAAATTCCTCGGTTTTATTATATAGTATAGATGATATGCTTTGTTACATTTCTATGTTTTGATAATATGATATGATTTGCTACATTTGATTGGTGTTTATTAATCAATATATATATTATAAAAGCCGGTCGTTTTGAGCCACCATGTTGATTCTGATCCAACCGCATATTCGATAAAACAATAGCTTTTATTTATGTCATTTCCGTTAATCTGATTAAACTCCTTATTATCTGTTTATGTAAAAGATATGATCAAATTTATCAATTTTGGTAAGATATTCTATTTTTTTATATATCACTTATCTTTTTAATGTTGATTTGACCCCACATCATGTTTAATAGAAAAAGCTAATTTTTCCACTTTATTATTTGATTTGCTTAAATAAATTTCTGAGTTTTAAGCCTAAGTTATTTTATATATTTATATGATCAACTATATTTTTTTACCTAATATATTTGATTATTTTATCTTTATAACAAGCTTGATTTTTTAGCCTATTGAATTTCTTCTTATCTATTAGAAAAAGAAACTATTGTCAATTATTAATTCGAGAATAAAGAAAATATCTAAGTAAAAGATAAATGTTCAAAATCAATATATGATTAAGGAAATCAACGTCGATAGAATATCCATTTGGATATCTTAACTTTTCAATTTTCTCAAATTATCTATTAAGTAAATTCTTTTCCAACTCTAATTTATAGTCATGAACTCATGGATGGAGTATACAGAAAACATGATTATTCGACTTATATGAATTTCAAAAGCAATATCAATTCTTTTAGAAAAAAAAAACATGTTTATAAAACTTATATTATATATAATATATTCCATATAAATATTTAATCACAAAATATCTAATTATAATTTTAATATTTTTAAGTATAAAGCACAACCCAAGTCTGTATAAAATAATAATTTCATTTTGTTACATTAGATTTTTTAAAATAATTCATATATCTCCTTGATATCTTATATCCAATTTCCTTATATATTTACTTGATATCTTATCTAATATTAGTAAATATACTTGATATCTTATCCCATTTTCCCATTTTTTATACCTTAAGATTTTTTCCTAACATAGATTTTCTTTACGTTATATTCTTATACGAACAAAAAAAATTCATGTGATTTTTTTGATATCCTAACCATTTTTTCTTATTAATTAGTATACATTTTGTCATTAATAAATATTGAATAATAGTGAAAAAACTTCTCGTATCATCATATGTAGATAGTATATTAAATAATAATATAAATATGAAAAATTGAATATAATTATTTTAAAATTAACACTATATTAATAAAAATACATATATAGGTCAATAGGTTCAAACTCGTGTCTATTATGTTTAGATTGTAAATTCTCGAGTTAAAAGCGAATTCGTGTCAAAATTCAATCTCGAATCAGTTAATTTGAATTTATATTTACATTATCTTTTTGGGTAAATTACGTGTGTAAGTGTCCGTGTACATATTTATTGGTGATCGTGTGCTCCAATACATCATTCAAACCGCTACATATAGTATGACATAATCAACTATTATAAATGTCCACTTACTTCAGCCAAAAAATAATGTCCACTTACAGTTAAACTTTCTGCTGTCTTAATATAGTTTCTGGTGTTTCTCTCAAAAAAACAAACAAACAATTGAACATCTTTTTATACAAAGTTGGATGGGAGCCGAGCAACCAATTGGGCTCCAACACCCTTATTCAAATTAAAACATAATCTATGAAAAATAAAAGAACGGATATTTGCACTAGAGGCATGACTCTGAGCAGCTCGTGCGACCCTAGACAAAAAATCAAGAGCATCACTTCCTAATTCTCCAAAGGTGGAGAATGCGAATGCAATAAAGCCGTATCCATTATCAGCACATTTGGAAGCATACTTGCTCTTCTTTCTGACGACAGCCTTAGCAACCGCAGCCCCAAGAACGAAAGCGTCAACACCAACCCCAGTGAAGGGAGAAACACCGGTGACATCCAAGCAAACATTTTTACCTTTGTCCCAACCATATACAAGAAGATCCGCAGGTCTAAGGTCGGTTCCTTCATCAGACAAAAAACCTAGGGGCACCTCCTTCTAAACTTACAGTTTAACTTCATATAGAGTAGGATCTTTACACTTGATTTTATAAAGGGTATAAGATATTTTATTTGATTTAAAGTAAAGGTCTCCGTAGAAAATTATACTTTCTTGTTCCCATAATGCTTGTTCAGTTTTTAAATCTGCCGTCACAAAATTTTTGTCCACTTTCCTTTTATATCAATAATTTTATTTCAATCTTGTCACTATATATCCAATCTCATATTTTATCCCTAATATCTAACTTTTCCACCTACTTTATTTTTTAAAACTTTTTTCCCCTATAGAATTACAAAAGTACTCCTATCCAATCATATATTTTTCCTGACCCCCCAGATCCTGCTTTTGCGGGATTTTCCTGGGTAATTGTTGTTGTTGTTGTTGTATCTTACTTAGCTTTTTCATCTTTGAATACCACTTTATACATTTTCTTAAAAACTGCAAAAATCGTCCTTTTGGACAAACATTATGGGCGAAGGGAATATCAAATTAGGGTAAACGAATTGAAAATGATATTGTTTTTGCCTTGGACATGTAAAGACGTTGCACTTAAATACACATTGTTGCATTTAATGAATAAATTCGAGATTATGTTTTTGTTTTTGAAAACTGAGCTACTAGTTTATTATAAGGTAAATATTAGACTGTATGAATATTACAAGGTTAGCATAAATCATCCCTACGAATGATTTTACTAAAATCAAATAATAAAGGATGCTCTCGTAACAACATTCTAAGATGAATTGCAAAAAAAGGATTAAACACTAGGTTCGGAAGAATAGAAGAAACAACAAATCACTACTAGAAAACGGGTAGTATTTCGACGCATTCCTCTCGGCGCTTCTCGTTTCGTCAATTGTAAAATTCGCGCGCGTGCATTTGCCGACGCATATTATGGACGGTTTTTTCCGTAGACCATCGTTGACATTTTTTGGCGTCGCCATTCTCATAAAAGCGTCGAGAAATTAAGCTGTAATGAAAAATGCCCGCCTTTTGTGAGATTTATAGGCGCTCAAAATTTTGGGCAAAAATTGAAATTAAAATTCAACTTTACACTTACACGTATTATATCAAAAGCTGAAACTTAAACCTAAATTAAAGGTCGCTCTCGCTCAACTTCGCTCTAGCCATGGACGCCGGAGGAGGACGAGCTCCTGGCGAACCACATCAACAAGGAAGGCGAGGGGATCGGAGAAGAGGGTGTCGTCGCTGGGCCGGGGTGGTGTCGGGAAGAGCCCGCGAGCGAGGGCAGAGCGCGGGTATGAGATTCAGTGGGGAGGGTGACTTCGAGTTGGAATGGGTCTCCAGTGGCGAGTCGGAATGGGTCTCCAGTGGTTCTCCGAGTGGTCGGGCCAGGAGTCGGTTTGTGGGAGTCGGGGTCGGGTTGTCCAAGGCGGTCGCGTTCCGGCGAGGTCGAGAGAGGGAAGGGCAGCGAGAGAGTTGGCTAGGGAGGGGCTGGTCGAGCGAGAGGGTTGGCTAGCGAGAGGGCGAAGTCAAGTCGGAGGGGGGAACGGGTTGGCCGTCGGGTTTCGGGTTGGCCGTCGAAGTCAAGTCAAGTCCTTTGCTGTCGAAAATCATTACTCCACCACCATGGCAAGGATGAAGCACACCGCAGTCCGTAGCAGCCCGCGCACCAAGAACCGTCCATCTGGTTCTCCCGTCCTCCCCATTCTTTCAATTCCGAGTTTTCCTGCCTTCTAATTTCCCCCATTTTATCCCTCCCTCTTTGTTCGTTTGCGCGCACTTGTCTGCTACAAACCCTAATCTCTTCTACGCCGCTAATTTGGGGTTTCTTTATTGTTATCTGCGTATGGTTGGACAGATTCCACGGCTACAAACACCGCCCGGAAACCCAGGCGGTTTAAGCCTGGGACGGTGGCTCTTAGGGAAATCCGGCGTTATCAGAAGTCGTGCGAGCTCCTCATTCCTGCTGCCCCCTTCTACCGAACTGTAACCTTCTTTTTTTATATTCTCCTCCCTCAATTTGTCAAGTTATTCTGCGTTTGTGTCCCTCTATGGCTTGCTTGTGTGCTGCATTCACATTTCAGACTAGGATTGACTATTTTGTACTGTCTGACAAATGCTGCTTGCGTTTGAGGGTACCCTCTAATCCCTGAACATTTCGAGCTTAAGACCCCTGGCACTTCTTGTTCTTGTTATCTGGACTTGGATGAAAAGTTTATGTGTGGGACTGGAGTTAGTGGTCTACGGGTGATCCAAAATTCAAATGTCAGGGTACCAATTGATATTTTTAAATGGAAAGGATACTTGCTCGGAATTGTGCCCAATTAGGACTGCTGCTTAGATATTTGCTTGTATCTTCTGCTTTACTGTGAAACTTGAAACATCTAGGTCAAATAGAGCAGTTTCTTTTGTTAGATTTGCGTTTTCCAGGCAGTTTCTAATTTCTGTGTGCTCTTGATGCTGCTAATTTTGAGATCTGAGTTTGCATTTCAATTGGAGCTAAACTCTCTACATTGTACCTGAAGTTAGCCTTCTCTTGTGCCTTGGTGTATATCTGTTCATAACTCACTTGATTTATGTGATCGCTGATAAAGGAAGTGTTTAACTTAGAAGTGTTTGGTCTAGATTGTTATTTCAGTAATGCAAAAATTATGTTTGCTTTCTCTTAATGTGCTTAATATTTGATTCTCTACTAGTTGGCTTCTTTTGCTCTTTTTGCAATGATTTTGCTGCATAAGTCTTTTGTCAGAGCTGCGTTATTTTGATTTCACCGCTTAGATCTTTGATGAAACACTTGTATTCTGTACAATTTGAATCAAACTTTCTGTTTATGTTTTGTCTTGAAGTTGATGACGTAGTGAATTTTGGTTATGTCAACGGAAAGGACGTAGTGAATTTTGCTTCAACAAATTATCTTGGATTAGTTGGACATGAAAAATTACTCGTGAGCAAACTTCTAACCATATGAGTTATGTTTTCATATTTCTTTCAGATAGTATGTCATGCAAATGCTTTCTTTCAGGATTCTTCTACATCTGCCTTAGAGAAGTATGGGGTTGGTTCTTGTGGACCTCGTGGCTTCTATGGGACAATTGGTGAGGCTTGTTATTTTGCTGTATATAGTTCAAAACTGAATTCTGTTCATTTTGGCCTTTCTTGATGAATGATTTTGTTAACTGACATTGGGCAAAATCATGTAGATGTACATGTGGATTGTGAGGTGAGAATAGCAAATTTCTTGGGGACTCCAGGTTTAATTCTCTACTCAGATGGACTTTCTACCATGTTCAGTGCCATTCCAGCATTTTGTAAGAAGGGAGATATTATTGTCGTGTGAGTATAGATAGTATGCTCTTTGTTGTTCTCTATTGTCAGGGGAAGCAATATTTGTTGTGTAGTTGTAGTTTTGATCCATGCTATTTGTTAGGTTTTCAAACGCAATTGTTCCTTTTCGAGTGCGGTTTCAAATTTTCTGTTTGGCTAGTTTCCTTGTTGAACACAATTGTTCCTTTTCGAACGCGATTGTTCTTTTTGGCTAGGGTTTTCGATTGTTTTGTTCATCGGGGAAAAAAGCAGTCGAAGTTGAATTCTATATTTGCTGCAAACTCAATTTGAAACCTTAGCTCTTTCAAAAGCTTTCTCTTTATGTGGAAACTGTTGTTCTGTCTATGCTCTTGGCGTTGTTAGCTTGTGGATCATAAACTAGCGATAATTGGATGATGAACACCTGATCTTTTATGCAAGCATTTCTATAATGTATTTGACAAGATTGCAAACAAGTTGAGAACCGTAACACCTACTACAAGTTTTTTTAATGTACCTGAGTTCATTTCTGCTGTTCATAGGCTGAACTTCTTCCATTTTTTTACAGCTTAAGAGGATGTCATAAGCCAGAGGTCTCTTCTTTAAAATTAAATTAAGATCATTCATCTTTGCAAATAATATAGATTACTGTATTCCACCACTACAATAATTGGAGCACTGTTTTTTCTGAACTTCTTTCAGTTTGCCAATGGTCCTCATCTATAAAAATGTTCTCAGGCTATGCTTGGATATTTCTGTTGGAGCTGGTGTGGCAGTCAAGCTCTAAAGAATTTCTTTTATATCTTCAGGTAAAAAACATAAAGCAATTGATTCATTACTTTTTTGTTCAAGTATGATGATGCATTCTAGGTCTAGTGCTATCCATGCCATCCTATACTTTTTTGCTGGATGTTTATGGTTCCATGTCTAATTGCTTCCAAAGTTCCAATGCAAACATATAGGCTTTTAGCTGAGTTTGTGTTAATCTTGATTAGATTTAGCTAACCAATAGCTGAAACTTCAGTGATCTACATATTGCTAGAAATAACCCTCCATTGATTACAAGAAATTTTCTTGTCTGCATTTGATGAAAGGAACATGTTTCTGATTTGAGCTTTAGGTCAAGTTTGACCTCGTCGGAAGAGCTTTTGATGATTTTTTTTAATAATGCTGAATTGATCTCGCTTGACAGGGGTAATCATTCTTTACTTAATCAGCTCACATTTATCTAGGTGTTTTTTATTAGCAAAATCTACGGATGCAAATAAAGTTACTGGCTTTTTTTTTACTTGCCATCTTAAATTCATCTCTCGTACATAGTTATGGTCAATTGGTGGTAACATGCTTTTTCTTTTCTTTCTTCAGACATGGAGTAAATTTTTAATATTCGTATGTATTGTTTTTGAATGATCAGAATGTAGCAATTGAAGAAGAAAGGGTCTATGAACTATATTTGACAAAATCCAAAGCCCTTGACTGCCACTGATCTTGTATGTATGAAAGGTAATCTGTTGCAACATTCTTTCATTGTTTCAATCTTGTATGTACTTTTACTGTATTTTTTGATGAACATCGTGATTGTCTTAGTGTTGCTTGATAGTAATCAGTAAATGTGTGCATTTTTAAAGAGACAATCCATTATAAGTGTTGTTTGATAGTAATCTTTAGAAAGTTATGATTTCAAAATAGGAGCTTTTCAAAAATTAAGGAGGTCTCATACGTAAGATTGGATGCTAGAGATAAAGGAAGAGATAATGCCGGTACATTTCATTTCATATAAGAATTGCCAATAATTCAGCTGTTAATCTGCTTGGCTCTATTTTGATTTACAGAGATGCTAGATGAATTGGCAAGAAGGGAGAAGAAAGCTAACATTAGTTCTGATATTGTTCTCTTCATGAAGGTAAGAATTCAGTGTCATGCCGGTACACTACTCAATTAGTTTTGATTGTTTTTATTTATATTGTTTTTAGCCTGTCCTAGCACCCTTTATAAAGTTATTGTCCCAAAAGGCTAATAAATTGCTGCAACTTTTTATATGAGGTTAAATTTAGTTGAACGGAAATCCTAGCTATTCTGAGATTGTTAGCATTCAGAAATTATTATATAGTATAAACCTAAGCTTGAACTAGTCATTATTGCAAAGTAATGTTTACTTGTTGATGCCTTGTAAATAAGCAATCTCTTCTTGGCTACATAGTGATCAGATTTGTTTCTTCATCACCCTTGATGATTGGTATGAGTTGTTTCCAAATCCTTGTTATGTGCTATTCCTAATGTATTTGTTCATGACTTGGATGAGTCAGCGTATTGCCATTGTTGCTTTGTGTTACCTAAATTTAAGTATTTAACTGTGCTTTGAGATCTAAGTATGTCTTGCTTTTATTGCTTCTGTGCTAGTGGATGCTAGAAAAGATTGCCTTTGATGAGGAGGAAAAAGAATTCAGAGCAGAAAAATTAGTGAATGGCCATGGAAGGATTGAATTAAATGCACTAGTCAGCTATTATAAATAGAGGAAGAATTTAAGGTGGGTCGTTACTCGCAATGCATCTGAGAATGGCCAGACTTCAAACTCGCCACATTAGCATGTCTTATGAATGTCTACGTACTCTTCGTACTCTACTTAACTAATTAGCTATCTATATATCTACTCGGTATCAAAATGGCCAGACTTAAAACTTGCAATGCTTCGAATGTTTTGGAATGTTTTTGTTGCTATGTTATGTTTTGATGGACAGCTTATGCATGTAATTAAGCTGGGTATGGATTTGATGGTTGTGTAATGAACGCTAATTAATTATGCGCGCTATAATTGTACAATTTGATGTTAATTAGTTTGGTTTTTATATATATTGCTTGAGACTTTCAAAAAGGTATTTGGCACGATAGGAAAACGTCGACGCTTTTACTATCCCAAAAGGTAGTTCATTTCTCGACGCTTTATGCTGTCATAAATTTAAAACTTTTTGGGCGGTAAACAAACGACGACGCTTTTTTGCGTCCCCGTAAACGCTTTTATCGAGTATCTTTAAACAAAAATTTTGGCGCTCAAAAAATGGCGACGCTTTATTCCGTCAAAAAAAATTGGCGGCAAATTTTTTCCCTGGGCGGGAAGCATTTTTTGACGCTTTTTTATGTCAACTATCAATGGCGCCAAACACATTGTCTTGGCGGGCAACAATTCTCGACGCTTTTATACGTCATAGACATTTGGCGGCATGTTCAAATTTGAAGTTCAAATTCAAAAAAAAGCGTCGAGAATTTAAATTTACGACGTCAAATCATGTCGTTGTTATGGACACCAAAAAACGTCGGCGATTTGTGACGTCAAAAATTTCAACGCTTCACTGAAGCGTCGATAATTTTTTTCTCGACGCTTTTAAACGCCGAAAATGGACTGAAAAAGCGTCGAGAAACTACATATTTTCTGGTAGTGAATCTAAGTTGGGGAAGATTGACATGTCTTCTTGTAAGAAAATTCGTCGTAGAATTACACTCCATGAAATAACGAACACCACATGAGGAACATGAGAAATAAATTGTCTGATATTGATGATAATAATCATAATTTCCCATGACATGTTTCATAAATGCTTTAAAGAATTTATAACTATCAGATTATCAACTTCAATTGTAGGTTTAGAGATGTTCATTAACGCAACGCAACCCCCTTAATAGCTTCCAAGGAGACGAAGCCTTAGACTTTAGTACAAACATAGATTGTAATTGAACACTGTCACGTCAAATGATTGAATTTGAACGGTGGTTGTTTCATTCGATTGGCGTGAAACATCAAAATTAAGTTTTATCAATTCAGGAGGAGGTTTGATCCAGTTGTTATTATTTTCTCATTTTCAACTGAGAGTTTTTCCCTTATCCAATTAGCGTTTGCAAATTCTCATTCCAAAGACGGTGTAAAAGAAAGCTCATAATTAATTAAGGAAGTATATACGGGTCGATACGAGAAGGGTTAAATATAATAGAAAAGTTATCCTTATGACATTTTGAAAGGCCAACTTAAGTTGTAAGGGCATTTCTAACAACATCTCCAAATTCTTGAAAGATGTGAATTTGGAGATTTATATCCTAATTTTAACCCCAACAACTTCCCCAAAGTGATCCCTAAAATGGAGAAGATCTCCGAAAATCAAAGTGGGTTCTCCAAATTTGGGGATCTCTCTATTTGTGAAATTGCAATTAATATTTTCTTTTGCTTTTATTTTTTTGGTTAATTAAATGTAAAAGTTGATTTTCCCTACCTATTCAACCCTTCCGTCAAATCATGTGTTACTCCAATAAATATTGATTCTCCAAAATGAATAAACTATTAGAGTTAGAGCAATTTTGTTTGGAGAAAGTAGCTTTTCTTTCCCTATTTTAGAGAAAGTTTTGAAACATCTCTAAATACTACTGTAATCACGAGTGCCAAATTTCTCACGCATAAACAGATTATTGACTCTCATCTTAGCTTCAAATGTAAGTCATGTGAGTACTGAGTAGACTATGATACGATGATGACTCATGCTAAGTTCCAAGTCACGGGGTTGCGCAATGTCAAGATTCCATCACCTACTTTCTCTTGTGATTTTATCCATTTTTTATTTCCAAGGATAGGAGCTATATACTCACCCCGTTGTATTAATTTTGTCCGCCTTTTAATTTCGAGCGTCCTAAAATTTTGTTCATTTTTAAAACCTTTTCTTTTTTTATATTTTTACTCTTATTCAATCTCATACATTACCTTTATTATCCAATTTTTCCATCAACTTATTACTTTTTTCTATAGAATTACAAAACTACCATCATTTATTATTATATATTAATTATCCACCTTTCTCATCAACTTTGTCATCTTTAACTTTACCATATCGAATTTTTCAACTTTTCTATTTTAGTTATCATTTATTTAATTTATAGAAAATAATTTCGAAACATTAAAATAGTTTACTATTTTTTTGCATGAATATTGTATTTTGTAATGTTAGAAGTTTATTATTTTTCTATCGTTTCAACAGATATTATTATATAATAGATATAATGTACTAGTATTTTATAAATTAAGACAAATATAAAGTTTTTTATTTTTTTCGGCCATCGATAAAGAATTCTAATTTATTTTATATGTCATCATTTTAGTTTTCAATTACTAACTAACAAATTTAGTATGGAAATTGTCATCCTATATGAATGCATATATATATATATATGAAATTTCTCCAATTTGTTTATATACTTGCACTATTGTTAGTCTCAATTTGTCATCTAATTTATAATGATGATCAAATATAATAAATATAATGATTACAATTCAATAGTATCTAATATACTTGTATGGCATGCTTTAGAGACCTATAATAACAAAATATCTTATTATAATATTATATAATAAGAATAAAATGATAAATACAGTAAATACTGAAAATGAATATAAATAGTCAGTGTATCTTCTTAATATTATATATTATAATATAATAAGAATAAAATGATAAACGCAGAGGGGGGGGGTCCAAAAGACCCAAAGACTAGTATCTGTAGTCTTTGGGTCTTTTGGACGCCCCCCTCTGCGTTTAGCCAGGGGGGCCCCCATCTTGACCCCCTAGATTCCCGTAAGGGAATTGCACTGGGTCTATTGTTGTTGTTGTTGTAGTAGTGTATCTTCTTAATATATTTATAGTGATGGATGAAAAAAGTTATTATAAATTAGTCTTATTTTATTATTCGTAAATTAGTTTTAGATCATTTTAAGACATTAATTAAGATTTTCTAGTAGTGAAAAAAAAAGAATCAAAAAATTTGTTATTGGTATCTGTTTCAAAACATTGTTGCCATAGAGTTTTGAACCTTAGACCTATGGGTTATTGAGCAATACCACTACCACTAAGCTAATGATGTTTCTTGGATTTTAATTTTCATAATGATAATTATATAGGGAGGATTGCAACCAACACTAAATGAAACATTTATATATATATATATATGTCCCCTACAAATTTGTGTTTAAGTCATTAATGTAAAAAGAAGAAGAAACTAATTTATTGTTGGCAACTGGTTGACCCTACCCGCAAACCCAACCCGACCCGGAAATTTTGTGTTTCAACATGAAAATTTAGACCCATGACCCAGTTTCAACCCGGCCCGATTGACCCGAACCCGTTGGGTCGGACCTGATTTATTTTAGTTTATAATATTTTATTATAAATAATATTATTCCGAAAATTATGTTATATTTTATATAAACTTTGACCGTTGGCTTGATCCGACCCGATCCGACCCGACCTGACCCGAAAACCCGCAAAGACCCAACTCGATTGACCCGTTATCCACCCGAACCCGAGATGACCCGACCCCGACCCATCCAACCAATCCAATTGACAGGTCTATGTGCATTATTTAACGAGACTTAAATTTATGGCACTTTTTTGTAATACGTTAGTACATTTTAGTACTTTTTATGATAATTTGGTTGATGATACTTTTTTGTTGATAAGAGTTGGTTAGTGACACTTAAAAAATAGAGATTGATTCGATCAGGAAAAAAATAGATAATGATTTCGTTTTTGTGTTGAGAACAACTAGGCCGGGATTAATCTGATCAACATCGATCGATCTATGATATATTGTGAATAAATTTTATAATATGACAACTCTCTGATTTTATAAATTAGCATTATGGAATCATTACTTTCCATTCTACTCTGCAAACAACAAATGAACAAAATAGGAAAATGGAGATTGTCCATTATTCATCGGTCACCAGTCGTCACTCACAACTCACCACCCTGTACTTATACAACGGGTTGGGTCCAGGGAAACGTGTTAAATGTGAACCGTGCAGGATCAGACCAACCCGTGACACATTACATATTATATATAGGGAAATTCCGCCCGGTAACCACGAGGTTATGCAAATTCCGCGTGGTGTCCAAAGTTTTTCGGTATTCCGCATGGTAATTATGAGGTTTTGCAAATTTCGAGTGGTAACTTTGGCCTATTATAAAAAGTTAAAATTATATGAACACTTACCCATACTTTTTAATTAATTACACAAATCACCCTATCTTTAGTTTTTTTTTAAAAAACTATCTACTAATCTATTTTTATAAAACATTTTAAATTTTAAATTTTAGTATTATATATATATATTATTTTTATTTACTCTTTTCCCATGACACTATATATTATTTTACAAAATCATATATTTTTTTATTATTATAAAAAGAACCATTTTTTTCAAATTCGTATAAAAAACAGTTCCTTTTTCAAATCAAAAAAATCATACCTAATTTTCAAAAAAACTACCATTTCTTATTAACAAAATATGAACTTGAATTTTATTAATAGTTGATCTTTTAAGGGGGCGTTTTTTAATAGTGGATGCACTAGTTCAAGTAATTTGTTTTTAAAATATAATAAAATTGTTTTTTCTAAACATAATGTACATATATCATGACATTAAAAATGTGTAAAAATTATAGGCTTTTTATGACATGTACAACTCTAGAAATTGTTTTATTTTTAATAAAGTAACGTTTAAAAATCATAAAGATTATATATTGAGTAATACTTTTCATTAGGTATTTTAAGAAAATAGATTTGATAGTTGTGTTGAAAAAATCTATTTAAATGATATTTCTCAATAGGTATAATAA
Source organism: Polygonum aviculare (assembly GCA_934048045.1). Taxonomy (NCBI): domain Eukaryota; kingdom Viridiplantae; phylum Streptophyta; class Magnoliopsida; order Caryophyllales; family Polygonaceae; genus Polygonum; species Polygonum aviculare. The sequence continues at coordinate 20,544,649 of OW204031.1, forward strand.
ATTAGTTTGTTTATTTATTTTTTTCAACAAAACTATCAAATCTAATTTCATTTTTAATATAAATTTGAAAATTGTGATTCTTTTTTTTAATAATAATAAATGGAAGATTTTGTAAAATAATAATATCTAGTGTCATGTAAAAAGAGTAAATATATATATATGTACACATAATACTAAAATTATAAAGTTAGTTGTTTTATAAAAATAGATTAGATAGTTTAAAAAATTAAAGATATGGTGATTTTTGTAATTAAGTTGAAAGTGTGGGTAAGTTTTTATATAATTTTAACTTTTTATAATAGGCAAGGTTATCACACGGAATTTGCAAAACCTCGTGGTTACCATGCGAAATACTGAAAACCTTTGGGCACCACGCAGAATTTGCAAAACCTCGTGATTATCGGGCGGAATTTCCCTTATATATATAATGTGTATCCTTTAAATTTCTAAATTTTTAAAATTAACTAGTCACTATTTTCTTATACTGAATGAATAAATATGATAAACAATATCCCGTAATAATTGAAAACAAATGGAGTATTAGTTTTTAACATATTATATGTCATACAGTACATTTTTTCTATCAAGTGTATGTATATATATATATAGTTTAATTTGTTCCTCCCAAACTCTCTCAGAAATCTTGCCTAGTGACGTGGCCACGTCATGCCCACGTGTTTCCAAGTCACATATGGTTGTGTGTTATGCTTAATTATGTAGATTTTTTATCAAAAAATTTAGGGTGAGGGGATGGTGCCCCAGTCCAAGGTCAGGGAAGACCCAAGGGCTCAGAGAACTCTTACATATGCCTCACCTCAAGGAGACTAGGGGGGATCGAACCTGCAACCTGTCAGACCGATGCCCTGTCATGCTCCACTAGACCAACCCCTTGAGGTTGCTTAATTATGTAGATTGACATACATAAGACCTTTTTAATTTGATCCAAACTTATCTGCTATTTACAAAAAAATATGTCATTGTAAATGAGATCTAGGAACGAGTTACTCCGTTATATCCCGTTTAATTTCAACCTCCTATCTTTTCCTAAAATTAATCATCTCTACCAATTTACAAAAAATATAATAATAATAATAATAATAATAATAATAATAATAATAATAATAATAATAATAATAATAATAATAATACTAAAAATAATTTATGTGTATTTTATTACTAAATGAATAAACATACATATAAACGATTTTAATATTTAAGATATATTCTTATATCATACGATAAATTAAGCTAGTTTATGATAAAACGACCTAAGCTATTTTATTACGATAGGTTCGGAATAATGGACTATTATATATTAAAAAAAATCTACTTGATTATAATTGTCTGAACATGTGAGTTTTGTAATTAAAAATGAAGGATGTGGTTAAATAATTGACCACTTGCTCCTGCGGACCACTTAGATGAACTTAGGCCGACCGACCGGCGGCGGCCGGAGGTTTATATATCAGGCTGCACTCACTCTCTCGTCAACATGTTTTGATGGGGCGCTCGCCCCTCACGTTTTCTTGTTTTTCAATTCATTAATTAACCACCACCTTTGACTTCTCGTGTTTTGGTATTCTTAATTTGCTTGCTATTAATTAAATAACCTACCCTTACTCAATCAATAACTCAAAACCATATCGTTGGCCAAAATATAATAAAAATCAGAAGTCAAACAATACTTACAAAGGAATATGTATAGTACGTGGGCCTCTAGCTAGTGACATAGAATAATATGCAACATTAGTCTCTCTTAGAGCATAACCACGCTTGTTTTGGAGACCCTTAGTATATCTATTGATTTAAACTTTTGAGTTAATTAGAATATGACTCCGGATCTTTGTATGTATGTATATCCTGTTAAATTTACCTGATACATCATCCAGTTCTATCGGCACACTGGAAATCTAACAAGTTGCACCACTTTTACCTTCCAACTCAATGCCCTTATGTGAAGCAAAAAAATGTCTCGACACCATTCCTGACAATACCCTCTGACTTAGGTTTTGTTTCACTTCCAACCTAAACAATTTTTTTCTCCAAAAATTTTATTTTACTTTTTTTTCTAACATTTATATTATATCTCTACTTTTACGTTTTCTAATACAAATTTTCACCCAAAACATCACTTTTCAATTAAAAACTACTTTTTAGAATCAAGGCAAAGGGGGTTTTTGGAGGACGGTGAATAAATAGATCAAAGAAAACCCCAATACAATACATGCTTGGCCATCTAGCCATCTAGGCATGCATACTACAAAAGTGCAACACGCTTGATGGTGAGATTAGTAGGGTTGGTCACCGGCTCAGGACCGGGAAGATCTAGTCTGGTCCGGTCTCGGTCCCGGTCCGGTTCGGGTTTGGACCGTATTGTTATTTTTTAAAAAAAAAATTTAATGAAAAATATTATAATATAGTTAAAGAATTCATATATGATTAATGAAAAGTATAATATTATTAAATATATAATATAAATGTGGAACTTATATATTAAAAATACACTATATAACATTAAAATCAAATATAATTTTCCCGGTCCGGACCAGGATTGGCAACTTCCATTTTAATGGACCGGGGACCGGACCGGTCCAAAAATCCGGTCCGGACCGGATTTTGTTCAACCCTAGATATTAGACATAAGTCAGATCAGCTACGTACATGCGCGCATTTGGGGACAACTAAATCGGTCTAACGAATTCCCAACACATAGTTAATTTTATGTTTGACTTACAAAATGTTAATTCATCTATATTGCGTCCTAAATGATCAAGAATAAAGATTGAGGCTTGACACATCAACTTAACGGTTGTAAATCATCAAGTCTCAGGTTTAAGCTTTCAGGGCGGGAATTTGCCCTTCTTCTTATGGAACCGAGTCTCATCTGAAGTAGTATTTGTGATGACTAGATATTAATTTGCTTTTACTAGTGCTAGTGATACATATTAAGCTTGCTTGTTGAGTATAATTAATATGGATCAAAGTAACATTTATGAAAAAAATCCAAATAGTGGTGTATGGTCAGTTGGTCACGCACTCACACTACATGCATGTGGGAATTTCACATGGTAACCCCGAGGTTTACCGTTATTCATAAGGTGTACTAAAGTTTATCATATTTCATACGGTAACCTTGAGGTTTATATAAAATTCGCGTAATAACCCTATGTTATGTACAAAATTTATCACATGTCCAAAAAGGTCAATAATAGTTTTCACTATATAAACTTGTGAAAAAAAATTAAAAACAAAAAACCTCTTAAGATTCTACACGTATAATATTAAAGGACTTATTTGAGTTATTATTTAATAAATAATGATCAAATAATTGAAAATTTGATTGAAATTTTTCCTAATATAAGTAATTCAAAATTTCTTTTGTTTTAGCTAAGAAATTTTTTGTACAAATAACTGAAAATGTAAATATTTTAGCATTTTGATATTTTACATTATTTCCTTTATGAGGTAAAGTAACTTTGGTAATGTAAATAATTTAAACTTTTCATTGCTCAATGTCTTCAATGGAAATTCAAGAAAAAATGTAATCTATTTATTAAATTTAATCAATAGTTTTGTTTAAATATATATATATATATATATAAAACGTTGTTTATAAAAATAATTTTAAAAGGTTATAAGATCTTTATAATATAGTCGTATCTATTGCCTTAAAATTATATACTATAATTAAATAAATATATTTAATTTATCAATTATTGTTATAGTTTAAAATTATTTATTAATATATAAAACATTAATAGGAAATATAATTCATTTATTTGATGTTGAGTAGATAGATATTTTAAAATTTTCATTCATGACCACTTGACCATTGAACATTGAATTTTTTTAATTATTAACATTGAAAAAGTATTCTTTTCTCATAAAGGAAATGATATAAATTATCAAATTGAAAATTTATATACAATTGAAAATTTATGCAAAACAAAAGTTGAATAATGTACTGAAACTTTTAGATTTAAAACTATTTATATTATCAATATTTTTCAGTTTAAAAGTAACTATTTGATCATTTTTTATTGATTACTTTATATGATTATAATATGAATAAGATTGGTGAAAGCAAAACAAAATTATTTTATCATAATATTTAATGTTGGTATTGTATAAAATTATAGGTGAAGAATCATCAAAAACTTTTTAATTTTTTAATTTTAATTTTAATTTTTTAAGAATTAATACAAATTTTAACCTTTTGGGCATATGACAAAACTTATATATATATTAGGCTTATTGTGCGAATTTTGTATAAATCTCAAGGTTACCACATGAAATATATCACACTTTAGTACATTTCATGAATAAGGGTAAATCTTATGGTTACCATGTGAAATTTCCGGGGTTTTATCTATTTAGCAATAAATTTCTTAGGCCAACATACATGATCCTTGAATATGAATGGATCTCCCATAGTCCCATTCATATTAATCCGTATGGACTATGCCATTTTACCATATGATCTCTCTCTCTGTACATATATATATATATATTTATGATCTTCAGCATAAAAAAATTTAAAAGAAAAAAAAAACCAGAAGTGAAACATAAAGATTCTATAAATCGAAAGAAATAAGATCGAGTTTTGCACATAAAGTATCTCCTCCACCACAAAGTATATTATCGTACCAAAGTTCACGTACATACCAATTTCCTCTCTTTTTGTGCGGCCATGTTTTTCTCGATCAATAACATACCTTAACTTTTTTTTAATCTTTTATGTTTTAAATTAGAATCGATTGTAAAGTCTTCGAATATTTAATCAAACAATTAAGCTTCTTGAGTAGTACGCAAAAGTCCCTAATTCTAGGGAGGGTTGTACCCTTTACCGAGGAATGGTTCGTAAGAGGTTAAAGGTTAGTTCCCTCTATATTTTTTACGTGGGTGCAACATATAGTTGATTGAGAGTTGAGACTGATCACAACTTTGACAATACGTACTTTTTTTTATTATGACGTTGTGGTGGCCTACTCATGCCCGTAAATGATACTGTATTTAGCTAAAACATGATTTAAAAATAAACAAAGTCAATAGTCTGATGATAAGAATTATTTATACTACTTTTTGGACTGGATATACTGCGATTGCAACTCTATCGAGTATTAAGAATCATGTAAAAAAATCTACGAAGTTGCATTAGCTATTTAATTATTAGATATACATATAGATTCATCCATCCTATCCACTTAATGTTGATTTCAAGGTTAAAAGTCAGTATTATTTAAGCATGTTACTAAATACCAGTATAAAATGGCGGGCGGACGTCCGTCTTGTACAAATAATCAAATATGGATAAAGTAAGTTGACTAAAACTGAGCTTGTTTTTTGTTTTTTTTTAGCACAAAAACTGACCTTGTTACTATGTAACTTGAGGTCTTCAATTTTAGGGGTAAGAGCGAAATTGTTATTGCATTACGAAAATATTACGAGTTGTGATCCTATGCAAAAGAGAATCTATGAGAAGAGAATAGATCACGGGTGTAAGAAAATGGAGGATGTGAATTACTTCATCATCAAAAAAAAATGCCATTGACAATGCCGATTATACCCTAGGAAAATAGGTTATAAAAGAATGCATTATCTTTTTTTTCGAATGTGAAATGGGTTGTCTTAATTCTTAAATAAGATGGATTTTTGACGGTTCTGAAATTTATTCTCCCACGAAACTCGTAGGATATAAATATGACAAGTGATATACAGTATGAGTCACAATATCGTGTCACCATAAATAGGATTGCCAACTTGTACATATTTATTTCCTCTTTTGCATGTAACAGAATCCAGATATATGTCTACGTCGTCTGTTTATTTAGAAGATCTTGTATCCATATATAATTCTCACGCTTAGTTAATTCACCTAAGTACATCTTGAAGAAGGTCTCTAGCCATAGCAATTGCCGACCTCAGGCAGATGCGCGCCTTTAGATCGACGATACATATGTTGGCATTGTAGAGGCCATGAAAATTGAAAAACGTACGATGTGAGACGATGGATCATTTCATGTATTTATTCTTATCCAACCTAATTGCTTAGTGCGAGAATGCTGAGGTTGCACACCTTCACATATGACTTGGCAGCTGACAATTGCTTACGTGGACTGACAGCGCACCAACAACGTGGACAACAACGTACTCTACCCAAATTCGGTTTTGATTTCTTCAGCTATTCCCGGCCAGTAAATCCATTTCACAAAATCTATACCTCCTCGTGATATTAATACATTATACATTTACATGCATGTTCCATTTTGTTCTTATAATGCAAAGAAAATAGTAGCATTATTCTGAACAAGAAAACTAATTTATTGTATTGTCGAAGCGTGCTTTTTTTTTAGAATGAGAAAGTAACTCGTTTATTTTTGAATGTATTAAAGAGTTTTTTTTTTGTCTGCTTTTTCTTTTTGTATCAGGTTGTGGGTGTGGATCGGAATACTTATTTTATTTATGCATGCTTTCTTCTTGGCTTTTGTATTTTTTAATAGAAGAATGTTCTTAATTTTATCGCGTGTGTGTTTTTTTCTTCACATCTTATCCTGGCTGATATGTCGTTTTACCTAATTTGTACTACGTACACCTGCAGCTAGGTCCTCCTTATGTCGGTCATGAAAAAGTGTGTGCGATTTTCTCAATTAGGTAGGGTCCGAGATTTGATTACATAGAGATATTATACAATTGCATGCTTATATATGAAAATCTTCGATCATTTACGATCAGCGAGGCTAGGGGTACAATTACGATCGACATCCAAGTACGTACCAAGGTACGAAAACCCTAACGCGTATCTACCCTAACGTGTTACATGCATGATACTCGATCCGTAAATCTGTCGACCTCAATACTGTATGCAATTAATTAGCATTACGTACATGATCTATATATATAATGACTTTATGCAAGTATTGTATAACTTAAAAGATAATTAGTTAGAACTTACCTTAGTTCTGAGATCGATAATGTTCCATGTGCTCAACAACAATGTAGGATAAAAAATGAGCGAAGACACGTATGCTTGAAGACGCCTTTCATTTTGGTCATTATTGTGTGCGCGAACGACGGGCTCGAAGGGGCTCAAAGTCAAAGAATCGCCCAACAAAATACAGACAACAAAGTTTTGGTTTCATTAATTTATCCTTAAATTCGTCACATTATATATATATATATACCTTTTTGCTAGTAATAGCAGATTGTGTATATATATATAGCATTCGCTCTAATCAGATGCTAATTGCAGTAATGATTGATTAGGATCGTGGCCTTTATTATCAAGATCCAGAGTGAAAAAAAGAGAAGAGCGAGATCGACTATTGGTCCATTAATACGAACTGCGGCCGCCCCATGTGATAATGATAAAAATACATAAATCTCCATAATTGAAATACTAGTTATAGTGCGTGATTGCATTATTTAATATCCCGGTTTAGCAATTTAGTCCTTTTTTAAGCATCTATATATATATAAAAGTTAAGCGGTGTCCTCATTTATTGCTCCATTAACTTTTATTGCAATCTTCCCTATATAATTTAACAATATGAAATCATAATCAAATCGATCACAATGGCATAGCGGTAAACCCTTCCTTTAATAACCCAAAGGTTTGGGGTTCAAACCTCTCTAACAACATTTTTGTGTACTTTTATAAAATCATTAAAATATAACCTCTTCATCTCTGTTCATTTTTATATTTACTTTTTTTTGGCGATTATCGGTCTTTGTATTTTTATAACCTTTTTTACTTGTGTATTTTTTAATTCGATCTTTATTTTGGATTGACACAGGTATATCAAACCTGAACTATTGTTCAGGGCATATGATCTCAATTTTGTTTTAAGATTTAGTGATTGCTAATTATACTTCATCAAATTCTACCAAAAAAAATTATACTTCATCAAAGATACAGGTATATCGTGTACGTATTTTCACAAAATAACTATTGTACAACATTTAAGAATAATAACTTTTAAATGTCTATTATTAAATAATAATATTTCTAATACATATATATATGTAATAAACATATGAAGTAGACCTTTAGAAATCATTGTCCGGATAAAGTTGAGAAATAAATTTATTCTTAGTTAATAAAGAATGAAAATTCCCAATGTTAGTGAACAAAAGGTATTTAATATTTATTTCACGGGTCATTCCAAATTGTTAATATAGATTCCAAAAGGTTCATCAATATGTCATGAAATTGAGTAACCTAAGATTGATTGTTTTTATCTCATTGATAGTTGATAAATAAAAGGAATTAAAATATGTTTTTTAGAGTTATGACCGGTGAGTTATGATTTAAACTTTGATCATTTTTTAATTTAAAGTTATGCTTCGAGAAAATGACCCGAATTATCATTTAAAGTTATATTTAACAGAATTTTCAATTAAAACTGATTAATAAAACTTAAAAATAATTTTTAAACCCGTGCGTAGCACGGGTAATGACTTCTAGTTTAATTGTAAAGAGTGGAACACTTAATTAAGAATAGGATTGATGGTGCGCGGATATAAGCAGGGCACGTATATATAAGTAGTTTTTTGAAATAAAGATATCATATTTTAAGAGTTTAAAAGTAATATTTGAAAAAAAGATATCATTTTTAGAGGAAGCATTGTAAGGTCATGAGAGGCGCGGAATATACCGATAGCATGGTCACTTGTACATATGATACAATCCTTCCTCTAGTCCGGACGGGGCTCCTGGGGATGATAGGCCCAACTGCCCTATCTGTTCTCTATTATCAACTCTCTTGTAGATCGAGTTCGCAGAGCTAGCTAGTGCAATCATCTCGCCAATGTCAACATACATGACAGCCGGCTCGATCAAATGCTATCATGTACGTATCGAAGAAATTGATAACCGGCTCTTCGCCACTCCCTGTAATAGCCGAAGCTTGCATTGGGGTCGAAAACATCGATCTCTAGTTCAAGTCCGATCCTGATTATATATCATAGCTAGAGACTTGGATGAAAGCGTTTATTAATTATGTAGAGAAAACGTACGTACTCAAGTCACAAACAAACTTCTATAATAGAATGCTACATATTGTAAGCGTTGGTCTTTGTAAAATGTAATTTGATACTACAAATACTCCAATAACTAGTTATAACCCGGGCCTTGCCCGGGTTTTTTTTAAATAAATCTTAAAATATATTAATTTGTATGTGATATTAGTATTATAAATTGAATATATATTTTATTTGAATTGGATAAGTATTAATTCTCAAAACTGTAACATTTAAAATCGGTTAAGTGATTAATTTTAGTACCATGAATCTTTGTATAACAAACTCGAATTTGATGGTGTGAATCTAGATAATGATCCAATACTTGTCTGAAAGCACTTTTAAATAAAAATGTAATACATAAAGTTACACATTATTTATGAATACTATAACTTCATGTCATATTTCTAACTTAAACTTGAACATGTAAAACTATTTAAATATAAATATACATTTTATTATCAAAATAAATACAAGTAACCTCTGCTCACCGTCAAGCTGGTCCAAAACATCGGTGTCAAACAAAAGTATAAAATAGTCGACTCAATTCACCCATTGGTCAACTTAATCTTGCAAAAAAAACATAATGAGTTCGCCCAACTGATCTATAAAACTAACGATGTAAACCTATACTTAATCTCAAACTAAATCGACTGACCCAAACCCAGCTTAACCAAAACTTGTAATGACCCTACCCAGTTGACATGAAATTTCAACAACTCAAACTTGTACCCAATCTGCTTCCATATGAACAACTTATCGAACCAATTTTAAATTATTGTCCGTAACCTGTATTGGACACGATCAAAGAATGTATAATAATATTATTAGGAATTAGATATTAATATCATATTATTATCCGAAATCGTGATTTGATGTTAAGAATAAATTTAAATTTAAAATTTATATGATATGACTTAAATAAAAATCATAGATAAAATACTATCATTTAATTTCAAACCATATTTGATTAAGTAAAAAAGTCATATGTGATATGAAATGAAATCTCAATTAAGATATTTTGTCAACATATATATTTTCATAATTAATAAGATTTTTGTATAATGATAGAAATCAAAACTTAAGTTAATTATGACGTATTTGCATAAATCTTATAGAAAAATAGATTTTATTATAATAATAATTTTTTAATAAATAGATCTAATAAAACTATAATTAATTTAATAATAGTAGAGTTATAGATCAATACAATTTATAAATAAACATTATAACAAAAACTTAGTTTATATATTTTTTAGATATTTCTTAGGTATATTTTAAAATATGGCATTATTTTATTTTTAAAAATAAACTTTAGCGATACAATTAGTTCAATATAAGTAAGTCAACGCTCTTAACTTGTTGGGTCTGTTCGAACCCATACGACAACTATAATAACCCTACCGATTGATCCATAAATTTTAATGAGACGCTCAACCCTATCACAAGATGACCAAACTCGACTGAACCCGTAAATCAACATAGTCACTCTTTTATTAAAATCAAAAGGATTTTTTTAGTAAAAGAGGACTTTAATTTTCTTAATAATTAACTAATGTATATGTATATGATTAATAGTATTTTTAAAATATTTTTACTCATATTAAATCTCCTAATATATGATTTGGTATCATCAAACAATGGATCAAATATATTATTGAATATGTGCAAATAAATTAAGAATATGTTCATTAATAATGTTTTTACATAAAAATATAAAAATAAGAGTAGAACACTTAGGAAACTTAGGTAGAAAAATACATAAGATGCCTGATAATATTTTAATTTACAACCAGAATCCCACAAAAAAACTTAACCCTAGCTAGAATCAAATCAACGAAAACGAACACTCAGAAACCCAAAAGATCAAATCTTCCGATCAACTTATTAATAGATTTTACACAACTAATTAAATATACAACTAATTAATAGTAGTACACACTACTAATCAATAGTTTTAATTTATAACTGTTATTGATCGATCTCCGATCCATGGCTCCGACCAAAAAAATCTCCGATCCATGGATTTTACTCTTTATCTTTATAGCTAGTTGAATGTCTAATTGTAATTTATTAAATCTGTTATAATTAAATGGATAGAAAATCATCATAATAAATAGCTTAAATAAAAACATGACGAGTGGTTTAAAAATACTTATTGACGAAACTGCCCTTAACTGCTTCAGGTTTAGAAGTATACTAGCAGATGACCCGTACCTTGTACGGGGGTGTTATTTATTTATTTATTGTTTTGTATATGAATTTACTATACTAATTATAAATATTATCATAGTAATTTTGTTTTAAAACGACGCTTATTTTTTGGATTATAAAATAACATAATTCTTGTATATCATCATATATATAAAAATAAATTTTACTTATATATTTACTTTTTATACATATATAAATATATATTTAAATAATTGAGGAATAATGACATAAGATAAGATGCATTATCATATTTTATTAAAAATTGATACAAATCTTTTGGCATTTAAGTAAATTACGTAAACTAACTCAAATAATAAAATCCATATGTTAAAATAAAATCTCGATTAATATATTATAATATTAAAGATATAGATAATATTTACGAAGTTAAATAAAAAACCAAATTATCTCGTATATATGTTATTGTTTTTTGAAAAAGTAATTAAATAATAAAATTTAAAGTTGTAATGAAAATATTAATGAATTATTATCTTAATTAAGAAATGTTTTTTGTAAAGCGTAATGAATATGCAATATTAGCGATAAATATATGGTAAATATAACATCTATTTTTTTTGTTGATATTTTAATATGATATGATAGTAAAAATGTATTTAATATATTTTTTTAATAGAATGAATATTTTTCTTAAATATAGTGGTAGAATTTACTACCATTGATGATTTAAAAAATTACCATAATAAAATTACGAAAGTTTATTTGAAGTTAATATGATATTTAATTAAATGGGTAAAATATTATGATTTATAGATAACAATGAAAAAAATTAAAATAAAAGTTAAGGTTTATGAATAAAAGTTAAGGTTTATGATAGATCTATGTATTAACTAAATGTGTATAATGATAAGATAGAAATTTATATATTTAGATAGAATTATTAATTAAACAACTCAAATTCTAAGATAAAGCTAATATCTTAATTAAGTATGCATAACAATATGACAAAATCAAGATTTAATAAGATAGATTTTTAACTAAGGGGGTGATGTGGCGCAATATAGTGGCAGAATTTGCTTCCGCTTTAGTATATAGTAATAGATAGATATTGATTAGAGAAAGAACCAACGCGGTTTTAACACGCACCCATTTTAATCAACTCAACAAATATAATCATCCGTCAATATCATATATATATATTTAACACGTCTTATTTTTTTTTAAGTTTTTAACACTTGATGACTAAATAAGTTTTTTCAGGCGCTAATAATAATTTACAAGTATCAATTAAAAAACTTAAGTCACAATTTTTTAATTATAATCTCAAACGGGCACGTTAATTGTTTTTTGTTGCCCTAATTAAGGAAAGCAAAGAAAATAGATCGACATGGCAAAATGATACTAGCTTACTAAGTATACTATGTTAATCTAATTTTCTACAACAAGGCCAACACCATCACATGCAAAATGTCCAATTCCATATGTAATTCACGTGCTTCATTAAATGATTTATGCCATTTATATTATTTACATGCATATATAGTCTATACGATGGGAGGTCTTAATTGATGATTTAAATGGGAAGATACTCAAGATAGTAACAACAAATTAAAGATGATGCTTTTATTAATCACCCGATGAAAAAAATATGATTGAATCGATGCTATAGCGACAGAGTCTCTGCATAACTTCATTTATGTCTTTGATCCTTACTTAAAAAAAAAAACAATTATTACTTACATGCATGTACTATGTTAACCATTGTTACCTGCCTAAGTCAGTAGAGTATAGAGTATTCGCAAGGGTAAACAGTAGAGAGAAAGGCGCAAGGTAGGGTGATCACAAGCGATGATCAACCCCTCTAGAGTCAGGGCGAGCGATTATCAGCCCCTCTAGGGTAGTTTTCCTCCCCTCTTTCTACATGGTCAAGCCATGTATTTATAGTGGAGAGAGAGGGCTAGGGTTTCATCTTTGGAGCCCAATCAATAATTCTATCTTCTTAAATAGGATACAATCTTCCAACTATGGATAACTACCAGGATTTAATAGGCTAATAAAGATATTTATTAGATATGCTTACCTGGTTGGCGGAAATATTATCCTTATTTATGACGGTAAATTACCCACCTACAACCATTTTTTATTATCTGTGAGAATATGAGATACACATACTGACATACATATAGGTCAAGATGAGTTAGGGGAAGATTTAATTTAATTTGGACTTGTAATCTATCTTTAACAAAGGATAAGTTATGTACGTAACATAACTGCTAACCGATCTAATCGATCGATAACTGCGCATAACTAGCGATATTGATAATTCATATATGGTTGGTTTAGAAAAGGACAAGGAAGGCGATGGTTTGGGTCGAGAAAAACGAAGATACATGTCAAAATCTTACGATCGACATTAATTCAATTAGTAACCCTTGATTAATTAAGTACTAAAGCAAACTATTCACGCAATAGGCAGTACGAAGTTCAAAAATCTATCTTTCAAATACCCCGTACGTGCTCTATGGCGTGGCCAGTATTATAATCCGTATTAATTACCCAGCTTTCGCATAAAACCTTAGTTTGAATCACCAGATCGATGATCGATATATGAAAGATGAAACCATTCAATAATTACTCTCTATGTCCCTCAAAGTTTATCCATAAAAACATATTTATATGCAGATTAATAAAAAGTAGAAAAATTGATGTAGAGTTGGATAATAAGAATGGAGTATATAAGATTGGATAAGGATAATTTTATTAAAAAAATGATAAAAGTGATGAGAAAATTAGATAATAAATATAATATATGAAATTATACGAGGATAAGATTGTAAAAATATAATGATCTAAATGAAAAATATGACAATATGAACAGACTTTTGGAAACAATCGGAAAGGAAATTAAGATGGATAAACATTTGTGTCATTTTTAATTCATTCATGTAACGTACCCTTAATTACTTTCTGTCATATTCAATAAATATTACGACGTTGTTTTATACTATGAAATCTGTCCTATTAAGCTAGCTTCTACGTACCTCGCAAGTGATAAAACTTAATTACATTCAAATTAATTAGACTTCAGTCTTAGCCCGACACGTTCAAATGATGCTTCTGTTTTTCTTGCACATCGTATATATTATATGAACTGATTTGACGTAAACCTAAATTTTATGAAAAAGGAACCAAAATTAACACCATAAACAGCACCAATTGAGCTGGAGATTGTTCCTCTTTTACCACATATACTATACATATATATAGGCGGTTATAAATCCACCACAACACACAATTACTCAACAGGATTAAATGCACTAATTAAATTTGGTAGAATCATTTTCAGACACTATAGAAACGCCACGGGATCACCATCTGTATATAGTACTATATTATATGCCACCATAAATATAAATTAGTACAATATTCTTCCCGAAAAAGGGAAAAACGGGGAAAAAAGGAGAGGAAGTACTGTAAACCCTACGAAGAAATTGATCGAGGTGAGAAAAGAATAAAGCAAAGAAAGAAAGAACGGAAGGGAGAGAAGAAAAAAAACACGGTTTGATTTAAGGGAGATCGATTTCACTAGCTTTTTTCGAGTTTTCATTATCTCAAAACATTTGTTCATGGTTCAAGGGTTCGCGTTGTCTCCCCTTTCATATCAAGTTAATTAATTAAGGGATATTATACTTTAATAAAAAGAAACAAAGATCTTGATGCCCCATCTTTTGATCTTGGAGAAACCTCGATCGTTAGACATGCATGTCAGGATACACATATATATAAAATATATTAGGCTAAAAAAATATCGTTTATGATCATGGTTTTCATTTATTTTCGATTTGATTCTTTGAAACCTCGTCTATAAAGATGTTTTAAGGTAGTTTTTTTTTGTTCGTGTTTTGATTGAAGAGATTGTTCATGAGAGTTGAACTGGTGACCTCTAAGTACTACCCTTGGAGATTTAACCGTTTCTCATATACCTGAAGACCTTTTTTTCGGGTTAGTGAATTACCCTAATAAGAAAGATTTTTATTGCTTTGTAAACGTGATACATCGAAACAAACTTTAGTTATGTAGCTTATTTATATCGATCCAACAAATAAAGAGATTTTTTTTCCGGTTATTCATTGGTTCACCAGAACTTCGTCTTGACTACGTCCAACTCGATCCGGATTGTGCATCTGACTCTGGCAGGTGAGTCTTCAAAATGGAATTGTTCACCTCCACTGGACTTGAACCCAGACCCCGTAAACGTGGAAACTAATAGAATTGAAAAAAGAGTCGATATTTATGTATTTCAATAAAACAATTATTAATGAAATTTAAAGGTGTCTAAAAGTCTTCGTTGCCTCTAATGGGATATTCCCCCACTCCTAATCTCTTTTAGATCGATAGTATGACTGTATTGAGTAAAACAAATTAAGAGTGTGGAAATGACAAACAAGCTTTATCTTGATTGAAATATAATACTCCAATATTTTCAAAAAGTATACGGATTATATATTTATGTGCAAATATATTCCTAGCTAGACTTGGTCATCGGTGATAGAATCCAATAAACTTGGGGTAGTAAATTAGCAAAGTATTCTCCTACTTTAAAATCATTTTTAAACCAACAAATTTCATTTTGATATTAATACCGATTCCTTAAAAAGAGAAAAGAAAAAAAAAATAGTTTGAGCTGCTGAGCCGGCAGGGACAGCGGTTGTAATTTTGTTACCAAAATCGTTTATTTTACACAATTGACGAAAATACCCCTAAACAAAACTAGTATAAAAGGAGCGCCTACCTCTCTTGAGATCTCACCCGCCAACGCCTTCCTCTGAGTATTGATTGCGTTTTGCATCTCATTTCTCTCTGTGTTGTAACAGAAAGAGATTTGAGGCTTATTCTTCTTGCTGGTGTGGTGTTATCACTCTACAAATATCCCCTTATTCTACTTTATCTGCAAGCTCCTCTGTGGATTTACGGGAAAAACAGAGCGAACAAGATGAAATACGTATTGGTAACAGGTGGGGTGGTGAGTGGCCTTGGAAAGGGTGTAACGGCTAGTAGCATTGGACTCATTATGAAATCTTGCGGACTCAGGGTTACCCATATCAAAATTGGTAAGCACAAAGTGGAAGAAAGATTAGATTTTGTTTTCTTCTTCTTCTTCTTCTTCCTCCTCCTCGTTTCTGGACTTGAAAAAACTTTTTTCTAAGTTCCATTTTGTGGGTCTTTCACACCCAAGTCTAAGCCCTTTTGGGTTGTTTAGAAAAGGGGGTTTCTTTTTCAACAGTGCCTGCAAGGTGTTCGATTTTTGTCCCGGACAATTTCTGGGTTTTTCTATTCTGATTCTGATGCTGTTTTTTTTGGGTCGAATATAAGCTGATTAGTACCGGTGACAAAAAATCTGGTCATTAAAATCTTAGATTTCCTTTTCTATGTCTCTTAACGGGATTCGGTGCTCTTTTTCCTTCAAGATCCGAAGAAGACTTATTAGTTAAACATGCTTACCATACAAACTGTTAGACAAACATTGCCAAATGAATCCTATTGAACAGGGAGTGTTCTTTTTGTTTCTTGTTGTACCAACTTCTCTTAATTTTTTTAATGTATTTTTTCGTTTCATTTGGGGTATTTTAAATATTTTTTATGTAGATTTTTACTTCTTATCTCTACAATAACGTTCTTAATATATATTCTTTCTTCCCTGTAAATTAATCACTGTATCCGGCAGATCCTTACTTGAATGTGGATGCTGGAACCATGTCTCCATTTGAACATGGTGAAGTTTATGTTTTGGATGATGGTGGAGAGGTAAAACCCAATTTTAGTTCTCTTAGTTGTCCTTTCTTTTCTTCCTTCCTAGATCTTTTTCTTGCTTGACAATTTATATTTTGTTTATCACAACTTTATCCAGAAAAAAACTTGATGTGGACTTTTTGTTGTTGTTGTTGTTGTTGTTGTTGTTAACACTTGAATTGCTTACTTTGTCAACAGATTAGCATCTAGTTGGTGGGTTTGACAAGTTCCTTTAGACAATTAGACTACGTTTATGAGTATTATCATTATCTTTTGCACGGGTGTGTGGTGCCAATATCTTTAAAGTTGTGCTAATATCCCTTTGTTAAAACAATGGATTATGGTGAGACTTTGCATAAGTACCTTTTCCCCGTGAATATTGGACGAACCCTTTTCCAAAAAGGGATCGAAATTCTAAATCTTCAAAGATTATTATGCGAGGGCATAAACAGCCAATTTCTTACACTTGAATGTCAGAAATGAAACACCAGACTTCAAGCTCTAGCTAGACAAAGTCTTGCTTTTATGCTTTCCTGTTTTTTTTTTTTTTTTTTTTTTTTTTTGGGTTTTTAGTATGGAAATGAGAAAATCAGGATTGATATTAGCCTATCAACAACTTTTGAGAAACATAATGGACAGTGATTGTTTTTTATATAGGATTTCAATATTTTTCTTCCTTTTTTCTGTTAGCAGTTGAGAAGTTGCTTGTTTCAACAGTTCAGTTTAACCTTTCCTCCTCCATTTCTGTAAACTTTTCCTTTTGTGTGTGTTTTGAAGGTGGACCTTGATTGTGGAAATTATGAGCGATTCCTCGACATCAAGCTAACCCGAGATAATAATATCACAACCGGGAAAATATACCAGGTAAGGAAATTATTCTGTAAATTAATGTTCGTCTTATATTTGTGGATCATCTCCCATTCATAGAACTCTTCACCTTTTGATGCCATATTTTTTTTTTGTACAGTCTGTCCTTGAAAAGGAAAGGAAGGGAGATTATCTGGGGAAAACTGTTCAGGTATAGTTGCTTACTTATCACTTTACAAGTTATTTCATGTAACTTAAGCATCATACATCTTACTCTCTGCTCTTTTTTTCCCCTTTTAGATTGTCCCTCACATCACAGATGCCATTCAAGAATGGATTGAAAGAGTTGCACATGTTCCGGTTGACGGACAAGATGATCCTGCTGATGTTTGTGTCATAGAGCTAGGTGGCACAATAGGTAACACCAGCTATATGCATTTGTTATTTTGATGAGATAAGCCTTCTTTAATCAATCAGTTGACTCGGTATATTATTTATCTTGCAGGGGACATTGAATCTCGGATGTACATAGAGGCTCTTGGACAATTCTCATACCGTGTAGGTAAGAACATATAGTCTGTAAAGCAGTTAAAATACAAAAACTGAAATCACTTCACATTATATACCGATTGAGCTGCTTCACCTTATCTTTATGACAGGCGCTGGTAACTTTTGTTTGATTCACGTCAGTCTTATACCAGTGCTAAACGTTGTTGGTGAGCAGGTAATTTTTATCATCTTTCTGTTGTAACTATGTCCTATATAACTTACTGTTATCTGATAAAAGTATTAATTCTTCATCAATTCTCAGAAAACAAAGCCAACACAGCACAGTATTCGTGAACTACGAAGCATGGGTATGAGACCTGATATATTAGCTTGTCGCGGAACACAGGTCTGTCACCTACTGTCATGATTCAACAATTTATGATCTGAAAATTTAGTAAAGATTATTATTAACCTTTGACAAAATTTTCAGCCCCTAGATGACAGTGTGAAGGCAAAGCTATCACAATTCTGCCATATACCGGTATTGTGATCTAATATACAAACTTTGTATTCTAGATGCTTTAGATATTTTTGGTTTCTTATATTTGACAATCCCTTAATATATTTTAAATTGGTCCTCAGGAACAAAATATAGTGTCTGTTCATGACGTCCCCAACATTTGGCACATTCCATTGGTTCTAAGAGTAAGTTCATATCATTTGTGGGATTCAGTCTTCGTCTGTACACTAAGCTCATATTCAAAGTTTTCCCCATGTTCAGGATCAGAAGGCACATGAAGCGATTTTGAAAGCTTTGGGACTTCATAGTGTTGCTAGGGAGCCTGCATTGGAGGAGTGGGCTGCAAGGGCTAAAATCTATGATAGACTGGAAATTCCTGTGGGTTTTTACTTGCTTAGCCTTTTATCTTGAAGTGTAAAATTCTTTGTGCCAGCTTTTGTCTTCTGTTACCGAATTGCTTTTCTCTTAATCTTACAGGTACGAATTGCAATGGTTGGAAAGTATACCGGCCTTTCAGATGCTTATCTTTCCATAGTGAAGGTAGATATGACTCCTGTGAAGATTTATTGTGAATATTCTACAATTTGCTGGTTCTACTGTCCTGAGCATATTCAGGTTTTATATATCTATTTTGTTTCTCTACAGGCCCTTTTGCATGCCTCTGTCGCTTGTCGTAAGAAGCTCGTTGTGGATTGGGTTGCAGCCCATGATCTTGAAGATGAAATGAGAACCGAGGTTATCATCACAGCCATATTCTTACTTTATGCTCTAGCTGACTGTAATTTCATGAGTTGGTTCAGATTTGATATGCTTAGCTGCTTACAAGTTTTACGTATTGCAGAATCCTGAAAATTACAACACAGCATGGAGTCTGCTCAAGGTTGGTGTTTCCAATAAACTAAAACTCTAGCTGTTATAATCTGGTTTACATAAAATGGTTCATACAGAAAGCAACTCTACAATTATTGTGTTTGAGCTTGTGGACTACTGTTTTCTTATTGTTAGTTTGTGTGTGATGCTTCAATTGCCTAATTGCTCTTTATAAAATGCTAGAATGCCAATGCTGTCTTGGTTCCCGGAGGCTTTGGTGATAGAGGAGTTCAAGGCAAAATTCTTGCTGCCAAGTACGCTAGAGAAAACAAAGTCCCTTACCTTGGAATTTGCCTGGGGATGCAGACAGCTGTCTTAGAATTCACCAGATCAGTTCTTGGTGTACAAGATGCAAACAGTACAGAGTTCGATCCTGACACCCAAAGCCCATATGTTATTTTCATGCCAGAGGTTTGTAACTTGATACTTTTAGCATAAATGAAGAAGCCCTTATTCACCCTATCCTAAACATACACTAAAAACTTCTTTAATGTATTGGTAGGGTTCAAAAACACATATGGGTGGAACCATGCGACTCGGGTCAAGAAGAACACACTTCCATGTTAAGGACTGTAAATCTGCTAAGCTGTAAGACCATCACACTAATTATGTTCGGGCGATGTGTATATATATGTTTACCATGGGTTCTGACTATGATGTTGTGAAATTGCTAGGTATGGCAATGTAAGTTATGTGGATGAAAGACACCGTCACAGATACGAGGTTTGTTTATACAGTGCATGACTCTTAATTCCACAGACACTGAAATCTTGTCGCGATAAATATTGCTCGGAATCTCATCTTGGTATCCTTGTAGGTTAATCCCGAATTCGTCAACCAACTTGAGAGTGCAGGATTGATGTTCACAGGCAGAGATGAAACTGGCCTGAGAATGGAGGTTAGGATCTGTCAAATATTTTATTTATGCTTCAGTCTCATTACTCACTTGTATTAACTCCTATCTTTCATTACAACAGATTGTGGAAATTCCTAGCCACCCGTTTTTCATAGGAGTTCAGTTCCACCCTGAGTTCAATTCAAGACCAGGAAAACCCTCTGCTTTGTTTATAGGTGCAACATTTATCACTTAAATCTTCCTCTAAGAAGAGATCGCCTTGTTTTCCATTCATTCAACCATTATATTTTGCCTTATTGATAGGTTTGTGCTAACAAACATGCTTAAACAGGTCTCATCGCAGCGGCTAGTGAGCGGGTTGATTCAATCTTACCATCTCCTCCCATTGTACAGAGATCAATAAAAGATAGGAGACCAAAAATCAATTCCCCCATTAAAAAGGCTCCTCGTCTCGGGTTTGGTAAAAACGTCAACGGTCCAGCTCCCGCCATCTATACCAATGGCAATGGAGTCCAGTGTTGAGCAGTGCTATAACAACCATGTCAGAGGTAATATATATATGATCCTTAACAGCATTAAACTTTTCCGGTGTAATAGTCTCTAAACAGTTTCATGAATTCTGCAGGTGATTGTTTTATGAAGACCCCTGAGCAATGAGAGCATAGCAGAAGCAGAAAGTTGTTCTCTTGAGCTAAAGTATTCTCAAGGGAAAAAATATATGACCTTTTGTATGTTATTTTATCCTATGATATTGTTTAGTTCTAGTGTTCCAAGTGTTGAGACATAAGTTTTTCTCTTTGTTCCAAGTAAATAGTTGCTGGGGAGATGTAAGTTAGAAACAATTCCTTCTGGCCTTTTTGTTTTTGCAATGTTTTATGCAGATGCCATTTTCATCTTTGTAAGGTGAAAGAGAGGGGAAACTATTAGCTGAAACAGAAGAAGAGGGGAACAAGGATGTTTCTATGTCTGATTTAGGCTCTTGTTTGGGACTTCCATTTTAGGGTATCTTAAGGTGGAAGCTTTTGGAACTTATAGAACAATCCCATAATTGTTCAGTTCTAGACAGAGCATTTGCTTGTAAGTATCTGTGTGAAAACCATGGATATCTTCTCTTCTTTCTTATGTACTTCAATTTCTATTTGAACAATGAAATTCCTACTACTTCAAAAGGCCTAAAGGAGCTTTGAAACCCATGTAATGTTTGTTTGTACTTGAAATCAAAGCATTCATTCATCAATCAGGTCCAAACAGATTCGGTCCATTCTCTACCTTTACCGCTTTACGTGTCAAACGATCAGGTGGCAAATTTAATCAAGTAACTTCAGGTTTTACATTAGGTTAAATACTACCAGCTTATTTTAAATTCAACCAATCTTAAGCCGGTTCAATGGACATCCCATAATCTTATCTTGTGTCTAAACACAAGGTAACATAATCCATTTTCGGGTCAAATACGAAAAACCTCTACCCAAATGTCTCAAACCGGATTAGATTGGATTCAGCCTAATGTAGACTGCTTGATTGCAAATAACATAAGAGTCCGAAGGCAACTTAGGCCCTGATAAACATAATTCATCCCGAATCACATCATTGTCGCACCAGAATGCATTCATATCCTAACCTCGAATATGGTACATGATCCTCAATCAGGATGGTCACTGAGGAGCCTTAACAGTTTCGTACACGGCTGAGAAGTCCTTGTCTCCCAGTCCCATGCTCCTCGCCTTCTTGAAAGCCTACATTAAGTCATTAACAACAACCAAATCTGTACTTAAGCACAAAGCTCGATTGCTAAGATTTAGCAAAAGAAACCTTTACAAGACAATATTAGATAATAGTGCAAACCAAATGGAGTCCGAGACGTACCTCATTAGCAGCAGCGGCTACAGGCATGGACACAGCGTTGGTGTCTCCGAGGGCAAGTGCCAGCCTCATGTCTTTCTGCTGATGTTTGAGGGGAAATGCAGGGGCATAGTTGTTTTGAATCATGCTGGGTCCTTTCATTTTGAACATTGGATTTGCCATTGCTCCCAAATCCTAATTTAGCAAATTAAGTTGGTTTATGTAGGAAAATTAAGCACAAAAAATATCATGCAGTGTGGTTTATTTTCCTATGGTCCTTACCAAAACATCGAGGAGAGCAAGAGGATCAAGTTCGCTCTTGTCAGCCAATTCCAAGCCTTCAGCAAACGCGTTCATCATACTGGGAAAAGGAATATTTATTATTTGTAGCTGAATGTATTCAACATGGCAAAAAAGTGTAGAACATTGATTTTTACCTGCCCATTATCATGTTGACAACGAGTTTCATTCTTGCTCCATTCCCGACCTTCCCCAAGAAGAATGACTTCTTTCCCAACACGTCGAATGCAGGGATAACCTCGTCATAGAGTGCCTTCATAAGATAGGAGGCAAGATATATTAAGGTTCAGTTTCAGATGTCCGAAGCATCTTTGCAGAAATTCAAGAGTAGCAGCAAATCCCAGATATAAGAAATCCACATACTTAAAAATATTTGACAAACGAATGAAACATTTCAATGCTAAACGTATCTCATACTGTCACACATATAGGAAAAGGCAGTTTCAGAGTATAACATGTCTAAGACCCTCTCTGAAGGACTAGAAAATGAAAGAGTTCTAATAATGATAACCCCTTACAGGAGTTCAAAGCCAATCGTTGTGTTTAAAATAATTATTCTCGTGATCAAATACAACTTATGACTTATTTGACTAAAATTTGACCTTTCACTGGAAGGAAATGTTCTTATTTGAATGTACACCCATCACTGCACTAAAATACCTTGTCTCCAGCGGCAAGAATTACTAACTGGCCATCTTCGGCTGGCTTCTTGCTTCCAGAAACGGGACCCTCAACGAATTGCCCACCTTTCGATGTGACTGCCTGCAAGTATTCTAAGGTTTCAACACCATAGCACCGCAGCTGAATGAGGAGAAATAAGGCACCTTGTACTACCCTTATGTATTTAAAATAAATAAAGCTGGTTTGAGTGCCCAAGAAGCTTCTCAGTCCTTATAAGCTACTAACAGTAATCTTCTTTGAAAAACTTCCTCTCCTCTTGTCTTATTCTTAATCAAAAAGACCTTTTTCAAAGGTGAATGATGTGTCTCAATGAACTTAGAATAATGTGATAGTTCATGCAAAGGTGTGTGATTGTGTCTCAATCATCTGATCAGAATAAATTATGCTTCTTAGTTCTTACACCTTAGCTTGAGCTTAAGCAGGCAAAATACAGTAGAATATCTAAATCAAGAGATTAGAACACAGGAAACATGTGACAATGCAAGATTCTTCCATAACCCATCAAGCAGATGATGAATTCAGATTTGTAGCATGCCACTTAAAACAATAAAAGCACACTATCGGTTTGATTGTTCAAACCTCACTGATTTGTATTGAAGTTTCAGCATCCACTGTTGACATATCAATGTATCCCTTTCCGCTGCAGATCTGCTCCAGCACTCCATCTTTGCCGAAAACCACCTGACAAACCGAGATACATTTCGATACCGAATCAAGACAAGCCTATAAACAGTGGATAGCAGAACCTGCTAAGATTGAAGAATCTACTGACCGAAAGAGCTGCAGGAGGATCTGATAACATTGCAATTGTGTATTTGCACTTCTGGACAACAGCTGCTGGGGTTTGCCCTACTGATGCACCATGCTCTACAAGCTCATCACACTGTAGCCAGAAAACCACTTCAACTAATCAATCCTACAAAGCTAAGGCATACTCAAATGGAAAACAAGATAAACTAGCAAGGCAAAAGTTTGTCCAAACATCAACACTAAAATTTCCATATGAGAACTGTTATTGGCACAATACTGAATCACAATTTTGTCTAGTAATGAAAAACTTGGACACACATGCCTGAGTATATCTTAAACAGCAAGATACAGACAAAATCACAGAACTTGGACACACATACCTTGGAAAGAGTTCTGTTCCAAACTGTAACTTTGAATCCACTACGCAACAGATTCATGGCCATAGCCTTGCCCATGATTCCCAATCCCAAAAACCCAACTTCCATTTTCTCTGTTTCGTCTTGTCTCCCTTGGAAATCAAGCAAAAAGGGATTTGCGATCATTAGTGAAAGCTTGTACTACTAATTGTGAAATGAAGCTTGAAAAAAAACCTACTAGTAGAAATTTCAGTGGATACCCAAAATTGATGTATAGGAAGAGATCGGCTGAGCAAGTCGAATGTTCAGCCGGCAATGATTTGGCTTTTCCGGCCGATCTTGGGTCCTTTTTTCCGATCTTGATTTGGGAGTTGTGGGTGGAGCTTGCGAGGCTGGTGAGCAGAAGTTTTTAGTGGTGGTGTGTGTTCAGAGTGCGAAGACTTGCAACGGAGTTAGTGTGCTGAATTCTCTTGGTGTTGGGTTTTGGGCCGTTTGTCCATCATCCACCATTTTTGGAAGCCATCGAACATGAATTCAATTGGGCCCTTGAAGCGTTAAATCTCAGCCGATGCTTTTTCTTGTTTAAAGTAGCTATAGCTAATATTGTTTGGCCACCGTTTGTTCAATATGGCACCGAATAGAACCGTCGACAAATCAACCACACACTCGTTGAGAATTGCTTTCTTGTTCGGAAGTTAGAGGGATGAGCCTTCAACAGATGTCTTGACCTTAGTTGATATTTTGATGTGGTGACGAATAGCCGAATACTCTCGTAGGATTAAGATGAGATGAATGAGTAGGACACAATCTTTAGCACAAAATCGTATAAAATCAAATGATGTCATACTTCTATCAATATATAATTACTAGGGTCCGGATCCGGTAAGAATGATTATTATGGTAGGAAATAGGAATGAATCATAGCTATTGGATGAGGAGAGATCAAGGACTCAAGAAAAAAAAAAAAGGAAAAAAACGGCACGGGCGTATTTTTCAGAAAACGGCACGGGCGTCCAGATTTGTGCAACCGTATGGCCTATTTGTGCAACCGTATTTGTGCAACTCTATGGCCGATTTGTACAACTCTATGTCCGATTTGTGCAACCATATTTGTGCAACTCTATTGCTTATTTGTGCAACTCTATGATCAATTTTGCATTCATGTCATATTTTATAGCAGTCGAAGTTTGTATAGTTTGCTTCGCTTTGGCAATTTGTGCAAGTCTATTGCCAATGTGTTGAATTCTATGGTCAATTTGTTCATCAATATTTGTGCAACTCAATGGTCAAATTTGTGCAACTCAATGGTCAATTTGTTCATTCATATTTGTTCAACTCTATTGTCAATGTGTTGAATTCTATGGTCAATTTGTTCATCAATATTTGTGCAACTCAATGTTCAAATTTGTGCAACTCAATGGTCAAGTTTGTGCAACTCAATGGTCAATTTGTTCATTCATATTTGTTCAACTCTATTGCCAATGTGTTGAATTCTATGGTCAATTTGTTCATCAATATTTGTGCAACTTAATGGTCAAATTTGTGCAACTCAATGGTCAAGTTTGTGCAACTCAATGGTCAATTTGTTCATTCATATTTGTTAAACTCTATTGCCAATGTGTTGAAATCTATGGTCAATTTGTTCATCAATATTTGTGCAACTCAATGGTCAAATTTGTGCAACTCAATGGTCAAGTTTGTGCAACTCAATGGTCAATTTGTTCATTCATATTTGTTCAACTCTATTGCCAATGTATTGAATTCTATGGTCAATTTGTTCATCAATATTTGTGCAACTCAATGGTCAAATTTGTGCAACTCAATGGTCAAGTTTGTGCAACTCAATGGTCAATTTGTTCATTCATATTTGTTCAACTCTATTGCCAATGTGTTGAATTCTATGGTCAATTTGTTCATCAATTGTGCAACTCAATGGTCAAATTTGTGCAACTCAATGGTCAAGTTTGTACAACTCTATGGTCAATTTGTTCATTCATATTTGTTCAACTCTATTGCCAATGTGTTGAATTCTATGGTCAATTTATTCATCAATACTTGTGCAACTCAATGGTCAAATTTGTGCAACTCAATGGTCAAATTTATGCAACTCAATGGTCAAATTTGTACAACTCTATGGTCAATTTGTTCAATTTTACGATCACTTTGTGCATCCATATTTTATACTGAACCGTGTACGTAGTGTATATACTGAATCGTGTACGTAGAAACATACAAAAAATCTACCAATTAGAGCGATCAATCGCATTATTTTAACCACGTTATACCTAACGCAAACACTACTACGTAAATTTTGACCAAAAAACACTACTACGTAGATGCTGACCTTGTACTACGTAGAAGCCTAGTTAATCAATAACTCTGAGTAATGATGACCAATGCAAATGCCAAAAATTTGAAGCCAGCCACGTGATACAACAGACAGAACAGATGATTACAAATAATCTCGAACAGACAAAGCTAATTAACTCAATGTCACGCAAGACCAATGCAAATGCCAAAAATTTTCCACTTTGGATGAAATCTTATTCTATGCACACACTCGTTTGATTATATTATCTGCTATGTAATTTAAATCCTAATGACCAGTCCTGATTTGTTTCCCTAATGCTCTCCTCTTCGACTCAATGGTAATGCTCCAAATCAAGAAAAGTCCGATTAACATATCATCATCAACAACACAATCAGAATCAACGCTTAGCGATAACATTCAAATTGAAGAATCCAGTCAACAATTAGGATCATCATGTTGCTGATCAGGCGCGTGAGCTAACAGATTTCTCTCAATAGAAGGTCGAATTTAAGCGGAAAGAGATGGAGATAGATTACATACGAGCCATCGCTTGAAGGCAGAGAGATCAACGGAGCCATCGCGGACGCTGAGGATGAAAGGATGCCTGGTGGCGCCGATGTAGAGAAGGCGGTGTTTAATAAGCCTGCCTTGAACGCCGGCGACAAGGACGTCGACTCGTTCTTAGACAAGTTCTCGAAGAAGATTGAACAAACTACGAACTCGAATTAGACAAATCAGGACCGAATTTGAAGTGAAAACAAAAAAAACTCAGATTCGGAACTGCGATCTACCTCCGGCCGATCTGATTCCTCGATCCGGCGACCAACTCCACCGCATCTTTCTCGTCCCGGTTCTCCTTCTCCATCACCAGATCCTCCCCTCTCTGCTCTTCCGGCGACGGCCTCACCTTCATCATCGTCTCAAACCCTAGATTTGTCGCCTTCTCCGACTCCTATCATCTCGGACTCCCTCAACACGACCGATTCTCCAACGATTCGTTCATCGCCGTCGAATTCGAGACCTACAAAGAGCCATGGAAGATGAGCGAAGCTTTGGCGGCAGGAGAGAGATTTTTGCGTGGAGGAAGAAAGTGGGGTGCGTGATTGTTTTATTTTTTATTCTTACAGATGGGGAGCGTGTACATATCAACCGTAGGATCTGTTATAATCCAAGGGTGGAGAAATATTCTTATTTCTCACCCTAAAGATCATTCTTAGAAGAGTCTTTCTCTAATTACTATATGAGCTTTATTCCGATATGAAATAAAAATTGTTTGCGCGTTTTTTTTGGTTGAAAAATTGTTTGCGCGTATTTGGGAAGTAAGAGAATTTTCTTTGTTATATTCATAAGTTTTTTTTATATTAAAAACATATAAAATATAATCCATTATTTTATTATATCTATACTACTATAGTATAAAGCGAAGTCAATGTCATCACAAAAATTTGAATCATGTGTCATTTCTATAATAAAGTAATCAGATGGTCCTCCTTTATATAAATTAGGTAGTCTGAATCTCATTTAATCTTATCTCGTAAAAATTGCTTAAAAATTACCGAAAATTATGAATTATCCCTTACCAAGAGTTAGTTGTAATCTTTTGATATATATTATTATTTGATGAAACGTGATATTTATCGTAAAGTATTTTTTGAACAAATCCAACTTATTTATATTATGAGTTGATTTACTATTGGTAAAAAACACTAATCGCAATAAGAAGATAAATATATATAATCCTATAATTCTAACATGAGCATTGACGTTATATATTTATATTAAATTGGGTTTATAGTTACATTACCCGTACATGGTATGGGCGTTAAACTAGTTCATTTTACATTATAATAAATTTGGCAATGACTTGAGTTCTCTTTTTCATAATATGGTAGGATTTATAAATTTGTCAGAATAATTAAATTATGCACGGGTGAAATTTAGGTAAATCAATCAATATCTATATCTATCATCATATTATTATATATTATATGAGGCTGACTCAGATACAAATAGTCCTTAAGATATAAACTACAAATAAATACTAACCGTTAGATTCTTCGAATCTACGGTTGAGATTAAATTAGAAAGGTAGATGTGAGATTTGAGTTTTAAAATGGAAAGGTGGCATTTTTGCAAATATAGAGAGCTTTAAGGGTAAAATTGACAAAAACGCAAAACAAAGCCTGAAAAACAATACGAAGGGGAAGGGCGATTGACGATTCGCGATTCTTCAACATCGACTAGGGCGATATCCGATTCTTCAACATCGCTAGGGCGATTCTTCAACACAGATCCAGATCCACCATTGAAAGCTTCCGCCGTTTGCCTCCGTCTTCCACCCTAGTTTTTGCGCAGGAATCTCCGACTAAGCTAATTCGCCATGGGGAAGAAAATCAATCGGAGGAAGCAGTCGGAAGAATCCATAGAATCGATCGGTGAAGGTAATCGCCGGTTTCTAGGGTTTCGTTGCATGTTGTTGCTAATTCTGCATCATTGAGTGAATGCTGATTCCGCTTGCTGTTGTTATGTTGAGTGACGGTTTTTCCCCTATTTCCCCTTGCATGTATGTCTCTGGTTGCATTCTTTTGAAAGTAACCCCAATTTTCTGGAATGTGATATCTTTGTAATTCGATTTGTTGTTTCCGTCTTCACTCCTCATATGTTGTGCTGAGTTTGATTTGTTTAGTATATTTTACTAGAGCGCTAATTTACTAGAGCGAGAATGCAAAGGAGTTTGATTTGTAAATCTAGCTTATTAGGGGTTTTTTTTACGGCTGATCATTGACATTGTGTTTTGCTGCTGGTAACTCAAATCTGGTTGATTTTGCAAATTAGGGGTTTTTTGTATCTTTGTGCTTGAATTTGGGGGTTTCTGTCTTGTTCAGTGGAATTGACCGGATGGGTTGGTGGAATTGGACGTAAATGGTGGAGATTGTTGATGTGTTAGGTGGATCTTGGAAGGGTGATGTTTAGTTGTTTATTAAAAAAGAAGGGTCAAAATGGAGACTTTTTTTGAAGTATAAGTGATTTTTCAGTGGACATGTGAGGTTAGCAAAACAGACAAGAATTGAAGTATAAATCTAGTTCCTAATTTATATTGCCCAAGTGTTGCATGTTCTGGATTAGTTCAAACCTCCATGAATGATGTGGGCAACTGAATTTTCATTTCCAGTCATCCAAAGTTAGCAAACTGCATACTGTATGTTGTGGTAGACTCAACCCTCAGAGCATGTAAAAATCTGTTCACATATTTTATGCCTTTGTTCATACATTTCATGCGTCTCTGTTCACATATTTTACGTCTCTGTTCACATATTCTATGCCTCTGTTCACATATTTCATGCCTATGTTCACATGCTCTGTTCATGTATTTCACAAATTTTGTTGAAAACAATTCAAGTATGTGTTCAAATCTTTCATGCCTCTGTTCACATATTTTATGCATATGTTCACATGTTTCATGCCTGTGTTCATATTCTCTGTTCACATAATTCAAGTCTGTGTTCAAATATTTCATGTCTGTGAACGCTCCATGGAGGGAGACAAGGAGGCAAGCAACCGGCATATGTACAATCAGGGTTATGGAGCTATACATGGGAGCACATCTTAAGCAATGGGAGGATGAGATAACGAGCCATAATGCAGTTGATTCTCTGAAGAAATTGAGGGTGAAATACTTGAGCGCTATCCTACACTCTAAGGTGAACGAGTTGAGGAACCGCGTGGTAAAAACCTTGGAGCAATACAAAAAATGAATCAAAATTATGAGGCCGCTCGTCCATGGATAAACATTAGCACTATATACTTTGATGATGTATTTTGACTTACGTTTTGGATACTCTTTGTTGACATTAGAATGATATTTCGGACAGGTTCATCAATCTAATGTGTTTTCTGCATGTTCACGTCTTTTCATAGTATGTTCACATATTTTATGCATAAGTTCACTTATTTCGTGTCGGCGTTCACACCTTAGAAAAAATGTGAGTCCTTGGGAAAAACGTTTCAAATTGAAAATGGTAGATGCTTTAATGAATCTCAATGCACAACTCTAGAAGATCATTTCAATTGTAAGTTGATTGAAACTCTACACACGAGAATGTACTAATTCAACTACGTATCTGCACATATCGCACGCCTTCCACCACTTTTATCTGTATCATGGGTTAGTTTATTCACATGCTGAGAATGAGTGGCAATCACAGATTCACAAGTACTATCTGATTTGAGATCGAGTTGCAAAATTCCACTTGAATCGCAACGTTCAGTTGGATATGCATTGGCCAAGTTTTCACCCACCTTTCACTGTTAATTTGAATACTCCTATATGTATATTCACATTAAAATGAGGTATGTTCACATTAAAATGAGGTATGTTCACGTTAAAACATAGAACGTTCATAATGAACTAAGCATTGAAAAGTGGAATAAAAAGCAGTATAAATAACATATATTTTTACGTTCACGTGAAATGGAGGTATGTTCACATCTAAATGGGGAATGTTCACGTTAAAGCAGACAACGTTCATAATGAGCCAAACTAAAATCATAGATAGACGCATATTTTTACGTTCACGTGAAACGGAGGTATGTTCACATCTAAATGGGGAATGTTCACATTAAAGCAGACAACGTTCATAATGAGCCAAACTAAAATCATAGATTGACGCATATTTTTACGTTCACGTGAAATGGAGGTATGTTCACGTTAAAACATAGAACGTTCATAATGAGCCAAACTAAAATCATAGATAGACGCATATTTTTATGTTCACGTGAAATGGAGGTATGTTCACATTAAAATGGTGTATGTTCACGTTCAAACATAGAACGTTCACGTGTGGTTCACAATTGCAAGTAACCCATTAAGGTCATCATCATGGAAAGCTAATTTTGATTACAGTACTCTTGAAGCTACAAGTTCTACCAATACTTCAATTCAGGCCCTTTTTCATAGTATAGTGAAAGAATCCAGCTACAAGTTCCTCACAAATTCAATTTCATACTTGAATTCAGAGATCAATACAAGCATTTGCCTACACATGAATCCCTTTTCCTCCACATCAAAATCAGTACAATCCGTAAACACGTCTTGATCACATTGGATCCCTCACATAGTCTGACTTCCTCTTTATGTAATTAGACTTCTAAGCTCTATCAAGCAAAACTTCCGGTTCTGCACCGACAGGATAGTGATACCAATCGAGCACCGACTCAATCCAGCTCATCTCCTTGCAATCATTAGCCTCAAATCTCAGCTCAGGCAACCTTGAGTCCATTATTGACATCAATCTATCTCTACCACCCAAGAACATGAATATAAACGTTCTAAGCTCCATCCAAATATGACAACTAATTGGACGAAACAGAGATCCAAAATGCAAACAATCTAAGCTCCATTCAAGTTCATTCTCGTGTTCTCGATTGAAAGCGAAAACCCTAAATCCACCCACCCAAAGGTGAAGGCGGCCGAACGAAAACTTAAGGTGGCAGGTGTAGTGCTCTGCGATGGCGTCGGAAGAGAGGAGACGGATTGTGTCGAAGGAGACGGTGGAGCTCTGCGATTGCGTCGGAGGTGAAAGCTTGAAGAACACCGATTGCGTCCAGAGAAGAGAAGAATGAGGAAGACGCAGATCCACTTTTGACAGGGCAAAATTACCAAACAGCCCCCGTGTCTTTTAAATTTTAAAGGAAACCACCTTCTAATCAGGACCGTAGATAAGCATGATCGAACGGTCCAGGTGTATCCGCAGTTTTTGGGATAATCCTCATTTTCATTTGAACCGATGCCATATTATATATACTAAAGCGGAAGTTAAAAATAATATTTAAAACGACGTGTGTTAATTTCTCATTGGACCGGATCACCAATCTTTATTAAAATAATTTAATTGTTTAATTGGTTGAAACTTCATCGTAGACCCCACATTAAATTGTACACATAATAAATCTATCCAAATCATAAAAAAAATCTATCCAAAATTGTGCACATAATGGAAACCAACTCTTTATAATTTTCAATAGATATATTTTTATTTAGTTATATTTTTAAATATCTAGATATTTAATAATATATTTTTTTAACTCAAGAGTCACCTATGTATCCCCTCAATTTCCGTCCCTATATAGAAGGATGCTTCCAATTTGAGAGGGTAAGAGGGTGAAAAACATCCTATTGAACAAGTATGTGTAGTTCGTTGAAAAAGTATCCAAATGTCGTGAACAAGAGTCATGTATCCCTCCTCCCCCCCCACAATTTCCGTCCCTATATAGAAAGATGCTTTCAATTTAGGAGGGGAGGAGGGTGAAAAACATCATATTGGACAAGTGGTTGTAGTTCGTTGAAAAAGTATCGCAAACGTCGTTTAAAAGTATCGCAGATGGCATTAAATAAGAGTCACCTATGTATGTCTGCCCACGTTTGAACCTTGAGAAAACTAGCATCTATAGTACTCTAGTGTAGGAGATCCGAGTATGCTTTAGTATAATTAAATTATTCTCTTATGTTTACAAATGTATTAAGAGATGTTTATTAATGTTCTTATCATCTACAGTGCAGAGAACCTCATCTACGCTAACGTGGGGATCATTCGTCTATATTTTAATTTTTTTTGCTCTGGTCCAGATAGTGTTCGTGGATAGGCTCCACAGCAATTGTGGTTTGGTGACCTTGGATGTTTTGATGTAGGGTTGTCTAATCTGTTTCAGCTTCGCCAAGGCTTGTAGTAATTTCACCGACAAGTGGGTGTTGGGCCGTTGGCGTTTCTTTTGGTGAATATTGCTCAAGGTCATAGAGCTTCTAGCAACAGTTCCATTTGCATGGTTCGGTAGACTGGGCAGAAGAGTACGTATCTCATTTGTAGATTTTGGTCTCTTGTTTTTCTTTTTGCTTTGATAAATGTTGTTGTTCAATTGAAGGACCTTGTTGTTTAATATAACGAAAATAAATAATGAGCTATGGAGTGAGTTGGGTCTTGGGTAGGCAATACCACCTAGAGTTTCTGGTAATCTTTGTGTTTCATGACAAGTATTGAGATTTCTTCTTCTGGTTCAAGTTTACCACATTCACCCGCATCACCACTACTACTTCTCGTCTGCGTTGACACATCACCCTGGACTAAGATGGGCCTTCTCAGCTACTCAGATCCTATTCGTCTACATCTTGGCCTTTCATTTTGTTGCGTGTTGTCTCTATTTTCTAGCCACAATGGAGGATTTTCCTGGCAACACATGGCTTGGTAGCCTAAAGATCGGAGATGAGGACTATTCGGACTTCAGGCAGAGACCATTCTTAGACGTCTTCAATGTTTGTTTCTACTATGTTGACACTACTGTGTCTAGTGTTGGTAAGTCTTTTTTTATGTGTGTGTTTATATATTATAGATTTATAGTATTGATTTCCCCTTATTTTTGTAGCCTTATTATATATAACTATTGTTTTTTTATTCAAGATACGAAGATATACATCCGATCAACTAGAATGAGATGCTTTTTGCATCTTTTGTGTACGTTGGCAACACTAGTCTACTAGGATACCTTACAGGTTTATTTGATAACCTAGCTCGTCAACAACTAGACCCTTGATGTGTCTTGCCCTCGTCTTAGCCAGACTAGTACGAGTCCAAAGGGACGAAGACTTTGGTGCCTTTCTTGGATTGATACCGAGCTATACTTTAGTTTATATTCTAACTCTTAGCTATCTTATTTTTGGATACCGCGTTGTACATTATCTAGGATTACTACGTTTTCAGATACAAAGTACAATATCATAGGTAAGTTTATACTATTGGGCTCTTGGCAGGATGTTCCATCCACTCCTATTAATTTTAGAGTGACAAATCATATAGTAATATTAGGAGAAATTTATAAATCATAAAATATACTATGATCAAAAGCTATATGGCAAAAACAAGTTAAATCGAATTTAATATAATAGTATTACTTGCTGCTTTTCAAGAAATATACTACTTCAAGATGCTCTCTTTGAATCAATCGTGTGTTTTGGTCCTGATCCAAGAATAGGTACTTGCAACTTTTTACTCTCCCAGTTTTTCTTCCAAATTGAATTATTTTATTTGATATATATCTTTGCAACTATTAATTGGTCATTGTATTGTGTGTGCTTGTGCCCTCTTTTGTGTTGTGTGTTGATTTGCAATTGTGATATATTTGCTTGTGTTGTTTGTGTTTTCTTGCTCCATAATACCGGAAAAACAGAGTTATGAGATAAACGATCAAATGAGATCAAACTCGACCTGGATTTGATCGACCTATGTATCTGAGGTCGGCAGATTTTAGGACTAACCTGGAGAATACGATAAGCAAAGAGAGAGCTCTAGAAGATTTGAGAGGATTTGAGAAGGAAATTTGGCAATTCATGCCTCCACTACGCAAATAAGTGGTTTTTAAGGGCAGTACATCACGAGGCGACAAATGCTGTTAGAGGAAACAGACCGGAACAAACCGGCTACAATTAAAAGGTTTTAAACTAAACCGGGACAACCGGCTCTTTATGAATAACATATAATCAGTATAATGATGGAGGATGGGATCATGCATCACTCCATTGTGTGGATCGTGTTTGTTTGTTTCATACTTGTGTTATGTGATTTGTGTTAGGTTGGTAAATGGAGAATGAAATCTCTGCAACATTTCTTATACTAAAATGAACGGATTGTCAACACGTGTACGTAAATCCAAATTCTCATGATTGAAATAAAAAGGGTCGAAAAGGGTCATTGATCGGGCTCCATGCACCCAAATAGATAATAAAGGAACAAATTTAATACCACATTGCATTTTTACATATTTTGTCAAAAAAAATCCAATTTATTGTTAGAAAAATGTGTGAAAACAAAATTATCATTTTCTAAACCAAAACTAGAAGCATTTATGAACGGACAAAAACATAACTAATGGAAATCTGTGATCACTACTAAACGATCGATTGATATACCAAGTCACCAATTAGCCAGAGATAATCATGGCATGGGATTTGGGGTTTACTACACGAGTACGTTCTGATCATTTTTCGGTTACCCTCCCACCCGACCTATCCCTCTCCACCAACCCTTGACCTCCTACATGGTCCCAATATGTTTGTCCCAAAAGGAGAAGTTTCATGTATATCGGATGATGAGAAAATGTGATAATGATGAGGAAAGGGTAAGATTGAATAGAGGTGATTTCATAATTTTCTTCAGATAAAAAGTTAAAATAGAGATAAACTAAGTGAAAATTTAAAGTTGGTTAATATATATGATTTGATAGAACTATTATTATAAGAAAACTATTGATATAAATGAAAAGAAGACAAACATATTAGGACGATAGAGTAGGAAAGAGGACAAACATTATGGGATAGAGGGAGTAATTCACAACTTGCGGGTTTTTGAAATGTGTATATCTATTTAAACTGCATGTTTTAATCTTTGTGTAACGTATTTATAAATACGCTTACCGTTAAACTTACAAAAAGATGTGTTCTGTTTCTGTATGCCCCTACACAACAACATCAGTCTGTCGTCAAGGATTTTTCAGCCTTGCATTCAAGTCTCGGAGATACAAGTCGGTTTTCACGAAGTCTTAACTATTTCTATGATTGTTTGGTTGAGGCTAAGGAGGAGATGGAGTGCATAAGATTAAAAATGTAAGCAATGTATTTTTGAAATTGTACCTATAAAATTTCCTTAACGATATAGTTAATTGACCTTACTATATACTAAATTCGAGGATATTAAAATAATAATATAGAAATATATATGTCAAGTCTAATTAAATATATAATTAAAATTGTAATACAAAAACATTAAAATAAATTCTACATATCTAAGGAGTATTCAATCTTTATACAAAAATTATAATCCTACAAATTTTTGTTCGATTAAAAGAATATATTATAGTGAAAATACAATATTATTAAAATAAATCCTATAAAAAACAAATTAAATTAAATAATACAAACGTTTATATCAATTTATTCTTCTAAATAACTTTATGTAAAATTTAAACTAAATTTTTGTCGAATCAAACTTGTGCCTTGAAGGCACAAGACTAATACTAGTATCATATCCTAAAGCGTAGGTTAAATTGATAAGATTAATGATGCGTTCAAAACCTCAAAAGTTGAAATTCAAGTATTAAAGGGCAATCTCATTCATAATAACCCGAATTTATATCAAGCACGTCTATATTAGTGTTACAAATATAGCTCTTAGCCTCTTACTATGTACCTAATTAAAGGCCTTGCTACACTTTTGAATGAAAGTATACTTTCTTCCAAAAAGTATACTTTCATTGTCTCGGAATCCATGAAAATCAACTATATTTCATCAATTCCAAGACAATAAAAGTATACTTTTTGCTTGAAAGTATACTTTCAAGTCAAAGTGTAGCAAGCCCATAGACACTACTAGTAAGAGTTATCAAGCTTTCAATATAAGTACCATGACATTCCTTAACCATTCCTGAAAACTTGATACACTCGATCTCATTCGTCTCAATCTTGTGTGATAAAATTTTCAACCTCCCAGCCACACACACCTAATACTTAAAAACCAATTCTCCATTCCTCTCAACAAGCCTCATCATATCGAAAATTAAGATGTTATCAAATTAAGACCTCATTAAAAATTATCTTTTGCACAAATCTCATATAATTTATATCTTTTAATATACACGTTAGAAATATGAGGATGAAACATTATCTTTTACACACATCTAACATAATTTATATCTCTTAGTTATTAAAATAATCCTTATATAAATTATATAATAAGGAAAAAATGGTCATTACCCGTACGTGGTACGGATTTACAGCTAATTATTACACAAAAAATCTATTACTATATATTAAAGCGGAAGCAACTTCCGCCACCATATTGCGCCACATCACCCCCTTATTTAAAAATCTATCTTATTAAGTTTTGATTTTATCATAATCTATACATACTTAATTAAGATATTAGTTCTATCTTAGAATTTGATTTGTTTAATTAATAATTCTATCCAAAATTTATAAATCTCTATCCTATCATTGTACACATTTAATTAATACATAGATCTATCATAAACCTTTTATTTAAAAAAATATTTGTTTTCGTCATAATCTATATATCATAATCATAATATTTTACCCATTTAATTAAATATCATATTAACTTTAAATTATTTTTCGTATTTTTATTATTGTATTTATTTAAAATCATCAACGGTAGAAAATTCTACCACTATATTTAAGACAAATATTCATTCTATTAAAATAATATATTAAATACATTTTTACTATTTTATCGTGTAAAAATATCAATAAAAAAAGTAGATGTATTTTTACCATATATATTGCTAATATTGCATAGTGATTACACTTTAGAAAAAAAAGATTGATTTCTTAATTAAGATAATAATTCCTTAACATTTTCGTTAAATATTTAAATATTTATTGTTTATATATTTTTTCAAAAAAAAACATATATATGAGATAATTTGGTTTTCTATTTAACTTATTAAATATTATCTATATCTTCAATATTATAATATGTTAATCCGAGTTTTTATTTAAACATATTGATTTTATTATAAAAGTTAGTTTACATAATTTAATTAAATACCAAAAGATTTGTATCAATTGTTAATAAAATGTGATAATGCATTCTTATGTCATTCTTCCTCAATAATTTAAGTATATATTTATGTATGTATAAAAAGTAACTATATAAATAAAATTTATTTATATATATGATGATATATAAGAATTATGTCATTTTATACTCCAAAAAATAAGCTGTCATGATAAGGGAAATAAAGGGTACATTGTGTAATTTGAGGAACTCTTGGGGTTTAATGGGTAAATAGGTAGAAGCTACTAAAAGGGGCTTGTGGCCATTGCGTATGGCATCCAGAATTGTAATCAAAAGAATTCTTTCTTAATCGCTCTCTTCTCTTCCTAAATCTATCCTAATCCCAAATCTTCTCTTCTAAGTCTCTCTCTTTTCCTACTTGAATCTCTATCAATTCTCTTTCAAAATCTCTTGATTCGATCAAGGTCATTACAAATTGGTATCAGAGCTGTCAATCCTCGGCAATGGCGGAAGGAACTCGTATGAAGTCAATGGAAGAAAGCATTCGGAAGGTGGAAGCGCAGATTCTTCAGATGCAACAAATCAACAAGGAATTCATGGATTCAACAAGGCAATTCATGATTGATTCGCAGAAGAATGCGCAAGAGACAAATCAGAAGATCGACGAGCATCAGGAGAGGTTAGAATCGATGCAGAAGGCTACAGACGAAAAAATCAATCAAATGCGTAAGGAAACGGAGAGCAAATTGCAAACTCTCACAGACATGTTCATGAATTGGACAAGAGAACGAGTTCCAGTGTCTTTCAACGTTGGCACCACATCCAATTTGGGCGCTACTTCAGATCTTGACGGTTGCCCTAGTATCGGTGCAAATTTGGGAACGAAAGATCGAGATCGAAACATTCTTGGAACTCCGCCTGAAGAGATGAATCGTACTACACCACCACAATTCAATCTTGGAACAAACTCACATCAAGGAGTGAATCTGGAAAGAAGCGATCGTGGAGTTTTGAATTCAGGGAGACAGGGAAATCGTGATCCTAATACGTATCAGGAGGCGATTCCAACCAGAAACGCTCCAGGAATTGTAGAACTTCCGAGAGAGCAAAGAATCGAGAATCAAGAAAGAAGTTCTTTTCTCGGTTCGGATTCTAGGGCAGGTATGAATCGATATCCAAAACTAGATTTCCCTGTTTTTGATGGATTGAAACCCAGGAGTTGGGTGAGGAAAGCAGAAAAATACTTTCGAATTTTCAGAATTATGGAAGATCAAATGATTGAAATTGTTGTTATTCACATGAAGGGGAAGGCTGATGTTTGGGCACAAGGGTATTTACTTCAGAAACCTAGGGTTAAGTGGAAGGAATTTGGGGATGCAATTTGTGCTCGATTTGGGGAAAGACAGGGAATGGAAGTTGTTGAGGATTTTAACAAACTTGTGCAAACTGATGGCGTAGAAGATTATACGGAAAAATTTGAAGAACTGAGATCATGCATGTTAGTAACAGATTTTGACAAGGAAAATAAGAGACAGAGCAAGCAGCTCACATAATAGAGCCAATCAATGAAACAGTGAGCAAGAAAAGTGAGCCATGGAATGAGATTTGTGTGCTATTGAGACACACATTCATTGCTCAAATATATTGTGTGAAGCGGCGTACATAACTAGCTAGCTTTATTACAGAGAATGATAGCTTTTATATGAAGAGGAGAAAGTAAATCAACGGCTGTAGAAAGCTAGGTTACAAAGCCAACACTATCTCCTTGGGATTGCTTCAAGTCATATGTTTGACTTTCTTGTGGACCCGGTTTATTATTCAACAGCCCCCCGCAAGGTGGAACATGGGTGGACATGCCCAGTTTGGAGAGCAACTCTTGGAATTGATGAGAAGGAAGTATCTTGGTGAGGATATCTGCAAGTTGGTGACGTGTGGGTAAGTATGAAAGGTGAAGGAGCCCATCTAATACCTTCTCACGTGTAAAATGGCAATCGATCTCGATGTGTTTCGTCCGTTCGTGATAAACCGGGTTTCTAGCAATGTGTAATGCAGACTTGTTGTCGCAGTGGAGTGTGACAGGGGCAAGTTTTGTGACACCCAATTCAGTTAGCAGACCAACTAACCAAGTAATTTCGGATGCAGCTTGTGACATGGCGCGATATTCCGCCTCAGAGGAGCTCTTGGAGACGGTGGCCTGCTTTTTTGAGCGCCAACAAATTGGACTGTTACCAAACAACAACACATAACCAGTGACCGACCTCCTGGTCATAGGACACCCGGCCCAATCCGAGTCAGAAAAAGCCTGTAAAATGAGAGATGATCCAGCACTGATGATGATGTCGTAGTGTGTGGTGCCTTGCACATATCTAATGAGATGATGTAGAGCTGACAAATGATGAGCGCATGGTCTTTGTAAGAATTGGATGAGAGTCTGAACAGAGAAGGATAAGTCTGGACGCGTATTAGTGAGATAATTGAGTTTTCCCACTAAGCTGCGATAGACGGAGGGATCTTCAAGAGGAGCGCCAGCATTCTCATTAGAGAGTTTAAGATTCAATGGAAGAGGAGTGACACATGGTGACATATGCTGCAGATCGGCGTCTTGTAAGATTTCTTTTGCAAACTTCTGCTGAGACAAAAGCAAACCTTCATTCCTGTACAAAACTTCAATACCCAAAAAATAGTGGACTTTTCCAAGGTCTTTGATACTGAACAAAGAGTGAAGAGTGGCTTTCAAGTGATCGATGACTTGCAAGTTCGTTCCAGT
Source organism: Polygonum aviculare (assembly GCA_934048045.1). Classification (NCBI taxonomy): domain Eukaryota; kingdom Viridiplantae; phylum Streptophyta; class Magnoliopsida; order Caryophyllales; family Polygonaceae; genus Polygonum; species Polygonum aviculare. The sequence goes on from OW204031.1 coordinate 20,585,757, forward strand.
GACAAGAATGTCGTCAACATATACGGCCACTATAGTAATATCCGAACCTGATTTCTGGAGGAACAGAGATGGATCATAGCTGGATTGAGAGAAATTAATGGTCTTCAAAGTGCAAGTGAGTTTGTGATACCATTGTCGGGATGCTTGTTTTAAACCGTACAATGATTTCTTCAACTTACACACATGGTGCAATGGATTGTGGAGACCCTCTGGCATGTTCATGTACACTTCTTCAACCAACTCGCCATGCAAAAAGGCGTTGTTCACGTCTAATTGGAACACACTCCATCCCTTCGAAACAGCAAGAGAGAATAAAGCTCGTATGGTGGTCATCTTGACTACCGGGGAAAAGGTCTCTTCGTAATCCACACCATGTTTTTGATTGTAGCCTTTGGCTACCAAACGAGCCTTGAACCTTTCAACCGTGCCATCCGACTTTAACTTGATTTTATATACCCAACGACAACCGATGGTTTTCTTGTTTGGAGGCAAAATAACCGATTCCCAGGTTTGATTGACTTGTAAAGCTTCAATCTCTTTGTTCATAGCATCCACCCAACGAGGATCTTTAGATGCTTGGCTGTAGGTTTTTGGTTCGATGAGGGGACTATGGGAATGGGGTGAGGTGGAGTGACAGGAAGTGGTAATGAGGGAGTTAGCAAAGCCAAAAGAGAGAGGAAATTGATTTGTGGGCAAAGAAAAATTACAAACGTAATCTTGCAAGTAACTTGGTGGGTGATGTGGCCTTGTTGACTTTCTCAAGTTGATAGTGGGATCATGTGGAGTTCCACTTGGTGTAGGGACAGGAGAAGGTGTGATTTGTGGTGACGTGGGAGTAGAGGATGGTGTGGTGGGATACGGCTGGAAAAAGGGGTTTGAGGTGGGCTGGATTTGAGGTGTTGAATCATGGGAAGGTGGAGTTAAGGGAATGTCATCAACAAGAGTTGGAAGAGGAAAATCACAACTTGAATTCTCCTTTAAAGAAAAAGGGAATATGAGCTCATGAAAGTGAACATCTCTAGTAATGAAGACTTTGCTAGTTTCTAGACTTAAGACCTTGTAACCTTTCACTCCAGGTGGAAACCCAAGAAAGATGCAAGCTTGACTCCTAGGATCAAATTTCTTCCTATGACATTTTAGAGTATTGTCATAGCAAAGACAACCGAAAGGTCTTAGATGATCATAGATGGGTTTGACTTTGTAAAGGACTTCGAAAGGGGTTTTGAAATGTAGTGAGGAGAGGGGGTACCTATTGATCAAGTATGTAGCATGTAGAATACACTCTCCCCAATATGAATGGGGTAGGTGAGATTGAAAGAGGAGAGCCCTAGCGGTTTCAAGAAGATGTTTGTGCTTTCGTTCAACCACACCGTTTTGTTGTGGTGTTTCAACACAAGTTTTTTGGTGGAGAATGCCTTTGGAGGAATAAAAAGTTTGTGCATGAGTGCTACAAAACTCGGAGCCATTGTCGGTTCTTAGGGTTTTAACCACACAATCAAACTGTTTTTCAAGAAAGGTAATGAATGTTTCAAGGATAGGGAAAGCATTACTTTTGTGAGATAATAAGTGTGTCCATGTTGTTCGAGTGAAATCATCTACAACAGTTAGGAAAAAGCGAAAACCGTTGTAAGTTGGGACATGATAGGGTCCCCAAATATCAACATGCAAGAGTTGAAAAGGATAGGAAGACTTGATTGAACTGATAGGAAAAGATCCCTTTTGTTGTCTAGCTCGTGGACAAATATCACAAGCATGACCAAGTTCAGGTTTTACAGACTTGACAAAAGGAAATAACCTCATCTGATGGTAGGGAACATGCCCAATTCTCAAATGCCATAGATGAAAAGGAGAAAGTGCAAAAGCCTGTGCAACAGGTTTACTACAAAAGTGAGGGTCTACAAAAGTGGTGCTCTCTCTTGAAAGATAAAGGCCATCATGCTCTTCACCAAGAACCATTGATGTGTTCATTGAACAGTCCTGGAGAAGTAAACATTGAGAAGGTGTAAATAGGACATTCATTTGCAAATCTTTGGCTAATTGAGATGTGGAAAGAAGATTGAAAGAGAAATTTGGAACATGCAAAACATTGTGCAGGATTAGACCACTATGAAATTTGACTTTCCCTATGTGAGATATGACAGCCTTGCTACTATCCGGCATGGTTATGAATTCAGGTTGGTTGAGTTTAGAAAAGGTTTCAAATAGGGATAGGTGGGGAGTCATATGATGGGTGGCGCCACTATCGATAATCCATCGTTGGGTTTTGCCATGAACAAGGAAAGAAAAACATTTACCTGACATCATTCCTGTTCTGTTGCTACTTGAATCAGAGACGTCATTCCTTCCCAACAAAGCTATGAGTTGATTAAATTGCTCCCTTGTAAAAGCCGGTGCCTGATCTGCCGAGCCATTGCCTCCATTGGACGATCCGTTCTGTGACTCAACATTGCCGCTCACATGGTTACCATAGGCTCCTGCTTTGTGAGAATTTGCCCTGTCTTGTCTCTATTCCGGATATCCATGGATCTTATAGCATCTATCCACAGTATGACCATATATTTTACAATGGTCACAAAAAAATTGCATTCTTCTGTCATGGCTGCCACTTGAGGAGTTGGAGGAAGACCCTCTCCCATATCCACCACGTGGCTGAGTTGTGCCTCCACGAGTAGAATTGTTGTTCCCTTTTCCATTGCCAGAATTATTGCTATTGTTGCTACTGTTAGAGCCACTGTATCCTCCCCTGCCCGGATTTCCTCTCTGCATTGCATTCAAAGCACTAGAATCTCCTCCAATTCCAGACGACGACTTTAATTCCCTTTGTTTTTCATCCTCAAGTACCATCTGATATGCCTCTCCTAGGGTCTTCATAGGCTTCGTCATTAATATGTTTGCTCTCACCATAGCATAGGCATCGTTGAGTCCGACTAAAAACTGTATGACTTGAAGATTACAAAGAAATTGAGGGATGGATCCCGTAGTACCACAGTTGTTGCATTTTGGCATCTCAACCAACATCATATACTCATCCCATAATATTTTAAACTTCGTATAGTAAGAAGTTATGCACAGATTTCCCTGACTTACAGTGAATAGTTCCTTTTGAACCTGAAAGAGTCTCGTGCAATTAGGAAATGCAAATCTGAGCTTCAAATCTTCCCACACTTCAAGAGCTGAGTCACAATAAAGAAGGGTCTCAGCTATGTCCTTCTCCACTGAGTGTAGAAGCCAGGACATAACCATACTATTGCACCTCTCCCACAAGCCTAGCGTGGGTGAGTCAGGATCTGGCTTCAAGCATCGGCCATTAACGAAATCGATCTTGTTTTTGGCTTTCAATGACACCTCCACAGACCTCTTCCAATGGTAATAGTTACGGTCATTAAGAAGTTGGGTGGAAAGAACATAACTTGGATGGTCTGAATGGTGGAGATATAAAACATTGTTGGAATCTCGTGTGGAGCTTCCAGGTTGCTCAACCCCAGATCTAACATTCTCTCCTTCAGCAAATACATTCTGCAGCTCAGCATCTTCCTCCATGATAAAGAAAGGACAAGACTTGACACAATAGGTGGAAGAACAAGACTTGACAAAATCTGCTTAGAGAAGCTCTGATACCATAACAGATTTTGACAAGGAAAATAAGAGACAGAGCAAGCAGCTCACATAATAGAGCCAATCAATGAAACAGTGAGCAAGAAAAGTGAGCCATGGAATGAGATTTGTGTGCTATTGAGACACACATTCATTGCTCAAATATATTGTGTGAAGCGGCGTACATAACTAGCTAGCTTTATTACAGAGAATGATAGTTTTTATATGAAGAGGAGAAAGTAAATCAACGGCTGTAGAAAGCTAGGTTACAAAGCCAACACTATCTCCTTGGGATTGCTTCAAGTCATATGTTTGACTTTCTTGTGGACCCGGTTTATTATTCAACAGTTAGATTGCAATCCAACACTACCAGAGTCCTTCTTTGTCTCTAGTTATATTAGTGGACTAAAGGATGAAATTAGGTCACTGGTTAAATTGAACAGACCAAATTCGCTATCAATGGTTTATGAGCAATCTCGATTGCATTATGGAGCAGTGCAAGCCATTATTAAGTTGAGCAGTACTGGCCTGCAACAGCTTGGTCCAAATCTGGCTGCTAATAATCTGGAAACTAGGGACATTCCAGCTACAAACAGCCAGTTAAGTGAGTCGAGAAGAACTTCGGGGCTATGTTACAAGTGTGGAGACCGTTATTTTGTTGGACATAGGTGTAAAAATCAGTCCATATATAGTTTGATTGCTACTGATGAGGAGAATGTCCATAATTTTGAGTGATATTGATGGATTAAGGCTGGAATAACCTCTTGGTAATGTCATGGCTGGAACACATCCTATTGATTTTTGGTGATGCTTCATAATGTAGTTGCTTGCTGATGTGGAGTGAAGCTAGCTAGTTTGATGCTGCTATTTGCTCAATCATGGCTGGAAAATGATAGAGAATTTTAAGGAATTAGTTGCTAATAGTAAAGGCTACCTTTTGCTGGTTTGGAGTTTGGACCATGAAGTACTGTTTGTGGGAACAACGGTGTGCAATTCTTTGCCGACTTGAAGCGTCCATCAAATCAATGTCTCCAACAACTGAAGAGTTGAAGAAGTGACTCAATGGAAGACTTCAGGAACCAACTGCATTTTTTTGCTTTTCCTTTTATAGTTTGGTGTAAAAAAACTTTGAGGACAAAGTTTCAAAAGGGAGGGAGTAATGTCATGATAAGGGAAATAAAGGGTACATTGTGTAATTTGAGGAACTTTTGGGGTTTAATGGGTAAATAGGTAGAAGCTACTAAAAGGGGCTTGTGGCCATTGCGTATGGCATCCAGAATTGTAATCAAAAGAATTCTTTCTTAATCGCTCTCTTCTCTTCCTAAATCTATCCTAATCCCAAATCTTCTCTTCTAAATCTCTCTCTTTTCCTACTTGAATCTCTATCAATTCTCTTTCAAAATCTCTTGATTCGATCAAGGTCATTACATAAGCATCGTTTTAAAACAAAGTATATGTATGATAATATTTGTAATTGTTAAAGTAAATTCATACACAGAGAAATAAATAAATAAATAACACTCTCATACAAGGTACGGGTCATCTGTTAGTAAACTATAATAACCATCCAAAAAACAATTGCACCGAAAAAATACAACGTAACGTAACATGCGCAACCCGCGTATCTAGGCCTGTTCGAGGACTTTTCGATTGAAAATACGAGTCAATTTTGGTCTCTGCTTTACACCGAATTGATCCATTTGTATATTAATCTGGTGCAACTTTCATAATACTGTATTAATTAAAAACACCAAATTAGTTGAGCTCGCTAACGTTGATTGGATCCATGCTGCCTCGTTAGGCACATAATCAATATATACTTCTAAACCTGAAGCAGTTAAGGGCAGTTTTGTCATTAAGAATTTTTAAACCACCCACCCTATTTTTAATTAAGTAATTGATTATCACAATTTTCTATTTATTCATGAATTCCTAATTTTTCTTACGTAATCTTTTTTCTTTCCTTTTCTTAACAAAATCTTATATTGTTCAACCAAAAACGTTTATCCCCGTTCATTTAATTTTATCTTTGATATTTGATTTTTAAACTAATTTTCTAATCAATTTATGATTATTAGTTTTACTAGATTACAAATAGATATTTATTTGGTAGTTTCCATATCTTGATTTTCGAGATAAAAAATAAACTAATTTTCCATATCTTTACTGTATCTTCGTCAATTATTTTTAAGGGGAAAATCATGTACAAATTCAATTGATTGCTCACCATTTATTTTGAAGGGCAAAATCACGTTCAAGCCCATTTCATGGACGATCAAATGAAATTGATTACCAATGTCCATTATCTATTAAATTATATTTCGATTGTATTCTTATTTTGACCCACAAATAATGTGATTAATTTAAATCTAATTAAATGGATCGATATATTTATAGGATAGTAACTAGAATCACTGAAATATATCAAAAAGATAGAGCATAACAACTTGATATTTTGCACTTTGCTGAAATATTTTCGGTTGTCATATCACTGATTCCACCGGAAAACGCGTCTTTTTTGGTTAATTTTGTAATAGTTTGTATCACTGGTGATTTTCAAACTTCAGATTATTTTTTATTGTAATTTGATACTTGACACTATTTTAAAATATTTTTCCTTTTAATAAAAGTGTGATTATGTTGATTTACGGGTTTAGTCGATTTCGGTTAGGGTTGAGTGTGAGTTCATCTCATTAAACTTTATGGATCAATCGGTAAGGTTATTGTAGTTGTCATATGGGTTTGGGCAGACCAAACAAGTCAAGAGCGTTTACTTATATTTAAATAATTATATCACAAAAAATTATTTTCATAAATAAAATAATGATAATATATTTTAAAATATACATGTCATTTTGGTTGGTTCGGTCGAGTTTAAGTTTGGTCATTTTGGATTTCAATTGAGTATGAGTTATTGTCAATCGGGTTACGAGTCAAGTCGGGTCGACTCATGACAGATCAGTTTCATAATTGGGTTGTTATGAACATTTATAGTTAGGAACAATTTGGTTGGTTATATTGAGTTCGGATTGAGTACAAGTTTGGTTATTACATAGGGTGAATAAAGCTATTAGCATGGTAAATTCAGTAGGTTGGTCATTTTGATTTTAGCTAGATTAAGTATTAGTTTGGGTTGTTATATGTGAGGAATAAATCTGTTTATGGTTCAGTTCTATACATTGGTTATCTTGAGTTCGGATTGAGTAAAATTTTGGCTATTACATAAGGAGAATAAAGCTATTAGCATGGTAAATTCAGTAGGTTAATTGGTCATTTTGAGTTCAGATTGAATATTAGTTTGGGATGTAATGTACAGATAACACATCCATTAATAAGGTCGGTTTGGTCGGTTGTTCATTTAAATTCAAATTGAGTGCATGTTTGGGCTGTTAAAATTTAATGTCAATTAGGAGGGTCGTTGCAAGTTTGGGTTAGTTGGGTTCAGGTTAGCCAGTTTGATGCAAAATTGAATATAGGTTCACGACGTTAATTAAATTGGTTAGTCAGGCCAAATCATTATGGTTTTCTTGCAAGTTTAGATTGACCAATTGGTGAAGAGAATTGACCTTTTATATTTTCGTATGACACCCAAGTTTTGGACCAACTTGACAACGAGCAAGAGTTATTTTGAGTTATTTATTTTAATAATAAAATGTATATTTATATTTTACCAATTTTTTATATGCAATTTTTAAGTTAGAAACTTGACATTATGTTATAGTATTCATAGATCATATTTAAATTAATATATTATATTTTTTATTTAAAGAGTTTTCATATAAGCACTAGACCATAACTAGGTTCACTCCATCAAACTCGAGTTGTTCTACGTACATAGGTTCATATCAATAAAATTAACCAACTGACCAATTCTAAATGTTACTGTTTTCACACTACTTATCATATTTAAATTAATTATGTATTTAGTTTATAATACTTAAACCATATATAAACTAATATGTCTATAATTTTATCTAAAAAATCCCCGGGCAAGGCCCGGGTTATAACTAGTAGTAGTATAATCTCCAATCACTTAATCACTTTGTCCATCAGCTTTTAAAAAATCAGAGCAAAGTGTGAGAGAGATCAGGGATCGGCCATGGCTGGAGAGGAAGGATCGACGACCTTGGAGTTCACGCCGACGTGGATTGTCGCCGTCATCTGCACCGTCATCATCGCCATTTCCATGGCCGTCGAGCGTGGCCTCCACTACGCCGGCCAGGTAATAATTATTGTCACTCTCCTCAAACTTCCTCTCCTTTTCACCCTCCATTTCCTCAGTGTAAGCCAGGCTTTGTTTTTGTTGCACCAGTCCTTGAAGAAGAACAACCAAAAGCACCTCTACGAAGCCCTTGAAAAGGTTAAAGAAGGTAAATAAAAAGAACACATCCTACATTAACTGTTAGTTAAAGACCTTGCTCATTGGAAAGTTCTGACGGTTGAGTTCATGGCAGAGTTGATGCTGCTAGGGTTTATCTCCTTGCTGTTGACGGTCTTCCAAGGCTTCATATCAAGGATTTGTGTGCCAGAGCACTTGGTCCTACACATGCTCCCCTGTCGTCTTAGTGACAGAGAAACGACGTCGTCTTCTCCCTCCTCAGATTCGGGCACAGAACATGTTTCTGGCCGTCTCAGGCGGCTTTTGTCCGAGCACGGTGCTTCCCAGACTGGTTACTGTGCTACCAAGGTGATTATACATTTAACTATACCTAGCTAGCTCAAAATGTCTGTTGAATAGAGGGTGTTATAGTTCTCAATTTTTGGCCTAACTTTTGCTGACTATTCATTTTTGTAATATTTGTGCAGGGCAAAGTGCCATTTTTATCTGTTGAAGCGCTTCATCATCTGCACATCTTTATCTTTGTATTGGCAATCGTCCATGTGACATTCTGTGTTCTTACTGTATTTTTTGGAGGGGCAAGGGTGAGTTCATACTCTTGGTGCTGTGGTAGTTTTAGGTCTCTTCACAAAGTTGTTTTCTTGAGATTATATATGTTTTCCTTGTGGTACAGATTCGGCAATGGAAGCGTTGGGAAGATGCAATTGAAAAGGATCAATATGATACGGAAGGTGTATATTGTTCTTCCGAATGTGGAGATTTTCCGGTTGTAGGATAGCTTAAGTATCATTCAGCTACATCAACAGAGCTAATAATGTTTATGCACTATGGTGCAGATCCCAAACCAAAGATCACCCATGTTCGTCAGCATGCTTTTATTCAAGAACATTTTCTGGGTCTTGGTGGGAAATCAAAATTCTTGGGGTGGCTGGTGAGATAACTTACATTTTTAGTATACTCCTCCAAAGATTATGGTTGTAAATTCTAGTTTTCTGTTCCTGTTTGTGAATCCTCACTTTTTGTTCTTGTTCTTCTCTGACTGTGTGTAATTGATTCATTTCATCTTGATTACAAAAGAGCAGTTAATTGTTGTCTATCTGAGGAAAAGATGAGTTCTTAATTGTTGGCAATGATCACTTTGCAGTATTCATTTTCCAAGCAGTTTCATGGTTCTGTAACACGAGCTGACTACTCGGCACTGCGTATGGGATTTATTATGGTATGGCTTTTATGATTTCCCCTAGGGCGCATATGCATCAGCGCAGCCAATTTAATGCATTTCTCTGTTTTAGACACACTGCAAGGCGAATCGGAAGTTTAACTTCCACCAGTACATGATTCGTGCTTTGGAGGATGATTTTAAGCATGTGGTTGGCATTAGGCAAGTTCATCAATTCTGTACCTATCAATGCATACACTGTTTTCAGTTTTCACAGTGTTGTGAGCCATGGACTTAACCGGTCACTTGTTGGTGCAGTTGGTATCTCTGGATATTCGTGGTGTTGTTCTTGTTACTGAATGTTAATGGTAAGAAACTCTATCAACCACTTAACCAATACATGCCTTTTCATTCTTGTATAATATGTGATCGATAGCATTATTCCTTTTTAGCATTTGTTACAGTCATGCATGTTACATGGTATTTTACTTCTGGCAGGTTGGCACACATACTTTTGGATAGCATTTATTCCCTTCATTGTAAGTTGCTCTTTCATAATCATAACAAACACTTACATACAGGTTTTCTGAAATCAGTTCTTAGTTCTAGCCAGGCACCTCTTTTACTGTCATCACCTTACATTCAAGCCTTGAGTTGTTATACTAGCTCACTGAAGTGTTTTCTCTGGCATTTCTTAGCTGCTTCTTGCTGTTGGGACAAAGCTAGAGCATGTCATTATCCAATTAGCGCATGAAGTCGCCGAGAAGCATGTAGCCATAGAAGGAGAGTTGGTGGTGAAGCCTTCCGACGATCATTTCTGGTTCAACCGCCCACACCTTGTGCTGTTCTTAATCCATTTTATCCTCTTCCAGAACGCATTCGAGATTGCATTCTTCTTCTGGATATGGGTGAGCTGTACCTTCGTCTTCATCATACTCGCTATAACTCTGATGTCAATGATCAATACTGATATCAACTTCTTGCAAAACTCTCAAGGTGCAATATGGCTTTGACTCTTGTATAATGGGAGAAGTCCAATATATCATACCCAGGCTCATAATCGGGTAAATGGACGTTTTTTCTACCCTCTGGAAATTTTGATCCTGCAGGGAAATGGGTTTTAATGCAGTGTGGATTCTTGTGCAGGGTTATCATTCAGGTCCTTTGCAGTTATAGCACATTGCCCCTTTATGCCATAGTTACACAAGTAAGTTTGTTCATAGTTTGATTCAGTTTTTGTTTGAGCTTGGTTCAGACTTTACACTAAGACAGATTTCATTGCCTGTGGTGGTGGGATGCATAAATGAAGATGGGGAGCGAGTTCAAGAGGGCGATCTTTGATGAGCACATTCAAGCGGGCGTCCTCGGTTGGGCCAAGAAGGTGAAGCAGAAGAAGGCGTTGAAGACGCCATCGAATGCTTCTGAAGTATCGGCTCCAACCGACGGCTCCAAGGCCATACAGATTGAGTTGGGGAGCACTTCCCCTGCTGAGCCTTCAGCCAAGGCTATCAAACCAGGCACAGGCTCATAGACAACAAAGCCAGGACCCTTTCTACGCTGCATTTGGCGTGTAATTAGGAAATTAGTCAAAACTTGTGCTGCTTGTGTAGAGAGAGGATGGGTTTTGTTCAATGCCTCTCTTTATTCTAATGCTTCAATGCTACACTGCACAACATACTTGTTGGACTTGGATGGATTCACAAAAAGTATTAACCAAGTAAACAAACAGTATATGAATTGCTTTTGGATCACATCAAATCAGTGATATTACATAAGTAGACAACGTACATGAATTTGTGAAGCAATATAGGTGGTGAGAGAAAAAAAGATTAAATTTCTTACAAACGTTCAAATACTTAACTCTTTAGTCTTTACACCTGTATATACATGTCGCATACCCGTATGATATTTGTGTTTACAAGCTTCTTTTTTTTTTTTTTTTTGGGTGTAGGACAATTAACATATTCCTTAATTAAGAGTATTTAGTGATTAACTAATGGTATATGATTATGGATTTATGGCATCGCTCCGTTGTAGATGATATGGAAATAGCAGGGGTCCCACGCCCCCGAGAAAAAAGCACTCACAATTAACGAAACTTTGCGAAGGGGCTCAACACAGATCGGTCTTGTCTCCGACTCTATATCGTCCCAGTTTGGCCCTGGTCTCAACGCATCTGGGCCAAGATTTTCCACACTCTCTGTCTCGCTAATCTTACGCTACCGTCTCTCCGGCGCTGTTCTTCTTTCGTGCCGGCGGATCTGTCCGTCGCCGATCGTCCATCGAGGTGTGTTTACCGATGCCAAATCTTTGAACTGGAACCGACAATTCTTGTATGCTTTCTCTCGGATCTCTGATCTGGAATCGAGGATTCGTAATGGAATGCCAATTCCAGTGTAATATGAATCAAATGCGGAATGTTGTTGTAGTGATTTAGATTGTTAGATACGAATTTCATGTTTAGATTGCGTTGTTTAGCTAGAATGAACACTTGATTCTAATTTTGCTGCTTTGATGACCGTTTGGGGTGGATTTGTAGTCTGTTTCTCTCTCGTATCCCTATATCAACACACAGCCCGCCGTTGGAGGTGTGCAACGGTTGGGGCCGTCTCCGTGTTGTCCAGGTCGCATTCTATTTTGCTCTCCCCTGACCGATCTTGGAATGATTGTGTGTTGGTGCGAGTTTGCTGTTTTTTTTTGTACGTGGAGTCGTCTTTTAACTTTCCCTCCCCCATAGATTCGATTGTGGATTTCGCTGTGCTGAAATCGGGTAATGATATTGTGCGGACTTAATTTATTAGATTTCTTATTGATTGAAGTTTCATCTTGTTTTCATCTCAATTGAGGTCCTTGCTCAACCTTATCCGTGTTTCAGGCTCTGTAATTCTAGGGTTATGTATCTATTTATTTTGTTGAGAGCTATGGTTTCTTCTAATGGTTCTTGCTAGGGTTTTGTATCGTTTAGGGCTGAATATAATGGTGATTGCTTAACTTAAAACTGTGCATCTGCTTGCTGTTAGAGCTTTGTTACCTGCAACTCAGGTGAAATTGTAAGCTTTGCTTATCTTGGCACAATTTCTCCTTCAAGTTTAGATTCCTTTCGTTCCAATACTTCAATCTTCTTTCTGCTGTAGAATTACTTGATTTGTGTTCACTTAGATAATTTTCCCATGCAACAGAGCTATTGATAAATGCCAATTGGCTTGTAAAATGTAGAATTGAAGTGCAAGCTTCTTTTGGTCTCAGATGTCTGATCTACGAGCAATGGACAAGTCAAGTGCTATGGAGTACATCAACAAGATGTTTCCCACAGGTCAGCTTTTCCCTTTACCACCTCCATTCCCCTAAAAAAACAATAAAAATGAACAGGCTCTGTTGATTGTACTGTCGAGTAATAGCAAAATTGTATGATCTACTGTTTGCTATTTTTAGTCTTGTTTCTTATAGAATGCTCACTAACAATGCAACCAAATACAGAAGCATCTTTGTCTGGCGTTGAGCCACTTATGCAAAAGGTACACAATGAGATCAGAAGGGTGGATGGTTCAATATTAGCAGCTGTCCGTCAGCAGGTAGTATTTATTTGGTCCTCAGTGCTATTGAAATCCATTTTAAGGACCAGAATTTCACAACTTCTTTCTTTCTTTTTCCCACATCTTCATGTTGATGTATCATATATGTTGCTTGCCACTACACGTGATGATATCACATTATTTACACATCAAATAGGCTACGTGCATTGATTACAATCATATGCATCATCTGTTCAGTTCTTAGATGAACAATTTTGGGATTTGTTTTTCTATCACATAAAGTACCTACTGATTGGCTATTGAAGAATATTCCAGAGGCATATGTTGTTTAAGAGGAATGCTTGTTGATTGTTGAGAATGTCAATTCTGAATGTAGATGAATGTAATTTTGCTGGCAATGCGAGTTCTGGGGAAGAGTAATATCAATATTTCTGTATGTGTTAAACGTAGAAGAATATAAAACTCCCCCACGCTACTTAGAAAGCTGGCTCGTGTCAAGATTGGAGATTGGGGGCTAGGTTCTGAACCTTTTTCTTTCCCCCATTTCAATATGGAATGAAGACAGCAAATTATCATATTTTCTCCTTGGCATTGTACTTTTAAAACAGAAATAGTTGCGTATTAAGCTCTTTCGTTTCTTTTGATGCATGGGTGATCTGTCTAGTGTTCCACATGATAGATCTCGAGGTGCAGGCTTTGTTTGTCTATGTGAGTCTGATTACATTTAAAGATCTGATTTTGTTTTAGGAATGGAGATTAATAGGTAATTAGTGTTATTTTTCTTTTTAACTACGACTTTTTGGCTAAACTATGATATTTAGAGTAATTCAGGTACAAAAGCTAAGGAAGATCTAGCTGCCGCTACAAGTGCAGTGGAGGTTTGTATTTGTAAACATAATCTCTCTATTTTTTTTCTTTTTTTTCTGAACAATAGTGTGATGGTCAAATTTTATACTGCACTAGCATTTTTCTAAGCTGACTTCTGTTGAAGTATTTCCTTGTTTTTCTAATCCAATTTTGTGAAACAGGAACTTATGTATAAGATCCGGGAAATAAAGACCAAGGCTGAGCAAAGTGAAACAATGGTTCAGGAAATTTGTCGTGACATTAAAAAGCTAGATTTTGCAAAGAAGCACATAACAACAACTATTACTGCTCTTCATCGCCTCACCATGCTGGGTAAATTTTGTCTTTCCATTCCTGTTCTCAGCTCCCGCTAAAAGTAGGATTTGTTTTCCAAAAGGAAAAGCAAACAAGTGAATGTAGAGTTTCACTTCCTTACCTGTTTTCACTTGAAGTATAGTTATTGAGTTATAAGCTCTTGTTTTTTGTTTTAAAGTTCCTTCTTGATGGATCTTTATCAACGAGAAACATTACAGATGAAGCTTCTTCAAAGTTTCACACATTCTGCTATGTTTTAAATTGTTATATTGGCAGTATCTGCTGTGGAGCAACTTCAGGTAATGGCTTCAAAGAGGCAATACAGGGAGGCAGCTGCTCAGTTGGAGGTATAATGGCTACAATTTCTACTTGTATATTCTTGATGCATTATTTCCTGAACTCTGTTGCTGCATGTCTTCCAGGCAGTGAACCAGTTGTCTAGCCACTTTGAAGCTTACAGGGACGTTCCTAAAATAACAGAACTCAGAGAGAAGTTTAAGAATATTAAGCAAATCCTCAAGTCTCATGTTTTCTCTGACTTTTCAAGGTAAAATTTCTCCTCAACGTGTCAACATATTCACTTGACCAAAGCCTAAGACTTATTTGATCAGTTAATTCCTCTAAGGAGCAGATCTGTTGAATTTATTAATGATAATATTTACATTTTGTATGATCATCTTTTCTATGTTCCATTTTCATATTAGTATGATCATCATGTTTATCATTCAATAGGTGCTTAGGGTACTCCATCAACTGTCAATTCTTGTAGGTGATTTATTACATTCTTCTTTTTTATCGAAAGATTTATTATATTCTTGATTTGGTGCTATCTCAGCTTAGGTACTGGAAAAGAGGCAGAGGAAGCTAATCTATTACAGCAACTGTCAGATGCTTGTTTAGTTGTGGATGCCTTGGAGCCTTCTGTACGTGAAGAGTTAGTAAAAAGTTTTTGCAATAGAGAGCTTACTTCCTATAGACAAATCTTTGAAGGGGCTGGTATATTTCATCAATGCACAATCCTGTCCTTCTTGGTATGTTTGCAATGAGCTCTGTAGTGAACTTATCTAATTTGTTTATTCCTTGTTTGTTTAGAATTGGCAAAGCTAGATAAGGCAGAAAGGAGATATGCATGGATCAAGCGTCGACTGAGAACAAACGAGGAGATATGGAAAATCTTTCCTCCTTCATGGCACGTTCCTTATTTACTTTGCATCCAGTTCTGCAAACTCACAAGGTTTGTATTCTAGCCTCCCCTGAACCATTTGTTTGATTCGGAAACAATTTGTTTAATGAATGCTGTGGATTAACTTTTGGCTTATATGCATTGGATGATTTGGCAATTCAGGGCACAACTTGTTGAGATCCTTGATACTATGAAAGAAAAGCCAGATGTTGCAACATTATTACTTGTAAGCTTGCACTACCTGCTGCTTTTCATGATACTTTCATATTACTTTTTGTTTTGATTTTATTCCTTTCTCCATGTGTAATTGTAAACTTGAACTTTTGTATTTTTTGATCTAGGCTTAACCACCATGTTTTGATTACCGTTTTGTTTTCTGGATCATCAAAGGAATGTGTTTTCGTTTAACTGAAAGGGAGATTGGGAGATTTACTATGTCAATTGCAAGATTTTTCTTTATTTTCTCCATCCCAGGCAAGAGGGATTGTTTAGACCACTTAGATTTACAGGTGGACATCCATGTCGCCCGCTCATGAGGCTAATAGCGGTTATCAAATTTTGATTTGCAGCCCCAACCATCAAACTCTTGATGGATCTTATTTCTTAACCACTATTCCTGCCCTAATGGGCTTAACAACTTCTTCAGTCAAGAAATGATGCATCTTTGATTCCAAAAATAAATTATTTGAAGCCACTAATTTGATTAATCGGTAACTATGTCTAATTTACTCGCATCTTCATCGTTGTTCAATGCATAAGATCGAGTGAAGCCTACATAAACTGTTGTTTTCCTCTTTCCTGAACTTACTGATGCTGAACTTTGACTATGTACATCCTTTTTCCTTAACATTTAATGTCCATAGGCACTGCAACGGACACTGGAGTTTGAAGAAGAATTAGCAGAAAAATTTGGAGGGAATACTCAAAACAAAGAAATGAGAAGTGATGCTGAAGATGCGGAGAGGGCTGAGGGCAAGAGTCAGGCTGTATTGGATATTAAAAAGAAATATGAGAAGAAGCTTGCTGCACACCAAGGGAGTGGAACGGAGGTATGCATTATATATATTATCTATCTGAATTTTTTATCTCTGGCAAATCTTATATTTTAATGTGGTTTGTAATTGTCAGGAGAAAGATGGGCATAAAGATTATTCAGTGCCTGGAGCTGGGGTAATTTTTCATAGCCCGAAGTAATAATTTCCTTTTTTTGTGTGTGTTATTATTGGCAACCTTATATTTGGGACATGTACTAACTTCAGGATATTTGCAAAACTGCTGATCAGTTTGAATTGGTGACTATTGCATTGTATAACATCTATATGATATTGATTACCATGTCTCTTCCTTGGGACTGTAAATCTATCTTCATGAGTTGGTTCCTGGGTATATAATCATCATCTTGTTTGTTTGGTCTGATTATGATGGACAAAAAATTGGTCAAGCTGTTCTCAAGTTTGTCTATGCCGTTTTCTTCTTATGTGGTCGATCTTTTTGGTTTATGATTTTCTCGGATGCACTGCATGGAACCTTTTCATACATAGACTATGAAATAATTGCAGCTGATTTCTCTGTATTTCCAATCATTGTGCAGTTTAATTTCCGTGGCATTATTTCTTCATGTTTTGAGCCTCACTTGGCAGTATATGTAGAATTGGAAGAAAAAACATTGATGGATAGTCTTGAGAAACTTGTTCAGGTAAATGAATTGTATATTCTCACTGGCTGATATTTCTTCTACTTCGATCTTCCCTTCTTTGAACCATCTTGACCCCTTTTTTCCCCCTATTCTTAAGGAAGAAACATGGGAGACAGATGATGGAAGCCAGACAAATATTTTATCAAGCAGTATGCAGGTAGTTATTCTTTTTTACAGTTTATCTTATATTATGTGGAAGAACAGGTTTTCTATATATTTGTAACGTATGCCATCTAGTTGCTTTGCCTACCTTAACTAGATCATCCATCCCGATGCTTTGTAGGTCTTCTTAATTATCAGACGAAGCCTTAAGCGATGCAATGCTTTGACAAAGAACCAAACCTTGTTCAACTTGTTCAAGGTAATGTAAACCTTCAGTACTGATTCTAAAGCACATTCTTTTATGTACAGTTGTGCTTTCTGCCATCCTTTCCCTCTTTTCCCCAACACAGTGTATGCGTAAAATCAATTGGTTTATCCTTTTAGTACATAAAAGGATGACACGGGATTATCCTTATAGTCACCATTTTTCTAATGAGAAAAGATAAACTTGAATGTTTTTGTTTTATTATCATTTTGAAAAATCCGAAGTGTCTGTGCAAATAAAGCTTAGCCTGTCATTTCAATATGTAATAACTTTTCTTTTGTCAATATGTATTGTTGAAACATTCATCTGCTTTTGATAGGTCTTCCAAAAAATACTGAAGGCATATGCTACAAAACTGTTTGCCAAGCTACCAAAGGGTGGGACAGGAATTGTTGCTGCAGCCACTGGCATGGATGGACAGATAAAGGTCCATGCTACATTTATTTTCAAGATTCACTTTTTGTCTTCACCAATTTAATGGATATGTAATTCATTTATTTACTTCTATTAAACAGACATCTGAAAGAGATGAAAGGGTAATATGCTACATTGTGAACACAGCTGAGTACTGCCATAAAACCGTAAGTTCTATTAGAAGTTGTCTTTTTTATTAATTTTATTTACTGCAAGGATTCACTGACTACATTTCCACAGAGTCACCCTGGTTTGAAAGTGAAATCTTAATGTGGTAGTATATATACAGGTATAATAAGCCAAAAATAGTATATAAAGCACATTCTTGACTAGTTTCCATTGCTAATTGCAGAGCGGTGAATTGGCTGACAACATATTGAAAATAATTGATCCTCAATTTGCTGATCAAGTAGATATGTCAGAAGTTCAGGTATATTCCTGCTTAACTGGAGATAGATCTTTCAAGATCCACTGCTATTCTGTATTTATATGACAAGTGTGCAATCTTGCAGGATGAGTTTTCAGCAGTGATAACAAGATCATTGATGACACTAGTACAAGGCCTGGAAACAAAATTTGATGCTGAAATGGCTGCAATGACTCGTGTTCCATGGAGCACACTTGAAAGTGTTGGTGACCAGTCTACGTAAGATGGTTTAGTTATAATGGATTTACAAACCAACATCATATTCCTTTATATACAAATTAGGCTGAATTTGGTTTGTTTTGACTGATGCAGATATGTCAATGGTATCAATAGCATACTGAGTAGTAGTATACCTGTCCTCGGCAGTCTCCTTTCTCCCATTTACTTCCAGTTTTTCCTTGACAAGGTGAGTCTAAAGAGGTTATATTTTCTCCTCTGTACCTCCGTTGTAAACGATTTGAGTCCCTCTGTTGATTTTAACAATGGCTTATCTATGTGCCAATCCTGCTTAATCTCGTATAGAAGGAAGCACTGTGGGTTATTGTGCTGCTGTCTTGATGGCTTAATTTTTGGTTTTCAATCAATTTTGGTTTGAATCCTATTTTACCCTTAATTTCTGCAGTTGGCTTCATCCCTTGGTCCACGATTCTATCTCAACATTTTCAAGTGCAAGCAGATATCTGAAACTGGAGCCCAGCAAGTAGGATATGTTTTTTCCTCCCTCTTCTTTCCAAAGAATTATTACATCAATTTCGTAAAAGTGGCGTACTTAAGTTTCTTCTGGATACTCAAAACACTGTTATTTAATGCCAGATGCTTTTGGATACTCAAGCAGTGAAAACGGTGCTTCTGGAAGTTCCTTCCCTAGGAAAACAGGTGAAGGTTTGCATTTCCTGACACTTAAATCTCACCCTCCTTGTATTCTATTTATGGTTGGTCCTATCAATGTGCACTTCCCCCTAATGTGCTCAATACTGTTAAAATGGTGTTGGCAGTCATCAGGGACAGCAGCTAGCTACTCGAAGTTTGTCAGCCGGGAGATGAGCAAAGCTGAAGCACTACTGAAGGTACATGTCTATAACATGAATTCCCATTGTCATAAATATACACATATTCATTTCCAAGACCCTCTGTTTGTTTTTATTGTCCCCAGGTAATACTTTCTCCTGTTGACTCTGTGGCGGATACATACCGTGCTCTACTCCCAGAAGGAACCCCTTCAGAGTTCCAACGTATCCTCGAGCTTAAGGTCTGTTATTCCCCTTTCATCATTTGAGGCCCTATTTGGCAACAGAATAATCAATTGGTTAAGTAAATGAGTTTTGCACTTAATACTTGAAACGTGTATTATTATTTGCAGGGTCTGAAGAAGGTAGACCAGCAAGGCATACTGGACGACTTTATTAAATACGGGTCAAGCGTGAAACAACAACAACAGCAGCAGCAACAACAACAACAACAACAACCAGTATCTATTTCCACTTCTTCTGGCATGCTGACATATTCTTCTGTGGCCCCGTCTCCAGCTGCACCTACACCACCACCGACCATGCCCAGCCCAAGCACCGCTGGGGCAATTGTGGCTTCAAGAGAAGATGTGCTTGCCAGAGCGGCTGCACTCGGCCGTGGTGCAGCCACCACTGGCTTCAAGAGGTTCCTTGCCCTAACTGAGGCTGCCAAAGACCGAAAAGATGGGCCGTTCAGGAAATTGTTCAATCCGTGAGAGGTTTCTGTTATTTGGCTTCAAACTGCATTGCAGAGATCTAGCCTTTTCTTTTCCGACTTGGAAGACTACAAATTCCGATGTTTTTGGAGGGGGTATGTCGAGGTGATTCTGGCTTATTAGTTACTATGTAAGTAATTTTTTACACAAGACTAAGAGGTTCTAAATAATGTTTCTTCAATTTGGAACCGGGTCCTACGATGAAGGCAATGTAGATGGAAACGAACGCATTCTGGCTGTACTTGTTTAAAAGAGGGAAATTTGATTCATAGTTGACATATTGTAGATTAAAAATGAGGTTAATGATTCTGAAATGTTCCCATTTTCACTATGTGTGCACAGAGGGCTCGGTTGATACATGCCCTTAGAAAGGAAACCTAGTCACACAATGCATGCTCTATTAAGAAGGAAATACATGGATTGGTTGATAGGTTTATAATTCAATTTTTTTTCAATTACTACCTCCCCCTACCAAGAAGTGGTGCCATGCCATACCGAGCATCAGATGACAAAAAGATCTGAAAATGTAAACTTCACAGCATTGGAAATTATTCATTTATTTGATATTTACACCATGCCTTTGAGCATAATTATCATTTGCTACATTGAAATAGAACATCCGAAAGTGAAAGCTGAAGAATGCAATATTTATATGGATCAACTGGTAAATTACTTTTGGGTAGTAACTCCGATCCAGAAACACATCTGCTAGCTAGCAGTTGCAACAAAGCTGGCATTTCCAAGCTCCAAGTGGCACAGCAAGTCTTCTTCTTACAGCACTTCAATTTCAAATCGCTTTTTGCTTCTTAACCCTGCCAATACCATAGTAGCAAGCTTAGTAATTCCACATAGAAGAAGATCCAAAGCAAAAAGTATGAGGGCAAAAGTTATAACAGAATAATGCTTTGATACTACTGAAATATGCGTTGAAGATGACATGACATGTATGTTTTTGTTACAAAAAAAACTTATAAAAATCCAATAAGGATCTGTATTAACAAATTCAATGTGAGCTAAAGATCAATTAGGCATCAAGTCATCAACAATTAATAATAGTAGAGATAGATCATGGAGGATAATATGGTCATAATGATCCATTGTTTTAGCTCTATTAACATACAAAGATTTGACAATCTAAGTTATTGCAGCAGTTCGGTGGAGTTCAACAAGTTGTGAGTCAAACAGACTAAAATGCACGTGTCTAGATTTCTAGGAGGACAAATAGTGGCAGCTAAACAAATTTGATCTGGAAATTCAGCAGTTTTTTTTTTTGAATAATCTTGATAATGCTTACGTGAGAGAGTCTGGATAAGAAACTTACTCAATGATGTGTGCACTGGCAGGCTGACGTACTGTGGGCAAGAGCTTCTTGAATTACCCACCACCTTATCTCGAGCAAGAGAAGGTGTTACACAATCTCTAGGCTGTAGGAAATGTAACTTTTTTTAGTCAGAGCTAAATAAAAGGGAATCTTTCCCAAAACTGAACTTAAGGAAATTCATCTGGATCAATTTTCTAGCTTATCAAACAGCAAGTCATTTGGCCTCTCCATATAAGACAAGCATATGATTAATACACCAATCTGAGAGCACAGGCTAATTAGGTTAACATACTGATTTGAGTGAAAATACAATTGCATTGTAGAATTAACCTTGAAATCCTTGTAGAAGCATAATCGAAGTTCCTCAATAGCGCCCTTAGAACAGATTATCAAAGGCGATGCATGAAAAGCATTTTCTATGGTGGTGATGATGCCACCAAGAGGATATTTCTCAGAGTTTGAGGGTACATAACCAGCTTCATTTAGAGCTTGCTGCAAACCAAAATTACATTAAACTGTCACAAGAATGAAGAATGATAGAAACACCATAATACATAGTAGAAACTATTAATAGGTATGAGGAAAAATAGGTACACATCAGGAAAAACAATTGAAGCTGAAATCCTCGTTGAACAGTCAAGATACTTACCGTGACATTATGTTTGAAGTAGACATTCAGGGTTGTAAGAAAATAATCATATTCATTGTTTAGTACCGGGGAGGAACAAGTTCCATGCTTCTCTGTAAAACAGGCCACAAAAAGGAATACATAGCTTAAGAAAGAAATTAAAACACACAAAAAGGCAAGGTTTCCAAATGCTTTGGAGTATCCAAACAAGACCAAGCAACTGATACATGATACACTACATAAACAATGAGTAAGAGTTTCAGAAAATTACCCCACTGATGAACGATGATGTGTGCCGCCGAACAGCAATGAAAGAAGAGGGAACAATCATTAGTAAATAGTGGTTGATGCATTAGAAAAGGAAATTACAACAATGTTGAATTTGATAATGACCTCATGCGCCCAAAATGATCCTTTATGTCCACCACAACTGGATGGAGACCCACAACTTAGAGATGGCCAGTAGTTCTTGAGAGCATCAACCAGGTTTGAGACCTACAAACAAGAGTTTCTGTTGTCATGACTTGTATCTTAAATGATATAAAAGCAAGGAAAAACCTGATAAGGACTATAGGCGGTGCTCAAACAAATGAAACTGTGCACAGCACTGTGAAACTGGCAAGTAAAACTAGACTTGACATTTTATATCAAGCAATCATATGCCCAGGGCACAGATGCGATAGGTCAGTAATCCACATTTGAAGATGTCATCTCTAGTACATTAGGTGCTCCAGTTCCTTAATTTGATCAAACTGTCTAAAAAGTTGACTGTCCGCTATTCTCAAATATACGCACCAACACTATAGCAAGAGGAACAGCCGAACAGGCCTAAAAATAGATCATTATATATTACCTGTTTAATGTCAAACCTGGAGTTGGTGCAACAAGCAGGCCATGTCCCATCATTGTAGTCAGTCCACAAGCCATCTGCCACACATCAACATAAGACTATTAGAACACTTAAGGGTGAGGAATGGTTCCAAATCGGTCCTCAAAAGTCCTACTGCAGAATAGCCGCATCAGGAAGGAAGAAGCACACAGAATGAAACATAAGAGCATGAAACTTACGGATTGTGAACTCCATGGGTGCACCTGACCTGAAAAGCATATCAAGAGAAAAAAGGAAGAGAGACATCAGTTTTAACACTAAAATTTCCTAAATTTGACTGTGAAAGTGCTATTTAGGCTATACAAATCAAAGGGAACATTTTGGAGCCTCAGAATAGCCTAATTTCAGCTCTAAAGAAAACTTCCCCAATTTTCTGCCCATAGATTGAGTGATTCATTATCTGCCCATCCATCACAAGCTAAGGTCTTGACCTACGGAGTTCATGATTCTGTGTAAAATCACAAGACTTGAGCCGAAATATCAGCTTTCGGTCAAATCTCCTATGTCCGTGTACAATTACAAATATACATCTTTCACAATCAGTTCTGTTACTCTGAAATTGCACGAGCCTTGAAAGAGTTCACTAAACTATGAGCACATAAATCCAATTTGGGGAAATCACAAAGGGAAAGGAAATTGATCAAAATCTGAACTCAATCTTCTAAAATTAGACAGCGGACGACCGATGAAATAGAAATTGGAATAAAGAAAACTCTAATTACAAGCAATCCATCTCCAGACGAAGAACAAGGAAGAAAGATTACCCGCGACAACAAGCGTTGGAGGAGCAACAATGGCGGATTCCTCTGCAAACGGTGCCAGGCCATTGGAGGGCCAACACGAAGTAATCGAACTCTCTCTGCTTGCTCGTTCGACGGCCCTCAACGGCCAGAGACGAAGCCAGAAACAATGTAAGGGAGAGGAAGAAGAGCTTGGCGAGTAGAGAAGCCATGGATCGCAATCTCAGTTGCCCACTTCTCTGGCTAACCAATTTATGAATATTTATTCTTTTCCTTGGCTTTCTGCCACAGCTTTCGGAGCTCTCCTCTCTTCTTCGTTAATCTATCCGGTTTATACCCAACTTTTTGACGTTTTCTTCGGCATATTCGTTTTATGGTCTGTGTATAATGCACTCAAACTCCTATAAACTATACTACTACAATTTAAATAATTACAAAAATGAGAAGGCTTATACAAAACAGGGTACAAATAAGTTCGCCCTTTTATTTGTTTAAAAGCTTGTTAGTACACGAAATATGTCGGTGTACAGGTCTCAATTCCTTCTTCAATGACCTTCTTCTCCAAGCCTCTTCATCTTCAATGACCTGCAAAACAATGGACAAAGGGGGCGGTGACCCCCTAATCCACCTCCGATGCCTAAGTCAGTAGAGTATTCGCGAGGGTAAAAGTAGAGAGAGAGGCGCAGGGTAGGGCGATCACAAGCGATGATCGGCCCCTCTAGAGTCAGGGCGAGCGATGATCAGCCCCTCTAGGGTAGTTTTTGTATGTCCTTTCTACATGGTCAAGCCATGTATTTATAGTGGAGAGAGAGGGCTAGGGTTTCTTCCTTGGAGCCCAATCAATAATTCTATCTTCTTAAATAGGATAGAATCTTCCAACTACTAGATAACTACCAGGATTTAATAGGCTAATAAAGATATTTATTAGATATGCTTACCTGGCAGGAAAATATTATCCTTAATTATGGCGGTAAATTTACCCACCTACAAATGCCCCACCTACGTCTTAGTTGCGCAACTAAGACGTAGGTACTCTAGGATTGACTTGGCGTGACTTATATGGATTAGGAGACGGGCACGTTTGCACGTTCATGAGCGAGTATCATGAGAACCCCCGTGAGCGAATATCACGGTCCCACCCCCTCCATGAGTGAATATCATGGGGGCTCCGCGAGCGAATATCGCGGAAACCACCGCGCGAGCGACGCAGGAACAAACTCCGTGAGCGAATACACGGGAACCACCGTGCGAGCGATCACGGGTACCACCGCGAGCGAATACGCGGGAACCACCGCACGAGCGACGCGGGAACAAACTCCGTGGCGAATACACGGGAACCACCGTGACGAGCGATCACGGGTACCACCGCGAGCGAATATCGCGGGAACAAACTCCGTGAGTGAATACACGGGAACCACCGTGACGAGCGATCACGGGTACCACCGCGAGCGAATACGCAGGAACCACCGCGCGAGCGACGCGGGAACAAACTCCGTGAGCGAATACACGGGAACCACCGTGACGAGCGATCACGGGTACCACCGCGAGCGAATACGCGGGAACCACCGCGCGAGCGACGCGGGAACAAACTCCGTGGCGAATACACGGGAACCACCGTGACGAGCGATCACGGGTACCACCGCGAGCGAATACGCGGGAACCACCGCGCGAGCAACGCGGGAACAACCACCGTGAGCGAATATCACAGGAACTCCAGGAGCGAAAACTCAAGGTCCGCGACCGAATATCGCGGGAACTCTATGGGATCAAACCATACTCCGTGAGCAAATATCACGGGAACTCCATGAGTGAAACTCAAGGTCCGTGAGCGAATATCACGGGAACTCTATGGGGGCCAACCATAGTCCGTGAGCGAATATCACGGGAACATCCGCGAGCGAATATCGCGGGAATCCCCCACGTAGCTAGCATACGCAGGAGTCCGTTAGTGTGATGAACTAACGTTGCGTTTACCCTGAGGCGCGTCATTTGTTGAGATTTCAAGAAAACAAAACAATGAATAAAACGAAAAGTTTCTCGGCCGGGGTTTTGTTTAAGAAAACGAAAGAGCACAAAAAAGCGAAGGTTTTCAAACAACTCAACATCCACACGAGGGCCTCATGAAGAGTGCGCAATAGTGATACCGCGATCGTGCCCGCATGGGCCGCGGTAACGATTTATCATCTTTGTCTCGCACTGCCCTTGCTGCAATTCCGTGCTCACGGATTGAGGGGTGCGGTCACGGCTCCGATTACCGCGGTGCCGCTTTGCCTTAGCGAAGGGACCTTGCTCCTGACCACTCTAACGTCCGCGCAGACGTTCGCGGTCTACCAACACGAGTCCAAGATCGGAAGTGCAGGTCAATGGTCTTGCCAAATCTCGAAGCGGTGTCTTGATGATTTGCACAATGGTCAAGGACATTGATTGATCCTCCAACCCTTTGGCTCGATTTCTGGACTGCGCAGTTCGTGCCCAATTTTGACTGACTTCGAGTAGGATTCTTGATTCGACTTCTGAAGATAATTTGTAGCTTATCTCCTCCTCTTTCCGGCGATATGTGGATCGTCCGAAGCCGATAAGTGTAGCTCCCGAAAAATGAGTCGGAAGCACAATCGGTAATTTTGTCAATCGCTTACCCGCGGTCGCGGTTTGCCCCAGAACAGAGGTTACGTTCTCTGGAGCGAAACCGCGCCCGCGGCCGGGGCTACCGCGCCCGCGGTTCTGCCCCAGACTGCAATCGCGGGACCTTGGACCGCGCCCGTAGGTCCAGGTATCCAACCCCGAAATCCTGTTCCGAACCTGCGCCGAGTTCGTTACGACGTGGGTCCGCGCTCGCGGGACCCTGGACCGCACACCGCAGGTCTAGGTGTCCGATCCCGAAACCCTCTTCCGAACTCGCGCCTAGTGCGCTACGACGTGGGCCCGCGCTCGCAGGGCCAATCGTCCAATCGTTTAGGGTTTCGTCGACGGCGTGACCCAGCTTGGTTGGGGTAACGGATCGGACCGACCGCTCGCCCGCCCCGGGCTCTAGCGATCGGTTCCGTATGCTCATAGGTATATCCCTGCGTTACGTACACGCGATTGTGATTAGAGTTGCCCCCAATCTAGGGTTTTCATTGGATCGATAATCAACAATGATTCTTGATTAGGGCAACCTCTTGGATCGACAATCCAAGGTTCGATTTAGCGAGGCGCACCGCCGAATCCCGTACTTGATTAGTTGATTCAAACCTGGCAATGCTATGACTCGTGATCCGGGTAAGGCGATGAACAGACGCGCTTGCGAGGGGGGCCAAGTCATAGGTAGAGTCGGATCCGGGCAAGGCGCCTTGTACGGATCGCGATGTGGTCCGATCTCCCGAGCGAATATCGGGGTTTGCGCGTGTTGGGATTTGCTCCTCCGAGCGATTTTCGGAGTTCAATCGCCCTAGCGCCGATCCGCGGTCGCGGGTGGGTGACCTGCTGCTACTCTGCATTTTGTTTGGCTGATAAGTTTCACGTCCATAGCTCTAATCACAAATCAACTCAAAGCTAAATTACATCTTTGATTAGTTCTGCTGCTTTAACGAAAACATGGTAAGCAAAAGCAAACTGCATGCATGAATGTTGAAAAGGGAGCAATTCTTAGACAAATATATATATATATATATATGGGGGGAAGCTCAGGTAAAACGGTTGTTATAGTGAAACGGAAGCCCTAATCTAGATCGTTGGATTACTACATATTAAGGGTTGTGATCGATGGTGGATTGTAACATTTATAGGCTGAATATACCCAATTTATATCCTTTATCTATGTAATTGGAAGCAGCTATAATCATGGGATTTATTTCCAAAATTATATCCAATAGAAAATGTAAAAGGAAGCTCCCTAAGATGTAGGGATTTGTTTGTTGAATATTAAGAAAATAAAGAAAATCAATATCTATATTGAGAAATCAACGCCAAAAATTCAATGAAGCTTGATTACGCTTCTTTGCTGCTACGATTGCAAATAATAAAATTGCCAATAATATTCAAAGCTAGAGACATAATATTCAATATATACAATTATGAATTCGAATTCGTTCAAGTTATATTCGACTTCGTAGTACACCTAAAATAGTTTCTTATTCATTTCATTGGATCGAATATTGTTATGTGATATTTGAATTTGGGTAGGAAATATATAGAATATTTGCAGTATATTCAAGCCCAACGAGTTAAAATTTAATAAATAATATTGCATATTGGAATAGGTTGGAGTTCATATATATATTCAAAGATTGTTTTTAGTTTTTCTATTATCGAATATTGTAATGTGAATTTCGAATTTCTGTATAAAATAGTTAGACTATCATTAGTTTTAAAAGACGACCATTGTCACATTCAATATATTTGAGTTCATATTCAGTTGGATAAAACATATATTCGAAGTGTTGAAGTTCACATCCAGTGGTCTAATATTCATAATGTGTACATGTATATTCAAGACCAACGAGTTCATATTCATTAAATAATATATATTCCTATAGGTTGAAAGTATATTCGCCATTTTCGTATGTATATTCGACGATTGCTTTTAGTTTTTCTATGATAGGATATTGTATTGTACAGTGATACGTCAACTTGTGATGAATATTTATGTGTGTTGCTTGAATGTGTGATTTTTGTATTTCGAAAAATTGATGTTAGCTCAACTAAATCCAAGTTCAAAATGGAATATCGCATGTTCGATTAATAATCATCCGAATACAACCAACTGGTATTACATATATTGAAACTTCAATATGCTACCAACGAATCTGAATAACCTCTTGCTCTTTTATTACCCCCTCATTGAAGACATTATTTGTTCAAATCCTACAAAAAAAACAATGAACTGATTTCAAAAACATTTTAGACTAAAATGTCAAGCCCTCACATCAACAAACAATACACTAATTTTAAAAACATTTCACAAATTCACTGGTGTACCACCATACGGTTTCTTAAATTCAGATATAAACATCACCAATTCACGGTGAGACGCGAACATATTCAAATTGAATACCTACAAGTTCAATCCGTTATTATAATCCACTGTTAGGTTTCCTATATTCAGAAACATACACAAACAATTCAAGCAGATATACATACAAATTCAAATTGAATACATACAAATTCAATCCATTACTTTAATCCACTATTAGGTTTCATAAATTCATAAACAAAAACAAATAATTCAGGCCGATACGTGTACAAATTCAAAACCTATCTACAAAAATCGATTACACAATTAACCCATTGCTTCAATCCATGATTCAAAAACATGCATAAGCAATTCATGATGATATTCAAGCAAATTCATATATAAATCCACTCTTACTTCAATCAATCGTTCATCATCATCTGAATTTAACCTAGCATCAAAATCAGTAGACAAACCCGAATCGAATCAAAATAAACAATTACATAATCATTGACGAGCTTTCTCTTGGAAGATTGCTTCTTCTTAGGAGTAGTCATTGAGCAATCCCTGTAAATGAAAAGCACAAAAGTCCTAGAGTTAGTTAACAACTAATTTGAATACAATAACTGCAATCGTTGGATAAAACAACTAGATTGAAGCAAGATGTAAATCTGGGCAGAGAAAGAGCCCAAAAATCTGGTGCAGATTAGGGCGTTCAACTGAGATGAATGGATATTCGGCAGAGAGATATACACGAGCGGAAATTAGAGCTACAAACAAGAGAGGTGTTCTGAATTCGGACTGGAACGAGATTAGAATGGGGAAGACGAAAAGGTATAGGCGTGCAAAAATAGTTATGAAATGTGCAGATGGTTTGTTTTTTTGTGCAGATGGTTTGTCAATTGAACTATAGATAAATGTTGAAACGAGAGAGTATATTTATTTTGAGATCTTTTGGAAGGATATTATTTGATTTGGAGAGAGAATACTAGTACAATGGAAAATATCCTGTGTAATTCACCAATTTGTACCACATGGACCCAAATTTGCTCAAATCTTGAGCGTTGTTTACAACTAATCTAAGGGCTGGAATTAATGCCTCCGTTTCACCATAATTAGAGGATCTACTAGATCCTAATTCTATATATATATATATATATAGAATTAGGATCGGGTGATATAGCTAGTTATAGTGTAATTAGTGCAAGAATAAGAGCCGTTAGATTATAGAAAATAAACGGATTAGATTTACCCATAAGAACGCGTATTTGGTGCATTGTACCAGATCGAATCCACTGTATCACTTTATCTCACCAAATCTGAGTAATATCTTCTTAAAATATTAAAAAAAAAAAAGAACACATCTCCCTCGTTTAGGATAGAGAACAAAAAAGTTTCTAAAATCCTGACAAAGCAATCGTTTCAATGCTCTGCACATATTTTCTCTACTTTTGAACTTCATCTTCCTACTCAAGTACCCCCCCCATTATCATATTCCAATCTCTCTTCAATTTTCGAATACTCTCTTCCATTCCAATTAATCTCTCTTCCATTGTCAAATACCCACATTCAATTGCCTCGGATTGCAAGGAATCGTCGAAACTAGGGTTGTTGGCGAAATTTCGCCTTCTCTGAAATTCTCGCCGTCCCGACCGTAACCCAGGTTTTGCTCTAAAAAGTTCATGCCTTTCTTGTTCTTCGATTTCATTGTTTGCTAGTTCTGTTGTTGGCGATGTATAAATGGTTTTGAGGTTGTAGTTGTTTTAAGTGGCCTCTGGTTTTCTTTTCACATTCATGCTTAATTTGGGTTCAACCGATCGATAAATAGGAAGAAAAATCTATGTAGTTTGTCCAGATTTTGCGCTTTTGTTAAAGTTCACGTTCAATTGCCCCGAATTGAAAGGAATGACGATTTTGTGCTTTTGTTAAAGCTATGACGATTTTTTTTGTGCCTTTGTACCTAGTTCTGTTGTTGTACGTGTTAAGTGGCCTCTAGTTTTCTTTTCTCATTCATGCTTTATATGGGTTCAAGCCGAAAAAGCTATGTAGTTTTTCCAGATTTTGTCGAAAAACTATCGAATATGCATGTCGGAAAACTGAATATACACGAATAACTATCGAATATGTAAATTATAGATAAAAGATGAATTCATAGTCGTTTTATTTTGTGAAAAGTGTTCGACTAGGTTCGAATGTATGGGCGTCCATGTCGAATCAAGGTTGTTAACTTGAATCTTGAGGTAAATATATTGAATATATGATTATATATGTTGAATTTATAATGAAATATATGATTTGAATTGATGATTTATGAATAGAATGTTGCTATACATGATTTGAACTGTAAATATATGGTTTTCGAATGTAATGGTTTGTGAATATATGCTTTAAATTGACGTACAACTAAATTCTAGGTAGCATAATCTGAATTTTTATGATAATCACATGAATGTTCTAACGAATTATTTGAATATAGCATATTATGAAGTATGATTTAAATTGATCATATAGTACCATGAATATTGCTATGTATGTTTTGAATTGTGAATATATGGTTTTCAAAAGTAATAGTTTGTGAATATATGTTTTGAAGCAATGTAATTACTTGAATTCTGGATAGCGTAATATGCATTTTCAAGATAATCAAATGAATATTCTTATGAATTATTTGAAGATAGCGTATTATGAAGTATGATTTGAATTGATGATGTAGTAGCTTGAATGGTGCTATGTATGTTTTGAATTATGAATATATGATTTTTAATGCATGGTTTGTGAATATATGTTTTGAATTGATGTAGTAACCTAAATTCTAGGTAGCATAATCTGAATTTGTAAGATGATTACATAAATGTTCTTATGGATCGAGTATGATTTGAATCTGATAAAAAGTTGAATCTTAGTTATTTCACTCAGAATATATATGTGTTGTTTTTGGAATATGCAGTCTTGACTCTTGAAGGTTTGAATATATCAAGGTCATTGAAGGACATAAAGAAGTTCAAGATGGAAGAAGCCCGATAAGGATTAAAGACGACAATGAACACTAAGGATGCACCTATTAATTTTCTTTATTCTACGATGTATTCAAATACAATTCAGTTGTATTCATTTATGAAATTTTAGTGAGAACATAAAATTATCTATTTTTTTTTGTCAAAATTCAATGTTTTCAATTGTATACTCGGTGTAGTTTCACCTCAAATAAGACAATATAATTTGAATTCGACCAGGTCAACTGCATATTCAAACCACGCCAAATTACAATAATCTTTGACTAATAAAAAATGTTAAATCATATTCAACCACTTTCTTCATAAATTCAAACATTTGTTTAGTCGAATATTGAAACAATATTATCGAATATTGCAGTAGTACGGTCGAATTTGTATTGACCGGTGAAAGCATATACGAGATTTTTGTGATTTTTTCCCTAAACTATGGTTTGAATTTTGGATATATTCATATCCCTTAAATTTAGGAGCTTCTATTTTGAAAAAATACAGTACGAATTCGTATGGTAACTTCTTCCTATAATTATGGAAGTTCAGTTAAACATACCACTAATGGAGATTTTTCTATAATTCAGCCAATATATTTAAAAATTCAGCCTAATCTTGATCCTTGATTTCATCCTAATCCAACGCCTACTATTAATTCATCCGTTTCACTATAAGAGATTTTTAGGGTAAGTCATCATTTTTTTATGTGGTGTGTATGAAACTGTTGCAATGAACTTCTAGCTAGCATGTACATTTTGAGTTATGACTATAAGGTTGGAATAATCTTAGCAATAATCTGAATTTTTATGATAATCCCATGAATGTTTTAATGAATTATTTGAATATAGCATACTATGAAAGTATGAAGTATGATTTGAATTGATGACTTTGTAATATGAATATTGCTACGTATGTTTTGAATTGTGAATATATGGTTTTCGAAAGTAATGGTTTGTCAATATATTTTTTAAATCTATTATAGGGTGAGAAACACTAGATTTACACCAAACCACACTAAATTACAATAATCTGAATTTTTATGATAATCATATGAATGTTCTAATGAATTATTTGAATATAGCATACTATGAAGTATGATTTGAATTGATGATATAGTAACATGAATATTGCTATGTATGTTTTGAATATATGGTTTTCGAAAGTAATGTTAGTTGCCTGAATTCTAGTTAGCGTAATATGAATTTTTAAAATAATCAAATTAATATTCTTATGAGTTATTTGAAGGTAACATATTATGAAGTGTGATTTGAATTGATGATGTAGTAGCCGGAATGTTGCTATGTATGTTTTGAATTATGACTATATGGTTTTTGAATGCAATGGTTTGTGAATATATGTTTTAGATTGATGTAGTGACCTGAATTCTAGCTAGCATAATCTGAATTTGTAAGATGATTACATGAATATTCTTATGAAGTATGATTTGAATCTGATACAAATTTGAATCTTACTAATTTCACTCTGAATATATATGTGTTGCTTGTGGAATATGTAGTCCTGAAGGTTGGAATATATCAAGGTCATTGAAGGTGATAAAGAAGTTTAAAGAGAATGGAAGAAGCCCGATAAGGATCAAAGACGAGAATGAACACTAAAGAAGCAACTATTACACCTATTTATTTTACGATGTATTCAAATTCAATTCAATTGTATTCATTTATGAAATTCTAGTGAGAATATAAATTATCTGCTTTTTTGTCAAAATTCAATGTTTGCTATTTTATATTCGGTATAGTTTCACCTCAAATAAGACAACATAATTTGAATTCGAGAAAGTCACTTGCATATTCAAACCACACCAAATTACAATAATCTTGACTAATATTCAAAAAATGTTAAATGGTATTCAACCATGTACTTCATTAATTCAAATTTTTGTTTAGTCGAATATTGAAGCGATATAATCGAATATTACAGTAGAACGGTTGAATTTGTTTTGACTAGCGAAGGCATATACGAGATTTTTGTGATTTTCTCCTAAAATCTCGTTTGAATTTTGAAAAAATAAAATAAAATATTTACATCCCTTAAATTTAGGAGCTTCTATTTTGAAAAAAATGTAGTACGTGTGCATGGTGACTTCTCCCTATAATTAAGGAGGTTGAATTAAAGATACCACTAATGGAGATTTTTCTATAAATTAGCCAATATATTTAAAAATTCAGCCTAATCTTGATCCTTGATTTCATCCTAATCCAATACCTACTATTAATTCACCCGTTTCACTATAAGAGGTGTTTTACTTGAACCCTCTGTAGCTCGATCTAGATCGATGTACTTATAACTCTTCTTCATGAATCTCTTCTCCAAAGAATCTTGACTATGAAGCTTTGGTTTTATATTGACTTTCCTGCAAGCCATCTGCTATAGAAGTCGAGCGCTTCTCGTGGCTTGTACTCGGGCACGCCCACTCCCCTGTACATCATAACCATCAACAACATCACATTCCATTCTTCCTCTCATTATGCCAATCAATGCTAATATGAAGCTCTCAGAAACCGACAAACGATGGCGAAACAAACTGACCTTGATGGTTAGGAACGTGAGATTCTTTTCATAGCCTTGTATAAACCTGCACGCATTAATCTCCAAACATGATATTGTCCGCCTAAGTTGGCCTGATCAAGAAAACCAAGTACTAATGAACCGATGAATTTACCCTGCGACTTGTTCATTTGACATCCACGGCCTCCATTCGTCGACAACCTTGTATCCCAAGGATCTCGTCCATGCTTCGCTCCCGGTGTAGGGCACGCACATGTCATGGTCTCCGCTGCCAAGTTATATATCCATGATAACAATAGACCGAAACCGTGAAAGTCACTAAGAAGAAGTCACACTTCAAGAACTTGGAGAAATTATGCCTATATTTGAGTAATGTTTACCTGTATACGAGCACAGAGTAGCCTCTGGAAGTGAGATTCCGGTGGTATTTGATCATGCTTCCGGTGTCGTGATAGCACGAGATCCTGGAAGTACATAGGCTCCACGTTCCGGCAACACTTTCCTTGCGTATCCAACAAGTAATTACAAATACAAATCAGCTAGCTCTAACGTCCCTTAACTTTCAAGGTATGGATGATTCATGTCAAACAAATTGTACCTCTGCAGCATGAAGTGCCTTTCTAACTTGCGGATTGTTCAGCCAAGTATTCGCTACACTATCATCCTAATTACAAACATGTTGATTCAGATATGTTAAGCCAAGCTCGATCAATGGACGCAATAAGCTCAACATATAAGCGCAATGAAATTTTCGTATCCACTTACCACGCAAGGGACGCCTTCTGACTCGGAGAGTTGTTGCCATGATGGAACAAGGCCATCTCTAACATTAGCTCTATGTGGCCATGCACGTCCAAACATCCTTTTCCTTATTGCAAGAGGCCTCTCCGTTTCGCCTAGCTTCTCAAAGCTCCCCGGTAATCTACTTATGTCGCTCTTGGTTATTGAAGTTCCATTTGGACCATGGTAACACGGCTCCAATATGTTGTATACGTTCAATGCATCGACTAGCTAAAACATAGATAGAAAGATACATACATTTGTAAGACGTGACAAATGATATAAGGCCTGGAAAAGAGAGTTGCAAAATAGTAAGGATATATAAGAGGACTTGCCGTGTCAACGTTGGTTAGCAGGTTTGCACAATCTAAGATGGTTGTATTGTAGTAGTTTCCCTTACATGCATCGACGACTTCCTGTGTGATATTCCACCACAATGTGCTTCTTAAATCACAGTTTATTTACTATATATACGAGGATCCACGAAACCCGAAAGAGGTTCGATCAACACGTGCACTTACCCGGTATAGTTCATCCGAGATCAAGCCCATGCCATGAGCGAACGGAACAAGAGCGTTTCCATCGAATACGTTATCTGTAACGGCATTTCCCACCATGTAACCCTGCCATCATTCAACATTCAAGTTCAATTCTTTATTCAAATTCGCTTGAGGGCAACTAAGCCAATTTAAGCTAGTACACATGTATGGTTGTATACCTTTAAGTTGATGACAGGCTTTGCACCAGCATCAAGTCCTTGTACAATTTCATTAGCAAGGGTTGGCACGAAAATTCCGGCGTATGACTCTCCCGCAATGTAAAATGGATTTGATTGGAACTCTTTGTATATGTCAAACCACTGGTCATGACAAAGTGATCAACTAACTAAGATCAGAACTAATTGGCACACACATTCGATTCGGTGAGTACATAATTCTCATTACTAGATCGAACGAGTTTGGACGCATAACCTTGAGGAGAAACTCGTGTGTATCCGACGCAATTTGAGCATCTCCGGTGAGGTAAACGCTGGTGTTGGTTGAGTAGGAGTACCCAACACCAGCTGGTGAGTCAAGGTAGATTATGTTGGAGACCTGGAGAAGATGATATAAATTCATAGGGTAAACTAATTAAAATAGATTATGTCACATATGAATGCACAAAAAACATAATGTAGACAGTAAATTAGGGTAGTTATGTAACCTTGGACCAGCTATATGGGTTAAGATGCAACTTTGGGAGGTCTTTTGCTGACTTTGCAGCTTCGAAATTGAATGGCCCTACGCGCAAGAACAAGACTTACTTAGCTACTAATAAAAGTGTACAGCGAAAATAAGATTTTTCTATTACAAATCCGAAAATTCTCATAGATATAAAATGTACTGATTGACTTACCATCTATTTTGCATTAGAATTTGAAACTTGAAATACACTATATCTTGGAAAGTCAAATCTGCCCTTGATTGCACATCATATATACTATATAGTAGTGAATTAAAAGGAATTTGGATTCTTTAATTTGATTCTGTAAATGTACGCTCAATGCCATATACTAAAAGCCGGATTTCCGAGCCAAATCAGTTCTCTAATTGATGACAAAGAGTACCGTAAGCGAACCGTTATTTTTTTTTTTTTTGACAAGGTAAAGATTAGGAGACCTCCCTTTATGGGGGGCGTCCTAGAGCATCCTTTCGGATGAGAACACGAAGTTCTGGCAATGTCGAGATGGTAGTGCTTGGGAGACTATGACCCATTTTTGCAATGAAGTCGGCCACAGTATTACAGCACCTACTGACATGAGAAATCTTAACATATTCGAAGCTTAGTAACGAGACCATAATATCGGATCTCAACATTTCTATTTCCCACGGACATGTCCCTTTATTCTGAACAGCTTTAATTACTGCTAGGTTATCCCCTTCAATTTCAATTTTCTTTAGTCTGAGTTCCTTGGCTCTCCTAATTCCATCTCGTAGTGCTAAGGCTTCCGTTTTTAATGCCGATGCCTTGTGGTATTTGGTTGTTGCTATGTCAATAACCTCTGCTCGGTTTCCTCTTATTATAGAGCCAGTGGCTGCCCGACCATCTGCTAAACTAGATCCATCTACATTGATCTTGTATAGCCCATTACATGGTTTTTGCCAAGTCTTAGTTTGATTTTGTCTTCTTCGGTATGGGTTTGTGTTCTTAGATTGTTGAGGGTTTTCATCTTCATTCCAATGTTTTGCTTGTTTCCAGTTGTGCATATGTGTTTTTATGTATTGTGCGATATCAATGATTAAGTCAGTTGGGTCTTGCTGAAACACAACCTTGTTTCGTTGGTGCCAAATTGCCAACCAGATGGTGGCCAGTTCAGAAAATTCCGAATTTGTCATTTGCCTTCGTAATTCTGTAATAATTTCTTTTGGACTTTGCGAGTTTACGCTTACTTGTTGTAGGCTTTGCATTGTTTTTATATTAATATGTTTTATAGTTTCTTGGGTATGAGTACAATCGATGAATACATGTCTTGTGTCTTCGTATGAACAAGTGCAAAATACACATCCTCCAGGAATTGATATTTCTTTGTCACGTAATCTTTGTTTTGTAGGTAAACCATTACTAATCATTTTCCATATGAAGTTTTTTACTTTTGGGATAATATCTAGTTTCCATATCCATCTATTATCATTACTCTGATGCAAACCAGATTTTGTTATATGAGCTATTGCAGAGGATGTTGAAAACCAACCATTTTTACTTGGACCCCAATACAGTCTATCATGGATTTCATTATATGGGATCGGGATTGCTGAGATCATTTCTACTATGTTCATCGGCAATATGCTTCTTAGTTCATCTTCTTTCCATGTTTTATTTGGCGATATAAACTCTTGGACTTTTTGTTCTTTGTCAATTATTGTTAGGTTAGTAACATACTTCTCTAAGGGTCCATCTAAAAACCAACGGTCGGTCCAAAAACGAATGGTCTGCCCATTGCCGACCTGCCATATTAGGCCTTCCTCAAATTTGTCACGAAGTTTCATTAACTTGCGCCATTGCCAAGATGAATTGGACAGTTCGAATAGTATTTTCCATAAGAGTTTCATTTGGAGTGCTTTATTCATATGTTCAGCTTTGCGGATATCCAACCCACCTTGGGATTTAGGTCTACAAATTTTGTCCCATCCAATGAGTGGTTTATGGTGTTGGTCCTTATTCCAAAAGAAACATCTATTAGTTCGATCCAGCTCGTCATGAACGGATGTTGGGAGCATAAAGTTTTGCATTAGGTAGTTTGGTTTTGTTGCAAGATTTGATCTAATGAGAACAGATCGTCCTTCTTGTGATAGAGAGTTTGCTTTCCATTTGGTTAGTTGAGCTTTCGTCTTTCCTATGGTTTCCTCAAAGGTTTGTTAGTTTACTCTTCCATTAATAATTGGACAACCTAGGTATTTTTCTAAATTAGTCATTGTTGCAATGTTGAGTGTTTGTTGAATGGTTTGTTTTTGCTGACTTGATACCCATTTGGATGTTTGGAACGCCGATTTGTGGTAATTCACTTTTTGTCCTGATATTGCACAATAATCATCAATTATTTTCTTAACTGTTGTGCAAGCATTTCGGGTTGCTTTAGCAAAAATTATTATGTCATCCGCAAAAGAAAGGAAAGGGATCCTAGTTCCATTTCTAGCCAACTCAAAGCCTATAGTTTTGTTCGTAATTGTACTGGTTTGTTGTAATTTCCTAGCCAGAATTTCTGCGCCAATTATGAATAGGTAGGGGGATAATGGATCTCCTTGGCGAAGACCCCGTTCAGGGAAGAAGGGATCTGTTGGGTTGTTATTCACTAAGACCGAGAATGAAACTGTCTGCACACATTCCTTTATCCAACCGATAAATTTTTCAGCAAAACCAAATTTTTTCAGAACTGCAAAAAGAAAATCCCAGTCAAGTCTATCATAAGCTTTTTCCATGTCAAGTTTTATTGCCAAGCTTCCATCCTTATCTTTTTTTCCTCGAAATGAGTGGAAAATTTCATGAGCTGTAAGTACATTATCTTGTATTGCTCTTTTTGCAATGAATGCTCCTTGAAGAGGGTGGATAATCTTATTCATGACTTTCTTCAGTCTCTCAGTAATGATTTTCGCAATTATTTTATAAACTGTTGAGCATAGACTAATTGGTCTGTAGTGGTTAGTCGAAACTGGGTTATCTCGCTTTGCGAGTAGTGATATGAAAGTGTGATTTACTTGTTTCAGCATTCTTCCTGCATGAAAAAAACCTTTTATTGCTTTGATTAGAGATGGTCCTACGATATCCCATTATTTTTTATAGAATTCAGCGGTCATTCCATCCGGTCCTGGAGATTTGTCGGATCCAATTTCTAGTAGCGCATTTTTAATTTCTTCATTGGACACTGCTTTAGTTAGTTCATTGTTTTCTACAGGGGATATTTCATTACTTATTAACTGTAAGTATTCGGTGAGAATTCCATTGTTGATTTGTTCCTTAGCATAACGTTTCTTAAAATCATTTCTGACTTCATTCCTTATATTGTTTTCACCAAATATTTGTGTGCCCTCGTTAGTTCTAATTTCCCTTATTACTTTCTTGTTTCGACGTCCACTGGCGATTTTATGGAAATACCCAGAATTAGTGTCGGACAGTTTGATATGTTTTGTTTTCGCTCGTTGTTTCCAATATGTTTTATGGTAGTTTAATATACATTCCTTCTTTTGTATTAGTCGCAATTGCTTTTGGATAACCGCGGGTTGTGGTGAATTTTGAATTTGGATTTGAATTTTTAGTAACTCATTTTCTAGATTTTGTAGTTGTTCAAATGTGTTCCCCAAGGTGCGTTTATTCCAATGCTTAGCATGAACCTTGAATAGTTGCGTTTTCTTTACAAGTTGGAACATAAAAGACCCAGGATAATCCACCCTCCAAGCTTGTTTAACAATGCTTTTGAAATCTTTTCTTTGCATCCACATTTTTTCAAATTTAAAAGGTTGAGCTTTAAAGATTTGACCGTTATTTAGTTCAATTGCTATTTTGCAATGATCGGATGAAGAAAAAGCATAATGTTTGGTTGAAATATCTGGGAACCATTGCATGATTTGATTATCTACAAGCGTACGATCCAATTTTTCATATATATTATCGATCTCCGTTTTATTTTTCCTCCATGTGTATTTAATGCCAGTTGTGGGTATGTCTAGAAGATTGCAATCGTCTTTGAATTTGGTGAGTCGCACAAACCTATTCACATTGGGGTAGACCCCACCTTTTTTGTCGTTCGGCTCTTGTATTTCGTTTAAATCTCCCATAACTATAGTGGGAATGTGTAAGTTTTGTATTTCTAGAGTAAATTCTGCCCAGAAGTTATCCTTTTCATTTTCTTTTGGCGGTGCATAGACTAAGCATAAAGCAATTACATATTGGGTTGAGAGATGCGTGTATTTTAGAATGATGTATCTGGGTTTTTGGATCATAACCTCTATTGTTTCGTTAATGAGTTGATGTTCTTTCCATATGACACAAATCCCCCCAGCTCTTCCTTTAGCAGGGGACCATAAGAAGTTGTCAAAGCCTGAACGCCTCCAAACCTGATCAGACGGTTCCTTTTCCGCTTTTGTTTCCACAATTGCCATCAATTGTATTCGTTCTAATTTACAAAAGGAGCCTATTTCTGGCCAGAAAGACTTCCGGCCTATGCCTCTACTATTCCATAGACTGATCTTCATAATAACTAATTATCGTGTAAAACAGCCTAATATGAGGCCTTGTTTGTGTTTGTGATTTTTTCTTGTTGCTGGTTTCCATTGATTGAAGCCTATTCTCATGATCTAGTGTTCTTTTAGCACCGTTAATCACAAGGGAAAATTGCTTGCTATAAGAGGTGATTTTGTCAATTAGGAGAAATAGACCAACAAAGAGTTGAGTGTCATTGTTCTTATCATTGCTACTACTACAACTTGTTACATGAGTTGTTACATGAGTGAGCTTTTTGTAGAAATTTGTACAAATCTCATTGGTACAATATGCACAAGTGGCCTTATTCAAAAACACTGAACACCCTTTAAGGTGTTGACGTAAGCCTTGCCCGCATAAAATGCATTTGCAAGCATCTTTTTGATTGGTTATTCTTGAGATCATCCTTACAATAGCCTTCCTTGGAGTGATGGGTTGGAGACGATCATTGTGGATTTTCTCTATCAAACCGATACATAAAACCAAGTGGTTAATGCAGCAAAAGTGTGGGATAAGCTTAGTAATAGAGAGTATACAAAAACCATCAACATATTCAATTTGGTAATAAAGTTTATGAACACAAGTAGACTGAATCAAAAGACTATACAAATCACTAGTTTGCTCAAGGGTTTGCCATAAGTTCATTATATGGGGCCTACAGCTTAGATGAATCACACATTCAAGCTGAAAATAACTTGTTGAAGTAACCTGGCATGCATTTCTTTTTGAAAAGTCATCCGTCGCATGCTCGTCTTTGTTTACAAATCTCAGAGTCCTGTTTAGAATCATGTTAATACAGTCCATTTTATGGAAGATTTCTGCTAGGTATTGACATATGTAGTCAAATTCATTCCATATCATCTTAGTCCACAACTTGTCTAAGACAAGTTCATTCAAGGAAGAAGTTGCTAATGATAAACTAGTCTCTAACGCCAAGAATTTTACAAACAGACAGCAAATGCATAAACCACCCATAGGGAGGGAGTCAAGATCACCATAATGAATCATATAAGTAACACCCTGTATAGGCAATTTTTTCAGTTTATTCCTATTGATTTTGGGCTTTACATCAGGTCTGCGTTTGTTGTCTTGTATGTTAAAATGACATTCAAGGAGTTTCACTTTTTCTTTCCTTTTGTTCTTTTTGATGCCAAAAGGCCAAGCATCATCGTTGTTCAAAGCAGCAACACTACTCAAGGTCTCCTCGACCATAGTGTGCATAAGTTCAAATGGGGTTTTGTTCAAAGATGGTTGTTGTTCACAGTCTGGTTTTTTCACAGTACAAATGGGTTTTTTGACAGATTTCTTATCCACTAGCAAACATGAATGTATCTGATTAATTTCAACAAACCAATGATCATAGAGTAAGGAAAGAAGACACCTCTTTAAGGTCGCCAGAGAAATCCGTGGAAGCCGCGACAGACCAGAGCAAACCTCCCATGACCAGCGGCCAGCATCGTAGCAGCCGACGCAGAAAGAGCGCTCCCCCTCAAGGCTCAAGAGATGGCTGGGCACTCTACCCACTTGCAGAGACTCGTCCGGATCTAGGGTAAGGGCCGCGACTGAACAGGAAAGGACAACCCCGCTCCGGCGTTGATTTTTGGGTCTATCTCTACAATTTGTCTTCCCTCTCTCTCCATAGCCTCCTTGATTCGAGTGATTTGCCCTCGGATTGGGGATTTGTTTAGTCTTTTGATCTGAAACGAAAAGCCCCAAATTTGGCTTAGGGGTTCGCCGGTTGGGCTCGGAGCGGTTAGGTAAGAGATTTCGAGAAGAGATTTGGTGAGAGAGGGTACTTAGAAGGGGGATCTGGAGTATGGCTAGAATCATTCCAGGCCATTGATTTGGGTGTTTGAGGTTGAAGGTCTGCAATTTGGGGTTTTGGGGGAGGAACAAGAGAAGGAGCAAAGGGAGCGTTTTGGTCATGATTCCCTGTACATGTAGTATTTGATAAGGAGGAGGTAAGCGAACCGTTATTATCACAAGGGGAATTGTATCTTCATATAATTGACTTCCTTTTTTATATAGAGATAAAAATGGGCAAAAATTTATTAGAATTAAATATCAGTACCATGCTGGAACAACCAGGTTGACATAAATTAAAGATGAGTACCATGCTCATAGACAAAGCCGTCGAAGCTGGAACAACCAGGCCCGCCATTAAGCCACAGAACCACGGGATCGGTCGACGGGCTCTGCTCCGATTGCACCAAGTAGTAGTACAACTTCTTTGAACCACGCTCACCAATTGTCACATATCTAATTACAACCCAACAAAACGTTCAAGATACATGTATAAAACTCACAATGCTT
Source organism: Polygonum aviculare (assembly GCA_934048045.1). Classification (NCBI taxonomy): domain Eukaryota; kingdom Viridiplantae; phylum Streptophyta; class Magnoliopsida; order Caryophyllales; family Polygonaceae; genus Polygonum; species Polygonum aviculare. Next base: position 20,628,215 of record OW204031.1, read on the forward strand.
ATTAATTCACCTATATGACATGAGATCATCGGAAATTAAGCGACAATGCTCATACATATATGAGCTATGACGCAAACATTACTTTACATAGATACCCACAAACCCGAATGCGAAACCGGAACGAACCCACATCGCAAACTAATGTACCGTTACGTATAGATGATAGAGATCGAGAAGAAGATGCATGGATTAAGCATAGTAATGAACTAAGGAACTAACTAACCCAGAATAGTGCTTGGAAGGAAAAGTGGCGTTAAAGCCTGGGAGGTTGGTGACGAGAGCGTCCTCAGGATAAGATTCAGCTACGAGCACAAAACTCAGCACAGCCCATACAAATACAATTGAGCCCTTTTTGACAACGGAGCTTTCACGAGTTCTCACCATTTTTTCCGGTCTTAATTCTTCCATCTCTTTCCAAAAAAATGTTCAATCTCTCAATTCAATAATATTGCATTGTACATTGTTTTGTGTACGTGTTTATTTATACCGATGGACCCCGGACTTAGGCTGTTGCTGGGCTTGTGCACGTTCATGAACGTGGATGATGGATCGATCCACAATGGGTTCAAAGCCATGCATATCAATTAAGATGTGTCCAAAAATAATTGCATTAAGAGGGGCTGAAGTCTGAACTCATGAGTCGCGAACTAAAAGAGACATCAGATTAATACATTTCATTTCGTGAATATTCTTTTGATAGTATACATGCACCATGCATGTATAGTAATAGAATCGTATCACTTACTTTTAATGATCACTAACCAAGACATTGTACACAATTAAATACGGAGTAATCGATTTCGGCTAAAAAAACAGATAAATAAACAATTCAAATCGCTTGAAAAACTACAAAATAAATTTACTCAAGAAAAACTAATAAAGATATTGTACCAAGATAAATAATCATTTTTAACAAATTCCTTACAAATGCATTGATCTAGTAATCTCATGTGGGAAATTTGGAAAAACTTGTACCTATATATAGAGAGAGAATTTTTAACATTACTCATAAATTTGATCACGAGGCACCTTTTTATGCAATAATACAATGTCTATGCAGTACGTCTGGCGTGGTCGTTGTCTACTTCTTTTTATATCATTCATGCTTAAATATTTCGTACATAGCATGCATACGACTTAGATGTAAGTTAATGATTCATAATTATTCAAATATAAATACCATAATTCTGCCTTAATATCAAGAATGACAAGACAAGTTTATCATTAGTTCCATGCTATACTTCCCTATCCTTTCTTCTCGTGCCCCTCTCCTGCCGGCCCCTACCTAACATGCATGTCCATGTTCCAACTTCGATCTTTAAGTCTATTTTGTCATAATTATTAATTATCAATGTCGCATTAATCATACAATTTGTGCAATATGTCGCCTCGAGTTTTTTGCAACTATGATCACGTACGAGCGAATTATTCGATTTAGGAGTACGTAGATAAGTTGTTACAAGATTTCTCATGATCTATCAAATCCTCAATTTCATAATTTGATTTGGACACCACACCATCACCTAAAAATCACCTCACTCAATTACATTTCAAGATGAGTAGTTATCTTCTCATCACCTATGAAATTTTCTACGTGTCGGAATCACCTAAGGGACGAGAGTTACATAAGTAATTATTAATATTTTTAATGTAGGTTTGGAAACTTTTCCAGCTCTCTTAAAATTAACATTTACCCTTTTACACATCCTGTTAGTAGGTGTTGTAACAATCCTGGTAAAGAACGTTCTATGCCATTATAAGCCGGCCTTCACACACAAAAGATGTATAGATTCATCCAGAGAGCTGTACATACACGTTCTCGTGTAAACAACGGGTGGGCCGTACCTGAATGCAGGTGACCATTATTAACTCCGGGACCCACAACAACCAACCAATAATTGATCAGCCTCGGGCCCCACCCTCTAAAACCCCCTCATAAAACCCCCCAAATAGCCGATCCCCCTTTTTCCCTCTACGCGCGTTCTCACTCACCACGATGCCACCACTCAGAACGACCCGATTCAGAGCCCTGTGTCTCATAACCCTGTCAGCGCTCCTCTCAACGGCGTCGTCTCGGCCCCACACGACGCCGTACTCGATCTACGACGCCCTGACGTCTCACGGGCTCCCAATGGGGCTCCTCCCGAAGGGCGTCAGGGACTACACGCTCGACACCGACGGCAGGTTCGAGGTCCGCTTGGACGAGGCCTGCAACGCCAAGTTCGACTGCGAGCTCCACTTCGACCGAAACGTTTCGGGCAGGCTCCGTTTCGGGCAGATCACCCACCTCACCGGAATCGCTGCCCGCGAGCTCTTTCTCTGGTTTCCGGTCAGGGGCATCCGGGTCGATTTCCCTAGCTCCGGTCTCATCTATTTCGATGTCGGCGTCGTTTTCAAGCAATTCCCGCTTTCCCTCTTCGAATCCCCGCCCGATTGTGTCGCCGGAGCTCTCCCGCCGGAGCTCAAAGAGGGGAATTCCGTCATTCGGACTCTGGTACAGGTACATATCGTTCCTTCATAAAGTTTTGATCTTTTCTCTGTGGGTTGCGAGAAATTTCAGTGTGTATGTCCCGATGTGTTGTTTTGAGGGTAGATGGTGATTGGGACTGGAATTTCTTGTGGGTTGGAATTTAGTTGAATTTTCTGTTGAATTTACATGTGGTCTTGTCCTGTGAGTTATGAACATGTCCTGACTTTCGTGTCGTGGTTTGTTACATGTGGATGTGGTGGATGAATTGGTGTCATTGCAAAAAGCAGACCCGTGATGCCCTTTTGATGAGGAAGAATCTGAGAGGGAATCAACAAGAGAAGATGGGTTCCAAAGATTCTGCAGTGGGACCCAGATAGCACCGCGGCCTTTGCCATTTGTCCAAGTGGTCGATTTGCAGAGAGTTTTGTCACAACAACAACATGCTGTATTAGTTTATCACTCCCCGCTTTGCAGTTTTCTGTAGAGCTCTGCTGAGGAACTCACAAGTCAAGAACTAGTTTGCCTTTGCTCCCAGCCAAGTAAGCGGAGAGCAAGCCTTTTGACAGTTTGGTGAGCATGTGATGTGGGCTTTGGAGGCTGTCAAAGTTGCAGTTATCGTCGTCTATTGGGCCAGGCTTATTATATGTATGTTAAAGCATAGTGGATTCGAGATAGTTTGTATATTGCATATAGATCTTATTTTATGTGTATTTGGCCTAATACAATTGTAGAACGAGTTCCTTTCTAGTAAGCGTGATTTTGAAGGGCTGACTATATATGACTTTGGCAACGTGGTCCTTACAGCTTGAGGTGTCAATATGAACACATGATCAATCATCACATGCTACAACTGTATACTTTCCTGCATTGCAGCAATACTTTAGTGCTTTGCATTCAATGTCACACGCAGCGCAGGGATCCTATGTTGACTCTTGAGAGTGATTTGTGAAGATGGATTTCGAATTGTTGTAGAGAAGTACAGTATTTTCTTTCTAGTAAGATCGATGCCCATTTAATGTGGAACACAAATACAGAATTTGAACGCTCAAAACTTTCAAAGTACGTTCCAACTTGTGAAGGCATTAATTGGTCAGCAATGAGCAAATCCAGCCTCCAATTGAGGAACATTTATATATGATTATCACATTAACTCGAATTCTACCACCGGATATCTGGGATCAAGGAAATTGAGTTGTTAGAGTCAATTACTGATTCTCTGTACCTCTAGTAATTAACCAAACGTTACATTATGGGCTTTGACTGGTTTTACTGCTCGGTATAATTTGGGCTAAGGAAAGAGGAGTCAAAACTTCAGTGCATTTTGGTTAACACGTAAATGCTAGATAGTCTCACCTCAAGTAGACTAGTGGGAGTAGTGGGGGATCGAACCTGTGACCTGTCAGACCAATGCCTTGTCTTGCTCTACTAAACCAATCCCTCGAGGTTACTATCCCCCCACCCTAAATTTTCTTGACAAAAAAAATGATGTGGATAGTAGATTTTTTCAGAATGTTTTAAAAAATTGACCATTTGGCTCAGAATGGTCATAAGCTATTGTTGCGTACATAATCGATCAAAGGGTTTCCATGTATCCTAGCTTGTAGACTTGCATTGATGGTCATTTTTTTGATAAAATTTGCATATATGGTCATTAATGATCGAGGGAAGGCACCTCTAATGAGAATTACACAATATTACAATATGTACGCCGTTACCTGAAATATATGATCGAATTGAAGACCAAAATAAAACACATAAGTATGAGAAAACATACTGTTATCATGCTATGCATAAATCATTTAGACCATACACGAGAAAATACAGTTTTGTGATGACTTTTGAATACACCCTTTTTTGTTTTATCTTGAGCAATAAAATGGAGTTTGCTTCTTTCTTCCAACTCGATGTTCCACGTTTCTTCAATTTCCCTGTGATTAATCCCTAGAAAAAAAATTACAAAAATCTCGATTAAGATTGAAACAGGTGTTAGGGGGGAACAAAAATATTATTCCCGGTGTCCGGTGATGACATGAATGGCAAGTAGTAAATGACAATCCTTATACGTTTCACACTTTCATATCAAAAGCCTGCATAATCAGACTAGAAGAACATTTCTAAATAAAAATACTCTATTAAAGTTTTCAAAAACAAAGTAGGTTGTGGGATATGTATTTTTTGATGAAAATGGGACGATTAAATTTGACAGGCAACTACTTTAACTTTTTGTACATCTTTGTCTCATAACTTTTCCTTTCTTCATTACAAAGTGTGATTAAGCTTTGATTCTTAATCATTACATAACTTAGCCAAAAAAAAAAGAATTAGTAATCGATTTGGTTTTATGACAGCGTAAATATTGTGAGTTTGTGACCAAGGTGAAATGTTCACCTCAAGCATTCATATCCCAATGTCCGTATTATGATCCTAATATGTGTACTTATCAAGTGTATATATTTTTGAATATTTTTCTAAGCTAAACTTATCAAGTATTTTTTGCAACTCTAGATATGTAGTTAGGAATAACTATTTAGTAAGACTATTAGTTAAATAATTTTCAATTTTTTTTAAGCTTAATTTCCAAACAGCATATATTTAACCTACCTTATTGGATCAAACAGAATATGTATACAGTATACTTTTTTGGTCGAAATGAAACAGAATATATGTACAAGTACAATACTCCTATGGTATATGGGCCACGGCAATCTACCTTTTCTCCTAAAATAAAAATAGCTCGAAATACAAGGAAGGAAGAAATACAGGACGGAATTTCCCAAAAAGAAAACTTAAATACATACTCGGGCGGTTGTCCAATCAACCGTGTGTGACCGACGCTTGCAGACCGTCGATGAACCATCCCGCCGGCAAATCGACGTTGCAGATGTGGTCTTACCCACACAGCCCTGTCGTTTTATCAGAAGCCAAGCCGTCCGCTCTCCAGTACGCCCACGCCACGCGCATTCTCTAGAGTTCCCGTTTTCCCAATACCCTAAACACAGCCCCACTCTCCCACTTTAGCATCCACGTGTCATATTCTCATTCGACAAACCCCGTTATAAAACCCCCCAAAACTTCTCCCTTCCCAAGATTCCACTACTCTCCACTTTCCTCCCCAACTCCTCTCAGAGCAGAACTCGCCAATTAGCTCCCCATCAATGGCGTCCGAGTACCTCTCCCTCTCTCTCCCCATCCTCTTCCTCACGCTCTCAACTTTTCTTCCACAATCCCTCTCCCTCACCTGCACCTCCCAGAAGCTCACATCCAACAAGCTCTACCAAAACTGCAACGACCTCTCCACGCTATCCTCGTACCTCCACTGGACCTACACCCCGGCCAACAAAAGCCTCTCAATCGCCTTCCTGGCCCCGCCGGAGTCCTCCTCCGGCTGGATCTCGTGGGCCATTAACCCCACCGGCACCGGCATGGCCGGGTCCCAAGCCTTCGTGGCCTTCAAGTCCTCCAACGGATCCATGGCCCTCAAGACCTACAAGATCAGCTCCTACTCCTCCATCGTCGAGGGCAAGCTCGACTTCGACGTCTACGAGAAGAGCGCCGAGTCCAGCGGCCCCCTCATGGCCATCTACGCCACCGTCGCCGTCCCGCCCGCCCTCGCCTCCGCCAACAAGATGAACCACATCTGGCAGGTCGGATCCGCCGTCGCCAGCGGCTTTCCGGTCAAACACGACTTCAAGCCCGCCAATTTGAACGCCAAGGGAACCCTCGATTTGTCCTCCGGTAGCACCTCCGCCCCGGTCTCCGGTGGCGCCCTCGATGCCCGCACTAAGAAGAAGAATGTACGTTTTCCTTATAATGACTCCCATTTTGACTCTCAATTTTGCAGATTTGGAAACAAAGGTCGAATCTTTGGTTTTAATTTGGGTGTTTATGGTGTGTTAGATTCATGGCGTTCTGAATGCAGTAAGTTGGGGGATCCTGTTTCCTTTTGGAGCCATCATCTCGAGGTACCTCAGGACCTTCGAATCAGCTGACCCAGCATGGTTTTACCTCCATGTGTCCTGCCAACTTCTTGGTTATGCTCTGGGCGTTGCTGGCTGGGCCACTGGGCTTAAGCTTGGTAGCGAGTCTCAGGGAATTGTGTACACTACTCACAGATACATTGGTATCGCCCTCTTCTGCTTTGCCACCATACAGGTTTGACCCCGTACTCAAATCTTATCTTTCTGAAATTGCTGTCATATTTGTATTGTATATTGATGTGAATTGCTGTCTTTGTTTAGTGATATATGCTTATTTGAAATGTATCTGTCTGGGAATTGCTTCTTATGCGTTACTGGGCTATAGCTGAAAAGATAATAATTGGATTTTTTTGGCAATTGGGAACTCTGATGGTCCTGAATGATAATTTGGGTTCTGGGTTTTGTGGTGTGCTTGAATTTAAGTTATAGGATTAGAGTTGTTTGTATGCTCCACTTGGGTTATGTCTTGATCTTGTTCATTGCCATCCTTTTCTCTTATATTTGGGGGTTTTGGACAGATATTTGCGTTGCTTCTAAGGCCAAAGAAAGACCACAAGTTCAGATTTTACTGGAATATCTACCACCATGTGCTTGGATACGGCATTATCGTTCTTGGTATAGTCAATGTGTTTGAAGGGTTTGACATTTTGCAACCTCAGAAGAAGTGGAAATCTCTGTATGTCATCATCCTGATTGTCCTGGGTGCATTCTCCGTGTTGTTGGAAGCCATCACTTGGGTTGTCGTCTTAAGGAGGAAATCCAACAAATCCACAAAGCCCTATGCATAAACAAAGGCGACGACTCGATCCATCTGGTCTTACGTCGCTTGTGTATAGTATGCTGCCTCCGACGAAAACCCGAGATACCGAATTACATGTCGTATGTATATTGTAATTCTGTAGAGATTTGTCTTGTCTAGAGAGTGTGTTAATTTCATCCCTTATGTGATGCATGTTTATTAGCCGTGTATGAACATTGATGCTTGCATATTCTTCTTTCTCAAAAGACCATTGCTTTGCAATGTTTCATAGCTGCCTCATTTGCTTTATCTCTTTCTTCCGAAGCCACAATAATGTACCATAAGATTCATTATGCTCCGTTGATTGGTTGATGGGAGATTACGTTTTGTCTGGATCGTGCATTATAGTGTATTATCTTGTGTTATAAACTTATAATGTATGGTTTAATGCATTAAATCCCATAAGATAATGTACTTAAATGCGCTATCCTTGCTCCCCAAAAAAAGGCGCTATCCTTGCTCCCCAAAAAAATGAGCTATCCAAATTTATCCTAAAATCTATCTAAAGATCCATCTTTGGGCTGTCGAGCAAACCGTTGTCTAAGTGTGGACCAAATTCAGTGTAACGTTTCTCTTAGATGCTTTATGTTAAAGACAGAATAAAGGTTGAAGGACACACCATGGTTACAAATCCGTAATTGCGGAGTTACTAAATGTTACTTTTGACAAGCATCATTCAATTCCATAATTCAATAGCCTAGCCTTGCCTAAAGGAAAGGGCGCTTTCATTTCTAAGTTCTAACCATTTCATTTTGAGTTGAAATGACAAAAATGGGGTCCCAAGCTTAACCATGCAGAATCTATTGGTGGCAGGACCCCACAACTAGTCCCGTGTATCATTCCCCATCTGCGTTGTACTTATGAAAGAATAACGTCAATTAATTACTACAGTACTAATCTGTACGCATTATTTGGTCTACACAACTACACATTCATAGCTATCACCAATTTGGTGTACGCTAATACAATTATTATTTATGTGGGAAATAATTTAATGTGAAAACCTAAATTATGGGAGCAAGTGACTAATTATTATATATAAGCCCGTGACTTGGGTTTACAATATACTACTGGGCACTAGCTGTTCTTGAACCTCGATGTTGTTATCAATTTTAGTTCCAAACTAGCTAATGACCCGCACCTTGTACGGGTGTTTTTTGTTTTTTTATCTTGTGTATAAATTCACTATAATAATTACAAATATTATCATATGTCTATTTTTTTAAAACGACGTGTACTTTTTAGATTATAAAATAATATAATTCTCGTATATTATATATTAACTTTTTTTATACATAAACAAAAATTGAAGAATTTAAATTAAATTGAATAAAACAACTTATATAAATTAATCAAGAATTTAAAAACAACATTTTGGATTAATATAGTATTATATTAAAAAATATAGAGAATATTTAATATGATAAAAAATAAAACAAAATTATCTTGTATGTATTTTATTATTTTGTAAAAAATTAAATAAATAAAAGTATATAAATATAAAATAAAAATATTAATGAATTATTATTTTAATAAGAAATAATATCTTTTATCTAAAACATAATCAGTATATAATGTTATAGATTTCTTCAGGGTAAATAAATTATCTAATCCTTTTATTAATACTTTTATTGGATTTCAATAAGATATAATAGAAAAAAATAATATATTATTTTAATAAAAAAATATATGGCGTAAATATATTGGTAGAATTTGCTACTATTGATAATTTTTAGAAAATATTAGAAAATAATTACGAAAAAAAATTAGTAATTATATACTGTTGAAGTCCGAAAACACCGATTTGTAGTGAACGCGATGAGAGTACAAGGTTTGAACTCAACCGAGTCAACAGACGAAGAGATGGAAAATATATGGTCGCTGGTGGTGTTCAACGCGATGAGGGGAGTGTGAAGGATATTTTGTATTTAGCTGTAGGATTACAAGACAGAGATTCTCTATCGCGTTTAGGTGTATCGGGTTACAACAATGATCTTAGCTCGAGATCTAGTATATGTGGTTCGCGAGGTTTTTGATCCGCGTTCTAGTGCATTGAGCCCGCTATTTATAGCGGACGCTCGGGCAGGGCTGGGGTGAGATGCCGATGTGGGACGGGCGCCATCCAGATACGTGTCGCTCCATGGTTGGCCGTTAGGGCGGTGGCCGCGGAGCTGGCCAATCGGAAGCCAGGATGGGACGTTGCCGCCCGCCGCCCCCTGATGGGACGTTGCCGCCCGCCCACTTGCCTGGATGGGACAGGGCGGCGAGCGCGGTGAGCGCCGCCCCCGGGGTCGAAACCTTTTCTTTCTGAGGAGTTATCCTTTGCTTAAGAACTTACCGACCCGAACGGCGTCCTAGATCGCGATGACCGCACGGCTTATGGTTTGATGTTATCTCGGGAAATCTACCCTTGTCATGTTTTGTTTTGGTGGGGTACTCTTAACGCGTTGACGGTTCCTGGTATCAACACAACCCCATGGGCCGGGACTCGATCGCTCTTTCGAGGACGGGTCCAAAAAGAAAGCACTTTTGAACCGGAAACGTGGTGTGCGGAACGCGCTGTCGTTTCGGAGACGGGCAAGCGAACGAGGGCGATGGGACGAGGAGTGTGGCGAAGAAATTCGTTTGGGCCGCTTTTGCTTCATGGGCCGCCCTTCAGCCGAAGCCCATATTTTCGCGGCCCGACAGACACCGGACAAAAGAGCGGTTCTGCCCTTCGTCCTCTCCACTTCCTCATTTCAATTTCGAAAACCCGGTACTTCCGCTCCCGTTTTCGTCCTCTCGCCCATTCTCACCGGAAACCTCCTGTCTATGACGTCGCCGTTGCCCAAGCCTGCCCCCGCAGTTCCGTGACGCCAAGGTATGCCCGCCCTCTTCCCCTCTGTTTTTCTCGTTTTCTCCCGCATTTTTCTGGGTTATTTGGGGGGGGGGGGGAACCGCCCTAATTCCAGTGGCGACACCGCCGCTGGGAGCCGGCGGCGTTTCACGGTGGTTTCTTCGTTGAGGGAGCGTCTCGCTGGGTGGGGGCTCGGCGATCAATGCCTTGACTTTGGCGCGATTTCGGGGCAGCGGAGGGCGGCGGACGTCTCCATTGGGGAGGCGAAACGTCGCCGAGGGGCGCAGGGTTGGGGGAGACGAAACGTCGCCGGGGGGCGCAAGGGTTTAGGGGAGGCGAAACGTCATGCTTGTGGGGTGAAGGGAGATGACGTGCCTAGCGCGGTCACCCGTCCCATCAGGCCCCGTCGTCTTGGCCGACCCTTCGGGAAGCGTGTCGAGAACGGCGGAATGTTCTCCTGACACAGCGCGCGCGCCCCTAGGCTTTCTGTTTCGATGGGACTCTTCGTCCTATTGCGAAATGACATCTGCCCGTGCTAGGGTACCGCGTGCCTTGTTTCTACTAGTTTTCTGTGTTTCTCTTATTGACCCTATTGCTTTCTGTGTACTTATCGCGTTATATACTTCTCCGTGATTGTTTCTTCCTATGCACATCATTTTCCTTTTCCTTCTTCCAGGAGCCTCTTTGCTTCCGTGCCCTGGATTTGGGGTTTTCCAGCGACTCCTGCCCTTCAGGCGTGGATCGCGGTCATAGAATAACGAATTGGGACGACTTCTACGCCCCTGATCCCTCGCCTGAGTACCGGGACATGTCTGCTAGTGATTCACAGAACAACTTCCGCGAGCCCGTTGGTCTGAGCCAGAGCAATCCTACTACGGTGTCCGAGGCTCGTACGAAGAGTGAGTCTTCATTGCGATCCATGGCCCGCTGCAGGCCTTACGACCCTCACGATGAGGCCCCTGATGACGAGGCGTCCACGTCTGGGATCGCGAGGAGCTTTCCCTCGCGGTACATACCGCGCGGTAGGGCGGCCGTCCCTCGCTTTCGTCAAACCAGGCCTGCGCGCCTGGCTGACTATGAGAACCCGGAGTCACTGGCCAAGGGCTGTGCGTCCATCCTTACCCTCGAGGAGTTGGACGAGATCGCGGTGGGGTATCCTTGGCCAGAAGGGGTGGAGCTCTTGTTACCTTCGGACGGGGGTAACAGCTATGCCGCCTATGAGGCGGGGCACGTGGTGTACGCGGCGAGCCTTATCGCGGGCTTTAGGATTCCGCTGCCGTCCTACGTGTCCCAATTCTTATTCGATCTCGAGCTCGCCCCTGCCTCGATGGCTCCTAACTGCTGGAGCTATATCGCGGCGTATCACATAAGGTGTTTGGAGCTGAAGTTCCCCCCTTCCGCGGGGCATCTGCAATAGATTCTCACTATAAAAGCAGATAAAAGAGGCATTGTTAACTTCAGCCTTACAAACTGCAATCTCATTATCACTCCCTCCAACGTTGGACCGCGGTGGAGGGAAAAATGGTTTATTGTGCACGACTTTGAGGGCGACGTTATGCTCTGCCCCCTTATTGCTAATAGGTTCCGCCCCTACAAGCGTAGGCGCGGTGCCACGCAACAAGCCGCCGCGGCGGAGAAAGCTTTTGCTGCGCCCCGGAAGAGGGAGCAGCAGGCGTGGCTGACCCAGGAGCGCCTTGAGCGCGCGGGGCTCAGCCTGAGGCCCGAGCCTCCTCGGGAGGTTGAAAAGTCCTCGTCAGCCACCGCGTCCCCGGCGCACACGGGCGAGGGTATTTTTTGTTTTCCGGGGCTGCTTCTTGCTTTTATGTATGTTATTCTTGTGTTTTGACCGCGTTGATTGTGACAACTGATGGTTTGCTTTACAGGTATGGACGTGTTCGCCGCCCTTACTTCGGGCAAGTCGGGTCCTGCCACTTCTGGGGCTCCCTCCACCGCCAAGACTGGAGGCCTCAAGGGGAAAGACGCGAAAACGGGGGATGAGGCCACCGCGAAGGCCCGCGCCGATGCCAAAGGCAAACGGGCGTAGGCGGAGGCCCTGAAGCGTAAGAGCGCGGAGAACGTTGTTCGCGATGAGGGGGTGTTGGCCAAGAGATCCAGGCGGGACGTGGCCGCTACTGGGGATCGACCTCTCTCCCCCTCGAAGGGACCCGCCCAGATCACCACAGGCGCCGGGAGCCGCCGACATTGGTCGCGGAGGGCGGAGGTGGCGGGTTTCGCGTGCCCTGGGCCTGCTTGGGGTACCTTTGAGGCCGGCCAGTACGGGTATGAGGAGGAGAGGGAATGGTTCCAGACCCTCAACGCGAAGGAGGTCAGGGGGGAGTGTCAGAAGTATGGCCATATGGTACGCGATCGCGTCCTCTTTTCGTGTTAACCTGCCATGGTTTCTATCTTTGAATCTGTAACTTATGCTTTGATTCATAGGTCAACGCGTGGGTAAACTACCTCCCTGATCGTTTGGTGGAGGAGGAGGAGCGGGCGGAGGCGGCGGTTAAAGCCAAGGAGGAGGCGGAAGCGGCACTCCAGGAGCTGCGCGCGCAGGCGGAAAAAGACGCCGCGGCGCTTAAGTCTGCCAGGTCCCAGGTCGCGGCGCTGAAGAAGGAGGTCGGGGGCTATAAAGCGCGAAACGAGGAGCTCAGTTCACAACTGGAAACAACCAGCAAACAGCTGGAGAGCGTGATACCCGACTTCCTCAACTCGTCGGAGTACATGGAGAAACGCATCGACGATGCGCGGATCATCCAGGCCCTCAGCGCGGTTACGGCCGCTCTCCAGTACTGCGAAAAGTATAAGGTGAAGTATTTTGCCCCCGACCTTCATCACCAAATGGGAGTGGTCTGGGAGGACGGGGTGGCGAAACCCCCCCCGGGGGTGGATGCAGATGACGCGGGTCTTGTCAACCCGAAACTTCCTGCTGCCACCGATCCAGAAAAAGAGAAGACCCCTGATGACCCTTCTCCCTCTGACCTCACGGCCAACGCTCCTGATGCCTAAATGGCGTTTTAACTCTTTTTTGTTTCTTGTATTGTGACCTGATGCTTTACTCGGCCCTTGAGGCCTTAACACTGTTTGTTGCCGCGGTGCGGCTGTAATTACGTTTGACGCGGTCACTGCGTCTTAACTGCTTTTGCCGCCATGCGGCTTGTTGATTATGATCTGTGCTTCTTTCTATTTGGAGATTTTTGCGAAAACTTATCGTATCCAACCCCACGCCGAGCTAGGTACTAGGACCGCGCTCGGCACTAGGCTTATGTGACACAATATCCAACCCCATGCCGAGCTAGGTACTAGGACCGCGCTTGACATTAAGTTCTACTTCACTGATACTTTTTGGCGTGATATAATGCGAGGGGTGAAACCCAACTCGAGCGCGCCTAAGCGCATCGCGCGCGTTAGCGGACAACCCCAAGCGAGGAAGGCAACTCGGGCTTTCGTAACGACTGGAGTTTTTGATGTTTTAAGGCATTATGCGACTGCGAGGGGTGAAACCCAACTCGAGCGCGCCTAAGCGCGTCGCGCGCGTTAGCGGACAACCCCAAGCGAGGAAGGCAACTCGGGCTTTCGTAACGACTGGAGTTTTTGATGTTTTAAGGCATTATGCGACTGCGAGGGGTGGAACCCAACTCGAGCGCGCCTAAGCGCATCGCGCGCGTTAGCGGACAACCCCAAGCGAGGAAGGCAACTCGGGCTTCCGTAACGACTGGAGTTTGTGATGTTTTTAAGGCATTATGCGATTGCGAGGGGTGAAACCCAACTCGAGCGCGCCTAAGCGCATCGCGCGCGTTAGCGGACAACCCCAAGCGAGGAAGGCAACTCGGGCTTCCGTAACGACTGGAGTTTTTGATGTTTTAAGGCATTATGCGACTGCGAGGGGTGAAACCCAACTCGAGCGCGCCTAAGCGCATCGCGCGCGTTAGCGGACAACCCCAAGCGAGGAAGGCAACTCGGGTTTCCGTAACGACTGTGGAGTTTTTGATGTTTTAAGGCATTATGCGACTGCGAGGGGTGAAACCCAACTCGAGCGCGCCCAAGCGCATCGCGCGCGTTAGCGGACAACCCCAAGCGAGGAAGACAACTCGGGTTTCCGTAACGACTGTGGAGTTTTTGATGTTTTAAGGCATTATGCGACTGCGAGGGGTGAAACCCAACTCGAGCGCGCCTAAGCGCATCGCGCGCGTTAGCGGACAACCCCAAGCGAGGAAGGCAACTCGGGCTTCCGTAACGACTGTGGAGTTTTTGATGTTTTAAGGCATTATGCGACTGCGAGGGGTGAAACCCAACTCGAGCGCGCCTAAGCGCATCGCGCGCGTTAGCGGACAACCCTAAGCGAGGAAGGCAACTCGGGTTTCCGTAACGACTGTGGAGTTTTTGATGTTTTAAGGCATTATGCGACTGCGAGGGGTGAAACCCAACTCGAGCGCGCCTAAGCGCATCGCGCGCGTTAGCGGACAACCCCAAGCGAGGAAGGCAACTCGGGTTTCCGTAACGACTGTGGAGTTTTTGATGTTTTAAGGCATTATGCGACTGCGAGGGGTGAAACCCAACTCGAGCGCGCCTAAGCGCATCGCGCGCGTTAGCGGACAACCCCAAGCGAGGAAGGCAACTCGGGTTTCCGTAACGACTGTGGAGTTTTTGATGTTTTAAGGCATTATGCGACTGCGAGGGGTGAAACCCAACTCGAGCGCGCCTAAGCGCATCGCGCGCGTTAGCGGACAACCCCAAGCGAGGAAGGCAACTCGGGTTTCCGTAACAGCTGATTCATTATTGGACAGTGTACGGTAGTCGTCTCGTTTTATTCATATAAACATAGGTAGGATAGAGACATTACAATCGACCGCCACGCGGTAACAAACCTAGACTATTTACACATAGTATTTCTTGAGGCGTGCCTCATTCCATGTTTTGGCGAGAGTTTGCCTCGTCGCCGGATCTGTGAGCTTGAAAGCCCCCGGGACGACCTCCTTGGAGAGGAGGTAAGGTCCTTCCCACTTCGCGTCAAGCTTGCCTCCCTCAGTCCTTCGGAGGGCTAAATCGCCCTCCTTGAGACCGCGTGGCTTGACTCTTTTGTTGTAGTATGCCGCGGTCCTTCTCTTGTATTCGGCCGAGCTACGCTCGGCCGCTTCTCGGCGCTCATCGCGAAGGTACATTTCAACCTTGAGGGCTTCATCGTTGGTGAATTGGTCGTACCCCGCGACTCGCTCCGTGGGCAACATGGATTCGACGGGTACGACGACGTCACTGCCATAGGCCATCGCGAAAGGCGTTTCTCCCGTTGCCCTGCGCGGCGTAGTGCGGTTTGTCCATAAAACAAGAGGCAACAGCTCAGCCCACCGGCCCTGCACGCCATCCAGCCTGCGGCGGAGGTCGTCAAGTATCCTCGCGTTCACATTCTCCACCAGTCCGTTGGACTGAGGGTGTGCAACCGAAGAAAACTACAACTCTATGCTCAAGCTTGCGCAAAAGTCTCGCGTTTCCTCACTGTCGAACTGAGGGCCGTGGTCTGTCATTATCGCGATGGGTACGCCGAAACGACAAACCACATTTTTCCAGAGAAAGCCGCATACCTTCCCGCTTGTGATCCGTGCCATGGCCTCGGCCTCCACCCACTTGGTGTAATAATCGACCAGGACCAGGATGAACTGCACCTGCCCGGCGGCCTTAGGGAAGGGACCTAGGATGTCCATGCCCCACATCGCGAACGGATAGGCCGGCTGGATGCCACGCAGCTCTCGTGCCGGAGCGTGCTGGACGTTTTCGTAACGTTGGCACTTGTCACACTTTTGCACGTATGCCGCCGCATCGCGGCGCAGGGTAGGCCAATAGATCCCCATCCGGACTATCTTGTGGACCAGAGTCCGCCAGCCCGGGTGGCCTCCGCATATGCCCTTGTGCACCTCCTCGAGGACCTCGAAGATTGTGGCCTCGTCTACGCAGAGCAGGTTGGGCTCCGCGTAGCCGCGGCGATACAACTTGTCGCCTTCGATGCAGTACTGCGCCGCCTTGAGCTTGAGTTTGCGCGCGCTCATGGCATCGTCCTGGGGCAACTCCCCGGTTTGGATATATCGGATTATGGGAGCCATCCACCCGTCCGTGGCCAGCGCGAATACCGCGCTGGTCACACCGCGTTGCATCTTCCTCTCAACTACTACCTTGTTGCCAACCTCAGGCGGGAGGGCTGAACCCATCTTGGCCAGTGCGTCGGCCTTGGCGTTTGCCGCACGCGGTATGGATTCAATGGCAAAAGTCTCGAGGCAGGCGATCAATGCCTTGACTTTGGCGCGATATTGGGGCAGAAACCCCGTGGTGCACTCGTACTGGCCCCCGACCTGACGCGCGACTAGCTCAGATGCTGTGAAAACCCTTATCCTCCGGGCGCCCACTAGTAAGGCCATCTCAATTCCCGCGATCACTGCCTCATACTCGGCCTCGTTGTTGGTTGCCTCAAAGCCGAAGTTGAGGGCATGTTCGGACGCGTAGGAGGGTCCCTCAAGGACCACCCCCGCACCCGACCCCAGGTCGCAGTGCGAGCCGTCCACGAAGACCCTCCACTCGTCGGGGCTCTCGTCCGTGTCGGGGAAGGTGACTTCTACCATGAAGTCCGCCAGGGCCTGCGCCTTGATCGCGGTCCGCGGGTGGTACGAGATGTCGAATTCTGACAACTCGACCGCCCACTTGGTCATCCTTCCCGACAGCGCGGGCTGGTGCAGGATTTGGCGCAGAGGGAGGTCCGAGAGGACCTTGATGGGGTGCGCCTGAAAGTAGGGGCGCAACTTTCTCGCCGCCACCACAACGGCCAGAGACATCTTCTCCGCGGGTGAGTATCGTTGTTCCGCCGGCTGGAGTACCCTGCTGGTGAAGTACACCGGGTAGCTGAAGTCGCGGGTGAGGACCGCGCTGACCGTATGCTGGCTTACGGCTACGTACAGCTGTAGGTCCTCACCCGAGACGGGCGGGGAGAGCGTTGGCAGATTGGCGAGGTAGACCTTCAGAGCCTGGAACGCGCTCTCCATTTCCTCCGTCCAGGTGAAGGTGGTGGTGCTCTTGAGACAGGAGAAGAAAGGAAGAGCGCGGTCCGATAATCTGGAACAAAAGCGGCCAAGATAATTTACCGCACGTGCCAGTCGCTGTACTTCGCTGCGCGAAGCCGGTGAGCGGAGTTCCAGCACCGCGGCGACCTTGGCGGGATTGACGTCTATGCCCCTCACGCTGATCATGAAGCCGAGGAATTTTCCCGACTTTACCCCGAAGACGCACTTCTCCGGATTCAGGCTCATTTGGTGGGCGCGCAGGGTTTGGAAGACCTCGGCCAGGTCGGCCAGGTGCTCCTGCGCGCTGTGGCTCTTGACGACAATGTCATCGACGTAAGCCGAGACGCTGCGCTTCAACTGCCTCCGGAAGACGTGGTCTACAAGGCGCTGGAAAGTGGCCCCCGCGTTCTTTAAACCGAAGGGCATCACCTTGTAACAGAAAGTCCCGCGCTGAGTGATGAACGCGGTAGACTCCTGATCCAGAGGATCCATGGCTATCTGATTGTAGCCGGAATAGGCGTCGAGGAAGCTTAGCGCGGTGTGACCGGCGGTGGAGTCGACCAGGTCGTTGATGGAAGGCAGGGGGTAGCTGTCCTTGGGGCATGCTTTGTTGAGGTCCTTGAAGTCGACACACATCCGCCACCTCCCATTAGACTTTTTCACCAACACGACATTGGAGAGCCAAGTAGGGTACTTGACCTCGCGAATGAAGTTGGCGCGTAGGAGCTTTTCAACCTCGTCATTTGCCGCGGTGGCGCGCTCTTCGTTAGTCTTTCGTCGCCTTTGACAGACGGGTCGGGACCCCGGGCTCACACGGAGCGAATGGAGCGCCACCTCAGGAGGGACGCCCTTCAGGTCCGTCGCCGTCCACGCGAATACGTCGCGAGAACGGGCCAGGAGATGCTGCAGGCTTTCGGCGTCCGCCCCGGTCATGCAGTCTCCGCAAAACAGTTTCTCGGTTGCGTCGGGAAAAGGGACGATGGCAATCTTCTCAAAGTCTCCGAGAGGCTCGCGCTCCCGCTCCTGTCGTACGTCCAACTCCGCGCTGGCACCGCCCGCGATAACATACGCGGCAGGGCGAGCGCGAGTTGACGCCTCATAGCACTTTCGTGCCTCAATCTGTTGGCCTTGGGCGACTCCGACCCGGTCCTCCACGGGGAACTTCAAAACCAAGTGGTAAATGGACGCGACGTCCTGGAAATTCATCAACGAAGTCCGCCCCATTATCGCGTTGTAGATGGAGGGGAGCCGGACGACAGTGAACTCGATGGGCTCTGTCCGACGGGCGTCTTTGCTGTCCCCCAGGGTCATGTCCAGAGTGACCATCCCCGCGACGTCGACCTCGTTGCCGGAAAAGCATGTGAGCTTCCCGGCGTAAGGAAGGAGCGTGGAGGGGGAGATGCCCAGCTGTGCGAACGCGTCGTAGTACAGGATGTCCACCGACGCTCCCGTGTCCACCATGATTCTCTTGACAATCTTGGTGGCGATAACCGCGTGCACAACCAGAGGATCTGTGTGCGGAGTGATGAGCTCGCGGGAATCGCCGGGTCGGAAGGTGATGTCAGCATGCTCTCCCGGGTCCTTCGTGCCGTCGAATTGTAGTGCTGCTGACGGCTTCTGGAACCCCTTGGGCATGGGCTCCTCTTGTATGAAGTCGGTGAAGGGGCTTCCATAAGAGGTGCCGCGGTCGTCCACCATCATGTTGTTTCGGGAACCGGAGCGCGTGGATTGAGGACGAGAGCTGGAACGCCCTCGTGATATGCTCATGTCCTCGCTCGAGCTCCCGGGAGGGGGGGGGTGGTGCGCCTGACCCGGCCCGTAGCCCGCGGCGTAAGCGGGCACATACGGCTGGTGGGGCATCGGGTAAGCGCCCTGGCCATGCTGCATGGGATATGCCCCTTGGCCGTAGTGGTACGCGGGAGCGTAGCCTTGGAAATTGGGGTTTGGAGGTGACAACGCGTTGGGAGCGTCCTGGTCCACCTCCTGGCCGGTCGAGCTCCCGTTGGTGGTTGAGTACTCTTCTACATAAGGTTCCTGCGCGGGCGCGTACTCTTGGTAGTATTGCGCGTGCACATAAACCTGGAACGGGGCTTGCGGCTGAAAACCCTGCTGAAAGCCGGGGTTCCAGCCGGGCATAGCCGGTGGTTACTGCGCGGGCGGGCCCCAGCCGGGCATAGGTGCGGCCTGGGGTATTGCGGGTGGTGACCCGTAATACCACGGAGGTGGTGGCTGCATCCCGAAGGCCGTGCCATCAGCGTAGTAAGCGTTGTTGTTGTTAGCGTCCATTACTCGGCGTCGGTTGAAAACGGTGTCTTCTTAGTTTGAGGGTATCCCCACGGACGGCGCCAATGTTGAAGTCCGAAAACACCGATTTGTAGTGAACGCGATGAGAGTACAAGGTTTGAACTCAACCGAGTCAACAGACGAAGAGATGGAAAATATATGGTCGCTGGTGGTGTTCAACGCGATGAGGGGAGTGTGAAGGATATTTTGTATTTAGCTGTAGGATTACAAGACAGAGATTCTCTATCGCGTTTAGGTGTATCGGGTTACAACAATGATCTTAGCTCGAGATCTAGTATATGTGGTTCGCGAGGTTTTCGATCCGCGTTCTAGTGCATTGAGCCCGCTATTTATAGCGGACGCTCGGGCAGGGCTGGGGTGAGATGCCGATGTGGGACGGGCGCCATCCAGATACGTGTCGCTCCATGGTTGGCCGTTAGGGCGGTGGCCGCGGAGCTGGCCAATCGGAAGCCAGGATGGGACGTTGCCGCCCGCCGCCCCCTGATGGGATGTTGCCGCCCGCCCACTTGCCTGGATGGGACAGGGCGGCGAGCGCCGCCCCCGGGGTCGAACCTTTGCTTTCTGAGGAGTTGTCCTTTGCTTAAGAACTTACCGACCCGAACGGCGTCCTAGATCGCGATGACCGCACGGCTTATGGTTTGATGTTATCTCGGGAAATCTACCCTTGTCATGTTTTGTTTTGGTGGGGTACTCTTAACGCGATGACGGTTCCTGGTATCAACATATACTATTTAAATAATTGGGTAAAAAAATTGTAAATAAAAAGATTAAGATAAATCTATTTATGAACTAAATAGATAATCATATAATGATAAGATTGAGATTTATACATTAAGATAGAATATTAAGTAAGCAACTCAAAATTTAAGATAGAACTAATCTTTTAATAAATTAAATATAAGATTAAGATTACGGAAATTTCGCCTAGTGCCCTCCAGGTTTAGTCAATTTCGTGAGGTACCCTATTACTTTTAAAAATTCGCGGGATAACCCTGAACTATTTCAAACTTTTGTTTCGTGACCAACCGGTAACCTCAGCCCAATTTGGGGTAAAAATAAAAGATATATTCATTTTCTTTTCTTATCCTCTGCCCGTTAATCTCTTCTAGCTCCATTGACACAACCCCAATCCATGTCTCTTTCTTGTCCTCGATCTCTTTTCTTCTCTTTTCTATGTCGAATTCCCATGGAAGGAACCTTACCAGGGAGGCGTGATGAGGACGATGGCGGATTCACGGTGGATTCGGACAACCGGTGAGGAGAACGACGGCAGATTCGGACAACCCCGATGACATTTACAAACCCATTGAGGGATGAAGGGTGAAAGTGGCCTTCTCCCATGGCTACTAAGGTTTGAATTTCTTATTTTGATACTCAATTCCAACAATTCTAGGTTTTCAATTACTAGGGTATAATATCACAAATTGAAAGATCTATGAATTTAGGGGTACCGGTTTGAAAGTGCTTATGAATATGAAATTGATATGTTGTTTTGAGTTATAGATCTTTTAGGGAGTTTTGTTGGTTGTTTTAAGTGAAAAGGAATCCCTTATATATATAGAAGGAGTTCCTGGATTGAACAAAGATGGTGATTTTGAGTGGAATCGGTGGAAATTCATTTCCTTGCTTATAATCCATTCATTTCAATAAAGATGGTGTGCTCTGCAATGTCCCGCTGAAAACTATTGGAGCTTGTACTAGGAAGCTACAGATACTAAAATATAGGAATGAATATGACTATAATCGTATGCTCAAGTGGTAGCAAAAGTATGCTCGTCTCGCACCAACAGAGACAGAATGAACTGCCACTAAATCCTCATTGCATACACTAATCACATTACACTTTCAGCTCTAGTTATTAAACACTTTCAGAGCAACTAAAATCTGGATATATGGGATTTAAATTGACAGCACAGATTTAAAGCAGATTCCTTTACCAGTGCCTACTGAAATGTAATACAAGCATACACACTGGGGATTACAAGGATGCACTTTCCAGTGGAAGTAATGGGTATCAAACAATATCCAGCTAAGAATTAGAGGAAAATGAAGTAGTAGATATTAGTGTGTGCTCTTTAGATTGATTGGTGGAGTTGTTAATTATGAGAAAGATGGTGTTCAATCTCAGCACCATTCTTGTAGGTAATTAGATGGTCTGAATTATGAGAATGGCTAATTGTAGCTTTCTTGGTTGCATACACTGATGTTTTGATAATTGCAAGTGATGCACTTGTTGCTTGCATGTTAATTTTAGCCTATTAGCTTAATGGGAAAGCAATGTGTCATACACATCGATGTGGGTTCGAATCCCATGTAGGCTACAAAATATATGTGTTTGCTTAGTGTTTCGCTTTTTACTTGATTAGAGGTTGAGCTTTGAATGGAGAAGAAGCTGAAATCTGCATTAAGTGAGAAGATAGCTAGTTCCTTTCCTGTAAACACCACACCAACACATGTAGAACTTATAACTTAACTGAAATTGGCGATGTCCCAAAACACCAAGCAAAGTGTAGTTGACCACCACTCGAAACTTTCGATCGATATTGTTGAGCGACAATGTCTACCGTCAAAGAGAGAACACTATGACGATGGTGAGAAGTACGTAGAATATGAGAAGTTTTTTTTATAAAAAGAATCTGAAGTTTCCTTTCATATTTCTCAAATTATTTTTATTTTCTATAATTCAGATTTAACGTTAATTGATTAAAACTTAACAGAATGGGTATGAGGCGAAATAATCCCAATTGTGAGGGTTACTATGTGAAATTTAAAATCTCGTTGGGCACCACGTGAAATTGGCTAAACCTGGAGGGCACCAGGCGAAATTTCCGTTAAGATTATATATTATGATAAAGTTAAGATGTGATAAGAATTTTTTTTAATAAGGGGGTGATGTGGCGCAATAAGGTGGCAGAATTTGCTTCCGCTTTAGTATATAGTAATAGATAGATAGATGTTATTATGACATCAAATTGTTTGTCACTCCGTGTTTGTAATTTGGATTCCATTCCACGTGTCTTCGTTTAGATGTTGACAATTTTCCATCAAAGATGGAAAATTGGCTGATTCCTGTGCTTTTTCCATGGGCATAGTCGTTGAGGTGTCCCTTCCATGCCTACTTTATTTTATGTGACAGACTGATGAACATGCATCCATGAAAATGTTGGGTTTTGAGGTGAAACATACCGTAATACATTGCAAGAAACAAGGGAAATAGACATGAGTTGAAACATTTTCTTAGCTGAAAGTGACTGACAAAATGGAATAATAGATCGATTTAGCTTTAAGCTGTGTTGATTAATCTATACTTTTGAGTATAATCTCTCTTGTGTTTGCGATTGCACGTATACTTGTCAAAGTCATTCTCGATGTGAAAAATAAATCAAACCCAACAAGGTTAGTAAAGTTTTGTGATTTACTCTACGCACATACCAGTATACCACCTACAACATTTGTCGGTTACAACTTACAAGTAAGAGTGTGTGGCATGCATGGCTGACACTTGTGTCACTTTGGAGAAAAAGGCCCCTTTCTCTTAAGAGTACCATTCACTATATTAACGATGATTTGCTTGTTGCATTAGCTTACTGGTTAGTACCATGAGGTCTCGATTTCGAGACTTTAGGGTGGCGATTTGCCTTATTTCCTGTTCATAAAACATAATTTTTTTTTGTTGAAACAAAACATAAATTTCCTTATACTGTATTATTTAGAATTCTATATCACCAAATTAAATCGAATCGCGGTTTAATATAAGTTGAAGATCGAAAGAGTATACTCAAGATTAATGTTATCTTCATAGAAAGTTACTCTTATTCTCAGATATACTGTACATCACAACTCGGGATGCTTAAAGTTACTCTTATTCTCAGATGTACAAAATCAAGATATGACGTCAAAGTTCCGTCATTATGATCTCAGCTAGTAAATAGTGGAGTACGTACGTTATCATCATAGAAAGCCGATATCGGCCTTAAAAAACGGTGCCAAAGCTGTCATTATTCATCTCACAAAATTACAAATTCGTTTTTTTTGGTCAAGACAAAATTACAAATTCGTGGACTTATCACTCCGAGCTTTCCCATAAAGTTTTGACTCTATGTTTTTCTTACTTTCAGAGAATACATTACTCCCTCCGTTTCACAATAAGTGTCGTTTTAGCTCTTAACACAGTTTTTAAAAAAAACAATTATTCACTTTAAAACTTACAACTTTTTCTTAATCTTACCACTCATTACATTTTTTTGGCCAATGCATGAACAATTTTAGTCAACAAATACACATTCCAATAAAAATTATCATCATTCACCCCTATTAATTCACTTTGAAAACCTAAAACGACACATATTATGAAACAAACTCTAAGTGCTAAAACGACACTTATTATGAAACGGAGGGAGTATTATATATGGATGATTACAAAGCTTCTCATTCATATTTGAGCTCAGTTAGCCTTTTCCCCCTGAATTTGCACACACTGCACGTGTAAAATTTAAAATTACCCAAACTCTCAATTGAACACTGGAACTCATGCAAAATTGCAATACGTACATGAGGGTTTCAGCTATTCCACGTTTCTCTAAAGAGCTAGCATCCAAAATGTAAAAGCTCATAAAGGAAAAAACTCTATTGGCCTGATATTTACAGGAAAAAAGAAGTTCTTTTTTTAGGTCGAAAGGGAGATTTTTTTTCTTTGTTTGCAGTGACTCTATTGGTCTGATTCCAATTCGATTTGGAATGGAATCAGGAATTGGAATGAATCATTCTTTAGATATGTTTTTTTTGTAGACTGTTGAAATGAACCATTCTAAATAATTATGGTCTAAAATTCTTATAGTTCTTACTTATGATTTTGAAGGTTTATAGTAGTTTATAGTTATTACAGTTTAAAATAGTAAGGTTTAGAAACTTTAGGATTCAAGACGAAGAATTGCAATGTTTGGAATGGACGATACCCTCCAATTTCTGCTGGAATCAAATTAGGCTACAGACTGGGAATGAGTCATTCCTGCGAATGAAATCGATTCCAGATATTTCTCTGTCAAACAATATAAATGAATCAGTCATTCCTGATTCTCATTCTCAGGGAATCGTACCAAACGGGACCTAAAAGTCTACTACAAGATTAGGATTTAGGGAAAGATTGATGCGATACGATTGACATAAATGGATCGTCATTACAATTACATTGGGCTGTAAATCCAGCTGGGCCAAATAAATGGGCCGGAATCAGTAAGCCCGCGTAAGAATCGAAAACAAAACCCTAACCACCAACGCACTTCTTCCCCCTTGATTAGTCAGTCCTCTCTCAGCCGTGCTCCGCTTCGAACCTCCAAAACCCCTCTCTCTGGTAGGCTTCCATTTTCCTTTGCATCGTCAATTTTTCTTAATACCTATCGATTCAATCGATCGCAATCGATTTCATTCAGTGAGTAAGGTTTTGTTTTCAGTGTTTCGCAATTTCTTCTCTGTCATTTAGCACTTGCATTGAGTTAGGGTTTTCAAACAATTGACTGTTTGTTTGGTGTTTTTTTCGAAGAAACAATGGCCGTCCCGTTGCTGACCAAGAAGATTGTGAAGAAGAGGGTCAAGCAGTTCAAGAGGCACCACAGTGACCGATATATCTCCGTCAAGGTTCGCTATCTCCAAATCCAAATCCCCGCTTTGTAATTGCATCTTTTTTTGCTAATTCTGAACCATATCTGAACTCTTGTGTTATTTTTTAATTCCGTGGTTTTGATTGAATAAGGCAATGCTGATTTGTTCATCTCTGCATCATCTCTCATTCAGCAATTAGCTGATAGGACACAGACTACTCACTTTTCCTTCATGTTTAATTGTTCTTTTTCGATCAGCATGTTCTCTAAATAACGGCCTCTAGTTAAATTACTTGTCACTTTCTGTTTATTTGCCTGCTCAATTTCACCTTAGAGTCACTGAGGAGATTTTGATAGAGTGCTATAGTGCTTGCATCCAAAAACTACATTTCATATATTGTTGTCCTTTTCTGATCTCTTGATTGTTAACGTGCGATGTATGTTTGTATGAAATCATCAATCCCCTACCCAATACTTTCTGAAAATGCAGATAAAAGATAGTATTAAATACTACCTGTCTTTGATACTCAATAATTCGTCTGCTTTGCTAAGCTTGCAATTGATTTTTGCAGACAAGCTGGCGCAGGCCCAAGGGTATTGACTCGCGTGTGAGGAGAAAGTTCAAAGGATGTGTTCTCATGCCAAACATCGGTTATGGCTCAGACAAGAAGACTCGCCACTACCTGCCCAACGGATTTAAGAAGTTCGTCGTGCACAATGTCAAGGAGTTGGAGCTTCTTATGATGCATAACAGGTGTATTTTCTACCCTTTCGAGCTTTAAAACACTCCTTTTTGTACCATAGAATCCTGTCACAAATTGTCTCTCTTCTCTCACCTAAACTGCATATTACTTTGTTGGTCATTCTTCAGGACCTATTGTGCCGAGATTGCCCACAACGTCTCAACCCAGAAGAGAAAGGCGATTGTCGACCGTGCTGCTCAGCTCGATGTTGTTGTTACCAACAAGCTTGCAAGACTCCGAAGCCAGGAGGACGAGTAATTTTGCATTCAGTAGTAGTCTTATGTTAAACCTTGAGAAGATATCCAAACATAACTTTCTTACCTTCATTTGCTCTTTTAGATCTTTGAGATTGCTTGCGCTCGTATTTGATGATATACATCTTATTTTGCTGTTGCGTTTTTTCCTTTAGCCTTAGTTTATTATCTTCTCGATTGAATATGAAAATGCTGGGAATACATTGAATTTATCGTGCAGAAACTTCATTTCTCAGGTGGATTAAATGATTTCATACAAGTAGCTATCCAACCCCATCGAAATTATTTGATTTAATGCTATAGTATTTGGGACACTAAAATAGTAAAATGGACAAAATGTTTACATCGCCATGAAGTTGGCAATGAAATACAATGTAAGATCTTTTTTTTTTGGTCGAAATGTTATAGTTGGCAATGAAATATAATGTAAGATCGTTGAAGTAGATGAAAATTTAATACAAGTAATTATCTCTCTTAATGTTTTCTGAATATAGTTTTTATGGGTACTTGACGTTTAATTTTAATGGTAGATGAAAATTGCACATCTATACTACCTATAGTATAAAGCGGAGACAATGTCTTCACAAAAAATTGCGCCACGTGTCATTTCAATAATAAAATATTCAATCGGGCCCTCCTTTATACAAATTAGGCAGTTAGAATCTCATATAATCTTATCCCGTAAAAATTGATTAAAATTTACCAAAAATTATGAATTATCCCGAAAATTATAAACTATCACTTACCCAGAATTATTTATAATCTTCCCATAAATATTATTATTTAATAAAATGTCATATATATCATAAAGTAATTTTTAAACAAATCCAACTTATTTATATTATGAGTTGATTTACTATTGATAAAAAAAAACATTAATCATAATATGAAGATAAATATATGATCCTATCATTTTAACATGATCATTGACATTATATATCTATATTAAGTTGGATTTATAATCACATTATCCGTACATGGTAGGGGGTTAAACTAGATAAGAATATAAGGTGCATGACAAAACAACAATCCAACAGTTTTTTGTTGCAGATCACCGGTTGAGCACTATGCTAACCCTAATTCCTTTTCTATCCTTTTCTTATAAAAAAAAAAATAGTTCTTTGTTGATTTATTTTCACCGAAAGTTGAGAGTTTATTTTTTTTGGTCAAGAAAGTTGAGAGTTTATAAGTTATATGCTTGTTATCCCCTTGTTGGTGTCGTCAACACTCGTTTCTCAAACCATTATAATGGGAAATGTGATGGGATTTCCACCTCGTAACCAGGTTGACTATAGTCAAACAGGAAATCTTTTAAATAACTAATACGCACAACACTATAAGATATTAATGCTATTTATCTAGTTCACTGAGTGATCCTTTATCCATAAAACTCCCCCTTTTAACGAGACTATCTTCAATTTAAACTGGCAAGCATCAGCAGCTGGCTAGACATCGATAACTAATACGCACAACACTATAAGATATTAATGCTATTTATCTAGTTCACTGAGTGATCCTTTATCCATAAAACTCCCCCTTTTAACGAGACTATCTTCAATTGAAACTGGCAAGCATCAGCAGCTGGCTAGACATCGATATCTTGAGCAAGATCAACTGAATTCGCCAAAAATTATCTCAATAAACCCGAGTGTTGCCCAAATACAGAAACATGGAGATTTTGGAAACTTCACGTGTCTATTCATGCACATTCTGTGCGCTAGTTCTAACTTCTAAGCTTTTTAGGTATTGTGGATTTTGAGTGAAAAACTGTTAACTATTTGGAGAGAAATTGCTGTGTTTTCGGATACAAGGTAGGCTGTGCAAGGGCAAGGTGCAAGGGGGTGACTTGACGTAGAAGGAGTGGCATGACAGGCTCTCTAGGACATAAGGTAGGCAGCGCAACATGACAGGTTCTTTAGGACACAAGGTAGGCAGCACAATTCGACGTTGAAGACACAATATGGTTTAAAGGAGGAAGAAGAAGGGCAAAAGGCAAAAGACGATATTCTGAAAAAATGACCGAATTGAAGAATTTTAAAAGTTACGACCCTCTTCCAAATGAGGCAAATTTCTGGTTTAATTATTAGTTCTGTGCATACTATGCCCCGCTAAATATGATTAGACATGGAAAAAAAAAAGTGTACAGTGATAACGAGTTATAATAAGCCACTTGGAAGAGTGATGATAAACAGCAACACCTAGAAATACTAATTATAATTAAAAAGTTTACACAACCAAAATTCTCCTAAAATATGACTGAACAAACAACATTTAGGCATACAAACCCAAAATTTTACCTCACCGCTTATCAATTATGCCTGAAGTCACAAGCTGCACCCTTTTTGCAATGCCCTTGCATAAGGTAAGGGCAAGGCTTCTGTCCCTTGGGAATCCATGCCCCAGCAGGAGCAACCATACCCTGAGCCTGAGCTTGACGTGGTTGCCAATTCCAAGGACCCGCCGCTCCCGGATTCGCTGCTGGAGGCGCAGCCCATCCAGACGGGTTTGTGCTTCCCGGTTGCATCCCGGATGCTTGACCCGCCACTGTACCTCCTGGCTGTTGTGAACCATACTGCTGAGCAACAGCAGGGGATGGGCCACTAGGCGTTACCCCCCAGCCCATGTTTATATATGCCTGCTGCTGCTGCTGTTGCATCTGTTGTCCCCATCCGGCCGCGTTACCTGGTAGCTGAGTTGTTGCAGGTTGGGCAGTAGGAAGTTGAGACATTGTCCATGGCGCTGCCTGTGATGGCATGGGTGAAAGGTGGGCTTGAGTAGGAAAGGTGGCAGTACTCATTGTTTGCCCAGCGGTATTATTATATGTAGGTGGAGGTGGAGGAAGGTTGTTAGCTGGAGTGCCCTGCCAATGGCTGTAAGCCGGTTGCTGTTGTTGTTGTTGTTGTTGCTGCTGCTGCTGCTGCCCTTGAGTGTGTGTAGCGTTCGTGTTTTGTGTGTGCATGGCATTTGTGGTAAACAAGTTGGGGTTCAACACAGCTTGACTACTAGACCCCCATCCATTAGGGTTCTGACCAACAACAGGATTCTGAACCATACCCGTACTAGTAGAAACAGTGGCAGTTGTTTCAGTTATTACTGATTGCTGTTTATGGTGGGATGGCGGATTCTGGACGGGGTAAACTGAGCCAAGCCTCTCATGATCATCCCTGCCCGTGCTTCTAGACAAGTTGACTGCTTCTCTGGCGGACTGGTCGTAGATAGAGGAGGATCTTGAAAGCTGACTTCTGTTATCAGGGGTAGGACTCGGCAGTTGAGCGGGAGGAGTAGGTGAACCTGACCATCTACTTACTCTCGTCCTTCCAGTCGATCCGGGGCTAATGCTTTGTGAGGAAGTAGGAGTACGGCTTTGTGAGCCATTATTAGAGGAGAATAAAGACTGAGATCTCGGCATTGTAGGCGACATCTGATCAATGCCACGGTTCTGATCAACCTGTAGCCTACTGATGACGACTGGGCCTCTATGGACTTGCTGTGGTGGTGTCGTCTCAACGGGCTTTGCAACAGCCTGCGCTGGTGGATCAATCTGGAACCTTCCAGCTAATGCTTCGCTCAGAAGGATAGATTCGTTTTCACTCTGATTAGTTTTCCAAATTCTCAGAGTTGCAGGAAAATATCCATTCTTATTCCACTTACGCAACTGCACAACAGAGAATGGCCCTTGCACCTTTCCAGTAGGGTCTTTATAATGCCATAACTTCTCTGTTTCACTCGGTTTAATCTCATTCTGCACCACTGAAGAAGCAGAGGAAGTTCGTGAAGTTTCTGATGGAGACCGATTCAGTCTCGTCTCAGAAACCTGACCCTGGTTACCTGTTAACATCTCAGGAGGTGTTCTCAGCTTTTCCGAACTGGTTGATTGGTATGGCGTTTTGTCACCAACTGGACTCCATGGCTTCCCACTCAATGCTTCCTCTGCAAATACAGCATCACCAGATCTGCTTGAGAAACCCTTCCCTGACAAACTTCTACTTGTTTCCCATTTCTTGCTTGGTGATTTTGAAGCTGAACTCCATGGATTGGTTGAGGGAGAATCTCCTCCTCTTCGTGAATTAAAATTATCTCTCTCCCTCCATGTTTCTCTTCGCCATATATCAGGTTCTGTGTGCAAACAAGGCATGAGCTAAATTCGTTTGTTTAAATAAAATTACCAACAAAAGGGTTTGAATATAATTAACCAAACCTTGTCCCTTGTCTGATTCACTTTCATCTTCAGACTCGTGACTTGGATCCATGTTTGGGTCAGCATGTACCTCGGGAATTTCATCTAGTCTACGCTGTCGCTCCTCAGGAGTGTTCAGAAGTTGCAACTTCTCCACACATTCTCTAAGCGTGAATGGCAAGTTAAGGACAAAAAAAGCTTAAGCACCAGCAGATAATGAGTTCACCAACTGTTATAGACAAATGAGTGAATGAAAAATACAAATCCATGTCTTCAACTTTTATGACAGGACGTCTCCTGGATTTATGAAATACATGAACAGTCAACTTTCACAAGGTAGAGTATTTTACAGTGCTTCAGTTAGAGAATTTTGGTTTGCTGTTTCAAGGAAAACTTATA
Source organism: Polygonum aviculare (assembly GCA_934048045.1). Taxonomy (NCBI): domain Eukaryota; kingdom Viridiplantae; phylum Streptophyta; class Magnoliopsida; order Caryophyllales; family Polygonaceae; genus Polygonum; species Polygonum aviculare. The sequence continues at coordinate 20,658,814 of OW204031.1, forward strand.
ACAAAAAAGCATAATTTGAGCACTACGACCTGCAAGAAACAACTACCTGCATAAAGCTAATGCTGTGTACAGCTAATATAACCCATCCAACAACAAGGTATCCAACATATATCACAGTAATAGCCACACTTACCCTCAGAGCTGGCTAAGGAGTAGCTTTTTTGAAATTAAAAATTACATTCCAATGGTCTTTTGGATTGGACACATGACGTGGCGTAGTGAGAACATGCAAGGTATGCAGAAAAGGGTGGTAGGCAAGATAAACGTACAGGGTATGCAGTGATTAATAATGCTGAATATTGTAACAAATACCAAAAGCCAGCACATAAAGAACATTTTAACTATAGAATTACACTAAGCATCAACCATGAGCATCTAAGATGTCATCTTTTAATAGAAAAGGATATTGCTTCTTACGCCCTAAATCACTAGCCCGATCACGGAGATGATTAAGGCGCGTAATCTCTGTTTCAAGCCACTGCAACAACGACAAATTTAAAGAAAATCAGAAATTAAGCATAATTAATGATCATAGACGAACAAGTCTTATAATTTATATGACTACATAAAAATGGCTAGGAATATCATAATGTAGTGATGCATTGTCATTTCCCAATAGACGAAAGAGATGGAGTTTGCAGTCAAGCAATAACAGAAATATTCCTCAGAACACCATGGGGCAGCGCCAAAGTCAAATCATATGACAGCCTCTACAGCTATATCACATTTTTTGGGTCTTTATGCAGTGGCACATACTACTAGTTAAAGTTGGAGATTATTTTCAAGCTGTTCCCTAGTTGCTATGGATTAATCCTAGGAAAAAGGTTAAATTAACAAATAATTAACATGCTTTGGCATTTCTTAATGTCTGCCCATGTGGACACATCAAAATTCCGAATTTAACAAATCAAAACTGAAGTTATAAAAGAGGGTCTTACATCATTCACTCTGACTACTTGAAGATCCCTTGCTTTATCCAAAACATCACCCTGTAAAGACCAAAATCCTCTTCATCAATATAGCTCAAAGAAATTCATCTCATAACTGGATAACATATATGTAAACATACCACAGTCAGTCGGCTTAAGAAACCACACTTTATACTCTGGCGTAAACGCTTGCACTCGTCCTATAATGAGGAAAAGAAATCGATTAAATTCTACAATAAAAAACCAATAAGACAGACCAGAACACAAGAACATTTATAAGAGTAAGTGATACAGGCGCTGACTAAAAAGGTGTATATACACTACAAATTCATATTTGACATCAAATTTACCTCATCAAATTCCTGGTTCGAAATTGCATCGATGGATATGACTTCTGTCTTGTTTAAATTCAATATTTCCAGCATGCAATATGCTGTCCTCTTGCCAACTTTATATGGCACAGTGGCTTCCGGTGTACCTTCATGAAACGTAATAAGACTTTCAATTCCAAAATAAATTGTGCTAATTTCAAAAGATACAAATGCATAGAAAGAGAATAAGAATGCCTTCATCAGCATACCAATGACTTGGACTAATCTATGGATTTCCTTCTGACTACTACCAGCAATCCTTATTCTAACAAAAGAACCAACAGCTTTCTCATAGAATCTTTCCCTGTCTTCCAGAAGAGCTTCAATCAATTTCCGTCGCAAGTAAATCAATTTAATATTGTGGATATCAACCGCAGCATAGTCATCGAGGTTAGATTGCAAGCCTCTATCGCCCCTTTTGCGAGCTTTCCTCCCCTTGCTTTTACCAGCATCCATAAAGGAGTCTGTATTTTCATCAGTACCATGCTGGCTGATTTCAGCATCAAGAACACTTCCTTCGTGATCATCGCCATGAGAATCGTCTTTAGAAAGGAAGTGGGATTCAAGAAGCTTTAACATTTCAATATGACCTACACGTGGTTTTCCAAACAGCTTCTGAAGCTTTGCATCACAGACTATTTGACTAGGTCGACGAGGATCACGGAGCTTATTGCTTTTAACATATTCTAATATAAGTTCTTGTACATCAAACGGGGACAAAGCAGATACATCCCCATTTTTAACATGAGCGACAAAATCTATTAGTTCCTTTGATGCCCATTCAGTGCTGTTTTGTGAAGAAGTACATTCATTAGTTCGATCCCCAAAAGCACGAGCCCTTGACAGCTTCTTGGCTTTCTTCCTCCTAGGAACATTTCCAAGATCATCCTTCGAAGAATTATCTAAACTAGGATCTGCCCCCTCTGACTGAGATTTCAAGCGTCTCTTGCCTCTCTTCTTTGCACTACTTGCTTCAGACTTCCCTATGGGACCATCTGCATGTGTCTCGGCCAGCATTTCCGAATCACCATCAGCATTAGATCCTTTCCATCGATTTATCAACATCACAATTTCATCTGATGTTATAGAAAGCCTTTCCTTCTGTTCAGTCCAGTAGTCCTTAAAGAGATAGTCCATACTACTAGTGTCATCAAATGCTGCCTGATCCAGGAAATGAAAGAAGGAAAAATATTAATAACAATAAATTATGAAGATAAAGATCTAAATGAATGAAATAAACTGTAACAAGCACAACCTATTCAATTACTACAGACAACTGTGTCAAGTTCTAGTCGTCAAAAGATATAAAAGGCTAAGGGAGATTTGAGCAATTTGTTCTTACAGGCACATCCTTTTCAAGTTTTAGATGATCATAGTGGTACTTGGCGGTAGCCAACTAGGTTTCATTTCAGGAAAAGGATAGTTAAATTACACTCTTGGTTTTTGGTGGTAAAGAATCAAATTCTCTTATATCTAAAGGAAGAATAATGACCTAGTACATATATAGGCTAATTGACTACCTTATGTAATGAAATTGTGCAATTGTTTCCTTCGATATTAAAAAGGGAAATCCATTTAAGTGAGGCAGCAGGACTTGATTTACTTCTTTCAAAAGAGGAAGACAGGGTTTCTCAAAAATAATTATGATAGAGATAGAGCATGCAGGTAAGGCAAAGAATAAAAGTATGGCCCTCTGCACTATCTAACAAGCAGACAGACAGAGATACACAGCTTTGGAACATCTATCCATTACATTGTGCTTATCCATCTCAGCCATACTGAAAATACCGCTGCTTAAAAAAACTTAGTTCACTCCACCTAGAGATACAAGGTATTTCAATTAACAACATTTGCGACTACATGCAAGTAAAATATCAATTTACACTTTGGTGACCATGAAAGCTAAGAAGAGGAAAAAGGGTCTATGCATTGTTCATCTAAGCTTTTTACAAGACCTAGAACAATTCCGCCACCTAAAGAGGCAAGCAGAATCCGAGATAATTAAGAAAAGAAACTCATTCATAATATATGAATAGGAATACCTACTGATTGCTGAGGTGTTTGATTATCAATCTTAGGCCAAAAAGTCAACATGCCACAGATCCACATCAAACCATATAAAGTTTACAAAATATAATAAATTGTTCATAGATGATGACATTTAGAATGACAGCTTACCATATCAACATTTCCTTCATTGTTTTCAATCAGCATTACAGTTTTCATGCATGAGTGACAGAGTCCTTTGCTTCCTCTAACACAAAAGAATTTAGCATCATCTGTGAGGCATCCTTTGCATAAAGAGAACTGACAGGTGTAACACATATAATGGGCATTCTTCTTGCATTGCCGACATAGATGCCAGCCTGAAAATCATTAAAAAGATATCAGATAGATGGACAAATTTTAAGATAATAGCAATATTAATTAAACAGATATGTAGTTAAATGATGCACTTCCAGGAACGCTAACTTGGGTACCCTATCCATCAGCCTTTGGAGAAAAGAAAAATTTCTTAATCATGCTGAGAGCGAAGACAATTCCAAATTACAACCTCTAAAACAATTTGCTCTGCAAAAAATCTCCAGTGAATTATAAAACAAAGTATATGTATTTATATTTTATCAAAAAAAGTTAAAAAAATTCAAAAACTGCATACAAGAATTGACATATTACATACAGTGTTACAGAAGCATCATGCCTCATGACAAAGTAGCTAGGAAGCCTCAGCAAAATAAATAAAACATTGAGAGAGAATATACAGATCACTGACACTTCATAAAACTATCCAATTTTGGAACACCTTCACAATGCAAGACAAGCTTGATTAGACAGCAAGATGAAGCAGGAGCTTTATCCATTTTAGATTACATGTTCAGAAACCTTGTATATGAAGACAATAATTCTACGAAAAGCTTCAAGAAGGCTTAGTCTAACAGGCCCTAAAAGGCTTAGGGTTTACTTGGCCGGATTAGCATTACTTAAAAAGACATTATAATTAATAATGTCTGGGTGCAACACAAACTCCTACCCTTACAGGTCAAATGATGCAAACAAATGTTGAGGAAGAAATTGGAAAGCTATTGTTCAACCAAACTACACCATTCAAAAGAAAGGAGCCCTGGTTATGAAAATCAAATTGACAATCAAATGATGTAATACATTATAACAGTGTAACTTATAACTAACCACAATCCCAGCGTCCCTTTGAACGGAAAAAGGCCTCGTCATGGTCTACACATGAAGGATGATAGGCTTTAGGGCATGACCTGAAATACACCAAAGAAAAGGTTTTAACAAATTCAGTGTAACGCAATAACCAATTAGAAAACCTCTCAAGTTCAATGGTAATCCAACCTGCGGTCACAAAGCACAAGGTCACCTCCATCAAGGCATATAAAGCAAACATCCTCCCCAGCAGTCTTTCTTGGTGCAGCCCTACCAGCTATCTTAGAATTCCGCCCTCGCTTCTGCTTCCCGCTGCCACTCTTTGGAGTCACTTCTTTCTCATCCTCTATATCCTCATCCTTGCCTTCCTTCTCTTCTCCACTGTCCATATCCTTATCCTCCTCCTTTTCTTCCCTCTGTCTCTCATCCACCTCCATTTCCCCAGACTCATCCTTGATGTCCATTTCACTCTCCTTCCCCGCATTAAGTACTGTGCCTACAGTCTTTGTTTTGCCATCTTCTGCCATATCGTCATCCAGCGAAGTTACAGGAGATAAACCATCAGCATTCTGCTGAGAACCATCTACTTCTTTCTCATCCTCTCTATCCTCGTCCTTGGCTTCCTTCTCCACTCCACTGTCCATTTCCTTGTCCTCCTCCTCTGCTTCCCTCTGTCTCTCATTCACCTCCATTCCCCCTAACTCCTCTTTGAGGTCAATTCCACTCTCCTTCCCCTCGTTAAGTTCTATGCCTAAAGTCTTTGTTTTGCCATCTTCCGCCATATCATCATCCAGCAAAGTTACAGGAGATAAACCATCAGCATTCTGCTGAGAACTGTCTACTTCTTCCATCTCTCTGTTTCCACCCATCTTTGCATCGAGTTTGGCAGTCTCTCCACCAACACTAGGTTCATCATCTTGCTTCAAATCCATCTGTTCCTCCTTATCTCCATCCAATTTCTCCTCTCCACCATATGGACACAACTCTTTCACCTTTGGCGCCTCATCTGCCTCAGCCAATTCCGTTACAGCATCAAACTGATTTTCTTCTTCTTCTGTGGCTGTTTCTCCAATGGGAGAGGCCTCTTGAATTTTCACCTCTGCCTCTTCTTGCCTTTCCACAATCTTAACTTCCTTCTCCTCTTCTACCCCAACTTCCTTTGCATCCTCCTTCAACTCTAATTTGCCTTCCTTCAATAACTGAATTTCTGCTTCTAAAGTCTCCGTCATGCTCCCCTCCACCATCTCATTTCCCTGGGAAGTTAGTGAGCCATCAGAATTCAACAAAGAACAGTCTACTTCTTCAATCTCCCTCTTTCCAACCATCTTTTCATCTACATTGGCACTCTCTATAGCATCTATAGCATCAATTGAGTCATCATGTTTATTCTTAGAACAGTCTCCTTCCTCAATCTCCCTCTCTCCAGCCATCTTTTCATCTACATTGGCACTCTCAATAGCCTCAATTGACTCATCATGTTTATTCTGAGAGCAGCCTACATCTTCAACCTCCCTCTCTCCAGCCATCTTTTCATCTACGTCGGCAGCATCATCATGTTTATTCTGATCTATACAAGTCTCCCTATCTACATCCAATTTCTCGTCACCACCGACATCTTTCTGAATCGCAATCATATCCTCAACTCCAGCAACCAATTGATCCTCCTTCACTGCCACGGTTACTGGTAACACCTCGTGACCTTCCTCTCCACCGTCCACCTTCTCAGTCATCATATCCTTCTCCTCTACTGCCTCTGGTTGCCTTTCATCCATCTTGATTTCCTCCTCATCTTCTACCTCCATTTTATCTGTCCCCTCATTCAACTCAATCTCACTCTCCTTCTCTATCTCACATCCTGTATCTGGAGCCTCATTATTTCCTTCTTCCATCATCTCACAATCCTCTAAACCTACACCCAATGAGCCGTCACCATTCAGCTCAGAGCCGTCAACTTCTTCCGACTCCCTAACTTTTGCAATCTCTTCCACGACATTGGATTCGCCATCCTGCTTCACAGCCGTCTCAGCCTCCCCATGTCCGTCAAATTTCTCATCCTCTTGAGCAGTCATCAAAGATTCTCCACAATCTATCTCCTTCGCAGCCGAATCCTCGACTCTTCCTATCAATTCATCCTCCTTCTCCGCCGGAGCTACTAGCGACGCCGTGTCCTCTCCACCAACCTCCTCCCTCAAAAAGACCGCATCTTTCTCAGCCGGAACCTCGGCACCGACAATCACCTCAACCCTGCTCTCCTCAATCGATGACGAATCACCCGCCTCTCGACGTTCATCTGTTTCATCCGTCTTCTCAGCCTCCGACGGCGCCGCTCCCGCCGCCTCGAGGGCTCCAAATTGCTCTCCGTGCTCGACTCCCGGTTTTGTCTCCGGCGATTCTCGCTCCTCGACTAGGGGAGGATGCGACTCTTGCATGACCACCATAGCCTCTTCTTCTTCGTCGTTCATCGAACTTTATTTGGGGATTAGATTAAAACTGGAATTCGGAAGAGAAATAAAATTATAATAACGAGGAAGAGCCCTAGAAATTGGAACAGCCAACAGAAAACCCTAATTTTGCTCTCACGAGGACGGAGTGGGTATCGGTTGGGTGGCGTAGTAGTGTGGCGCGTTATCGAACGTGGGAACCGGAGAGGAACGAGTTTTTTTTACTTTTTATTATAATGCACATTGATTATAATATCTTTTGCGTGCAATAAGATAACAATCCGTTGTAGTCTAGGTGGTTAGGATACTCGGCTCTCACCCGAGAGACCCGGGTTCAAGTCCCGGCAACGGAATATCTTTTTTATTTTGTGAAAACTCTATCTTCCTAGAGCCCAAATACGCTGCGTTGCACTGTGACCGTCTGACGACATCAGATTAGTTTTTTTTTTCCTTGTCTCCTACTTTGAACAAGTATCGATTATATGCCAATGACTCAATGACCCCAAAAGCCCAGGCGAATTCCAAGTAAGGGACTTTAGGGATTGTTCGATTGCTGGGAATCCTTGGATAGAAGGTATGACCTCAAATCTCGTTTGTTTATTGAAATTCAAAGGAGTGAAACTTCTTCTGTGATTGGTCTCCAAAATTACAGCTTTAGATAGTTCCTTTTTCCTTCTCTGATCGGACATATATCCGAAAAAAGTTTCGCTGAAGCGGTAGATTTGTTTCGGTGTGCAACGTGTGAATTCCTGATAGAGTAATTTTTGGTCCTAAATTAAATTGAAAAGCTGCAAAGTATTATTGAAATCCAGTTTCTCCGTACGAGTAGGGTTTGGAAAATTGGGAGTGAGAAAACTCTAAATTGTGTATGTGTTTTTGTTAATTAGAGTTGGTTTTCCTCGAGCATTAGGACTGTGTCCTGCTCATCTTGCTTATATAAACGTTTTGTGATTCCAAAGTCTTTTGCTATACTGTTTGAAAGCAATTGCTTGATCTGCAGTTTTCTTCTTTTTATAGTGAATGCCCCAGGAGTTTGATTTGCTACTTCCACAGATATTCAAATAAAGCTATATTGCTGTGAAAGGTGGGAAATATACTTGGATCCTTGACCTGGCCTGCAAAGTGAATTCGCTTATTACTGTCATCTTTAAGGTTTTTGCTGATATATGGACCACACTAGTGTAAGAAGCTTGTAGCATTAGTAAAGCATTCATCTTTATAAATTACTCTTCCACTTGTTCTTCATGGCCTGATCAGTAAAATTAAACATTAAAAAAGACACTAGAGATCTTCTTCTGTCAGTTTAGGATCAACTTCATTTGGACTTTATGAGTTTTCACATTACTTGATTAAAATTAATTATCTGCTCGTGTGCTCATCCATGCGTAGTTCAAATTTTAACTCTTCAGCTATACCCAAGGACATTGCAGGTATTTAGTTGTAAAGCAAGGGAATTTATATCTACTTATATTTTTCCATGCAACCTTCTGAAATACATGGTTTTAAACAGTAGAAGAAATTCCTGGCTCGAAAGCTCAAAGGGAAACTTCTATGTTTTTTTGGCTAGAGATCCTAAAGCTATTAACTATGTATGAATAACAGTCACTTTTCAATTATTTGCATTGATCAATTTTGTTTTGCTGATAATTTGGCATGTATTTGTTGCAGGAAGGTCTTTTATTATTTTCGTTCTCTGCTTGATATCATCAGACGAGATTATATTTTTCCATAGGTATCTTGCTACTTCCAATGGATGAAGCTGGACATAATGTAAAGGAAGGCTCTTCGAGCTCTACTCCTATGGAATCACTCAACGCTAATGTCAATGATTCTGCGCCTTCCGCTGATGACTTAGCCTGGGCTGATTCCTGTCTGATGAAGTTCACTGAGGCTTCCGATTCTGATTGGAGCTCTTTTAAAGAGTCCTTGTTGGAAATATTCCATGCTCCAACGGAGCCAGTTAGTCTGTTAGCTGTCGATAATGGAATCAATGATCAGATAGAACCGGAAAACAGTCACACATATCCTTCTGGCGAAAGCGTTGCAGATGATTTTTCTATGATGACTGATGACCATTCTGATTTCACAGACGAAGATGAGGAGATCGTACAAGAAGGGGGAGATAATGCTACTGATGTTTTTGCTATTGGTAGGAAGAAAAAGGAGCGGCGGCTCAAGGGGAAGAATTTGATTGAGAATGCCTTGCTGCCAGATCACCCTGAATTTGCAAGAGTTGAAAGTTCTGATTCAAGCTTTGATTTGGGCACCTTATCATTTGAAGCTGAAACTTCATTTTCTGATCCCATCTTCCAGGTCTGGGATCTGGGTGTTTCTGATGAACAAGATGAATTCACCAAGGCATTGAACAGTGCGCTTGTACAAAGCTCTTCATCAACTGTAGCTGAAGGAGGGCAAGAGTTGGCAGTTGAGCAGTTGGATGATCTTATTGCTGGAATTTCAGGACTTTCCTTGGGTCAGGGCCTCAGAGGTCTAACTTGATGACAGTCATGGCTGATATAAAACATAGAGGAGTGTAATCACAGCTTGATTGCAGTTTTCTTGGCTTCACTTTTGAAGGGAAATGATGTACAGATCATGAACATCTTTCGATCTGCCTTAGAAAATCACTGAGACAATGATTTAGTTTCCTTCTGTTATGTGGGTTGTCTGTGCTTTAGATATGTTCCTACCTTTTTACTTCAGAAGAAAAAAATGGTATAACCCTGGTGTAGATCTGTTCTTCTGAAAGAAATTACCTTCAAAATGTCTCCTAAATTTCAAATATGTTGGTTTACAAGGCAATTCTCAACTTCTCATAATGATACCTAAGGATAAAAGTCCCAAATCTACAACGAAGGTTACACATTTGGCCTTTTTGCTATAGTTAAACGCCTGTTAAGTATTAAACAGTTAGCAACAGAGATCACAAACTTCTAGAGCCCTGTAATTAAACCATGTCCATTGATCGCAATGGAGCAAACAAACAAACAAAAAGTATACAAAACCAACGGTGGAGCATAAACCAGAGGATCACAACCTCACATCCAAGTGAATTCACCTCTTGTGACTCTTATGCATTTGTCTTCTACCTTCAAACTGACAACCGGAAAAAAAAAAATCATCTGTTCTCTTCACAAACCCCTTTCTGGTTAAACATTTTTTTGAGGTGCAGAAAAAAATACCACCTTGCCACATAGGCAAATTATCGTCCCCATGGCGACACGGGATTGGTTGAAGGAATATGGCCTCAAATCAGCAATATGTGATAACCCAGCTTTCTAAAGTCTATAAATTCTGTCATTAAGAACTGTGCTCATTAGAAGAGTGTATTAAGCAGCTACTAAGGAAGCAAAAACAATGGCCTCAGCTTCCTTCAAGATATCACCAGCTGCAGTTCTTGACAAGTCTGAGTGGCTGAAGGGCCAGTCTCTTCGCCAGAGCTCGGTATCTGTTAAGTGTTGCCCTGTCACCTCCCCATCGGCTCTCAATGTTCGAGCCAGCTCCTACTCCGATGAGCTTGTCAAGACCGCGGTATGTAATGCCTTTCCACCAACTTCAAAAGTCTGAGGGCTTGTTTGGTCAGCTTTGAGTTTCAATTTTCAGCATTGAGGTGTTTACTATTTACTATTGCTATCAAAATAATTGTTTCACTATGTGCTAAACTAATAGTCACCTTAAAATTTGAAAACCAGAAAAGACTGGTTTCCAAAAATATATTTATAGTTTGAAAGCTCAAAGGTGAGCTAAACAAGCCACACTGACTTTTTAATACATATGTAGCATCAGTAATGCTCTCTTGGGAGTTAGAGCATTTACCTTTAATACGTATTTATAAACAAGCACTATAAATGTGATCTTTTGTGTGGGGGACTCAGAAAACTATTGCCTCACCGGGGCGAGGAATCTTGGCCATGGATGAGTCAAACGCGACCTGTGGGAAACGTCTTGCTTCAATAGGCCTAGAGAACACTGAGGCCAACCGACAAGCATACCGAACGCTCCTTGTGAGTGCTCCTGGTCTTGGTCAGTACATTTCAGGTGCCATCCTCTTTGAGGAGACTCTCTACCAATCCACAGTTGATGGTAAGAAGATGGTTGATGTGCTTACTGAGCAGAACATTGTTCCTGGAATCAAGGTTGACAAGGTAAGAGCTCATTTGTTTGCATATAATAATCTTCTATTCTATGCAAGAGCAGAAATTTATGAAGTGGTACTGAATTTCTGTCTGTTGGAAACTTTGTGAAGGGTTTGGTGCCTCTTGCTGGTTCAAACAATGAGTCATGGTGTCAGGGTCTTGATGGCCTTGCTTCCCGCTCAGCTGCTTATTACCAGCAAGGTGCTCGCTTCGCCAAATGGTAAGCTTAGACGGGAAAAAAATACTCTCCAAGAAAATGAACTGCTTGCAAGCTGAGACTTCACACAATCATAATGAGCATACACAGAACATAAGGTTTCTTAGTTGAAGTTTTGGTATTGACAGCACAAAATCCGCAATTGAAATAAACCTTATGAGGTACAAGACTAATATGCACATTGCTAGCTTGAAAATTGTAACTGACCTTTAAACATTGTATGACACTAGGCGTACGGTTGTGAGCATTCCCAATGGCCCATCTGCCTTGGCAGTGAAGGAAGCAGCCTGGGGTCTAGCTCGCTACGCTGCAATCTCTCAAGTATGTATCAACTGTTACAGGGCATAGCAAACTTATTCAAATCAATTCAGAAATCCTTGAACCAAAAAACATACTGAACCTTTTTTATATATGTTTTGTAGGACAATGGGTTGGTCCCTATTGTCGAGCCAGAGATCTTGCTCGACGGTGAGCATGGGATCGACAGGACTTTTGAGGTAGCGAAGAAGGTCTGGGCGGAGGTCTTCTTCTACCTCGCACAGAACAATGTTATGTTTGAAGGAATCCTCCTCAAACCGAGCATGGTCACCCCTGGCGCTGAGTGCAAAGACAAGGCGACTCCTGAACAAGTTGCTGAGTACACTCTCAAGCTTCTTCACAGCAGGATCCCTCCATCTGTCCCTGGAATCATGGCAAGCTTCTAAATCCAATTTTCTTACATCTAAAAATAAACTAAACTGGAAACTCAAAGATGAGTCCTAATTAATTCTGTCGATTTTTCCATCATATTGTTAAAATGTTTGCTTGTCAAACTGAGCAGTTTTTGTCTGGTGGTCAATCTGAGGTAGAGGCGACCCTGAACTTGAATGCAATGAACCAAAAGCCTAACCCGTGGCACGTGTCATTCTCATACGCAAGAGCCTTACAAAACACTTGTCTTAAGAAGTGGGGAGGGAGTCCGGAGAATGTGAAGGAGGCCCAGGAGACGCTTCTTGTCAGGGCTAAGGCAAATTCGCTTGCTCAGCTTGGCAAGTACACCGGCGAGGGCGAGTCCGAGGAGTCCAAACAAGGCATGTTTGTCAAGGGATATGTGTACTGATCAGATGAAGCTGATGATCATCGATCATAGTATGTCATGTATAAAAAAGAAGTTTTAAGTGTTGTGGTTTGTTTTGTTAATGCTGCACGGAGACTTTGTATCTGTTAATGTTGAATGTATTTTAGCCAGGCAATAAGTTGTTACTTGATGAGGACGTTTTCGTAGTTTATGTATTTATCGGTCTTATACTATTACTATATATAAATGTGGTTAACTTAGAGTTGGGTAAACTATATATGAGGTTCATAGTTGATGTATATATCGTTCTCATACTTCTGAAAGGGTGGCTACAACAGTATATCGTACTTATACTATTGTTAATAATCGGCCATTTTACAAGGTAGAAACAATTTTCCTTGTCTTACTTCTGAAAGGGTGGTTACACTTACAACAAAATGATAGCATCGGCTTTTGGAAAGGGCTTATCAACTGAATTTTAATTATGTTTGGTCGTTGATGAAAGATGACATTTATTTCTTTTCACTCTCATATCAGTACCAAAGTAAAACTCACTAAGAAGCAGCTAATGAAAATGACGGTCTTAGCAAAATATTTTTCAAGCTTGAAGAATCTGGCATTCGGCTTACCGAGTAGTTTTAGTGTTTGTGGCATAAATTGTGTAGCATTTTAAACCATGTTAACAACCGTGTAGTATGTGCATTTGCTTCTTTCTTTCGATTGCTCTTCGAAATCAATCTTGATATCCTGATTTAGAGCACAGATACTATGTGGGGACTTTGTAAATTTTTCTAGGAAGATTTGGATGCCAATTTCCATCTCGTGATGGAGTACAGAAATGGAATCCCGTCAAATTCGATCCCCTAAAATTATAAGAAATTCCAATAACTTCACATGTGGATCAAAAGTTCAGTGCTCCAAATTTACATCCTTGCTAGTACATAAATTTCAATCCTCAGAGTGCTAAAGACAAAAGGCAAAGTCTTGCTTCATTTGAACTAAGAAGTCCAACCTTCAATTTCTAATGGAAATAACATAAAACTACAGGCTGAGCTCACCGGAAAAGGAGAGTATACATTAACATCACTGCATCACTTCAAAGAATATTTCTTTCCTGTAAAAGGCTGAAACTTTGGCTCCTCTTTCTCCTTCTCTTTCTCCTGTTTGCTTTCCTTGGCAGGTGCCTGACAAAAACCACGAACACCGAAGCAATATAGCTCAACCCACACTCGATTTATACACACATAACATCATCAAAAGCCAAAAATTGGTTCACCATATACCTTTTGGTTTTCCTTCGGGGTTTGGCTCCCTTTTGATCCACCGAAAACAAGTTTGCCTTGTGCCTGGCGATTTGAGCTCTGTGAACTAGAGCCAGGAGCAGATTGACCACTTACACTAGTACTGGAAGAAGGCTGTTTTTCTCTAGTCAGCACAGAAGTAGATGCGGATGCTGATGCAGTTGTAGGCAGATTTTTGCCTGGCTTTCCATCCAATCGCCTTCCAGTCCCACTAAAAGGATTGAACTTTGGCTCCTCAGGTGGCGGTGCCTCTTCAGCTGCAGGATTGGAAGAGATGGCATGTTAGTAGTTGGGTTAACTGAAACAATTCAAAGTTCGTATACGTTCACAAGTATAAAGATTTGTCAATTCATGTATGTGTGCTATTTTCATTTGTGATTATCCTTACGCTTCACTCCAGCATAGGCTTAGATGGAATGGTTAAAATTGGCTTCATAATGTGAAAATCACAAAAAATGTAAAGCTTTTCAACTTTTATTTTTAAACTTATGTTTCAAAGTCCATCTTCATTTGTTATCTGTAAGATATTCTAAAAGATGCTAAGTCGCTAACCGAAGTCGTGCCAAGGCTATCAGGGTGAGAATAAAACTAATTCTTGAGACAACAAAAGCAATGTTGACAGAAGAACAGAGTTCCAAACTCCTACAAAATAAATGAAATGGGAATCACTCTAAATAAAAGCAATAATACATAAGGAGGGTACACAAACCTAAAGCTGGTGCTTTGAATGGAGCAGGTGCTTTGACCTTTTCAGGTTCCTTGTAATCAAGGGGAGGTGCAAAGTCCACCTCACAGTCTGTCTCAATTATACTTATGGCATTTGCTGGCTTTGCTTCAACAATATCAATATAATACTTCTTATTGTTGTATGCTACCATAATACTGTCTCCAGTTGTCAAGCAAGAAAAGCTCCTCAGAGTTGTCTCGAGGCTACAAACGAACACAAGCAAATATATAATAAAATAGAAACGTAAAAGCAAATCGACCAAGCTGGCTTAGCCCTTAAAGCATAACATGAGCTAAATAAAACCCATCACCCCCATAGAGCTTAATAGAAGGGAAAAATGGAAGAAGAAGAAAATTAGACATTACAAAAACCGGATGTTAAAAACAAGGTGTACTCACATGGCTTTCGGATTGGATATATCCAAGAAGTCTGTAGTATGGGGTTGCAGTTTCACGTATGTTCCTTTAGGAAGAGTCACATTTTTCACTAAAACTGTATCACCTTCTTGCAACAGCATGTTTTCCATCATCTGTGAATAAACAAGAAAAAAAAAGTGCCAATTATCCTTCTTGAGCAATTGATTAACAGCGTAAGAAAGAAGAAAAATAGCTGCCAATAAGTAAATAATACTTGCAATACTAAGAAGAAAGGAAAGAACAAAAAAAGTACCCAGTACGGCATATAGATCATTCCTTCCTCAGCAATGAATTCCAGCACCCCACAATGGGATTTCCGATTGGCGGCGTCATTTCGAAGCTCAAATAGCATGGGATAATCAATATGAAGAGAAGCTGAAGGACCAAGGAATATAGACAAAAATTTAGAGGTGGTTTAGCATAAAAGCCAGTTACCAGATTCTTGTGAGAATAATAAGTCAACTAACCTAGCCGATCAAGTGCTGATGGAGGCATGATGACTGAAGAAAATGACAAAAAGTTAATCAAAGGCATTCACCAAATAAGAAGAAATAGTGAGCATAAATATAGCCCAAAGAACTTACTTTTGTCACCACTTTCAAGTTGTGGCTGAAATAAGGGGAAAGAAACACAGTCAAAATAGAGTAAAGAGAACACATGAAACTCCAACAGAAACAATAATTCACTTAAAAAGATCCACAACTTTCCTTTGGGGAGGGGGTCAAATAGAGGAATTTCAACATTGAACACCCAGCCAATGAAAAGCAGAATGATACGGATACAAGGGATCTTTATTGGAATTTGATGAGGATCAGTTGAAAAAAAAACTTCAGAGGTCGGTTGCATATTATATGAAAACATTGTTTGATTGAACGGATTAATCCATTCATATAAGAAAAAGAATACTGAACCACAGGTCCTCATGAATGAAGATATAGCTGATCGTAGAGTCAATTCAGAAATATGATATACAATGTCTTGCTAAGGGAATATCAACCTTATCAATAAATGATGCTGGATAGCACCTATATGTCTGCTCGAAAGATGCTCCATGATACCCATAACCGCCAAAAAACTGTAGCAACAAAATCATTCAAGTGAGATATAAAGAACAGAAACTTCATACAATCACCTAATATGAAATCATGGCATGTTAAAAACCTTGAGAAAACTAAATGTAGCACAGGAGCCTTGCACATACATTCTACCACAAGAAGCCTCACTTATCTTAGATCCAACCCATCAAACAGCCTTCACCATTTTAAAAAATATTATATGAATGAGTTATTTAGGTTTCCCATCAAACAGCCTAGTCATACATCTCAACACCCATTTCTGTTCCAAATATGTTATTTTAAGCCACTCAAGCACTATAAACCCTACAAATTCCTAGTATAACAAAGTTCAAAGGGCTTAAGCTCCGATGCAGCAAAAACTTCACCTTGAACCAAAACAGTTTAATCTCACACTTACATCCACAAAATTGATGTACCATTGGATTCATGTCCGTTTTCATTATAAAACGAATTACTATAATATGTAGCACTATTGAGCCAATGTCACTCTGCGGAAAACAGTAGCAGTAACCTTCCACTGTCTTACACACATATAGATAAACTGAATTTGCATGATGCCAAACACAAACAATTACAATAATGGCGAGCAGATTCATTCAAGCAGATGATCAGATAAATCCAAATAAGAATCACTAAGACCATTGTAGAAAAAATACAGAAACAACTTTCAAATTAACACGATTGAACAAATTTTCCCAGAAAAGAAAGCCCCTCTTACCATGTCCATAATTAGCTTCTTTGAACACAATTCCTAACAAGATCCTGGAACAGCAGAACAAAAAATAATAAGCAAACAGGTTAACACACAATCGAAGTACATTTCAGTCTCATAACAAATAGAATCACCTTACAGAAGGATGCACCTCAAAAACTAAAACAGCTTACATAGAACCAAAACCCTACTTTAGTGGAATAAGATTGCAACTTTCTTAGTATTCTAGATCTAAACCTCCAATCGACGATTCAACAATTTGTCAGTTTCAACGAGGCTGATCACAAATTACAAAAGGAATAAAGAACAGAAACCTAGATGCAGATAGGATTATGAAATTCGGATTACATACGACAATTAGCAAGATAAAAGTCCGCGTCTGGAAACCTAATTGATCAGAGGGAGAACGAGTACGATTCCACGAGAAGCTTCCAATAGAATAAACGAAGAATTCTGATGGTTTTGCTTGATGTATCCTCTGCAAAAGCTCCTAGTCCCCCACGCACGCGATTCTGGGTATTTAGATCATGATTATGATCTAAAAACACTGACTTGCAAGTTTGCACCTACGTGGGTTCGGACTTTGGACTGGGCCTCAAAGACTGCCAAATCAGCCCAATTAAACGGCCTTCGACCCAATGTCATTCTTAGAGTTCACTTTTTCTTTTTCTTTTTTAAATTGAGCAATTTTTTTTTATTACATTTGATTAGAAGTTCTGCGTCTTGATACGAACTTATCATCATATCATAACTATATACAAAAGTGGAGGTTAAAAATAATATTTAGCACAACGCATGTCAACTTCTCATTGGACCGCATCACTCATTTTTATTAAAACAATTTAACACATAATATACATTCCTTTAGCATTTGGAGTTAAGGCGAAAGGCTTCGGAAAAAAAAGAAAGAAGAAACATGATAGAATCCTCATACTTCATGGTATGAGGTGCTAGAAAATGGTTGAAATAGGTGAATAGGAGGATCACTCTCAATTTTTTTTGGTTCACTTCAAGATTTCATATTCATTTAGCCATGCTATTGTACGCTAGTAATCGTGATTCATATATCATCGTCAATATGAAATTCAAAATGATTCAGGCTCTATATGGTAATGCGTAATTATTAATCGATATGTGTTGTGATACTATAGCTGATGTTTTTTCACAAAAATACTCTAGGGGAAGATAATCTCAACATGCAATTAAACAGAGTTAAATGTGGTATGTTTTTCCTCGAACAATATTGAAACCACTAAGGGGTCGTTTGTTTCCATGCCTTTGGTATAGGGAATGAGTTTAGAAATAAGTCAAACCTATTTTAATGTTTGGAATGGAGAAAGACTTATGAATCACTTAGTAGGCTTAGAACTCTTTTCTTTTGAGTTAGTGGTGAGTTTCTCGAACTTTCCCTTCTTGAGTCATGACTTGAATTTCTTGTGCATAAGAGCTATCTCAACGTCCTCAGAATCTTCATTATCGTCCTCGTTAGGCATTGTAATGTAGAAATGACGTTTCTTAACATCTTGCTCCTTGCGACTCGCTTCTAGCCTTAAAACATGTCCTTTCTATTCTAGGTCTTTCTTGTCCTTGACTTTCCTATGCTCATAGCCCATGAGCTTCCCATAAATTTCTTGCATGGTGAGCGTTTTGTTAGCAGGATTTTCCTTAAAGGTAGTCCTGTCAAAATTCCAATTACCGGTCAAACCATCAATCAGGACTTGAATCTTCATTCTTTGGGAGATTTCTGTATCAGGAATTCCCAAGTTCCTTAGCTTTGTCATCAATTTCTCAAAGCGAGATGTATAGTCAATGATGGTTTCATCTTGATTCATTCGGAAGCAGAAGAACTCTCTCTTGTGAATCATGCACGTGTCCTCCTTCATGTCATCAGTCCCGACATGAAATTTCTCAATGGCTCGCCATTGCTCCTTAGCAATTTTGCAGTTGCTTATGCGAGTAGCGTCCCTCTCGCATAAGGCGTTATGCAGGAGACAAATGGCTTTACAGCTGGTCTCCATCAGTTTCAACTCTTCAGGACCCCATGACTTCTCATCATTTCTTTTATCCAAAGGAATTTCATGGTCACCGCCCCTAATGACCTGCCAACATTGATAATAGTTTCCTTTGAGAAAGTTCATCATCCTGTCTTTCCAACGACTATAGTTGTTGTCCGTCATACGAGGAGGCTAAGCACCACTGATTCTGTCGTTCACAACGATACCGTGAAGGACGATCGGATAGCGTCCTCATAGAGATTGAGTTAGGTTACTGTATAGAGATTAAATTTAAATTTGAATTTAATCCTTATATGACAAAATTATAATACTACGAAGCTTTGTTTGATTAAAAAAATGTATTATACCATAAATAATATATCATTAAAATAGATCTCATAGTAAGCAAATCATATAAAATAATACAAGATTTTATATTAAACTATACTTATGAATAACTTTATATAAAATTTTATTAGTTTTTAGTTAAATCAAATCGTGCCTTCAAGGCACGGGACTGATACTAGTAATTTCTTAAAAGAGAGATAAAAAGTACCTGCTAGGTTAAGTAGTCGTATTATAATAGAAATATACACGTTCCACCGTATAGAAGACGTGAACATATGTTCAAGGCACGGGACTGATACTAGTAATTTCTTAACAATGTCACAAGTGCATATATTATGAAACCAAAATTTGTAGTCTCTATAATATTATATTCAATTTTTTTAGAAGTGAGACACATAGACAATCTATCCTTGGAAACCGACTTGGTATTTGGACATTATTAGGACCAATCTATTCACCTAAACTCTACTTTAAATGGTAAAAATAAGCCTTATTGAAACCTTATGTTTCGATAACATTAACTGTTATAATTTTATGAGATTAACATTAGATAGAACATATCTATATCTATACTACTATAAAAGTACCACAGTTTTATCTATGCTACTATTAAATTACCACATTTTTATATTAATTATCGTTCATTTTATAAAAAATAGTACGGAGTATTTCTTTCAATCCGACATGTTCATTCTACACATCATGCTTCTTTACCTTTTGATTCTCAATTCTCTTGCTTTTTTCCCTTACATGGGAGGGGCGCTAAAATTTGTTGCAGGCCTTG
This sequence comes from Polygonum aviculare, assembly GCA_934048045.1. NCBI lineage: Eukaryota > Viridiplantae > Streptophyta > Magnoliopsida > Caryophyllales > Polygonaceae > Polygonum > Polygonum aviculare. The sequence goes on from OW204031.1 coordinate 20,678,491, forward strand.
CGCCCTCCTATGCTATTGACTTTAACCTACTTTCTTATAAGAAAGTAGACCTTAGTTTTCACATGAAACTCTTTGAATAACATACTTATAATTTTCTTATCTTCAAAACATTAATATTTATAATATGAAAGAAAATATACTTAAAACATAGTTTTAGTGTTTTACATATTAATTATATCTGTGTATTGTAGTAAACCAAAGATAGCATTACATTTATTATACTTAGATATTATATTCTCCTAATATATATGTATCTTGTATTATATTTTTGTTTATAAATATTACATAAACTTATTATATAGAGCCCTAATAAAAACAAATTAATGTTATACAAAACTTATAAAAAATCTTTTCTTATATAGTTTAGTCATATAATTATTCAAATAGAACTTTATTCTTATCTCATATATATATATATATTTCCTTATTATTGAATGTATTAAAACTTATAGTAATTAACTAAAACAAAATGAAAAAGATGAGCACAAAGTCCCTATTTCATTCTTGGATATGTTTCAACAAGTTTCTTCATTTCTTACCATAGACACTCTTATGTATATATTAAGCTCATATCGATGATCATAAAGTAAACCTTTAACACCCTCCTCACAAATAACCTTCAACTTCTCAACATGTACGATCATTTTTCTCTTTAACTCTCCTCAATTCTAAGCCAAAAAATGAAAATAAGCATTTGCACCCTTCTCTCATTTTCACTCTCGTCCTCCTCCCAAAATTTTCTCTCATTTTTCTCTTTAACTCTCCTCAATTCTAAGCCAAAAAATGAAAATAAGCATTTGCACCCTTCTCTCATTTTGACGGTAGGCAGTTCCGATGGAGCTAACTATACAACTATTCAAGATGCTATTAATGCAGTCCCTAACAATAGGCTCACCAGGTGGTGGAATCTGGTACATATAGGTAAAATATTTGTTTCTCAATATGATAGTTGACAAACTAATTTTTTTTCTTTAACATGCATGTTGTTGCTTTATGAATGAAAAAGATTTATTTGGTAGAAGATTCTTGAAAGAATTAAGCTTGGGAATTCGGATATCTCGATTCAATACAAATATTGTTTTTATTCTATAGTTTTTTATAGTTTACCAAACATCTTTGTCATTGTAAATTTCGATATGACATCAATTTTGCAAAAAAAGAGTGAAGAAGATGGACTATCACACAATTTTTAATCTTTATGTTACACTTTGATAAGATAATTTTGAGCGGAACATCTACTATGTGTATATGTTTATTTTGGTATATTGTCATTTGATGAATGCCCACATTAATCTACATGTTCGTGGTTGACATATAGGGAAAAGGTGGTAGTGACCAAGGACAAAGTCAAAGTAAAATTGCAAGAACAAGGCTACTTGACCACTGTTATCGCATGGAACGATACCTCAAGTTCCACGGGATAGACTCCGTTTAGATCAACTTTTACCATCTTGGCAGAAGATTTTTCTGCGTACAACATCAACTTTTAGGTAACGGTTCTATCTATTCTCAATAGGGTTGTACAAAATCCGATTTGGATCGAAAAAATTCGGACAAGACTATATGAAAAAGACCGGATAAGGACCAGATCGGTGAACTTCGATCCGGTCCACGGTCCATAAATTTCCATCGGAACTTAAGGACGGACTCTTAGGAACTAGAGAAACCTAACTTCATGAAACTTTGTTGCATCTTCCTCCATCATACATGAGCAATGTATGGTCCTCATTCTCCATCAATTTAGGGTTTCTACTCGATGTTCCAACTTGTCATCACATTCATTTGTTGTCTTCATCTGTTTTTATTGTTCATTTGCTTGTATGAGTTGGATTTTTCAATTTTTTTTGTTCTCCATAGATTGAATTGATATGTAATTCATAAGTTTAGATGGGGAATGAAAGTTGATAAGTGTAGTTGAGTTACGATGTAAGGTGGTAGGATAGGGATATAAGAAGGCTCCGACTTTTTGCACATCAAAAAACGACTTTTTGCACCACGCCATTAGGAGGCGTCGCTTTCGAAAGGCGTCCCATAAAATAATAATAAACAAATACGAGAAACGAGCAAAAGTCGTCGTACGACGCCATCGGCCGCCGGACGCCGTTGGAAGGCGTCGCGACACGCCATTGAAAGGCGTGAGGACACGCCGTTAGAAAGCGTCGGGCCACGCCGTTAAACGGCGTCGTGAGCCGCCGTTGGAAGGCGTCGTGGGCCACGCCGGAAGTCGAACCGTCGTCTTCGTCTATAACCCTAATTCGCGCCCCTGCTTGCCGTCATTCATTCACACGCCTTTCCGAAAAACAAAAACACGAGGCAGGAATGGAGAATCGTGGGCGAGGAGGCGGCGATCGGCAACGCAAGATCGGCGGTGCAGGCGGTTACTATCCGTCCGGCGCCGGTACGCAACCTGGCGGGCGCGGGGGTGGCCGTGGGCGTGGAGGCAGGCCGCCGATCGGAGCAGCGGGGGCTGAGGGCGACGCCAGACAAACAGATCGAGCAGGGGTGGCTGGCGATCGGGAAACCAGGACACCGGCGGGGCAGAGGAGGTCGCCGATCGGAGCAGCGGGGGCTGGTGCCGGCGATCGAGCAGGGGAAGGGGTGGCCGGCGATCGAGCAGGGGATGTGGGTGGCAGTGGCGGTGATGGGGTGGCCGGCGATCGAGCAGGGGCTGGTTTCCGTACACCGGCGGTGGTCCCTCCCGGGACGAGTTTCGGTCACACGACAACGGTATTTCAAAAAAATTATATTTTTATTTATTTTATTTTATTATTGGTATTGTTGTTAAATTTATATAAATTTCAGACTTATTTTATCTTATATAAATGCTATTTAGGATTAATTTAGCTCATTTACAATTTATTGTAGGAATATTTTAATGATTTATTCAAATTTCTCGAATTAAAGAATTTTAAAACGCTCTATGAATACGAATGATGTACGAGGATGTTTTAGAGAGTTATTATAATTGAAATCGTCAATTATTAAGTTTTAGAGAAGTTTTGAAGTTTTAAAGATTGAAATCAATATTATTATGAGGACGTTTTAGATAACTAACGATTTTTTAATATATAAAATTCTAGAGAAATTATTAAAATTGAAATCGTTAGAGAAATTTCTTGATAAACCGTTAACATGAAATATCGATGTGGATTTAGGCCGTTAGGGATCGTCTTGTTATTAATAATAATTCTAGAGAAAGTATTAAATCGTTAATTGTTAAGCTATTAATAATAATCATAATTTCGATCTAGGTCAATATTTAAATTCAATGATAAATTACAAAATCTTTTTTAATATATAAAGTTAAAAACAATTTAAAATAATTAAAATAAGTTATTAGGCGATATGAAATAATAAAATACGTACAAATTTCGGCTATTAGATAATATGAAATATCGATGTGGATTTAGGCCGTTAAGGATCGTCTTGAGAATGCTCGGAAAGAGAAGAGGAAAGAGCGTCCTGCGGTCTCTCCCGTTCGGAGGAACGTTCGCGCCGAGTTCAGCGCGGCTGCCGTAGGCACTAGAGATTCTTCCACGCCGATATCGGCGACCATCCCGGCACGGCCTGTAGATATTCCAGTTGTTCCGACTTCGGGTCGTTCGAGACCGTCTACATCAGTCCCACCAGACGCCTCTCCAGCACCGCATGTGTACGGCGGTGGGCCTGAGATCATGGACCTTCTAGTGAGTTACGGGACTCACCGGTCGATCCATGTATGGGAGGAGATTAGTGCAGAGAGGGATCGAGCACAGCGTGCTGGAGAGCAGTTCGATCCTGATAGATTGGTTAGTAGCCTCGAAATCATAGTCTTTTTTAGGTGATTAGGGCAAACATATATAACATGATAGTAAGTCAATAAAACATATATATTTTCTTTCAGGAACTTAACGCGTTGAAATCAAACACCCGAAGTGTTGGTCACCATAAGCGTTTGATAGACATTTATTCTCCGCCACATCCGAATGAGGATGAGGAGGGTTGGCTTGACATCGCCAGACAGAGCGGTCTTGTTTCCTTGGAGGAGATGGATTGGGGGCGGATAGACCATCCATTGGTTCAGGCTTTCGTCGAGCGTTGGTATCCAGAAACCAACTCGTTCCACTTTAGCTGGGGAGAGATGACTATTATGCTTCATGACGTATTCGAGCTCGTGTCCCTTCAGATCGATGGTGTTGGCGTATCCAATGTCGCGTCTTCCGCTTCTCGCACGGCCACAGTTGCCCGAGTTCTGGGTGTTAGCGAGGATTATGCCTCTCGTCTGAGGAAAGGTTCCGAGTGGATTGCTACTTCCCAAATTTGTGGATATTACCAGAAATCGGAGAGCACCGGGGAGCAGGAGTGGATCTCGGGTGAGATTGAGCGGCTGATTGATGATAGAGAGGATCCGCGTAGGATTGCCGCCGTCTTTCTCTTCGTACTTACCGGCAACACATTGTTCGTGGACAAGTCGACGAACAGTATTCGGGATTGGATCCTTCCCTATCTCGAGAGGCCAGAGACGGCCGGTCGATTTGCTTGGGGGGTTGCAGTACTTGCGTACTTGTATCGAGAGTTAGGTATAGCCTCTCGAGGTGACACCACGACCATGTCTGGTGCAGTCGGACTTCTACAGGTACATAATCTTACTCAATAGTAAAATTGTTTAAGAATCGGGTTGGTTAATGTAGAATTTAATTTTTTTTGTTTTGTAGGATTGGATATGGAAGTACTTTCCTACCTTCCACGGCCATTCAGCTGATGCGGCGTCTAGTCGGGCCGACCCTAGAGCCGCCAAGCACAGCAGGCGACTTCGAGGGGATCGCGACTACAGTAGATTGATGGAGATTCGGGCAGAGCTAGATGCATATAGCGCCGATAAGGTGAGTATTTGTAGGTTGCTTATATGGAAAATATTTTATCTAATCTATTTTTGTTTTGATGAATATTTTATCTAATCCATTACTTACTCATATGTAGGTTACTTGGCTTCCATGGGGGAAGCCGAAGCTGGACGGCGAGCATCGGATGACGCTTTTTAGGGGATTGATCGATTGCGAGGCTATTCAGGAGGCCTACATGCCGGACCGTTGTCTTCGTCAGATTGGCTTCAGGCAGAACATCCCATTGACCCCCATCTCTCCATCCATTTGCCGTCGTTTGAAGGGAGCCTCCGGCTACAAAGTTGAGTTCAGCCAGACTCAACAAGGAGCGTACAACTGGGTTGATCGAGAATCCCGCCTCATCCCACTCGAGGGTCGCACACCAGCAGTCAATGAGTGGGATGTCACGGATGATTATATCGACTGGTTTCTGCCGCGTACTCATCCCACATTGGATCCTAGGTCGGCCCTGATGGAGATGCCGATGCCTAGGGATGTTTTAGCTGTTGATCTCGGCAGGGTATGTGATACTACATGGAAGTTTTAAATTTATTTTTTTTTTGTGTATTTTACGTATCATCTTATTGTGTCTATATGTATTATGTTTATTGACAGAGGAACCGATTGACCTCTGCCGCCATGCGTGCAAGGCTTGAGATGCCAGGGCTAGGGGAGGACGAGCGACGATTTATTACGGAGTGGATCGGCATGTTGAGCGGGATCGTCCCGGTCAATGCGCCGTCGCTTCCACGTGCCTCACAGAGACAGCCTGATCAGGGTCAGAGTAGCCAGACCCAGACGAGTGTAGAGCTCAGCGACGATCGTGTCCCATAGTTTGTCTTGTTTGCTATTGTTGGGATTTTTTGTAGTTGATGGATGTTTTTTTGTCTTCGTACGGATTTAATTATTTTGGTACACTCTTCCACGTTTTGTAGACATCACAATTATTAAAACAGGGTTCATCGAAATCACAATTATTAAAACAAGGTTCATCGAAATCACAAATGCGAATAGTTTTCGTACATCAAATGATCTAAACATATAAGAAAGGTTGAGATCCTTGCTTGCTACGAAGTGAAAGATATGCCTCAAATCTATCTCTAAATGGCAAGTCCCATCCGTCCACGCTAGGAGCATGGTAGTTCTTCCAAATCACCGGCGGGGGAGGCATTGGTGCGTCATCGGACAACCACACCTATAATACAAATAAACATCAAATTAGTAAATAAAAGACGAACAATGTTGTTTTATGACTATTACTCGAAGGGACGTACCGGTACGAAGTGTGTATCATGCCGAACATGTGCGCAATCGCGAAAATATTGGTTGGAGGAGTGTACACGCCTCCACCAGTCGTCATTGGTAGGCACGTGTGCGGTTGGCTTGTTGACAAGCACACGAGTGCAACTTGGAAACACGTTGCGAACACCAAACCGACTATTGGTACCTCCATCCAACACTCAAAGGGAGCCGGACTCTCGTGGCAACTGACGCGTGGGATTAAAACGTCCAGATCATTGAACATCGATGCGACCTCGTATATTCCTCGGTTTGTTTTCAACTCGTTCGTCAAGAGTGATCTCATGTATCGCCATTGGTCCTCATCCCAACCCAGGACACAGTCGAGCGCACGATAGCCGCAGTTCCCGTCTGAAGATACATCCCTAACGCCCTCAATGAAATTGTACATAAAGGAATCTACGGCTCTTGGCCCAAAGTAAACTCCCAAGTGGATCACGTCATCCGTCTCAGTGGGAGCGTCGACAACACTCTTGGCATTCGATTGTTTCTTCCTGGAACGTGTCTTACGCGTGGTGGTCGTGTTGTCGGTGTCGTCCCTAACCTTGTCATTCCCCTTTCCTAGTCGACACATTGTGTGCTCAAGAGCTGTTGGATCCCTCCTTGAGTATTTGAGGGTGCCCTTTGGCCTTCCTTTCTCTTTACCCTGTGATGGCTCTGCCACCTTTGTTCGACTTGGCATCTCGATGTCTTCGTGAAACGAAATGAGCCGGTTTGCATGATCTTGACTCATTCGTCTACTCCTATATTGCTCATCAATTGCATTCCATTTCAAGTCGTTCTCACTAATGGATCGTTCAGCATTTACTTCAGAAGAAGCATCTTCGTACCCTTCCCATGTCAATTGCTTCCAGAAGAGATGAATCTCATTCAATTCAATGGGCTTGTCTTCAACGATAGCAGCAGCAAGTTTGTGGATGCACGGAATCCCAAAGCAATCCTTCCACCAATGATCGACGCACATTTCGTGGTAGTTGCCATTGACCACATCAAAGTACATTGCTAACAATAACTGAAAGCATACATGCGACACTTTATGGAGGAGTGGGACGAATAAGTGCTCCAAACCTTCCATAACTTCGGACATCTTGTTTGGAATCTTTATGCGATCCGATTCCATCATCTCCCTCACGGTTCGAATCTGCGTTCCCAAGTGATCGTGAATCTTTTGTATCATTGTGTTGAAACCAAGACTGGGTGAGTCCAAAGCATCCTTCAAAACCTTGTGCATTCCCTCCACCCTGTCAAGTTTTACAATGTATTAACAAGTTAGTTTTATCATTGTAGATAAAGTATCATCGTTGTGAACATATGAAACTTCTTACCTATTTGTCGTTCTTGTGAAGAAGTGAAGTCGGTTGTCTGTCCAAGCTCTAACTATGTTTCTCTTATAAGGTATGAGCCATGTATCATCAACATAACTTACGAGCCCTGAATGCCAATTCTTCAGGATCTGGCGGCGTTTGGCTTCGTAACTCTCCTCGGTAGTTGACATGAACAAACCCCAAAACCTGTGAGAAAACTTTGTAGCCAAAGTATCATCTTTAAAGACGTCAAGCGCATGCTTTTTGATATTGGAAGTAATGTGCACCCAACACAATAAATGTTGCACTTCATCTTCAGTGAAAATCTCGTGAATTGCATTTATTAGTGCTTGCTCTCGATCCGTCATAATGGCTGTCGGCATCACACCCATTTCTTCATATAGTTTTCTCAAGTGACCTAAAACCCATGCGAAATGTGGTTGATCTTCCTTAGACATGAATGCGAAACCTATGTTGAATGTGTGATTCGTGCAGGTCATACCAACTATCTCCAGCAAAAACATGTTATACCTACACATTATTGAAACATTTAAGCCCAACCGCTAAAAATATTCAAACAACATTATTTGGATTGAATAAATGGGAGGAAACAAACCTGTTTGTCTTGTAAGTGGCATCCATAACAATCAAGTAAGGGAACAACTTCATCAGGTGGAGTGAATCCGGGTGGACAAAGAACAAGATATCTAACTCGTTCGTTTCAGATTTAGTTAATGTCCGCACTCTGTATCCATTGTTGTGCAAGAACACCAATGTTTGTTGACATACCGTCAAATTGCCACGATCATTAAGTAATACCTTATACTTGAAGTTTGAAATTTGCTTTCTAGAAGTCACATTTTTCGGATTATTCTTCACCAACATTTGCGAAATCTCCTTCGGTTTTTTGAACACTCCGCATGCAATGACACTATCCTTTTCCTTGGGGGTCAAGCGACCAAGATACGGATGTCCAAGCGAGGTTGTTCCAATCTCATGATTGTGCATGCCGAACTTCACCTTCAAAGTCCATTTTACAAACCTCGATCGACGACCGACCAACTCAAAAGGACACTCACACTTCCTTGACCCTCCTTTATTCACTATAGCTCTAGACACTCCGCCTTGATCGCATATTAGTTTGACATATCTATCATTTGAGTTACTAATGAGGATTGCAATATTGAAAGGTCGACCGATTTCTCTAGCCCACTCAATCATCTCTTTCATGTCATCCCACTCATATTCATTTGCAAATTCGGATGTGAAATCTCGACCAAATGGCTATACAAACATTAAACTCGTGTCAAATTAAGATTAAATACGAAGATTACTCCTTATTCCTAAAAGACTATATTGCATTCCAAACAACTACGAAATTGACATAAGTAATCGAGTTCAACGAGAATGCATGATACTTACCCGTAGCCATTTGCTTGGTTGAAACCGTCTATTTGCATTTTCTTGCTCTTCTACTAATTCCTCTCCTTGCAATTCTGGCGAGTCGTCGTACTCATCATTTAGCTCGTCTTCCCAACCATAATACATTTGACCAGTATACGACATTGTTTGATTGAGATTTGAGCATAGATCTATAGTTTCAAGTTGGTACAACTATTGACAAAATGAATGAAGAACCGAGCATTTTATAAGGCAAATAATATAGCCGTTGATATATAGCCGTTGATATAGCCGTTGGTCCAACGGTCGAATTTTCAAATTAATAGTCGACAACGCCACGCCTCTAGACGGCGCCGCACCACGCCGCCTAACGGCGCTCCAGGACGCCGCCTGATGGCGCCCCGCCACGCCGCCTAACGACGCTCCACCACGCCGACTAACGGCGTCACAGCACGCCGACGAACGGCGTCACACTACGCCACGTTTTTTTCGCGTTTCTGTTTTCGTGCAATTTTATTAATAAAATATTCGGACGCCTTTAAACGGCGACGCCTCCTGATGGCGTGGTGCAAAAAGTCGTTTTTTGGTGTGCAAAAAGCCGGGGGCGTATAAGAAAGTTGGTGGATGGCTGGGAGAATTGCAAGATAAATATTCAAACCTTAACTTCAACCCTGAGATATATTAATGATACGGACCCGGGGTATTGGAACGAAAGGCTCGGCAAAACGGAGCGGCCGAACTGCTGGGGTGGTGGTGGAATCCTGACGAGCGCGGGTGGGGAAGGACCCGGTGGCTGGTGGCTCGGGATAACCGCCATCGGTGCCAGGTCTGGGGGAGACGGCTCTGCCTGTAGAGCTGGGATCCCGAGGGCTGCCGGAGGGTTCGTCGTGAGCTGGGCGGCGGAACCGTTGGCCAGATCTGGCGGCTGCCCACTCGGATCTGCGTGGGTGAGGGCGGCGTGAAGGGACGCCGCGAACTCGCCGAGGTCGGGATTTGCCGCGACAGAACCGGTAGGGTTCGCGACGGGAGTCGCCATGATCTGGCGATGGACGGCCTCCCCCGCGAACTGCCCTTGCGCCCGCGCAGGCGGGGAGGGTGGCTGTGGGCCGGCGGAGGGCCCCACTGGAGCCGTTGGCGGGCTGACGGCGGAAGAGTTCGCCACCGGGCTGGCGATGGACGCCGCTCCTGGCAGCGGGCTGGCGGCTGTCGCCGTTTTTGGCCGAAGCTTGGCGGCGATTTCCCGCAGTTTTTCGGCGATTTCCTGGAGTTTTTGGCCAACGATTGAAGTTGACGACGGCGCCGGCGACCAGAACACTTCCAGTAGACAACAATCGGCATAGATGCATCTTCCCCATCGAGATTTGATCGCCCTGAGAGCGGAATCATGAGTTTGAAATTGGATCCGCCAATAGAATCAATGCCCATAATCTACTTTTTGAATGCTTTCCAATAATCTACTTTTTGAATGCTTTCCAATACTCCGACTTGTGAGAATATTGGATGCAACACCTCCTTGGAGATTTGGTAGTATTCACGATGAATTATGACGCCCACAGTGCGATTTTGCTCCGTGACCGGCATCTTGAGTGAGTCCGGAATGAAAGCACCAGTTGATACGGACCCGGTGTGGATCACATATCGAACCCTTGTTGGTCAAGGGGGGGAACCCGCGTTCGGTGTGGGCGCGTGGCTCAAGCTGCTCGCAGTGGTAACGCGAGGGAGAAGGGGGCACCAAAGAGAATTAGGACAAAGGCTAATTTCTCTGATTCATTGATTGATTCTCCAAATGACAGGATTACAATATATATATAGCTAAACCATAAAACCCTAATGCTAACCTAACGGTTCAATAAAAGGCGACCCGAGAAAAGAACCGTAAAGAAACCCGAGAAAAGGTAATTATACCTAACAATAAAATAAAATATATTAATAAACTAAATAATATATAGTGCCGTATCAATTAAATACTAACTTCTTGCAATCACTAAACTCAATTCCATATCCCAGACTCATTCCTCTTTCCAACCCCATTCCTCTTATCGTATCAAACATGCCTTAAATTGTTTTTATAGAAACTGAGGACAATAAGAAGTACAGTATAAGACATATTAAGCATCGAAGTCAGGATGGCCGAGTGGTCTAAGGCGCCAGACTCAAGTTCTGGTCCTCTAACGAGGGCGTGGGTTCAAATCCCACTTCTGACATTGTTTTCATTTTTTCTCTCAATGCTTACAAAGCCCAGTTCAATTTCTAAAATACACCGAGTCCAAGTAGTTCAGTCCAATCGCCAAAAACATTCTCCATCAAATCCTAGGGCTGTTATTTGCTCAATACCAGGATTTCGTGCTACCAATCTTCCCCTCTTTCCTTCAATCAGTTGCGAGATCAACGAAAGCAGTCTCCAATGGCGCCACCAGCAGGTCCATACTCGGGAGTTAGCCAGCTCGCTCTGGTAATTTTCCATCCCCAAAACCAATTGCACTATTTTGTTTTCTTCTTCTTTCATTCCGAAGTTTCATCATTTTAGCTTGTTACAGCAATTGAATGCGTGCTTTGTCATGAATCGCAGGTTGCTCGAGCTTCGGCCTTCGCTTTTGGCGTTGTCTATGGCAACATGAAGCTCAAGTATCTCAAGGTCATTCCACCCCTCTTTTTATTACTTCAAGGGTTCTCGTTTTCATTCTACAACCCCGAGTAGTGTGTGCGAACTAATTTAGGGTTACTTCTATCCAGATTTAGGTTTCATATCCTCCTTTCTGAAATTTGAATTCTTTTGATCGATGCATCCTTATTCACGGAATGGCGGGTCAGATTTTAGCTGTTATGATATCTTTCCCGGCGAAGTTCTGACTATAAGCAGTTTTTAACTGTGATGGTATCTGAGATTCAACTCTGAACTTTGTTATGGACATTGGATGCTTGCTTACTGGATGAGTGCCATCCTAAAAGTTTGAGATTGACACAATTTAATTGCTTGCATTGTGTCTTAAGTACTTTTTATTTCAAACGCTGGCAATTGCTACCCACCTGAAATTAGGCAGTTTAGTGATCAGTATTTTGTAACTGGATGTTTCCCGAGTTTCAATTAGAGTTGCTAGGGTCTGTTGTAGATAAATCTCTTAACCTAGTGATATACGGAGTATAATTTTTGATCTTATAACTAAATACAGAAGAATAGAAAGTGATCTGGAATTTACCTTAAAAATCGCAATTTAGAGAACCAACCTAGCTTCTTGGATTATGTGCTACAGATACATCATTTTTGGATCCTTTCTCTTTCATGTGTTTATGTTATTTGACTTATTTCCATCATTATCTTATAATGATGTGTATATTGTAACTCTGATTGGACCTTCTCATGAAGGTTATACTTTAGATGTGGGTCAATACTCAAGGGATTCAGACTTTCTTTGGTTGAACAAGTATGTAAATCACCCATATTTCCAACATTACTGCATTCTTTTCTTTCAGATGAAAGCAAAATCTCACAAGACTGCTGAAGCTACATCTCACCATTAATGGAGCCCCAGACGTAAAGATAAAAGATGGATTTCTTGATTCGAGTCCTTACAGCAATGAAGCACTTCTATGGGCCATGCATTGTTTTTTTCTATGTCTAATCTGAGATTTTGTAACTTGTGGTCATTGGGATTCCAATTCAGATTTTTGTGCCCCATCAGATATCACTTATCGGCAATAATATCCTTACATTGCGCCCCTTCTCTATTTCTTGCAAGAATGGTAGTATGCAAAAGGGTGTCTGACTGATGGACGCATAATGAGCTACCTCATTATACATTTATACCGGTGTTATTATCTCAACTGCTTCGGGTACATATGTCTCCATGACTCCATGGCTAAGGGTACATATATCTTCATTGCTAAGGGTACATATAGCCATGCTAATACTCTGTCTCCCATTTAGCAATTCATAATGCGAAAGAGATACAGGTAATGAGTTAATGAAGTTATAACAGGATAAAGTACCTCTCCATACTTATTTTTGTGCAAAATATAAACTACAACCATGCGATCAACACAATCAGCTTTGTGTACATTTTGTAGTTGGCGTCTTCACTCCTCTTCTCATAATGCACGACACAGTTTGCACCTCATGATGTCCTCAGTCAAGAAATGGGCTAGTCCGAAAAGCCCAAATGGGATCCCAATTTGGACTCTCCGTAGATATTGGATTAGCAGCGTTATATTTTTAATTTATTTTTTGCCACCGGATCCTTTTTCTCTCCCCCTTCTCCTTTGCTTTCATATCAACTTTGAGGGAAAGTGAAATCTCATCAGCGGCAAAATAGCAAACCAAAGAAAGAAAATTCACATCTCCCTCCCCCATCTCCTTCCGTCTTCTCTCCATATCAAACTCTCAACCCCGCTACTATCTCGATCTCTCAATCTTTCCCTTCTTCCAGCTTTTCCCTCCATCCAATGGCTTCCATTAGGATTTAAGAAAAGGTGCCCAGGTAAAAAAGCTCAGCCTTCTCCTTTCTGGCATTTCCTTTTCAGGCTCCCTCCCATTATTTGAGGTATCTCCATTGCTGTGCTCTTCAATTCAGCTTGAGCTGAATTTCGGTTGTGGATCCTTTTGCAGCTTTCCCCCGTTTTCTGCTTAGTCGTTACTCCGCTCGGCGCCTCCTTAGACCTCAGGTGAGCTGCTAACTTTTCTTATTACCAATTGTTTTTGCTTTCGATGGGATTTCTCGCTAGCGTTGGGGAATGCGGGTTGCCTTGTTAGTTGGTGAATTGCTTTTGTCGGGATTGGGGAATGCGGATTTCAGATGCCTAGGATTTTGTCAAGGTATGAAATTTAGGTGGTTGAAGCTCGATGGAAGTTGATGTTTCAGCTCTATTCCGTGTGTTGTGGACCAGAGGTTGGGACTAGGGTTTGTTTTGTGCCAAGAAAGGTTTTATTATGCTGCTGTTTACAGGATTATGTGTTCATTGGTACTTTTTTTTTTTTTTGAAGGTGTTGGTACCTTGGTAGTGCTGCGAGTTACTGTTAAATCTTTCTGATGTTATTCTTTTGACAATAATGTTGGTTTTCTGCTTTTGAGACTAGCTGGAGAAGATGTACAATCATACATTGTTCTAATCTTAAGAGTGTGTTTGTTTCACATGCTTATAAAGATCGAATATAATAAGGTAGCTAGGGCTTATATCTTAGATAAGCTATGCGGGAAGCCCACGCTTACCAAACACGCCCTTGGAAATGAATTTATTTATGTTTGTGAAGCAAGTTGGAGTGTCATGTACATTCCTTAAAGGAGTATGTAACTACATTGTGTTCGTCATATAGGAAAGACCCTTTGTCGAGCTCCACAATTCTGGACTTTATGAACTTGCTATATATGATCCTTGAGATGTTTGCATTTCCTTATCATTCACACGTGCGTTTCTTTTAGTGTAATGAAACATGGAGTATGTTCCCCACCTGTGCTTTTGTTCTATGGTATTTCATTTGTTGGTCTTCCTGTTCTTTTACATAATGCTTACTTGCTTACTCTATTACCAGTCACATTATTTGGTTACATTAATATCCTGAATTTTCGACAAATTTCCATGGTGTTAATTCCTCTCTTCTTTTTTCTGCAACTTCCAAAAATTTCTTATTACAGCTAGCTTAATCTTACTTTAATATGTAATATTTCTGAAGCTGAAGACGTGAGTCGAGTAACACAGGGTCAAGACAGTTAGTAAGGGAGCCACCGTTTGAGGCTGATTGCCAGAACATGCTTTGTGAGACGTCCGAACAAAACAATATGGAGAATGCCACTGAACAAGCCTGTGAAAACGGTCATAATGGTGTCGTTCTTCCTGGCCAATCGGTTGACAATTGCTGCCTTGAGTCCTCTAAAGTAAGACATTCAGGTGAAGGCATTAACAGAAGTCCAGACAATATCACGGATGGGTGTACTGAAGTTCCTAATATATCTAATCTTGAGCAGTTGACACCACTTCCAGATGACAAGTCCAAGAGTACTGTCAAACATTTCCAAGTAGTACTTGCTCTAAAATATTTTGCTGATGGTTGCGATGTGAAACAATCTGGAGCAAGATGTATTACCTCGTATCAGAAATCTGGCAGAAAGTACAGGAAAACTCAGGCAGAAGAAACACATTGCACTGGTGGAAAGAGAGGGAGAAAGAAAGGGCAAAAAAACAAGATACATGATAAAACTCTGGCAACAAATGGAGAAAGTGAATGTCCACTTCAATCTTCTACAGACAGAAGGAAAAGTCGTAGGTCCAGTCTTCAGGATAAACCTACTGCATCTGAGCCTGATAGTAATATGGAGAATGCCAGTACTGTTAGAAAGAGAGGGAGAAAGAAGGGACAGCAAAACAGCAATATACATGATGAGTTCTCAAGAATGAGAGTACATCTCAGATACTTACTTCATAGAATAAGATATGAACAGAATCTGATTGATGCTTATTCCAGTGAAGGCTGGAGGGGACAGAGGTTGGTATCCTATTTTCATTTTTTCCTGTAGGATGATGTACTTATAAATGTGACGTGTCTATGGAGGATTTTGCTAAAACATTCTCCCTTTAATGTCGCAGCTTAGAAAAGTTACGACCGGAAAAGGAACTGGAGCGTGCTAAATTGAATATAAACCGTATCAAATTGAAGATTAGAGATTTGTTCCAACGTCTTGATGCAGTTTGTGCCGAAGGACAGTTTCCTGAGTCTCTATTTGATTCAGAAGGACTAGTTGACAGTGAAGATGTAAGAATTCTTTTTTGCTGCAAATTTTTATGCCTTAGTATTTTTAAATAAGGTATTATTCAATCATCTCGATTAGCAATTTGATCTTTGTGCATCAGATATTTTGTGCAAAGTGTGGGCGCAAAGATTTGTCTCCTAATAATGACATTATACTCTGTGATGGTTCCTGTGACCGTGGCTTTCATCAATTATGTTTGGATCCACCTCTACTCACAGAAGATAGTAATACCTCAAATTTCTCTTTAATCATCACCTTCTATATGAAAATGTCGTGTTGGGGTGTGCATTATCAGTCATTTTTGTATTTTGCAGTTCCACCTGGAGATGAGGGCTGGTTTTGCCCTGCATGTGATTGTAGATTTGATTGTGTGGAGTTGGTTAATGACTCTATGGGTACCCAGCTTTCCATCAGTCATAGCTTTGAGGTTGGTTGAATGAAATTGACCTTATACTCTTTCTTTGACTACTTTTATTGTTTAGATATTTTACTTTCATGATTCTTTGAATGTCTGTAGAAAGTTTTCCCTGAGGCAACAGCAAAGCCTGGAAGTGCACAGGATGCTGCTGCTGGACTTCCATCTGATGATTCTGATGATAATGATTATAACCCTGAAGGAGCAGATGATAATAATCTGGAGGAGGGGGGTGAATCATCCTCAGATGAATCTGATTTCTCTTCCGCATCCGAGGATTTGGGGGCTATACATAATACTGATGATCAGTACCTTGGTCTCCCTTCTGATGATCCCGAGGATGATGATTTTGATCCTGAATGTGAAGATGATGAAGACCAGCCCAAGCAGGAGAGTTCAAGTTGTGATTTCTCATCTGCTTCTGAGGATTTAAATGCTACTATTAAGGATAATGAAATTTCCAGCAAAGAAGAACTCCAGGATTCTGACGATTCTGTGCCTATTACTGCTAGAAGACAATCAGAGAAGTTGGACTACAAGAAGCTCTATGATGTAAGTCTGCATTGTGTATTACATGATTTATTTTCATCATGATTCATCAGAGGCGAAAAGTTTAATCCCTGACTGACAGGACACCTCTTCATGCTTCAAAGAAAGTCAGCCAGTCAAGAATTATACTCTTATGTTGCTGATATCATGGGAGGATTGGTTTAGGTTCTTACCATGATGAAAATATGCTCTATGGAAGTAAAGCTGATTTCTGTATTTATTTTAATTTGTAAATCATTGAAGGAAACATATGGAAACGCTACATCTGATTCAAGCGATGATGAAGAATGGGGCGATGCAGTAACACCAAAGAAAAGAAAGAATGGTGGCAAAAGCCCTTCTCATTCCAGTGAAAGTGAAGAATGTAAAGTGACTTCAAAGAGGAGGTTTAGCCCTCGAAATGCATCATCACGTACTAAAACTAATGGTGTCTCAGCAGCTGATGGCGGTTTAAATACAAGCACAAAAGGCAAATCTCCTTCGACTCCCAAGGCTAAAGTTTCCAATGATTCGCCAAATCCAGAAGCTAGTACGGGCTCCAAAAGAAGTAAGAGGCAACCGTACATAGTACTCGGAGAAGAAGCCATTAAGGTACTATTATGGTGCAGCTCATTGATCCTAGTTTAGTTCTTTTAAAAGTGTTTTTTTTTCTCCTGCTGCAATGGAAATGCAATCTTATATTTTATTTGCATATGCAGAAATTACAGGCGTCCTTTGAGGAAAATCAGTACCCAGATCGCAACACTAAAAATAAATTAGCTGGAGAGCTCGGATTGGCACCTATTAAGGTGAAAATTTTGAGCTAATAACTGTTGGAATTCCTGGAATTTGTTTTTGGTTGCAGTTACTTAGAATCTATTTTCATGGACAGGTAAGCAGGTGGTTCGAGACTACTCGCTGGCAAATGAACCATTCATCAGGTGGAGATGCCACTACTTCTAGTGTTTCTTCAAGGGGCCGTAGGAAGGGCCGTCCAAGCAGCGCCGTGGCCCCTTAGTTTTTGCAATTGACATGTATTATTATGATATTTACTGCCTGCCCTTTTCCTTATAGATTTTTTTTAGTTAGTTTGCGTTTTTACTCCCCCAAACCTCTATGTTGTTAATTTTTCGGCAAGTTGAGACTTGAAAGACCCATGTACTCTTCCAATTTTCCAAAGATAATGAACGAGAAAGCAAACCATTTTTTTTTAAAATTTTAGTGTGTCAAATGACAAGGGATACAACTAGAAGTGTGGTATAGGGTTAAAAAAAATAACTAGAAACAGTTTATGGAATTTTGCATATCATTTTCAGAAATGGTGCACGCACTGTAATGTTTAGCATTATGCCAATAGAGTAGATACTGTAATGAAAACTAGAAATGAACTTAATATTCAACTATGTATATAAAAAGTTATAAATATAATATAACATGTTTAATGTGAGAAAAAAAATAAATCCACTCCTATAATTATGTAAGACATAGGTAGAATTACTCAGCACGAAAGCAAAGATCATTGGTATGAACGAGCTCTGTAAAAAACTTTGGACGCCAGGTAAAATTTCACCACGTAAAAATAATGGGCAGAATCAACGATTTCCGTTTTACTTCTCTTATTTATCAGTATTTTTTAACTTTTTCTTTTGGTACTATTGTGCTAAAAAACGGGAGTCGGGACTAGTAAACTTTTTCCCCAGAATAGAAGTTCGTGCCAGAAGACAGTTTTCCTCTCTATTTGCCTTCTGAGTTGTAATAGTTGAAACCGGAGAGATCGCCGGCGATACAAACTCACGGCGGAAGCAATGGACGTGGAGGTCGAGGTCGACGTGGACGAAAACGAGCTGAAGTCGGTGGGTGCCGAGCTTTTTACCGATGGACGCTGCGGATTGCGTGTTCGCGGTTGGGAGATCGAGTCTCGCAAGCGTTCGATTCTAAATTGCTATGGTGTTGAACAGTATGTTCCTGTCTCAATCTCTTCGTCTCTCTACGATTTCTGCATCCTGATTCTAAAACTGTGTAGCAATTGATCTTCTGGTTGGGGTTGGGCTTGGGGGAGGCATTTAGGGTTTATGCTGCAAATTCTTGTTGTTCAATTGACAAATTGGAATTGTGGTGGAATTAAGTATAATTGATTGATTGATTGATTTTCCCGTTCTTTGTGTGATTGAAGATGGGAGGAGAAACTTCAGACGTCTCACTTGCCAGAGATGGTATTCGGGGACAGTAGTTTGATCCTGAAGCATCTGGAGAGCGGAACTAAGATTTATTTCAGCGCTTTTGACGCTCTTGTTGGGTGGAAGCAAGAAGGTTTGCCTCCGGTTGAAGTTCCTGCAGCGGCCAAGTGGAAGTTCAGGAGGTTAGCTTAATCCGTAAATAACTTCTTCTTGGGTTATAAACCCTGATCTTCTTCTGCTTGAACAACGCTTGATATTCAAAATGTATTGCTTGCCAGGGTGGTATAGTGATAATCCATATCTGTCAAAACAAAATGATGTGATTATTTCGTGATTGATCATGACTATACTCTTTCTCTTGTCTGTATGCTAATTGGCTGTTGCAATTTGTATTTTGTCTACATGCTAATGGGAGTGCTCATTTATTTACTTACTACTGCTACAACAAAAGTCAGGAGTGTTCAATGTTTTATTAAACACGCTTATTCACAGAAGGGAAAGGATTATAACTATTGATATTGCATTTGTAATGAAATTCACAATAACCCCTAGCTGTCATTGCAAGTCTTCACACATGATCTGTTTTGATTACTATACTCCTTACCACTACCTTGCTGACTTGTTTAACTTTGAAGAAACATCTCCTATTTTCTCCAGTTGAAAAAACAAACAAGAGATCTTTTGAAGCATTAGTAGCTTAACTCTTAATGCCATTTCTAACTGGTTTCATGGGACCATTGCTTGTATTATCACATATATCCTGGACTAAGTAGAGAATGTTCTTCCAAGAATTATGGACCAAAATATAAGGCAAGAATAGTCTGGATTGTCCTTGTTGTGGTAACAGAATGAGTAGGATGTTCAAGTAGATTAAAACGATTTTGGGATCATTCTCATTGAATTAGAAGATGCTAGGCAGTCCCTGAGCAATGAGGTGGTTACCTAGACGGCCTGCCCATGTGGGGTGCAATTCAGGATGTGCTAGGGCCGCCTAGTACCTAGCCGTGTCTTATAGACCACCAAATTTTCTGAATGAATAAAGTAAATACATAGCCTTTTGTATTTAAATTAGATAGCCAGGAATGTATAGAATAGTTTCTCACACTCTCTGTATTAGTTTTGAGTTGAATAGCTAATCTTTTGTGGATATAAATTTTTGATATTAAAAGCTCATGCACAGACTACTGTTGGGATCTATTTCCTTGTTGAGCTGTTGGAAAAGCATCTTCTAACCAGTGAATAGAACATTGCTTACTCAGCTTTGCAATATCTATAAATTTGCAGCAAGCAATTCCAACAGGTGGTCCTTGATTATGACTACACATTCACAACACCTTACATTGGAAGTGAAATGATTAAGGTTGATACCGAGAAGGTTGTGTGTTCATTTACCCTTTCTTTTGTAACTCTTTATATGTATGCGTGTGGCATGGATTCAAATATGTAATTAATTATTTTAATGAATTCAAGCGATGCACTAATGATTAGTATAGTGTCTATTAGATGTATGCCATTCTCCTTCTCTAACAGTGGTGGAAACTGATTTATACTTTATTATAATGGACAGGTTGGGAATAAATGTAATAGTAAATGCAGCCTTAAATGGGAGGATTCCAAGGAGAAGATTGACTTAATTGCTCTTGCAGCAAAGGAGCCTATTCTGTTTTACGATGAAGTCAGTGCCCAAGAAAGTGTCTTCATCTTAATCTTAAATTGTTCCCCAGAGATTGAAAATTGAAGTATTTTTGTGTTTTTTCTTTAACCAGGTGATTTTGTATGAGGATGAATTGGCTGATAATGGAATATCGCTGTTAACTGTCAAAGTGGTATATGCTACAATTTTTGTCATTTACTTTACTGAGATTCTGCTTTCTTTAATCGTGTATCTTCCAGGGCTAATTCATGTTATCAACCATAATTATTTTGCAGAGGGTTATGCCTAGTGGTTGGTTTCTTCTCTTGCGTTTCTGGGTGAGTTCAACTTTCCTTTTTTACTATCTTTTTCCATTTCATCAATATCATATCTGTCTCATTCTCCTTGTTAGACTCATTTCTGAAGCTGAATAATACTTCAAAAGGCCTTAACTTTTATTAATGTCTGTATTCATAGGGCCTCATTGTAATAAGACTTTCCTTTCATTTGTATTTACCTGTTTGACAATTTATTTGACAAGACCTTGTTGTGATATGTACCTTTCTTCCACAAGACTGTATTTCTTAAGACCCCAGTGAGAGATGATAGGGTCAGTATGGCTGAAATATTGAACCCATGTTACAGCGAATGCACCTTCTTCCAACTCTTCCTTACTGTTTATTGCATTAATTTACAAGTTGTAACTCAATATGAATTGACTAATATGTATTTCATCTTTGAGCTTGTTAGACTTTTTGTGCAAGACCAAGACATGTTCTCAGTGATATGCCATTGAGTTAGCAAGATTGTTGATAGTTCCTTACTGAAGAATGAACTATACGAAAAGGGGAAGGTGAAAAGAGAGGCAGATTAGGGGCTTTGAGTGTTTATGGGATCTCAATGTGACAGATTGGGGGTTAAAACATTATGGAATCAAGTTGGGCTTTCTTATTTCATTTGTTTGTACTACTATTATAAAATAAATTCTGATTATCATAACAGCTTTATAGTATTCGTTTGACATTTCATACATGATCTGACACATCTGGGCTACCATTTGAAACGAGTCATCTTTTTTCATCAATAAATCCTTGCCTTAGATGTTATTTCTAGGGATAGGCAAGTTGAAATAGTCAGTGTGTATTCTCAATTTCTTGATGTAATCTCAATAATAGACAAGCTGAAGTAACTGATGTGATACCAAAGATTTCCCATATCTTGATGCTACTTACATTTCTTTTTCTTATCCATCCAATGAATGTTGCTTCATTGACTAATCACAGCTTAGAGTTGATGGTGTACTAATGAGACTGAGAGACACTCGTATACATTGTACTTTTGGGGAAAACAAATTTCCAGTTATACTTCGAGAAAGCTGCTGGAGAGAAGCTACCTTCAGTGACTTGGCTGCAGTAAGTACAATCTCTCTTTTCCTTATCTATGTGTATTTATTTACCTGATGCAGCGAGCACGGTGATATTTCACCTTGGTTTGTGTTCAAGTTACATGTTTCAGCATACTCTAATGCTGCATTCATTCTACTCATTGACTGTGCTACAGAAAGGATATTCAGTGGATGTGGCAGCATATAATGATCCAAGCATCATTGACCAGAGGCTTCCGGTTATCATGAACAAAACACAAAAGCTTCAAGTCTATGGCTTATAGGGCTGTAACTTATCAGGATTCCTCCTTGCTCATAATGCTACTTCTTATCTGTTGCCCTAGCTAACTCAAATGTCTTGCAAATTTGACACTACACATGCCTCTTGTTTTTCTTTTTTCTTTTCAAGATTTGAATTTTCTCTTGCAATTTCAAATATATGCTTATTAGTGTGGGATCCTTTTGCTTCTTTATTGAATATATTATGCACAAAAGATGAGAAGACACGACAGGACCCCCATAAGCATATCAATAATGCACATATATAATGCTTTTAATTATCTGTAGTAGCTGCCCATCAATTAAATCAGTGGATGTTGAGCAGTTGAGGTATGCCTTCATTGATTGCAAGGAACTTGTAACATAGTGCGTACGTTAAACTATGATTCTTGTGCTGATAATAATAACAATAAGTTAGAAAAAAGAATTCTATATGATTCTCTTGCACCTTTATGTTGCAACCCATCTTTCTCCTAAATTCATCAAGTTCTGAAGCTTTAGTTGGATGCTAACCAAATGCATGTCTAGTACTAAACAGGAACAAATGCTGTTCTCAACTAG
The DNA here is from genome assembly GCA_934048045.1 of Polygonum aviculare. Classification (NCBI taxonomy): domain Eukaryota; kingdom Viridiplantae; phylum Streptophyta; class Magnoliopsida; order Caryophyllales; family Polygonaceae; genus Polygonum; species Polygonum aviculare. The sequence goes on from OW204031.1 coordinate 20,701,074, forward strand.
GCATGTTAAAAATGGACCTGTACAAGGCTTAAAATCGAAAAATTACTTAATTGATCAGACCCTTCTTTTTTGCCTTTTATTGACAAGTCTCTAAAAAGCCAACTTTTAACAGTTCTATCCACTTCCACCCTTCCTCTACTTTAATTGACAAGGTGCTCAAATAGTTGAGGCTCTTTGGTATTCACTTTAAAAACTTTAGCACAGTCCTGTGCAAGCATCCAAACTTCAAAAGGAGGGGCTTACATTTGAAAATAATTGGGATAAATGATTTAGGGTGCTCAAAATTGTGCTGATAAAAATTGGATGAGTTGGATAAATAGTGATCTCTTGTTTATTGTGGGCAAGTCATTGAGCTGTCCCAGCCAGAAGACTTAGTGCTATCCAAAGAGGAAAGCAAGAGCGAATGGATTTTTTTTTTTTTTTGCTTCAAATAGATGTACTTGATCAAACATGGAACACTGTTACTTCTTTGTCTTCTTTGCCTTTTTTGCTACATAGCGTGATTTTTTTATAGAAAAAATGGAATTCCGTTGGTCTAACTGAAACTGGAGACTCCACCCTTATTCTGGCAATTCCTAAGAAGATGATAACTGCAAGTAAATGTCATTCTTTCTGTGGATTCCTAGGATAAGACCTTGATGCAGAAGCCCTGAAATGCACTGTTCACTATTTTGCAATTCTTTGTCCTTTTTTTTCTTTGTTTATTCATATTTATAGTCTATGATGATAATCTTATCCTTTCCATCTTTTGAAGGGTTGCAAGATGCTTTCACTATCAATTCTGTAACCCAACCTTTCCAGGTATTGAAAAAACCAAATGTACAAGGTCAGCTATATCCTTAACTTCTATGGAGGACTTGTTTTCAGGTTGAGCTCTTGCCTTGCATAGAATAATAGAGTCATCAGCTGTCAATTTGTAAACATATTAGTTAACTTAATCATACATAACATCTTCAATTACATCGCCCAAAAATGGCTGTTACATTATTGACAGGGTTGAGCATTCCACAGGGAATTTTCTTAATCATCAAGTAGAGATTGTCACATAAAACACAATACACACAAGATCTTAGCTAGTTACAGATACACAGAAACAGCTCTCTATCAGTCTAAAGCCAAAGATCCAAATCGACCCTATCTTCTTGTGTACTAGCCTGCAGATCAGCTTGAGTCGCTGGATCCATGTGAAAACTTCCTGGCCACATGTTCACTGGCTCCTCCACCATAAGAGAATTATTAGCTACAAACCCAGAACTTGGATTGTTCTGAAACCTGCCTACTAGGGGCGTCCCATTCGATCTGTTCGCCGACTTGTGTACAAGAGAATGAGGATGAACTCCAAGAGACCTCATCATCTGATGAGGAGCAATCAATGGCAGACCCATTATTGACATCATCTTATGTGATGTCTGAAATCTTCTTGCAACTCCTCTTTCCCTCTTGTGTGCATTCTGGTGGCCTCCTAAAGCCTGTGAGCTGAAAAACTTCCTCATACAGAAGTTGCATGAGTAGACCTTTGTTGGAACTCTACTTGAGCTTGGTTCTTGATCTCCTGTTGCTGTAGCTGAGCTTGTGCTCCCTGCACCCAGGCTTAAATCCAGCCATCCTCCGTTTTCTTCGTCGGCGCCTTGGTTCTTGGTTTCTGCGAGTTGATCTTTTTTGGATGAGCTCTCAGTTACTTCTTCTTCTCTTCTCTGAACAATCATCTTGTATGATTCTGGAAGGCTATTTTTGGAGCTTTGGTGTACCAAAGTTTAGTAAGAGGAGATGAGTTTGAATGTTTTATTCTTCCCCTGAGATTAATTTATGTGAGGCATGGAGCCACAAAAGTAATGCTTGTTAGTTCAGGGTACATTGCTGACGTCATCTCTGCTGTTGTCCATTGTCCAGCTTAGGATTCCCACTTTTATCTCAAAATTGGGTCTTCACCTTATCAAAATCTCTTCAACTTTATATATATGGGTTCCTGTTTTATCTTTTTTTCATCTTTTCCACTTAATTTTGAAAGTAGAGTTACTCATAAAGGTCAAATCTTGAATCTTGCAAAGCTGCACCAACGTGGAACTCTTTACCTATAATGCTTACCCATGTAGTCAAAGTAATATCCATGAAGCTTTGCCCAACAAGTATAGTGGGTTTTGAGGTGGAAATAAAATTACTGCAGTTATACAATTTTTATCTTTTTTTTCTGGTAAGTATTTGAAGCTGAGGATAATCTTAATAGTAACCCATAACAGGTAAGAAAACTCGTGCTTTTGATATACCTGGTAGGCAGCAGTCTCATCACCAAACTAGCTAAGAGAAGAAGATGGCCTGAATATGAAATTAAAAAGCACAGGTCTTTATTTCTTGTTTTGGAGGCTACACTGCTGGATGCAGAGGTAATTAATGTTAGTACATGCCAGTTTGTAGGAAGGTGAAGTAAATAGAAGGTAGCTAGCTCAATTATTATTGGTTCTCTGCACTAGTAATCTAATTTTCCATGTCTTGTCTGCCCCCCTTCAGTCCTTCACAAGCTGTCAACTATGAATGGTGAAGATTTCTGTGTCTGGTAGTGTAAAAGGTAATTTGTCGGGAGTGACTCCTACCATGTCAAAGGGTTTATTTTGCACCAGAGTATTATCACGGGAAGGGAAAACAGAATTCATAACCTTAAGCAAGAAACATTTTTACCCCACTGTTGATTTGATTTGGGATCTCTCCATCTACCAGCTTTCATTTTTTTGGGTCAAAAAGAAAGACCTTTTAACCTACAGCCATGCATTCACATCTATGCAGCAAGTATGAAACCTTGGTTAGAAAAGAAACTTAAAGATTATAACAACCAAGTTATCTTTTAATCCGCAGCAAAAAGCTACTCACGGAGTACTTGTTAACCAAAAACTACCCCACAATTACTAGGATTAACCTGGGTTGAAGCTTGTATCCTAATCATACTTTTCAGCGTTGGTAAAAATACGTTATCCTCAATAAACGTCAAGATACATTATATGTTCCTAGCTCTGCTAGATAGATACTAAGGATTCGTTTGGCACGACGGCATCATTATTTACAAAGTTCTTGTAAGGGGCATAGACAATGATGTCCTCGTGCCAAACAAACCCTAAGTCTAAAACTCGGAATTGTTTTTCGGTTATCCGGCCAGGTTCCCACAATTACAAAAGTCATCTTCTAAAGAAAAGTTCTTGGACAAAGTTGGATGTCAATATAAACACACACACACTTGATATAAGTACAACTTTAGTTTCGGAAGAGTGGGAACTGTTGTTGCGGAAATAGAATCGTCGATAGACTAAGCTAGTTTTCCAGAGAGCACACAACCACAAGCAGAAACCTCAACCAAGCAAACTCAAAGCAAAAACCAGAATGTAAATCAGCAGAGCACACACAAGCAATTTTTACGTGGAAAACCCCGATGTGGGGAAAAACCACGGGTACACTCTCGGTACCAAAACTTCCACTATCAACCAAAGATTACAAGTGGGAATCCTCTTCTCTAGCTAAGACTAGAGGAATACAAGTTCATCAAGGTCTTACCTTGGAATACAAAGAGGAAATGCACAAGAACGGTACAAGGAGATGAAATCCTACGGAAAACCGTCTTCAATCTCTCTTCTTGTCTTGAGCTCTCTCTTCTTCAATGGTGGAGACTTTCCAATCTCTACACTCTCATTTCTCTCTAGCTCTCTTTTGGTGGCTAGGAAATTCTCTCTCTTCACTTAGGTTTACAAGACACAAAAGTGTGCTTATATACCTCTTCTAAATGGGCCACTAGAATAAAGCCCATAAAGGCAAACAAAACCCATTTGGGTTCTTCCCTCATAAGGAGGGAAAACACAACATAACTCCCCCTTCACTCCGTAATGGGGGGCTCGACCAAGCCCGCTTTCAAGCGACACGACAACATCTTCTCCTTAGGCAAGATCTTCGTCAACATATCTGATCCATTATTGTTGGTGTGGATCTTCTTCAGCTCAAAGTCATTGTCTTCTACTCTTTCTCGCAACCAATGATACCTCCTCCGTATATGCTTGGTTCGAGAATGATAGGCGGCATTCTTGGCAAGATGAATGGCACTCTGATTATCACAATGAAGAGGGAACTTTTCTTGTTCTACTCCCAACTCTTCAAGAAAACCTCTCAACCAGATCAACTCCTTGCCAGCTTCAACTGCAGCCATATACTCAGCTTCTGTAGTTGACAAAGCTACACATTTCTGAAGTCTTGATTGCCATGACACGGCTCCCCCTGACAAAGTGAATAGGTATCCTGACGTAGAACGGCTAGAGTCTACATCACCTGACATGTCAGCATCTGTAAAACCATCAAGTTCTGGTTTTCCGGAGCCAAAACAGAGACACACTCTGGAAGTACCTTTGAGGTACTTGAGAATCCACTTTACTGCAACCCAATGCTCCTTTCCAGGGTTGCTCATGAATCTGCTAACCACCCCGACTGCGAAAGCAATATCTGGCCTTGTACAAACCATGGCGTACATCAGACTACCCACGGCTGAAGCATAAGGCACGTTCTTCATCTCAGCTTTCTCCTTCTCACTTCTGGGACACTCATCTGAGCTCAACTTCATGTTACCAACAAGTGGAGAACTTACGGGCTTAGCCTTGTCCATGTTAAACCTCTGCAACACCTTTTCCACATATCTCTCTTGAGATAGCCATAGTCTCTGACTCTTCCTATCACGGGTGATATGCATGCCCAAAATCTGTTTCGTCGGGCCAAGGTCCTTCATTGCAAAGGACTTGCTCAATGCTTTCTTCAGACTGTCAATCTTCTTGACATCATGACCAACAATCAACATATCATCCACATACAGCAATAGAATGAGAAAGTCCCCCTCAGGATAGTTCTTCACAAACACACAGTGATCGGCTTGTGTCTTGTGGAATGCATGGTCCATCATGAAGGACTCAAACTTCTTGTACCATTGTCGAAGGGCTTGCTTCAAGCCATACAAGCTCTTTCTCAATCGACAAACTAGCTTTTCGCTTCCTTTCACCTTGAAGCCTTCAAGTTGCTCCATATAAATCTCCTCTTTCAGATCACCATGGAGAAAAGCGGTTTTCACGTCAAGCTGCTCAATCTCTAAGTCCATGCTCGCAGCTAAACCAAGAACAACCTGGATAGATGACATCTTTACAACTGGAGAGAAAATCTCATCAAAGTCGACACCTTTTTTATGCTGGAAGCCCTTCACAACAATTCTGGCTTTGTATCTGGGTGGTGTCCCAACTTCTCCAGTTTTTAACTTGAAGACCCATTTGTTCTTTAAATCTCTCTTGCCCTTAGGCAACTTCACCAGATCATAGGTGTGATTCTCATGCAAGGAATTCATCTCATCTTGCATTGCACTTTGCCACTCCTTCTTATGTGCATCTGACATCGCTTCCTCATAGCCCTCTGGCTCTCCTTCATCAGTCAGCAACACATATTCATTGACCGGATATCTTGAGGAAGATTGTCTTACTCTGGTGGATCTCCTCAACTCAACAACTGGCTCTTCTAGGAGCTCTGGAGCTTGCGTTTCATCATTTTCTGGTGGCTCGTGTGGTGGATCTACATCACCAACATCATCAACATTTCCACCATCTTCTTGCGTGTCTTCCTGCTCATTCTGAACTGTAGTTATGTGCACAACATCAGGAAGAATAGGAATACTGTCAGAGACGGTAGTCGAGGACGACACTCCAGGTTGCTTCCAGTCCTCTATAGTCTTGTCTTCCATGAAGACCACATCTCTACTTCTGACAACTTTCTTGTCTTTTAGATCCCACAATCTGTACCCAAACTCATCCTCTGAGTACCCTAGGAAGATGCACGGCTTTGTCTTGCTATCAAGCTTAGACCTCTGATCTCTGGCGATGTGAACATATGCCAAACACCCAAACACTCTCAAATGCTTGTACGAAACCTCTTTTCCTGTCCACGCTCTCTGAGGAACATCACCATCAAGAGGAACTGAAGGAGAACGATTGATGAGGTATACAGCTGTCAACATTGCCTCCGCCCAGTAGGACTTTGGCAGCTTAGCGTGCGACAACATGCTTCTCACTCTCTCTGTAATTGTTCTGTTCATCCTTTCTGCAAGCCCATTCAACTGAGGTGTCTTTGGCACTGTTTTCTCAAGCTTGATTCCTTGACTCTTGCAATACTCTGCAAAAGGACCTATGTATTCACCCCCGTTATCTGATCTGACAGACTTCAGCTTCTGTCCAGATTCTCTTTCAGCTCTGACATGGAACTCCTTGAACACTGACAACACCTGATCTTTGCTTTTCAACACAAAAACCCACACTTTTCTGGAATAATCATCAATAAAAGTGACAAAATATTGTGCACCCCTGTGTGACTTAGCATCCATAGAGCAAACATCAGTGTGAACAAGTTCTAATGCATGTCTTTTTCTAGATGGAGGACGAGAATGAAAAGATGCTCTGTTTTGCTTTCCAGCTAAGTAATCAACACAAGGTTTCAGAGTCATACCTGTTTTGTCGGAGGAGCTTCCTTTGAAGTTAGGAAGCATACCATTCCTGGCAAGCATCTGTAATCCTCTCTTGCTCATGTGCGCAAGTCTCTGGTGCCACAATTCTCCATCTGAGTCAGCGGCCACGTTGGCTTCATCTCTGCAAACCTTAGCTTGCATCACATACAAGGAATTTTGTTTCTCTGCTCGGGCAACAATCAAACTTCCCTTGGAGACTTTCCATTTACCACCTTTGAGGCCACTTTGATAGCCCTCGTCGTCAAGCCTACCAGCAGATATCAGATTCAGTCTGACATCAGGAACATGACGAACGTCTCTCAACATCAACTTGCAACCAGTGGAGGTCATCAAACAAATATTACCCATGCCAACGATCTTGCATGAGCCATCATTTCCCATCCTCACATAACCATAATCACCAGAAGTGTAGGACGAGAAGTACTCCTTGCGTGGAGTTAAGTGATATGATGCACCAGAATCAATCACCCAAGTTGACTCATCACTTGCAAGGTTCAGGCAACCTTGATCACCGATGAAAAACAAATCTTCTTCACTAGTTGCAATGGCGGTGGTATCCTTTTCCTCAGGGGTTTTCTTTGATGTCTCCGTCTTTTCACCTTTTTCTTTGCCTTGATCATGCTTGAACTTTCGACAATTCTTTTTCATGTGCCCAGGCTTCTCACAGTAATAACAAGTGTACTTGTTTCTGGACTTCGATCTCCCTTGGGATTTGTCCCGATTTTGAAATCCTCTTTGCTTACTTCTTCCTCTACTTTTGTTGGAATCTTGTGCCACATTTGCTTCAGACTGAGATTGCAAGGAGGAACCCATCTCCTTTCTTCTAGTCTCTTCATTCAAGAGGCTCACCTTCACCGCCTCCATAGACAACTTGCCCTCCGGGCTCGAGTTGCTCAGTGACACTACAAGTGTTTCCCAACTATCCGGCAACGAGGAAAGTAGCAACAAGGCCTGCAGCTCATCATCAAGTTGCATCTTCGCTGAGGCCAACTGATTTATCAAACCCATGAATGTACTTGTGTGAACTACGATGGTCTCACCATCCTTATACTTCAACCTCACAAGCTTTCTCATCAATGACGCCTTGTTTAGAGCACTCTTCCGCTCATACATCTCAGCCAACTTATGCCACATCTCATAAGCATTCGTGTCATTGGCAACATGCTGAAGTATACTAATATCCACAAACTGTCGTATTGTCGCGACAGCTTTCCGGTTCAGAATCTTCCATTCTGACTCAATGACTCCCGTCGGTATTTCTTTCTTCATGACTGGCTCATACAGATCTTTCACAAACAACAGATCTTCCATCTTTATCTTCCAGTCAGAATAGTTGCTAGAGTTCAACACAATCATTCCCTGAAAACTGACTTTATCATCCATCGGAACCAAAAGCTCTGATACCACTCTGTTGTTGCGGAAATAGGATCGTCGATAGACTAAGCTAGTTTTCCAGAGAGCACACAACCACAAGCAGAAACCTCAACCAAGCAAACTCAAAGCAAAAACCAGAATGTAAATCAGCAGAGCACACACAAGCAATTTTTACGTGGAAAACCCCGATGTGGGGAAAAACCACGGGTACACTCTCGGTACCAAAACTTCCACTATCAACCAAAGATTACAAGTGGGAATCCTCTTCTCTAGCTAAGACTAGAGGAATACAAGTTCATCAAGGTCTTACCTTGGAATACAAAGAGGAAATGCACAAGAACGGTACAAGGAGATGAAATCCTATGGAAAACCGTCTTCAATCTCTCTTCTTGTCTTGAGCTCTCTCTTCTTCAATGGTGGAGACTTTCCAATCTCTACACTCTCATTTCTCTCTGGCTCTCTTTTGGTGGCTAGGAAATTCTCTCTCTTCACTTAGGTTTACAAGACACAAAAGTGTGCTTATATACCTCTTCTAAATGGGCCACTAGAATAAAGCCCATAAAGGCAAACAAAACCCATTTGGGTTCTTCCCCCATAAGGAGGGAAAACACAACAGGAACTATTAGAATTGGGAACTCAAATACTCTGTCCCGTCCCACGTCCCCTTCCCGTGTCCCTCCTTTTTCATTGGTCGAAAGTATAGGTCCCCCACTATATTTTACCTTTAACTCTACCCAAATAAATAACTTCGACCAATAAGAAAGGATGGGACACGGGAAGGGGACGTGGGAAGGGGACGGAGGATTTGGATCCTAGAATTGGCCTCTTCGGTTGCTGAAAGGATCCAAGCTGTTGAAAGATGTGAATAGTGTGATCTTTTATTATCGCTGATATCCTTTTAGTGGTATAGTAGGACCCATAAGATTTTCAATAATGGGGATGTTGATAATAAGAGGAAAGCAATGTAGATGAAGAAGGTGTTATCCTACCACAACATTACAATTAGCGAGTGACAAGGCTTCGTTGGTGGGCTGTCTTCATGTTTGGAGTTTCCTTTGGACGTAGTGGGCACTTGCAAAGTTTTTTGTACAATAAGTGCCATTTGGACGTATCTTAGTCTATTCGTTGCCATTACCTTGAAAACAATATGAGTGGAGATAAACTTATCACCTCCCTTTCTAATATCTTTGGATATGAGGTGGAAGGTGATTGCTAGTTTGTACTTTGAAGTTAATTTTATGAATTGCCATTTTTCATGTTAAACGTGATAAAATAAAATCCGGTCTATGAAAAAGAAGTGAGCAAAACGAGTTAAAATATAATATCATCTTAATCATAATTTAATTGAATTTAAGCCAGGATGAATCCTTAGAGTTAGAGGTATTTATAAGGTTAAGGAATGGTACTTTTATGACAAGAACTCTTATTTTTCGGGATTTAAGCTCAAAAAGCTTGGCTGTGCAAAACAACTGAAACAAGCTTGAAACCTTTAGTTGAAAGTAAAGTACCATATCTTGCTTGGTTTAGTGACTAGGAAGAGAAATGGGCTACTTTTGTTAATGTCTTTTTCTAGTGGACATTGCATACTTTGATTCTTTTTTGGTTAATCATTAAGCCAAACTATACTTGTTGGTGAGAGATTATATTGCATGGAGTAATTAGGTTTGGTGTTGCAATATTATGGTTAGATTTTGTGGGTTCTTAATCATATCATGGCACTAGTTTGAAGTGTTAGTACTAGATTTCATCCTAGTACCAATCTTGCATTTAATTGGTTACAAAATGTAACTAATCAGAAAATAAGGTGTTTGGAAACAGGGTTTCAAACAGTAACGGATACAAATAAAACATGTAGACGTCCCATTCATATATATGTGCTTTCTCCATCTTTATAATTAATTAAGGTGGCACATTTAATCTATACATGTGGTACCGAATGGACCACCTTTATATATTTTGTGTTGCATTAGCATCCTCACAAGTCACAACTAATGGATTCACAATTGCTACGCTCTGGCGTGTTGCACATGTGAGATGGGTCCAATGTAATTAACCTATTCCACTTGGATTCTTACTCTTGTAAGTGCAACCTAAATGTTAGTAGAATAGTAGATCGAGTTCTGACTACTGACACCCGAAATATATCATCATGTGAGCTTAACAATGCAAGTTGCATGCATCCTGCCAAACACACCCTTAAAAGGTGTAACATTTAAGGTCAAGGCCCAGGACAAGGACAAGGACAGTCGATCTCATACAAGTAAGCTTGTAAGAAAGAAGATGGCCCCGGCCCCCTTTGGCTCTTGATTGTTTGGATGACACGTTAAGTTCGTTTGGACCACATTCGCAACAAAACAGATGCCAGTTTCTCAACTCTTGATGAATCTTATTAACTCTGTGAAGCCACCCACTCAAAAAAGCTTCATTCTAGTGAAAGTTTCATCATTGTTGACGTCTCAAAGGGCATTTGATTTGAGAATATGGATCCTACAAGAGCATATAAGTATATAATGTTAAGGACCTGCTACAGGACCCTAATGCTGAATTGGGAGAACACTAAATTAGGGCTGAAAATAAACTTGTATTTTTGAATGAATTCCCCTGAAAGTAAGGCAGGGTATTTATACAGCCCAAGGATGATTCAATAAAAAGCGACTCGGGGAAAGAATCACCCTAAAAGAAACCCGAGAAGACCGTAACAGCTATTCCGTTAAACGGTAACATGAAAAATCCTAATTAGCCAATAAAATATCTTATAAAAATAATTCAATCCCGCAACTTTGCAGGAAGTCTCCTGACGCGAGCCGTTCTCCTCGGCTTAGGCGTCTCCCACGGACCCTCGTCCTCTGCTGACCCGGGTTGCTCTGGCTCATGTCCCGTATCAATCTCCCCCCCCGATCAAATCAGGCTTGTTCTCAAGCTGTAAATCAGGAAATGAAAGGCGAAGCTGTTCCGTCGGCTCCCAGGAAGGTGCAGCCCCATCGGCCCACTCGATAAGCCACTCGGTGCGAGCAGAACCAGCAACCAAAACATCACGTGCCGTAATAGCGCGTAAGGGGTGGGACACCGGTCGGCCCTGCAAGAACTCGGAAGGCAATGTCGTTGGCACAATCTTGGATCCATCCGTGACGAAAGGACGAAGCAAGGAGACATGAAACACGTTATGGATTCGTGCCGACTCGGGTAGCTGCAGGCGATACGCCACTGGCCCTACTCGCTCAATGACTCGAAATGGTCCATAAAAGCGGCGAGCTAACTTTGCTGACAAAGGTTGTGCTACAGAGTGTTGCCTGTAAGGCTGAAGCTTAAGAAGAACCTCATCCCCTACTTTGAATTCAACTTCCCGACGGTGGCGATTAGCTTGAGATGCCATACGCTGCTGCATTTTAGCTAAATTGGACCGAATCAACTCTAACATCTGCTTGCGGTCCTGTATGGCCATGGTGGCGGGCGAAGGAGGTCCGGTCGGAAGCGTGACACGAACCAATGGTGGCGCCTCGCGCCCATACAAAGCCCTGAAAGGCGACATCCCTAGACCCTCATGGAACATGGAATTCAGTGCGAGTTCCGCCCAGGGCAAATAATCAGCCCAACGCCTGGGTCGATCCTGAGTGATAGCACGCAAATACTGCTCCAGCCCCCTATTCTTGACTTCAGTCTGACCATCTGATTGTGGGTGATAAGCAGAAGTGTAATGCAATTTAGTAACACTGAGACGGTGCAAATCGGCCCAAAATGCTGAACGAAAGACCGGGTCCCTGTCTGAAAGAATGACTGTTGGAATACCATGGTGTTTCACGATGATCTCAACAAACACCGATGCGACTTTGGGCGCGTCATAGGAAGGTCCGAGCGCGCCGAAGTGACAGTACTTGGACAGGCGATCTACCACCACCAGGATAGTAGTATAGCCCCGAGAAGGAGGTAGCCCTGTAATGAAGTCCATGGACACCTCGTCCCAAGCCTGCTTGGGGATTGGTAGGGGCTTTAGCAGACCTGCAGGTTTCTGAGTGCTGTATTTGGTGGACTGACAAATCACACAAGCCTCTACAAAACGCTTGACATCCTTACGCATTCTTGTCCAGTGAAAAACAGTGGCAACTCTACGAAAAGTGCGGTCAATGCCCGGATGGCCTGCCGACGGTGTGGAATGAAACTCGGTCAAGATGTCAGCTTTCAGTGGTGAAGCCGACCCTATCACCAAGCGAGTGCCATAGTATAAAATACCGTCATGTACCTGAAACGGCGCAGGAAGCGTCCCTGTAGCCGCGGCCTAGCTGGTGCCACGACTTTTAGTCATCAAGCTGCGTATTCTCACTGCGCACACGCTGCAGAAGTGCCGGAAGCGGTGCTGCCATGGACATAAACTGATGCAAGGAGCTGGTGTCGTCAATCATGCATCTAGAAAGAGCATCCGCCACTCGGTTGCTTGCGCCAGATTTGTATTCAATGCGAAATTTATAGCCCATCAACTTCCGCATGAAAGATTGTTGATCCGGCGTTTGAATGACCTGTGTAAGGAGTTCCTTGAGACTCTTCTGATCACTCCGAATCAAGAACTCTCGACCCAGCAAGTATTGCCGCCATTTCTGAACAGCTGAGACGATGGTGAACAACTCCCGATGATATGTTGAAGAGCCCTTGTGTCGGATTCCCAACTTTTGACTAAAGAAGGCTAGCGGACGGTCCCCCTGCATCAACACCGCCCCCACGCCCTCATCTGACGCATCCGTCTCCAAAATAAACTCCTTTTCAAAGTCGGGTAGTTGGAGGACAGGAGGGGACATCATTGTAGCCTTCAGCTTCTCAAAAGCCGACTGTGCCTCAGAAGACCACACAAATTTCTCCTTCTTGAGCAAATCCGTCAGTGGGGCTGCCAACATAGAATAATGCCTGATGAACTTCCTGTAATAACCTGTCAAACCCAGAAAGCCCCGGAGCTGCTTAACTGATTTCGGAACCGGCCACTCAGCCATCGCTGCCAGTTTTGCCGGGTCTGCTACCAATGTGCCCTGTGTCACAATATGGCCTAAGTACTCCACCCGAGATGTAGCAAATGCGCATTTAGAGCCCTTGACGTAAAAATTATTGTCGTGCAGGGTACGGAGGACCACGTCAAGGTGATGCGCATGGTCGGTCAGAGAAGAACTGTAAACAAGTATATCATCAAAAAATACTATCACAAACGCACGCCTGAAGCGAGCAAAAATGTTGTTCATTGCCGCCTGGAAGGTGGACGGTGCGTTTGTCATACCGAAGGGCATGACCAAGAACTCAAAATGACCGTCGTGAGTACGAAAGGCCGTCTTGTATATATCAGACTCCTGCATCCGGATCTGGTGGTAGCCTGAACGAAGATCTAGCTTAGTGAAAATCACTGCACGCCCCAGCTCATCAAACAACTCATCCGCTGTGGGAATAGGGAACTTATCTGCTACTGTAATACCATTCAGGGCCCTATAATCAATGCAAAACCGGAAGGTGCCGTCCTTCTTCTTGACCAAAAGAGCCGATGAAGAGAACGGGCTCGTGCTAGGCCGAATGATACCCTGATCTAGCATCCCCTGAACCTGACGCTCTATTTCCGTCTTCTGAAAGTACGGATACCGGTAAGGCCTGACATTGACTGGTTTGGACCCTGGTTGAACATGGATGCGGTGGTCCCATACTCTAGGCGGCGGCAAATCACCTGGAATGGCGAAGACGGCCTGATGTTGCTCAAGCACGACGCGGATGGGCTCAGGAACGTCATCCGGAATGTCTACAGGGCCTGCGGGTGGTGACTCTGTCACACGCACGACCTCATAGAACTCAGAAACGGAATCTGCTGCCCAAAGTAGATGAAGCTCATGCCCTGAAATCTGTTTCGGAGCCGGTCTGGAACCCTGCAAGAAAACCTCTTTATCTTCCCAAGAAAAACGCATCGTCAACTTAGCATAGTCCTGGGCAATAACTCCCAGGGTCTGTAGCCACTGAACCCCCAGCACCACCTGAGGACCATGGATAGCCAGAACAAAGAGATCCACAGAGAATGTATAGCCCTGTAACTCAAGAACTGTAGCGGCGCACTGATGCCCGCAAAGAAGATATGCACCATTGCCCACAAATACTCGAAACGGCGTTACTGCTGTAAGTGGCAACTATAGCTTCTCTGCAATGCTAGGGTGAATGAAATTATGGGTACTGCCCCCATCAATCAGAACCTGTACCTGCGTATCTCGAATAGTGCCAGGCATGCGAAGCGCCCGCGGGTTCGGTAAGCCTTCCATGGAGTGAATGTAGGAGATATCCGCAGCCACTACTGTCTCATCGAGCGCCTCATCCTGACATTCGCCCTCATCATCCTCATCACAACTGAGCACAGCTAGAAAGCGTGGAGTGCAGCGGTGTCCCCGGGTGTATTTCTCGTCACAATTGAAACACAAGCCTTTCTTAGTACGTTCGTCACGCTCAGCTTTAGAAAGACGGCGAATTGGAAGATTAGAGTAATTACCGGGAGGGTTGGCGGGAGTGTGCACTCCCGGTGAAGGCGAGGCCGTGTGTGCCGTTGCTGATGGCGTCGAAGAGGGCAGGGACGGGGCGGCCTTGTAGGCGTTCGGTTGCCATGGCCGACGGGAGCCGGTGGATGCCGCTGGGGTCTCGGCGAAGGACGCCGCCAACTCCTTGGCTAGGGCGAACGCTTGCGACAGGGACGTCGGGTTCCGTAGCCGCAAATCGCGTTGCACCGGTTGCTTCAAGCTGGACGTGAACATAGATATCAGCATGTGTTCGGGAACATTCCGAACCTTGTTGAGCAACGCCCCGAACTCGGATTGGTACTCATGAACAGAAGTACGCTGCTGAAGCTTGGAAAGGAGACCGAAGTAGTCCTCATAGTATGTGGGATCAAAACGCTGTTGAACCGCTTGTAAGAATGACTGCCATGTCTCTCCCATCCGGTTCAGGCGTTGATAGCGGAACCAATCCGACGCCGGGTGATCAATAAACATGCCAACAAGACGAAGACGATCATAGTCGGCAGTATTATAATAATCAAAAAAAGACTGAATTCGAAAGATCCAACCTTGAGCGTCGGATCCGTTGAAGCGAGGCGCATCAACGCGGATCCGAAGCTGAGAGTCCTGACCATGCGGTGCGCGAAAGTTCGCGCCATAAGGGTTCTCGGTGTGCTGGTGATAACCAAAGCCAAGTTGCTCGGGAAGCGCGCCCAAGCCGGTCGGCGGTGGCGGCAGGTAACCACCCAACGTGGTCAACGGGGCTGTGTACGGGGACGGCGTCGCACTCGGCAGGCCGTAGCCGTCGGCAGGGTGTGCGCCGACGGGGAACGAAGGGGAAGGACCCCCAAATCCGGCGGAGGACGGTAGGAACGCGGGGAGCCCGGCGTGCGGTGAGAACCCGCCACCTGCGAGGAAGCCGGCGGACTGGCCGCAGTTCGGCGGAGCCGAGAGGGCGGCGGACGGGAGCGGTGCGCTCGCCTGGTTGACGAGCGGGTTCGCGATGGATGGTGACGGCGCGGTGAACCCGCCACTAGGGTTTGCTGGCGCAAACGACCCTAGGGTTTGCGGGGCGCTGAACGGGGCGGCGACTGGCAGGCCGCCGGAGACGGCCGGCTGCGAGCGGTTGTGGACCGTCGCCGTGAGGTCGTCGAGGCGGTTCGTCAACCGCGAGTTGTCCCGTTGCCTTTCGTCCGTCAACTGTAAGACCATATCCTGTAACTGCGCAACCGTGTCGGAGAGAGAGGCGTACGCCGCCGGAGTGACGGTGGACGACTCGGGCGCCGAGGTGTTGGTCATGGTGTTCGTAGATGAAAGCACCAGTTGTTAAGGACCTGCTACAGGACCCTAACGCTGAATTGGGAGAACACTAAATTAGGGCTGAAAATAAACTTGTATTTCTGAATGAATTCCCCTGAAAGTAAGGCAGGGTATTTATATAGCCCAAGGATGATTCAATAAAAAGCGACTCGGGGAAAGAATCACCCTAAAAGAAACCCGAGAAGACCGTAACAGCTATTCCGTTAAACGGTAACATGAAAAATCCTAATTAGTCAATAAAATATCTTATAAAAATAATTCAATCCCGCAACTTTGCAGGAGAAGTCTCCTGACGCGAGCCGTTCTCCTCGGCTTAGGCGTCTCCCACGGACCCTCGTCCTCTGCTGACCCGGGTTGCTCTGGCTCATGTCCCGTATCATATAACCTAACTACTTGCTCCTGGCCAACAAATCAGGATGTAGCTTCGTCATTCTGGACGTAAGGAAACGAATCTAAGTGCAAGTTCCTTGGAGCTTCTGGACCGAATTTGCACGGTTGTCGATCGACAACGTGTGGTCTTGAGCTCCATATATGATGTATGTTTGCCCAGGTGGTGATCTAGGGTTTATGGAATTGACTAAAATTGAGGTCATATGTCACCTGCGGAGATGATCAATTACCCATCAACTGATGTTTCACAAACAAGTCATACATAACAACAACGCATGTATCATGTTACACAGTTAAGTAGTCAATGACTATATGATGTACAACCATAGTCATCGACGACTTTGAGTGAATGTAGTAGTGTATTTGCATTAAAAGTTAGCCTTTTCTTCTTATAATAACCATGGGCGTTGCACGCATGTGTTTTCGGATTGGGCTTGGTACAGTGATAACCATCAAGCAAGCTCTGGCATAAATATTACACTACTATTAGGCACTCAGCAATCTGAATTTCTCAATCATTAAATAGTACATTCTGCGTAAGAAATTATCAATGTCTGACTTCAGTCCTAAGGAACCAATCTAGACCTTGAAACTATAAGCCGAGAGCAAACTGAACAATGCTCATCTTAATAATGTATACTAGCTAGTCTCCTTCTCATTAAAATGCTCCCTGAAGAGAATATGTCCTCACACACTTCAGCTGGTTATTGAACGAGTAAACTTTCCCGGGTGATATCTTTATTTTAACCTCACTCCCTCTATAATGCAAACTCTTCACACAATTCACCTTCTCATTAGCACACCAAAGACCAACTTCATGAAGATCCCCTTCTTTCCAACATATGTTAACTGTCACTCCGCCTCGCGCCTTCAGCCCCTTCACACACCCATTAGCCCACTTGTCACGTGGCAAAGCAGGAAGCAAGTAAACATCCTTCATTGTACTCTGAACAATCATCTCAGCGATTGCAGCCGAGAATCCGAAATTGGCATCGATCTGAAAAGGAGGATGAGCAGTGAATAAGTTGCTATACAAGCCTCCTTCAAACAAGCTTTCTTTGTCAGGGTCAACAAGGTCAATCAAATGCTTGACCATCACATAAGCACGCTCGCTGTCGTGTAGGCGGGCCCACAGGGACGCCTTCCACACCGTGGACCATCCCGGACCCTCCACTCCTCTCTTGAAGAGGGTATAATCCACTGCTTTGCAGAGATCAGGGGTCTTCTCAGGAGTTATTATGTGTCCTGGGTAAAGACTAAATAGGTGAGATACATGCCTGTGGTGAGGTTCAGGGTCTTGAAAATCCTGTGCCCATTCCATTAGTGACCCGTCTCGAGATATTTTGAATGGAGGTAGACGGGTTTGGGCCTTTACAACTCGTTGGATGAGATCATCACTTGTTTTTCCCAAAATCTCAGCAGCAGAAACTATTGAGTTGAAGACTTCCTTTATGATTGAGATGTCCATGGTGGATGAGTAGCTTACACTAGCTGGCTTACCATTCGGGGCTGTGAAAGTGTGCTCTGGAGATGTAGATGGGTTTGTCTCGAGATAACCTCCTCTTCCTTCTATCAACCAGTCTAATAAAAAAGATGTACATCCTTCCATGAGTGGATAAGCTTTGTTTTCTAGAAAGTTTTTGTCCATGGTATAAGTGTAATGCTCCCATAGGTGAGTGCAGATCCAGGCTCCTCCCATTGGCCATAGGGCCCACACAGCTTGGCCTTTATCAGGAGAGGTTTTTGCCCATATATCAGAAACTTGATGAACAACCCAGCCATTGGCTTCGTAATTGACTTTCGCGGTCTTAGTCCCGGTTACTGATAAAGAGGATGTGTAATCAAAGAGTGGCTCTTGGCACTCTTTAAGGTTGCAAGGAAGAGATGGCCAGTAGTTCATTTGGAGGTTGACATTCAAGTGAGGAGCACAATCCCATGCTGGTTCAATGTCTTTATTCCAAATCCCTTGGAGGTTTGCTGGTTGTGTGCCTGGCCTTGAGCAAGAGATGAGCAAATACCGGCCGTATTGGAATAAAAGCTCTATGAATGAAGGGTCTTCGTTGGTTTTAAAGGATTTTACCCTCTCAGCTGTTGGAACAGTGACTGGATCTTCTTTACCTGTAGCTTTGCTGCTCTTAGAGAGTTGAAGGGATACCCGGTGAAACAACAGTTGATAATCATCCAAATGGCGGGAATACAGATCAGAGTATGAAAATCTCTTGATTGAATTCAATTTGGTTAGACATTCTGAAGTTGGGTCTTTCTTGGAGTCCGATGGGTCAGTGAATGGATTCTCAAATGAAGATGATGCCACCAAGAGGATAACCACCGAATCACAATCCTCCACTCTTAGTTTCTTGTCGTCCAGACTATGTATGATTCCTTTGCTCCCACCAATCTGCACTTCAAGAGCTGAGGAAAAATGAATTCCTTCAGGATCGTTTTCAATTGAGTTTGCTCGTGGCGGGATCCTCTTGCCGGGGCAGCTTCCTTCCATGACAATTTGGTCTTCTCCATTCACATATGAATGATGATGCAGCTTGCTGTCAAATGATGCTGTGAAGGAAATGGACCCAGGTTTACTAGCTGAGATTTTAGTAGCCATCACTTGATCAGGATTTGAGACAAAGTGTTCTCTTGTGTATTCCACATTTCCAATCGAGTATCTCACAGTGACAATTGCCGTGTCCAAATCCAATTCTCTCCAGTATGTGTCTTCTGTATACGCAACATCTGAAGTGTCGAACTCTAGATTGAGATCACCAATGAGCTGATATACCTATAAAATTAATGGTTTAGTCAGATTTGAACTTGAAGTTAACTAAAATATATAAAAAAAGAGTAAGGAGCATACTTCTGAAGGATTTCCAGACAATTTGGTGTCGGCCAAAGCTGTGGCTTCATCATACTTGCCATTGTCGACCAGCTGCCTGATTGGTGGTAGTGCCTTTGGTACATTTGCGTCGGTGTAGTTAGCTGGAACACCAGTCCAAAGGGTATCCTCTACAAAAAAAAAAAAATGTCAGACCGCACACATTGTTCATTTCCACTAACAACTAAGCAAAGTTCTAAATTCTAAAGCAATGAACAGAAGGACAATGAAAAGACAGGCCACCATTTCTATAATGTTCCTTATCAAATGGATTCGGTATATGGAATTTGATGAGACATTGTGTCGATAAGAACATATGTTAATCATAAGTCTGCAGCATTCCCAATATTCAACTTCTTTTATTGCTGCTATAAAAAACTTCTCCAAATGGAGTGTCAAACACCATGAGCCTAGCAGTCATGCAGTGTTTATTCCCATAAATTAAATTCAAAAGATTGTTGATGCCATGAACTTAGCTGCCACATTTCCAGTCCTCATCAGAAACCCAACTGAACCCAATGTAAAAATCCACCAGCTTCTCGGTAGCTAGCACATTGCATAAGATCCAAAAACTCATCAGCATCAGACAATACAAGGAAGCACATGAAAGAAACAATGAACACAAAAATTCAGCTAGATTTGACCTCAAGGTAATACTCCATAAAGAGCATAATTTTCTGAGTTTCCTAAACCAACAACCATCTAAATATGACGTAAAGAGCCTACAAATTTCAGCAAATTAAAAAATTCACAAAAGAGCATAAGCACCACATCCATCATCCCAATTCCCAACACAATGGAGAACCCATTTCCCAGTTCCTCCAAATTCCCTCCATTTTCTCAGGAAGCACAAAAAGACTGAAAATTGAACAGTAAAAAAGTACTCAGTATTCAGATATACTGTACCATTGAGATTAAGGGTCTCGGAGTTGACACCACCCCAAACCATAGCCCCAAGCCTGCCATTGCCAATGGGGAGAGCATCAGTCCAGTGCTTCGCAGGCCCTTTGAAGGCGATCTTGAGCGGCCTTGTGCTCTCCCCATCACTACTATCAGAGCCGTCCATCGCCATTCCTCCTGTTGGGTTCCAAAGTTCCCTCTCTGCAGGTCTCCGCACCATAACCCAGTCGCCTTCTTCCTCCATCTTTTCTCACCCCCAACCCCAACACACACAAAGATCAAGAGAGGGGAAATGAACAGAACGAGAAATGTGACCGAGTTTGAGCTGCAGAGTTATGGGGATTCAAGAAAGATGCAAACTTTTCAGCAAAAACCATACCGACACTACAATATGGAGGGGCTCGCATAAGTTTTACTTGAACAAGAGAGCCGAGCAAGATGGAAAAGGACAAACAGTGGCATTGACGAATGGTCAGAGTTTGGTGGTGGCCGGTGGGCAGTGTGAGCAACGTGGCATGGCATGGTAGAAAGGAATTCTTTTTCAAAAACAAAAAAAATACGCCCACGCCTAATGGGCTGGGCTTTCAAAATAAGAAAACCGGCCCATTAAGAACGTGAATAACCGAAAGATGAAAATGCGAACACGATGAAAGTTGGTGTCTTTTGACAGAGGAGGAAGATGGAGAAGGCGCTGAGAGCTTACGGGGAGGTTTTGAGGCTGATCAGGAAGCTTCCCAAGGACACAAGGCCTTACTACTCCAAATACGCGCGCGAGAATTTCGTTAACTACAGGGAAGTTGAATCTGGCGACGTCCAAGAGCTCTTCTCTAGGACTTACAAGCATTGTGTTTGGGTTCTCCACAAGGTTTTGTGCTTTCATCTTTCTCCTCCTATTTATTGTGGATAGCTATTCATTTCTGTGGGTTTATGTTGGGATGGCTGTGTGAGGAATATTGAACCCTGTGAAATTCGCAGTATTCAGTGGAGGAATCTGCTGCTGGGAGGCTCAAGGAGATATGCAGTGGCTAGGCTTGACTGGCTTGTGATGAGCACCAAGTGTTTGTGTTTTTGCCTCAAAGAGATTTACATCTTTACAACTTTGAATGGTTAGTATCTGACTCTTAAAGCATGTTGATTTCCTGTGTAAGCTGTGAAGTGTTCATGTATTACCTGTTTTTATGGTTTTTTGGATTAGTAATACAAGTGATGTTGTGGGATTTTTTGAAGGAATAATCTTACTAAAAATGGTTTGTTAAAGTAGTTGTGTTCAATGTGTTCTTTTTTTTATTTATTTATTTGTGCTCTATATTAAATGTTCATGTTTCTTGGCTATATACTTGCTCTGCCTATACTAGAGCAAGGACCTTTCGACCAATGCAATGGTGGTCTAACTCTTAACAGCTCAGTTCAACTTCAACCGTGCAAGCCAATATTTGGTAGATAAATCTCCATGTGTTCTTGGTATTCTTTTTGTCCTGACTGGAGATTTGTCATCACTTTCTTATGGGAGATCATTAGCCCAGTTTTTGTTCTGCTATCTACTCTTAGATCACCTGTCTCGGTGTGTTTATGTATAAAGTTCAATCCTTTCTTATGAGGTACACCATGGCGTCAAGGCTAGTGCCTAGTGCGTCGATTCAGCTTATCGGCCCACACCATCAGCTCCAACATGAGTCGGTATTAGGACATTATTGCACCATGCGTATAGATTAGTTGGCTACACAATCGTTTTCGTACCATGAATCGGTATAATGAACTAAGATAATTCACAACCACGGCCATGAACATAAGAGAAGTTTGATGAATCCAACTTATGGCAAAATTGAACTAGATTTGCTTACTTGCAAGATACATGTATAAACGGACATAGTCCAACAAGATTGAATCCGCCTCGCAATATGCGCATAGTTGACTAAAAATTGAGATGTTCACCAAAAAAAAAAAAAAAAAAAATAAAATTGAGATAAATGTTATCACAAGGTGGCACCTTAGTCATTGTTCATTGTTCATTGTGCAGTTCTAAGTGTTGGTCAATTATGAGGATTTTAGAAGATAGAGATGATAATGCTTATGGAAACACTGGAACACCAGACTACACAACATTTTTAGAAAATGGGGTCATGACTCATGAGAATACATCAAGGAGTATAGACTTATGGAGGGGTAGAATTAGTGTACGTTCAGGGTCGCCCCTTTGCATATATCCATGTGTCGTGTTGCTTAGGCTTTATGGTCGTATTAGACCGACGTGTTCGGGCTAAGGATGCGTATATCTAATCCCACTAGACCCTACCTCAACGAGTGTCTACTGTGACACTGCGAGTACGACGACGGTAATGTTCACACAAAAATGTAGCAAGAACCTAAAATTATTACAAGATGATCAAGTGTGAAGTGTGAACCCAATAATTAAAATAATTTCAATCCAAAGTCCAAATCTAACAAACCTGAATGTCAAATCTAGTAAAAGAAAATTATTTAAACTACCGGTAGACAATCAAAGCCCCACATACTAGCTCAAATTTTTCAACTCTTCTGACCAAAAAAATTTTCAACTCTAGTAACTCCACCTGATCATCTTCAGTTCAGCATCCAACCAAACGCCATTAATTACACAAAGCTAATCAAGCGCATAAAAACAAGACCGACGTTCACGGCCATACTTTGGCCTTCGTCACTGCTCATCAGTTACTCCCTCCGCTGGCCTATTCCCACCGCTGGCCGATTCAAGAAACGGATCCCTCTGACAAGTGGCTCTCGTTTCCCTGAACACACCAAGCGCGTGTCCTCCACGTACCCACGCCAGCGCGTGGCCCAACCGAGTCAACTCGCCCGAGTCATGGCTGGTCACAAATCCTCGTCCTTTCCCCTTGGGGTAAACTAAATCCGCGGCTTATCTCGGGCCAAGGCTGCGTTTTGACTGTCTCTACTTCTTCCATAACCCAACAAAGCCAGAAAAAATAAACGCCTCGGAAAAGCCATTTCTCTGGCGGAAACTCTTCGCCTTCTTCCTCCTTTCTCTTCCCCTCTTTCTACAAAACCATAAGCTTCCTCAAAGAAACGTTCTTTTTTTTTTTTTTGAAATCAATTACTGACGGGTTTTGATGGCAGCCGATGGTGGGTTTGGATTCGAGTTTGATTTCGATTTTGACCAGGGAGGAGGAAATCCCCCAGGCGGAGGCTTTTCAAGGCTGCTCCTCTCGGACGACGTCGTTTCGCCTTTCTCTTTCCCTGTTTCTCCCCCTCCTCCGCCTCCTTCCTCTTGCCCTTCTCTGTTTTCCTTGGACACTCCTAAAATGCTCTGTTTCGGCGATTTCTCCGAGGAAGACGAGTTGGGTAGCTCACAGATCACTTCCCAGAGTGTTCCTTCTTCCCCTGTTTCGAAATCTTCCAGCAATGCCAGCATCAGCAGCTTGTCGAATCCCTCTACTTGCAATGTCAGTTCCAATTGATAACTCTGTTTTTTTGTTTATCCATCTGCAAATGTCAAATTCTCAAAAAGTATCATCAAGATCACATCTTTGATTACTCCGTCCTGTTTTGCAGAAAAAGCGGAATGGCACCCCGCCGCCGGAGAAAGAGGCCTCCGGTGACCTTTCCGGCGCCGGAGCTCCTAAGAAGAGCCGCTCAGGCCCCGGACATGCAAAGGTGATTGTCAATTTCAACTGACTAACAGTTCCATTTGTGTTCAATTTCCGATTTTGCATGCAAATTCAGACCAACCCATATCAATTTACACCGAAAAAATCAATCCAGGTGAAGAAAAGAGAGAAGCTTGGAGATCGAATTGCAACATTGCAGCAGCTTGTATCACCCTATGGGAAGGTGTTCATCCATCTCTTCATTTCAACGCTCTGTTTTATCTGATTTTGAGTAATTCTATTGTGAAAAAAGTAAGTATTGTTTACACAGACGGATACGGCATCAGTGTTGCATGAAACGATGGGGTACATAAGGTTCTTGCAGGATCAGGTGAAGGTGCTCTGCTCGCCTTACTTGCAGGGCCTGCCTTCTTCCTCATCTCTTCTTACTGTAAGTGCTTTTTTCTAAAGTGGCTTTCCTTTAAAGTTCTATAATTTACCTGTTAATGTTGGAGGATTTTAAGGATGCTTTGTGAATCAGTTTCAAAAGAAAGTAGAATTTGATGGTGTTTTAGATGATAATGTGAAATCGAGTGCCTTCTTTTTCATGCTGCTTTTGCTGGCATCGATTGATTGTAATGTTAAAGTTTGTGACTTTTAGTAAGCTTTCAGTTTTTTACAGCCAATCCATTAAATCATGATACCTTAAAATCCGATTTGACATAACCCATGTGTAACCAGACCCAGGTAATTTTTTTTTAATTACAGTTGGATCACTTTACATCCACCATCCATAATCTGATATAACAAACTTAAACTTTAATGATTACATGCCAGTATGTCACCTAGAGTAGTAAATTTAAGTGAGCTTAACCCACCAATTATATCACTTGTTCGGTTCTGTATAAACAACTTTTTTTTTCTTACAGTATGTAAAACTTCTCTCTGTCATTTTTATGTCAAATGCTCAATATGCTTCCATGTTCAAAAAATCTTTTATCAAAAAGAAGGTAGCTTAACAACAAAAGTATGCCTTCAAAAGAGAGAGCAAAATCCATGTTTGAGCACTATGCTTTCTTGGATTACCCCCCAGGTGAGGATCCTGTGGATTCTCATTTGTACACTTCTCCCTACAAGGTTTGTCTACAAGCTTATGTCTTCTTTAGATCACCAAAAACAATACACCAACAACCAAAACTCAGAAAAGTCCACACATGCTTTGTTAAGTCTACATGCAACGATATCTGCAATGCACCACTGAAATCGTTATTGATCGTTTCTGTGATTCCCTTGCATGTAGAGCCATGGAAAAATCTACAAGTACCATAACTCCACACAAGATCTGAAGAGCAAGGGCCTTTGCCTCATTCCTGTAAGTAGCATTGCGGACGTGGCGAGTCGTAATGGTGCCGATCTTTGGTCTCCTGTAACGATCAAGGCCATCGCCACCCGTAACGCTGCCGCTTCCGTCGCCGCCACCACAGCCTCTTTGATATGTTGATGCTGTGAATAGATCGAGTTTTACTGCATTGATATTTGTAGCAGTGTTAGCCTGTTAGGTGGATGGGATCGTAAGGTAGCAGCACGTACGCTGGTATCTGGATCCTGAGTCAGAGCTTAATTCAGTGTGGTGAAAAGAAAAAAGAAAAAAGAATGGTGTAAATCTATGTAAAACACAGGAAACTCGTACGTTCTATTTTCCTGGTCTTGTAAAGAATCTTTATTTTGACGAACGAATGCTCATTGTTTGTTTATTTCAAATTTACCATATGTTGTCCTTCATTGTTGCCAGGAACCAAAATCGAAGAAGTCGTGCGATTTATGCCATCGACTAAGACTACACATGGATACCAAAATCGAAGAAGTGAAGAAGTCGTGCGATTTATGCCATCGACTAAGACTACACATGGATCTGGGACATGGATCTGGGGTGTTACATTGTAAAGTGTTTGAATCCGGTGGGTCGAAAGAACGGGAGCATATAGGATTTTTTTTTGATCGAAGCCAAGGAAACCTCAGCAGGGAGACCGCCTAATCACTCACAAACCGAGTGTAGGCGCGTCCCGACATGTCCTCCGAAATAAAATGCAAAGAGCCAACAGGCGGCTCGGAAAGGAAATGACAACCGAAAGGAAACGAAAAAGCGAGTTTAGCGAGGGAGTCGGCGACGGAATTCGCTTCCCTGAAGACATGAGTGACACGAGCATTCCAATCTCGCGCCAGAAAGCCTTGGCATTCCTTCGCCAGGCTAAAAAGGGGATGGGAAGAAGAGGGCAGCTTGCACGCCAACGAGACAGCCAAAACCGAATCCGATTCGAGCCACACATTCCGAGCTCCCTTCTCCCAAGCCAACACCAGCCCATTGCGGATCCCCCACAACTCCGCCATTGTCACCGAACACCTCCCAATGTTGTGTACGAACCCCCCACGCCACTGGCCATCCGAATCCCGAATCACCCCAGCCGCCGTGGCGTTCCCATCCCGGTCCACAGCGCCATCGGTGTTGATCTTGAGCTGCTGCGGCTCCGGCTTGGTCCAAGAAATCAGCACCTCGGAACGTCTCCCACCAGCAGCCGGCTGATGTTTACGATCCCACGAGCTTTTGAATTCCTTCGTCTTCATGATAATAAAGGCCACCATGTCTCGAACCGGGCAAGGATTCCCAAACACGACCTCGTTCCTCCACCGCCAAATCCACCACAATGCATTACAGAAGGTAGCAGCCCATCCAATGTCGCCTCCGATCCTATGGCTCGAGAGCAAATTGCTGCGAATCCACCCTGCAAAGGGAACGTTAAAAAAGTCAGAACCTGAATTTGGAAGAGGCATCACCCTCCAAGCAGCAGCAACACGAGGACAGTCCCTAAAAAGGTGCTCAAAGGACTCCGAATTAGCCTTGCAGATCTGGCAAAGATCGTCGTTTGCAATGTGCCGCCGCCGCCGCTCACAGTTAGTCAAAACCGCCCCTTTCACTGCCAGCCAACAAAACATTCGAACCCTTTCCTGAACCTTCACTTTCCAAATTTGCCGGAAAACCAGCTCATCGTTCCACTCGGTCCTGGCGCCACACAGGATCGCACTATATGCCGACGACACCGAATAGTTCCCATCCGGGCGAGGCGTCCAGCAAACCGCATCCTGACACCCAGCATCATCCAGTAAACGAACAGCAACCAACTTCATAAGGACATGACTCGGCAACAAGCCGCCAACCCGCTGCCAATCCCAACCGCCCTCAGGCAACCAAAACTCACGCACACAAGCTTCCTGCTCCTCGTCCTCCACCGTCGATAAACACGCGTCCAGGAGCCTCCCCTCGATCAACCACTCGTCAAGCCAGAACCTGATCGTACGCCCATCACGAACCAGCCACCTGAATCCTTTCAGCACAACACTCTCCATTCCTTTACGAATACTCTGCCAAACATAAGACGTGGCATTCACCACAGCCCCGGAGTCCCGCAGATACTTCGCCTTGAGAGCTAAGCTCCATAAGCTCGTATCATCATTCAAAAAACGCCACCCCAGTTTACCGATAACAGCCAGGTTCATCAACTTCATAGGTCTGATGCCCATGCCCCCTAAGTGCTTCGGTTTACAAAGCTCTTCCCAGGAAACGAGATGGATTTTTTTCCTAGCACCATCATGGCTCCAAATAAAGCTCTTAACCAACTGATCAACCTTGTCGCACACCTCTTTGGGGATGACCACCGTAGCCATGGAGTAAATAGGGATCGAGCAAAGCACCGACCTCGCCAAAGTGATCCTTCCGGCAAGGCTTAAGTACTTACACTTCCAGGCTGATAACTTAGCGTTAATCTTGTCCAAAAGCGGGCTAAAGGTATCCGCCGTCACTCTCGAGTGAAGGATAGGCATACCTAAATAGTTGCCTAAGTTCGTAGTCACCTCAAAACCCGACTCTCTCTTGATCTCCTCAATCACATCAACCCCCACATTCTCAGAGACAAACAGTTTTGACTTCCCCGCATTAATCTTCTGCCCGGAAGCCACACAAAAAGCATTCAGGATCTTGTTAACAACTCTGACCTGCGCAACTGAAGCCTCCGACACAAGGACCACGTCGTCGGCAAAGAAAACATGGGAGATCTCCGGGCCGGACCTCGTGAGTTTAGCCGGCTTCCATACCCCACTCGACACCGCTTCCATAATCATGTGGCTCAACCTTTCCATACAAAGGACGAAGAGGTACGGCGAAATCGGGTCGCCTTGACGGATGCCCCTCGTCGGCTTAAACCCTTCAGTCCTCTCGCCATTCCACAGGATGCTCGTAGTCGTAGAGGAGATACATTCGCCAATCCAATCAGCCCAACACGGAGGAAACCCCGCATCCCTAATAGACTCATCGATGAAATCCCACCTAATACGATCGTAGGCTTTTTCAAGGTCGATTTTGAGCACCATCCAACCCTTTTGACCTTTTTTCTTTCTCATAGAGTGAACAATCTCTTGCACAAGCACAATATTGTCGGAAATCAACCGCCCCGGAAGGAAGCTCCCCTGCGTAGGCCCTATCAACGAGTTGAGCACCGGCCGCATTCTGTTAACAAGCACCTTAGTGATCATCTTGTAGAGCACATTACAGAGACTAATTGGTCTAAATTGACCAATCGTCTCCGGTTTGGCAACTTTAGCAAGCAACACAATCAAAGTTTCGTTCGAACCCGCCTCTAATGCCCCAGACGCGAAAAAATCACGAACGAACTTCCTCACTGAGCAGCCCACCGTCTTCCAACAACGATGATAAAACAGCGGCTGGAAACCGTCCAGGCCGGGAGCCTTCAACCCACCCATCTGATGCACAGCACAGTCAATCTCCTCATCAGAGAAAGGCGCAGAAAGCGAAGCCCACACATCCCTCTCAATCAGCGGGAATTTTCCAGAGCAAATAGCAGCCCCAGACGCCTCCGAACCCTGGAGAGAATACAAGTTCCTGAAATAGTTAACCGCCAAACTTTCCAGCAGACTAGCCTCCGAAACAGACTGCCCAGCCTCATCCCGAAGAGTATCAATCCTGTTTCTCCGCCTTCTAACAATAGTAGAGATGTGGAAAAACTTAGTATTTCGGTCTCCGTCCACCAACCAATTCTCTCTCGACTTTTGGCACCAAAGGAGCTCTTCTTGCTCAAGGACTTTGCACAGATCAGTCTGCAGCTCACTCTCGAGATCAATAAGAAATTGGTCAGCCCCTTTGGCGAGAGCTTTTTGGATCCCATGCAAACGCCTTAAGATTTGCCGCTTCCTCATATGGATATTCCCAAAGACCTCCAAAATCCACTTAGCCAGTGCATTTCGAGTAGCCTTCAGAGCAGAGGGGGCGGTAACTGTATCATCCCAGCATTTCTTGATGACTTCCTCAAAGCTACTGTGGGTAGTCCAAGCGGCTTCAAACCGGAACGGACGACGGCTCTTATAAATTCTCCTACCATACTTAAAAGTGAGGAGCAACGGAGAATGATCAGAACAGAACGTCGGTAAGTGGCGAAGATCCGCATCCGGCCACTCCAGGCGAGCCTCAACATTCAGTAAAACACGGTCGAGTCGCCTCGCCTTGAACGTGCTAGGAGTTTTGCCAGAAGTCCAGGTAAACTGATTGCCTGTAAACCCCAAATCCATCAGCTCGGCCTCATCGACCCATTGTTGGAACACCCCAGAATCCGGCGAGAGAGGTTCCACCGTCCCAGAACTCTCCCAAGCATTCAGAACACAATTGAAGTCGCCTCCGAAAAACGCCGGCCCAGAAATACTCCGAGTACAAACCTGCAAATCATCCCAAAAACCAACACGATCAGCCTCAGAAGGAGGAGCATACACAAAAATAAGATCGAAGACCTTACCATTCGCCCTGATTTGGGAATGAATAAACCTGTCGTAAAGATGGATAATACGCAGGTCCGTGCTTTCCGCATCCCAAAAGAGCCATACGCCTCCCTTTAAACCCTCTGCCTCAATACGAACGCTTTTAGAAAACTTCAGTCTACTGCACACCTTATCAGCTCTTTCACCCGAGATTTTAGGCTCCGTGACACAAAGTAAGTCGATTTTATGAAGCTTAATCATATAGCGGATCGCCCGACGGAACCCGCCATTGCCTGCACCACGACAATTCCAAATTAAACAATTCATTAGGAAACAATTTAATAGGGAAAGAAAGGCTTTAATTAGACTCCCCATTCGAATTCTGGGTTACATCATCCTTCATAATCGTATCACTTGTTTGGTCCACATCGCTGGCGACCCTCTCATCGGCGGCGAGGATTTGGGACCTAAGGTCGGCCAACGTAGAGTTATCCTCCATCAATTGGCAATCCCCACTTTGATCGGCAGCTTGCGTCTCCGCAGGGGTAGCCGATCGAATAGCCTGGACTGGTTGCTCCGATCCAGCCTGAGAAACCACCTGTTTTGCCCTTCTCAAATCGGGCCTGTATGGATTAAACGAGATGGGCTCTTCCGAGCTTCTGGGCCGCTTGGAGGCCCCATAAGTTCCCCTGTTATTTTGCCCATTAAAGCCACTGGATTTCTTGTTTTTATTTTCTTTTAAATTCTTCTTGGTAGCAGGATTGGGGGCGTTGGACAAATGCCCCGCTGTAAAGGTCTTGAGTTGACTAGTTAACTTTTCAGCCGCCACTTTCCCTGACACTTGAGTCTTCCTAGGGATTTCCTTCTGATGAACCTCGGAACTAGCATGCTTGGTAACGTTCGACCCCCCAAGCGACTGGAAGCGGTTACCGGTGCCGGCACTTTGCTCGGCGGCAACCGGCGCCTTCCCCTTCGTTTTATCAGTGTTTCTCCTTCTTCTTTGGACTTCCATCCAAGGCCCATGGCAGGCCCCTTCTTCCGCCTTCTTCGACCCCTCGGCGCCACCCTGACTAGAGACCACCGCAACACTTCCATCTTGACTCACAACCTTCCCTGATTCAGTCCCTTTAGTCTCCACCAAAGCTTGAGGGCACTTAGCCATGAGATGTCCATATCGACCGCAATTAAAACAAATCATATGCAGCCCCTCATACTCAAGTAGAAAACGTTCATCATTGATTGTGACCGTACCTTTCAGCGGCTTTGTAAGGTCAACTTCAACGCAAACCTTCGCATATCTGCAACGGTTGGAGAAGAGTGTCCGAGTATCAACCTTGATAGGTCGCCCAATCGTGGCCGCAACCCTGGTCAGCAGTTCTTCTTCATAAAATTCTGTAGGCAATTTCGCAATCCTCACCCAAGCCGGCGAAGTAGTGATGACATCAGAGTCGGGTTTGAAACCCGGCACCCAAGCTTTGAGAATCAGATAATGTCCAAACAACATCCAAGGACCCCCTGCAATTGCCGTGGTATAGTCCTGTTCCGATTCAAATCGTACCACGTAGTAACCGTTAGGAAGATCGGCGAGCACCATCCTTCCAGATGGTTTCCACAGCTCCCTCAATTTTCTGTCCATCACCTGGTATGGAACAAACGTACCAAGAGTCTTGATTATCAGAGAAGACTTCCAAACGCTCGCCAAAACACTGACCGCTTCCTTGTCCAGTCTAATCACCAGGTCACTGAGTTCTCCTCCCGGGTACGTAACATGCATTTTTCCATCAAGATAATCCGGAGCAAGTCGCGGTCGTTGGAAACCCGCGTCATTCGCAACTAGATCTCTCCAGGTGCGCTGAGCAGCGGGAGGCGCCGCTGGCGGCACGCTTGACGGCGCTGGCGGACGCTGCGCGTCCACCACCACCAAAGGGGTGGCGTCACTCATGGAGCAAAGCACGGCAAGCGAGGAAACAAAAGCAAACGAGAGTTTTTCTTTTTGGGTTTTTTTTTATTACAATTCAAGACTTTTCTGTAGTGATTGGAGCATATAGGATTTATGATAACCAATTTTAATATAAAGTCGGGGTCCACTTCTAACCTAAAAGGTTAAGCTGGTTAATGGGTTGAGCTTCCCTCTTCCTTGTATATTAGTAGAATGGCTAGAATTTCCCCCTCCCTTGTATACTAGTGTGTGTTTTTCATTGCTATCCGATGTGGGATAAACCATTTTTTCTCATGACTCAGCTAAAGTCGTTATTCCCAAAATCAAAGATAAAACTCAAACACCCAAACCAAGTATAGCATGCAAGTAAGGGGTCGAACTCAAGAGAATCTAGTTTCTTATACAAATTAGTTCAATCACAAAACACAAACCATGGGGTTGAAGAAGGTTTGTTATCAGTATTAGGAAGGAGAGTGTATTCAATCAATTCTACCTTTATAATCAATCGATCATCAATTCATACACTTCTTTATATTCCTGGGTCAATTCCAATCCTTATCTTTGTTATCCACTAGCCCACGGTCCTAGCGAAACTATGATATGAACAAGAACGCTTTATCCAAATCATGCAATGAACACAAGGATAATAGGAAATTGAATCATGCAATCAAGCAACGAGTCTCATGCACAAAACAATCATTGAATACCCTTCTCTAACCTAGTCCACGGTCCTAGA
Organism: Polygonum aviculare; assembly: GCA_934048045.1. Classification (NCBI taxonomy): domain Eukaryota; kingdom Viridiplantae; phylum Streptophyta; class Magnoliopsida; order Caryophyllales; family Polygonaceae; genus Polygonum; species Polygonum aviculare. Next base: position 20,733,017 of record OW204031.1, read on the forward strand.
TAAGAGTTGTTTCGAGAATAGGAAAGATGCATAGACAACAACCAATTCTAGTTCAAACAATAGATCTAAGTCAATTAAATAAGTTGATCAAGCTTATAGAATCAAACAAAGATCATGGGATGAAGCACAAGAGTATCAAAAAAAGACCTAAGATAAAGAAGTTACCAGAATTCTGTACCAGAATCAAAAAAAATAATTACTTGCTCTTCCAGGTTGCCACTTTCTTACAAACTTGTACCTCCTTAAAATTCTGTTGGATCGTTAAGTCAAATACTATGGGCGTCATTAACAAGTTAAGGGCGTCCTTGTGCAACAGAAATGAACTTTTGAGACTTAAACAGTAAAAGGACAATAACAAAGGAACTCAAGTATTTATAGAGGAACCTCACAAGACCAAGTAGTCCTTGTGAGTAAATCTCTACCTCCGTGGAGAATTTTCGAATAGCTTTCTTCCTTATCTTATTGAGAGTCCTTACAGTTACAAGGCGAGTCTTACACTTCTCTGGCACTTAAGAGTCCGTCTCTAAGTCCACTAGTAATACTCCTTTTAGCCTTTCACTACAACTTAACTCAATCTCTATAAGGACGCTATCCCCTACGTCCTTTGGGACTTGTTTCTTTTTCTAACAAACTATTTTGTGTTTTGGGTGAACTTCTCTTCTCGATCTAAACACCTAGTTCTTCGTTGTTCGTGGCAAGTTCTTGGTGTTCTTGATGATCTCGTCAAAATGCTCTGAATGTTCTCTGAGAAGCTGCATCACAATAAATACCCGGGGGTATTTATAGTGCTTGGGAAAGACGTCTTTCCTCTGGATGATCATGCCCTTCTGGTACGTTGCAACAGAGATCGACTTCCACGTGTCTTGGCGATGATGAAGGAAACTTCCTGCCAACTTTTGTAGGCCTTCGCTACAGGATCTGCTTCCACGTGGTGATGAACTAATGAACAGGATCTGCTTCAACGTGTACTCTATGATCAAGGATTGTGTGGTGATGTCATCTTATCGGGCAACCTTGGAAGAACTCTGACGTTTGCACTCGCGTTCCTACTCGTTGGGGACTGCGTCTTTTTCTAGTAGAAACTCACTCGTGTACTTCTTTCTGAAAGATAGCGTCCCTACTCCTTAGGGACGGCTAACACTTGTTGTCCTTTTCATAACCTGCATTCCTGAGACGTACTTGGACAACTTATTAGATCAAAGCGAGTTTGTCATATCAAAACTACGGGACGATTATTTTAGGCACAATGTCAAGTACAAAGGAGTCCTTTAACATCGTCCCAACAAATTCTTTTTTTTTTTTTTTGCCATTGGGTATATAAATAGTCCTTAAAAACCCTTAAAAATCTTATCTAACCGAATAGGGTCTAAAAAGAGAGAAAGAGGCAGGGAGTCCACTTTGTAAACATTTGAAAACTAATTAGGCTCCTCTGATCCTAAAAAAAAAAGGAAATAACTAGTCGGTATAAAAAACCCCATCCACCCCACTTTTCTCATTTCCACTCTCTCTCTCTCTTCTCATTCTCTCTCGCGTTGTCCTCTCTTCCTCACCAAACCGAAAACCACCATTGAAGATCTTTCGCAACCTCCGTTGGGATCATTGGAAATCTCTCGTTCTGTTTTGGAAGTCTGTCGCCTCCATCTTCTCTCTAGATCTAGAGGTTAGTAATAATTTCGTTTTTTTGGGATTTCTAGTTTTTAGGGTTTTTTTTGCGTTTTTCGCGTTTGATATTGATGAGAAGATTCGTGAACTCCATGTAATCTTATAGATCTAGATCTAGATCTGAGGAAATTCATATTGTAGATCTAGATTTGGAATTTCTAGATGTAGATATGGAAACTTCTAGATCTAAATGTTTTGAAACGATTTTGTTCGAGTTTCTATCTCTTTCTCAAATTTGTGATGTGAATTAGATGGTTGATTGATGTTTTGGGATGATTTCTTTCGAGTTTTGTGCATGGGTTTCGTCGATGACAAGTTTTTGTGTTTATGGGTTTTGTCGATGACAGGTTCTGTGTTCATGGGTTTTATCGATGACATGTTCTGTTTTTTGTTTACGGGTTGTGGTTAATCTGTTCATATATTAATTTTATTTGTTGCCGATTAGCTCAAATGGTAAAGCAACATGCTTAATGCACGGTAATGTGGGTTCAAATCTCGCATAGGCTTAATAATAATTTTTTATAATAACTCGTTTGTACGCGATGAAAAGCTTTTCTTCAGGATGACAATTTTTTTGTGTGTGATGACAAGTTTTATAAGCAACGACAAGTTTTTGTACGCGACGACAAGTTTTTGTATGCAATGACAAGTTTTTTGTACGCTATGTCAAGTTTTTTTATAAGCGATGACAAGTTTTCTGCGTGATGACAAGTTTTTCATAAGCGATAACAAGTTTTTCTGAGCGATGACAAGTTTTTCTAAACGATGACAAGTTTTTTATAAGTGATGACAAGTTTTTATAAGCGATGACAAGTTTCGGGGTGATGATAGGTTGGTCATCGCCGGTCGACGGTCGATCACTACCGGTCAACGGCCTGTCAAAGGTTGATGTTGGTAGAGGGTGATGATGTCACCATTTGCCATTGGTGATATCATCATGTAATTTTTAATTTTTTTAAGGAAAGTTTTGGAAAAGTGAGTAATTAACTCTTTTTTTTATGTATAGTCCAGTTGCTTCACAAATATTTCAAAATAGACTAGTTATCAAATTTTTTTGTCTAAAAATCATATTTGGTATAGAGATTCAACCAGTTCTATTCTTCATATCACAATTTATTTATATGAGATCTTTTTGGGCTTAAAACATATATGGCCCCTCGAACTTGTGTAAATTGGTCACCTAGACACCTCACATTTGATTTGGACCTATCAAATACTTAAACTTGTATATTCGATCATATTGAACCCCTTAGAGCTGATGTGGACAAGTAAGTGTACTTCACATACTTGTAAGAGAGTGAGAGAGGCTTTGGTCATATTATTATTATTACTTTCCTTTTTACTTTCTCCTTTTTAATATTTTGATTTCTAATTTTTTTTTCTTTTTTCATCTGCAATTTCCTTCATCCTGACTTCAGAAGGGTTTTTTTAGATTTTTCTTTTCTTTTTTTCTTTTTTCTTTTTTCGTTCTTTCTTCTTCATGGGACACCAGTAGCACCATGGTGACAGCTCCGACGACCTCCCGTCACCTCTATTCCCTTGTCCTACCCCGGATCTGCCCTCTCACTGCGGTCCCCATCTCGATCTAAGCCCGCCTCACTTCCCGGTCAGCAGTTTCGAGTGGGTTCCAGTCCAGATCGGCCTCTTCTTCCCGGATCCGGTGGCATTCTCCCTCAAATCTGATATGTAGTTCAATAAAAGCTCTGGCGGCCCGCTGTCAAGCAATTCCGCTGGTTTCCTCTCAACTGCGGGACTCATCGTCGGGTTTGTGGTCGTCGTAGGCTCCGAAGCCATGGCCTACGTTCAACTTCTCCCCGTTGGTTCTCCATGGACAGCTTAGAGCTTGCCGGAAGACCTCGTTCGATGAGGAATACGAAGGGTTCCAGTTGAGAGGAATACCGAGGGGTTAAACTGAGGGCTTTTAATTGAGTTTTTTTTTTCTAAATTCAAGAGTTAATTATTTTATGTGTTTTCCTTTTACAATAATAAATTTACTAATTGATATTTTAAAATTCACGTGGCATATACCTGGCAACACATACCATATAAGTGGCATGATGTGGCATGACGTGGCAACAGTTTTTTACAAGTCAGCGCACGTGCGTTACCATCAACTTTATTGTTTATGAGGAGGTGTTGAATAGATAAGAATTATCAAGTTTAGGTGTTCAATAGCTCCGTTTTAAAGGTAAGGTGTCTAAATGACCAAAAGTCACAAATTGAGGTGTACATGTTTTAAGCCGATCTTTTTGTGAGTCATGCACTCATGCCCATATTGTAGCCTAAATAAACATAAATTCAACCAGTTCTTTTTGTGAGTCACCGAAGAAGTGAAGAAGGCGTGCGATTTAGGCTAGTTAGGACAAGTACGATTTTTTTTTTTTTTTTTTGTTTGAAGAGACAAGTACGATTTATTCAACCAGTTCTATTCTTCATATGAGATCTTTTCGTAAGTCATGCCCATATTGTATGTTACGTTGAGAGTCAACGCGCTATCTGACTTGGAAAATGCTGAGCTTCTTGTTACGTTGTTTTCTGGGAACTAATTAAAAAACAATTGAGTGGAAGAAGTAATGTACATTTCCATGGCAAAGTCCTAATTTAATTAATGTATCCTTAATTTGACAATTTCAACCTAAGAAAATTCCAAACCAACTTGTAATTAGAGTTCAGAACGTAGACCAAGTCACCTCGTGGGCACATTGAGTATCACCTACAAGCAACACAGAGCTGCATCTATATAAACACAGCAAGTTGGATGCTTATTTCAATTAAACCCAACCATCTTACGCTTTGTAACCAATACACCACAAAGCATCAGAATGAGCAACTTAGTTTTCCTTCTGTCTTCCCTGTTAGTGTTTGCATTGCTTCAGTCCGGGACTCATGCTGTTGACTACCAAGTCAACAACAATGTACCCTCCACACCCGGCGGATCCGTCTTCACAAGCCAAATTGGCTCCGACTACGCGCACCAAACGCTCGATTCAGCCACAAACTTCATATGGAGCATCCTCCAAGAAACCGACCCCGCGAGCAGAAAAGACGTGCAACGAGTCACGTTGAGCATCGAGTCCAACTTACCGCCAAACGTCGCAGCTGAAACCGGAAACAACGTGATCCAGTTCAGCTCGGATTACCTGGCCGGCTTTCAGGGCGATGTCAAGAGTGAGTTCACAGGGGTCATTTACCACGAGATGACCCATGTATGGCAATGGAATGGTAACGGTAAGGCGAATGGCGGATTGATTGAAGGGATTGCTGATTTTGTCAGGCTTAAGGCTGGACTTGTGCCCAGTGGTTGGGCTCAGCCTGGACAGGGAGATAGATGGGACCAAGGCTATTCGAATACGGCCCGGTTCTTGGACTATTGTGAGAGTCTGATGAGCGGGTTTGTGGCCCAGCTTAACGCGAAGATGAGGGACGATTACAACGATAGCTTTTTCAGTGACCTGCTAGGGAAGTCGGTTGATCAGCTGTGGAGCGAGTACAAGGCTCACTATGGGAATTGATCTAATTAACCATATAGAGACACGTTATACATGTAATTTAATACGAACAATCATGTGATATTGTACTTGCTGTTTCAAAGGATATATGTATTTGAATGATTGAATAAAAAAAACTGGCATCATAGACAGAGCCAGTTTCATCTACTACATGTTGCTAGTCTTAATGCAAGAATGGCTGTTTAGGGCAGAGTCTCTGTCCAAAACAACAACTATAATGTCATTTTAAGAAAACATAAGTCATCGTTTACTCCAGACAACATACTAAGCCTTCTCCTCCACGGCTTCTTCTCCTAATTTCCTCCACAAAACCGCGCAAATTCTTATTCGAGGATCCACCCTCTTGGTACGCTTTCTCCGCCTTGTCCTTCCACGCCAAGGCGCTCCTCCTCATTTCGGCCGCCATGGGCCCCACCGTGGCCTCTCTAATACACCTCTCCACCTCCTCCCTAGGGACCACCTTATCCTCATGCATCCCACGGCCCATCCACACCGCAACCCCGAACACTTCAACCAAGAACTTGGCATCGGTCAACTGATCGCCCCACTGCGGAAATGCCACCATTGGGACACCCGACGTCAGGGCCTCCATCGTCGAGTTCCACCCGCAATGCGTCACGAAGCACCCCACGGATGGGTGTGCCAGCACCTCCTCCTGTGGGCTGTACTCCACGAACCGTCCGTTGGCAGCCCCACGCGCCCTGTCCGGGAGCGTGTGGGGCTTCAGACTCGAGTCCAGCTCCGGCTTCCTCATCACCCATAGAAAGGGTGCCCCGGTGCTAAGGATCCCGTGGGCGATCTCGTCCACTTGTTCTTGCTTTAGATGCGCCAACGACCCGAAGCACACGTAGATGACGGAGCGTGGGGGCTTCGAGTCGAGCCAGCTGAGGCAATCCGTGTCGGCCTTTTGCGGGTTCCCTCGGACGCTGGAGCTTGAACCCTCGGGGTCTTCGAAAAGAGGGCCGATGGGCTTGATGGTTGGGTAGAGCTTGGAGGCGAACTCGATTGTTTCCGGCTCGAGCTCGTCAAAGGTGTCCATGAGGATGCAAAATGGCTTGTGGAGATCCCGGAACTCGTCCAGCCACTTCTTCGTCACGTAAGGCTCAGGATAGGATGGGTGGAGGAAAGAGTGGAGCTCGTCCCATTTCAGGAGGGGCAGAGTCGGGATTTCGACACTTGTGTACGGATCATCTTCGGTCGGGAAGGGGACAAGTTGGTTGTAGCGGTAGTAGAATGTTACGAAGGAGGCGCAGGACTGGGCCCACATGGTGGCTATAGGGATCCCGAGCTCGTGGGCGATGTCGTTGGCCCACACGAACATGGTTCCGGTGATGATGCAGGACACAGGGCGGCCTTCGTCCGCTAGGCGGCCGAGCATCTCCGGGATCCGCTTGCGGCCCGAGAGCTCCATCTTGGGGAGGTAGGCCGTCACTTGGCGAAAGGGATTGACGTGGGTGGAGTCGTCGACGTCTAAGAAGTCGAAGCGGAGGAAGCCATCCGAAACGGGGTAGAGGTGACCTGGGACGATGCCGTTGGCTTTGACTATGTTCTGACGGGAGTAGGCGGAAGTGACGAATGTGACGAGGAAGCCTCCGGTGGAGGCAAGGCGTTTTCCTAGGCGGAGTAGGGGGTTGATTTGGCCCTGGGCCGGGTAGCTGAGGATGAAGACGTGGATCGTTGGAGCTTTGGAAGCCATTGATCGATATTGAGGTTAATAAATTTGGAGAGGGACACACATGCAGCTAAGTATATATCACTATGCGAGAATGGTATTGGTGGCTTTGCTGAGAGTTCTACCATATATACATGATATATTATTGCTTTTTTTTTATAAGGAAAGAATTAGGAAATCCCTAAAACAAACAAAGCCTATCCTAGAGCATCCTTGCGGATGAGGCGTCTAAGGACCGGATCAGATTCGAGTGAATGAGACGGAACGGCGTCGGAACCAATCAGCAATGAAATCCGCGACCGAATTGGCTTCCCGGTAGACATGAGAGATCCCCCAGCTACGGAAACGCCCCAGCAGCGACAGGATATCCGTGCGAATCAGCTCCACCTCCCACGGACAGCTCCAATCACCCAACACTTGACGACCTGTAGGCAATCACCTTTAATGATCACATGGGGCAGACCACACTCAACGACATGATATATTATTGCTGATTTATAGACATGGTGGTGGGGATCGGTAGAGAAAGGGAGACAATTGCATAGTTATGTATGCACTTGGTTATTTTGAAAGCCTTGGTTCCCACGTTACATAAAGCAAAGAACTTTCTTCCTGGTGCTCAAAGTCGACAAAGTTATTTTATTTATTTTATTTTATTTTGATCAAAGACAAAGTTATTTTATCGTACGTCTACATTTTTTTTATTTTTTTTTGAAAAGGTAAGAATTCGGAGTACCAAATAAAATTGGTAGTCCGAGAGGCCGTTAAACGGCAGCCAAGAATGGCTAGGTGGGTCAAAGAAAACCCCATAAGGCAGGCAGAATGAACTAACGATAACAGAAATTCTCAAAAAGCAAGAGCAAAAAACATTGGAATCGGGGTGAGTCAAACACTAAGGAAAACTTAGCGTTGCAAGCGTCAAGTCGACCCATCCTGGGGTGTGCGAAATATGGACAACTGACGTTCCCTCCACCGAAATGAAGGATCTTCAGAGGCCCTAAACACCAAGCAACCTGGCCTAGCACAACTCGATCCGAAAACTCCAACAAAGCTCTTGCTCTTCAAAAATTTATACGCAAATAAAATACAAGCAATTCTGCCAAAAATTTAAAACACGAGATAAGATTTCATATCACTTTAGATTTGTGTTTATTAAATGAGCACCACCATTTAGAGTATTGTCGACCATGGTAGGCTGTTGTCCAAGTTATTCAACAATGAGTTTTTCAATTTTGGTAACAATTTCTTTGTTGTACGGGAACGATGCCATGTCAATTTCTTTGTCCAAGTTATCGTACGTCTACATGGTTACATAGTGCGGAGTGTTAGCTGTTCAGTAGTTTTTTTATTCTGTGCCGGGAAATCGATCGATCACTACCAGCCAAACTACACCATTACAACAAATTAAGAAGCTAGAGCAAGAGCAATTGGAATTCTGAATTCTGAACCCAAGATTAGTGAGCGTCCAGCTAGCTAAGTCCATTTGTCGCTTAGATACGTACTATTCACGTGCGTGATACTCCGTAGTATGTTTTCGCTGTGCATAGGTGTCACATCAGTACTATTGTTTGCTTGCATTTAGCATCTAGTGTGGAATAATGTTCGATCCAATTAATGGTCATTAAACACTATCAGGCCCGTTTGGTAAGAAGTCGGAAATATATGATCAAATTAGGACTCATGTCCTGAACCACGTGGAAATTCGACAGATCCATACGGACCGATAATAGCGGTAGGGATGATAGGACTCCTATGTATATAAGCAAATGGGATTCATACATTTGCTCATGTAGTTAAATAGTTCATGTATTGATATAGAATGAGAATGTAAAAATTAACTCTTACGGAGTATTTGCTGATTGATATAGAATGAGAATGTATCATACGAGAATAATATTTAAGAAGATAAATGAGAACTACCTTGAGGTCGCCCACTTAGTACTCCGTATGTACCAACTACAGTACTATGATCATATGCCTATCTACCCGTCTAATGTAATGATCGATCTGCTACCTACTACCGGCTAAAAAAGTATAGAATCATTTCTCGGCATAGTTTGGCGTTTGGCAACTGATCGAAGGTCGGTTTATCACTACAAAAAAACTGTCAATTACCGAGAACCATAGTCGTCGGTAAGTTCTCGCTAAACGACAATTACCGAGAACTTACCGACGACCACGTGTTCTCGGCATTTGGCTTGTAGGTAATTTACCGAGAACATAAATCGTCGCTAATTTACCGAGAACAAAAGTCCTCGCTAAATTCGTAGGTATTTCATCGCCAAACTCAAGTGGGACGAGAACTTTACCGATAACATTTAGCGAGAAGAAATGTTCTCGGTAAGTTACCGAGAACACTAGTTCTCGCTAAATACCCATTGCCCAAGATTACCGAGAACCGCATGTTCTCGGCAATTTTGGACATTGGGTATTTAGCGAGAACTATTGTCCTCGGTAATTCACCGAGAACATTTGTTCTCACTAAATGGCTCCAATCCCGATTTCCAGAATAATTAATTTATATTATTTTACCTGTTTAATATTATCTAAAATACATATGAATATTAATAATTATAACAATTAGATTTAAAATTAAAAACAAGAAATTAAGTAAAACTACAATCATTATTATTGAATTTCACATAGCTTACAAAAGTTCAGCAGACAAAAGACAATTTAAAATTGTTCAAGAACTTCCCTAAACCCTCATTGTTCTGCCTTTCTATTCCTTACTTTGGGTCAACATCCCCCTCATCTCGAGCACTTGATGATTCTGCTCATCAAATTATTATCCCTTATGTATCTTCTTGGCATGAATATTTCATCACCAGATTGTAGGCATGGTGGTTTTTCTGGAGCACTTGGGCTTTGATTTAGAGCATGGTCACCAAACAAGCAGCACAATTGAGATTTCAATAAATCTATGTTCTGAGGGCTTCTTGGATCAGCAGATATAAGACCTCCAGATAGTTAGCCTACTACGAAGCTGGAGTTTACCTGCGGTTGATCACGGATGGGTGTAACAAACTTCTACAAGCTCTGAAGTGCTGACTTGGATGATCCAGTTTGCCTTGAATGGAAAACAGTGTTAACGTTCTTTATCAAGTCTAGAAGTTCTTTTGAACAGGTGAGCACATTAATTACCTGCATAGAAGAAAATGACAACTGAAGCCTCAATGCAATAAAGATACAAGTGGACTCGTTAATCGCATGGATAAAAGCTAAAAAATACAAGTGGACTCGTTAATCACATGGATAAAAAATACAAAAAGCAATACCCAGAGAACCTTAATAGACAGCTAGGCACCAACTTTCCATGCTCTAAAGCAAAGCCCAAGTGCTCTAGAAAACAATACTTCTGAAAATAGTAAGGCACATCTTTTTTTCATCTACCTTTTAAAGAGCTAAACAATACTTCTGAAGAAGACTTGAGGAAAACAAGCTAGCGCTTAATTGATTCCTCTCTATTCTTTTTCCCACTTCATGATCTAGACAACTTGCAAGCGACAAAAGCCACTAAGGGCTTGTCAATGGAACGAAAACGCTACAGTTGCAGCCACACAAGTATCAACGGGTACAGCAGATAATGAGCTTTTAAAAAGTGGTGTGGTGGTGATACTTTGTGATGGGAAGGAGAAAGATACAATTGCTACAAACTTAATAGCAGACAGTTTTTCATTTCACAATGAGAAACTATCAGGTGTTTACATATAGAACTCAAGCAGCTAACTTCCAACACTTTGTTGTGGAAAACAGCATTGACAAATAGGCTTTACCTGGTTCATTTCACCTTTTATTCAGCTTATCCTATCCGCATTAGGATCATTGGAGTAATAATCCATCTGCTGGCTCAAAACTCTTGAGACCTCATCGTTCATTCTGTATGTAGGAGCCGCGATAATGTATATCTTCAAGAAAAGCAAAGGGAATTCTACCTGCACAAAGGAGGATGCGCATTGATAACAGGATCATCAATCTCTATTCCTATCAACCAGGAAAAATGGAACGAGAGAAAAAAGAATGACAAATCACTCTTAATACGCCATGTATTTTTTCCCTTCTGATCTTTACAAAACCCCATTTTCTAAAGAGACAGTGACACACAATGCAACACCAAATACAACACTTGACAACCACAAATTTAGATGACAATATTGAGCATATGGTGAACAAGTACACTTGAAGCCTACAAGTATAGTGAAGGGACATATTATGACCCTGACAAGCAAAGGCATGAAAGCGAACGAGTCAACAGGAAAGTAACGCTCAAGCAAAATTCCCTACTGAAAGCACAGATAATCAGCTCTAATTAACAAACATAACCAATATTGTAAGTTTTTAACCAAAAACCTAGCAGTATTTGGTTACCAAAGCAACTCCCAACTCCATCAAATAGAGCAATACATGGATCCTTTTCCACACAAATTGGAGAGGACTCCAATACATTAGCTGATAAAGACATAACCACAAGCCAATTTAAGCAATCGACCACAACCACAAGCCAATTTAAGCAATCGACCACAACCATAAGACAAGCAGGGAAAAGCCATCAAATTACAATTTCAATGGATCAAAAGTTGGAGACTGAGAAAAAGAAGAGAGGGGGAATTACGGCCGACGCTATCCTCCGCCATACAGAGAGCAGTGAGGCCATCGGTGCGCTTGACCTGGAAGATATAGCGATCCTGAGATCAAAGCCATGGGCTTGCGCTTTAAACCTCTCGAAAACCTACAAAATCAACCAATCGATTTCAATAACTCTTGCAATCTAGGTCTTCCGAACAAAAAGAGATAGGAAAACCTTTTGCGAATTTTGGCCCTGAAGAGCTTAACCAGGTCATCGTGGACATGTCAAAGAGAGCATCCAGATCTGAGCGAGGACGAGCGACGAACTCCGGCGAGCAAAAGAGAGAAGCGGAGAAGCGGCGGAGAACACCGGCGAACGAGAGCAAACGAGAGCGGCGGCCGAGCAGGGACGAGAAGCGGCGGAGAACGCCGGCGAACGACGAGGGGAGGAGATCTGAAGCGGCGGCCGAGGGGCGAGAGCGGCGGCCGAGTGAACGACGAGGAGCGGAGATCTGAAGCGGCGAACGCCGAGAGCTGGGACGAGTTGAGCGGCCACGACGGCACCGGCCTGCCTGGCGAAAGCGGAGGAGCGGCGGCCGAGCGGCGACAGAGTTGTGGAGCGGGGAGAATGACGTTAGTGTACTGTTGAAGTGGTGTTGGGGAAATTGAGCGGGGAGAGAAGAGGTGTTGAAAGAAATTTTGGAATAGGGTTCGTAACCCGCCAGTTCAAAATTTTGGAAATTAAGGGCATAAATAGTTTGGCTCCACTAACTTTTCGGACAAATTAAGAGTCATCTTAATTTTACATAAGTAACCATTATGAATGAGTTGTTTTATTTCATTCTCCAAATCAACTTCAATTTAGATTTACTTATATTGTTCCCCTTTTGGAATTATAAAATCTCTATATTTTATGCTTAGGTAAAATTATTTGTTGACCAAATTACCACATTGGTATTTAAAAGTCTCTCATTTGGACAATCGGGTATTTTAAAAAGTTTTTTGGACATTTAAATATAAAAAAAAACAAAAAATTGGACAGTTGAGTATTAAAAAAGCAAAAAGAAGTCATTCAAGTATTTTGCCATTGAAATAATTGATTTTCATACATAAACCACTTATATATTATTTAAAAATAATTTTTATGGCTTCAACCTATTATATTTGGTTTATAATTAATAAAAATAATTGTACTTTATTTAAAAATCAAAATAAAAGTTTCCGAATAGAACATTCTCATTCGATACAAACCGTAACGATAGTCGAACATGATGATGAACCAAAACTAAGGAATCGAACTTAGATTGGGCATATGGGCCCATTAGGCCCAATACGATACAAACCGAATAGAACTCTCGATCCTAGCCAACCTTCATGAAAAAGTAAGAAAATAAACCGAAATGATAGTCAAACATGATGAAGAATAGAAACTAAGGATCCGAACTTATAGTGGGCCTATGGACCCACTAGGCCCAATACGATCCAAAACCAAATAGAACTCTCGATCTAAGCCAACGTTTATGAAAGAGTAAGAACATAAACCAAAACGATAGTCGAACATGATGATGAACCGAAACTAAGGAATCGAACTTCGAGTGGGCGTATGGGCCCATGCATTAGGCTTAATATGATCCAAACCGAATATAACTCTAGATCTAAGCCAACGTTTATGAAAGAGTAAGAACATAAACCGAAATGATAATCGAACATGATGAGGAACCGAAACGATAGTCGAACATGATGAGGAACCGAAATGATAGTCGAACATGATGAGGAACCGAAATGATAGTCGAACATGATAAGGAACCGAAACTAAGGAATCGAACTTGGGTTGGGTCTATGGGCCCATTAGGCCCAATACGATACAAAACAAATAGAACCCGCGATGCAAGCCAACGTTCATGAAAGGGTAAGAACATATACCGAAACGATAGTCGAACATTATTAAAAACCAAAACTAAAGAATCGAACTCGAATTGGGTTTATCGGCCCATTACGCCCAATATGATCCAAGCTGAATAGAACTCTCGATTAAAGCCAACGTTTATGAAAGAGTAAGAACATAAACCGAAACGATAGTCGAACATGATGAAGAACTGAAACTAAGTACATGGTACGAGGGTTAAGCTAATTTGCTTACAAAAATAGTGTTTTCTTCCCTTATGAAGTATTTTTTAATATAATATAGAGTATTCATGATTTGAAGGACAGCAATGGAAAATGATATCTATAATTATAAATCATTTTCCTGATTTAGGTTAAAAAAAGATAAAAATTAGTTAGGAACACTACGATTAAAAGTTTTAAATCTAAAAGTACTAATATAAACTCTTTTTTTTAGTTCTCGGTAAATTTTGGAGATTTATATTTTACCGAGAACTCAAGTTCTCGGTAATTTACCGAGAACCCAAGTCCTCGGTAAATCTGGGAGATTTAGATTTTACCGAGAACTCAAGTTCTCGGTAATTTACCGAAAACCCAAGTCCTCGGTAAACTTGCACCGGTTTGGATTTTACCGAGAACTCAAGTCCTCGGTAATTTACCGAGAACCCGAGTCCTCGGTAAACTTCACCGGTTCGTACATTACCGAGAACTCAAGTCCTCGGCAAATTTGGACTTTACCGTGAACTTGGGTTCTCGGTAATTTACCGAGAACCAAAGTCCTCGGCAAATGGTCCTTTTACCGAGAACAAATGTTCTCGGTAATTTACCGAGAACGGTCTCCTCGGGAAATTGTCGTTAACGTTAACCCGCCGAAATTGCCCGCCAAATGTTACCGATGACAAGTGAGTTCTCGGTAAATACCTAAAAAATCTATATTTACCGACAATGTTCTCGGTAAGTTCTCGCTAATTAGCGAGAACCCCATGTTTTCGGTAAAATTTGGTCGGTAATTCACAGTTTTTTTGTAGTGTATCCGAATAAATATATTTTTTCGTAGAATGTTTATCCGAATATTCAATCGCTAAAAAATGACACAACTCGAGTGCTAAATCAATGGCCACCCAAACCCAACCCATCCACGTTACGCCTGGGCACGCGCCTTGTCTGGGCACGCGCCTTGGGCACGCGCCTGGGCACGCGCCTTGTCTCCGAAGGCGGATTCCTTGTCACATTCGCCACCACCTCCCACTTCGGCCTCAAAATCTTCAAGGCCACCGGAGTCACTCCCGGTCACCTCTCCCCCATCGGTGCCGGCTTCCTCCGCTTTGAATTCTTCGACGATGAGTGCGCGGACATTGACCCTCGCAGGTGGACCCCAGACACATACCTCCCTCACCTGGAGGGTGTGGGCCACAAGCATGTCCCAGAAATGCTCCTACGACTCGCCAACGAAGGCCGCCCGGTGTCGTGCCTTGTCAATGGTATTAGACGTGTGGGTGACACAGATACAAGACCGGTGGGGTTCCATCCTAAAACCAATTGGCGATAGGAGGAGTAACCCACCATCTTATATACTAGGGAATTTTGTCTCCCAACTTCAGATGTGGGATAATGATTTTGTATTGTTTCCCAACACGCCCCTTCAAGTGCAACTGGGCCGACCCAATTGACACTTGAAGAAACGGGCCCAGACCGCCCGCTCTGATACCATATTAGTGGGATGATTTTGTATTGTCCCCAACAAAATGGCACCCTTGTGTCGTGGGCCTGTGACATCGCCCATAAGCTCGGGATCCCCATCGCCTCCATTTGGGTCCAGTCCTGCACCTCTATCCTCACATTCTACTATTACTATAATAAGCTCGTCACCGCGTTGACAACATAAGGTTTCCACCCCATCCCATTCAAAAACATACAATTCAGGAACCCCACGTCGTTGTCGTCATCGCGCTATGGTTATGCGCAAGTAGGAGGTGTCTTGTCCAAGTGGGTGATGTCCCATCCAGTCAAGTAGGGAACATCCCATCCGGCCAAGTGGGTGGCGAACGAATGTCACACCCTAGCCGCCCCTAACGGCCAATAAGGATGCGACACGTACATGAAATGCTTTCATCGCACATTGGGGATTCGTCAAATCTTAAACCAGGAACTTGTGTATAAATAGCGGGCTTTGCCCACAAAGTAAGAGATCGAAAACCTCGTGAACCAACACTATTCTCGAGTAAAACATCAAAGTTGTTGAAACCATGATAACTTAGCGCATAGAGAGAGCTAGTTCCTAAACACTTGTACTCTTGTATCCTTATACTTCCTGTATATGAATAAGCCTCAAAACTAAACACTCATTTGCTCTCATCGCGTTAAGGGTCTATTTTGTCGATTCATTTCGTTGATTCATTTACTCTCATCGCGATCTTCACCGAACGCTTTCAAGTTTCAACAATATAAAGAATCTCTTGGGTTGCTTTAAGCACCCTATTTGGATGGAAGCTTTTGATGTTTTCAAAAATATTTTGCAAAATTTCCACCAAAAAAATAAGTATATTTTGCAAAATATACTTGAAAACATTGGAAAGTCATACTCCCTCCGTTTCAAAAAACATGGTCTTTTAGACAATTTAGGTTGTTTCAAAATACATGACCATTTTATATTTTCCCCTCCTCTTTCCATTTATACCCATAATAATTAACTTTATCATAATCATTACACTTTTTCATATTTCTCTAAACAAATAATTGAGTCTACATTCTATAGGGGTATTATAGGAATAACAAGTTTTTCTTAATATATGTGCAATCCTCAAATGGTCATGTATTTTGAAACGGAGGAGTACTAATTAATGACTCTTTGGAATGTCGGTCCCTTTTCACCACAACCTTTTGGTAGATTTGACATTCGATACAAGACCATACATAACTCGGTATAGATACCTTCGGGTATTTGGTTCAATGGTTAAGTTCCCAAGGTAGTACCCCTAAGAGCATATTTATCAACAGTACCCCAATCATCCTACTTTTTCTCCATTTTCCCATTTTCTCTATATGCCACATCATGTAAGCATCTCATACCATTTTATGATTTTATCAATAGCATCTGTAGTACTCCAAAATTTATTTTTTTCCTTTATATTCAGTTATAAATAATACCTCTTCATTTTATATTACACTGCTACTTTATTTTAAGTTATAAATACACCTTTTGCTTTTAATTACCAAAATACTCAAAAATAATAATTTACATATTATTGCTTGCTTATGTTGTAAATATAAATTGATAATTATCAAACTACTACATCAAATTATAAATATACCTCTTTATTTTATTTAAAACCTATACACAGGGGCGGAACCACCCAATGCTCAGTGGGGGCTGTAGCCCCCTCTGGGATTTTGGGAAAAAATAATTTTTTTTTTAGCTATTTTTTTTTATCCAAAAGCCAACAATGCATCACAGTACACTTATATCATAAAAAGACTTAATTGTAGCTTCCAAACTAAAAATGCATGCAATCTAACAATAAATTTCTGTTTTCTTTTCTTATATTGTTCTTAGCATTTTAAAAAATTGCTTAAATGACATAAAGGTGTAGAATTAGACTTTGAAATCGGAATTTGGGCTTGACAATCATTTGAACTTCCATACTTGTCGAAATCGATTAGAGGTTTGAACTTCCATCCTTTGTCGAAATCGATTTCAATGCTTATTGTCATTCTCAACTTTTTTACCTTGTCGATCAATTTCATGAGCTAATAGACTAATTTGAATTTTAATAATTTGATATATAGTCTAATCCTGATCTATAAAGTGTTCCGCACGTGTCTAGTGTTAAACCGCCCAGAATAATTTATGTAATTTCAGTATTTTTTAAATTTAGCTCCCTCTGAGACAATTTTCTGGTTCCGCCACTGCCTATACATACCCTTTATTGTCAATTACCAATATTTCTTTCATATCACAAATCTCAAACAATATACATTCAACAAAAAGTACCATAAGGAAAAAAGATAAATATTTTTGGAGGTAAATATACCCAAAATATACAAATTTTTTGATATATATATCAAATATAGTCAAAATGGATATCTACATGTAGTATAAAAAAAATCCAGTCTTATGGAAAAAAAAAAGTTTATTTAATTAAGTGTACACATACAAAATACATTTGATTATTAGTAATTAACCCAATTAATTCTACTCAAAAAAGCTAATCCTTATATTGTCCAAATACATAATAACATGTGGCAAAGAGATGTGAAGAAAAGAAACAAAAAACGCAATAGCACAGATGCTTGGATTTTCAAATAGAGTATCGCTGCTCCTTCATTCCTCTAATACTCCAACATTCCGATTAAAAAAAGTAATAAAAGATAGCACCACATGCTTCATTTGAAACCACTAAAGATGCTCTAAGTCATTATTTTGAACCTTATGCATGCGCGGCACAGAGGATGTAAAGTAATTCGGGATTGAATATGTTCGATATGTGAATTAAAGATGGAATTAAAGCCTTGTAGCCGTGATACAGGATGGGAGCAATAAGGGTTTTAGTTTGTGAAGATTGAGAATTGTAGTTCCTAGATTTGTCGCTACTCCTATAGCCAGTTTGAGATATTAGAGGACTTGTCTTGGAATGCTCCTGATTGGGTTAGAGTTCCACAATGTTTTTCTTTGAGGAAAGTTAAATGTTACAGTCTGGCGTTACATAAATATAAATTTATAGATACGAGCTACCACTGTACGTTGCGTATTGATCACATGTTTACCTACCCATGTGATCAGCGGGCACTAGTTAATCTAACTCTAATGCATGACTACCGAACAACCACTATAAGTGAGATAAACTAGCATTAGCTAAG
The DNA here is from genome assembly GCA_934048045.1 of Polygonum aviculare. Taxonomy (NCBI): domain Eukaryota; kingdom Viridiplantae; phylum Streptophyta; class Magnoliopsida; order Caryophyllales; family Polygonaceae; genus Polygonum; species Polygonum aviculare. The sequence continues at coordinate 20,751,167 of OW204031.1, forward strand.
AGCTCGATTAAACGAACACTGTTTTGTACTATGGACAAAAATAGTACTAGTGCTAAGAGTTCGATTTGGTAGAAGTAGCTGGGCGAAGTACTACAAGACTATAAGTCGAGTTCCTTCTTAGCTCTATACAGATCAAGCGGTGCAATTCCTCTGTTTCGAAACAGAGTTTCAAAATTGTGCTTTACACTGATTTCCCCCGGCCCCACTGTTGGGATACAAAACTATCCCACATCGGAAGTTGGGCAACAAAATTGCCTAGTATACAGTGACGAACGCAGAACGGATTTAAAGGGGGGCACAGCCGCCCAACTCGTGTACGAGATCCAATGATTCAAGAATAATCGATAAATTTAGCTACTCAATACTCTTAAATAGTAATAAAATAGGTACTTGTTTTTCAAAAAAAAAATTACGATATGTATGAAATCTAATTTATGCAGTAAATAGCTAGTTTATAAACAAAATTTTGAGAGAAATGCATTAAATTTGAATAAAAAAGCAAAATGGTGCTATGGGGATTTGAACCTTGGTGGAGTTAAACCAAAATTAAGCAAGAAACCATCTAGACTAGTTGATTTTCATGTCATATTAATACAAATTTAATTAAAATATATTAATATTTAATCAAAAATTATATATATATATACCGAAAATTAACCCGGCGGGAGGGGGGGCACGGGCCCCCTCATGCCCCCCCTAGATTCGTCACTGCTAGTATATAAGACGGTATGCTACTCCTCCTATTGCCAATTGATTTTAGGATGGAACCCTACCGGGCTTCTATCTGGGCCACCCACACGTCTAAAACCCACATCTTCAATGCAGGCCCGAAACAGGTGATTTTTGTCACAGATCAAGCCGTAGAGATCGAGAAAGGTTCATCACCGGTTAATCCCAACAATTTGCGAACTTATTCGATCTCAACGTGGGGAATTTAATTTGAGTCTTTTTCTCTACAATTTGCGTGATAAAATATATACGTGACCAATATGAGTTATGAAGATTATCAAGAGGGAATATATCGAAGGTGACGTGGGGTGAGGAATAACAATGGGTAGGCCGGGGGAACAACAATGGGTAGGCCGGGGGACCAAACGGACTTATGATGGTGTACTAGATTAATATTGTTTTCTAAATTTAGATCCGCTTCAATTATTAATTAGTTAGAAAGAGTGGTGGAGCCCGAGGTTTTTTGGAGGGGGGTCACAAATAAAATAATATATTATACTATTTTTTTAAATCAAAATAGTTACAAAAATGGTTTCTCGAAATAAAATACAAGCGATTACGAGATTCTAAAATCTATAATTTTTTAAGTTATTTATATAGTATATGATCTAAATTAAACAATCAATTAAACAATTCTATAAATAATAAATTATAAAAATCTATGATCTATTACATAATTAATAGTAGTCTAATTTCAAACCTAGGTAATAATTGAATTGAACTTTGCAACCCTAGGTAATAAAGTTTAAAAATTGAATCTTGCAAACAATTAAACAAATAATTAAACAAATCAGGGCCGGATTGAAAACAATTGAATTGAACAACTTGAATTCTGCATTGGCCAGATTAGGGCCGGATTAGGACTACAAACGATCAATAGATCAAATTAAACAAACAATTTGGATGGATTTGGCCAATTAAACAATTAAACAAACCATCAATTGACAGCAATTCAGCAAATATACGGATATTTGGCCGGCCGTCCGGGATGAGCAAGCGGAGCCGCGGTGGCCAGTGGAGGCCAGGAGCAACGTCGGCGGTGGCCGGTGGGGCGTGCTGCGTGCGATTGGCGATTTGTGTGAGAAGCGATTGGCGTGACTGCGTACGTGAGAAGCGAGATTAAGCGAGGGCTGGCTACGATATTTGTTTTTGTTTTTTTTGTCATAAACCAAAACGACGTCGTTTTGAGTGTTTCTTTAAAAAAAAAAAGATTGTCTTCAACCTTTTCTACAGACTAGCGACGGACACAGTTTCGCCGGCCCTAATTTCCTCCAACAATCTTCTACATCCTCCGGTATACTAATCGATTCGCCGGCGGGTTGGGGGGTCACCGCCCCTCAGGACCCCCACTCGCTCCGCCCCTGGTTAGAAACGTTAGGTTTATAGAATTATCAGATTTTTATAGCATGCCCTTGCATATCGATCAGGAAAATGCTATTCTCCTCGCACATTTAGCGAGCATTCTCCTCGCATCTGACGTGGACAGGGCCCCATGCCCAACCGTTTACAAAACAACAACAACAATAATACCCAGTGTAGTTCCCCTTAAGGGGAATCTGGGGGGTCAGGATGGGGGCACCCCTGGCTAACGCAAAGGGGGGCGTCCAAAAAAAACCCAACAGAAAAACACTAAGCCAAAAAACATGCACAAAACACTCAACCAAATAAAACAAAGCACAAAACAAACAACCAAAGGCAAGACCCAAAAACTAAAGCTTGCTGATCACAGGACCTAACCATCCATGACGTGAATCTTCTCCCTCCATCTATCTCTACAAACGGCTAGCTCTGTCGAGATCCCCAAGTGGGTGACATCATGTTTTATATTGTCCCTCCAGCGTTTCCTCGGCCGGCCTCTCCCTCTACGAATAGCTCCCAAGTCTAGACTTTCACATCGACGAACCGGCTCCTCAGGACCCCTCCTTTGGATATGGCCATACCATCGAAGTCTCGATTTCCGAAGTTTATCCTCTAGGCTGGCCACTCCCACCCTGCTCCTGATCACTTCATTCCTGATTCTATCGCCCAACGACAGAATCAGGAATGAAGTGATCAACCGTTTACAAAAAAAAAATAAAAAAAAAATAAATCCAAAAAAAACTCAAAACCCATTTTCTCCACCCAAAAATCAGATCTGAGAGTCCATCTTCTCTTCCCTCTCAACCCTCTCTGGCCACTACCTACCAAGGCCGGCCACCAACGGCCTCGCTCCACCCTCCGTTCGCGCCGCCCTCGGTCATCCTTGCCTTCGCTCCGCCCTCCGCCTTCGCGCCAGCATCGGTCCACCTTCGTGCCTTCGCTCCGCCCTCCGACGACCGAGGGCATGACCACCTCCTCGTAGATGCCGGTCTTCCGACGGAATCGGTCGTTTTCCGACGACTTGAGGAACTTCTTGACGAGCTCCTTGGGTTTGCTGGTTTTGTAGTCGGAGAGGCTCTTGATCACGCCGATTGATTGGGTGGTTGTGGGTTTGGGTGTGGGGGTCGAAGTCGAAAGTGCGCGGCAGACCGATGCCTTCGGTCGTCGGAGACCAGAGCGAAGGCGCGAAAGTGAACCGATGTCGGCGCGAAGGCCAGGAGGACCGAGGGCGGCGGGAGGTCGTCGGCAGCCGGTCTTGGTAGGGAGCGGTCAGAGAGGGTTGACTGTTGAGAAGGAAGATGATAGACTCATCTGATTTTTAGCGGGTGGGTTTTGGGTTTCTTTTTAGATTTATTTATTTTTCTATTTTTTTTGTAAGGAAAATGCTACTTGTCTCGCCACATTTGCGATATATTTGTATCGCTGCCAGCTGGACGTGGGCCAACTCCCATTTTCAACATGATTTTATTAAAAACAAAAAAACAAATATCTTTTCAATCCATCCTGCACAGAAAACCCACGAAGCCAGATGAGCGAACTCCTTCTCCGCTCCTCCTTCGCTCCGCCGTGGCTCCTCCCTCTCGCTCGCTACTCCGACTCCGCTGCTCCGAACGCCCTTGGTCTGCCCTCCGCCGGCCTAGATTCCCGCCGCCACCGCCATTGTTGTCGCCTCTGATTCCCCTTTATCCGTTGCCCCTCCGACCCCGCTTCTCCGAACGCCCTCACTCCTCCTTCTCCGCTCCCCCGAACGCCCTCGCTCCGCTGTCGTCGCCCTCTTCGCCGAACGCCCTTGCTGGAGCAAGGGGAAGGATTTGAAGGCTGAACACTGCTGCCTGTGCTCATCACAACTTCTAACCCAGTAACCCCGCTCCACCCCTCCTCCCCGACCCCAACTCTCTCGGTCCCGCACTCGCTCAGAAAATCAAAACAAACTTGATAATCCAGAAACTGATTTTGTTCTTCGTTCTCGGTTGCCTGTACAAGAAAGGGTGAAAAGGTACTCAATTGAACTTGAATTTGTGTTCTTGAATGTCCTGTTTTGTGGATTCTAATTGCACATTTTTGGATAATCACAGCAAGTTTGAGGGTCTTCAAGTAAGCCTTATACCTCATTGTACAACCCATTTTTGTTTTCTGGATTATCAAGTTTGTTTTGATTTTCTGAGGACATGTATGATATACTTGGTATGTTAAGTGTGTTGACCTTATACTTGGTTTGTTTTTATTTTTGTGAAATTATGCTTTCCGACCCTTCTTAATTACATGTTGAATTGTTGACCTTAGGACATGTATGATATACAGTACTTGGTATGCTAAGTGTGTTGTATTTTTCTTGTTTTGATTTCAGATTCAGACAAAGAAATCTGTGAATGGCCAAACGTCTAGCATGATACAGGCCATGGTTTCTTGTAATGCTTCCTTGGAGAGATTGGATTTGCAGTTTATAGAGATGGAGAAAACGCGAATGCAGGTTTCACTGGCCGATGAGATTCGAGCTGCTAAGAACAGAAGAACTTGATATAGGTGAAGGCAAGGCAAATTGAGGAAAGAAGCTTTGGTGGTTCTTAGTTTTAGAACTTGACAAAGGTGGAAACAAAGAGGCAAATGCAATTTTTTGTAATTGATAAAATAACCTTCAAGTTACTCTGATTAACAGCAGTGTTGTATGTTTTGGTTGTATACTTGTAATACTTGCCCTTATAATGAAGACAATTTATGGTTCAAGAGACCAACAAGTCATTTGAGCAATTTGAAGGTGATATCCAACTCAACACAACCGTAATTGTTCTTTTCTCAGTTTGTTGATCAAAACTTATAAAAAAGTTTGTACTTCAACCCTTGATGTACAAGCTTGTTCTTTTCTCAGTTTACATGATACTTTTGAATTTGGTTTCAACCCTTGAATCATTGTTTGAACTCCGTCCCTCATCTAAGCAAAATCTCAAACCAATCAATCATCTTTCTACAGACAAAACCATCAGTCAGTTGAATTGGAGCACAGCCTGAGAAGTGCACTATCAATATCTGTCTCATTGCAATACTGAAGAAATAAAGCATCAACCTTCAAAATTAATTAAGCAATCTACCAAAGAAGAGATAAACATCAACCTTCAAAATTCATTAAGCAATCAACCGAGGGAGGGCGCCGTCGCGACGAGCGAGCGAGGGCTGAGCGACGAGGGAGGGCGGAGCCAGAAGCAGGGCGGAGCGAAGAGGGAGGGCGAAGAGCGAGTGCGGGGCAAAGAGAGTCGGGGTCGGGGTCGGGGAGGAGGGGTGGAGCCGGCGGCCGGAACCGCTCCACTGCCGGCGAGAGGGCAGAGAGGTCCACTGCCGGCGAGAGGGCAGAGAGGGTCGGGAAGAGGGATGAGCAGCGTGCACACTGCACAGATATGGAAGATTTACCCTCTTTTTAGACCCGAAAGAATTGTTTTTTTAAAAAAACAATTGTAAAAGGCAGATGGGCTCATGTCAGTTTGTCCTACGTGGTGCGATACGCATATGTCGCAAATTGGGCGAGACATGTAGCATTTTCCTTTTTGTAAAAGGTTGGGCATGGGCCCTGTCCACGTCAGATGCGAGGGGAATGCTCGCTAAATGTGCGAGGAGAGTAGCATTTTCCTATCGATCAACATCACTATCATATTGATCGATGCCTTATATCACTACTCAAATTAGTAACAGATCGAATCCTATCACGTATCAATGGATACATAATCCCGCATTTACTATCACAATAATTTAAACAGGCCGGAACGCACTATCATTACTAACTTGCTCCATCAAAAAAAAACAATACAGTACACATTACAACTCAAAGTACAATTAATATACTTATGATCAATCACAAACACCAAACAATCATAAACCACAAAAGTAAGCTATTTAAACAAAATAGTAATTAATGCTCAAATCCGGCCACCACATGCATTATTATATGCTAGTTACTCGGCGCTGCCTTCCTCGCCGTTGCCCCTTCACCTAACATTCAACTTCAGCTCACGGGCGCCACGGGCACAGCCTCGGGCACCACAGGCACAGGCTCGGCCTCGGCCTCGGCCACCAGCCTCCTGTACTTCTCCACGACGTCTCCGCTCCTCCTCGTGATCTCGTCCACGAACTCCTGAAGATTCCTGTCCGACGAACCTCCTTCCTGGAAGGCGTTCTCGGCTCTCTCCTTCCACATGAGCGCGTTCTTCCTCATCTCCTCCGCCTTGGCCCCCACCGTGGCCTCCTTCAGGCACCTCTCGACCTCCTCCCTCGGGATCACCTTGTCCTCATGCTCCCCTCTACACATCCTCAACCCGACCCCGAACTCGTCGACCAGGAACTTGGCATCCGTCACTTGGTCTCCCCACTGCGGGAAGGCTACCACGGGCATCCCTGACGTCAGTGCCTCCATCGTCGAGTTCCACCCGCAATGCGTCACGAAGCATGCTACGGACGGGTGCACTAGCACCTGCTCTTGCGGGCTATACGTAACCACCCTTCCGTTATCTCCGACCTATACATAAATTAGTTAGATGATAACTAAAATTCATTCAATGCCTCGCTAGCTACCTAGCTAGTACGTGTACGAGCTTCTTTTTTTCTGGGTCGAATCTTAGCTAGTTTTAGTCGAAAGTGTCAAACATATTCTTTGTGCGGAATTCATACTACCTACCTTTTCGAGGAAGCCCTCAGGGAGCGTGTGGGCCGTCAGTCCCGTGTCGGGATGAGGAGGCTTCATGACCCAAAGGAAAGAAACCCCGGAGGTGAGCACGGCGTGGGCGATCTCGTCGATCTGCTCTTGCTTGAGGAACACGACAGTCCCGAAGGAGATGTAGACAACGGATCGGGCCGGCTTGGTGTCGAGCCATGTGAGACACTCGGAGTCGGCCTTGAGCTGGTCGCCGCGAACCGCGGAGTTAGGAGCCTTCGGGTCCTTGTAGAGCGGGCCCACGGGCTTGATGGGGCATAGCTTGGAGGCGAACTCGATGGTGTCGTGCTCCAGCTCGTCGAAGGCGTCCATGAGCACGCAGAAGGGCTTGTCCAAGTTACGATACTGGCCCATGATGGCTCGGCGGAGGAAAGGGTAAGGGGTGGTGGGGTGGAGGAAAGAAGGGACCTCGTCCCATTTCAGCAAGGGCAGAGTCGGGATTTGGACGTCGATGTAGGGAGCCTCCTCGTTGGGGAAGGGCACGAGGTTGTTGGAGTAGTAGTAGTAAGAGAGGAAGCAAGCGCAGGACTGGACCCAGAGCATGGCGCTGGGGAGCCCGAGCTCAGCCGCCACGTCGGACACCCAAGGGATGAACGGGTTGTTGATGAGGCAGGAGACGGGGCGGCCTTCGTCGGAGAGTTTCTTGAGCATTTGCGGGACCCGCTTCCGGCCCACTAGCTCTAGTTGAGGGAGGTAGAGGTCGAGATCCTGGCGGCGGGGCTCGTTCTCGTCCCACTCGTCGTGGATGAAGTCGAAGCGGAGGAAGCCGCTGCCCACGGGGGAGAGCTCCCCGGGGGTGACTCCTGTGGCCTTGATGATCGCCTTCCCGAAGCTGGCGGAGGTGGTGAAGGTGACGAGCATGCCTTTGGAGGCGAGGCGTTTGCCGAGACGGAGTAGCGGGTTTATGTGGCCTTGGCCCGGGAAGGACACAAGGAAGACGTGGGTCATCGGGCTTTCGGAACCCATTGAGCTTGATTTATTAGTTCCTTGTGTAGTACGTTTTTGAGTAGAGGTAAGAAGTGCTTGAATGTTGTAGCGAGTATAAGGAAGTGGAAGGATTTATATGCGTAAGAAAATGGGTAGATTTTGTTACGACTAACGAGGACTATACGGGGCACGTGCTTACTGGCAAAAGCGGCTTTCGATGTAAGGAGAATGGAAGGTCGCTGCTCCTTGAGGGGTTTGGTTTCATCATGAAACCTTCTGTTGTTTGATGCTTAAGCGCATGCTTAGAATGAGTGTTTTTTTTTTGGAAGAACTTACAATGAGTTTTTGAACTAAGAAGGTTTGGTGACAACGGTATACCAATTTAAGTTAGACGGCCGATTGCCATTTAGAATATGAACACGTACGAAAGGTCACAAATGGGTCACGTCGAAAATTTAAAGAAAGTATGGATCGATCTTACCAATTCAACATTGTTTATGAAATTGAAAGGTTATCATTTTCTTAAATTTATACTGTAGTATCCTAAATTCTTGATAATGATACTTGACATATTATGTGATTTCCTCGCAAGAGACACCATAAGCCGTTGAGCAATCTAATATTGTTACTATTTCCTTAATTAGCAAGTACGATTCATTCTTCTTCTTCTAACTTGTAAAATTGGATATAGAATTTTTTTGGTGGAATGTAAAATTGGATATAGACTTGTTTTTGGTTGATCGAATTAAAATTGGGTATAGACTAGAAGTCGTTAATTTATAATCTAATATCCATACGATTTTTTATAGCCAACTTTTTCGGATTTCAAACCCAGTCTCGCACTTTAACCAACAATATATCCGTAATAAAAACTATTAAAACCTTGAACCAAAAAAATAAAGACCATTAAAATGGTTATATATTTTGTGAACTTAAAACCCCCTAAATTATGTTTATGTGGGCTTCGACCAAAAAAAATTATGTTTATGTGGGGTTATTTATGTAATCAAACTAGAACACAAATACAAAAATATTTCTGAGGACAAACAAATTTCAAATTTAGGAAATTTTCAAACCTGTATACTGTATAATGTACAAGAATCAGCTAGTTGGTATTTAATTTAATCGGTTTTTCTATTGTGTGCCCTTAGGGCACACAATAAGCATACCAAAAACAGAAACTAAAACCCTAAAAGGAAAAGAATAAACCCGTCACAAGAGAATTTTTAAAACAAAAAATTAAAAATTTACCAAGTATTTCCATTATTAGTTGCTTATTGTGTGCGGGCACACAATAGAAAAATCGTTAATCTAATTATACATCAAATCCAGATCTTTATTTTTCACAATATATAGAGGAGTATAATTAAAGACCGATCTTGGATGATTAGTGAATAGTGATCACTTACATCAGAATTGACAGGTCGATCTGTACGTATAGCTACCAATCAATGGTAAAAAAGTTGGCTGTTAGGTTTTAAGGATAACCACGTACGAAGGTAGTGTGTAGTCATTAGATCGAAGTGCAATACATCTTTATTGGCTAATTTACATATGATCTGTTGCTGAGTTGTTTTTTGGTCGTCATGAGACAATGAATTAATAAATGCATTTGTACGTGGCATGTATGAGAGTTGTAGATAATTTTGATGTCCAATTCGAGCATTGGCGCACGGCACCACTTCATCGTCTCATGAGAACAAGTAGCCCACTAGCATGTAGTTTGCGATAAGTCAAATAGCTCACAAGAACATATCTTTCATAATCAGATAACGTACTTACAATGAGGTAGCTTGCAAGCAGGCTATGTGAATGATATATAGGTCGGGAAGGAAGGAGAAGAAAGAGGACCTACACTTAAATATTTTTCCCCAAATAGACTCCTCTATTTAAAAATAGGGAAAATTGCATTTAACCACCTTTTATTTTACACTTGTTGCAACTAATCACCCTTTATATTTTTTTCTACACTTAACCACCCATTAATTGTAGATGTGTGCATTTAACCACCCATTTTGATGAAAAACGTTATTTTCTTCATTAAGTAAATTAAGTTACGTTTTTTCCCTTCTTTTTTAATCTTATTCACAATAAATAAAAGAATTTAGGAATAAATTGAGTTTGGAATGTCATCCTCATTGAATTTAAGCCTACATATCAACCTTTTGAATCTCGAGTCGTCGTCTATCAACTTAGACATGATCGACTCCAAGAGATGCTCAAAGTCGTTAGAATCAGATCTAAAATCCATGGTCTTTACATCGGTGAAGTCGTGGTTCTTCTTGGCTATTAGATAGAGGAAAAGAATTATTATGGAGGAAATTAGGCAACGGTTGCATAAATCGGCATATTAAAGCTTGAAAGTGCCAATTATGGTTTTCCCTTTATTTATTTATTATAAATAAAATTTAAAAAGAAAGGAAAAAACGTAATTTACTTTACTTAATGGAGAAAATGACGTTTTTCGATAAAATGGGTGGTTAAATGCACATAATTACAAATAAGGGGTGGTTAAGTGTAGAAAAAAAATTTAAAGGATGGTTAATTGTAACAAGTGTAAAATAAAGGGTGGCTAAATGCACATAATTACAAATAAGGGATGGTTAAGTGTAGAAAAAAAATATAAATGGTGGTTAATTGTAACAAGTGTAAGATAAAGGGTGGTTAAATGCAATTTTCCCTTAAAAATATTCTATTCGACCACTCAATCCAGATAAATTTGTTTCATTGAACCCCTCGTCAATAATTTTTTGTCACATTAAACAAAATTTCCCTTAAAAATATTCTAGTGTATGGATTTGGTCGGGTGACGAGTGCAAAACCTTCATCCGTACCCGTCCATTATATTACTGTATAATGTTTTGGTTTTCATCCATTTTTCCAAGTTTGATATCTATCGATCAGGTGTGAAGGAGATCGTCGTCCTAACTCTTTTGACGTTCATTGGTTTCCAATGGTATAATCCGGTCGCTCTTGAGGAATATACAATCACATTTTCTTTATAAAAGGAAAGGATGGTGAAATTTTTTTTGGTTGAAAAAAAAGCTTGGTGAAATTTGACATAAAACAATAATCAAGACTAAATTTCATGTTGATTGAGGAGAAAATTAGGGGTGTCTAATAGGTCAATCAGGTGACCAGATTACACGGGTTTTATGGAATGACCCGTAAAGTGTTATTACAGATTATATGACTCATGACCTCACCCGTAGGTTATGGGTCAAACGGCACTATCTCAGAACGCTCCAAAATAACTACTGGACAATCTTATGGGCCGAGGAAATATATCATTATCAGGCAGAAATTGTCATCCTTGACGATAGAAATTAAAGACGGAGACCTTAAAAATGATGTTTGACGGCGAGAGAGCGTTCAATTGATGTGGGCAACCACTGAACTTCTTATCATTAGTGGCATATCCAAATCAATGGATGATTCTTTCACATATTATACCTGACCCTATATCACATTTAAAAAGGATGATTCTTTCACTTTATTATTTAATTTACCTATTTTTACTTATTATAATCTTCCTATCTTGATTAAAAAAACTTATTTTTAGTCAAATAACATAAAGAAACTTACAAACACATACCTCTTGCTAGAATTTCTACTTATTTATAAAGTAAGTCCATCGTTTTCTCAAATTAGATAAACACTTCTTATTTTCATAATACACACATAAAAAACGGTCATTTTTTCCACATTAGTTCTGACCAAATCTCGTATTTAAAACATTAATTTTATTATTCGCATTATATAGGTTTTTCCTATTGAATTTTTTAGCTATTTATGTAAAAAAAAAAACTTTCATCAATTACTAATTCTTAAAACATTATAGGGAAAAATATTTTACATTCCAATTAAGCAAATCTTTGAATATTTTATCCAACTTATTTCCGTAAATAAAAATAAATTTGAGATTTCCTACATTTTCTATTAAATTATGATCAACTATATCAATTTATCAATCGATAAAACATTGTAATTTTTTACTTTTTATAATTTAATATATGATCATCGTTATCAATTTATGATAACAATTGTAAGTGAAATATCAATTATATTCTTATAATCAAGTTTTAGGAAAACAATATGTAAGTAAGTGTAAACATTATATCTTAGATTCGACCCGAAACCCAAATATATACATTCCTCCGCCCTTCATCCTCCTTGTATCGATCGAATTCACGGGCCATTGACATCCTCTTTCTTTCCACTGCCTCCACCTCGTTTTCTCCACGACTCTGCCCCCGCCGCAGTTCTAAGGGCAGCTCCCTACATATTCCCACTCCCCCAGTCAGCGGCGAGGACGGTCGCCCCCCCCCCCCCCTTCACTACAATGGTCAACCTGTTTTCCAAGCTCTAAAATCGCTAATAGACTAGAGCAAGGTAGATGGTTGGAAAAAAGTGAAAAATGGTTTGATTTAGGTTTTTTTTTGGCAGAAAGTCGTATTCGGCTTTAGGACCGTTAAGAATTGGGTGTCTAATTATCCACTGGTCTGCCTTTTAACTATATTATAGTACATTCTAGAATAAGTTTCCCGCCTTATAATCTTATGACATGTCAAGTTTGGCTGGCCCCTCACCTTGAATTTTCCGGGTTTCCCAGGTCAGGTTTAAATTGGATTTCAGGTTCAAATTTCCGGGTTGAAACCCTAAAATTCTTACGTGGGTCGGGTCAAGTCGAGTCGGGTTTACAAGTCAGATCTGGGCCCAACTCCTTCATACGCTTTCAACCACAAGAGTGGTGAAACTAGTTGATTTCTCGTATCATGGACAATATTTTATAATGTAGGATTAAATTGATAACATATTGCGATAATATTATTAGTATTTTGATATTGACAATGTTTTTTCCCGAGATCTTGATTACATGTAAAGAGTAGTTTTAAATTCATATTATGCGTACTATGACTTAAATAAGGGTCATAAATAACATAAAAAATTATTATATAAAATAATCCGGCTAAATAAAAATTGTTATGATATTATATATATTGATATACATAATATGACTTAAATAAATATATAGTATGTAATGTATACATAGAATATGGTGGTTTTAAAATATACAACTTTATTATATAGTATAAATTTGTTAAAATATGAAATAAAATTAATATAATGTTAAATAAATTTAAATAAATTTGTTAAATATTATTAGTTGAATTAAATTTGATAAATTTATCAGATATTAAACAAAGTTAAGGTGAGAGATTAGTGGAGTGATGATGTGGACTTATTAGTACAAAAATTAATTTATTAAAACTAAGTGTGACCTAAATTATTGGCTAACGAAATTTTCAAAACTATACAAAATGACATATAAATGAATTGAATATAGAGATGACATGTTGCAAAATCCTAGAGGTTTAATATAGTGGCTTCAATCTTGATAACTTTTATATATAGATAGATAGATAGATTACAATTGCCAAGCACAAAATCAATGGTGAAATAAGTAATGGAAATGGTAATAAAATGGAAAGCTTCCAATCAAAAAAATCAATGGAAGCATACCTAAATAGCTCGAAAAAAAAATCAAAGAGATGGCAAATATTGGACAAAAATCTATTACTATATACTAAAGCGGAAGCAAATTCTGCCACCATATTGCTCCACATCACCCTTTTATTAAAAAAATTATCTTATTAAATCTTAATTTTATCACAATCTAATACAAACTTATTAGTTCTATCTTATTTCTATCCAAATATATAAATCTCAACCTATCTTTATACAAAAAATCTATCATTAACTTTTTATTTTACAAGAATATTTTTAGATAATCATAATGTATAGATCATAATCTTAATATTTTACCCATTTAATAAAACAGTGTATTACTTATAAATTATTTTTAGTAATTTTATAATGATATTTTTTAAAAATCATCAATGGCAAATTCTACGACTAAATTTAAGAAACATATTCCTTCTATATATTAAATATAATTTTTACTATCATATCATATTAAATCTAAATAAAAAAATTTATAATATATTTGATATAATTTTAATATTATGTACTAATTACATTTATTAATTAAGATAATAATTTGTAAATATTTTTATTAGATATTTATATATTTCGTATATTAATTAAATATTCACAACATTATAACATATATACTAAATAAATTGGTTTTTTTAATCTTATTAATTATTCTCTATATCTTTTATATAATTCTATATTAATATAAGTTTTTTAAATATTGATTTATTATATAATTCAGTTTACACAATTTAATTGAAAGGCCAAAATATTTATCAATTTTCAATAAAATTTGATAATGCATCTTATCTTATGACATTCTTCCTTGATTATTTAAGTTTATATCTATGTATGTATAAAAACTTAATATATAGAACTTTTCTTTATATAAGTATTTGATGTTATACAAGAACTAAGCCATTTTGTAATCCAAAAGGTAAACGTCCTTTTATACAATATAATAACTAAAGAACACTACCCCGTACAAGGTACGGGTCAAGTTCTAAATTAATTCCGTTTACCTATTTGTATTTGTAGTTGTCAACAAGCCAAACTCAAGGTCAACCATAAAGATTTCAATCACCACATTAGCAAAATAACGTTCAAACCAATAAAGCACTGGATTGGGAGATCTTGCTAAACAATTACTCCCTCCGTTTCATAATATGTGTCGTTTTAGCTCTTAACACAGTTTTTAATAAAAGTAATCATTCACTTTAAAACTTACAACTTTTTCTTAATCTTACCACTCATTACATTTTTTTGGCCAATGCATGAACAACTTTAGTCAACAAATACACATTCCAATAAAAATTAGGGAAATTCCGTCTGGTACCCCTGAGCTTTGTGTTTTTCCGGATGGTGCCCTAAAAAAAATCTTATTCCGGAATCTACCCCTGAGGTTTTGCATTAGTCCGTGCCGTACCCTTCTTCTGCCCCATCCATCTCCCGTCAAAATTAATCCCTGAACACCGCCGCCGGCCACTGAACCACCTGCTCTAAACACCGTTTTCAAACACAGCACTCAACCCCCCCCTTTTTCTTCTTCTTCCTTCATCTTCCCCACTTTACTCTTTCCCTCCTTCCCCTACACATCACAATGCCCTCCATCGCCGGCAACCGAACCACCTGCACGCCAACCACACTGCAATCCTCCACTGGCACTACAACGATCCGGACAGGGACGACGACCGGGACTTCGAAATCCACGGTGAAACCCTACTCTACCTCCTCATCGTCCTCGTCTCTCTCCTCCTCCTCTACGCCCGATCCTTCTTCCGCCTCCGCCATCTCTCCTTACCTTCCTCCTCCTCCAACAACAATAACCCCCAAATTATCATCCACATCCCCCGCCGATCGCCGTCTTCGGCCTCCTCCGGCCTCGATCGGGCCTCATTTGACTCCATTCCGATCGTCCTCCACCAATCCCCGGACCCGATTTCCGGCGAGAGCGAGGTCAATTGGAAGCCCGAGTGTTGTATTTGCCTGGGGGCGTTCGAGTATGGAGACAAGGTGAAGCTCCTGCCGAGTTGCGGACACCGTTACCATTGCGATTGTGTGGACGCCTGGCTTCGCGATCACTCCAATTGCCCCCTCTGTCGCCTCCCCATCGTCAAGCTCTAGGATTTGGTTTTTACAACCAAAGTGATAAAAATCCAACTCCAATTGCCCCGTTTTCTTCCAACGAAAGTGATGATCTGTAGGTTGTGGGTGTAGTTGTTTAAATTAGGGATTAATTTTGACGGGAGATGGATGGGGTAGATGAAGAAGGGCACGGCACGGACTAATGCAAAACCTCAGGGGTAGATTCCGGAATAAGATTTTTTTTAGGGCACCATCCGGAAAAACACAAAACTCAGGGATACCAGACGGAATTTCCCTAAAAATTATCATCATTCACCCCTATTATATCACTTTGAAAACCTAAAATGACACATATTATGAAACAAATTTTAAGTGCTAAAACGACACTTATTATGAAACGGAGGGAGTAACAAATTTAGTAGAAGCATGAAATTGCACATAATAGTTATGTAGGAGCAATGATCCCAGCAGCAACAGGAGGGAGAATATGGAGATGTAGCTGCGTGAAAATCTAAAAGAGAATCTGACAAAGATTTGGAAAAAGTGGAAAGGAGAAGTTATCGGATGTAGAGGAGGGATTCAGATCTTCCGTCCCACTAGCACGTCCCTTTCCCGTGTCCCCCGTTTCTATTGGTCGAAACTATGGGACCCCCCCTACTATTTCCCTTTAATTCTACCGAAATAAATAAATTCAGCCAATAGGAATTGAGGGACACGGGAAGGGGACCTGCTAGTGGGACGGAGGATTTGCGTCCGACTGGGAGACCATACACATCAATGGACCCACACAAAACTCCATAGATTTTATTTCAAAACCAATTCGTATAAGAAGGAGTCATTAGTTAAACCTCTATAAATTAATAGGATCGGGATCGGAGTATTTTATTATTTTATATAAATATTAATTAATCGATAAATTAATATTAAATTATCGATAAATTAATATTAATTTATTTATAGAGATTTTAGCAATAGAAATATTTCCAATTAAATAATACCAAGTATTGTCATTGAACCAAAAATAATTGGATTTGCATAAGTAATATATTTTAGAAAAAACATGTACAATAATTGGTACAAAAATGTGATAATATCCATCAAATTAACATTGTCATATCTATATACATATATCTTACACAAATTGGTATATCTACTATAATACAATACAAAGCGGAACTCAAGCCTTTGTTAAAATTTGCGCCACGTCATCGTCATAGAATAAAATAATGATTTTATCTTTTTAATTAAATCTTACAAAAAAATCTTTATTCTCACTTGATATCTTATCCATTTTTTGATATCTTACCAAATTTTGTTATCTTAAGAATATATAATTTCCATTTAAATAATTAAAATATTTTTCATTTTAGGTAAAAGAAAATTCTTAAATTATTGCTATGAAGATTCTAGATAATTAATCAAAATAATGAATTCCATAATTGAAGCGATTATATTGTATAATCTTATAGATAAAATACAGATAGCCATATTATTAAATATAAAAGAAAATCTTAATAGAAAATAAAATAAATCATTTCAATAAATATTACTTGGGAAAGTGATCTTAATCAAATTGATTGAATTGATTTATTTATTGATAAAACATAAATTTATTTGGGACATTATCGAGCAAAATTCAAGCTCGAGTCAAAACTCGATTGGATCAATCAAGTCGGATATATATTTACATTACCAGTACATGGTACGAAATTTATACTAGTTTTCTGTAACGAAAGGACTAGTTATATGGTTATAATTAGAGATAGATTTTACTCAATCGAATATGAAAACCATATCCAACCCAACTCAAAATTGGTGGGTTGAAACCTGAAAGTTTAGACCCAAAAAAACCGAATCCAATTAACCCGAATGTGAATGGGTCGAAACCTGAACCTAACAGGACCCGTTGGGTTGACCCGCTTTAGTATATATATAGAATAATTAAACTTATTTTTACAAATTATGTTATAGACTATAAAGGTAATATTTCTTATGAAATATTATTATTTAATCATAGTATTATTTTTGATAATAAAAAATGTGACGTTCTTGATCAGTTGATCAACCCAAGTCTATGTGATAACTTGTCATGATCCAGCCTGACTTGATTCGCAACCTGATTGTCTTGACCCCGAACTTAACCTGAACCTGAACCCGACCAAACCGATATGTTTGATGAGGTACCGCTATAAGGGTGAAATTATTATGGGCATTTAAAGAGTATATGAGAATGAGAAAAACACAAACACACAACCTCTGTAGAGCTTTAGGAGCTAGCATTCAAATTTTATAACTTGAATCAGCCTCTAAATTGCTGAAAAAACAAACACACAATCACCAAAAATTTAAGAATATGATTAGAAATTGTACAGACTGTTGGATTGATGTTCCCTCGGGATCAGTTAGACAATCAAGTGATCTCTCGAGATTAGTCTCATGAGTTCTAATGATGATAAAGATCATAAGGTTTAATGGTTTGAGTTTTACCAAAGTGTTTCAGGAGAAAACATGTGCAAAGGGAACAAGAGGACAAGAGAAGGAAGAAATGTTGACCCTAGAGGGATCAATGATCCTGTCAGCCACGTGATAAAGGTCTATTTAAGGAAAGGGTGTGTTTCCTTATATTACAACTGGATGAAGTTGTTATTATCTTTAAAAGGATGATAAAATTATGGGAAGTATATCTTATAGATTTGGATATTACTTGGAGCTCAAGGAGTGTAGAAGATAGGATAGAAGATCCTATTGAACATTTTATTGTGTAAATCCGTGTATGATTAATTATTAGGTGGAAAGATATTATTTTATGGCAAGAAAATAATATCATATCAGACTTAATCGTTTACTATAAATTCGGATGGAGTTTAGGGTTTTTACGTGTTCAAAAGGAACCCTTTGGAGTGTTTCTACTATAAAGAAAGGAGACTTCATTAACAAAAGAAAGGTGACGACTTTAAGGAGTTTTGGATGCTTCTTAACCGATCATTGAAGCTTAAGATAAGAGCTTCACCATCGTTGGTCAGAGGATCGACAATCAGCACAATCCAAGGGATCGGTTGCAGTAGACGTAGTTGTTGTAGTTGATAAAGAACTAGACGGTCTGTGAAATCTGAGGGAACGGTGTTAGCATGAAGAATTGTTATTACTGGAGAAGGGCTTGACGATCTGAAGGGTCCGAGGGAACAATGCCAACAGACGTACTTGTTGATACTGCGGAAGGACCAAAACCGATTGAACCTTGGTGGAAGTCAGGTTTCTCAGGTAACTTAGGTTGGATTTTGTTATACTTGAGTTAATAATACGTTCTTCGTGATAGGAGGTCTAGGAGAGTACTAGAGAGAGTCTAGTGTACGTTGATATCCTTGTATGCTTTGTGTAGTTCGTGATTATTAATAACAGTAGTGAGTGATTCAAAATCCTTATAAGGAAGGTAGAGGTTTTACTAAAGTGACTAGTTTTTTGCTTTGGATTTCCTCTCTAAATACTATGTTCTTTGTGTATGTTGTTTTCATTTCGTGATAGATTGATCCCTATTAAGGATCAATACTCAACTTACTACTTGTTTTCTGCTTGCTTCCACTGTCCAGTTCTTTGATCCCCAAGAATCAGGGTCTATATTATAACACGTCGATCCACACTGACAGAATACCATATTGTCAATTAAGCTCCACCCACACTATACATATGTATAACCTTTAAGCACACTAGAGAAATGTTAAGATTAATATGGCAAGATTATCAGATAAGAAGGTGGTAGATTGCCATGTAAGATATTAATAAATATTAATAAGATCTCATTATGTGGTCCATATCACATTAGGTTTATTTATGGAACATGTTGATTTGATAAGATAAGGATGATGATAGAAGATATGATTTTCTATAAAGTAAAGATATATCTATTATTGAACAACTTTGATGATAGGTTGAAATATATCTTTAGAGGATTTTGGCCCCTCTCTCTGCCTATATAAGTGACCCAAGATTCATCATTAGGTCATTATTACGTATTGCATAACTCACAAAATATTAGGGTTAAGAGGCTAAGAGAGAGAAGGCGATTTCCATTGCTCGGTGTATTGTGATTACCGGATCGGATCCCATCATCCTCGTCCTCTCAATCACGATGTCTACTGGTATGTATTCGTAATTAAAGGCATGATCGAAGATCCTAATATTAATCATGATAAGGTTTAAGTCTACATGTGGTATCAGAGCGTTTTAGGTTGAAGATCATTCTTTTAGTTCGAACAATCAATACTCTGTTTAGTGGTAAAATTGTAAGATATTAATAAGATCTCATTATGTGGTCCATATCACATTAGATTTATTTATGGAACATGTTGATTTGATAAGATAAGGATGATGATAGAAGATATGATTTTCTATAAAGTAAAGATATATCTATTATTGAACAACTTTGATGATAGGTTGAAATATATCTTTAGAGGATTTTGGCCCCTCTCTCTGCCTATATAAGTGACCCAAGATTCATCATTAGGTCATTATTACGTATTGCATAACTCACAAAATATTAGGGTTAAGAGGCTAAGAGAGAAGGCGATTTCCATTGCTCGGTGTATTGTGATTATCGGATCGGATCCCATCATCCTCGTCCTCTCAATCACGATGTCTACTAGTATGTATTCGTAATTAAAGGCATGATCGAAGATCCTAATATTAATCATGATAAGGTTTAAGTCTACATGTCAGCCTAACAATCCTGATTAGCTAGCTAGTCTTGGGTGACTGATTTCACCAACCAGTCTCAACATACGCTGCATTTAGTAATCCATATTAATTAATGTTTTTTGCAGTTTGCACGGGAAAGTTGGTCCAATGGCTATATATGATGACCGTATCTTGGAGAGAAAGCCAACCCACCAAATCGGTCTAGTGAGATGAAAATTCTGTATTATTTACCTATTTTTGGCTACGAAAATATATTTCAAAAGTTTAATTAGTTGAAGCTGGACGACCCAATCCTATTAAAGACCCATTAACCTTCGTAAATTAAACCTGACCTGAAACATGCCCGATTTGAGTTCTGCATAAGTTGGGCAAAACTGAAATAAGGTTAACAAAAATCATAATCTATCGAACGGAAGTTAGGTTTGTTATGCAATCATTTCCCTCCAATGTGTCAAAAAAGTACAGTATAATGTACTGTTAATCTTGAATTTGAAAACATTTTACAGTAGAGTAATACCGTTCAAAATATCGTATTCCATTTCAAAGAGGAAATTAAACAGTACTTTATGATGTTAGATCTACTATTCCTTGTTTTTATGATGTTTTGTTTTCCTGAAAACATACGTAGATGGTTTTGTAATTGTGCCTCAAAAAAACTGTATGCACTAATTGGGCCTTTCAGCCTATCAAAAGGGAAGCGCATAGCCCAATAAAACCCATTGTGCGCAATATCAGAAGCCCAAGATTCAAGAAGAGGGATAATCACAAATCACATTCTCCTCGATCCATAAGCGTTTACTCTGACTGTCCACTGAGAACCAGCGAGCAAGAAATGCTCTATTTTCTTGAAAATTAAAAACTTCGGAGAATTTAGGACATGTTTTTGATTCAAAAGATGTTCTATCACAATCTCTAAAATGGAGAAAGAGTAAAAAGAATAGGGTATATTTCCTACGTTTGAGGAAATCTTCAAATTTCAGCAAAGATATTCATTGGTTGTTTTTTATTTATTTTTTCTTTTGAAAGAAATCTAAGATTTTGATTGAAGACAATTAATGTAGTATTCTCTATATTAGGAAAATTATTGGAGTTTGATCAATAACTATTTCGAAAATATGGGTTTTTATATTGTTAAAGTTTTGGGAAAACTATTAGGCACCGTTTGGTATGCTCTTGAAATCGGATTAGAATCAGGAATCGGAATGAACCATTCCTTAGACATGTTGTTTGGTATACTGTCGGAATGAACCATTTTAAATAATTATGGTTTGAAATTCTTAAGGTTTCGAGTTCTTACTTATGATTTTAAAGGTTTATAGTTATAATAATTTATAAAATAAGGTTTATAAACTTTAGGATTCAAGATAAAAAATCGCAATGTTTGGAATGGACGATATCCTCCAATTTCTGCTGGAATCAAATTAGCCTGCAGACTTGGAATGAGTCATTCCTCTAAATAAAATCTATTCTAGAAATTTCTCTGTCAAACAGGATATTGGAATCAGTCATTTCGTATTCCCATTCTTTATTCCCAGGGAATCGTACCAAACGGGATCTTAGAGTTGCCCTAGTACCACTATAAGCGTTAACTCTTCTGCTTACCACTCTTGATTGTGCCCACTTCATCTTATAGAATTTTTTGTCAATTATAGGTCTATAGCAACCGTACAAGGGATCTATCACGATTCACAAGCCATACGTACTATATGTCCAAATTGGGAGCAACGTGGCTAATATCAGTCTCTCCGAACATACCAATCACCATGAGACCACATTTATAAAGTCTAACTAGTTGAAGACCCGTAACATGGACGAGTAATGATCATTTTTTCTCATGCTCATATAAATTATATGAAGATGATTTAATAACTAAAATATATAAATTATATAAGATGTGTGTAAAAGATAATTTTTTATTCTCATATTTCTAACATGTACATTAAAAGATATAAATTATATGAGATTTGTGTAAAAGATAATTTTCCGGGAGATCTTTATTGGATAATAATTATATGTGATCTTTATTGGATAAGATCTAAAAGATATAAATTATATGAGATGATTAATCACTTAATAAGGAGAAATATGCATAAAGATTCTAGCTAACATAATTTTCCATTATGATATGTGATCCAAATATAGTACACAGTTCTATTAATTTTTGGTTAATAATTTTAGTTTTTTAATAATTGTTAAAATAAAAACATTACTTTATTCAACATTGATGAGGTGGCGCTGCCTCAAAAAAAAAAGATGAGGTGGCGCAATTTTTAACAAAGACAAAGGTTCCGCTTTATACTGTATTATAGTAGATGTTATTGTTAAGAACGGATATATCTATGAAATAATAATATATATTATCTATCATATAAATACATGGATTACTCCTCCTATTTTTAATAGGTTTTATAATGAGATACAATGAGCATATGTACTTCATACATGTATGTGCGTCCGTACTGACACGTCCCAATTTATCTATCTACCGAGACTATGGAGTTTCTTCAGTTACTTTATCACTATACCAAATTGTTCTTGGACGAGGACAACTCCTAATTCATAAGATTTCATAAGAAAAAACTCACAATTTGTAATACTCAACTTATCTCGATAGCTGTTAGTACACAAAATATGTCAGTGTACAGGTCTCAATTCCTTCTTCAATGATCTTTAATGTTCTTCCACTCCACGAGCCTTTCTCTCTTCAATGACCTGCAAAACAATTGACCAAGGGGCGAGCGACCCCTAATCCACCTCCGATGCTTAAGTCAGTAAGGGCAATGTTGATCAAAGGCGTCAGGCAGAGCGATAGCTTAGAACTTAACTTACCAGGCACATGCATACATGTGTATTTATAGAGGAGAGGGACGAGAGGCGCGCGCCCCTAGGTGGGTCGGCCCATAAGGTAGGGTTTCGCGATATCTTGCTCCCCAAGTCAACCAAATATCTTATCTCAGGCGAAGATAAGATTCTCCTCCATAAATAATATCCTAACTAGAGTAACTACCCTAATAAAGGATAAAGCATAATAAATATGGATAGCAAAATAAATAAGATAGAGAATTAAATGCTAACTAATTAATAGGGAAATTTGCCCGCCCACAATGCCCCCCTCCGGGACCCATATACTCGTACACCCTGTGCTATCCTGGGTATAGGGACCGGAGCTTAAGCGGTGAGTGACCATGCAGATTAGGGTGCTCTTATTCGTATATTCATATATTCGTACAATCGTATATGCGTATATTCGTATATTCGTACATCCGTATTCTTCAAATACGGGATCCGTGCAACTCCTACGCATTCGTATCGTAGGGCCTTCATAAGGTGTTTTCCTTGGCCAAGTTATTCCGTTAGCGCATCGCATAACGTTGGTAATTTTTTTGTGCAAGACTCAATCTAATGCAAGACAATGCAAGCTTCAATTAAAAATTCAAATATGAAATGTCATGAACTAAGGACAAACTAAAAAATGAAAACTTAAAGGGGGGGCCTCATCAAAACCGCGTGGGAAAAAGAGTACCGCCCCCACTACATGAAATCCTAGGTCTCGGCTGACTTATCTAGGACCGCGCAAGGCCTCAAGTCGCCGGTGTCTCGCCCGCGTCCGCGGGAGGTGGGCCGCGCTCGCGGCCATCCTCACCGTGCTTGCGGCGGTAGGGGCCGTGCTCGCGGCGATCCGAACGGTGCCCTTGGTCGGCATCGGTGACTATGTCCACTCGCCCGAGCCCTTTGTCGCCATCTGCGATCCTCTCCTTGGGCCGGACTCCTTTCGCGCATAGCCTCGCCTGAAGTTGGTTGGCCCACACCCGCACGATTGCGCCCTTATCCATGAACTGGACCATTTGGTGCAAGGATGAAGGTACCACTCCCATGCCATGGATCCAAGGTCGCCCGAGTATCAAGTTGTACGGCCCTGGGACGTTGACGACTACGAACTCGGTGTGATGCTCCTTTCCGGCGAGACTTACTCGAGCCTTTAGGACTCCAAGTGGAAAAGTGGGGTATCCACCGAGTCTGGAAAGTTGCATATTGACCTCTTCAAGATCCTTCTTGGATTTTCCGAGTGATTTGAGCGTGTCGTAGTACATCACGTCGACCGAGCTGCCGGAATCCACCAAGGCGCGGTGGATCTTGACCTCTCCGAGCTCTACCGTCAGGACAAGCGGGTCGTTATGCGGGTGCTAGACGGTGGCCAGGTCCTCGCCGCAAACGACGAGTCCGGGTCCGCGTGGTCCGAGTAGGGGGTGCGGCTCGGCATGTTGGACGCGCATCACCTCTAGCTCGTGGCACTCCCTGCGAAACCGACTTTGCGATTCCGGATCATCTTCTTTGTAGAGAGCCGTAATGGTCTGGACTACCTCGATCTGCTTAGCACTCGTTCCCTCGTCATCCGAGGTCTTAACGTATTGCTTGAGGTGTCCTTTCTTTACTAGCTCCTTGAGGTATTCTTTAAGGGGCTCACAATCCTCAGTCATATGCCCACGAGCTCGGTGGTACCTGCACCACTTATGCCCGTGCTGGTTGTCCTCCGCATCGCCCTTTGGCGGGTACTTGAACCATTCAAAGTTCCGGATCCGAGTCAAGATACGGTAGATCGGAATATTGAATGTAGTGAATACACCCTGGTCTACCCTTTTTCGCTTCCCGGTGTTCGGCCTAGGCGACCCACGCGCCCGGCGGGAAGGTGTAGGAGACCGATCGCCGTCGTCTTCGTCCTCCAACTTGGCATATTGATGGACTCGATCCTGTAGCTCGTCGAGTGTGGAGGGCAGGCGCAGAGTCAGGCTTTCTCGGAGCTTGGACTTCTTTGGTACAGCCCAGCGGAAGGTGGCTATAGCGGTCTTCTCATCGCACCCGTCGATTTGAGCATAGCACTCCATAAAACGGTTTGTGAACTGACGGAGGCCCTCATCCTTGCGTTGCCTTAGGCTGAGCAACGTGTCCAATGAGATTGCTTCTCGACTGTTGGCAATGTACCGCTTGGCGAAAGCCGAAGCCAACTGCCTCCACGACCGGATCGACCCGGCCTCCAAGCTCTGGAACCAGCTAATCGCGCCCTTCCCGAGGCTCCCGGGGAACATCTTACACATGATGGCGTCGTCAGAAGTCCATAACGCCATCTTGTGTGTGTAATAGGCGATGTGGTTCACTGGGTCCGACGCACCGTCGTAGACCGTGAAGCTTGGTGGTGTGAACTTCTTGGGCGGCTCCGCCTGCTGGATAGTTCGATGGAATGGTGTAGAAGTTACCAAAGCCAACTTCCTATCCACTTGGTCCTGAGCCGACTGCTGCAGTCCTCCCTGACTCTTGAGCAAGGCGTGATACAAGAATGATAAGAGTTTCCGAAATAAATTTCGGAAACTCTTATCTTGTATTTATCTTTATTTTAGGATAGTTATGAGGGAACCCTAGATACTATAAATTGCTTTAACTCTGCCTCTTTTATTTTTAGCGTGGAATTGAGAGAGAACCTTGAGGTTTCTCTCCTGCGCCATTCTAGTTCTCATAGCTAGGGTTTGCCATTGTTGAGACTTTGTTTGTGGTTTTCTTAATTCAAGTATTTGGTGAGATTCTCCTTCAAGTGTTTCTTCCAAGTTCAATTCACCGTGTTCAATCCGAAATCCATACCCTGGGCACTTCAACCCGTGATTGTCTTCATCCCGAAGATTGTCACACATCAGGGCGAGCAGCCTCTTCTCGGTCCGCTGCTCGGCCCGAGCCTCAATCTCGCGCCGCTCGTCGCGGTCAAACCTGTCCTCATCCTTGTCGTGTCGACTCATAGGATGGTACCGGTCGTACTCACGAATCCTCCCGCGTTGGCTCTTTGTCCTGCGGTCGCAGCTGGTGGACCCGCGATCGCGGGTCGAGCCACTCGCGGAATCGCCCGTTGCTGGCGGCGATCCGCGCCAGCGGGGCTCTTTTCCGCGCCCGCGGGTTGGATCGTTCCCGCGCCCGCGGGGCCCGTTTCCGCGCCCGCGGTTTCGGCGCCTCCTGCGGGGCTTTCGCTTGCCGTGATCGTTCCTTCGGGATTCGTACCCACTTTGGTCGTGGGCCCGCAAGCTCTCCTGCTCCGTGGCACGGGAGTCCTCTCGTGGATCCCGACTCCTGGTACGCCTATCCTTCTCGCGGTCTCCGCCTCTCCTTCGGCTCTTTGGGGCCCTCCGGTCGCTGTCCGAACCGTCGCTTCCGTCACCCGTGGGTTCCGGGGTTTGGCCGTCATCGGGAACCTGGATGACACTAGCCAAACACTGCGGTTGGCGACCTTCGTCGACCGGGCGCTTTCCCTGCATCTTCTCCAAGGAGAATTTTAGCGCTGCAATCTCCTTCCTGGCTTCCTCGAGTTTAGATTGAAGACGAGGCCTTTCCTCCTCGCGATCCCTTCCCGTCATATCGCTTGTTGGTCCCGCGACATCCCTTAGCCCAACCCTCTCACTCGTTCCGCGCGCACCGCTCCGGTGGGCTAGCGAGCTATCGTGGTCATGCGAAGGCTCTTGGATGCGAAGGGACGAACGATCACGCCTTCTTCCGGGAACGGAGTCACGCGAACTTCTGATCGCCATCAACTCGGGCTGGAATAAGTAGTCGAGGTCAGCCTGAGTCTCGACAGGTGGACCCGAACTACTCGCCACATTCGAACCAACGCGCTCGAACCGCAAAGCGTTGTTCGTGTCTTGGAGATTACGAGGCTCCGCGTAACCCTCATCCGCGCCCTCAGCAGGGGGATGGTGATCGCGGCGACCGAGGCGATCGTGAAGATCCCCGGTCTGCGCGTTAACCGCGGCCCGCGTTTCGCCCGCGATCGCGGGTTGCTCCTGGCGACCGCCGCGCGCTATCTCGCGGTTGTCGGTGCGGTTGCCGGTGTGGTTCTCGGCCACGGTCGCGCCCTGGATGGCGGGGGCGACGTGGTGGCCGGCGTCGTTGGCCTGGTTGTCAGCGATGGCGTTGCCCCCAGCGTTTAGGGTTTCGCCGTCATCAACAAACACTACGACCTCCTCCTCTGGGATGGATCCCAAAGTCATCTTCTTTAGCGGGAAACGTTTCTCGGATCGATAATCAACGAGAAGGACGTTCTACTGTTCCCCACGGACGACGTCAAATGTTAGTACACAAAATATGTCAGTGTACAGGTCTCAATTCCTTCTTCAATGATCTTTAATGTTCTTCCACTCCACGAGCCTTTCTCCCTTCAATGACCTGCAAAACAATGGACCAAGGGGCGAGCGACCCCTAATCCACCTCCGATGCTTAAGTCACTAAGGGCAATGTTGATCAAAGGCGTCAGGCAGAGCGATAGCTTAGAACTTAACTTACCAGGCACATGCATACATGTGCATTTATAGAGGAGAGGGACGAGAGGCGTGCGACCTTAGGTGGGTCGGCCCATAGGGTAGGGTTTCGCGATATCTTGCTCCCCAAGTCAACCAAATATCTTATCTCAGGCGAAGATAAGATTCTCCTCCATAAATAATATCCTAACTAGAGTAACTACCCTAATAAAGGATAAAGCATAATAAATATGGATAGCAAAATAAATAAGATAGAGAATTAAATGCTAACTAATTAATAGAAAAATTTGCCCGCCCACAATAGCCTAATATCTCCAAAATCAACGAACATATAAGCATTTTCGACTACGATTACAACGTTTTTTGCTACGATAAGTTATAAATCGTGAGTTGACGACGTCTTAGTCACTATAGCGACCCTTGTAAAGATGAATAATTTAACTTTAACTAAACTACATTGACTTGGTGACTTCGTTGATAGATGACCTGCAAAACAAGAAAGGAAAATGTCTAAGATCATCCCCTTATAGCAAGAGGCTCAAACTTCAATAGGAAGTTGGGCATTAACATGGTGTTAGGCTTTTAGCTTTTAATCCCCCGTTGCTATCGTGGGGATTCAAAATCCACTAAACTCTCCTTTTCTCTATGCACATGTCATTTTCCAAAACCAATGTTTCGCTGTGGAAACTGGAAACTTCAAAGTCTAAAATCTTCCACTTCCATCCCTTGGGAACTTCTCTCATGGTTCCCTCTCATGGAAACCATGCACTTCTACACATGTATTTTGGTGGCTACCTTTTAATTACCAAAAATATCACATGACAGTCAGGTGGCTAGATCTTATTGGGTTAACTAACTTCTAATAATAATAAAAAAATATTTACCAATAATAAAAAATTAACCTTTCTTAATCCATAATCTAAAAATTAATAGATTGGTGTTTCATAAGTAATCAACTCAGTTCATAAGTCCAACATCATCCATTTTAAAATTATTTGATATTAAAATATATTAGGAAAATTTATTAGATTATTCGATATAAGAACCTTAATCGAATAAAAACACATAAGATTATAATCTAAATCCATCATTCCACCCATAACTAAACATGCCCCGCCCATCGCTCGTGAAATACACCACTCTTATCTCAACCAATCATCATCCACATGTCATTTAATTTGGATGAGTAATTTACCTGAAAAACTATTATACTATTTTCTTTCTTTTCTTTGTCTATTAAAAAAATTAATGTTAGTAATCTAGTACAAAAGAATAAGTTACATATAATTGTTATCATTATATGTAGGTTATGCTTGTATAAAATATTTTATATAAGCAAAATGCCAATACGCAATACAACAAATGAATGGAAACACACGCCATAAAGTAATATTTATGCCAATGATACAACAACATACATCCTAAATGTTTAATGATAACAAAATATCTAAAATTATATTTATAACAGAGTTAGAATAAGTTGAATGAAATGGATTTCCAATAAATAGGCGATGGATCGGGTTATTTGGATGACAAACTCTATCCCTCATCCGATTCATAACCTATTTCATCGGTAACCCGCTTGTTCAAAGTTTTACCCTTTCTTCGTTTGGTTTAGTCGGATGAGTCGGCCACGGGTCATTTCATCCGGCCACGCGTCATTACCATCCCTAAATATGATTAACCCAGTGTTACTTTTTTTGGCTTAGTTTTGATGGCCAATACCTAGCTTGTGCCTATACGGTTTGCTTGTTTGTTGGTTTGGAAAAGTATTAAAAAAGTGCATGTATAGTCCTTTTTAGTTCCTCTCCAATAGACAATAGCGCCTTCATCCTATAAATAGCAAGGAAGCTTTTCCCTATATTGCACACAACTAAACTTAACTAAACAAAAGACATGCTCTGTATTGGCATGCAATCAATGAGGTACAACAACAAGCAATGCCATCTTCCACTAGCCTTCTTCCTTCTACTTCTTGTACTCTTCCCAACTCATTTTCTTCCTCATTCTCTCTACGTTGCCGGAGCACGGCCATTGAAGGCCAACGCTCCACCGGCCAACGAGGGCCCAACGGTCTATGCAATGGCGAAATCGGGTCCAAGCCCTGGTGGCGGCGGCCATAAATTCAAGGAAGCCCTTCAATCTGTACAGGAGACCAAGGACTCGAGTCCTTAGCGCCCTGACGACCTACACTAATATAGTTAATTGGATCGAGAATGTTGCTCTTGTATTTGTACATTATATCATACTCTTTTTCTTTTTTTTTTTGCTCTCGTTTTGTTAATGTAGTTTTACCGTTGTGAGTAATTTTGTTCGATGCTGTAATTTTCCTTCTATAAAAACAAGTTTTCTTCAAATGCACAGTTATTTTTTATTTTTTTTTGGTTGAATCAAATGCACAGTTATTTACCAATAGCAAGTTAATCTCAAATTCATCTCTCCGTATTAGTTAAAAGTTAAAACGAACAAAGTCAATTCGAACACACGATCACAAGGCAGAGCAAAGAGGTCATCTGGCGACTTGGCGAGAAAAATATGTGTCACGTCAGAGTATTATCGTAGAAGCATGAAATAAATTATTAAAATTGTGTAATATATTAGCTAATATATGCAGTGCTAGGCTGTTAGCTAACCACAATTCATTTTCCTCAAGGAACTAGAATGAGCTCCTTGTCTTCTTTAACCTAAGCCCTGTTCTTTTCCTTTACAAGCAAGTGCTTAAATTCTCGTGCACGTAATTCCTAATCACACATCAAATCTATATTATATTTATTTATTTGCTGTTATATATCGTATTATGCGTATATGCTATATTTTTTGGTCGAGTTCATTTCCTTTTATTTTAAGGAAGTTTCAGTTGATGCTCCTACTACGCTTAAAGGCATTCAGGTGGCTATTATTAGATTAACTCATGTTTGGTTAGTGTTTGTGAGGTTTTGAGTTTTTTAGCTGTCTCTTTTCGGTTAAAAATTGGTTTAAGTTCGAATTTATAATATACTGTGTTCCCCACAGTTTTTAAAAATTGGCTTTCCATCCATGTTTTACATTTTAAAAAAATAGATTGAATATATAAGAGTTTAACTTAGCTAAGTTAATTTAGTTCACTATTATATTTGTGCTCCATGTTAATTTGCATTTTCTCTTGCTATGTTCTGTTGATATTATTTGTCATTAGGTGACATAATTAATGACCAATGTTAACTTCTCATATTACTCTTACAATTATTACGATTGTATGTGAAAAATGTAATATTACAGGGGTGTCCAACGGGTCGACCCAACCCGACTCATAACTCGGTTTACGGGTCACGGGTCGACCCGTTGACCCGTAATTTGTTGAAACATGACCCGAGACCCAACCCGTAACCGTTTTACGGGTCAGGTCATGGGGCGACTCGTTTGACCAAGTCAAACGAGTTTTACGGGTCAAATTACAGGTCGGGTTACGGGTTGATCCGTAAAACCCGTTTGAACCAATTATATAATTGTTCATAATGATGTCGTTTTTCACACTTCAAAAAAATTTGTGATTATGCAATACTATTCTTCTAAACATATAATGCAATAAAATTAGAGCGAAGGGGGTGGAGAGGCCGGTTTGGCTAATTTGGTGGAGTAATTGGGCTTTGTGAAAAATTAATGTGCTATCTAGTCGGTTTATAAGGCCCAAAAACCACATTTTACGCTTACTTTCCACGCTCTCACTCTCTCTCTTCTCTCTCTTCTCGTATGCTCTCCTTGATCTCTCGCTGATGAAACCCTAAAACCGATCCAGAGCAAGTATTTCTCCATGGCGATCTGCCTCGAAACAGCCGTCGCCGTCGGAAACCGCTTCTCAGATCGAGAACTCTTCGCGGAGGAGAGGACGGAAACCTAGCGGAGGGAGAAAACTCGTCGATCCGCGCTGCCTTGTCGTCAAATTGAGCACGTAGCTCATCAGATCGGATCGTAGTGGAACTCGGAGGTGTTGTTAGGTCGGCGGGAGGCCTTTCCGCCGATCTTCGAGAAGAAGCTAGCACACCTCTCCTTGATCTCTTCCGGCAGATCATGAACCTGGGATCTGATCCAGTAGTTTGAATTTCATATAGTAGTGATATTTAGACATAAACATGCTACTTTTTTTGCATAACTTCAAGCATTATTGCTTTCATATGAACTAATGTCATACAACATCCATGTTTATCTGTCGGTGACAAGGTTTTTTGTTTATGAGTTTTGCCGGTGACAAGGTTTTTTTGTGTATGGGTTTTGTCGGTGACAAGGTTTTTTGTTTATGGGTTTTGTCGGTGACAAGGTTTTGGTGGTGACAGGCTTTTTGTTTATGGGTTTTGGTGGTGACATGTGTTTTTGTTTACTGGTTGTGGTTAATTTGTTCATATATTAATTTTAATGATGGCTATTAACTCAAATGGTAGAGCAACGTGCTTAATGCACGGTAAAGTGGGTTTAAACCCCACATAGGCTCAACAATAATTTTTGATAATGAGATTTTTGTACATGGTGACAAGTTTTTGTACGTGCTTGTATATGGTGATAAATTAGGGTACGTGGTGACAAGTCTTATGACAAGATTTGACGACAATTTAACCGATGACAAGGCTTATGACAAATTCGGTGAAATTAAAATAGGTGATAATACATGAACAATGACAACATTTAACCACAATTTAAGCGATGACAAGAGGATGAAAAAATAAGCAATGACAGGGTTGATAATAGACAAAAATTTAGGATGACGATAGGATGAGCTGTGATAAGATGGGTAGTGACAGGATACGGACGAAAATTGGAAGCGGTGACAGGATGAACTGTTATAGGATGAACGGACGAAAATTTGAACGGTGACAGGATGATCAGTGACAGGATGAACGGTGGTACACGGTGGCATGCGCGTAATTTTGGATATGCGGTGGCACGAGAGTATTTTTTTTTGCCATGGGTAAATCCGGAAAATTGCCTAATTACCACATTATTTTTTCTCCTAGCCCATCGACCCCATTTGAATGTCCCTATCGGCCATTTAGCCTTTTTCCTCATAAAATTATCGAAATTTGTCTTACAAAGAAAAGTTAAAAAAAATACAATTCATAGTCCAAACAAAGAAAATAAAAGAAAATATAAATATATATTTTTTAAATTCTACGGGTTTTACGGATCGACCCATAACCCGTTAATAAAAATTTCATGACCCGTGATCCCACCTATAAATTTACGGTTCGGTCCGGATTACGGGCGACCCAGACCGCTGGACAACCCTAATACTACTTATGATGACTCTATGCTCTTTTAGTCTACACTTCTACAGTGCATGACTTTGGGTATTAGTTTTCCTTTTACAAAGGAACTAGTACAAATCCCGTACCATGTACGGTAATGTAAATATAAACCCGAATTAACCGATTCGAGATTGAAATTTGACACGAATCCGTTTTTAACTCAAGAATTTATAATCCAAACTCGATAGATCAGAGTCCAAACCTATTGATCTATACATGTACTTTTATTAATACACTTGAATATGTTTTAGTCATATAAGGATATAATGTTAAGAAATCAAGTTAGGAAAAGATCTTAAGATATCAAAAATTGGGTTAGATATCAAGCAGATATAAGGAAATTGGATAAGCTATAAATTAGATAAATGAGTGATTCTTAGAAAAAATAATGTAAAAAAATAAAATCATTATTTTATTCAAATTTGATGACGTGGTGCAAATTTTTACACAGACTTGGGTTCTGCTTTATACTGTTTTATAGTAGATGTCTGGTCGTTCATAGTGGTTTAGTTGATTTGGTACGAGACTCGATCGTTACTTTCACCAGAGGTTTTGGTTGATTGGTTTTGCAACCATAACGGATTTGATAGCTTTGTACAGCGTGTGTACTAACACATTGAAACTTAATTGGATCTTAAGAGCCTTGGAGAATTATATGGAATAAGTTTTTCCAGTGATTAAGATATTTGACATCGATGAATAATAATTTGCCCCTCTGACCAAAAAAAATAAAATAATCTATTATATATTTAAAAGCACTAAGAATTGGAGCCCTCTCATTGTGACACCTAGGATTAGGCCACATGTCGTTTCTACGTTATGCCACCTAAGATGTTGCCACATGTCGTCATATGATTAAGTCACATCATTTATTTTTGATTTTTCAATTAAGCCATGTCATATAGGAATGTACACATCATATTAGTGATCTTTAAAGCAAATCCATGTCATATTTGTCTAATTTTTTAAAAATACATCTTACCATTTCAATACCAAATCTTATTTAATTTCTATAAAATTTACATTTTGAATCAAATAAATAGTGTAGTGAAGATTATTTAGTTTCCATAAATTGTGAGATCTTTATGATTATACTAGACAATTTGATATCATACTAGGTTAGAATAAATATGGATGATTTATTTGAGAATCTTAACCTAATTTTGATATTTTTATATAGCAAATTTATATTAATCTTAATAAAATCTGTATTTTAAAACCATAATATAAGTAACGTGAATATTGATTCCTTTGGTATATGGCCTTACTCTAATTCAATCCATATTTTTATGGTCAAAATTTAGCAACAATTTTTTTTGTTTGATTCCGTGTTTTTAATCAAATTCAATCTTCCATTCGACCAAAAAAAATCAAATTCAATCTTCCATATCTAAGCTCCAATTAGTTATGATCTGATTTGATTTCCCAAAAAAATTAGTTACATAGTACACTAATATTTTAAAATTTGAAGTTGTGTACGTACTAATCATATTTTTAACCGGTTTGTCCATTAATATTGTTATTTAATATTGTTACTTTTTTGCAAAATATTTGTTGAAGCATAAATTATCACCGCCAAACATTTTCTAAAAACTTTACAACATAAAATTATATTTGAGAAGTCCAATTAACCAAAATAAAACTCCAACTCAACTTTTTAGGCATTTCAACCTATCAATCTCGCAGATAATATTGATTGGTGCTTCCAAATAGTACAGACAAATGAAAAATTAAAGTGATGAAAATTTATTACATTAACTTTAAATGCTCACTTTTCTAATAGTAGTAATGTTAAAGAATATGACTACAGTTAAACCTCAATAAATTAATAGGTTAGGGATCAATATATTTTATTATTTTGTAAAGATATTAATTCATCGATAAATTAATATTTATTAATTTATAGAGATTTTAGTGATAGAAATATTTACAATTAAATAATATCAAGTATTGTTATTGAATTAAAAATAATATCAACTACAAAAATCACAAAAACATAGTCAAAATATTAACATATTTACAAAAATTAAAACATTGACAATTTCCGACCAAATTTTGGATGATTGGTATTACTATACATTTCTCATATATTAATTATTAATTAATGATTTTATTGGGACATTATATTTCAATAGTGGTTTTTTGAAAATTTATTAAATTATTATCTTATCGAAAATCGTCAAATTTTACACTGACCCAAGTCGGGACCGAAGAAAAATATTAATTTAACGTGTTTATTAATTTATCGAGTATTATTTTATGGAGGTTCTATTGTACTAAACTTCACATCTTTTTTTTTTACCATAAAACCCTTAATCTATTTTTAGAAAAAATCATGTAATGTACAACTATAAGAAGATAGGGAATTCTACTTAAATCTTTACCAATAGGTTTCCTAATTATTGCTTACCTCATATATGATTTAGTGTATTACGTTTTTTATATATGATTTAACACCTATATATATTTAAGCTTAAAAATTTTGCTTCGAAGAAATTACATAATTGAATGAGTACTTTGAGATGGTACTATGTGAATTCAAATTTTTATTTTATTTTAAATTGTCAATTTGTCAGTATAAATTTTTTTTTTCCTCATATAAGATGATAATGATAATGATCTATCTCATGTAGAATGGTTGTTTTTTCAATATATTTCTGAATATTAGCATCAAAGTTAGGCACTTCTAATTTGTTTCTATGCTTAAAGAGTTAAACGTACGTGGTTGGAATAATTTAACTACATTATTCGGGATTCTTATCCTATAATCATTTTAGTTTTTTTTTATATATTTTTCAAGTACGATTGATATGGCGAAGTTTAACAAATATATTTATTAATAGTAACAATCTTATACAATAAGATATATCTTAATATACTATCTTTCCTCATTTTTTACTCTAAGAAAAAAGGATATTAAGTTAATATCACCATTTTTCCTAATTTTTTTTACTCTAGAAAAAAAGATATTAAGATAATTTTATGGTATGATATATAATAAAATGATATGATGTATAACATCTCTTTAAATAATCAATAAACTTTTATTCAAACCCGTGCAGGGCACGGGAGTTATACTAATTTGCCCCTAATTTTTTTGAGCAAATTGTAAGTAGTGGCCTGTGAACTTCATTATCGATTCAATGGATTCATCGAATTGCATAAGCGTTATGTATGTGATTCACTGACCAAAATGGATCTTGGGCTGGGCCAATGGCGGTTTCTGGCCCGTTTTTCCTTCCGCCCACGTCCTTGCACAATATGGGCAGACTAACATCTAAAGCTATATTTTTAAGTTAATTTAACAAAAAAATATTAAAAGCATAAAAATTAAATATTGAAATAATAAACCTATATGTATATTTAACTGAAAAATACAATATTAAAAGTACATGACTCATGGAATAATACATACAATAATTAGCAAAACGCCTTGTGCATAGTCTCACACTATATTTGATGAAAAATAATAGTTGAAAAACAATTTATAATCTTAACATTATGATACAATGTGCACAATAGGGACGACAACAACAACATGTACCCAGAGAATCCCGTACAAGCAGGATCTCGGGGGTTGGGGTGGGGGCATTCTAGATTTAGATGAAATGCGCCCTAAATGACCCAAAGGACATCGATCGGACCACACAACAAACTACTACAAAGGCTAAAAAAACCAAGCAAAAGGAACAAGAAGGAACGAAAAGGAAAAGAAAGAAGGAAAACGACGGGAAACCGACTGCTAACAAAAGATTACACAACTCCACCAGTACACTGACTAGGTGTCTGACACGCTGATGTTCTCCCTCCACCTCTCCCTGTATTGAGCCAACTCTTATGAAATCCCTAAAAGCCTAATATCATGACTTATGTTATCCATCCAGCGTTTTTTCGGACGACATCTCACATCTATTCCTCCGGTACACCCCTAAATCCAACCGCTCGCATCTCCTCACTATTGCGCCTGGGCTCCGCCTCTGCACATGGCCGAAGCAACGCAGTCTCGCTTCCCGCAGTTTGTGTTCTATGCTCGCCACCCCAAGCTTGCCTCTGATTTCTTCATTCATAATCCCGTCCATCCTAGTGTGACCACATTCATAATCCTCATCTTTTACGACTGCAAGCTTCTGCTTCTGAGCCTTAGTGATCGACTAATATACATTTGGGAATATGCACATTAGGGAATTCTCCAAAAAAATAATGAGCTTGGAGAATTATCAAAAAAAATTTGGGAGACATGTACTAATTATGTGCTATGATGTCAACTTATAGTTGGTTGATTATATTTTCTAATATTTTGTAGAATATTGCTGTACATAATAAATTGTCAAAAACCAAACCGGTAGAGGGTTATTAAACAAAGTACATTATGATGAACTTACATATGCTTGCTCACACAAATGTCCACTTCCATAATAGCCTCTAAACCGGTGGAGGGTTAATTAACAAAGAAAGTTACTAAACTTTCCTAAACAAAGTATATCTTGATTAAATCCGTATTTAATATTTTATAATTTGAAGACAGTAGAAGAAACCTAGCTATTAGTGGATGCCCTTTGGTAGGATTGAGCACGGTTAGGCCGGAAGCGAGAAATTAGACCAAATTGAATCAAAACCGACGAAGTTCGGTTCGGTCATCAGTTTAATAAATTTCAAGATTTCGATTACAGTTAATTTTCGGTTCAAATTTTCAAAGAAAGACATCATATTTATGAAAAACCAAACCGTAACCCGAATTGTAATTTTTCGATCAGTATTCGATTCACCAAATTCACAAATTTCGATTTTGGTTCGAAATTTGTGGAGCAGCTGGAGCTTAATTAAGGGGATTGCAAATTTGCAACTACTCTTAGAAATATTTATATGATGTGAGCAAAGTATTCGATTGGATCGACTGAAAAGAGCTGGTTGATACTTGATGGCATGGAAGACACAGCTCAAAAGTTGTTGATAGCACAGGCACACAACACAACTCAAAAGTGTTTTTTTTTTCCCTTTGGTAGAGACAACTCAAAAGTGATTAAAAGATACAAATTCAATTGCAGCAAAAAAACACTTACAAAGTTGCCAAATTCGCCATTTCGACTATGTTGATTTATATATAGTATGATTAAAACTCACGCATCATCATTTCTTTTGAGCCATTACGTACCATTACCAACTACCGAATAGTTTGACCTGAAGTGTACCTTTTACATTTTCTCTACCGAATGGTTTTCACAGATTTTTCTTTTTTGATAAAATTGAAAAAAGAAATTGGACACTCCTTTTCCAGACCTTTGGCAAAAATTACTCTATTTTTTTTTTCAGACCTTTTAAAATTTAAAAATGAAAAAGACGATAACTCTTTTTTCAATAAAAAAAAGTTCAAATAGTTTCCAACTTTTATCAAGAAAAATGTAGTTTCGAACTGCTCTCGAGTCTCGGCAACGAGTTACTTTCCAGGTTCGGTTGCGCATCTTCCCCCTTCCCCCATCGTCAGCGCTCCAACTGAAGAACCCTAGAAATCACCATGGGCGAATCTCATATGTCTCGGCGGATT
Organism: Polygonum aviculare; assembly: GCA_934048045.1. NCBI lineage: Eukaryota > Viridiplantae > Streptophyta > Magnoliopsida > Caryophyllales > Polygonaceae > Polygonum > Polygonum aviculare. The sequence continues at coordinate 20,789,258 of OW204031.1, forward strand.
TCTGCCCATCGATCACTCGGTGGTGGCCCTGGTACTTCCCCTTCCTCACATGGTCAACTGATTACGCTATTTTCATTTTCCCGCAATTTTCATTCTGCGCATTCGATCTTGATCTGTTCTTCTTGTCAATCGCACGCGCTAATCTATCCACTATCCCAATTGAGTAACGATCGGTTCAATTTTCGGTTTTTGTTTGGAGCGAGCAGTTGCAGACATTGTATTGTGGAGACGATGGCCTAGGAGTATTCTCGTGTTGATTTCCGCAACGTCCCTCTGGTTTCTGTTTGAGTATGGGGGTTATAAGCCCCTTTCTTTCATGGCTAATGTGCTCTTGCTTCTTGTTGCGATCCTCTTCTCCTGGGCCAAATCCGCTTCCCTTCTGAACAGGTTTGCTGTTTGCTAGTGGTGCCTGTTTTGATTGATGTGTATTGAGTGTTGACTATATGTCTTATGGGATGTTTGTTTGTTGAAATCTCTGATGTAGACCTTTGCCACCTATTCCCGATTTGAAAATTTCCGATGCTTCCGCAGAGAAGGCTGCAGAAGTGATCAGAAAGTGCATAAACCACATACTGTCCATTGCCAGTGAGATTGCTGTTGGTGGGAATTTGAGAGTTCTTCTCCAGGTTTAGTTCGTAGTTGTTTTTAGCCTTTAACCTGTTTCATGTTTACATTTTAGTGCAGATTACTGTCTAGTTCGCTGCACTAAATTTGGCATTTTTGCTCAGGTTGCAGTTTCATTATGGTTGATCTCGTATGCTGGTAGTCTATGTGATTTCGTAACCATTGTCTATATTGGTGAGTTGCGTATTCTTTCTTCCTTCTTTCATATACTGTGCGCATTTTGCTGTTATTTTAACTATGATATGTTCATATTTTTCTTAGGCATTCTGCTGTCTCTCTCGGTTCCAATGTTGTATGACAAGTACCAGGATCTAGTTGATGATAAATTGTTTCTACTGCATAAAATCATTCAAATGCAGTGGAGAAAGATTGATCAAAGTGTTCTGAGCAAAACTCCATTATCCATGTATAAAGAAAAGAGGAAGAAGACTCAATAGTAGTACCAAAGTACCACCTCTCTCGATCTTCATTTGTTTGCCTGTTGCGTATTCGCGTGTATGCCTGTTGCCTGTTGCCTGTTGCCTGTTTGTCTATTTACTGTTATTCTTATGCCCCTATTGTAGATTTCATTAACTTCCAGATTGTAATCCCTTTCCCCTCTCTTCCCCCCTTTTCTGATTCTTCATTGCTGCAGATTCATGTGTGGGTGCCTGACATTGGAATTACAGATGAGTTGTGCTGAGCTACCACCAGTCTGCATATAGCGTCAAGTACAGTATGGTGTCGAGGCTGATCACATCACCCTCTTGAATATGGGCTCGTTTTTTCTTCTTCTCTGTAAGCCTGTAGGATTTTTGCTTGTAGAATCACTGTAAGTGTGTTGTTTTTTTGCTTTTCCCAACTTTGTAGAGGTTTATGCTTGTGATTTTGCTGTTTTCAGCATAAAGAGTTGCTTTAGGTCTGTGAGTTTTTGAGGTTGACTATCGAGGCTATAATACAGTAATATGTGGATGTCCTGTATGCTACTATTATGGGGAAACTTGTATGCCCAGGTCGTTTGGATTACATTCGATTCGAGGAGTATCTCATTTGGTACCCTAACACTTGAAATTTGTCGCTTGAAATTGATCATACCCTCAGTAGGTAACCCTCACCAGAGGAAGTTTGGTCTTGGCTTGATGAAGGAAGGAAGGGTTACTATACTATATGTGATTCAAGCTAAGCTCCACATTGGAGAATTGAATGTAGCAGAAGTTGATATGGATTTTTGACACCGAAAGCTCGAGCGTACGAGGGAGAATGGTCTTGGCGTCCCTTTGTAAGAAACTATTAGATAGGCTAAGCCCATAAATGAAGCCTAAAATATAAAGGAAGAAAAATATGTCATACTGCATCACACCAAGGGAAATCTCTAATCTTAGATCAGCCATTTTCTCTTGTCGATCGTATGTTGAAAAATTCTTCCCCACCAGACATGCTCAAATCACACCAAAAGACATCTCTAATCTTAGAACAACCATTCTCTCTTGAGTCTTGTCGATCTATTCTGAAAAATCCTTCCCAACCAAACAAATGCACAAGTCCTGATACATACAATTTTGTAGTGAGATTGGCCGAAAATTTTCCAAACAGAAGAGGTCAACTAATGAGGTAGAAGTTAAACAGTTCGTACACATAACCCAAAAATGCTCAAACATGGTAAAATGTACAAGTGCTAGAGGTATAGGATAAAACAAGATTTGTATCATATTGGCACAAAGAACCCAACAAACTCCGCATTTTTCACTGCTCAGAAACAATTTGGCAGAAAGTTCTACCATATTTGAATTGACTTGAGATTTGAGACTGTATGCTTTTGTCAATTTAAAATTTCAAATTTAAATAACATTTGAAAAGTTATGCATCGAATGAGTTAAAACATAAAAAGACACGAATGTGACCTACATGAAATACTTTCAAGTTAAAGTGTCTTTCCAATTGAAGCTTCATCGATAGTAAATATGGTCCAAATTGGAACGTTACTATTTGAGCTACAAATATGCTATCCAAACTGATTGGCATGCCTTACTCGTTGTATGTATAAATTGAAGTATTGAACACTTCAGAAGTGAATTCATTAAACTAACAGAGGACATAGTCGGGCCGGTCACGGGCCTGTACGTAAACAGGCCCAAGTTCAATCAGCTGAATTGAAAATATTACCAACTCTTGCCTGAGTCTGAGTGAGCTCGGTCTGTCTACAAGACTAAACCCTAGGAACCAGAGAGATGGACAATCAGGACTCGGAAGTTTGCGAATTCTTCACCGGCATATCTTTTCTGCCTACTCAAGGAGTGCAAAGGCTTAAACTTCGTGTATGTATCTCTAGCTAGGTCCTCTTCTTGATCGTCTTGTTTATAGTTTTTTTTAAATAATTAAAAGATCCAAATTTGATCAGTTTGAACTTCTCGTTATCAATCGATTCGTGTTCCCCTAATCAACCGAGGAATTCGTAGCTCTTATTTCTCAATAAGTATCCAAAATTTGACTCTTGTTCTCCGTCACTGGTTGTGGATCACAAGTTGGCTGGTTAACTGAAAGTGGAGTTCTGTTGGCTTGTTCTTGGATGAGTACTTTTGGTTTACTTGAATTCGCCCAAAAGAGGCTGTTCTTTCAAGCTTTAATGAGTTGGCTTGCTTATTGGTCTATATAACTAAAATTTAGCATGCTCAAAGTTTCCCTATTAGCTCCCTGTCTGTTTAGGTAGGGCATTCATCTGATCTTTGGGAAAGTATACTATCTGCAGTTTGGGACAAGTAAGAAATGGATTGGAGCTATGTTCATAAAGCTTGGGAGAAGTGGGCATCCAGTAATGTAGGCACTTCTGGTGAGTGAATATCCTCCATTCAATTTGGTAGGAAGTGGTTTCAATGAAGATTGTGTTCCTTTACATTTGTGCTATCCAATCTGCAGGTGAAAGACTGAAGTCAGCTATACTTATTAACTATGATCCTTCTGGACCGTCACGCCTCTTATCTACGATGTATGTTTAAGTTGCTTTTATCCCTTATAGCATTGGCTGGATCCTTGAGTTGTTAGTTTTGAAGCTTCATTTGAGATGGCAACATGGGTAGTGAGTAATCATATAATGACAAGGGCTCATGGAAGTTGTTTTGCATATCGATTTTGGTAGTCTTGCAATTGATTTTATCATACTGATGCATTATTTGCGAGATACCTTTTCTCACATTTGCAGTGCAAAGCAAGAAGGAGTCCAAATGACTCCCGTTGAAATCGGTCAGTTCATCAATTTTGTGAAACGCAACAATTTGCAGACTGAAACATTCGTAATTGGGCCGAAACAATGTAAGAATATCTCCTGTACTATCTAAGCAAATATACCCTTGTTCCTTACGCCGTAAGATCTTTGCATTAAAGCCATTGGCCCTAACACCCCTAGGACATGATTAAATCTATGCATTTTGATATTTGATGGTTCTTGCAAGCTTGATAACCACTTAAGTACTACATTAGTTAGTTTTTTGCTGGTTGTTTTATTGTTTAAAGTGTCCTTCCTCATAAAAAGTCTTGGCTATGGAAGCATAGCATGCCTTATATTGCCTACATCCGTAGATACTCTTCTGATTTGGGTAAAAATGGTGGCAAAGCAGATTTGGTCACATCAATTCATGAGAACTTCTTCCATGCGAGGTGTCTGAACACGCCCCTCCCCACAGGGGAAGGCGTGATAGTAGGACAAACATCGATGTTCCTATTGGTGGCACAGTGAGTTTTAACAACCTTCGCTTCTTAAACCTGATCTAGTTGCAACCATGATTATCCATTTAGGTTTTGATGGATGGGTTTTGTTATGTGGATTTTGGGACAGGTATGAGGGTGCACTCGGACCAGCTTCCAACGCCATCGCAAGTGTTGATCAGTTGATACATATGTTGGGACGGAAGAATCTTTAATTTGATTGAGATTGTTTGCTCCTTCTGTATTATACCCTTGTCCTAGCCTAGAGCTGGTGTACATTGTTGCCAGAATTGTTGGTCTAATTGAAGCTTAAGACTTTATCGATCAATGTGTTAGATTTAATGTTTCTTTGTTTTCTTTTGAAATATTGATCCGTTGATCCCCTGTCATCACCCAAAGCGGAGCACCTCAACCCATCATATTCAAGTGCATATTGAGAGTAGAGGAGAAATAGTTGGAAAGAAAAAGAGATACAAGTTTATGTAAGGAAGGACAGAACCAATTGGGAAGATAAACAGGACATAAGTATAGTTTTGGCTAATTGGCTTAAACAAACAAACCAACAAATCCATGATAGTTTTGGTACACGTGCAGAACTTCAGGTACGTATAGTATAAACTCGCTTATAAATGTCGTGTAGCAAAACTCCTAAAGATTCCCGTCTTGCCACCCTCCATTAAAATAAATCTCTCTCTCTCTAATGCCCTGTTTGTGTACAATTGTATTATAATGCTCTAATTTCCGAGCATCCCTTATTCATCCCTTATTCAAATTCTCAACTACAGTATTTTCAAAAACTAAAGTTTTCAACTTTTTTTTTGACATTCCATGTACTTGGTGGTATATTATATAAAGCTTGATTAGCCCCTGCAAATCATTACGAACCTCCCCCATTAATAACCACCTCCAACAAAACTCTTTCCCTCCTCTCCCCCAAGCCCCAAATTTGGTGACCCAAAACATTAAACCCCAAGCAAAAGTTGTTAACTTTCACCTTCTCCCTCACTCTTCCCCCAATGCCTTTAAACCTCCCTCTCCACACATGAACAACCCAAATCTCCCGCTCACAAACAATCACAATGGCGTCCAATAAACCCCTCCAAACCACCATCGCCCTCCCTCTTCTCCTCACCCTCTTCATCTCCTCCTTCCCACAGTCCCATTCCCTAACCCCAGACGGAGCCCTTCTCCTGGCCTTCCGCTACACCATTCTGAACGACCCTCTTTCTCTGCTACAGAACTGGCACTACTCCGACCCAACACCTTGCTCATGGACAGGTGTCACGTGCCAGCCCGGAAACTCCCGGGTCACCCGATTGGACCTCCCCAACGGCCACCTGGCGGGCTCCCTCGCCCCGGAGCTGGGCCTCTTGGACCAGCTCCACTACCTTGACCTCTCCGGGAACCTCTTCAATGGCACCCTTCCCCCCACCCTCTTCAACGCCTCCACCCTACAGACGCTCTCTCTTTCCAACAACGCCATCTCCGGCGAGCTCCCGGCGAGTCTCGCCGCCATGGCTAGCCTCAGCTACTTGAACCTCTCCGGCAACGCCCTCGCCGGCGCTTTCCCTGACGACCTCGCCGGACTACATAACTTGACGGTTGTTTCCCTGAAAGGGAACCGATTCTCCGGCGGCCTGCCACGTGGACTTGTATCCGGCGAGGTTCTTGATTTCTCGTCCAACCTCTTCAACGGCTCCGTTCCGTCCGACATCGGAGGAGCGAAGCTCCGGTACCTAAACCTTTCAAGCAACAATCTTTCCGGTGGGTTGGCTCCGGATTTGGGGAAGCTCTGGCCGGAGACCGCCAGCATCGATCTCTCGTTCAACAACCTGACCGGTCAGATCCCGGAGGCGAAGGCCCTCGTGGCTCAACACCCCGACGCCTTCGCCGGGAACTCGGAGCTGTGCGGGAAGCCATTGGAGGGCTCCTGCGTGATTGCTTCTACTCCGTCGGCCAAGCCCAAGGCCTCGGGCTCGATCTCGCCTGCAATAGCGGTGATACCCAGGCCGGTTGGTTCAGACAATTCGTCCAACACCTCGTCCGCAGTGACCCCGCTTGGCGGAGACGGCCACTCCGGGATGAGGCCGGCGACGATCGTGGGGATCACGGTGGCGGATTTGGCCGGGATCGGGCTCCTGGGTCTTCTGCTGACGTATCTGTACAGATGGTTGAAGAAGAACAGAGCAGAAAAAGACACGCCGGCGCCGGAAAAAGGCCCTAACGGTTATAACCACCAGGCGACGACGATCAGTTTCAGCGCGACGCCGAGCCCGGCGGTGGCGACGGGGTGTTGCTGCATAAAGGGGGCGGAGTCGGAGGCGGCGACGACGAGCGATGGGGAGTCGAGCTCCGGGAGCGAGGGCCGGGAAGAGTCCGGGACGATTGGCGGTGGCGGAGGGAAGTTGGTGATGGTGGACGGGGAGACGGAGTTGGAGATGGAGATGCTCATGAAGGCTTCGGCCTACATTTTGGGGACGAGTGGCTCCGGGATCGTGTACAAGGCGGTGTTGCAGGATGGGACGGCGTTCGCCGTTAGGAGGCTGGGGGAGGGCGGCGAGAGGGTCAAGAGGGAGAGTTTCGAGGGGCAGGTGAGGGCGGTCGCCAAGCTCAGCCACCCCAACGTGGTTAGGGTTAGAGGCTTTTACTGGGGCTCCACTGAGAAGCTGGTTGTTTCTGACTTTGTCTCCAATGGCAGCTTGGCTTCCATTTCCGGTTAGTAAGTCTTGCTCTTCTCATTTTTACTACAGTCATTTTTTCGTTATTTTCTTGCATCTACTAATCTCCTGCGTAATTTTAGTATTTTACCCTTTTCGCCTAGAAAGACCAACTTGTTTGTGTGTAGTGACAAGTGTACAGTTTTGCTTCTTTTGTGGTAGTCCTTTCTGACTTAAATTCCTTAAAGGGCCCGTGAGTCCGTGACACTAGGGTAGAGTGAATCATTGTCTCTGTTCTCGGTAAAACTCGTTCCCTCCAAGATCAAACTTCACATATTTCAAGTTCATCTGTGCAGTGTTCACATTGAATAATTTTTATCCAAACTTTAGACTAATACGGGGTAGCTCCTTACAGAAATAGCCTTTCACTTTTCTTAACAAGGCTCAACTTCCTTCCCATTTTAAAACTGAACTTCTGCATATTCCACATCTTTGTAATTGGAGTCCAAAAGGATGAGGATTGTGATCTGAGATCAAAGAAAAAAAACTACACCCCTCATTTCTATCCTTTTTTTCTTTTCTATTCTTGGAGTATCTCTCTAGCTAGAATGATATGCTGATTATGCACATGATTCTTGTCCTTATCAAAGGAATACAATTTTATGTCAGGACACGTCATGAAAAGCACTAGACAGTCTAGACTTACGTTGTGTGAATCTGATAGTTGTTGTAGGGCCAACCGGTTTAACTACTCCTACAATGCTTTGTTGTTTCTCCAATACTTTTAGGCCAAACAATTCAAAAATCTCATCATAATAGTCCCTTATCACAAGTACTTTTTGTTCACTTCTTTTGATTTGGGCATCTCTTGTCTACCAAATCTTGATGCCAAAAGGGTCACGGGTCCATGGTACAAATGTACAGTTCTGAATTTCATCTGTCACGTTCTCATCATCTTTTCCTTAGATGGCTTCACTCAGTATGTGGGTCAAAACTGGAGAAGGTAACCGGTTCGCCGGCCCGAGCAGCCGAGAACTCAAGCCCGAACCGATGACCATCAAACACTTGACCGTACAGACATTGATTTCCTCATATCTCTGTTTTTCCCTTTAAGTACAGTTGCAAACACACTCTGTTCAGATGACCAAATGGTCCCCTGATATGCTCTTAAAATACTTATCATAATAATAACCTCAAATTAAGCAAAGTCCTTTACAAACCTTAAATAGATTCAATCATGGGGTTTACCTTTCTTTCCGATTAAGCATATTTTCATCTTGATTGCTTTGCTATGATAATTGTTTCGTAACTACTACTTTGCGTGTTTTTTTATACGGCAAAGTTCATGATTTCCTTGGCATCTAACATCGTGTTTCAAGTAAACATAATAGTTTTCTGATCAAAAAAAAGTAAACATAATAGTTTAGTGTTCCATGATTCATTTATTACAAAACAAGCACATTGTCATCTACTTCCTGTACAATTTGGGATGATTCGGTCAGTGTAATTAATTAAAATGTTACTGCCTTTTTTTTAACGATAACAGAGAAAAATGGCTCGTCCCCATGTCATTTATCCTTCAAAATTCGGATGAAAATAGCAAGAGGAGTTGCTAGAGGGCTGAACTACATCCATGAGAAGAAGCTTGTGCACGGAAACCTCAAACCAAGCAACATTCTCTTGACCCAAGAAATGGAACCTCTCATTGGGGACCTAGGGATCAATTGGATCATCAATGGTTGCAAGGGAAGCGGGTCAGGCCGCCAGTTTGGCAGCAAGCGGTCCATACCCATGGCCCAATACGACGTTGCCCAAGAGCTCTCGGTAACCGGAAGCCCTTATGTCAACCAAATGGGCACCGGAAACGGGCCAACTTCGCCTTACCAGCCCCCAGAGTTACTGAAGACCCTCAAGGCTAACACAAAGTGGGATGTCTATTCCTTTGGAGTGATCTTGCTTGAGCTGTTGACCGGGAAGGTGTTCTTTGACCGAGAACTGGGTCAGTGGACCCCTGGCTCAGGGATCGAAGACAAGTACTGGGCCCTACGGATGGCTGACGTGGCGATCAGGGCAGACGTTCAAGGCCGAGAGGAGGCTATGGTTGGAGTGTTCAAGCTGGGATTTCAATGTGCAAGCATGGTGCCACAGAAGAGGCCATCCATGAGAGAAGCCCTACAAGTACTTGAAAAGATTGCAATTTCTTCTGGTTGATTAATTATGGTATGAATTTGAAGTATGTAGAAGATTATTGATAAGTGTTGGAGTGTAATTTTAATGTATGATTTGTCTTGTGTTTTCTTTTGGCTGACCTCAAGATGTTATTATTTTTCTGACCGAAGGAGGTGACCATATTGCTTGTTGTTGTCTATGCAATGTTGTAGGCCACTTTTGTATTACATATGACGACGAGCTCTGAAGAGCGAATGTATGGTTTGTGCATACGATTAAGAAGTTAATTGTTTTTCTTGTCAACTGATGAACGATGAACTGCTTCTTATAGGTTTGGATCTTTAGGATTTATTTAACAGAAACTATTTATCATATCGAAAATAGTAGCGGTTAGTGCGTTTTTTTTTGATAGCAGCGGTTAGTGCGTTTTACTAACATGTGAACGAGACGAAAATGTGAACGTGGGCGACGTCAATTTGGTCGTAACTGCATACATACGCAAGAGAGAAACCGTTTCGTACTCATGGCATCATATACACCATTCATATGGAGTGATCCAAGTAGCAACTACGTACATAAAGAAGTACTTATGATCAAATCTGGCTGACCAATTACTATTGATACATGGATTCTCTTAGAGACTGGAGCAGTTTGCCACACTCGATCTTGACCCTAATCCTCCAACGCCTGAATGCCGGCGTTTACCACCTCCTCCTCCGCGCAGTCTGCCCGTTGTGGCGCTCGGGCCTCCCGTTGGAGCCTCTACAAGGCCTCAACAACAACGTCAAAGGCGCCAGCCTTTCAGAGAAGATATTCTTCCACGTGTCACCACTCGACAACGCCTTCAACGCCGCCGCGTCCAGTTGGATAGTCCAAGTGGAACAAGTGGCTCCCAACAAGTGGTCCTTCTTCCACCCTATGACCGGCAACAGACTCCTCTTTCCTCCAGGAGATCATCCCGATTCCATGAACCTTCTCGACAATCGTATCACCGAGATCGGGAGATCATTCAGCCTAACTACATCGCCAAGACCTCCTTTGAGAAAGGTGGTTCGCTCGTCAACCGATTCTAATTCTCTTGCTTTCTTGGCCTTGTTTCAAAATGATGGCAAGTTGGCCTTTTATAGGCCCGGCTTATACCAAGATTGGGATGTTGACCATATCAATTCCATGGACACGGGCTTTGAGGATATAGCTCTCTACAACCGACGATTCTACGCGGTTGACGCCAAGGGTACACTCGTGATGTTGGATCTTTCGAAAAGGTGTGATGACCCACTTCCAATCGTGGCTCGCCCTGTTATAGAAAACGGGCATCGTTTCAATGGCGTTTCGGGAAATTACATGTACTTGATTGTGTCCAAAGGGTGTTTATACTTGATCAATGTGCAAAGTTTGACTCGAGAGAGATTCGAGAACGAAGTCTACGTGCTGAGAGTCGAGGATGGTGGATGTAGGCGGGCATGATTCCACATCAATTAGTTAACCTTTATTTTTCTCTATCTTATTTATTATATCTATCTTATTTATAATGCTTTATCCTTTATTAGGGTAGTTACTCTAGTTAGGATAATATTTATGGAGGATGATTTTATCTTCGTTTGGGATAAGATATTGGTTGACTTGGGGAGCAAGCTACCTACCTTAACCCTAGATAGGCCCGATCGGCCCATAGGGAGGCGCGCCCCCTCCCCTTCCTCTATAAATACACATGTTCGCTCATGTGCCTGGTAAGTTCTAAGCTATCGCTCTGCCTGACGCCTTTAATCGACAGTGCCCTTATTGACTTAAGCATCGGAGGTGGATTAGGGGTCGCTCGCCCCTAGGTCCATTATTTTGCAGGTCATTGAAGGGAAAGAGGCTTGTAGAGTGGAAGAACATTGAAGATCATTGAAGAAGGAGCAGAAACTTGTACACGACATATTTTGTGCACTAACATTTGGCGCCGTCCGTGGGGAACGGTACAACGTTCTTCTCGTTGATTATCGATCCGAGAAACGTTTCCCACTAAAGGAGATGACTTTGGGATCCATCCCAGAGGAGGAGGTCGCAGTGTTTGTTGATGACGGCGAAACCCTAAACGCTGGGGGCAACGCCATCGCCAACAACCAGGTCGACGACGCCGGCCACCACGTCGTCCCCGCCGTCCAGGGCGCGACCGCGGCCGAGACCCACACCGGCCACCACGCGGAAAGCCGCGTAGCCGTGCGCGACAGTCGCCAGGAACGACCCGCGGGCGCGGGCGCAAGCCCCGCGATCGCGGGTACCACGCGAGCCGCGGGCGCGGATCCGAGCCCCGCGGTCGCGGCAGGCGCACAGACCGGGGATCTCCGCGATCGCCTCGGTCAACGCGATTCCCACCCCCCTACAGTGGACGCGGGTGAGGGTTACGAAGAGCCTCGTAATCTCCAAGACACGAACAACGCTTTGCGGTTTGAGCGCGTTGGTTCGAATGTGGCAAGTAGTTCGGGTCCCCCTGTCGAGACTCAGGCCGACCTTGACTACTTGTTTCAACCCGAGTTGATGGCGATCAGGAGTTCGCGTGACTCCGTTCCCGGGAGAAGGCATGATCGCTCGTCCCTTCGCATCCAAGAGCCTTCGCATGACCACGATAACTCGCTAGCCCACCGGAGCGGTGCGCGCGGAACGAGTGAGAGGGTTGGGCTGAGGGATGTCGCGGGACCAACAAGCGATATGACGGGAAGAGATCGTGAGGAAGAAAGGCCTGTCCTTCAGTCCCAACTCGATGAAGCCAGGAAGGAGATTGCAGCATTGAAATTCTCCTTAGAGAAGATGCAAGGGAAGCGCCCGGTCGATGAGAATCCCCAACCGCAACGTTTGGCTAGCGTCATCCGAATTCCCGATGACCGCCAAACTCCGGAACCTACGGGCGCCGGTAGCGACGGTTCGGATAGTGACCGGAGGGCCCCAAGGGGCCGGAAGAGAGACGGAAACCGCAAGCGCGGTAAGGGGGCCCGAAGCCAGGATCCGCGGGAGGACTCGCGATCCGCCGAAGAGGAGAGTTGGCGGGATTTCAACCAGCATAGGTACGGATCCCGGAAAGAAAGGCAAAAGGCTCGCAAAAAGTTCTTTGCGCACAAATACGGCGACGAGCCCCGCGGGCGCGGTGACGAGCCCCGCGGGCGCGGTGACGAGCCCCGCGGGCGCGGTGACGAGCCCCGCGGGCGCGGTGACGAGCCCCGCGGGCGCGGTGACGAGCCCCGCGGGCGCGGTGACGAGCCCCGCGGGCGCGGTGACGAGCCCCGTGGGCGCGGTGACGAGCCCCGCGGGCGCGGTGACGAGCCCCGCGGGCACGGAAATCACACAGAGTCGAGCGGTTCCGCGAGCGTCTCAACCCGCGACCGCGGATCCATTAGCCGCGACCGCGGGTCGGACGGCAGACGCGATAAAGTCCATTATCGCGATCGATACCATCCTAAGAGTCGGCGCGACGAGGATGATGACAGATTTGACCGTGACGAGCGTCGCGAGATTGAGGCTCGAGCCGAGCAGCGGACAGAGAAGAGGCTGTTAGAGCTACTCAAGAGCCAAGGAGGGCTGCAGCAGTCAGCTCAGGACCAAATGGATAAAAAGTTGGCTTTGGTGACTTCTACACCATTCCACCGGACTATTCAGCAGGCGGAGCCGCCTAAGAAATTCGCACCACCAAGCTTCACGGTCTATGACGGCGCGTCGGACCCAGTGAACCACATCGCGAATTACACTCACAGGATGGCGTTATGGACTTCTGACGACGCCGTCATGTGTAAGATGTTCCCCGGCAGTCTCGGGAAGGGCGCAATTAGGTGGTTCCAGAGCTTGGAGCCCGGGTCAATCCGGTCGTGGGGGCAATTGGCTTCACTCTTTGCTAAGCGGTACGTTGCCAACAGCCGGGAGGCAATCTCCTTGGATACGTTGCTCAGCCTAAGGCAACATAAGGATGAGAGCCTCCGCCGGTTCACAAACCGCTTTATGGAGTGCTATGCTCAAATCGACGGGTGCGATGAGAAGACCGCTATAGCCGCCTTCCGCCGAGCGGTGCCGAAGAAGTCCAAGCTTCGAGAGAGCTTGACTCTGCGCCTGCCCTCCACGCTCGACGAGTTGCAGGATCGAGTCCACCAATACGCTAAGCTGGAAGATGAGGACGACGGCGATTGGTCCCCTACACCTCCCCGCCGAACGCGTGGGTCGCCGAGGCCGAGCGCCGGAAAGCGAAAGAGGGTGGACCAGGTACAGGCCGTGCTTACCACATTCAACATCCCGATCTACCGAATCTTGGGCCGAATTCGGAACTTTGAGTGGTTCAAGTTCCCGCCAAGAGGGGCAGATACGGAGGAAGGCCCGCGCGGGCGCAAGTTTTGCATGTACCATCGATCCCAGGGGCATATGCCCGAGGATTGTGAGCCCTATAAAGCATATCTCGAGGAGCTAGTAAAGAGAGGACACCTCAAAGAATACATCAAGGCCTCGGGCGACGAGGCGGATGCTAAGCAGATTGAGGTGGTACAGACTATTACAGCTATTTACAAGGGAGATGATCCGGAGTCGCGGAGTCGGTTTCGCAAAGAGTGCCACGAGCTAGAGGTGATGCGCGTCCAGCATGCCGAGCCGCGTCCCCAGCGTGGACCGCGCGGTCCGGGACTCCTCTTTCGCGACGAAGACTTGGCGACCGTCCAGCATCCGCACAACGACCCGCTTGTCCTAACGGTAGAGCTCGAAGACGTCAAGATCCACCGCGCCTTGGTGGATTCCGGTAGCTCGGTCGACGTGATGTACTACGACACGCTCAAAGCGCTCGGGAAATCCAAGAAGGACCTTGAGGAGGTCAAGATGCAGCTTTTCGGACTCGGTGGATATCCCACTTTTCCACTTGGAGTCCTAAAGACTTGCGTAAGTCTCGCCGGAAAGGAACATCCCACCGAGTTCGTAGTCGTCGACGTCCCGGGGCCGTACAACTTGATACTCGGGCGACCTTGGATCCATGGCATGGGAGCGGTACCCTCGTCTTTGCATCAAATGGTCCAATTCACAAGTAAGGGTGCAATTGTGCGGGTGTGGGCGAACCAACTTCAGGCAAGATTGTGCGCGAGAGGGGTCCGGCCCGAGGAGAGGATCGCGGATGGCGACAAAGGGCTCGGGCGAGTGGACCTAATCACCGGCACCGACCGAGAGCACGGCCCGGATCACCGCGGAGCGCGGCCCTGAGCGCCGCGAGCACGGCCTGCCCCCCGCGAGCGCGGGCGAGAACCGGCGACCTTCGGCCCTGCGTGGCTTCGGATGGGTCGGCCGAGGCATATGATTTCATGTAGTGGGGGCGGTACTCTTTTTCCCACGCGGTTTTGATGAGGCCCCCCCCCTAGTTTTTCATTTTTAGATTGTCTTAAGTTCATGACATTCATGTTTTAATTTTTGCATTGTTTTGCATTAGATTGTGTCTTTGCATAAAAAAAATACCAACGTTACGCGGTGTGCTAACGGAATAACTTGGCCAAGGAAAACACCCTACGAAGGCCTTACGCGACGTTTGCGTAAGAGTTGCACGGATCCCGTAGTATTGGCCTACGGATGTACGAATCTATGAATATACGAATATACGAATATACGAATATACGAATATACGAATAAGAGCACCCTAATCTGCATGGCCACTCACCGCTGGAGTTCCGGTCCCTATACACGGGATAGTACAAGGTACACGAGTATATGGGTCCCGGAGGGGGCATTGTAGGCGGGCATGATTCCACATCAATTAGTTAACCTTTATTTTTCTCTATCTTATTTATTATGTCTATCTTATTTATTATGCTTTATCCTTTATTAGGGTAGTTACTCTAGTTAGGATAATATTTATGGAGGATGATCTTATCTTCGTTTGGGATAAGATATTGGTTGACTTGGGGAGCAAGCTACCTGCCTTAACCCTAGATAGGCCCGATCGGCCCATAGGGAGGCGCGCCCCCTCCCCTTCCTCTATAAATACACATGTTCGCTCATGTGCCTGGTAAGTTCTAAGATATCGCTCTGCCTGACGCCTTTAATCGACAGTGCCCTTATTGACTTAAGCATCGGAGGTGGATTAGGGGTCGCTCGCCCCTAGGTCCATTATTTTGCAGGTCATTGAAAGGAAAGAGGCTTGTAGAGTGGAAGAACATTGAAGATCATTGAAGAAGGAGCAGAAACTTGTACACGACATATTTTGTGCACTAACAGTGGAAGAGGAGGAGTAGAGTGGATTCGAGTGACAAACATTGGTGATCAGGTGTTTTTCGTATGTCAAGATGCTTCCTTCGCATTGTCGTCTAGTGTTCTTGGAACCAACTGCAACAACTACATTTTCCTTCGCGGGCCTCGCGGTTTATGTACACAGGGTTACGGCTACGGAGCCCCTCTTCGCGGTATGTTTGCTGGCATTTATGTTGTCTTGAACTCCTCTCGGGTTATGCATCTACAATTCTTGTCCCCTGACGAGTGGCTCTTTTGGCCACCTCCCAAATGGGTTCATTCTCCACTCCGTAAGTATTACTATTTGTTTGGATTCAAGATTCCGGTGGAGATTTGGATGGAGTTAGCGAATGGTTTGGTTCTGGACGTCTAGTTCAAGAATGACTCACACCTGTGGCAAAAAGGCTCTGAATTCTAGTTCTAGTTATGCCTCACCAAATGCGTAGATTGTTCCTTTCTCCTCTTTTCTCAATTGCTTACTAGTATTATTTTCACAAAAGGTATGATGTTTTCATTAGGATATAAACTGCTTTCAGTTCAGCTAAACCGGTTTAAATTGGTTTTAAACATATGTAACGTGCATTACCCGAACATGATTGGCAACAAAACTCATAAGGAATATATATAGCAATCCAAACACGTACATATAGACATATAGTAGAAGAAAACTAAGAATCATGATACCATAAAATTGTAGTAATGACAGCCAAGTTAATAGGGTAGGTACGTAGCGAGATAAAATACATCTCCAACTCTCCAAACCCTAGATTATTCATATAACTACGCTACAGATAATATTCTAAAACTATCATAACTTTCCAAACTAGTTACTACTATCCATTAATTAAGTGAGTTTAAGAGGAAGGTGGAGGGGCAGATCCGGCATCACAAACATGCTTCATGATACCACGGAAGAATGGGCTCTTGTACAACGGAACGTAGCTGCAAGAATCTTCCAATCCGGAAAGGTACGTGCAGCATTTTCCAGCATCATACTTTCGATGGAAGCACGATTCGAGGCCGCTGCCGTGGACCACCTTCACGCACTTCTTCATGTCGTCAGCTGGCGGGAGAGACGGGTATCCGGTGCCCGAGGCGGCTTCGAACGTGGCACTGTCGATGGAGGCGCTGTCCGAGGAGGGAGGAGGGGCGGAGCCGCCACCCGGTGGGAAGGGAAAGGTGGGTTGGGGTGGGAAGAAGATGGGGAATTGTGGTGGGAATGGGAAGTAGAAGGGCAAATGTGGCGGGAAGACGGGGAAGTGTGGGTGGGGGCCGAAGAACGGCGCCCACAAGTCGGTGGACACGTCGTTTCCGGTGGCGGAGGCGCTTTCGGAGTAGGCGCTGTCGACCGAGGCAGTGCCCGAGGATGGAGGAGGGGCGGAGCCGTCGCCCGGTGGGAACGGGAACGAGGGGTGGGGCGGGAAGAAGGGGAATTGTGGTGGGAAGAAGGGGAAATGTGGTGGTGGGAAGTAGGGCAAATGGGGCGGGTGGAAGAACGGCCATGCGGTGGCCGAGGCCGCCAACAAGGCGGCGATTGCGGCGGTGAAGAGGAGGGCGGAGGGCTTCATGGTTTGAGGAGTCGAGTGTTGAGAGTGAAGGCAGGGACTTCAGAAATGAGATATGTGAATGTGATGAGTACGTATGGTTTTTTAGGGTATTTATAGAATGCTTTGCATAGGATATATATTATTCCCAAGATGTTGGTTAGGATTTATATTCAGTTTAACTGATTGCAAATTTGAAAGTAATGTTGATTCTTCGAATATATCGATTCGAGTTGTTAAGATATACTCCCAAGTATTGCAACTTTCACAGTTTTCATTCCATTTTTCCAACTTCAATTGATTAAATAGATGCATGGAAGTAAGTAACCAAGGCTCGATTTTATCCCCCTATATATTTTTTTCTTGGATATACTCAAAATGGAATCAAATAGATAAAATCCGGAAATCAAAAATTAAAGTACAGGCATATCTCACTGATAGATTATTAGATTGAGCATATTACAGCTATCAACGAATTTACTTGTAATCGACCTCATCCTCTTGTTACAATCGTATTGTACCGTGATCCGTGAACATAAGAGTTTTTGGATATGACCAAGAGATTTTCAGCCAAAAAAAAGGAAACTGATAAGATAATGCTAGTTTCTTTATAATCTTTTTTTCCCCCCTTTCTTGTTCTTTAAAGAAGGTACCCCCCAATCGATCAGAAGAAAGAGGCTTGGATTTTGATTTTTTTTTCCATAGACCGTCACCATTGATCCGAATTCATCTAAAATTATATCTTATCGAATGATTGCATAAGACTATAAGAGCACTTTCATAAAAATCTCATAAGAAGAGCAATTGGGAGACTTAGGATCGGATCATATGTACGCGTTGCTATTGCTAATGTGTAATATAAAACAAGAACTAGGTCATTGGATGCATGTAATTAATCAACCGTCAAGATCAATGGAAAGAAAGGTCACGCGGTGGCATAAGCGTAACTAAGCAGAACTTGTGTCGGTGTAAAATTGTTGTAGTGCAGTCTTAAGTCGAAAAAAGTGTAGTCCTCACCCACAAAAGTGCACTCATAAGACGAAAAATCACAAGCAAAAGTTGAGTTACCAATGAAATTTTGGGAGTTAAGGATGTAGTTTTGCAACGCTCGTTGGCAATGAACTTTTCACGGTTATGAGTGCACTTTTAAAGGTTAAGAGTACACTTTTTCACCTAACAGTGCACAAATTAAAGTTTGTACTGATTTACCATTATGTCATTGTGTGGATTCTTCTACCATTTTGATCTTGACCACTCATTCCTCCCAATTCAATAACCCACATCTTGCCTCATATTACACCTTAGTAATGTGTAACCCATTATCCTAAGTCTTAGGCTAGCTAATTTACTTGATGAACACACATTTTTTTGTCTAATTGTCTTGATTAGCTTATCAACACATGTAAGCAAATAACCAATCTTAAATAGATATCAAATTAGCCATAAAGTCTTCATTAAGGTAATTACCCATGTACAAAGTCTTGATTAAGTTAGTAAGGTCTTTCCCAATGGGAGGGCTCAAGTGTAGATCAAGGCAAGATCATTTAAGTTTTGAATGATCTGCACTTGGATCAATACAAGAAAGATTGAAATTTAAGAGAGAAAATAAACCAAACACAAAAAAGACAAAAGAAAAATGAACGAAAAAAAACATTTCCAAATGGGCTGGATTTTTGAACAAAAAGTAAATGATCTTCACCTTTGGACTCACCACGTGGCATGTATCGGACAGTCAGGATTAATTCCTGATCGTTGGTAATTAAAAGAATAATAAATATAATTTGGATATAACTTAAATTTAAGAAAAAAAATCTTATACCAAAAGACATATTTTTTCTTAATTTACCTATAAAGTCCAATATTAGATATATTTGAAACCTTTTAAAACTAAATATATATTTTTGGCTTATTTTAAGTTATACAAATACATATTTATACATTGTTTACAATATCCATTCTTTAAATTCGAAAAAATTACAGCAAATTCATGATTTTCTTTCCAATTTCCATATATACTAATTTTGTATTGTTGATACCAGGAACCGTCAACGCGGTCTCACCACCCCCACCAAAACAAAATATTACTAAGTATAAACTTCTCAAAGTGGCGTCAAGTCCTAAACTCTACTACCATCGCGATCGGCGTGCGCCCCGATCCAAAACAGTGATTCCCTGTAAGGCGGAATCCCTCAAAAGGCAACAACCCGATTGGCCATGTCCGCATCGCGCTAAGAGCATTGTGATCGCGAGGGGAGGAGAACATCCCATCAAGCGAGCGGTGGGCGGCAACGTCCCATCAAGCGAGCGGTGGGCGGCAACGTCCCATCAAGCGAGCGGTGGGCGGCAACGTCCCATCAAGCGAGCGGTGGGCGGCAACGTCCCATCAAGCGAGCGGTGGGCGGCAACGTCCCATCAAGCGAGCGGTGGGCGGCAACGTCCCATCCTGGCCTTTGATTGGCCAGCTCCGCGGCCACCACTCCAAAAGCCAACCAAAGAGCGACACGTACTTGGGTGGCGCTCATCCCACATCGACATCTCGATCAAATCTGGGCCCAGACTTCGGCTATAAATAGCGAGCTCTGTGCACCAGAACAGGGGGGAAAAAAAGGCCTCGCGAATCACATACACTGGATCTCGAGCTAAGATCATTGTTGTAACCCGATACACCTAAACGCGATAGAGAATCTCTGTCTACTATTGTAATCCCACAGCTAAATACAAAACATCTTTCACCCTACCCTCATCGTGTTGAGCACTACTAGCGATCACCTCCCCTCCATCTCTTCGTCCGTTGACTCGGTTTAGTTCTAATCTTTTACTCTCATCGCGTTACACTCCTATCGGTGTTTTCGGACTTCAACATTGGCGCCGTCCGTGGGGATCTCCTCAAACTAAGCAGGCACCGCTTCGACTGACGAAGAGTGATGGACGCTAACAACAACGACGCGTACTACGCTGACGGGGCGGCCTTTGGGATGCGGCCTCCGCCACCGTGGTATTATGGGTCACCACCCGCGACGCCCCCGGATGCACCCATGCCCGGTTGGGGTCCGGCCGCGCGGCGGCCACATGTCGTGCCAGGCTGGCACACTGGTTTCCAACAGGGTGCCCGGCCCCAGGCCCCCTTCCTAGAGTATGTGCACGCACAGTACTATCAAGAGTACGCACCCGCGCAGAAACCCTACGTGGGGGAGTTTTCCACCACCAACGGAAGCTCCACCACCAACGGAAGTTCCACCACCAACGGGAGTTCCTCCACCAGCGGGAACTCCACCGGGCAGGAGGTGGGAAAGGATGCGCCCAGCGCGGTGTCACCTCCCAACGAAAGCACCGGAAGTTGTCCCTGGTGTTTTTAAATCGAGAATGTAGGTTATGGCTAGGTTTGTCACCGCGTTTGTTATCGCGTGTAATGTCTTTATTATGCCAATTATCATATAAATAAAACAAGAGAACAACCCCACGTTGTCCAACAATGCATCAGTCGTTAGGGAAACCCGAGTTGCCGTCCTCGCTTGGGGTTTGTCTGCTAACGCGCGCGATGCGCTTAGGCGCGCTCGAGCTGGGTTCCACCCCTCGCAGTCGCATAAAGCCTTAAAACATCAAAAACTCCACAGTCGTTAGGGAAACCCGAGTTGCCGTCCTCGCTTGGGGTTTGTCCGCTAACGCGCGCGATGCGCTTAGGCGCGCTCGAGTTGGGTTTCACCCCTCGCAGTCGCATAAAGCCTTAAAAACATCAAAAGCTTCGCTAAAATCACGAACAAAAATCTAAGTTACGCCGACCTAGTGTCAAGCGCGGTCCTAGCACCTATCTTGGCATGGGTTTGGGTACGGCGAGTCTTCGCGAGTCTATAGTGCAGAAAAAAGGACACATGCCATAAATAAAAAGCCGCATGGCGGCAAAATAGTTCAAACGTGTAGACCGCGTTTAAAGTATAATTACAGCCGCAGCGCGGCAACAAGTAGTATTCAGGCCCCGAGGGCCGGATGAAACATCAGTTCACAAAAAGCAGAAACAAAAAAGCGCGGATTTTGGTCTTGGTGGAGGGTTTCAAGCATCAGGGGTGTTGGCCATGATCGCAGAGGTAGAGGGATCCCCAGGGGTTTTTTCTGCCTCGGCATCGGGGGCGGGGGGCTTCTGATCGGCGTTCGCGCCATCCGTTTCCGCCACGTCGTCCTCTTCTACGACGTCAAAAGGTGGCTTCGCCACCCCATTCTCCCAGATAGCTCCCATTTCGCGGTGTAGGTCGGGGGCGAAGTACTTCACCTTGTACTTCTCGCAATACTAGAGGGCGGCGGTAACGGCGCTGAGAGCTTGGACCGTCCGCGCGTCATCGACGCGTCGGTCCATACACTCTTGCGAGGCGAGGTAGTCGGGAATCGCGCTCTCCAACTTTTTGTTGGTTGCTTCCAGCTGCGAGCTCAGCTCCTCGCTCCGCGCTTTTAACCCCGTGGCATCCTTCTGCAACGCCGCAACCTGGGACCTGGCCGATTTAAGCGCCGCGGCGTCCTTTTCGGCCTGCGTGCGCAGCTCCATAAGTGACGCGTCGGCCTCCTCCTTGGCCTTCACCGCTGCCTCCGCCCTGGCCTCCTCCTCGCGCACACGGTCAGGAAGATAGTTCAACCACGCGTTGACCTATGGATCAAGGCAAAGTCAAAACAAGGAGCACAACAAAAATTAAATGATAATAAAACACAAAACAAGCATAGGCCGCGTACCATGTGGCCATACTTCATGCACTCCCCCTGGACCTGGTCCGCGTTGAGAGTTTGAAACCACTCCCTCTCCGTGTCGTAGGCGTATTGGCCGTCCTGGAAGGTGCCCCAGCTTGGCCCGGGGCAGGCGAACCCCTCCACCTCGGCCCGCCGCGACCAATGACGACGGTGGCCTGCGCCCGTCACAATCTGAGCGGGGCCCTTCGCGATCTCGAGGGCCGTTTCCTCGGCCGGGACCACGTCCTTCTTACCCCTCTTTGAGGCCACCCCCTCAGCACGGATCGCGTCCTCCGCGGTCCTTCGCTTCAAGAGACCCTGGGCACGTCTATCTTTCTGACCCGGAGGGTTGCCCCGCACCTTCTGGTCGTGCGCATCCTTCGCGGTATGCTCTTTATTGCCCAGGGTCTGGGCCATGGAGGGTGCCGCGGAGTCGGTACGGGCAGATTTGCCCGAAACAAGACCTGCGAACACATCCATACCTACAAAAACAATAGACGAACAATATTTAGCGCGTTCAAGGCACTAGTAAAGCATGCAGTAAAATGAACCGTCTCAAGAAAAATAGAAATACCCTCGCCCTCGGGCTCCGGGGACGCGGTGCTCGACGAGGGCACCATGTCCTCCTGGGGCGGGGATCTCCTCAAACTAAGCCCCGCGCGTTCAAGGCGCGCTTGCGTTATCCAAACGCTCTGCTCTCTCTTAAAAGGCGCAGCAAAGGCCTTCTTCGCCGTGGCGGCCTGTTTCGACGCACCGCGTCTGCGTTTGTAGGGACGGAACCTGTCGGTGATAAGGGGGCAGAGCATGGCGTCGCCTTGGAAATCATGCACGATGAACCATTTCTCCCTCCACCGCGGACCAACATTGGAGGGAGTGATGATAAGATTGCAATGCGTGAGGCTGAAATTAACAACGCCCCTCTTGTCCGCTTTGATTGTAAGAATCTATTGTAGATGCCCCGCGGAAGGAGGGTACTTCAGCTCCAAGCACCTCAGGTGATATGCCGCGATATAACTCCAGCATTTGGGGGCCATCGAGGTAGGGGCAAGCTCGAGATCAAATAGAAACTGGGAAACGTAGCGCGGTAGCGGAAGCCTGAAGCCCGCGATGAGGCTCGCCGCGTAAACCACGTGGCCCGCCTCATAAGCAGCGTAACTGTTACCCCCATCCAAAGGCAGCAGGAGTTCCACTCCTGCTGGCCAAGGATATCCAGCCGCGATCTCGTCCAGCTCCTCGAGGGTAAGGATGGACGTGCAACCCTTGGCCAGTGTCTCCGGGTTCTCGTAGTCCGCCAGACGCGCAGGCCTGGTCTGGCGAAAGCGTGGGACCGCCGCCCTAACGCTCGTCAAATACCGCGAGGGAAAGCTCCTCGCGGTCCCAGAAGTGGACGCCTCGTCATCAAGGGCCTCGTCATGAGGGTCGTAGGGGAAGCAGCGTGCCATTGATCGCGATGACGAGGCACTCTTTGTGCGGGCGACGGATACGGTGGTAGGGTCGCTCTCGCTCAAACCGGTGGGCTCGCGGAAGTTGTTCTGAGAGTCACTCGCGGACATCTCCCGGTACTCAAAGGAGGGGTCAGGAGCATAGAAGTCGTCCCAGTTCGCTATCCTATCACCGCGATCCACGCCTGAAGGGCAGGAGTCGCTGGAAAACCCCAAATCCAGGGAACGGAAGCAAAGAGGCTCCTGGAGGAAGGAAAAGAGAAATGATGTGCACGGGAAGAGACAATCATGATAAAAGAAACAACGCGATGAGTGCACAAACAGGATAAATCTCAAGCAGTAAGCGTAAAGAAAAACCAGACAAGCACGGTACCCCAGCCGCGATGTCTGCACCAAAAAAGAAAATCCTACAAATATGAAAAGCAACTAAGCACAGAACGCGGGCACGTGGCGGAGCACGATAGGACGAGAAGCCCTGTCAAAGGCAGAGGGCCTGAAAACCCGCGCGTGATGTCAGAGGAACATTCCGCCGCGCTCAGCGCGTGCCCCTAGAGGCAGGCCTCAGTGATGAGACTGCGATGGGACGGGCCGACGCTTCGTCTCCCCAAGACGCTTCGCCTTCCGCTTCGCCGCCCGGGAAAAAACCGCGAAAGGCCTGGGCTAGGGCGGAGACGTCCGTCGCCCTCCATCACCCCAATTAGGCGGTTTCTCGGGAGAGACCGCCCCGAGAGCCGTCGACACCCAGTGGCGGCGGCGGCGCTGGGATTAGGGCGTTTTCCCGAAAACCCCAAAAAGAAAAGCCCCGACAAACCCAGAAAACCGCCGTAAACGAAGAAAGAGGAAGAGAAAGGGAAAAACATACCGGAGGGGCTGAAGACCGGCGGGGAGACTGCTGTGATGGGCGTCGGAACGGTTGCCAACTGCGGAGGACGAAAAAAGCTTGAGAGCTAAAATGGCGGAGTTCCAGTTTCGAAATGGAGGAGTGGGAACGACGAGGGGAACCGCTCTTTTTGAGTATTTCTCAGCGGGCCGCGGAGTTATGGGCCTCATCTCGCATGCGGCCCATAAAACAATCTGGCCCGAAAAGTTTTCCCTCGTCCGCCCCTCATCCTGTCGTTCACACTCACCCATGCATCTCCAGGCACTCCGCGCACCGTTCAACGCGCCTCCGGTTCTCAAGTGCTATTTTTGGACCCGCCCTCAAACGGGCATCGAGGCCCGGTCCATGGGGTTGTGTTGATACCAGGAACCGTCAACGCGGTCTCACCACCCCTACCAAAACAAAATATTACTAAGTATAAACTTCTCAAAGTGGCGTCAAGTCCTAAACTCTACTACCATCGCGATCGGCGTGCGCCCCGGTCCAAAACAGTGATTCCATGTAAGGCGGAATCCCTCAAAAGGCAACAACCCGATTGGCCATGTCCGCATCGCGCTAAGAGCATTGTGATCGCGAGGGGAGGAGAACGTCCCATCAAGCGAGCGGTGGGCGGCAACGTCCCATCAAGCGAGCGGTGGGCGGCAACGTCCCATCAAGCGAGCGGTGGGCGGCAACGTCCCATCCTGGCCTTTGATTGGCCAGCTCCGCGGCCACCACTCCAAAAGCCAACCAAAGAGCGACACGTACTTGGGTGGCGCTCATCCCACATCGACATCTCGATCAAATCTCGTCCCAGACTTCGGCTATAAATAGCGAGCTTTGTGCACCAGAACAGGGGGGGGAAAAGGCCTCGCGAATCACATGCACTGGATCTCGAGCTAAGATCATTATTGTAACCCGATACACCTAAACGCGATAGAGAATCTCTGTCTACTATTGTAATCCCACAGCTAAATACAAAACATCTTTCACCCTACCCTCATCGCGTTGAGCACTACTAGCGATCACCTCCCCTCCATCTCTTCGTCCGTTGACTCGGTTTAGTTCTAATCTTTTACTCTCATCGCGTTACACTCCTATCGGTGTTTTTGGACTTCAACATGTATATCTTTTATTCATTTTTGAAAGAATTATGAATTTTTGACTTGTTTTAACCACAAGATACCATTATAAGTATATGTTTGGCTAACCAGAGGATGTGAATATGTTGATGTCTGATTTGTTTTTATTTTTTCAACAATTTGTCATGGGTACTTTGTTAATGTGTGATTTTCCTTTCATTTTCGTATATCTTTAGTATTTTGTTAGTGTACTTTGTTTCATGTGTGCTATTTTTCATCAATTTGTATGTTTGATTCACAGAATGAAATCAGTTTGTCTCTTTTATTTATTATTAATATTTCCTTAATTATTATTGCATTTAATTAATATTTATGTAAAAAAAATTTGATGAATATTTATGTAACTTAGAATAATAAATTTTGACAAAAAAACAGAATAATCTATTTAATTTTAAACAAGAATTTTATAGATATTAATAGTTTCATTAAATGTGTAATTTATTGAAATTGGTAAATAAATATGTTTAATATATATATTAAAAGTTGAAGATATATATATAGTTATGCTTGAAGAAATAAATAAGTATTAGAAAATGAAAAAAGTACAAAAGATGAGATTATAGACTCATGCTGGGAAGGAAAAATAAAAAAGAAATTAAAAATGAGGTAATTGGAGAAATAATAATAAAATAATGGGGTTGTAGGGTTGATCATGATTAGGAAAGGCCTAAAGAGAGATTCACTGGCTTAATCATATCTCTAGTTTGAACCTTACAAATGAAACTACTTTCAAACTGAATCAATAGGTCACCGATCGAAATAGATAACAAATTCACCACTTGTGCGGTGTCCAACCAAAAAAGAAAATTCGCCGATTTAGCATTGCTTGGTCGTTAGACAGTTGTAGTCCAATAATCACGTGTACCGTATATGCAAAATAAGGTCAAAGACTTGGCAAGGCTACAAAAATTGACCCCCTTTGACTCCAAAATCACAACCCTCTTCATTCCAGCGCTGACCTTTCAACTTCGCCTGCGACTTGGGGAACTTGTGTGATTGGCATGACTTCCACCTCTTATTTGTTGGTAAAAAGGCCCGTACATGCATCCCGGCCGCCCACTTGTATCGATCTCCAATCAACGGTCATCGATCCCTCCCTCCACTTCCTCTCGTCTCGTAACTCCAACGGTCCAATTTCACCCTCCTCGTACACCAACTCGATCTGCTACGCTCGTACTTAATCACCGAATAATAGCGCGTGCCTACCCACAGCTTTTGTTGACCGCCAAACCAGCCCCTATACATATAAGAAACCCACGTTACGTACTAAGATATACCCTCTATTTTATCGATTCAAATCAAAGCACGTACCATTTCTACAAAAAAAAATAATCAAACCACGTACGTACCGTCGATCACTTCCACCATCTCTATCTAGTTTTAATTAGAAGCTTGTGAACTACGTACGTTTCATCGTGCATATATGAGCGGGCGCGGCAAAGACGTTGCAATGTGCGATGATGTGGCTGCTCCGAGAGTAAAAGTCATCGAGACTTGCTACGTCACGATACCCGACCCTTCGCGATTCAAGTCCATCGTCCAGAGCCTCACGGGTGCCGGAGAGATGAAGGAGGTGTCCGTGGGGAGGAAGAGGGTCGCTACTTCTAAGGAAGAAGCCGGTGGTGCTCGTCTCACTGGGGTCGCCGGAGGAATTAGTAGTGGTGAAAATCAGGATAAGCGGCAGCGATCCGGTGCTTGTGGTGGGCCCGAACCCGAAGGTGTGGCGTTGCTCAAGGTGGATTCCTTCAAGGAAGAGATGTATACGACGATGCTGGAATGGCGTCTCGTGGAGGATCAGTTAACGTTGGATTGGCTATTCAATGATGGGGACAGATGATAAGATGTGTACTTCCGCCTCGATCCAACTCTAGATTTTGATTCATGTATGTATTTGTAATAAGTTTTTTGCTTGATGTATGTACGTGTAATAGACTAATATTTTTTTCGATATGATCAGATACGTGTAATAGACTCACTCGTGTGTTATACGTACGTAGCAATATTGCGTACACTCACACGTACAGCTTGCAGCTAGTGTCTATCATCCTGTTTCATTAGCTATACGGAGATCGAGCAAGGCAATAAGTCGTATACTTAATTTGGTATAACTCGATCTTCCTCATATTGTAGCTAAATGATATTCCATCTCTAGCTTTATCAAATTGACATTTTATTGGCATGGCAGCATTTTTTATATTTTTTATATCAGGGAATGAACTTGTTATAATTTTGTTAATTAAAGTACTGTACGTATATATTGAAAATATTTTCTTGAAACGTTGAAATATTTGCAGAATGCCTTCTCTGTGTGTGTGTTAGTGATCGAATATATGGAGTTACGTACTGAGTGTACATCTGACAGATTCACTACATTTCTGAAGATTCTAGCAAGAAACAAATAATAGTAACTCTGGTTATATAGATTTCTA
This sequence comes from Polygonum aviculare, assembly GCA_934048045.1. Taxonomy (NCBI): domain Eukaryota; kingdom Viridiplantae; phylum Streptophyta; class Magnoliopsida; order Caryophyllales; family Polygonaceae; genus Polygonum; species Polygonum aviculare. The sequence continues at coordinate 20,816,734 of OW204031.1, forward strand.
GATCATGTCTAGGACGTTATTTAAAATCTACTATCATATACAAGATCATGTAGCTAATGAGCTAGGAAAGCACATATTTGCAAGTTAACTTGCTAGAAATTATGTACTGATGTAATTCATATCAAATTGGCCCAATACGAGGTATAACGGATAGAAAAATTAAACTCATAAAAGACGTACATTATACTTCTAATATACGTAAACACGAAGTCTCCATCACAATCATTAAAGATCACAATCATGAAAGCTGGTTGATTCAAATTCATCCCACACCCTAATTGAATATTTGAAATGGCCCGCGTGACAGTCAAATCATTTTTTGTCTCTGATTGGAAGAGGTCAAATTATAAGTTAAATAGGCGGTCAACTAGTCAAATACTTTTGACATGTACGTTTGGTTGATCGAAACATCTGAAAATAAACGATAATAAAAACCGGAGGTGTAGGGGTTGAGCCGTACCATCAACAACACACGTATGACGAAAGCCCGTAAACCAAATGTGAGCCCAAGCCCAATATCAGGCCCAACCAAAAACACGAACCAAGTCACCCCTGACAACCACCCAAAACCAACATCAAGTCAAACTCAATCGATCAACTCCAACCTCCACTCGATCATGGCGAACTCAGACTCCACCAAATGCAAGCACATCTTCATCCTGTCGGGTCAGAGCAACATGGCCGGCCGAGGCGGGGTCCTACGGGGGCCCCACAACCACAAGCACTGGGACGGAGTAATCCCGCCGGAGTGCCAGCCCCACCCATCGATCCGCCGCCTGAGCGCCGAACTACACTGGGAGGAGGCCAGAGATCCGCTCCACGCCGACATCGACGCCTCCAAGACCTGCGGGGTGGGGCCGGGGATGCCGTTCGCCAACGCCGTCCGGGAGCGCCTGGGGACGCCGGTGGATCTGGTCCCCTGCGCCGTCGGCGGCACCGCGATCCGGGAGTGGGCGCGTGGGATGCACCTCTATGAGAGCATGGTGCACAGGGCGAAGGCGGCGGTGGCGGAGAGCGGCGCCGATGGGGCGGAGATCAAGGCGGTGCTGTGGTACCAGGGGGAGAGCGACACCGAGAGGGAGCACGACGCGGCCGCGTACAAGGAGCGGATGGAGAGCTTGATTTTGAATGTGAGGGAGGATCTCGATTTGCCGTCTCTGCCATTTGTTCAGGTCAGAATTTTCACTCTCTTCACCAAATTGGCGAGTGGTTTTGGTTTGAATAGGGATCTGAGTTCCAATTGGTTCGGATCTGGGGAGTTTTCAGGTTGCGATCGCGTCGGGAACGGAGAAGTATCTGGAGAAGGTGAGGGAGGCGCAATTCGGGATCAAGCTGCCGAATGTGGTGTGCGTGGATGCCAAGGGGCTGGAGCTGAAAGAAGACCATCTTCATCTGACGACGGGGGCGCAAGTGAAGTTAGGTTGTATGCTTGCCGACGCCTACCTCACCCATTTCCATGATTCCGGGCCACTGGCTTCGTGGTTCAAGAAGCAGCTGCGAGCTCCTGTAATTGTCTCGATTATCGGGGGTGTTTTGGTCATTTTGTTTGTCTCTATCCTGCGGCGTTGAGATTTTACTGAGATTTCTTCTTCGTCCTAAATGGTCCACGAGTTGTCTGGATTTGTTGCGGTCAGAAGATTTGCGGTTTATAGTTTGTCGCCCACTGGTCTATTGACTATTGCCATATTATGTGCTACATTTGCTATGGGCTATCCAAGTCAGTGTGCATTAAATTTCCATTTGAGTCGCTGGGCGATTGGATTGATTTATTCGCCTTCGCGGCATCAATGATGGGTATTCTGATAACGGGCAAGATTCGGTTCATTTGTGTCAAGCTGAGTCTTGATTTATTCACCAAAGACTAGTTCTCGAATCAAATTTGATCGGTCATGTCAAAATTCCATGACTTCAGATCAGACTAGTTGCAAATAAGGAGTATATACATATTTGGTTCTTTTTAGTGGTCAACTGAGGGCTTAGTGTCAAGTAGTTTTCTTACGTCGGGTCAAGTTTTAACAACCGAAATGCGAAGGTAAAAAAGTCCAGCTTGTTGTGTATATGACTGTACCTTCTCTTGATCGGTTTGATTTTCTTGGAATCGGTAACTTATTATTCCAACTCATTAAGTATTACAGTATAAGACACAGGTAATCTATGTCCTGTACATCTTTTGGCTGTAACCTTCTGGTTTACAAGTGGCTGATTGAGGGTGGCATTTTACTTTGGTGTACATGGATGGTTTGCGTCAATCGTCCGGAGTCGGTCTAATTGTATCTCTTGACCGAAAACTCCAACAATGTTTACATAAGATGGTTGTGTTTATTAGGGTGGAATCCACTTTTCAATTTTCATAGCAAACCTACGAAGTATACATAATTGACAAGATTCCGTGAATGGTTTGCGTCAATCGTCCCAATTAAGCATAATAATTAGTGAGATTTAGTTTTCATCCAACGGAAAGGATATTAGGCGGAGATTAAACCGAATGAAACCGGATCCAAATCTTCCCTCCCATAAACCCGTCTCCAAATCCGTCCCACTTGTTTTGATTGGTGGATATTCTATATTGTCACTTTAGAAAACACCAAAAAAAGCCTAATACCCAAACTTTGGACCAATCTAAACAAGTGGGACGGGTTTATAGACGAATTTATGGGACGGAAGATTTGGATCAATAAAACCTACTAACAAAGTCCCCTTCCACTTGAGGATACTTCATTTTAGATCCGTGAGAAAAATAATTGTGTGCACCGTACACAATAATATATCAATGAATACATTTCTCCAACATGTACACACCGTACACAACCTTCTTTCTTCTTCTTTTATCACACTCACACATAAGGTGGGAGGCCACTTTTGCTATCTTTCTTTTGATTTAGAAAAAAGATTAACGCAAGAGGTTATATATTTATTTAATTAGTGAAGATTAACACAAGAGGCTATATATTTCTGCTTGGAATTATGTTAATCGGGGTTTGAGACATTAGACGGAATTAAGTAACTCATGCACGATGTAACACACATAAAAATTCCATCCATGATTCCATGAAGGCATTTAGTTAGGTGATATCACAATACTATTGACAGATTGCGTGGTTGGATTAAGAATGAAATAAAAGAGGAATGTTATTGAAGTTTCAATCTATAATAGATGGATTGATCGGCTAGATGGACTTTCAAAAATCAAATGACAAAAACATACCAAGGATCTAATATTTGGGTGCTGTTAAAAGAACTCGATTAATAAACATACAAATCCTTTTACAAAAATCAAACCTATAAAATAAGATTTTAAAGATCATTGTAAATCCATTCACAAGTTCACTATATCGAGCCTAAAATAACTTTACTAGTCATAATTTTTTCAGTTAACCCTAACCTTAACTTTTTGGGTCAAGCAACACCAACACCAACACTAACACCAACACCGTTGCGCAACAAGGTGTATACGAAAGGTAAATAAAAAAAATGTAAAAAAGGAACCTAAAAAATTCACCAGACGGCTAGTGATGGCCAACGGTGCGGGCCGGTCCAGCCCGGCCCGGCCCAGCCCGGCATCATGGGCCCAAAAAGCCCAGCCCGGTCAGCCCGCGGGCCAGATGGGCCGAGCCCGGGTGGGCCATGGGCTGGGCCCGGGCCGGACTTTTCCAGCCCAGCCCGGGCGGGCCGGTCAACGGGCTAGTCAACGGGCCAGGAGCCCGGCCCAACCCAACCCGGCCCAGCCCAGCCCGTCCCGGCCCGGTGCATATTCATTTTTTTTAAGTATATATACTATATTTTTACAATAGTATTATAGTATATAATGTTCATCCAAAAAAAATTATAGTATATAATGTAAGTATAGGGTGCATATTCATTTTTTTGTAAGTATATTGTATATTATATAAGTATATAGTTATATAAAAAATAAAAAATTATAGTATATAATGTTCAACCCAACCCAGCCCGGTCCGGCCCGCAGCCCACTCCCAGCCCGGCCCGGCCCGCAGCCCGCTTCCAGCCCGGTAAAACCGGCACGGGCCTGGGTGGGTCGGCCCGGCCTAGCCCGTGGCCCAGCCCGTACCAGCCCGGTAATTTGCCGGGCCGGGCCTGGGCCACGGTTCCTTGGCCCAGCCCGGTGGCAGCCCGGCCCAGCCCAGCCCAGCCCGGCCCGTGTCCATCACTGACGGCTACCGTAAACCCTACCTTCTCCCCTTACCTACTTTCCCGCGCAGATTCACAGCGCGTGCAGTTCAACCTCCAGCCGAGACAGTGGGCCACCTCCCACGGCACTCCTCCCTTTCCGCATATAAAATGCTCTTTCCCTTCCTCCATTCCCATCCCACCAACCTCCTGGCGGCTCAATCGGAAAAACACACTCGCCCTTTCTCCATTTCTCGATTCGCCCACAAAAAATAAATAAAACAGCAAGAGAAACAAGACGACGACAACAATGGCAGCAGCAGCATCTTCCGCCTCCTCCTCCGCCCTATTGGCCACCAACCTCAAGCAAAAGCCTCTCCCCGCCCTCGCCGGCGCCGGATCTTCTCAGATCTCGCTCTCCTCGAAAAACTCCATCTCCCCAACCCTCTCCCTCCTCTCCCACACCAACCGCCGCCTAAACCATCTCAATCTCTCCGCAACCGTCCCCCGCCGATCTACCATCGTGTCCGCCTCCGCCACCCTCGACGCCAAGCCGACCGTCCTCGTCGCCGAGAAGCTGGGGGAGGCGGGGCTCGCCTTGCTCAAGACCTTCGCCAACGTGGACTGCTCGTACAACCTGAGCCCCGAGGAGCTCTGCACCAAGATCTCCCTCTGCGACGCCTTGATTGTTCGCAGCGGGACCAAGGTCACCCGCGAGGTGTTCGAGGCATCCGGTGGCAGGTTGAAGGTCGTCGGAAGGGCCGGGGTTGGTATCGATAATGTAGATCTGGCGGCCGCCACTGAGCACGGCTGCTTGGTGGTCAATGCGCCCACGGCCAACACTGTGGCTGCGGCCGAGCACGGAATTGCGCTCCTTACTGCCATGTCCAGGAACGTTGCTCAGGCCGATGCTTCTGTCAAGGCTGGTTAGGCTTCTTCTTTCACCTTAAATTTTGTTACGAGCTCTTTTTTTCAGTTTGGCATTCTGTCGAACACTTGGCGGGGGTTTAGTTTCTTTTGGCCTGATCCTTCGTCAATCGTCATCCGATCTCTAGTTTGTTGTTTTCCTGCTAAGATTTTGCATTTTGCTAGATCTGTCCGTTTTTTCTGCTTGGTGCTTGGTACTACTGGTAGATCTTGTTTGTATATCATTTCTTATTGGTGGTTTCACTGTTGTACTGCATATATCTTGTATTATAATAGGTGGTTTAATATGATCGATCTTGGACCTGGAGCATGTTTTTTTGTTGAAGTATTGTGGCCTCTGTTGATCTCAAAGCTCGAGGTTTTGCTAGGGTTTTAGGAGGGTTTATGGAATCTTGTGAATCTGATTTCTGTTGTTCAACTGCTTATTTACCTTATGATAATAGAAAGGGGTTTAATACGATCGGTCTTGGGCCTGGTGTATGTTTAATGGTAACGGATTGTGGCCTTTATCAATCTTGAGGTTCTGGTATGCAGGGGTTTTAGGTGGGTTTATGGATGGTTTCTTATGAATCTGATTTTTATTCTGTTTTGCCCATATAGGTGAGTGGAAGAGGAACAAGTATGTGGGAGTATCTCTAGTAGGAAAGACTTTGGCTGTTCTTGGATTCGGAAAGGTAGGATCGGAAGTAGCAAGGCGTGCCAAGGGGCTCGGGATGCAGGTTATTGCACATGATCCATATGCTCCAGCTGACCGTGCTCGTGCCATCGGAGTTGACCTTGTCTCCTTTGATGATGCACTTGCCAGAGCAGACTTCATCTCTCTTCACATGCCACTAACCCCTTCCACCAATAAGATGCTGAATGATGAGACTTTTGCAAAGATGAAGAAAGGAGTTAGGATTATCAATGTTGCTCGTGGTGGTGTGATTGACGAGGAGGCTCTTGTGAGAGCACTGGATGATGGCAATGTCGCTCAGGTACAAGCCTTTCTCTGATTCTACATCCATAACTGGCTTGTCAAAGTTATTGTTGTAATAAGGATATGGACTGTTGAAATTTCCTGCAGGCTGCTCTTGATGTTTTCACAGTGGAGCCACCAGCAAAGGATAGCAAGCTTATTCTGCACGAGAGAGTTACAGTGACCCCGCATCTTGGAGCAAGTACTATGGAAGCCCAGGTGGGTCATGAATTTTCACACTGATACAACAAACTGTTGTATGTGATTTGACATTGTGTTTTTTTCATCTGTTGCTTGACTAATTGTATGATTCTTACCTTGCAGGAAGGAGTTGCCATCGAAATTGCTGAAGCTGTTGTTGGCGCCTTGCAGGGTGAACTTGCAGCAACTGCGGTGAATGCACCTATGGTTCCTGCTGAGGTACGTAACATCATCCTCTTGTGCTCTCATTCCTGCTTGAGATTGTCATAATGATCATTTTTGTCATCTGCAAGTCTTTGTACTCCGGTTTCTGTTGCATAAGCTATTGGATTGATACCCTGTTTGATCATCATAAATTTGTTGACACCACATTCTTCTGAGGGATCTTGTTCTTATCAAGTGATATGCTATTATGGTCATTAAAATTACTTGCCAAGCTTTTATAAGACTTGGTTGTATATTGAAACTTTCTTCTCTATTCTTTGCAGGTTTTGAATGAACTGAAACCATATGTGGAACTGGCTGAGAAACTAGGCAGACTAGCAGTACAACTGGTTGCAGGTGGGAGCGGGGTTAAATCCGTCAAAGTCACATACGCATCTGCAAGAGCTCCTGATGATCTCGACACCCGGGTTCTCCGAGCCATGATCATAAAGGGTTTGATAGAGCCCATCTCCAGCACATTTGTAAACCTGGTGAACGCTGACTTCACAGCCAAGCAACGAGGCCTCAGATTGGCCGAAGAACGCCAAATCCTTAACGGCACCCCTGAGAGCCCTCTAGAGTCCATCCAGGTCCAGCTTGCCAACGTGGAATCCAAGTTCGCCAGTGCCATGGCTGAGTCAGGCGAGATCACGCTCGAGGGTCGTGTCAAGGACGGAATCCCGCATCTGACAAAGGTGGGAGCATTTGAGGTCGACGTCTCACTTGAAGGTAGCATTATCCTCTGTAGGCAGGTCGATCAGCCAGGCATGATCGGGAGGGTTGGAAGCGTTCTTGGAGAGGAGAATGTCAATGTCAGCTTCATGAGTGTCGGAAGGCTTGCGCCAAGGACTCACGCCGTGATGGCCATCGGGGTTGATGAGCAGCCCAGCAACAAGTCGTTGAAGAGGATTGGAGATATTCCGGCCGTTGAAGAGTTTGTTTTCCTCAAGCTATAGAGGCTTTATTTCTGGCAAAGAAGCCAATTTTTTTTGGATGAGAAGTTGGGTTGAGTTGTGTTTTCAATTAGCGGACTTAAAATTGAATAAATCCGATGTCTACTTGTACGATGCAAGTCCTTTTCTACTAGCAAGGTTTTTCTTTTCTGTTTTGGCTGGCTCTGTAATGTTCTTGAGCTGATATGAATCGTATGCATTTCTTGTTGCCGGCTTTACTCGGTTCAGAAACCAGCTGTCACAGAACCAAATTGAAGTTTTGAAAAATTAAGATCTTAGGTTTTTTTTTTTGGTCGAAATTAAGATCTTAGGTTTTGGAGATTGGATTAAATCAAATTTCATACCGAGCTACTCTTGGAAGACAGTTTCATTTAAATGAAAGAATTTCCCGAAGTTTTTTTATTTATTTATCATTGAGGATATTAGCACCCTGCCCTACTAGTTCTATACTGGTCAAAGTGGTCATGCAAATCAACCCACGACCTTTGGAGGGTGATTTTCCAAAGATTTCGAATTTGATCAATAGATTTTAGTCATGTTTATCTTATAAGATTGTTGAATTTTTCTAATTTTTTCATTTACATTAAGAATTACCCAAATATTCCGATCAAAAGATTCTAAACAGTTTATCCTATTTTTCTAAGTGGATGGGATTCTGGCAAATATTCTTCTTTGATAAAGAAAAGTGTATTCGTTCTTATCATTTAGTTATGTACTTATTTTATTTCCCTTGTTCAGTTTACCCTCCAAATTAGGTGATAAGGTTGATTAAGAAAAAAAAGTTAACACAAAAGTAAAACTTAAATCAAATATTTGCCAGAATCTTATCAATAGTAGTTGGATAATTTTTTTCGACCATAAAAACAAAGTATTTGGATAATTTTACCAAAGTTTGGAGTTTTTATATAGCGGGCGTGGAAAATCCTCAAACTCTCATCGTCTTTGTATTTTCCACTCTTGACAGTCAACCACTCAACCACCACCATGACTCTCCGATTGCTCCTCTTAGCCGCCTTCCTCTTCGGCGCCGCCGTCGCTTCCACTAACCCCATCGCCGCCTACCCCTCCGGCTACGGAGAAGAGTCATGCGGATCCTCCGCCGGCGGCGAGATCCTGGTCCCGACGAGGAGAGAGGTGTACGGAGACGGCCGAATTTACGACATCAGCCACCGGATCACGGTGGATATGCCGGCCTTCGAATCCGATGAGGGGTTAGGTCAATTCCTTTGGCTTCCTCATAGTATTAAGAACGGCTCTCTTGCTAACAACTCCGAGATGAAGCTTCCGAGCCACACCGGCACCCATGTCGACGCCCCTGGCCACGTTTATGACCACTACTTCGATGCCGGATTCGACGTTGACACTCTCGATCTCCATGTTCTTAACGGTAGTCTGATTTTCCTTTCTAGGTTTTGTGATTGCTGATCTGTTGGATGGAATTAGGGATTTGAGTTTTGAATTGCGAATATTGATTGTTGTTTTCCTTGGACTTATGTGGTTTGGAACAGGTCCGGCCTTGTTAGTTGATGTGCCAAGGAATAAGAACATAACTGGTATCTGATTGCTTTCCAATTTCTCTTCTGATAGTATGATTGGATTCCATAAGCAGGGCTGCTGCTGCTAGTTTTACTGATTGTTGAATCCTAATTAAGAGTTGTGTATTGCTATGGATTGCATGATTTGCTGATTGGTTACTGTTTCAAATCATCAAATAGCTGAAGTGATGGAGTCCCTACATATTCCAAGAGGAGTAAGCCGTGTGCTTTTTAGAACCTTGAACACTGACAGGTGAGCTAACATAATTTGTGTATATGATTGATGCCTTGTTGGACTATTTATGTGCAATGCTGAGTGTAAGCAACCTTCTTATATTTGATATAATGGTTTTCAGAGATGAAATTATGATATGTGTTTTTTTTATGTAATTTTAAAAACAATCTAATATGTTTGCAATTTGTAACTTCTAGATGTCTTCTTGACCATACATTTCCATTTTGTTCTTGTTTGCTAATTGTGTCTCGCTTTTATTCCCGGGATTCTGTTTTGTGTTTGCTTTCAAACGGTTGATATTGCTTATCCTACTATGATTTTTTATTGTATTGTAGGCGTCTTATGTTCAAGAAGGAGTTTGACACAAGCTATGTGGGCTTCATGAAGGATGGGGCACAGTGGCTCGTAGATAACACAGACATAAAGCTTGTTGGTAAGTAATTGGTAGCAATAGCTGCTGACTTTGTCTTTTTTTTTTGTTCTGACAAATTCTCTTATGTGATTTTTTTCCCCTTAAAGACTTGCAAAATTATGTTTTCTTCTTCTCAAATAACTATACTAACAAACATTTCCTTCCTCATTTAGGCTGATTCTATAGGACGTTTTCTTTCTTCATTTACCCTTTGAGATTTAAGACTTGCACTTTTGACTTCAATTGAACTATTGTGCATCTGCCAAAGTTTTCATCACTTGCTAAACAACTTTTGTTTTTGTGAATTTTTAGTTTATGTTTAGTTCATCTGTCTCGCTTAAATGGTATGTTATTTCTTAACAAGCAAGCATAGCTGATATAGCACTCTATGGCTTTCTTAATTACCTGCTTTTGTATTACTAACTAGGGGCTGTCACAATCCTAATGAAGGTTGACAAATTATATGCTTTGGGTTTGCTGTACATTTCACTGAGATTGAAAACTCTTTGATCCTATGGTTCTCAGTTGCTTACTTGCCTGTATAAAAACCTGTGCAGTTTTTATTTCTGTCTTTTAAACAGCTCTTTAGAAAGATGTACGTTACGGCGTTACCTATGCTCTATGTACAGTGATCATGCTGACTTATCAAATGTTATTATAACTGTAGGAATCGACTATCTATCAGTTGCTGCATATGATGATTTGTTACCTTCCCACTATGTTCTCCTCAAAGATAGGGTGAGACTACTTTGAAATTGTTCTCTTTTCCAGCATTACCTATTATAGTTTGGCGTCAAAAGAAAACTTTCATTGTGCTCATGCGTTCTATCTTGCTGTCAAATAAATTGACGTGCATACTAATAAGTTATTGTAACTCAGGAGATCATTCTGGTGGAGGGCCTAAAGTTGGATAATGTCCCTGCTGGATTATACAACGTTCATTGCTTGCCCTTGAGGTTGCTCGGTGCTGAAGGATCTCCTATTAGATGCATCCTCATCAACTCCTCCTAAGCTTCTCGTAAGTGATTTTTCTTGATGCAATAGAACACAACAATAGCGTGCACTCGGCGAATCTAGGAGCTTGATCCTTCTTTTGATTGATGCTTTCCATTGAAATCCCCCCTCCCTTGCATTCTAATATCCCTTCAAAACCACGTTTAACAAAATAGAAACCATACCATGCAAGCTGATTGTAGTGAAATATACCACATTCGCATGATTTTGAGATGAATCCTAGAACGATCATTGCCATTCTGTTTGGCACTTGTACATCTGTGAGATCTTCCATCGTCTTCGTTATAGGTTAGACTCATCTTTCATTTAAATGGGAACATTGAATAATTTTTTATTTTATTATCTGTTGTGTATCTGTTATACAGGAACCAGTGTTAGCGATGACCTTTGTCTCAGTCGGGGTTGGCTTCACAGTAAACGCACCTGATGCCGAGCTAGATGACACTCGGTTCCACTAGTAGTTCCCAACGCAAAAAATAATGTCAGATGATTTCTTCATGTTTTTAGTTGCCCTTTATGTTTTGGCTCTCAACTCATTGCCGGTTAAATGTTCATCTTTAAACTACTACTGCCACTGTTATATGACTCTTTTTTTTTTACTTATAATGAATCTGTACATTATTCGGTTGATTTTAGTTTTCATCATCTACTATAATACAGTATAAATTAGACTCCAAAATAAAATAATGATTTTATTTGTGTAATTGTATCCTTTAAAAATTATCTATATCAACTTAATATCTTCCCCAATTTTTGGTATTTGTGATATTTTACCTATTTTTGTATTTTAAGAAATTATAGTTTTTCTTTAAATTATTAAAGTGTTTTTTTTTTATTTTTGCTAAAAGAGAGTTTTTAAAATCTTTTATTCAGATTATAAATAATTAATTAAAATAACAGATTCTTAAATTTAAATTAGAAAAAGTAAAATACATTTAGTTAAAATAACAGATTCTTACCTTGGCGACTAGGGGTGTCCAAACCCGGTTAACCGTAGTTTCGGTTAACCGGATTTCGGTTAACCATAATTTCGGTTAGCTAAAATCACAAACCTAAACCGAACCGTTAATCTCGGTTAACCGGAGATCGGTTAACCGATTTTTCGGTTCCGTTTTATCGGTTAACCAATAACCATTTATGTGATTTACATTATCATAATATACATGAAAGATCAATAATATTATCGAATATGATTAAACAATATAATCTAATTAGATTAGATCTTCAATAATATACTAATTTTATATGCCTTGATAGTTATAATAACCAAATGATACTTTAAACTATTATTGTATGTATTTCATCCGAACAACATATTTTAGAGGGCTTATGTAGACACGTACAATGACATATTTGACAAGTAAATAATTGAAATTACAAGCCACAATAAAACTATGCAAACAAGAGAACTAAAAAATTCTCAATAAAACATCATCATCATTTGAAAAATTAATCGTTCAAAATAAATCAAACTTATATAATTAATATAAAAATAAAAAAAATAATTTTTGGTTTTTCGGTTAACCGGTATTGCGAAAATCATAAACCGAAACCGAACCGAAAACCGTGAATATTCTCGGTTCGGTTAACCAAACCAAAAGTTTAAATAATATCGGTTCGGTTAACCAAAAAATATACCGGTTTTTCGGTTTATTGGTTCGGTTTTTTGGTTTCGGTTTTTCATGGACACCCCTATTGGCGACAAATAGGAGGGAAGACATGAGAGGGGCTAAAGACCGCTGCCCTCCAATCCAAATACATTACCGTTGACTTCTTCCAATCCCATCCAACCTAGCTACATCGAACATTTTCAATTCCCACCATCTTCTTCATGGATTTCTAATCAAATACTGTACTTGTCTATAAATGAATTCATTGAGTTTTAATATACTCCCTCCGTTTCAAAATACCATTTGGACATTGCACATATATTAAGAAAAAAAGTAAAAAGTGTTATTTATATATTACCCCTATTAAATGTAGAATTAATTATTTGCTTGGAGAAATATAAAAAAGTGTAATGATTATGATAAAGATAATTATTAGGGATATAAATAGAAAGAGATAGGAAAAAATATGAAATGGTCAAGTATTATGAAACAAGGAAAAGTGAGCATGTGACCATGTAATCATCACTTAATTGTGAGCACAACCCACTTCTGCAAATACTGATATTGGTGGTGTACGTTGCCATTATAGAAACATGAGACTACCGAGCTTCGTGCAATTGGTGTAAATCCCAGTGGAAAATCTGTAATCCCCATAAATGAGAAATTCTATGTTTGAGGCTGTACAACGTTTTTTTAGTCATAAAACTACAGACAAAACCAGTATGAGATCCGTCTCTTTCGCCCTTGTTTCTTTTTCCTCCTTTACTTGTAAGCTTCCTGCAATTCAAAACAAGCTCCATTCCAATTCCATATATCTCTTTTACAAAACCCAAATAGAGAAAATAGCAATAGCCATGGTGAATTGGGGTTCTTTGTTCTTATTCCTTCTTCTACTCAAACCTTGCACGGCTGGTGTCCCTATAACGGCTACTATGGCCAGAGGATTCAAAGCTTCGGAAATGGACTTCATTAACAACCATGGAATGTTTCTCACCTCAAACAACTCCAACTTCGCATTTGGCTTCCAACCCACCAACGAAGATCCCGCCTTGTTCCTCCTAGCAATCGTTCATCTTGGCACCTTCAAGCCTGTTTGGGCTGCAAACAGAGGCTCCCCTGTTCAAACTTCTGACGCCTTTGTCTTTGACAACCATGGAAATGTGCGTCTTCAGACCGCGGAAGACCTCGTTTGGTCGCCGAACACCAATGGTAAGGCGGTTTCATTCGTTCGATTGCTCGATTCGGGTAATCTCGTCATGTTTGGAGGTGATGATAACCTTACGGTTTGGGAGAGTTTCAAGCATCCTACTGATACCCTTTTGCCAACTCAAGAATTCATTGATGGTATGAAGCTTTCAAGTGAGTTGGGTTCTCGTAACTTGAGCTACTTTTTACAGATCAAGTCTGGAGCAGTGCAACTCTTTGTTAACTTCTCAACGCCCCAGCCTTATTGGTCTATTGGTAAAGATGCTCGGGCTGTGATCAACAATTATGGCGGCCGGATCACTCGGGCTGTAATCGAGGGGAGCTCGTGGAGATTTTATGATCATAACAATGAGTTTTTGTTGCAGCTTATCATCTCCGAAGACACAGGCTCCAACTCTACTTGGATTGCTGTTCTTGGAAGCGACGGCTTTCTCAGTTTCTATAGCCTCGGAGGTGACTCTACAAGTGTAGCTTCACGTACTAAGATACCGGGCGACTCGTGTGAGGCTCCGGGATCTTGTGGAGCTTATTATGTGTGCTCAAGTAACAGTTGCCAGTGTCCTCTCGGGATGCTTTCTCGCGATTGCCAACCCGGGTTTAGCTCCGATCCGTGTCATGAATCCGCGGCCTCTACTGAGATGGTATATGCTGGAGATAGTCTCAACTATTTTGCGCTTGATTATGTTTTCCCTACTAACGCGACGGATTTGATCGGTTGCAAGGCTTCTTGTTCTGGTAAATGCTCGTGCCTGGCTATGTTCTTCAACAATGATACGAGGAGTTGTTACATGTTTGGCAATGTAGGGAGCTTTAAGCATGATAGCAGTTCTAAATATGATGCATTTGTCAAAGTTTTGAAAACCAACGCTGTTAGAGGAGGCAGATATAGTTACAAGCATTCCTCATTTGCTGTAATCATATCTATTGTTGCGAGTACTTTCTTGATCTCCATGATTTATGGGGGAAACAGGATTTACATGAAGAAACGGAAGATGAAGATGGGAAACCAAGAATCTCTTAGTGAGGATTCGGAAGGGGACAACTTCTTGGAGTCCTTGTCAGGTGCACCGGTTCGTTATAGTTTCAAGGATCTCGAAACCGCAACCAATAACTTCTCGGTGAAGCTCGGGCAAGGCGGTTTTGGCTCGGTCTACCATGGGATATTGTCTGATGGGACTCACATTGCTGTTAAGAAACTTGAGGGGGTTGGTCAGGGGAAGAAAGAGTTCAGGGCAGAAGTTGGGATCATTGGCAGCATACACCACCTCCATTTGGTTAAGCTAAAGGGATTTTGTACAGAAAAGGCCCACCGGCTACTCGCGTACGAGTTCATGGCAAAGGGGTCGCTCGACAAATGGATTTTCGGTAGAAAGGAGCACACGGTCGCGTTGGATTGGGAGGCTAGGCTCAACATAGCAATCGGAACGGCAAAAGGATTAGCATACTTGCACGAGGACTGCAGTGTGAAGATTGTGCACTGTGATATAAAGCCTGAGAATGTGCTCCTTGACGACCAATTCCAAGCTAAAGTGTCAGATTTTGGGTTGGCTAAGCTGATGACAAGGGAGCAAAGCCATGTCTTCACTACACTAAGGGGCACTAGAGGCTATCTCGCACCTGAATGGATCACAAACTACGCGATCTCAGAGAAGAGCGACGTTTATAGCTATGGTATGATGTTGCTTGAGATAATTGGTGGAAGGAAGAACTATGATCCAAGGGAATCCTCCGACAAATCTCACTTCCCTTCGTTTGCGTTCCGGATGATGCAAGAAGGGAAGCTAAGTGAAGTCGTTGATTCGTCTTTGAAGTACGACCCAAATGATGAGAGTGTTTGTAGAGCAATTAAATTGGCTCTATGGTGTATACAAGAAGACATGAGTTTGAGGCCTTGTATGGGCAAGGTGGCGCAAATGCTTGAAGGGACTTGCCCGGTCCCTGAGCCTCCATTGACTCCATTGATGGGTTCGCACCTTTTCTCTAGCTTCTTCAAGTCATCTAGCGGAGGAACTGCGACTTGGAGTTCGTCTGGACCATCGGATTGTAGCAGCCGCGCTAACGCTTCAGCGGTCAGGCTCTCGGGTCCTCGATGAAGGGTGAAGGAGTATATGGATGTGACTGTAAATCATGTGTCTTAAATTGTGGATGTTTCATGTTTGTATTTGATGGGTTTTTAACTTTTTATTTCAGACTTTCAGAGTAACGAAAAGAGGGCAGTTTACAATGAATTTGTACGTATCGTTCACTTGTACAGTTATACACGAGGCAAAAACGTCCGTAATGAGGTAATATTGCGATGAAGCTAGATAGCAGTTGGATAGAAATAACTCCTGACTGGATATAGGTTGCCATAAATTTACACCATAATTCCATAAAAGCTCTAATCATCTCATCAACCTTGAGACGATATGATTAACGTTGAGATATTTAGACGTTGACAACATTGTTTATAATGTAATTATTCAATATTAGTTGAAATTTTAAAATCTTTAATCTTTTTACTAGTTCATTTATTGTCTGAAATATATGAAGTTTGGTTAGGCATTTAATGTTAATTCTATTAATGCTACCAAAGAAAATGTTAATTCTATTAATAGGATATCAATAAATATGGTATCTTTCGACCAAAAAAATAAAAAAAAATAAAAATGGTATCTAATACGGAGTATAATTTGAGATAAATGGAATTTGTTAATAGGATTTTAGTTTCCAAACTAGCTATAACCCCGGGCCTTGTCCGGAATTTTTAAAAATAGAATATTAAAACATATTAATTTACAAATGATATAACTATTATAAATTAAATATATAATTTATTTGAATTTGATAGGTGTTCTGAAAGCTATAACATTTAGAGTCGGTTAATTGGTTACTTTTAATGACTTGGTGTTTGTCCGAGAACTCTTTTAAATTAATGTAATAAATAATAATTTTCATATGGTCTATGAATATCATAACTTGAATTGATCTCATATTTTTAACTATAAAATTGCATATAAAATTTATTTAAATATATATTGTGTTATTAAAATAAATAAATAAAAATAACTTTTATTCGTCATCAAACTGATTTAAAATGTTGGTGTCAAACGGAAGTATAAAATAATCGACATTCTTCACCAATTGGTCTACCTAAATTTGCAAGAAAACAATAATGACTTGAAGCCTACTAACCTATTAAAATACTGACGTTAACTTATACTCTTTCCCGAACCAAACTGACTAACCCGAACCCAACAGAATCAAACTTGCAATGACCTTACCCAATTGACATGACCAACATACTGAATCAACTCCATCAATAGGTTTATTCTTCATAACTAGTATCCCAACCTTGTACTTAATTCGAAATTAAAATGATGGACTCGCCAAGCTGACTTAATTAATAGTTTTACTCTTGATACATAATATAAATTTTTTTATAAAATTTTCAATTCTAAAATCATCTCCATAGATACTAAATATTTCAAATTATCATAAATGCGCATGCATATTTAGGAATGTGAAATATTTAGAATCTTATACGCTACTTTTGCTTTTTAAAAGATTAATATGATATATGTTATTTACTGATTTGGATAGAGCCACTGTAATCAAATTAAAAAAGTGTAGAAATATGAGATTTTGTATCGATAACAAAACACTTTATAGATGGATATTTAGTATGATCAAGAAAGAAAAAAAATATGAAAATCAATCCGAACCATACACACCAATACAACATGCATTACACGGAGAAATGATAACAATAAAAAAGAAAAAATATACGTATTTACGAGATTGCTATCTATATATTTGCAATAGATACTCCGGGTTATATCACTATTAGATGAACGGTGAAGAAATATGGGAGCAAAATCATGTTTTTATTATGGATCGTATTAATACATGTAATAACACAATTTCACAATATCATGTATTATGGACTAGATTACTATACAACAACAACAACAACATTTACCCAGGGAAATCCCGCAAAAGCAGGATCTGGTGGGTCAGGATGGGGGTATCTCAGACCTAGATGAAATACGCCCAATAAAACCCAAAAGGAAGAACTAAACCGCCTAAAAGCACCAACTAGAAATAAAAGGTAAACAAAGGGAGAAATAAAAATCAAACTCCAACTGACAAAAACTCCACAAGAGAAAACCCGCTCTACCACCCAGCTGGCTAACAGTCTACCACTCTGATCTTCTCCCTCCATCTCTCTCTGCTTTGAGCCAAATCCTCTGAGATCCCTAACAAGGCGACATCCTACTTGATGTTATCCAACCAACGCTTTTTCGGGCGACCTCTACTCCTCCTGAAAGCTCCCAAATCCAGACGCTCGCATCTCCTCACTATGGCATCTGGGCTCCGCCTCTGAATATGGCCAAACCAACGCAGTCTCGTTTCTCTAATCTTATCTCCTATTCTAGCCACCCCGAGCTTACCTATGATCTCTTCGTTTCGAATCCTGTCCATCCTCGTATGCCCACACATCCATCTGAGCATCCTCATCTCTGCGACTGCAAGCTTCTGTTCTTGCGCCTTCGTCGTCGGCCAACATTCTGCCCCATACAGGATCGCCGGTCTTATAACGGATCTGTAGAATTTTCCCTTAAGCTTAAGCGGAACCTTCTTGTCGCACAAAACCCCTGAAGCCGCCCTCCATTTCTGCCAACCTCTTTGAATCCGGGACCTAACATCCTCCTCAATGCATCCATCGCTCTGCACAACCGATCCCAGATATCTGAAGCAATCCTTCTTCGTAATCACTTCCCCTCCCAGCTGCACCTCACTACTGAGCTCCTCTGTTTGACCGAAAGAGAACTCCATGTATTCTGTCTTGGTCCTACTCAACCTAAATCCATTTCGCTCCAATCTCTCCCTCCACACTTCCAACTTTCTATTTACCTCCTCCCTAGAATCTTCCACCAAAACGATGTCGTCTGCAAACAGCATGCACCCCGACATCTCGCCCTGGATGTCCTTTGTCAGCTCGTCCAGCACTAGTGTAAACAGAAAGGGGCTCAGAGATGAACCTTGATGAAGACCCATCCCTACTACAAAGTAATCTGTATCCCCTCCTAGCGTGCTAACACTTGTCCTCGACCGCTCATACATGTCCTGGATAAGCTTGATATAAGTGTCTGACACCCCTTTGGCTTCCAGACATTTCCAAATCAAATCCCTTGGCACCCTATCATAGGCTTTTTCTAGGTCGATGAACACCATATGCAAGTTTTTCTTTCTCTCCCTGTGGGCCTCTACCAATCTCCTCAACAAATGGATAGCCTCTATGGACGAACGCCCTGGCATAAAACCAAATTGGTTCTCTGACACCTGCACTAGCTGCCTCAGTCTCAACTCAATAGCCTTCTCCCACACTTTCATTGTATGGCTAAGGAGTTTTATACCCCTATAGTTGTTGCATTGCTGGATATCCCCCTTGTTCTTGTATAAAGGGATCAACTTACTGAGTCTCCACTCCTCTGGCATCTTGCCCGACTTGAAGATAGCATTGAAAAGCGATGCAAGCCAATCCAAGCCTCTCACGCCCAAGCACTTCCAAATTTCAACTGGAATCTCATCTGGACCCACCGCCCTTTTTCTGCCCATTCTTCGGATCACTTCACTGATTTCTGCACTAGAAAACCGCCTGAAGAGACGATAATTGTCCTAAAAAACCGCAACCTGAAGCCTCTCTGCTGACTCACAACCCTCATTAAGAAGACCGCAGAAGTACCTCTCCCACCGTTGTCTGATATCTGCATCATCTACTAGCACACCCCCAGATTCATCCTTGATGCAACGCACCTTGCCCAGATCCGAACACATCCTATCCCTTTCTCTCGCAAGCTTAAACAAAAGTCTCTCTCCTCCTTTTTCGTCAAGAGCCTTATAGAGGCTCTCGAACGCTTTCTCCTTTGCACACGCCACTACTCTCTTCGCTTCCCACTTCGCTGACCTGTACTCTACTGCTCTCGCCTCCCTGTCTGAGTCGCTACTCCTCACCCACGCTCTAAAAGCTAGCTGCTTGCTCCTAACTTTCTCCTGCACCTCTTCGCTCCACCATGAGACTGACCTCCTGTGCCCAGATCCGCCTCTCGATAAGCCCAACACACCACACGCTGCTCTACGAATGCATTCTGCCATCTTACCCCACATCTCATTTGCATCCCTGTTTTCTTGCCAGGCTCCTTTAACGTCGGCTTCCTCGAAGACCCTCTCTTTCAAACTCTGGCCATTCTCTTCCGAAAGGCGCCACCATCTGATTCTCGGTTGCGGTCTACTGACCAACCTTCTCTGCCTGCCACAACCCTTAAAATCCAACACCAGCAACTTATGTTGCGTCGAAAGGCCTTCATAAGGGATCACTTTACAATCTCTGCACCCTCCTCTATGTGCTCTCCTAACCACAAAGAAATCAATTTGCGTCTTACTCGAAGCGCTCTGAAACGTGACCAACTGCTCTTCCCTCTTCCTGAACCAAGAGTTAACTACAATACAACTAAAAGCATCTACGAAGTCTAGCAAGGCTCGCCCACCCTCAATTCTGACCCCAAAACCGAAGCCTCCATGCACCTCCTCAAAACCGTCTCTAGCCTTACCAATGTGACCGTTGAAATCGCCTCCAACAATGTTGGGACGATATTAAGGACGTCAGTCGTTAATATCTAAACCCATAATAATCGTCCCTTGTTTTGATAATGACAAACTCACATGTATTTGATAAGTTGTCCAAGTGTTGATCTCAGGTAAGTCCAGTGGACGCACATGAGCGAAAAGGACAACAAGTAAACAACAGTCCCTAAGCTGTAGGGACGCATGTTACCTGAACTTCCAAGGCTAAACGTAATTGGCGGAGTCCCTGCGCAAGATAGGACGGAGTCCTCATCAAGAAGGGACGCGCGCCAAAATACAGACGAAGTTCAAATTCAAATCAAGGCCGCCCCAACATGATTACATCATCGTCCGGCCTTAGTCCTCAGAAGGAAGCTTCCTTTGTCTGGGCACGTGTAGACAATGCCAAAGACGTCGCTTTCCAAGCGATGGTCCCCTGCCCACGCGGAGGCTTCCCAAGCGTCAACAGAGTTGACTTCCTCAAGGAGCTCATCGCACCGTCGATCAAAGACCAAGACTCCTGCCAAGTCTCAGAGGACGCTAGAGGACAAGAATCACTTGCGCTATAAATACCCTCCCAAGGGTATGCATAGCGTTGGTGGACTTTGAAGACTTTCTCTCAAGCTCTCCCGAAGCACTCAAGAACACGAACGAAGATCGAGAAGATCAAGTGAGCTTGAAGCAAGAGAAAGAAAGTCCAACCACATCAAATCCAAAACAAACCACAAAGAGTTAGAGTTGTAGTTTGTCTCTCACAACGAACCGTGAGAGACGTGAGTGATAGCTTCCTTATAGCTAGAGTGTTAGGTTACTTGTTAGGTTGAAAGGAGTGTTACTAGTGAGGCTAAGGACGGACGCTTAGCTCAGAGAAGTGTAACGACTCGCCTAAGTTGTAAGGACTCACTCTTAATAAGATAAGGGACGGCTATTGAAAATCCTCCAGCGGAGGTAGAGGTTTACCCATAAGACTAGTTGGTCTTAGTGGGGTTCCTCTATAAATACTTGTGTCCACTTATCTTGTATTCTGTTAAGTCTATATTCCGCTGCACTAAAGGACGCCCTTAACTCAGTTAAGGACGCCCTCATTAACTGACTTACGATCCAACAATTGGTATCAGAGCAGGCGCTCTAGATTTTGTTGAGTTGCAGGTACAAGATGGACATGGAACCTATTGGAATCTCATTTGTAAAACCTCCTCGTCTGACGGACGGCAACTTCAACCGATGGAAGATCCGCTTCGAGAACTTTTGCAGAAGTCAGAATTATCAATGCTGGAAAGTAATCATGAAAGGTGACCTTACCATCCCTGATGACAAGAAAGACAAAGAGGACGAGTGGGGTCCTGATGAATTCAAGCTTTTGGAAACAAACGCCAAGGCAATTTGCTTCCTTCAAGCGTCCCTTTGCGAGAGGGACGCCACCCGAGTTAGCAATTTGGCAACAGCCAAACTACAATGGGAAGCTCTTGAGAAGTACTATGTGGGTACGGCAGAGATGAAGGAAGATGTTAAGCTTGAAATCAAACGGGAGTTCTATGCCTTCATAATGCTTCCTAATGAATCTGTCAAGGACTACTCATACCGCTTTGAAGCTCTCGTGACCAAGATGCGAAATCTAGGCATCCCAGAAGCTGAAGTCTCCATGAGAAACAGAGTTGGAGTAGTCATTGATGGACTTACAGGAAAATGGAATTTTGATAGGACTACATTCAAGGAGAATACAGCCAACAAAACCCTAGATATGGAAGAGATCTATGGGAAGCTGAGAGGCTATGAAGCAAGAAGGGAAGCCGATATGGCTGAATTGGCTAGAAACCCCCAGACAGATCTCGCCTTGATGACATCAACCCCAGAGTACGCTGAGTATCTGCGTCACCAAAGAGAACTTGCTTTAATGGTGGAAGCAAACAAAAATGAGAATCGTGAAAGGATGCGTGCACAAGCTATAAAAGAAAAGGAAAGCAAAACTAAGGAACAACTCGAAGAAGAAGAAGAGCTTGCCCTCCTACACAAAGCTGTTCGATTATGGGGAAAAAGGACCAGAGATTTCAAGAAATACAAGATGCCTTACAAAAAGGAGAGTCCCAAGTATACAGAGGCAGAAATGAAGGAACTGACTTGCTACAAGTGTAACAAGAAAGGACACTTTGCCAAAAGGTGTACTACGGGACTAACCTCAAAAGATATGAAGATAAAAGCCCTCTTGGGAGCGTGTGAAGCCGCATGGGATAATGTGAGTTCTGATGAGGAAGAACTCGAAGGAACAGTGGCGTACATAGCCGTAGAGGACGCCTCAGATGATGAGCAAGTGGCGTACATGGCTGTGGAGGATGCTCCAGTCATTGAAGAGGACGCTTCTGAAAAAGAAGAAGAGGTAACTCGTGAATCCATGATGACTTCTTTAGAAAATTGTTCTAAGTCCAAACTTATTAAACTCATTGGCAAGATCATGGAAGAAAGTGTGATCATGCAACATAGAATGGATGAACTTGAACTTGAAAATGAAAATATTCTGGTTGAATGTGAGAACTGTGCTACAGTGTCTTTGCAACTAGAGTCCTCACGTGAAGAAACTAAGTCTCTAAAAACTGAAATGATGTGCCTTAAACTAGAGAACGCCAAGCTCAGGGAAGAAGTAAAAGTGTTAGGAAAGAGCCCTGTAGTTGAGGAAGTTAGACCAATAATGTTTGTCCCAGCCAAGAGAGGACTAGGATACGAGTCTGACACTAGGAACTCTCTCCCTAGTGACTTTGAGGCAAGCAAAACCTCGGAACTTGAATTAGAAAGGGAAAAGACCAAGAACCTTCTTGAAAGAATTAGAGTCCTAGAGAGTGGAGAGAAAGGTCAAAAGGACTATTACACTAACTCCACTAGTCATAGGATCTATAAGAAAATTGCTAAGGGAGAAGGTTCAAAAGTTTGTGACCCTCAAAAGATGAAAAAGAACAAAATCCAACGTCCCAACAAGAAGTACTACCTTGGTACTTACTATAGGACGTGTTGGTATTGTGGACAAGGAGATCACTTCAAATATGATTGCCTAAAACTGAAGAACGACATTGAAAGTGGCAAAGCCGCTAGGACTAACATTGAAAATGATAAGTCCGTCCCTAAGGCTAATCCTAGACGTCCTAGACGATCTAAGAGTTCTTTCAGAAAGCATGCTATTTCAAATGATGTGAATATAAGTGACTACATGCCAGAACCAGAGTTCTATTTCTGTAACGAACCAGGTAAGGAACACCTTGCCTGGGTCGCCAAACACTAACTTTGTTTTGGCAGGTGGAAGTGAGGGGACGCCCATGGATCATCGATAGTGGCGCCTCGAATCATATGACAGGAAGCCAGATCCATCTCACTTCTATCCAAAGTAGCGCCACGGGAGGAACTGTCTCGTTTGGCAATAAGGGCAAGGGAAGGATCAAAGGGACGGGAACTGCTATTCTCAATCCGTCCATCAAAGCGACAAATGTTAGCCTTGTTGAAGGACTTGGCTTCAACCTCCTGAGCGTCTCTCAAATGTGTGATCAAGGTGAAAACCTAGTCACATTTGACTCAAAGGAGTGCCTCGTCATCAATAAGAAATCGAACAAAGTCGTCCTCAAAGGAGTCCGAAAGAACAATGTCTACATCTTCAACCAGGAGTTCAAGCCAAAATCTGAGTTATGCCTATCCGTGTCAAAGGAGGACGCTGACCTCTGGCATCGCCGACTCGGCCATGCTGGACCAAGCACAATCCTCAAGCTTCATCAAAGAAATCTTGTGAAAGGTCTTCCCCAAATTGATCTTGAGAAAACTGAACAGTGTGAAGCCTGTATCAAAGGGAAGCAAACAAGAACGTCCTTTAAGTCAAAGAACGATGTCAGCACAAAGAAACCTTTGGAACTTCTCCATATGGATCTTTGTGGACCGATGAAGACGTTGAGCTATGGTGGAAAGAGGTATATCTATGTCCTTGTAGATGACTTTTCTCGATTCACCTGGGTTCTTTTCTTGGCTTCAAAAACAGATTGCTTCAACGCATTCAAAGTCTTCATCAAACAAGTAGAAGTTGCTCTTGAGACGCCTCTCAAAGCCATAAGATCAGATCATGGGACGGAGTTTCAAAACTCAGAGTTCGTGGCCTACTGTGATCAACATGGAGTCTCTCACAACTTCTCAGCTCCAAGGACTCCTCAACAAAATGGAGTGGTGGAAAGAAAGAATAGGACGCTGGAGGATATGGCAAGGACTATGCTTTTAGCTAATGGCGTCCCCAAGTACTTCTGGGCTGAAGCTATTGCTACAGCGTGCTATATTATCAATCGAGCCATGATCCGTCCTTTACTGAAGAAGACATCCTATGAGCTGCTGAATGGAAGAAAGCCTCGCATCGACTACCTCAGAGTCTTTGGATGCAAGTGCTTTGTTCACAACAATGATAAAGAAAGACTTGGAAAGTTTGACGCAAGAAGTGACGAAGCCATCTTCCTTGGATACTCCCTCACCAGCAAAGCATATAGAGTCTTTAACAAAAGAACTCTAAAGCTTGAGGAGAGCATTCATGTTGTGTTCAAAGAAAGTTCTTCTCACAAAGATAAACCAAGTAAGAAAGAACGCTCATCTTCTCTGCAGAAGGATGACTCCGATGATGAAGTTGATTTTGGGTTCTCTGGAAAATACTATGTTCCTAAGGACGCCACTCAAAATCCTGAAGAAGTCTCAGTAGAAGTTCCCAGTGTTGTTCAGGAAGTTCCATCTCAAAGTGAATCTCCAGCTCAACATGAAGTTGCTGAATCAAGCTTACAAGGAGAACAACGTCAAGAAGAGGACGCTCAACCTGAGGGGGAACTCTCTGAGCCTCTCAATGAAGACGATGGGTTTGACTCAGATGAATCTGATTGGACGGACCCTAGATATGCTCCTTCAAGGGACGCTACTCATAGGGGATCCAATCTTTCAAGACTTCATTCAACAGATCAAATCATCTCAGATATTTCAAAAGGAGTTCAAACAAGATCAGCCGTGAATCAGTCCCTCAATGCCAACATAGCGTTATGTGCCTTCAACGCCTTTGTATCCTTAGTTGAACCTAAGAACATAAAGGAAGCACTCCAGGACGCTGATTGGATTCAATCCATGCAAGAAGAACTTAATCAATTTGAAAGAAACAAGGTTTGGACCCTCGTCCCTCGTCCGAGAAACAAAAACATAATAGGGACGAGGTGGGTCTACAGGAACAAGCTTGATGAGAGTGGTCGTGTCTCAAGAAACAAAGCAAGGCTGGTGGCTCAAGGCTATAGACAAGAGGAAGGAATCGACTATGATGAGACCTTCGCTCCTGTTGCCAGAATTGAAGCCATTCGCCTCCTTATCGCCTATGCTGCTCACAAAGGGTTCAAGCTTTTTCAAATGGACGTCAAGACAGCCTTCCTCAACGGCAAGCTCAAAGAGGAAGTGTATGTTGCTCAACCCCCAGGATTTGAGGACGCTGATCACCCAGATCATGTGTACTTCTTGGACAAGGCACTCTATGGACTCAAGCAAGCCCCTCGTGCATGGTACGATAGGTTTGCGTCCTTCCTCTTGTCCAACGGGTACACATGAGGTAACATTGATAAAACCCTGTTCTTAAAGAAAGTCCTTAAAGATGTCTTGATTGTCCAAGTCTATGTCGATGACATAGTTTTTGGAAGCACTAACATGAAACTTGTAGAGGAATTCAAGAACTTGATGAGTAGTGAGTTTGAGATGTCCCTCATAGGAGAACTCAACTTCTTCTTGGGACTCCAAATCACTCAGCTCAAAGATGGGACGCGCATTCATCAACAAAAGTACATCCGTGAAATGCTTGAGAAGTACGGGATGAACTCTTCAAAACCCATTGATACTCCCATCTCCCCAAACACTCGCCTCTATGCTGACTAAGAAGGCAAGAGTGTAGATCAAAAGCTCTACAAAGGAATGATAGGGTCCTTGCTATATCTAACGGCAAGTCGTCCCGACATCATGTTCGCTGTATGCTTATGTGCTCGATTCCAAGCAAATCCAAAGGAGTCCCACATGCAAGAAGTAAAGAGAATCTTCAGATATCTCAAGGGACGGGATGACCTTTGTCTATGGTATCCTAGAAGGACGTCCCTAAATCTGGTAGCGTACTCTGACGCAGACTACGCTGGCCATGTGGTGGATAGAAAGAGCACTTCAGGAATGGCTCAATTCCTTGGGTCATGTCTTGTATCTTGGGGATCCAAAAAGCAAATCTCCGTGGCACTCTCAACCGCGGAAGCTGAGTACGTTGTTGCTGCTTCGTGCTGCTCACAAGTCCTATGGATCAAGTACCAACTTGAAGATTATGGTACGTTCCTTACCACAGTCCCTATCTTGTGTGATAACACTAGTGTTATAAGTATTGCCAAAAATCCTGTTCATCATTCTAGGACGAAGCATATTCATATAAGACATCACTTTCTTCGTGATAATGTTGAACTTGGATTAATTAGAGTGGATCATGTTAGGACTGAGGACCAAGTGGCCGATATTTTCACAAAAGCACTTGATAGACGTCCCTTTGAGCACCTCCGATTGCTTTTGGGGATGATAACTTTTAAATGATCAAGTCCCGTTCTATTATTCCCTCTATCATTGGCTATGTCTTGTTGAGAACTTGTGTTAAAGTGTGTCATGCATTTAAAGTCATCTTTAAAGGACGCTAGTCTAAGATATGTGTTTCGCTTGTGTTTGTTGAACGGTATTCTTTTCGCTTTTCAATCTCAAGAGTATCCCTGATCACCCTACCCTCATTACAAGCCGAAATGATGGGAACTCTAAGCTTACCCAGGCCAAGAATCTTGCAAACGCGTCCTATGAGCATTCTTTGTTTTATCTTTACGGGACGTACTTGCTTGATTTTCAAAAATAGTTCTAAGTGATCAAAGGGACGCGTGTTAAGAGCCAAGAATTGTCCGTACAGAGTTCTAAGTTCAGAGGTTGAGATCAGTGTCTGGGACGTCGTGGTTCAGTTCAGTGTTGAGAAGAGTTGTGTGTTGAAAGGACGCCAGCTCGGAGTCCTTTGTAGTTGTGAGAAGTTTGAATGTTTGAAATTGGGAAGGTGAACCGTTTCAGAAAAGCTTCAGCGAAGATCTCGGAATACGCGCGAACAGTGCTCAACAGCTGTGTTTCTTAGTAAAGAAGAAAGCCACGTGTGGGAAGGCTGGCGGAGGAAGCCGAGTGTAAAGACCATGTTACCCCTGATCGTCCAACTTCGTCTTCTTCCTATAAATACCCACCTGTGCACTCCGAAAACCTTTCTTCGCTCATTTGCTGTTTACACACTTATAGAAATCTCTCAAACCAAAATCCCAGATCTCAAATCCCGAAATCTCTCTCCAAACCCTAATCCTCCTCTATTTAAACCATCTCAAAAATGGCCAACACAAGAGCTTCAAAGAATCCCTCACCTTCGTCGGCGGCGACAAACCCTAGCTCTTCGAGATCTTAGTGGTTCCGCCCAGCACCTCATCTGCCCCCCCAACCAAAGCGAAGTTAAGAACTCCTACTCCCTCTCCTCCTAGAGCTTCAACTCCTCCTCCTCCTCCGCCTGCTCAGGCCGTCGAGGAAGCTGCTCAAGTCCAAGGGACGCCTCCTTCCATCGTTCCTACAGAATCCTTGGCAAGGACTCCAGCGGTGGACGCGCCTCCCACTGAACATGCGTCCACTGCTGAGGACACTGCAATGGTTGAGTTCCAAGCACAAAGGAACGAAGCCTCAGATGAAGAGGACGCCCCTCAGGATGAGGAACCTGAGGACGAGGAGGGAGATGGAGATGAAGAAGATGCTGGTGATGAGGTCATCGTGAGCAATGGCTCCAAGCAGAAACGCCTCAAGAAAATTCTTTCCCCGCTCCTCTTCACCGCCCCGTTTCTGGTAGAGAATCAGCGCCAAGAGTTCTTGGACCTTCTTGAGTTCCAGGGATGGACGCACTTAGGCGTTGAGGCCGCTGATGTTGACCCTGATGAGGTTCTTCGTTTCTACTCCAAGTTTGAAGTCACAGAAGTAAACGGGAAGCCTCAGGGGATTTTTGAAATAGATGGGGACGAGTACTCAGTTGCTGAGAGCACCGTCCGCAAAATGCTAGGCCTGCGTCCTTCTCCTCCGGATTCGCTGCATGATCTGCCTTGCAAGAACTTTGCCCGCTTCTCCCAGGACGAAATCCTCAACAGAATATTCAATGGGAGACAGCCAGCTGCTAAGGACAGAGTCGCTCACTGCCTCACCAAGACGGGCGTCCTTGCGCACCACTTTATTGTGCGCATGGTCGTCCCCCGCCAAGAGAAGAAGTCCATTGTTCAGATCACTGATAGCATTCTCTTGGACGCCGTCTTGGAACGCAAGCCGATAAACTTGCCCCGGATAATCTTGGAACATATGGGCAAGTGCACAGGAGGCAGGCACTCTCTTCCCTTCCCGGGCCTGGTCAAGCAGATTCTGAAGCAGCAAGGACTCTATGCCCCTAAACAAGAGCGGTCCTTTGGCATTCATTGGGACGTCAGGCAAATCACACTCCCCCCAGTTGGAAAACTCAGGTGTGATGAGCCCCTTCCGTCCGTCAAGCGCCAAATGGAAAAGGAACGCAAAGAGGCTGAGAAGAAAGCTAAAGCTGAAAGGAGAGCTCGAGCTGCTGCTGCTGCGACTGAGGAAGGCGATCCTGAATCTGAAAATGTTCAAGTAGTTGGGACGCCAGCAGAGGACGCTGCTGATGAAGAGGACGAGCTTGATGGTATGAGCGTCCCTGATGAAGCCGAGAAGCACTCTACTAAGTCTCTGATGGGCATGATGATCGAAAACCAGTGCATGATGATAGATCTGATTCAACAGGTTCACGACACCCTTCACGTCCACACAGAACTTCTTGAGCGCAACAACGAGCTCCTTGCACAGAACAACCACCTTCAGGAGCAGAATCTCAAGGCTCTCGGCAAGCGTCCCCGCAAATGATCACCTCCCCCCTCTCTATCCCTGAAAAAGTTTATTGTTATTCTTTTGTTTCTTTTTCTTTAAGACTTTGGGACGATGTCCCTGTTTGGAACTTTTGTCTGTAATGAACGTACTCTCTCTTCCTTTGAATGCAGTCCATTACATTTGTGTCTCATTTTGTCTAAGCGTTCTTTACTTTAGTTATGACTTTGTGCTTACGTGCTTTTCAACTTGTTCTCCTTTTCGATGATGCCAAAAGGGGGAAGTATAGTTTTGCAGAGATGCGATTGTTTCTAAAGTAATAATAGAAAGCATGTGCTTAGGGGGAATTTCGGTCAAGTCCAAAGGACGCTAGTTAAGAACAAAATAGGACGCACTTAAAAGACAGTGTTGCATGCCAACCTAAGCTGAAAAGAAAATCAAAGTGTAGTTCCTCATGCTAAAAGCTTTACTTCTGTGTGCATAAATTGAAAGAGTTTGTCATCATCAAAAAGGGGGAAATTGTTGGGACGATATTAAGGACGTCAGTCGTTAATATCTAAACCCATAATAATCGTCCCTTGTTTTGATAATGACAAACTCACATGTATTTGATAAGTTGTCCAAGTGTTGATCTCAGGTAAGTCCAGTGGACGCACATGAGCGAAAAGGACAACAAGTAAACAGCAGTCCCTAAGCTGTAGGGACGCATGTTACCTGAACTTCCAAGGCTAAACGTAATTGGCGAAGTCCCTGCGCAAGATAGGACGGAGTCCTCATCAAGAAGGGACGCGCGCCAAAATACAGACGAAGTTCAAATTCAAATCAAGGCCGCCCCAACATGATTACATCATCGTCCGGCCTTAGTCCTCAGAAGGAAGCTTCCTTTGTCTGGGCACGTGTAGACAATGCCAAAGACGTCGCTTTCCAAGCGATGGTCCCCTGCCCACGCGGAGGCTTCCCAAGCGTCAACAGAGTTGACTTCCTCAAGGAGCTCATCGCACCGTCGATCAAAGACCAAGGCTCCTGCCAAGTCTCAGAGGACGCTAGAGGACAAGAATCACTTGCGCTATAAATACCCTCCCAAGGGTATGCATAGCGTTGGTGGACTTTGAAGACTTTCTCTCAAGCTCTCCCGAAGCACTCAAGAACACGAACGAAGATCGAGAAGATCAAGTGAGCTTGAAGCAAGAGAAAGAAAGTCCAACCACATCAAATCCAAAACAAACCACAAAGAGTTAGAGTTGTAGTTTGTCTCTCACAACGAACCGTGAGAGACGTGAGTGATAGCTTCCTTATAGCTAGAGTGTTAGGTTACTTGTTAGGTTGAAAGGAGTGTTACTAGTGAGGCTAAGGACGGACGCTTAGCTCAGAGAAGTGTAACGACTCGCCTAAGTTGTAAGGACTCACTCTTAATAAGATAAGGGACGGCTATTGAAAATCCTCCAGCGGAGGTAGAGGTTTACCCATAAGACTAGTTGGTCTTAGTGGGGTTCCTCTATAAATACTTGTGTCCACTTATCTTGTATTCTGTTAAGTCTATATTCCGCTGCACTAAAGGACGCCCTTAACTCAGTTAAGGACGCCCTCATTAACTGACTTACGATCCAACAAACAACTACTTGCTCCGAGCTCGGAATACTCCTCATTAAGCCATCCAAATCATCCCAAAACCTTCTTTTTTCCTCCGAACTCAAGCCCCCATGCGGGGCATACGCACTGACAACATTCAGAACCTTCTCTCCCAAAGCAATCTTCACCAGCATAAGACGATCACTCGAGCGAACCACTTGCACCACCTGATCTCTCCACTTCCTGTCGACTAAAATACCAACCCCGTTCTTCCTACAATCACCCCCTGAGTACCACAACTTCCAACCATCGACCTCCCGAGCCTTCCTACCCTTCCACTTAGTCTCCTGCAGGCAAGCAATCTCTACTCTCCGCCCATGGAGAATCTTAACCAACTCAATCGACTTTCCTGTGAGAGTACCGACATTCCACGAACCAATTCTCACACCACTAGACACCTTGGTGGCCACACCACTTCTCCGAGGTTGATCCATACTGAAAGTGACACCCGCACAACTAATGCACCTGCGAAAAATGAGATTCCCTGCAAAGAACCAAGAACACAAAACAAAGAACAAACCGGGAAAAAAACAGAGCACAAAGGAAAGCAAACTACCAACTAGACCCAAAAAAACGACAGGCAAAACCCAACAAACACAATAGCAATACCCACCCCAGCAAAATTACTATACATAATAACATAATAACACAAAATTATAAGCATTTTTGGAGTTCATGTATTTCCAGTTTTGTGTTCACGTATATCTATTTTATGTTCATGTATTTCTAGATCATGTTCATTGCTTACAGTTTATAGGTTAAGAAAAGTTTTCATTTGATTCAAATCCTTTATGTATTTTAATTAACATTTTGTTTCCAAAATCATTATAAAAAATCTCAACAAAAAAAAGGGTTAAAGACACCAATAACCTATTTTCACTAATCAATTCCAATAATATACCCCTAGACAATAATTTGGACAATAATAACCTATTACATAAAATTGGACAAAAATTGCCCTCTAAAACCAATTTACGTAGATTTGGAAACCTCTCTTCTACAGTTTTACGTAGTTATCTATACCTCCATCATACAATCTTCGTCCCGCCGGCCGCCTTCCTCCTGCCGGCCGCTGCCCTACCGTCGCATCCCTACCGCCGCCATAGCCTATCCTAGATCTACGCATCTACGCCGGCCACCATCCTCTCGCCGACCACCTACCTCCCGCCGGCCGCACCACTGCCACCCTGCGTCGGCCACCCTCCACCTCCTAGGTCGCAACTCTTAAACTTGCGTAGATCTGCAATTCGCAATTCGCAACTTGGGTATGTTACATTAATTTTTTTAGGGTTTGTTACATTAAAAGTTATGTAGATTAGATTTTATGTAAATTAAAGTTGTTAAGATTTTGTTGCATATAATTTGTTAGGATCTTGTTACACTAAATTTTATGTAGATCGAATAATTTATGTATGTTAAATTGTTACATTAAATGTATGTAGATAAGATTTATGCAGATTTAGTCTAGTTTATTTAAGTATCACATTAATTTATGTAGAGTAATTTGTGTATGTGTTACATTAATTGTTACATTAATTTTATGTAGATTAGATTTTATGTAAATTAAAGTTGTTAAGATTTTGTTGCATAATATTTGTTAGGATCTTGTTACTATAAATTTTATGTAGAATAATTTATGTATGTTAATTTGTTACATTAAATGTATGTAGATAAGATTTATGTGGATTTAGTCTAGTTTATTTAAGTATTACAATAATTTATGTAGAGTAATTTTGTGTATGTGTTACATTAATTGTTACATTAATTTTATATAGATTAGATTTCATGTTAATTAAAGTTGTTAAGATTTTGTTGCATAATATTTGTTAGGATCTTGTTACTATTATGTAGAATAATTTATGTATGTTAAATTGTTACATTAAATGTATGTAGATAAGATTTATGTAGATTTAATCTAGTTTATTTAAGTATTACATTAAAATATGTAGAGTAAATTTTGTGTACAATGCATACTTTGTGATCGGCGTCGTTGTCGTTCGTGATGCATTGGTGATGATTGGGTGGTGCTTTGTAGTCACCGGAATGCGTTGGAAGACTTCTTTGTAATACGTGGGTATTTATTATTGCTTCTTTAATATGGGTGTTTTAGTATTTCCAATAAAAAGATATAGTTTTAATAATAGTATTAGATAGGGGTTTATTTTTGGAATTGATAATTGAAAATAGGATTATTGTGGGATTTTTCAAAAAAAAAATCTTTATAAAAAGTAATTTAATCTATTCAAACCTAAAATTAGAACTCTTGGAAAAAAAAGAAACCCTATAACGATCACCGGCAAAAATAACTCTCTTCTCTACTGGACCACCGTCTATTCGTCCAAAGGCGGTGAAAGAAGTTTGAAATTCAAACCCTCCGTACCCCCAATTTCCCTTGGCCTCCACGCTTCTCCCCTATATTCCTCGCTTACCCTTGTCTCCATATATACTATATAGCGCACCAATTCGCAAGCTGTTTCTCTTGCCGGTGAGAAGCCTCTCTCCGTTGAGTTTTCTCCCGCCAATTCCTCTCTGTTTTGGTCGGTTTTCCCAATTATGCGTTCTTTCGAAACCCTAATCGAATTCCCCGACCATTCTAGGGCTTATCGATCGCCCGACTATCAGATCCGTTCCTTTTGATCTATTAACTTTCTTTGCTTGTTGGATCCGGTCCCGCCGATTCGTCTCTGTTTCGGCCGATCTTCCCAATCATGCGTTCATTCGAAACCTTGATCGAATTCCGGTCATTCTAGCATTCTAGGGTTTATCGATCTCCCGACTATCAGATCTGTTGCTTTCGATGTATTAACCTTCTACGCTTATCGGATCCGGTCCCACCGATTCCTCTCTGTTTAGGCCGATTTCCCAATTACGCGTTCTTTCGAAATCCTAATTAAATTCCCCGGTCATTCTAGGGTTAGATCGCCCGACTATCAGATATGTTACTTTTGATCTATTAATCAACGATTTTGTTTGTGTTTTGTCTCGGTTTTTTGGTTATGCTGGTTGATTATGCGTTCTTTCGAAACCCTAATCGAATTTCGGTCATTCTAGGATTTATAGATCGCCCAACTATCGGATCCGTTGCTTTTGATCTATTAATTAACGATCGTGTATGGGTTTTGTCTCTATTTCTTGGTTTTGCAGGTTGATTACTGTTTTAGATTTTCGTCCGAGAGTATGTCGAACATAGGTACGTTTGAATTTCGATCTTTAATGTTTGAGGATTTTGTTCGATTGAGAAATATAATAGGTCCTATCTTGCCACATCGCCATGCAAATGGTCAGTCCCATTCAGTAGTAGGTTTTTGTCGTGTTAATTGAACTAGTAATTTAGTTGTGAATTTGGACGATAGTCGATAGGTAGCTCTCTTTGATTTGGCTTGCTAAATTTCTCTCTTTATATTTGGTATTAGAGTAGTCAATCATGGAACTGATGCTATTGACTATAGACTAGTGTAATGTTTATTTATTATTCATGTAGTGATGTTACATGGTGAATGTTAACGTTGAGGCTGAATTCTTCTATCTTCTTGATTCAATTTTTTTGGGGTAGATATTGAGCCGGAGATTCCTGCTTTGTAGCTTGATTCAGCAGGTTATCTTGCCAAGCGTATGATATAATATGTGCATAGATTTGTGATTGCTTCAGCTTTCCTTAATGTGCTTTCTTTGATGTGTTGTTGGTTGACATTCGTGCTTGCTTCAATTTTCCTTTAATTTTTTGTCTCTGATATGTAGTTGGTTGACATTCGTGCTTGCTTCAGTTTTCCTTAATATGTATTCTCTGATGTGTTGTTGTTGTTGTATTCTCTAATGTGTTGTTGGTTAACATTCCTACTAGCTCGTGCTCTGTTTTGGTGGTGTATTGATGTATGTGCTCTTAATATGTCTATGCTTAAAAAAGAAACATCCTATAAGGTCGGTCCCTCGGATTAATATACAAGTCGGTCCCTTGAAATCATAGTGATGCCTCGTATATGGTCGGTCCCTCGAAATCTTAACGATGCCTCGTATAAGGTCGGTCCCTCGGAATCATAACGATGGCTTGTACATGGTCGGTCCCTCGAATTGAAATACAAGTCGGTCCCTCGCATTAAGATACAAGTCGGTCCCTCGCATTGAGATACAAGTCAGTCCCTCGGAATCATAACGATGCCTTATAGAAGGTTGGTCCCTCGGATTGAGATACAAGTCGATCCCTCGAAACCATAACGATGCCTCGTATAAGGTCGATCCCTCGGACTAAGATACAAGTCGGTCCCTCGAAACCATAATGATGTCTCGTATAAGATCAGTCCCTCGAACCATAATGATACCTCGTGTAAAGTCGATTCCAAAGATTAAGATACAAGTCGGTTCCTTGAAACCATAACGATGGCTCGTATATGGTCGGTCCCTCGGATTAATTAAGATATAAGTCAGTCCCTTGAAACCATAACTATGTCTCGTATAAGGTTGGTCCCTCGGATTAAGATACAAGTCAGTCCCTCGAAACCATAACGATGCCTCGTATAAGGTCGGTCCCTCATATTAAGATACAACTCCGTCCCTCGAAATCATAACGATGCCTTGGATAAGGTTGGTCCCTCAAATTAAGATACAAACCGGTCCCTTAAAACCATAACATTGCCTCGTGTAACGTCAGTCCCTCGGATTAAGATACAAGTCAGTTCTCAAAACCATAATGATGCATATTATAAGAGCGGTCCCTCAAAACCATAACGATGCCTCGTATAAAATCGGTCCCTTGAAACCATCATAATGCCCCGTATTAGGTCAGTCCCTCGAATTAAGATAAAAGTAGGTCTTTAGAAACCATATCGATGCCTCGTATAAGGTCGGTCTCTTGGATGAAGATACTAGTCTGTCCCTCGAAACCATAACAATGCCTTGTAAAAGGTTGGTCCTTCGTATTAAGATACAACTCGGTCCCTCCAAATCATAATGATGCCTCATATATAGTCGGTCTCTCATATTAAGATACAAGTAGGTCCCTCTGAATCATAACGATGACTCGTATAAGGTCGGTCCTTCGGATTAAGGTACAAGTCGGTCCCTCGAAACCATAACGATGTCTCGTATAAAATCGGTCTCTTGATATCATGTATAAGGTCGGTCCCTTAGATTAAGATACAAGTCGGTCCCTCAAAACCATAACGATGCCTCGTATAAGGTCGGTCCCTTGGATTAAGATACAAGTTGGTCCCTCGAAACCATAACGATGCCTCGTATAAGATCGGTCCCTCGAAACATTAATGATGTCTCGTATAAGGTCGGTCCCTTAGATTAAGATACAAGTCGGTTCTCAATACCATAATGATGCATCGTATAAGATGGGTTCCCCAAAACCATATCGATGCCTCGTATAAAATCGGTCCCTCGAAACCATTATGATGCTCCGTATTAGGTCGGTCCCTCAGATTAAGATAAAAGTTGGTCCCTCGGAACCATATCGATGCCTCGTATAAGGTCGGTCCCTCGAATTAAGATACTAGTCGGTCCCTCGAAACCATAACAATGCCTCATATAAGATCGGTCACTCGGATTAAGATACAAGTCGGTTCCTCGAAACCATAACAATGTTAGTTTTGTTGATTCCTTTTAAGCAAGTTGAAGGACGTCGGCCCTTGTAGACCCTTACGGGTAATCAAGGCTTTGTGAGTAGACCCCGTAGGGTAATCTCGTGAGTAGACCCTAAAAGGGTAATCTCGTGGGTAGACCCTAATAAGGGTAATCCCGGGTGTAGAACCTAAAAAGGGTAGTCACCACCGACTTATTTAATCCTTTATAGCCTGACCTGGATAATGGATACGAGTCGTGCACGTGGCACTCTCCTTCAACGCTTATTGCCCCTATATTTGCCAAGGGTATTCCGCACCAATGTTGTGGGATAAAACGTTCCAACCAATGATTAAGTGGCAATCAAAACCATTGATGCACATACATACCTCGTTCTCTTTGAAGTGCTTGTTTGATTTCCCAATCAAACTTCTTGAATTGATCTTCAATTCTCTTCACCGAATATTCTTGAATTTCGTGTGGATTTGCCTTGTGATTTTCACACAATTGGATGCCCTTTTCCTTGCGCCCTTGGCCCTCTATTTATAGAGAAAATCCCAGGCCAAATGGGGCGGTTATGGGCTGTCAAATGGAAGTTACAAGCGGTTACCAAGAGGGCTAACAAACCTCCTAAAATTAAGGAAGTAACCGCCACTCTCTCTCTCTTTAATCCACTTTATAAATGCTGGATTGGGGGCCCAATTAAGTTTAATTAAACACTAATATGGGCCTGATTTTTAACCCAAGGATAAGGCCCAAGTGTGGCCTCATCTGGCCCATATGGCCGGCCCAACATCAATCCAAAGCAAAGCCCTAAGGCCCAGCCCAAGGTAGGTCCACCTAGGTGCCAAGCTAGCATACCAAGCTAGCTTACTTAGCTAGGTCACAAGCTAGCATGGAGCTAGCTTCCCTAACTTTAGCTAGGTCGGAGCTCGGTCCCGAGCTAGCTTGAAGCTAGCTTCCCGAGCACGTTTTTCCTCCCAAAACGTAAAATGTCTAGGACATATACATCTTGCCTAGGAAAGCTTCAACCAAGCTAAGGCACCTTGCGTAAGTGCTCTAGGCGTCGCTCAAGGGGCGTGCCCAAATCCTGCGGTTGCGCATAGGCGCGCCCGCACACGAGCGTACTCACGCACGAGTGCCCGAGCGCCGAGCATCGAGCCATGCCCTTACTCGGAACTCTTGGCACTCTACCTCCCCTTACATTTATTTGTTATCTACCTCCATAAACACCTTAGACATGCCTCGGGTCCCTCACTTAGGCCGTGCCTCCCGCACACCCAAAGCCATGTGATACCCTCTAGGCACGTCTCGCACTTCCCATTCATAACAAGCACAACATGGTCCGGTGACTTACGCAAATCACCAACAAACAATGCCTCTTATAAGGTCGATCCCTCGGATTAAGATACAAGTCGGTCCCTCGAGACCATAAAGATGCCTCATATAAGATACAACCCGATCTCTCCAAATCATAACAATGCCTCGTACATAGTCGGTCCATCGGATTAAGATACAAGTAGGTCCTTCCGATATCACGGATTAACATACAAGTCAGTCCCTCAAAACCATAACGATGCCTCGTATTAGGTCGGTCCTTCGAAAACATAACGATGTCTCGTATAAAATTGGTCTCCCGAAACCATAACGATGCCTCGTATAAGGTCTCTCGCTCAAATTGAGATATAAGTCGGGCCCTCGAAACCATAACGATGTCATGTATAAGCTCAGTCTCTCAGATTAAGATACAAGTAGGTCCCTCGAAACCGTAATGATGCCTTGTATAAGGTCGGTCCGTCGGATTAAGATACAAGTCAGTATATCGAAACCATAACGATGCCTTGTATAAGGTCGGTCTCTCAAATTAAGATACAAGTCGGTCCCTCGAAACCATAACGATGCCTCGTATAAGGTCAGTCCCTTGGATTAAGATACAAGTCGGTCCCTCAAAACCATAACGATGCCTCATACAAGGTCGGTCCCTCGGATTAAGATACAAGTTAGTCCATCGAAGCCATAAAGATGCTACCTATAAGATCGGCCCCTCGAAACCATAAAGACGCCTCATATAATGGTCCCTCGGATTTTAAGATACAATTTGGTCCCTCGAAATCATAACGATTCCTCGTATAAGGTCGGTCTCTCGGATTAAGATACAAGTTAGTTCCTCAAAACCATAACGATGCATGGTATAAGATCTGTCCCTCGAAACCATAACGATGCCTCGTAAAAGGTCGGTCCCTCAAAACCATAAGGATTAAGATACAAGTCGCTCACTCGAAACCATAACGATGCCTCGTATAAGGTCTGTCTCTCAAATTAAGATACATGTCGGCCCCTCGAAAGTCGAAACCATCACGATGCCTCTTATTAGGTTGGTCCCTTCAATTAAGATAAAAGTCGGTCCCTTCAATTAAGATAAAAGTCAGTCCCTCGAGACCATATCGATGCCTCGTATAAGGTCGGTTCCTCAAATTAAATAAAAATTGGTTCCTTAAAATCATATCGATGCCTCGTATAAGATCAGAACCTTATAAGATCAGTTCGGAGGGACCGGCCATGTAGTACTTGTGGTGCAGAAGATCAGGACTGATTTAATCCCACCAGAATATAAGAGAGGAGGCCACTCGTTGATGTGAGCAAATATCAAAACAATAAAAAATCCACAATAACCATAATACTTCTCATTTTCACTACAAGCATATGCATCATTGCACAACTAACGACTCATAAAGAAAAGTCTAATGCTTGCAAAACAAAGGCTTTAAGCAAGAGAAAACCCTAAACACGCATGAAAAACAACCCACATCTCCGCCAAGCGCAGCCGAGGAGGCGAGTTGTTATGGTAGAGCTTGTTGAGCAGCCACCCTGCCACAACCCAAAGCTTCGCCATTCAATCAGACATTAGACTCAGCATATATATCATATGCAACAACTATTGGGATGATGATTGATCCCAATAACGATCCTAAGTAGTTTTGATGATGATTGAACACTTGTGAAGTATTTAGTACTGTTTGATAAGTGTTTCAGGATCATTCAAGGTTACATGAGCAATGGAACATGAGCAGGAACAATCGTCACAACCAGCCAAAGGAACAAAGTTATTGTTGAAGTGCTCGCTGATTCCTGAATGCAATACCATGGGATCAACGCAAAGGCCGGATACTATATGTGAATAGCTGGATCAACGTGTGAACGCCAAGGAGGGATCTTTCCCCATTTGGAAAGACGCGTTGCTGGACGGTTTTGGAGAGAAGTTAAGATCTTGTGGATTAAGAGATCTTCACTTGTTAGGATAATTATATCTTAGGTATCTTGTGTATCTTTAGATAGAATTATCTAAAGTTAATCGTTATCTTATATTAAAGGATGTTTCTAGGCTTTAGTATATATAGTGGTTGATGTTTTAGGAAAAACTTAACCAACCATAGAGAGTGCAATTTCCTGAGTGCGATTGAGGGAGAAAGACACACGGTGACCTTAGTCGAGTTGAGTACGGGATTAAGGGTGGGTCAATTTGTTCTTGCGAGTTATTAGAGGTATTCGACGTCGAGGGATCGGAATCCTAGATCTAGGAGTTGTGTACACCTAGGGATTGAGATTTGCGTTTGTAAGTTTACTTCTGATTAATAAGCAAAACAAGTTGAATTGAATTGTGTGTTGCTATTACTTGTTTGATTTGTTATTTCCGCTGCTCAGTTCGTTGATCATCTGGAGGATCAACGTCTATATTCTCACACGTAGATCCTACGACAACCAAATACTAGATAGGCAGTAAGAAAAGTCTAAGAACTCAGCCCAACAAAAGGCAAGTTAAAACACCATAAACAATAGTCTAGGCTCAAATACACATCATTAAACCCGGTTAGTGCTATTCTCAGAAAAACCAGCCAATAATAATCCTACCCCATGATGGCATGAAAAACAGGTTTCCCAGCTACCCAAGGAAAACCTGCAAAAAAGAAGGGGAAGGCGGTTTCTTGGCTAAAGTATTTCTTGGAAAAATAAAGGAATCGGGCTTGCTGATGCAGTGGAAAGACTAAAGACCCACATAACTGATGGACCCAAAAACAAACGACTAGGCAGACTGATGTTAGCTATGCATGTATGTTTTAGAGAGTTGGTGTGATTTAAGAAAGTATGTCGCAATTCCATAGCCTCTCTGAAAGCATGTCGAGATCGAACGCTGGAACTTATACTAATGTAGTTCTTAAGATTAAAACCCATAAGATTCAGGTCGACCTTTTCCAAGAAAGGCATGCACTTGCCTGATAGAGAAGTGCAACCCGACAAAGAGAGGATTTGCAAGCTCGTGAGCTGCTTTGACCGGCTAAGAGCTGAGGCTCCGAGATCACTGAGTGCACAAATGTACTAAAGTGACGAATAACTATAACATGAGGTAACATTATATAATAATATATGTATGTAAAAAATAAGGCATAGTAGCATCACGAGCAGGTAAAAAAAAAAGCATTATAATAATAATACATGTATTCGATCACGAGCAATTGCAAATAAAAGGGCAAAACAAAAAAAAAGCATGCATTTATTTATTTGACAATGAAGATAAAAATAATCAGTTTAAATTAATGGTTTCATTTGAAAACCAACAGGTCTCATATAAAGTTTAAATTAGTTTTAGTTAGTTAAATCTAAATGTTAAGAAAAGTATTTTAAAAATAAACACTACAATTTTACTTCTTAAAAAAGAAATAACACTTTTATGTCTCTCACAAAATTATTTTACTTTTCTTCATTACTTTAACATCTTATGTAGTCAATCTAATACAGTAAATAATTATAGATATCGAACTAATTTCTCTTCCAAACAAATAATTTTTGTGATTTCCATAATTGCACAATATAAATTCTATAACACTTTTTTAATATTAAACTTATGTATTTATTTAGCATTTGACCTTGATTTTATATTACTCCCTCCGTTTCAAAATACATGACCATTTGGACTTTGCACATATATTAAGAAAAAAATGTTATTCCTATATTACCCCTATCAAATGTAGAGTTAATGAGAAATATGAAAAAGTGTAATGATTATGATAAAGATAATTATTAGGGGTATAAATGGAAAGAGATGGGAAAAAATGTGAAATGGACAAGTATTATGAAACAATCAAAAGTGTCCAAATGGTCATGTATTTTGAAACGGAGGGAGTAATAAATTAGAATCTTATAATAGTTAATCAAATTCATACTCCCTCCGTTTCAAAATACATGACCATTTGAGGATTACACATATATTAAGAAAAATATGTTATTCCTATATTACCCCTATAGAATGT
Source organism: Polygonum aviculare (assembly GCA_934048045.1). Taxonomy (NCBI): domain Eukaryota; kingdom Viridiplantae; phylum Streptophyta; class Magnoliopsida; order Caryophyllales; family Polygonaceae; genus Polygonum; species Polygonum aviculare. The sequence continues at coordinate 20,858,151 of OW204031.1, forward strand.
AGACTCAATTATTTGCTTAGAAAAATATGAAAAAGTGTAATGATTATGATAAAGTTAATTATTAGGGGTATAAATGGAAAGAGGAGGGGAAAAATATAAAATAGTCATGTATTTTGAAACAACCTAAATTGTCTAAAAGACCATGTTTTTTGAAACGGAGGGAGTATATAGGAAGGTTACTTCCTATTATACTAGTTTAGTGACCGGACGCGTCGCACTGCCATCTTTCATCCGAAGGTACTTCAAGAAAGGGAAAAGTAGGTATAGTCAAGCCTCCTATTTTGTCACCATCTGGAATACATGAAAGTTGTTTTGTCATGAAGCTAATTAGCTGCAATCATTAAGCTAATGATGGATCCCTTGCTTAATTCGTTGACCCAACTGTGATAACCAAGGGAGCAAGGAAAGTGATATGATATCGGAATATTTTCTCCTGCAAATTAATATGAATTCTGTCACAAGATAACATCAAGAACTCTCCTACAAGAAAGGCTTTTCTCTCTAGCTCACATCCAGTGCAGGGCTGTTCAACATTTGGCTCAACTCCGCTGAACCGGGAATTGTTCAATCAAGAGCCCACAAAGAAAGACATATCCCTGCAAATTAAAGTGTGCACTCATGCTTTCATTCAAAGTGATGTTTTTCCATGTGGAATTAGACCGACTTTTTTTTTTTTTTTTTTTTGACTCGGTGAGGATTAGGGTTCCGACTTAAGGCGGAAATCCTAGAGCATCCTGATGGATGAGAGCTAGCAGCTCGTGATGGTTCCAGATTGTTTCCCATGAGTGACTGTGGCCCAGATTTGCAATTTTATCGGCCACAACATTGTACTGCCTATTCTCATGTGAAATTTGGACTGACTCGAATCCGCGGAGGAATACGAGAATATCTGCAACAATCCTTTCAATTTCCCATGGACAACTGATTTGACCCTTGATAGCTTTAATAATCGTTATATTATCCCCTGCTATCTCAATTTTCCATGTGGAATTAGACCGACTTGTTTAGATCATTATTAGCACGTATTTTATCTTGAAAGTTTTCTAAATATATCCCAACATTTCAGTCACATTAATTCTCTGGGTCGAACGGTAATTTGTTATATGTTTATTTGGGATAAATTAATGTAATCTACTACTATCAAGCATTCAAGCTTATACAATACAATAATGCATAAGAAGCATGCATGAGGCAACAGAACCCATGTGGAGGGGGTCGATCGGATGGCTTCGCCTAGACGGAACTTTGACCCGAAAAACCCGGCCTGCTTAATCACTACTAAGAATGGCCCTATAAATAGTCATGCAAATTTGATGGTAGCTCACATCTCATTGTGACTAATACACATACAACAAAGAAAACCCAATATCCCATCCTCATTGCATTGGTACACATATACTTTAGAGTGAGTAAGATGGCTCAAGGTGCTCCCAAGATGTTGCAACTTGGGCTTGTTCTAATGTTACTCGCATTGGTGGAGGGAGCCCCACCGGGGCTCACCAAGGAGCCCAATCGAGTCAAGTGCATGAACACAAAGTACAAGTATTGCAACAACCTTGAGCATGTGTGCCCTAAGTTTTGCCCTGATAGTTGCACCGTCGATTGCCGTTCGTGTAGACCTATTTGTGCGCCTGAATCTCCCCCGCCCGAATCTGGATCACCAACACACTCAGGTGGAACTCCTGCCCCGCCACCACCATATACGCCTTCACCACCTCCTCCTACTCCACCCACGCCATCCCCACCACCGCCATCTCCTTCACCACCACCTCCATCTCCTCCTACCCCATCGCCACCACCTCCATCAACACCACAAACTCCGCCCCCATCTACGTCCGGGCGAAAGAAATGTCGGTGCAAGAACCAACGCTACCCAAAATGTTATAACCAAGAGCATGTCTGCCCTGCCAACTGCCCCACAACTTGTGAGGTCGATTGTGTCACATGCAAACCAGTTTGTAGTAAGTTTTTCACCTCTAAATTAAATCCATACGTGCAAGTTTTCATTGTATAGCATATCCGATTAATTTTATTCTATATGAGGAACATATACATTTTAGCATATATATGTTATAAATGAGCCTCTTAACATTAATTCATAATAGACACCACTCTTATATAAGCCGTACATGTGCACGTCTGATCTTACAACTTGAAACAATTGCAGAGTGCGACTACCCCGGCGCAGTGTGCCAAGACCCGCGATTCATAGGTGGTGACGGAATCACCTTCTACTTCCACGGCAAGAAGGACAACGACTTCTGCCTCGTAACCGACCAGAACCTACACATCAACGCCCACTTCATCGGCAAACGAAGCCCTAAGATGACCCGCGACTTCACGTGGGTGCAATCCCTCGGCATCCTCTTCGACGGCCACCGCCTCTTCGTGGGGGCCAGGAAGACCGCCACATGGGACGATGCCAACGACCGCCTGGCCCTCGCCTTCGACAACGAGCCCATCTTCCTAGACGAGTCCGAGGGCGCCACATGGCGCTCAACCACCTCCCCCACGGTGACCGTCACGAGAGCGGCCAGCGACACCAACAGCATTGCGGTCGAGGTGGAAGGGCAGTTCAAGATCACAGCCAAGGTGGTTCCCATCTCCCAAAAGGAGTCCGACGTGCACGGCTACGGGATCACGAGCGACGACTGCTTCGCGCACCTCGATGTCGGGTTCAAGTTCTACTCGTTGACCGGTGACGTGGAGGGCGTGCTGGGGAAGACTTACAGGGAGGACTACGTCAGCAGGGTGAAGCTTGGGGCCCCCATGCCGGTGGTAGGCGGCGAGAGGGAGTACCAGACCACCGGGCTCTTCGCCGCCGATTGCAAGGCGGCCAGGTTCGGAGGGTTAGTGAAGGGTGAAAGCCAGGGCTTGATCAATCAGATTGACACCATGATCAATTGCTCTAGTGGAATGAACGGAGAAGGCGTGGTCTGCAAGAGATGAACTATTTTCATTAAAACTATACATAAATTTTAACCTCTAATAATATTGTATAATAAATAACAGGTGGTTTCTGTTATTCTTCAATTCATTCATTTCACAAGCTTAATGAAATGATATATATATTTGTACTTTATGATTATGTTCATTTACTTGAGCGTTTATGTAATAAGAGGATACTCCCTAGAATTTGTACGAGGCCGAATTGCTGATATACGTGAAATGTTATAATGTCGTGATGGATGTGCAAATTACATACTGTACGTTTTCATTAATAAAGAAAAAGAAGCAAAAGCACAAGGGTAGTTCTGGAATTTCACGTCATACATGTACGGGAACGAGCAGAATAAAAAACCCCATAACCGCCTCAGTCCTTTCACCTCCCAAAACCTCGCCATTTCAGTCACCATCTGGAGATCGAGAGGTTTCGAGAGCGAGACACAATGGAAGGCATATCGTACCAGCGGTTCCCCAGCATCAAAATCCGGGAGATGAAACACGACTACATGAAGTTCGAGCTGCGTGGGACGGACCCTAGCGTGGCGAACGCGCTCCGGCGCATAATGATCGCGGAAGTCCCCACAATCGCCATCGACCTGGTGGAGATCGAGGTCAACTCGTCCGTCCTCAACGACGAGTTCATCGCCCACCGGCTGGGGCTCATCCCCCTCACCAGCGACCGAGCCATGGCCATGCGCTTCTCCCGCGACTGCGACAACTGCGACGGCGACGGCCAGTGCGAGTTCTGCTCCGTCGAGTTCCATCTTAGGGCTTCCTGTCTTACCGAATCCACCCTCGACGTTACCAGCAACGAGTTGATGAGCTCTGATGCCGCCGTTGTCCCTGTCGGCTTTTCCGAGTCCCGTCCTGACGAGTTTTCCGATACTAAGTATCTCTCTTTCTCTCTGCCTTTTCTCTTGTGCGATTTTCGTCAAAGTTAGGGCCTTTTTAGGGTTTTGTGGAACATGCATTGTTTGATTTTTGGCTTCTTCTGCTTAATTGCTCGGATGTTCTTGACAAGGGTTTTAGGGCTTTTGCGTGGTTTGTACGCTGAAAGGTTCCTGCCTTTCCATGGGGGTAAAAGTTGTGCTGTTTATTGTGATTTCAGTTATCGGTTCCATTCTTGATGGTGGGAAACCATGCGACCTGTTGCCTTGCAGATACCTCCAAAAGAAAAATTGTTGGAATTTGGAAGATGAGAATGGGGATTGGGTCTCTTATTGTTGTCATTGTGTTTGTTTTTTTTATTAACATATGTGCACTAATAGATACTTTATTGTTTGTTGAGACAAAGCCGGTATCATGACTCAAAAATCAATTTTTTTAAATGAACCAAATGTTGCTCTATTGGACTCATTGATTACCTTTTGCTAAAGCTATTTACTGAGCGTTTATGTTGCTTACTATGAAACCTTTGTTCCTGGTTTGGCTGTATGTTGTAATTAATGAAATGTGTATGCATTGCTTCTGCATTTACTACGGTCTATCTGTATCTTTCACTTCTTCGGGCAAACTCTTCTCAGCTAGAGCCGAGCTATGTGTTTAAATGTGTCTGCATCGCTTCTGCATTTACTACAGTGCTTCTGCATGTATATATCTTTTAAGTTTCAATCTGTTCAAATGGCAGCTTTAGCTAGACGTGTACTTTTATAGCCAGGTCTGTTAACAACCAATCCAGTTTTACATCTTTGCTGACCCCTGATTCCCATTATCCAAATATGATCAGCGCAAGCTAGCACATAGCAAATGTACCAGACTTGTTGTAACTTATTTGTATTAATCTGTTGAATATGGCTGTGTGGTTGATCTAAGGCATGTATAACTGCAGGGGAATTCTGATTGTGAAGCTGAGCCGTGGCCAAGAATTGAATTTGAGGGCAATAGCAAGAAAAGGCATTGGGAAAGACCATGCCAAGTGGTCTCCTGCAGCAACCGTGACCTTCATGTATGAGCCAGAGATTCTTATCAATGAAGAAATGATGGCGACCTTAACACTTGAAGAGAAGCAAAGCTTGGTTGATAGCAGTCCTACCAGAGTTTTCGATATTGACCCTGTTACTGAACAGGTTTTGTTTCTTTGCTTTGTTTTCCCTTACCCAGCACTTTAGGAGGTTAATTCTATGATTTTATGTCCACCTTGATCTTGTTTTGATCAATAATTTCTGCAAAGGCCATACAGTTATTGGGTCTGAACTCTTAGCACAATCTATGCCACATCAATTTAGCAACTCTCAAGGCTCTTGGACCTAAACACCATTTGTTTTTACCAATTGACTATAATTCTGATGTAATAAACCATAGGTGTCTACAAGTAGACAGAAAAAACTATCTAAAGCAATTTTTTTTCTCTTGAAAATATCAATAAAAATGGAAGAAAAACACTCATAAACTAGGGAAATCCTGCAATGTTTTAGTGCCCTTAGTGATTCTGTTAGGCATCTAGTGGTTGTTTTATGATATTAGTCAAAATATAAGGGTCAGTTTGTAATTAGCTGAAACTGCATGTTCATATAGAACTGTTGTATTATATCTTCTGCTTCAAGAGAGTGGCAACAGAGTGACTCAAGAGCAATGAAAATCTCTGTGATGAATGAGATGAGATTAATTCCATGATTATTATGGATGATTTGTGATCCTCTTGTGTGAATCTATCTTACAATCGAGAGTTTTATACTGACAATGTGAACATTTGATCATATTGCTGAATCTCATATGCACTCTTGGTTTTTTGTGAATATCAGGTGGTGGTTGTTGATCCTGAGGCTCATATATATGATGATGAGGTGGTTAAAACAGCTGAATCAATGGGGAAACCAGGGCTAGTTGAGATCTATCAGAAAGAAGACAGCTTCATATTCACTGTTGAAACTACTGGTGCTATTAAAGCCTCTCAGCTGGTGTTGGATGCTCTTGCAATCCTTAAGCAAAAACTGGATGCGGTTCGCCTGCCTGAAGATGTTGTCGAAGCTGATGATTTTGGTGAACTGGGTGCACACTTGCGTGGAGGTTGATTAGCTCATCTTCAGGGGCATTGAAGGTTGCAAGTATGACATTTAGTGCTGAATTTCTTTTTGTGAATGAATTAAAACAAAGTTCAGCCTCTAGTTTCTAGTTTCTAGGTTCTAGGTTGCTCGTTTGAATGAATTTGGTAGGTCGACTGCATATCGTTAAATCCTGCTCTTTCCTAAGCACTGTTTGGCTGGTCGTTCTATGAAACTTGAAAACCATATTCCGTATGATGTTCCAGAATATAGTCTGTGTGACTTTAGTAATTTGGTATCTCTACCATTGGCATTACTGTCTAGCCCATTCGATGACAATGAAATGGCATGCCTCGAATCATTCATCAGACAACATAAGCAAGGTTGAAAGACAAGTTATTGTGTTGTAGTCATGTGCTTTCAAACAGCTTGCACATTTGAATGCAAGCATAAGCTAAAGGGATCCAGTGGCTAGAGATCAGTTTCTCCAATCCATCCCTAACATCTTGAATTAGTGTAGGATCCAGTTCTGCCTTTTGGCGACTCCTATTGCTGATCCATCACTCGATCCTTCCCTAAGATCTCGCGAGTCCACCCACATTTGAGCTATGCCCCAACGACCCCATTCGAGCCATGTTCTAGTATAAAGACTCCTTCCCGATCAAGGTTGCAAAACAAACAAAACCGAAAGGCCGCATTTTCCCTTAATCTCTTGATCTAACAGGCTTCTCTCGTTTGTCGCAGTTGAGATAAACCACGTAACCCCAACTTCCTAAATCACTCAATGTAGTAAGCCGTTTTAACATCCTCCATGTATGCAAGTATATTCATATCATGAAGATCAAAGTGGTTCTTGCCTTCTTGGAAATGGGGTTTGTGGCCATTGATTCTCTCCTCTGGTGCAAACAGCAGTCGGGTGTCCACATGCTGAATGCTGATGTATGCATGAGCACATATGCGTATGCATTATTATACAACTTGGGTTCATTGAACTTGTAGATGTGTAGATCCAATGGGAGGTAGGAATACAAATTAATGCATGAATGCTGTTCATTTAAATGCTGTGGCGTCATGGTCGAATGTCTTTTCACTCATTTGAATATCTGATCATTATTGCAAACATCATGTAACAACAATCGTAATCTATGAGTAGCTTCTCAAAGTGCCCATGTATTCGAGCATTGCAATAAATATTCATCTTCTAACGATTACAAGTTCGTTGAAACGAAAATGAAGATCAAAAGTGATTTATTTATTATGCAAGTATCAATTATGTAACCATCATTTGACGAATCCACGGAGTGAAGGATTGGCAATGCATAACTTTTCAAACCTTTTGGACTTTTATTAACTACTCCGTAGATTAGAAGAGAGATTAGGATTCATTATGATGGAGTATTAACAAAAGATTGGAGCCAATGTGTAATATATGTACCCACCATTTGGTGACAAAACCTTGAGTAACAGTTTGCTGAACCAACTACAAAAAGTAGGCGAAGACATCCCCAATGTCTTTGATTTTTTGCCCCCCCAATTTCAAATCCCTAGCTAGCTTTCCACTCTTTCTGCTTTTCTTCTTTTTCACTTTCTTATTTTTCATTGGTTTTCCTTCTAGAAATATCATTACCAATGATTAGAGCTTTATATAGCACTTTGACCAACAAAGTTTAAACCAGATTTGCCTAGGATGTTTAAGTAGGATTGTTCTTGCTTAGTAGATCTGCATACACCCTTTAAGTCTTAGCTTAATCACTACCTAAATACAGTAGGAGAATGTGATTTATTTTCGATTATTGTTGGTGAGCACAAAGCCAGAACCAGAGAAACCACCTTCTTTAATTTTCACCTTTTGTAAAACTATATCGGTGGTATAAACAAAAAGGTAGGCCATGAAGGTTTCTTGTCACTGGAAATAGATGATGACTACGAGTCTACGATCATGGTGGACCCATCATCATTGGCATTTTGGCAAATTAAAGTAGAGAGCTGGTTCGCATGCTTTTTCTTTCATTTTGTTCACCAAAAGTCATTGTTTTATGCAAAGAAATAAACACCCAAAGCAACATGTGTTTATCAAATAATTTAGCAGATCGAACACATCCTGGCATAATAAATGACCGTAAGGCTTATTTCATACGAAGTTAGCAAATTTGAATGCTCAAAACGCTTCTTAGGGAGTAAAGTTACGACCCGTTTGGTCATAAATTTGGAAACGTAAACGAAATTAAAATAAATTTAGTTAACTTTAGTGTCATAATACATTGATAAAAAAAAATGTATTCTCATCCCTCCCAACCTCTTATCCATAAGAAATTTGATTTTCCTCCATCTCAATCATTTTTTTGTAACGAGAAATGTGAAGATGGTGTCTCAGTCCAAAATCGGGAAGACTTTACATATGACTCACCTTGACGGTTTCTCTACTAGAGGGAGAGGTTACTAAATTGAGAATCAGTCTCTTCCACCTCACATTTACGATAAGTGAGGTACTGAAGATTTTATTGCATTAATGCTATTCGAAGTAGTAAATATTGTTTAGACTTGTTTCTATTCCGTCTACGTTTTCATATGTCGCAACCAAATCGACCCTACATAGTACATAGTTAGAGCATTGACAAAGGCTTGAATTTTAGTGCTACCTTATATATTATATCTATAGATCATAACTATCATAAACTTTTGCCGAAAAAGCCCTAGAATGTATTTAGTTGAAATGAAATTAACAAACATTACCAAAGGTGGGGGATTTAGGGTCCTAACTAGTATTACTCCCGTGCCTTTAAGGCACGAAGTTGATTTAAATAAAAATTTAGTTTAAATTTTATTTAGAAGAATAGTTTGATATAAAATCTTGTATTCTTATATTTAATTTATTTACTATAAGATTTATTTTAATGTACATTATTTATGCTATAATATATTCTTTTAATCAAACAAAGATTTGTAGGATTATAATTTTTTATATGAATTGAATACTCCTAAAATTTGAAGGATTTTTTTGAATGTTTTTGGAATCTAATTATAATTATATATTGTATTTAGTTGGAGTTGACATATGTTATTCTATATTATTATTTTAATACCCAATCTAGTATATAGTAAGATTAATTAGTTATATCATGTCATCCTATCATCTTTTTGTTAAGAATTTCTTAATTATATGTCATTCTATCAAAATTATGTATAAATTTAAAGTTTTTTATATAAAAGAAAATAATTAAAATAGAGATGGGGTCTACAATTAAATTTCAACCAATTATACAAAATAAGTTATTTTATTAAAGATAGATGATGCGGTCTAATGAGAAAATGACACGTGTCGGGCTAAATATTATTTGTAACCTCCGCTTTAGTATATAGTTACGATGATTAGTGAGATCAGTGTGAAGATTATTTTATAATTTCTATCTTTTACGGTTCTATTTTAGAGCTAGACATACTAAAACAAGAATGAAGAAAATGGCTATCTAGTAGCTACTTATAAAGGAAAAGATAAGGTAAAGACATAATATTCTCCATTGAAATTGTAATATTCCATTTTTTAATCAAAAAAAAGTTGAGCTCAATCCAAATGGCAAATCTATCTTTTAGTGAGGATGGTCCGCCATGTTTTAATACTAAACCGGTTCGACTTTTATTTGGATCCTGAACTCCGATCCTGACTCTAAACTGAAAAACTGAAAGGGTTTCAAACTCAAATTGATAAGTTAATCCATGTTAATTTAGTAACTAGAACACTCATATTACAGCATATGATCCAAGTCTATATATATACTTCTTAATTATATAAAACTAGATAAGCAGAATGAACAAAACTTAGCGAAAGTAGGTCTCAAGCTAGCTTAATTATGATCGCCTCTACTACTTATTTTCCCATTGCCCATGTTAGTACCTTCTGCTAATATGTGAAGAAAATATTAGGAATAAGGCCACAAGATCCTCCAATACGGAATGTCCCATGAGACAAATTGCTATGTAACTAATTATGCTGATCACAGATGTGCCATTAGCATCCGCAAATGATCCCAGTGCCATGCACTCCTCATGGACCCTCATCTTCTTCAGCGCTCGCTGATCAGGCGATGACGAGACAGATGGTGACGTGGACAAGCTGCCCGGCCCCGTGAGGGCCCACGAATCGTTTGAGCTTTCCGAGCTGAAGTAGTACGCGTCGATCACCCCCTTAGGGCTACTAGGTGTCCCGGTTCGTTCACGCTTGGTTCCCGCTGAACTAGGAGGGTTCATTAGAGTGTGGGCTGAGGATTTCTTTGACATTGTTATCATCTCATAACAATTCTTAACTTCCTCCTGTTGAGAAGTAACATATTGTAGACGATCAGATTTAGTGTATGATCACTACTTTAATTGAGCTCATTTGCATCAAAATATGGCAATGTATGCAAAAGTAAGCACACAATGATTGTACCCATTTTAGACTTTTTTGTTCCAAAACAAATTTTATTGTTTTTGCAATGTAAGTGCAGACACGTTCCTACATTTTAGGAATCACCGGGCATTTGCCATTTCATCACTACTAAACCGAGATCAACAACATCTAACAAGTGCAAATTGTGGCCAAACAATGAAGATGTGGAGTTGGGTTCTTCTATATTTATTTGATTAGCCCTAATTAACTCCATTTTGAACAAAGGTATAAACATGTACTACCTTGCTTATGTTAAGAGCAGTTAGAAGCTGGGTTTGGTAATCAAGAGGATTACAAGGCTCGATCTGGTCAATGACTTGCATCATTGTGGCAGTCGCCATGACCGAGGGAAGATAGGCCACGGACCTCGAATCTGCAGACAGACCCACAAAAACCACACCCATCAGAAAGCTGTAATTACCAACAAATTAAAGTCTGCTTAGAAAAATGCAGGAAAAATGGGGCTACTTGTACAGTATTGACGTAATCTGATCAGAGATGCTGGTTTGCTCAACAACCAAAAGGGAGGAGAGAGTAAAGAGGGGGCATTGACTACCAACAACAAATTTGCAGATCCATGTCATGTTTTATTAAATGCGGCCTTACCGAATATTTTGAAAAAAAGTTACTCACCGGCGACGATAGAGAGGAGGAGTTGATCACAACGCCGGCGAAACTCCGATCGGAGGTGGCTCTTCAGGCCGAGTCGCCGGATTACGTGGTCGAGGAAGGAGACGGGCGTGACCGTATTCATCTTCCAATCGAGCGTGGAAAGGACCAAGAGCTCCATCTTCTGGATCGTCTTTGCTTGGAACATGTACTTGGTGCCCTCCACCTGTTCGACGAAATGCCAAAGAGAGAAACAAACACACAAGAGTCAGATTCGAGCCATGTTCAAGATCGTTTCTTTAACAGCTTGGGATGTCCTTGAGCGGGCGTACTTGAAGATCTAGGAGAAGGGGGACGTGGGTCTCTTCGAACTTAGCAGCTAGAGAGAGGCAGGTGACGGCAGCGAGCTGGATCATCCATGGCTTGTCATGGTGGTGAAGATGGGGGCTTTTGGAGAGGAACCTGTCTAGGTAGTTGACAGAGAGGATGGCGGTCTGGGTGGAGAACCCGTAGTAGGAGTTCACCGTTAGCATCCACTCGACGGCCTCTCTTCGTCCCAAGGAGGCCGGGATTTGAGCTGCATTGAGATCGGCCATGTGTTGCTCTTTGGAGAGCAGAGAAAGGAGCTCTTCGTCTTCCCAGAAGAGGTCGTTTTGGATGGTGAAAAGAGACTGGCTTTGGTGGTCGGCATGACCCATTTCCTCCTCTTCCGGGTCTTCCCATTGCAACTCGTGCTCTTCGCAGAACAGAGCATCGAAAACAGAGGAAGATGAGGTGGAAGAGAGGGTATGGCTGTGGTGGGAGTTTGGTGGCGCCATTGTTGCGAGATGAGAGGAGAGTGAGATGGGCCAGAGGAGGGACCTTTGAAGGGGATGTTAATGGGAGCTAGTAGAGAAGAGAGTGGTTAAAGCCTTTTACTTTTTAGTCTTTCATTAAAGAAGTCTCCATTCGAATTTAAGGCCGATATGGCTTTTGAATTTTGATGGGGGGTAGAGGGAGGAATCGAAACCCAAAGCTCAGAGAGGAGGAGAAAGTGATGAGGTTTTTCTTTTTATCAGAGGAAAAAGTGGGAGCGAGAGCTGATGAGCTGAGCTGAGAAGATAGGGGGGAAGGAGAGAAATCACGCTTGGTCCTTTTTTATACACTGCTTTGGTAAAATATACTCGAATATTGCTTTCTTCTTCTTTTTCTTTTGCGTTTTGGTATGCTGGTGAGAATCCAAATTCGAAAGTCGACAGTGTTGTAATGGATATAAATGAAGGATCTAAGTTTGTGAATAGGGATGTAAATGGATAGGTTCGTTCATAATTGTAGTCACATGACAGGTGTAATGGGAAATATTAAGAAACGGATGTCTTGTTTATGGACGGATTTGTAAATGCATGGAGTTGTTTGTGAATATATGGGTGTATTGACTTGATTAAATCTAGTTGGAGTCAATTCGTAAAAAAACAACTTGAGTAAAATTTTTTAAATTCAAAGATACAGTAATTGAGTTGAGTTTGATCATAGAAAAATAAAAATTTCATTAATTGAATTCCAGTACAACAAGCCTCTAAATAAACCGAGCTTAATGACAAGTTGAGGAGGGGAAATTCCTATAAACATATACTAGTAAGTATTACTAGTATTGTTTATTATTGTTTGATCTTCTTTATTTACATATAATCATCTCTCTTTTTAGTTTTTATAGTCTTCATTTGGGGTGCAATTTTTATTCTTTTGGGATGGGTTCTTTTTCTTTGTTTTTTGGTTTTCTTGTTGTTGGTTTTTGATCTTCAATGGCGGGTGGTGCTATTATCCTATGTAAATTGTAAAGGCACGTTGCTCGATATGCTACTGTATTTGAGTTTTGATACACGTATGTATATTGTATAGCAGTGTAGGAATGGTGTAAGGAATTGAGTGGATATAGGTCGAGCCGCAAGTCCGCAACTGCTTTTTGTACGTTTTGGGTTGACCAATCCCGTAGACCAAACTCTCTTTTCTTACTTTTTGCACACAAGCCCTTGGATTTAAATATTTACTTATATGATCACATTTTTCGTGGTTAATGTAAGTTTCTTTTCAATATGGAGTACAAAGGGCACAAGTTGGAAAAAAGGAGGAATTTGGGGGTGAGTAATATAAATACCAGCAAACAAAGTACATATTCGATATATTCCATGTCCTATAATGTGAATAGTCAATGAGTGGTTTGACCAAATGGTTGCCGTGGTTTGTCCTCTGCTTCGTTCCCCAAAACAAGCCAAAGTGTTTAAAATGATTAGATTAAGAAGAAAAGAGTTGCCGTGATACTTTGGGAGTTACTAGTAGACCTGTCAAAAGCTGACCCGACCCGTAAACCCGACCCGACCCGACCCGAAATTTCTAGGGTTTCAACCCGAAAATTTGAACCCGAAACCCAGTTTCAACCCGAACCCGATAAACCCGAAAATTTAGGGTTAGGGTCAGAGTCAAACCCGTTGGGTCAAGAAATCTATAAGGCGGAAAACTTATTTTAGAATACACTCTATTATAATGAAATGACGATTGACGGGTAATTGTGCACCCAAAGATTTTAATTATATTACAATATATAAAATTTATTTTATAAAATTATGATAAATTTTATTATTAAAATATTTAAAAATAATATTTTGTTATTATATTTTATTATTTTAATAATATTTTATTTAAATTTTAGTCAAAAAATTGATACTCTTGACCCGTTGGGTTGACCCGACCTGACCCGAAAACCCGAAACGACCCGACCCAGTTTGACCCGTAACCCGATTGACCCGAACCCGAACTCAACCCGAACCCGAAACGACCCGACCCGAACCCGCCCGACCCGACCCGATTGACATATCTAGTTACTAGCGTTTATCGATGTAATTTCATTCGGGACAAAATTATTACGGAGTACACTACAATGTGCTCCGTAGTCAAGTTTTTCGGAAATGTGAAATAGTTTAATTAATTCTGGATTAAATGTCTAATATAATCACAAGTTCTATGTCTTGGAATTCTAAAGATTTTAAATAACGGTATGTCTCTGAACTTAAGTAACATGGATAGGATCCATTTTTTTTACATCAGTATATATACAGAAGCACGAAGTATTATTAAAAAATTCGTAGTCAATTTTTATATATAATTCCAGCTTGCAAATTAATTAACTTGCAATTTTGTCCTGCTGATATTATTGCTTTAGAATACATCATACTATTCTTCAACCATGATTCTGTGGACCAGAATATACAAGTTTTTTCATGCTAATAGTGAAATCAGTAGTATATGTCAATATTCCATAAAAAAAAAAAAAAAGTACTCCAGTATATGTCAATAGTTTCATGTGAATTTATGCTTTTATGTTACTTATTGTAGGAAGATTAGTGAGTTTAAAAGCTATACCAATTCAAATGTAATGTGTGAATTGCGAAGATAATGCACAAAGCAAGATTAAGGGAGAAAAGGAAGATTATCAAACTCATATTATGCAAAAGATAGATAATAAAAATCAGTTATAAAGTTCATAAAGAAAAAGCAAATTTTATTTAAACAATTAGAAGTATAATATATTGATGCATTATTTTTAGATGATTGGGTGGATTTTTTTCCCTCTCACGTACTTGTACATAAAAAAAAAATTGTACCTAAAAAAGTAAATAAAAGTAAAAAGAAAAGATAAGGAGAGAAAAGAAAAGTACAAAGTAATTTAGCTACCTTGTATGAAATTATTCAAATCGTAGGCAAACTACACAATTTTACAAGAATTAGAAAATGTGTCATGGACTCGTAGCTAGGTTTGGCATTAAAAAAAAAACCAAACCAAAATACCATGGAAATGGATGTGAGAACAAAATCTATAGAGAGAAATGAGAACAAATCTGATCAGCTGGATCATATTAAATAAACCTTTAAGTTTCACGCACATGTGCAGAACAATTTATTTTTATTTTTTTACGCTTTTGGGGACAAAATATAATAGATGACTGTGTACTTCCCTTAACATGACTGTGTGTTTTTATATAATATGAATGTGTGTTTTTGATTAAATAAATGTGCATGTTTCTGATCATATTGTGTAGGATTTTTCATGTGAGCGTGTAATAAGGAGTGTGCAAAATAAGACGAAAATGATTGTGTATTCTCTCTTAACTTAATTGTTCCTTTTTCAAATGTCATGAATGTGCCTTCACGTTTAATATAAATATACATGATCTAAATTGTATTATGCGTGAGTTTTTTTCATGCAAGTATATAATTCACAAATGACCGTGTATTTTTCATATTAGATGACCGTGTCTTTTCCCTTAACATGACTATATACCTTCAAATAAAATGATTGTGCATGATCTAAATTGTATTGTGTGTACGTTTTTTCATACAAGTGTGTAATTCACAAATGACTGTGTCTTTTTCACATTAGATGACTGTGTCTTTTCCTTAACAAGATCGTGCATTTTCAAATAATATGACTGCGCATGATCTATGTCTCATTGTGTGTGATTTTTTTTCATACAAGTGTGTGATTGTAAAATGATTGTGTTTTTTTCATATAGGATGATTGTGTACTTTCCCTTAACATGACTGTGTATTTTCAAATATCATGACTGTGCATGCTCTATATCTCACCGTGTCTGATTTTTTTTCCACACAAGTGAGTGATTAACAAATGACTGTGTTTTTTCCATATAATATGACTGTGTACTTTCACATAACATGACTGTGTATTTATACTTAACACGATTGTGCATGCTTATACTTAGTTGTGTATGATTTTTTTTCACATATAAGAGGGTGTACGATTAGTGAAAATGTATACACAATCATATTGTATGAGACTACACAGTCATGGTGTATGGACTACACAACAGTGAATAAAAAGGCGACGCCTAGGCTCTCGCCTCTCGCCTAAGCAGTGAGGCAATGGTCACATCGCCTTTCATAGGTCAAGGCGGGCGATTTCCAAAAGGCGAGCGCCTTTGTCGCCTGGGCGCTCGCCTCTCGCCCGCTCGCCTTTAGCGCCTTTTGGTAAAGTATTTTTTTTTAGAAGAAAAACAAAACAAAAGTATTTTAAAAATAGTAGTAAAATTTTGAATCTTTGTTAATTTCAAACCTAACTATACGTAGAAGAAAACAAATAGGCATCTTTAATCTCCTGATTTGTTTTCTATCGATATCTACCTATGCGTAAGTTAACACTAAGCACTTAATTATGATGATTAAGATGTCTAACATATAAGTTTTCATTAATTAATGTATATATATGTGCTCTTATATCATACATGAATCCAAAACTTAAGATATATACATATTGTATTATGGAGCGCCTTGATACAAAAGGCATTCACTTTTCGCCTCTCGCCTCTCGCCTAGGCAATGAGACCTATATCGCCTTTGTTCGTCTTTCGCCCTTTTATTCACTGCTACACAGTCATGTCAGGCTTATACTTAATTGTGTATGACTTTTTTCATATTTAATATTGTGTACGATTAGAGAAGATGTATACACAATCATGTTGTATGGGACTACACGGTCACCGTGTATGGACTACACAGTCATGTCAGGGTTATACTTAATTGTGTATGACTTTTTTCATATGTAATATTGTGTACGATTAGTGAAGATGTATACATAATCATGTTGTATGGGGCTACACAGTCATGGTGTATGAGACCACATAGCCATGTTATGCTTATACTTAATTGTGTATGACTTTTTTCACATTAATATGGTGTGCGATTAGTGAACATGTATACACAGTCATGTTGTATGCGATTACACAGTCATGGTGTATAGGACTACATAGTCATGTTAAGGACTACACAGTCATGGTGTGCGATTAGTGAACATGTATACACAGTCATGTCTTATTAATTTTGTGATGTATAAAATATTTATTGTGTTTTATTAACTTAGTGTATGAAAAAAATACAACCAATTGAATATTTAATACGATTTTAATCAAGTAGTGTAAAATTTATCATCATTAAATTTGTACAAATTAAAGAATTAAGTAGTATAAAATTTATGATAAATTTTAATATTTTATATTACTTAATTAAAATCAAATTAAATTAAACATTCCAAATAATATTTTGTTTACATTACAAAATTAATAAGAGTTTTAAGTGAAAAACTAAAAAAGGATACAAACTTTTTTATAGTTGTTTCACCTATTTTATTAATTTTAAGTCAATAAAATAATAACAATTATTTTTTTAACAAAAAATCCGCAAAAAAATTGATGAAAAAACAAAAGAAAGGGCATAGGGCGAACTTTTTAAAAGTTCAGGGGTACGGGGCGAACTTTCTGAAAAGTTCGAGGGTACCACCCGGAATAAGTTTTTTTTCAGGGCACCATCCGAAAAAGCCAAAAACTCAGAGACACCAAACGGAATTTCCCATAAACAAAAGTACAAAAAATTAATTCACAAATTTAAATTTTTTTTTTGATAAACACAAATTTAAATTGATAACAATTAAAGAACACAATTTAGAAACACCAATGTGTAACAGGAGATTTGCATCCACCAGGCCATGTCGCTACACCTATGTGGTGTTTTTTGGATAATTTAATTTTTGTGCGAGTTAGTGTTTCTTTGGGTTGAAAGCACTATTCAAAGCCCTTTTTTGTGCGAGTTAATTAGAAACTTTTGAACACTGCAGTATGCAGTAAAAACTTACAAGATTGACAAAGACAACCAGGATCTTAACAGGGATTAAGACGCATGCACACCCAAAATGAGTGCAAAACCTTACATATAAATGGATAAGAAAATCTCGGGTGCAGTATACTGTATAAAAAAAAAGGAGAAATTCCGGATGGTGCCCCTGAGTTTTGGGTTTTTCCGGATGGTGCCCACAAAAAAAATTTATTCCGCAAAATACCCCTGAGGTTTCAAAAAAGTTCGGAATGTACCCCTCTGTTAATTTATCTCACAGATCCGTTAGACCAAACCAGCAAAAAATAAAAATAAAAACAAATGAAAAAGGGGAACGAAGAGGGGAGCAAAGAACCATCGAGATACCGGCGGCGACTTCTATCGAGGGCGGCGGCTTCCGGCGGACACAGGCTGCGTACGGGCCGGCGGACGCTGGCTGCGTACGGTGGTCGAGGCAGGAGGACACGGGCTGCGAACGAAGAGGGGATCTATGTATCCCGATAGTAGAATTGAAAGAGGGCTTTCAATTCTACTATCGTACGCAGCCAAGGAGGAATTCAAAGCATTGTTGAATTGTTTTTAAATGAAGAATTCCAGCGATGTTTATGTAATTGAACTCAATAATCATGACAATGAGCTTTTGAGCATACACGGGTATGGGATCTTCATCTTCACTGAGCATGGGGTAGAGTGGAAGGAGGTGGTTATTATATTAGAAATGGGCTTCAATTCCTCTGCTCTTTTGGCGTCTTCAATTCCTCTTTTGAAGAATTGCTTGCTCTAGTTTCTCTAAAAACGGAACAAATTCAGTATAAAATTGCTCCAACTGCTTTAGTCTTTTGGAATAGAGTCAATTTGGTATTAGCAAAGTCTTCGAATTGACAGTAGCAAAGTCTTCGAACCACCATCACTCCTCCCGGCCAAGGATTTCTTCCCCGTGAAACTGCACCTTATCATTATCAACACATTCTACCAGTGGTTAAATCTGGAGTTATTTGAGACTGATGATATTGACTGTCTCTGTTATACAAAAGGCCCTGATATGGGGGCTCCATTGCCCACATCGAAATGGGAAGGATTGTGATTGGAGCAGATAATCCAGTGGTGTTGTATGTAGGTAATACACAAGTAATTGCATACATGAGGGTCAACCCCGACCACCGTACACAGCTCGCATCGGCCGGAATCTGCCGCCCTCGATGGAAGTCGTCGCGGTATCTCGATGGTTCTTCGACTTCACTCTCCGTTCCCCATCGTTTTCTTTTGCTTTTATTTTTATTATTACTGGTTTTTTTTTTTTTTTAAAACAAATCTAACGGGATCTGTGAGATAAATTAACAGAGGGGTACATTCCGAACTTTTGTGAAACCTCAGGGGTATTTTGCGGAATAAGTTTTTTTTGTGGGCACCATCCGGAAAAACCCAAAATTTAGGGGCACCATCCGGAATTTCCCAAAAACGAGTCATGAAATAGAAGTGGTGTGTAGGGGAAATGGTTTAGGCTGAAAGGACAGAGGGCGTCGTTTACCGAAGCAAGCAGCGTACACATATATATGCGCAGACGCGCTCAGTCTGAGTAGTGTAGCGTATATTACTTGTCTCGTCTTTGAATTAGGCAGGCCACAGATCCAGAATCACAGAAGCCAGAACAACAACCAGACCAAAATCCTACACTAGTAAATTCAAAAAAAATCTTAATTACTGTACATCAAGATAGGTGACTTCCAGCCCATAAATTAATTGAAGGCAATAATTATCTAGGTCAAGGAATTGTCATATCATATCGTACAAATTAATCCCGAAAGATCAATGATAATAACACACTATAACACATCTGCATTTTTCAATTCGGTCAAAACTAGGGTCGGACATTATCCGCGGGTGACCGCCTCACCCGCTAAGAGCATATACAATGGTGAGGAGCTATCATCCTCTCTCAATTTTCTCTCTCATTTTCTCCATTTGACACATCATTTCCTCTCTCATCCACCTCATTTTCAACTTTTTCATTCCTCTTCCTCATCATCTTTCTTTATTTTTCCCTATAATGGAGAGAATCCTCTTATATTTCATCTCCTATTTTATATGTATATACTCACTCCATATTCTATATAATTAAGAGTATGATAAAATTAATTACTCAACTTAATTAATAATTAAACTATATTTAATAAACTAATTTAGTGTAGTTAATAAAATTGTAAATAACTTGTGATAATATAGATTGGATTGCAAATGAAAAAAAAAATTGATTAAACATAAAAAAACGCTACAAATGACGAAAGATGAAAAGTAAAAACATTAACCATACATTATAGAGAAAAATGATTAATGTAGAAATGATGCAAAATTAGACTCAATTTATAGAGAAAACAATGATGGAAATTAATTAACTTATTTTTTAAATAAAAAATGTTACATTTTATTATTATTTGGGGTATAACTTAACTAGTTATAAATTTGAATTAAATAATTGAAAATAGTTGTAGTAGTAGATAACTTAACTATTACTCCCTCCGTTTCAAAATACATGACCATTTGGACATTGCACATATATTAAGAAAAAAATGTTATTCCTATATTACCCCTATAGAATGTAGAGTTAATTATTTGTTTAGAGAAATATGAAAAAGTGTAATGATTATGATAAAGTTAATTATTAGGGGTATAAATGGAAAGAGTAGGGAAAAAAATATGAAATGGTCATGTATTTTGAAACAACCTAAATTGTCTAAAAGGCCATGTTTTTTGAAACGGAGGGAGTATTAATCATTATACTAACTTAGTTACTCAAATGATTTTTATTTAACTAATTAAGTATCCACAAAAGAATTATGATAATATAAAAAGAATTACTATTAAGACATAAAATTTGATTTATATAAACATATCTTCAAGCAATATGATAAAGTATATTAAAAAGATGTAAGATAAAAATAACATTTATCATAGACATTATGAATTTATGATCCATGGAATAAGAAGAGGGAAAAAAACTAATTTATATAATAATAAGGTAAAATTGGACTCATTTTATAGACAAAAATAAATTATAAACACTAACTAATTTTGTAATTTTAAGATAATCTCACATTGATTCAATTTTTAGTTAGAAATTTGACAAGTGTAAATAGAAGTGAAATAAATAAAATAGATGAGTGTTTAAATGGACACATGTCAACATACCACTTGCTCTTGTTTCCTCTTTGGCACAAGAGCCCATGTAGGAAATCCTCTACAGAAGGAGGATTGTGAATAATCCTCTTTGAAAGAGGATCCTATTTACAAATTCTAAAACAAAGAGGATGTCCTCTTTAAGGAAAAAGTGTACTAAGAGGAGGATGATTCCTCACCATTGTACATGCTCTAAACTCACCCATTTATATGGGTGAAAACCCATGAAAAGGCGGTTGATGGGTGAGGCGGTTGACGGGTGAAATGGTTTACGGGTCGAATATGGGTTATATTTAACAACCATTTCACCCGACCCATCAACCGACCCATCACCCGACCCATCACCCATCAACCATTTACCACCCATTTCACCCACCAATTTACCAAGAATATATTCTTATTTTTATTGCTTTAAGAAACATTTTCAATTTCTAGCTTTTAAATAATGCATTGTGGTGATTTTGGTTAGCTTATGTTTGAAAATATTTCATTTATCATTAATGTATTTGAATTTTAAAACTAATTATTTTTTAACTCTCGGAGTCAATCGAGTTTTAAATAATTATATTATAAAATAATTTATTTGTGATATATTATAATTATATTTCATAGTAATCCGTGGGTGGTGGGTCACCCACCTCACCCGTGGGTGATGGGCGAGGCGGGTATGGGTACAAGTCTTAGCGGGTGATGGGTGAGGCGGATGGATCATTTTTATTGACGGGTCGGGTGATGGAAGTGCTCCACCCACCCATAAACCGCCCCATGACCAGCCCTAGTCAAAACAACAGAGTTAGATTCATCCTTGATCATTTTCTTACAAGAAATGTACAACATGCATCTCGAAACTGATATTGTCTCATCTCATCTCATCCATGATAAGTATCTGTAGCGCTACCAATACCATTAGGCTTAAAACATATCCAGACACTTGAACTTGTCCATTTTGGTCATTTGGACACCTGACCTTTGAAACGGACCTATTGAGCACCTTACCTTGTCAAAGCATACCTATTAAACACCTCGTCCTTGATTACGGAGTATTGTAATACGCACGCGCTATTACGTGAACATGATTAAGCGAAAAAACGGTCATGTAATGTTAGATAATGCCTCCTTGTTTAATCAATTGTCACCCGACGAGGTGTTCAATAGGTAGATTTTAACAAGTTGAGGTGTTTAATAGGTAGGTTTTTATAAGTTGAGGTGTTTAATAGGTAGGTTTTTACAAGTTGGGGTGTTCAATAGGTCCGTTTCAAAGGTCAGGTGTCAAAATGACCAAAATGGACAAGTTCAGATGTCTGGATATGTTTTAGGCCAATACCATTATAATTCCAATGAGCCATACGTTAGCAAAATTCATTTGATATATTTTCAAATAAAAAACATTCATTCCAAATGAATTCTCCAACGTTCAACCAAAAAAAAATGAATTCTCCAACGTCTTGTCGGCTTCCCCATTAGGTAGATAACTTGAATACGACAACAAATATTGCGGACGTATAATCATACATTCTCACTGTAGTCCGTTATAGTAACGTACAATTACAAATACTGTATGATTTTGAAATGGTGGTTTGATGATGAAACAATCTTGCTAGCTGCCACCAATACCATATTAATATCTAGAACTGCAAGAAAGTTAATGGATTCAGCGGGCTTTTCTTCTGGGTTGCACTTGCATTTCATGGGACCCTCTGTAAGATCTTGTCGAGTTGGGGATGAGACGTTAAACCACACCAATGTATGTCCACATGCAAAAAAACATTGTCCTCAACTGATTTGACTCGTGGACACATATTAATTTCTTCATCCAGCTATAATTCCCATCATATATACTTAACTCAGTCTAATCAGTTTACCAAACAAACAATATTGTATTGTACTTACTCACAAGCTATGAGTTCATCTTCCTTCATGCGTATGGCATGATTCGGAAAGTGAATTCAATGTTAATCTATAAGTTTATCATACCAAACAAAATGTCAAACAATCAATACTCTGTTTAGTGGTATAATTTCCCTAAACTCTACTTGATTGAGTTTACTTAACACGACGTAAGGAGAAAATGATTGATAATAACACTCTTTATAAGAAATAAAATTACGAAATATAAGAAGAAGATAACTGGGTAAATGCAATCTAAACTCGGGCTAACTGAGGGATTTTATTTTTCTTAACTCATATGCTAATATGAGCATGTAAATATGAATAATACAAGCTATATGTTAAAATGGAGGTAGGTATGTAAAAGTCAAAGGCTGAACAAAGTGATGGACCCATGTAGGCAAGGACAAATAAGATTCATAAGAAAAGTGAACCTTTTTGGCAAATCACACACACACACAACCACTCACTTGAAAACACAATTCGGTGGAAGTGGAATTACCATCTCTACTCTTCCCACCTTTCAACACTATCAAACTTACTCAAGTTCAACACATGTGCTACCTAGCCATAATAATAATACCATCAAACAACTCCATCTGCATTGACCCAATTGAGTGCGTGTTAAGGTCTTTTGGACCCAAATTTAAAAACAACGGATGCTTTATGATCTTCATCATTACCATATTTTCATAGCATTTGTCTCCTAGTCCAGGTTGCTTGACTTTTCCATCATTGTGTACCCATGTAGCTCACGGGTTTTCATCAGTACCCATCATAAGGGCAGGTGTATCTGTGGATCTGTCGAGTAAGTCTACTGGTGGTGAGCTTTGTTGCATGAAGAGTATTCAGCTAAGCTGTGAAAGATTTGAATTGGTTATGTACATTATCAGTTCTGTCTTTTCATATTCAATAAAACAGAGTTCTGATTCTCTTAATAAATACTATCTCATGTACTCATGTTACATAATCAAGTCTCAGATCCTGAAAACTTGAATCTGAACTTAAAATAATCATCATTTGCAATCTGTCCAATTATCATGAATGTACACACGAGTATAAAAAAAGACTGCATGAGTAGACAATGGGTATATGCCTAAGGTCATGAATATCCATGATACCCTAAAACCTAAAAATTCATCACTTTTATCGTTTATCTCTCCTCTACATCATCTCATACTCCTCTCATCTAATTTTATGATACCCACGTAAATATCAGTGAACCTCAAAAACCTACTTCTTCACTTTCCACTTTCCCCTCTTTTCTCAAAAACCTCTCATACTCCTCTTTTCCCTAGCACTGTCAAGATTCAACTGGTTTCGAATCCAAGCTTGCTGAATAAGAGTTCCTTGTTTATTAAAACAGAATGTGTACGTTCGGAACTCAAATCATGTTTATGGGGAAGACAAGCAACCCAAGATTATACAGCAAAAGGCATTCCATAGTTTGATCATCTGCACTATGCAGGCCATTACATATAGTACAGATTTGGGATAAGAAAAGCAAGGTAACAAAGCCAAATCATGAACATTTTCTCAGGAACATTGCCAACCAAAATCAGAATAAACACTTGTATATGCTTTAACACAACAACACCAATGGTTCCTTTAATTGCCTCAGTAGTCAGTATGGTGGTGGAGGATACACTCCATAGTGACCTATTCGAGAAAAATTCACACAAGAATGAGTATGTAGAGCATTACAAAAACGAACAATTTCTACATAGAAAGTGAAAAAACGACGGCTAATCAATTGCCTGAAGTAGTAGTAGTACCATAAGGAGAAACATGTGAAGGAGGAGGTGGGTATGTAGTTGTAGGGTATCCTGCAGGGGGAGGAGGGTAAACTGATTGACAAGGAGCAGGTGGATACGCAGGATATGACGAGTACGCTTGCTGAGGAGGATACGAAGGATATGACGCGTGTGCTTCCTTAGGAGGATATGACGCGTGTGCTTCCTTAGGAGGATAAGAAGGATATGATGATGTGTAATGTGGAGGCATTGAAGTTGGTGGGTATGTTGAAGTCGGGGGCAAGTAAGGAGGTGGGCAGGCGCCGTTTGTGTAGGGAGATGAGGAGGCTGCTGGTGGTGGCGCAGAATATGTCGGGATTTGTGGTGCAACATAAGGCGGAGCAGAGGAGCCATAACTTACTGCTGAAGGCTGCAAATATATGTATGACCAACAGCAAAAAACGTCTGTTATACTTGGGTAAGACTGTAAGAGTATCATAGAAGAATTATGGAAGTAGAAGTTGAGCTTACATTGGGTTTTGCATAATGCATTATCAATTTGACTTCTCCAGCAAATCTGTGGCAAAATCAGGAGAGTTAATTGATTGTCTTGTTATTTTGTCAACATAGTACATACACAGACAATCAATTAGCAGAAAAATAGCTTCATGGTATAGATAAAGTTTGCTTTTTGTATACTTCAGGATGGAACTATATGCCTACTGATTTATTTATTGTAAAGAGAAACTTGAATGGGATGAGAAGGGGCCAAGGGGGTCATCTTTGTAATGCATTGTCACAGGCCATGATGTACAAGTTATAATGCATTGGGAGGTCATAAATTTTCATCTCTTTAAGGGCCATCTCAGAGAGAAATGAGAAATAAAACTCATCATTGTCACAGACCATACAATATGAAACATACTACACACCAGAGAACATCAACAACCAGACAAGAATCACATACTGATATAATAGTACACAAGAAAGGACTTGTTTGTATCATCAAAGATTTTCAACAGCAAAACAAGAAACAAATGCAGTACATATAGCTCCTAAAGAGCAATCCTGAGTTCAGGAAATGGAATTAGCAGTTCACTCACCTTCCAGTTTTGGTGTGAATTGGCCAACATGTATCATCAAAACCCCGAGAAAGAACATTCTGTAGCAGAATTCTGAAAACCCATGAAAGACTCAGAATAACGAACTCAAGTCAACTCAAAAAAAAAACCCAAATTATAAAATGAATCTGAGAGATCTTACTTTCCGTTGCCAATAAAGTCGTCGGTGTATATGGTATTGCTGTTCCAAACAGCAACATTGATCTCTCTCAACCCTTCGATCAACGTGAACAAGAACTTCTCTTGAAATACAGGGGTTTTACCACCATCTAAGAATTCGTTAATAGGAGGGGAAAAACTTAATTAATTTCCTACTAATATAAACAGATGAAAAAGGTTGCACCTTTGATAACTGTACACAAAACCTGTGCAAGTGCGAGTTCGGAACTTGGTGCTTCCGTATTCAAGAACAACATAGGGGTCTTGCCTTGAGATCCATTCTGTATCCTTCAACTTGGCACATTCAACAACTGTAATAATAACCAAGAACAGACCAGAAGATTGTAAGAAAGACAAATTCGCATAAATAAGGATGTCCCCATCGGTAAAGGTAACAGCGATTGTTAAAGAAAGGCGAACCTGTAATCTCGAGCAATTGGTTTTGGATGCAAGAAGTCGACATAGAAATTGGAAGGGCTAATGCTTTTTCTGCCACCAAAGATAAACGAAGGGGAAATTGGAGTCCTTCTTGTTGCTTGTTTTGAAGAAGAATCAGAAGGCCAATTATATACGCGGGACGTTTAACCCCGATGAGTACGAAACGGGGCAAAGATTGGTTTAATAAGTCTTTTGATTTGGCGGGTCAACGCTTGTGACAAGGTCTATGAAATGGTGGATGAAGTATGCATATTAATTATTACTGATGATACATTCAACCAAGCAAAATTAATGCTGATGATACAAGACTTTACCAAGAAAAGAGGCCTGACTATTAATTCGAGGACGCGTTCATAACACAATCTTTACAGATACCATACAAACTACAAAGTTTAAAAAAGCATCTAGCTAAGTGGGAAGCTAACATTTTATCTCATACGGGATGGACTCTCTTGATTTAGGCCAAACTTTACTCGAGGACAAACTACCTAATGCAAAGTTTTCTTCTCCTTGTGGTGGACATTTGAGATCAGATTGATAAGGTAAATCTTGTTTTTTTTTGGAACAAGAATCAATTCAATATATATTATAAAAGTCGACCGTTTTTAGCCACCACGTTGATTCTGGCCCCGCTTTATATATTGAGTTTAATGTTTTTTTTAATCATGTTATTTTTTTGGTAATCAATTCAAATGGATATTAACAACTTTATATTTTTTATTTTGCTTAATTATCTAATCTTTAGTTTTATCTTTTTCCTTACTTATCTAATATCTATCTTTGAAGCAATATTATCTATCTTTAAAATTCCTTTTTTATGAAAGATAGATAAATAACATGCAACATAAAACACATAAATCACGTTGTTTCTTAATCACTATTAAAACAAATTTATACTCTTATAATGATATTTAAAATATATATATATATATATATCTAAGAAAGTGTAAATATTATGTCTTCGATATATTTTTATGGTTATACGAATAGCAAAAACAACATGACTCGGGCAAAGTCGTTGTTCCCTTATCAAAAATAAATCCCAAACATGCAAAACAAGTATAGCTAGGCAAGCAAGGGGTCGAACCCAAAGGAATCAGTTTTATTCAGATTTTATATGATTTTCATGCAAGTAATCAAAGGGGGGTTTTGAAAGTCGGTTTCAATCAAAGTTATCAAGCAGAGTTCATTCAATCAATTCCACTTTATTAATCTGTTGATCATGAATTCATCCACCTCTTTATATGCTTAGGTCAATTCCAATCCCAATCATTAGAAATCGCAAGTCCACGGTCCAAGCAATTCTATAACCCTAGGCAAGGACGCTTAACCTAGAATTAGCATAGAGCACAGGGATAATAGGAAATCAAATCATGCAATCAAGCTACGAGTCTCATGCATAATTTAACCATTGAATACTCTTCCCTAAACTAGTCCACGGTCCTAGAATAGAGTTGTTTCGAGAATAGGAAAGATGCATAGACAACAACCAATCCTTATTCAAACAATAGATCTAAGTCAATCAAACAAGTTGATCAGGCTCATAAAATCAAACATAGATCATGGGATTAAGCACAAGAGTATCAATAAATACCTAAGGATAAAGAGGTTACCAGAATTTCACAACTTCATAATAAAGCTTCCTTGATTGAATAAACTCCAGAGGAGAGTTAGTTCTCCATTACAAAGAAAACTCTAGTCTTTATTGAATTACAATTGATTGACAAGAATTGGATGCCTAAAACCTAGAAAAGGTCCCCCTTATATAGCCCAAAAGATCAACCTTTTCGGACTAAATAAGATAGGAAACCGAAAGATAAGAAAGGAAACAAGATAGAAACGCCAAGATTTCGTCCGTCTGGAAGTCGGCTACCACCGCGCCCGCGGCACCAGATCCGCGCCCGCGGCGGCCTTCACTTGGTCAAGTCCCGGGTCAGCTTCTACCGCGGCCGCGCCATGAGTAACGCGTCCGCGGCCTTCACTTCTTTGGTTGGTTCGCTCCTCCACTCGACCGCGCCCGCGCCATGTGTAACGCGTCCGCGGTATCCATGCAGTGGTGATTCTTCTTTAAGCTCTTTTACTCTTGATTCTTCATGTCTTGTGTCTTCGGTCTTGATATTACAATTACGCTCAAAACTAACCTAAACACTCTCAATATAGCTCTAAAATACAAGAGTTAACCTATACAAAGTAGAGCGAATCAAATTCCCCCATACTTAGATCTTGCTCGTCCTCGAGTAAGCTCAAAACAAATATAACAAGTAAGTACATCTACGATCTCAGGAAATACAAGGGAAGACAAAAACACTCAACTCTCAACCCGAACCCAAAAATATAGAGAAATCATGAGCATAAAACAATGAAGCTCAAACACACACCTCACAACATGATATAACACTCAAGCTCTAAAAACATGAAAGAGAGCAACCTAGGATCTACCCAAATCTAACATGTAAGCCCCAAAGTCCCCAAGCAAGAATGATCCTAAAACACTCAAATTTTACCGCTCAATTCTGCTTAGGCGCCCTTTCGGGTTTTCACCTAACCACTCTTTTCATTTTTCTCAAGGGTGTGCTCACAAATACTCACAACTCTCATAAACCTCATATTACCCCAGCCTAATGCTGGTCCGGGTTACCTGCTTATTACCTGAGCCGCCCTTTCGGGTTTTCGACTCATCCCAGGATTTTATATGCCTTTTTTCAATTTTTATGGCTTTTTCTATCTTTTTTTCTTTTCTTTCTTTATTATGCAAAAAGGTATGGTGCAAGTGCTCCATGAAAAGAAGAAAATCAAAAACCTGAAGCAAATAGCTAACTAAGCTAACTAGGATAAGCGAATGCGAGTACTCCTTCCCCCATACTTAAATCCTTCATTGTCCTCAATGAAGCAAAGAGAAAGGATAGAAGCAAGGAGAAAGGTATATTAGAAGACTCACAAACGATGAAGAGTGGTGGAATGGAAGAACTCTTCATAGGGTGTAGAATGACACACTTCGTAATTCCAAACTGTGGCAATACCGCGGGCGCGGAGGGGAAAGCGCGGGCGCGGAATCGTGACAGAGAGCGAAGTCATCGTCGGGTTATCACCGCGGGCGCGTTAGTTGTAGCGCGGGCGCGGTTCTCGTGCAGGGACGAGGTCGTCGACTTCGTCTCGAAAAGCGTGATGTGTAGAAACCCTTCGTATCTTGGCTCGTCTTCTAGGAAGATGGATCAATACTCGAACTCGAGCCGTGGAGAGATGAAATCCCGGGGAAACAAAGCTCCCCCATACTTAGGCTTTACACATAGCCAAAGAATGGAAAATACAAAGATGGATAGAAAAAAGAAATAGAATGGTGAAAAGATAGATGATGGAATAGAAAGGATATAGATGAATGGAAAATATAGAGGTAGAATGTGACCAAGAAGTCATCTTCTTTTTTTTTTCTTTTTTTTTTTTTCATAAAAACGAGCTAAAACCGAGACGCAGTATGGTTGCCGCGAACACGGGCTAGTACCTGTTCGTCGGGGCGCGCTGACGGTCCACCGCGGGCGCGGCCAAGGCGACGCAGGCGCGGTTTCACGCCAGGCTCGTCCTTTCGGACCTAGTACCTGCATGTTAGCTTAAAAACACAAGCAAATCCTAAGCTAGGAATGAGAAACAAATCTATCTAATCCTTGGGTTGCCTCCCAAGCAGCGCTTTTGTTTAACATCGTTGGCTCGACGTGGATACGATCAATACGGGTCCTCATCGACATCAATTCGGACCGTGTTGCCACCATGGGATATGGAAAGAGATCCATTGGCAACGTCAATGACCGTGTTGGCGATTTTCATGAATGGACGACCAAGTAAGAGAACCGGGTCGTACCGCCCTTCGCCTATCTCCATCACATGAAAATCTGCAGGAAAGATCAAACCCTGCACATGCACTAGGACATCCTCAACTAACCCTTTCGGGTGCACATTAGAATGGTCGGCCAACTCAATAACAATATCAGACTTTTTCAAAGGACCAAGGCCTAACCTATCATATATGCAAGCTGGAAGAACATTAATGGAGGCACCTAGATCTAGCATAGCACGCTCAATTTTGGTTTCTCCAATAGTGACAGGGACGGTGAATCTTCCTGGGTCTGAGCATTTTTTAGGCAATTGTTTCTGGAGTAGGGAATTACAACTCTCAATTTTACTATCCTGAGTCTTTTCAACTAGAGCTACCTTTTTAATCTTAGGACTAGTCCTATTCTTCATTTTTATGGTGCAGAGCTCTTTCATGAATTTAGCAAAACGAGGGACACTTTGGATGAGATTAAGGAGAGGAACATTTACCCGACAATTGGCGAAGGTCTCGAAGAGTTCCTTGTCATGAGCCGGCTTCCTTGTGTCCTTGAGAGCCTCGGGGAATGGAGGGGATGGCTTGAAGGAATCCAATGGTGGGAGAGGTTGAGCCACATAGCCATCATCCTCTTCTGCTGCTGGAGCTTGGTTCCGTCTAGGGGAGCTTGGGCGAGGAGGCGAGTAATTCTTGAAAGCATAATCGAGCAAAGCTCCGAAATTTCGCTCGGCCTCCTTACCGCGGGCGCGGTCCGGACTCCGCGGGCGCGGGTCGCTATGACTCTCATGCTCCATGTTCTCTGTAAGGATTCCGCGGGCGTGGAGGGGAGAGCGCGGGCGCGGAATCTCTACAGAGGCTTCGGCCTCTTGTGCTATCGCCCCGGCGC
Organism: Polygonum aviculare; assembly: GCA_934048045.1. Taxonomy (NCBI): domain Eukaryota; kingdom Viridiplantae; phylum Streptophyta; class Magnoliopsida; order Caryophyllales; family Polygonaceae; genus Polygonum; species Polygonum aviculare. The sequence goes on from OW204031.1 coordinate 20,888,985, forward strand.
GGTCGCGGCCAGGGGAGCGCGGGCGCGGTATTTCACCAGTGGGTGATGTCCGGCTCGCCAGTGTTCTATCGCTTCTCAAATTCATGGCACTCACATTCTCCTTGTGATTAAGCGGTTGAGAGGGAAGTTTCCCGGAATCCTTAGACTCGAGCCGATTGATCATGGTAGCAAGTTGGCTCAGCTGAGTCTCAAGATTCTTTACAGCGGCTCTCGTCTCTTGGTTCTCATTCAAGAGGGCGGTAATAGCATCATTCTGAGACGGGGCAGGCGCTCTCGGGGCATAGTTATTGGACCGGAATTGTTGTTGCTGGCCCTGAGGAGCGTACTGCTGCTGCTGTTGTGGTGGATCTTGCTGCTGCTGGTTGCTCCACCTAAAATGAGGATGGTTTGCCCACCCCGGATTGTAGGTGTTAGAATAAGGATCATTCCGGGGCCGGGGCGCACCATAATTGCCAATAGCATTGACCGATTCCTCGGTCTCTTGAATAGTAGGGCATTGATCCGTGTGGTGGCTAGCATCATAACATAGACCGCAAGCGTTGACTTGCTGTGCCGTCTTCTTTGTGAGGAATTGCTTCATAAGATCCTTGAGCTCCCTTACTTCAGCATTCAGGGACTCATTCACCACACTAACGGACCTCACATTGGTCCTAGACCTTTGATTGCGGGCTTGTTCCGCCAAGATCTCCACCTTCTGAAAAGCTGCAGCGGGGGTTAAGTTCTCGTAACTACCCCCACAAGATGCATTCACGAGCCTCTTGTCATTGTCGCAGAGTCCCTCAATGATATAGCAAATAAGATCCTTGGCTTGGTAGCCATGGTAGGGACAACTCGCGATGAGCCTCTTGTAGCGCTCATAATAGTGTAGAGGTTCTCGTCTTCCCCTTGCTCCAAACAGCTGAGTTGTTTCTTGATAGATGTTTGTTTGGAAGCGGGGAAGTACTTTTCAAGAAACGCCTTCTTCATGGCCGCCCAAGTAGTGATAGAGCCTGGCACCAAATAAAGGAGCCAGTCCTTGGCGGTGTCTTCAAGAGATAAGGGAAAAGCCCGGAGTTTGATTTGATCCTCCGTCACATCAGTGGGCTTCATACTCACACACACCGCGTGAAATTCAGTGAGGTGTTTGTTCGGGTCCTCCCCGCTCAACCCATGGAACTTGGGCAAGTGGTGGATGAGGCCAGACTTGAGCTCGAACTTCACACCCTCCCCGAGTTCGAAGAATTGAACAGCGAGCTGCTGTTGCTGGAGATCAGGCGCCGTGAGTTGGCGAATAGTTTGTTCTGCCATGGCGTCTTCTGGTTCAGAGTCAGAGAGAGAGAGAGATTCAAGAAGATTGTAGGAGGTAGAAGGTCTGGGGGCGCTCCTTATCTTTCGAAGAGTCCTGTCAATTTCTGGATCAAAGCGTACAGGAGAAGAATTAGTAGACCGGGTACGGACCATTTGTTAGGTCCGAACCCAAAGGATGGTTCTGCGTACAAACCGCGGGCGCGCCGAGGGGGCCGCGGGCGCGGTTTGGGCGCAGAACGCGAAAAACGCACACAAATCCAAACAAGAAAGATTCCCCGGCAACGGCGCCAAAATTTGACTCGGGCAAAGTCGTTGTTCCCTTATCAAAAATAAATCCCAAACATGCAAAACAAGTATAGCTAGGCAAGCAAGGGGTCGAACCCAAAGGAATCAGTTTTATTCAGATTTTATATGATTTTCATGCAAGTAATCAAAGGGGGGTTTTGAAAGTCGGTTTCAATCAAAGTTATCAAGCAGAGTTCATTCAATCAATTCCACTTTATTAATCTGTTGATCATGAATTCATCCACCTCTTTATATGCTTAGGTCAATTCCAATCCCAATCATTAGAAATCGCAAGTCCACGGTCCAAGCAATTCTATAACCCTAGGCAAGGACGCTTAACCTAGAATTAGCATAGAGCACAGGGATAATAGGAAATCAAATCATGCAATCAAGCTACGAGTCTCATGCATAATTTAACCATTGAATACTCTTCCCTAAACTAGTCCACGGTCCTAGAATAGAGTTGTTTCGAGAATAGGAAAGATGCATAGACAACAACCAATCCTTATTCAAACAATAGATCTAAGTCAATCAAACAAGTTGATCAGGCTCATAAAATCAAACATAGATCATGGGATTAAGCACAAGAGTATCAATAAATACCTAAGGATAAAGAGGTTACCAGAATTTCACAACTTCATAATAAAGCTTCCTTGATTGAATAAACTCCAGAGGAGAGTTAGTTCTCCATTACAAAGAAAACTCTAGTCTTTATTGAATTACAATTGATTGACAAGAATTGGATGCCTAAAACCTAGAAAAGGTCCCCCTTATATAGCCCAAAAGATCAACCTTTTCGGACTAAATAAGATAGGAAACCGAAAGATAAGAAAGGAAACAAGATAGAAACGCCAAGATTTCGTCCGTCTGGAAGTCGGCTACCACCGCGCCCGCGGCACCAGATCCGCGCCCGCGGCGGCCTTCACTTGGTCAAGTCCCGGGTCAGCTTCTACCGCGGCCGCGCCATGAGTAACGCGTCCGCGGCCTTCACTTCTTTGGTTGGTTCGCTCCTCCACTCGACCGCGCCCGCGCCATGTGTAACGCGTCCGCGGTATCCATGCAGTGGCGATTCTTCTTTAAGCTCTTTTACTCTTGATTCTTCATGTCTTGTGTCTTCGGTCTTGATATTACAATTACGCTCAAAACTAACCTAAACACTCTCAATATAGCTCTAAAATACAAGAGTTAACCTATACAAAGTAGAGCGAATCACAACAACACTCCTTTTTGAAAAAATATGTTCATATATCATAACTTATATTATATTTTTCTATACGAATATTCGCTTAATATTTTAAATATAATTTTAATTATCTAATTATAATTTTAATATTTTAAAGTCAAATAGTCGTGCATGGCACGACAGGTTAAGCTAGTGTTGTTAATTTCCACCCTCTTATTAGCTGGGCAAAATCTTCGCACCAAGAGGGAAAAGAGGACTTGGATTGAGAAATAGCCAAGGTTACTAATGTGGCACGCCAAATGAAATTATTGTGGAAAAGCTTAACCGAAATCCTTGGGTTCTCCTAGTCATTGAAAAATATTTAGGATCAGAATCTATTATGACCTTTCAAAAGAAGATGCATTGATGGTAATTCGGTCGACTTCTAAATATTAGAGAAGTCCTTATGAAGGGTGTGAGGTGACAAGTTGGGAATGGGAGAAGAAAAAACTTTTGGACGGATTCATCACTGGTTGAAACCATAGTAAGACTGCACTTTGATAACTCTAATATTACTTTGAAAGTCTCAGAATTCATAATTGAAAACAAGACGTGGAATATCCATAAATTACAAACCATTCTTCCTCAACAGTTGGTGTCCCGGATTCTGCAAACACATACGTATCCTGATAACCGATCAGGAGGACAAAGTGGTTTGGAGACCATCCCCAGATGGAAAATTCTCTGTCAAAACATTTGCCTAGTTGTGTCAATCAACTAAAAATCTCCTTGATAAAAATATGGATTGGATTTGGAAGTTAAAGCATCCGCTGAAAGTACAAAACTTTATTTGAAAAGGGTGTGCGATTGCCTTCCTACAACAGAACGTCTGAACTACTCAAGGGTGCCAAGTACACGTGCCCTCTGTGAGAACCAAGATGAATCAACCTATCACCTCTTTTTTGAGTGTGACTTCACAAAAACAATGATTAGACACCTTAAGGAGATGACTAGTATGAAATTTGTCCTACATGATTATGGGGATCTTTGTCAGTATCTTTTGTAGGCAACCAAAGGTAGTAAAGGAAACATCATTCTATGTTGGGGAATTTGGATCCACCGAAACAATTAACTTTTCCACCCATATCTAGCAGTCAAGGACGAGAACCCATCATATATGGCTTTCACACTTTATTCTCAATGGAAACTTGCCAAATGAAGCAGAAGCAAACAACCAAATGGCAAAGGCCGCAAATTCCAAGCTTGTAGAAACCGGGTAAGGGATTGATAAAACTAAACTTTGATGGCTCCTGAAGATCCAACTCCTCCACGCATATCGGATACATTCTTAAAGGACGAGGAAGCTAAAATGATTGCCATGGATCAACGGAGAATAGCCGCCCGGTCCATCCTCTAGGCTGAAGCCGTGGCGACTTTGGAAGGGGTTAAGTAGGCTAAATCCCTTAATGTAGATAGACTAGTTGTTGAAGGGGAAAACTTATGTGTGATTAATAGCATTATAGGGACATAAAATTGCCCTTGGGAAATTTAGACAATCATTGGTGACATAAAAGGCATGTTGGGTTGTTTCCAAGACGTGTGTGTCTTTCATTGTTATAGGGATAGTAATAGAGCAGCATACCTTCTAGCAGTAAGGAACGTTGTCCCTGAACTCCTGTTTCGAAATATTAATGTGAACTATGACGCTCAGAGTTGGAAGCATCGGTTGCAGACAGTTTTTAAGATGAGTGATGGAAGGATCCGAGAAGCTAAAGACCTTTTAAAGATCTTCTGTATGGATTATTTCTACCGATGTTTATTGCGGTCAATGTTTTATTTGTATTTTACAAAAAGAAAAAGTTACGGAGAATTCTTTTCGTTAGTTATGATTGAATTAATTTAAAGACTTTGACCTTTTCAAACAATTCACTGGAAATTGCATCCAAGTATCCAACTTTAGGAGAACGACAGATCATGACCAATAAACAAAAAAAAGGGGGAAGGTGCGACGAATCTACGTACGTAGATAATAGTAAAAAAATCATAAGGTTTAGAGTTCCACTATCGCACCACTGAGGATTTTTTCACATGTCATTCTTACATTTTGTCAAGTAGGATTTTGACACGTATCGGTCTATAATTCATCAATTTCAAATATTATTTAACTTTTTTCATTAAGTTACATCATACTCCCTCCGTTTCAAAAAACATGGTCTTTTAGACAATTTAGGTTGTTTCAAAATACATGACCATTTTATATTTTTTCCCTCCTCTTTCCATTTATACCCCTAATAATTAACTTTATCATAATCATTACACTTTTTCATATTTCTCTAAACAAATAATTGAGTCTACATTCTATAGGGGTAATATAGGAATAACATTTTTTTCTTGATATATGTGCAATCTTCAAATGGTCATGTATTTTGAAACGGAGGGAGTATGGATTTATCCATGTCACATCATATCCATATAAGATTTTATTAAGCCACATCATATCTATTTATTAAACCACATTATATCTATTTAGGTAAATGAGATTTTTTCCTGTCAAAAAGTTAAATATAGAGATTGTTTATAAAAATATATATTATTTTTTTAGTTGTACAAATATTATCTATAAGATTTAAATTAAGAAAGGAAAGATTTTGATAATTATATATGTATATATCTCGGTTATTAGATATTTTTATCAAATGGTTAAAATCTTTATTTCTTAATTAATATAATAATCAATCTTTTAATTATTATTTCTTAGTTATTATGTTAATTAGTTTTTCTTTCTTAAATAAAGCTTGATTGTATATAGTTTATATTTTTAATTCTTTATACGATGATAATCTTCATTTTAAGAGACTATATAAATGAATATAATCATAATTTTACAAAACATCTTTATTATGTATTTTATAGCATTATTAAATTTATATATGGGATTACACTAGTGGTAAGCTAAACTCCCAGGTTGCAACTACTAATGAAGCCAATTGATAAGTCCAGCTAGTGATGGCCAACGGTGCGGGCCGGCCCAGCCCGGCCCGGCCTCATGGGCCCAAAAAGCCCAGCCCGATCAGCCCGCGGGCCAGATGGGCCAAGCCCGGGTGGGCCATGGGCTGGGCCCGGGCCGGACTTTTCCAGCCCAGCCCGGCCGGGCTGGTCAACGGGCCAAGAGCCCGGCCCAACCCGGCCCAGCCCAACCCGGCCCAGCCCAGTCCATCCCGGCCCGGTGCATATTCATTTTTTTAGGTATATATACTATATTGTTACAATAGTATTATAGTATATAATGTTCATCCAAAAAAAATTATAGTACATAATGTAAGTATAGGGTGCATATTCATTTTTTTTGTAAGTATATTGTATATTATATAAGTATATAGTTATATAAAAAATAAAAAAGTATAGTATATAATGTTAAACCCAACCCGGCCCGGTCCGGCCCGCAGCCCACTCCCAGCCCGGCCCGGCCCGCAGCCCCCTTCCAGCCTGGTAAAACCGGCACGGGCCCGGGTGGGTCGGCCCGGCCCAGCCCGTGGCTCAGCCATGCCGGGCCTGGGCCACGGTTCCTTGGCCCAGCCCTGTGGCGGCCCGGCCCAGCCCAGCCCAGCCCAGCCCGTGTCCATCACTAAGTCCAGCTGTACGTTTGTGTTCGACAAAGCCAAATCTATTATTTAGATTTTAGAGAAGCTTGTACCCGGTGCCAATGGCCTCTTGTATTCACAATTTTAACAGTTTGCAAGTACAAATTAGTATACCATCTTGTACTCACTACCCTCAGTTTGATGCCTCAAAGTGGTTAGCAACGGTTCCCCTTGCTTTCTGAATTTTTATACTTTCATTCCCAGATGCCTCAAAATCGGGAAACAGCAAATCAACTTTCCACACAATTGAATTAACGTTGTGTTATGCTGCACACGATGTCGAAGTTATGTACATTGTACAACTTGGAAGCTTCTGAAAACAAATGCTTTGATCATACTCTATAGGGGCAACATTCGGCAAGCCACAGATTTCAGATTGTGCACGCACTAATACGGAGCCAACAACTATGATCTCAAGTCACTTGAATCCGAAATGAAGAACAAGAAATAGAGAAAACGAATTCAACATCACCTTGTTTTCACTCTCTGTATGTAAGTGTACCTGCAAGTTTAGCAAGATCAAATCCAACCGATCCCCCCTCTCATTCAATCACTTTCATAGTCCTCTTCATCTCCGAATGTGAACACAGAAGCGTCAGCAGATACAACCTTAAACTCATTGCTCACTCCAGAATCAGGAGCCTGATTCCCTGAGCCAGATCCAGGAACAGTAGCACTTTTCTGATCACCCACTGAGCTTGTAGTAGTAGTAGTAGTAGAAGTAGGAGGAGAGCTTCCTTTCTCTAGAGAGATCTGCTCAGTCTTTTGTGTCACGTTTTCTACCTGACCTGAACTCACAGGACCAGCTGGTTTAGATGCTTCAACTGAAGAAGTTGTTTCTTGGGGTTTTCTGCTTTTGGCAGTGTCAGCTCCTTCCTCTCCATCACCGTCAGAAAAGACATCATCTTTATCTCGGCTTTCAGGATTTTCATCAGGATTGGGAGTAGATGACTTTTCAACAGCTTGGGCAGCATTCGTTGTGGCGCCTTCATCAACTTTATCAGAAGTTTCTGAGCCAGCTGGTGGAGGTGGTGACTCTGGCGGGGGGAGACCGTCATAATCTACCAGCACAACCTCAATCTGAAACCCAGGGGAAGGTAATTTTCTCTGCAGAAAACAAGCATGATTTTTTTTTTTTTAATATTTTACTATTTCCAATAAGGAAGTTCATAGATATAATGCTTCTTACCTTATCAAACCCATCAATGTCATTTGTGTTCAGAGTCATCCTGTTCTCTATCATTGTAGTGTTCAACCAGCTGAAAGAGTTCATGGGAAAAAATGTAAACATAATTCAGCTCTCTACAAAGCAAAAGTGGGGTTGCAAAAAAAGTATAATATCCATACAAGTAAAAATCGCCTTGGTTGTCATGGAAATGGACTTTGAAATCCCCCTCCAGTTCAGTGAGACCAGGCTCCCCTGGCAAAGCAAAAACCATGATCCCTTTCTTCGTTGGAGCTCTAAACCAAAATTCTTCTGGCTGCATTTGTTAGTAATCACATGATAAGCAACTGAAAATAAGTGATAATTTTAATCTGGCAAGACAGATAGTAGTTCGTAAACTAAGTGAGATATGTACCGACTGATCCTTGGTTCTAGGATGGCCTTTAGTAGAGAAAAGAACACCTGCAGATAACACAATATCTCAATTCGAATTGTTCTCAAGATAAACACTCCATCCATTATCAAAAAAATAATTATCAAAAAAGATAAACACTTCATCCTACACTATCTACAGCTGAACATCACTGCGTTACGATGCAGAATATCAGTGGTACTAAATAAATATAGATGTTCAAATAGAGTAGAAAACAAGTGATAATAGCACATGTCAGGCCAGATAACATAGATAGTAGAAACCACAGCAGATCATATTAGGAAGGAAAGGTAATAATTTAATCTTAAATAACCAATTAACAAGATGAATACCTAAAAATAGTGTATATGAGGGATCGACAGAGAAACCTTGACCATTAAGCTAGGTCATAAATTAGTTCATCATAACAGATGAATATCCAACTAGCAAGAGATCTAAATCATACCATTATGATCACAGATACTTATATGAGGCCTGATCCAATAAGGGCAGCGGTGAAATCGAAATCCCCGAAGCATGCACCTGGAAATTTATCATATATGCATAAAAATATGTACAGTGCATGAACATCTTAAAAACCAGACCAATATGCATCTGGAAACAAATTATACCTCCGACCAGGTTGGTTGTCTCCATTGAAATATGTCAATATCCGCTCAAAATACTTGACATACCTCTACATAATAGCAAGATTGAGAAAAGGTAAATCATCATACAAAACAAGAACATGATGTATAATTGATTCACGAAAGAATATAGCCTATTGTATACTAACAATTTGACTAGGAAGGACCAGGGCCTTTGCGTCATAACATCTTTTCTGATTGTAGTACGCAATGGACTCCTCAGCTGTTGGAAAGAACTGGGATAAATAAGATATTTCCAAAGTTAGAAACTAGTGATACTCAAAAGTAGAAAATTGAAAGCTTGAAGAAACTTTAGTTTGTCTTATGCAAGGACACAGTAAGAATCTCACCTTCAAGTACAAAATGAGACTCGAAATCATTAGCCCTGTCCTAGCCATACCAGCTTTACAATGCACAACCACAACATTCTCAAGATCTTCCTTCAACCAGGAGTAGGCACTCAGACAAAATGCTTTTATAAGATGAAGTGGAGGGCAGTTGTGGTCATCAAATGGGAAGCAAGCCACCTGGTTCACAATCACAAAAGTGATGCACTCAAGAGGGACTAGAAAATGGCAAGGCAAGAATGAACACCATGAAACTTTACAATCAAATAAGAAGTCATTACATTCACCTCACAAAACAATAACATAGCAGTCATTTGCATTCTGAAAATTACATACCTTTCCTTCAAACAGTGAGGCATCATATAATCTTTCAGAGCAAAGGTTGTATACTTTGTATTTTCCCTACATATAAGACACCAACTGCAATGTCAAATCTCAGCTAAGGAGCTACCTTGGCAATATATGGTCAGGAATTTATTGTTAAAGACAAAAATTTAATCCGATGGTCTACTAGAATAGAAAGGGATAGGCATCATCATTTCACACTCAAGCATCATGCATCCTCATCAAAAGCCCTGAAGATAAGGATGCACAGTGAAAAAACGGGGTAAATGATACAACCTCCATATCACCAAATGTGGTTCAGTTCAGAGGAGATGACAATTAATTAGCTTTCTTATTTAAGGTGATTGCACTCAGATATTAATGAGATTCTTACTCTTTTTTTTTTTTTTTTTTGCTTCAAATCACAATAAAAGAGTAACCATCTATTGCTAAAAAAGAAAAGAGTAGCTATGTATTGCTAAAAAAAGCTAGTAACTATGAAGCTAACTTTTCAAGACATGATCTAGATAGAGTTAAATCACCTTATGACGAGTTTCGAAGAATCTGATCACTTCTTCCATGTGGTTTCGATAGATACCCTACATCATGTGGCCAGTTCAGTATTACAGCTTATGTAAGAGGAGATTTCTGAACCTAGCAGATTGAAACAACTGTAAATAAGCTTCAAGGAACTACCTCAACATATCCGAAAAAACCTGAACTCATATCACCAGCAGGGAATCCCATAGCAATTATGTTCTCTGTTATGTATGTCATATCCAAATCAAATCCACCTTCCTGAAGATATAGCAGCAGAAATATTATGCAAGTATATTTGAAGGATCAACACATTCTAATGAGAACTCTGCACACAGAAACAGGCCAAGAAGTCATAGGATATTAACAATTACATAATGGGACAATGCATACACCATGGAATATTATAAATATATAAATGAAAAGAAGCATACAAAACGTTTTCCAATTTTGGAACACATTCATAGTATAATAATGGAAAGGAAGAAGTTACATGCCTGGTATCTTCTTTTGTTTTGAGATACAACATGTCGAGCTTTGACAGTCACAGCTTTTACAGCACTCTTGGATGAATCAACTATTCCTTTAGTGATGTTTCCGATAATATTTGATTGTGCTGACGTCCCATCAGATCCTTGTTCCGAAGTTTGAGCTCTAGGAGACAATCGCATGGATAATCCACTCGTAAACCTTGCAAAAGCTGACTTAGCAGGACTTGGTTCACCCTCCCCTCCAGCCAATGGCTGAGGAATTTTCAGAGTTTTTCCCCATAGAGATACACCAGAAGTGGACGTCTTAGATGGTGCATCAGTAGCGGTATTTGGTACAGAATCAGCTGAAGCGGTTGATTGTGCATCAGTTGCATTATTCAATACAGAATTAGCTGAAGCAATTGACTGTGCATCTGGTTCTCTATCTATTTTTGACGAATCCACGGAACCATCATCCATTCTATCAATTATCTTGGATCTCAGGAGGCCAGATCCTAAATATGTAAGAAGTTAGTCCCATTAATTTGCAGAATTTGACACGATAAGGAGCTCAACTTTCTTATCATGGGTGAAACCTTGAGATAAATTAAGATTCTAATGAATTATGTTGAGTTTCATAATGTGCCAAGGAAGTTCCACAGAAAAATAAATCTTAACTTCACTGTTCACAATTCAAGAGGTAGCTGTGAGATTCAGAGTAACGAACTAGGGCTTCAATTAACTCAGCTAAAGACAAAACATAGATATTCTCCTCATAATAGCGGGAGCCTTTTTCCCCCAAAATCCAGCCAAATAAAAGATACAAGCTCGCCATATAACAGACAAACGGCATCTCTATTATGAGGAGACTGACAAACGAACTCCTAGACCAAAATACGATAGTGGAGCCACAAAACAAGATAACACCACATTCCAGGTTTAGAGAATTCATATCGAATGAAATTTTCTGTATAAACGACGATCTAAACTGACCTAATCGCCCAAACAAATCAGCAATTCAGGATTTTCGAAGGTCATGAGAAGGTTAAGCTTAACATCTAGCTTGCAACAGCAATCGCATGTTCGGAACAATCGATTAAACAACAAAAGGAATTGCACACGAAGAATCGAACCTTTTTCCTGTACAAAAACTCCGAAATCACGAAATTCTGAAGGCGAGGCGTAGAGGCAGAGTTCCGGAAGTAAGCGCTTTGCAGAGACGGGGGAGAGAAGTGGGAAGAGGGAAGTTTGGGTTGAATAGAGACGAGTTGTGAAATGCGAAAGGGAGTTAGGACTCGGGCAATAGGGGGTTACGCTGATCGGTCACTCGAAGAGCAATGCGAGCCGTCCATCTGAATATGATTTGATGATGATCCGTGGTTCGCCTATAACAACAAAACGTGTCAGGGGGGTAAACTTAATCTGAATACGCAGGTCAGTATATGGTACGAATAATGGTGCAGATAATGAATTGGCTGGAGTGATACTAGTTGAAGACCCGTACATAGACCTGTACATGGTACGGGTAATGATTATTTTTTTCGTTAATTCGTGTATTTACTATAATCTATACTATATATTAATTTTTATATATAAATAGATTAAAATGGGAATTGAAAAGTTAAGTTAATTAATATGTATCTTTTATAGAAGGAAATTTTAAAGATAGATAATATTGTTTCAAAGATAGATACAGTATTAGATAAGTAAGAAAAAAGATAAAATTAAAGGTTAGATAATTAAAGAAATTTTAAAGATAAATAATATACCTATAAAGATAGATATTTGATAGGTAAGAAAAAAGATAAAATTAAAGATTAGATAATTAGGAAAAATAAAATATATAAAATTGTTAATCAAGTGGGGCCATAATTAACGTGGAGGCTCGAAATTCTCCGACTTTAATATATACTCCCTCTGTTCTCTTAAGATTGTCCATATTTCCATTTTTGTTGTTTCTATAAGATTGTCCACCTTTTAATTCTTTCAATTTATATCACATCACATTTACATTATTACCCCTAAACAATCATACATTTTACCTACTTTTACAACCTCTTTCTTCTTCATTTCTCTCTCCTTATTCTTTTATCACATTATCTCTCTTCCACCTCAACAAAACAACACCATAAATACACACTTTTTTGACTGATTTGACACCATAAATCATCTTTTCACTCCATCTTTTCATTGCATAAATAACAGTGCACAAAACGCTTTTGGACAATCTTAAGAGAACGGAGGGAGTAGTAAGTATAGATATGTTGATATACAAATACTATTTGCAATTTGATGTGTCATAAACTTAATATATTGTCTTTTCATGATTTCACAGGAATGATGAAGGGACGTTTTTGCTAGTTCTGGGTCGTTTGGGCCACATGCCCTTTTGAACATTCCGGCCCAGGCCCAAGTTCAATTCAATAGGAGAATGCAGATGCAATCCGCAGTGCCATACAGGACGAAATCTGAACCGTTAGGAATATGCATCGACGTCCGTAAATGAGCCTAAACAATTGCACACGGATCGCTTTTTACCACCGTCAGATTGCCTAGATATTCAGATCCAACGCTACCCGTAGCTCCCCCCAAATTCCAAAGCGCCTACCTATTTAAAACCCTAGTCTCCCTTGTCCTCCCTCCAAATCTGTCAATTGAAATCTGATACCCTCATTCGAAGAAAAAAGCTTTCGAATCCGAAAATGTCGGGCCGTGGAAAGGGAGGGAAGGGGCTGGGAAAGGGAGGAGCAAAGCGACACCGTAAGGTGCTGAGGGACAACATCCAAGGGATCACGAAGCCCGCCATTCGAAGGCTGGCGAGGAGAGGAGGCGTGAAGAGGATCAGCGGCCTCATCTACGAGGAGACAAGAGGCGTCCTCAAGATCTTCTTGGAGAACGTGATTCGCGACGCTGTGACCTACACTGAGCACGCCAGGAGGAAGACCGTTACCGCCATGGACGTTGTCTATGCGCTCAAGAGGCAGGGAAGAACTCTGTACGGTTTCGGAGGTTAATTGACCGGGTTTGTGGGGGGTAATTCGGGGATTTTGCTTGGTGTGGTTTGTGGATAGGTTTTTATGTCTCAGATCTGGTATGTGTGTCTGGTGGCTAAGGCCAAAGTAAGTGCTCTAGATGGCAATGTTAAGCATCATCTGTGTTGAATTTACTCTTCTGGGGTAATCTGCTGAAATTGCAATGAAATGGTTATGTATTGGCTTGAATTATGTTTGTTGTTCTGACTCATGGTTCTGATTTTGACCGGTTGAGCATGTGCACATCAAAGTCAAAGGGGGTGATCATTGATGGTAAATAACAGAGCCCATATCTTATGACATTGTTTATAAAACGTAAGTTCAAGCGTAACTTGTAGCTAGTGATAGCGTACAGTTACGAGGATTTATTCTGAAACTTAGAACGATATAACGATGGTAATATCAAAATACAGGACAACACGTAGTAATCAGCACAAATTAAGTTACACAGGGCAACATTGTTGGAGCGGAAGGAGTGTGGAAGCATGCATAATGTAGGAGGTGGGCGATCAGAAGTAGCAGAAGCAGGCACGGCCGTTGCCATCAAAATGGCATTCGCCGCCACGGGCATGCTCCTTACGCTTGCACACGTTGTCACAGCTGGAGTCGCGAATGCAGACCCCTCTCCACTTCTGGCTGTAGCATTTCTTCAGCCCTTCCACTGGCCTTGCTATCTCTATACTTGCACACACAACACATACACCATATGTATAGATCCAGTTAATTCAAGCACGAATATTATACCGCAAAAATCATCGATCCGTGGTGTACAGCAAGAATATTGCGACACAAAAATCATGAATATATATATGTATACACACTTGTCAGTATATGGACCTCTCAAACAAGTTGGATCGGGTTCGATCTATTTGGTTGAGGGCGTTCTTAGTTAGTTTAAGGGTAGCCCTAACATTTAGGCATTATTTGTACAAGTTGTACCAATTGGTTACAAAGAGTGTTTTGAAAAACGATAGGCGGCCTCTAGACGGAGAGGGACCGACTAGCGTCCTAAGCGGACAATACGGACATCTAAACACCACCTAGATGAGTTAAAAGGTTAGGTGGATAAGAACCGACTAACGTTTAGACGGGGCCTAGCCGAGACCGAGAAAGATTTTTAGAACACGGGTTACATACCGAGATATATAAAGTAAATACATAAGTAACATAACCAGATGAACGTACGTACTACGTAGTATATGGTTAGGTAGTTGTACGAATGAATTATATACACAATGCATAGTTATAGCATACTTTATAGTAGTACTTCATATGCATGGAGATTAAGTAAAAGATATGCATGCATGGAGGAGTTACGTTACACACCCTGGTTAGAGAGCAGGAGTAACATGAAGCAGAGGGCGTAGCAGCTGATAACCAAGGTGCGTGGCTTTGCCATGTTAATTTTTCTGCACAATTAGTTATACAGAAGCTTTAAACGTTAATTGTTGTTTTGGCTCTGTTGGGTGCATGGAATGGATTGCAAGAAGGGGTATTTATAGTGGTGATGCTCACCTTAAACCAGAGCTTGGGCTAAGCTTAATTTGGCGTTAGTCCGTATATTATATAGTTATTTGATTTGAAAACAATTAATTAGATTATCCTTGTACTCTCTCAATAATTCTAGTTAGACTTGGCCAACATGTGACACGCTTCTCATTGCTCAAACATTACAAATTTGGATTAATTTCTTACCAAAAAAAAATTGGATTAATTAAATCTGTACAGCTTGAAGTGTACCACCGAAGGCGATTATTATTCAACGTTGTACCTAGGTTGTTCGTTTGACCACTCAAAAACAATCTTATCAGCACTGATTTATCATTACGGGAATTAAGGATCGGGATATAGCGCATTCGACCAAAACAAATGTTGAGCGGGATAGATCACTTAGCGAAGATGAGAAGGTCAAACTTGTGATTAAGAAAAATAATGTTTTATAAAAGAATTTAATAGAAGTATTATGGACATAAGAAAAGAAATTAAATAAGCGGGTAAAGCTATGGGTGATCACAATTCTCTGTAACCAATCCTATGTATAAAATTTATCAGTATCTATACGGATTCGGCTAATTTTTCCTAATGCCAACATCGGACAAGAATTGGATTTTGAGACAAAAAAGATATTCCATACATTCTTGATATCGCGCGTACATACATATTGTGGGCGGGCAAAATTCTCCATCAATTAGTTAACATTTAATTCTCTATCTTATTTATTTTGCTATTCATATTTATTATGTTATATCCTTTAATAGGGTAGTTACTCTAGTTAGGATATTATTTATGAAGGAGAATCTTATCTTCGCCTGGGATAAGATATTTGGTTGACTAAGGGAGCAAGGCACTGCCTTAACCCTAGTGGGCCGACCCCCCTAGGCGCGCACCCCCCTCTGTCCCTCTCCTCTATAAATACACATGTATACCATGTGGAAGGTAAGCTCTAAGCCATCGCCCTGCCTGACGCCTTTGATCAACATTGCCCTTACTGACTTAAGCATCGGAGGTGGATTAGGGGTCGCTCGCCCCTTGGTCCATTGTTTTGCAGGTCATTGAAGGCGAAGAGGCTGGGAGAAGAAGCTTGAAGAAGAAGGTCATTGAAGAAGGAGTTGAAACTTGTACACGGCATATTTTGTGTACTAACATTTGGCGCCGTCCGTGGGGAACGAACAGGTTTTCGACCTTCGTAAACCCTACAAGAACCGATCTGAGGAGGCTATGGATCGCTTGTCCACGAGCCCGGATCGAGACCACCCCCAGGCGAATCGGCGCGATGGCCGCCAGTCCCGTGAACCGTGTGCGGCCGATGGCCGACCGACCTCGCCGCGCGACGTGCCACCACGGCAGTCGATCCGGCACGAGTCGCGGAACACGATGCGCCGGACCGCCACCATTGCGCCTACGCAGGGGCAGAAGCGGAGCCGATCGATCGGGCCGTCGCCCGATCAGGCCATTCCGCATCTACCAGCCGCGCGGATCACCGCGCGATCCGTCGCGAAGAGAAGACAACCCGCGGGCGCGGGTTGCGAAACCGCGGTCGCGGGTTCCACGCAGAACCCCCCGCTCGATTCCTGTACGCAAGCCGCGGGCGCGGCTCCGGGAACCGCGGGCGCGGGGCATCCCCAGGGCAATTCGCCCGATCCCGCTGAACTGCCCGCGGGCGCGGGTCGGGCATCCGCGATCGCGGATGGGTCGCCGTGGGTATCCGTCAACGAAACCCTAGGTAATCTGACACGTTAACCTGCGTATGAGGTTCAAGGTCTTGCGAGCACGGACCCGTGTCATGACAAGGGTGCCGGGATCGAGGCCGATCCCGAGGCTTACGAGGGCTTGTCTTCGGATTACCTTTAGAAGGTGACCAACGTCGGATCGCAACCTCGGGATAAGTCTATTGATGAACTTACCGCAGTTTCGGCAAGAGAGGATCCCGAAAAGGTCTTTTACGTCGAAAAGGGCCTATCCGCCCAAGAGCTCTCAGACCTTACGATCCTCCTGCGGACAAACCGCGATGTGTTCGCATGGAGTCCCTACGAGATGCCCGGGATCAGCCCAGAGCTCGCATGTCACAAATTGAATGTGAGTCCGAGTATGAAGCCAGTGGTGCAACGAGCCCGGCGGTCCTCCTTTCAACACGCCGAGGCTGTCATCGCTGAGATAAAGAAGTTGCAGGAAGCCGATGCCATCCGCGAAGTATGGTACCCGACGTGGCTAGCCAATACCGTCGTCGTCAAGAAAAAGACGGGAGATTGGAGAGTCTGCGTGGACTTTACTGACCTTAATAAGGCATGCCCTAAAGATCTCTTCCCTCTTCCGAAGATTGATCAGCTGGTGGACGCCACAGCGGGGCATGAGCGGATGAGCTTTTTGGATGCCTACCGAGGATACCATCAAATTCCTTTGCATAAGGAGGATCAAGAGAAAACCGCGTTCATAACTCCTCGAGGGATCTTTTGTTATAAAGTGATGCCCTTCGGATTGAAGAATGCGGGGGAAACCTTCCAACGTCTTGTGACTAAGTTATTCGATGAATACTTAGGAAAGACGGTTGAGGCCTACATTGACGATATGGTCGTAAAGAGTCGACAAGCATCGACCCACTTAGACGACTTGCAACGCGTCTTTGATGTGCTACGAGCCGCTCAAATGCGTCTGAACCCCGCCAAATGCACTTTTGCGGTTGGCTCGGGGAAGTTCCTGGGGCACCTAGTGACCCGGAGGGGAATTGAAGCGAGCCCAGACCAAATTCGCGCTATAAATTCCCTAGTCAGCCCAAGAAACGTGAAGGAGGTGCAGAGATTGACCGGGATGGATGCCGCTCTTAATCGGTTCATCAGCAGATCCTCGGACAAGTGCCATTCGTTCTTCAGAGCATTGAAGAAAAAGAGCACGTTCGAGTGGGATGACGATTGTGAGCGAGACCTTCAAAGGTTAAAGACTTATCTGCAATCACCTCCGGTCCTCACCGTCCCTTCGAAGGGAGACGTCCTCAAGATCTACTTGGCCGTATCATCTCGTGCGGTGAGCGCAGTGCTAGTTAAAGATGTCGGAAAGGAGCAACATCCCGTATACTATACTAGCAAAACCCTGCTCGACGCAGAGACCCGTTACTCACCTATGGAGCAACTACTCTTGGCTCTGGTCACGGCTTCTCGCAAGCTGAATCACTATTTCCATGAGCATGCGATTCAGGTGGTGACCGGTTACCCTATTCGATCTCTGCTTGGCAGCTTCGACCTATCCGGACGGATTGCGAAATGGGCCGTTGAGTTGGGCCAGTACGACATCGAATATGTTCCACGCACAGCTGTCAAGGGGCAGGTCCTGGCTGACTTCATCGCAGAGTTAACCGAGCCCGATGAAGGAAACACGCGAGCAACACCCGCGAGCGCGGGCCGAGATTCCGCGATCGCATGCGGACGAGCCGCGGGCGCGGGGCTAGACGCCGCGGTCGCGGTAGATCACCAGAGTGTCTCACCCGATCCCGCTGAACTGCCCGCGGGCGCGGGTCAGGCATCCACGATCGCGGGTCGGTCCGATAGCAAAATAAGCCCGATTTTGCACGGTTGGGTCTTAGAGGTAGACGGGGCGAGTAACGTGCAGGGCTCGGGTGTCGGGATCGTTCTCACATCACCAACCCAAGAAGCATTGCAGTTGGCCATACGACTCGACTTCGACACCACCAACAACGAAGCCGAGTATGAGGCCTTGATCCTCGGTCTTGAGACCGCAGCAAACTTAGGAGTCCAACGTTTACACGTATTCTCCGACTCGCAACTTATCGTTAATCGAGTGCTCGGAGTCTACGAAACCAAGGGCGAGAAACTGGCCAGGTACGCCGAGCAGGCTCGAACCATGATGGCCTCTTTTGAGCACATCGTACTCGAGCAAAGGTCACGAAGGATGAACCAGGCAGCAGACGCGCTTGCCACTTTAGCATCCCTGTCAGGGAAGTCGCTTGCTTCCACCATCAAATTAGAGACGTCCGGATGTCCTCTGGTGCAGGACGACGTCGGTTTGGTGATGACGGGAGAAACTCCCGCTCCGGACGAGCTTCCGGAAAGCGGAGAGGTGGAGGATTTAGGATGGCAAGAGCCCTTGATCCGCTACCTCAAGGAGAATGTGCTCCCGGAGGATCCTCTGGCGGCCCAAAAGACTCGCGCGAGGGCAAGAAGATTCTGGATATCGCCAGAAGGAGTCCTGTACCGAAGGTCTTTCGGCGGCCCCTATCTGAGGTGCGTTGCTCCCGGAAAGGTTGAGCCCCTCCTCTACGAACTCCACGAAGGGAGCTGCGGAATACACGCCGGCGGTCGTAGCTTGGCGGCGCTTGCTCGCACTCAGGGATACTGGTGGCTCTACATGCAAAAGGATGCGGAAGCTTACGCCCGACGGTGCGCGAAATGCCAACATTTTGCCCGTCTGACGCACTTGCCTGCGGAAGATCTTCACACCATTACGAGCCCTTGGCCGTTCGCACATTGGGGATTGGACATTGTCGGTCCATTCCCTAAAGCCCCCGGAAACGTGCGGTACCTCATTACCGCTACCGACTACTTCACCAAGTGGGTCGAGGCCAAGCCCCTGGCTAACATCCGTGACTCGGATACGCGCAAGTTCGTTGGGGAAAACATTATTACCCGCTTCGGGATCCCAAAGGCGCTTATATCCGATAACGGGACGCAATTCAACAGCGCAAACTTCCAAGAGTATTGCAAAGGCTGGGGCATCCGGAACATCTATTCATCTGTGGGCTACCCCCAGTCGAACGGGCAAGCGGAGGCAACAAACAAGGTCATCGTAGACGGACTCAAGAAACGTCTCGATCAGGCAAAGGGGCGATGGGCGGAGGAGCTTCCGGCCATCCTATGGGCATATCGCACCACTCCCCGAAAGTCGACGGGCGAGTCGCCCTTCGCCATGACGTACGGAACCGAGGCTGTCATCCCGCTGGAGGTGGGACTCCCGACATTACGGACAACCCTCAGCCGGGACCGAAACGACGAGGCTCTCGCTAGGAGCCTCGATTTCGCCAAAGAACGGCGAGAGGCCGCAGCGGTACGCCTCGCAGCTTACCAAAGTGCCGCCAAACGAGTCATCGCACAACGAGATCGTCTACGGAGCCTCCAAGTTGGCGAGTTAGTACTTCGGATGGTCATGGGGAGCGCACGCGACCCCACTGACGGAAAGCTCGGACCCACTTGGGAAGGGCCATACGTAGTTGCCGTGGCCTTGGGGCAAGGCGCATACGTGCTGAAGCACCTGGATGGTCGACCAGTGCCGCGCACATGGAATATAGCGAAATTAAGAAAATTCTACCCCTGAGAAAAGTGCGAGGTTCATCATGCTAGTGACGGCGCGCCGCCCTTTTTATCTTCTTTTTATTTATTCTCTTTTCAAACGATTTTTTATTTTTAATAAAAATCCCGGGAATTCTTTTCATATCATACTTGATTTCAAATATTTTTCTAGCATGGGGGGCGAACACTCGACTCAGGGCCGGAATGGCGCCGTGTGTGCACCACCACACGTGTGGAGTGGGTCGCGCGTGGACGCACGCGTTTGACCAACGAAGGCCCTACGATACGCATGCGTAGGAGTTGCACGGATCCCGTATTTATGAAATACGGATGTACGAATATACGAATATACGAATATATGAATATACGAATATACGATTGTACGAATGTACGAATATATGAATATACGAATAAGAGCACCCTAATCTGCATGGCCACTCACCGCTTAAACTCCGGCCCCTATACACGGGATAGTACGAGGTATACGAGTATAGGGTTCCGGAGGGGGCAATTGTGGGCGGGCAAAATTCCCCATCAATTAGTTAGCATTTAATTCTCTATCTTATTTATTTTGCTATCCATATTTATTATGCTATATCATTTAATAGGGTAGTTACTCTAGTTAGGATATTATTTATGGAGGAGAATCTTATCTTCGCCTAGGATAAGATATTTGGTTGACTTAGGGAGCAAGGTACTGCCCTAACCCTAGTGGGCCGACCCCCCTAGGCGCGCACCCCCCTCTGTCCCTCTCCTCTATAAATACACATGTATACCATGTGGAAGGTAAGCTCTAAGCCATCGCCCTGCCTGACGCCTTTGATCAACATTGCCCTTACTGACTTAAGCATCGGAGGTGGATTAGGGGTCGCTCGCCCCTTGGTCCATTGTTTTGCAGGTCATTGAAGGCGAAGAGGCTGGGAGAAGAAGCTTGAAGAAGAAGGTCATTGAAGAAGGAGTTGAAACTTGTACACGACATATTTTGTGTACTGACACATACGTTTCTATTTATCTTTGAGATATTGGTTTCTTTAGTTTTGCTATGTCGCTCTAGTGAGGAAGTATATTTCTGTACATTGCTCACTTGAATTGAGTATGGATCAAATGAGTTTATTTTGGTATGGTTCATGTGACTCAACTTATGAGATGTGAGAGAAGCACTAGACGTCGAGACGACTAGTCAACAACTTGATGGTAATGGAAAGGGCGAATTGGTGACTTAAAAAAAAGGTTCCATTTAGTGTTGGGATTTTTTTATCCCTCAAAGCATAACTAATTACATTTTGTGTTGGGATTTTTTTTGTCTTCTAATATTTCTCTTCCTATTATATGTAATTGTAGAAAACGATCTTAGTTTGGAACTAGTATTAGTCCCGTGCCTTCAAGGCATGAAATTGATTTAACTAAAAAATTAATTTATATAAAGTTATTCAAAAGAATAGTTTGATATAAAATCTTATATATTGTGGTATTTAAGTTGTTTTTTATGGCATTTTTTAATAGTACTGTATTTTTGCTATAATATAACTTTTGTATAGGGATTGAATACTCCTAAAATTTGTATAATTTGTTTTAATGTTTATGGATTATAAATTTAATTATTTATTTAATTGGAGTTGATATGTATTTTTCTATCTTATTATTTTAATCTCGAATTTAGTATATATTAAGATAAGATTAATCTATATCTGTAGGAGAAACTTATAGATACAATTTCAATAATATATATTCTTTAATATTTTACATACATATATGGTCTACAATCAAGATTAACCAATTAAATTATTTTAATAAAGATGGGCGATGTAGTCTAATGAGAAGACATGTGTCGTGTTAAATATTACTTTTAACCTCCGCTATAATATATAGTTATGATAATGAAGTGTTTGGATTATCACACAAAAAAAAGCCATTTGAAAAGCAAAAAAAAGGTAAACCCATTTGGTCAAGAGATTTTTTCCATGTATGAAAGTATTTAATATATATGTTGAAAAAGTGCATATAAGTGCTCGTTTTAAACATAGGAAGTGCATTTCACATGAAATAAAATCATGTAAATTAAATATATAATTTTTTTTATTGTGTACCCTAAAACTCCTAAAAGCATACGATAAGCATACCAAATATAGATATTAAAACTCTAAAAGGACCCTAATATGTAAAATCTAATTGGTTAATATATGGGTAAAATGATAATTTTAATTTTAATTAAATATAAAAGAAAAAATATATTAGGAAATAAATGAAGAATTGGATCTTACCCACCCACCCCTATATGATAATTGCAAATCCTCTATTTTGAAGGAATTGAAAATCATGGAAATTTTGATTGTAATTTTTTCAACCAAACACATGTATTCAATGGAACTTTCTGGGATTTTGCAAGCACATGTATTCAATTGGTTATATATATCTAATTATTTCGTATACGTTTGGATAATGGATTTTAATTGTCCACTTTTGTTTGACCAATCGAAAAATGATTATGAAATTATTGTAATACTAAAGAATATGGATTGAGTATATGCATAAAATATTTGTGGTAAATAATTATAGAATATATGTTGATGGTCTCAACTCTCAATATTTATTCAAAGTTGAAAATAGTGCAATTTACTATCAGCCCGGTCCAAAACAATTTTTTTTTTCATCGGGTAAGAGTTAGATCAGCACAAGTACCATTTGGACTCTTTTAGAGCATCCATGGAGTCCGAAACGGTGACCTCAAGGTATTATCTCAATGACTTAACTGTTAAACCGTATGTTCGAAGACAAAATAATCTTTTGTAAAATCTGCCCTAGAATGTGTTGGTATATAAAATTTTGTCAAACTTTGTTTTGTTTTTTGTTAAAAATGTGTGAAACTTAAGTAAGATTGTTTTGAATAGCCAAACAAAGAGTCCACTATAGGGATATAGTGATACATTCTGCAAGTAATTGTTTTTACAAGGTAAGGAGTATCAATGAGGATCCTCTAGTCCCCTATACTAGTCCCCTTTCCTGGTCCCTTTAATTTAATTGGTCCACATCATCAAGTAATAATTAATACTTTCGGCAAAAAAAGAAAAAGAGAAAGTCGGCATCTTCGTCCGCGTCCGAACGCCGGATTTCGCTTTCGGCAAACCTCACCGGACGGCTAATCTTCATCCCGTCGCTCGAATTGGACGAGTAGCATCAACGATCTGTTGGTTTCATGAGGTTTCCGATCCAATTTCAGCGATTTCAAGCCTGAGTATTCCCCCCCCCTTTCCGATTCGAATAATGTAAGTCCGTCGGCTTTAGGTTCTGTTTTTTTCCATTGTACGAAGGTCTGGATTGGGATTCAGAGCAAATGCCGTCGTTTCGGTGTTTGTGGCTCTGATTGAATTAAGATCTATGAGCATTTTTGTTTTGTATAGGATTTGATATCGTGAGTTTGTTGATTGGGATCTTGAAATTTTCACCGAATATACCTGTACTAACTTACTCACAATCCTTCTTCTGTATGTGTGATACGATTTAATCATCGAATTGGCAAGAGATCTTTTCTGATTAGTTGGGAATACAGATTCTTCCAGTTTAGATTCCAAGGTCTTTGAGGTCCAATTACAACCAATTTCAACTTACAAAGACGGATTATAGGGCTTTTGTGATTATATATGCAAATTTCCAACCATCTTGATCTTTGTTGTTCAATTTGCCTTCGTCTTCATCTTCGCATCTCCTCTGGGCAATTAAAATCAATGACTATTTTGTTTTGCAATAGTTAAAAGAAAGGAAAAAAGTATTAATTATTACTTGATGATGTGGACCAATTAAATTAAAGGGACCAGGAAAGGGGACTAGTATAAGGGACCAGAGGATCCTCATTGGTATCATAGGGGGTTGCTAGCAAATTCCAAGAGAATAAAGGACAAGCCCTCGTCCATTAGATTCAAACTGATGATCTTGGAGTATTACCCAAGACCTTAATGGCGAACCCAATTACAGAAACCCATTTAGGTTTACACATTCATAATGGTGAGAGTTAATTGCTCTCTGTTTTTTTTATTTGGAGAACCATAATTGCTCTCTGTTTTTTTTATTTGGAGAAATAATTCCTCTGTTTTTTAATTGTGTGAATGCCTTGAAATCGTATACCTTCGAGTCTACGAGAAAATGTTCACTTAAGAATTATTTTGGGATTTGATCAGGAGCAGGAAGGACTTCACGTATCTTTAGCATCCAATGAAAACTGGCCATGTAATTGTAATCAAGATTTCTAAGGCGCTAATCTGGCCTACAATTCAGCTAGCATGTGATATTAGAGGTCCTTTCATTACTTAATTCTACGTACTTAGGTTGTCAAAATCTACGCAATTTAATACGGAGTATACGATTATATTTTTGGGTAAGTATTCAATTATATTATTTTATACTCCGTGTATGAGTATTAAATATGGTCAAGGTCTAATCCATGGAGTATTATGATTTGAGTTTGTACGTACGTGTTGTATCAGCATTGACTTGAGGTGATTTATTATCATGTAGTCTTGTAGAGCTAGGTAGGCATCGATCATGCAGGCGATCTCATGTTATACGGAGTATGAAATAATTAACAAACTCGTGAATGTGTTTAGAGTCAAATAAACCTTGAGATACGGGTCACCATACATTAATTCAAAATTGCAAGGCCAGTGAAACACGGAATGTTGAGTGTCATCGGACCATTTGAATTCACAGGGAATTATCCATAGATCAAACTCTATGAAGCGCTAAGGTTTCTGCTTGTATGTACCACATATCGAGCTCGATCCACATCTTCCTTAATGTTTTAACTAGTTTCGCAATGTAGTTTTGAATAATGAATCCGATAGTTGTGTTTTCATATTTAAATAATTTAATGGTAGATCTTTTTTTTTTTGATAAGGGTCTAGGGCTCTTTTAGAGCTGTCCGTGGGATTTAAAATGGTGATATTGACATACTAACCCAAGGCCTTACACGTTGAATTAAATGTCGGGAGGTCGCCTTTGATGTTAGATGGTCAGTGTGTAAATTCCAAATTTGGGATTTTAATCTTATTTCTTCATAAAAATTTCAAAATCCTACCCATTCATCAATAACTACTACTACATTATTGTTCAAGTGAATCACTAAAACCCCACCGGCCAGGAGCGGACCTAGAGAAAAAAATTAGGTGGGCTAAATTACTATTTTTTGTCATTTTTTTTGATGATCTAAATTTTAATATATACACTAAATTTATCTTAATTTTTACTATTTTTATATTAAATTTACACTATTTATTTATTTTTTATCCTTTTTATTTTTTTAGAGTGGTCTAGAACTGACCCCAATACGCCGCTAGGTCCGCCCCTGAATCCCACAACCGCATGATTCTACCCATAAACCTCCCAAAAGGAAAAAAACAAATCTATTTAAAACATTAACTTTTCAAAAACCTTACAGTATTTCACAAACTCAACAGTGGAGGTAGATCCCTTCCAAACATCCCAACTTCTCACAAACCTCTAAAACCTCTAGCTACCAAACATGGCTACAATTTAGCGTTAGCTCTTGTTGAGTTTAAATGGGGCCTGCATTGAAATGGTTCACTCATCAAGCTTGTTTATGGGCTGCTAGATATTTTAGGCGGCCCACAAGGCAATCGATTATAGTAATTGGTATTTCGGCTTGAAGTTACGAGTGTGGTTCCCTATGGAAGTAACTAAGAATTTATTTAGTACGTTGAACCTACGTGATTAGTAATTGGCTCTGCAATTACTACATTCTTAAATTAATTAAGATTTGATTGGATTTGTTTTGTTTTGCTACTTTTGAATTATTGATCATTAACATAAGAGGGAGCATGGATGATATAAAAATTCTTTCCGGAAAACACTCTGGATTTTCCTAGAAAAGTAGTTCAATTTGTATCACAAGATGATTCCCAACTCTATTGTTAATTTGTTTGGTATAGAAAAGTCGCCTGAAACAGCAAAGCATTTCAGACAATAGAAGATCGAAATCAAACAAAAAATGGGCGCAATCATGCAGCTGTATACATGCATGTAGAAGCCATATATGTACACTCCAAAATAAGTGGGGGATGAAAACTTTTAGATTAAATGCTTCTTCTAATGAATAATAATAACATTTGGGTGCGTTTGGTGTCAAGACAAACGGTGACTGCCCTGTCCGGTGGGGAAAAAGCATATTATTATGAATTATCCATCGACAAATGTTTGCATGTCCACTAGATGAGTAAATTAATTGAATTATTTGATGCATCCAATTCTAGCATAGTATTTTTTTTTTTGGGTATGTTGCTCTTCGTTTTTTATAGCATGATCGAGATAAGAAAGCGAAGAAGATATATGATCACATGCAGGTTCACAGCTACGGGTAGTGCTTGGTCAAACCTAATCATCTTTATTTCTAAGCCCTAGCAAAATTATTAGGTTGATAACAACGGCATTTACCTAGGGAATCCCGCGAAGGTAGAATTTAAGTAGCTTTACGTGACCTAAATTAGGTTCTTATCTGATGTCTTAAAATCTGCATAATGTATGGATGCATGTTGCCTGATTCCCTAACTTTCAAGTAGGTCCACAGACACAGTGGTGGACCAAATAATGTAGGATACGTCCACAGTTAAGTGGCACGTCTATGCACATTATGTGTAATATAAGTTTAAATAAAGTTCCATGGATTAACAACGAGCATAGAAGACTGGATTGAGCAAGCTAGTCGTATGAGGGGTAAGAAAAATCTGAGGTTCAAGCTTTGGAACTTATGACATAGTGTTGTTATATATAACGCTTGGAGTGCTAGAAATAGGCTTATTTTTTAAAATGATCATATGGAGGAAGTTAATTGTATTAGATTGAGTATTACGTTTGTTAGGAATTGCCTTAATGCTAGATGGAAGGCTAAGTCGAGAATTGAGAGAAAAATCCTGGCTAAGCTTGGATTAGATGACGTAATCAATTAGTTTTGTGCTAGTAATTTTGTTTGACCATGGTAAATATGAATAAAATAACCCTTTTTATTCAAAAAAAGAAGTTTCATGGATTAAACCAAGATTTATATACTAGCTACATGTATTTCTCATATATTCTGATGTGGTATATGTTCTTTTATATAGACACTCTAGTCGCTTGTGTGAGCTCTTTTTATGAAGAAAACTCAAGTGAAATTTGTGTGAGGGATATGCTAACCTAGAGACTCTCAGAAGAATAAAATCTCACAAAACAGAATGGATAATTGTGCAAGATAATTCTCATTGAAATTCTGTTATGGCTATTTATAGCCAGCTTACACTTCACGTAATACTGCGTTTTACAAAAGCAGAGTTTGTTAGAGCTAGCTAACAACTCAATTACATTCGGTTACAACACTCTCACTCATAACCCCTCCTCAAGTTAGGCTTGGTAGAGATGAAACAAGACCTAACTTGGAAGCTAAAAACTTGTGTTGTAATTCACCTAATGGTTTTGTCAATAAATCTGCCAATTGAAGAGAAGTTCTGATATGTGTAGGATGCAGAAAACCATTCACCAACTGCTCCCTAACATAATGACAATCCAACTTCAAATGCTTTGTTCTCTCATGGAAGATTGGATTTTCAGCAATATGTATGGTTGCCTTGTTGTCACAAAAGAGAGGAATAGGCAAAGGAATTTTGCAACAAAATTCTGTCATGAGACTATTCAACCAAACAAGCTCACTAGCCACAGTAGACATGGCTCGGTACTCAGCTTCAGCAGAGGACTTTGAAACTGTTTTCTGCTTCTTTGTTTTCCATGAAACCAAGGATGAACCAAGCGTCACACAATAGTCAGTTAAGGACTTACCACTGAATACACATGTGCCCCAATCAGCATCACAAAACCCAGTGAAAGCAACCTGAGACTGACTTGAATAATGAAGACCAAGATCAATAGTGCCTCGCTGATATCTAATAACATGTAGAGCTGCATTATAATGAGGCAATCTAGGCTCACTCAAAAATTAACTAAGATGCTGAACAACATATGAGATATCAGGTTTGGACAGATTCAAGTACAATAATCTTCCAATTAATCTCCTGTATGATTCTGGATCAGCAAGCAACTCACCATCATCTGTGGAAAGCTTAAGACCTCTAAGCAAAGGAAACTTGGCTACTTTAACATCCATGAATCCAGTATCTTGCAAGATGTCCATAATGTACTTTCTTTGATTGATTAGCATCTCATGATCAGAACGAGAAATCTCTAACCCAAGAAAGTACCTTATCTGTCCTAAGTCTTTGATAGTAAACTTATTATGCAAGGAAGATTTGACAGATGTAATCACCTTTTCATCATCACTAGTGATTATCAAATCATCCACATAAACCAAGATGATAATGATTCCTTTTGAGAGTGACTTAGTGAAAAAAAGAATAGTCATAAGAAGACTTGACAAATCCCAATTCCACAAGGTATTTAGACAACTCAATATTCCATTGTCTAGAAGCCTGCTTAAGTCCATATAAAGACTTGGTTTTGCCTTTCCATAGCCCTAAGGAGGTAGCATATATACTTCTTCCTCCCAAAAACCATGTAGAAAAGCATTGTTAATGTCCAACTGATGAACATGCCATGACTTTATTGTAGCTAAAGCCAAAAACAATCTCACAGTAGTAAACTTGGCAACCGGAGAGAAAGTAGCCTTATAATCTTTGCCATAGACTTGATTAAATCCTTTTTGCAACAAGTCTAGTCTTAAAACGTTCAACTGAACCATGAGGTTTAAATTTGATTCTATAAACCCATTTACTACCAATAGCCTGCTTTCCATGAGGCAGAGAAGTCAAATACCATGTATTGTTCTTCTCTAAAGCCTATATCTCAAGATCCATGGCAGAAATCCAATTTGGATCATCCTTAGCCTGCTTATAGCTATATGGTTCCCTTACTGACATAACATTGTGTAGAGAGGCAACATAATCACTGGAATAAGCAGACAAATCACCAATATGTGTAGCCATAAAGGATATGGATGTAGAATTTTGTGGTTGAATGGTTAGACAAATGAAATCATCAAGTTTAGACGGTTTGGTAATAGTCCTTGAAGACTTCCTAATAGGTTGGATAGGCTGGGAAGTAGGTGGACAAGGTTGAATTGGAGAAGAAACAATAGGAGATAAAGAATCAGCAACATTTGGTAAAAAGGAATTGGAAGAAGGAGAATTTGGCTGTAAAAATTCAGTAGAGGAAGGAAGGTCTATAGTAGGAGAAGAAACAAGGTCAGGAGTAGAAGGAAGAGATTGAAAAGGAACTTGAGAAATAGAAGTGTCAATATCACAGGTTGGTGTAACTAAAGGCAAGCTCACACTATTCGACCAAAAAAAAAAAGGCAGGCTCACACTATTAGATGTTATAGAAGATGATTGCTTGTAAGCAAAAACAGATTTATGAAAGATTACCTCCCTGGATATAAAAGTCTTATGAGAGTCCATATCAAAGACCTTATAAGCTTTTTGATCAAGAGCATATCCCAGAAATATACATCTTCTAGATCTTGAAGCAAATTTATCAATGGAGCCTCTTTGTTCCATGACATAACACTGACAACCAATAATCCTCAGACTAGAATAATCTGGATTTTTATTATGTAACTTCTCATAAGGAGTTGACCATTGCAACAAAGTTGTTGGCATCAAATTAATCAAATAAGCTGCAACAAGTACACAATCGCCCCAAAAATGTAGAGACAAGTTGGCATGGAATCTAATTGCTCTGGCTGTTTCAAGCTGGTGTCTATACTTCCTCTCTACTCTACCATTCTGTTGTGGAGTATGAGGAGCATACCTTTGATGAAAAATGCCCTTGGAAGCAAGGAATTCAATGCAAGCATTCTGAACAAACTCCATTCCATTATCACTACGGAGGACTTTAACTTTGCAAGCAAACTAATTCTCAACATAGTTCACAAGCTGAACTAAGACATTAAGAACCTGCTGTTTATTATTGATCAAATGAGCTCAAGTAGCTCTACTAAAATCATCAAGGATAGTAACAAAATAACGAGCTCTTGATGTTGTTGGTATCCTATATGGGCCTCATACATCAATATGAACCAACTCAAATATACCATGAGCAATAGAATCACTTCTGGGGAAAACTAACTTGTGATGTTATGCAGGCTCACAAAAAAGATTCTCATCAACATTCTTACAAGCTTCAGTATGCTGAATTTTAGAACAAGAGGCATGGCCTAGTCTTGCATGAAACAAATCATGATTTATAGCAGGTAAAACTACATTACAAATCTTATTTAGCATACTTGTATATCCTAAGGAAGTAATAGAGCTTCATTCCCTTGAAAACTGCCTGTAAAGTCCTGAAATCCTTTTCCCAGTAAAATGAACTTTCCCACTCTTAGTATCCTGAAAAGAGCAGGAATCACTGTCAAACTTAACAACCAGCTGAGAATCATCAAGAAACCTCCCAATTGAAATCAAGGTTTGCTGAAATCCAAGCACAAGCAGAACATTCCTATTTGCAAAATCTCCCTTGAGATCTATATCACCTATTTTTGTAACAAACTTACGAGTACTCTTTGGCAAACAGACACTAATGGACCTCTCTAACCTTTTCTTATTGCTCAACAAGGTATGATCACAAGTCATATGATCTGAGGCACTTGTGTCTATGATCCAATCAAGACCCTCTACATTGTAACAAGAATTGTAAACAATGCAAGTATGTTTATCAAGTTTAGTACCTGAGAAACCTTCAAGTGAGCCTCCAGCTAAAGCTTTTCCCTTGATGGTTCTCATCATCTCCTTCATTTCCTTGTACATCTACATCATAGTTGTACCATCTAGCTGCTCTCCTGAACCTCCACGATCAAGGTTAGTAAATGGAGAATCAACTAATTCAACCTAATCAACTAAGTGAAGATTGACCAATTTCCTTCCCTTTCTTGCCTTTCAACTGTGAAGATTGAAATTCTGTTATGGCTATTTATAGCCAGCTTACACTTCATGCAACACTGCGTTTTACAAAAGCAGAGTTTGTTAGAGCTAGCTAACAACTCAATTACATTCGGTTACAACACTCTCACTCACACTTTTTTTTTTGGCAAAATATACGAGACCGTTCTTTGTTAAATTGGAAGGAAACAACCGTGCAAGATCCAACTAATGAGGATATTGGTATAGTCAAGACCCATTACTATCGGTGCTTAGAGAAACCTCCTCTGATTCATGGGTTTATCTGAATGTTCCTTGAAGCGGGTTCCCTACCCTAATTCACAATATTCTTCAACGCTTTCGCTCAA
This sequence comes from Polygonum aviculare, assembly GCA_934048045.1. Taxonomy (NCBI): domain Eukaryota; kingdom Viridiplantae; phylum Streptophyta; class Magnoliopsida; order Caryophyllales; family Polygonaceae; genus Polygonum; species Polygonum aviculare. The sequence goes on from OW204031.1 coordinate 20,920,360, forward strand.
CATTCTTCAAGAAGCCTCCTCGTCCATTAGTTAACTGAGTTTGTCAATTCAAGTACAATCCATTTAGGTGGCGTTTGGTTAAAAATTAGGGAAAAGAAACGGAAAGGAAACAAATTTGTATAGAAAATGGTGATGATCTTCTCTTTTTTGGATGAAAAATGGAAAGAGAGGGGTAATGGTCAGAGGAGTATGAGTGATATGATTACCCCATGTTGAGGGGGTGGGGAGAAGTTGCTCAAACAGTCAAACTTTGCATGAAAAGTGGAAGAAAGAGGTCATGGTTATCCTTTTTATCAATGAACCATAAACTAAATAATGTCTAGATACATACCTTAACCATTTCCTTTCCCTAAAAAAAAACCAAACGAGCCCTTAGTATTAATTTGACTATTGTACGCTAAGCGACTATGTGATCAATGGAGGCACTTGATCGTTTCATTCGTCTAAATGTAGGCTAGCTAAGCATCGGATCCATTTGCTAGTAGATCTCAATGAGAGCTCTCGGTGTATTATGATGCAACTTCGATCAATCCATTTGTGAGCAATCCCACGTCGAGAATGTTGTGACAAAAGCAACCAGCATAACATGGCATGCAGGAGAAGAGAGAATTCTCATCCATTGATTTAAATTTTTGGATTGAAAAATAGATTATAATCTTACATGTGACCACAAATTCGATATATGTATTTTACATTATTAACATTGTTGTAACGAGAGATCGAACGAGAATAATAAAGCAAGAACGACACACAGATTTACGTGGTTCGGTAACGGTGTGTTACCTACGTTCACGGGCAGAGAAACTGTATATTATTATGGAAGACAGAATTCGGAATACAGAGGTCTAGGTATTTCGAGAGCTTATATAGTGACTCAAGAAACTCTAGTCACAATTATGAGCCGCAGGCCCAAAACAGATTACGACAGGCCCACAAACAGAAAACATAGTGTATCCCGGACCCCCCGACTCGATGACCGGGCAACGAGACTCCGTGCTACCTGTCGCAGTGTGTGATTCAGATTTAAGGCATATTAACATTTAACAAACATCGTTATAATGAAACTCAAACTCATCGATATAAGAACACCCTGGGTCCGATCTGAGTGTATTCTTTTGATAAAAATAAAAAAGACGGAGATATCTTTAATCTGAGTGTATTCTTTACATAAGAACACAATTCACGTGAATGGAAAAGCAGTTAAAGCTTCTTTTATAAAGTCTATTTCAAAGCTTTATAAGAATTAATCGAAGAAAAGCTATGTCCGGAATTAAGAGAAACCGCGCCTGAGTGCTGATGATCCATATCGTTGTCAATCCATATCCAACTTGGAACTATGAAAGATACAAATTAAATAAAGATGGCGTCTTTCAGTGTTGTCTAAAGCTCATCCTCACCATCATGTGACCGACAGCTGAGTTTTGTGCTCGTCCTAGTTTTGGTCGATAGTATCTCAGTTTCTTATGCATGTTGAGTGTCATAATTAAGAATATGCGTACCATTTTATTACTCGGTTATGTTTCCATATTTTCAAAACCATATGTAACGTACATTTAACACATTTAACTATTCCAGTTATTTTTTTGGGCAGAGCTAAAATCCAGGTCCCAACTTGATCTATTGTGGCCTTCGTGCATGGGTGCTTAGAATCCACGACCTCATCACCATAACTCATCATATATATCAATCATGAAATCAATCAGTGTTATTGGTCAAGCTATATATATATATGTAATATACTAGGGATATTTGTTTTTAAGCTCAACTTGTTTCATGCTATTATTTAATTAACCGATAAATCCTTCAATTGACCCTTGTTAAAAAAATAGAAGCTAAAATGAAATGTTAACCGACAGCGAATAATATCCATAATATCATATGGGTACATACCTAAAAAAGAATCTCAATTATTACATATTTTTTGAAAGTTATCATAGGTATTATTGAAGACGTACAATGTAATAAGTGAGTGGAATATTAGCTAGAAAAAAAAAACAAAGAAGATGAGAGAGAGCTAGCGCAACTACTTTCATGCAAGACCAAGACGAAAAAAGAGACGACGACGTTGAACAGATAGTCAATGAATGCTTCCAATTAATACTCAAAACTTTTTACTGTTCCCGGCCACATGCTTTCACAAATCCTTCCCATATACTCCATAATTGAATCGGTTTGATAATTGAATCTAAAATCTCTTAATGCCCAGTCTTAATTTTTCATGCAATTGAATCTCAACAATTCCATTGTGAATAATATAGTTGGTTAGAGTCTGATAAATCCGAGTTAGTTAGAAGCTTCTAGTATAAAAGTGGTTAGCTAGCTCAATAGCTCATATTGTAACAGAACTCTAATTTCATTTCTCTCGTTTTCTCTCTGTAATAAACGATCATGAGTTGAATAATGGAGTTCGAAGCTTTACTCTAGCTTCTTCACATGGTATCAGAGCAGTGAGCTCGATCTTGATTTTTCCGGTCGATTGGATCTTCTTCGATCGATTTCTTCTCTTCCGTTGTTTCATTTGATTGGTGTTCTTTTCCGATCACTTTCCGTTTTCGATTTCCGATCTTTTTAGGTCACGATTTCTTCTTTGCTTTCGCCATGGCTGATCAATCTCAAGGATCTGTTGGAAATCAGAACACTGCTTCTACTGGAGGCTATGATCCGTATTATCTGTCCAATTCGGATTATCCTGGATCGCAATTGATTCAAGTCCAATTTAACGGCAAGAACTTCCTCAATTGGAGTTGTGGTGTGAAAATGGCTCTCGGATCCAAGTTCAAGCAAGGCTTCATCAATGGAGCTTGTGACTGTCCAGAGAAGGATGCTGATGAATACAGTAAGTGGATTCGTGTCGACTACATGGTGCGATGTTGGATCTTGAATTCAATGAGTCCATCAATCGCAGAAGGATTCATGTATGTCGAGTCTGCCAAAGAACTCTGGGATGATCTGAATGAAAGGTATGCTCAGTCTAGCGCACCTTTGTTGTTTCAATTGAAGCGTAATGTTGTGAATCTGAAGCAAGAAAATCTGTCAGTTAGTGACTATTATACAAAACTGAAAAGATTGTGGGATGAAATCCAAAGCATTGAAGGATTTCCTGAGTGTGTTTGTGGTGTTCTATCGAAGTGTACTTGCTTGCTGTTGAAGCGTTTTCTTGAGATGGATTCAAGGAACAAGGTTTTACAGTTCTTGATTGGTTTGAATGATTCTTATGAGAGTACTAGGTCGCAGATTCTTGGAACAGATCCATTGCCTGCTGTGAATAAGGCATATTTCTTAGTTCATCAAGTAGAGGTGCAAAAGCAGCTTTCTACAGAGGTGAATCTTGGTTCTGATATGAGCGCTCTTTATGCTAACAAGTGTGGAAATAAGCATAGCTTTGGTCAGAACAGTAATGCTGGAAATCAAAATGGAGGTGGCAGAAAGGATTATAGAGATTCTAAGCGCCAGAAAACTGACAGGAAATGTGATTTTTGCAAGGCTAAGGGACATACTATGGATGCTTGCTTTAAGCTCCATGGTTATCCAGATTGGTATAAGGAGAAATATGGTGAATCTAGCAAAAGTAATGCTAATATGGTGCAGCAAGATTCTCCTTTAGACAATTGTCAAGATGACAATTCCAAAGGTGTTGGTTCTTCTTCTGGTACAGGTGTTGATACTGAGCTAATCTCTGCAGTCTGTCAGGAGGTCTTGAGAGCTATGAAAGGCAAGGATAAGGTTGATCCTTCCTCTGCTAATTTCGCAGGTACTATTATCCCTTCAACTGCTCTTAATGCTAAGTCAAATGTTAGCATAGATGATTGGATAATTGATACAGGAGCTACAGATCATATGTCCTACAATTCTGATTTGTTTGATAAGCTAGTGAATTTGTCTAAGCATGTGTTGATTGGTCTTCCTGATGGTTCCATGAAGCAAGTGAGTCATGTTGGGAACATTGTTTTGAGTGATCAGATTCTGCTGAAATCAGTTTTATATGTTCCAGAATTTAAGCATAATCTTTTGTTAGTTTCTAAGCTCTTGGATGATTCAAAATTTGTTGCTTGGTTTTCTAAAGGAGGTTGTTGTTTTCAGGACCTTACTACTGAAAAGGTTAAGGCTGTTGGTGATAGAGTTGGAGGATTATACCGGCTCAGAAATGGACTAGCTAAAGCTGGATGTTCTAAAGAAAGTTTTAGTTCTTTTAAGACTGATATGTCTTGTAATAAGATGAAGAATTTTGTTTGTGATTCTTCTGTAAGCTTTGTTGATTTTGATATTTTCCATGCAAGGCTTGGCCATGCTTCTATGCCTAAACTTCAGAAGTTGAGAATTCCTAGTTTTACTTGTAAAGACAATTTGAAATGTGAAATTTGTGTTCTATCAAAGCATCATAAGTTGCCTTTTACTCGCAGTTCAGAAATTGCACTAGAACCTTTTAATTTGGTTCATATGGATCTCTGGGGTCCCTATAAATTTTCTAGCATTGGTGGAGCTAGATATTTCTTTACTATTTTAGATGATTGTAGCAAAGTTACATGGACTTATTTGCTCAGAAATAAGGAACAGGTTCCTTCTATCATAGAGAGTTTTCTTGCTCTTGCCAAGACTCAGTTTCAGGCAGTTGTGAAGGTTATTCGTAGTGATAATGGGACTGAAATTGTTCAACAAAGATGTCAACGTTTGTTTGCTCAGTTAGGGATCATTTATCAGAGGTCTGTGCCAGGGAATCCTCAGCAAAATGGCAGGGTTGAACGCAAGCACAGACATTTAGTAGAAACTGCTCGTGCTCTTAAGGTTCATGCTCATTTTCCTTCTCAGTTTTGGGGAGAGTGTTTGCTTACAGCTACACATCTTATTAACAAGATGCCTTCTTCAGTGCTTAAGGGTAAGACTCCTTTTGAAATCTTGATGAAGAAACAACCTTCTTATGACTATTTGAGAGTTATTGGTTGTTTAGCTTATGCTCTATGTTCTCCTAAGGACAAGTTTGCTGTTAAAGCCAGAAAATGTGTTCTAGTTGGTTATCCTTATGCTCAGAAAGCTTACAAGCTGTATGATCTTGATTCTCATCAAGTCTTTGTTAGCAGAGATGTTATTTTTCGAGAGGACATTTTTCCTTTTGCCAAAACCTCTTCTATACCAGAGTATGTTTCATCTATTCCATCTTCTAAACCTTCTTCTTTACCTCTTGTTAATCCAGCCTTTTCAGATGATTCATCTACTTTCTTTCCTAATGTTTCTCATTCATCTTTACCTGTTGCTTCTCCTGTCAACATTCCTACATCACCATTATTGCCTTCACTATCAAGTAGTTCATCCTCTATACCTGATAACATTGAATTATCTTCTACACCTTCTGTTGTTATACCTGATTCTGTTTCTGATGAGCTTCAGTTGAATTCTCATGAAGAATTTCCTCCTCTTAGACGTTCTACTAGAACACATATTGCACCTGTCAAATACAAGGACTTTATTTGTCCTACTATGTCACATTCTTCACCATCTCATTCTTTTCTCACTACTCACTTCAATCTATCAGCCTATTCTATTGATTATCAAACATCTCTGGCTAATGTCATGAAAGTATATGAGCCTGTTTCATACAAACAAGCTGCTAAGGATGAAGTTTGGGTTCTTGCAATGCAAAAGGAACTGGATGCTTTGGAGTCTAATCACACTTGGGAGATTGTTCCTCGTCCTCAAAATCAGTCTGTTATTGGTAGTAAATGGGTGTATAAAGTGAAGTTTAGGCCTGATGGTTCAGTTGAGCGTTTAAAAGCAAGGTTGGTGGCCAAAGGGTACACACAAGTTGAAGGCAAGGATTATAAGGCAACTTTTTCTCCAGTTGCTAAGTTTGCCAGTGTTAGAATTTTCTTGGCAATTGCTACTGCACAGAATTGGCCTATTCATCAGTTGGATATTAACAATGCTTTTCTACATGGTTACATTGATGAAGAAGTTTTTATGGAGCCTCCACCTGGATATTCCAAGGTTTCTTCAGATCAGGTATGCAAACTTAAACGCTCCCTTTATGGTTTAAAACAGGCTTCACGGCAGTGGAACATTGAGCTTACCAAATTACTTCTTTCACTTGGTTTTGTCCAATCTAAGAGAGATTATTCAATGTTCATCAAGTCAGCTAAGGATCAGTTTACTGTTGCTTTAGTTTATGTGGATGATTTGCTTTTAGCTGGCACATCTGAGTTTGAAATTCAGCATACAAAGCCTGCTTTACATTCTGCTTTTACAATCAAAGATCTTGGTCGAATTAGATATTTTCTTGGGATTGAAGTGGCAAGATCATCTGCTGGCACTATATTGAATCAAAGGAAGTATGTTTTTGACATTCTCAAAGATACAGCCATGTTGAATTGCATAGAGGCTTCTTTTCCTCTGTCTAAAGGTCCCAAATTGTCAATAGATCAAGGTGATCTTTTACCAGACCCTGAAGTTTATAGAAGATTAGTGGGTCATTTGTTATACTTGAATTTGACAAGGCCTGATATCTCTTATGCTACACAGCATTTGAGTCAACTTTTGAGTGCACCTAGAGTGCCTCATATGCAAGCAGCTATGCATGTTGTGAGATACTTAAAAGGCACTCTGGATTTTGGTTTGTTTTATCCAGCAAATACAGAGTTTATTCTTACAGCTTTTTCAGATGCAGACTGGGGCAGTTGTTCTTTCAGTTGTCGCTCAGCAACTGGATATTGCTTGTTTCTTGGGGATTCTCTTATTACTTGGAAGACAAAGAAACAAAAGACTGTTTCTAAAAGTTCAGTTGAGTCCGAGTATAGAGCTATGTCCAAGACTGCCAGTGAGATTGTTTGGGTTGATGGCTTATTGTCTGACTTGAATGTGGTTGTTCCTCATCCCATTGTACTTCATTGTGACAATAAGGCAGCACAACATATTGCTAACAACCCAATTTTCCATGAGCGCACAAAACACCTCAATATTGACTGTCACTATGTCAGAGATCAAGTCAAGGAAGGCCTCATTCAAACTCAACATGTGAAGTCTGCTTCTCAAATTGCTGATGTTCTAACTAAGGCATTAGGAGAGCAACAACATCGTCTCTTAGTGTCCAAGTTAGGCCTTGTGTCTTCTCCCCCAAGTCTAACTTGAGGGGGGGATGTGAATAATATAGTTGGTTAGAGTCTGATATATCCGAGTTAGTTAGAAGCTTCTAGTATAAAAGTGGTTATTAGCTAGCTCATATTGTAACAGAACTCTAATTTCATTTCTCTCGTTTTCTCTCTGTAATAAACGATCATGAGTTGAATAATGGAGTTCGAAGCTTTACTCTAGCTTCTTCACATCCATAATTGAATCGGTTTATAAGTTGAACCATCATCCTTGCATTTGGACTGAAGAAGGTATGACTCAAATACTACTTATTAGGAGGAGAGATATACCAATTACAAAACTTAACATATAGTAATATGTAAGAGCAATTCATATGCAGGCTTATCTTTATCTGGGACTTGTTTGTCATATTAAACCCTAATGTTATTATTTTTGAAGACTTACTTGAAATTTATAATCACCTTAATTACCTGACTAGGCATTGACTTTACAAGTCCGCCTCTTCTTTTTGCTAACTCTATATATGGTAAGCCTCTTTTCTTGACTATCTCTTATCCTCACATGCATACAGCACCCAATCCTCATTTCCTAAAAGACTAAATCGTCGACCATCAGCCTAACAATGGCCGACGCTTCCGTCTGCTCTTTCCTCATTCTATCATTCACCTTGCTCTTACATTCCAGTGCACTAGACATCAGCATTGGCGGTGGCGGAATCATCATTGGTGGCGGTGGTGGCGGTAGTGATTCTCCCCCGCCCGCCGAGGCTCCGGTACAATGTCCCCCGCCACCTCCACCTCCTTGCCCTCCACCGCCCGCTCCTATAATGGTTTCATCTCCTCATCCACAAAGCCCACCGCCTCCTATGAAACCACCACTATCACCACCACGACCAAACCCACAGGGCCCTCCTATAGCACCTCTGATGACACGGCTTCAGCACGACCTCATCGTCATACAACGCTTCCGAAAAAAGATCCGACAAAACCCACTAAAAAACGACCCCAAAAACATCACGCGCACGTGGAAAGGCAACAACCCTTGCAAGTTCAGGGGCTTCAACTGCGCCATGAACCCCATCCACAAGCAACTGACCCTCTCGGACGTCCAGTTCAACGGCTTCAACTTCGGCGGCGTCACCCTCGACGGCTTCATCGACGAGCTCCGCGACGTCTCCATCTTCCACGCCAACTCCAACAACTTCCACGGGCAAGTGCCCCCCATCAACTCCACCGCCATCCCCTTCCTCTTCGAGCTCGACCTCAGCAACAACAAGCTCACCGGCAGCTTCCCTTACCAAGTCCTCCAGGCCACCAACCTCACCTTCCTCGACTTCCGCTTCAACTCCTTCGCGGGCACGGTCCCACCTTCCGTCTTCCTCCTCGACGTCGACGTCCTCTTCATCAACAACAACAACTTCCTCCAGCGCCTACCCGACGAGCTAGGGCGCACCCCGGCCCTCTACCTCACCCTCGCCAACAACAGGTTCACCGGGTCCATACCGGGCTCCATCGGGCGGGCCCGGAAGACCCTCTTGGAGGTCCTCTTCCTGGGCAACAACCTCTCGGGCTGCCTCCCCTGGCAGATCGGGCTCCTCAGCCTGGCCCGGGTCTTCGACGCCAGCAAGAACATGCTCCAGGGCCCCATCCCCATGTCCTTCGCCTGCTTGAAAAACATGCAGATCTTCAGCCTCGCCCACAACCAGCTAAACGGCGTCGTCCCGGAGATGCTCTGCGCCCTGCCTAAACTCCAGAGCTTGTCGCTCAATGACAACTACTTCACCGAGGTGGGGCCCAGGTGCCGGCTGCTGATCCAGAAGAAGGTCCTTGACGTCGGCATGAATTGCATCCTGGGCTTGCCCGGCCAAAGGTCCCCCAAAGATTGCGCCGACTTCTTCTCCACGCACCCGAAGAGCTTGTGTCCCAGCCCGTACCTGCACACTCCCTGCAAGGCGGCCAAGTTCGGCAATGGTGTCGTCGGACCGCACAAGAGGCGCCGCACTGCCGAGTTGGCGCCCGCCTGGTCTGCCACGTACGGTGCCCTGACTCCTGCCTAGACCCAAAACTCGGGAAGTTAATTATGTATATATAGTATGAATAAGACACTATGAGCGTATGTTGGTGGATTGATTGTAACGTGTGAGGTTTAATTAATGTGTGTGCATTTGGGGTAGTCGTCCATTGATGGAGGCCAAGATGCTAACTTGTCATTGGTTCAGTAGTAGAAGCCTTTACTATTGGCATTGTTGTTTGATGATTCAGAGAAAGGTTTATCCTGTTACTTTTCTCTCCAGTGTGTTATGTTGGGATATGTAGCAATTATTGTTGTTTGATGATTGGTGTTAAGTTTTATGGACGGGGAAAGCGGAAAATAAATTCATTTTATACTCCCTCCGTTTCACAATAAGTGTCGTTTTAGCACTTAAAATCTGTTTTATAATATGTGTCGTTTTAGGTTTTCAAAGTGGTTTATTAGGGGTGAATAATGATAATTTTTATTGGAATGTGTATTTGTTGACTAAAGTTGTTCATTGATTGGCCAAAAAAATGTAATGAGTAGTAAGATTAAGAAAAAGTTGTAAGTTTTAAAGTGAATGATTGATTTTCTTAAAAATTGTGTTAAGAGTTAAAACGAGACTTATTGTGAAACGGATGGAGTACTTTCTATTGCTAAAGTTGTAAATTGAATGGACCTGACTTCAACCAAAAAATTGAATGGACCTGAATCTTGCCATTAATGCCATACCTCTTACAAGCATGAGTACAAGGTAAACGGAAGCCGTGCTCAGATAATTTTTTTTGGAACGTGTTCACATAGTTGTTTGACGATTGGTGCTAAGTTTTATGGACGGGCAAAGCGAAAAATAACTTCATTTTATACTTTCTATTGCTAAAGTTGTAAATTGAATGGACCTGACTCTTGCCATTAATGCCATACCACTTACAACCATGAGTACACGGTAAACGGACACTGGGTTACAATCGAATGGATAAAATTACATTTGAAACGAATTGATCAATCATGATGACAAGAATATTGTATAGGTAGGCAAGATAGGTACTCGTCAGTGACGTTGTGTTTCCATAATAATATACAAATTGGTTCACGTAACCTTGATTTTGAGCCCAATAGCAGGCGTACGGCCCATATCAAGAAAAGGCTGACCAAATTCGATATGTAAAATAATACGGACCACAGACCCAAAAATGCGATTCGTCAAATGTGACTTGCCACCGGATTTTGAGCACAATAGTTTTGAACGAATTCGATCTTATTCACACGCACGCACATGTGATAGTCTAAACTATAACTATATAATGGGATAACACATTAGTTAACAATTTAACACCATAAGACGTGAGTTCAAATTTCATAGTCGTTTTGCTGTTAATAATTCAAACGACTGACTTTCATCCGTACTACTAGTATTTAATTTGGAGGAGGGATAGTCCATTTCATAAACATATCAAACATATTATTTTTAGAATTACATTTGATTTTTATTAGACCAATGAGAGCGTTACGTTTCAGTTTTTAGCACATGCACGCACATTTTTTTTGGTTGAAATGCACGCACATTTTTTTAATAAGAAACCGAAGTCATATAGTGTGGTAACTAACCAAGAAGAAGATAATGGAAACCTCCTAGTGTGCCAACATTTTCCTTCTCTACAATCGGATGCATGTGGAGTGTTCGGAAATTTTGGTATCATCCATTCAAATCTGTTTTACCAGGATACTCATTTTATGTGGAAACGATATATACTTTCTTGTATATGTATCCTTACCCGTGGCCGTGGACACAGTCAAAAACTCCCATATGACGGAAAAATAGAATAACGTAACGCAATAGGTTTTACGGGTGACACAGTAAGAAGATAATTTTCGGTTGAGCGCTATTCTATAAGAGCGTTGTTTTAAATTAGTTTTGATCTGTTAGTTTAGACCAAAACAGAAAAGAGTTTTGATCTGTTAGATTTATGTCATAACGTGAGGGTGAAATGGGTTGTCCATACGGAAACAACATATAGTATATATTGGGGAATATGTTTTGTCTACGTCGGGCCATATATTTGCTGATAAACAAGAAAACAGTGAGACAATAAAAGTGACGCATGCGATGACTCTTTTTGCTCGAAACCTCAAGATTCAACCCACAACACAAAACCAAGAAACGTCCGACTCCTCTTGGTACTCTGTGTGGTGTCTGCACACACACCCCAACTGGCCATGACCATATAGCGCCAAATCTCTATTGAACCGATTTAATTCCCTTCCTTCCCATTCACATACAACTCCCTATATATAGACCGCATAAATCCTTAATCCTCAAACCCAGCCCTAAACTCTTCAAACAAACAAGAAAAGACCCAAGATTCCCTCATCTTAGAAACAAAACCATGGTGGCCGAAACCGAAGCCCTCCACGTAGTGTTCTTCCCACTAATGGCACACGGCCACATGATCCCGCTCATCGACGTGGCCCGCCTCTTCGCCGCCCGCGGCGTCAAGGCCACGCTAATCACCACCCCAGCCAACGCCTCGGCCGTCGCCTCCAAACCACTCGAAATCGACCTCGAGATCATCCCTTTCCCCACGGAGCAAGTCGGCCTACCCTCGGGCGTGGAGAATTTCGAGCATGTAGCGGGAGAAGACATGGTCGAGAAGTTCCTCGGAGCCATTCGCCTACTCGAAACGCCGTTCGAGCGCGTGCTTGATCAGCTGACGCCCAGGCCGAGGTGCCTTGTCTCCGACCTCTTCTTGCCGGGGACGGCTGACGTTGCAGAGAGGTTCGGGATCCCGAGGCTGACGTTCCACGGCAGCGGCTACTTCAGCATGGCGGTGTCGGACACCCTGAGGAAGCACCGCCCGTTCGAGGTGGTGGAGTCCGAGGACGAGGAGTTCGTGGTTCCCGGGGTTCCCGGGGAGGTCAGGCTCACCCGGATGAAGCTGTCGCCGTTCCTGAAGGATGTCTCCGCCTCCGAGCCTGCAAACAGGGAGGCGTCATTATTATATAAGATGATGCAGGGGGCGTTCGAGGCGGAGAAGAAGAGTTATGGGGTCATCATGAACAGCTTCGAAGAGTTGGAGCTCGAGTACGCTCGTCATTATCGGAATGTTATGGGGAGGAGGGCTTGGAGTATTGGCCCTGTTTCCTTGTGTAACAGGTTAGTTACTGTTCCATTGTCTCACAATCGGGCTTTTAGTATTAGTAATTTGAGTAAGCAATTGTTTATTTTTGTCATTAATTATTTATTTTTGTAGTGAGTCCACATAGTTTTCCTGTACTTTTTGTGACACCAATTAAGACGTGTGGAATCAATCAACCATGAGTTGTAGCGAAATTGCATACTAGTCGTTTTGTAGACCACAAACTGGTTCTTATCCTTTCAAATTGCATACTAGTCGTTTTGTAGTATATGTTATGTACCTCCATGCTTCTATATACTTCACTTGCAATTCTTCAATTGTACTCCATTTATCCATGAATTGAATCGAACCACTGTATTGATTTGCTTTACAAATATGTTCAAACTTGGAAGGTTTGTAAATTGCGTTGTATTAACTAACTTCACATTGTTGTAACGTCGCACGCAATAGGAAAACAGAGAATAAGGCGTCGAGGGGAAAGAAAGCAGCCATAGACGAGCACGAGTGCCTGAAATGGCTCGATTCGAAGCCCCCAAACTCGGTCATCTACGTCTGCTTCGGCTCTCTCACCAACATCTCCCCGGTCCAACTCCACGAGATCGCACTGGCACTCGAGTCCTCTGACCAGACTTTCATCTGGGTCGTCAGAAAACCTAACACAAAGTCGATGAACGGCCCCAATCACACGGAGGAGGATGAAGGATGGCTACCGAGCGGGTTTGAGGCCCGGACACGAGACAGGGGGCTCGTGATAAGAGGGTGGGCCCCGCAAGTCATGATCCTCGACCATGCGGCCACAGGCAGTTTTCTAACGCACTGCGGGTGGAACTCGACACTCGAGGGGATTTCGGCGGGGGTTAACATGGTGACATGGCCCATATTTGCGGAGCAGTTTATAAATGAGAAGTTGATCACGGAGGTTTTGAGGATCGGGGTGCCGGTCGGGGCGAAGCAGTATTTTGAGAGGGTGGTGGAGGTGGTGAGTGTCGGGAGGGAGGCGGTGGAGGAGGCGGTTAGGAGGGCGATGGTTGGGGAGGAGGCGGAGGAGACGAGGACGAGGGCTGCCGGGCTCAAGGAGATGGCTTGGAAGGCGGTTGGAGAAGGCGGGTCTTCTTATGAGGGGCTCAATAATCTGTTGAAGGAGCTAAGGTTGGTTGATGCTAGTGACGAGTATTGAGCAGGGGCATTTTAGATAAAATGTATTAAGTTTGGGCCATTTCTGTAATATTCTTTTCTGGTATAAATAACAGAATTTAGCTTCTGTGGGAGCTGAGCTCTTTGTAACAGATTTCTTACGAGTGATTGAATGAGAGTTTTAGATCTAGTTTCTCCATGGTTTTCGTGGCTAGATCAACATTGAGCTCAATTTGATTTCATTTCATATGGTATCAGAGCAAAGACGCGATTCTGTTGTTTGTGTGAGAGATTGAGTTTGTTTCTGAGATTGTTTGGGGTTTGTTGTTTTCGCTGATCAAGAAATGTCAAGTGGAGGTTCTGGTGATGATTCTCGTGAAAGAACCAGATCTGAAGAGAGGAATGTTGATCTTGATCGTGGAAGGAGACGGCGGAGAGCAAATTCTGTGCGTCGCGATCGGCATCGATCGAGTGATCGCAACTCGAATTCTTCCAATCTTGCTTCTAATGATCCACTTGCGCTTTCCAATTCTGATCAAACAGGAACGCAATTAGTTCCACAGAAGTTTGATGGCACCAATTTCTTGAGCTGGAGCCGAAATGTCAAACTGGCGCTTGGTGCGAAGATTAAGGTTGGGTTCATCGATGGTTCTTGCAGGAGGCCACCTCTGGGAACAGATGATTGCGCAAGGTGGATTCGGGCAGATCATATGGTACGTTGTTGGTTGTTGAATTCTATGGATGGCAAGATATCTGAAACTTTCATTTATGTTGATTCTTCTCGTCAATTGTGGGTTGAATTAACTGAAAGATTCGGCCAAGCCAATGGTCCTTTACTGTATCAATTGAAAAGAACCCTAGCTACTTTTGAGCAGGGGTCAATGGCTGTGAGTGAGTATTATAGCAAGTTGAAGAAATTATGGGAAGAATTGAAGGCTGTTAGGGCTGTTGTGGACTGTGATTGTGGTATCTGGACACATTGTGCTTGTGATTATCTTGTTAGGAAGCAAGAACAGGAAGAGCATGATAAGATGATTGATTTTTTGATGGGTTTGAATTCTGAGTTTGATGCTATTCGTGGAAGTATTATTGCTATGGATCCGTTGCCAAATTTGAATAGGGCATATGCTTTGGTTCAGCAGGCAGAGAAGCAGAAATCAGTTGTTAGTTCTATGGATTTCAAGAATGATAGTAATGCTTTGTCTGTTAATAGCATGTCAGGGAGAGAGCAACAACGTTTTGGTAGGTTTTTCTTGAGCAAAGAAGAAATGCAGAATAGAGGGTTGTCTACTAGAGAAGGTTTTGGTCAAAGAGATAGTTACAAGAGAGGAAAGGACAGGTTTGATGGAAAATTTGACAGGAAATGTGAGCATTGTCAGGTTCCTGGTCATTCCAAAGAACGATGTTACAAGATTATTGGATATCCAGATAATTGGAAATTCAATGATAAATCTGCAAGAAGAGGTAATGATAGGAGAGCTAATGCTGCAGAGACAGAGTTTGATACTCCCTTTGATGTTGATAATGGGAAAGATGCTGAGTTTGATCCCAAGGTTGTTGCTGCTATGTGTCAAGAAATGGCACGCGTGTTCAAAGGAAAAGGTGCAAGTTCAAGTATTGGAAAACATGTTGTTAACATGGATAACAATGTTGCTGAGTCCAGTTCTAAGGAGAGCAAATATTCAGGTATGTTGTTTGATGATTCTTTGAGTTTGTCAGTCATAGCTGCTAATGTTTCTACAGATGCTGATTTGTGGATCATAGATACTGGAGCTACAAATCATATGATATTTGATTCGAGTAGATTGATTGTTAAGAATAGAATGCAGAAGCCTGTTAAAGTTTGTTTGCCTGATGGTAGTGTTAAGGTTGTTGAGTTTTCTGGATCTGTCAAGGTTAATAATACGTTGCAGCTTCATGATGTATTGTTGATAGAAGGTTTCAAGCATAATTTGCTTTCTGGTACAAAGTTGTTGGATGACAATGGTTTGGTAGGAAACATAGATGCTGACAAAATATGGTTTCAGGACCCTATCACTAAGGAGGTGATGCTTCAAGGTCAGAGATCAGGAGGGCTGTTTTTGTTGAAGTCAGAGACGATTAGTTATGGAGATCATCAACATAAGGTTTAAGATGATTCTCATAAAGCCTGTAAGATAGGTAGAGATGTTAGTTTGTTTCATAACAGACTTGGTCATTTTTCTCATAGCAAGATGCAACATATGCCAGCTTTGTTTTCTGGAGCTTTGTCTGATTTCTTTTGTGACAGTTGCATTCTTGCAAAGCAATGTAAGCTTCCTTTCAATAAAAGTGAATCTTTGGCTCTTAAACCATTTGATCTTCTACACCTAGATGTCTGGGGCCTTATCATATTTCTAGTACTACTGGTGCACGATATTTTGTCACTATAGTTGATGATTGCACAAGATATACATGGATATATCTTTTTCAGTATAAAACACAGGTCAAGGATATCTTACTTTCTTTTCAGGCCTATGTTGAGAATCAATTTGAAACTGTTGTGAAGAAGATTAGAAGTGATAATGATACTGAGTTCATGCAAAGAGGTTGTAGAGAAGTGTTTGATGCTAAGGGTATTGTTCATCAAACCAGTGTGCCAGGAAATCCACAACAAAATGAGAGAGTTGAAAGGAAGCATAGGCACATTATTGAGACTGCTCGTGCCATGAGAGTTCATGCTGGTTTGCCTAAGAGTTTTTGGGGAGAATGTGTGCTAGCTGCAGTTCATGTGATCAATTTATTGCCCAGTTCAGTTTTGCAGTGGAAAATTCCTTTTGAATCTTTGTTTCAGAAGCCAGCATCTTATGAACATTTGAGAGTTATTGGGTGTTTGTGCTTTGGAAAGCCAAGTACTCATACTAAGGATAAATTTGAAGCTAAATCAAGAAGGTGTGTATTCATGGGCTATCCAGTTGGACAGAAGGGATATAGGCTTTATGACTTAGAGTCTAAATATTTTTTTGTTACTCGTGATGTTGTTTTCAAGGAAGATGTATTTCCTTTTACAACATCTACTACATCTGGTACAACGGAAGTTGAGTTGCCATTGGTGAATCCAGCTGCTATTAATGATATTAATGTTGCTTCTCCTTAGTCAGATTCAGAGCTAAGTATTCATGATACTGTTGCCAGGGAATCTTTATCTTCAGAACAGGTTGTTTCAGTTCCTTCTCAAGTTGATATTGCTCCTGTTGTTCCTGTGATTAGGCACTCAGACAGGCCTCGAAGACCTCCTGTCAAGTTCACAGATTATATTTGTGATTTCCAAGTTACAAAGTTGTTTGATCTCTCTGAATATTCTGATGATTTTGTGATGTCCTTTGCTAATGTGTGTTCTGAACCATCTAGTTATAGACAGGCTAAAGGTGTGGATTGTTGGGAGGAAGCAATGGCTAAGGAGATTGCAGCTCTGGAATTGAATAAAACTTGGGAGCTTACAGAATTGCCTAAAGGACAGACAGCTATTGGCTCCAAGTGGGTATTCAAAACAAAGTTCAAGCCAGATGGTACAGTGGAACGTTATAAAGCAAGGTTAGTTGCTAAGGGCTATACACAGGTGAAAAACAAGGATTATAAATATACTTTCTCACCTGTTGCTAAGTTGGCTTTTGTGAGAATTTTGTTAGCTTTAGCTACTGTTAAGAGGTGGGATATTCATCAGCTTGATATTAACAATGCATTCTTGCATGGTTATCTAGAGGAAGACATTTACATGGTACCACCTCAGGGATATTCTAAAGCTAAAAAGGGACAGGTTTGTCATCTCAATAAATCTCTTTATGGATTGAAGCAGGCATCAAGGCAGTGGAATATAGAGTTGAGTAATTTTTTGTTCAGCATGGGATATGAGCAGGCTAAACAGGATTATTCCATCTTTGTAAAGAGGACTGGTGACAAGATTGCTATAGCTCTTGTTTATGTTGATGATTTACTCTTGTCAAGAGATGATATGGACACAATTTTGAAGACCAAATTTGGATTAGACAAGGCATTTACTATAAAAGATCTTGGTTTAGTCAGGTTTTTTCTTGGAATTGAGGTTGCTAGATCTGCCAAAGGAACTATTATTAATCAGAGGAAATATGTTCTGGATATTATAAAGGATGTTGGTATGTTGGATTGTAAGGAGGTTGTTTTTCCACTTCCACGAGGTCTTGGTTTATCTACTAATGAAGGTGTTGTTTTTAAGGATCCAGAGGTTTACTGGAGATTGATAGGCAGGCTTCTTTACTTGAATATTACTAGACCTGACTTGACATATTCCATTCAGCATCTGAGTCAATTTGTTGGTTGTCCACGAGAGCCTCATTTACAGGCAGCTCTTCATGTGGTCAGGGAAACCTTAAACTGGGGTTTGTTTTATTCTGTTGATTCAGACTTAGTTTTGTCTAGCTATAGTGATGCAGATTGGGCTTCATGTAAGTTTTCTGCTAGATCTCTTAGTGGATATTGTGTTTTCCTTGGGAAGAACTTGGTTTCATGGAAAACTAAGAAGCAGAAAACAGTGTCTAAATCTAGTGCTGAGTCAGAATATAGGAGTATGTCATCAACAGCTAGTGAGCTTGTTTGGGTTAATGGTATTTTGCAAGCTTTATCTGTGCAAGTGCCTCGTCCTATTGTGCTTCATTGTGACAGTTGAGCAGCTCAGCATATTGCTTCTAATCCAGTGTTCCATGAGAGGACAAAGCATATCAACATTGATTGTCATTATGTTAGAGAACGGATTGCTGAAGGTTTTCTCAAGACTTCTTACATAAGAACACACTTACAGCTTGCTGATATATTGACTAAGGCCTTAGGAGAAGATCAACACAAGTTTTTGGCCTTCAAGTTGGGATTGGTTGATGTGCCACCAATTCCAACTTGAGGAGGGGGTATTGAGCAGGGGCATTTTAGATAAAATGTATTAAGTTTGGGCCATTTCTGTAATATTCTTTTCTAGTATAAATAAGGACCCGTTTGGTATCCATATCTAGATATCAGGTATGGGTATAGGTATGACCGATATCCATATCCAGTGTTTGGAATTTTAGTATATGGGTATGGCTTGATATCTTTTGATATATGGATTGCAATTTTTCAAAGGTTTGATATACCAATATTTCGGGGTAGATAGCTGATATCTGTTCTTTGACTTCTTTCTTTCTTTTTCTTTCTTTTTCTTGTTCCTCTTCTTTTTCTTGTTCATCTCGTATAGCCCTCCTTGACAAACCACCGAACTGCCCACGCCGACTACCGTATGGCCTTCCATGACCACCGCCGACCACCGTATTGCCCTTGCCGACCACCGATTTGCCCTCCCTGACCACCGCCGACCACCGCATTCCCCCTCGGTGAGCACCGTACTATCCTCCCTGACCAACGCTGGCCGCCGCAATGCTCTCCCTGACCACCGCCAACCACCGCACTGCCCTCGCCGACTCGTACTGTCTATTTTTTTGGTTCAAATCTGACAATTGCATATGAGACTTTGGAGTTCGATTTATTTTTTTTTGATGAATGGAGTTCGATTTTCGAATTCGGTGGAGTTGGGTTATTGCGTGAGGTTCTTGAATTGGGTTATTGCCAGATTTGTTTATTGAATATAAATTAATAAATTTGTAATTAGTGTTATTGCTGGAAGCTCTTGAATTGGGTTAAGTTCTTGAAATGGGATGCAGTTGAATTGTATCCGCTCACCACGAGAGGTCCGGGCAAATCAGAGTTTAATTGCCAGATTTTTTATTGAATATAAATTAATAAATTTGTAACTAGTGCTTTCGTTTAATTTTGGATACTCTATTTTATTTTGATAAAATTTAGGGTTAGTTATATTATAATTTTCTAATTTAGAACTAAATTATTTTATTAAAATAAGATATCAAAATTGATACCAAAGTATAAGCTACCAAACAATTGATATGAAATATGGCTGATATCTAATTTATACCAAACAACCATATAGGTATCTGATATCCATACCCATACCTGATATTTGATATCCATACCCTAACAGAATTTAGCTTCTGTGGGAGCTGAGCTCTTTGTAACAGATTTCTTACGAGTGATTGAATGAGAGTTTTGGATCTAGTTTCTCCATGGTTTTCATGGCTAGATCAACATTGAGCTCAATTTGATTTCATTTCATAACGAGTATTGATTGTTGAATGTTTAGTTAATCAAAGTGAGAAATAAATTTAAGCTCAATAGAGGGATACAAGTGTGGTTGTAGGCTGTTTAACTTACTTGTTACCGAGTTAAGGCCCATATAGTGTGATCTCAATTACTTTGGAAGTCTTGATCGAGCCTCAGCAGAATTCTGTACAACTGAAACCGTCACAATGACTTTAAACAGGTTGTGATTGATTCAATTGGCCAACGTTGTCGATGATGCTATATTTTCAAAACAAACTTATGTATACGCAATAAGAATTCATGCATATATATACTAAGGTGATTTAATACCTCATAACAATAAATCCGATCATTTTCTTGTCTAAAAAATATGTCCGATTTTCTACCCAAAAAAAAAAATATATGTCCGATCATTTAAATTACGAGATTTAAAGCCATAGTTTTGTTCTTCAAGCAAACAAGTGAAACAACGCTTCAAACGGGGTATTTGGTGTAAGAAAAACACCGGAACTTTAACTTGTGAAACAGCTTATGTGAAGTTAAGTAACAACATAAATTAACAATAGCAGACGAAATGAGAAGTAAACAAGTAAAAATATAAAATGCGAGCATGCTTATCCTTAATCAAACTGGTTTTTATGTATTGGTTGACCCTCTCGAAGGTGTCGGGCTATCCCCCGCTTGCGTACTACTAAGCCCATTTTGATTAATTAATAAAACGCCCCTTGAGGGCACGGAGAGTATTGCCTCTCCTTCGACCAAAAAAAAAAAACTCACGTATGAAACGTGTTTTTTACAATTTAATCGAGCTACCGAATATTATCGTATTAATTAATAAATTAAGTAAGGTTCTAGACTTCTAGTACAAGGTCGTTAGGTTATGAATAACCGTGTATAACGTTATTTTTATTTTTTGGTCATTGTATACCATTATTATTGATCTTGACCGGATTTTTGGACTGGTCTGAGGTACTTTCGGTTCAGTATTTGGTCCATAATTTTTGAAAATTTGTCTCCGGTTTGGACCTATTTTTTAAAAAACATACTAAAAATATTAAATTACCTAAAAATAGTATTAACTTTTATGTTATAGAATTTACTTTTTAATATTTAAGTTTTATTTTTATATTATATATTTAATAATATTATACTTTCATTAAAAAAAATCGAATCTAGCATAGTGATAACTATTTGTAATGGCCTCAATTGTTTAGAATAGAAGACAAAAGAAAAATGACTCAGAAAGGAAAGAAAGAGAAGGATAGAGGAGAGAGAAACCAGGAGTATTATTATTTCCATATCTGTAACAACCTTACAATTGACATTTTATATCTCTCTCAATAAAGGGTCGGATTACCCGGTCCGGATCCTCTGTCCCCTTCAATTTGATTGGTTAATCTATATAAATTTTGGATTAATTTATTAAATTGAAGGAGATGTGAACCAATAAGATGTAAGGGACACATGAATGGGACACAATATGGGGACAGAGGATCCGGACCGGGTAATCCGAACTATGGTTATTAAATAATCCATTGATCATGGGTTCAATTCTCCTTAATTAAATTATAACATTTTAATAAAAAAATATTTTTACTTAACAATATTTTTTTACTTAAAAGAATATTATTATTATTTGTTACTTAAAAAACTGTAATCTAACATAGTGATAATTATGATTATTAGGATTGATCATAGGTTCAACTCTGATTAACTAAATTATACTCCCTCCGTTAAGACAAACATGCCGTTTTAGGGTTTTTCTTAAAAAATAAGAATTTAAATGATTTGACTTATGTATCCTCAATCTTAGGAAGATCTTTTATTTTCTAGTATAGATTTAATTAAGTAATATTTCAATATAAATAATTTTAGTATTATTTTTTGTTTAAATAAAAATCCGGTATAAATTCAGACCAGAAAGAAACGGAGGGATGGTCTGGTTTTGGACCGGCACTCGGCCCTAGTAATTTTATTACAGATGGTAAATGATTTTTTATCTGACTTCGATAATGTTCAACTGTTCAAGTCCATTTAAAAGAAATTAAGGGTGGCGATATTTTTGTGTACGCTCTCGGGTAGATAGACAAGAAGAAACCACAAAGACAATAAAAGTAAGATATGCAAGGATTGAAGGATTAGCTCTGGAACATAGAACCTGGAAACGTCTGACACCATCTTTCCATATATCGGGTAATGTATATGTGTGGTGTCCATCACTCTCGTTTCGTCCATGCATGCACACAACCAAATTAACTGGCTCGGCCATGCCACCATGCAATCTCCAATATGAGTTGAACCACTTAATTCTTCCCCTCCCTTGCAAATTAATCAATTCAACATTCCCTATCTATATATGCCACTAAATCATCCACATTCTTAGTCCACAAATCATCATCATACCCCAAATCTATCTAGAGTCCCAAACCACGTACAACCCATTAACCATGGTGGCCGAAGCCGAAGCCCTTCACGTAGCGTTCTTCCCTCTATTAGCACACGGCCACATGATCCCTCTCTTCGACGTGGCCCGCCTCTTCGCCACCCGCGGCGTCAAGGCCACCCTGATCACCACCCCGGGCAACGCCGCCGCCTTCCCCAAATCCGTCGGAGTGGACCTCGAAACCATCCCTTTCCCCGGGGAGCAAGTGGGTCTACCCGCGGGCGTGGAGAACTTCGAGCACGTAACAAGACATGACGTGGTCGAGAAGTTCCTCGAAGCCATCCACCTGCTGGAGGCGCCGTTGGAGCGGGTGCTGGAGCGGCTGACGCCAAGGCCAAGGTGCCTTGTGTCGGACCTCTTCCTCCCGTGGACGGCTGACGTGGCGGAGAGGGTGGGGATCCCGAGGCTCACGTTCCACGGGAGCAGCTACTTCGGGATGTCGGTCTTGGACGCCATGAGGAGGCACCGCCCGTTCGAGGGCCTAGAGTCCGACGACGAGGAGTTGGTAGTGCCCGAGGTGCCCGGGGAGGTCAGGCTCACTAGGAGCATGACATGGCCGCAGTTGATGGACCCTCACGACAAGAAAGGCGTCGTCAAGATGCTCACGAAGGCGTTCGAGGCCGAGAGGAAGAGCTACGGGGTCATTATGAACAGCTTTGAGGAGCTCGAGCCCGATTACGCTCGCCATTACCGGAATGTTATGGTGAGGAGGGCTTGGAGCATTGGCCCTGTTTCCTTGTGTAACAGGTATGGTCTCCGGGTTAAACCTACTATGTACGCTTTTAGCATAAATCATAGAATATTATGAATACAATTCATATATGCCAACCAATTGATATTATTATGGAATGATGAGTAGTCGGTGTCAAGCTAATCTAGTCAAGAACTACAGACATATTTATCGCCGTCTTGATTATTTCGAGGTTCACCCTCTATGGAATGTAGTACAAAAGAATTGGTCCAACGAATCTTTGTGATTGATTTTCTAATTTCAATTTTATTGGATGTAGTACAAAACAAATCGGTTACCCAAGGCTGCCTTCTTTACACAAGATCCTCTGCTTCTATGTAGTTCATTTGCAGTTTTCTGCAATTTCGTTCCGTTTTCCCATAAATTGTACTCCAGTTAGTATTGAATAAAACGTTTTCTAGCCAAACAGTGCGTAGATTACTTTGTTATGCAAATTTAAAACAGAATATTTAGTAATCAACTCATGAGATTGATTCCTATGAAAATTTTACATATCCTTTTATTATAAATCGTATTAATAGACGTAATAATACAATTTCTTAATATGATGTGTTATGTATCATATTACTATACATTATAACATAATAACACAAAATCATAAATATTTTTTAAAGTTTATGTATTTTTATTTTGGGTTCATGGTTTGCCATTTATAGGTTAAGTAAAGTTTTCATTTGATTCAAAATTGATCGACTCATTTCAAACTGTTATAATTAATAACGCGTGCAACAGGAAAAGAGAGGACAAGGCGTTGAGAGGAAAGAAGGCAGCCATAGACGAGCACGAGTGCCTGAAATGGCTCGATTCGAAGCCCCCGAATTCCGTCATCTACATCTGCTTCGGCTCCATAACCAACATGGCCACCGCCCAGCTCCACGAGATCGCCACGGGACTCGAGTCCTCTGACCAGCATTTCATCTGGGTCATCAGAAGGCCTGAGGACACGAAGTCGGTCAACGGCCCCGATCACACCAAGGAAGACGAAGAATGGCTACCGAGCGGATTCGAGGCCCGGACCAAGGGCAGAGGGCTCGTGATAAGAGGGTGGGCTCCGCAAGTCATGATCCTCGACCATGTGGCAACGGGCAGCTTCTTGACACACTGCGGGTGGAACTCGACGCTTGAGGGGATATCGGCCGGGGTCAACATGGTGACATGGCCGGTTTTCGCCGAGCAGTTTATAAACGAGAGGCTGATCACGGAGGTTTTGAGGACCGGGGTCTCGGTTGGGGTGAAGCAGTATTTTGAAAAGGTGGTGGAGGTGGTGAGCGTCAGGAGGGAGGCGGTGGAGGCGGCTGTGAGGAGGGCGATGGTCGGGGAGGAGGCGGAGAAGATGAGGGGGAGGGCGGCCGAGCTCAAGGAGATGACTCGGAAGGCGGTTGGAGAAGGCGGGTCTTCTTATGAGGGGCTCAGTCGTCTGTTAGAGGACCTGAGGTCGATACGTGCTTTTGATGAGCATGTATAGGACGTGGATCAATGGGTTACATCATGTATGTTACAATTTTTGTGTTACTTTGTAGCTTGTTTGGTAATTGGTGTCAAGTGGATGTTTCAACCGAAGTTTGTTAACCGTCGACAACATGGATTTTGGCATACAATAATTAAATAAAGAAGGAAGTATTTAGACAAAGCGTCATTCATTGTATATGGTTTTACGCGTGTCACCTTAAAACATGTAATTTTGCATCCATGGCATACGTTTTAAGAGCTGAAGGAGTTTCAACCAAAAGAAAAAAAGAAGCGATGAACAACTTCTCTCGCTCCTAGTTCCTGCTCCCATGGCGGATCCGTTCGACGCCGGCGAGGACCTGCTCTCCTCCCTCCCCTCCAGCAACAGGTTCTCGAGCAACGGACCGAGCGTAAGTGCTAGCCCTAGGAATGCGACGGATCTGTTCTCCGTCTTCTCCGACTCCCCAAACCCTACCGGAAGACTCCGAGGCTATTCGACCGGTTCGATGACTCCTCGGCCGACGAGGAAGGAGGCTACTCTCGAAACTCGTCTGCTCAGGACGGGGTGGTCAGGACCGCTGGTAAGAAGCTTGATTACACGATCCAGTTCCCGCTCGTTTCAATCGCCTCTCCGCCGCCTTCCTCCGCCGTCCCCGCCGCTCGTCTCTTCGACTGCGACGGCGTCCTTGTCGATACCGAGAAAGACGGCCACCGGATCTCCTTCGACGACACCTTTTCCGAAGTACGTACATTTCTCTGCGATGGATCAATTTGTTCCGTTTTCCACCTCTGTTTCCTCTCGTTTTGCAATTGCTTTCTGTTTTGTGCTGAATTTAGGGTTTTCTATCGGTTTAGGTCTAATTTCCAAATTGTTTATGTTGATTAGGATGATTGATAATCAAGCACTCTTTTTCTAATAGAGGTCTAATTGGCCGAGCAAATTTCAAGTTGGATTATGATATGTATTAAGCTATTGTATAATTCATTGTATTCAACACGTGACAACTTCTCGGATATATACGTGGGAATTAGCTTTTGGTTTTTTTTGGAGCAGTTTTTTGGTTCTTTGGATTCAATTAGTTTTTGATATTTATCTAGGAGCAAGGTTACTCAACACAGTTATCCAAATTTTATTTCATTGTTATCGTCAACAGGTTGTGTTTCCATGGAGAAATCTGATATAGGTGCTATATACATCTAGTAATGAGACTAAAAACAATTGCTTGTTAGTGTCATTAATCTTCTAGTTAATTGTTGAAAATTGTCACTTGTGATAACAATTAGGTGTCACTTGTGATAACAATTAGGTGTCACTTGTGATAACAATTAGGTGTGGATATTGTCACTTGTGACGACAATTTGGTGTGAAATAATTGCTGAATATTGTCACTTGTGAGAACAATTAGGTGTGAATATTGTAACTTGCGTTGACAATTAGGTGTGAAACTGTGAATATTGTCACTTGTGTTGACAATTAGGTGTGAATATTGTCACTTGTGAGGACAATTAGGTGTGAATATTGTCACTTGTGAGGACAATTAGGTGTGAATATTGTCACTTGCGTTGACAATAAGGTGTGAATATTATCACTTGTGAGGACAATTAGGTGTGAATATTGTCACTTGTGGTGACAAGTGACAATAATTGCTGAATATTGTCACTTGTGAGGACAATTAGGTGTGAATATTGTAACTTGCGTTGACAATTAGGTGTGAAACTGTGAATATTGTCACTTGTGTTGACAATTAGGTGTGAATATTGTCACTTGTGAGGACAATTAGGTGTGAATATTGTCACTTGTGAGGACAATTAGGTGTGAATATTGTCACTTGCGTTGACAATAAGGTGTGAATATTGTCACTTGTGAGGACAATTAGGTGTGAGTATTGTCACTTGTGGTGACAATTAGTGTGAATATTGTCATGTGTTGACAATTAGGTGTGAATATTGTCACTTGTGGTGACAATTAGGTGTGAATATTGTTATTTGTATTGACAATTAGGTGTGAATATTGTCACTTGTGGTGACAATTAATATGAATATTGTCACTAGTGGTGACAATTAGGTGTGAATATTGTCACTTTGTGGTGACAATTAGGTGTGAATATTGTCACTTGTGTTGACAATTAGGTGTGAATATTGTTATTTGTGTTGACAATTAGGTGTGAATATTGTCACTTTTGTTGACAATTAATATGAATATTGTCGCTAGTGGTGACAATTAGGTGTGAATATTGTCACTTTGTGGTGACAATTAGGTGTGAATATTGTCACTTTGAGGTGACAATTGATGACAGTCAACGCCGGTCAACGGTCGGTCAACGCTGGTCAACGATCGGTCAACGCCGGTCAACGGTCGGTCAACTGGTGGAGAGAGGGGTTATGCTATGTGTGCAAATTTGACATATTGTGGTATTTTCATGCTATATGGCATTTTTCAAATGCCATATAGCCAAATCCTTCATAAAGAAGAGATGGAGGAATTAGTTGAGCAAGCAGAGCAAGCAGACAGAACAACGTTGAAGGCAAGGCATCAATAAACAAATAGGCTGATGCATTGTGCCCTGGAAATGCTTTTCTAGCGCAAACAGGGGCTTGATCGAGCAACTTTATCCACTATCAAGTGTATCGAATTGTTTTCTTATGTTGCAAGAGACTATAGTAATCACTTGACCTTAGGAATGAAACGCAATCTCGATAAAAATTTCTTGTACTTCGAAGAAGTCTTAATAATGTGCATCAACATCTCGAATCAAAACTCAGAAGTCGGCAACAAACCAATCTCGAGTTCATAACAATCTCCCATGTCTCACCACAGTGAAAATTTTAGAACTACCCAATCTTTCGATTGTATTTTTAAACCACTAAAACAAGAGGTTATGGGTGACTAATAGTCTAAGATTATTTGCTCAAAAAAAAAAAAATAGTCTAAGATTATTTGGAATAAAGTTGAAGTTCAAAATCTAACAAACTCTATTGTACATAGTCTAAGAAAAATTAATATAAATCTAGTTAGTCTCCTACAAACATCATTAGACAAGCCCTATTGTACATGGTATCCTCAAATTCAGGTAATTACATTCCACTTCATTAACCGAATCCAAATTCAATATGAACTCGAAGCTTTGCATCAACCGGATCTGAATATACTACAATCCTTCACTCGCCCACAACCTGCTGCAAACCACATTGACTGGATTGAAAGTAATTTTGCCCTCTCAATCTAGCACCTCCAAATCATTGCTGGTTAGCCCGTCTGTGTCTCAACCCAACATCATTGCCCTGGTCTATCCCAGCCGCTGATTCCAGTTGCAAACCCGATGTTTGTGGTCGCCTCTTGTCTTCGCCGAAGTTGTGAAGCTGACGCCCAATCAAATAACGGTCGTCCCTTATAGAGTTGTGAAGGTTTGTGAACCAGGCATGGAACCTCTTTGCACAGAAGCATAGCAAACTCAGAGAGAGGTAGCCCAGCCATGCAAACCGGTATACAGCTGAGTTCACTAACAACGGATAGCCTAGCACTGGGAACAGGCCTTTCGCTAATACATAAGGGACACAAAGTGCTGTTAACAGCTTCATGATTATTGGCAAGACAATCTCGCGTAGGACCCACAAGCCCTGGAGTCTAGAGAAACCGTCATCTCTAACTCTCTCGAACTTTCTTCTCCAAACTCCGTCCACTAAAGGCATCATTGGGTCCAGCATAACCTGGTCACAATGGAAATCAAGCTTAAACTCCTGGTAATATAATGACAAGCACCTAATATTTTTTGTAAATTACTGAACTTACAAGTCGTGTCCATATCTTAAGGAAGACAAGTCCTAAAGCCCAGTCTTGATAGAGGAGAAAAACAGGGCTCTCATCAATTGGCACACGCATTGGCACAATCACCAAGAGCTCAAACAAGAGTCCAATCAGCACTGGGATGATAAAGATCTGGCATAATAAAACCAATAACCAGTTTAGAGGACTCTTTCACTTCCAAATAAGCCATTGTCAAGACTGAACAGATTCTATCAGTTCCACACTGAATTATAATGGAAACAAATGGAAGGAAGCTTGAATTAAGTAGCTTACCCATATGGACAGCAAAGCAAAACTCTTAAGTGCAATGCCAAACCACTTCCTAATTTGAGCAAACAAAATAGCAGCCCTTCTTGATTTAATGTGCTCAATAGTGTACCTTACTCCAGAAACAGCAGTCCAAATAACATAGCTTCCAATGGTGAAAGCATACAAATCTGTAGGACAAAAGTAACAGCATAAGATATTGAATCTAAATTGAAGAATGAGCCAAAAGCAGTAATATTCAAGGCAAAATTACCATTGCACTTTATCCCGTGACTTATAGGGAGAAGAGGAATGACACTGAATATTGCTCTTCCAAGCGAAACAGGAATAACTATTATGGCAGAGTTAAGGACAAGTAGTGTCATCCAAGCCATGCATAATAGCAGCACAATTCGCACAACAAAGTTGTACCTTCTGCAATATCATTCAAAACTCAAATTAGTCATATATCTGAACAAAGCTGAACCTATTAGACTACTTGCCCAGTTGTGTCCTGATTGATTGTGAGCACACTTCCATGACAAAATACTGGATAAATGAATCAAGCGGAAACAATTGTTTTTAGTTTTCAAGAAAATAGAAAAAAAAAAGATTATTTGAAAGTAAGTTGTCATTAAATGAGCTAGATTAACAGACTCAACACAGAAAGCACAAGACCCCAGATGACTAATAAGATCTATGATGATTTTGTACCAAGCGAACATCTAGAAAGTAAAACTTACTCATAATCAGATTGCTCGTCTCCATCATACTCTTCAGCAACATCAGCACCTTGTGAAGTATGAGACACGCCATTTGGTTCATTAGCAGCATGAAGTGCAATACGTGCCTGATCCACTTGAATACCTGGAGCAAGCGGCGGGCCGTGGAACCTCCCCTGCCTTCCAGCATCACCATTTGCACCATCCTGGTTATTAATATCATCAGGTCCAGGGAGTAAGAACTCCGTTAAACCAAGAACCCAACCAACAGCTGTGAACCAATAGTGCAAAAGAGATTTGATTGTTGTCTTCAATTTGAAATGCTCAACAGCAAAAGGGATGCAAATTTGAAAAAGTAGCATGTCTGCAGGTATCTCTGTGAATGGATCAGACACTCTGCACAGGCAACACCATAAAATAAGTTAAAAGTCGCATGAGCAAACACATCAAGTTGCATACCTACAGTTGTGAAACAAGTTACACTGAAAAAAGGTGCTGACTTACGTGATGTCAAGAGGAAATATAGAAGGTGTCATTCGCATGGCAAGCTTGACGGGTAGAAAAACAAGTAGCACTATCAAGCTTCCATAAACAGCGACAGACAGCAAAACTCTACGAGCATGCTTATGGGCAGGATCATCAATCAGATCCCGGAATGGGTTATAGTTGGGGTCAGCTGGATCTCGAAGGAAGTACAAAACACCATTGCGCAAAACCTGTACAAGAAAATGATGCAGAGGGTGTTAAACATGGAAAGAGACCAACACAAACAAGGACTTCTTTTTTTAAGGACACGCACTATTCCCTCAAAGAAGACAAGATCAGGTAACAAAAACTTACCCCTCGAAGTAGACTCACAAAGATGCTTATTTGAAGCATATAAACTATCCCCACAATCCAATGAAGCAAAGCACTGGCTAATGGAGATGCTGAAAAGAACTCGACTCTTTGAGCCATTGACTTCTCAAACATCTTGATAGTACAGATATCTAGCCACCAGCCACACATCAAGGGGAAAACTCCAAGTTCAATGACCAGAAGAAAAGCAACCTTAATCATGGTCATCAAATGCCTCATAGCTGCCAAGAACTGCCTTAACAGAGATGGAATTGCCTCAGCTACTGCAGCAAGACCTAGGAACCTCCCCATTGTCAAAGGTTCACCCCTTGTGTACCGAATCAATGCAACAATCCCAAGATAAAGGAAGATCAACGAGAAAATGAACATGTATCCAACAGCAAGAGTGGTAATATCAGAAAGCCTTGATGTTCCCAAAGTAGCCCCTTTCAAGACATTTGAAGGCAAAGAGGAGCTAATATTATTTGAAGATTCGTTTAGAAGACTTGCATTTGCTTTCAACAGCTCTACTGTCTGGCTAACAAGACCTGTTTCTGGGCTTTCAGATGATAAATCCGAAACAGATGTGAGTGCATTCTTTAATGTGATATTAGCTAATGAAAGAGCAGACTCGGTAAGTGGCGTGACTGACGACAAGACGGTGCCAGCTGCAGACGTAAATATCCATGATATGTAATGCAGTATTATCCGGCCAAGTGAAAATGGTACAAAAACTACCACTCCAAGAAATATCATGTTGCTCGCTAGAACCTGTAAAAATTAATTTGTGAGCAGCTCCAAACAATAGGTGGCTAATCCGATTCATTGTGCAAGAAAGCACTAAACCAATAAGAATTCCTAAGAAGACCTTTATTAGCAAAAAATGGCAACCTCTCAAACAATAGAAAGCCTGCATAAATGAAAGATTCACTAGCACAAGACAGCAATGGAAACCTCCTAACAGACTTCCGTAAGAACAGATGATTATGAAAGCAACATGGAATGATAGCAGGCCATTGCCCAGATTACAAATGGCTACAGGCATAATAATGCATGATTATCCTTGCTTCTGTGTAAGATGTTCTATAACTAAATTGATCGATAATGCTGCAAGAATTATGTCGGGAAAAAAGCAAAAGGATACCATGATCAAATCATTCACACATAAATACAATCTTCCAATCTGGGACTTTATGTTACTTTATATTCAATAAAGTCAAAAATTCTCTCATCATATTTTTTTAATAGTACTTCTCATTTTCTTTTCTTTG
The DNA here is from genome assembly GCA_934048045.1 of Polygonum aviculare. Classification (NCBI taxonomy): domain Eukaryota; kingdom Viridiplantae; phylum Streptophyta; class Magnoliopsida; order Caryophyllales; family Polygonaceae; genus Polygonum; species Polygonum aviculare. The sequence continues at coordinate 20,951,380 of OW204031.1, forward strand.
TAAATGAAGGATCAATTTCTAAAGCCCGTGTCATAAAATCTACCTCATACACAAAAAACATATTATAACAAGCTCTTGCATTGATAAGCAGTTCCCTATTAGATGGAAATGCATAAAATCCTATGATGTAGAAAATTCGTATATCATTTTAAGATGAGAGTATAGCAAGTAAAAAAGAATACTTACAGTGAATGCATTTTCAACCAAATGAAAGACAGGACCTTGCATACCAACAAGCTCATCAAAGGGGACATCCTCAGCACCATCAGCATCATCTAGCCCATCAAACATCTGTTCAACTTGAGCCTCAAGCCGAGCTGCCTGCCTCTCCCATTGTGCAGCAACTTGTTCTGCGTTTCTTCTAATCAGTTGACCAGCTCCTCCAATCCCTTGTGCACCTACTTCCTCACCATTCCCTTCAAGAGCCAAATTTCTGTTAGGAGCTCTTCTTGCTGCCCGAGCTCCATTCTCCTCTCCTTCATCCTCTCTGTCAGCTTCCTGCTGTCCCCCAAACTCTCTCAAGTGTCTGAAATAGTCTCTTAAGGATGTGGCTCCAAGAAAAATAAATACAATGGTGGCAGAGAGGAGAAACCCATGCAAGCAATCAGTAAGAATAACAGCTGTTGACATATGGCTCAGGAATAAACGACTAGCTTCAGCCAAACCACGAACAAAAGCCATACGCCAAACCCAAAAAGTAATGAAGGGAATGATAAGCAGCCAAACAGAGAGCACAAAACTAAGACGCAAGAAGAATTTAAGGACTTGAAATGCTTTGGCTGCTATCCCATATATAAACTCCTGAAAAGGGAGCCGTGCTGGAGCATTTTCAGCATATACAGGTGAGAACGAAAACGGGTGCTTGCAAACCTGCAAAGAGTGGTCAGTGTTATCATCAAGGGACTACAGAAGACAAACTTTGACAAATACATAAGCTAAGCCAGAGTGTGTAATATGTTCAGAAGTAATGAGCACAAACAGAGTAGATTCACGCCATCAAAAAATGCATAAGGATCTAAGCAGGTCAGCTTCCGGAAACATATCATTAACAAGATAAATGAAAGAACTGTTCCACATAAGGCAACACTAGAAACAGAAATGACAAATTCAGCTAACCTGCAGAAAAACGCAGGTACGACAACTTGGCTGCTAAATTTATAATGAAAACGCCCTAAGAGATATACAGATCCTAGCTTTTGTACTTCTCCAATTGCCACAATTATTTGCTCATCAAGCTCAAGTAAAGGTAAAACAAACATGAGATGATCTTTTGTATGAGAGCAACAGAATTTGTATGAAGCTATGAATGCTGCAATTTCCCCAATGTTCAAGCACTTTTCTAAAAGTGAAATTTTTGCATACTTGGCCAGTGTCAAGAGGCTTATTGGGGCAGAAGAACTCAACTGAAATACCCGCCCTTCAATTGAGTCAATACAAATGCCTATCGTGAAGTAACATACAATAACAATTACCTTCTTCAAGACAAAAACAAACTAAACCCACTGCACAGCTGCAAAATTAAAATATATAGAGCTTGCATCTTAAAAATCCACACAGAATAAGAGCAGTTAATCAGAGAAAACCAAACCTCGCACTGGCGAGCATTGCTATGATTTAGCCACTGAAGGAGACAATCCTGATGAACATACTTGATGCTCCCGCTACACGCGCAAGGATACCGAAGCGGATTGTCGGCTTCACCAGGATTACGGCAGATCCGGCAGACGTCTTCGTCTTCATCATCGTCATCATCTTGCTTCTTCGTCAAAGAGCTCTCCTCATCCACCTCTTCAACTCCTCCCTCGATTGATACATCAATCGAAGATGAAGACGACGGAGACGGAGCGGCCGATTCGTTCGAGGTCTCAATCCGGGCGTCGGCGATCGAGGAGGCGGATTCTTGATTGTACAGACCTGGGGCAGCCGGAGAGATCTCCATGGAATATAGAGAATTAGGGTTCCGGCAGGAAATCGACCGGGGAGATTTGATCCGAGTCCTGACAGACGGAGATGTATGATAATCAGTGGAGGAGAATTAGAGCTTTTTCAGAGTTCCAGCTTCGCCCTTGGGCGTGGCACAAAATTACGGAGCTTGGATCTGAAGAACGTACGTATAAAAGTTGGCCCATAAGAGCATGTGCAATGGTGAGGAGCTATCATCCTCTCTCAATTTTCTCTCTCTTTTTCTCCATTTGACACATCATCTCCTCTCACATCCATCTCATTTTCTACTTTTTCATTCCTCTTCCTCATCATTTTTCTTTATTTTTCCCTACAATGGAGAGGATCCTCATATATTTCCTGTCATATTTTATATGTATATACTCACTCCATATTCTATATAATCAAGAGTATGATAAAATTAATTACTCAACTTAATTAATAATTAAACTATACTATGAAATTGGGGATTATTATGAAAAAAATTTGGATCAAAAGGGAGTACATTTTGGTGGTTTTGAGTGTTTGAATGATTGTGTAAGTTAGGATGAGTATGATTATCCATGGAATAATGAGAAAGTGAGATGGAAATTGGACTCACTTTATAGAGAAAAAAATGATTAATATAGAAATGATGCAAAATTAGACTCAATTTATAGAGAAAAAAATGATGGAAATTAATTTATTTATTTTTTAAATAAAAAATATTACATTTTATCATTTGGGGTATAACTTAACTAGTTATAAATTTGAATGAAATAATTGAAATTAGTTGTAGTAGTATATAACATGTGTCACATGGTAAATGGGTAAAAGTTAAAGTTTGGCACAAGAGCCAAAATTTACAATCCTTGGTAGAAGGAGGATTACTTTCAATCCTCTTTCAAGAGAGGATCCTCTTACAATTTCTACAATGGAGAGGACATCCTCATAGATGAAAGAGAGTGTTAAGAGGAGAGTGATTCCTTACCATTGTAGATGCTCTAAGTCGGTTTTTAGTTTCTTTTTTTACCTTGCCATAAGTCGGTCATACTTTTACACCGTCGGAAGTCGGAACCGTGACCGTGACTGTGGTAAAAAAGGGAAACATTTTAGCTATTCCAGGCGGTGATCAAGCTAATGAAACTGTATATCATAAATTGAATTATTTTGATCAAAAAAAATAAAAAATTTGATAAAAACAAAATAAATTGATTTATTTTTCGACCAAAAAAAAATAAATTAATTTATTTTTCACGGGTAAATTTGTTAAGATCGAATGGTGTGATCTTGTTGGTGGATATATTATAAATTTAAAATCTTAAATCGAGATATCTAAGCCTCACCATGTCTCTAAATAGTAAAATTTTGAATTCGCCCTTGTGTCGATGTTATTTTATCCTGATTTATTATTCAGTGATTGAGATTTTGGATTGATGTGGGGTGTGCGTAGGTTTCGAGTTGCACATGAGGTATTAGGTATTTGAAGTAATGAGTGCCCAGTGTTGTTTGAAAATAACTTAGAGTTTGTTACACTCATGTATAAAAAGTTTTTTTTTTTGTAAAAAATATATCTTTTGTAAAAAATATATCTTTTGTAAAAAATATATCTTTTGTAAAAAATATTTTTCTTACCTCAATATTTGTAAAAGAGTCTCCATATGGTATTTGTAGATTTGGAGAAGGCCTACGACAAGGGCCCTAGAGAGCTGATCTGGGAATGTCTGGAAACTAAAGAGGTGCCAGATACGATTATCAGAATCATTCGGGACATGTATGCTGGGTCGAGGACGAGTGTTTGCACGCAAGGAGGGGATATAGAGTATTTCAGGGTGAGTATGGGTCTTCACCAGGGATCAGCCTTGAGCCCTTTTCTGTTTACGCTCGTGATGGACGTGCTGACTAAGGATATCCAAGGAGAGGTTCCGAAGTGTATGCTATTTGCGGATGACATCGTCTTAGTGGAGGATGCTAGAGCGGAAGTAAATAACAAGCTGGAAGTATGGAGGGAGAGACTGGAATCTAAGGGATTCAGGCTTAGCAGGACTAAGACAGAGTACGTTGAGTTCAGTTTCGGGCAAGAAGACGACTCTAGGAGTGAGGTGCAGCTGGGGGATGAGATCATTGCAAAGAGGGATAACTTCAGGTATCTGGGTTCAGTTTTGCAAAGTGATGGCTGTATTGATGAGGATGTGCGATCCCGTATTCAAAGGGGTTGGCAGAAGTGGAGGGCAGCGTCAGGAGTCCTATACGATAGGAAGGTTCCGTTGAAGCTTAAGGGAAAGTTTTACAGATCGGTGATAAGGCCAGCGATCCTCTATGGTGCTGAATGTTGGCCGACGACGAAGGCGCAAGAACAGAAGCTGGCTGTCGCCGAGATGAAAATGCTCAGATGGATGTGTGGCCACTCGAGGATGGACAAGATTAAGAATGAAGAGATCAGAAGTAAGTTGGGAGTGGCTAACATAGGAGACAAACTTCGGGAAGCGAGACTTCGTTGGTTTGGTTACGTCCAGAGAAGAAGCCCAAATGCGACAGTTAGGAGGTGTGAACGTTTGAAGTTAGGGGCTTACCGGAGGGGTAGAGGTCGTCTGAAGAAGCGCTCGATGGACAACATTAAGCAAGATATTAACCTGCTAGGAATCTCAATGGAGTTGGCTCAGTGCAGAGAGAGCTGGAGGGACAAGATCAAGGTGGTGGATAGCCTGTAGCCGGGTTGGTGGAGCAGACTTTTTGTAAGCAGGAGGTTAAAGCCAGGATTTTTTTTTTTTTTTTGCTAATTTCCTTGCCCTAAGTTTGCTTTAGCTTGAGCTTTTACTTAGAGTGTAGGTGTATAGTTTTTCTTTGTGGGCGCTGTTTTGGTTGATGTGCTTTTCTTGGGTTATTTCGGGCGTATTCCATCCAGGTCTGGAATACCTCCATCCTGACCCCCCAGATCCCGCTCATGTGGGACTACCTGGGTAAATGTTGTTGTTGTTGTATATTCCGAAATGTAAAAAGTATACTTTCTATATAAGAAAAAGTATTTTATATACAAAAGTGTAGCAAACTATTGATGAGTTTTAAAAATTATATACTCCGTACTATGAGTTCCAGAGTTTATCCTATTTGTTTAGTTTTCTTTATGTTTTTTCTTTAGTGTAGGTTGTTCACGAATCTCAACCGATATGAGTGAGAATCTATATATCTACATGTAAAGCTGGAATATTTGACATTAAAAGCCTTAAAATTGATTTTCTTTTCATTAAGTTGTATAATGTTCAATGTAATATGTTACTATTATTATTAGTTTATAAAATAATAACTATTATTGAAGACTATATATTATCTTATTAAATTTATTTCTCATCTATCTAATCTAACCTATATGTAAATTTGAATTTTTTTCCCATTAAAAGTCATGAAGGGATTTCCTTTTAATTAAGGTGTATTATGTTCAATGTGATATATGTTATTACTATTATTAGTTTATAAAATAATTATTATTTAAGACTATATATTATCTTAATCAAATTTATTTCTAATCTACTCGAATTGACTTTATGAATTTAATTTAATAATAAGAAGAAATTATATTATTCAACCTCATATATATATTTATATGTTAAGCAGTATTTGGAGTCGATTCAATGACTCCCGGGTTTCAACACGATTGGGTCAAACAGATCGAGTCACATTTTGGCCCAAAATTTTAAAATCAGGTTTCAACTCATAAATTTTCGGACGGGTTGGATTGTCGAGTCGGGTTAAGTTTTGACAAGTATAACTGCAATCTAATAAAAACCTTTCATTTCAACTGTAATGCTTCCTATTGAACTGCATTCAAATTACCTCTTTCGTCATATTTAAACCCTAACTGCATAAACATAAGACAAAAACCATACAAATTAATATTGAATTACTACTGACCCGAGCTGCGTCGGACGTATATATCTAGTTTGTCCAATATCTAAAGTTTTGATGGAGTAATTGATTGAGCTAGCTAATTTTGGATGCGTGGGTGTCATTGAAGAGGGTGTGTATTACATGGTTGTTGGTGGCTATTAAATTAAATGTTGTGTTGTCCGAAGTACGTACATGGGTCGATGAGGTAATTGAGATCTATATCAATATGGGTAGAAACTGATATGTGTCAAAGTCATCGCCGATTCTCATTATTCATGTATGGAACGTTAATTATCACAAGGACAATTACATGTACGCACACTACAAGTTATTTACTCTATGTTGGTGTTAGTACACGAAATATGTCGGTGTACAGGTCTCAATTCCTTCTTCAATGTCCTTCTTCTCCAAGCTTCCTTCACCTTCAATAACCTGCAAAACAATGGACAAAGGGGGCGGAGACCCCCTAATCCACCTCCGATGCCTAAGTCAGTAGAGTATTCGTAAGGGTAAACTGTAGAGAGAAAATCGCAGGGCTAGGGCTGAGACAAGCGATCATCAACCCCTCTAGAGTCAGGGCGAGCGATTATCAGCCCCTCTAGGGTAGTTCTTCTATGGTAGTTCTGTCTCTCTTTTCTACATGGCCAAGCCATGTATTTATAGTGGAGAGAGAGGGCTAGGGTTTCTTCCTTGGAGCCCAATCAATAATTCTATCTTCTTAAATAGGATATAATCTTCCAACCACTGGATAACTACCAGAACTTAATAGGCTAATAAAGATATTTATTAGATATGCTTACCTGGCTGGCGGAAATATTATCCTTATTTATGGCGGTAAATTACCCACCTACAAATGCCCCACCTACGTCTTAGTTGCGTAACTAAGACGTAGGTACTCTGGGATTGACTTGGCGTGACTTATATGGATTAGGAGACGGGCACGTTTGCACGTTCATGAGCGAGTATCATGAGAACCCCCGTGAGCGAACGTCACGGTCCCCCCCCCCCATGAGCGAATATCATGGGGGCTCCGCGAGCGAATATCGCGGTCCGTGAGCGTAAACACGGGAACCACCGCGCGAGCGACACGGGAACAACCGCCGTGAGCGAATATCACGGGGACATCCGTGAGCGTAAACACGGGAACCACCGCGCGAGCGACGCGGGAACAAACGCCGTGAGCGAATATCACGGGAACATCCGTGAGCGTAAACACGGGAACTCTATGGGGGATCAGACCATAGTCCGCGAGCAAGTATCGCGGGAACTCCATGAGTGGAACTCAAGGTCCGTGAGCGAATATCACGGGAACTCTATGGGATCAAACCATAGTCCGTGAGCGAATATCACGGGAACTCCAAGAGCGGCATTCAAGGTCCATGAGTGAAACTCACGATCCATGAATGAAACTCAAGGTCCATGAGTGAAACTCACGGGAACTCTATGGGGGCCAACCATAGTCCGTGATCAAATATCACGGGAACATCCGCGAGCGAATATCGCGGGAACCCCCTACGTAGCTAGCATACGCAGGAGTCCGTTAGTATGATGAACTAACGTTGCGTTTACCCTTGAGCGCGTCACTTGTTGAGATTTCAAGAAAACAAAGCGATTGAATAAAACGAAAAGTTTCCTGGCCAGGATTTTGTTTAAGAAAACGAAAGAGCACAAAAAAGCGAAGGTTTTCAAACAACTCAACATCCGCGCGAGGGCCTCATGAAGAGTGCGCAATAGTGATACCGCCATCATGCCTGCATGGGCCGCGGTGACGATTTATCATCTTTGTCTCGCATTGCCCCTGTTGTAATTCCGTACTCACGGATTGAGGGGTGCGGTCGCGGCTCTGCGCACCGCGGTCGCCGCTTTGCCCTAGCGAAGGGACCTTGCTCCTGACCACTCTAAAGTCCGCGCAGACGTTCGTGGTCTACCAATACAAATTCAAGATTGGAAGCGCGGGTCAATGGTCTTGCCGAATCTCGAAGCGGTGTCTTGATGATTTGCTCAATGGTCAAGGACATTGATTGATCCTCCAACCCTTTGGCTCGATTTCTGGACTGCGCAGTTCGTGCCCAATTTTGACTGACTTCGAGTAGGATTCTTGCTTCGACCTATGAAGATAATTTGTAGCTTATCTCCTCCTCTTTCCGGCGATATGTGGATCGTCCAAATCCGATAAGCGTAGCTCCCGAAAAGTGAGTCGGAAGCACGATCGGTAATCCTGTCAGTCTCCGACCCGCGGTCGCGGGTGATGGACCCGCGGTCGCGGTTTGCCCCAGAACAATGGTTACGTTCTCTGGAGCGAAACCGCGCCCGCGGTTCTGCCCCAGACTGCGATTCTTCGCGAGCTCCTCCTTCCTCGCCGCCTTGCCTGCGTCTGCCACCGCGCTCGCGGTTATAGTGCAGCTCGCTCCTGGCGACGAGCGAAGACTTGTGCGGTGGGATCGGCTCCGATCCCGAGACCCTCTTCCGAACTTGCGCCGAGTTCGTTACGCCGTGGGCCCGCGCTCGCGGGATCCTGGACCGCGCACCGCAGGTCCAGGTGTCCGATCCCGAAACCCTCTTCCGAACTCGCGCCGAGTTCGTTACGACGTGGGCCCACGCTCGCAGGTCCAATCATCCAATCGTTTAGGGTTTCGTCGACGGCGTGACCCAGCTCGGTTGGGGTAACGGATCGGACCGACCGCTCGCCCGCCCCAGGCTCTAGCGATCCGTTCCGTATGCTCATACGTATATCCCTGCGTTACGTACATGCGATTGTGATTAGAATTGCCCCCAATCTAGGGTTTTCATTGGATCGACAATCAACAATGATTCTTGATTAAGGCAACCTCTTGGATCGACAATCCAAGGTCCGATCGCGATGTGGTCAATCATCCCGAGCGAATATCGGGTTCGACGCGCGTTGGGATCCGTTCTCCGAGCGAATTTCGGAGTTGGCGTGTTCTGGCCTCGACCCGCGGTCGCGGGCGGCGATCCGCGGTCGCGAGCGAAGGACCCGCGGTCGCGGGTGGCGATCCGCGGTCGCGGGCGACGGACCCGCGGTCGCGGCTCTGGGGTTGCGCCAAGCGAATCGCGCGATTCGCATGGCGCGATTGCCCCAGGGTTGTCTCGCCGTTTCGTCTGGCGGCTGTCTCGATCCGGGCTCGTGGACAAACGATCCATAGCCTTCTCAGATCGGTTCTCGTAGGGTTTACGAAGGTCGAAAACCTGTTCGTTCCCCACGGACGGCGCCAAATGTTAGTACACGAAATATGTCGGTGTACAGGTCTCAATTCCTTCTTCAATGTCCTTCTTCTCCAAGCTTCCTTCACCTTCAATAACCTGCAAAACAATGGACAAAGGGGGCGGGGACCCCCTAATCCACCTCCGATGCCTAAGTCAGTAGAGTATTCGTAAGGGTAAACTGTAGAGAGAAAAGCGCAGGGCTAGGGCTGAGACAAGCGATCATCAACCCCTCTAGACTCAGGGCGAGCGATTATCAGCCCCTCTAGGGTAGTTCTTCTATGGTAGTTCTGTCTCTCTTTTCTATATGGCCAAGCCATGTATTTATAGTGGAGAGAGAGGGCTAGGGTTTCTTCCTTGGAGCCCAATCAATAATTCTATCTTCTTAAATAGGATATAATCTTCCAACCACTGGATAACTACCAGGACTTAATAGGCTCATAAAGATATTTATTAGATATGCTTACCTGGCTGGCGGAAATATTATCCTTATTTATGGCGGTAAATTACCCACCTACAGTTGGTGACTGCCTGGTGGTACGTCGACTTCGATGGGTCACCTCACGTGAGATACAAAAAACATTAACTACCTCACGTGAGATCTCCCTTGATGATCGATCACCTTGAACACTAGTTAGAAAACGTTCAAACATTAATAAACCTTAATCGATTTGAACTCAAACAGTTTTTTCTTCACCAGCGGAACGAACTATTCAAAATAACTAAATTAAGTCTTAGGGTAAATGTAGGTGGGTAATTTACCGCCATAAATAAGGATAATATTTCCGCCAGCCAGGTAAGCATATCTAATAAATATCTTTATTGGCCTATTAAATCCTGATAGCTATCCAATAATTGGAAGATTCTATCTTATTTAAGAAGATAGAATTATTAATTGGGCTCCAAGGAATAAACCCTAGCCCTCTCTCTCCACTATAAATACATGGCTTGGCCATGTAGAAAAGGGGGAGGAGAATAGAGAAGAACTACCCTAGAGGGGCTGATAATCGCTCGCCCTGACTCTAGAGGGGCTGATGATCGTTTGTCTCAGCCCTAGCCCTGCGCCTTTCTCTCTACTGTTTACCCTTGCGAATACTCTACTGACTTAGGCATCGGAGGTGGATTAGGGGGTCCCCGCCCCCTTTGTCCATTGGTTTGCAGGTTATTGAAGGTGAAGGAGGCTTGGAGAAGAAGGACATTGAAGAAGGAATTGAGACCTGTACACCGACATATTTCGTGTACTAACATTTGGCGCCGTCCGTGGGGACGAACAGGTTTTCTACCTTCGTAAACCCTACAAGAGCCGATCCGAGGAGGCTATGGATCGCTTGTCCACGAGCCCGGATCGAGACAACCCTGGGGCAATCGCGTCAGGCGAATCGCGCGATTCGCTTTCCGCAGCCTCAGAGCCGCGACCGCGGATCGCCGCCCGCGACCGCGAGATACCCACCCGCGCCCGCGGGTCGGAGGGCGATCGGCGAACTCCGAGTTCGCTCTTGGCAGGCGCGGACACGCGACCGCGGGTTCACCACCCGCGACCGCGGCTCACCCTCCCGCGACCGCGGATCGACGCCCGAGCGGTTGGACTCCGAAAATCACTCGGAGGAGCGAATCCCGACACGTGCAAGCCCCGATATTCGCTCGGGAGATCGGACCACGTCGCGATCCGTGCGAGGTGCCTTGCCCGGATCCGACTCTACCCGTGACTCAGTCCTCCTTGCAAGCGCGTCTGTTCATCGCACAGACCTATGGGGACTCGCGTCAGGCAACGGGATTGAGAGTCGTCGCCAAGTATGGTCCGATTCGGCTTTGTCTAGTCGGTCAAGAGATTTCGTGATGCGCATCGCTGAAGTCGAGGCATATACGGGCCAAGAGATCCGCGGTAGGCCTGAAAGCGCGACCGCGATCGTAGAGCCAGACCGTGACCGCAAGTCACGAGGGCGCGAGCCTGAGCCCAATCGCGAAAACCCTAATTCGCGGTACGTGATGGGCCGAACAAGTTACGCCGACCCAAGCGGCAGGGTTGAGGCATCATCCTCCACCAGGAGCGAGCAGGAGGACGAGGTGATGCTATCAGAGTGCGAACAGGCTGGGTCTCGCTTGGACCAAGCCCTAGAAGAAATCGCAAAGCTGAAGCACGCTTTGAGGGAGGTGCGGAGCGAGCACCCTATTGACGAGCCTAGGGTTACTTCGCGACTCGCTAGCATCGTCACAACGGCGGACCCTAGCGATCGCGGAAACTGCCGGGGCGGCAGCCGCGACCGCGGTCTGACAACCCGCGACCGCGGTCCAAGACACCGCGACCGCGGTCCCAGCATCCGCGCCCGTTGTTCGAGCGAGCGGCGCGAGGGTTTTGACGAACCTGAAGACGAAGATCATGGCTCTCCCAAAAACCCTAATTCGACTCATGATTGGGGCAGTAGGGATAAGCACGAGGGAAAAGACCGGGCTTTCACGTGAGGGCCCCATGATGGAAGAACGCTCATCATGGGATCTAGGGAAGGCTCGAGGGCGAATCGAGGAAAGGCAACGGACCGAGTAACCACGCCCACAAGATCAAAGCCGCACACGCGGTTCGACGCACCGCGACCGCGCATCCCTAAACCGCGACCGCGGGTCGCCAGGCCGCGACCGCTATTCCGGTCCAGAGCGTAGATCCCCCTCCCTGGGGCAAAATCACGGACGCGTCACTCGTTCCGCGAGCGCGGAATCGTGGCAGAGGCAATTCGCTTTGAAAAGGGTAACCGTCCGGTCCGCCTTAAAGAGGATAAATAACCGATTCGCCTTGAAGAGGATAAAACGTCGCCATAGCCCGAGCAGGCACGACCGCAGGTACCCGGACCTTTACGCGTGGGGGTCCCGGGACTAGGATTCATGTAGGATGGGGCACTCTTTTTCCCATGTGGTTTTGATGAGGCCCCTAGATTGTTCTTTTTTCATTAGCTTAATTATTAGGATCATGTCATTCATGTTTATTTTTGCTATTAGTTTTTGCATTAGAAGAGTCTTGCATAAAAAAATATAAGCGCAACGTTAGTGCATCACACTAACGGACTCCTCGTATGCTAGCTACGTAGGAGGATTCCCGCGATATTCGCTCGCGGATGTTCCCGTGATATTCGCTCACGGACTATGGTTGGCCCCCATAGAGTTTCCCGCGATATTCGCTCGCGGACCGTGGTTTCCCACGGAGATTCCTGCGATATTCGCTCGCAGTGGTACCCGTGACTGCTTGTCACGGAGGTTCCCGTGTTTACGCTCACGGAGTTTTGTTCCCGCGATATTCGCTCGCGGTGGTACCCGTGACTACTTGTCACGGAGGTTCCCGTGTTTACGCTCACGGAGTTTTATTCCTGCGATATTCGCTCGCAGTGGTACCCGTGACTGCTTGTCACGGAGGTTCCCGTGTTTACGCCCACGGAGTTTTGCAACCCGAGATATTCGCTCGCGGTGGTACCCGTGACTACTTGTCACGGAGGTTCCCGTGTTTACGCTCACGGAGTTTTGTTCCCGCGATATTCGCTCGCGGTGGTACCCGTGACTACTTGTCACGGAGGTTCCCGTGTTTACGCTCACGGAGTTCTGTTCCCGCGATATTCGCTCGCGGTGGTACCCGTGACTACTTGTCACGGAGGTTCCCGTGTTTACGCTCACGGAGTTCTGTTCCCGCGATATTCGCTCGCAGTGGTACCCATGACCGCTTGTCACGGAGGTTCCCGTGTTTACGCTCACGGAGTTTTGTTCCCGCGATATTCACTCGCGGTGGTACCCGTGATCGCTTGTCACGGAGGTTCCCGTGTTTACGCTCACGGAGTTTTGTTCCCGCGATATTCGCTCGCGGTGGTACCCGTGAATACTTGTCACGGAGGTTCCCGTGTTTACGCTCACGGAGTTTTATTCCTGCGATATTCGCTCGCAGTGGTACCCGTGACTGCTTGTCACGGAGGTTCCCGTGTTTACGCCCACGGAGTTTTGTTCCCGCGATATTCGCTCGCGGTGGTACCCGTGACTACTTGTCACGGAGGTTCCCGTGTTTACGCTCGCGGAGTTGTGTTCCCGCGATATTCGCTCGCGGTGGTACCCGTGACTACTTGTCACGGAGGTTCCCGTGTTTACGCTCACGGAGTTCTGTTCCCGCGATATTCGCTCGCGGTGGTACCCGTGACCGCTTGTCACGGAGGTTCCCGTGTTTACGCTCACGGAGTTTTGTTCCCGCGATATTCACTCGCGGTGGTACCCGTGATCGCTTGTCACGGAGGTTCCCGTGTTTACGCTCACGGAGTTTGTTCCCGCGTCGCTCGCGCGGTGGTTCCCGTGTTTACGCTCACGGACCGCGATATTCGCTCGCGGAGCCCCCATGATATTCGCTCATGGGGGGGTGGGACCGTGATATTCGCTCACGGGGGTTCTCATGATACTCGCTCATGAACGTGCAAACGTGCCCGTCTCCTAATCCATATAAGTCACGCCAAGTCAATCCTAGAGTACCTACGTCTTAGTTACGCAACTAAGACGTAGGTGGGGCATTTGTAGGTGGGTAATTTACCGCCATAAATAAGGATAATATTTCCGTCAGCCAGGTAAGCATATCTAATAAATATCTTTATTGGCCTATTAAATCCTGATAGCTATCCAATTATTGGAAGATTCTATCTTATTTAAGAAGATAGAATTATTAATTGGGCTCCAAGGAATAAACCCTAGCCCTCTCTCTCCACTATAAATACATGGCTTGGCCATGTAGAAAAGGGGGAGGAGAATAGAGAAGAACTACCCTAGAGGGGCTGATAATCGCTCGCCCTGACTCTAGAGGGGTTGATGATCGCTTGTCTCAGCCCTAGCCCTGCGCCTTTCTCTCTACTGTTTACCCTTGCGAATACTCTACTGACTTAGGCATCGGAGGTGGATTAGGGGGTCCCCGCCCCCTTTGTCCATTGTTTTGCAGGTTATTGAAGGTGAAGGAGGCTTGGAGAAGAAGGACATTGAAGAAGGAATTGAGACCTGTACACCGACATATTTCGTGTACTAACAGTAAACTTCAAGAAAATCATAGAGAAATTAAAAATACGATGGGCGTAAGCGTAATGACGGTAATGTAATCACCAAATTCGTTTTGCCTTGCTTGATACTATCATTCTTAGATGTGCATGAGTTAGGAATGAATGCGCGTCATACCCAAATGCGTGTTTACTAGACATGTACCGTGTACGTCTCTAATACCGGTACAATGCCAAGTGCCAACCCTAGCCATATATGAATATAGTAGCTAGTGCTAAGTGCTAACGAGCATGTCCTTATTCTGGATGAACCTCCAACTATTTTAGACCAAGTTGTCTTAAATGCATTGTTTTTTCATCAAATCGTTCCTTAATCTACGTATATATATAAGTCATAAGATATAGAGGTACGATCGTGCGGCAGAGGTCGTTATGCAATCAATCAAATTAATAACCTTAAACTAAAAGACAAGTATAGCATGAAAGTAAAGGGTTGAGTCCCGGAGGAATCAATTGTTCTCAATAATTCAATTCAATCAAGAGAAATATAGGGGTTTTGAAAGTTTGAGTCAGAAACACACAAATCAAGTTGTAAATCAATTAATAAGAGAAAAGTAGAGGATATTTAATCAGATCCACATAAAAAAATCATTCGATCACGAGTTCATCTAGTTTCTTAGACTTCCTTAATTAACTAATTCCAATATAATTCTGATCATAAATAATCACATGTCCACGGTCCAAACAATACTTAAACCTAAGCAAGGACGCTTAATCTAAATCTAGCAAAGGGACCAAGAATATGTAGGATATCAAATCAAGCAATCAAACTACGATACAATTGCAAGATAAAACAATCTAATCTCTTTCTTAATCCTAGTCGATCTACGGTGATAGAATCAAGTTGTCTTCACAGAAAAGATAAGTTCACATAGACAATGAATCAAATCAAGTCAAACAATAGAAGAAATGACAATTCGATTAGTTGATCAAGCTCAAAGAATCATGCAATGCTCATGGAATTAAGCACAAAGAGAAGAGATATTAATCAAGGTAAAAAATTGTACCAAAACTTAACAAATTCATCAATATGTATCACTTCATAAATAATCTCCCCAAAGGGAATTAGTTCTCCCTAATACAAACTAGAAAATCTATGAATTAAAGTTACTAAAAACTACGGGCAACCTCTACTTAAATAATAGTCGGAAGACAAGCCAATCCGAAACTATAAGATAGAGAAAAGATAAGAAAAAAAAAGAAGATAGAAATTAAGCTTCTCGAATCTATGGACCATCGCGCACGCGCGCCATAGCCATCGCGCTCGCGGTCCTGGCCTTCGAGAAATCCTTTGCTCTTCGCTAAATCGCCTTGCACTGCGAACACGCCAAGGGTCCCGCGCACACGACTCTACATGTACTTATCGAATCCTGGCTTCTGGTCTTCACCCACGCCCGTAGCCTGGCCAGAACGCTCGCGGTTCTTCTGCAGTAGCAATTCTTCACTTGTGATCTTGTCTTGAAAACTGTTGTAACTTGAATCCTTACCTCTTCGGTTTTGATATTACCATTAAGCACAAACACGAACCTAAACACACTCAATACAGTCCTAAAGTACAAGAGTTAACCTAGGATTTTGCCACATGTCGCTCTATCATTGTTCCATGTCATATATTATTTAATATTTTTATTAATTTATATCATATCTATTTATCCATGCTATATTTATGCCCACATTAGGTTTTTCTCCCCACCAAATAGGTAAATACAAGACGATGACTAAGGTTTTAGTGAATCGGATGCGACCGGTCTTTAACTCTATCATAGGTCCAATGTAAGGGAGTTTCCTTTCGGGTCGCCTAATCTCTGTCAACATTGTTTTAGGTTCAAGAAATTGTCCATTCTATTAAAAAGAAGAGAGGTCGAAAGAGATGGATGTTGCTCAAGATAGATCTCGAAAAAGCTTATGATTGTATATATATAAGATGGGATTTCATGTTGAGTTTGTCCGGGACGCTGGGTTTCCATTTAGTTGGGTGGCGTGGATTGAAGAATGCATATCCTCGACATCGACGAATATTATGTGGAATGGTGAGAAGTTGGGTGACTTTAAACCGACACAAGGCATCCGTCAAGGGGATTCTGGTATCCCCTTATCTTTTCATGTTGTGGATGGAGAGATTAAGTCACGTGATCATGAATTCGGTCTCGACGGGGGAATGAAAATCGGAGAAACTCACGAGGAGTGGGCCGGAGATCTCCCACGTTTTCTTCGCCCATGACGTGGTCCTTGTTTCGGAGTCCTCTATCTTGCAAATTAGAAACAATAGTAAGGCTCATTTTCAATTAAGAAATACACTCAAGAGACTCACCATCATCAAAGTCAAGCAAAATATTATGAGTAATAGGAGTAGCAAAATTTGCCTCGACGAGTACCCTTGTATAGACACCCCTTTTCTCTCGCTAGTGACCATGTCCATGAAAAATGGCTTGCCCACATGGGCCGCAATCCGGCCAAGAATTTTGGGCGTGCAATAGTCCATGGCTAGCCAATACATGTGCAACCAAAGGCGAATGGTGGCGATGTCCTTGCGATTGAAGGCGAATTTAGGAGAGATGTGCTTGAGGATGAGGGGCTTGCCAAGTATAAAGTAGGGGCCGCCCTTGATCATGGTGTCACAATCTTCCTCCCAGTCGAAGCTAAAGACCATCCACCATTCCTTCTCTCGGTATCTTGACTTCATGCCCCATGCCTTTCGAAGCTTGTTGATCAGCACCAATCCCAAACATCTTTCCTTGGTATTTGATATACACAATTATGTTGTGTATTTAGATGGGGTTTTAGCATACTTTTAGTGATGATTTAAGTGCTTATGTTGGAGTTTAGAGCGTTGAAGAAGGAAGAGTCAAGGTATACTGAAGACGTACCACTTGGAGTCGAAGTGAAGAGAAGACGAAGAAAAGTGTTCTGCTGAAGGCGGCGACCGCTGCCCCATAATCCAAAAAACCCTTGTAACTTCAGTTTGACACAAACTTCATTATGAACGATAATTTATCTCCCTGTTGAATCGACTCTTACTTGCTTTATACTGTAGTTTAAGTTAGTTTGGTTTTCTTTACATAATTGTGGTTTAAAACAACTAAATCACGTTTATCAATATGAGCTCAGCACACTTGATGGATACACGAGTCGGGCCATAAACTTGAGCTTCCCACCGAGGCTGGAATTCATGAAAACTTTTTTGGACCGAGTGGCCCATGCATTCGGGCGCACTTGATGAAGACACGAGTCGGGGCCGGTAGGGGTCGTGTGGCCATGTCCTTGGCCTGGCCAGAGGCCGCGTACGCGGCATTGTCAGCGCTGGCCACGACCGCATAAGTGTTGAGGTTGGCTTGGCCAACGCATGTGTCAGGAGTGCCAGCGGCCCAGGTCGTAGCCTTGGCATTCAAATCCGAGGAGTTAGCCAGCAGTAGGGAGGGGCTCGGCTCAAGGGAGCCGCCAGCTGGGTCCATATGACCGTCGACCCTTGAATGGGGAGTGGGTGCATGGTAAGTCTCCAAGGAGCATTGAATGCTCAAGGCTTCATTCTTTGAACCGGCCACACCCTCTCCCGAGACACCATTAATGATGGGAGCATCCACCAGCGGTGTTCGGGTCGGTGTTTGCCTCCTTAGGCGGTGATGCAACGGCGGTGCCACTCACCAGAAAAACTACAATTTCGCCCTCTTTGACGCCCAACGACACACTACTTGCATTGTCCACCACTTCTTCTTCATCTCCGCCGACCGTAGCATGAGCCACCACGACTTTTTTCTTTTTCAAACCTTCAACGACCGATTTGGGTGCGATTTTGGATCCACCACCTTCGTTTTTCTTCAAGCTTTTCAAATTGCGATTTTCTTTTGCATTTTCCACCATAGCCGACACCTTTGAAGTTCCAGCCGGCTCCTTCAAGTATTTCGATGGGTTGTCGGTGCCATTAGACGGTAAGGAAGATTTGGAGGTCTTCCCCATGGCCACCAAGGTTTAGTTGAAGATGTATATTATTTTTTTGCTAAAAGATGTACAATATGAAATGAAGTTGAGAATTTTATTTCTTAGAAAACGGTGTAAGTTTTTTTTAATAAAAAAATCAGAAAAAGTCGGTCTAAGAGCTTTATAAATTCACCCTTCATCTAATAGTGATACCAATCTCATGAATATGTATATTTTTTTATTTTTTATTTTTATCATTTCTTTGTGTAATGCATGGTGTATTGGTGTGTAGGTTCGGAGTATATTCATATTTTTTTTCTTTTTTGAACATACTAAATATCCATCTATAAGATATTTGTTCTCTCATATTTTAACAATTTTTTAATTTGATGTACAATTGTTCTATCCATATACCAAATCGATAAATATATAACGTATATCATATATATAAATCTTTTGAAAAGAAAAAGTGGCGTAAAAGATTATAAATATTTCATAATCCGAAATATGCACATTTATCATAATTTAAAATATTTAATATGTATGGAGATGATTTTACAATTGAAAGTTTTATAAAACAATTATATATTATATATCAAGAATAAAACTATTAATTAAGTCAGCTTAGTGAGCCCGTCATTTTGATTTCGGATTAAGTATAAGGTTGAGATATTACTTACAAAGAATAGACCTATTGATGGAGTCGATTTGGTATGTTGGTCATGTCAACTAGGTAGGTCATTGTAAGTTTGGTTCAGTTGAGTTCAGGTCAGTTAGTTTGGTTCGGGATTTAGTATATAACGTCATTATTTTAATAGGTTAGTAGGTTCCACGTCATATTGTTTTCTTGCAGATTTAGGTTGATCAACTGGTAATGAAGGTCGACTGTTTTATACTTCCGTTTCACACCTGTGTTTTAGACTAGTTTGACGACGAATAAAAGTTATTTTTATTAATTTATTTTAATAATAAAATACATATTTTTTATTTAAATAATTTTATATAAGTAATTCTCTAGTTAGAAATATGACATCAGTTCAAATTATGGTATTCATAGATCATATGAAAATTAATATTTATTACATTTATTTAAAAGAGTTCTCGGACAAACACTGAGTCATTAAAATTAATCAATTAACCGACTCTAGATGTTATAGCTTTCACAATACCTATCGGATTCAAATAAAGTATATATTTAATTTATAATAGTTATGTCATTTATAAATTAATATATTTATAAATTTTATGTAATAAATTTCCGGGCAAGCCCCGAGATTATAACTAGCTAGTTGACTTATATTTCTTTCTGAGTAAGGAATTTGTTAGGGTAAAACTCAACATAAGTCCTACCGTGTGTTTTAGTTTTTTTTTTTTTTTAATAAGCAACATTTAAGTTGGGAGAATGGTATTCCAGTCCAAGGTCAGGGACCAACCTCAAGGAGACTAGTTACAACATGTCCGATTAAGATGGGATTGTTAATCAATATTTAGGGGATGAGAGATTAAATATAACTAGTTGAAGACCCGTACCATGTACGGGTAATGATCATTTTTTTCGTTAATTTGTGTATCTACTATAATCTATATTGTATATTAATTCTTATATACAAATAGATTAAAATGAGAATTGAAAAGTTAAGTTAATTAATATGTATCTTTTATAGAAGGAAATTTTAAAGATAGATAATATTTTTTCAAGAATAGATATTAGATGAGTAAGAAAAATGATAAAATTAAAGGTTAGATAATTAAAGAAATTTTAAACATAAATAATATACCTTTAAAGATAGATATTTGATGGGTAAGAAAAAAGATAAAGTTAAAGATTAGATAATTAGAAAAAATAAAACATATAAAATCATTAATCAAGTAGGGCCAGAATTAACGTGGAGGCTCGAAATTCTCCGGCTTTAATATATAGTATAGATTCAAATGATACTACTAATAAGAACGATTAAGATGTTATTTAATTGGATTAAGATGAACGAGATTAATTCACGTACACTTCTAACAAATGGAAAAAGGAAAAAGGAGAGGCCTAATAGCACGCTTTCCACATAAACATGTAAAAGCTCTCTTCGAAGTGTACGTGCCATCTTAATAGCTAGTAGGAATTAATTAAGATGTACTTAATCAGCAACATTGGTGGGTTTTGTGTGAGCTACATTCGTCATATCGAGCAAAGCCTCTTCAAAGCACTTGGCAAGGAACTCTGCATCCGGGATTATGTCTTTGGCCACCGAAATCTGTAGGTCTGCTCTTCCTTTGTAGCTCACCAGATGTAACGTCATTGCCTACGTGTACGTACGCAAATCAAAACTCTCAACCAACATACAGAGATATTTACCATTAATTAATATAACATAGATGTACGTAACGTACCTGGCTGAGGCTCGATATACAAACCCTTATAAATGTGACAGGATTGGACGCAATGGAAATCTCTTCTCGTGGACCAACTATGTTAGAGATGAGAAGGGTCGTTGCACCCAACATCCTTCTGTAGAGCCAACTTCCCATCTTTAATCCATGACATTTAATTAATTAATTTCATTTGTTAGCAAACAAATGGAAACATATAGGCACATAACTATAACTAGCTCATTAATTAATTATGTGATTTGATTACATACCTTAGATCCCAAAGAGGATAAGGAGAAGGCCAAGAAAGAGTGGGAAAGTTGGGCCTCGAAGGAGAGTTTTTTGCGATCCATGGTGGATTTCATTCTGCTCACGTGATCCAGAGGGTGGATTTGACCACACTCAATCGGCACGACGAACAGCCCGATCTTGTTTCCCCAACACGACCCGGGTCCGCTCTTCATTAAACTCCCCACATCCTCCTGAGAATTAATAATACTCCGTATGTTTTAATTTCTTCTCCACATTAATATAAAGCTTATGTATTTTGTTTTAATTTCCCAAAAACCTAACAAAGCCTGCACCCGTACTGTCTCTACATTTAATGATTGTGAGACCCGAAGAAGTCAATTTTGTTGGAAAACGAATTGAATAGTAGGACTAGGGGAATGAGAGGACCTGCAAGGCGGTGTTTTTTCTGAGGTTGGCCAACACCAGGCTGGTGAGTTGAATTCCTTTCAGCATGGCTGCAAACGTATGATCCAGATCAGATTCAACATTAATGATCGAATTCCATCTCTTAATTGATCAGTAGAATGTACGCTGTATATGCAACAGAGTGCATGGAGGAACAGAACAGATGGGCGGGATGACGAAATGACTGATAATATGATCGTAACGTACCCTTGGGTGAATGTCGGTGGAGATATTTGGAGAGCCCGCTTGCTATCACTCCCAACAGAACATCGTTCATCGTCTGCAATACAGTGTATTTATTATTTCAAACTGTTACCTTTCAAAATAGTGGTTAATTTGAACATTTTACACATGTTAATGATTTTTGTATTTTCTTACATTTCCCCATTCCACAATAGTGCCAATATGCAATTGGAAATCAAAAATAGATAACTATTTTAAAATGGAGATAGTAATTTTTTATTTAAATCATATAAACTTTTACATTTCTTTTTACACTAATAGTTAATTATACATTTGATAAGGGTAATATATCAAAATAATTCTTTCTTTTTCTGTTGAAAAAAAACAATTTTTGTAATATATGTGTAAATGATATTTGAATAAATATTTTGAAACAGAATGAACATATGTTATGTTTTGCATTAAAGGATTAAAGGATATTGTTTATGAGAGTTGGACTTTGGTTTTGTATCATTTTATTATTTTAGTTTTCTGTAGGGCATCCCTAGTGAGCAATTCAATAAAACTTACAACATCGGAGATTGCCCGTTTGACCGCTTTCATATCATCAACCTTAAACTTGGCGGTGGCCACCGCCCTAGGCCAGAGCTCCACCCCGCGGCCACCACTGACAACCGTCTTCTCGTCCTTGATCAACCCAAAAATCCTCCCCACGAGCCCCGCCTCGAAAGCCGCCGTATACCACACACTCCTCACCACCCCCCACGCCGTCGACCCCTTCGTCCACCGCCTTGTCCGCCTCTCTTTTCCACCTCCTACCGCCGCCGCCGCCTTATCGCTTACGAAGCACGCCGCCAGAAGCGACATGACGGACATCCCGTCGCCGAGCGCGTGGTGCACGCGGAGCACCACGCAATTGAGGCCTCTGAGCACGTGGACTTCCCACAAGGGCTTGTCCCGGCTCATGGGCTCCGCCACCGCTAGGTCCGCCAGGTAAGCGTTCGACGCCGCCTCCTGATTGGCGTCGACGTCGACGACGATGACGTGGTCGTCGATGTTGATGGCGGTTTCCCGCCACCGTCTGTGGGAGTGGCGGCGGGGATCGGGCACGAGGAGGCTGGTGAAACGCGGGTGTTGGGTTATGGCAGAGGCCGAGAGCGTTGCCTTGAGTACGGCTACGTCGACGGGGTGGAGGAGGCCTAGGGCGCAGTTTATGACTTGGTCGGTCTCTGGCGTGGCGAAAACGCGGCTATAGGGAGACCTCAAAATTTGATCGTTGGATGTGCTGCTCATGGTTACGTGGTTTACTGGTTTTGCATGCACGTATTATGTATTTGGAGGAAACTATATGAACGAGAGAGTGCAAGCTAGTTTAGGAGATTTTCCTTTTGTGTTTTTGGCTATACCAGCTACAAAGGTATTTATACTACACTGATCCTAGTGAGCGCCAGATCGAACACTACTGTTGAAACTAGTGGCGAATTTAATCAAGATCATCCAAAAGAAGCTACGTACGGATTTAATAAATCAAACTGATTTTAGTTATATCACTGTTGATACCCGGAATTGTCACCGTGTTGGTGCACGAGATGATAATATCGACATAAGAGATTAAGGCGCTAAGCACACTCTTAACGCGATTAAACGCGCTAAGTACGCGAATAACTAAAATAAATAAGCGTACGCGTAACGGAGGCGAGATTGAAACGGAGGGAAATTTGCTTTGCCTCATGCAAATGTAAATGCGTTGGTGCCTTGGCATGTATTTGCCATGTCACCGCGTTGGCATACTTGCATTGTAAGTAGCGTGAGCTACTTTGATCAAATGGCAAATTAATTTGTCCCACATCGGAGCCTTTGGAGGTAAGCTAGCACCACTCCTCCCTATATATAGGGTGGTGGTGTTAGATAATGGGAGATCGGAAAAAGCCGAGTCCCGAGACGTGTTCTCGAGGGACGGGCTCCGACGTGTTTGAGTCTCCGAAGAGCTCGCACTATTTTACGGGAAAGACATTAAAAAGTCTTATAAGCCTCCGAAAAGAGAATAAAATAAATACGCGGGGGGTGGGAGAGCTCAAAGCAAGACGAGCCGGTTTCTAGCACGCCGAAAGGCCCGAGAGTTTAATAATTTTGTCCCGTAGCCAGTTCGAGATTTTCGGACCTCAACAATCACTAGTATCACACTATCAGTCTCGTG
Source organism: Polygonum aviculare (assembly GCA_934048045.1). NCBI lineage: Eukaryota > Viridiplantae > Streptophyta > Magnoliopsida > Caryophyllales > Polygonaceae > Polygonum > Polygonum aviculare. The sequence goes on from OW204031.1 coordinate 20,974,816, forward strand.
TCTTGAAGGTACGATTTTGATTTAGCTAAAAATTTACTTTAAGTTTGATATAAAGTTATTCAAAATAATAGCTTGATACAAAATATGAAAATATTGTATTTCAACCAAAAAAAAATATTGTATTGTTTTATCTAATTTGCTTCTTATGGGTTTTATTTTAATGATACATTATTTCTGTTGTAATATATTATTTTAATCAAACAAAGATTTATAGGATTATAATTTTGATATAAGGACTGAATACTTGTTTTTACAAAATAAGTTTTTTATTGTATAATAATAATTATGTTGTAGTTATCTTGGAATAAAATTTCAAGTCTAAATATATGTATATATAATTTTTATATATGTAGAATTCATATAATGCTATTAATTTAATTATATAATTATTTGAAGTTGACATATTTAATCTCCAATTTAGTGTAGTAATAATTAATTATATATTCAAGGAAATCTTGTAGATATGATTTCAATGATATATAATCTTTTATATTTTACAAACATGTGGGGTCTATAATCAAATTTTAAAGTTTATTTTTTAAAGAAAATAATTAAAATGGAAATCAGCAGATAAGTAAAAATCTAATATGAGGTATACAACAAAATTTCAACCAATTAAACAAATTGAATTATTTTATTAAAGATGGGTGATGCGATTCAATGAGAATGTGACACGTGTCGGGATAAATATTATTTCTAATCTCCGCTTTAGTATATAGTTATGATGGAGTTAATAAGAATGGGTATTTAGAACACAAAAAAAAATCACTAATTATAAAGACTTGACATAAAATATCTCTTTATTTTATTTATAACTCTCAAAAGTATCAATTTCAAAAAGTTACAATAATGAATAAAAAGATTATCAAATATTTAAATATCAACCTCACCAACTCCAAATTTCTTAACTTGTGTCTATATATATATATCAACCTATCAATTTCAAAAATCTCAATAATGCTTTAATCAATTATTAAAATTTCAAACAAATATCTCAATAGTAAATTAACAAATAAATCTTTATTTCAATAAATTGTTTACCATTGGAAAATTAACAAATAAAATCAACCCAACAAATAAATATAGCTTTTATCAAGGAAGATTATAGTCCTGGCATAAACTTTTTTTTTTTGGTCGAAATAATCTTGGCATAAATTCCAGATATAAAAAATCATAAAAATAAAAGAATTTGGGGCCAAAATAAGTGCTTGTTTGGTTGACTATAAAAATCACATGATTTGCAAAATCTCAGGTAGTTCCATTGAACATATGTGTTTGGTTGAAAAAACTACAACCAAAATTCCCATGATTTTGAATTCCTATGATTTTCAATTCTTCAATTTTGGAGGAATTGCAATTACCAGGTAGGGGTAGGTAAGATCCAATTCCCCCATTATTTTCCAATATACTTTTTCTTTTAAATTTAATTAAATTTAAAATTATCATTTTACCCATATATTATCCAATTAGATTTCACACATTAGGGGTTATATTAGTAATTTCGTATAAATTCATATGAATTTTCAAATCCAAACAAACAAAATGAAGATTTTTAATTTCTGGATAAATATTTTTAACCAAACACTTTTTTGCAAATCACATGAAGTACAATTCCTATATATTTAATTCACATGATTTTATTTCATGGGAAATACACTTTCTGTGTTTAACCAAACGAGCACTAAACAAAAGTAAGACGGGGGCAAAAAAAATGAAGAGATGCCTAACCTTTTTTTTTTTTGAAGGAAGAGAGATGCCTAACTAAAGTAAAGATTTGGTATAAATTTCGATGGATCACTATCTTAGAGCATCTTCACGAGTATCCCCGTATTCTTGGAAATCTCACATTTGGAGATTTTAGGGTGTTTTTTAGCTCTAAGAGTATCCCCATTTGTTTCTCCAAAATGAAGATGAGCATCTCCATATTTTGGGTTATCTTCAAATTGTGTTTTACTCTTCATTCATTCATTTATTTATTTTTCTTTTTTTTCTCAAAGAAAATAAATACAAAGTTGTTTCTAATAGATCTCCAAAATGGAAAACCTGTTGGAATTAGCGTAAAAAATTTTTAGAAAAAATGATTATTATTTCTCCATTTTGGAGAAATTTTTAGAGCATCTCTCCAAGAGATGCCCTTAGCCTTTCAAACCACTTGAGTCTCACCCCGCTTACACATTTTATCCTTAATGTAACCTATATATACAGACCTTGCACATTAGTGTTCCCAACTTTGTCTAATCTCATTACTCATGTGCCCACATAGCCACCGTAATGTCCTCGTCTCTATCACCAGAGCCAGCTATTGGAGTTGACCTTTGTCTGGACTTTCGGCCAACACTTTGCTCCAAAGAATGGGTTGGGTCGGATCGACCCGTAATCATACCCATAACCCATAAATTAAAATTTTATGATCCGTGTGATCTAGATTTTGGATAGCCCTTAACTTTTTTAGCACATGCCTCTTTTTTTCTTAAAAAATCCTTGCAATATACTCCCTCCGTTTCAATAAACATGTCGTTTTAGCTCTAAAATTTTGTTTCAAAATACATGTCGTTTTACATTTTTTGGCATTTACTTTACAGATTTACCCTTATAATCATTATCAGTTTATTAGTAGTGGTTTTCAATAAAGTAAAAAAGTGAGGTAATAATTAGGGGTATAATAGTCCATTTAATAGCTTCCTTAATATATGTGCAAATGACTAAAACGACATGTTTATTGAAACGGAGGGAGTATATAGTAAGGCTAACTGAATTAGGATTAGTTAGTCAGCTAGTGATTATTGTACTTATTGTAAACACCAAAAGTAAAAGAAGTACCGTTCGATATATTTTTTTAAATGATAAGTACCTTATTGTATTTAAGTAAATTAATTTTGATAAGTTGTCTTCCCTACCATTTCGTACTTATGCCTTACCATAAAATCATTAATTATTTTTATTTTTCAAAATCATCCCCTCTATCCTCTCCCCTTTCTTCTTCTTCCTCCTCTCCTCTCCCCACCGTCCACCTTGGCACCTTGCCGTCGGCCACGAGATTCTTATTTTATGTTTTCTTAATAAATCATCTCATTTTTGTCATTTTACAACCCTCTACAATCTTGTAAACAATCCACATTCTCGAACACACTTTTTTTACTTTAACATTATTATAAAGATCTATTGTCAATATTAACACTCTCAGCTTTAAGTCTTAGCTTCACCGCCAAATTTTCGAAGGAAGCCTTAATCTCAGAAGGGAGCAAAGTGTGTGATAAGGACCACATGGTGGGTAAGGTCACGCCACCTGTGCTACCCTATCCTAATTGATTAGAAGTATTAATAAGGATTGATACATACGAGAAAATGAAAGAGGTGTCTTTGTGTTCGTACGTAGGAAATATGACCAGATTTAGGATATCCTCAATCCTCCATCGCTCGCAAGCAAAAGTTGAAAACAGAGGATTGTCAACATTAAAAGCCAAGCCGTAGTTAATGCAGAGGCTGGCCGGCCGGACTGAGATTGGTGGGCATTGGCCAGCCTTAATTAAATATGTGCATGTTGTACTTCCCAACTCCCCCCAACAATGGGAAAAACCATACACTGAACAATTGATCTTAATTTGGCCGGGCGCTCAGCCTAGTCTTCGGCCTAGCTCATCTGATGTGTTTAGTGGAATGACTCGCTGTTTGGTAATTAATTAGAGTGCTAGGCCACGATTATTGTTGGTATACCATTGGGGCTGTCTTCAGGGTTGGCTTAAATTTAATGTACATTTTGACTTTCTGCTCTTTTTCATTCTTGTTGTACGTTTTTAGGTTTCTATTCTGCTTTCTAGAATACATTTTGTATTTCAATAAAATTTTGTATTATTCAAAGTGAACTAGAGATCGATTTCTAAATTCCAGTCAAGGAAAATTGATGACATCGGTGCTGAAGTGATTTCACGGATTTGGCTGTTTCCATTTTCATGGGCTGAAGCGTTAAAGTCCTTGGGCTTTGACTCGATGGGCTAGTATATTTAAAGACGAAGAAAACTCATAAATCAACATGATTCCTTGACAGCACAGGTCCAAACAATGAAAAATGACCGATCAAGCATCATTTGGAAAAGTATATCTTTTGTGGAATTTAAAGAATCCCCATCTCATATATTTGGGAAAAGTTGAATTACAGTATTGATTAACATCACTAAGAGGCTGGTTAATTAGAGTGGATAATGATGGACCCACCTCTGAAACAATTCGTAGCATTCTCTACGATTGTATTCTTGCGGAGAATGACCTGCTCCCTGTAATATCTCAACAATGATTAAATTAACATATAGAAACAACTTCTTACTTGTCAAGTTAATTTCTGAATAAGACTTTACCTTTACAGTTGCGTATGTCAAGCTGTAACCTTGATGAGTACCGTATTTTATGGTGTATCTGCAACATGAATCAAAGAAAACCAGCCAAATTAGCTTGAATCATGATCACCTGGCTCAATTACACCATACGGATTAATTAAGCTTCCGGTAATTGCTTGGTTAGTGTAGTAAAGTAGAGAGTAATTACCCTGCAATTTCACCATCAACGAGCCAGGGGCGCCATTTGCTTTGGACGGTGAGATTAAGTTGCTTAATCCATCCCTCTGTAGCTATATGTGGTGTTTTCATGTCATGGTCTCCACTGCATCAAAGTTATTCACATCCAGTTATAAGAAACAACTAGGCATATGTATCGATGTATAGAGAGTGCGCGACGAATTACCTTAGGACTAGGACTTGTATGGGTCTTCTTGTAAGATTCTTATGATAATCAAATGATCTATTCACATTGAAGTCATACGAGTCGTATATCAGACTCCTGTTGCATCTATACCATTCTTCTACTGTGCCCTATACACCATATATACAATACATTACATCCTATTTTTCTGTAGTTATGTTAGTACATGAACTTTAAGAACTTTAGAGGAGGTAACACTTAATAAGAAGATTCGTATTCGTACATTTTGTACACCTAGAGCGTCGCGTACACTTGGATAGTTTGCCCATATTCCAGACAGTACATACTCAAAATTCTGAAAGCAACATGAAAATAATCATAGGAAGATGATATAACATATTGTGATATTACTTTGATAATACATGACTTAGGAAGGAAGTTATAAAGAAGAAGGGTCACAAACCGGGCAGGCATACTCGTCGCCATCAAGTGGAGGCCATGAAAAGAGAGTTGAGCTGATTCTTGACATCAAAGACCGAGCTTGGGTTTCGTCTTTGGCTTGCTTAAGAGACAGATCAGCATCACATTTTGGAAGCAAAATGTTATCTGCATTTAACCTGTCAATGCACTGATGAGAAAAACACATGTATTATGTATGACTGTATGAGTGATTCAATTTCCCACAAATGTACAGTTGTCTTCAAAATTTTCAAACACTAGCTAATAAACCTGAAGTTTATGTGGTCAAGGTAACATACGTCTGATATTTCATAGAGATCTTCGACACATCCGGATTCTGATGGCTGGACATCAGCATAGCTTCCATTACAACTCTCTTTGGCTGACTACAAACAATAACTCTGAACTAGTTAAGACATCACAATGAACATCAGCATGGCGTAATTAGAAAAGATTTTGATTGGAAGTGTAAGAACCTGGTAGAGTTCATCCGGTATAAGCCCCATTCGATGAACATAGGGTATTCTCGCGTTTATTTCTTCAACCCGGTCTTCATGAGGTGAGCTAATCACATACCCCTGAACCCACAAAAGACTTAATTCATGCATATAAGTGCAATTCAGATAACTGGTATCCCATTGGAGAGAATCTATATAATAGTTCAGTCTGAGATGTATCAAGGAGTTTACAGTAAGGTTACTAATTAAATGCAATGCAAAGTCAGAAAGAATGTTATGTTAACCTTCAATCATGATAGAATGTTAGAATATCATCTGACAATTATTTGAGAGATTTTTTTACCAAGATTTGCAGATAAGAGTAAGGAAATGCAAGGAGTGTGCATCCATGACCCTGCATTTCTTGCAAATTGCAATCATGATTAATGTATTATTGTCAGATATAGTCGTTTGGTAGTACTACACTACTACTACTAACTACTTATATGTTAATATGCCTAGTGTCAATGAAGGTAAACCATTGGCAGTCTGGTACAGACTTTCTTAATCATATAAAAATCATTGAATGTGCAGACAATTAGTTTGGTAAATTTAATTAATACACATACTAGCTTTTAGTTACGGAGTAATTTTTTGTCCCTCTGTACCTTGATATTCATGTGTGGTTCGAGCCCTTCTTCATTACCTGCAAAATTCAGCAATAAGTTCAGTTCAAGATTAATGATAATACTCCCTTCGTTTCACAATAAGTGTCGTTTTAGCTCTTAACACAGTTTTTAAGAAAAGCAATCATTCACTTTAAAACTTACAACTTTTTCTTAATCTTACCACTCATTACATTTTTTTGGCCAATGAATGAACAACTTTAGTCAACAAATACACATTCCAATAAAAATTATCATTATTCACTCCTAATAAGTCACTTTGAAAACCTAAAACGACACATATTATGAAACAAATTTTAAGTGCTAAAAACGACAATTATTGTGAAACAGAGGGAGTATAATTTATGAAGAGGCTGCTGAATAATTAATTACCTGCAAATATATGTTCAACGATGATGGGAACGAGCAGGCCAGAGTATGAATCACCACCTACGATGAGAGGGTTCCATACATATTCTGTGTGATTGCTCAGCCACTACCCACACATACATAATCTCTCCAATCAAATTCCAAATTAAAATCCAATCAATCATCATCACTAATTAGTTAGTGATTGAGTACCTTTCTGAGGAATTCATAGGTCTGTGTTGCTGAAATGGTGTCCGACACATTATATGCAGAAGATGAGTTACTGTAAGAAAACCCTGTTCCAACCGGTGCATCTAAAAACAGCACATTTGCATTCTGCAAAATCATTATCATTTAAATAATTGTCTGAACAAATTAATTTTAAGAACTTAGTCAATCTAACTAGAAGAGCCTAAAATGCTTGCCTTTGTCCAAGAGTACGAGATGGATAAAACTGATGGCAAGCCTCCGTAATAATCTGTGAGATTGAAGGCTAATGGACCTGTACACCGTACCATAAGGTTACTATAAGGTACATTATCGATTTCAGGACTAATTTCCATTAGATTTTCCGAGGAAAAATTCCGTTACATTTGTGTCTATGAAAATGGTACAAGTATATTGAAAAGAACTAGTAGTAGTACCAATTTGGTAGAAGAGGCCGTTGAGAGCAGAGCAGCCCGGGCCGCCATTGATGTAAAGAATGAGAGGATCAACTCTTGGCCTTCCTTGTGACTCCACAAAGTAATAAAACAGCTCCGAGTCGTTCACACTAACATACCTACACAACGACAACTAACATAAGAATTTAGTCATTTGGATGCCAGTTCTAAGAAATGATGGAAATGGTTAGATCATGGGCTTGCCCGGTCTGGAGCTTGAAGGGAAGGCGAGAGGGAAAGCCGGGGAGGTGGGAGACGGTGGAGGCAGCGTCGCTAATGCACGCGAGCAAATGGACGACGAGGAGGGCCGTGAGGAAGAAGAGGACTAGAAAGAATGGAAGGTGTAAAACTACAAGGCTTATGCAGTTTCTCATGTTGAAGGACATGCTCTTCTTTTTTCAGAATTTAATTGGTAGGGTGACTAGGAATATGAATGAATACATGCTTTCCTTTATATACATTAGCCCCCTAAAACAAAGACATTGTATGTCCTTTTCTTTAGGATATAATGTTACGATGATAATTCAAAACGAGAGAGCGATGTATTTGTGACCTGAGCGAAGTTGGACACGTGCTTATTCATAGTGGTAATGAAGTTGTGGAGACATGTAAGGTTCGTGGATCAATGGTGGGCTATACATATGATGTGGTTGGCAAGAGTGAGATTGTGCATCTTCTGCCATGTAACCCGGATCGGATTTCTCCAATTCATTTACTATGGAGTACAAGACTTAATATGCCATTTAATAACAATGCTTGTGCGTGAAGGAGTTCTTACTTCCTAGCCTTAATTCAGTTTGTCTGATCGATACACAAATTACAAACTTGGACCCATCTATAGGATTTGTTATTTTAGTACCTGGAACTTTGTTAGCCTGCAAACTATCGATATCCGTTGGATTAATTGATTTTTAGGATTTGTTATCGGACTTTAACAACGATTCATAAGGAATTTTTGCGCGCTTCTGATGGAATTTGGCTAACCGAAGCTCCTTAACAATGACTTTTATACATATTCACATGCTTGGAAGTAATTTTGGTTGAAAGTTTTCACTTTTCTAAATGAGGATTGGTAGGATTGAGGTTAGGTGGGCACGTGTGGCTTTAAGGGTCTGAAATTTAGTTGAGTAAATTGGGGAAAATGGCAAAAAAATAAAAGTACTATGAGACTTTGCTATGATTTTGGCCGAGGAAAAAACACAAACGTAACAAACTAGGTAAGGCATATCTTATAAGAGCTGTTTGAGCCCTTAAGTCTTCCTTTACCTTAAACTGGAACTAACATCCGCATCCTAAATTTTATGGAACAAACTGCATGAAGCATTGTTGTAATTAAAAAAAATTGTTACGTCCAAAAAAAGTTCATTTTGTAGCTTATAGTTGCAAGTCAGCCTTAATGTAGTGACTCATGTGCTAGTCAGACCTAGATCTGGGTCCGGTTAAGGTTAGTCGGTTCCAGTCTGGTTCCGGTTTTGACCAGTTATCTCCTGATTTTGATCGGTTTTCGGTACTGATCCCGGTATCTTTTTATTCTTTTTTTGTTTTCTTGAGAGTCCGGGGGCGCGACCCACAATACCGTGACCGCGGTTTTCGTCCAAAAGGAAATCGTGATCACGACACTCACATCCGCATCCGCGGTTCTCATCTGGAGAAGAGCAATTTGCTCTTTTGTGATCAAACCGCGAACGCGGTTTCGGTGCCGCGCTCGCGGGACCACAACGGTCACCAAAAAGTATAATTTATTTTTAAAAAAAAATCGTAAACCACCGCTTTTTATCCGGTTACGGTTCCTGTTCCGGTTTGGACTATCACCGAACCTTAACCTAAACCTAGTTTGACTGATTTGACGGTTTAGGTTCCGCATCCGGTTCGGATTTTGACCGGTTCGCCGGTTCAAACCGAACCGGACCCAACTCTACTCAGACCACCATAGGATTCGGGCTAACCAACCTTGATGTCAAGTGACAAATGAACCATGTTGTTGGAATCAAAGAAACGTAGTGGGGAATCGGGTGGTGTAAATCTGGACGTGGACTGGACTGAAATTTTGCGGTCCGGTCCTGGACTGAGACCAGTCGGTCCACTGAGATGTTTCGGTCCAATGACACAAATAATCACAACCGGTTTAAAAGTTTACTTTTAGGTCAGATGACACAAAATGAACAAAAGTGGTTTCCAGTTCAATTTTTTGGTCCAATTCCAGGTTAGACTGTAAAATTGAACTGGTAAACCGAATTTGACCATTTTGTGTGGGATAGCACCAGGTTTGAAACAAGCCTATGCCGATTAAGCCCATATGGTTTGATGGGACTTAATGGGCCAGAGCCTATTTTCTGATAAAAAGCCTACAATATTTGTTGTTTGTCACATTGCTTTGCCCAAAACATCACCCTAGAAACGACACATTTGGACTGATTCTCGACTAGTCATGGATCTAATTCGGTTCGAACTGGTGAACGGAACCGGATTTGAGGTTACGGTCAACTCCCGGTCGGTGGTTTCCTGAACCGGCGGTTTTTCTATTTTTTTTTAAAATAAGCAACTGTTGGGAAGAAATCTCCCACATCGGAGAAAGAGTAGGGAAACTCACTAGTATATAAGGAATGGTAAAACTCCTACCCATTGGCTTAAGTTTTTGGGTTAAAAAGTGGATCCTGACCTTATATACGAAATGGTTAGATTTATCCTGACATGTCACCCCGCAGTGACCGATAAAAAGAGGTTGGTTCATACCGGAACCGGTTACTACCGGAACCAACCCATCAACTTGGCAACAACTTTGATATTAAGTCACTCGTAAAATTTGCTTTACCTTCTCCTAATTAGTTAACCAATATACAAAGCCCTTGATTTTAGAGGCATGTGATTGGCAGGGCAAAAAGATCTTTGTGATATGGTCGGTTTTATTTAATATTACAACCTTAATTATGATCGAAGAGAAGCCGCCCTCTCGCCCTTGGTAAGTGGCTGGCCGGTTTCAGGTTTTCTCTCTTACTTCATTAATCATCTTCAAACAATCTAGTACTTACATTAATCTTCATCACACTTCCATTTTACTGGCGTTATATGACTCTTCCACGTGATACCGATCATCCGATCATTTAGCACATGTTGCACCTCACCCAGTGTCTATATATTGTGGATTGGAAATTTTACAATCTAATCTTCAGGTTTAATGAAGACCCAAGTGGGGATTTCTGCAAAAAATCAGAGTACAGTTGAAGTCTTGCTAGCTAATTACTGTAGATCTGCGTTGACTTGGAGGTTGTTATTAGTAGTTTATTAGTTTTTGTTGCAGGCCTAGCTATGTAGCTCCATAGGCGCATGTTCCTTAAAGTTTGAACTCATCAATAGAACAATTTCTATTTTCAGTACAAAATCCCTCGTTTCCTGCCGCATTTAAGTTAATTAACCCATTTTAATTCAATATATACGTATGCATGATAAAGAAACGTAAGTTGTAGTTTCAAGGTATTACTCATAAGTTATATGCATCCAGACCTATCAATGGCTTCCTCTGGTTTTCTATTAGCAACTTGTTTTAGTATAATTAGTAATATAAGTCATTTTTTAAACGTTCAATCACCAACTTGCTTTACTTTATGTATATATAAGTTCTAAGCAATTAAAGCGACAATGAGAAGATTCCTTGGTGGTTTATCCATCAGTACCACATGTCAATTAAATGTTAGAAGGCCGATGTTAAATGATTTGCTTGCAACATGCTCTAAATCCTACGCTAATTGCTATATAAAGCACCATAATCACCCGCCTCTCATTCCTTCAAACTTCACAAAACCCACCAAACTTTCACTCATAAACTCAAGATGATATTCTTTGTGTACAATTCCAAATTATGTGTAGCCACCCTCATTTTCTACACCTGCATTTACTACCCTTTTCTGCAAGCCAAGCGCTCTCTTCTAACCCTTGTAGGCTTCTTTCTTTGCCTTTATCAGCACCCTTTGGAGGGATCAAATGCTAATCATTATGGATTAGCGAATGAGGCGACTAACTCTGGCTCACTTGACCTTCACATGGATAGATATGGAGATTTGAACGAGGACGATTGCGATGAAGTGTGCTCGGTTTGCTTGGCGGAGTTCGAAGGAGAGGATTATGTGAGCAAGCTGTCCAAATGTGGCCATGTGTTTCACATGAGCTGTATTGAGAAATGGGTTGACAGGAATCAGTTTACTTGCCCTCTTTGTAGGTCTGTTTTATTGCATCTCTAGTCCCCTTTTCTTAGTTTTTGTTACATTGATTTCCTTGGAAATATAGAATGGTGTAAGCTGATTTTAGATTACATGAGATGATGAGTATAAACAAACTCCACAGTTTAGCTTCTGATGGTTTTATGATTCTGAACTTACAATACTTTGCAATGTATACTGTTTATTTCTTTTGTCATAACTTACATATAAATAATAATATAATGGTCTTGACCTATAATTTTTGGGATTCATCTTTGAATGAATTGATCTTTGGAGAAGGGTAGGAGTCATCTTAATAGTAAGAGGCCTCACATTTAAAAACAAAAGCAAGCAACCTGATCATGAACGTCATTATGACATGGTTACAGCGTTGCTAGAGGCCTAGAAAAATACAAAAGTATTAAGGGTTATCAATTCTGACTTCAATGATCTCTGATTTTTTATATTTAAGATGGTCAATGTTTTCAAGATCAATGCAAGATGTTCATAAACTCTGTATGAGGTCCTTTCATTGTTACCAGTCACTAAATGACATCCTTACAAGCTAAGCTAGAAAGGCTTGACTCTTCATTCCTGATTATTGTAGTTAAACCACACTTGTCTTTTTGTAAGAATTAACAAACATCTATATTAGCACCATTTGTTCACTCGTTGAGTGTATACTTGCCTTCAGAGAGCCAACTCCAACTAATTGCCTTTGCACTCTGAAAGCTACAATTGTTATTGTTGAGAGCATGTGTAAGTGAACTTACTATGGTGTTTGATGACTTGAACACATGGTATTTTAACATCAAATGTGAAAATCCATGTTATCACTGATAAGCCCCATGCTTCATCAGTGAAGGCAAGTTGTCTAGTAGCAACATCTTTACACATACAACAGTGCCAATACATCTTTCAAGAGCATCTACAAATATACAAGTAAAACGCTTAACAACTTTCTCATAGAGAATAATACTCAAACAACTTCCCTAGCTTCTTACTTGGACATAAACCCTGCAACAACCGAAGCAATAAGAACCGTCGGATCTCCCAACATTGCAGACACGATCACACTAACTGCTGAGCCAGCAATCTGACAGCACTTCCTTACCTTCCCACCCTTCTCACCATGATGATGATTCTTCAATGTCCCCTTAAGACTAGGAATCCTCATCTTCATTTCCCTAATCCTCGCCTTATCAACGTTAAAATACACTGCTTCCCAACTCTCCATCAGAAACTTCTTGACACAAGACACATGGAGATTATAACTCTTGCACTTGGTCCTATAAGACCATCCAGGACCCTTGCCACCACAATAGTGACAAGGCCCTGAAACCTTGTCACACAGAAAAAGCACTTGTGCGCCGTCTTCTAGAACATTCGGTAAGTTTGCGCAACAAGGGTGGAGATCAAACCCACAGCTTTTACAGTTGTAGACAAATCCTTTCACCTGGTTTTGGCACGCGTCGCATAGTCTCATGATTGGGCCAGGGGGCCTGTAACAGAACTGGAAATAGCATTTCTTGTAGAATGGATGTGTGATCATTGCAGGTGCCAAGGCACAGGCTTTGTGGAGGTCCAAGTCACATGCTTGGCACGTGTATTTGAGGCCTATACCGCCTTCTTTGCACCCGTCGCAGTAGAAGGGCGTCTCTGTGTATTTGAGGTTTAGTTTGTGGTTTGGATGAATTGGGTGGAAGAGCTCTCTGTCAAGCTTCATTGTGCTGTTCTGTCACAATTTGATGGAGGAGCTGGTTTTATATAGAGGTAGTGGTAGAGGATAAATGGATATGTGTTAGTTTGTTCTTTTGAACAGGTGGAAAGTTAGGCAGTGGAAATTATTCTAACTTTATATTCCTTGCGTGAGTTGTACAATTGGAGAATAACTTAAGAGTCTTATGTGGGGTGCGATGATCTCAAAGTAATTAAGGCAGAATCTAATGCTAAAGGCTAAAGAGACATGGGAAGGACAATTATTTTCTACATGTCTTTGAACAAGCAACTCTAAGGCCAATCACAGTAGAAAGGCGTGTTTTGGAGTATTGATTCCATTAATTCCTCTACTTTTTTGCTTGGTGGCATCTATTGAATAGATTTTCTATCTAACCAGTTTTTTGACATCTCTGTTGGTAGCTAGAATTGACAAGAAATGTATCTTCTCAGTTGTGCATAATAGAGCAAAGTTGGTCCTGCTTTGTTGCCAAGAGAACAAAGAGCCACTCTCCTCTTGGTTTCGAAAGTTCATCATTAGCTCAGGTAGCGAACACGCCAGTCGTCTTCCTGAATTTAGATATAAGGTCTACCCTCTTTGCTATGTTTAGCAAGTGTTTCATGTAAGCAAACATTATATAAATATTCAAGTATGACATGTATCAATGCAAGTGTGGGTACAGTGGGAAATTTTCTGGTATACAAACTGACTGTGTGCAGCCTTCTTTCTAGTCCACTTCATCATATATCAAAATAGCAATTGACAACAGCATTAGATGGTTGATTCAATCATTTAATGTCAAGATCAGTGATGATCACAAATACAAACTGGCTGGAACACTATGCAGAAGATAAACTAATTTTGAGCTTCTAGGAATGAAATGGAACAGCAGACCTTACTTAAAGGCAGCCGACGCCAATGGCATGAGAACTCAAAAAATTTGGTAACTTACTGGCGACTAATGAGTTGCTGTCATCTCCAAAACATTGTATCCCACATCATAACCATTGAGGTTGGCTCAAAATGTATTTTGCCACTTAGTGTTTATGTCATGGAACTTTCAGCAGAGCAAGCCTTCCTAGGTAAAATGGGAGCCACTGCCTATAGGCTACAGCCAGAGTTTATTAATGGAAGACGCTCATCTTATAAGAAAAGACTGAAATTGTATTTTTATACAGTTAAAATTAGCTTTAAATGCTGGAATGCTGAAGAAACACAGGAGCTTAACTTGTTGCATTTCTTGAGAATAAGCCACTCAAAGAGTCTGCAGCAGCGTGTATCAGACTATCAGGAAAAACATTGGACTGCAAAATATAAACTGGGAGTCTGGGACTACCAACCTAAAGATGAAGACCACCTGTTTCAAGCTAATGATACACATTGTCCAAGCTCAAGGCTTTCGGAGGGTATTAATCTTCAATCCGACATATACTGATTTGAAGTTGTTAAGGTTGATTAGCAGTAATTGTTATAAAATACAGCCATGAAAAAGAAGAAGATCAATGACCTGCATTTGTAAGTAATTTTCAATCCAACTTTGCAAACAAATGTACAATAAACCAACTTTGCAAACAAACATAAAAGAACTTCTATTGGATCAACACACAATTGAACTCAAGTCGAAACAAAGGATTGTGTATGATCAAGTTTCTTTTGCCAAATAGGATTATGACCAAGTTCTAAACAACAACTTCCATCAAAATTTTGTTGAAGAGCCCCGTTTCAACGTTTCGCAACATTCTAGAAACGTGAGAGCTGAGGCTACTAGAACGAAACGTACGCATTTTTGGAAAGTCTTACAATATGAACAGAGAGCCATAGACTATTACTCGGATGAGAAGAAGAGCAGCCCAATTCCAATTTCTAATTTTCCCACCCTCCTCCAAAACCCTTCCTTTCTCCCCCCGCCAACGCGGGTTCCCACGTCGACTGACTTTTCCCATCTTCCTCCCCCCATATAACCCCACTTGGAGCTCGCTCACCACCCACAACAATGGCGGACTCTGCAAACTCCCACCCGGAGCCCCTCCGCACCCGCATCTGCATAATCGGGAGCGGGCCCGCCGCCCACACGGCCGCCATCTACGCGGCCCGTGCGGAGCTGGCCCCCGTCCTCTTCGAGGGGTGGATGGCCAACGACATCGCCCCCGGCGGCCAGCTCACCACCACCTCCGACGTCGAGAACTTCCCCGGCTTCCCCGACGGCATCCTCGGCCTCGAAATCACCGACCGCTTCCGCGCCCAATCCGTCCGCTTCGGCACCCGCATCCTCACCGAGACCGTCACCAAGGTCGACTTCTCCGCCGGCTCCCCCTTCCTCGTCTCCTCCGACTCCACCAGGGTCCTCGCCGACTCCGTCGTCGTCGCCACCGGCGCCGTCGCCAAGCGCCTCGTCTTCCCCGGCTCCGAGGAGTTCTGGAACCGCGGGATCTCCGCCTGCGCGGTCTGCGACGGCGCCGCCCCCATCTTCCGGAACAAGCCGCTCGCCGTCATCGGCGGAGGCGATTCCGCCATGGAGGAGGCCAATTTCCTCACCAAGTACGGCTCCAAGGTGTACATCGTCCATCGGAGGGACTCGTTTAGGGCTTCCAAGATTATGCAGGCTAGGGCGATCGGGAACCCTAAGATTGAGGTTCTGTGGAATTCGGTTGTGGAGGAGGCCTATGGGGAGAAGAGTTTGACCGGCTTGAAGGTCAAGGATGTGGTGAGTGGGGAGGTCAAGGATCTGCAGGCGTCCGGCCTCTTCTTTGCCATAGGCCATGAGCCGGCCACCAAGTTCTTGGATGGCCAGCTCAAGGTGCACGACGACGGCTACGTTGTGACCGAGCCCGGTACCACGAAGACGAGCGTGAGAGGTGTGTTTGCTGCAGGGGATGTGCAGGATAAGAAGTATAGGCAGGCCATTACAGCTGCTGGTTCAGGTTTGTGCTGTTATTTCTTGTTCATGTTCTCTTGTTTGTTGTGTAGAATGAGGGCATTCAGTTTGATTAATTGCTTGAATGGTTTGGTTTTACACTTTCATGTGTGGCCTGCATAGCTTGCCTCATGGATGCTTCTTTGGATACAAACAATGGTTTGTAGATAGTGAATTTATGGAAGCTAGACAGCTAGTTGCTATGGCAATGTTGGTTTTTATGACAAAACAAGGCTCCCTTTGCTATATTGCTTATATTCTGACTTGTGAGGTTTTATTAAAGACCTCACATATGAAACATAGTGATATTGATCTCAAATCCTTGAGTTATAAGAGAATATATATGGAACATATGATTTCCTAGGTTGGTCTAGATTATGAAATGGGAGTAAACGGCTGGATCTTTCCTGTGGGGGTAGCATTATTTTGACAGATTGTGTAGGTCATGTAGTATGTTATACAATTATGTTTGCTGTTCACCATTTGTCCATCTGCATTTGATAACAGAACACATGTGGTGTTACTATATATGCTCAGCTGGAGAACCAAAAGATGGGTTCTTGGCAGTGTAGTATTGCAGTATGAGGGGGATGAGTTTGCATACGTGCATTTATACATAGGATGTTCAAGAAGGCATCTAGTCAGTACCAGGGCCATACTCATGCATGTTTTGCTGTGTTGTGTATTTAGAAAGCTGTAGTGTAGGTTACTTGTTATTTTCTGTAGGCTGAGATTGTATGAGGGGTTCTAAGGAGGGTGGTTTGATATTTGATATGCATCACTTGTCAAGAGGGAAGCTATGATATTATTTGAACTCTTTTCTGTGGATTTATCAAGTTATTAGAGGCTTGAAATAGGAAAAGTTTGTTTCCATCCTCTGTATGGCTGAATTAGGGTAGGCATCATTTATGAGTATGAAATTGTTCCACTTGAATGTGTAGGAAGTTTGTTTGTGTGAATGAATAATAGTCTCCTTATAAGGTTCAGCAACTTGAAAAACATGAGCAGGTAGATGACCGATTTGCTTGAGTAAGTTTGGCTTAGTATTCATGCTGTCTAAGGCAGATTTCCTGTTCTATCTCATGTAGCTAGTTTAATGTCACCAAAGAGGCTAGCAACTCAGGAACTAGTGCTATTTGGAATGCTACCACTATTATCATTGCTATCATAGAACCACTTTTTATTTTAATGCAAAGCACACTATAGTTCTTGGTCCGCTCTCACGAAGAGTGTACGAATGTTAGGCACCAGTTCACATTGCATCTAGATTAGGGTCTTAGCTGGGATGTTGCGGCAGATCTTTGTTTTATTTGATTGTAAATGGAGTTATCATTTGGTTACACAATATCTTTCTGGATAGTTCCTCTTCGTTCTGGTTCTTACAGTTAAAAGATGTGTAGATTGTACATATGAATAACGCATTCTAAGTTGTCTCATGGTACAAAATCAAACTGGGTTCGTCGTGCCCTGCAGGTTGTATGGCAGCATTGGACGCAGAGCACTATCTGCAGGAGATTGGGACTCAACAGGGCAAAAGCGATTGACTATCTTCTTCCTGCACCTCTATTACTCAAATTCAGGACCATTCAAGGCTATAATTCAACACCTATAGAAACCTTCAAAGATTGTTAGCCACCATTTGAATGCTTCAAGAACATATTGTTTGATACTCAACTTGTGCTCATTGATTGTTTCATTACCGAGTGACTTTATTTCATTAATCGAGTATTTGAATCTTCCATGAACATATCAATTTCAGCTGGATTGTAGAACTGCACTTGCTGCTATTTTGCTTAAATCATTATTTGCATTACTAGTACTAATAGCAGGTAATAAATCAAATTTGATTATACAAATTTGGTAGCTTCTTTTTTTTGGCGAAACCGACACACGACGTTAAGCTTCTTCTAAGACAGACATTTGACACATCTTTTTAAACCACTGTCATCGAAGTTTACGGTAAGATCGAGGGACTGAATGAAACATGAATGTCATTAGTACCATCTTAAAAATGACATGTCATGTAGGTAACTGGCCAAATCTGGACATACGGAGTAACGTATAAAAGTGTCATTTTATTATTTACAATTCATTTAACGTAACATGGGTAGTAGAGGATTGTATCAAGTGTTCCATTTGAATCTTAATATTTTCAATCGATTCGGATTGGAATATCAAATTGGGGTCAAAGTTTTACGAAAGTTTACTTACCAGCTATAGCCTATAGAGCCCATAATAACATAAAGATAAACCGGTTCGATGAATAACTCTTTGCTTGGGTAGAAATTCAGGAACTACGTATGGGATATATCAGTATACAGTGTATCCGTCACAACAATCCATAGATAGTGGAAACTTTGGTCAGAATTATCTTGATGAACCGACCCATATTTTGACCACTATAATCCATTCATCGTCTAACGTCACCCCTTTCATTAATGCTGTGCATGTAAGAATTATCCTGCAACATACCCCGTATTAAATGTTATTTTTGGTAGTAGTAGTTTTTTTAACGGCATTATTATATACTATTGGAAGATGGGCCAACGGCTAAATCCAACGTACTAAAAGTCTAGAATTCCATTTTATACAAGCAAGCAATTGGAGTATCAAACCCCGAACAGTATAGGCGAAAGGATCATAAGAAGTAAGAACGAACACAATGGTGGAACATAGAGACAGGACCATTTAATACAATTTGCATTTACCATAACCACTTGAATTAAAACATAACACCAATAACCACGCCTAACCAAGAAGAAACTGAAGAAAGGAGGCTCCTTTCCTAACGAACTCCGTTGCAAATGACATCTAAGCCCCAAATCTTACTAAATCTCTTCAAGATAATAATAATAATAATATCATAAACTAAAACTATAGAAAAATAATATATTTTTTTTTACACACAAAAATTGTACCTCATAAGCGTGGTTGACCACTTGTAACACTGGCTGATCTGTGTAGGCAAATCCCAGAACCTGCTCGACAAAATGCCTCACCGAAACCCCAAACATGCAAACTTTCTCTAAACCCTAATTTCTCCTCCATACCCAATAGTTAAAATTGAGGCCTGGCCCCATTCCCACAACCACTTGCACCGCCCCAGGTAAACGCATCTCCACCGCTGTAACTCGTGTTCATCCCAAGGTTGTAGAACGGCACCGGACCACCACCGCTCCCCGTCACCTCCGACGAAGACTGCGACGGCGTAGGAGCCGCCGCCGCCGGAGGAGCAGGAGGAGGCGGTGGCGTGGCGGTCTCTTCCTCCTCTAAAGGAAGCCGGTCAAACACAGCGTTGGCAAACGAAGCCGCCATCAGCACCACCGGGCCACCGGACGCCACGAGCGGGCCCACAACGCGCCCGCCCACAACCTGCCCCTGCGGGCCCGCCAGATAGATCGTCAGCCCGCCGGCCCCGGGAGGCGCCGGCGGGGGGAGCGCCGTCCCCGTCAGCGACAGGATCTCGAACCTCCCATGCAGGGTGACCGCCGCCGCCGCCGGCGACGACCCCGATGACATGACCGGCGGCTGGCGGATGCTGACGTTGGTGACGGCGCCGGTGGCGTTGAGGACGCAGACCCCCCTGCCCCTGCGGTGGGCGTAGCCGTTGACGGACTCCACGACGTCGGCGCCGGCGGAGACCTCGAGCACGTGCGACCGCAGGGCGTTGGGGGTGTCGCGTGTCACCACGATGGGCGGCTTCGGCTTGTTCTTGGACCCCGCCGGCCTGCCACGTGGACGCCGCCCGCTGCTCCGGGTTCCGGCCGACCCCGAGTCGTCGCCGGCGGAGCTTGCCGTCGGCTTGAGATCGGGGGTCTTGGAGTCGCTCTCCGGCGGCGTTAGAAGCTGTTGCGCGTAGGGGCTCTGTTCTAACCCGCCTGCCATTTCCACACACCGATTAAACAACTCCTTTTTCTTTCTTTTGTGTTTTACAAAGACTCGATCTTTTGCCCAATTTACTACAGAGAACAGGGGATTAAAATAGCAATGGTATTGTTGTAAGCAGAGGATGGCATGAAGAGAAATTGATTTTTGGTTTTGGGGGGTGGGTAAAGATGTAAAATACAGAGGCAGAGCAGCTAGAAGGAGCCAAATGGGGGCAAAAGAGAACAGGTGTCTGCAGAATGAGGAGTCAGCTCAATGTAAAAACCACCAATCTCAAGGAATGAGTGAGCTAGCTGCTTTTGATTTTTATGGGGATTAAGAATTTTTGTACCATCTCCATGTATGCACGCAGTTTGTGTGTGGAGTCAAGTTGAGTGTCAGCTTTGGACCGGAATTGACCCACTCTGGTAGCTCGTCTGGGCTATATTCGGGTGCAATCGATGGGGATATGTGGTATGTGTGTGCAGGGCTTTGTATGGATTTTGTGTGTAAAGAGGAAAGAAGAAAACTTGCGGAAGAGGGAAACTGTAAGTGTAGGGGGATTCGGGCTATATATAAATGAATGAATGGGGTCATGTGATGTGTAATGTATGTACTGTGTATTGTTTTTGGTTAAAGGGTGACACCCGAAAGATTCTTGCGTACTAGGAGAGCATGATCAGTCACAATCATAAACATGCCTAACTCAAACAACGAATCTATTCAATTTTTTATGAGGTGTACTTACAAAACTTAAGGTTTTAATTGATCCTGGCTCAAGTTGTTCACTTTACCATGCCTTCTCTTACCCTTGAAGGAGGAGGATAATCACAAGTTGTGCATAGTCAATTAGTCAGTGGTAACATGCGAATATACGACGTATACACGCCAATGAACATCCTTACCACGGATCGAAATATGTTGAGCATTTTAAGGTTTTGAGTTTTTTCTTGTTCTATATCATGATCTAAAAGAGGTCATTTTGATTTAGATCATGTATAAAGTCTCACGAACGGTTGCGAAAGTGATTTCTTAAACGATAAACAATGTCCAACATAATGACTATGCTAGGGTTAGGCCAACATGATGCCTAGCAAAACGGGTGAGTTTTGGCTTGAATTAAAAAAAAAACTAGTTTAACCCCCGTAATGCGATTATAAACCCAATTTAATTAGATTCATAATTTTGGGCAATTTTTACAAGATAAGATTTTATGAGATTCTAACTACCTAATTGTAACATACCCCTCCCACACGGGAACTGGGCTGTCAGGTCCGCAGCCCAATACACTCCAACCTGATACCCAAAGCAGCGCACTTGGTTGACATCTCTCCCCCATGTGGGAAGTTATGCCAAAGGTCATGGGTTTGAGGACCCTTGGCAACACCCTGCCTATTTAGCTTCGCGCTTTGGGTATCAGGTTGGAGTGTATTGGGTTGCGGACCTGACAGCCCAGTTCCCGTGTGGGAGGGGTATGTTACAAAAAAGTGAGCACACTTGGTTGACATATCTCTCCCATGTGGGAAGTTATGCCAAAGGTCATGGGTTCGAGGACCCTTGGCAACACCCTGCCCATTTAGCTTCGCGCTTTGGGTATCAGGTTGGAGTGTATTTGGCTGCGGACCTGACAGCCCAGTTCCCGTGTGGGAGGGGTATGTTACACTAATTTATATAGAGGAGGGTCCAGCTGATTATTTTTATCAAATCATATATATTTATCTTTCTATTGTGATTAGTGTTTTTCTATATGCGCAAGGGTCCGATTGATTATTTTATTAAAGATATGACACGTGATGCAATTTTTTTTAAGACTTTGTCTCTGCTTTATACTATAGACAATATAGATGACTCAACTTTACTGTCAAAAGTTTATTTACAAATTAGATGCATTGAAATAAATGATTACAATTGAAGAATTTTAATAGAAATAAATAAATAATCTTAATTGAACTAGAAAAGGGAAAGTACATCTATTTTTGAAAGATTGGCTTACATATCTTAAACATAAGATATTGCATGCCAACAAAAAATAAAGAAATAGCGAAATCAAATAACAACTAACGATTTAATAAATAGAAAGATAGGTTAGAAGATAGAATATTCTAAGCAACTTGTACTCTAAGAAGCTCGGATGGACCATGCTTGGCTTGGCCCACAAAGCAATGAAGGTATGTGTGTGGATATGCGGCCCACGGATGAAACGCTCAGGTGGCTCGGAGCGCAAGACACCGGCGTGCATGCGGAAGTCGGGCAAGACATAGAATGGCCACGGGTGGGGACTTGGCGCCCAAGGCATGCGAAGAGGGATTGGGCGCAATTGTTGCCTTGGCACCCAAGGCATGGACGCGGCCTCTTCCTTAAAGCACAAGACATGCCCAATTTGGCTTGCAAGACACGCCCAAGAGCCATCAAAGGGACCCGAGCTGCTCCAAGGAGGCCGCCAAGCCGTGGTTGATCCAGCATTGTCCAGGCGAGGCTTGGGGGTGGGCAGGAGTGCATCAAACACCGGACGGTGATTCGATGGTAGGATGTACGTACTGTACCTAGCATTACGCCATTAAGGCAGGGAATGTGGTTTTTAAACATGGTTCCAAATACACTTAAAAATCCTTTTAAATGAGGGATTATTTAGTAATTCAAAGCATGATGGTTCGAAAGATTAGTATATGTATATTGTAAGTTTATGTAGACATATTTGTATGCTTCTACGAACTTGTCACTATTCTACCTATTTGTTTGTACGCATTGCAAACATTCCTGCCCATATATATGTGCACATATGACTTTCAAGGGCAGTTTTATATCCATAGAACTTCTATTCTATGGATCATTATATTATAGAGTACGTATAGTATATAGAATGCCAAATTGCTGACAAAAAAAAAAGATTAGCCAAAACATTTCAGGCCGGTCAAGTTGTAACAGCAATATGGAATATCGATAGTGTTGTCGTTGGCCCATGGATTATTATAAATGGTCCGACAATGAAACAAACAAACAAACATGCTTGGCATCGCTTTTTAAAAGATGAAAGTGGACATGTCTTCTCTTTTACTGCACTAGCATGCCAAGCTTCCACCTTTATTTATTCATTTTCCCACCATCTCATTTTTAGATTGATTTCGTCGAGTGTTGAATGAATTCAAGGTTTCAAGCTTTTGATATATTCCTTTAATGGAGTGTAACAGTATAGCACCATGGATATCGATTTAGACAAGACAACTAAGTACAAAAAAAAAGAACTAAAGCTGCCAATTCAAGAGCTATATATATGTAGTGGTGTCATTGCAAAATGCTTTCTTGAGCTTCAAGGCATGAATGATCTTGCATGCTTTATATAAAGTGGCCGGGTTGTGAGAGGAATACACTGATGAAAGAAACCTTCGTTCAGTTCCTTTCGGCTAGATTCATGGTTACTCGTTAGCCTTTGTGCACACTTTAATTTTTTTTTGGTGGATTTTGAGCACACTTTATCTATTCGTTTTTCTTTTCTTTTTTTATCGAAACTTTATCTATTCGTTTAAGCGTACTTGTATATGTGCTTTTTAATTAACACTAGTCGTATCCGTCGTGCCATGCACGACTTGTATTTTTAAATTTATTATTCGATATATAATAAATACAGTAGTAATGTGAAATTTATAATAAAAGTTTTAACGTAATATGGTTTCATCAAATATTTTAAATTTTTAATTGATAAATGATTCATTAAGAATATATAATTACACAAATCACGGACTTATACTTTATAGTCAATAAAATACATTATTATGCATTTTATATTTACTTATGTTTTAGTATGCAAAGCACCAGCTTGATATACCCAAATTAATTAAACATGTAGTCTTTTTAATCGTAATATTTAATGAATAATATTTTGCCTCTATATGTATGAACAGACCAAAAAACTCTTATGAAAATATAATATATTCCAAAGATCACAATACGCTAAATCTAGAAAACAATTGGAATAAAAAGTATTAGGAAATTAATAGAAACTATTACAAAAATTATAAAAAATATAAAGTGGGGTGAGGGTAAAGATTTTATATAAAATTTGAAATTTTATGAATTCCAAAATTAATTAAATAAATGTTAGTTATATGACTTCCAATTGTTTTATTCAAATACAAAAAATAGAATATAATGGGCTATTGATTTTATAGGAATAAATAACAGAGTAAATATTGTTAAACTTCCAAAATTCAAAATTAATCTAGTGGCCTATTTAAGGAAGATAAA
Organism: Polygonum aviculare; assembly: GCA_934048045.1. Taxonomy (NCBI): domain Eukaryota; kingdom Viridiplantae; phylum Streptophyta; class Magnoliopsida; order Caryophyllales; family Polygonaceae; genus Polygonum; species Polygonum aviculare. The sequence goes on from OW204031.1 coordinate 20,999,030, forward strand.
ATTAAATATAGATAGTAACATAGTATGACTTTAAAGATAAAATGGAGGATTAGATAATTTAAGAAACTAAAAGATACTCCGTATGTAGTTGTTATTATCTATTTGAGTTATAATTTAAATTAAAATCAAGCGGGGTTAGAATTAAACCATGCTGCCATGACAATAAAAAAAATTAAAATCAATCCATGATATATTATCTAATCCTCAATAAGGGTATAAAGTTGTGCGTGAGAATTATTAAAAAATGTAATTGTCCTTTTATTTATTTATTTATTTATTAAACTTCTATCATGGATATTGGAGTATTAGATATAAAGTCGTGCGTGAGAATTATTGATAATGTGGTAGAAAATCAATCCATGCTCACTTGTGAAAATTAAAGACAGATACTATAACTTTAAAGATAAAACTGATGAATAGATCATTAAGAAAAATTAAAGATATAGAGTTTTTATTATCTAAGGAAAATAAAAGATATTGTTATTATCTATTTGAGTTGAAAAAAAATCAAGCGGGGGCCAAAATCAACGTGGTGGCTCGAAAACGATCGTGATAATATATAATTTAAGTAACAGTTAATAAATATAAATTGATTTAGTATCAAAGATAAAAAAAAATTATTTAGAAAATGGGGCTTCCATTTTAAAATTCTTTTTTAAATTCGAATTTCTTATTTACTTCTTACATAATTTAATTAAAATGGTAATTGAAAAGATAAGTTAAAGATAAATAATATTGTTTCAAAGATAGATATTAGATGAGTAAGAAAAATGATAAAATTAAAGATTATATAATTAAGAAAATTTTAAAGATAAATAGTATGTCTTCAAAGATAAATATTAGATGGGTAAGAAAAAACAGATAAAATTAAAGATTAGATCATTAAGAAAACTAAAACATATAAAATTGTTAATCAAGTGGGATTAGAATCAAATAAGATACTCCATAACAGTTATCTTTTATGGCACGTAGAAGATAGATAAAATAACAGTTTTCCCATATGGTTTTAAAGATTAGTTTATTTTTATAGATTAGTTTGATTTTTCTTTGTATAAATAGTATACGTTTTATTTTTTCTTTGTATTAGTCCGTATAAGATTACTTTAGTCTATTAATCTAATAGATTATGGCACGTAATGGATGATTGATTTTAAAGATAAAATAACAGTTTTATCTTTGATAGAAGAAAATTAAAATTAAAATTATTTAAAGAAAATAAAATTAAAGATAGATAGTATGGTTTTAAAGATAAAATAAGAGGATAAGATAATTAAGGAAAATAAAAGATAGAAAGTTATTATCATCTATTTTAGTTGAAAAAATATTAAAATCAAGCGGGGCCAGAATCAACGTGGTGGCTCGAAAACGGTCGGCTTTTATAATATATATTGATATTGATTTTTATCCCAAACTTTTCACATGAAACTTCTAGAGGCCGGCTGATAAACCTAAACTAGTTTAAGACCCGTACCATGTACGGGTAATGATCATTTTTTTCTCGTTAGTTTATGTATCTACTATATAACCTATACTATATATTAATTCTTATATATAAATAGATTAAAATGAGAATTGAAAAGTTAAGTTAATTAATATATATCTTTTATAGAAGGAAATTTTCAAGATAGATAATATTGTTTCAAAGATAGATATTAGATGAGTAAGAAAAAGGATGAAATAAAAGACTAGATAATTAAAGAAATTTTAAAGATAAATAATATGCCTTTAAAGATAGATATTTGATGGGTAAGAAAAAAGATAAAGTTAAAGATTAGATAATTAGGAAAAATAAAACATATAAAATTGTTAATCAAGTGGGACCAGAATTAACGTGGAGGCTCGAAATTCTCCGGCTTTAATATATAGTATAGATTCAACTATTCGGGTGATAATTATAAACAGTAAATAGAACAATAGAATAATGATAATAATAATAATAATTACTACTATTATTGATACGAGGCTGGTATACAAATGCATCCGAGGTGAGTATAGCTATTTGTGTTTGAAAATTGTTAGTACAAGATTCATATCTTAGTGGTTGATACGGATCCGGTGTGAATTCGTATCGAGCCCTTATTGGTTAAAGGTTTGAGTCTTTACTGGTGTGGTACACAACTCGAGAGAGATACACTAATGAGAAAAATAAGCTAGGACAAACTAATATTTCTCATTGATTGATTTCCTTCATTAAAGACATACAAAAGTATTTACATTGAAACACTTGAACTTAACGGTTCAAATAAAGCGTCCCAGGAAAGAAACCACAAAGAAAACCCAATAAGAGATAAACTCTAGTCTTATAAAAAATACAATAATTAATAAAAATAAATAATATATTGTCCATATTTTGTATAACTAATTGAAGTGTTCTTCCGCAATTTCCACCATAAGCTGCATTTCCATGAACTCGAGCTCATGGTCTTGTAGCCTGAATATTCTCATTATCGATCCCTATCTGACGCTCGATCAAATCAAATCGTATTTAAGCCAATTGAATGGAAATTAAAAAAAAATGTACAAATTCTTTTATAGAGCAAGATGGATTAGTTATTCTAGCTTGCAGGTCAAGCTAGGGTCAGGGTTTCATCCTTCATAACAGGACAGTTTTCTTTATATCTTAGTAGTTTTTATGTTCAATTAGGAGAAGGTAAGTGAAATTTTTGTCTTAATTAAGAAGGACTTTAGACTGTACGAGTATAAAGATCCAACTAGTTTAACCCCGTACCATCTATAAGCAATGTGATTATAAATCAAATTTAATATAGATTTATAACACCAATGATCACGTTAAAATTATAGGATCATGTATATTTATCTTTGTATTGTGATTATTGTTTTTGTACCAATAGTAAATCAGCTCATAATATAAATAAGTTGGATCTAGTGAAGAATCCTTAGCCTGATAGTACTCACAGATGTAGTCTTTATGATGAAATGGGTGAACAATTGTTTGTTGTCTTTATCTTAGTTTGTTTACTATCCATCTAATAGCTAGAACGATCGAAAATTTCTAATAATTTAATGAAGAAATTGGGTTATAAATATCCATGTATACAATCACAGTACCCTCGGTAGTTGAACTAGGTTAATGACTTAAGATCAAAGGCCTCGTTTGCCAGCGACTTGTGTTTATTAAATTACTAGTGAAAGAGTTTACTATGTATGATGCCTCATAAGTAATAACTGAATTTATAATAGTTTTATCGAATTTGTTAGACCATATCGTATATATGAAGTACGCGTTATACTAGGGCAGAGCATCGGTCCAAACCCGGGCCGGACCGGACCGGGACCGAATGTTTGAAAAATCTTGGACCAAGGATCGGACCGGAAAGTCCGGTCCGGTCCAGTTCCGGTCCGGTTCGGTCCCAGTCTTGGACCGGGTTTGGACCGACCTTGATTTTTTTAAAATAATTTTTTTATATAAAAAATTGTAATATAATTAAAAAAATCATATATGATAAATGAATAATATAATATTATTAAATATATAATATAAATGTGAAACTTAAATATTAAAAATAAACTATACAAACATTAAAATTAATATAATTTTTATAAATATTCGGTCTAGACCGGACCGGACCAGACCGAGTCGGGGACCGGCATTCCTAATTTCATGGACCGGGGACCGGACCGGTTTTTGCTCACCCCTACGTTATACAATGATCATTCTATTCATCAGCCGCAATGAATTTAGGCCTATTTTTTACTATCGGCCCAATTCCCGTCGCATAGGCCCAATGCTGTCAAGTTTGCACCGAGAAAAAAAAAAAGAAATTCTGACGTCTATTTTTACGGTCGAACAAATAATTGGACACTACAAATTTGCACATATCTAAGATACCTACGACTTAGGGTTTTTGGTCGGAACCTACCTACGATTTAGCTATAACTAGTAGTAGTGCCCGTGCCCAGGAGGGCACGACTTATATAAGAAATATTCCTATGTTTCCTCAATTGTTACTATGGAGTATTGTATAATTATTTTATTTTTAAGTAGTTTGTGCAAATTTAGTTTCAAATAGATAGGTCTAATAAAATAATTTGCATTTTAAAGGAATTTTTTTTGATAAATGCATTTTAAAGGAATTAAGAGCCCTTGGTCATATATCAATAAATTTAATGTTTTATATCTTATAAATTTAATATTTTAATTGGATATATTATATATATACTATTTCAATCAGATATATTATATCATAGGTGAAAATATAATGTTTGCATAGATAAAAGATTTAGGAAGTTTTTTAAAATACTCAAATTCTTTTTCCAGAGTATTTTAAATGCATAGCAATCAATTTTAAACAAAAAAACACAATGTAAGATTTGTTAGTTACTAAATCAATAATTTTTGGTATTTTATCTTTATTATTTTAGACATAGACATAGTAAGATGTTGATATAAATTGATCAAGGCAAAAAATATCGATCAAATTATGCATATGTAAAAGAAATATCCAATTCAAGCATAGGTTGGTACGTACATATTTTTTCCACTTTTTTGGATAGAATATTATTCTATGCATAGATTTGGATAGATTTTTTTTAAGGAAACAATAATAATAGAAATCAGAAGATAAGAGAAAATCTAATATTATTTTATAATGAAATTTCAACCAATTAAACAAATTGAATTATTTTAATAAAGATGGGTGATGCGGTCCAATGAGGAGGTGACACATATCGGGCTAAATATTATTTCTAACCTCCGCTTTAGTATATAGTTATGACGTGGGAAAGGGTATACGTTCATGACTTTTTGAGATGGTACAAATTAGAACACTCCCATCATGCATATATCTTTGACTCTCATTTGCAACCACATTTATATGGTTGAACTTTCCCTCGAGTTCATTGATAATAATGAAATTTGGACGGTAAGTTTGAAGGGCAACCACAAAAGCGATGATGAAGGTTAGATGTAGTGTACATCTATGTTCCATATTGAATTGTATGCAAAATGCATGTACAGTAGAGCTATCTACTGTTCATCAATTTTATTTACAACTCAAAATAATCACGCCACTTCCTTTAGCTTTCCTTTAGCTAAGTTATTCTTCTCAAACTATTGACGTTTTTTCGTAGCTGTTCATTTTTGCAAATACTGCAAAGTACAGTATATACCCTGCGAATCTGCTCGGCTCTGATACGAATTGTTGGGATCGCTAGTCTTAACAAAGGTGTCCTTAACAGCTAATCTGCTCGGCTATGGCGGTTGATTGGACCCAATTCCTTCCTTAGCATCCACACGAATTCATTACAAAGGACACTATATGTGCAAATTTTAACTGCATAGGTGCATCTGTTAGGCTATATCTGAAATAGACCAGACACGAGTATGTTAGTTAATCTGTAACACAAGGCTGGATTCTTTCATATCACAAACATATCTCCTTTATTTCAAGTCACGCAAATACAGCATATCAACATGAAGATGACAAAGCTATTCAAGCTGTTAAAAACCAAGAAATTAATCCAATTCTATAGCAAAAGAGACTTTTCCTTCCATGTCCAGCCCCAACTCTGCGTCCTTCCTCGTCGTCTCCCCTGGCCTTTCATCTTCCTCAGGTCCATCGGCTTGATGATGTGTGATTGCACATCAGTTGATTATTCATCCAGGATTAAACCTCTTTAAGCAGAAGGTTTGGTGACGTCTTTGCTTGATCGGTTGTACTTCATATGGCTGTTCACAAGCTGTCCAGCTGCAATGGCCGACATCAGAGAGAGCTCCCCAGCCAAGACGGAGCCAGCGACAATGGTTGATAAGAGCCTTGCATTTCCTCCAGGAGTCTCCCTGTTTGCCCCCTTTACTCCTAGTAGATTCAGGCATGCTGATTGTGAAGCAAGCTGAGTTCCTCCTCCAACTGTTCCCACCTGAAATTCCAATTACAACACATCAGAAACTTTGAACTCTTAGGGCTTATTTGGTCCTACTCCTACACATTCAGAATTCCAATACCATCAAATTCAGTTTGGTTAAAATGTGGCAGAAGCCAAGTACCTCAATAGAGGGCATGGTGACAGAGACATGAAGGTCCTTTCCGTCATTAACGGCTTCCATCATGGTAATACAGTGAGAACTCTCAACGTTCTGTGCAGGGTCCTGGCCAGTGGCTATGTAGATAGCGGAAACAATGTTTGCAGCATGAGCATTGAAGCCACCAAGAGCGCCTGCCATGGCAGAGCCAGTGAGGTTCTTGAGCATGTTGAGCTCAACAAGGGAAGCCACGTTGGTTTTGAGAACCTTCTTCACAACTTCTTCGTTGATGACAACCTCACAGACCACAGATTTGCCTCTTCCTTCAATCCAGTTTACAGCTGCCGGCTTCTTGTCTGAACAGTAGTTGCCTGGAAAGAGTCCAAACAATCAAAGTCTTGAACACACGAAACTGAATATTTTTACAAGGGCTGATTAAAATGAATGATTGTGACTCAAATTTAGCCAGAGATGACTAGATGAGAAGAGGCTTACCACTAATGCCAATAACATCCATGTCAGGGAAATCATTTGTGAGAAACTCCAAAACATTCTGGACACCTTTGGACACCATGTTCATCCCCATGGCATCACCTGTGCTGCAAGTGAATCTCGTGTAGAGATTCTTACCAGCAATGGCACACTTAATTTGCTGGAGCCTTGCGAATCTGCTAGACCTGCAATCAAAAGAAAGACGAATTGGCATCCCATTTTCTCATAAACTGTCAACTTTGCAAAGGTGTCCAAGTACAACAACAACAAAAAATAGTATTATAATATCAGTTAAACAAGCCAACTACCATAATTTCAAAAACCAGAATCCCTGAGGATGTGAACTCAATTTAACACAGACTAACACCAAATGGTAGGAACACAAACCTGTTAAACACCATGGATAGGGTCTCAAAATTGGCAGGACTCTCCAAGAAGAGCTTAAGATCAGCGGCCCGCCTTGCTGAGCCGAACCTGAGAACAGGCGCCCTAGTCATGCCATCCTTGAGAAGGACACTGTTAGCGCCTCCGGACAAGTGAATCGCCTTGCAGCCTCTGTTGGTGCTGGCAACAAGGCACCCCTCCGTGGTGGCCATGGGAACCGAGAACTCATGGCCGTCGAGCAACAACGGACCAGCGATTCCCACCGGAATTTGCACGAATCCCACAGGCATCTCGCAACACTGGCCGAGAATCGACTGGTAGTCGAATCCGGAAAGGGGGAGTCCGGCCAGAGAGCGGCCTGTCGCCCTCTGTAGGGCTTCGCGACGGATCTTGGCCGCTCGGAAGCAATCCCCGAGCTTCGATTCGAGGGAATAGGACGGGACGGACCCCGAGATCACCGATTTCACGAGCTCCTCGTCCTCAGGGGCCAGATCTTCGTTCTGTAGCAATTCGTGGTCGATTAGGGATTTCGGCTTGGGCGGAGGGATGGAGAGGGAGCGGTCGATGGTGGAACGGTGGCTCTCGTCGTCGTCGGAGGAGATCCAATCGTCGTCGGCGGATCCGCGAGGGGAGATGAAGGATTGGACGAAATCGATGCCGAAGAAGCCGAGGAGGTAGATGAAGGAGGCGAGGAAGGCGATGATGGCGCCGATCTCCGAGAGGGAGACGACGTGGAGAGGGGTGGAATTGCGGATCTTCTCCCTCCATCGCTGGAGGAGGAAGTAGACCACGGAGAAGAAGAGCGTGAAGAAGACGCCGTTGGTCAGGTACAGTGGGAGGGGGAGCGCGTCGGAGGCCTTGGCATCGTCGCCTTCGAGCTTGTAGGCGTGGTTATGGTGGTGGTGGTGGGGTTTCAGGAACGGCGGTGGAGCCTTGGATTGCGCCGGAGCAGGCTGTTGGCGGCGTTTAACGTCCATTCTCCAGACAAAGGTGTAATTCGGAGAATGGGAGGGGGAGGAAGATGAAACACAGATAGGGAGAGAGGGAGTAAGAGTGTTGGAAATGGAGGAATGGGAAGGATTTGAGCGAACGATTTCTGTTGTGGGTTGAAGAAGTATGGGTTGAAGAAGTGGAAGATACAGGCGGGGAATTTATAGGATAGGGGAGACGAATGATGGCACGTGCGAATCACGCGGGTAATTGAACGTAAGCGTGCGATAAATAAAAGATGGAGTGGAGGCAAGGGACTCACGAGATTGGCACGTGCGGAAGGTGTTAGCTCTAATTCGTCTGTCGCTGTTTACGGTGATTTTCCAACGAGTATCATAACGATTAGTCGTAGAATATATATACGATTAAGATCTTGTCGTATAAAATATAAATCAGATTTGGTTTTGAGCATCAGATCACAAAAATATTGGGAGAGATTTTCTAAATTATGTACCTTGGATTAATGTGTAAGAATTTTCTAATTTATTTATTTAAATAATTTAAAGCTATTCATGTAATTTGATTAATAATTTTCACACTAGTGTTCTAATTAAATATTTTTACATGAACACGGCCTAAAATGATTGTTTTCCAGAAAAATATTGAAGTGGTGAAAGTTTTCGGAGATAATATTAACCATCTTAGCCCTTCGCATCAGGTATGATTATGTCTTAAATATTAAATTTATTTTGAATGTATTATATTATTGAATTTATGCACATTTAATTCCACTTAATAATAAAATATCATGATAGTACTATTATATTTAATTCAAATTAACTTATTTTTTCCATATAAATTTTGATTGAGTATAATTTCTTATTTAAAATATTTCCTAATATAGATAGTTGTTTTGCCTTATAAACCAACATAAAATATAAAATATAACAAATATAATACCGATGTCCTAACAAATCATATTTCCTAAATATATAACTTTATGATATAACCTAAAATCATATTTTGATAGATAGATATTATTTGGATAAATCTAGATTGCATATATAGATATTATTTGAATAGTTTATAAATATATAGGATATTATTTTGATAGATTATGAATATAGATATTATTTTGATATATTAATATATGGTAATTAAATAAATACATATGGAATTTTTTAATTATAAAATTAATAAGGATGTATAATTATTTAAATATAATTAATTTATAATTACTTCAATATATATGAGGTGGGGTCAAAATTAACGTTGAGATTCGAAATGTCTCGACTTTAATATATAAACTAGTATTAGTCTCCGCGCCTTGAAGACACGAATTCGATTTAACTAATAAGATCTTACTTTAACTTTTATAAAGTTATTCAAAAGAATAGCTTGATACAAAATCGTTTTTTAATTTTCTCCTTCCGAGATTTATAATATTGATAAATTATTTGTGCCATAATATTTTTTTTAATTGAACAATTTTTTTTTAAGATTATAATTTTTGTATAAGGATTGAATACTTTTTTTTTATCAATAAGTTTCCTATTTTATAAACATAACTATAATTTTTTCTATTCTATAATTAAACTATTTTAATAAAGATGAGTTATGTGGTACATTTAAACAATTTTGGATCGATTGTTTTAAAGATTTGGATACATAAGCTTAATTTAAAATGAAATAATATATTTTGAAATTTTAGATTTGGCCGGCAATATTTTTGGTTTAGATACAAATCTTAATTTTGCAATTCTATCTATTGGTGGCATTTTTATTCTGTAATGTTGGATCAAGATTTTAAAGTTTTTAGTAGATAAGAAAAATTATGTATAAAATTTGAAGTTTATTTTTTTAGAAAAGTATTAGAATAGAAATCAGGAAGAAGAGTTCTAATGTGGGGTATACAATATTATCTCGATCAATTAAACAAATTAAATTGTTTTAATAGAGGTGAATGGTGCGGTCCAATGAGAAGTTGACACATGTCGTGCTAAATATTATTTTTAATCTCCACTTTAGGATATAATTGTGATGATGATTATGATATAGATAGGTGAGTATTATTGTGGATGTGCATGTGAAAAAATATAATCGTGCATTCCTGGTATATTAAGCTCAGTCTACAGTGTACATGTATACGAAATTCTTTATACTTTAGACCATATATATATATAGTACAAGAATGACCAAAAAATGTGCGTGATGTTTCGACCAAAAAAAAAATGTGCGTGATGTTTTTTTTTTTTTTCTGACTTCCGCTAATCTATCTACAAAAAAAACGAAGTAAATCTAATAAATTAGATATGCACAAGTGTGTAAGGGCATCTACAAGAGCTTCCTCATAATTTTTTTAAAATGAAGAACCAAAGATATATTCTCCAAAATTATTTTAGTTTAACTTCAACATTTCTTTATCTTAAATATTTTTATATTTATGATATACAAAAATATCCTAGAAAAAAATATAAAAGATAAATCAATCAACCAAAAGTTGTCATGATCAATTAATGTCTTCTCCAAATTATTTTTGAGAATTTCCCAAATATAGGAAAAGGGACTTATACTTTTAAAAAAATCTCTATAATGGAGATTGTGATCGATGAGGAAATTGTTGGAGTGAAAACTTGTATCATATTTTTCATATTCACTTTTTTCAAGAATATGAATAAGCTCTTTGAAATGTTCTCATAATTTTTTAAGAATCCATTAAAAACTTAATGCACATTTAGGTATGATTCACTGCACTTCAATAATACCCATGCATATAAATTTGGTTATTTAACCTTCTAAAACCTAACCTTCTAACATTCTCAATATCTCATACCACTACTGGGTTATTAAGTTATTTCATTTCCACGCTTACGATGGAAACATATATTACATCATTATACTAATTAGAATGAGACAACCTAGCTAAATAAGCTCACAAGTCACAACTTGAAGTGGTTAGGTTGGTCTCTTGAAGCATGCGCCCACCAAAGAGGAATAAACAACCTAGATTTATTTTCCTAAACTAAACTGCCGTAACTAGTTTAACCACAAGTTTATTTTCCTAAACAAAGGAGCCCTGAATCACCGTCCCTTTAAGGCAAGGTGCATGCATGCATGCACTAGGTTTTCCAGTCTACCATATCCACCATTTTTCTTCTTGTTTTTGTTCAATATGTATAATTTGTTCTACGTATTCGACCAAAAAAAAAAAAATTTGTTCTACGTACGGTTTATATTGCTGACAATATATATTGGCTGCATCCGAGCTTGGAAGATTAAATCTTCCAAATTGACTATATTGGTATAGCGGCTGCTGACGGAATTAATATGTTATTACTTATTAGAACGGTTAAATTTAATTCGACCCAATTCTAGTTGATCTCTAATCTAACTAATACTCGTTTTAATTGGATGCTAAGTAAGCGAATGCAAACTCAGCCAAACGAACGTACATGATTGATAGGTCCAGCCTCTTACTAACTTGTTGGAGTATATATATTACCTATCACACTTAGTGAAACTCTAGTAAAATACTACAAGGAGGAAAAAACTCTAGCCATTAACTCAAGTTTTAGGATTTTGACAAAAAAAACTTAAGTTTTTGAATTAGAAAGTGAATCCCAACTTTATACTTAAAATTAATTGATCTAAAAATCCGACACGTCAATCATATCAAAGAATGAGGAGGTAATGGAATTCTTGTATTTTTGCACATATATACGGAGTATATTTTAATTATGGTAATGGCATAAATTATATAAATACAAAAGCTCAAAATTCCGTTACACCCGCTGAAACACGTACACGAAAAGTGGTTCAAGGAATCATGGCGCAGATTAAAATCCACATGCAGAACTGAACTAGTCTACAAAGATGAACTTGAAAACAACGGACGCATCAAACGTATATATGTGTAGTTGTATACGTACGTACATAGTTTGAATGAACTGGGTACGTACGTGCGTTGGAATATCACTTAATTAATGAAGTTTCCGAGTAAGAAGCAAATTAAAGTGAAGACTTATTACTAACACAAAGTAAATGGGTTGGACTTGGAAGATTCAAGAGGATCCGCCGAATCAAAAATACCGCTACCTGCTATTTTAAGTGGAGCACGTTGCACGTATATTATATATACACACAAGTTGAGACTGTCCAGATCGATCGACCAACAAGTGTAGACTGTGTAGCTAAACTTCAACCTAGTTAACCATATTCATTGATACTCAGTTCATTGTACGTATATCCATATCATCATTATCATGCGTACTACTAGCCGGATTGAGTTATAAACTTATGTTAGTCTGGTTCACCTAAGAACCTTTGTGACAAGGCATATTATTAATCATGTTTTTCGTGAAGTGAACGTGTAGATTAACCCATAAAATTGCATATCCAACCTAATCAATTAGCTATTCACTAATTCCGTTGGTTAAAACCTTGAACCTTTCTAAAATTTTTAAGCTTTCCTCCGATCTAAAAGAATGCTATATAGGTTGAGATGAAGGCTAATTAAGTTGTTGTCTTTTGAATTCTTACCTGAAAATAATTAAAAAACATGTGTCCCTTCATGTTTACATTATATATAAAGTAAAGGTCAATATAAGCTCAAAAAAATTCTATGTATAGTATTAGTTTCCATGGTCGATGATGACGTTTTGATTTTACCTAAGCTAATGATATATATAGTAATTTCTTATGGTAGATTACAACTTCAATTCTCCCTAGTCCCTTTCATAACATATTAAAATATTTTTTTGTCAAATAAATTACACTAGGTATATATATGTTGAGATTAAACATATCCCACATCGGAAATTAGAACCCAAACCACCCATCATATAAGTACATTAGTTACTCTCCCTATTGCCAATTGGTTAGAATGAAACCTCATGTGCTTATATGTTAGGTTTACCGCGTATATGCACATAAATCAACGTTTAATCTGTTAATATGCCTTGAATCTGAATCACACACTGCCACACGGTACACTATGTTTTCTGTTTGTGGGCCTATCGCAATCTGTTTTGGGCCTGCGGCCCATAATTGTAACTAGGGTTTCTTGAGTCACTATATAAGCTCTTGAAATACCTAGACCTCTGTATTCCGAATTCTGTCTTCCATAATAGTATACGGTTTCTCTGCCCGTGGACGTAGGTAACACACCGTTACCGAACCACGTAAATCTGTGTGTCGTTCTTGCTTTATTGTTCTCGTTCAATCTCTCGTTACAACATAATCAATGGGCAGTCAATGAACAAAACCATTAGCTAGCACAATACTGATCGACTTTACATTAGCCATTTGTGGTAATCAACATATGCACGAGTCATGTCGATCATCACTAGTAAAGTTGTGTGTTTTAGGAATTAGGACGTAAAAATATGATCGATTTAAATCTATTGCTCAATCACATATATATATATATATGTTCAATAAAATTGGCGTTATTTAATTTTTTTCAAAATCTACAACTAGGGTTGTAATCGCAAAATATTAATGTGAGTACCATTAGGTAATAATGTAATATAGTCAAGCTTGTTGAAATCAAAGGCATTGCCCATATGGCCTTTTATGGAGAAATTCAAGTAGCCAAAAAAGAAAAGTTGAGTAGATTTATTAAGAAGATGATGCACACGCCATGTGCATCAGTTCATTTGTATTATTCAAAGGAAACATTAATGGGATACTTGATCATACACACATGTTTAGTCCAAGTAAGAACATTGAAAGAAGCTAGATAGTATGTTACGCATTACTTCAGTTTCCAACTCATCTATCCAACAAACAATTTCAAAAAACTTATGCGCCAACCACTTTCAATTAAATCGTTTTACTTAAGTCCTTTGTTTAACGTACTTTTTTACATTACATACATCTTTAAACTTTAATATCACGCGCGCTATAGCTAATTGAAAGGAAATAACGAAGTACTATAATTTGATTCATCAACCAACTTTTCTAGGTATATATGCAATTTAGCTGCCTCAAGTACGTACTATAGGATTGATTATGTAATGAATGAATATTTTGGTTGTTACTAGCATAGATACATAAAGCAACTACGATGGAGTCCTTCCGGTTGGCAACGACACATCCTTGGCGTTTGGCAACGACACATCCTTGGCGCTTGGGAACGAACGCGCCTTAATCATCGCTCACAATTTCCGTAGTCATATCAATTTTTTCCATGCATTTTAGTAAACCAAAGTCTGCTGTAGAAGTATACTGTAAGTCAATACATGCAGTGCCGACGGGCAAGAACGTACGGAGAACTGAATTGAATTGAATGTCGAGACGAGAATGTTGAGATGGATGAGCGGGCACACGTTGTTGGACAAAGTCATAAATGGAGTGATCAGGAGCAAGGTGGGGGTGGCTGGCTTAGAGAACAAGTTTCCTGAATCGAGGGCATATTCAAAGGCGGGGACCCCGATGAGCCAGTTTGTAGGTATGAGAGCCTGAGATTGGGAGACTTTTGCAGAGGGAGGGGTAGACCGAGGAAACATTGGAAGGACAATATAAGAATGATATCAGTCACTTGGGGATTTCGACAAAGATGGCAATTAGAATGTAGTTGGAGGGAGAAGATTCGCGTGGTGGATGGCTAGATCTGATCAGACCAGCAGGCTTTAATTTTTGGCTCTGTTTGTCTGTCTCTGTTTTTATTTTGTGTTTTATTTTATATGGTTTTGGTGCTTTGTGTTTTGGTGTGTCAGTGCCTTTGCTTTGTGTTTTGAGTACTTTGTGTTTTGGTGTGTCAGTGTCTTTGCTTTGTCTTTTGAGTGTTTTTGGTTTAGGTGTCTGGTTTTGAGTGCTTTACGTTTGGGTCTTTTGGTCGCTCCCCTCCTGAGTCTAGCCAGGGATGCCACAATTTTGACCCCCCAGATTCCCCGTAAGGGGATGTACACTGGGTTATTGTTTGTTGTTGTTGTTGTTAATTAAGCTTATCTCATGAGGATAATAGTGAAGACCAAGGTTTCTAAGGTTACCGTTGCAAACTATAGTCAAAGAAAGCGCTTACAGAAAGCTCCAAAAAGCTCTTGCAGAAAGTGCCAACAACAAGTACCGACAGAAACTGATGCCTGGCGTTTCTAGCAATTCAAACGAGATCCTGAGATCCCCGAAAACCACTTCCCCAACCAGCTTTGACTACGATTTTCTTAACCTTCAAGAGCTATTTTTAAGGGAGAACAAGTCAAAGAAATGCAATTATTTTCTAGGGCGTTGTTCTCACTCTCTTTATCTTGCAGTAACTATATAAATAAGCTCCCATAGCCATAGAAACGCACCAAAACACATGAGAACACATCACAATGTATCAACCACGACTTGTAATTGTATTCCTCTCTACAGTTTGTAATTTAAAGCCCTCGTAGCTAAGATTGCCTCCGCCGACCGCCGTCGTCCGACAACTTTATGAGTATCAACCCAAAGGCATTCGGATTCGAGATCCAACACTATCGACAATTTGTCAATCACTTATAATAAAAAGGAGATAAACAATTTTTCTTATTTGTATTGATGTTTCATTTGATTTATATTAAGTTTCTATTGCTTTCGATTATTATTCTCTACTCGATCTTCCGATAACTAAACCCAATCGTAAACCTTTGACTATCCACCTTCATCAAAGGACGTTTGAGTATTTTATGCATTTTTCGTCCAAAGCAATGAAAGGAGCACTTTTAGAAAGTATGCATGCGTTTAAGAAAACCTAAGTTCTTGTATTGATACATGTCAATGAGTCGAGCATGGAATATTATTATCTTCACGGATTAATACATCATGAAAATTCAAATGCTAAAAAGTTGCAATTGGCCAAAGTCTTCTTTTGGTGGCGATAAGATGCCAAAGGTTTTTTGCATGCCTTGCTTGAAAATCAAACCTAGGGTTTCAGTTTTCTTAGTTGAAAATTACACTCTTTAAATTTGACTCCACTTTCAAGTCTCAGCCATTAATTTATCCTTGCGAAGTTTCTCCGATCCTAGCTAGCTAGCACAATATACCCATCATTTAACAACATGTTATGGCTAAAAATCAGAGTTTAATTTATTTTCAAATACGTATATTTAGTGTTATTACGTATAAAATAAACGACGACTAAATGGGTCGATGATTACAATAGTATATAAAGTCTAAACATATATATATGGGACTGCAAACAAAATATATATTGAAGGAATAATGAATCAGACAAATATTGAATTGAATACATGCACTTATTGTTTTCCAAACAATTCTACTTGGACACGTACATATGAACGCCAAGCGGTTAATTGTCGTCACCGATGGTCTCGATCGAAATTAACGAGCAATTTGCGACAACCAATACTTATATATATAGCTCGCTAAGTCCAATCTATGGTAGATAATTATGTTCGGACAATAACTCGATCACCAAGCCTAATCAAGTTAAAAAATTAATATGTCCAGAGTCTATAGAACCAGACTATCACTATGATACTATATATGATGAAGTCTCTGAAGAAAAACAGGTGTGGACAGTGGACGCAAATAAGCCCGTCACAACATTAATCAGCAAGGTTTCTTCCCCAAACCAATTAAAATAAGAAATTAAAGGTCACCTTAATTATAAGATAAATGATATGTGTTGACAACTCGATAAATGGAGATTAGTTAAGTTTTGTTCATGTTCAGATCATGAAGATTCGTAAACAAACAGAGTTTGAGCAAACTTTGCCAGTTTTATTTGTCCGTATAACAATCATATAAGAGAGTTCGCAACCTTATCTCAAAAACAAACGGAGCGGGTCAAAAACTGATCGAGCTCAAGCTCAATGAACCTTCAATTAAATGAACCGAGCTTTATTGCTTAAACAAAATCTTAAACTCGAACCAAGTCCGAGCTCGCCCTAGTTAACGAACAAGTAAAGCTTGATTATTTTTGAAATGCACAATGGAACGTACGTCTTTTTTCACAAATTTTCGTGTCTGTTATATGTATTCAAGAACCGCAAAATTTATTCAATCCATCTCAACTTGATTTGATCTAATACATTATACATGTGATTCTTGTTAGGTTTAAAACAAATAAAACATGCAATTAGCCAGGGCGTTCGTATTAATATATTCAATTATAAATGTACGTGATGTAAGCCCCACCAATTTCAAATAGGGGAAATTGGAGTCAATCATTTAGAAAGCAACAAAATTCAATTTAGTGGAGCTTGCACATAGTTAATTTATGACTACGTGCTTGACCAGTTTTCGCGGTTGATTTTGGCTCTGGTAGACATAATAATACTATCCATAATACTAATACTTTTGGTCAAACTGGATGTGTTTGAAAACTGACTTAATTGTAAATATATGTATGTTACTATACAACAACAACAATTATCCAGCATATCCCGTAAAACGCGGATATGAGGTATTAGGATAGGGACATTCCAGACCTTGATGGGATGGATATATAGGACCCAAGTGACAGAGCCAACCAACAAATTAAAGAAAACTAACAAGGCCTAAAAACCGGAACAACAAATTAAAAAACTTCCCACAAAGTAGTTATTGCTCTACCACCCTGATCCTCTTCTTCCAGCTCTTCCTTCACTGCGGCAAGTCCGCTGAAATCTCTAATATGTTGATATCCTGCTTAATGTTGTCCATCCAACGTTTTTTTGGACCGTCCCTATTCCTTCGACAGGGCCGTCCATCGGACTGTGCAAACAACCCGATGGTACAGGGCCTCCTAATTTTATGGGGCCCCAGAATCCATAAACGTAATATATTAAAAAAAAACAGTAAATTTAGTATTGATAGCTAGTGTAGACGGTGAAGCTCTATACTTCTAACACACCCTGCAAGGTTCGAATCCTCCGCAAAATTCATGGAATCATGGGCCTTCAAATTATGCTTCTGTACTTTTAATAGATTTAGTTTATTAATTAGTAATAGCTTGATTTTTTAAAATTTGTTAATTCATCATTGTTTCATTTAGCAAAAAAAATTATACTTGGAATTTTATCTATTACTCATATAATATCGAAAAAAAATTAATAAAACGCTCCCTAAGGGCACGGAGAGTACCGCCTCTCCTTCAACCAAAAAAAAATATAATATCGAAAAAAATTACTAAAAAAAATTATTAGGAGTAGTTGATTGTTAATCTTCTTTTCTAATGGTATAATTATTTTTAAGTGATGAAGATAATATCGACAAATGTTTTGATAAAAAATGTAGAATAACAAGTATTATTAAGGCAAAAAAATAGTCTAAAATAATTAATAAACATTATGGAGGGAGTAATTATAATACTTTTACTTGTAAAAAATTATTAAATTATATTGATACAAAATTTATTGATTTTTTTTTCACAGGGTCACAAAAACCCATTGGACGGCCCTGTCCTTCGACAAGCCCCTAAGTCCAACCGCTCACACTTTCTCACTGTAGCCTGGCTCCACCCTCTAGACATGGCCAAAACATATGAGTTGAAGACGTATTGCAGCTTCTTATACAAGTTAAAAGCATATGATTATCACTAATAATATGCTGTAAAGTAAGAGAGATGTTGGGAAAAATTACTCATGTAGAAAAAGTAGATTTGAGTAAATAGTTTGCAAAATATTGGCCATTTAAAAATTGGTTATACAAAAAAATAATTAAAAATGCTACGTAGAATAACATATCACAGTATTTTTAAAGAACCTTTTTCAATATTAGTGGTGGTATTTAATTCTTACCACATGTCCTACAAAATCGCTTTAAAATTCTAGCAATTCGTTGATGCATATGGAGGTTACTCCTCCGTTTCACAGTAAGTGTCGTTTTAGTATTTAAAATTTGTTTTTATAACTAGTGGTCAGGCCCGTGCATACACGGGTTCATATCATAAATAAATTTTATATATGGAATTAATTAATTTTTTATTAAACATAATTTGAGCATATTGAATTATTTTACGTGTAATTTAATTTAGTGTATTATTGAATTATTTTTTAAAATATATTTTTATTGAATTATTTTGTTTTAACAACCTCTCTTGTATTTAACTTCTCTTTAGGTTTAAGTTAATTGAAAAAGATAGTAAGTTGAGGGAGAATTTCACGGGGTTACTGGAATTTCAACAATCTCTTTCTTTTATCGTATAGTTTGTATAAAAACATATCAATATTAACTGTTATTCTTTTCCTAGTCTATATGCCTATTTATTGATTTATAGATAGATATATGTATTTATTTAATGTTTACAATAATATTTGAGTAGATTTGTGTTATAATCTGCCAGTTGGAGTAATAAGTAATATATTAAAAGTAAATTCAAATGATCTATAATATTGAAAGTGAACAACAAATATTGGTATCTTCTTACAATTTTGTAATATTATAATATAAAAATAATATTTGAATATCTTTATACAATTAAAATGATGCAACAACTATAATTTAGATTAAGGATTAATATTATATATATATATTCAAAAATAGCCTACCAATAATTCAGGTATGATATGTGCATAATTTCGAAGTTTTTAACCATTAAGGCTCCGTTCGGTACTTGCTTTTTTTGGAGCGGCTTCGGCTAGATGAAGCGGAATCGACCAAAAAATTGCAACCTTGTACCCCCAATGGCGTTGGCTTTCAGCTAGCGTCTTGCTCATTCCGCTCCCCCGCTACCTACCGTGTCGAACGAACCCTAAGCTACACATAAATTTATAATTTTTTTAATAATACATATATATATAGTTTGTGACTAAATGCATAATATTGATTACTTTTTTATTCTCATTATTTTTCTATATTTTATGTTCTTATACAAAAATTGTTTTCTTTATTCTGTAATACTAATATTAAGATAATGTGTCATAATAGAATTTAAAATAAAAATGATCTATCATATTCAACTTGAAAAATAATATTTGACTACGTTTGCATTACAACCTGGCTTACCAACTAAAATTTTATATTATCTATAAAATAATTAAAAGGTGAAAAAACAATTCTTATGTGTGCTAGGTTCATAATTTAGAAACTTTTTAACCATTAAGTTATACATAAATATATAATTAATTTTTAACTGTAAGTGTATATAAAAATTTGTGACAAAATATATTATATTGATTACTTTTTTCATTCTCAATATTTTTCTGTATTTTATGTTCTCATGTAAAAAATAGTTTTCTTTATTAATTAATATTAATAATAAAATTAACGTATCATGAAGACATTAAATATCCTCTCATGTATACAGCTTTATATATGTAGTATGCACAAATATAGTTTTCAAAGGATCACTTTTTGTGTTCACTTTCTAGTTTTATAGGAAACAAAATACTAATTTAACCTTTCTAATTAGACCTGTTCAACTTCGGGCTCGGGCCGGGTTCGGGCCGGGTTCGGGCCGGGCCAAAAACAAAATTTTGTCCACACCAACGGGCCGGGCCAAGCCCGGCCCGAACATTCGGGCCTGTATTTCTGTCCGTACCCGCCCATAAATGCGGGCCGGGCTTTTTACGGGCCAATCGGGCCCATAAATCCGATGATTAAATTTAATTTTAAATGGTCAAAAAATTTTAAACATGTACTAATTTTGTAACTAACTTATTCCTAACATAGAAAAACGAGATTATTAAGGCAACAAATGAATATAAAGAGCATCTAAACAACTTTACAACGTTTAAAAGTCAAGTTGACATTTGACAACTAATCACAAATCAATCCAAGAAGAATTAAATAGAGAAAAGTAAGATGAATACATTCACAATACTAATAAATGTGAGATACAAATACAATTACGGTTTGGTATATAATATGTAGAAAATATGTAATAATACGTTGATATTGTTGTTAATATTTATTATATCATTAAAATAGTATAAATATTCGGGCCGGGCCAAGCCAAGCCCGCGGGCTTTTTACATTGTCCAAGCCCGGCCCTATTTTTTAGCGGGCCGGACCGGGCCGGGCCATACGGGCCAACACCTATGTCCAAACCCGTTTTTTTACGGGCCGGGCGGGCCAGGCTGGACGGGCTAGCCCGAAGTTGATCAGGTCTATTTCTAATACACTAATTTGTTTTATAAAGCAATTACATTTTTTGTTCACTTCTATATGCTCATTAATGTGTCACGATGACATTAAATATCCCCTATTAACACAAAACTATAAATATAGTTTTATACTCCCTCCGTTTCAAAATACATGGCTTTTTAGACACTTTAGGTTGTTTCAAAATACATGACCATTTCATATTTTTTCCCTCTTGTTTCCGCATATGCCCCTCATGATTGCCTCTACAAACATGCTTTTTCTTTTTGAAAAAAAGCATGCATGACTTTTAGTTGAAATTATTATTATGGTACAAGGATAGTTTAGGTAATATGAAAATTCCTTAATATACGTGAAATGTTGAAAAGGGCATGTATTTTGAAACAGAGGGAGTATTTTATATGAGACATAAAACACTAATTGTTATACATTTCTAATACAACAATTTTTTCTAAGACAAAATTTATAGTTTTCAATATCAATATAATTTTCAAATGATCACCTTTTGTATTCACATTTTAACTTTCTATGTGAAACAAAATACTAATTGTTGTACATTTCTAATACAATAATGTGTTCTTACAAATGATAACTTTTTGACAAAAAATACAATTTTTCAGTATAAATATAGTTTTCAAATAATCACTTTTTGTATTTATTTTTTACTTTTCTATATTAAACAAAATACTAATTGTGATACACTTTAAATACAATAGTTTATTCTTTCAAATAATCATCTTTTTATTTACTTTTTATGCTCATTAATGTGGCATGGGGGCATTAAATATCCCCATGTACACAAAATTATATAGATAGTATAGATATAGATATGTGTCGGTTTAGGTTTTTACAATAAGTGTCGTATTTTTAAAGAATAAGTGTCGCTTTAAAATTTGTTTGATGCATATGGAATAATGATACTTTTTATTGGAATGTGTATTTGTTGACTAAAGTTATTCATTCATTGGCCAAAAAAATGTAATGAGTGGTAAGATTAAGAAAAAGTTATAAGTTTTAAAGTGAATGATTGCTTTTCTTAAAAACTGTGTTAAGAGCTAAAACGACACTTATTGTGAAACGGAGGGAGTATTTATTTAATACAACAATTGTCAGTCAAGTATGGTTGTTTACTTGTTTGAAGTTAAAGTTGGTCTTAAGTGTGTTCGAGAGCTTCCCACATCGATCGGAAGTCTAGTTCAAATACCATTAGTATATAAATAAGGTGAACCCCTTATCTATTGGCTTAAACTTTTGGGTAGAAAGGTGGATCCCAACCTTATATGCGAAGTGGTTAAATTTACCCCGACACATCACCCAGTTCTCTCGGCCCACCGGAATTTCACATGGTATCAGAGCCTGTTCGGTCTAGGTCCGTTTCTTCCTAGCTATTTGGGCTCGGGTTTAGCATTGGCTTAAGCTTTTGGGTAGAAAGGTGGATCCCGACCTTATATACGAAGTGTTTAAATTTACCCCGACACATCGCCTAGTTCCCTCGGTCCACTGGAATTTCACATGATATCAGAGCCTGTCGGTTTGGGTCCGTTTCTTCCTGGCTATTTGGGCTCGGGTTTAGCATTATGAGCTCTACCCGCCCGTTCTTTGGGTTGAGTTGGCTAAAGATGCCACCACCCGTTCTCTGGGCTAGCTATAAAGAGATTGAAATGCTAGACCCGTTTGTCCAAGTGCTAACTAGGCCAGGCTAGTTACCACTTGAGGGGGCGTGTTGGAGGGCTTCTCACATCGGAAGTCTAGTTCAAATACCACTAGTATATAAATAATTAAGGTGAAACCCCTACCCATTGGCTTAAGCTTTTGGGTAGAAAGGTGGATCCCGAACTTATATACGAAGTGGTTAAATTTACCCCGACACGTCATCCAGTTCTCTCGGCCCACCGAAATTTCACAAGCTAGGTCAAAAGCATCAATGATTTCCTCCATTACAGAAACCAAAGGAACTTAGAATAGATATATTTGAAATGGTTACATGTCCCTCCTCATTCCTTTAAATCTTATGCGACCTTGTTTTTATCCTTTTTATCATAGAAATTTAGGATGAGGGAATTTTTTATCAAAGAAATTTAGGGTGAGGGAATAGTATCCAAAAGACACCCTATCTTACTTATTCGACCTTTGTTCAAGAAGCAAAATCTTATGTGATCGGTTGTTACTTGTTATCGTGCCGACCGGGTTATATACTTAAGTTGTGTGCCCTTCAAGAAAAAAAAACAATGTTTATGATTTTTTTGGGGTCATGTTATTTGTAGCACGGTAAAAATGATAAAAAAAAACACACAAAACTAAAATTTAGGAAATTTAATAACAAGTCCTCTATACAACTCAAACTTTCTTTCTCCTTCCTCTTCCTCTTCCTCGCTGTACAAGTTCTAGCTTCAAATTGAGACCAAACTTTGGAGTTTTGGAAAGCAATTGGACCAAAGTTCATCCATAAATCACAATTAACTAGTTTCCAATCACCCCAACCTAACCCAAGACGAATACCACGCCACATTTGGAGTTGGAACTGTAGATATCCTAATTCACGATGAAAAAGCCCTAGAACAATCCAAATCCTATGTCCCATTTTTATGTCCCTTTAGTTTGATTGGTCCACATGTAATAAAGTAATACAAAATATATCTCTTCCCATAAATATAACTCATCAATCTCCTCAGAATTTCTTAGCTCATTACATTTTCCTAATCTAACGAACAGTAAACATTATTATAAAAAATATCCGGTACGACTAGAAATAACAAAACAAAACAAAATTACCTTCATTGGTCAGAAGTCTGAACTCTTAAAGAGCAGTCGTGGTTGCAGGAGTGGCTAATGCGGAGTCATCTGTGGTAAATGATTCCCAGTCAACTTCTCTCAACATTTTGAACCTTTCATCCAAGCTTATGAATCCAGTCTGAGGATGGACGATATTCAAAGTCCCGGCTTTGTACAACAGGACTATGGTGGACCCCATGTCCGGGCCATGGAGCTTGCCGGTCAACAAAACCCGCAGAGGCATGAAGAGGCCTTTTCCCTAATGCACAAAATTAGACAAGAGTTTTTTAACAAGAAACAACAAAGGGGTAATAAAAATGACATCTGAAAATAGAAATGGTTAAGGAGCGTTTATTAACTTTGCGCTTGATGGATTTGGAGAAACTCTTGACCCACTTCTGCCATCCAGACGGGCCTTCTTCAAGAGCAGCTGTGATCTCACCGCTATCATAGGCAGCCAACAGGCTGGCTGCTATGTCACAGAGCTTATCTTCTAAGACGGGCTTCGCTTCAGCACTGCAAATACAATATAATTAAGGTATCTCTTGCTTTTGAATTGAAGAGCTGTTTATGCCATACACAATAGGGTTACCTTGCTAATGTGTCGTATAAAGGATAAGATAGCAAATTTGAAAGGACTTTCTCTGCATCTGGTGTCAAGTCAATCCCGTCTTTAAGCAATGCAATAGCCTCCTGTTGGGACATTAATTCAAAGTCGTAGATAGTGTAAACTAGAGTGAAACGTTTAATGAACATTGCTGTTATGCAGAACTCATTCATTCAGCAAGATTGGAACTTCAGAATATGTAGTCTACATTCTTACCATGATGCATAAGCTCTAGAACTACCACATTTTAGTATGTGCAGATACATAAAAAATCAACAGACTACATATATAAGTATGATGATATAACAAAATATCCTCACTAATTACAGACAGCCCCTGAAAAGTCACACCATTAACTGTTCCTGCATCATATTCTATATCTATGAATAAACATGCCATAGATTTGGCCTTTAGTCTTTAACTACATCTGCAGCAAAGGGTAGTCCAAGGGAGAGCAATCATAGAAGTTATGATGATTGACCATCTAGAAGAACAAAGATTACAACTTCACTTGTCCACCACATTTCCAATCTCCCCAAAACGTTATCCAAGCACACAAATAAATTCTCAGGAGTCTTCTGCTCAATTGTTTTTCAATCTGAGCAGTAACAGACTGCAAGTTCCATTTTTGCATTGCCTTTCTATCATTTAAGTATAATAACTATGTACTTTTGAATACCATGTATGCTGCCAATACCCAATCATCCATGTTCAAGCTACAGTTCAGAGAGTCAAAGATCATGAGAAGGAAAACATACTTCGACAAACTGCCCTCCTGAGTCATTGAGCATGTTCGTGCTTTTCCAATGCTCACCAATAAGTTTTGTCAGATCATCCGATGGAAGAGATCGTAAATGTTGGCCATTCATCCACCTTCATTCGTGAACAGATATGGGAATAAATAGTCAGCATCAAGTTGAACAACATTATAAGACTTTTATCAAAACTTTGCGTAGTTCTTAATTAATAAACAAGATTAAATCCAACAGCATGCACTCAATACATAATAAGGTAGAACATGCAAGCACATTACCTCAACTTAGTAGAATCAAATATCGCTCCACTCTTGTTTACACGCTCAATAGTGAACTTTTCTACTGTCAACCACATAGAAAACAAAAAAATGAATGGTAGTTCAAAGCCAATTGAACTACAATTGTGGAACTATGAACGGCAGTTCAAAAGCCAACCAAATCATAAATCAGTCGGCTATTGAACAATTAAACAAACTTATTTAAAGAAAAGACTAACCCAGTTGCTGGAGAGTATAAAACTCATTTTCAGTGCCATCACCCCAGCCTAACAGTGCAAGGTAGTTTACCATTGCCTGTGAGAGGTATCCCATCTCTCTAAACTGTAAAGTGTAATATATATACAAGTTTACAGTTGCAATCCATATTTATAGTTCCAACTAAACAAAGGAAATGTATATTCTGGACAACCTGACCCACGGAAGTAGCACCATGTCGCTTTGACAGTTTACTTCTGTCAGGCGCAAGGATTAATGAGACGTGTGCAAAATTAGGCATAGGAAAACCAAGAGCCTACAACAAACAAAGCAACAAAATTTAACATCTTAGATACAACTCGATCATGTAAAAAGACTATTTTTTTGGGAATCAGGATTTATTATATACCTTGTAGATCAATGCTTGCCTCAGCGTATTAGGCAAATGCTCTTCTGCTCTGAAATGCATTATTTTGCAAAATAGATATCATATACTCACCCCACAACAATACATGATACAACCAGTATACCGAATATCATATGTATGTAATTACATAAATCAAAGAAGGACAAAAATGATTTGATTGGGTACAACTAGAATATTAGAATACTCAGATGGGAAGACTACCTTATCACATGCGAGATAGCCATGGTAGCATCATCAACTGTGACACAAAAGTTATATACAGGCTGTCCATTACTCCTCATGATAACAAAATCACCAAGAGTATCCAAGCCCCAGCAGACCTTCATAACAAAACCACAGTAAATTAGAAGTCTTTCCAAGGTAACAACAGTAGAAGTATACATAGTAATAACGATGAGCGTGGAGATTAAGACCCAAAACCACATATATATCTTGCTCATTAAAATAGGATTCAGGAGAAGCTTAGAAGCATGAAGGACCTAAACATATCAAGATCATCTTTTGTCAATGTAAGTTTCCCCAGTTCAGTTAAAAAAGGCAATGTTATCAGCTGAATGTACTAACTGGACTCTTAACAGAAACATTGTGTTTGGCACCAACTCACTTCTCCTCTAATGAGATCATTGATCTTTAGACTCCCCTCCTTTGGCACTCGAAATCGGTATGTAAAAGGAGTCCCCTTTTCCAATTCTTGGTGTACTTCTTCCTCTGATGCAGTGGCCCACTTTCCTGTGTACACAGGAGGCAGTCCCTTTAACTTTGCAATTTCCTTCATCTTCTCAAGTTCCTAAAGAAATGAATATCTAACGCTAAGCAATAATCATTTTGGATAGAAGGCTCTATATGAACCACGCAAGCAATCTTGCATCTTCACAAATAATTATCACTCCAATAAGCTCACATGAAAAATTGCAGCTGGTTGCATAAATGCATAAACAGATTGGCAAGCATGCTTCATTGATAACAAAAAAATGTAAACAACATATCACGAGATAGAGGCATATGTTGACATACACAGATGCAGAAGTTCATTTTATCAAAACAACTACTTCTCTGACTCTTAACTAAATCATTTATAGCAATATTTTGTACTTGGTAGTACTAGTATATAATGAAAAAGACAAAAGTTGAGATTTCTGCAAGCTTACATCCTTTTAGAAACCAAATTAATGATACACTATAGTACTTCAAGGCTCCATGACTGTTTACAAAAAAAACACATGCCATTTCAAAATAGAGAAAGGGCTGCATACTGTCCATTGGATCCGTAGCTTGCCTGCTAACTACCAATTAAAATAGGATGATCGGCCAATAGATATATTGCTTGAAATTGGCATCTTCATTTTCATGTTTCACTGAGCACAAAATCAACAACAGCACTTCAAGAAAGATGAGGAGAAGAGGAAAATGAAATTTGCTTTCAAGCATGCAATACCATTCTTCCTTCAAATGCGATAGAAAAGAAAATCTTACAAAACTTATAGATAACCAAATGTGTATAAACTAGCTTACTTTTCTTTTTTCTTTTTTCTTTTTATTTTAAGCTAATAAAACCAGCTTACTTTTGTTTTTTCCTCAAATCAAAACACAAAGCTAGATCACTTGAAGCTGTAGACACATACACAAATACATGGTAGGAATAGCAATGTCTAGACAACCTTTCCACATAAATGAACAAACTGACATACCTCACTTGTACAGAAGCATTGATAAACATAACCAGATTCCAAAAGCTTCTCAGCATATTGCTTGTAAAGTGCATTCCTTTCAGATTGTCTATATGGACCAAACTCCCCACCAATGTCAGGGCCTGATGTTAGGCATTGTCATAATGAGTTTGCATATTGGAATCATGATCTTATTTATGTATACAACTTTGGCACCATTGGAGTCAAAATCTTATATAAGGGGAGGCAAATATTCAGTCCCATCACAAGCATCATTGTTCAATACAATTGAAATCACAAAGTACACAAGAAACTAAATTTACCAGCTATAGCATTTCATTAGATACCCGCTTATGCTCATTGTCAAGAATTCTGAAGATCATTTCGAAAAAACAGAAAATACAAAGTACCTTCATCCCAATCAAGGCCAAGCCAAGTGAGATCTCTAAGCACGGCGTCCTCAGACTCCTTAGTAGATCTCTCCAGGTCAGTGTCTTCAATCCTTAAGACGAATTTCCCACCTTTTGACCTAGCTTGAGGACAAAGACCCCAATCAAATAACTCACCACAAAAACTCCGCATACTGAATTGACTTCTCTAGCTATCCGAACAAAGATGCGAAATCACACACACACACATACCTGGCAAATAGGTAATTGAAAAGAGCAGTCCGAGCGCCGCCGACGTGGAGGTTCCCGGTGGGCGACGGAGCGAATCGAACGCGAACTTGTCCGTCGCTGCTAGCTGGAGAAGAGGCGTCTAAGGACGCAGACAAGGAGAAGCTCCGGCGAAAGTGGCGGGTTTGGTAGAGCGGAGATAGCCGGAGTATGGGCGTTCCGAGCGCCGGTAAGACCTTGATCCTCATCCATGGCGCCCCCAGCACAACGCTGACCATTTCCGACTCCGAAAGAAATTGTGTGCTCCTCCTTCCTCTTTCGGTCTTTCCCCTCCCTCTTGGCTTAGCTGTTCGTTGGTAGAGAAGGATAATTGAGAGAGTCAGTTCAATGCAATTACAGACTTGTCATCCGATCCATATGAAAAAAATAAAATAAAAGGTTGTCTACATTGAAATTCTTTTTTACAAATTGGAAATTATTTTCATCGTGTAAAATGCTGCAAATTGCTTTTTTTTGTGAATGGTAAAACAATTTTTTATTTTTTTTGGTTGAAAATAACAAAGAACTTATTTATCCAGAAAATAAAGCATTTTTTTACTGAAGATATAATCCTTCGAAAAAAATCCGTAATGATAATTCGAGTGATATTCGGAGATGAGCACCGAAGATTGACAAAATACGAAACAGAGGCAAATGATTTCATCTCCTCACTTATCAACCCTTTCCCCAAAACCCTCGAATTACCATCTTCAAGTTCATTTTCCAAGCTCACTAGAATGTCGAAAATGGCGGGAATTCGGACGTCAATCGAATCCGAAGAACGGCAGAATCACCATGAGAGACCGAAGCAACAACAGGAAGCCTTTACAGAAGGGTAGGAACCTCAGTATCGAAGCAATTCAGACCGTCCAGACGCTGAAAAGGGCAAACAAGGATGCCGATTCGTTGGAGAAAGTATTCGATTCAAAGTTCAGGCGTCTGTTGAAGTTCGACATGGTGGCCGTTCTTCGCGAGCTCATCAGACAGAGCGAGTTCCAATTAGCTCTCAAGGTAATTACAGGGAAGCTGGGAACTTTCAATTTCGCTGACCTAAAACTTTAAACTTTAGAAGATTTGGATTTTAGAGTACTAAATACCTAGCACTTTTGGCTTATGAGCACTGAATAACTTTGGCAAGCTGTATTCAGCAAATTGCTCCACAGAAAAGAAACCATATCCCTCAGTTTTGGGTGCTTGTTTATCTGTGCTGAAGTTTGTTGCACATTTCTGTATATTTTGTGTCAGTGTAGAAGTAACTTTCTTTGGTTTTGTTCTGGTTGAACTGTGGTTAGGTGTTCGAGGATATTCGGAGAGAGCACTGGTATAAACCGCGAGTATTACTGTACAATGCTTTGATTACAGCTTTGGCAAGTGCTCAAATGCTGGAAGAAGTTGAGTATGTGTTCTCAGCTTTGAAGAGCGAAAGCCATTTGGAACCTGATCAAGAGGGCTTTACCATTCTGATGGGCACTTTAGTCAATTTTAGCTTGACTGGGCCTGCACTGGAGTGCCTGAACTTGATGATATCATTACAATGTGACCCAGATAAGCCAACCTTCAAGATGTTGATAAATTATTTGGAATCTCAAAGTCAGATGGAACTTGCATATGTTGTTCGACAGGAAGCACAGAAAATCTTCTGGTCTTTGGAGTTTTTGGACGAGGAAGGTGTTGTTGTGGCTTAAAATGTTCAGTTAGGTTGCAGTATCATCCAAATGATTATATCCAATGTTGTTGCAATTTAGCTCAATATGTCTGTCATACTATAGTCTCTAGAAATTTCAAACTTCATCATAACAGTGGTTCAAATCAGTTTGGAGTATGTTGTGTGTGCTTGACATCAGAAAAGTGGCTTATTTTAAGCTCCTAAAGCAAGGAGATTTTGCTACAGATTTGAGGAATCCAGAGCTGAACTTGTTAGGTGCACTTTAGTTAAAGAGTGAAAATCACTTGCCTTCAAAATTTTCAAAGACTGACATTAAGCATTGAGACTCATTCTGCTTGACAATGTCCACTTACAGGATCCAAAGTTTATTCCACTCCCTCAACCTGGAAATCATAAGACAAAGCAAAACTGTCAAACTTTGCAAAACTGCAAACTCTTTCATTTACAGCAGTATGCCAACTTCAACGCCAACCCTCTGTGCATGAGTTTTCTACTTACAAAATCCAATGAATGTGCCCCACATAGCAAGTCCTGATCTACCTCAAGAAACTACAAAAAGCTGGTTAATCAAACTAAAATTGCCAAGAGAAGTAAACTTCCATATTTGGCTATGAACAATTGAACATGAGGTGGGAATGTACAGGTGTGTAGTCAAACAAAGATATCTTTATACGGGATGACAGTGCTATCACCAGCAGTGTTATCCTTGCTTCGAATCGCCATGGAGCTAGCAACACTATTAGCCCTCTTCTCATCATCACAGACGGCGTTTTCTTCGGCCTGATAGAAAGCATGTGTGGATGGCTCTAGGAATCCTTCTGCATACATAAAGCTCGTCTGGTGTCCCTCTTCCATAGGTTGAAGCCTCCTCTTCCTGTCATGTACTTGATGTATAGGCATTCCCCTAAATACAATACACCAGAAAAATCCATTACTGATTAGTATCAATTGTATGGTCACCAAACAAAAGCAGAATTGGGGCATATGCACAATTATGGTGATCCAGCACAATTGGAAAAGAACCTGTAACCAAGATCAGAAACTGGGTTTGCAGAATCCCCAAAAATCTAGACTTTAATAGTTCCCAACAGAGCATGCGTGCGTATAGTAATCAAGAACTCACAAAGATTGGATCTTTAGGGCAGGCGATTTACCGGACATGCAAGAGATGGGAGATATCATCCATCCCGAGGCAAAATTCGACGGCGTCAACAAAAGCTCTATACGTGTAGAGATGGTGGCCGTCGATTCTCTGATAAGGGAGCCTGGGTCTCTGGGGCAAGACGGCGCCGTCATTCTCGGCCGGCGTCAGCCAATTGTGTCTTCGGGCGGAAGCGTAAGCGTAAGCGTACTCCTTCCAGACGACGCCGTTTGGCGCCGGCTTCGGGGGACGGCCCACGAACCCTAGAGTGGACATGATGGGCTCGAGCTCGTCGTGAGACATAATTGGCTTGAAGGTTCTGGTGTGCCATAGCGCCAATTTCAGTCTTCTCGTGGTCTCGACCTTGCAATTATCCATCGATTTTGAGGAATTTGTAGTTTGGGATTTTTCTTCCGGTGGAATTTGGGATTTTTGAATCGGGAGGGAAGGGAGGGGTTTTAGGAGGGACGGTTTGATTTCTAGCGGCCGGTGGTTCTGGGCGTGAATTACCGATTTGCCCTTCGTAGTGGTGGGAAATTACGGTTGTTTACCAAGTGGGTTTGAGAGGTGGCAACCGTGCAAGGTTTCGGAAGCAGGGTTAGAACGGGAAATTCAGTTGGAAGAGTTAGGGAGAGATTCTCTGGGAGATTTTGTGGGAGGTCACACGAGTAAATGCAAAGATTTTGGCTCTGTTTCTTCTCTGACATTCATGAACAATGGCCTAACTTTTGCAGGAGGAATTGTTCAGCAGTTCACTAGGAAAATCACACCACCATCATCCCCTTTCATGACATGCCACTTCTTGACATGTACAACTATGCTACCAAAGCCCCATTTTAATACAGGAGGGTTTGTACAAACTGTTATAGGAGGAAACAAGCATGCCCTTGAACATGGGTAACATTAGTTTCATGACATTTCAACTCAGAGAGATAGATAAAATAAGGGAATGATCGTGAAGAAGACCACCAGCTAGGTTGCAGCTGTGATTTCTACAAAGGTGATGAAATTTGTGACTCTTTGGGTCACGAGTTCGATCCCATTGTGATAGCCTTGCAAGTTTCACAAACATGCTAATTGTATGTGGCTGGACCTTGTGCCAGTGTGCGTAAACTGAAAAGATTCATCAAAGTGCTAACAGAAATTGAGGTAGACACAACTGACCCAATAAGCAATGTCATGTGAGGCTAGAGCTTCACCACTTGCTCAATATCCCAATTTTTACGAGGACGAGAAGCTTCATGGATGTACCTCGCTTTTGCACTACTTTCTCTAGATTCTTCTTGTTATCGCCATCTTCTGAAAGCACTACATCCATTCGAGTACTCTTTGCAGACTTTTGATGTTGTCAATTGCCTCATAAGGGCACTTAACTTCTTGCACCAACAAGGTTCCTAGTTGTCTTGCAACTGATGTGACAATGTGTTGGGATACAAAACAATCCCATATCGAAAGTTGG
This sequence comes from Polygonum aviculare, assembly GCA_934048045.1. Taxonomy (NCBI): domain Eukaryota; kingdom Viridiplantae; phylum Streptophyta; class Magnoliopsida; order Caryophyllales; family Polygonaceae; genus Polygonum; species Polygonum aviculare. The sequence goes on from OW204031.1 coordinate 21,031,456, forward strand.
GCAACAAAACTGCCTAGTATATAAGACGGTGGACTATTCCTCCTACGGCCAATTGGTTTTAGGATGGAACCCCACCGGACTTGTATTTGGGCGACCCACACGTCTAATATGGTATCAGAGCGGGCGGTCTGGGCCCGTTTCTTCAAGTGTCAACTGGGACGGTCTAGTTGCACTTGAGGGGGCGTGTTGGGATACAAAACAATCTCATATCGAAAGTTGGGCAACAAAACTGCCTAGTATATAAGACGGTGGACTATTCCTCCTACTGCCAATTGGTTTTAGGATGGAACCCCACCGGACTTGTATTTGGGCGACCCACACGTCTAATAATGGAAGACGCCATGTATCTAAATCACTTTCCCAAGATTTAATTAGCGAGATGCATGTTGTGTCTTCGCTTTGCTATGGCTTAGAGTAATTACTAATTAGCATTACACAGCTGCGCTAATGGGGGAAAACATTGAGTGATTAGCTACAATTTATAAGCGTATGCTAGACTGTAAAGTTAGCTTAAGTGCATTTCAAACTTCATGAGTATGGAATTGAGAGGCGGTAGGCTCGGGTCCGTAAAGAGTTATACAATACAGCATATTTGTCTTCGGCGGTGGATTCCGCCCGGATTGAATGCTTTTGTTGAAGTTGCGATATTCCTAAAATAAAGGCGCTTTATTTCCAATTCCCATATTAGTGTCTTCCAATTTGTTAAGAAATTGCAAAGAATGTGTGTTAGTGGACAAGTTGCAAGTCAGGGTCAACCCCTATCATTTCCTCCTACTTCATTCGTAGCAACTTTTTTGCAAATACTTTTTTTTTTTTTTTATAACGATAGAAGTGCTAATCATCAAACTACAAGTTGCAAATAGCCTGTTTTTATAACTTGTAAGTCGTGAATGAATGATGAGAATTCACCTAATATGCACATGATGACTCATTGCTATGGATGGGTTTTGACTTTTGAGAACAACAAAACAACACATCCTTTTTTAAATATGTCAAATCTTACTATATAGTCTTTTGTTATGTAGATTATTGAATACACATAAGATAAAATTTGAAAACAATCCAATTGTAACCTAGCTTTATGTCTATATTCTTAGAGATATCAAAATAAGAGAACTGAATCGCTATTCTCGATTCTTTTTCGCATTCGAGCTTTACATAGTCCGACGACTTTCAAGTTCGAGCTTTACATGAGTCAAGTGACATGGCGGCTTCATGGTCCATAGCATTGGCAGACAGCTAAACCATAGTGGGCTTGTGATCCATGATTGGGACCCACCAGATCTCGCTTTCAAGTTCTGATTGAGATTTCTGATCGCCCAACACATTCCAACAGCTGCTCACCACTCAACATTACTCGGGTGTTTCTTCGCACCCTCCTCTCAATCTCTTTTCCTTGTCTTCGTCTTCCTACTGAATTTCATATTTCGCATTGTGAAGAAATCTGCAAGCAAGCAAACAAACTCACCATACATACTCATTGCTCTCCAGTCAACTTTAGAACGCCACCTTGTGAAGAGAAAAGGAATTTTTTTGCTGCGACTTTGGATTCAAAAGAGGTTGCCCTGTTTGATGACATCTTTCTTACAACACGTGCTCACGAACTTACCTTGAAGGAGCTCTCTTCTTCACTGTTCCATTTTTATAATAAAATCTTTATTCCCTTCTGCTCTTTCCCCTCCGCCTCCTACTTTTCAACTCTTTCTCTTCTTCATACATCATCGTCTTCTACTCTTCTTCCTCCTTCTTGTTGACTTATCATCCCCTTATCCCATCCTTCTATCTATCCCCTTGTTTGTGAAGATCTGCAACTCTTCTTAGCTTTTCCCTTCCGGGTAATTACTCTGTTACTGTAAAGCTTGGATCTTTTTATTTGTCTGGCTCCAATTCTTGATTGATTGCTCTGTTCGCTCTCTAAGATTCATCGTTTCTTTTGTATTATGCTCAGGTTCGTAGTTCAAGAATCAAGATCCTTCCTTTATAGGGGCCTAGCTGAGGATGCTAAGCTGCAAGAAGAAGACTAGCTTAAACTCCTAGGGTTTGCGGGCGGAGCTTCGGAATCGCCTGTCTTGATCGTTTCATGGGCAACACATGCCGTAGATCTTCCGCCACAAAATACGATCGGGGCATCAACGAGCCCGAGGATCAATTGAATTCCACTCACCATACCTCTAACTCCTCCAACTCCAATACCAATTCCAATCCCAGCTCCGACCATTCTCACTCGAGCAGCTCCTCCCATCAAGAACTCCCCAGAGAAAACCCTAAGACTAACCATAACACTACTGACCCGCTAAGCTCGATGGCCAAGGACGGTATGTCCAAGAAGGGGATTGATAGTGCTTATTACGTTCTAGGTCACCAGACCCCCAACATCCGCGATCTCTACGCCATGGGCCGTAAACTAGGTCAAGGCCAATTTGGGACAACCTATTTGTGCACAGAAATCTCAACTGGCAAAGAATACGCCTGCAAATCCATTTCCAAGAGGAAGCTGATTTCCAAGGAGGATGTAGAGGATGTTAGGAGGGAGATTCAAATAATGCACCACCTGGCTGGCCACAGATATATTGTGGCCATTAAGGGTGCTTATGAAGATCCTTTGTATGTGCATATAGTGATGGAGCTGTGTAATGGAGGGGAGTTGTTCGATCGGATCATTCAGAGAGGACATTATAGTGAGAGGAAGGCGGCCGAGTTGATCAGGATTGTTGTTGGAGTTGTGGAGGCTTGTCATTCTCTAGGTGTGATGCATAGGGACTTGAAACCTGAGAATTTCTTGTTGGTAAACAAAGATGATGACTTTTCACTCAAGGCTATTGACTTTGGATTGTCTGTCTTCTTCAAGCCAGGTAATTGAGGGTATTTTGTTTCTTTCATCTTCAATGTATTAAAGAGTGCTCCCACCATTACTGCTACCCTGCATTTATAACGTTCAGTTAATCTAGTGCTGAAGTGTAATGGCTTGGTGTTGGTATTGTTTCCTTGTAATACTGGACAAATTATTGTGATGTGTCCTTGTCTGATGATCACTTGATGATTCAAACGTGTTCTGTTCATCTAACTTCATTCGTTATTAATGTTTTGCTGCAACTTCATACAATTTATTGTTTTAGTATATTGTGTCCACATGATGACTGGTAAATTAGGTATGTTTGCGAAAAAATATACTAACATACGCTTAACTTAAACTAGCAGTTATTATGCTAGATATCAGCTGGATTTGTTACTCATCTGTGATTTGTTGAATCAGGTCAGTGGTTTACTGACGTGGTTGGAAGCCCATACTACGTTGCACCAGAGGTACTTAAGAAGAAGTATGGTCCTGAAGCTGATGTGTGGACCGCAGGTGTCATACTGTATATATTGCTCAGTGGTGTACCTCCATTTTGGGCAGGTATGGTGTTCTGTAACCAGACCTTTAATTGGTAGTTTCTTCTTGTTGTGGAAGTTCATGTATTTACCTTTTTCCCATTTTTATCGATTGTTTCTGGAGTACAGAAACACAGCAGGGGATATTTGATGCAGTTCTAAAAGGACATATAGACTTTGAATCAGATCCATGGCCTGTGATATCTGACAGTGCAAAGGATTTAATCCGAAGGATGCTTTGTTCCAGTGCTGCAGAGCGTTTAACTGCTCACCAAGTCTTATGTAAGCACGTTTCCTTTTTTGTTAACCTTTACTGAACTACTTAATTTAAGTGATTTGTGTCTGGGGTCTCCCCCCCCCCCAGATCTGCACTATGTACTGCTTCTTAGATGGTCATTCGTAAGCACTATTCTCTAAGAAATTGTGGTATTATAGGTCATCCGTGGATTTGTGAAAATGGCGTCGCTCCTGATAGAGCTCTAGATCCAGCTGTACTATCTCGTCTCAAGCAATTCTCTGCAATGAATAAGTTGAAGAAAATGGCATTGCGGGTATGTATACGAAATGCTGGATCTTACTTTGATTTTCATAATCTTTGAATTATCTGATCCATATCATACTGATGAAGCTCAAAGAAAGTGGCTCCATTTAGTTGAGAAATGAACTTTTTTACCGCATACTAACATATATCAAAGTAGTTATACATTGCTGTGGCATTGGGCTCAGGGGACCTACTTTATCATGCTTCTGTAGAGACAACTGTTTTCTACATTTAATTTTGCACTTTTATCTATATTAGTACTTTTTAATGCTATCCTGCATGAAATGTTCATTTCATTTGGTATGCTTCTGATTGTTGCCTTTACAATATTTCAGGTGATTGCTGAAAGCCTGTCAGAAGAAGAGATTGCTGGTTTGAGGGAAATGTTCATATCCATGGATACCGATAACAGCGGTGCTATCACCTTTGAGGAACTCAGGGATGGTTTGAGAAGATATGGCTCTACTCTCAAAGATAATGAGATACGAAATTTGATGGAAGCTGTAGGTTTTTTTTTCCATAACATTTTTCTTTGTTTCTTTGTAATTAACATTTCATCATATATCCTTCTACTTGCTATATTTGACCTTGCTCTCTTTTTACTGCTGTGAAAAAAAAGAAGTTGCCTTCACGGTTGTGGTATTTAATTAGGTGACATCTCTCTTTTCAGGCTGATGTGGATAAGAGTGGGACCATCGACTACGGAGAATTTATAGCTGCAACAATCCATCTCAACAAGCTAGAGCGAGAAGAGCACCTCGTTGCAGCCTTCCAGTACTTTGACAAGGATGGAAGTGGATCCATTACTATCGAAGAGCTTCAGCAAGCCTGTGTCGAACAAGGCATGAATGATGCTTTTCTTGAAGACGTTATCAAAGAAGTTGATCAAAACAATGTAAATCTCCTTCCTTGCATTTTTGTAATGAGAATTTTACTTGTTGTTTGTGTCCATGGGTGCACAGTACCTTGGTTGCTCATTTTCCAACTCAAATTTTGTTCCAGGATGGAACAATCGACTATGCGGAGTTTGTTTCAATGATGCGAAAGGGGAACCCCACAGGTGGACTTGGATTCGGAATAGGGAGGAGGACGATGCGCAACAGTCTGAATTTGACCAGAAATGCCATATAGATTCACAATCGCTCGAGATCTATAGTAAATCGTTTCAGGTAAATTTTGTTTGTAATTTCTCATGCTTTCGTTCTGTTTGCAATATGTAATCAAATTGACTCTAGTGATAAAAACAGCAACCAAAACTACTAGTGGTCAAATAGTTGGCACTGAGTTTGTCTTGTCTTGCCACTTTGTGATGCTAAATGAATCCCAAGCTGTCTTTGGTCCTGACATATTGTCTCATGCAAATTTAGAAATATAACCAATTGTTATCTCTCTTTCATCTACTTTCTGCACACTGTGAGCTGGAACTTGGTTTTTTCTTGCAGGTTTGTACAGCAAGAATGGCAGTGAAGCTCGTAAGATATTATTGTTCAAGGAGAAATTCGTGATTTGTGGTTCGCCTTATACTTTGTGCCTTCTGAAATTGTTGTACAATTGATGAAAGTGTTATAGGAACACAGATTTGAGAATGTTGGGTTGTTAAGTCCACGCTGTTTTGTTTTGTTGCTTCTCTGTGTATTTAACTACTGTATTTTTTACGGAAGAAGATGTGTAATTTAAGTTATTTTACTTGCAGGCAAAAACTTGCTTGGTTTGATGAAATATTAAAATAACTGAATATCCGACCGACTCGTTTATTTTTGTTTTTGACACAACTAGGCGTAAACATCCTCATATCCAAATTTTCCTATAATTACCATTTTGCTCACGAATTTTATTAATAATTTATTAATAAAAAATAAGTTTATATGGAAATAATTGCTAAAGCTAGTATAAAAATATTTTTACTTTATAAGATTTTAGAATACATATAACATATACTCCACGGAAAAAATCAAAGTTGATCCACCTGGCCATTCTTGGCTGCCGTTTAACAGCCTCTCGGACTATTAATTTTATTTGGTACTCCGAATTCTTATCGTTTAAAAAAAAAAACATAATTTCACTTTTACACAATTTAACTCTTGTAAAAGCTAAAGCTGTAGCTTGCTTTGAGCTTTGAGCTTTAGCTTTTACTTTGAGTTAAGTTGTAGTTTTAGTCATCTTTGTAGTCGCTTTTTGGTTGGTGTATTTTTTTTGGGTTATTTCGGGCGTATTCCATCCAGGTCTGGAATACTCCCATCTTGACCTCCCAGGATCCCGCTCATGTAGGACTACCTGGGTAAATGTTGTTGTTGTATAATTTAACTCTTGTCTCGCATTTTGTTAAAAATTGGAAAGAATGGTTTTTTTTTATTTATTGCTGCTGACATTTTTTTTGTACTAACACGTGCTCAGGAACTTACCTTGAAGCCGAAAGCGGTGTCTTTGCTGTTGTACAATAACTTCACTTATTAACACACCTTTTTTTAGCTCTTTCCGTTTTCCCTCTACTTTTCAACTCTATTTCTACTTCACCGTTTCACACTTCTTCATCGTCTTCCTCATCCTTGTTGACTTATCCTGTCCTGGTCTCCCACCTCCTTGTTTGTGTAGATCTGCAACTGTTCCCAACTTCAAGGTTTGGATCTTTATTTATTTGCTTCCGCCGCTTAATTGATTGCTCTGTTTGGTCTCAAGATTCACCCTTTCTCTTGTATGCTCAGGCTCGTGCTCCAAGATCCTTCCTTTATTTCGGCCTGGCTGATGCTGCTAAGCTGGAGAAAGACAAGCTCAATTTCCTAGGGTTTGTAGGCGGAGCTTCGTACTCGCCTGTTTTGATCGTTTCATGGGCAACACATGTCGTAGATCTTCCGCCACCAAATACGATCGGGGTTTCAACGAGCCCGAGGATCAATTGAACTCCACCCAGAACACCTCACACTCCTCCAACTCCAACACCAATACCAATCCCACTTCCGACCATTCTCACTCCACTAGCACCCCACATCAAGAACCCCCCTCGGAAATCCCTAACAAACCCCATAACGACACTGACATGCTAAGCTCGATGGCCAAGGACGGTGTGTCCAAGAAGGGGATTGATAATGCTTCCTACGTTCTAGGTCACCAGACCCCCAACATTCGAGATCTCTACGCCATGGGCCGTAAACTAGGTCAGGGGCAATTCGGGACGACCTATTTGTGCACTGAAATCTCAACTGGCAATGAATTCGCCTGCAAATCCATATCCAAGAGGAAGCTGATTTCCAAGGAGGATGTGGAGGATGTTAGGAGGGAGATTCGGATAATGCACCACCTGGCTGGCCACAAGTATATTGTGGCCATTAAGGGTGCTTATGAAGATTCTCTGTATGTGCATATAGTGATGGAGCTGTGCAATGGAGGGGAGTTGTTCGATCGGATCATTCAGAGAGGGCATTATAGTGAGAGGAAGGCGGCCGAGTTGATCAGGATTGTTGTTGGGGTTGTGGAGACTTGTCATTCTCTTGGTGTGATGCATAGGGATCTGAAGCCTGAGAATTTCTTGTTGGTCAACAAGGATGATGACTTCTCGCTTAAGGCTATTGACTTTGGATTGTCTGTCTTCTTCAAGCCAGGTAAATGAGGGTGTCTTTGTTCCTTTCCCTACAATGTATATATAACTCAATGCATTAAAGTTTGGTCCCTGATTTCTTGTGACTTTTAGTTAATGTAGTTGTAAAGTGTGATGATTTGATGTTGGTAATGTTTCCTTGTAGTACTGGACAAATTGTTGTGGGCTAGATAACCCATCTTCATGAGCTTGTTCTATAAATTCAACCTTGTATTTTTGATGATTTGTTGCAATACCATAAAATTGGTATTTTATTGGATGGTGTCCACCTGATGACCATTAAAGAGGAAACATACTCTTTATATTTTCTATTGAACTTGCAAACATACTCTCAACGTAAAATAAGTAGTTACTATGCTATAGAGTGAATATATGTAGTGTTTGTAACTTAACTATGACTTGTTGTTGATGCAGGTCAGTGGTTCACTGACGTGGTTGGAAGCCCATACTATGTTGCACCAGAGGTACTTAAGAAGAAGTATGGTCCTGAAGCAGATGTGTGGACTGCAGGTGTCATACTGTATATACTGCTTAGTGGTGTGCCTCCATTTTGGGCTGGTATGGTTTTCTGTAACTGGATCTGTCTGTAATTGGTAGTTCCTTCTCATGGTGGAAGTTCATTTATGTATCTTTTTCTCACTTTTTCGATTGTTTCTGGAGTTCAGAAACACAGCAGGGAATATTTGATGCAGTTCTACAAGGACATATAGACTTTGAATCAGATCCATGGCCCGTGATTTCTGACAGTGCAAAGGATTTAATCCGAAGGATGCTTTGTTCCAATGCTGCAGAGCGTTTAACTGCTCACCAAGTCTTATGTAAGCACTCTTCCTTTTTTGTTCACGCTTACTGAAGTACTTAATTGAAGTGATTGTGTCTGGGGTTCCCCCTCTTAAGTTTGCACTATGTACCGCTTCTTAGATGGTCATTTGTAAGCACTATTTTTCTAAGGAATTGTGGTATTATAGGTCATCCTTGGATTTGTGAAAATGGCGTCGCTCCTGATAGAGCTCTAGATCCAGCTGTACTATCTCGTCTCAAGCAATTCTCTGCAATGAATAAATTGAAGAAAATGGCATTGCGGGTATGTATAATAAATGCTGTATCTTTCTTTGATTTTGCCTAACTTTTTCAAATATCTGATCCACTCAATGCTGATGAAGTTCATATAAGCATTTTGTGGTTCCATTTAGTTGATAAATGAACCTTTTTACTGTATACTGGCATACCAATGTAGCTTATATCATAGTTTCATTATTGTGACATTTTGGCTCAGGAGGCCTACTTTGTTAAGCTACTATTAGTTTTGAGTGCTGGTTATAAATTCTTTTCTACTATCCTTTATAGAATGTCAATGTAAATGAGTCATCAATTCAAAATAATGACGCCTTTGGGCATGTTGCAGCCGGGTAGGATATCATGGTAGTATCATGAGGTCTCTGTTTCTAACTCAACGGGTATTGATGCCCCATTTTCAACCTTAGAAGTTAGAACTGTTAAAGGCAGTTCTCACCTGCTCTGCGTGCTCTAGGATGGTCTTGACTATTCTAAACCTTGCCTGATCGAAAATAGAAAACAATAAAAATGAAAAAAAAAAGTGGATTACAAAAGTATTTCATTTGATTTGGTATGCTGCTGATTGTTGTCCTCCATACTTCATTTCAGGTGATTGCTGAAAGCCTGTCAGAAGAAGAGATTGCTGGTTTGAGGGAAATGTTCATATCTATGGATACTGATAACAGTGGTGCTATCACCTTTGAGGAACTCAGGGATGGTTTGAGAAGATACGGCTCTACCCTCAAAGATAACGAGATTCAAAATTTGATGGAAGCAGTAAGTTTGCTTTTCCAAACATTTTGCATTTAACATTTCGCTGTTTATACATTTTCTCCTTATCTCGACTTCGCTCTCTTTTTACTGCTGTGAAAAAAGAAGTTGCCTTCACTGTTGTGGTGTTTAATGAGGTGGCATTCTCTCTTACAATTTTCAGGCTGATGTGGATAAGAGTGGGACCATAGACTACGGAGAATTTATAGCTGCAACAATCCATCTCAACAAGCTAGAGCGAGAAGAGCACCTCGTTGCAGCCTTCCAGTACTTTGACAAAGATGGAAGTGGGTCCATTACTATCGACGAGCTTCAGCAAGCCTGTGTAGAACAAGGTGTGAATGATGCTTTTCTTGAAGACGTTATCAAGGAAGTTGATCAGAACAATGTAAATCTCTCCTCCTAACATTTCTTTTGTAAGACTTCTAATCGTAATTTGTTCCCAGAGGTGCACAATACCTTGGTTGCTCATTTTCTGCTCGTGTTTGTTACAGGATGGAACAATTGACTATGCGGAGTTTGTTTCCATGATGCGAAAGGGAAATCCCACAGGTGGACTTGGATTCGGAATTGGAAGGAGGACGATGCGCAACAGTCTGAATCTGGCCGGAAATGCATTCTAGATTTCAGTAGTCACTTGAGATCTAAATTGAATCCTTACAGGTACCTTAACGAATCCCATGCGGTGTTTGTTTCCATGATCTTCTTTTGTCACACTGAACTAGAACTTGGTTTTCCTGGCAGGTTTGTACAGCAAGATATGGCAATGAAGCTCATGGACCGATTTCTTTCACCCCTTCTAACATCCATGCTCCTAAGATATTTGTTGTTCTCGGAGGAATTAGTGATTTGCTTGTGGCTTCAGAGAGTTGTTGTATAATTGATGAAAATGTAACACGAAAGCAGATTTGAGAATGCTTTGTTGTGAATTACACTGTTTTGTTTTGCTTCTGTTCTTTGTGTATTTTAACTACTGTATTTTTTTCCCCGGGAAGATCTGTAATCTTGATTCAAGTTCTTTTACTTGCAGGTAAGAAATTCGCTTGCTTAATGAATTACAAAAGTGATTAAACCAGTTTGTTTGAAAACAGAATCCACCGACGTCAAACACAGAAATCAGAAGTAGGATTGCTCTACTGATAAAATGAAATCAAACTACAACAATTTTAGGAAAATAAAAACTAATACCTAAATGAGCAATGAGCCATTTCTTGCATGGACGAGAACTGGTTAGTGGCAAACTATTTAAAATCAGTAACATGGTACAAGGTGACCACATTTTTTCTTCTTGCTCGTACAATAAAAACGAGTTGAAAATATGATTAAAAGGTGAGCAAGCAACAAAACCACACATGATTGAATACTGACAGGCTAACATCTCTCTTGACCTTGTAATGTCTACTTGGCCACCAGTGAGTTGAGCCGTTCATATAGTTTTATGGGTTGTTTATAATTATGAACAGAACACTTATTTACATTTGTTTTATACAGTTGTAAGTTGTAGCATACTAAGAAGTAGTATAATTTAAGTAAAAAGAGGCTTTAAGAGCGGTGGCATATGATTAAATCCATGTGATAGAACTATTTGCCATGGTCCAATAGATTGAAGACTAAATTATTCTTTTGTCAATCAACCACTTCCCAAAAAGTTAATATATATATTTAGAGCAAATTTTCTTTCTAAGTCTCTAAAATTTAGAAAATTAAGTACACAAATCAGCGTTGGACGCTTCTTACTAATGCGACATTGAAATCTGTCCATGAAATGGAAATCTGACCTTCTACCATAAATCGAAATCCCACCAACAATGGTAGACCAAAAATTGTTTGAAAGTAACCTAGCTGATATGTGATATGTTTTCTTTGTCTACTGAGTTCATGTACAAATTTTGCAAAAAATAGCGTTACTGTTAGTAAGTTTTTTCTCCCAAAAGGTACAATAAATTTGGTAAAGTGGGTAGGTTTGTGTAACGAGTCAAACGCCCATGATCACATAAAACGTTTTACAAGAGTTTTGTTTTTTACCAGAAAAATTGGTGAAGCTAATGATAGGTGGTACTAGTAACTACTAGTAAAGGTGTATAAGAAATGACTTTCTATATTGAAAATTGAGAGATAAAATATTCATAAGTGTATGAACTTTTCCTTCAATTTTAATTGGGTTTAGAGTGAAAACCCATAAGAATATATGTCTGGTCTACCGCCCATCCACCTTACCATAAGGCAACCTAAATCAACGGAGTACATTTTGAGTCACTCACCGTGATTTCGAGCCACCGACGGACAAATGATCACTCCTTACTTGAACAAGAATTACTCGCAATAATGTATAATAAATAATTACATGAATTATCAAATACAATTACATGGTGAACAAAAACAACCCTTTTCTACAATGCTTATAGAAAGGGAAAACAGTTTAAAAAAATTATAATGAGGAATTACATCTCCCAAACAAACAATTGAAAGTTAATAACAAATGCTGATAGCTTTCTATACTGAATTTGCTTGAACGTTGAGCACATTGCATAATCTCTTAATAACCTTTCCATTTACGCGAACACACTAGTGAATCATGATCATGAAATCTCCCATCAACATAGTTTTTTGTGTGCACCAAATGAACAGCCTTTGATCGAAATCTTGCAGCTTATTGATCATTTATTCTGCCTCAACGGAAGCTGGCCGATCTCCTGAAAGCGCCACCATCAAAGCTCTTGGAATCACACCGGAAACTCAAAGGAAGGCCTTCATTATCAGACCCCAAAATCCTCCTAAACTCAGCCCTGATCTTGAAAAACACATGCTTCCAAGTGCCCTTGTTATGGGCCCCAACCAAGTACTTCTCTTGCTCATTGAGCTCCAGATCTCTGGCAAAGGCAGGCTTTTTGGAGAGGATCCAGCCCCAGCTCAAATCCCACCATTTCCTGAGGGAGTTGCCAGCGTTCTCTCCCATGGAGGAAAGGGACTTGGATCTGTGGAGTGCCCATGTGTAGGCAGAGGAAACAGAGGATGTAGTAGAAGAAGAAGAAAGGGAGGAAGATGAAGGCTGCCTTCTTCTGAGGCCTTGGGGTTTGGGATTTGATGGGCGTGGCTCTGGCCGGGACACCGGGAGAGAAGGGCTTCTGCCGGGGAGGAAGGTGGTTTTTATCATCTTGTGGTGGCTGTGCTGGTGGCCGGAGGTGGTTGTCGGTGGTGGGTTTGTCTTCTTTTTTTGAGGAAAGAAAGAGGAGGGATCACAAATTCACAGCTGCCTTCAACTTGAAAACACAGGCTGTGTTTGTGTGTGTGTGTGTGTTTATTCCGGCTTGTGTGTACTTTTAAGGTGTATGGTGGGAGGAAAGTGGGCCCATGCTACATGGTGGCACCTCTGTTTTGTGCTTTTATATTAATGGCAAGTTTATGCTTGGTTGGAATTGGAATGGCATCTTTTGTTTATAGTGCTTATGTCTCCAATGAATGGTTAATTCCTTTCGGTTCCATACTTTTATTACATGATTAATGAGGTAGTTACATTAGGTGTTCAACTTAGCCAACCAAAGTTAGTACTTACAAGAGTAACTTTGTTTCCAACCTTGCAAAAAAGTTCTAGTGAGAGGCAACAAGAAGCAAAGAAATGGTATAAGACGATAGTCGAACTAATGACCTCTTTTTTTTTTCTTTTTCTGAAGCGAACTAATGACCTCTAAATACTATCCTTAGAGGCTTAATCGCTTAAGTAAGTGTCTGAAGATATTGAGCGTATAAAACTAATAATATAAGTTCCACTCCCAAATACTAATCACAATCCCCAATATTGAATGAGCACCATAGACCGATCCATGGTTTGATCCAAAAACAAAATAGACTGATCCATAGTATCTATACTCCCCCACAAAAAACAGCACAAAATGTCCGAGACTTTCCATAGTTAACAAGCTCCAAAAGAAATAACACGATAGAAGTTTGTAGACATGAAGAATGAAAAGGGATGAAGGAAATTGCAGCAACAAGACACTCTCCAACTTCAGTAGTCAGTACTACTACTGACTACAAAGTCTACAAATATGTATTATGTGTTGAATGAATCATAACCCTCAAGAAGAGACCTCGACTAAGAAAATGGCTTGATAGCAAGGCAGGCCCAAAACAATTTGGGCCAGCTTATCCTGCGGAAAGGCCCATACAAACTATCCAACATTTCAACCCAACACCAACTTGTAACAAATTCGTGTAAAGAGGGTGGGCGAGTATAACGTCAGAAGGAAGCCGTAGGACAAAAAGACAGTTCATCATCTATTTGGACTCATTCCAGTTGGTTGGCTGCTCATCATGTCCAGCTCACCGACACGTCGACCTCATGCCAAGCTGGAACCGTCTCATTTATGGTTGCCACATAGGATTAGAGTTATTGGGATTAGGAACCCATAAGCCCTTGTCAATGGATCCCTTTCAACAACGTCGTGGGCTAAAGGGTTATCATTAACAACCCTCCCTACATTTGTAGTTTTGTACAATGGGGTGGGGTGGGTGTCTCTGAGTTGTATTGTATGTGAGGTTTGCATTCAACTTCTTGTGTTTCGGTGGTTAATATTAATTGATTGTGATTTGGGCTTGTGAGCCGTTCATTGTCACGGCAATTAATGGATATCAAAAGCTTAAGTATGTCGTTTAGTTAGTACACGGGAATTGATTTGTGTGGAATTTTGAGTTTCCATGTTACTTTGATACGTAGGTATAGTCACCGGGCTTTAATTAATCAAGTGATTACAGGATATAATACTCATTATAGCATATATACCATATAGTATATACAATAGAGGAGCAGAGTGTTAGATTTGAAATGTCAGCCTTGAATAGAGGTACTATGAATTTTTGATAAAGTGGTGGGTAGGTGGGGAAATATCGATCATTTAAAATTTGTACACTTTTGAATTGAAAATGAAGAAATTGGCAATGCTGCCCATGCCCATGTGGGGATGCTTGATAGAATGAATTGTGGGGGACAAATATTCAAATTTAAATGCATGGGCTTCCCAATTCAGCATCAGGATTTAGGAGCCATGAGAAAGATAACAATTTTTTCTTCTTCTTGTAGGATATTTTGGGTTTAGATTTTTAAAATACAGTAATAACGTAATGTGGATTGTAGTTACATCAATAATTGTTGGCACTTTAAGAAGCTAGGAAAGATACAGAAATACATGGAAAACTGCAAAAGTATACTAACAAAAGACAAAAGGCATCATACGAACTTAACATAACTACATTTTCCGCTTTTCTTCTTTGAAGATCTAAGATATTCTATTGGTTTTAAAGAGAAATAAAAAGCAACGAATTGTAGTATTATATTCCTAAGTAGGGAAATCAATTAGCAAGGGCTCTTTCACTTTGCACATTGATGAATCGACCCTTATCTAGCAAACCACGATTAAACTCCTATTAATCACGAGAAATGCACAGTAATACTAATACTGTACAAAGAAGAAAAAGAAAGGGCAAAGGCAAAAATGATGAAGAGAGAGTGCCCCCACAAAATGCAAGCTGTCACCAGTACATAACCCCTCCACCGCTCTTTATAACCCTCTGCATTCCACCCTTGTATTCTTCCATCCTCAAACCCCCCACCGCCGGCGCCACTCCCTCTCGCCGGAAAATGTCTATCCTCTTCGTGATCGCCCTCCTCTTCTTGGCCGCCGCCTCCGCCGCCCCCCAAACCCAAACCCTCGAACCCGCCACCGAATGGGTGAACCCGAAACTGCCGCCCCGGAGCCTGAGCACCTCGAAGCGGTTCGAGGGCTCCTCCAACCTGGTGGACCTGAAATACCACATGGGCCCCGTGCTCTCCTCGTCGCCGATCAACGTCTACATCGTGTGGTACGGGCACTGGTCCCCCACCGACCAGCTCACCATCAAGGACTTCCTCCACTCCATCTCCCCTCCGGTAAAACCCCCCCGCCGGCCCCACCCCTCCCTCCCCTCCGTCTCCGACTGGTGGAAGACCGTCTCCCTCTACACCGACCAGACCGGCGCCAACGTCTCCCGCAACCTCCTCATCGCCGGCGAGTTCTCCGACCACCGCTACTCCCAGGTAAATTCCAATCTCTTCATCTTTCTCAAAATCAGCAATTGGAGTTCAAATAAAAACAAAAAATTGGTGTTTGTTTTTACACAGGGGGCCCACCTGACCCGGCTCTCGGTGCAGCAAGTGATAGCGAACGCCGTCCGATCGGCGCCGTTCCCGGTGGACCACAAGCACGGGATGTACCTCATCCTAACCTCGGTGGACGTGACCATGCAGGATTTCTGCCGGGCCGTCTGCGGGTTCCACTACTTCACCTTCCCCTCCCTGGTGGGGTACACCCTGCCCTACGCCTGGGTGGGCCACTCCGGCAAGCAGTGCCCCGAGGTCTGCGCCTACCCCTTCGCCATCCCGGGATACATGGCCGGCGGCGGCCCCGGCGCACTCAAGCCCCCCAACTCCGACCCCGGCGTCGACGGCATGATCAGCGTCATCGGCCACGAGCTCGCCGAGCTCTCCTCCAACCCCCTCATCAACGCCTGGTACGCCGGCGAGGACCCCACCGCCCCCACCGAGATCGGGGATCTCTGCGAGGGCCTCTACGGATCGGGCGGAGGGGGCGGCTACATCGGCCAGGTCATGAGCGACCGGCAAGGGAAGACGTTCAACATGTACGGGAGGAAGGGGAGGAAGTACTTGGTTCAGTGGCTCTGGAGCCCGGTTTTGAAGGCCTGTGTGGGCCCCAATGCTATGGACTAGCTGAACCCGACCCGACCCGGTCCCGGTCCCGGTTTTCTTGTCCTCCACATTTTTCGGGTTTTTTTATGCTTGATTGAGATTCATGATAAAAGGAACAGGAGATAAGAAAGTGGGACCCGGGACCGTCATGGTGGCCCGGATTGCGCTAGCTGGCTTGGCTGTGTCACCTGTGTGTGGGTTTGGTTTCTATTTTCTTTATTTGTTTACGATTTTATTGTACGGTTAGTTATGTAAAAAGAAGATATATATAGTTTTTTTTGATGTTATAGTGAAAAAAAGCCCACAATAAATTATTTCGATCGGACATGTGATGCGATATTGCTGTGTACAGTGTACACCTCTCACTTTATTGATTGTATATCACTATAGAGTATAGACAAACGTTAGGTAAATTTTGTCAATATTCACCGTCTTCTCATCACATCAGTTTGCAACCCTTCGAAGTGGAGCTTAAAGAGAAGGATTTAGCTGAATGTATGCATAGTGCATAAATGTATGAACTTAAAAGCGTTGGATATGCGATCAAAAAAAAAAAAAAAGCGTTGGATAAGCAATTGTCACAACGTAATAAATCACTAAATCAGTGTGTTCCGGCCATTTGAGAATAAAAAGAAGGGCATAACTGTTGGGAATATAACCTATCCCACATCGTAAATTAGAGATTAAATCACCTACTATATAAACACATGGGCTACTCCCCCTATTGCCAATTGGTTTTAGGGTGGAACCTCATGATGAGCTTATATACTAGGCTCATACACATGTGCGGTCATAGCGACACGTCCCATTCTACCTATCTACCGGGTCCACGGACTTTCTTCACCTTAAACGCTACTTCTCAAATTTTTAGGGTCGCCTCCATCGCTCGGATTGTTGATATTTTTTTTTTGGTCAATCGGATTGTTGATATTAAACCTTTGTATTGGAGTAGGTTGTTATAGAGAACCAACCAAGCCAAAACATAACATGTACGTAGTTCCAAAAACATAGTTGTTGATGCTCGATTATTTCTCTTGCCATATAATTACAAAAGATGGACTATATTCTTACAAATTTCTTGTATACATCAGACATAATCAAAGTGAACAACGAGGTCAATACATGACTTGATGGAACCCATATATACTTGAATTAGCTGACAATAAAATCAATTTGTTTCTCTTACGTAACATGCTACTCATATGATCGAATTTGTTTATCATGCAATATTGATAATTAAAATTTTCCCCATTGAATAAAGGTTGAGAAATATTTTCGGGCACGGGTCTGGTGGTGAGAGAAGAAGTGGGTAATAATAATAAAGTGTGAGTGGGCTTCAATTTGGATATAGGTGGCCTTCAATCTCGCAGTGAACAACTGAGCATGGCTTCTCAGACTGGCACACTGTCTGTACAGTGTAGGGTGGGTCGGCTCCACCATCACAGATATTTTCAACATACTAATATCATTCCACGTACCCATATGCAAATTATAGTGTAGTACTGTAGTATCTTATGCCATTGCGTCCAAAATACAAGAGCTCATGTCCACTTACTGTTTGTCCTATAAAAAACAATGTAGTTTGTATTAAAATACTTTCGTATTAATTTCATAACAAAAACAAAAGGTCCTATAAGTTGTATACATCATAACAACAGAATTTCCTATTAACAAGAGAGTATTTATGATGTGCTTTGATAATTACAAGCAGGATAAACTCTAGTAAAGATATCAGAACCTCACAATTGTATGTAGTAAAAGCTCATATATACCCTCGATCTAGCTTCTTTCATGCCACATTCAACGGATAGATAGATCCCGTACTACTACTTATAATCTTGATCAATAATAAGTGTGTATTAATGCTCGACAACCCTATATATGAATACATAGGAATTGCTTATATAAATTGATTTAATTTCTCTGACTTTTTTTGTCACATAAAACATGCGAATCCTCAAAATATAGCTACATTTTCGCATAAAACACGCGAAGTCTCATTCCAATTGCTCACACGGGTTTATTTATGTATGTATAGACACTTAGATATTTGTCTATGTATTCACTTTCGAATTATTGAGTATGTAAAACATGTTCATATAGCACTTCCGCACAGAATTAAATCCTCGAGACAATGTAACCTATAATGGGTCATCACATTTGCGTGATTAAATGACATAGGTAATTAAAGCGGATATTTTAGGTCTAGATATTTCCGAAACCCTCTTTATTTTTTTATGTGGAAAGAAATCTCCAAATCCCTAGTACTAGTAGCTAATAATTGCAAAAAAAGATTGAGAGTGCATGGAAATTGGAAGGACACGAATAATAGAGATGGCGGGGCCGGGGTCATCTTCATATTATAGCGAGCCCCATGGGAAGGACACTTTTAAGGCTATCATGCATGTCCTCTTTCTTCAAAATTTCTTCCCAATCAACAATGGTGAATTGTGTTTTTACAGCTCGACCTGTCCCACAATTTGGACCCCAAAGTTAAATTTGCTACCCATCAAATGAAATTTACTCTATCATGCATCATCATCATCCTCGATTGATCATTCATATCGTTTCATTTTCAGATGCGTGTTGTTCATGTTTCTTATTTATGACCCCACATGCTGATACAGCTGTGTTATTTAATTAATTGATTTATGAGCCATCTGGAGTCGGTTTTGACTACACTACGTTAACCCCATTATGAGTGTGGACCTTTTGCAATATTATTATACTACTACTACAAAATTGTTAGCCTTAATTGTCTAACAATCAAACCACAACAAAAGTCAAGATTCTATTAATCAGATTTATGCACACTTGATCTAGTGAGTGTGAGACCACGGAAACTCGTAAAGTATAATTAGGAATCTTAAAGTCAAGAAGATTGAAAAAAGAAGGGGAGTTTATGCTTCACATGTCAGCTATGGTTGACTTGTTTTTCACCTTAAATTCCAAAAGGCAAAGTCCACACTTCATCACATTATGGGCCGATTTCGTTTCAAGCCCATTATAGATATCACATAGATCGGCCCAAAATCAATCACAACAAAGATGCAATTACAAAACTCAGAATAGCCCTTTCACAGAAATTTTACCATCTACCCTCAAACTTCAACAAATTAACTTCTCTTTGTACTTACTTTTCCCCCTTTCCGGTTTCCGCCCCTATTCCTTCCCTCTTTGTTGGAATCATCTCCCACTGAGAGTCGAAAACTGCGAGAATATGGCCGTCTCAGAATTCTCATCAACGTTTTCACCATTCGTGGATCGCTCTTCCTGTACTGAATCCGTTCGTGCTGAAGAAGCCGTGGTCGTGGACGAGCTGTTCTTCTGTTCCGCCGATTTCTCCTGCAATTGCAACGAGTGCTCCAGGTTCCAGAGCAAGTCTCCCATGGTAGGCCGATCCACGCCGTAGTCGGCCAGACACTTCTCGGTGGCCTCGATGAACTTATTCAAAGACTCCGGGTTGACGGTTCCGGCGAGGACCGGGTCAATTATCTTGTCTAGCGTGCCTTTTCTCTTGCATTGCATCGCCCATTCCGCTAGGTTGACTTGCTCTCTCGGAAGTGATGGATCGAGCGCTGGTCGCGCACATAGGGCTTCGAGGAGGACCACGCCGAAGGAGTAGACGTCCGATTTCTCCGTCAATTGCTGCTTCCGGAAGTATTCCGGATCTAGGTAACCAAAACTTCCTTTCACTGCCGTGCTTACGTGGTCCTGTCGATTTTACAATGAATGTGAGATTGAGATTCAAAATTGGTAATAGATTTTGAGTTAAGCATGCATAGAGACTCTAGATTGGTGAAGGTGTCATGTTGTGTTGTGATTGTAAGCAAATTCTATACCTGTGCTTGGCCAGGCCCGTCTTTGGACAAGCCAAAATCCGCCATCTTTGCAACAAAATTCTCGTCAAGGAGGATGTTGGTAGTCTTGACATCACGATGGATGATCCCTTGGGTTGAGCCGGTGTGGAGGTAATGAAGTCCCCTTGCTGATCCAATGCAAATTTCCAACCTTTGCTTCCATGTAAGCTTAGGCAAGTCCTTACCATACAAGTGGTCTCTAACCGGTCCATTCTGCATCCACTCGTACACTAGTATCATTTCATTGCCCTCGTCACAATACCCGATGAGCGAGACCAAATGCTTGTGCCTGAGCTTTGAGAGCATTTGAATCTCGGTCATGAACTCATTGATCCCTTGCTCGGATTGTGGATTCCCCCGCTTGACCGCGACCTTGTTGCCATCAATGATCCCGAGGTACACATTTCCAAACCCTCCTACACCAATTATTGATTTGGGCTCAAAGTTCTTTGTTGATTCTTGGATTTCGGAAAAGGTGAACCTCCTGCCTAGTCCGTTTGAGGAGAACATGGTGCTACGTTGTGAACCGTATGAGGTCTTGCCTCCCATGAGTGTTGTGTCTCCTGAATGGACTGGAAGCAACCATGAAGAGAAGCTTTGCCTCCTTTGCCAATCTTGAGGCCTCTTCTTCCACTTCACCACCATTGCTCCCAACCCAATAAAGGCTCCAAACATCATTGCAAATCCCACAGCTGCTACCGTACGTTGACTAGTATTGTCGTTTGAAACTTGCTTGCCATCAGGGCCAAACTCCCCATCCAAACTTTTTGCTGAATTGTTCATTTTGAGAATTTCAAGACCATTTAGTATGGCATTCCTAGTCCCACCATCTTGGTTCATTGGTCCAATTTGGACCGTCAAATTTGGTGTTATCAATGTTGAGTTCACCAGTATGTCTTGGTAATATGGGGTGGCAAGCTTGTTGGTAATGGAGGACAAGTCTAGGTTTGAAATTGCCATTTTCTGATTCACATAAACATTGAAGTAGAGCTCATTCAAAGACTTGCTTACAATGTCACAGAAATGAAGCCTTAAAAGGTAAGAGTAGTCTTTCTCTACTTGAAACAACCATGTTACGTTAAAATTCTGCATCTCTGTTTCTGAATCAGCCATCTCAACTGCAGAGGCATATACCATCTGTGGGGCAACGAACGGGGTGACGACGCTTTTAGGGTATGTGATGGATGAAGTCTGTACTTCAACGGTTTTAGCTAGAGCTTGTTGCTTAAGAAACGCCCCATCAGGATACCAAGTCCTACCTAATGTGTCATTTTCTGGTGTTACCAATAGCCCGCCCATGTTAAGCCGGTAGACAACCTGAAAGCCGTTGTAATCAATTCCTTCGATTTTCTCAACAGGGGAAAGAGACTGAGTTGAGTTGCTAAGCAAATCCTCAGGGGCTGTGACCACCTCAATTGCATTAATAAATGCTGCAGATTCTTTTTTGGGAACAAATCGAATGGAGAACTTTTGGGTTCTCATATAGATGAGATACTCCTTGAGGATGGGTTGGGCCATGTTGTTGTAATTAAAGCCATGCAGGAGGGTTAATTGATCTGTGTAGACGTTAAATGTTGCTGTCTCAAGTTTGAACACATCGTTCTTGAGAGGGAGAAAATGCAGCCTGACCCAATGCCATCCGGAGTCTTGCAAGGCGAACGTGTAGGTGGCTTCTTGGAGGAAGACGCGAGCGGTTAAGTAGAAAGGATAAGTGACTTGAACCGACGGGTCGCTGATTAGGTGGTTGTCCTCAGCAGAAAGGAGGCCGTGAGCCTCTTGATCGGTTTGGAAGGTGTCGCCATAAGAAGTTGTGACCTTGTTCGTGCCCCCGCAATCAATGTGGTAATTGTCCTTCTTGGTGAAGGACGGCGTAGCAGCATTGGTTCCAGAGATAGACAAGAAACAAATGAGAACCAGGAGAATGATCATCATTCTTGAGGATTGAATTTTGAATGTTGTTTTGAGCCTAGTTTTTTCTCCCATCTTCAAATCCTCCTTGTCCAAGGGAGGAGGAAGTGGGAAAAAAAAAAGATTAATCCAAAGTATGAAATGAATTTGTTCCTCCGAAGGGAAATTTGGATTGACGGAACATAAGTTTGTTTTATTGTTTTTGGATCAATAGAAGTAAAAATCGATTGGGTAATCACCAAATATTACGCCTTGTTTTTTTGGCGATTTGGAATTTTTAGATGTTTGGTGATTTGTTTTTTTTCGATCTAATTTGGGATGTAATTAGGTGTCTTGTTTAATATAGTTTGGCTAATTCAACAATATTTAGTGAAAGTTTCACCTTTTCATCTGTAACTACAAAGCAAAATCAAATCACAAGTAATTCTATAGTATTTTTCAACTTACATGTGACATCCCATATACGTGAACAACGAGAATATTATGCTTTCTCTTCCTACATAAAAACTATAGTAATCTGGGATGAAATAAGATAGTGCAACAGGACCAACACATGAAATAAGGAATATATATATAGACAAGAGGCTCAAATTTTGAAAAAATTACTCTATTAAGAATCCAATAAATTATCAAATATCTCACTCTACTATAGTTCACAAAATATTATAAGCTTTCGACCAAAAAATAAACAAAACATTATAAGATGCATGTTATAATCTAAAGAATTAATATTTGCAGTTTATGCTGTATACATACATAGTGAGTTGGGGACTAATTTTCATCAATTTTATTCTTATAGTTTAGAAAAATGACTTAAAATAAATCAAAATATCAACTTTAAACTATAAATCAATATATATACATTATAAAAGCCGACCGTTTTCGAGCCACCAGGTTGATTCTGGCCCCACTGCATATTTGATAAAAATAGTTTTTATTTATTTTATTTCAATTAATCTAATTCTATTTCTTATTATCTACTTATGTAAAAGATATGATCAAAATTTCAAATTTTGGTATGATATTCTATCTTTTTAATATATCACTTATATTTTCTAAAGTTGATTTTGGACCCACCTTATTTCTGATTTAAAAAATAGTTTTTATTTGTGGTATTTCAATTAATTTGATAAAATTATGTAAAGGTTAAACTTATCCATAATAATTTTACAAGAAAAAATCATTCACAAACAAATTAAGAAAAATCTATGAATATTGGATTCAACTGATGTGTTTAATACAAGTAAATTTGTGGTTTCTGACATTTTCTATTAAATATTTATAAAATTTATCAATTTATTAGTTGATGAATTTTTGAATTATATTTACATTTATGATAGTCGTTATTAATATATCATAAAAATTGAAAGTAAAATATCAATTTATAAGAAAAGTATATAAATGAGTGAAAAAAATTATGTCTTATATATATTTTTTGGTTTATATGAACTTCAAAAACAATATCATTGTTTTTAAAAGATAAAAAACATATCCATATAATAAAACTTATATAATATTTTCTATATAAAAATTTAACTATAAATATATATATATATATTTTAATATTTTTTTTAAAAATAGTCGTGCATGGCACGACAAGTTTAGCTAGTAATCTTTAAGTTTGAAAATCATCATTAATAGAAACTATCACAAAATTAACCAAAAACGATTCGGAGACGTTTTTCGATAACTTTTTCGGTGGAATCGATGATGCTGAGATCGAAAACTAGACATAAAAACTTGATATTTTACACTTGGTTGAAATATTACGATCGTCATATCAACGATTCCACTAAAAAACACACCAAAAAAGGATTTCGAATCGTTTTTGGTTAATTTCGTGATATTTCGTATCGTTTGTGATGATTTTTAAACTTGAGATTATTTTTGGTTAAAAATGGATACTTGAAATTAGTTTATGTCATTTTTTCCGATATTATAACGCAGTTTGAACTAATGTTTTTTTGGTAGCAAAAGTAAAATTTGGTTTTAAATATATAAATTTACTATATATTTATCGGAATGTCCAAGAATTTTATATTCCATACTGTCCCGAACTTATTTCCCGTTCTTTCCCGTCTTGCCTTAGATTAGAAGTGACCACATCTACCATCGCCTTCTGACGACTTCCGATGTCTACCGAATCAGAAGACGGTGTCCGCCGTCGCTCCATCGCCGATTATCGCAAAAAGCTCCTCCAGCACAAGGAGCTCGAGTCCAGAGCTCGCAAAGGTTACACAATTTCTATCTTGTTAGGGTTTACTATAATGCTTGCCCCAGATTTACCATATTGTTAGGGTTTTGACTGATGCCTAGTGTTTTTCTTTTTGATTTGAATGAACCACGGTATCTCAGTTTCTAGCTTTGAGTTGAATTTGCATGTGCGCAAGAAGTACATGGATGACCGTCAATTCGCACTGTTCTTGCTTGTTCAGTAAGTAGCTGGTAGGGTGAGGGAAAAAGAGAGTGGAGGCCAATTGTTCTGTATCGGGGTTTTTTTTAGGGTTTGTTTGGTACTTTCCTATAGACAAAGGTGAAGTTTTCAGCATGGTTGTCTTGTTGATGACATTGCTTGATTGTTAATATGCAGCTAGAGAGGATTTGCGGGGTGCAAAGAAGGAATATGCCAAAACTGAGGATGATCTGAAATCTCTCCAGAGTGTTGGACAAATTATTGGAGAAGTTCTCAGGCCTCTTGATAATGAGCGATGTAATATACCACTGCCTTCAATAAATTTTCTTATTCTTCTCTCCACATGTTTTCATGATCGTTTGCATATTATAGTATTTGTGTTCAACTTGAAGTGTATTCTTGTGGCCTTCAAGTGCCTACTCACAGAAATTCACTCAATTGATTCACATACTGTCTTATTGTTAATGGCGGAGAAAATATGTGATTGGCTGATAGTTCGCCTTCTGATTCAGTGATTGTAAAAGCGAGCAGCGGACCAAGATATGTGGTTGGTTGTCGCAGTAAAGTGGACAAGGAGAAACTAACTTCTGGGACTCGTGTAGTTCTTGATATGACAACTCTCACCATCATGCGTGCTCTACCCCGGGAAGTGAGTTTACCTTCTCTATCTCTATCTCCTATAAAGTGTACTAATATGATGTTTCTATAGTTCTTGTCATGTTTAAGGTGCAAACTACTTATGCCAATTGATGAATCCTTATCCCTCTCCTACCAAGGAGTATTATATTGATTATTGACAGTTATTTGTGCATATCCAATTATCCATGCTCTGACAATGTATTTTGGATTCTTGATGTGTTGCTTGATGCTGTATTTTGTTCCATGCTGGCTCACCTCGATTTGCATGCCGTTATTTTAGGCTCCTTGTTGTGATTGTATTTAGTCCAAATTAAATGGCTTTCGTTTCTTAAAATATTCTATGTGCATTCTTAGGTTGATCCAGTTGTATACAACATGCTTCATGAGGATCCTGGTAATGTGAGCTACTCTGCTGTTGGTGGGCTTTCTGATCAAATTCGAGAACTCAGGGAATCTATAGAACTTCCTTTGATGAATCCTGAGCTCTTTCTTCGGGTGGGCATCAAACCTCCCAAGGTAAAAAATAAAATCAAAAGGAACAGGGTCACTATTCGTTTACACATTTCTTTCTTGAATGCTTTTGTAGTTGTTTATCATGCTCTTTCTTGACCTCTGTAAATGATGATTGAGCTGCCAAAATTATTGTGCATCAGGGTGTACTCCTCTATGGACCTCCTGGGACAGGGAAGACATTGTTAGCTCGTGCTATAGCCAGCAACATAGATGCCAACTTCTTAAAGGTGTGTGCCTTTTTGTAAATAGCCATACTCTTTGCTTGCTGTGAATATTTCCCTGTGATTAAAATATCTCACTTCTGTGCTGATGTAGGTTGTGTCAAGTGCTATAATTGATAAATATATTGGTGAAAGTGCAAGATTGATTCGTGAAATGTTTAACTATGCAAAAGAGCACCAAGTAAGCATTTCCTTTATCATTAGAGGGTGGTTTAAACATTTCCTTGTGAGAGTTGAATGCTTATTGCAATTGTATCTTACCATTAAGTTTTTGAATTATAGCCATGTATCATTTTCATGGATGAGATTGATGCCATTGGTGGACGCCGTTTCAGTGAGGGAACTAGTGCAGATCGTGAAATTCAGAGAACCCTCATGGAATTGCTAAACCAGTTAGATGGATTTGATAACCTTGGGAAGGTACTGTTCTTATCCTTACTTACTATTAACAAGAAGAAAGGTTTCCCCACGTGTTCTTGGGTTTCTAATATCCAATCTTAATTAACTGGTTTCTGCGTGCTCTTTGAAAGATAGCATGTTGCAGTGCCAGGTTGATAGCAAAAACAAAAGCTATGGAGTCTTGTTATGTAGTCAATCTGAGTATATCTGCGTGGGGCTTAGTTAAATAATTGAGTAAGGCGCTTTCATTTGAGTGGTTACCTTTTTAGGTCAAGATGATTATGGCCACAAATAGACCAGATGTGCTCGATCCTGCACTACTACGTCCAGGACGTCTGGATAGAAAAATTGAGATCCCGTTGCCAAATGAGCAGTCCAGATTGGAAATCTTGAAAATTCATGCTTCTGGAATTGCGAAACATGGTGAGATTGACTATGAAGCAACTGTAAAGCTTGCAGAGGTAAATATTCAACGATCTTCACTTACATCTGTGGGCATGCTACATACCAGCAGAGGGTATCTTAATAATTCTGCATTTGCTTCAGGGTTTCAATGGGGCTGATCTACGTAACATTTGCACTGAAGCTGGTATGTCAGCTATTCGTGCAGAGCGTGATTATGTTGTTCATGAAGATTTCATGAAGGTAAGATTCATAGCATTGCACAAACTAGACAATAGAAAGTATGTTTCCTTTGGTGGTTTTGCTTGGTCTTCATATTTCTTTTTAGTTTTATTTGTGAACTAAAAAGGATCAAGCACATCAGGTCTATTTGTGGCCATTGATGTTGCTCAATTCAGAAAAGCAATTGTAGTTACAATCATAAAGGAAATTTCTTTTGCCTGATTTTGATATTATTACAAACTTTTTGTAGTGGTAGTACTATAAAACCTTCTTGGAATTTAGTATTTGCCAGTGCAAGTGTAGACTTTCATGAACAGGATGTGCTCTATGGGCTGTACCTCTGTATCTCTGGGTTGACCAATGCAAGTGTCCCCCTGATTTCCAACTAACATAAAATGAGGTCTACTGCTTATGGTACCTTTAGCCCATGAGGGCCAGCACAATTTTTTGATTGATATTTTCTCCTCATGTTGCATTAGAGTAGTTTTTGGTTATTTGTAATACCAAAAGATTGGTTTTCTTTGACTTGACAAAACAAACGTTTTCTTTGCAATGAGCGTGAAACTGTTTTGAACAGTAGGGTTTGTGTTCTGATCTGACATTACATGTCCGGTTTTCTGCTATTGATGTCTCAGGCTGTCCGGAAACTGAGCGAGGCCAAGAAGCTTGAATCAAGTTCTCACTACAACACTGATTTTGGCAAGGAATGAGATGGTGAGTTCGACATCTGTCTTGTGCAAACTGTGCCTTACCTGCATATATGCCAAGGATATGGTTGGATCGCTGGAGTAAGCAGAAAGGTTGGTTCTTGTTATTTTGCCTTTGCACTCTTTGGCATCAAGGTTCTCCTTTCCTACTTGCTTGTTGCACGGAAGAGAATACCTCTTTTTCTTGGTTTGAGTTTGAATAGTTTGGTCAAGGTCAAAGACGGATGAAATAGTAGCTACTCAAAAATATTGCCTCTAATGTTCCCTCACAATTAGCATGGTATTATATCATGTATTTTAGTGTTGTTTGGCCTGTTTGGTAAGTGTGATTATGGGTACTTTTAGTTGCCAATAACAGACAAACACACAACAGTAATTACGAATTGAATACATGAGAATAAAAACAATTTAACACATATTAACATTATTGATGATATCACAAACTTGAACATTATTTAAGTGTATTAACATTTTTATATGACAAACTTGAACATTATGTTTTTATCTATACATTTTGTTATTTTAATATGAATTAAAATGCTTTCCTCATTCAAAAATTTCAAGTGGGATTTTGATGATTTTCAAAATATATTACTTGTGGAATATTTATGATTTACAAAAAAAAAAGTAATTGAGTGAATCTGCCTAATTAGATACTTGAGAATAAAAACAGTTAACACATATTCATAATATATATTTTGCAAAAAGGTCTGATGAATCAAGGTTTAAATTTTTAAAAGGTTTTTCTAATTGATATTGATGGACATTGGACACACATTAATATGGATATATTTAGATAATATGAGATTTTTTAATTAGCAAATTTTGCTTTTAAGAGTTCGTCGCGTTTATTTTTTATTTTTTTTATTTTTTATTGGTCGAAAGTTCGTCGCTTTTATCTAAACAATATTTTGGATTTTTTATTCTAAAATTAGGGTTGATGTACTACATACAAAATTAGTGTTTGTGTACTGTCAGTCTCGAAAGCACAACTTTATACAAATAATTTTTTATTAACACTCAAATTTTCTTTAATTACTAATCATAGTTTTGACGTAAAAATATATACAGATGATGTGAGCTTATGAACGATCGCTTTTCTGCATGATGGAGTGGTATAATTTTTGATTGCTATATGCTATAGAAAAGAAATGGCGTAATTTCGACCAAGAAAAAAGACATGACGTAATTAATTTGAATGCTGGCAGAATTTGCTATTGTTGTAATGTTATTATGTAATAGATTGGTTTGAATGCAACATGTAATATAGACTATAGTTCGTTATTGATTCGGTGTTATATAGTAGATTGGCAGTGGTTCTCCCCGATCTGAATTCGAGTGACCGGTGCTAAAATGCAATGAAGCTCAATATATAGCTCATAAACTGATTGCTATGCTAACTTGAAGCATGTCATATATATGGCTATGTATATGATTTAACTAAGTTCTTTTATTCATCCTTGCTGATTATGTTTTGTACATACTAAAGATACACACCCCATACGATCACAAGTGTCATTTGGAAAGTAAAAACCACACTCGTACATAAACGCTAGATCATTGTCACTCAGTTCATCTTATATATGCAAGACATATACATAAACCAAGGTTAACCGGTGCCGGTGACCCCTAGATCCTGCTTGTTCTCCTCCTTTCCCTCCCCAAACACGGGACCGCCTTTCCCGGCGCAATCAGCAACCTTGTCCTGAATCTTGTCGATCTGGATTCCGCCTTGGTCCTCGGTGGACCGAGTTTGACTACGAGTCCGATTCTCCCCCTTGTCCGTGGACTCGTAGGTTGTCGCTGTTCTCGCTCCGGGCGGCTGGGCTCCCTGTGCCCCTGACATCCTTAATGAGCTATACCTTGGTCGATCGATGGGTTCGATCTAGCTCCTTCCAAGGAAGTAGTAGTTTTAATGGTTTATATATGCTCAACTTGATGCAGTTGCTTTCTTTCTAAGATGTGTTTTGATAGGGAATAAATGATATGGTAAGGTTCTAGTTTTATATTGTCGCATTGTCCAAGCTGTGTAAATTGTACGGTGTGTTAGGCAACGGACACGTGTATCCCTCATTGACACGTGGGTGCTTGTAGATCCGAAACATGCATGTTCAGCATGTAATCCTATCCGAAACATGCATGTACAACATGTTTAAAAAAAAAAGGTGTTTAACGGTATTTCGTGACATTACACAGTGTTACGTGGCTTGAATTTTTATTACGTGGATATTAAATGGCAAAAATCGTGTTACATGCTCATTACATGTCAATTAAACAGAGGGTGTAAAATGTATGCGGACACTAATTGGGACACAAGTGGTCAATAGAACAAAATTGGATAGGTACACGTGCTCAATAGAACAAAAAATAGTATAGGGACCTGTTTGCATATTTTGTATAAGTACGGGGTCCATCTGGAAAAGGAACCAATTTGTTGTCAGGTTGGAACTGACTACCTTTTCACCAGAACAGGCATCTTAGGGACAGAAGTTAACATCCGCCCAAATGTTAGCAAAAACAAGATCAAACAACGACTTACCAGCACAACATTCAATCAAAAGATCTTGGGCATCCCTAGCTTAGCTTGACGGATATCAGGAGGCAGCATCTCCTTTATTATTTTACTATTTAGTCCATTTTTTGTGGCAAAAAGTGATTTACTGTCACATTGTCTTTCGCACACAAACTGAAATGAAGAAAATCGAATATCAACTGAGACGCACACACTTTAATCCATCCAGAACAAATTCATACCAGGAGTCCATGACCAATACAAATTTGTCAAATGTACAAATACATGAAAACTAATATACTATCCACCAACTTTTCCAAAATGCCAAACACTTGCAAATCCACCTTTCATATCTGCCTATATGTTGAGAAACATTTCACCCTTTCCTACATCTGTGTTTTACCCCCTTCACTAAATCCGTATCAAATGCTATCAATCCCTATAATAAGAAAGAAACCATGCCCAATCACCTGGTTCGCCGGCTAAGCAAAGCCAAGCAATATCCAGTTTGATAACAAAGAAATAATGGCTGGACATGTTTTACATTTACAACCTTCTGAAACCAAGTCAAAGAGAATCTGCAAAGATATCAAATCAAGTTCAACTTAAAATTACCCTCTCATGTGGTAATAAAAAGTAAAAAGCGAGAGTTGCGTGTGTTTACCTTCTTCAATAATACCAAAGATAAGAAAATAATGCTTCATCACTTGCTAAATCTTGGCCAGAACAAACCCTTGTTCCGAACTGAATGTGATTCTTCAGATGGGGAGGATTTGCTCCCCTTTGATCTAAAGGAGAAATGCCTTTTAAGAAAAGGCTTGCCAATGGAGCTCTTCAAGCTAGAGCTTGAAGTAAGCTTAGCACCACTCTTTCCCTCGGTTTCACCACCTCTCCAATAATCAAAATCCACAGAGCCATCGGTATCAGCCACTCGGCTCCTTGACCTCCTGCTGTTTTTCAATTTCAACTCTTTCTCTGCCTTGAGCAACTTACTGGTCAACTTCAAGGCCCGCTTCTCGCCAAAAGTACAAACAGGGCAGGCAGGATCATATTTATTGGTTTCAGAGGTTATATTCTCCAAGCACTCAGCATGGTAAACGTGACCACATATTAAAACAGCAACAACAGATAACTCATTGTTGGCAATGATTTTCTGACCACTCCATGCAGATCTGTCAGTCAAGAGCTTCGAGCAGATCCCACAGTTCTGTGAACCAGTGGTGGGAGAAGCAGAGTTAAATCCTGTTCTGCTAATCTTATCATGGTTGAAATTGATGGATCCACTGTCAAAAGACCATCTGTCCCTACGTGAAGCAGACGACATGATTTCAGAAAAAGCGTGGACGGACCAGGCATCAGAAGACCTGCCATGGGACTCCCTAGTGGACTCTTGAATGCTGGGTGAGTTTCTTCCTGAGCTATGACTATCTGATACCTGCCATCTTGATGGTGTAGAGGCTGGTGGCAATGGGGGGCTTTGTAAAGACAAAGGTGCCGTTAATAGTGAGGGTGTTGATGCTGTTGAATGGATAGATGGAGACACTTTGCCAACATGAGAATCAGATGCTTGTGAAGATTCTGCAGCTTCCACCTAAAACATGATAAGTTGCAGAGAAAATTAATTAAGTTAAAAGCCTCAAAGTAAGCATACAGGAATTGATTTAGAATGTAGCTTCGAATGAATGTGATGATACTAAAGATTGCTTAGCTTACCTCCAAAGACATGTTTGTGGAAATAGATTGACCTGACAAGTAGAAGGACAAAAATAATACAGTTACATAACAGATAAGCACAATTTTGCTTAAACCAGACAGACCATAAGAGTACGGGCAGTCAAATAAGAAGAAGAATACAGCACTTCAGGTTTAGTAATTGGCCAAAACTAGTATGCAGTGCTGAGGAAATGATTTAAATAACAAAGGTAAACACTGGAACAACAACTTCAAGAGAGTTATCAATCAAATGTAACAAAATTTTTTCATTTACAGATCATGGGGGAGAACTAAAAACCCACAAACTAGAAACCCCTTAGTCTCACGAGGACATAAATATAGTTCTTTTTCCTCTATAATTTTATGTAACATGTTAACAGGAAGCATAAGCTTGGCTAGTAAGCAAAGTCAACAAGGATATACATACACGAGTAAGAGCTTCGTAGTGGACAGTGGTCTTTTGATTGATTAATTTTAAGACACTTATAAACAGAAGAGATAGATCACTTCAAACCAAGAAATCCAAATGCAGAAGCACAAAAAGCACAGGGCAACTAAAAAATAAATATCCAATGCAACATGACACTTGTTCTCAGATTTTGTTATTAATATATACATCAGAAACTACAGTAAGATTGTGATACAACAGAAAAGAAACCGCATGAAGTTTTATAGCATGATCAGAATATATGAAAGAAACCCCAAATGCTTTATCTCAACACTTTACCTGAAGCAGAAGGTCT
This sequence comes from Polygonum aviculare, assembly GCA_934048045.1. Lineage (NCBI taxonomy): Eukaryota > Viridiplantae > Streptophyta > Magnoliopsida > Caryophyllales > Polygonaceae > Polygonum > Polygonum aviculare. The sequence goes on from OW204031.1 coordinate 21,063,779, forward strand.
CCACTTATGTGCATTTCGCTCCTCCATTGCCGACTTGCACCACGCTCCAGTTCTATCATTCTCCGTTGACCTTCCGGTGACTGATGAATGTGCAGACACATCAGTAACAGATTTTGAGTCCAATGCCTCGCTCCTACTGATACCATCAGACAACCATCCAACCGAGGTTTCTTCACCAGCAACACGACCTCTATTATCCCATCGAAAGCTCCATGGTGGTGAATGATGAGCATGCCTACTTATAATGTCACGACTAGATCCATGTTGTATGTGCCTATCTCTAGCCGCCACACAACAAGCAGCCCCCATAATTGCTCACACACTCCACCCTCTTCCAGCAATGATTATTACCAAGTCGGATGCAAATTTGTCTAAATACTAACCCACATCACAGCATATGAGCAAAATTAGATTCTCAGAACATCATTCGCGTTGAGCTTCTGAAAGATAAGAAGGATCCATTGTCAATGAATGCTTGAAACAGCGCACTAAATTATCAGGCAAGAGGACGCGGACAAGCAGTATATGTTAAAACATGATAACAAATGGCAAGAGTATGAAAACATAAGAAGAGTGGCAATGACAATAAACAAGCAGCTAAATTAAGAAAACAACAAACAGATATTTGCTTATGCTAAGAAGAGATCAAGAGAATAGAAACAGATTTCAATAGGTACATACCAAAGAGGAAAAAGCTTCATTGTAACTCAACATCACATCTGAACAAGGAGCATAAAGACGGAAATCGTCTGTAACTCAAAACTATCACCAATACATCCCAATTGCAAATGGATTGTTCACATGGAAATAAAGGGTAAACCATAAGTAGAAAGAAATTTCAAAGCCTCAAAGGGCCAAAACACAGTATCTATCCGGTGAAGCAGAATAACGGCAACCAAATCAAACCCAATCATTGGAGCTCGTAACAGTAAACAATAAAACAATTTGTATACAACAGTTGTCTGTTCTCACAAGTTACAAGCACCCGCCACCAAAAGTTCCTAACAATTCAGTCCCTTGTAAACGGAAAACGGCACCATCTAAATGAACTGATTTAGAATTGAACAAACCTTCACAGAAGAAGATAGATAAAAACAGCTACTGATACAATAGGAAACGCATCGAAAATGAGCTTAAATACAAATAAGATGTGAATTACCCCAAAAGCGGAAGCAAATTAGGTAAAGTAGAAAGGGCGAAAAAAGCGCGGAAGTCCATAGGGGAGAAGGATCCGAATCAAAGGGAGCAAAATCAGAGAAAATCAGTCAAAGATAAGAAGCCATTTCAAGCAGATCAAGATTGGTGGATTAAAAAGCGATTAGAAACAATCTCGGCTTGAAAAATTCCACCGATAGATTCAACCAATCTCCCCCGGATTATCTCCAGCTAAAACCAAACAATTCTCCACAAATCACACAGGCGCAACAAAACAAATACGGACACCAACCAAAACAGATGAATGAAATAGACAAGTGAAAGCTTACCGAGAAGAGAGGGCGCGAGAAGAGAAAAAGGATGGAATATGAAGAAGAAGAAGAAGAAGAAGAAGAAGAAGAAGAAGGAGAAAGAGGAGTGGGAGGAAAGAGAGAGAGAGATTCGGAGTTGCACTTTGGAGAGGTCGTTTTTGACGGAGCGTGATAACGGCGTTAATGGCGACGCTCCCTCCGTCGAAAGAGACTGTGACGGCGTCTTGCCACGTAAGCTTTTCGTTTGCTTTTTCTTCATCCGAGTAAGCGGCCGTATGTGTACCTATACTGTATGTATAGCGTATAGTAGTGGGCTGGGTCCAAAATCACCGCTTTGCTTACAAGTTACAAATACCCCTTATAGTGTATCCAAATCAAATAATTGAGCTGACTTAATGCCAAAAGTATTAAATTAGTACATTGTGATGTTAAGTTTCTTCTTCTTTTAAATAGTGTGTATATGACTAATTTCCAAGTATTGATGACCCCATGTTCTCTCTTTTTATAATAACTAGATTATTACACCCGGCGTTGCCCGGGTCGATAGGGTAACAATAATTTGGTCGTTTTAGTGTTTAAAGTTGTGTTTTTTTTATGTTCAATTAATACATTGGTATAAAAATAATTTTGTTTTTTTTATAATTTATATGTCATTGTTGAGTGCATTACGTTTGTATTAAAGCATAATATAACATAATATATATCGTATATCATATGCTAATAATCACAAGAGAATAGTAATATAATATTTATATAATACAAATGATGTCAATAATAATGACCAAAAAATCTGTTAATGATGGCTAGAAATATTAAAGTGAATATAATATGTAGAATTGTAGAATTGAATAACATACCAATAATAGCATGATATACGAAGTATAATATATTGTGAACACATTAGGAAGAATTCAAGTTTCTTTGGTGAAGATTAGGAAGAATTAAATGATTTGCATTTAATGACAAATACAACTTTGTACAAATAGTTTAGTTTAGAAAGATGATAAATAAATTTTAATAAGATAATATATATTCCTAAATAATAATAATAATTATATAAATTTAGAATTAAAATTGTATACTACATATTGAATATAATACAACTTAATTAAAAGGAAATCAATTCAACATAGCTAATGGAAAAAAAATCCAAATTTACATGTATGTTAGATAGATGAGAAATAAATTTAATTAGATAATATATAGTCTTAGATAATAATAATTATTATTATTTTATCAAATAATAATAAAAATAGCATATTACATTGAATATAATATAGTTTAATTGAAACTAAAACAATTCAAGGCATTTAATGCCAAAACATTCTAACTTTACATGTAGATGTAGATAGATAAAGATAATAATACAATTTTAGTATAAGAATAATAATAAACATTATAGAATAAAATAACAATAATAAATACTAAAGATAGATATGTAAGATATATAAGATAGATAATATATGATGACATAATAAATTTTGATATAGATAAATGGATACATATATATACTATAGTATAGAAAGGAAGGAATTGAAGTGGCAATTAATGCCAAATGTTCCAAGTTTACTAGTAGGTAAGATAATAATTAATTTTGTAATACAAAGTGACTAAGTGAGAATACGAACATGTAGATGTAGATGTAGATGTAGATGTAGTAGTAGTATATAGTGCGTATATGTGAGGGTTGGAAAGTGAAAGGCGACGAAGCTAAAAAGGAAGAAAAGGGGGAGGTAGTGAAATGCTTTATTGAGAGGTACGCGGAGTGCGTGAAAAGAATTCATTCACACACACATTGTTGATTGTTGCTTTATTTGGGCTTACAACAAAGTATATGATCCTTCTCTCCCTCTTTAATTTAGTACCCCCTCCTCCTAAGTCTTCACTTTTTAGTTAATCAATCAATTTGAGTGAGAATCAACCACCACCCCCTACTTTTGGATTTCGATTCTTTACCCTTTGGATTAATCTTGCTTCTTCCAATCAAGCAAGTTACCCTGCATGTGTACCTAATTGCTATAAACTAACATTGACATTAGAACTTTAAATTCCCCACCTAGTGCGTTTAATTTAATGTAGTTAATTATGAATCCATCGCCTTCTAATGATTAATTAAGCCAAAAAACGTAATTGATTCATTAAAAGTAGTACGTAACTATATATTGCAATTCACACTGTGTATGTATAGATATGCATATGCTAAGCTGGTTTTAGAGTAATTCTAATTGGAAGAATCTTAAAACAAGCTTAATTGATGTGCGTACGTTACGTACGCGCGTGTAGAGCTGGTTTTGGTTAGGTAATTAGCTCCCCAAACTTCCCCTAATTAACAGTTTCATACTATATTAGCTAGAAAAATAAAGTTATGGTGATGGATGGATATATGTTTGTAGTAACAAAGCTTAACCAACTAAACGACCCAGCTAGTGCTAATTAAAAACCCTAATTAGTTGAGCTATATATAATACATGCCTTGACGACTAGAAACTTGTAATAGTATGATCCGAAGTACCCTAATTAGGAGAGCGCTGACACGTACACGGATGACGGATGCATATATAGGTTGATTATACGTACTAATTTTATACAGTTGTACTCTAATTCCAATCATAGTTATTATTATGGCCTAATCATTCTTTCTCCAACACGCAAGTGCACGCTGCAGCCTCATCGATCAATCAGCTAGGTGTATCATGTATCTCTTGATTTAAATACACAACTGTCGTGATAATCTTAATAATTAAACTAATATTAAATGTAATAAAGTGATTGGAGTTTTAATAAAGGTAGTTTTGTTTTTTACCCTTTTTTACCTCAATACTAATCTGAATCAAATATCGAAACTATAAGGGCACCAATATGGAGTTCAACATGGGTTCAAGGAGTTCATGTCAAAAAAAAACTAATTTAATTAGTTCGAACTCCAAAGAAGCGTTGCAACATATATATGAACTCCACGGTGTGAGGTTCATGACCCCATCACCATTCACACAATTATAAAATGGAGAAAAAAAAGAAGAAATATTCATTTAAAACGACCAATGAATGAACGCCACATGCCATTTCCAAATAAATTTTACCATTTAAAATGTAATTTGTCTATATATTCAAGTTTTAACTGAAAAAATTATTGTAAATTATACCACAATTCATAATTTTATTTTATCTACCTATAGATACTAAATTTGTATATATTCTAATACTTCCTAAAATAAAATTGTAATTTGAGTTTGATTATTAGGGTAAACAACCACACCTTTAACCGCTTCTTAAATTAACTCATGTGTTTTTTAAATTTAAAAAGTTAATAAAAATTTATAATATTTTTATATAACTTAATTTGCACAAATTTGACATATATTTTAGTTATCTTTAATTACAAATAGTGTTTTGGTTTAGTATATATATGTAAACCAAATTAGTTTAAACAACCACATCGTTATTTTTTTCTTTAATATTACTTTAATTAAAAATTATTTAAAAAATATTTTTACAAACTCTATATTAATAAAGTTAGTCATGTTTTAATATAAAAAGGCATGTATAAATAAGTAAATAAATAATTAAATTAAGGAAAAATGACTTGGAATAATCTCAAGTATCAACATTCTACCAAAAATAATCCCATGTTATGACATTGCATTTAGCAATCCGAACTATGCCGATATTTACTAAAATTGATATGGAAAGATTTTTCGGTATAGTTTCCGGCGAGTTTGATGATGCGGCGAGGAATTTCTTTTTATTTTAAAATTTTATGTTCCATATCACATGCCACATCATATTTACTTGCCATCTCAACCTAATATCACAGACAATTGAAACAAAAATTAACAATAGAAAATTTTCAAGAGAAAATCATATTCATCGCCACATCATCAAACTCATCGGAAACTATACCGGAAAATATTTCGATATCAATTTTAGTAAATATCGGCATAGTTCGGATTATTAATGGCAATATCAAAAGATGTGATTATTTTTGATAGAATGTGATACTTGGGATTATTTCAAGTCATTTTTCCTTAAATTAATAAATTAAGGGTGTAATACTAATTGTATATATATATATATAAGTACTTGTTGGGTATTGAGAAAAGAAAAAAAGTGGGTTTCAGGAAGTTCATTGATATTCAAATGAATATGTGAAATAAAATCGCAGAAGGAGAGAATGAAGTGGATGAGAGAGAAATAGTAGAAAGTAATGGTTCACCGAGTTCATTGATATTCATGGCCTAAGTTCAGACGCTCCCACATTTTAGCTTTGTGTTTAAGTTGGACCGGGCCTTACAATCGGTCTATTTTTAGTGGATTTTTTAATTGTTTTTCTAGTCTTGCCATTTGAGCCTAATTTTTTAATCTGATATATTTGAAATTAAATAAATAATATTCCATATCAGTCAATTCCCTTTGATAAATCCGAAACACATTAACGTCATTTTAACATTTTCTCTAAGCTTCAAAAAACTTTGTTTGCATTCCATGAAAAGTATTCAAAATTCAACTAAGTTCAGGTATATATTTCAATTTCTTCATGACTATGGTAAGTCAAAGGGATTCTATATCCTGATTGGAAGTTCATCCATGAGAAAGGAAAATAAAACAGAGAAGGAACAATCCTCACAAAGATAAATATTCTAGGTATATCAAGATCCGGATTTTGTATACAAAATAAGGTGAACTCAAATCTTTATCTAGGAATCCTTCGAAGTCACCAACAAGCGCTCGATGTGATTGCCCGTTTGCGGTGAATGCTTATGTGTGTGGCGATGGTAGCTCGTGGTATATCAAGTTACTAAATCTTAATCACAACCATGAGTGCGACCCGACAAACTCGAAGTTTCTATCTAGCTATAGACATATTAGTGGAGGCAATCGGATCATATTGTTGGACAAAGCTAGGGTTGGTATTATGGTGACGAAGAATTTCAACTCTTTTGTAGCTCGATACGGAGGCCAAGATAAAGTCCCATTCTCCGAGAGGGATTGTCCCAATGTAATCAGCTTGGATTGGAGATTGAAACTCCGGAAGGGAGATTTTGCAACCATGAGGGACTACTTTGAAACAATGATGACAAAGTCCTCAAACTTCTTCTACAACTTTGATACAACGGAGAAAGGTGTTTTGCGTAATGTATTTAGGTCTGATGGACGTGTTAGGGTTGCTTACAAGGACTTTGGTGACATTATATCCTTCGACGCCACATATGTCAAAAACCGATATAGAATGTCACCTGCTCCGTTCATAGAAGCCAACCACCACGGACAACAATAGTGCTAGGGGCTGCATTGTTGGGAAGTGAAGATGTTGATAACTACATATGGTTGTTTAGAACATGGCTCACATGTTTGGATAGGAAAGCACCAAATGCCATTATAACTGATCAGTGCAAAGCAACAGTAGTGCTAGGGGCTGCTACTGGAAGGTGGGGAGTGGCGAAAAGATCAGTGTCTGGCAGGACCGCTGGTTGCCTCGCCCTTGCGCTTTTCGTCCTCTTGGTAATTATTTCGGTGGGCAGCCAGATTTGAGAGTTGTGGATCTTATCGACTGGGAGAGAAAGTAGTTGAGGGAGGATCTCATTCGTTCTCTCATGGTGCCGTACGATGCTGATTTAATCTTGAGAATTCATCTTGTTGATCCACGGTTGGAGGACAGGATTGTGTGGCATTATTCAGCTGATGGGGTCTATTCTGTCAAGTCGGCTTGTAAGCTATTGGAACAGAATGGAGAATTAGTGTCTCAGGCTGGTGAGCAAGCTGATGATTCTCGAGTCAGTAGGATTTGGAAGATCGATATGGCTCCGAGGGTGCGTTCGTTCCTTTGGAGGGCTTGCAAAGAGATTTTGCCTTGCAAGAGGAACTTACTGAGGCGCTGAGTGGTGGATGAACCTTGGTGCGAGTTGTGCAGAAGAGAAGAAACGGTTCTCCATGCTCTAAGGGACTGCGCTCTCCCTGCGGAGGTATGGAGTTTCTTTCTTTTGGTTGAGCAGCTGGACGAGATATCTTTCTCCTTTCTGGATTGGGCGGAACATGTTCTTCATCGACCCATGGAGGAACGATGCAGCTGGACGTTGGTGTGTTGGTCGGTGTGGAAGGCAAGAAAACAAAGCAATTTTCCAGGATGTGCGCTCGGGAGCTACTGAGTTGATCGAAGAGTGTGCTGCATTGCAATTGGAGTTTGGCAAAGCTGTGGCGTTCTAAGAGGATCCATGCATCTATTGCACATTCGGGTGATGCTTGGAGCAAACCACCGTCGGGATGGGTGAAGATCAACTCCGATGCGTCGGTAAATGGGTCTAAGTGTGGGATCGGCATTATTTGTCGGGATGATGCTGGGTCCATTATCTTTGCTGGCGCTAAGAGGATACAGGACGGTTCCTCAGTGGAAGAGGCAGAGATGGAGGCAATGCTTTGGGGGTAGAAAAATGTGCTGATTTGAGGCTCGAGAAGGTGATCGTTGAGAGTGATTCCATCACTGTTATTCAGAGAGAAGCATCCCCGATACCGCTTTCGGTGATATCTTGGCGCAAACCTTGGAGAAAAGCACGAGTTTTTCCCACTGTGATTGGAAGTTTGTTAGAAGAAGTGCCAATGGGGCTGCACATTGGCTTAGTAATTGGTGGTCTGCGAGCCCTTTCTTTGTTAGTAGTAGTTTTTCTTTTCCTTTGGAGTTTTATGCTGTTCTTGAGATGGATTTAGGTTCTACTTAATTGAAAGTGTTTTTCCATAAAAAAAACTTGTTTTTAAGATTTGTTTTTACCAATAGTAACTGAATTTTGTGAGTATAGTTAATGAGGACATTAAATTGTAACCAAATCCCAATCTTATATACATGTATATAACTATATAAGAAGATTTACAAATAGATGTCACATGTGTAGTGTTTTGTCCTTCAGTGAGTCCCCACAAAAGCTCGTCCTTTTTTTTTTTAATTGTTGGGTCGGATACTAAGCAAGATTAATTAGACATCGATCTGCATGATCCATTCGTCAATATATATGTTTTGTGAACCTCAAGGGATTGGTCTAGTGGAGCATGACAGGGTATCGGTCTGATAGGTCACAGGTTCGATCCCCCCTTGTAAGAGCTCTTTGAGCCCTTGGGTCTTCCCTGATCTTGGACTGGGGCACCATCCCCTTATCCTAAATTTTTTCGACCAAAAATAAAAATAAAATATATATATGTTTTGTGATATATATGGGGTTGTGGTTGTGAACTTGTGATCGACTTGTAGTAATAAGTGGGTGGTTTTGGTTAATATGTACGCGTGGTTGATGGATTCAAAGTTTACGTGCTTTTACTTTTTGTTTTTGACTCTACCCATGACTAGATGTTGTAAGTCTGAAATGTCGACGACCTAGCCATCTTTAATCTGTGGGCTAAAAATGAATTGCAAACGGCTGTTTGGTTTCAAAGAAGTAGAATTTGATGCATGTTTGACTGAAGACGGCGGTTTGCATATATATTAGACCCATCTTTAACTTGTGGTCTGGAATTAATCTTCAACAGTTTGACGCCGAATCGCCAATGCGTGGCTACCATTTCAAGCATAGTATCGTGACATAAGAAATTTATTTATCACTTTGTAAAATAATCAATCCAAACTGTCATTGGGCAACCAATAATTCTCACATCTTTAGTCAAACAACAATCAAGTAGGTCATAATCCCATATTTTTAGGATGGATTTTGCTCACGAGGCAAGAACCAACATATAAGAAACATGAATCGGGTAAATTAGCTTATACTCATCCGTTTGACTCAATAAAACGAACAGCAGTGAGATGTGATACTTGCTAATTTTTTCTCAATAATCTTCTGCATACTTAATATATCTTTATATTATAAACTAATATGAAATCTAAGTATCTTGTTTTTGCATCGATTACTCATTTGATTGCCAATATGTTTATGTATTCGTGTAGGTAGAGCTTGAAAACCAACTACAAATCTGTCCTTCAATGATATACGGAGTGAATTAAGTTACAACGAGAAAATTAGTGCTCAAAACAAAACAAAGGTAGGAACAAATTATGAACGTGGTTCAAAAGAAAATAATGTAGGAAGGAGTGAGAAAATTAAGAATTCAAGTGGCAATACAAAAGTTAATTCCTTCATTATACGGGCTAAGCAATCGAGGCCCAAGACCCGCATTTTGGGGGGAAATTCGGCCCTACATTTTAATGCCATCTCGCTTAACTTGACAATGTTTTCTACTTTCTACACTTCATCCCTCTTGAAATCGGTCCTGCATTTTGGGGGGAAATTCGGCCTTGTTTAATCCAAAAATTACTTTCATTTTCTCTTTATTTTTTATATTTTTCAATAAAAAAAAAAGGAAAAAACTTTCTCCCTAAAAACATCTTTCAACTCAAACGTGTAACAAGGCCTAAATCGCCTAGAGTAAACCATTACATTAGTGCATGTTTACGGTAGTTCTATAAGGGCTCGCTTGGCTCTAAACATGGAACATAATGACAGATGGAATTAATGATAGTTTTAAAGGAATAGTTAGGGCGGAGAACGGAATAGAATCAATATCACAATTGAACGTGTTCGGTTTGGTCAGTGATTCAATAATTTATAGGATTTCTGTTTTGGTGCGGTTTGCTTGAAGTTATTTTTAAAAATACTAGCTTAGTTTAGCTTAGTTTTCAGGTCACAAAATTCTAAAATTTCAGTTCGGTTTCAAACCGATACTCAACCCTAGGGATAGTTTGGTTCTATATTTGGGGTTTACTTACGAACAGTGGCGGACTGAATGTAGGTCCAGAGGGGGCACATGTGACATGCCCCCACTGGGATTTTTTTTAAAAATAAATTATTTTGATAATAGCGTAAAAACCATCTTCCTTTCCTTTGTTTCAAACTTCATTACACAATTGGCTCGGAGATGAGTTAATGAATGATTGTTTGCTTACTTATATTGAGAAAGATGTAGTTAGGTGCATTGAAACTGAAGATGTTATTGTACGATTTCAAGAGATGACGAATCGAAAAATGTGTGTGTAAGAAACAAATTAATATAAGTTTGATATTTTACATATTTCGCCCCCTCTGGGGAAAAAGTCTGACTCCGCCTAAGCTTACGGATCAGGAATGAAATTGGATTAGGAAGGGTCAATTTTGGTAAAAGGGTTTAATATACGTGATTGATTCTTAAAACGAGTCATTACCTTTGAGATGAGTTTCCCGTATTCCCTACTCATATAGCCATATCCCTCTTTTGTATCTCATTTCGATTCCAACCTGATTCCCTAAACTCATGGACTCTTTAATTTGGAATTTTCATATATGGCATCTCTTTCTCTCCGTTCCTTTTGTGTTCTTGGATTACTAAACTTCATTCATATAAGAGGAATGCCGTCATCAAATATCATAGCTAATTTTGGATTACAAAACGTCAAAATCAATATTATACATAACATCCAGATTCATATATAAGACCTCCATATCAATATATATAAAACATGTAGTATATGCAGTAGTACTACACAGTCTACACCCCAAAACGACATCTAACATCCAAAACTGACACATATATGTACTAGCTCTTACATATATAACAAAGGCTTATAACATATATTGCATGCATATCTATATATCTATATCTATATAGCATATCCTTATAGTATACGATTGTACGTCTTGGAACATACTTAGTCGATCAGTTGGGGATGAGCTTATATCGCGGCTTGGAAAGAGTAGGAGCAGGTTCGTATGTGCCATAGTCACTCAGCATCCTTCCATGGACTCCATCTTCTCCGCCCTCGTCGTGGCCTGATACCGTGATTGGCATCTCCTACCAGAGCACGTACAACAACCATTAATAACACAAATTTCGACCAGGCCCCGAAAAATTCTGACAAAAACTTTATATAGGCCGTTTGCATGATATCATATATATATATGTTCATCTAATCATCTTGTCTCGTGTTAACAATTAATACGAATCATAACATACGGTACGTGACAGGCATAACTATATATCATGATAGGGATTTGTCGTTTGGCCACTTGTATTAATAACCAAAAAAATATAAACTGTTCACACATATATATAGTTTTTATAAAAATGCATAATGAGCGAGGAAATTGGGTCACCTCATATCTCCGTCCTTCCCGCGTAGCTGTAACGGTCACAAAACGAGCCCGTTGAGCTGCAAAATTAACAAAAGCAAATCAATGAAATAATTATAATCAATCAATCAATTAATACTCATATATAATTAACTAGTGAGACGGAGGAATTAATAACTACCTCCGATCGAAGTCGATACAAGTATGGCTGACACAAGTAGGAAGATAGCAAAGGCCTTCTTCATAATCGGCACCACCATGATTGAACAATGTTCAAGCTAGTGTAATACAAAAAGGCAACAGAATTGGAAGAAGAAGAAGACGTAGAAGATTGATATTGGTCAGAGCTTGTCAGTAGGTTTAACATGAATAATGTGGCAGCTCATATCAGCTTGTTTGATTGGAATGATCGAATAAAGCATGAGAGAATGAAATGTTATATATATATAATAATTAATACTAGTACTCAGGAGAATGTGTTATATATTGAGATATGCTTTTGGATCAAATTGTTTAAAAGAAATTAAAGGGGTTAAAGGGGAGAAGAGGGCGCTTTCTTCTTGGTCCGTTGTTAATTGAGGCACTTAAGTCCATGAAGTAAGTAAGTAAGTGGGATTTATTAATAAGATAATGTCATAATGGATGCTAAAGTACTGAGCGAGGATAATATGGTATCCTGGCATGCATTAAAGCCTCTTTATGTGATGCCCTGCTTAATTGTGTATCATCATGCCTCTACCTAACACTACTACGTACGTACCTAATTTATATCATTAATCAAATTTTACTCACATTCCATCTAGCTTGTACATATATCTTCGTTTTAATTAATATACAACTGATCGCGATTGTATTAAGGTGCATGCTTGGCCAGGTTGGATATACAACTTAAGAAACTCTACTCCATATATTTGGCATTGACACACACACTGACGTACACATGTTAACACGTATGGATGTTAAACCTAGCTATAGCTAGATTTTCCTTGTTTTGTATGAACCAGTTTCAATAATATTACTACAATCCGAAATAATTGTCATTAAAGTGATTAAACGCCTACATTATCTTACTTTAGTGCAAAGCTTAGCATGCATACATATGTAATGAATAAACCATGCAACTAGCCTGAGTGGGTTTCTGTAAGTTTGTACCAATAGATGATCTAAATGATTGGCTATATATATCATTGGGTTATAACTTATAACATTAGTTTTTAAACTTATATATACCCTTAAAAAAGTAGGTTAAGTAAATATGCTCTTCTCAGGGACTAAAAATCAATTAAAAAACTATCTTTACATTGTAACATTCATCTCGTTATAGCATTTAAGCGAAAGTATGATACCTGCTTGTAAAATAATATGAAAATATCTTGTATATATATATCTGAGAAAGTGATCGAATCTTTTGTGGACGACTCATAGAGCTCAATTAAATGCTATTCCGTCCGTCCCCGAAAACTTGTCCGTTTTTCCTTTTCGGTTGTCCCCAAAACTTTTTCCATCTCTATTTCCTTTCCATTTATATCACTATGTTTTTACAATCTTACCCTCATATAATCTCATATATTACACTCATTATCCAACTTTCACCTCAATTTTATCACTTTTTCCTTTAAAATTACAAAATTATCCTCATTCTATTATTACACATTTTTCATCAATTTTACACCTTTTTCAACCACCTATCAAACTTTTACACTTTTCATTAAATCGCGTGTAAATGTGCTTTACAGACAAGTTTTCGGGGACGAAGGGAGTAGCTAGCTATAATAATGATACTCCCTCCGTTTCAAAATACATGACCATTTGGATTTTGCACATATATTTGTTGAAGTCCGAAAACACCGATTTGTAGTACACGCGATGAGAGCGCCAGGTTTGAGCTCAACCGAGTCAACAGACGAAGGGATGGAAAATGTGTGGACGCTAGTGGTGTTCAACGCGATGAGAGTAGTGTGAAGGATATCTTGTATTTAGCTGCAGGATTACAAACAGAGATTCTCTATCGCGTATAGGTGTATCGGGTTACAACAATGATCTTAGCTCGAGATCTAGTGTGTGTGATTCGCGAGGTTTTCGATCCTTACTTTGGTGCACGGAGCTCGCTATTTATAGGCGAAGTCCGGGCTGAGATCGATCGAGATGTCGATGTGGGACGAGCGCCGCCCAAGTACGTGTCGCCTTCGGGTTGGCTCTTGGGGTGGTGGCCGCGGAACCGGCCAATCGAAAGCCCGGATGGGACGTTGCCGCCCACCGCTCACCCGATGAGACGTTGCCGCCCGCCCACTTGCATGGATGGGACGGGCTGCTCTCTTCGCGCTCGCCAATCAGGTTTTGTCCTTCGGACTCCGCTTTAATAGGGGATCACTGCTCTGGACCAGGGCGCATGCTGATCGCGATGGTAGTAGAGCTTAGGGCTTGACGCCACTTCGAGAGGTTTATACTTGGTAATGTTTTGCTTTGGTAGGGGGCCTTACCGCATTGACGGTTCCTGGTATCAACACAACCCCATGGACCGGGCCTCGATGCCCTTTTTGAGGACGGGTCCAGAAAAGTACTTGGAACCCGAAACGCGGTGAGCGGACTAAGTGGCCCAGCGAGGGTGAGAGGACGGGGAATGTGGCGAAGGGGGTTGTTGGGCCGAATTGTCTAGTGGGCCGTTGGCACGACCTCGGCCCGTAATTGTGAGGCCCAGCGTTGGCCGACATAAAATGAGCGGAAACCGCCTCGTCTCCCCCACTTCACCATTTGAAATTCTTGCACACGCCATTTTCGCTCTCAAGCCTCGCTTGCTGGGAACCGCTTGTCCGCTAGTGACGCCGCCGCTGCACACGCCCGTCTCCGCCATCCCGTGACTACCTGGTACGCCCGCTTTCTCTCTCCCTTTTTCCTCGTTCTCTTCTGTAATTCTTCTGGGTTTTCGGGGCGTTTCCGGGGGTTTCCTGGTTTTTTTGGGATTTTTCCGGGGGGGAACGCCCTAAGTTTAATGGTGGCGCCGTCGCTGGAAACCGGTGGCGCCTGGGGTTCGGGACAGTTCTCGCCGAGAGAACGCCCTTTCGGGGGGTGGGCTTAGGGTTTCTCGAGACCTCCAGGTGAAAAAAAGGGGGGAGGAATGTTGCCATGCCGCCGCCCTAAAACCGGCCCGGATCTGGCCGGAGGGGTTCGTCTCTGGGCGAATTGGGCGGTGAAATGGGGGAAGAAACCCCCTTGGGGAGGCGAAACGCCATTGGAAGACGAAGCGTCCCGGGAGGTCGGAGAAGACGCGATTAGCGCGACGTCCCGTCCCATCAGCGTCCCGCTCCTGGAGATGCGTGCCGAGAACGGCAGAATGTTCTCCTGACACATATTTTGCGCGCCCCCAGGCTTTCTGTTTTGACAGGACTTCTCGCCCTGTCGCGAAGTGACACCTACCCGGGGCTGGGGTGCCGCGCTTGTTGCCTTTTCTTTTGCTTTCCATGCTTTGTCGCCTATGAGCACCATCTTTCATTGTGTATTTATCGCGCTACATGTTTCTCTTTTGCTTGTCTTCTTTCCCATACATATTATCCTTCTTTTTTCTTCCTCCAGGAGCCTCTTTGCTTCCGTGCCCTGGATTTGGGGTTTTTCAGCGATACCTGCCCTTCAGGCGTGGATCGCGGTGACCGTATAGTGAATTTGGACGAGTTCTACGCGCCAGACCCCTCGTTGGAGCACCTGGAGATGTCCGCGAGCGACTCCCAGAACAACTTTCGCGAGCCTGCCGGTTTGAGCCAGAGCGACCCGACCACCGTCTCTGCTGCACGCACAAAGAGCGAGTCGTCCTCGCGTTCAATGGCCCGCTGCCAGCCCTTCGACCCTCATGACGAGGTCTACCTCAGGGAACGCGAGGAGCTTCCCCTCGCGATATATTACAAGTGTCAAGGCAGAAGTACCTCGCTTCCGTCAGACGAGGCCCGGACGCCTGACCGAGTATGAAAACCCAACGACGCTGGCGAAGGGTAGTGCCACCATCCTTACTCTCGAGGAGCTGGATGTCATCGCGTCGGAATACCCCTGGCCGGCCGGGGTGGAGCTCTTACTGCCGCACGACGGGGGAAATAGCCTCGCTGTTTACGACGCGGGTGCCGTTATGTATGCTGCGAGCCTTGTCGCGGGTTTTCGGGCCCCGCTACCGCGCTACGTCTCGGATTTTTTGTTTCACCACGAACTGGCCCCGGCCTCCATGGCGCCCAACTGCTGGAGCGTTATCGCGGCCTATCATATGCGGTGCCTTGAGCTAAATCACCCTCCCTCCGTGGCGCATATGCTACAGATTGTGACGGTGAAGTCGGACAAGAAGGGCCTCGTGAATTTTAGCCTCACGCACTGCAACCTGCTGATCACTTCTTCCAACGTCGGCCCGCGATGGAAAGAGAAGTGGTTTATCATATACGACCCCTCGGGCGACGACCTGCTTTGCCCAATTGTCCCCGACCAGTTCCGCCCCCATAAGCGTAAACGCGGTGAGACGAAACGGGCCGCCGCAGCGAAGAAAGCCTTCGCCGCGCCTCGTAAAAGGGAGCAAAGTGTTTGGATAACACAAGAGCGTCTTGAACGCGCTGGGCTCAGTCTGAGGCCGGCACCGCCCCGGGAGAACGTGGTGCCTTCATCAGAACCCCCGTCCCCGGTGCCCGAGGGCGAGGGTATTCTTATCTTTCTCGCATTAGTCTTATTTTATTGCATGCCTTGTTATTGCTTTAACGCGTTTAATCTAAACGTTTGTGACTTGTTTTTGCAGATATGGACGTATTTGACGAACTCACCGGTACATCCGCCGCGACGGCCACAGGCGCGCCCACTACCGCCAAAGCCGGGGGCCAGAAGGGGGTTACCGCGAAGGGCACACCCGGCCCAAAGGGGAAGGACCTCCCCGCGGACAAAGGCAAGCGCGCGCAGGGGGATGCCTCGAAGCGCAAGGGGGTCGATGATGCGGCCCACGCCGAGGGCGCGCTCGCCAAGAAGTCCAAGCGGGAACTGGCCCGCGTCGAGGACCAACCTCCCGAGCCCATCGCGAAGGGCCCTGCCCAGATCATGACGGGCGCCGGTCATCGCCGTCATTGGTCCCGAAGGGCCGAGGTGGCAGGCTTCGCCTGCCCCGGGCCGCCATGGGGCACTTTCAACGAGGGTCAGTACTCCTACGAGGAGGAGAGGAAATGGTTCGGCACCCTCAACGCGGGGGAGATCGGAGGGGAGTGCGTGAAATATGGCCATATGGTATGTGGCCCCTTGATTTTTATTATCGTTCCCTTGTAACTTTTACCCGGGCTGAGAACATCTTTGTTTGCAGGTCAACGCGTGGATGAACTACCTCCCCGATCGCTTGGCCGCGGCGGAGGCTCAGTTGGCGGAGACGACCAAGGACAAGGCGGCGGCCGAAGCAAGCCTTGCGGAGGCGCGCGCACGGGCCGAGCAGGATGCCGAAGAGCTCAAGGCGGCCAAGGCCCAGCTTGCAGCGGCCAGAAAGGAGGTGGCGGGGCTCAAGGCAACGTCTGCAAAGCAGCACCGACAGCTGGAGGAGGCCCAGGCCAAGGCTGAGAATGCGGTCCCCGAGTTCCTCAAGTCGCGAGAGTACATGGACCGTCGCGTTGATGACGCGAGAACGGTCCACGCTCTTAGCGCAGTCACCGCGGCCCTCCAATATGTTGAGAGGTATAAGGTGAAGTACTTCGCCCCCGACCTCAAGCGCAAGATGGGAGTTGTTTGGGAGGACGGAGTGGCGAAGCCGCCGCCGGGGGTCGAGGAGGTCAACGCGGAGGAAACCGACGCCTCGCATGCCAACCCTGAACTTCCCGCCGCCGAGGACCCGCCTGCCTCCGAGACCGCGGTCAACGCTTCCGAGGCCTGAAGCCCCTCTCTACAAAGTCTGACGATTTCTATTGCTCCCTTTTTTTTGTTTTTGCTGAATTGTTCCATCCGGCCCTTGGGGCCCAAACAATGTTTATTGCCACGATGCGGCCGTAATTGTATCTGACCTTGACGCGAAGTATGCGTCCTAACTTTTGCCGCCCTGCGGCCTTGTGATTATTTTATTCTTCCTCGTTCGCTTCTATCTTTTGAACTTGTTTTTTGGAAATCATCCGTGCCCAACCCCATGCCAAGCTAGGTGCTAGGACCGCGCTTGACACTAGGCTAATGTAACTAGATTTTTGCGAAAACTCGCCGTACCCAACCCCATGCCAAGCTAGGTGCTAGGACCGCGCTTGACACTAGGTTAATGTATATATTTTTGCGAAAACTCGCCGTACCCAACCCCATGCCAAGCTAGGTGCTAGGACCGCACTTGACACTAGGTTAATGTAACTATATTTTTGCGAAAACTCGTCGTACCCAACCCCATGCCAAGCTAGGTGCTAGGACCACGCTTGACACTAGGTTAATGTAACTATATTTTTGCGAAAACTCGCCGTACTCAACCCCATGCCAAGCTAGGTGCTAGGACCGCGCTTGACACTAGGTTAATGTAACTATATTTTTGCGAAAACTCGTCGTACTCAACCCCATGCCAAGCTAGGTGCTAGGACCGCGCTTGACACTAGGCGAGTAGAGATAGGTTGTTGCTCATGATCTTAGCGAATTTTTTGATGTATTTTAAGGCTTTATGCAACTGCGAGGGGTAGAACCCAACTCGAGTGCGCCTAAACGCATCGCGCGCGTTAGCGGACAACCCCGAGCGAGGACGGCAACTCGGGTTTCCCTAACGACTGGAGTTTTTGATGTTTTAAGGCTTTATGCAACTGCGAGGGGTGGAACCCAACTCGAGCGCGCCTAAGCGCATCGCGCGCGTTAGCGGACAACCCCGAGCGAGGACGGCAACTCGGGTTTCCCTAACGACTGTGGAGTTTTTGATATTTTAAGGCTTTATGCAACTGCGAGGGGTGGAACCCAACTCGAGCGCGCCTAAGCGCATCGCGCGCATTAGCGGACAACCCCGAGCGAGGACGGCAACTCGGGTTTCCCTAACGACTGTGGAGTTTTTGATGTTTTAAGGCTTTATGCAACTGCGAGGGGTGGAACCCAACTCGAGCGCGCCTAAGCGCATCGCGCGCGTTAGCGGACAACCCCGAGCGAGGACGGCAGCTCGGGTTTCCCGTAACGATAGATTCATTATTTGGACAGTGCACGATAGTTGTCTCGTTTTATTCACATAAAAACAACAGGTGGGATCAGGACATTACAACCGACCGCTACGCGGTGATGATACTAGCTTATTTACACATAGTATTTCTTGAGACGTGCCTCATTCCATGTCTTGGCGAGAGTTTGTCTCGTCGTCGGGTCTGTGAGTTTGAAGGCCCCCGAGACGACTTCCTTGGAAAGGCGGTAAGGGCCCTCCCACTTCGCGTCAAGCTTGCCCCCGTCGGTCCTTCGGAGGGCTAAATTGCCCTCCTTGAGGCCGCGGGGCTTGACCCTCTTGTTGTAGTACGCCGCGGTCCTTCTTTTGTACTCAGCCGACCGCAGTTCCGCCGCCTCTCGGCGCTCATCGCGTAGGTACATTTCCACCTTAAGAGCCTCGTCGTGTGTGAACTGATCGTACCCCGCGACTCGCTCTGTGGGTAGCATGGACTCGATGGGCACGACGGCATCACTGCCGTAAGCCATCGCGAAAGGTGTTTCACCTGTTGCTCTGCGCGGTGTGGTGCGGTTTGTCCATAAAACAAGGGGCAACAGCTCTGCCCACCGGCCCTGTACGCCGTCCAGCCTGCGGCGGAGGTCGTCGAGTATCCTCGCGTTCACATTTTCCACGAGTCCGTTGGACTGAGGGTGTGCAACCGAAGAAAACCTCAACTCGATGCTCAAACTTGCGCAAAAGTCTCGCGTCTCCTCACTGTCGAACAGAGGGCTGTGGTCTGTCATGATCGCGATGGGGACGCCAAAACGACAAACCACATTCTTCCAGAGGAAGCCGCATACCTTCGCGCTTGTGATACGTGCCATGGCTTCGGCCTCTACCCACTTGGTGTAGTAATCGACCAGGACCAGGATGAATTGTACCTGCCCGGCGGCCTTAGGGAAGGGACCCAGGATGTCCATGCCCCACATCGCGAACGGATAGGCAGGCTGGATGCCGCGCAGTTCTCGCGCCGGAGCGTGTTGAATGTTTTCGTAGCGCTGGCACTTGTCATATTTTTGCACGTATGCCGCCGCATCGCGGCGCAGGGTAGGCCAATAGATCCCCATCCGGACTATCTTATGGACCAAATTCCGCCAGCCCGGGTGGCCTCCGCATATGCCCTCGTGCACCTCCTCGAGGACCTCGAAGACAGTGGCCTCGTCTACGCAGAGTAGGTTGGGCTCCGCGTAGCCGCGGCGATACAACTTGTCGCCTTCAATGCAGTACCGCGCGGCTTTGAGCTTGAGTTTGCGCGCGCTCATGGCATCGTCCTGGGGCAACTCCCCGGTTTGGATATATCGGACTATGGGAGCCATCCACCCCTCCGCGGCCAGCGCGAACACTGCCTGAGTCACACCGCGCTGCATCTTCCTCTCGATCGTGACCTTGTTGCCGACCTCAGTCGGGAGGGCAGAACCCAACTTGGCCAGGGCGTCGGCTGTAACACACCCCTCCCACACGGGAACTGGGCTGTCAGGTCCGCAGCCCAATGCACTCCAACCTGATACCCAAAGCGCGAAGCTAAATGGGCAGGGTGTACTTGGTTGACATATCTCTCCCATTTGGGATGATATGCCAAAGGTCATGGGTCCGAGGACCCTTGGCAACACCCTGCCCATTTAGCTTCGCGCTTTGGGTATCAGGTTGGAGTGCATTGGGCTGCGGACCTGACAGCCCAGTTCCCGTGTGGGAGGGGTGTGTTACATCGGCCTTGGCATTTGCCGCACGCGGTATGGACTCAATGGCGAAAGTCTCGAGGCAGGCAATCAACGCCTTGACTTTGGCGCGATACTGGGGCAGAAACCCCGTGGTGCACTCGTACTGGCCCCCGACCTGGCGCGCGACTAGCTCAGAATCTGTGAAGACCCTTATCCTCCGTGCACCCACTAGTAAGGCCATCTCAATTCCCGCGATCACTGCCTCATACTCGGCCTCGTTGTTGGTTGCCTCAAAGCCGAAGTTGAGGGCATGTTCGGACGCGTAGGAGGGTCCCTCAAGGACCACCCCCGCACCTGACCCCAGGTCGCAGTGCGAGCCGTCAACAAAGACCCTCCACTCGTCGGGGCTCTCGTCCGTGTCGGGGAAGGTGACCTCTACGACGAAGTCGGCAAGGGCCTGCGCCTTGATCGCGGTCCTAGGGTGGTACGAGATGTCAAACTCTGACAACTCGACCGCCCATTTGGTCATTCTTTCCGACAACGCGGGTTGATGCAGGATTTGGCGCAGAGGGAGGTCCGAGAGGACCTGGATGGGGTGCGCCTGGAAGTAGGGGCGCAACTTTCTTGCCGCCACCACAACGGCCAAAGACATCTTCTCCGCGGGTGAGTATCGTTGTTCCGCCGGCTGGAGCACCCTGCTGGTGAAGTACACCGGGTAACTGAAGTCGCGGGTGAGTACCGCGCTGACCGTATGCTGGCTTACGGCTATGTACAACTGTAGGTCCTCACCCGATATGGGCGGGGAAAGCGTTGGCAGATTGGCGAGGTAGCCCTTCAGTGCCTGGAACGCGCTCTCCATCTCTTCCGTCCAGTTGAAGGTGGTGGTGCTCTTGAGACAGGCGAAGAAGGGCAGAGCGCGGTCCGACAACCTGGAGCAAAAACGCCCAAGATAATTTACAACGCATGCCAGTCGCTGGACCTCGTTGCGCGAAGACGGAGAGCGCAGTCCCAACACCGCGGCAACCTTGGCGGGGTTGACGTCTATGCCCCTCGCGTTGATCATGAATCCGAGGAACTTTCCCGACGTCACCCCGAAGACACACTTCTCCGGGTTTAGGCTCATTCGGTGGGCGCGCAGGGTTTGAAAAACCTCGGCCAGATCAGCCAGGTGCTCTTGCGCGCCGTGGCTTTTAACCACAATGTCGTCGACGTAAGCCGAGACGCTGCGCTTCAGCTGCTTCCGGAAGACATGGTCTACCAGGCGCTGGAAAGTGGCCCCCGCGTTCTTCAAAACGAAGGGCATCACCCTGTAACAGAAAGTCCCGCGTTGAGTAATGAACGCGGTGGACTCCTGGTCCAGGGGATCCATGGCTATCTGATTGTAGCCGGAGTATGCGTCGAGGAAGCTCAGCGCGGTATGGCCGGCGGTGGAGTCGACCAGATCATCAATGGAGGGCAGGGGGTAGCTGTCCTTGGGGCAGGCTTTGTTGAGGTCTTTGAAGTCGACACACATCCGCCACTTCCCGTTGGACTTTTTCACCAACACGACATTGGAGAGCCAAGTAGGATACTTGACCTCGCGGATGAAGTTGGCACGTAGGAGCTTCTCAACCTCCTCATTTGCCGCACTGGCGCGCTCCTCGTTAGTCTTCCGGCGCCTTTGACAGACGGGTCGGGACCCTGGGCTTACGCGAAGCGAGTGGAGCTCCACCTCGGGAGGGACGCCTTTCAAGTCCGTCGCCGTCCACGCGAACACATCGCGAGAACGGGTTAGGAGGCTTTGCAGGCTTTCGGCGTCCGCCCCGGTCATGCAGTCCCCGACAAACAACTTCTCGGCCGCATCGAGAAAAGGGGTGATTGCGACCTTTTCGAAGTCACCGAGGGGCTCACGCTCCCTCTCCTGTCGTACGTCCAACTCCGCGCTGGCACCGCCCGCGATAACATATGCGGCAGGGCGAGCGCGGGTTGACGCCTCATAGAACTTTCGTGCCTCAATTTGCTGGCCATGGGCGACGCCGACCCGGTCCTCCACGGGGAACTTCAAGACCAGGTGATAGATAGACGCGACGGCCTGGAACTTCATCAATTAAGTCCGTCCCATTATCGCGTTGTAGATGGAAGGAAGTCGGACGACAGTGAACTCGATGGGCTCAGTCCGGCGGGCGTCCTTGCTGTCCCCCAGGGTCATGTCCAGAGTGACCAACCCCGCGACGTCGACCTCATTGCCGGAAAAGCATGTGAGCTTCCCGGAGTAAGGTAAGAGCATGGAAGGGGAGATGCCCAGCTGTGCGAACGCGTCATAGTACAGGATGTCCACCGACGCTCCCGTGTCCACCATGATTCTCTTGACAATCTTGGTGGCAATTACCGCGTGCACAACCAGAGGATCTGTGTGCGGAGTGATGAGCTCGCGGGAATCGCCGGGTCGGAAGGTGATGTCAGCATGGGGGATTCCCGACGCGCCCAAATTGTTGATGGAGCCACCTGAGGTCGAAGCGCGAGCATAACGCTTTCTTTCCCCGCCGCTAGACCCCGCGAGGGTGGAACCCCCAGCGATGGTGTTGATGTAGAGGTTGGGGTCGTTTTGGTTGACCTTCCCCCTCGCGGGCGCGGAGCCGGCTAAAGTATTTGCCTGCGCCGGCTGCCCACCGTCGTTGCGGGGCCCGAGGGCCGTGGTGTTGGCCCCGGTGTATGGGTCGTTGTTGTACGGCCCGTTGGCACCGCGATTATTGCGTGGCCCGCGGTATCCCTGATACCCGTGACCACGACGACCTCCGCCACGGTTATGGCCGCCGCGTTGCCCACCCTGGGGCTTTGTTGGCGTGGTGGACACGGTGAGGGCCTCCGGGGTGGTTTTGGCCTTTCCCTTCCCGCGATCCTGCGTGGGCTTTCCTGCCGCGTCCTCTGCGAAGACGCGCTTGGTGATGGCGTCGCAGGCGTCCTCATAGGTGTGCAGGGTTTTCCCGCACATTTTGACCTTGAAAGCTCCATCACGGAGATTGTGGACTAACATATCGCGGGCGGAGGTGTCGTTGAGTTGAGGCACCTCCGACGCCGCGTTGACAAACCGGGTGAAGAAGGCTGCCAGTGTCTCCTCCTCGCCCTGTGTCACGTTCATGAGGTCCTTCGTCGTCTTCATACGCGTTCGGGACCCGCTAAAGTGGGACATGAACCGCCGCGTTAGATCCTTGAAAGACGTGATGGAGCCCACAGGGAGGTTGGTGAACCACCTCATCCCAGCGGTCTTAAGGGTGGAGGGAAAAACCCGGCAGTACATGGCGTCGTTGTAGGTGTTGAACGTCATGTGAGCGAAAAACTGTCTGACGTGCTCTCCCGGGTCTTTCGTACCGTCGAACTGTAGTGCTGCCGACGGCCTCTGGAACCCCTTCGGCATGGGCTCCTCTTGGACGAAGTCGGCGAAGGGGCTGCCGTAGGTGGTGCCGCGATCGTCCACCAGCATGTTACTCCGGGAGCCGGAGCGGGTGGACTGGGGACGAGAGGTAGAGCGCCCTCGCGATATGCTCATGTCCTCACTCGAGCTCCCCGGAGGCGGGGTGTGGTATGCCTGGCCTGGCCCGTAACCCGCGGCGTAAGCGGGTACATACGGCTGGTGGGGCATTGGGTAAGCACCCTGGCCATGCTGCATGGGATACGCACCCTGGCCGTAGTAGTACGCAGGTGCGTAGCCTTGGAAGTGAGGGTTGGGAGGTGACAACGCGTTGGGAGCGTCCTGCTCCACCTCCTGCCCCGTTGAACTCCCGTTGGTCGTGCAGTACTCCTCGACGTAGGGCTCCTGCGCGGGTGCGTACTCTTGGAAGTACTGCGCGTGGACATACCCTTGGAACGGGGCCTGCGGCTGGAAACCCTGTTGGAAACCCGGGTTCCACCCTGGCACGGCCTGTGGTTGCTGCACGGGTGGTGACCTGTAATACCACGGAGGTGGCGGCTGCATCCCGAAGGCCGCACCATCGGCGTAGTAAGCGTTGTTGCTGTTAGCGTCCATCACTCTGCGTCGGTTGAAGCGGTGCCAACTTAGTTTGAGGAAAAACCACCACGGACGGCGCCAATGTTGAAGTCCGAAAACACCGATTTGTAGTACACGCGATGAGAGCGCCAGGTTTGAGCTCAACCGAGTCAACAGACGAAGGGATGGAAAATGTGTGGTCGCTAGTGGTGTTCAACGCGATGAGAGTAGTGTGAAGGATATTTTGTATTTAGCTGCAGGATTACAAACAGAGATTCTCTATCGCGTATAGGTGTATCGGGTTACAACAATGATCTTAGCTCGAGATCTAGTGTGTGTGATTCGCGAGGTTTTCGATCCTTACTTTGGTGCACGGAGCTCGCTATTTACAGGCGAAGTCCGGGCTGAGATCGATCGAGATGTCGATGTGGGACGAGCGCCGCCCAAGTACGTGTCGCCTTCGGGTTGGCTCTTGGGGTGGTGGCCGCGGAACCGGCCAATCGAAAGCCCGGATGGGACGTTGCCGCCCACCGCTCGCCCGATGGGACGTTGCCGCCCGCCCACTTGCATGGATGGGACGGGCTGCTCTCTTCGCGCTCGCCAATCAGGTTTTGTCCTTCGGACTCCGCTTTAATAGGGGATCACTGCTCTGGACCAGGGCGCATGCTGATCGCGATGGTAGTAGAGCTTAGGGCTTGACGCCACTTCGAGAGGTTTATACTTGGTAATGTTTTGCTTTGGTAGGGGGCCTTACCGCGTTGACGGTTCCTGGTATCAACAATATTAAGAAAAAAATGTTATTCCTATATTACCACTATCAAATATAGAGTTAATCATTTGTTTAGAGAAATATGAAAAAGTGTAATGATTATGATAAAGATAATTATTAGGGGTATAAATGGAAAGAGATGGGAAAAAATATGAAATGATCAAGTATTATGAAATAAGAAAAAATATCCAAATGGTCATGTATTTTGAAACAGAGGGAGTAATATAGAATGCGCAAATAACAATTGACTAGGGATTCGATCAAGTCGTATTTGATTGCCTAATAAAACGTTATGGAATTGATTTAGGTTGGGTCAAACCAAGGAGGCTTTTTATTGGTGGAGGAGCCTTGAATCATCCACAAGGACAAGGACAAGGACAAGGACAAGCTACCAAATACCACAATGCTACAACATTAGTGGACGACAAAAGAGCGTCCCACTTCCGGTCTCCTAATCCTCCACTTTTACTCAATTCTTGCTATTTTATCGATTTGCTTTGGAATTATTGGAGTCTTTTGATACATTCCTTTCTCGACGACCCCAAAAAAAGTCATTTCATACACAAAAAGATGGAGTTCTAGACTCATCTCTTCCGTTACGTGTCACAGAGTAAGCTCCTACATTTGATAAATCTAAAATACTTATGTTTCAAAAACGCTCGATTTTCAAGATAAATCTTGTACTGACTCGCTATTTACGGAGTACTATATGTTATAACTGACTGACTAAGTTTCAAATTATATTGAAAAAAGAAATTTCAAATCAATTTTTTTAACAATGATGATCTCTTTTTAATTTGAGGAGTCCATCCTCCGAAGAAACTGATGATAACTTTCGAAATGGCCGTCATTATTTAAAGACAACCATTCCCCTAACTTCAGTTTCTCCTGCTCGTCTTCTGACCAAAAAAGTTTCTCCTTCTCGTCTTTTCTCTCCTCTCATCAGCGACAAATTTGACAAACCCAATTATAATTCTAGGGGATTATGAATTACGGATGAAAGGGATGAATTTGGAAGATTAAAAACTAAGTAATGAATAGAAATAGAAGATTTGGACACTTAGGACGTTTTTGTTATAAGTTAGGGGTTTGGGGGATGCGCCCCGTCAGGGTTTTGAGGGATAGCCAGTGGTCAAATCGGGGGTTCTCTTACACGAGGTAATACCCACCCGCCAAAACGTTATGTTATACTTTTTGGTGTTGGACCTATCTCTATCTATCTAGACATCCGACCCATTGAATATATTATATGTTCCTATTTATAGGGTTTCACTAGGTTTTATATAAACTCATGAAATACCCTATAAATTGTAATTTCAATTATGTCTTCTAATAATAATAATATTGATTCTCTGTCCGTAAATATACATCACACAGTGTAGCAAAGCACGTTTTTTTGTGGTATCGACAATTTGGAGACTAAATAAGACTAATGTAAGCTGGCGGTCGATTTCTATATATCCATCTAATTTATGATTTCTCTTGATCTCTAAACTTACAAATGCGCGCGACTACTAATCTATACATGCAGAAACCGACTACAAATTAGGCAAAAAATTAGATGGGCTGATTACTTCTAGCTTGTAAATCCCAGGTCCTCAGCAGTGGAATGTTTTATCGATCCATAAGCTCCTTCCTCTAGAATCAATTTTCCCCTGATCGAATTGCTCGATCTCCATCCTTCAGCTACACTTGCATATAAGTAGACCCGGCAGAGAGTGACCCGGACCCGAAACCCGAACCAAACTGACCCGACCCGAACCCGAAATTTGACCCAAACAACGAAAAATGAACCATCCGAACATAATCCAGACCCGAACCGAACCCGAACTGAACCGAAATGACCCGAACCGAAATGAGCCGAATAAAATGTAAACCAAACTAACCCGAACCCGAACTGACCCGAACCCAAAATGACCCGAACCCGAACTGACCCAAACCGAACTGACCTGAACTAAACTTGACCCGAAGTAACCCTATCCGAAATGACCCGATCCAAAACGACCCGAACTATCTCTGTTTCCCTCGTGTTCAACCCATGAAAAAGCATAACCGTGCCTAATCACTGCTTTAGCTACCAATTCTCTATAGTGCATTTGATCAAAAGATGCATGTTCTTGATTGCTTTTATTCAGATATGCACTGCACTTCTTAAGATGATCTTTCATATTCGTAGTATCAAAACGTGTAATACATATAAATGAATGGTCCTTAAAAATATGTAAGGGTGGAACATGAAACTGTAACCCATTGATTTATACGTTTGGATTATGAGATAGATCATGACCTCATGCTTAAAACCGAAACTAACCCACCAAGGGAGCAAATTAAGAAACTTGTGGTTAAGTGGGTGCACTTTACTTGAATTAATGGGTGATTAGCAAGCAAGGCAACCAACGGAAGCTCCGCCTCCCATGCATGTTAGTATTAGTTAATTACTCCCTCCGTTTTAATACATGACCATTTGGACACTTTTTCTTTTTTTTTGGTTGAAATTTGGACACTTTTTCTTGGTTCATAATACTTGTCCATTTCATATTTTTTTCTATCTCTTTCCAATTATACCCCTAATAATTATCTTTATTATAATTATTACACTTTTTCATATTTCTCTAAACAAATTATTAACTCTACAGGGGTAATATAGAAATAACATTTTTTTTAATATATTTACAATGTTTGAATGATCATGTATTTTGAAACGGAAGGAGTAATAGTTAATTATCATCATGCCCGTTGCTTCCCCCACAAATTAAGCGGCGCCTTTCCTTTATCTTAATCTCTAGCTCGGGTACCAATTATTGGTAGCTAGAGGATGATTCAATATATATTTATACTATTATTATCTTTATGTATGCTACAAACAAGTTCATACGATTAAAACTTATATCACAATGTTTTTACAGCTCTAAGGTACGTAATATTAATATGGGAGCAATCATGTCAAGGGATGCGTATATATAAAAGCGTTACACTCTGGGAATTAGAGGATCGGCCCCATCTTTTATTGTCCCTTTATTGAAATATATACATATATATATAGTAATATATAGATATAGATGTACATATTCGCGTAATCTTGATCGAGTTGCATGCAGATCGGTAGCTAGGCAGTGTGCATCATTTCACATTAAATCTCGAATTCATATAAATCAACTTGCTCTTAATTATGGCTTAATATGTATGCAGCATCCACTAGTGACTAGTGAGTGATCAACTTGCTAAAAGAATGCATGCATAGACCAAAAATCAAAAGGTGAATTATGATACACACTACAGATTTATACCAATTTCGATTTCTTTCGGATAAGAAATATCGATCACGCCGATCCCATAATAAAGTTTGTTTCGACTTCTAGTAATTCCAACAATAAAGTAGTAATTTTTCTTGGGGTACGTAGATCGGCGTTGAATTTGAACGCAATATGGACTTGGAACTGATCACCACATGCATATTTGTTAGGCGTACCTAAATTTTGAATTAATGTTAAATTTGTTAGTCCGTCCAATAACTATATGAACCCAGTTGTTATAACTTGGAATTCTCGTCCAACCGGGAAGCTAGTCGTAGGCTGAGCATGGTTCCACCGAAGCTGAAAAAATTGACCGAATTGAATCGAACCGAACCGAAACCGACGAAGTTCAGTTCGGTTATCGGCTCAATAAATATTAGGATTTCAGTTTTGGTTCAACTAGTGAAGTTTCCCGCGCCTTGCGCAGATTTTGTTAAAGTTTTATTATTTTTACCTACATTAGTTATGTAGTCATGTAGTTATTTGTATCATTTTTCTTTAAAAATAATATAATATATTACAAATTTATTTTATTATTAAAAGTATCGTGGGTATTTGTTGTTTGTTTTGACTTGAAATATCCTTGACATGATGCATCTTGTTAGGTACCATGGAATAGCTTGCATTTTTTGTAAACATTCTTTCTAATATATATATAGCCTTGGGGGCATAGGATAAGCTTCCCGATTTGAAAACTAAAGCCTTAAAAGAAAATTTATAAACTCGCCACAAAAAAATAGATCCTTAAATAAATAAATAAATAAATAAACCATATCTTTGGGTCGAAACAAATCTTTTTATTTTAATGTGCTTATCATATGCCTTTAGACATATATTAGAAAATCCGTTTTACAAATTATAAATTTGCTAGATTAAAAAATTGATGGACATATATAACCCTTGACATACCTGACAAAACAAAATTAATAAAGTGTAAATGAGTACACGAAAAGATAGAATGAGATAGAATGACATATAATGAAAGTTGATTAACCTTTAGTTGGACCAACATCCATATATAAAAGATGAGCCGTGAACTCACAGTTCATCAATATTTACATTGTATTTTTTTTTATTAACCTTTAGTTGGAACATCCATATTTATATTGTATTTTTTTGGTACAAAAAAATTACGCAAATACTTCTTTAATGAAGATTACAAATAACTGTAAATAATTAAGATATTTATCAATTGATCAATATTTAAAAGAACCTAATTCTATTTCCCGAAGCTATTATCAATTAGAATAGGCTACGATCCTAAACTTAGAAATAAATCTTGATTTTGTAATTATATTTTCTTTAATCTTTCTTATGAGAGGTTTACGCTTTTCATTCTTAAGGTGTAATTTCTAAACATGGATCCCTTATCGTATGCCTTAGGGCATAGAATAGAAAAATCTTTAAAAGAATTACATTTGTTCAGGAGTATAAAAAGATTATGTTAATATTTGATTTTATAATCCTATTTCAACTAATTCAATCTTATGTACAATGATATAATAATAAAAATATCAATTTGTGATTTTAGTATTGTAATAAGTACATAAATTATTAGTCAACCTAAATCTTTTGTGTGATAACATAAATAATTTTTTTTTACTAATAAAACTTAAAATACTAGTTTTTCTTTTCAAAAATAAAATGGTAGTAAAAAATGCTTATAAGATTATTGGATGTTGATATTATCTTGCTGATATATTTAAAATGGTAATTCAAAATCTTTTGACAATTATTAATTTGGAAAGAATTGATCTAAATTGTGTAATATCTTTTATTGATTTTAAAAAGATGAAACTATCCATTTTAATGATTAGAATTTGGTTTTGGCAAGATTTAGTTGAGTAATTCGGATATACTTTTGAGAACATTTAAGAGTATATTATTTTTTTTATTTTATTGTTGAAGATTTTATATCAATTTAGTGTTAGTAATATAACCAATTTTATAGGTTATTAATGTTGGATCCGGTTCAGCGAAAGCCCAATAAGGTCCAAGACAGCCAAGGCCCACTAGAGCCCATCAGTCCAAAACCCTTCAGCTGAAGCAATCTAGAGAGAAATTGAAGAGGCTCTCACATGTGGAAATACCAAGAGGCTAGCTAGTGAACGAATGACACTAATGACTAAGTATTTGATTAGCCTAATTAAGTACTTAATTAGGGGGTTGAAGAATTGTAAGGGATGAGGAAAATTAGTATAAACATGGGTTATCAAAATTGTAGAAGGGGGAGCTCGATCAAAGAAAACAAAAGAACACTCTCTTTGTAATTTCTGGCCGGAGATCGGTAAGCCCGATTTCGCTAAATTTAGTTCTTTCTCTCGAACCGATTTTAGCCCAAACAATTTGGCGCCCACCGTGGGGCTCGCCGGTCTCAAGGTCAGTTTTGCAAACTCTTGACCCTAGCCGTCCGACCGTGACAGACCCAGAGAACATCGTAGTCGACAACTCTGTCGATGGGGGTGGTGATCTTCGGGAACACCCGGAAATCCAGGAGCAGCAGGAGAACCAGGGGGCTCGACTTCGGTGGTGGTAGAGGCATGTCCTGGACACGTAGTGGCCATGACACCCGAGATAACTACGTGATCCCGCCAACCACGTTGCTGGGGGTTCTCTCGTCAAGACACACCGAAAGAGGCAACCCTCCCCCGCTGGTGGCCATCGGATCAGCCCCAGAGCCCCGCCCAGTCAAAACGCCAGATCTATGGACCGTTGGAGAAGACGATGAAGACAAAGAATACAGGTACCATCCAACCATTACTAAAGATCTTAGTTTACGATTATGTTATCCAGATGCGTAGTCTCTCGGTTATATCTAGAGGTAGAGTCTCTCGGCCATCTAAGAAATTACTCTCTAGTCGTCGCTAGTTATATTGAAGCTGTCACCTGCTATTCTCTAGTTATTCTCTACTTGTTACTATTTGTTCTCTAGCTATCTCTAGTTAGTCGCCAGTTGTCGCAAGTTATTCGCCAGAGGTCGCAAGCTATTCGCCAGAGGTCGCAAGTTATTCGCCAGATGTCGCAAGCTATTCGCCAGATGTCGCAAGCTACTGCCAGATGTCGCAAGATTATTCGCCAGTTGTCGCAAGTTATACACCAATTACCGCCCCTGGGTAGCTCCCGCTGGGGTAGATCATTCGCCAGATGTCACAAGTTATTCGCCAGCTGCGGCAAGATTGATCGCTAGCTCTAGCTAGCTACAACCGATTCGCCAGTTGCCGCGAGTTAACTGCTAGCTTTAGCTAGCTACAGCCGAGTCGCCCATTGCCGCGAGTTAACTGCTAGCTCTAGCTAGCTACAACGGATTCGCCAGTTGCCGTGAGTTAACTACTAGCTCTAGCTAGCTACAGCCGAGCCGCCAGTTGCCGCGAGTTAACTGCTAGATCTAGCTAGCTACATCCGATTCGCCAGTTGTCGCAAGTTATTCGCCAGAGGTTGCAAGTTATTCGCCAGATGTCGCAAGCTATTCGCCAGATGTCGCAAGCTATCTGCCAGATGTCGCAAGATTATTCGCCAGTTGTCGCAAGTTATACACCAATTACCGCCCCTGGGTAGCTCCCGCTGGGGTAGATCATTCGCCAGATGTCGCAAGTTATTCGCCAGCTGCGGCAAGATTGAACGTTAGCTCTAGCTAGCTACAGCCGATTCGCAAGTTGCCGCGAGTTAACTGCTAGCTTTAGCTAGCTACAGCCGAGTCGCCCATTGCCGCGAGTTAACTGCTAGCTCTAGCTAGCTACAACGGATTCGCCAGTTGCCGCGAGTAAACTGCTAGCTCTAGCTAGCTACAGCCGAGCCGCCAGTTGCCGCGAGTTAACTGCTAGATCTAGCTAGCTACATCCGATTCGCCAGTTGTCACAAGTTATTCGCCAGAGGTCGCAAGCTATTCGCCAGAGGTCGCAAGTTATTCGCCAGATGTCGCAAGCTATTCGCCAGATGTCGCGAGCTATCTGCCAGATGTCGCAAGATTATTCGCCAGTTGTCGCAAGTTATACACCAATTACCGCCCCTGGGTAGCTCCCGCTGGGGTAGATCATTCGCCAGATGTCGCAAGTTATTCGCCAGCTGCGACAAGATTGATCGCTAGCTCTAGCTAGCTACAGCCGATTCGCTAGTTGCCGCGAGTTAACTGCTAGCTTTAGCTAGCTATAGCCGAGTCGCCCGTTGCCGCGAGTTAACTGCTAGCTCTAGCTAGCTACAACGGATTCGCCAGTTGCCGCGAGTTAACTGCTAGCTCTAGCTAGCTATAGCCAAGCCGCCAGTTGCCGCGAGTTAACTGCTAGATCTAGCTGGCTACATCCGATTTGCCAGTTGTCGCGGGTTTACCGCTAGCTAACCCATCACATACAACAAATCGCTCGAAAATGCTAGCATCCGCTAGCTAATCCCTCGCTCGCTACTAAATGAATGAAAATGCTAGCGCTCGCTAGCTAGTCTGCCGCTTGTTGCTAATCACACGGAACCGCTAGAACACTCACGGGGTGCTAGAATATTCTGGTTCACCTACCACTCACTAGCACACACTAGCTGACAATCATTCGCTGAGTTATCACGAGTCTAAAGTCAGCTCCGTCGAACTACAAGTCATTTGTCGATATTCGCTAGTTGTCGCAAGTCACCCACTCACCATCAGTTGTCAATCGCCAACAAGCGCACTACGTACGCTAGACACCACGATTAATCACTGGAAACAACACAGTGATATCAAAAGTTTGAGTTCTCTAGAGATGCAAGGGATATGATCGCTGGCGCAGTCTAGCTTACGCCAAGCAATCCAATCTACGCAGACTTCAACAACAACTCAACTACCGAATGATTCTTAATTATGAACTTTATAGATGAATGCATCCCTTTGATCCTAGTAGGCTGGGGTTCTCGATCGAAAAGTCAACGAATCAGATTCCGTCCAACTTGCACAGCGGATCCGAAATCTAATTCGGGGGTATTGTTGGATCCGGTTCAGCGAAAGCCCAATAAGGTCCAAGACAGCCAAGGCCCACTAGAGCCCATCAGTCCAAAACCCTTCAGCTGAAGCAATATAGAGAGAAATTGAAGAGGCTCTCACATGTGGAAATACCAAGAGGCTAGCTAGTGAACGAATGACACTAATGACTAAGTATTTGATTAGCCCAATTAAGTACTTAATTAGGGGGTTGAAGAATTGTAAGGGATGAGGAAAATTAGTATAAACATGGGTTATCAAAATTGTAGAAGGGGGAGCTCGATCAAAGAAAACAAAAGAACACTCTCTTTGTAATTTCTGGCCGGAGATCGGTAAGCCCGATTTCGCTAAATTTAGTTCTTTCTCTCGAACCGATTTTAGCCCAAACAATTAATATAAATCCATGATTACTAATATCTAATTCATGATCATATCGTAATCTTTCTTTTGCAAGTTTACTAATTTCCCCCCTAGTTTACTAACATATATAAACCCTAACAAATACTATCGGGTTCTTTGGTTGCTCAAAAAAAAAAAAAATTAATCGAAAAATAAAGAAAAGAAAGATATTGATATCTTCAATTTTTTTGATTTTTTTTTGGATATGGCAAACTAAGAGATTTGATTTCGTTTAGATGGAAAGATTTTGTATGATAATTTCCATACTCCTATCATCTGTTAATTCCCATAATATAATGAACTTCTCAATTTCTGAATATGAAATCCCATAATATAATGAACTTCTCAATTTCTGAATATGAAATCCCGTGAATTTCAGAGACAATTATTCTCCATATACCTATATGGTAACAAACAAAATATCTTGGTAAAAATATTGATCACGTGTAGATTATGAGAAAAATATTTATACGTGGCATATGATATGGAAAAATATTAATGATGTGTAAATTATGGGAAAATATGTATAATAGATTATGAAATGGAACAATATATTAACACAAATCTAAAATTTGTTGAAGATATGACACATTTTTGACATAACTAAAAAGTTTACGCATAGGGCTGGACATTTTTTGCGGGTGACCGACCCACCCGGTCCACCCGACCCAGTTTTACGGGTGAACAACCGTAAATAAGCGGGTGATGGGTGGGTCGGGTGACGGGTGAAACGGTTGACGGGTCGGATATGGGTGAAATGTTTCACCCGTTTAACCCGACTCATCACCCACCACCCGTTTCAACCGGTTAACTTGACCCATCACCACCACCCATTTCACCCGTTTAATATTCATAAATAAGTTAATTTTTATCTAAACAAAGTTTGGGTCGGAATGATATTGGGATATTGACGGGTGAAACGATTGATGTAGTTAACTTATGTTTGCATAACTTTTTAGCTTTACTACCTTACAACTTATGTAGTAATATTGGGATATTGACATACTCCCTCCGTTTCAAAATACATGACCATTTGGACATTGCACATATATTAAGAAAAAAATGTTATTCTTATATTACCCCTATCAAATGTAGAGTTAATTATTTGCTTGGAGAAATATGGAAAAATGTAATGATTATGATAAAGATAATTATTAGGGGTATAAATGGAAATAACTGAGAAAAAATGTGAAATGGTCAAGTATTATGAAACAAGGAAAAATGAGCATATGGTCATGTATTTTGAAACGGAGGAAGTATTGTTTAAGTAAGCAAAACATTACCTTAATAATTTTGTTATTAGTTCTGAAAAGTTGAGTTTTTTGTTGCAATGTAAAAATTTGCGGGTGACGGTCACCCGTTTCACCCGCGGGTGACGGGTGGGCGGGTGATGGGTGAAAGGTTTTGCGGGTGATGGGTGGGTCGGGTGATCCATCATTGCTTGCGGGTCGGGTGGTGGAAGTGCTCCACCCACCCATAACCCAACCCATGACCACCCCTATTTATGCATATAGTTTTTATTAAAATATGTAATTCGTTAGTTTAAGCAGACATCTAGAAATGTAAGAATCCATTTTTTGGTCGAAAAAAATGCAAGAATCCTAGAGTATTAGAAACAATAAAATTATTTGATATCTAATACGTAGTATTTGTTACAAATGTTAAAAGATTTGAATTTCAAAATAGAAAAAAATATTGTTAAGAAGATATTTACCTTAAATCACGTAGCATTAGTTTTACGTATCTTACTTATTTCCATTTTTTGAAAAATATTATCACTGCCAAGTTTGTTTGGAAGTAAAACAATCAAAGAGGTTTCAAACCAAATTCGGATTCCCCCTTCTAGATGGCTGGAAACTGGGTTAGTTATCGAGATTTGACTGATTGTCTCCTCATAAATATCCTCAATTACAATGGAGTTGAATGGGGTTGTGAACGTAGTAGGGCTAATTAGCCTAAATCTGGATTTGATAATGTTGTGAAGAAGTATTTTGTATTTGCTTCATCCATATTGGTCCATAGGTGATGCTTTTTGTAGTGATTGGTTTTGCAACGTGATAGATTTGTAACTCATGAGATGAAGTATGCCTAGGGATGTTATTATGTTAATGAGATTGTGAATGCTCTCATTCAGATAAGTCTTCGCTGTTTTTTTTCGGTATTCAATTGGAAGAAGCTCGGGAGTCGGGAGGCTATAATGGAAGAGGATGAGATGGAAGCAGCTAGTAAAATAGGTTTAAATTAATACAGTATAATGAAAGGAGGATGATCAAGAAAACGAAAGATATAGTAAGAATATATAATAGAAGGATTTGGCTATATGGCATTTGGAAAATGCCATATAGCATGAAAATATCACAATATGTCAAATTTGCACACATAGCATAACCCCTCTCTCCACCAGTTGACCGACCGTTGACCGGTGTTGACCGACCGTTGACCGGCGTTGACCGGTGTTGACCGACCGTTAACCGGCGTTGACTGTCATCAATTGTCATCTCAAAGTGACAATATTCGCACCTAATTGTCACCACAAGTGACAATATTCACACCTAATTGTCACCACAAAGTGATAATATTCATACCTAATTGTCACCACTGACGACAATATTCATATTAATTGTCAACAAAAGTGACAATATTCACACCTAATTGTCAACACAAATAACAATATTCACACCTAATTGTCACCACAAGTGACAATATTCACACCTAATTGTCACCACAAGTGACAATATTCACACTTAATTGTCACCACAAGTGACAATATTCACACCTAATTGTCACCACAAGTGATAATATTCACACCTAATTGTCAACGCAAGTGACAATATTCACAGCTAATTGTCAACACAAGTGACAATATTCACAGCTAATTATCAACACAAGTGACAATATTCACAGCTAATTATCAACACAAGTGACAATATTCAGCAATTATTCACACACTCAATTGTCATCACAAGTGACAATATTCAGCAAATAACTAGAAGATTATAGTAATTATATCGAATAAGTATAGCTAAAACAAGACTTATGCACATAACACCAAATTATCATCACAAGTGACAATACATGTCATCTTAAGTGACAATATATGTCAAATGTATAAGACTTATGCACACAACTCCAACTATCATCACAAGTGACAATATATTTCATCACCAATATTATCAAAAAAAATCTTCTTGATAACACCTAATTGTCATCACAAGTGACAATATTCAACAAATAACTAGAAGATCATAGTAATTACACCTGATAAATATAGCTAAAACAAGACTTATGCACAAGTGACAAAACGATTATCATCACAAGTGACAAAACAATCTTTAATAAAACTCATTGCCATCACCATATTATCAAAAAAAACTAAATTATCATCACAAGTGACAAAACAAATTGTCATCACATAATCAATCAAGTACCATCTTAAATAATCATCACAAGTGACAAAACGAAGTGTCCTCACATAATCAATGAAGTACCATCTTAAATTATCATCACAAGTGACAGAACGAAGTGTCATCACATAATCAATTAAGTACCATCTTAAATTATCATCACAAGTGACAAAACGAAGTGTCATCACATTACACTCTAACTAGCAAATAATCACAAGTGACAGAAAGCAAAGCTAAATAGAGAAAGCGACAAACCAGCAACTGTCACTCGTAGTCAAAATCAGCAATGAGCACAGAAATTGCTCGAATAAAGTGAAATCCGAGCACTAATGAACAGATCCAACTAGAACTAAGCCGGAAACCGGAAATTCAAAGCAGTAATCAAAGCCGACGGAGATTAAACGAGGAGAGAGAACTTACGATTTTGAGATTGATTCAAATCAAATGAAATCTTTGCTCCTACACAGCGTCACGAGGAGAGAACTTCTCCGATTCCTTCGCCGAGCCTCGATTCAAGCGATTAGGACAGCGTGGAGTCGGAGATGGCTGACTTTGCCAGATATGAGCGATTCCTCCCTCAATCCCGCTCTACATCCTGGTCTTTTAACAAATGGCGGTGTATGCCAAATCCAAGCGCTTGTCGACGGAGCCGTTCAACGAGAAGGTCAGCGAAAGGATTTTCGGATTCGGCTCCCGGATACCTAGGGTTTCGCGGTTGATAGCAATGAGGGAGAGGTAGTTGACACGGAGGTAGGAGTAGTTCCGGCGGAGGCGAGTGACGGCGTCGGTAACGTTCTCCCGACGGCAGAAGGCAAAGAGATCGGCGAGCTACGACCACGGACGGCGTTGAGATAAGCCGTCGCGGACCTGAGAGGAGATGTTGTTGAGGAAGGATCGGGAGTGGCGATCGGCGGCTGGGACTCGGTGGAGGAGGCGACGGAGGTCGTGGTGGCCAGGGCGGCCTGAGGTATGGAGATCGGGAGGATCGCAGATTTACGGGAGCGAGAGAGAACAAGTAGGAGGAGAGAGAAGACGCGTTTGAGGAGAGAGAGGAAGGATTTTGGGTTTTATATATTTTTTTTATGCTATATTTGCAAAAAGTTAATTCAATGGCTATTCACATGAATTGTAACCTCCCTATTGCCGCTTCACCCAAATTTTTATATATTATAATATGCAGATTTTTTATGAATTAAAGTATGCAAATAATTTGTGATCTATGTATATAAATATGACATGGAATTGTAATCCCGACATGGATATGACGTGGACAAATTTATATGACGTGGCATAATAAATATATAAATATTGTGTGATGTGGCTCAACTATATAATGACATGTGTAAAAATCATAGGTGGCGTAATGTGGGAACGCCACGTGTCCTAATCCTACGTGGCACAATGAGAAGACTCCAATCCTTAGTGGTTTTAAATATATATAATAGATTACTTTCGACTCGGTTTCGGTTCACCAAATTCCCGAATTTCGGTTCGGTTCGGTTTTAAACCGATGCTCAGCCTTAACTGGTTGTGCGATTGAAAGCACGAGGACATAAAATTAATGTGACATGAGGGACAAATTAAAGGCTAGTGACCAATATAAATATGAAAGACAGCTAAACACAAATTTCAAAACATACACAAAAGTAAAAGAAATTAGCCATATATATATGAGTAAATTATGGGTTTAGTCCCCAACGTTTCGTTAGTGTTCTATAATAGTCCCAAACCTTCAGAACGTTCCAAACTAGTCCTTTATTTATTCTAAAACTTTTAATTTCTAGTCCTATGGTTAATTATTGAGTAAATTATGGGTTTAGTCCCCAACGTTTCGTTAGTGTTCTATAATAGTCCCAAACCTTCAGAACGTTCCAAACTAGTCCTTTATTTATTCTAAAACTTTTAATTTCTAGTCCTATGGTTAATTATTTCAACCCCAATCCTAACTGGCAGTTTGAGGTGGCACTTTTCATTTGACATGGATTTATTAAAAAAACAATAAAGGTTGTAACTTAAATTCCTTTGAACTGCAGTAGTTTTGACATAGTAATCCACTTAAAATGTGTTGATTAGGAAGCAGGAACAGGTTTGTAACTCAAATTCCTATGTAGCACTAGTGGGTTTCATTCTTCACACAATGGCCAAGTAGCAAGAATTTTTCAATTGGTCGTCATTAGCTATATACGGGCCTCTGTCCAAGAGTTAATCTCCACCCTCCTCCAAAGAGATAAACTTTAACCCACAAGCAATTTCTTCCAATCCATTGGGTCAAAGTTAGAAACCAACAAATAACTTGAAAACAGTGATTGATAAATTGAAAAACAAATATTTCATACCGTATTCAGGTTGATCAAACAAAGGATCTCGCTCCCGCCATGATGGGCTCAAGCTTCTTCATCATTCAATCAATTCATTCACCAAATTGCAGCCCTCTCTCAAGTTTGTAGAGCCAACTTGCAACCCTCCTTACAAACTTTTCTCGTAGCAACTCTCAAACCCTAACACACAATAGCGTAGTTAAAAATTAAAACCTTGATTATTATTTTTAATAAATCCATGTCAGATGAAAAATACCACATCAAATTGCCAGTTAGGATTGAGGTTTAAATTATTAACCACAGGACTACAAATTAAACGTTTTAGCATTAATAAAGGACTGGTTTGGAACGTTCTAAAGGTTTGGGACCATCATAGAACACTAATAAAACATTGGGGACTAAACCCATAATTTACTCATATATATATGCATTGATCGAATTTAAGATAACCTACTTGTTCGGTGTAACGGTGAGATGTTTTGATAGTGACGGATTAATATATGCAACGTACGTACGCGCGTTCTGGACAACAGTTGGTTGAGCGGTAGTTTTGCTGGTAGGTTAGATTCAATTCTTAAATTTATTTTGTGCATATATATAGTAGGTGTAGGTACGTGCTTATGAATCGGTATGACATGGATTTCCCTACCATAATTGCGGATCATGACCTTACTATTTTTGAACAAGTTTTCTTGTTAGGAGTTTTTCTATATATGTTTGTGCTCATTTTTCGGATTGTCCGACTGCATATTGTTTCGGTCTTTGGAATCTCTCAATCTAATGGGTTTCTCTAGTATAATGATTTTTTTCGCTTTATCGATGTACATATATATAATATGCATATGTAAAACCACAGGTTTGTATTTATAGTGATTTTGGAAGGAAAAAAATATTTCTAGTGAAAATGCAACAATATTTATATGAACGGAATGAATAATCCTTATCCATGACTTATGTTTCTGTTGTTATAAGGGAATTTTATACATGAAAGAATTGAACATTAATTACACAATTAGATTTTTTGCTAAATAGATTGCTTTCTTTTTTTTGAACATAACAGGATCTTACACCACTATGCTAACCTATAGGATCGTGTATATACATACAAGATGATTTGTTATAAAGTATTTTTTTGATGATTCAAAAACAAGAATTATAGGATGGTTTATTTTAGGCTTAATACATCAGGAGACCCCTATACTTTAATGTTTTTTCCCAACAAACCCCTCTACTTAAAAATGTTCTATTAGACCCTTCTACTCAGTTAAATTTGTTCTATTAAACCCCCATCATTGACCTTTCGTTATATAAAACAAACACATGCTGACTTGGCTCCCATAATTGATGAGTAATCGTCATGTAATCCAATTTTAAGCCACGTCAGACTCTGTTAGTCACATTTACGGCAGTAAAATAGGCTCAATACAGAAAATGAACCACTGTATCTGATATATTATGTTATCATATGTGGTTTATATAGCTAGTGAAGTCGTATGTGATATAAAATTGGATAATTATAATGATTAGTCATTGAATATGAGAGCAAAGTCAGTGTTCGAGTGTTTTACGTAACAAATGATTAGTGATGAGGGATTCAATAGAACAAATTCATATAAGTAGAAAGGTCTAATAGAACATTTTTAAGTAGAGGGGTCTGTTGAGAAAAAAATATTAAAGAACAGGGGTCTTCTAATGTATTAAGCCAGTGTACCTTGTTTTTTAAGCAACAACAACAAAGCTAACTCTGTTTTAATACACCAATCTATTTAAAATCTTATGTTTAGATGACCCAGTTCTTACGGGCTCTTCTCCAACACGACCAAATGTTGATCGAGCTTTATTTCCTTTTCAACTGACTCTCGTTATATTATATGGATTTGAATCAAATAAAAACTTTTTTTAACATGTAAACTGTAAATTGTGCATATGATATAAAAATACATGAACATGAAATAGATATATGTGAACCAAAAACAGAAATATGTTTGTGATTTTGTGTTATTATAGTATTATGTGTAGTAATATGGTTCATAATACATGATATTGACAATTTGTGTTATTACATATACTAATATGATCCATAACAAAATTTGATAGCGTTCACATAATTGTTCCTGAAGTTCACATATTTATGTATTTTGTTCACGCTTTCAGTTTACACGATAAAAAAGGTTTTCACCGCATCTATTAATATTTCATAATTTATATATCTCAATTGCTGCTCTATTCAAATTTGTTCATGCCTATCAATCTATCATATTAGATAAACATCTTTCACTTCACATAAGCAAATAATGGTCAACTAATTAAGATCCACAAATAAACATAATTTATTTTAGTGTTCCTATAATAAGGAAGGATTGAACCAAGACAATTAATTGAATAGCGAAACTTGTCCCATCTAAAATATTTCATTTTAAGATTTCTAGTTATAAGATAACAGATAAATCAACCTTAATGAAATTGTGCACCACGAGTCCACGACTCTAATACTAATACAACAGTTTTTTCTGACCCAAAAACTTTTTTTTTTGTCAAAAGCGAGGGCTAAGTACTGTCCTTTATTTATTCCATCATATCATTCAAAAGAACATCCAAAATGTCTGTATGGGGAGCATCAAACAAAGAGAAATCTGAATCAAGAGAAAAACTAAGCTTAGCAAAAAAATCAGCAACTCTATTGAGACTTCTAGGTATGTAGTTGACCACCACTCTTCAAAGCAAATGTTGAATTAGAGTGCGGCAGTGGACCACCAGCGAGTAATCGGGGTGGGTTGATGGCATCTGACCGTTGAGCAGTGACCCAAAAACTACTATACAGTATACAACTCTTTTTTAGTCTACTTATTCTATAGTCACAATCACAAGTCAAAATAAATGTAATTATATAGTACAAAATCTCATTTATAATTGTAATCCGGTTCTGACATTTGTCAGAGTTGCATACTACTTATAAGAAGGTGTTTTCTTTAACATAACATTATAAATTATAAATGGACAGAAAGAATTTCCGGTGGAAATATTCTCCTCGTATTGTTTTATATCCTGACAAAAAAATTCACTCTATCATGACAAAAG
Source organism: Polygonum aviculare (assembly GCA_934048045.1). Taxonomy (NCBI): domain Eukaryota; kingdom Viridiplantae; phylum Streptophyta; class Magnoliopsida; order Caryophyllales; family Polygonaceae; genus Polygonum; species Polygonum aviculare. The sequence goes on from OW204031.1 coordinate 21,106,278, forward strand.
ACATAAAAATGAATTCATTATGTACAGTATCGTATTTTCCAACCGATTTTATTATAGTACTATTTATTTAAGCACCCTTAAAACTTGTGACTTCCATTTACACCCACCCTAAATTACTGATATAAAATACAATAAACACGCTAATCACAGTTTATTTCCCTCGCAAACGGGCCCCACCTTCACCCGCCCCTCCGAAAAATCCCTATTCTTTCTGTCTTCTTCCCTGCCCTCATTCTCTCTCTTTTCTTGGAACGCCGGGAACTTTTGGTTGAACTAGTAGAAGCGTCTATTCCTTTCTTAATCACTGCATTACTTTATTTCTTTCTGATCAATTCAATCCAAGAAGACGGGATCTGTTGATCTCTGAGTTCCGGAGCTGAGTCTCAGAGTGCGAAAGGCAGAAACCCCAGATCTCCAAAGCTCGTCGTTTTCTTTGGGTTTCGCGTTCCGTATCCGCAGTTTTGAGGTTGCTTAGGGGTTCTTGTTTTCGTGCAATTTCGTGCTCCTTGTGGAACTGGTGAGTTTAATTGTAATGTGGGTTTTTCTTTTTGCAGGCACTGAATTCTCTCGGTTTATGCTTGATTGATCAGAATTGATACCTAAGAAGACATGTCTACTTCGTTGGATCGATTTGCTAGACCTTGTGAGTGTTCTATTGTCTTTCGCCTCTCTCAATTTGGATTTTTTTGGGTTGGAGCTGCTTCTGAGTTTTCAGCTTCATGCCTGTAGTTTCCCCCATTTTCTTTTCTGGGAAATCCCAGGCTTGTTATTATGGAATTCTCCCTTTCTTTAGTAGGAAGAACGGGGCTGTTTTCTTTATTTTCCAGCCATTTTTCTGCCCTAATTGGAAATTTTATTTAGCAAATGTGCGTTATGTTCTGATATATAATACCCAATTGTTGTGAAGGAATAAGTAAATTAGGTTCCTTGATGTTGCTTTGTTGATTATTCAGCTGCGCTGTTAATGTTCTAGCTTCTTTTCCATGATTGTTTTTTTTTTTGGATTTTTTAATGTTTGCATAATTTATTGGCAGGCTTTGAGGGATCTTCTGCTCACGAGGACAGACGAGAGAGGAAGTCTGATTTTGAGAACTCTGAGGATGAGAGGAGGTCAAGAAACTGGTCTTTGAAGAAGAAAGCATTGAATGCGTCTACAAAGTTGAAGCATTCTCTTAAAAAGAAGAGCAGCAGAAGGAAGAGTGATGTTCGTGTCAGTTCAGTCTCTATAGAGGATGTTCGTGATGTAGAGGAGCTCCAGGCTGTTGATGAGTTTCGACAGATTTTGATTTTAGAGGAACTTCTCCCTACAAAACTAGATGATTACCATATAATGTTAAGGTGTGGTATCCTATATGACTCTTTCCCCACTTTTATGTCTACTGGAAAAATAGTGTTGGTTCCTTGGGTAATTTAGTAAATGTTGGTTGTAGGTTCTTGAAAGCAAGGAAGTTTGATCTAGATAAAGCAAAACACATGTGGACTGAAATGATTCAGTGGAGGAAGGACTTTGGTGCTGACACTATCACACAGGTAATGCTACAATGCTTTATTAACTGTTCAAGCTAACTTGCTGTGTATTAGGCTGGGACATTTTCTTACCACATGTAATTTTGAATATTATTTCTATACGTATATCTGAGGCTTGCACTTCTACTGCGGCATCAGGATTTCGAGTTCCAGGAAATAGATGAGGTCCAGAAATACTACCCGCACGGCTATCATGGTGTTGATAAGGAGGGAAGACCTGTTTATATTGAACGGTTGGGCAAAGTTGATCCTGTCAAGCTTATGCAGGTGACAACCATGGATCGCTATATCAGATACCACGTTTGTGAGTTTGAGAAAGCCTTTTCTATTAAGTTTCCAGCCTGTACCATTGCTGCAAAGAGGCATATAGATTCAAGTACAACGATCCTTGATGTTCAGGGTGTGGTAAGCTCCTCATGTCCTTGATAGTGTTGCCAAAAATTAAGTGAAGTTTGTCAATCGTGTTGACTTACTGGCTATTGGATGGCCTTGCCTCTCCCTTTTATCCCTTAGGGCTTGAAGAATTTTACAAAATCTGCCCGAGAGCTTATTATGCGGTTGCAGAAGGTTGATGGTGATAACTATCCCGAGGTATATAACATTATATCAGTCTGGTTACCCCACACGTGGTTGACATATACTTTAACTTAAATTCCGACTTTTCTTGATGCAGACATTATATCAGATGTTTATTGTCAATGCTGGCCCTGGGTTCAGACTTTTGTGGAGCACAGTGAAGTCTTTTCTGGACCCAAAAACAACATCAAAAATCCATGTATGTGTTGTTAATCTAATAAATTAAGAATGATATCTTTTCAAAGTGTTTTGAACTGATATTGTTGGGATTTGGGAATTTTGTAGGTTCTTGGAAACAAATTCCAGAGTAAGTTGCTTGAGGTAATTGATTCAAGGTAATTACTAAGAGATGATCTCTAGCCTGACCCAGTGAATGAGTGTTTTGTAGCAACATGCTGTTCCTTGTTACCCAGTCCTTGATATTTGTTTCATTGTTTTTGAGAAATTTCTCGCTGTTGCAGTGAGTTGCCGGAATTTCTTGGAGGCTCTTGCACTTGTGCAGATCAGGGAGGATGCCTTCAGTCAGATAAGGGGCCTTGGAAAGATCCTGCAATACTAAAGGTTCTCAAGTTTGTTCTCAAGAATTCATTTTGATGCTTTATGATATTAGCTTTTTACTTTTTGATGACGGCACTTCAGCTCTGTTGTCTATAATAGTTGTGCATTTTATGTAGATGGTTCTCAATGGTGATGCACGCCGTGCTAGACAAGTTGTGAAGGTTCTGAATAGTGAAGGCAAAGTGATTGCATATGCAAAGCCCCAGACTCCGATGGTAGGTTGGAACTATCCTGTTTGTGTGGGTGAATGCAGTTTCACTTTCATCAGTTAAACCACTCTTTTGTCTGTTTAAACTGGTATGAACACTTTGTTGTTTAAAGCAGCTCAAGGGAAGTGATACCTCAACTGCCGAGTCAGGGTCTGAAGCGGAAGATATGTCTTCCCCAAAAGCTTCTCTGAACTATTCACGTCTTAGACTGACTCCAGTTCGTGAAGAGGTAGGAATTATATTCACTCAAGCCAAAATAATGGTTATATTTCTTGATATGCAATTCTTAAGTAGTCACCAGAAAGCTGATAAAAAAACCCAATACATGCCATGATGGCATGATTCTTATGTTCCACTTTTGCTTTTCCTTCTTATTGTAGATGATAATATTTTACTAGTTGGATGGGAACTTTTGCTGTTATCTAACCTCACTCTTTTTCATACATCGTTCTGCATTTGTTTTGGTCCTTTAAACAAATGAGCATTATCTAGTGGAACTATTTTCATATCCTGTATAAATGATCTCCCTTAAAATTAGAGTTCACTAGTTTCCTTAAAACAGCTTGTAACTTACTGTGGCCTTAATGAATGATATGGACATAAATTTTGCAGGCCAAGATTGCTGGAAGGACTAGCCATGCAACTGGTTTTTCAGGATATGATGAGTATGTTCCTATGGTTGACAAGGCAGTTGATGCTTGTTGGAAGAGGCAATCTTCAATGCCAAGAGTTGCGCTTTCTAAAGGTTAGCATGTCAATTGTATCACTCTGTAATTTTTGTAGCTTTGCCAAAATCATACATGCATGCTGCATCCAATGCATGCTCGCATTTGTTTCTGAGCACATGGTTTTATGTTATAGCTTAGATAGTTTATATGCTTTTGCATCAGCATATGCTGATAACATTCTTAGATGTTAGATGACACATTGTTATCCTTGTAAGAACCTGCATCTGGAGCAGCAGATTTATATTTTTACTTGCTCTTCACTTCAAGTTGTGATTTTACAGAATGATTGCATTATAATCATAACGAGGTGGGAGGTACTTGCCCAAGGGTCTAATAATAACTGATTATTGTCCGTTGACAGATGGCAATTGTTCTATTTTTTTGGTCGAAATGGCAATTGTTCTATTCAATGCTAATACATTTGACTCTAATTTTCTCACTCCTCATTGGCCATTTCCATTTCTAGCATACTTTGTCATAAACACGTTGCTTCCAGGTGTTAGATTGTATGCTGAATCAAAATACACTTCATTTGCTACATGATGTTAATACGTTTTGTGAAATCTGAATCAAAACTTCTATGCAGGGCCACTGACAACCCCAGATGCTAAGAATAATCCGAAAGGAATCCGTGCTCGTGCTGTAATGATGCTAATGGCCTTCCTGATGACCCTGTTTACAGTATTCCGTACCCTAACAGGGCGTATTATTAAGAAGCTGCCTCGCGAGTCTCCAAATTTACAGGCAGATATGCCTGATCCGACCCTGGATGACATCACCAAGGAGTTGCGTCCTCCATCACCCCCACCACCCTTCACTGAAGCCGACCTCCTCTCAAATGTGATCCAAAGGTTGGGTGAACTTGAGGAGAAAGTGGACACACTTCAATCAAAGCCTTCTGAGATGCCCTATGAGAAAGAGGAATTGCTAAATGCTGCTGTTTGCAGAGTAGATGCCCTGGAAGCTGAACTGATTGCCACTAAAAAGGTAAATTTACTCGATAAGAAGTATGTTTCTTGAATGCATTCCTTTCTCAATTGTCAAACAGTAAAAATCTTTTCCCTTAGTTCGGACTTTTGAGTGATTCATACTTTTAACTATGCTAACCGTCTCATCTGCAGGCACTACACGAAGCTCTGATGAGGCAAGAGGAATTGCTCGCTTACATTGATCGTCAAGAAGCTGCCAAATTCCAGGTAAATGTCGTCGGAGTCATATAGATGACTGTTCATTTATCTCAATAAATTTCCCATTATCATTTTTATCATATCTAATGGTATCCGCTCCCCCATTGAATTGTTACAGAAAAAGAAGTATTGCTGGTGATTGAAGGAGGAAGAGATGCACCAAGTGAGAATATCCGTACTAACTTAAATGACAATGTCAGTTTCTTGCCTCTGGTCTTCTTCCATACCGGATTTGTATTCAAACGAAATACTAGTATCCCAGCACCCCATTGCCTCCCATTAAGGGGTGGCGACCGAACAATTTGCTGTGTTTTTTTTTGGTGAACTTGATGTGATACAACATTGACCACTAATCCACTATCCATGAACTATGCTAAATGTCATGAGTGAAATTATTAAAAAAAAATCATGAACTTGGAATGAATAAACTTTTTGGAGATGCCAACCTTTCAAACAATTTCCTCTGGTCCTCTTTTGCATAAGGCAATTACTTAGAGCTTTGTTTAAGAGAGTAATTTTGGCCAGTAGAGAAAGGCGCATTTACATCTCAGAAATTGCTTATTTAGGTTGCTTGTACTGTTTTTAGGTGACGAGTTTTACAGTGATCAAGATGTACAAAGGCAATCAATGGAACGTTTTCACATGACCCTATAGCAAGATGTACAATGATTGTATGACTAAGAATATCATCACTCGTAAGACGAAACCTATAAAAAAATGTTGCCTGATGGTGTAGATCAGTTTGTGCGGGCTAATAAAACTCACAAACGCCACCAGGTCCAAGTGCAGGATTGGTTGCTCACCAGATGAACTGCAATTTCAAACATTGCTGTTAGATTGCAACAAATAAAGACGAAGTTTGAACTTAAACAAACCAACGTAGAATTCATTGCATTAATTTATACGTACCAGCTTCTTCTTCTTCTTTTTCTTTTCGATGTAAGTTAGGAGCTCCTCTTGCCTGCTAAGGGACTCATCAAGAGCCTGCCAAAAAAAATATTCAGCTTGTTTTTCAGATGAATATACTTCCATGGTTGTTATATGCAATTTCAAACTTGTATCATTTAAAGCACAAAGATCTGCCAATGGGTTTTACCTTCTTTGTAGCTGCAAGCTCTTGCTCGAGTGCACTTACTCGACACAGAGCAGAATTCAGCATCTCCTCTTTGTCCGGTGGCATGATTGCTGGCTTTGTATTGAGAGCAATCATCTTGACTTCTAATTCTGCCATCTTCTTCATCATGGCAAAGTAATCTGCCTCAGAGATGGAGGGTACTGTCAATTTGTTAGGCCCCGAATCATTGAGCTTCTTTGGCATGTTCCGGGTTAGCCTGATCATGGCTACAACTCCCATGACAAAGGTCATCACCCCGGAAACAAGCTGTCCACTTATCCCACGTTGGTCCTTGGATGCTCCACCCGTTGGAAAACAAGCTGTGTGAATGCATAAGTAACATCAATGTCGGCTTGTTCGGATGTCATGCAATATAAGGAGCTTACTACTCGTGCGTGACCAGACATTGAATATCGGAATGCATAAGCTACATAAACAACCTATATGATGCATGTATTATTCATACAACCAGACTTAGCTTGTCTAAGTTACCTCTTGTTACAGCTGCACTGTTTTGAGCAGGCTTTGCCCATGCCTTGTCCACTGCCTTGTCGACGAATTGAGCCAAATCTTTGCATTGAAGGTTCACAGGGTATTCTTTGCCAATACGTGCCTGAATGAGTACTCAAAATCATCCATGTGTGGAAGTACACTATCACTAGTAGACATTTGAGTATGGTTTTTTAAGTGAAGTGCTTACATCATGAATGAGAACGAGATCCTTGTGATATGTTAGAGGAGTCGAAAGCTCAGTTCCCTCCTCATATTCATCAATTGTCTTCTCGTAGATAGAAGGAAATAGGTTCCTTGTCATGCATTTGTCCTCACCATTGAGGACCATCTGCTCCATCAAACAGTATTACTTATTATAAGCAAGGTTAATTTTACATCATACTAAAATCAGTAACAAGGAAGAGGATAAGACATTGAATTGGCCTAAATGTTACCTTGATTATATCAGGGTCATTCCATGGACCCTTGTCTGAATTCATGCATCCACCTTTGTCATCACAATTGCAGGTGCCTCCTAAAAACTCTGGAAGCTCACTATCATACAACAGGGAGAAAATTAATAAATTAAAGGGTCATTACAGATTTTACTGAGTTACAGGGCGGTAAGAGAGTTATAGAAAAGGTTTCTTCAAGCAAGTGCACCTGGCATCAATCACTTCTAGCAACTTGGTCTGGTACTTGTTACTGAGAACCTGGTGAGCAGAAATTTCATCAAGTTAGAACACTTGTATTCTGTTTTCAGTGCTAGCTCATAATGAAATCAGAGTTTTCATAAGGAGGGTTTACATGGATCTTTGCTGTAGTCTTCGGATCAAGGAAGGACTTAACGGTGTTCCACAACAGCCTGAACCCGGATCCTGCATTGATGATGTACATACTGCACAGAGTCTGAAAACCCGAAAACAGCAAGAACTTAGAACCTCAAAAGATCGTAAACAAGATGACCATCTTGACAAGGCAAAAGATCAAGACATGCTCACCTCTGGATAGTTGTCACCATCTATCTTCTGCAGTCTTTGAATCAGCTCCCTTGCAGATTTGTTAAAGTTCTTGAACCCCTATATCAGCAAAATCCTAAAAATGTCAATACTTCCTTGACAGTGCATGTACTATAACATTTATTCATGATGGAGAGCTTACCACTCCTTGAACATCCAAAATAGTTGTGCTTTGATCAATGTGCTTTTTGGCTGCAATTGAGCAAGCCGGAAACTTAATCGCAAACGCCCTCTCAAACTCCTGGACATGGTATTTGAGGTACCTGTCCATTGTAGTGACTTGCAAAAGCTTGGCCGGATCGACTTGGCCTAGTTTCTCAATGTAAACCGGTCTTCCTTCCTTGTCGACTCCATGATGTCCTTGTGGGTAGTGTTGTTTCACCTCATCAACCTCCTTGAACTCAAAATCCTGAAACAATACATAATTCCTATTATGCAAACTTTTCAAGTCAAGGCAAGATTCATGTAAGATGCATATGACATGTGCCTACCTCCATGATGGTGTCAGCACCAAAATCCTTCCTCCAAGTGATCATATCAGCCCACATCTGCTTTGATTTCTCAATGTCAAACTTTCTTGCTTTCAAGAACCTGTTTTTTTTTTTATCAAAAGATATTCAACATCAGTCAGATGTTGGCCTTAGCCAAATCAGAAAAACAAGGTGTCTATTTTAAAAACTTGGATCTGGATCATGGAAGGAAAATGAACCTTAGGATCATGTGATAGTCATCATATTTAGAAGGAAGCAACTCCTCCAGGATGAGTGATTGCCGGAACTCATCGACAGCCCTGACTTCTTCAGCATCATGCTCGTCTTCAAATGCAACAGACATGACTCGGCTGTGCCTCCTGCGCCTCAAGGAATGCTTGAACCGGTTCGAGACGCTAAAAGCCGCCTTCTTGAATGACCCCAGCCTTGCCTTCCTCTCATCATCAAGGGGCCCGGACATGTTTTCAGCCATTGTAGCCATGGTTTGTTATCAGAATAGAATCACTCCAATTTTGCTTGGTTTATCTATATTTAAGGACACTATTAGATGTGCTTGACACTACAGATTAAAAAAAAAAAATCAACACTGGGATTCTGAGCACGAAGATCTCATGTAGGAGCAATTAACTTAGTGATTTGAAGGTTTAATATCGATCATTTCAGCCTAGAGTACATATTCTTCTGTGTACAAAAGGTTCGGTCTAGGGAGAAAAGATGAAGGATATTTGGTGGATGATGCATTATCTGTTTTATGGATTCGAATCATATTCTGATTTTCATGGAATTTGCCAAATCAAACTGAAATTGACATTTAAATATATCATCCCGATATGGAGTAGTTTCAAAATGTGGTTTTCAGATTTGTGACCATATTTGGCCATATAGAACATAGTACATGATACATATACATGAATCAAGGAAAATATACAGATTGGCTAATACTATTGATATTGAAACACAAATCAAACGACTAAATACATGTTGTTTCCAAATATTATGATCATACGGTCCATACCCAGTAATTAAATAAACGATAATTATAAAAGGAATCATATCAAACGGTTAGAATTCACATGATTCATTGTTCACCAAACACTAATTAACCTCAAAAATCCAGGTCAAAATCAAATATATACTGCCAAAGTATTGACAATCTTGGAGGACGAAAAAGCAACGTGCATAAACAACAAAGACATAGGATACATACACTCGGTAAAGACCAAAACAAGTTTAGAACAACAAAGTGATTTGAGATGAAAGTTTGTGTACACAGCTAAAAGAGGACAAAAGGTTTACCTTCAAAGTCTTGAGAATAGCTAAGGAAAGAGAGAGCAGAAATGGAGTTGAAAGGCTGAAATGCTCAACAACTCCTCTATGTTATAGAATTAGTGGGCGACCCGTCTGCTCTCCTACATAATTTTGAAGACTTGAACAATGTATGACATGCAACACACTTCCTTCAATCGTTTATTCAGTCGCATTAATTTGTTGCTTATCGTTATGATTAACGGCCGTTTTACAACGTGGCATTCTGATGAAGGGCTTTGTTGTTGCTGTCATCTTCTTGACTACACTTCGAAAGCTTTTAAAAAATAGTTGGATTATGCAAGGCCTCATCATTGTTGTTTGTTTATATATAGATTATAATAATATCCATAGATTGATAGATACCAAAACGCGTCAACATGCATATAATTAGAGGGCAGCATGTAATAATGCAAAATGCGTATAGTATATTACCCTACATTATATTTCCCCTCGAAAGAACAACCTACACTACACATAGACCTGGGTCCGGTTAACCGAACCGCCAGTTCCGGTTCGGAACCGGCGGTTTAGGTTTGGGTTTAGGGTAAACCTAAACCCAAACCTTGAGGAACCCGGTTAGCCGGTTCCGGTCCGGTTCCGGTCTTGACCGGTTTGGACCGGTTCCAATGCCGGTTCCGGTTCCGTTTTTTTTTTTTTTGGTTTCCCTGAGTGACCGCGGGCGCGGTCGCGGATCCCCTACCGCGCCCGCGGATCCAATGAAGGAGAAGATTTCATCTTCTCCTGGATGAAAACCGCGGGTGCGGTAATGTGGTCGCGCCCGCGGTTTTGATCCAGGAGAAGATCATCTTCTCCTTCATTGGATCCGCGGGCGCGGTAGGGGATTCGCGACCGCGGTTCCTTTATAATTTGAGTCATTTTCCGATTTTGTTCCATTCTATCATTTAAAACAAAAGTGTTTGGAAAATTAAAGGGCTTGAACTTAATATTAAGTTGCCTACGTATCCTCTTGGGGTTTTAGAGGAATCAAAGCCCATGTAGTTCTCTTACCTTTTAGTTTGAAACCCCACTTACCGTCTAAGACGACCCTTCGGTTTCGGAGCCGGTACTACGAGCGGCGTCGTCATCACATAAGCCATCGGAGGAAGAATCCGTTATTATCATCAATTGTTGTCTAATTTCCGCCTTTTTCCAATCGGCCACACATACTTGAGCTTCCAATATCTCGGGTTTCATGCTAGTTCTCCTCGGGTTGAGAATGTGTCCACCTTGGCTAAAAGTTTGTTCCACCGCAACCGTTGAGGCGGGAACGGCAAGAAGTTGAATCGCAATTCTTGAAAGTGTTGGGAAGTTCTTCTTTTGTCGTCTCCAAAAATCTAAAATATCAAAACCTTCATCGGGATAGTCAAAAGAAGTTGTTAGATAGTTTTCAAACTCCGCACTCGAGCTCGAATGCCTTGGTCTCTTGGTTTGGTTTCGTAAGAAGCTACTTCCTCTCCCCAAACCCCTACCAATACGACCAAATACTCCGCCCGATGAAGATGATGGAGATTGTGGAGGTAATGATGAGGAAGATGAAGATGAACCTCCTCTGTCTCCGCTACAATCATACTCTTTGTACAAATCCTCAATGTTAGTTCTAACTTTAATCATCATTTCCGCAATTCGAGCATTACTATCAAATTCATGCAAGGGTAATTCCAAAGCCTCATAATAATCTCCTAATAAAGTTTCCAAACCACTAAGCCGTTGTCTAGGATCAAAAACACAAGCAACAAGATAGATATCGGGAATAAATTTGTAATAACTCAACCATTTCGACTTCATAGAATCAATAGCGGAATTCAACTCGGGGATTCGAACCCCCACATAGAAAGCACAACCAACATTCACGGCTTCCACACAAAATAGATGAGAACAAGGTTGATAAACATGACTAAAAGTTAAAGTTGCATCTTGAAAAACTTTTAAAACCTCTAAGATTTTGTAACAAAAATCCCAACACTCTACAATACTAGGAGAGTTAGGAAGATATTGAGCAACAAAAGAAGATAAAACATCCTTATAGGGCATGCATGCATAAATCAATTCATATGTGGAGTTCCAACGATGGCAAACATCCTTTGGAAAAATCCTAGGATGAACACCGTTGTTCATACAAAATTTTCTCCATGAATCGGTTAGTCGGTTGCTAGCCCACATACTTTTGATAACATTTCTAAGAGGCTCAATATTTTCCTTTAAAACATTCATACCACTTTTCACACATAGGTTTAAAATATGGCAAACACATCGTATATGAAAATATTTTGTACCAAGATTTGGTTGACAAAGAGGAACCAACTCTCGGATAGAAGCGGTGTTGTTAGATGCATTGTCAAATGAGATGGAAAAAACTCTACGAAGCAATCTATATTCTTCCAAAATAGTACGAATAATGTTACTAATTTCTACGGCGGTATGATCAATGTCGAAAATTCTAAAAGCCAAAACACGTTTTTGCATAGTGTAATGATCATCAACAAAATGGCATGTAAGACCCATGTATGCATGCATTCCATAACAATCACTCCAAATATCACTACAAATAGACACTTTAACATCATTTTCACTAAAAAATTTAACCAAGGCACATTTACGTTTTTTATATGCTTTGAGCACATTACCTCTAATTGATTTTCTAGTAGTCCTTTTATAAGCGGGTTGCACAAGAGTAGACATCCATTCATTAAAACCCGCTTTCTCGGCAAATTGAAATGATAAATGATCAACACATACGGCTTCGGCAAGACCATACATACTAGCATTATGATCATAAGTAAATAAACTAGGAGCATGAGAAGAAGAAGATGCAAACCCGGCGAGTTGCGTTTGTCCTCGCATCATTCCCATCTTGTCGGGGTGGTGCTTCTCCAAATGAGTCCTCATTGTTCCATAGCCTCCTCCTTGTTTCCATTGATATTTCTTGTCACAATAGTTACAAGTAACAACACATTTCTTAGTAGCTTGATCGATCTCGCCTTTTCGAAAATGTTTTGTAAAAACTTCGGAAGCAAGCTCTCGAGTGGACGGAGTGGTAGAGGATTGTTGTGGTGCTTGAGATGATTCCCCATCTCCCACATTTCCTTGTCTTGGAATGGAAGGGGGCACCATCGGCGGAGGCATCATCGTATGGTGCATACTAGCCTCATTTTGAGCATCACTCTCTTGTGAGCCAAAAATGTGATCATATAATCCATCCATTTTGTAGCAAAAAATGTAATCAAGAAGACTAAATTCAATGAATCAAGATTACAAGATTTGAAAGACAAGTATGTAATATAAACCCGCCAATAAAACAAAGCTTGTAAATTGTAAACTTAGAGAGATTGAGACTTGAGAGTATGAGACTTAGATAGTTAGAGAGATGATGAGAGATGGTGTGGATTAAATTGAAGAGCAATGGAGTTTTTATAGGGGTAAAAAAAAATTTAGCCGTTGGTAACTTTTGAAACTAGCCGTTAGAACTAGCCGTTGGCAAAACCGCGGTCGCGGCGTGACAACCGCGACCGCGGGTGGCCAAACCGCGGTCGCGGTTTTCCCGCCGCGACCGCGGTTTGGAACAGAGTTGTCCTGTCCAACTCTGTGATCAAACCGCGGCCGCGGTTGCGGTTCCGCGCCCGCGGGACCTCCCCAACGGCTAGAAACCGGCGGTTTACTAGCCGTTGAAGATATTTTTATTTTTTTTAAAAAAAAAACCTAAACCGCCGGTTTGTCCCGGTTCCGGTTCCGGTTTGAACCGGCCGGTTCAAACCGCCGGTTCACCGGTTAGCCTTAGCCCCGAACCTTAACCTAAAATAGCCGGTTTGGCGGTTTAGGTTAAGGTTCCGGTTCGGTTCCGGTTTTGACCGGTCCGGTTCCGGTCCGGTTCGCCGGTTCGAACCGAACCGGACCCAGGTCTAACTACACATTTGTTTATTTGTTTTGGCCGGTCTACACGATCAATGAGCCAAGGCTAGTTCAACTCTCTCTTTTTTAGCCTCTTGCCCCTAAACATATCCCACCCACAAATAAGTACACCAAAAAAAATGTCATGTTCCCTCAATAGGAAGTTGTTAGGCGTTTTGGCCCACAGAATGATTTTGCTAAGCGATCAAAAGTCAACCATACAATTTGGTAGAAATATGACCCTTCAAAAATAGAAAACTTGCCTACTATTAGGACCCGGATCCGAAGAGGAAATAAATGGGCCATGTCCATAGGTCAAATTGGGCCTTTAGCCCACTACATTAGGCTCAAGTTCAGCCCATTTGGCCCATTAATACCTTTTTCGATCATTAATACCTCCTGCTACATAGTATTGGCCCATTAATACCTCCTGCTACATAGTATTGGTATGTCTCTGTATACACTGATAAGCCGTAGTCTTACTCGTGTCGTGGCTGGCGGTCCGGATCGTCTGTCCCCTTTACATGTCCCATTTTCATGTCCCTCAAATCTTATTGGCTGATACTTAATAGAATTAAGTGAAAATTGATTTTATTTTAATAAAATAATTTGCATTAACCAATCAAATTTGAGGGACATGGAAATGGGACATGTAATGGGAACAGAGGATCTCCACCGCGTGGCCAGCCTCTTCAAAAATCGAATAATTTATATTAACCAATCAAATTTGAGGGACATGGAAATGAGACATGTAATGGGGGAGAGGATCTCCACCGCGTGGCCAGCCTCTTCAAAAATCGGGCGTGACAAAATTTAGGTGTCTCGAATTTGGCGCCAATTTGGGGTTTCTGTGTGCCTTCTTCCCGCGCTCACACCCCCTCTTCGTGGAGAGCTGCCAAAATTAGGGTTCAATTCGGATCAAAATTTCGTCCCATTTTGCTGGGTTCAGGTCTAGAAGAGGAAAGCTGGATATCGCTGCTACTATAATCTCAAAGATTAAGCCAATCGCTTCATCCAATTTGGTATCTGTGAGTACTTCCTTCCCTTTATTCATTACCAATTTCTCCAAACCCACTTCTAGGCTCAACCTTTTGCAGGCTCTAGAACATCAGCTTGTACTTGCGAAGGTCGCGCGATTTTGTAACGATTACTATTACTGCAGATTTTGCTCGTAGGCAGTTGTGATTTATAGCTCAGATTTCTTATTCAAATTTGGTTGTAACTCAAATTGCAGGCTGTGAATCGTTGTCGGAAATTTTGGGTGTTGAATCAAAGTTGTAGATCATCATCTTGGTGTCCTCGGGCTGCTAGTGGAACCATGGCTGGTGAAATCCTAAACTCTCCTTTGAAGGGGTCAGCCAATGGATTCTCTGAAAACTTACGAAGTTACCAAGTGGTTGTTGCTGCAACACGAGAGATGGGTATTGGTAAAGATGGGCAATTGCCATGGAATTTGCCGTCGGATCTCAAGTTCTTTAAGGATATCACTTTGACCACGTCGGCTCCGGGGAAAAGGAATGCTGTTGTAATGGGGAGGAAGACATGGGAAAGCATCCCTTCCAAGTATAGACCCCTTCCAGGGCGCCTTAATGTCATTCTGACTCGCTCTGGGGAGTCGAATATCGGTGCCTCTCAAGATGTTGTGACGTGCCAAAGTATGGTTTCTGCTCTCAGAATGTTGGCAGCTTCTCCATTCAGTGCTGCAATTGAGAGAGTTTTTGTGATTGGTGGTGGCCAGATACTGAAGTGAGTTCTGTTTCGCGTTGTCGCTTAAATGAGATATGCAATCCATCTGTTTGAAAGTTTGTCTTTTGGCTTATTGATCAGTCTTTTTTGTCTGAAGGAGCTTTGATGATTGTGCTGTGCAGGGAAGCTCTTAATGGGCCTGCTTGTGATGCAATTCATATCACAGACATTGAAACAAGCATTGAGTGTGATACATTTATTCCCCCTATCGATAGTTTCTTGTTTCATCCGTGGTACTCATCCCTCCCTTCTGTTGAAAACAATATCAAATTTTGTTTCACCACGTATGTTCGTGTCAGAAGAGCGTCGGTTCATAATGATGCTCAGGATGAGAGCATGATATCTAGCTCTAAGTTAAATACTACTAAGTTTGAGATACAAGACTTCTCCTATCTGCCTCAGACTGTTCTTAAGAGGCATGAAGAGTATATGTATCTGCAGCTGGTTGAAGAAATCTTGTCAACTGGAAATTTGAAGGGTGATAGGACTGGGACTGGAACTCTGTCCAAATTTGGTTGCCAGGTAGCTTTGCAAGTTGATCTATAATTCAATTTGTCATATAAGATTCATGCACCTAGCTTTGGGCTTAGCTGACCACCGTTTTTTTCCTGATCAAAAGATGCGTTTTAATCTGGGAAAGACGTTTCCGCTTCTCACAACAAAGGTATATTACCTCTGTTACAGAAGCTTTTCTGCGTAATATATAGTGACAGCTTTCTTGTTGTGGACCTACTACAATACTATGCTCATTTCTGGTTGGTTGATGGTTCAGTCATTTGTAATTGGCTGCTTTGGTATATATTGGCTAAACATTTTCTATCTTATAAACTGCAGCGAGTGTTTTGGCGGGGTGTTGTTGAGGAACTCTTGTGGTTCATCAGTGGCTCAACTAATGCTAGGGTATGAATGCTCAACTGTTTTGCTTTAGTTCCTTCTCATGTAGATGACTTAGTTGTGCCTTTTGGTCCCATCTGATTGATCGATTGTATTGGTTTGATGGGTTTATTTTCAATTGCCACTTGCTGTGCTACAATAGTGTTTCTGAAAATTGAATTGTTTGATGTAATCTTGCATTTTTTAGGTCCTGCAAGATAAAGGCATACATATATGGGATGGAAATGCATCAAGAAGCTACCTTGATAGGTTAATACTGTTACATATGTTTTTTTTAATGAAATTTATCTTTTTGTTTAGTGAAATTCTGGGGGATTATTTGTTCTAATAGGCATTAATTCCTGTTAACAATATTCGCAGCATTGGTTTGAATGACAGAGAAGAGGGTGACCTTGGTCCTGTTTATGGTTTCCAGTGGAGACACTTTGGTGCTAGGTTGATCATCACTTTGGTATCATTTAAGCATATTGGTTTATCTCACTAGGAAGCTGAATTGCATTCTTTTGTTTACTTTTTCATCTGACAGATACACTAATATGCATGCTGATTACACCGGTCAAGGATTTGATCAGTTGATGGATGTTATTAACAAGATCAAGAATAACCCAGATGACCGACGAATTATTCTTTCTGCTTGGAACCCTTCTGATCTAAAAATGATGGCTCTTCCACCATGCCATATGTTTGCTCAGGTTCATATGTCTTTCTGTCCTGCATTAATTCCTTTTCTCTGTTCAGTTTGGTAATTTTCTGATACATTCAGTTTCTTTTGCCTTGCAGTTCTATGTGGCCAATGGGGAATTATCCTGTCAGATGTACCAGCGGTCAGCTGATATGGGGTTGGGTGTGCCATTTAACATTGCATCATATGCTCTCTTGACATGCATGATAGCTCATGTTTGTGGTAAGCATACACTAGAATCTATGCAAATACAATTGTGTCTGTTTTGTGACTGAGCTAAAATAATTTTCATTTACGTTCCACTACTTTTTGTGATATTTGCTCGACAGATCTTACTCCAGGGGAATTTATTCATGTAATTGGTGATACTCATGTGTACGCCACCCATATTGCCCCTCTTAAGGAGCAGCTGAAGAATCAACCTAGACCATTTCCAGTTAAGTGTTCTTGTCTCAAGTAGCCAACTTTTTGTGTCCTTGTAACTGTTGCTCCTATATAACTTCGAGTACATTCTCTCAAACAGGTTCTGAAGATCAATTCCGAGAAGAAGGATATAGATTCCTTTGTGGCGTCTGACTTCAATCTTATTGGCTATGATCCACATCAGAAAATTCAAATGAAGATGGCTATATGAAAGCTTCGAGCTTTCAGCTGCCAGGTTTTATATTATATCTCAATCTTATGACACTGAGATTTGTATGTTACCTTCCGTGTAGAAAGTTTGCCTGATTGATGAGATTTTTCTATAGCTACAGTATGGATATGGAATGATACCAAGATGGTAAAAGCTCTTTACATTGTCATTTTATACTGGAAAAATATAGAGATTGTTTATTCAGCTGCAAAGATCAGTTTGAATCATTCCTATTACATAAGTTTAGCTATATTAGTTAGTCGCCATTTATGTTACTCTTCAGCTGCTCACTTCTAGCTCCATTACATAAGTATTTCGCCTTCATCTGAATGTTTTTCTTCATCTTGGCCATCAGCTTTTAGTTCATTTTCCTCTTCTTTCACTTTGAGGAACTCTACCACCAATCTTAGTACAATTTCAGGATCCTCGCTCTTCATGAGCTGGTCATCTTACCGAAGCTCAGGGAAGCCTCGGTACCTTTGGCAGCATGTTGTATGTGTTTTCTTGGGTTGAGGTGCTGTAATAGTAATCAACGCATTAGTGCTTAAGAAAGAATTAGTTGTCTGTTTAGTGTGTAGGAATTTGAAGTATAGTGTACAAAACGATGTTGACATTACTGATTGTGAAGCTTGTGAGGATAGACTGCAACCTTCCTCTCCAAGTTTATGATGAAGGAGAGTTGACTTTGAAGGTGAGTGGTAGCTTCCTTCTTTGACTCCTTGGATACCAATCCTCACAAACCTAACACACTCGAAAACCAAACATGCTTAATAGCTAATTCATGTGCTTTTGTTTATTTGTTTATATATTTATTTGCAATTGTAGAAAATTCTACTCCGTAGTTGTGGTGTAAAGCGAGACCCTGTACGTATAATGTACTGAACTTGTTGCTTCAATTTTCATAAGAACTAGTTTAACCCCCGTACCATGTACGGGTAATGTGGTTATAAATCCAATTTAATATATATGTAATGTCAATGTTCATGTTAAAATTATAGGATCATATATATTTATCTTCGTATTGTGATTAGTGTTTTTTACCAATGGTAAATCAACTCATAATATAAATAAGTTGAATTTGTTTGAAAATTACTTTACAATAAGTATCACGTTTTATTAAATAATAATACTTACAAGAAGATTATAACTAATTATTGATAAGTGATAATTCATAATTCATAATTCATAATTTTCGGGATAATTCTTATTTTTTGGTAAATTTTAAGCAATTTTTGACGGGATAAGATTATATGAGATTCTAACTACCTAATTTGTACAAGGAGGGCCCGACTGATTATTTTATTACTGAAATGACACGTGGTGCAAATTTTTGTGAAGACATTGTCTCCGCTTTATACTATAGGTAGTATAGATATGTAATGCCAATGTAGAGATAAATATCACGTCTTATTAAATAATATTATTTATCAAAAGTTTATAACTAATTATTGGCAAGTGATAATTCATAATTTTAGATAAATTTTAAGCAATTTTTACAGGATAAGATTATATAAGATTCTAACTACCTAATTTGTATAAAGGAGGGCTCGACTAATTATTTTATTATAGAAATGACACGTGGCGCAAATTTTTATGAAGACATTGTCTCCGCTTTATACTATAGGTAGTATAGATTAGGATATGTTTTGACGATTTTTAGTATTTTTTACACTTTATAATTCAATTGGCTGGCCGTGTTGTACATTTTGTGTTACTAATAGATTCCTTCAAGGAAAAAGCAAGTAAAAAAAAAAGATAAAGCAGGTTTTGGAGAAATTTTTCTTTGGTCAAAGAGAGGTGGACCTCTCAAGATTTATTAGGAACGAGGCTATGGACCTATGGTATGATAAGGCGAGGGGTAGCCTTTCCCATAACATTGTCACTAACAACAGGAATAACAACTGAAGGCATATTAATTAAACTATGAAAACCCAAAGGCAAGGTAAGGGCAAAGGTGGTGAGGGAGTCGGCGACGTGGTTCGCTTCCCTATAGATGTGGGCAAGTTGGATTGTCCAATTCCGATGTAGGAAGCCTTGGCACTCAGTGACCAGGATAGCAAGTGGGTGGGTGGGTCGAATGGGGCTCTGAATGAGGGTGATGGCCAGCTGAGAGTCTGATTCAATGATCACATTTCGATAGCTACTTTCCCAAGCCAGACGAAGGCCGTCTAGAATGCCCCATAGGCCGTCAAGTGGGTTTTGGAGAAATTATGTATTGGCAATTTTTGGCAAAATACATACGGAGGCCCTCGTACTTCTACAAAATGTGCAAACGGGCCCCTTTACTTTTTTTTGTTCTATTGAGCACCTGTACTTATCCAATTTTGTTCTATTGAGTACTTGTGTCCCAATTAGTGTTCGTGTGCATTTTACGCACTCTGTTTAATTGTCATGTAATGACCACGTAACACGATTTTTGCCATTTAATGTCCACATAATGCAAATTCAAGTCACGTAATACTTTATAATGCCACGAAACACCGTAAACAAAAAAATAAAACAAAATTGATTGTGATGTTTTACGGTGTTTCGTGGCATTACACAGTGTTACGTGACTTGAATTTGCATTACGTAGACATTAAATGACAAAAATCGTGTTACATGGTCATTACATGACAATTAAACAGAGCGCGTAAAATGCACGCGGACACTAATTGGGACACAAGTGCTCAATAGAACAAAATTGGATAAGTACAGGTGCTCAATAGAACAAAAAAAAGTATGGGGGGCCGTTTGCACATTTTGTACAAGTACGAGGGTCTCCGTATGTATTTTACCCGCAATTTTTACCCCACTTCGTTGGTGGGATGACTTTTCTTAGTCTTTTCATTTCTGTGTTGCCTGGTTGTCCTGACATTTTTTGTCTTGTATGCTGTTTTTCAATGTGATTGGTTTTGCACTAAACTAGCAAAAACTCTGTTAAAAAAAAAATATGTACCAAAACTGTTATCATTCTGTGAATGAAATTTATTTTGTTAGAGCAGTACGCAAGTTGGTGTGAAATGATATGAAGATTGATACTCAAACGATCATTTATTTGCCCTTTTCTTAACTACCCTCTAGCTAACATCAAAAGCAGATGGCTTACAACAATCTCACAGATCCTACATTCTGTTAATTATCAAGACTCGAGAGTCTCATTACATATAATAATCTGATAATCCTCAGTCTTCTTTCTCCAGAGTAGTAGCGTTCAATTGAAGATCATTTTCCTCCATTTTCAGCTTCACAAACTTGAGTAGTCCTCCCAATGCGGTCTCGGGATCCTCACTCTTCATGAGCTGCTCGCCTACCTCGGCCGGTGTCACCTTAGCCTTTACCAAAATCTCCTCCACTTCTTTGAACAATGGGTGCTCACTCATCTCCAAGTAGCTTGAGGCTAGCTTTCTGAACCCAGACGGCGTACAATATGACATGTGGATGTGAACGTCCATCCGACCAGGCCTCAGCAGAGCTGGGTCAAGGCGTTCCTTGTGGTTTGTGGTGAAGATGATGATCCTTTCATCTCCACAACTTGACCATAATCCATCTATGAAGTTGAGCAAACTTGACAAAGATAATTGTCCCATCTACAAGAATAACACAAATTAGACATGGACAATAAGCTACAATTTTCCTTAGAAGCTCAGCTTTAGTTGAGCTTGATTGATTGAAGAGTCTTAGTACAAGAGACTTATTAATTACCTCTTGGATTTCGGCATCCTTAGCTCCCACTTGATTCTTTCGGTTCTCCAAATCAAACGAGCAATCGATGTCTTCCACAACCAGGATTGACTTGTTCTCGGTTGCAACTAGAAGCTTTCGGAGATCAAAACTGTATCCGAGATTTTTGAGCTCCAAGTCATAAACATTAAATCTAAGGTAATTCGCTATGGCAGCTATCAAGCTGGATTTCCCGGTTCCCGGGGGTCCAAACAACAAGTATCCTCTCTTCCACGCCTTGCCAACTCTTCTGTAAAAGTCTTTCCTCCTCACAAACATGTCCAGATCATCCATCATCATCTTCTTCATGTCGGGATCCAATGCCAAGGTCTCAAATGTGGATGGATGGTCTAGTTTCATTGACATCCATGGCTTTCTTGAGTCGTGCCTTAACATGTGGATCTTCAGAGTCTTGGTTTCTTCTTTGATTTGCAAGAATTGGGATACTATGTGAGGAAGGTAAAAGTTCAATGCTGTATCTCGGTGGTTCTTGTGGAAGCTCAGCTCAAAGAATGAAACTTCAGTGTTACTCATGGCTGATCTTCCATGGCCTTCACTGTTGTTTCCAGCCTTTGGCTATATCCATTGAGGTGACCCAAGTCAGTTTTTTTTGCTTAATTGTCAGTGAAGTTGTCAAGCAAGCTACTTGTTTTTACTCTTACACAAAATGAATAAAAACAAAATCCAGCCGAGAACAACATCATCTACAATGATCAGATATAGATTGGTTTACAAGAAATGGAATGCTACACTTTTGCAAATTGAGAGATGTATGGATCAGTGGAAGTTTGTTACCTGTTTGCTGGCCTTTCTCCACTTAAACTCAACTCCATCATACACATCAACCACCCTTTGGTTGATGTCCATTGAGAGGACGATGTGGGTCTCCTTGGAGGGGATTGCAGCGCGGAATCTTTGAGTGTTGGGGCAGAGTTTGGTGCCAAGGTAGAGCTCGGCGGCCGAGAAGAGCTGGTTCCCATGAAGGCCTTCAAACTCTTCAATGGTAATGGTGGCTTGGGAGGAGCTAGAATAGAAGAGGGAGAGGAGCTTTTTCCTGAGAAACTGACGGATTTCGGGTGGGAGGATGTCCGAAGTGATCGAGCGTATGACGACGACGGTTGCTGCTGCTGAGGCGGCTGCAGAGAGGAGTGTCTTGGCTGAAGGACTCTCCATGTTTGAGTTGATGTTGATGGGATTTTGGTGCTGAGTTTTGTTTCTTTGATATGAATGCTTAACAAGGAAGAATGAACTTGGTGTTGTTGATTAGTTATATGGTGGAAATTAGCCTTTTAGGTGGGGAAAGCTGACAAGGACTTGTTTGCTCAAGTGATTGTTAATTGGGCTATGATGGAAGTTTGGTCGAAGCCTCATACATTATGTGAATCCTAATGGACCCTTTTTGAGCTTTGCCCAAAAAAGGAAAAAGAGACTTTTGAGCTGGATAGCATAGCCAATAAAAGTGTTCCGCTTGCCGGTTGTACCCGGCTGTGCTGATTGTTTTGGCCTCTCGATCCACCAAGTTTGTCTAGTTTGGTTTGCTTATTAAAAAACATGTGTTAAGCTGGCTGCTGCTGTATACTTTATTAATGGGGTTTTGACTAGGTTTATCAGCTTTACTAAGACAAACGTACTATCTTCTTCACATCATTATGGGTTAGGTTGGAATTTTGTGAAGGGTTCAACTCTGCCACGTTGTTTCTAATGAAGATAGCCCGGTAAAAATATGTCTGTTTCATAAATGTGGTAGGGTAAAATATTGGTGGGTGTCCTTTTCTCAGTGTTTGCGCTGTTTGTCGTTTAACGGATTATATGAATGAAATGTTTTTGGAATCAATGAGTGGTCCTTATATGCATGTGAATTGCAGGTTGTGCTAGTAGGTTTTGCCCTTTCGCTTGCGAGTGAAGATAGAATTGTTACTTGTATGCAATTAAGTACAGCTACTTACGAAATGAAACTGATTTATTTGTTAGATCAATAAGCAAACTGATGTATATGAAATGAAATCATTCATATTCGATAATATGTTTGACCAGTTTCTTACCTTCTTCTCAGCATCAGAAGCAAATGGCTTACTAGAATCACAGATCCTTACATCATACCATTATTTTTTTTTTGGTCGAAACATCATACCATTATTAAGAATCACAGTACTTACTATCAACTTCTACTACTGATTAAGCACACGAACACAATAAGTCACTACTTTCAGCTAGCTTCAAGCATCCTCATTCTCCAAACTCTTCAAGTCAAGATCATTGTTATCAATTTTGCCCTTGAGAAATTGAAGTAACCCTCTCAATGCAATCTCCGGATCGTTGCTCTTCATGAATTGCTCGCCCACCTCAGCAGGGGTCACCTTAGCCATGACCACAAGCTCTTCCACTTCTACAAACAATGGGTGCTCACTTATCTCCAAGTAGTTTAAGGCCAACTTTCTGAATCCAAAGGGCGTACAATACGACATGTGGATGTGAACATCCATTCGACCCGGTCTTAGCAAAGCTGGATCAAGGCGTTCCTTGTGGTTGGTGGTGAAGATGATGATCTTTTCGTCCCCACAGCTTGACCATAATCCATCGATGACTTTGAGCAAACTAGACAAAGATATTTGTGATTGTGATCTCTTCTACAAGGGTTACACAAATTGGAAGAATTTGTAGTTAAGCCACATGCAAAGTGTTGAGCAATTTTGGATAAGTAATAAAACAAGTTTAAAAATGCACTTGAACTCTCAACGGCATTCATAAACTACTAAAACTAGGATCAACACTTTCTAAATATTAAATCAATTGATTTAACACAAAACAGGACATGCACATATATGAAACAGTTTTAAAAAACTTGCCTCCTTCATGAGTAGAGGTTGGTTATCCATAGCTCTCACTTGAGCTTTCCTGTCCACTAGATCAACAGAGCAGTCAATATCCTCCACAACTAGGATCGATTTATTTTTAGTTGCAGTAAGAAGCTTCTGGGGATTGAAATGATATCCGAGGTTCTTAAGCTCCAAGTCATAGATATCAAATTTAAGGTAGTTTGCTATGGCAGCAATCAAGCTGGATTTCCCGGTCCCTGGGGGTCCGAAAAAAAGATAGCCTCTCTTCCACGCCTTACCAACGCGTCTGTAGAAGTCTTTCCTCCTAACAAACATGTCCAAATCATCCATGATCATCTTCTTCATGTCAGCGTCTATTGCCAGGGTGTCAAATGTGGCGGGATGGTCCACTTTCATGGACAACCATGGGCAGCCTGTCTCGACGCACAACATGTGGATCTTCAGAGTCTTCTTTTCTTGTTCAGCTTGCAAGAATTGGGATAGTATGTAAGGAAGGTAAGACTTCAATGCTGTTTCATGGTGTTTCTTGTGGAAGCTTAGCTCAAAGCATGAAACTTCTGTGTTCACAGCTGATCTTCCATGACCTTCGTTGTAGTTTCTAGGCTTTCGCTGTATCTATTGAGATACCTATGTCAGTTGTATGGTAATGAAGACACAAGTAATATTTTGAGCTAATTGGTGTTAGCGGTATTTAGTTAGTGGGATATAAAAGGCATATCTTGGAGATCTGATTAGTGATCATGCAAATCCAAGTCAGGAAGAAACGTTGCTTTCTAACTAAATCTCTCAAAATGTTATATATAGATGAAGGGGTGTGTCTTGTTTATAGTTACTATAAAGTTGTCAGCTTTCAGGGAGACTTTACTTAACCCCTCAAAAACAGGTATCTTAATCCAACAGCTCAATAGTAAAGGTCGGTTGTATGATGAGATTAATAGTTAATCACTTAATCACCTGGGGAGTGACCTTGCTCCACTTGAACTGAACTCCATCATACACATCAAGCACCTCTTGGTTCTTATCCATTGATAGGCTGATGTGGGTCTCATTGGTTGGAACAACGGCACAAAATCTCTGAGTAGTGGCGCACACCTTGGTGCCAAGGTATTGCTCTGCGGCGTAGAAGAGCTGATTGCGTTGAAGGCCGTCGAATGCTGCAATGGTTATGATGATCTGGGAAGAGAAGAGGGAGTTGAGTTTCTTAGTGAAAAACTTGCTGATAAAGGACTGCCTTTCTGGAGGGATGAAAGTCATGGCCACGGAGCGTATGAGAACGGCTGTGGCCGCAGCCGAGGCAGCTGCTGAAAGGAGTGTCTTGGCTGATGAGGGAACTTCCACCATGGCTTCAAATTTCAGAGGATTTGTGATGTGAATGCTAGTTTGCAAGGAAGAATGAAAAGGGTTTTAGCTATATGTATGGAGAAAGTTGAAATGGTTAGGTGGTTCCTGATTCAAAACTGTCCAAAATGTAATTGAATTGCACCTTATTAGCTATCTGTGTCAAAGCTGACAGATTCAATCAAACAAAAATTCAGTAGGCCAGTATGGCAACAAAACTTACATAAAAATGTAGGTGCCTTGTTGAAAACATCTTGCTCAGTTCATCAAAAATAGGTCTGTTTGTACTATCCTGTTGTTTTTCATTGGAACAGTGAAATGCTTATTTAGCCCGTGATACAGAGAGATGGAAATCTCGTGATGCACCAGGGAAAATAAGCTTTAAAAAGTTGTACAAACTTATTCTTGAATGAATTTCAGGAGTCCCAATTCAAGACAGTTTCTTGACAATAGAGAAGGAAAAGTAATATAGTGCCTTTCAATGCCCACCAACAAGTGTAAAGAGCTGGAAATCATAAAAGACAAATTTCAGCAAAAAAAAAGGAAAAAACAATTAGCAAGATCATGCATCTCTTGGATGTAATTTATTTTGGAGTTGCCCACTTTCGCAACCAAAAGAAATTAGCCTCTAAGACTTGCTCCTGGTTTAGCAAGGCTCTCAAGTGCCTGTGATATTTGTTGCTCAGACATGCCATCCAAACGGATCCCCTTCTCCACACCCATATCTGTGGGCAAAAAACACATAACATGAACCCACTAATAAAGTATACTGTACCATTTATTCAGTTTCCAAGGAACTTTGACATAACAAAAGAAAATCATGCTTATAATTGAAGGTAAAAGCTGGAGACAGATAAATTAAGGAAGTCTGAATTCTAGGACAGATTTCTGTAGAGTCCAACTGACTACGAGGAAATAAATTGATACATGCCATAGGAGGAAGCCAGCAGCAGAACAGTGATCTTTAACCAGGTTTTGATTTCAACAAGATTTGAAGCTTAGAGAATCGTTCTTATGTATGTTGAAGACATAGACAAAAGGGGTAAAGATGGAAAGGCTTCTCTTAATGATATTAATGCAAATTATACAGAGTTCAGCAACACCACCAAGACAAGAGAGGAACGTAGACAATAATATAAGGAAAACTCAGGGGGATAGAGGGTGATGTCTCAGAAAAACAATTTTATGATGACTGAATATATGACAGTTTGAAAGTTCAATCAGCTTGCAGCAAAAGCATTTCTTCTTGCAAGTAACAAAATCCTAAGAGTAATTGGAAGCAATAATGGTGGCAGGAGATCAGTTCTTTCCTAGCTTTAAGTCCTGTCATAACTTAGGAAGCAAAATGACCTATACTTTACGAGTGCATTGAAGCCTAAAATTTGGCTACTTTTGTTAAACTAATGGGAATGATTGATATGTCAACCATGCAATCAACAAAATGATGAGACAATGAGCTCCACCACCGTGACCAATGTGTTAAGGATAATTAATGGGTTGGATTAATATTTTCTGATACCCAGTAAGTTTTCATGCTGTGTTGTGTTACTATTATCTTGCTGTTGCAACTAGTTTTCCTATTCCTTTATTCTAGGGACACCGGTTCAGAACACATTCCTTACACTTTGTTCCTCAGGAAGAGACCCATAAAAGACAAGCTAGTTATATGATATGTGGTTGCAATACAAGTATAGGTGAACAAATTTCAGACTTCACTGCAACCAGGACGTTGTATATCCTTCCAGAGCATTATGAGCCTTATGTGAATAATGCAATTTGCATTATGTGGAAGAAAAGGGCAGATTTATGTGTAATAGACGCAACATATATCAATGCAATTTGTGTCAATCAGACATCAGAAAAGGACTTGATGTAGTCGTATTATCAGATTAAAGATTGCTCTCATTTGGCTTGGTTTTCCAGGAAAATTGGTGAAATAAGTGTCAAAGATTTAATAGAGATAAATGAAGGGCTCAAAGCAAAAACACTAAAGATGCAAACGAGTAACAAGCAAGCCCAGATAGAGCAATTGTGGCCTTACCATATCTTGCCCAAAGCTGAGGCTCAACTCCACGGGCCTCACGAATCAAGATAGGAAGTTTAGGGTTTAGGGCCTTCAATTCCTTGTAATTCTTCTCAACAAAATTTCTGACATTTTCACCACAAGTTCAATCATCATAATACGGAATACTAACACCACAAGTATGATGTATCAGCAGCAGCAGATTCACGATTCATGGTAGGCTATCAGAAAGTCAGGAAATCAAAGACCTAGTGTGAGAGCTTTCGGGGGAAGATTGGCAGAGAAGGATCCTAATCTCCTTCAAATGCTTGGACAATTGACCCCTCCAGGCCATGGATGCTGAAACACCAAATCAAAACCAACCAAAAATCAGGAAACAGAAATACGATCTGGCACAGCAGATCAAGCATCAAACTGCCAAATTGACACCAAAAGAGGAACAACCGAACGAAATTATCGAGATCAAAAGTATTAGGAAGAAATGTACAGAAGGAGAGGGGGAACCTATTGAGATGGGCGCCGAGGGAAGGTGGTGCTGAGCCGGAAAGAAAATGGAGAGAAAACCCTTGTTCGTTGCTAGCTGTGCTCGGCGAATAGGCAGACACAAACGCCACCAGCATCAACTGGATATTCGTATGGTTAAACGGTTATCCGAAATCCATGTTAATTGGTTATGGGCCTCAGTTGTGGGCTTATGGCTGATCGCATCTAACAAATTAGCAGCCCATCTTGGGCTGTACTATATTCGTCTATTCCTCGTCAACAACACAAGCCTTGCTGCCCTCAATAATGTGACTTGATGATGTACTCATATACATGTAGTTGATTTGTAATAAGATAGAGCTGTAAACAAAATTTGCTCAAATACAAAGATCTACTACAAATCACTCATCCTGATCAAACAATCAAATTACTTTTGAGGGGATTCAGTACGTATTCGATTCCCTTGCATGGTGATGGTATCAGCATGCATGTGGAATGACGAAGCTAGGGATAACATTCTTTAAAATCTCGTTTTATTTTTCCCATTTCTTTATGTGAAAAAACTAATCCAGACACGCAATTAAAGATGAAAAACTATGTGGATGAATCGATTTTCCAGCTTTTGTCGGAGGGCCGGACCTTATAATTTCTTTGATATATGCCTACAAAAATTGCAATCTATCAATTTATATACATGGCATAGACGTGGATAAAATCACACACTTCCTTTCTATATAAAAGAAAAGAAATTGTCGAGAGAGCATAGCATAAAATCAATATAAGGTACGTGCACTAGCTTGAGCAATGGAATAATAATATATGAGTAATTTTGTGAGCACAAATTCCCTTTTGCCTTGGCTCTGTTCGGTAACACTAACTGAAATCAAGCTGAAATGGTAACTGAAGTTTTTTGTAACTGAAGCTTATATTTCTAGCTGAAATCCATAACTGATTTTAAAGGCTGACAATTTTTAGTAAGTTAATGGGTGTTCGGTAAAACAAGCTGATTGTTGATAAAAGTGGAGGGTAAAATGACGAAAAGGGTATTGAGGAGGGAGAAGAGAGTAAGAGAAGGGGTATGGACCCACTTATATTAATTTGGAGAAAATGGGAATAAGCTACCATAAGCTGGATAATCTACACATGAGGAACTTAAATTTATAGCAAAAAATAAGTTACTATAAGCTAGAATAAGCTATCATAATCTACTCCTGCCAAACACCTCCTTGCAAGCTTATTTATTTCAATAAGCTATCATAAGCTCCAGTAAGCTCCAATAAGCTTTTGCCGAACACACACCTTATCTGCCAACTCCATGCCAAATAGGAACCCACTCCATCCATTTTAATTTAAGAATTCATTTTGTTTTTTCTTGTCACATCCAATTTTTTGCACGACATGCGTGATTCTCTCTTTACAAACTGATGTTTGTACAAGCTATGAGTAGAGTATTTTTTTGGCATGGGCTGTGCTTTGTAAGTTGCATTTGACATCACATTATTAGGACTTTTAAATTGTATGTAAGCCAGTGGTAAAAATATCAAGCATTAATTCTTCTCGGCTACAATAGTGTGTGGCACTAAGAAAAAAAATCTATTACTATATACTAAAGCGGAAGCAAATTACGCCACCATATTGCGCCACATCATCCCTTCTATTAAAATAATATATTTTATATAAACTATTTTGTCATATATTGAATTGAAAAATTTATCGTTCTATTACTTGGAAAATTTTATCTTTTATCCTCCATATAGGTTATAATTTCTACAAAATTTTCTCTTTCTTATCTTTTTATTTTTGATAGAATTTCTTTCTTATCTTTTTTTTTTTGCCCACCAATATTACTTAAATTACGTATCTCATCAAACATGTAATTACATATTAATTACGATGATCATTGTCACTAATAACATAACTTTGGACAAACTTTTTTTAGCTAATTGAACAAACTTAATAACGTACACAAGTAAATACGTATGTTCCCTTTTTTACGGTTTGTCTACCTATATTAATCTTACTGAACAACCACAAACTTGATGGATAAAGTTAATTTCATTGTTTTTTTAAAGGGAATAAAATTAATGCTTGGATAATTTAATCCCTATTTTTTATTTACTTCATATGTTATTCATTTTTCATAACATAATAACCACATATACAAGATAATTTGGTTTTATTTTTTTATTATATTTATTATTTATTAACTTTATTTGCTTAATAAAATTTATAATAAATCTTATCTCATGGCATTCTTCCTCGATCATTTAATTATATATATAATTATTTGTTAATAGTTCATATATAAATAAAGTATATAATTATTTTTATAAATAGTTGATTATATATGAGAATTATATTATTTTATAATCAAAAAGATAAGTGTCATTTTAAAACAAAGTATACATATGATAATATTTGTAATTATTAATTATTAAATCACTATAGATAGTAACAAATAAATAAATAACACCCCGTACAAGGTGCGGGTCAATTGCTAGTATATACTAAAGATGATTTTGTGCAATTAAGTACATAATATGGGTAAGTTATATATAATTGTAGCTTTTTATAATATGTCGAGGTTATTGTACAAAATTTGTAAAACCTTTTGATCACCATGCAGAATTCTGAAAAACTTAATTTGTGTATCATGCGAAATTTGCAAAACCTAGAGATTATCACACGAAATTTACCAAATATCTACTATAATACAGTATAAAGCAAAATCCAATATTTTGTTAAAATTTGTGTCACGTCATCAACCCTGAATAAAATAATGATTTATTTTTTACATTATATATTATAAAAATAACTCATGTATCTACTAGATATCTTATCAAATTTTCTTATATCTACTTATATCTTACTCAATTTTTGATATCTTAAAATTTTTTCCTAACACGATTTTTAACATTCTATCTTTATATGAATAAATAAAATTCAAGTGGATTTTTTGATATCTTAACCATTTTTCCTTATTAATTAATACATATACTTTTGTCATTATTAAATCTTGGAGGATAATGAAAAAACTTTCACATATATCAACTGTATATTAAATAACAATATAAATATAAAAAGTTGAATAGAACTATTTTAAAATTAACATTTTATTAATAAAACAACATATATTGATCAATAGGTTTAGACTCCGGTCTATCGGTTTTGGATTATAAACTCTCGAGTTAAAATCAAATTCTTATCAAAATTCGATATCAAATTGGTTAATTCGGGGGTTTATATTACATTACCGGTACATGCTACGGGATTTATACTTAGTTAATATAAACACACCAATTAAGGAGATCGACCCTTAAGTTTTGGTACTTACCAGTAGAAACCATCCCACATTAAGGGGGCCCTTAAGTTTGGGTACGTACGTGTAGAAACCATCCCACGTCTAGACTTTGATAGCAAACATAGCGATGTATATTAAATAAGATTTTTCTAGAGTGTGCCATAAGCCGCTATTAATGTAAAGACTTGGTAAATTTTATAGTTTTAGTTTTTTAATTTTTTTTGTAATAGGATCACTATTTCTATTTTAAGGTTTTAGTTTTTGTGTTTAGTACGTAGCGTACGCTTATAATGTGTCCTTAGGGCACACAATGAAGAAACCGTATTATATAAGGTTAAATATATATATTAGGTTTACCTTTTTGGATTAGACAGTGGATTCTAATTTTATATAGTAATAATTTGTTAAATTTGACAAATTGGCCTTGGATAACTTTAACTCTAGCCTCCACTTAGGAGAGTTTGTAGCTTGATTCCATTCAATTTGGATGACTTAAATCCACAATAGTTTATGTACAGCTAATTAAAGGACACCAAGTCATTCACCTCTCTCTCTATATATATGGCCTACATTGCATAACCACTTTGAATTAGGAATAGGATTCCATATATTATGGATGTTGTCTACTGGTTTTCCTTTGCCCACAGTATTACGTATCCTGACACACACAATTGCTTAAGTCCAATGTAATCAATCCAACAATAGCAAGAAAACAACAGTCTATCTCCCTTATTATCCATTCCATACATGTCTCAACTAATCGGATTGCGAGTTGGGAAAAGATGAATTATAGCACGTACTTATTATCATTTCATCATGTATTGTACATAGAAGACAACGCTTACCTTACTACCTTGCAAGCAGAGAATGGACTTGAATCTAAAAACGCCTATCACTCATCGTGGAATTGGAAGATGGAGTATTTTAGTGTATGTAGTACAAGTCACACAAGCCCTAGCGAGGTTGGATCAAATTAATTAGTTTTTCCCCGTTGCCAATATGTGCTAATTCGTGTTGTGCGCGCATCTACGTACACACATATGGACGTGGACATCTTTATTCGTTAATTGACCTATCAGATTATATCATAGCATCAATTAGCGCACCTGTTTTCAGATTATACTGATAGCTAGGTAATGAAAAGTTGTACGTATATTTTCCCTGAAATTATCATATATTTATACTTATCACATGTGGTGATTATAACTAGAGTAGTAATTTACCGGCTCCTACCTACCGATCGAAAATACCAGGGCGAAAAAGACTTGACTGTCCCTATCTATATATGGATGAGCTTATACATGGACACAAGCCCACTACTAAGGGGCCTTTTTTATACAAAGTCCGGTGAAGGGTAAAATCGGAACTTCAAAATCATCCCGCCACAGCCAACGCCCCGCTCTCCTCCTCCTCCTCCTCCCTGAGACACCTCTGCTGCCTGGCTATGAAGTTCTCAATCTTCCGCCGGAACTCCTCGCTGCTCATACGGTCCTCCGGAAAGTTGTGCCTCGCACCCGTCTTCTCGACGCGCCTCTCCGTCTTCGTCCTCCTCAGCCCCGGCGCCGCCTTCACCTGCATGACCCTCTCCGACTTGCTCCTCCGGTAGCAGTTGATCTTCACCTCCGCCGCCTTCGTCGCCGGTAGATTTCCTCCGGCGACGGTCGACTTGGCGGCGGAGGAGGAGGAGTAGACGCTGACGATGTACGTGGTGGGCGGCGGCAGGGAGGGGGCGCCGGCGTCGGCGTGACTCTCCGGCGGGGAGAGCCTGCCGCCGGATTTGAAGAAGAGGATTATGACGATGGCGTTGCCGACGACGAAGACGAAGCGGGGGCTGAAGGCGGCGACGGCCACGTCGCGGAAGTAGTGGCCGGAGTGGGTGAGGGCGGCGAGCGGGAGCATGAGGGAGCACCTCGATAGCACCGCCAGGAAGAGCACCAGCTCCACCGCCCGGAACACGGCTGCGATGCTCCTCACGTGGCGGCCCGCCCCCGCCTTGTGCTGGGGCCTCAGCTGGCTGGGGCTCAAACGCAGCGTCTTGTTGTTCATTTCTGCACGTCCAAAACGCCTCGTTTTGTACCGGTACTCCTCGGGAGTTCTCACTAGCTTGTGAGTTGTGAGTGGAATGAATCAAGTTGAAGTTGAAGTTGCTAGTTTGAGTGCACTGTGGTTATATAGTACGTGGACATTAGGCTCTTTTTTTCTTTTTTTTTTCTATTGTGGTTTTGGTGTTTAGTGTAGTGATTTAGGTGGGATTAATGAAAGAGGCTGGTGTGTTTATAAAGGGATGTGAAGGGGGAACAAAAATTATATTCCTCATGGGTCCTAATAGCTTTCTCCTAAATTATTCTGTCCCCTTACCCTTAATTATTTTTCTTTTTTTTTTTGTTTTTGAGTTGTTTTTATTTGGGTGATGAGATGAATGGTTTATTTGGTGCGGATGCTGTAGGGCGAATGTGCATTATGTTCGAAAACAGTGGTACTGTGAAGCATCAGAATCAGATCAAATTACATTGTAAGGGGTAGGATCGAAATTCCCCACCTAAACTCGGAATCTAAACCCTACCAATTCAAGTTGCATTACACCTTTTTCAAACTTGATCTTTTTTGTTTAAATCATAAACCTGATCTAGTATGTTACCCAGATTTTTGTTAGTATCAGATCGGACTTAAACAAGTGACAAGTGTAAATTAATTAGGTCGATTTAAGATAGTTTGTTGTTTAACGAAATTGACATAGCTAAACTAGGGATGCTGCGTTAGATCTACCCACGACCCACACAAAAAATAAGTGACCCGCGATCCGATCGGTTTGCGGTTTTTTCAACCTGTTGGTCCGTTTGACTTGGCCAAACCAATGATTTTTATACCATACGAAAATAAATTGTGTAATGTGTTTTATACAATATGAAAAGAAATTGTTGATCCCCAAATACGATAATTTTTTTAAAAAAATATATTTTTTAATACTAATAAAATTATTAAAATATATATTTTTTCTTAAAAATACATTTTAATACTACTAAAACAATAAAAATATATTTTTTAAATATAACGGGTCGACCCACAAACCCGTGGGCTTAACCCGACCCGCGACCTGTAAACTTAAAAAAAAAAAATCGAGCCACAACCCGCAAACTTAGAAAAAAATCGATCCGCGACCCGTTGAACGCCCCTAAACTTAACGATGGATTATGCTTAATTTACTACATAATTGACAGCAAAGTAGTTTTGAAATCATTTGTTAGCAATATATAGTGATAAAAGATCCAAAAATATCAATAAAATTTTAATTGGTTTCAACGTACAACTCTCAAAACATATTTTTGTTGTCAAACTTTGAGAAAATTTGATTTTTATGACTTATTAGTGTTAATATTTCCTCAGGGGTTGATCCATCATGGCATCATATATATAAGTTGTAATGTTTAACATGAAGTATTTGCTTGAGACATTGCCTATACTTCTTTCTAGCTAGTCCATTTAATGTTTGTTTATCTCGTTTCAGGTAGTCTTTTTGTTCACCCTTTTCCATATTAAACATACATCACCGAGCCTCGAATTGTTTTTCCTTGTAATGTAAACATAAAACTTGAATCCCAAACTAAAATGCCTCAACATCTCATGATAGAATATTCTGGTTGGAGGTTTACAAGTTTAATTCCACACAGCAGTGCGTACACTACTAAAAAGCCTACTTAATTTACTTGAACAGTTCTTACAGTGCATGTATGTTTCAAAACTATACACCTTGAACCACTGATTATATAGGGTTTGATTGGACTCCCAACTTTCTTATACACTAAGTAAAAGCCACGTAGAAATTTAGCAAGTTCTATAACACTTGAAACAAACTTTATTTTAGAGTCGTCTTTTTTATAATTTCAAACTCCCCCACTTCACAAAGTGTGAAGGAGATCGGACCCTCCACAAAACAATAATACAACTCCACTCCACAATATATATGCATCCCACTTTAACTTAATTTCATCTTTATCTCCCACCACTTCCTCCGGCCAGAAAGCGAAATAATAATTTTCTTTTGCACGACTTTAAATTAAATCCAAGCAACTTCTCGTTTAGAATAGGGATCAGACTTAACATACAAGTATATATCTAGGTTTAAGTCAAACAGATGCAAAAGTGCTAGTTAATGTGTTAAGGAGTATATATATCTCACCGTTAAATTTGATGATCTTAACGACAAATAGTCACGCTAAACGAGTTAGATCGATCATGGCAAATGGGCAATGGAGGAAAGTTAATTACGTGCCGTTTTCTGTTAATCTTTGTGGACTAAGACATGCATTATATTGGGATTTGGGCCCCACGACATTTAAATTCCGTCGGAGCCGGAAATGTTTGTCCACATACGTATCAATCAAACAATCAGTCTCGGCTTTACGCATTTGGATCTTGGCCATGGATTTTGTTTTAAGGTTCATATATGGTAATTGCTTTCTTAGTGATTTGCTTGTTCGAGAGCGATATTTATTATGTTCTATGGTTCTAAGCTAACACTAGAGCTCTGTATATTGTACCACAACAAGCATCTTTACAAGATTTCAATTCAGCTTTGAAACTAGCTATAGCTATATATATTGGAGAAGTTATCATTATTCTGTACCGGTCGTCTACTTTTGTTGGGGGAATACTAAAATTTCATGCTCAGCGATCTATGATTAAAATGGGCCAAATGTGATTGAAGTGATTTGTAAAAGATGGAGTGATGTGATCAGCCCATACTCTCAGTCACGATGTCGCGCTTGGTGCACCCGCACCTGCTCTTGACACACTAGCCCTCTTCTTATGACTAGCTCTTCGACAATGACTTCTATATGTTGGAGAAAACTATGCATAATGCATGCCCATAGGGAATATATGCACACGAGAAATAACGACTCATGCATAAGGTTGAGGTAAATGAATCTCTACCTACTGTCTTAAACCTTTTTACCAGAGCATCAATCCTATCCTTATACTATAGGAAAAATGACTCAAAATAATCTCAAGTATCTGAACTATCACAATATTAACCAAAAACGATATCGACTAACCGGATTTCAACACTTTAGGCTAAAATAATGAATAAAAAATCACCACATAACACGTGGATATGCCTAGAGTTGAAATGCATAAAGAGATTAATTTCTCCACTTTGGCCGATTAGCTTGAGATAAGCCTTTTCCTTAAAGTAAATTATATGGGATCAGCTAATCAAAGCTCCAAAAATACGTTAACGTTCTTCATAAGGTCATCCGAGTTTCTTTGTTTAACTGGACAAGTGGAGGATCGGCTGATTGTGGGCCTCGATCGATCACTAAGTGCAGATTAAAGGTGATATTTTCGTATCATGGTAGGAACTACGAAGTGGTGGTTGTAATAGGAAACTGAATGGGAGGGTCCAGAAGGATAATTATATAGGAAATTAAGAAAAGCCGTAATTGTATTGATGAGAATGAAGGCCTTATATAGGACCTTGAGTTTACAGAGATCAGCAAATAACAAGGAAACCCTAAACAAATCTTGGAAGATCTGAAATCTAAACAATATCAATAACACACGTGATTTGTAACAACTGAAAACTAACAATATCTTAACATCCCCCCGCAAGATGAGCTGGTCTTCGAGCTAAGCCAAGTTTGGCTAAGATGCTAGCGAATCTTGACTTGAGTAGTGGCTTGGTTAGCACGTCAGCTAGTTGGTCTGCAGTGGGAACATGAGTGACCCGAAGAGAGCCATTTTGAACCTGTTCTCGGACAAAGTGGAATGCAAGTGCTATATGTTTCATCCGGGAATGAAACACTGGATTTGAGCTCAAATACATGGCCCCTAGATTGTCACAGTACAACACAGGCTGCATGTGGAGGCGAATGCCAACTTCATGAAGGAGAGAAGTCACCCAAAGCAGCTCGGAAGTTGTGTTTGCAATGGCTTTATACTCAGCTTCAGTGGAGGAGCGGGCAACTGTCTTCTGCTTCCTTGATGACCATGAAATAGGAGTTGATCCGAGATAGATAATGTATCCTGTTGTAGACCTGTAATCTGTCTTGTTGCCAGCCCAATCAGCGTCTGAGAACGCGTGAAGTGCTTGAGGAGAGTTAGACGAGATTACAATACCAAGATCTGTAGTACCTGCTAAGTAACGAAGCAACCTTTTTAGAGAACTCCAGTGCTCAGTTGTTGGTTTTTGCATAGCTTGTGCAAGTTTGTTGACGGTGAAAGCGACATCGGGCCGAGTATGTGCAAGGTATTGCAAGCTGCCAATGATGGACCTGTAATCAGTAGGACTCGGTAAAGGCTCACCCGAATCCGAAGGTTTTTGGATGGAGTCAGCCGCAGGTGTGGACACGGGTTTGGCTGAGGTCATACCGGCACTATCAAGAAGGTCTAGGACATATTTCTTTTGAGACAAGAAGAGACCTTGAGGTGTAGGTACGACTTCGACTCCAAGGAAATAGGAGAGATCTCCAAGATCTTTGAGAGAGAAGCGAGACGCTAGAGCATGTATGAGGGCTTCTACTTTCAGCGGCTGATTACCTGTGATGATTATGTCGTCAACGTAGACGAGCAAGAACAAGGTGACACTCGAGGTTTGAAGATAGAACAATGAGGTGTCGGCTACTGAATTCTTGAACCCGAGAGAGAGCAGGTATTGTTTGAGTTCGGTATACCAAGCTCGCGGAGCTTGTTTAAGCCCATAGATGGCTTTGTTTAGTTGACAGACATGATCTGGCTGTTGAGCATCAATAAAACCTGGAGGTTGTAGCATGTAAACACGCTCATGAAGTCGGCCTTGAAGAAAGGCGTTGTTGACATCGAGCTGTTTGATCGGCCACTTGTTTGAGAAAGCAATGGTGAGTATGAGGCGGACAATGACAGGCTTCACTAAGGGGCTAAAGGTTTCAGAGTAGTCGATGCCCGAACGTTGATGAAAGCCCTTCACGACAAGACGCGCTTTGAGCCGCTCAACACTGCCGTCAGGCTTATATTTGGTGCGAAAGACCCATTTACACCCAATCCGGTTGTGCTCAGAGGACTGCGGAACAAGGGTCCAAGTATTGTTAGCACAAAGTGCTTCGTATTCTTTTTGCATCGCAGCTCGCCATTCAGGGCTTTTTAGGGCTTGTGTGATGTTTGTGGGTTCGGGTGGGGATGCTTTTGTGGTGGCGAGATTAAGTTTGTGGATAGGTTTGTGAATGTTGTTTTTGGAGCGGGTTATGATACCTTGTGGAGGGTTAGGGTTCGGTAGAGGCAGCGGAGGTGATTCACTGGCTTGTGAGGAAGGGGTCGAGGTGTGCGAACTAGAGGCAGAATTAGGGGTTGGGGACGTGGAGGAAGGCGAGGATGGAGTAGGACTTGCATGAGAGGGGGGGCCGTGAGTTTCTGATTGGGTGGACGTAGGGTTTGAAGATGGGAGGGGATTTTGAGGCGGAAGCTGATGAGTAGGCATGGACGGTGTGTTGGGTGGTGTGGTGTGGGACAGCGGTGCGAGCCTTGGGTCAGCTGGAGGGATGGGCGCAAGCGGATTCAAGACGGGAAAGGAAATTGAACCCCATTCCTCTCCCGAGCTTGTATCGTTTTGCACTCGGTTTTCGGTTGTTTTGTATGCGAAGTGGTTTTCCAGGAATTGGACGTGACGGGATGCATAGACTCGTTTGGTGGTGGGATGGAGGCAAATATAGGCAGATTGGGAGGTGGAATAGCCAACAAGGACACAGGCGAGAGATTTGGGATCGAGTTTATGGGAGGTATAGGGGCGTAGGCAAGGGTAACAAAGGCAGCCAAAACACTTTAACTTGGTGTAATCTGGGTGTTTATTCAAGAGTTTAAAATAGGGTGAATCATTGTTTAAAACTGGAGTAGGAAGTCGGTTAATGAGGTACACCGTCGTAGACATAGCAAATGGCCAATGATCTAACGGCATACCCGAAAAACTTAGTAGACTTAAACCGGTTTCAACGATATGACGATGACGTCTCTCGGATAGACCGTTGTGTTGTGGGGTATGCGGTGGAGAAGTGAGGTGAGTAATTCCATTAATACTTAGAAAGTGTTTCAAGGAGATATACTCTCCACCATTGTCAGAGAACAAGGTTTTGATTTGTGTTTCAAAAAAAATTTCAACGAGAGCCTTGAATTTTATGAAGGTGAGATGTGTGTCCGATTTCTTCTTTAAAGGATAGAGCCAAATATAACGAGTAAATTGATCCACAAAAATAACGTAATACTTGAATCCATCATAAGATAAAGTAGGAGATGTCCACACATCCGAAAAAATAATCTCAAGCGGTTTTGATGCAACAATACTAGAAGAATAAAAGGGAAGTCTATGACTTTTATGAAGCTGACAATCGTGACAATCTAACATTTGAAAAGAACTAGGTAATGCATGAAGATGACGTTGAAGTTGCTTGAAGACGTTTGTGGAAGGATGGCCGAGATGATGATGCACATGCTGAGAAGAAATCAAATTGATGGAGTTGACGTGAGGAGAGGTAGACGGCCACATGTAAATGTCGTTGACGCAAGGTCCGCTAAGCATGGTGGTGCCCATCTTGTCCTTCACACAAAAAGAGTTTGATGAGAAAACGATATAATGGCCAGTTTGTTTGCAAAATTTGGAAACCGACAACACATTTTTCGTCATTGTTGGAACGCAGAGAACATTTTTAGCGTAAAAGGTTGATTCACCGAATTTAAAATAATTGAACCAGAATGTGAAATAGATAAGCCCATACCATTGCCAACATAGAGTTCATCGGGTCCGGAATAGGGGTGATGGAAGGCCATGTTTTGGAGGTCATTGGTCACATGATGGGAAGCACCGTTGTCCACAAGCCAGGTAGGTGGGACGGTAGTGGTAACTGTGTGGGCTTGGGGCTGGGTCTGAGCAGGAAAACGTTTGGAGGAAGGCCAGACGAAGGTTGGGTGATCGGTCTTAAATTGAGGGCAATGGTTCACGACATGACCTTGGCTAAGACAATACTGACACCGGCCTTTGAATGGTTTTTGGTAGTTTGGATTGGTAGGGTTAGGAGGCCGAGAGGCCGGTTGGTTGGTTGTAGGTTTGTAGGTGTTTTGGTTTTGGTAATTGTTGTAAGGGACCCAATTTTGTGGAGGTTGTGGAGGGAGAGGAGGCTGCATATGCATAGGAAACGAAGGTTTGTGCTTATTACCTTTCACCTTGGATGCAGCTAGAGCGGTCGCCGGAGAGGAGTCCTTGGATCCATCGTGCTGCAGAGAAAGCTCTTTGACGATGAGTTTCTCGTGAAGCTCCTCAAAAGAGATAGGAGTGTCACGATTCTGGACGCCATCAATGACGGATTGGAAACTGTCATCCAACCCTCGGAGAATGTAGTCGGTGAGGTCCTCTTGAGACAAGGGGGCGCCAAGCGATGCAAGGCGATCGGCGTCTGCTTTCAGGCCATGCATAAACTCAGAGATCGAGCGTGAGCCCTTCGTGGCAGTTCGAATCTTCGTCTTAATCTGCTGCTTGTGACCACGAGAGGCAGTGGCGTAGGTCGTCTTGAGAAGATCCCACACCGCTTTCGAGGACTTAGCTTGAGTGACCAGCGACGATACACTGGACGAGAGAGTACCGACAAGGGCGTTGTGAATAAGTTGATCCTGGCGTCTCCAGGCCAAGTAGGCCGGGTTAGCCACAGTTCGATTATCACGAACAATCTCGGCTGGTGGGGTTTCCAGAGTACCATCGAGGTAGTTGAAGAGATCGTAACCCTCAAGCGTGAGAGTAACTTGAGAGCTCCATGAGATGTAGTTTGTGGGTGTTAGTTTTTGTATGAGAGGGAATTGAACTAAGAGGAAGGGTTTGTCAGTTTGGTAGGGGTTGGGCAAAGTTGACGTGAACTCAGCCGCCATTGGTAGGGTTGTGAGAGGAGGCGTGAAAGGAAATCCCAGGTATTAGGCTGATACCATATAGGAAATTAAGAAAAGCCGTAATTGTATTGATGAGAATGAAGGTCTTATATAGGACCTTGAGTTTACAGAGATCAGCAAATAACAAGGAAACCCTAAACAAATCTTGGAAGATCTGAAATCTAAACAATATCAATAACACACGTGATTTGTAACAACTGAAAACTAACAATATCTTAACAAATTACACCCCGCATAATTTCGTTAACAAATCTAGATGATTTTAGTAGGTTTTAGTCATTTCGACCAAAGTACTTAATGTGAAAAGATGCTAATTAGCAAAATAAACAGAAGCTAGAGCAGTTGTTAGTGCCTATTTAAATCGTCACGATGATGACTCTATATATCCTTCATAATAATGTGAAATACAACGTGATTAAATCGGTTAGGATTGTTCTATGTCCAGACCAGGTATATATTGTAGAGATTCTTGATCAAAAAGACTCTACCTCCCAACTTTAGTCTTTCCAAATAAAGCTTATGACAATTCGAACTCAAAACCATAGAGAGCTCGACTCTTAATTAAATGAACATACTATTGTAAGATTTTTATCAATATATTTCTTCTTGTGCTATAGAGCACAATTAATTCCTCACATGAATAATGTCATTCAATTGAAATAGTAAAATAAACTAGCACATACAGGCATAGACGGACACGGGGGTCATGCGTGGGCCCGTGCCCCCCTTCCGTCGGGTATTACTAGTATATATGTATATGTAATTTTAGGTAAAATATGAATATATTTTAGGGTAAATTACACAAAACCGCCCTTGAATTATCATACTTTTCAGAAAACCACCCACAAAAAGATAAATTTCAGCAAACCACCCTTATAAAGGAAACTCTTTCACTTAACCACCCACATCCTAACTCTAATTAAAAAATGAGATTTATTTCCTGAACCTTCTTTTATTTTCATAAAACAATAAATATTTAATTAAGTGGATAACATAATTTCAATTCTAACCCTACTACTAACCCTTTGAAATTCTTTTTTCACATACATACGTACTGAAGAGAAAATGAACAAAGGAAGTTTGATGCTCATTCTTATCATACTTGACCCTTCAAATCAAGTATTTTTTATGGTTTAAAAATTGTTTATGGGTTCAATTTTCATCATTTGCAAGAAGAAAAATCCTACTTTGATGCTTGTATTGTGGACAATTATAAAGAATTGTCATCTGTTGGTTTCGTTTAGATAGTTTAGGATTTCAATAATAATGTAACTTTATTTCTCTTGAAGTATATCACATGTATCATGAAAAACTATTTTATTTTTTTAGTTTGTTTTTGTGTTTTGAGATTCTTGTTTGTTGTTGTTAGTTACATGCATATGTATGCCTTGGATTTCACTAAAAGTTTGTGTTTGAGTTGTTCACTTCTTTGCATATATGTGCGTAGTCCACGGAAAAAGCTCTAGT
The DNA here is from genome assembly GCA_934048045.1 of Polygonum aviculare. NCBI lineage: Eukaryota > Viridiplantae > Streptophyta > Magnoliopsida > Caryophyllales > Polygonaceae > Polygonum > Polygonum aviculare. The sequence continues at coordinate 21,148,376 of OW204031.1, forward strand.
GCATATTATTGTATAGAATATGGTAATTGGACAGTATATGGATTACGTATACTTTCACTATTGCCTATTTAACTGTAAGAGATAAATGGTATTTTAATTAGCTAACATGGAGTTAAGATAGTTAGAATATGGGTGGTTAAGTGAAAGAGTTTCTTTTATAAGGGTGGTTTTCTGAAATTTATCTTTTTGCGGGTGGTTTTATGAAAAATGTGATAATTTAAGGGTGGTTTTGTGTAATTTACCCTATATTTTAATTAATTTGTATGAGTATGACATTAAGATCAACTAGTCTAGATGGTTTATTGTCTAATTTTGTTTTGCTCCCACCAAGGTTCAATTCCCCATAACATCATTTTAATTTTTTATCCACATTTAATGTACTTTTCTCCAATTTTTCCCTATAAAGTAGTCATTTTTTGCATAAATTAGATGTCATACATAATACAATTTTTTTTGATAAATAAGTGACTATTTTTTGCTATTTAAGGTATTGAATAACTAAATTTCTCGGTTATTCTTGATTCGATTGAATCTCCTAGACAAGTTGTGCCCCCCTTTAAATTCGTTCTGCGTCCGTCACTGCATACAGGCAATGCAACTGGCCTATATTTTCTGAATTCGAAGTTAGGCAGTGCAACGGGGCCTCCAAAAATGATTAATCGATCAAGTTAGGCAGTAATAATGTAAAGTACTCCATAGGCAAAATGCGAAGTATGCATGCATACGTAGCATAGGGACTCACACATGTTCCTTCCAGGGCTGTGAATTCGGATCGATCCGATCCGAATCTGCGGATATCCGAAATTTTTTTCCCCTCAAATCGTGATCCGTATCCGATCCACTTTTAGTCGGATATCCGAGAAAATATATCCGTTTGGATCGGATATCCGATGGCGGATATCCCAGATATCCGAAAGATCCATTTTGACTAAGAAAGAGGCGATGGGCATTGTGCGCTGTCGAGAGATGGAGAGTACCAGCTTGTGCGCCGTCGAATTAGACACCGAGAGAGGCGGAGCAGTGGGTTACGTCGAATGTGAGAGAGCGTTGAGAGCTGCGAATTGGAGTTGAGGGCGAGACTCTAGAGCAAGAAAGAGGCGATGGGCATTGTGCGCCGTCGGGTGTTTGCTGTTTGGATGAAAGTGAAGCCCCGTTCCAAATTGGTAGATTAGGTCAACTATTTTTAATTTATATAAAACGTGTATATTGGGCCCATTAGTTTCGTGTTGGGCTGCAGCCTGCTGGCAAACGAGCATTACATTCATACACATGTGGATTCATTAATTAATTAATGGTAGGAATGCAATACAATTGCATTAGACATTTAGACATGTATTTTTATTTTTATTTTTTTTGGTAAAAACTTGTATTTATTTACATATATATTTTAAATATATATATTAATATATATACGGATATTTTCGGATATCCATTTATCTGAAACTCTGATCCATATCCGATCCAAATATCCGGAAAAAATAGCGGATCGGATCGGATATGGATCGATTTTAGTCGGACTAATTTGGATACGGATAAAAACGGATCGGATCAACGGATATCTCGGATCGGATCGTCGGATCGGATATCAAATTCACAGCCCTATGCATGCCCTTCGAGCTAAGTGTTAAGGAATTGCATTTTAAGGTGTGTATTTTCTGCCATTTACCATTTTACCCTTCCGGGATTTTCAATTATATTCTTAAAACAGGTTAACTTATAGGGTTTTGATTTTGAGTTGACAATTTTATAACATATGTTGACTTCTAAGATGAAACATATTATGAAGGGGATTTAGCCAATGTTGTAAAAAACGTTAGCATCTTCTAAGAGGAGAGCGACGGGCTAGCGCTTAAGTGATCCAGACGGACACCATGCCTAGGCACCAGTGCACCACCTAGGTAAGTTAAAAGGCTAGACGGACGGGGACTGTTTAGCGTATAGAAGAAATTTTTAGAACACTGAACTTAGCAGCTAGTTGGCTGTTTAGAAACCGTTCTATCGAGGAAAATATTTAAATAAAAAGTTCAATTATATATTTGTGTATGTACTAGATAGAAACGTGTTAAAATATTGAGTAAGTGGTTTAATGAGTGGTTCATTTTGTAATTTCAGAAAAGTGTATGCATTAAGAGTTTCTTTTTTTTTTGTTGGCAGAAGAAGAGTTTCTTAGCCAGTAGAATTGTAGGTATTGACATTTTAAAAGGCAAATTAATTTGTGAAATATGGCAGACATATAGGAGCAATTATATATATGCTTTTCATTTTCACCAAAAAAAAATATATATGCTTTTCATGGGATTAGCTTTAATTGAATGGAAGAAATCCAAAACCCACATATCTGGGCTCCTTTGCAATCATCAATAATAATTTAAATTATCTGTAATACTAACTAGTACAAACCCCGTATCATGTACGGGTAATGTAAATATGAAACCGAATTAACCGATCTGAGATCGACTTTTGATACGAATACGCTTCAAATCGGGAACTTATAATCCAAATCCGATACACCAAAATCCGAACCTATTGACCTATATATGTACTTATATTCATACAATTTTAATTCTAACATAGTTCTATTTAAATTTTCAAATTTATATTATTAATGAATATACTATTGACACATGTGAATTTTTTTCACTATTCTTCAATATTCAATAATGACAAAAATGTATACTAATTAATAAGAAACAAAAATTAAGAATATAAAAGAAAATTACTTGAATTCCCTTATTCGTATAAGGATATATAATTGAGTAAGATATTAAGTATACATAAGGAAATTGGATAAGATATCAAGAAGATATATAAGTTATTTTTTGAAAATCAATGCAAACGATAAAATCATTATTTTATTTAGGGTTGATGACGTGACACAAATTTTAACGAAGACTTGGGTTCTGCTGTATACTGTATTATAGTAGATGTCCAATCTAGCCTCCAATCCAATACAGCAAGCACGAAGAGGTGTTTAGTTCAGTACTTCAGTGGTAGCATTGCAGGGGCAAATTTGATATTTTCAATATCATTATACGAACTTATTTTTCAACATCATTAGTTATCAGTACACAATGATTAATTATGTCTCCTATAAGAGGCTACACAACTATGAAAACTTCATGAAATATTCATAAACTTATAAGCATATCACACAAGGCTTGAATATGGTGAAAAAGCCCAAAAGGCTTTCCCGGCCCGTAAACTGCTCTAGAACCAGGCCCGACCCAAATACTAACTCCAAACTCTAGCTCAGACAAACGACGTCGTTTGGACTCCAGAACATGAAAACCCTAGAATATAATTCGCTTCCCGTGTTCTGTGTGGAACCCCCTTCTTCATCGACCCCTCTTTCTGCCATTCCTCCTCTCAGTCTCACACTCGAGACTCACTGTTAATCTCATCACAATGGTAAGCCATGGAAGCCTCTGCATTTCTCTATTTCTCCTCCTTCCATTTTGTTTTCTTCCTAAAGTTTGTTTCTTTTTCAATTTTCCCCGCAGGCACCGAAGAAGGATAAGGCTCCCCCTCCGTCGTCGAAGCCCGCCAAGTCCGGCGGTGGCAAGCAGAAGAAGAAGGCCAGTCTCATCCTCTGTTTCTCTCTTCTTCTTTTCCTTTTTTGCAATGGTTGTTTCTGAATTGGGAATTGAATGGAATGTGTGCTACAGAAGTGGAGCAAGGGAAAGCAAAAGGAGAAGGTGAACAACATGGTGGTACTAGACCAGGCCACCTACGACAAGATCATCGTTGAAGCCTCCAAGTACAAGCTCACCACTCCTTCCGTTCTTTCTGATCGTATGAGGGTAATAATCTCTCCCAATCCTTTCTTTCCTTTATCAGTACTTTGCTATGGTACTCTGATGTATTCAGCATTTGGTATTTGCGTGTAAGGTGTAATTGTTAATGCCATAGTTTGTTCAGCATTCAAGTTTTTTTTCATAATTATACATTATAAGGATTTGGTTATGCTGTATTATAAGCTTCTTTTAGTGTGTAAGCTCATTGTAAGTGTTATTGCAAGTTTTGTTAGCTTGGAATATCGTTTCCTGTTGAATTTCATGCTTATCTTATACTTGAGAGGATGAATATCCTTAGGCTTCATATGCTTGACAAAATATGATCTCTTCTTGTACATTTTTCACACTGATTGACTTTGAGGATTTAGGTTACTTGGGTATGATAAGATTAGAAGATGTGCCTCCCTTTTACACCCAAGAAGAAATAGCATAATATGTTTTTCTAACATAGCCTTGGCAATCTTACTGAATAGAGTTTAACTAAAACTAATTGTCCACCATGGAATAGCATGTTCATTTTACAGAATGGCATTTAACTAAAAGTAATTGTTGACCATGGAATAGCCTAGTCATTTTACCAAATGGTATCTAATTAAAAGTAATTGTTGACCAACGAAAAATCTAGTGAACTTTGTTTTTTTATGGTTTTTTGGGGTTGGGTGTAGAAGGAAAAGTGGAATCTGGTGTAAAAGGATTCGTTTGTGAAAATTATGTTGATTGGGAGGCAAGATTTCATATTATATGATTGTGGTGGATAGATTGATTGTGTGTGTTTGTTAGTTTTACGCTTCTGATTGTTTGGAACATATGGTTGATGCATTCATGAATGTGCACATCACAAGTAGTGCTGTTGTTTTTTATTATCATAAGCACATTGGAGGTAAAGTCTTAAATCAATGTTCTGATATAAAAGTGATTTTGTTAAGGTGCAACCAATCATAAATAGTAGTGTTGGTACATAGCTCTTATTATATGGCAGCTTACAATTATTCTTCATTGTGAAGTTAGTGTAGAGCATCTTTGCTTCGGTACACTCGGGAGTATTGTTATGTGGTTTTTATTGATTTCTCTTGGGGATTGCCATTGCATGTGCTACCCATTTATTCTAGTTAAGATTATCCTATTTGACAATCCTTGAAGTAAATTTCAGAGTTTAAATATGGACTATAAACCTTATACAATCCCTTCCCTAGCACATTGTATAAGTAGTTGTTTATTGCTTTACTTGTTCCAGCTAGTGATACCGTTACGATTTTCACATTTTCTTTTTGTTGGAATTGAATTGAATAGGTGAATGGATCGGTGGCAAGGAGAATGATAAAGGAGCTGATGGCAAGAGGGCATATCAGGATGGTGTCTCAGCACTCTAGTCAACAAATCTACACCAGAGCTACAAACACAAATTAGGCAAAAGCTTACTCTCTACCCTATAGGCTTCCAAATTTTTTTTAGGACTATGCCAAGTTTCACTGGCCTTTGTTAGTTCAACTTGAATGATTCCCAACATGTCAAGGTACATTGTTTGTTTATTGGAACATGGTACGTTTGAATACTCCTTTGAGAGATATGTTGACTTAATTTCCAGATGTCTACTACTGCATTTTACCAACCTACGCATTTGTCTTTCTTTTTTTTTTGATCAAAAAACGGGCAAAGCCCTGCGAACCTTAGAAAAAGGGACTAGTTATGCCCAAAATGGGCTACAAAATCATGCAAAAGCAGTTCATGAATAAGAGTAGGAGCAGAATTGTAAAACATGAAAGGGCTAGACAGGGCATGTGAAGACTTTGCAAGGGCATCGGCCGGCGCATTCGCATCCCGACGAACATGTTGGAGAGTTAGGCATGCTGGGAACTCTTGAATAAGTTGGCGGCACTGCTCAATAAGATGGAAATCCCGATGAGGCCTATTGGACGGCGCATTCAAGAGAGAGCAAGCTGTGAGGGAGTCAGAGCAAACAATGAAGTTGACCGGCTGCATGGAGGAGATGTGCGTGAGGCCGTGGAAGAGGGCAAGCAATTCAGCATGTAAAGGTGTACAGCTGCCACACTTGAAGCTGAAACCCGAGACGAAATCCCCGGAGGCATTACGAATGAGACCACCGCCACCCGCTTGTCCAGGATTCCCCAAGACAGAGGCGTCTACATTGAGCATCATCCAGCCCATTGGGGGGGGGTGTCCAAAGAGACGGACCAGGGGGAGGCAGGGGTTGGTTCAGACAGGGCTGAGCAATGGCTCGAGCTTGATCTTGGCAGCTCCGGTAGGCCGCCGCAATGGAAACCACTGTGGAAGATAGGCGATGGTGCAAATCAGTTCCATCAAAGACAAGCGCATTCCTCGTCTTCCAGGAGTACCAGCACATAGTCGCGAAAGTCGTGCTCCAAGCATCGCAATCTTTAACATTATCATAGAGCCAAGTTTTGACGTCAGTGGTGTTGAAAAAAGAGGAGGAAAGCTGATTACCGCTGAGGGCAAGCCAAGTTTGCTTGACGGGAGCACAATCACGCAAAGTATGGAGGAGGTCCTCATCTTGAGTGCAGCGTGGGCAGGCAGCAGAGGGAGCCAAATGCCGTCGAAAGCGTTCGGCGTTACACAGCACTACTTCGTGGGCAGCCAAAAACAGAAATTGGCGCGCCCGCTGCTGGACCGGAGTATGCCAGATTGCCTTCCACACCGGATTGGAGTGAGGTGGGGCCTGCGTGTTCAAGAGTTTAAGTGCTGAACTCGTGGAAAATTGCCCTGAAGCCGACGCAGTCCAAAAGAAGGTGTCTTCATGAGCAACTGAATTAGAGAGCCGAACAGCTTGTAATTGCACTAGAATATCAGGAGGAAGAAAGTTGGAAAAGGCTGGCCAATTCCAACCATGCCCCGTCCAATAGTCTGCCACAGTATCTCCAAGCATGGATTCCGGGATGGGAAGAAGAGCAGCAGTGCTGAGAGGCGTATTCAGGAGCCAAGGATGCTCCCAAAAAAAAGTTGTCCTCCCATTACCAACAGACATTCCAACACCCTTTCATAGAAGCTCAGCACCATGCCTTATGCCTTTCCACATATGAGAGGATCTTGGGCGTCTTTGGAACATGTCAATATCAAGCCGGTTTCCGCAATATTTGCCCCGAATAACCCGGCTCCAGAGAGACGACGGTTCTTGAAGAGTTCTCCAACCCAATTTTGCAAGGAGGGCTTGATTTTGCTGTCGCGCTGAACGGAAACCGAGGCCCCCATCTGACTTAGGAACGGTGAGTTTCTCCCAGGCGAGCAGGTGGATCTTTCGTTGGTCGTCAGTTGAGCCCCAAACGAAATTCCTAACTTGTTGGTCAATATCATCACAAAGCGATCGGGGCAGCAAAGTTGATTGCATGGAGTAAACAGGGAGGCTCGAGAGCACCGACTTAGCAAGAGTGATTCTCCCTGCCGCTGAAAGAGATTTAGCCTGCCAACCGCGGAGTCGAGCTTTGACCTTATCGAGAAGGAACTCATAGCGGGCATTAGTCATTCGACCACAAGCTGTTGGGACCCCCAAGTAAGTACCAAAGTCTTCAGCCATAGGGACTGACAATAATGTGCTAATTTCAGCTTTGGTACCTTCAGCTACTTTCGCCGAAAAAAGAACGCTACTCTTATTAAAATTGACTTTTTCGCCCGAGAACTGGCAGAATTTGTCCAGGCATTCTCGAATCACATGAGCTTGTTGTGGAGAGGCTTCGGCGAATAAGACAAGGTCGTCTGCAAAGAATAGGTGTGAAAGTCGCACCCCACCCTCCCAAGTCGGTTTCCACCTGCCTGAGCTGACTGCATCATGAATAATATGAGATAGAAATTCCATGCATAGGACAAAAAGATAAGGAGAAAGTGGATCTCCTTGGCGTACACCCCTGGAGGGCATGAAAGAACCGCCTTTTGAGCCATTCCACAGGATTTCCATACGACCTTTTGTCTGACATTTCATAATTACATCAATAAGAGAGGCTGGGAACTGAGCAGCGTTGAGAATAGCCCGAAGGAATCCCCATTTCACCCGATCATATGCTTTGGCAAGATCAATTTTGATCATCATTGTCTTGGCGGTGGTGTGTGTAGCAGCCATAGTGTGAAGGACTTCTTGCACAATAACAACATTATCAATGATTTGGCGACCCGGGATGAAACTAGCTTGCTCAGGCGAAATGAGATCCGGGAGAATCGGCTTCAGCCTATTGACAATGACCTTGGTAGCAGCTTTGAAAATAACATTCAAGAGAGAGATCGGCCGAAACTGAGCAGCAGAGCTGGGCGACTCGGTTTTAGGAATGAGAACAACAAGGGCATCACTCAAGTGCTCAGGGAGAATGCCACGGTTGACGATATCTAGCACTGTACTTGTAACCTGCGAGCTTATAACCTGCCACTGTTTTTGATAGAAAATAGCAGGATATCCATCCGGGCCGGGAGCCTTGTATGGTCCCATCATTCGAATGGCTTCCCACACATCAGCCTCCACGAAGTCAGAATTAAGCTGAGTGATTTGGGCGGCTGATAGAGGAGGAAAATTGACACCTGGAAGTTGAGAATCATGGCTCATGTCCGCCTGATCAAGCGTGAAAAGCTTTTCAAAAAATTGAAGGACGATCAGCTTCATATCATTATCCTCAGTAAACCAATTCCCTGCATCATCCTGAAGAGTTAGCACACGATTAGCTTTGCGCCGAATAATAGTAGAGAGGTGGTAAAAGCGAGTGTTTCGATCCCCGTCAATGAGGAAAGAGGCACGCGATTTTTGGAACCATAAGAGTTGTTCTTGTTGGAGGACTGCTTCGAGTTCAACTTTAAGTTTCTGCTCAAGTCTGATTAAGAAAGCAGAGGGGCGCTGAAGGAGACTTCGTTGGACGCCTCCAAACCTCGCCCAAAGTTTCCGCTTTTTGTGAAAAATGTTGCCAAAGACTGATTTATTCCACACATTCAGATCCGAAGAGAGAGCATCGAGTGATTCATGCACGGCAAGGGATGAGTTCCAGTGTTCCTGAATGAAATTATTAAAGTCAGAGTGGAGGAGCCAAGCTGCTTGAAAGCGGAAAGGACGAGAGCCATGAGGCCATGAGTTAGAGCTTTCGGTACTGATCAACAAAGGCAAGTGGTCCGAATATGGGGCAGTGAGGTGGCGCACATCAGCTTCAGGGAACTTAAGGCGCCAGAGATCATTGCATAAGCCACGGTCGAGACGGCTGGCTTTGAAAGTGTCCAGAGATCTGCCTGTACTCCAAGTATGAGGGGGCCCAGAGAAACCAAGATCAAGAAGTTCCAGATTATCAGTTTGAGAGGCAAAGTCTCGAGACGCATTATTCGAAGCTTCCGACGAGTAAGTGCGCTCATCAGCTCGGAGAGTAGCATTGAAATCGCCAGCTAATAACCACGGTCTAGAGTTATTTCGAGCAAAAGCAATGAGAGAGTTCCAAAGCTGAACCCGAGAACCAGGATTTGGGGATGCGTAGATGGCAGAGAGCACCCAGGGTTCTTGGCCTCGGCGTTCCACCTCTACAGTTATATGTTGCTGATGAAGAGAAATAGGGCGGACGATCACTTCATTAGTGCGCCAAAGGAGCCAGATTCCTCCCATGAAATTGATTGCATCCACACGAATAACACCATCAAAACCGAGTTGACGACAGACTTGGTCAGCCCGAACGCCGCTAATACGTGGTTCAAGAATGGCCAAGACAGTCGGATTATGAAGACGGATCAGTTCACGCATAGTGATGACAAAATTGGTGGCCCCTGCACCTCGAACATTCCAAACAAGAAGGCTGATTTTATTCATAGAGACTATAGATGAATTGATAGCAGAGATAATAGATGACATATGGTCAGACATAGGGAAGTCCATTCCTTGAGCAACCATGGAGAGGCGATCAATGGCATCAATGAGATGCAGGGGCATTGAGACCTTGCACAGAATTGGCGAAGTCTCCGTCATGAGAGGCAGGAGCTCTACTGTCATGCGATTGGTCATCCAGGGGAGCTGAAACAGAAACGGGCCCTCCCGGCGGTTCGAGACCACTATGCTTCGCCTGTTGTAGACAGGAAGAACCGTGATTTACCGGAGCGGCTGGAGGATCGCTTCGGCCATTCAGGTTGGGTGCTGGTGGGGCGTGAGATATCACAGGTACAAGGGTGTGGGCAGGGGGGTGGGCGTCGGATTGCTTGGTGGTGACAATGGAAGGGTCTTGGGAGATGGACTCTTCTATTAGGTGGGCTTTTTTGAGGGCTGCAGGGTTTGAGGTTACGGTAGCTTTGTGCGCAAGTTTGCATGGTTCTTTCCGAGGGTGAGAGAGCGATTGTTCTTTAGGATCTTTAGTCACCTTTTTTTTGGAAGATTTACCAGTTTGGATAGGATCTTTTTTGGAAACAGAATCTCCATTTGCTAATTGTTCCCCCATAATTCGAGCATGATGTTGCGCGGGATCGATATTTGCCGAAATAACAACCGCTTCGGAAAAGACGATTTTGCCCTCATCTATCTTCTGTGCATCGGTGGCCCGGTTAGGGTTTGCATGTTCAATCACGTCTTGCGCTTGCACGGGATCAACTGCCATGGGTTGGACCGTTTGGTGAGCCGGTTCACCATGGACTGGTTGGGTCGTGCCGGACGAGCCTTCACCACCATCAGAGGACATGAGAGCGTCAAAACGATTGCCATTGCGAGGTCTGGTGTCCGACGGGGCCTTGGTTTGGGCAGGTGGACTGGTTTTGGGTTGGTCGGTGGTGGTCGGCTTAGGCCGTCTTTTGGGACGAGCCGGCTTCATCCAAGGTCCAAAGGTGGGTTCTTCTTCTTCCGGTGCCGGCTGGTTAACTGGGGGTTCCGCATAGGGGTCCTCCTCGGGGGGTGGTGGTTCAAGTGCGGGGCACTTATCTTTGACATGCCCCATCTTACCGCATTCGTAGCAGACCATGCGGATTCCCTCGTACTGAACATGCCAAGTACGGCGCCGGAAGTGAATCCGAGGGAGGAGAGTTTGGTCAAGGTCCAACTCAACAGCGATGCGCACAAATTGACCTCGATCAGCAGCGACAATCATTGTGTCCACACGAATGACCGTACCGATCTCTGCACCAATTTTCTTCAAAATGCCCTCTTTGTAATACTCCACAGCAATGCCAGGGATGCGAATCCAAGCTGTGATAACCTTAGGCGGGTTGTTGTAGGGGTCAAAGTCCGGAACCCATCGGCGTATAGCAAGATAGTTGTCGCCAATCAACCAGGGGCCTTGCGAAAGAACGAAGTTATAGTCATCCTCCGTAGTAAACTTAGTGACGTAGTAATCGTTTCCGATATCGACCAAGGTGAGGGTCCCTTTGAGAGACCACTTTCTCTCTAACCGGCGCTTGAGAGCAGTGTAACCAAGACTTTTATCGAACATGTGAATGATCAGTGAGCGAGCCCAAGGGAGTCGAGCAGCACGTTTCTCTTCAGCGGTGAGTCGAATGTGTGGGCACAGAGGATCAACAACTTCACATTCTTCATCGTCGTCCGTATCATAAAGATCCGGACGTTCTTGCCAGATGTTCTCCGGGGGCGGAAGCCAGTTGCGAATTTGCACTCCAGCAAGAGTCTCAAGGAAAGACTTTTTCTTCGCAGCGGCGACTGTTTCTGGGGTAGTTGCAGCCGCAAGTGGCTCTTGGATCTGGGGCATAGGTGAAGTAGGGTTGGGTGAATTCAGTGGGGGGAAGTTTGTTGCATTCAATTGGGTCAGAGGGTTATTGTCGATCTCCATAGCAGTCGAAAGAGGCGGGGTCAGTGGGGGGGTACCCCCAGGGGGCGGCTCCATGGTGGTCAGGGCAGTGAGATGGCCGGTGGCGAAGTTCAAACCACAGCGCAGGCGGCAAAACCCTAAGCGCGTGCAGGCGCGTTCTTTTCTCAAGAATAGTAACTCCGCATTTGTCTTTCTTGGTCTGTGGTTTTGTGATTAACCTTGTAGGGTGACTATATGATGTATAGTACATGTGAGATGTAGTAATCGGAACTGCCACTACTGTTTGATGTAAGTTTCAACAGTAAAACTTATCCTAAATAGGTGAAATCGGTGCCTTAGTGTCACCCATGTATAATTAGGTTGGACGCTGCTCTTATGCTATACAAGCAAAGGGTTGCTAATGGGATAGTGTGATCTGCTTGTCTTTTCAATGCGGTGAAAAGCCAAGTTTTATCATCTTATTCCATTGGATTAAGATTTGCTCAATTATATCAAAAGAAGAAATGTGTACGATTTTGAAACTTGCAGCACTAATAGTAAGATCTAATGACACTATTCGTGATCGAGTGTGGTGAAAATGATTTGAAAGGCGTAATGTGGGGTTGGTTTAATGTGGAAGAGTAGACAAACCCATGTGTGGAATTGGCTGATTGTATTTAACCCCATTCCCAAGTAAAGATCACTGCAAATTCTGGTCTAAGAGACGAGTTTTCGGATCTTGTGCCCCCTTTCCCTTGAATTTTGTGTGCCCTGCTTCCATTCCATTCACTCTACCCCACCTTCGTGCTGTGTGTTGGGAGGTCGCCGATGCCCAATCGGGCATGGGCTCCCATCCACCAAATTTATGTCTACATACACTGATTATAGTCTTTCATCACATTGCTGTCCTTTTCTTTGTGTCCTTGCATCATTGTACTTTGAGTTTGATTACATCTCCCAATTCTTAATTCTTACAAGTTACAAGGCTTGTCATATGAGTAATTTTAGTTGATTAGTATGACAACGTGTACATTCATTCTTCTATGAGGTGTGAGGGTGTCATTTGTCTTTATAAGAATAGTGTTTCGACGTAGCGCATTTATATGATAGATCGAGAAACCAAGAGATTGGATAGTTGGGCAACTCGGTACCAGAAATAAACAAACTTACATGTAACTCAATGGAACTCTCTATCTTTAAGAGTTTAAGGCTGTAGAAGGGGCTAGTTGTTGGTACAGCTCCAATTATGTGGGCAGCTCCATGATTTCACATTTGATGGTTGATGAACGGCTTGTATGGCTCAATGAGAGCACCGTTGGCTGACTGCCACGTGTACGGTGAGAATGAAAGTGGTCAGCCCTCCTTATCAATTGACAATTACCATACCATACCTCTATACACCCCCACTGGTTTTGTCTCCTCCGCCTACAAATATGAATTCTTTAATTTACGTTATCACCATGTACTATATCTCCTTGTACTTGTCTCCTTTGATTTGATCAACCTGTCAATTTTTTTTATCCGATCGGTCACTTGTATGTACAAATTAAGTAACACAGTAAGTACCAGATAAATGATTTATGCCAACTTAATCAGACAGCTTGATCATAACATTACAAAGTCACATGTGGCCATCTTTTCATCAGACCAACTTGGTCAATTGACGGTTCATTCAATAAGATCCAACATGACGTCTCTTTCAACGACGCAGTTTTTCAATCCTTTGAGTAAGTGTATTTAGACAAACTTGGACGGTTTTGGTATCATTAGTATAATTCAAGAAGTCTAAACTACGCAAATTAACCACCCGTCAAAACACAAGTTCACTCAAACCATTCCTTCTTGAAGACTTGCTTGCAAATTAAACTCATCGTAAATAATATGCCCTTTTTCATTAATTTTACCTTAAAAGCGATCGGTAATAACCCGGTCAAAATCAAGGTTTTCATTTACCTTTATTGTGATATATGATATGAGGATCATGTGATAGTATACAAAAGCTTCTTTGTAGCATCCATGCGTTTTGTAGAAAGCATTTCAGGTTGCAAGATTGTTAGTCAAAATTGTCTGCAGTTGCTAATGGAGCAAGTAGAACTAATGTTGCATATCAAGCTGGATTTCAATCAGATGACAGCGTGATTAAGTCTAGCTAGTGAGTTTATCTTGAATTCCATGACTTGTTTGCCTTTGATGATGAATGAAAGGGAATGTAAGATGCATGATACAATAATAGGAAATAAACTACACATCTTTTTTTTTTTTTCTATTGAGGGTACTGCCCATGAAATAGTCTACACGTCTACGTACACATGTTTAGGGATATTCTAGCAAACCCTATCAAATCCGGACTTAAGTGTAAAATTGAGACAATTGCCTTTTCATTCAAATGTGATCTCTTAGCACAAGGCCAAGTAGCATCCGTACGTCATTAATCGACCGATACGTTGACATCAAATGACAAATATGCCCCTACTCGAACCCTTGCTAGTCTTAAGCTATTATGGCTTTAATTACTTTTATGGGGTAATTTTGTGAAAAAATAAAGTGACCGTGGGTTCATTCTCTAAATGGGCTACTATGAGCCAATGAGATTTAACGGGACATGAAAATAGAACATGAAAATGAGATATAGGATCCTTAGCACCCATCCACAGGTCATATAGATCGGAACCCGGAGCGATAAGGCGTGACTAGTTTTGTTGAGTACCTAAATTAATTTATTGGATTATATTTATATCCTTACAAATATCAGACTGATACAATGTTAGATTTTGCTTCTTTATTTTAGTAATACTAGCTCTTATGCAATGTGTACATATAGAAGTATATTAACAACTTTGTCTTGATACGCCCTAAATTGGACAGGTGGTCGGTGTGTGGAGGTGTTTTGAATCTACAAGAATACCATTCAGCCTTCTCTTTAAACCGTTGCATTTGTGGCCAAAAACAGCTCATAAGCCTTCCTCATGCTTCATGTTTCTACCTTGGAAATGAAGAGAATAATTACGGTACAATTGCATGAAACCACTTGTTTACAACTTCAGAATTTTTTTATACAAACCAACTCATTTCAATGAAACTAAACATAAAGACCCAATCTTTATGTTAGTGAATAAATGAGAACTCTTGTAACAAGAAAGAAACAAGGGCATTAGGTAGAGTTTGGCTAAAGTGAGACATGTAACATTACAACGGGTGTATTTTTGTAATTTTCCATTTTGAAGGATTGATAAATTGATATGGTAGAAGACAAAGCAAAGGCAAATGGGAAGATCCTCGTGAGGAAAAAGAGGCCCCACAGGCTAAATATCACCAGCCCCCATGGCCCCATCCCCTGGTTTCCCTCTTTAAATTTGGCCTTCCTCTCTTCTGTTCATGTTCCTCTCACTCACCACCACTCCCCACTCTTCAATTGCAAAGCCTAAAAAAAGACACACATAAAAAAAAAAAGTCCAAATTTTTATCACCCAAGTCCCTCTTTAATCGCCATTTCCCTTTCTGGGTATTCGAGATTTCAAGTCTTTGGATCAATTCCTGATCTGGGTTTCCTTCCTTCGTGGGGGCATTCATCGCCCGTAGGTAAAAAGGCGCACATTCTTCAGCTTCTTGCTTGATTTGCAGGTTCTTTTTTTGCCCTCATACTAATCTTCCGATGTTGCTACTTATCTGGTATTGTATGTCTAGAGAATAAGAGAATGAAGGAATGATATGTATTGTTTAACATATGTCTCCTTGTTTATTTAATGAGCGTCTTTATGTGATCTGTACTTTACTTAAATCTATATTTATTTCCTTAGAGAGTCAGATAATTGTTTCCATTTGAAACCCATCTTAGGATTGTTGTCTCTGCAGAGATCCTCTAGGTGCAATTTTTGTGTTGGTAAATCTCAAGTGTTATAATTGTGATGGATTCTTGCGCTGCTACTTGGGGAGCCCATACCCATCTGACCAGAGGCTCTGGGTTCTGGGGGGAGAGAGTTGGAGGCTCTTTGGCCAACAACAATGGCCTCCTCACTCATTTGCCTAACAGCTTTAAAGGCGAGAAGAGGGTCAGCAGAAAGTTTCAGGCTGGTGCTACAATGAATGTCTTGACATCAAAAAATGCAACTGAGCTCTTGGTAAGATCACCCTCAAATATTTGGCCACTTTTTATTTATTGATTTTTTACAACCAGACTAGTTATGTGTCTTGAGTTGTGCTAATTAGCTTACTGATGTAAAGATTGAATTGGCTAATTTCAAGGTCTAATCTTGCCTGCGTTTTTCTTCAATTCTACTCCCTCCGTCCCATTGAGTTTGTCTCATAGGACAAATTTTGCGGTTTTTTAGGAAGTGATAAAGTAGGTATTGAGATATGGGAAAGTGGTTAAAAGTTGAAATTGAATGAGGGTAGTTTTGTAATTTTATATGTGTAAAAAGTTGAAAAGAGATAAAGTAGAAGGAAAAGTTGGATTTTGGATGTAAAAAGTGAGTTTGAATAAGGGTAATATTGTAAGAAATTGTTGATATAAAAGGAAAGAGGACAAACTTAAGGGGACGCCTAAAATAGAAACGAGACAAACTCAATGGGACGGAGGGAGTATTTTATACTGTTGAAGATAAAAGTTATTAAATTTCATGTTTTTCTGACTGTTGAATGAAGTTTATATTTCTAGAAAACACAGTGAAGTCGGCCATGTCGAACTTCTAAGTGGCATGGCTTTTGTTAACATGCCAATATGCTAAGGGTGACACTGGATTCTAATACTCACCTATATTTTGCATATGAACCTGATTTCTATGCTATTATGGAGTATAACCAAATTTCTTAAATTAGCTGATTTGAAGGATTTGTTGGGTGATTACAATATAAGTTTGTTTATATTTCTGGACTGATCTTCATGATAATCAACTTGACAGACTAAGCAACCACCACTCTTTGAAAGGAGAAGAGCTGATCCAAAGAATGTGACATCGATAATACTTGGAGGAGGAGCTGGGACTCAGCTGTTCCCTCTTACCAGCAAAACTGCCACTCCTGCTGTATGTGGAGTTTTTGGCCTATGATTATGTGTTCAACTTAAAAGTTCTATAGCTTACAAGTTTGAGGTATTTAACATATGGGAATACAAATTCATATTCCTATAATTTTCTTGATTCAGGTACCTGTTGGAGGGTGCTACAGGCTGATTGATATCCCCATGAGCAACTGTCTTAACAGTGGAATCAACAAGGTCTACATATTAACCCAGTTTAATTCTGCATCCCTGAATCGCCACATCCACCGCACATACTATGGTCATGGGATCAACTTTGGGGATGGATTTGTTGAGGTAAAGATTAAGATTAAGCTAATCTGAGTTGGTTTTTGTGTGATTCATTGCACTTACAATTATGAATTGTGTGAAATCACATCCATTGCTTTGCGTGGATAGGAACTACAATCATGGGATCGGTATAAAATTTATTTTATTCTCCCATGCTAAAAAGATTGAAACTTGTGATCAAAACAGGTTTTGGCAGCCACACAAACCCCAGGGGAAGCTGGAAAGAGGTGGTTTCAAGGAACTGCTGATGCTGTTAGGCAATTTATGTGGTTATTTGAGGTGAGTACATGAAACTCTTCCTTTACTTGGCTAAAATGTGTCATGGTATTATTCCTGATGCTGAACTGTTTTGGCTTCTTCCATATTCACAGGATCCCAAGACCAAGGATGTTGAGAATATTCTTATATTGTCTGGGGATCATTTGTATCGAATGGATTACATGGAATTTGTGCAGGTATGCAATAGTGGTGCTCGGTTGAGTTTTCCCGCTATAATTTTTCTGAAGCATTTAGTCATTACTTTTTCTTGTATGGTTTGTGCAGAACCACATTGATAGAAATGCTGATATTACGGTCTCCTGTGTACCTGTGGGTGAGAGGTATGCTGTTTCTTTCGTGGTGCTGAAGATATTCTTTGTTCTTTCCTTATCTTACAGTGATCTCAGAAGGGAAAGCTCATTTTATAGTTTCCCCCCCTGATTGATTCTCTGATTTCAACTTGTTCACACTGAATCTGCATTTGTTGGCAGCCGTGCTTCTGAATATGGATTAATGAAGATAGACAGCAATGGCCAAGTCGTCCAATTCAGGGAGAAACCCAAGGGACGTGACTTAAAAGCCATGGTGAGCTAACTATTTGATGGAATATGGATCAAAGGAAAACATAGTCCCTTGATATGTACTTTCTTTACTCTTTAGCACTCGGTTAAGTAGTATTTTTTGATAAAGCTATCTATGGTCATCTGCAGCAAGCGGATACAAGCATTTTGGGGTTATCTCAGAAAGAAGCGTCAGAGAAACCATATATTGCATCCATGGGAGTTTATATCTTCAAAAGGGAGGTTTTACTCAATCTTTTGAAATGTAAATACCCCACATCCAACGACTTTGGGTCTGAGATTATGCCTGCAGCTGTACAGGAGTGTAATGTTCAGGTAAACATGATTGCTGAAAAAGAGAGTCTCTTTGTCTTGGTACCATCTTTCATGTACATTTTCTGCATTGCTACAACATAATGTGATGATTCCGTTATATTTAGGCATACATGTTTAAGGACTACTGGGAAGACATTGGAACACTTCAGTCTTTCTATGAGGCAAATTTGGCCCTCACCGAAGAGGTACCACCCATCATTTAAATGCTTTATGTTTCTCCTTCTAAGAACTTGCTAGTACCATTCATTTGAAAATGGAAAAGAAAAATCTTTCTCAATTCACTTTCTTTTTATGCAGCGACCAAAATTTGAATTTTATGACCCAAAAACACCATTCTATACATCTCCGCGGTTCCTGCCACCTACCAAGATGGACAACTGCAAGGTATGCTTGCACATTTGATCAAGTCAAGCTCTTCATGTATGGTTCTTGTACAACTTTCATACTGATGGCTTTATGGTTTGATCTTTTGCAGATTAAGGATGCGATTGTCTCTCATGGATGCTTTTTGCGAGAATGTAGTATTGAGCACTCTATTGTTGGAGATCGTTCACGTTTGGACTATGGTGTTGAGCTAAAGGTATAAAAAATAAAGAATATAGTTGCTCTCAAAGAAACTCCTGGAATGGAAAAAGAACAATGTTAGCACTGGAGTCAATTTTGTTTTCTTTCTAAGTGGAGCTAAAATAAGTCCTTTTTTACTCTTCACAGGACTCGTTGATGATGGGTGCTGATCACTACCAAACTGAAACAGAGATTGCATCGCTTCTGGCTGATGGTAAAGTGCCAATTGGAATAGGACAGAACTCAAAAATCAGGTATATATGTCTGGAATGTCACTTGTTTACTGATGACATTACATTCTGTTCCAAAAGAAGAAGGAAAAATGGCAAAATTTTCAATCACTAGTACAAGTAACCGTCATGTTTTTTCTCTTACAGGAACTGTATAATCGACAAGAATGCAAGGGTTGGCAAAGACGTGATCATAATGAACAAGGATGTAAGAATTCTCCATGCAATTGTTATGTGTTTGGCAAAAATGGATTAACTACACCACCTACACTTCTACCTGTAATTACTCGAATCTTTTCAAAATACCGAAAGCAAGAAACTTATATGGAAATGTAAATTTCAGGGCGTACAAGAGGCTGATAGGCCAGATGAAGGGTTCTACATAAGGTCAGGGATCACCATTGTACTGGAGAAGGCGACAATCGCGGATGGAACAGTCATATGATCTAGTACAGGTAGAAGGATGTGAGAAGAAGTTAAGCAACCGAGTTGAAGGTGCTTTACATGATGAGAGCGAGCGCCCGGAACTGGCTAGTTATGAACTATATATGAAGCAGATAAATGATAATACAGGAAGTTGTAGTTGTTTAAGCAAGTGGAAGATCAAAGTATGATGTTACATTTTTTTGTACTGAAAGAAGAAGAAAGATGAAGGTCTCTCGCCAGAGAAAAGGAAGCAAGCATTGAGGAAATGAGTTGGGAAAAAAGCAAAGTTTTTCAGTTCAATATAGTTTGTTCATGGTTGATGCAGAACTGAAGAGCTCTCTCTTGTAATGGTGTTGAGCCTTTTTGTTGATACACAAAATAAAGGGTGCTATTATGACTAATTTCTTTTAGTATTTTGCCATGCCCATCTATGAATAGCAACTATACTATGGCTAATTTTCTTTTAGCAATTCAAAATAACTCTAGAAAATATATCTAAAAGCCAGTACACAAACCATAAAATCATTGTAGAGTAATTTAGAATTACATGCTTGAAATTACAGATTTTATCAAACTAATGAAAATAACAAAATAAATTTGTAAAAGTGCAAAGCAGACAAATAGGCCCAGCTTGAACTACGCATTGACACGAAGGTATTGCTATCTCCATTGTTGAGTAGTACTGAATAGTGAATGCTAAATTATTTTATCTTTTGGGTGGTGGCCCCTTGTCGTATAAATAGCACACGAATTTGTTTCCTTCCACAAGCAGTAGCACTGATTCCCCTCTTTCCCACTTTCTTAGTGGGCGATCCAAGTTCTCCGTCTCTGAAACAAGCAAGATATGGTGAGTCTTCTATAAGAATATAATCTGATAATCCATGAAGTATTATCTCGCTTATGATTTGGGTTTCTCTTAGAAAGGTGTGTTGAATTCCCAACAAACCCACCTGTTTGGGATTTTGTTGAGCTCCCCTTTAATCTTGTCTTTCTGCTTCTGGTAGCTAAAATTTAGGCGAGATCTTGCCCGTGCATAACGATGAAATAACTTCTACAGGATTTCTGGTATTCAATTTTGTTGTGCTTTTTGTTCAATTCACTTCGGGGCTGTTGAAAATCCTCTGGGATGTTTTCAGATCTTCTATGCCTCGGCCCCTTCGACTAATTTTGAACTGTTAGGAGCTAATACTGAGTTGAATTAGAAGAGTTCTGGTAACTGGTAAGAAATCATAGTTGGATAATGTCTGGGTATGGGATCAGATCATGTTTGTCTGTAACCACTGTTTCTTCTCTTTTGTTTTACTTAACTGTTTCAAGGAAAAGGTAAAAATTTAGATATGGTAGAAAATGTTTCAAGTTAATTGAATTGTTTCTTTTGCCAAGTTTAGTGCATTTTTGGTATGCATCCTTTGCTACAAAAATATTTGGAGGTTTTATATCTGAGCTTTTCATATTGAATGTAGATTGATTGGGCTGTGGAGCTGCACTACGAGAGTATAGAGCATATAACTTAGACCAGAAAAGCTCAAATTGTGGTTGTTCCTTTGTTCCTAGAGGGTAAGCATATACCTGATATTTCCATGTCTAATAAGCTTGTGAAAACATATGATGATGGTGGTGGAAGTTCTGGTAAACTTCTACATCCCCAACCATGTTGGATGGCGCGTTGGATGCAAGGACCTTCTAAGCAGCAGGGATCTCTAGTTGCACCTCATTCACAAACATTCTCCTGGGAAGAAAGTATGGATCATAAGCAGAAACGCTTGAGAACAAGCCTAGCTATTTCATCTGATTTCACAAGGCCTTATGGGGTCTCTAGGAACAACACAAAAGATGAAAAGGCTGGGTTGAACATGGGAACAAAAGCAGAAAACACATCCTTTTATTTCCTTGGTGATTCCAGAAGTAGGGAGAATACTTATACAAGAGCTCCAATGGATCCTACTAGTAGTTTTGTGGCTAATTCTCCATCATCATCACCTCATAAGGCTGGTCCACACTTGCAAGCTCTAGGTAATCCTGGTCAGATTACGGTCTTCAAAGAGAAACTCGCCAATAATGATTTTGGAAGTCTGGATCAAGGAAATGGATGCCGGGATAAGTGTTCTGCAATTGTGGTTCATGAGAGGAGCAGTTTCAGCCCTCTTCTTTCTAACAACCATGCTGAGAACTTCCAAAATAGTTGTCAGGGGGGCGATGCTCCAAGTTTTTGCCCTGGGGAAAATGTGGAGACCTTGAGAATATGCACTGCTGTTGATTCAATGGGGAATTCAAATGGACGTCCACCTCTGTATTCTAAGACAACAACACATCATGTCATGTTTACTAGCCGAAATGGGTTTGTGCCCGAGTCAACTAAACACATAGGTGTGAAAATTCAGCCTCTCTGGAGCTCTACTGATAGTGAGAAGGATATCTTTGGTGATGCTGAAACTCCCAGATGCCAAAGGAGCTTTGACTTGTCTGCTGAAACTGATACAATGGATGTTGTTGCTCTGCCAAACACGAATGATAGTTCTGGTGTGCATCTTTTTCCTTCTTACTGCATCTTAGACATGCATTGATTTACTTGATATATACCAAAGTAAGCTTTAAAGCATTAGCCCTGCAGTTTAAAAATGGCGGATTCCTTGAAGTAGAAATTTGCCACAGTTTTTTCACAGTTGTATGCTCTCAATATCTGAAGGGCTTGTGTTGATATGTTACTATTTTTCAGCTGGCATGTTGTCCCTTTCTTATAACTTTTTTTCCTTCAGCCATATCATGAAATATTAACCAGAGTATTTGTCATCTGTATTCATTGCAGGCATGCTTTTCCGTCCCATGGATAAGGTATCATTTATAAGATTTGTTTCTTCTAGGTTACAAATTTTACCTGACTATGTACAGTGTATGCAACTTACTGTTTTGGATAATCTATAGAGATATTTTCGTGTACCTGAGAGAGATTTTATTCATTCCTTTTAGTGAAGATGTTTATAGATGTTTGCTGACTAATGTTGACAGTCCCAGAGTACCACGACGAGAGACAAAACCCTCGTAACACCCAGTGCTGATCTATGGGAAGACAAGGTTAGAGGCAAATTGCCAGTGGCTGAGACAACTGGCGCAAACTCAAAGGATGGTGTAGAACCAAGTACCTCAAGAACCCAAAGCATGGAGGCAGAACACCTACTTTCATGTGCTGAGAAACCCTCTGAATCAAAGCCCTTTCCACACTTTGATGAATGCGCTTTGCAGGCGGAGCCAAGTTGCAAGTGGGTTAACCGTTTGAAGCTGACCTCCTCTGGAATCGAAGAATCATCATTACATGAGAAAACACGCATGATCAGAGCAACCCCAGATGCACCCTCAATGGACCATAAACATCAGATCAAGGAATCATTCATACCGTCTCAAAGTGTGGTGGTGTCTATAAACGGTGGATCCTCACTGAGAACGAAGAAGAACCCGATATTTCAATCTTCTTGGATCCAGAGGTGGTGCCAAGATAGGAATCCTAGTAAAAGTGCTGTGGTCTGTGAACCTGATACCTCAAAGATGCCCTTGGATGAGCTTGAGAAGAAGCAGGTTACCGCTGCAGTGGGATTGATGAGAAAATCGGTTGACGGGTTTCAGGCTTGCAAGTTCACCAAACGCGGGCCCCTTGTCGTCTGGAGCAGTGAGGACTACTGAGGCAGCTTTCCTGGTGAGCCAAATGCAATGTCAAAGCCAGAAACATAGTCGAATAAAAAGCGAGTCTTGTTTTCGTTTTCATCTGGGTTCACCTTATTGAAGAGTGCTCTTGTTCCCTGTTGGTTGTGTGTGTGACGAATAAGCTAAGCATCCAGATTTAGCCAATATGATACTAATAAAGAAGAGGGGGAAGATGAAACTCGAGGGTCTGATCTCTTTAGCTGTATTTCATTGTGTTGTTGTGTATGTTAGCTTTGTGTTATCATACTGTAGCAAAGAACTGTCTTGCTAAAAACGTATTCCTGTATGATCCTGCGTGTACGGTTGGCTAGTGTATATAGTATGCATTATGCAATGTTGTTGATGGATGAGTAGCCATTAACTTGGACCATGATACATTTTGATTTGTAATTTGATCTGTAACAAATCGACACTACCTATGGTAGCTATCAAAATATGTCAGACAGAAACAAATTTTCCTGCATGTACGGTTGGCTAATCAATCATGTAAGGATTTGCCTACAAGATAGATGAAAACACAAAGTTACATGGTGGTTTAACTGATTACCAGCCTAGGCTTAGAAGAAACAATGTAATAATACCTCATCATATTTGTCTATAGGTCTTGTCTACTGTGTTGCATTTTCTAAATTTATGTTAGTGACTCGATCTCCTTATGGATAAAAAGAAATACATTAGTGACTAGTGGTTGCCTTGATAACTACACCCATTAATTGATCTGCCGGCCTGATGGCCTTCATTAGAGTCTCATGATCATACAAATCCCCTTCCAAGCTAGTAAACAGACACATAACACGGAGCTTACATGACTGAACTTAAATATTGTGATCAAACAAACATTTTGCAATCAGTAATATATATATAGTCGTCCATCTGAAATACATCTTACAGAGGAAACTCGTGATAATTAATGTTGGCCGGAAAAGAAAAAGCATGGATTGAGGTCAATCAGTACACATCTAGGTGAATACATATATCAAAAGTCCTATACATGCATGCTGAAAGTGTAGGTCGTCAGTTAAGTGTAGTTTGATGAGAGAAGTGTTTCTTGAAGGTGGTGGGAAGCGGCCTGAGCCAGGCTCTGCCGCC
Source organism: Polygonum aviculare (assembly GCA_934048045.1). Lineage (NCBI taxonomy): Eukaryota > Viridiplantae > Streptophyta > Magnoliopsida > Caryophyllales > Polygonaceae > Polygonum > Polygonum aviculare. The sequence continues at coordinate 21,172,340 of OW204031.1, forward strand.
AATCGCACGCTTGGTGATGAAGGGAGCCACCTCCTGAGCCGTGAGCGCGTGGGACCACGACACTCGCCTTGATCTGCCAGCTCCAGGGCCAAAGCATTTGTATTCACCATAGTACACCGTACTATATATTCAATACATGCACACATATATACATTAATAAATTGTTAAATCTTAACTAATTAACCCTGCATATAAAGACCAAGGTAGCAAAGGTACCTTTGAGCGGCGTTTTTGCCCCAGTCATCCCATCCCTGTGGCATGACCACAGCCGACATGTAAGTGAGCGCAAACACGACTCGAGAGTAGGCTCCCCACGGCCTCCCTAGGTACACTTTCCCTGCCCCCGTCACGCCCGTGATCTTGCACCTCACGAAACTAAACCCTGTCTTCTCCCCACCCGACTCCCTCCTGTGCGCCGTTATCACTCCTCCCATTGCTTCCGATGGATAATGCAAATGGCACTTCTGCACGTTCGTACCATTTGAATACAAGCATCCATGTATTAGTGCAACTAGTACATCGATCTCTTTCGAGTCCTTACAAGGACAAGTACGTTTCGAGTCCTTAAAAAAGCTCAATATAGAATTAACTGACCTCGAAGAGGGATGTAGCATCCCCGAAAATGAAGTCGATTGCGCCTTCAATGTAGCAATTGTTGTAGTAATGTCTCCCTACGGCGTCGAGGAGGGTGTCTTGGTAAGACTTGATCCTGCACGCGTAGAATGCAGCTCTATCCCCCGACACCCTCAGGGCCACCGCTTTCCCCTGTGCCCCGTGTGTGTTCTGTCACATATAACGCGCACGCACATACTTAGTTATTCGTGTTTATTAGTCATTGTGTGGCTATTGATCAATTTGATGTCTCAATCTTTACATCATGTATAATCTCTCAGCTCTCGAAACATATACAGTATAGTTTAGTATACCTGTATGGTTAGGAACCGCCCAACGAAGTCAGATGCGAAGACGGTCATAGTAGGAGAGTCGAATATCTCACCGCTCTCATTCCATGTGATCACGGAGTGTTTACCTCGTGTACCACTCATTGTTATGTATGGCTTGTTTGCAGGTACCACAATCTTTTCCCTGCGTATATACACGTGCTCAAACATTTAAGTTCATGCATAAAAATCATAGAACCACACATACAACACTGATACAAAACCGAGTCATGCATTAACATATAATGAGATGTATGTAGAAGGACCTATATATTCCGGGTTTGACCCAAATGAAGACGAGCTCAGAATTGTTATCAGGAACGGCGTTGATGGCGTCTTGGATCTTCTTATAATGGCCATGGCCGGACTGGTCAACTCGAATGAGAACCGCTGTGGATGTGTCTATGGAGGCGGTCACATTGGAGGAAGAAGAAGAGGAGGAAGCCATGGAGGAGATCGAATCAAATTAACTAGAATTTACAATTATGAACTTGCTATGAATATTATCAATGAACTAGTTCTAGAACCCCATCCTGATATATATTGATCAAATTCTCAATGTGCACAATGGATGTCTGAAAGTGCAAGAGTCGGAGAATATATAGTATTGACTTCAATTTAATGCAAGGTTTAAACTTAAAGCTAAGAAAAAGGTACAAAAAAATATAGATGCAAAAAATTGATGGAATGATCGAATGCATGTTGCTTAAGTTATATAGCAAGTTTCTATACGTAGGAATAGTGTTACGTCTTGGCATAATATTTTACTTTATTTGTTTGGAGATTGGAGATTTTATGGTAAAGGAATAAATGGATCACCGCCGAACCCGTATCTTACCAGTAAAGCTCCAAATTTGTGAAAGCGACGACACGAATAATATAGCTTTCGCTTACCTTATGATGGGGGAGGTTTTATTAATTGTAACGCAAGCCAATTCTAAATTTGATGAAAGAATCAACCCACAAGGTTATGGTACAAATATAGTATAAAAACTTAAGGATATACTAGCAAGCCTGAAGTGTAAACTACGTGATACTGAAGTATAACGAAATCAAACGCCCGTACATATTTTCATTTAGTTAACTATATATATTTATATCGCACGACTTGTTTTCTCCAAGATATTATTCTAATAATAATAAGCGTAGCATTATCAGTTTATTATCAACACAGAAAGTTCACAAGAGGGTGCAATCCTATAGGATTCGTTCTACAATAGTTAATATCCCTCTCACACACACACTGACACACACACACACACTACATAAGCTACTGAGGCTCTTATTTCATAAGACACGTTTTGGCGACTACACAAACTGGTTAAGGTACTCATCCACGGTGAAGTACTTGACATCAGGGTAAATCTGCGAGGCCTCGACCCCGAACGACTCCTCGATCTCGAAGTTGGTCTGGTCACCCTTCACGAAAGTGGAGTGCCCGATCGCCAAGACCACGTTGAGCGGTGGCGGCGACTCTGCATAACAAAGACACACATTGTACGCACACATAAGCACCAAAACAGACAGTTGTTACAAACAATCTATAAAATAGGAATGGTAAATCTATTCTCATTCAAGTAACGGTATGTATACCCTGGATTCTCTTGAGGACTTGGTCTCCAGGGACGTATTCTTTGTCAATGGTCTTGCCGATCTTCTTCTCCCACAACGAGACGAGATGGTTGAAGGAGTAGGTGTTGCCAGGAGGCCGGATGTAGAGGACCTTGTTGAGGGTTCTTGGATCGTCCACAGCTCGGATTGTGTAGGTCGCAATGTCCTCTTCCTTGTTAAAAACAGCTGCAATTCAACAATGCAATCGAATCAATTGAGATCAAGTGAAAATCAGCCCCAAGAAACCCTAAACAGCAAACATAGTTGAAACAAGAAATTGAATTCGCAAAAGAGGGTAATTGAGAGCGTTACCTTTGGGGTTGCCATCGCCGAGAACAACGACCTTGTCTCGAGGGGGAGAAGTGGCTCCTGGCTGAGAGAGATTCGGGAGGAAGTAGCCGGCGAAGAAGTTGGAAGAGACGTAGGTGAAAGGGATGCCTTCTTTCTCCACAGCTCGTCGGATTTGGGCTTTCACTCCGAAAGTCGACTTGGCAGGCTCCACGGCGTGGACACGATCCACGTCGTTTCCGAACTCAGAAGGCAGAAATCTCTGCAAGCAATTACAACCTTACAACATTATTTACAGAATTTATGCTTGCAGAGCAGCGAATTAGTTGGAATTTCTTTCTGTATATAGATGGTTGAGACCTTGACATTGCCGGCCTCTTTGATGGCGGAGATGATCTTGACTTGGTCGGCGAGGGCGGCGTAGCCGACGGTTGAGATGACCACGTCCACCTGCTTGATGGCGCTCACCAGGCTCTGGTGGTCGTGCAGATCTCCCTACCACATCCAAACCCAGCAGTAATTGTAATTGTAATTGTAATTGTGAGGATGAAAGCTACAGAAGAGAAAATTGGAAGGCGAATAGAGGACTTACGGTGAGCAGGGTGACCCCTAGGGTTTTGAACTTGTCGACGAGGGAAGCCTTGGCGGGGTTGGATACGGTGGATTCGCGGAGGAGGGCGAAGGTTGGGTTGCCGGACTTAGCGCTGGCTTCCACGATGAACTTCCCGATGTAACCCGTTCCTCCGATGATGAGGATCCTGCTCTTCGAGGCCATTGAAGGTGGTCTTTCCGGGGAGTGTGGGTTTGGGAAGATGGGGTTTTGTGGTGACTGGTGAGTGAGCTTGTGTTTATGGCTGCTTGGTTGGTTGTTTCTAGAGGAGAGCAGAAGGTGAGTTGAAATTGTCATGACTAACCCGTCCTTTTATGTTGCCACGTTTATTTGGTAGGCGGACGCATCTGGATGGGTTTTTGCTACATGATTAATGATGATCAACGAAGATGTCGTCCGTGTTCATTTTTTGTGTAACAACAAGCCTGTTTGGTGTAACTATTCAAACAAAGAAAGGTGTACTCATTAGGAAAAGAGGAAATGGAGGAGAATTCGGGTCCAATTTGTCTGCTCCCTTAAAAATACTATTTCTGCTGATCAAAAAAAAAAAAAATACTATTTCTGTGTTACCTTATTTGTTCAGCCAATCAAGTAGTAATGGAGTATAAGAGTGAGTAGTTTTAGGGGTAGAAGATTTTATTTGAGAAGAACTACACTGATGCTAAAACAAGATTTTATTTTATTTTATTAATAAAAGTAAATATATAGGTCGATAAGTTCGGACTTTAGTCTATCGAGTTTATATTATAGATTATCGAGTTAAAAACGGATTCGTATCAACATTCGATATTGAATCGGTTAATTCGGGTTTATACGAGCTTGATTTGATTTGACGATTGCATGTATGAAAGATATTATGTGTTGCACATCTGTATTACTGTATATTACAAGGGCAACTATCATCAGAAATCAAAATAAATGATCCACAATTCCCTATAAGATTCCATCTTATACGGACTTCCGAAACCTACACAATTGGCCCAACATTATCCAATACCTATCAAGCTCAGCCCAACAAAATAAAAAAAGTCCAACTTCCTTCCGCCCGTACAACCGGCAAAATTCTAATGAACCCCGTTTAGCACTCGGACCGGTATTTCATATCCCTGTTGCCCTGTTGGGATTGGATTGGATAGTAAAGAAAGGAATTACGGGAAAAGGATAAGAGGAAGAAGACAGAGGGAATCTGTTGTGGGGAAAGTGAGTTCGATCCGTATTTTCTTCTTGGATCTACTTCCTTAATCACAACCCTAGTTCGAATGGATTACAGAAACACAAACCCTAGTTCGTATGCCTTCTTTCTCTAACTAACTAACAGTTTTCCTCCTTAATTCCCCTGCAGAAACATGATTCGAGTCCTCCTATGTGTTGAGTAATTACATTGCTTATAGGAACATCTACTCCTCTTTCAAAGACTTGGGCTTATACTTTCCAGGCTGGTGGGATGCTATAGACTAGTATATATTAGTGTTGCACATTCATGATTCATAATATCATATAGTACAGTATATGTCACATGTTACACTTGTATCAATAATCTAAAACCTCCTATGTCCAAATGAAAATAATTCAAAACATGTCATGGTTATTACTAGTACTTCATCTGTTCATCATATTTGTGGAGAGGGAAATGGGATTTTAGAGTTACTTTAAAGACAGGAGGAGGCAAAACTGAATTCATCCTGCACAGCTCAGGCTTGTATTTTTGCACTGATGTGTGCACATCAAACCATATTGGAATCTCTCCCTTCATTCAGTTCATTGGTTCTCACTCTTTCGTTTCTTTTTTAGCCTTTTAGGTTGTGCATTGTGCTATCAAATTGTGGGCCATAAGGGACTTGGAATTTATTCATCTGCACCACAATACCATGGAGAGAGTACACTTAATTGTTTGAGGGTTGAAATGATCTGTGGGTGAAATTTTATGTAGGAACTTACTAGTCTGGAATCTGCATTCAACTTGATATGATTAGCATTTTTAATCTGCAGTATAGATCTTTGCTGAACTACATAACAAGATTTAATACTGTATAAGTAAAAAGCCATTAGAGAGTTTGATCTTTGAATGTACTCAAAAAATCCAAGATGCACCCAGATTGAATTTTAACAACACCCAAACAAAAATGGTATGGGTCGTCCCTCATTGAATGGTGGATGAAAATCAATCTGTATTTTTCACCTTTAAGGCTGTAAAAGTTGAACTATGATAGCATAGCCATACACTCAATTATTCTTGACTTCAATCTTGTACCAAAAGCTGATGATGATAAGTCTAGGTTTTATTTGTTAGTGCATGTACCTCATGTGTCACTTCATTTACAATTGCAATTATTTTGCACTTCTTTTCCCTTTATAAATCAAGTAGTTTTCCATTCATGAATACTTTGCCTTTTTGCCTTCATAATAACGTACTAGAGGTGGCAGTATATCAAATGTAGATGGTTTAAACCTGGCCACACCCATTTTCAGTTCGTATATGAATTCAGTCATTTTCACTTCAGATTATCTTTGGGTTTACAAATTTCAGCCATTTTGGATTCAGATCTTGCATAATCAGATTGGGGTAAATTTCAAGTTGAGTGGGTCATTTTTGGATTCAGTAAATGGTTGGGTTTCCATGGCTTTGTGCTTGGTTTCTCTGTTAGTACTTCTACTTCACCCAAATAGGATTAGTCATTTTTGGAATTCAATGTGAGGCTCTCTTATGTATCTTTCCAGCAATAGGGGGTCTCTTTCTTGATGCAGACTAGACTGCCATAATTCCGTTATGTTTAAATCAGGAAAACCAATATAAGAAAAAATAAACCACTATTTATACTATTTGTAGATTCCCTCTACTGTCTATGAAGATAAGGGTATTGCTACCACTTATAAGCTTATGGAAGCTAAGGAACTTTCGTAGTAACTATGCAACATATCTTGTGGATCATAGTTCTTATCTTAGAGACGTGTTCTTTCAATTCAATGTATGTAGCATGCGCTTATAGATGTGGGTTTCAAAGGAAAAAAAATTTTAGGTCCTACTTGTTAAGTGACATTTGCGCGCACATGAATGCCTTTGAGCTCAAGCCATCAAAAGAATTTATTTCAACTTGTCACGGTTGATTAGTCATATGTCACATGTAACAGTTATTTCTTTTTGTGTTAATGGCCAACTTACATTCATGATTCCACTCATTGAAAGATAAGTTTATCCAAGGAATGGTTTTGCTTTGATAGGCAAAAAACAATGAACCACAAATAGACTAAGTGAGAATCTTGATCAAATTTGCTAGGCTTGCCCTTTTGCTTTCAAGGGTCAGATTAGGCTCTCAACTGCAGTACCTCTGGTCCCTTGTCTCTGTCCCTGTCAATCTTGCCTTCTGTCTCATGCCATTGTCTGAATTGCACTGGTCTTTGCATGTTCAAACTTCGTTATAATTAAGATAGCGAATATTGCGGAAAACATTTACAAGGACAGAAAGAGAAGAGGCTCAATTATTGTTGCTTGTTCTTACTAACATTTAGTTTGCGTTTAGATACATACCACTATACACGTTTAGATGCTAATCAATCCAAGATTTTGCTCAAAAAAAAAAATCATATGATCTTGTAGATATTTCCATCAATGGATCTTGAATAATCATACTGATTCTGGATGCCCAGTACATCAAATGCCAATCTGAATATCCATCTCTGATTTGTGCATTGCTTGCTTCAATTTGGACCTGCAACAACACCATTATTATTAAAACCGGTTTTAGAAAAATTTCCATCTGGACTATGTGTCAAACTATCAATGTAATAATTTGGATAAAAAGAAAAATTGTGACAGCATTGTAAAGGCTAAGGACTATAAACCTGTATATGTTTGTGATGGAAATGACTGTTGCCTTGCTTGCTGAAACTCCATGTTATACATGCTTTGTAGATCTGGTTGATCCCAAGGCAAACAGCTCTGTAATTGCTGGTTTTGCATGTCAATTGAAATAACTTATTAAAATCAACCTTAAAAATAACAGTATAACAGTAAAAACTGTAAAGGGGAAGTATCAGATTATTACAGTTAGGCTGGATGAATCAGGAAAAGCCTCAGGTATTGAAACTGGAGCACTTATTGTTCGCGGAATACCCATTTCGACTTCGCTCATACCCAATTCGGATCCGCAAACCGGATCCATTTGTTGTCCTGAGCTGTACTGAAGATATGCTAAATTGGTCATCTCCATTGAAGGACTATTGGATGAACAAGTTGGGTAAACCTGCATATGTGAAGATATATACGTCATAAGTACTGTTGTACTTAATTGGTGATATTTTCTTAGCTGTCTTGTGTTTGCGGAATTTCATATTAATTTACCTCTTTGGCAAACAAGTCTTCTATGTTGAAATCAAGCCTTGGATTCACAGAGGCCAGCTTCATTGAAAGGAACTGTTTATTTTTGGAAAAAAAGAGGCAGATTAGTATTTAGTAAAGGTACTTGTATAGAATGTTACATGACTAAGTTTGGTTAAGATTGATTATACCTCGACTTGTCGCTGTAACGATTGTACATAGTTGATGATTTCATCAAGCATTCCTGCCTTGCCTGTGATCTTGTTGCAACCAGGAACAAGATCTTGCAAGTACTTCATTCTCTCACTTATCTTTTCCCGTCTCACCTAAACCAATACAAAAAAAAGCTTCCAAATGAATCCCAAATCCAAAACACACAAAAATCAATGAATAACAACATTTAAGGCTAAACTGTTCTTACTCTTTCGGCTAAGCTATGACTATCAGTGGCTTGCCCTCGTCGCGCTCGGACATGGATGTAATCTAGCTTTTGATCCTCGCTTGCCTTTGGACTTTCCTTTGATGATCCACCTGAAACCTCCTTCATTTTGCTTTCCTTGATTCCATTTTTAGTGTTGTAGCTGTTGCCACTGTTGCTGTTTTGTTCATCTGCCTTCTTTGGTGCCAATTTCTCTTCTTCACAGAACCCCTTCACCTTTTTTGCTCTGCTTTGATCCCCATCCTACAATTCCACACAAATCCAAGTTAAACCTTTAGCACAACAACAATAAAGATTGAAACTTTGATCTCCCCCTTCCACAATTTCTCTATGTTAAAACATAACAGCTCAAAATCAGAGCAAGAAAAGGCCAAAAACATCAGTTTAAAAGAAGAAAAAACCTTTGAAAGCTGTAGTGTCTTATTATCAGCTTTCCTCTTTCTGAAGCTTTCTTTGGTCACCAGCTTATCCGGCAAGGCATGAGCTGGTGGGCAGCTGGTGGTTCTTGAGATTCCATAATTCAGCAACACATCAGCAGGGCTAAGTTCGGGCCAACCGGGCCCCATACCCGGGTCTGGCTTGACGGGTCGGGTCATGGCGAGCTCACTCAGAGCAACATCTGCTGAGCCCATAAGCAACCCTCCATGGAAGCCCTGCGTTGGCTGTTCTAGCAAAGACAGCATGTTGAAGTCGTTGAAATACTTTTGGTGTTGAGAGAATTGGGTCATCTCTAGCTGCTCTTGGGAGGTGGCAAGGCAATGCAGAATCTCAGGAGACGTGGTCGAATGCGCTCTGTTGATCATCATCCTAATTGATTATCGTTATGCCAACGTCCTGTTGATGTTATTGTTCCTGGGATCGTTATGATTAATGATTTCAAAAGGGTAGAATTGGCAATTCCGTTTGATGAATTTGAAAGGTGTGTGTTTGTTTGTGATTGAGCTTTGGCTTGAATGGAAGCTGTGTGTTTGGAAGTAGGCTGGTGTTTGGGAGTGTGGGCTGTGGTAGTGGGAAGGTAAGAGGAGAATGGGAAAGAATGGGGTATTTATAGTAGACTTTGTGTGATGATTTGACGGATTGGGCAGATCCGGATTAATCTTGATTAACCTTGATTTAATTAGTATGTCATTTTAAAACACTACCTTAAAATGCTCTTAAGCCAAGGAAATGAAATTTGTTCAAAATCCAAAACTTTTTTTTGATCGAAATTTGTTCAAAATCCAAAATCCAAAACTTAAAAAGGAAGGGGATAGATACTTAGATAGAGCAATAGAATAGAATGTGGCCCATAACTAAAGGTGGGTGGTGGGGCCCAATCTGACATGACCGCCACGTGGGCATGTCCAGTGGGCTGAAAACGGGGTTTTCGGCTTCAGAGCCCAGAACATATTCTGTTTGTTTAGTTTAGCCCACTGAGGCGAGTTTTCTGGAAAACGGCGTTTTATTTTAACTTGCCATTAAAGGAGTCCTGGGCTTTGCTTGTAATTGTATGCAGGAATCGGGATGGTGACGTTGCGTAAGCCCACGTGCTCCTGTACACGTGGCTGCTGGAGAGGCGTCCGCATTTGATGGTCAATGTGGTGACGTGGAGTAGGCTTTAGTTTAGTCCGTGACCGCCCCTTTGCTAGTGAGCTTGTTCACTCTATGTCGGGTCTGGTTTAGATCAAACCCGGTTCGCGGTTTAGGAAAAGGTTATTTTGATCAAGCTTAAACGAGGTATTTAGTAGTCATAACAATGAATAATCAAGGTTAAGAGGGACAATGTAAGTTTCCAATTACCAAATACAATAGCTAGCTACGGTACAAAGAAGTACTAAGAAGGAGATTTCAAGGAGACCCTTGCTTAAGGATAAGACTTGATATGTCATCACGCGAATTGCACCGATTTCGGCAATGTGATTATTGTCTTCTTTGCTTGTGGGCCTGCAAACTGATTGATAAAATGACTAATAGCGACCCGATTTAATTATGATGAGTATCGAGTTTAATTAGCATCTTAGGTTTGGATTAATATTAGTCCAAAATGTAATTTCGTTGTAAAGCCATGATGTTGTTATCGATTTAGGTTGATCTCGAGTGGGTCAGTTTAGTTGAAATGCACTTCTATAATTTCCGATTGGTCAAGATTAAGGGGATGATGTGTTAGGATTTTTAATAGTTTAAAGAAAGAATAGAGCTTTATATTTATACTCCAAAAATCTAAGCTAATAAGTAGAATTTCACTATTTATTATGTGGTATGCATTTTAATTTGTAGGCTTACAATGTGGGAAACCCATATGTATCCAAACAGGCCCATCAAATGCAATCACCTAGTAGAATAGTGTGTATTATAAAATTGATGGGTAAAAATAATTTTAGGGTTTATTATTGATTCGTTTATATATACAAGATATTACATTTCTTAGAGAATAAAAACATATACAACAACATAATCTAATTGGCATCAAAACATTATAAAAAAAGATAATGGCTATAATCAGAGCTGTCAAAACCTGACCCGACCCGAAAAACCGACCGAAAATTTTAGGGTTGAAACTCGACCTGAATAGTAGTGAGCAAAGAAAAAAAAAACCGAACCCGATTAACCCGAACCCGATTGTGTTGAAATCGAAACCGAACTGACCGATCCGATATTTTATATATATGTAGAATAAATATATTTTCTTGTAACATTATAATATATTTTATCATAAAACCTAATATAAATAAAATATTATTATAAAAATCTATTTAAAATAATATTTTATTATTAAATATTATTATTAAATCATTATATTATGTTAATAATCATTAAAAATTCAAATTCTTGACCTGTTAGGTCGACCCGAACCCACACAATAATCTGTCAAGACCCGACTTGATTTGACTTATAACCCGATTGACCCGAACCTGAAAAGACCGAACCCGAATCCACTCGATCCGACCTATTTGACACCTCTATTAGAAATAAAAGGTATTACTGTATGTCAAAATTATTTGTGATATTATTCTCTCCTAATACCAACTTGGTCCAAACGAGGAGTTTCGATCAATCTCTTCTAAAAATGAGTTTACAATCTCAATCGTTTTGTAACTATAGTAAAGTGGTGATATTTCGGTCCCTTTATATCTATCCAAGTTATAGAAGAGTAGCTCACATCCCTAAACTCAATGACTTGTTGCGAGAGTAAGTACACATCTTTTGCCTTTTTCGCTTGAGCTAGCGAACAAAGGGTGTGTAGCAAAGTGATCGAGAGAGATGGACGGAATTGAAGAAGGGTCGAGATAGGACCCTTTCATGCATCATATCATATGATATGCATCACGCGTGATCAATGTGTATGCATGTAAAGATGAAATCGATAATACACGCTGAGTATGCATGTGGATTAATGGATTAAGATGAAAATGGCCAGCTGCTAGCTAGCTATTGAGGACGATCAAGGGGTACGTACCTCCATAATATGTATCGGATTCGGAGGTCTTATCAATGTCACTCTCAATCCCAATCTTGATTTCGGCCCGCACAATATTAACTTCTTTCACTCTCTTATGATCAATCGAGTTAAGCTTTATTTTGTAGGGTAACGTTACGACGATATGGTGTTACATCATTATATGCAAATTTATTACGACTTTGCAAGTGAAAATGCAAATAATTTGGGAGGGGCCTCTTTCATAGATCTCTCCCATACGATCACTCTTTCCTACTGTTTTGGACGAAAAATGCACAAAGCACTCAAACATCCTTTGGAGGAGGTCAATAGCCAAAGGTTTACGATCGGTTTCGGTTGTTGGGAGATCGAGTAGAAAATAGCAATAGAAAGCGATAGAAACTTAATATGAATCAAATGAAACAACCATGCAAATAAGGAAAATTGCTTATCTCCTTTTTATTATAATAGATCGACAAATTACAATTGATAGCTTTGGATTTCGGATCCGGAAGCCTCCGGGCTGATGGTCAGAAAGCTGTCGGACGGCGGCGGTCGGTGGCGGTCGGCGGCGGTCGGCGGTGGCGACGAGGGCTATGAATTACAAGCTATAGAGAGAAATACAAATACAAGTCGTGGGTGTTGTGATCTTGTGTGTTCTGCCCCGTTTCTATGGCTTAGGGGGTCTATTTATATAGTTACAAGATAGAGAAAGTGGGTATAACCACCCTAGAAAATAGGCACGATAGTAGTTCATCCATTTGAATATGACTTTTGACTTGTTCTCCCTTGAAAACAGCTCTTGAAGGTTGAGGAAAACGTGGCCAAAGTTGTGGAAGTGGTTTCCGAAGATCTAGGGATCTCGTTTGACCTGCTGGAGGCGTCAGCCGTCGGTTTCTGCAGGAGCTTTCTGCTGGCACTTTCTGGCAGAGCTTTCGGGAGCTTTCTGGGACTATAGTCTGCAGCGATAGCCCTAGAAACCTTGTTTTTCACTGAGATTCTCATGAGATAGACTAGAATCAAGGGGTAAATTTAGGGTCCAACAATACCCCAAATTCATCTTGGTCGTCGATGTAAGGAGACGGGTGAGATGAATTTCATTCTTTTCACCGGATGCTTCATCGTTTGCAAGAGTACCCCGTTGATGGAGTTTCTGGTCAACTAGCGTCTTTATGAAGGAAGTTGTTAGCCAAGGGCATGGACTTGATCGGAGTCGTCAACTAAAGGCACGGACCTGACCGAAGTCGTTTGCCGGTAGCGTTGGTTTTATCGAAGTCGTGTAGCCTCGGGCGTTTAACTTGACGAAAACCGTTAGCGTCGGGCGTTAACTTGACCAAAGTCGCTAGCCTTTAGCTAAGACTCGACCGAAGCCGCTAGCCAAGGGCTTAGACTTGCCGTCATATGAAGGTGGTGCCCCGGAAACTGAGGTTTCGTCTCGGAAACTGAGAGTCTTGGTCTCGGAAACTGAGGTTTCGTCTCGGAAACTGAGGTTTCGTCTCGGAAACTGAGGTTTCGTCTCGGAAACTGAGGTCTCGTCTCGGAAACTGAGGTTTCGTCTCGGAAACTGAGAGTCTATGCTCCGAAAACTGGAGGCTTGGACACGAAACCCCTGCAGAAAATGCTTGCGATGGTTTCTAGGGAGGATTGCCTTTGGATCATGATCAGACCGTGATCGTAGCTGGCGGTTAGCGCCTCGTGTGCTTTCTACAAGACAAGACAAGTAGCTAGAAGGGTTGGTCGTGGGTTTCTCCAATGACCCTTCGATGCTCAAGTTAGTAGCGTATGCTTAAGAAATCATAAAGAAAGTGTATAGTGCGAAATAATATAAGATCCTTAGCGACGATACGGATGAAACCTGTGTTCCTTGCGATCACGAGCGATTGGACCATGACCGTGACTTTCTTGGTCGTCCTCACTATCGCTTTCAGAGCTTTCTTGGTCAGATTCGCTATCTTCCACGGTTTGGTCACTAGATTCAAGTTTCTGGAAGTCATGTTCTGGAATCCTCCGGCTAGCCTTATCTTCTTCGAGGCGGATGTGGGTCATTGCTTTCGCTTGGACATCCTCGAAAGTTGTACACGGGTTCATGGTCAATTCATCGTAAAGTTCGTTGCTCGTTTGAAGGCCTTGGCGGAATGCTTCGATAGCCGTCAAAACATTGCAATCGGGAATCTTGACTTTCTCGTGAACGAAACGATTCAAGTAATCTCTGAGAGTTTTGTCATACCCCTGCGTAATTCGATATAAATCATTAGAATACTTCTCAAGACGTCGACTACTTATGAATTGAACTTTAAATAAATCAATGAGATTCGCGAATGACTCCACGGATCCTCGTGGTAAACCAAGGAACCATCTTAGGGTTGGGCCCTCAAGAGTAGCCCCAAAACACTTGCACATGATGGCTTCACGGTCCTTTCCAGGGATGGAAACCGTCATCATCTTTTGCTTGAAGATCGATACATGATCGTTGGGATCATTGGTGCCATTGTAGCTTGACATATCGGGAATGGTGAACCCCTTAGGAAACTCGACCCCAGCTATGGCTTCCACAAATGGAGAAGCCTCATAGCCGTTGTCGGGCTCTTTCTCCATGGGACGCGGAATCCCGGGAATCGTTGCAATCTGCTCGTAAAGAGCCTTAAGTTGCTTTTGGACCTCTCGCTTGACGACGTCTTTGATGTCGAGAAGAGTAGGAACGACCCCAACATCTTTCGCGGGTTGATGCCTTGGAAAGACAGTTGCGGCAGTATCCTGACCGGTGACACTTTCCAGCAGGAAAGCTCTTGCGGTGGTCGTGGAAACTTCTCGGAAAGCTACTGCTGGAGGCATGTTCCTGTCCGTCGGTACCTGCGATCTCACAAACTCAATTTCAACTATTTGTTGCGCCAATTCGGCGTTGGTTCTGGAGGTTTCGGCTTTGAATTCATCAAATTCTTTTTGGAAGGCATCTAGACGGGCAAAAAGTTTGTCCATGGAAAACGGCCGGAGTTTGGCGAAAGGATGATCGTTTTTTCTTTAGCTATCGGCCCCACGGTGGGCGCCAAATTGTTTTGGACGAAAAATGCACAAAGCACTCAAACATCCTTTGGAGGAGGTCAATAGCCAAAGGTTTACGATCGGTTTCGGTTGTTGGGAGATCGAGTAGAAAATAACAATAGAAAGCGATAGAAACTTAATATGAATCAAATGAAACAACCATGCAAATAAGGAAAATTGTTTATCTCCTTTTTATTATAATAGATCGACAAATTACAATCGATAGCTTTGGATTTCGGATCCGGAAGCCTCCGGGCTGATGGTCAGAAAGCTGTCGGACGGCGGCGGTCGGTGGCGGTCGGCGGCGGTCGGCGGTGGCGACGAGGGCTATGAATTACAAGCTATAGAGAGAAATACAAATACAAGTCGTGGGTGTTGTGATCTTGTGTGTTCTGCCCCGTTTCTATGGCTTAGGGGGTCTATTTATATAGTTACAAGATAGAGAAAGTGGGTATAACCACCCTAGAAAATAGGCACGATAGTAGTTCATCCATTTGAATATATGACTTTTGACTTGTTCTCCCTTGAAAATAGTTCTTGAAGGTTGAGGAAAACGTGGCCAAAGTTGTGGAAGTGGTTTCCGAAGATCTAGGGATCTCGTTTGACCTGCTGGAGGCGTCAGCCGTCGGTTTCTACAGGAGCTTTCTGCTGGCACTTTCTGGCAGAGCTTTCGGGAGCTTTCTGGGACTATAGTCTGCAGCGATAGCCCTAGAAACCTTGTTTTTCACTAAGATTCTCATGAGATAGACTAGAATCAAGGGGTAAATTTAGGGTCCAACACCTACTACTTTCGCTTCGGTACTTATATTGCTATGGCCTTTTGGCATAGTAATTACTTATTCAATAATGCGTGTTGCATGAGTGTAGTATTAGTTTAGATTTCTACCAAAAAGAATTCATTAATTTAGATTATATTAATCCTTATTTAGTACTGCTTAACTTGTTGATAGCAATCGAACCTATAGCGGAGCTTACTATGAACAAGAGTTGTAGGTACACGTCCTTCTCAACCAAATCTCCTAACTCTACGGTTCTTGTTCTTTCCTTCTAATGGGAAGGGAAATTGAAAGTTGTTGAACGATTTTGCATGCATTGGAAATCATAGCCTGATGTTGAATGATTTGTTATATTGGAGGCCATAAGGCCGGTAAGGTCTTATGTTTTAACATATTGGGTCCATAAGGTAAACAATTAGTGGAGGCAATTTGAAAGTTTTGATCAAGAGTCTTGCATTTCCATTAAGAGTTTTATGAAAATGAGTTTTCTCCCCAAATGAGTTAGACGGAGAGTATCCTCTGTCTTTCAACAATAAAATCTTTTGTTTAGAGATACGATTTCATTGAGTGTATTAACAATAAGATATTTAGTTGAAAAAATGGGTAACTAGGCCATATAAAATTATTAATGTGGAGTTTAATTAACTAGCTAGTTGTAGCAAAAATAGAAAATAAATAAAATAAAATAAAATAAGTAGTCAATTTTCTAATTTGGTCCCTACTAAAAAATCAAGTGCATGTCACTCCTACTTAATTTGTTCCTTCATCATGTCATCACCCAACATTTTATCCCCCCATTTGTCATCATTTTAATCTGTCATCACCCAACTTGTTTTCATATGTTGGATATAATTATATCCAACATATGAAAACTTGTCATGATGATTCTTGTCATCACTTAGAGTATGTAATCACTACGCGCCCTAACTAGTGTCATCCAACTGCAATCAAACTTGTCATCGATCACTTACAAAACTTATTAGTACTTGTAAGAAAATGTCAGCTCTTACAAAAAATTGTCATCACATACAAAACTTGTCATTACTCATAAAAATTATCATCATGTACAAGACTTGTCATTACGTATAGAGCTTATCACTTATTAAAAAAGTGCTCATTTTGTCATCACGTAATTTCTAACCCCCATAGTGACAAGAAGCGATGCTCACTTGTTTTCCATCAGTGGCTAGTGGTGGAATGAAGAACAGTGTCGACACCACCTCTCTCAATGCACAACCGGATCGACCTGACCTCCAATAAGCGACGCCGACGTTTTTTTATCAGAAGGTTTCTATATCTACCCATGTCGAAGATGACGTCGTTCGGTCTATGCTACTCCTCCGACAACATGATTAAGAAGAAGCTCCACCACCGTCTTGTCATGGTGATCGAGGATGTCGTTTGCTCGGCCTTATTCTCGAAAGAGACCGATCTTGCCAATTTTTATTCGAGCGGACGGCGACGACATTATCCGGACAAGGAAGAGAGAAAGGAGGGTGGGGAGGTGGAGAGGAAGAGCTAGATTTAGGATGGTTAATAGAGATCTTGATTTTTTAGGATTTAATAGTGATTAGTTAGTTCCTGATTTATCAATAGAAGGATACTAGTTACTGTACTGATTAATCAATTTAGACAAAAGTGGACTCACCGCCCCTTTCTCTCTATTTTTTATACTAAGATCTTTCACCAAACCTACATAGTGAACATAGCAAGTTCTATAATCTATGGATATAATATTCTTAACTAACCATATTTATATATTTTATTTTGTTAAGCATATGGGTCCAATGTCGTGAATTATGAATTCCAAATCATCACGATATCTCCCTATAATTATAGTTTAGGTATGTGCATGCAATAATGGAGGATACGGTGTAGTTGGCCGGGGGCCATTAGGTCGTTTCCATTGGATAGACGATGAAGATATCCTTAGTTTATTGTACATATATTTATTATCATGTTATTTATCGTAACTCGTAGCTTTGCAAATTGAAGGGACCTAGCTAGCTCTCTAGATTGTTCTCGCCATTTGCCATATTTGGTAGTAGCTAGCTAGTGACTTTCAAGTTCTGTAGTGACCCACACACACACCAAACTCAAATTGGTAAGTTAAAAACTTCAAGCTCCTGAAAAAAGTCTCACAAAACTGCTGTCTCTCAATTCTTTAAGCATCAGTTCATTATAAGTACTACTCCATCATGCATCTAATTGGGACCGTTGGCTAGCTACGTTGAATTCATGCTGAATTCAATGGTAGAAACAAGAGATTCTACCCCTGTATCTGGCGACATGTACAAAAACTATGTACACTAGTATTTGAACTTTATATTATAGTACTACGTATTTGATAGTTGTCAAGTAATGTACGTAGTTTAATCATATAGAGAATGGAAGTATAAAATATTTATATATCATATTGAATGCGAAATGGACGGTAATTGGTAAGCAATTGGGCTTCTCGGGACTATTATATTTATGGTTGTCTTGATGTAGCAGGCGTCTTTATTTGCAATCATACTTATGTCATCCAAATCTATGTGCCATGCCCAAGTATATACTATATATACTACCACCATCAATTTAATATGCATCCCATTTTTTGATATACCTGTCTATAATGATGCTAATACTAATACTAATCACTACTCCTCCTGTATCATCTTTTTTGCTCATTTTTCTTTACAAATTGTGAAAGGAAAAGGTCAAACAAGATGAAACGAATGTGATTTAATATATATATATTTTTAGTATAGTGACTGAACCAGGTCTTTTCAAACGACTTGTTTTAGAATAGGGATTACCAGCTAGTATGTATAATGTCTTGATGTATTGATGTATCGTACTAGTTGGGAAAACTCGTGTATATAATATAGTATGGTACAGTCACATATGTATCTATCTACAGTCTGAGCTTTGTAAATAAATTCGTGTATATACACTAGTTAAATTCGTGGACGAGCTAGCTTCGATTATGATTTGACAACTAAAATATCTTCATGAAATCAAATAAGGGAAAAAAGAAGAAAGAGTTGCCATTTCAGTGGACATATGCCATATTGGTACTTAGAGATTTTATTAATCTTTTTATCTTTGAAATAAGAGATTTTATTAATCTTAGTAATCTATACGCTGACTAATCTTATAGATAAAGAACAATTGCTTTAGTTTATAGTACTGTACTGGTTTTTTCCGTTGACCTTCAAGTCAAAATGTCTACGAGGAGAATCAAAACCAAAATATATTTCATATGCTTATGTTACTACACTAGATTCGATTATGAATTGTTGCTTTATTTTTGCCTAGGAAAAAGGAAAACTCCTGAGTTTATTGGTACAGTTGTCCAAAATTAGCCCTTTTGATATGGATGTTTCTTAAATTGTAGGCTTTGTTTCCGTTGCAACTTAAGTAAGGTATGCTCGAATATAGCTCAAATGGGCTCGTTTGGGTGCGATGTCACTTGTGAGTTGCGACTCGATCGATCGTAGGCGAACATGTACCAAACGAGTATCATATATATTTTTTTGGTCGAAGGAGTATCATTTTTATGGAGTAAGTTGTAACCAAACGGTCCTTTATGAGTCGAGTTGTTAAGAGGTCCACCTAATCTGCCAGCTGTGAGAAAGAGTGTGAGGAGATGGGCCCACTGACACTCATTCAGGCCTTGGCGGCCCATTTACGGGCCCATAGAGGTGGGCACAAATACCAGACGGTTTGGTTGGTATCTTTTCCGATCATAAATTGCCCGTCAAATTGGAAAAAAGCGATTGAGAGCAACTCACCACAGAATGCAAAATTTGGAAATTCCACCTTCACACGTCAACACTATTACAAGTTACAACCCTTTTTCACTTAAACAGTTAAACTACTATTAATTTCACATAAAAGTCATGGTTAGTACCTCGTAATTAGAATTAGTGAAAAGAAGATCACTACTAAGAAAAAAAGAAAACCCTTTTGATATAATGTGTTTTTTTGATGTTTTACGATGTATTCTAGCCGTGTCATTTATAAATTACATTTTAATACCGTTGAGATATCTATGTTAATCTCCTGGTTTGGACAAAATTTTGGATTTATATAAGAAATCTCATATGAAACCTTAAGCACACATTATCCAAAACCGCTACTCAAAAGATTAAGATACTAAATTACACACATATACAAGTTTTTATTTGGAAAAAATGAATGTATATATGCAAGTGCCAGTGCAAGTGCTTATTTGAGAGAAAACATTGAAGCTGGTGGGAGTTCTTGTCAGGTTAGGGTTAGTAGGTCCTCCTCTCTGCATAATACATTGGTGGGCTTCACAAACCAACTGTAAAGATGGTAGGGAGAATTTCTACAAGATTATTATGGTGCTTGTTTCATGTTGACATATCCAACTGCTCTTGAGTGTTTTTCTTCATTTTCTTTATTATACAATAGGTGGAATTTTGGACATTCTCATTACAACCTTTTTTTTAATACTCCGTAGTTAAGGATATAGAAGGAGTGAGGCAACACGGTTTGTACTTGTGCAATGATTATAGACTAAAAGATCCGTTGAAGATTGAGATCTAAGAACATTCACGCTAGAGAAACCATACAGATTTCTTAACTTGAAAATAAAAAGATAAAAACAAAAAATCTGAGTAAAATAAGCTTTTACAAGAGAAGTTTGTCTGGACAAAACTCTAATTTTATTTACTTTTTTGTGTTCTTTTTGAGTTAAGAAATTTACACCATATCTCCATTGTGGAGGCTCTAAGAGTTTAAGCTAATGTTCAACCAAATAAAAAAAAGAGTTTAAGCTAATGAGTAGAGTTCCAACCCCATATACTAGTGATATTTTACTCTTCTAGTCCGATGATACGTTATATCTATTGATTTAAGTTATTATTATATATAGTAGAATTAATGGGTCGCTTGTTGGGCCTTAGGGTTGCACTAGCACTAGGGTTTATTATTCAGCAGTCTATATATTGTAATCTTCGTTATTCTGAAACGCATCCAATCAATCAATGTTTATTTCTTAATTAGAATTTCCTTTTAGCCCTAGTTGTAGTGTTAGCGTAGTTTAGCGTTAAGAGCCTGTAGCAGGTTCTTAACAACTGGTGCTTTCATTGAGAGATGCTCATCATGACCCACCCTAGCGACGATCCCGACGCCGCTGCCTTCGCCAAACTAAAAGCCTCGGCAGAGAAGCTGGCGGTTGCGGTGGAGAAACTCCGTCGAGATCAAGAAGACGATCGTCTGCACCTGAATCGGCGCCTGGATCGGATTTACCAGATCTTGGGCATTCCCGATCCGGTCGCCACCAACCCCGCGTCCCCGACCATCACACTTGAAGCCGCCAAGCCCTGCGTGCAGAGCGCCGGCGGAGACAGCCGTCAGCCTCCTCCTACACAGGCGCAAGAGCCGTTTGCGGCTCCGTTCGCACCGGCTCTGACCCAAACCGTAGCCCGGGTCGCCGGCTCTAACCTGCTACAGGCTCTTAACGCTAAACTACGTTAACACTACAACTAGGGCTAAAAGGAAATTCTAATTAAGAAATAAACATTGATTGATTGGATGCGTTTCAGAATAACAAAGATTACAATATATAGACTGCTGAATAATAAACCCTAGTGCTAGTGCAACCCTAAGGCCCAACAAGCGGCCATTAATTCTACTAAATATAATAATAATAACTTAAATCAATAGATATAACGTATCATCCGACCTGGGAAACAAACTCTAACAACTTCAACATAAATGAATTGGCCAATTTAAGAGGAAGTCCAACTAGTTCAATTGCGGGGTTCCATTCGGCGACACAAACGCGTTCTACCACACACTAATGTGTAAACGATGTCAAAACGCTACAAGTTTGGGGGCAAGAGGGTGTCAAATTTGCTCGATTTAAGCTCCCACTAACATCGCCATGATAGCAAAACGCCGGGTTCGCGCGAACCCATAATTCTCAACTATACTGTACCAAGAACTTGTCGACAATTTCAATGATGCCTCTGAAGGTGATGTAAACGTACTCTGGATACTTTCCGAACGTGTACAGGTGTGCTCATGAAGTCCATGTAAACGTACTATGCCTACTTTCAAGCAAAAACTTGCTCTCTTTTATTGCATGGTGTCTTGAAAGAAAAAACAAGGACGTGTTGGGCTTACATTTCTCAGATTGAAATTGGCCCAAACCTAAACAAGAAACGGGCAAGATTTGCGCAGTCCGTTTTTTCATTTTCGCACACCGACTTGTGCGGATTGCGGATCCGCACAAGGTTTTTTTTAAAAATCGGGTTTTTCTTGTGCGGATCCGTGATCCGCACAAGGTGTTCCCAGAAAACCCGGTTTTTTGGTAAACCGGTGTGCTCTTGTGCGGATCTAGTATCCGCACAAGATGTCCGCACAGAATATAAGAAACAGTCTACCATCTCTTTTAGAATTTAAACGAAAAGGGAAAAAAATAAAAAAAATATCTTGTGCGGGTTTCCAATCCGCACAAGAGCATCCTAATTAGAGTTTAGGGGCTTTAGCGGCATAGTGTCGTACCCTTATTCCTATGTGCGGATCCAGGATGAGCACATAGGGTTTTAGGATTGGACCTAAAACCCTATGTGCTCATCCTGGATCCGCACATAGGAATAAGGGTACGATTCAGGGTTTATACATTTTCTTTTGAAAAACATTTAATAAAGATCGATCAATGACTTGTCCTACATCGCACATGCAATTTTCGTACGTTACATATATAACTATAGAGTAACTCTTCGAGAAACATATCAAGTATGCTAATCTTTATCTTTATGAGTTGGATTCGAGCTAAAGTGAGGTTTGAATCTATAAGAGTTGGACTCGAGAAACATATCACGTATAACAAGATGATACATAGACATAAACTTTTGATATAGATATAGTATTGTAAATCATGAAATTCGTCAATGCACATGGTTGAACATTATGATGATCGATTCGATCGTGTGGATCATGAAGCCGCACACGAACGACTCTGCAAACCAAATCAAACTCATCACAAGAACGACTCCCCATAATAACGAACATAGGGTTTAGGGTACGCACAATAAAGAACCCTATGTGCTCATCCTGGATCCGCACATAGGGTTTAGGGTTGGACCGAAAACCCTATTTGCTCATCCTGGATCCGCACATAGGAATAAGGGTACGTTTAGGGTTTATACATTTTCTTTTGAAAAACATTTAATAAAGACCGATCAATGACTTGTCCTACATCGCACATGCAATTTCAATTCGTACGTTACATATATAACTATAGAGTAACTCTTCGAGTAATATATCAAGTATGCTAATCTTTATCTTTATGAGTTGGACTTGAGCTTAAGTGAGGTTTGAATCTATAAGAGTTGGACTCGAGAAACATATCACGTATAACAAGATGATAAATAGACATAAACTTTTGATATAGATATAGTATTGTAAAAATCATGAAATTCGTCAATGCACATGGTTGAACATTACGATGATCGATTCGATCGTGTGGATCATGAAGCCGCACACAAACGACTCTACAAACCAAATCAAACTCCGCACAAGAACGACTCCGCACAATAACGAACATAGGGTTAGGGTTTAGGGTACGCACAATAAAGAACCCTATGTGCTCATCCTGGATCCGCACATGGGGTTTAGGGTTGGACCTAATACCTATGTGCTCCTCATCCTGGATCCGCACATAGGAATAAGGGTACGGTTTAGGGTTTATACCTTTTCTTTTGAAAAACATTTAATAAAGACCGATCAATGACTTGTCCTACATCGCACATGCAATTTTCGTACGTTACATATATAACTATAGAGTAACTCTTCGAGAAACATATCAAGTATGTTAATCTTTATCTTTATGAGTTGGACTCGAGCTTAAGTGAGGTTTGAATCTATAAGAGTTGGACTCGAGAAACATATCACGTATAACAAGATGATACATAGACATAAACTTTTGATATATATATATATAGTATTGTAAATCATGAAATTCGTCAATGCACATAGTTGAACATTAAGATGATGGATTCGATCGTGTGGATCATGAAGCCGCACACGAACGACTATGCAAACCAAATCAAACTCCGCACAAGAACGACTCCGCACAATAACGAACATAGTGTTAGGGTTTAGGGGCGCACAATAATGAACCCTATGTGCTCATCCTGAATCCACACATAGGGTTTAGGGTTGGACCTAAAACCCTATGTGCTCATCCTGGATCCGCACAAGACAAACCAAACCAAAGTCCGCACAAAAACGAATTCGATACCACTTGTGCGGAACCCTAGCTTTGTGCGGATCCTTGTGCCGCACAAGAGCTAGTTTATCGCGTGTCCACGTGTGGGCCCACTATGTTTGTTGGGTGGTATTGAAAAGTCAACTTGTGCGGGTTAAAGATGCGCACAAATGGGTCGGTTTTTTTACAAACCGCTCATCCTTACTTGTGCGGCTTCTCCAAGCGCACATGGTTCATGTTAAACCCGGTTTAACTTGTGCGGATTTTGGATCCGCACAAGTTGGTGTGCGAAAATAAAAAAACGGAGTGTGCAACGGAACGGCCACAAGAAATTGCCAGCCTGCAATAACAATAATGGATGCACGGATGATGATCGATTAGTCACCTAGTGAATTGTCCACCCATTTCCTTTATCCCGAATTAGTGCATCAAAGTTGTCCCGTAAATTCGTAAAGTCCTAATTGGATTTTGCTACCATGTGCCCTATACGAGGCTAATAATAGAAAGATTTTATAAATTTTAAATTTTCTGTTTTTTAATCCCTTTTACGATGGGTTCACTATTTCATTTTTTGAGTTTTAGTTTCTATTTTTGACATGTTTATCATGTGTCCTTAGAACACACAATAGAAAAACTGGTATTGGATTTTGTGGGAGAAGAACTGGATTGTAAGATAAAAGTTTGTGGGAGAAGAATTGGATTGGTAGTTAAGTAGTAGACCTAGCAAGTGGTCCATGTGAAGGGCCTTTCCAGTTAATGACCAGCCCATTGGCCCACTTCCAATTCTAGAGCTAACATTGGCTTCACCCAAATATTATTGTGGTACCAAAAATATATAGGGGAAATAAAATTCACGTTCTTTTAAAATTCATAAGGCGGAGAGAGCAACACAACACACTAGCTTAAAGGTAGAAATGTGCTTGTGATTTACTGCATTTACTGCTTTATAAGAACTCTTATATTGTATTGCTTTTCATTGAAAAAATTCAAACAAAACCAACTAAAAATCCAAGTTAAGATGAATATTATGATCAAAATGTGATGTCATCTATATGTTGTACGTGTTAAACTTTTTCTATATATATATATATATATATAATAAATGGAATCACAACCCTTTCTGCTTACAAGGATAAATAAACGATTGCCTGAGGCGCCCCGTACAGGGTTTGCAGGCGCCCCGGCTTTATGCATACGGCAACTTTGTTCGGAAGGATTTAAAAACAAATTAATAAAAACGTATTCCGTAAACGAACATCGGTACCGGCAGTGTATTTCAATTAATTGCAAATTTGCAAGCCAATGAAACCAACTCCCATTTCTTTTCTTTTGAGCAACACCAGCCTCCATTTCAATGGCACTGAGACTAATTAATTTTTCTTTTTGAGCAACACTAATTAATTAATTGTACATATTTGTTATTCACCTATTATATATCCTAATAAGTTTGGGTTTTAATGGCTTAGCTCCATAATGAAATTATACATCTGTAAGTGTGGTCAAATTCCGGAACCGACGATTTCAAGATTCCAATTTTGTAAAACTAGATCGGAAACGTTTTTTGGCCGGTTCCTTGGTTTCGGTTCTGGTTTTAGTTTCGACCGGTTCACCCAATTTCGGAACCGACCAAAAATTAAAAGAATTAAAAAGTTTTCTAGTTTTATAAGAATTTATTTTATTAAGTTCATACATATTTGATATTCTTGACGTATAAATTGGTTTTGGTTATTATATATAAATAGAGGTGTCAAACAGATCGGGTCAGGTGGATTCGGGTTCGGGTTGAGTAGGTTCAGGTCAATCGGGTTACAGGTCAAGCCGGATCTAGCCGTGATAGGTTATCGTGCGGGTTTGGGTCAACCTAACAGGTCAAGAATTTGAACTTTTAATGATTATTTAAATAATATTATAATAAAATATTATTTTTAATAGATTTTTATAATAATATTTTATTTATAATAGGTTTTATGATAAAATATATTATAATATTTACAATATAATATATTTACTCTACATATATATAATATATTGGGTCGGTCGGGTTGGTCTCGGGTTTCAACCCAATCAGGTTCGGTTTTTTTTTCTTTGCTTGCTACTATTCGGGTCGGATTTCAACCCAAAAATTTTTTGTCGGTTCGGGTCGGGTTACAACCCAAAATTTTTTGATCGGTTAGGGTCGATTTTTCGGGTCGGGGTCAGGTTTTGACATCTTTATATATAAACATTTAGAGTTCGATTTGTATTTTTTAGAAAATTTTCATATAGTTTCTGTATATTTTTTTTAGAAGAACCAAGAAAAAATCGGCGGATCAGGTCGTTTCAAAACCAGATGGAACCATTGGTTCCCCGATTTCAGGGGAGGGGCATCGGAATTACAATTGTCCTTGGAACAACCAATCTGGTTTCGATTCCAGCCCGGTTCCGGGGCACCTGGACCAACGTCTATGGATTTGTCGATCTACTTGATTCCCTAAATTGAGTGCCTATTTGTTTTTAGAGTTGTCAAAGCTCGATTATATTAATCAATCAAAATCAATTTGAATTAATCGAAAATTTTACGATTTAATCTTGACTCAAAAATTAGTATGTCAAAAAAACGAACCCAAGTAATTCAAACCAGATTAAGTTGAATCACAAAACTTGTTAGGTTGACCCGACTTATCATAATTGTGTATAAATAAAACTTATTTTTGAATATTATAATATATTTACCAGTGAGCGTCTGAGCGACGACTAGGTAGAGGCGAAAATCACCAGGTGTTGGTTGCATCGACGAGGCAGAGGCGGAAATCACCAGCGAGCGTGGGCAAGGACCCAGATCTGGATCCGGGAATGTGGCCACGGGTAGCGTCTGGGCAGAGCCGGCGAGAGAGAGAAAGGTGAGAAGGTCGGGGTTAGAGACGACTGGCTTGGTGGTTGCGCGGGCTTGCCGTCGGGTGGCCGGGGGATGGAGTTTTGATATGCGGCTTTAGGGAAGAAAGGAGGTGAAGCAAGGGGTGGGGGGGGGGCACCGAGATAAAGAAAAAAGAAAAAAGAACGAGAAATTTGATATCCAATTTTAAAGACGCGTTACACGCGCGCGTTGACGGATTTTTAACGGGGAATCTAGGTGGGGTGGTTGCTTTTAGACGGAAGAGTGTATAAGGGTGGTTTTCGGTAAATATGAATAGAATGGGTGTTTTAGAACAATATGGCCTATTATAAGGGTGGTTTTCGGTCAATCGGCCATATTTTGTATATGGTGTATTTTTTCTCTCTAAATTCTTACGAATATAATTTTACGAATAGATGATTTTAGCTCAAATATAATGGTACGTTATATAATATTTAGACCCGACGCTCTCTAGTCTCTTCCTCTCAAGCCTCGCCCTCAACCCTAGATTTGAGAACCACCGCTCTTCGCTCGTTGGTCTTCGCTCGGCGCCCTCGACCCGTGTTCACTCTCTCCACATGCTTCGCCTTCGACCCGTGTTCACTCTCTCCGCATGCTTCGCCCTCGACCTGTTGAGCCTGCTCTGCCCTCGACTCCTTGCTTGCCGGCGGCCTCGACTCCTTGCTTCGCCCTCGACATGTCGAGCCTGCTTCGCCCTCGACCTGTCGAGCCTGCTCCTCTCTTGACTCCTTGCTTGCCGGTGGCCTCGACTCCTTGCTTCGCCCTCGACTTGTCGAGCTTGCTCCGCCCTCGACTCCTTATGTGAAATACTTTCTGTTGTTTCTGGAGTAGCCAATTTTGTTTTTGACTTTCAATTTTGGAGACAATTGGTTTGTTGCAATAGGCTAGGTTTTTTATTTGGAGATTTGTCCTAAGCGTAGATGTACTTCAGTAACTACTAACTAGGCAATCTCTATTCTCTAGCAAGTTTAATGTTTTGTTGGGACATCATTTGAATGTTTTTTGTGTGTTTGGATGTTTTATGGACTTTTAATATGCTAGTTTTATTCAGATTTGGAAAATATTATAAGCCATTTGACAGGAACTTGATTGAATGGATAAAAAATGGTTTGTTTGACCCACTTTGACCGGTCAAACGGGCCACTTGTAACCCGACCCGTAAAATCTGTAACCCGTAATCCGGGTTATGGATCGGGTCGCGGGTCTAATTTTTTGAGATTACGTGCCGACCCGTAACCCGTAATCCGGATTACGGGCTGGGTCGATCCGTTGAGCAACCCTAATACTTCAACTTCTTAAATCCTAAAAACAATAATTAATTTGTTAAAATTTATGTCCACAAGTATAATATGACAATGAATTATAGTATGTTAACTTAAAACGTAAATTTACTCATACTAAATCTAATTAAACTAAAACGTAAACTTTAAACCAAAATTAATAAAATAATTTTGAAATTTTAAGTAGAGCCAAATGACAAATGGGGGAATTGGAATGAAAGGCGGACGGAGGCCGAGCGAAACGAGGGAAATGAAGCTTAAGGGCTCGTTTGGTATATCGGTATCGGTATCGGTATCGATATCGATATCGGTATGAGAATAGATATCAATATATGTAGTTTGGTATCTTTTGGGTATCAACCATATCTCGTATATATGTTGTTTGGTAAACTCAGATTTTCAAATCTTAATTTTACTAAACTTTAAATTTGATACTTTTTTTTTGAGTGATAAATTTGATACTTAATTAAGATATAATACATAAAAAAAATAAAATCTAATACTCCGTATTAACCCACTGCACTACTACTACGTATTAAAAAAATAAAGGGCTTTCGATCAGGAAAAATAAAAAAATAAAGGGCTAAATGGGTGTATATGGAGAAGGATGCAGGCAGACCTGTCAAAAGCTGACCCGACCCGTAAACCCGACCCGACCCGACCCGAAATTTCTAGGGTTTCAACCCGAAAATTTGAACCCGAAACCCAGTTTCAACCCGAACCCGATAAACCCGAAAATTTAGGGTTAGGGTCAGGGTCAAACCCGCTGGGTCAAGAAATCTATAAGGCGGTAAACTTATTTTAGAAGACACTCTATTATAATGAAATGACGGATAGACGGGTAATTGTGCACCCAAAGGTTTTAATTATATTACAATATATAAAATTTATTTTATAAAATTATGATAAATTTTATTATTAAAATATTTAAAAATAATATTTTGTTATTTTATTTTTTTATTTAAATAATATTTTATTTAAATTTTAGTCAAAAAATTGATACTCTTGACCCGTTGGGTTGACCCGACCCGACCCAAAACCCGAAACGACCCGACCCAGTTTGACCCGTAACCCGATTGACCCGAACCCAATCTCAACCCGAACCCGAAACGACCCGACCCGAACCCGCCCGACCCGACCCGATTGACAGGTCTAGATGCAGGGAATAGCCGGTGAAAGAAATTTGGGTATTTACATTTGAGAGAGTTCACCAATCTGTCCAATTAAGTTACTTTAATTGATTTTCTACGTGCTTGTTCCGATTGAAATGGCCGGGAGACACTGTCACAAAACTAATAAATTAATCTGTTCCGAAGAGGGCAGCCGGGAACACATTTTCCGATCGATCCTACCGGAACCAAAACCGGGGCGCACAGAACTACTGACCGGGGCGCGTCTGATTCCCATAAATAAATTGTAAGTGGGGGCATGAAACCAAAATGTCGCACCATGTGATTAATGGTAGCTAGGAAGGATGATGTTTGTCTTGTCCCCATATAAATGCAAGCCAAATGTGGGTTCATCTTTGTGGGATACCTGAACCATAATACGGCTATAAAATTTCCGGAATTTACTTCATAATTCATAGTTTAGCTAAAGTTTTCACGCGTTCTATATAGTACTATCTAATTAAGATTATAATTAGCCTGTCACTTTGATGGGAAATGTGTTGGAAAATCACGCACAGACTCATCTACATCGCCATCCATATGGGTTGTTTGTCTATGAAGAAGTTAATCTATGTACGTTGTGTCTGAAAGAAGAATAGGACCACTTAATTAATTTGGATTTCATGCTATCCTTCAAATCCAGATCCAAGCACCATTAATTAATGAATATATAATAATAATAATAATAATAAGTTATGGAGTATTTGCAAATATACCAATCAATAAATCAATTGGATCGAGTAGGACAAGTTCAAATTAATGAGATTACATGTCAAATCGGGTCGGGTTAATAGAATTATATATGTACGGATTTGGATCAATAAATACATAAAATTATTTCAGAAGTTAAAATATGTTATAATATTTCTTACAAATTCACATTTACATGATTAGTTGTTGGATCTAGAGTCAATAGGATTTGAATTGAAATTGAGTTTTGCATCAATTGGGTTATGTTTTCTAGGTTTGTTCATGTTGTGATAACTCTAAGAATAACGTTTTAGTGTGTATTTCCTCCGTTTCCGAAAGATCGTTTATAAAGCATATTTGAACATAGTTAATAAAAAAGTGAAAAAGTTAAATAATTGATGGAAAAAAGTGATAAAATTGATAGAAAAGTTGGATAAGAGAGAATAGTTTTATAAATTTATAGAAAAAAGTGATAAAGTTGATGAAAAAAAGTTGGATGTCATGTATGAGATTATACAAGGATTGATTGTAAAAATATACTGATATACATAAAACATACGAGGACAAACTTTCAAAGACGCTCGAAAATGAAAGATAGACAATCTCACTTACCAACGAAAAGAGTAATTAACTAGTCATGGATGTGCACTTAGTTTAAAGTAGTGGCGGCTTTCCTCAAGTGATCTTATATTTACGCCCCGGCTTTTTGCACACAAAATTTTGACTTTTTGCACCACGCCATTAAACGGCGTCGCTATCTAATGGCGTGTAATTAAAATAATAATAAAATATACACAGCATAAATTTTAGAAAATTTAATACGCGTCACGGGACGCCGGTAGAAGGCGCCACGGGACGCCGGCAGATGGCGCCACCGTACGCCGGTGGATGGCGCCATGAAACGCCACTAGATGGCGTCATGAATATCATCAAAATACCACAATCACTGATTTGCTCATGCTGGGCTAGCACTTAAATTTTGACTTTGCTTGAAGTTTAAAAACAATATTTTATTATTATTATACTCTCTCCGTTTTAAAATAGTTGTCCATCTTATTTTTCCTATATTACCCCTATAAATGTAAAGTTAATTATTAGCATAAAAAATATGGAAAAGTATAATGCTTATAATAGAGATAATTATTAGGAGTATATATGTAAAGAGATGGAAAAAAATAGTGAAACAAGAAAAAATTGTCATATGGACAATTGGTTTGAAACGGAGGGAGTATATTATTACTAGAATGAATAAAAACATAGAAAAATATAATGGTTATGATAGAGATAATTATTAGGAGTTTAGATGGAAAAGAATGGGAAAAATTGTGAAATAAAAACAAGAAAAAGGTACCATATGGATAACTATTTTGAAACAGATGGAGTATGTTATTATTGAGAGAAAGAGGGAACAATCGTATCGGTATTCCACTGAATTGAGCTACTCCTTCCGTTCCAAATTGTTTGTCCATAAATTATAATCAGTACGATACTTAATATGAAGTTGAAAAGTTGAATAATTAGGGTAATATATAAGAATAAAAGTTAAAAAAGCGATAGAGTTTACGAGAAAGGTGGATAATTGGGGTAATATATAAGATTGGATGAGAGTAGCTTTGTGATTTTATAGGAAAAAATGATAAAAATGATGAAAAAATTGGATAATGAGGGTAATACATGAGATTGAATAAGTGTAATATTGTAAGAAAAATGTGATATAAATAGAAATTGGAAAGATGAACAAACTTTTTGGGACAATCGAAATGGAAAGATAGACAAATATTATGGAACGGAGGGAGTATATCATTCTATCTACGCTGAGAGCCGCAGACCCACATGCAACTGAGTACAGGTACATGTGAAGCTTAATTTTTTTCCTAACAACGTGATTAAGTACAGTATTATAAGTTCTAACAGATACGCCGTTCAATGGCGTCATGTACCGCCTTTGGGTGGCGTTCCACCACGCCCTTGGATGGCGTCCAGTGGCGCCTTTGGATGGCGTTCAGTGGCGCCGTTTTGGATTAAAATTAATTATTTTATTAATTTTAAAATTAGACGTCGTTAAATGGCGTCGTCGTTAAACGGCGTGGTGCAAAAAGTCAGTGCAAAAAGTTATTGCCTATATTTATAGTGTGTAGATTTAGCTCTTCAGTTCGGCCAATTAGAAAAATATAGTAATACAGTAGCTTAATAAGATTCAGGCGTTGTTTCTTTACTTGCTCGTGACGTGGGTCGAGTTATTCTCCGTTAGCATACTATTTAGCTCATTTTTTATTGATAAAATGCTCCTAATGGGTATGGAGACTATTGTCTCTCTTTCAATCACAAAAAAGATATATATATATATATATATATTAGTAAGATTTTTCGACCAAAAAAAAATATATTAGTAAGATTTATATGTCACGCAGGATATACCGTATACGTACGTTATACATGATGAGATAACTATTAAGGTGGCGTTTGGTATAAAAATTATGGAAAGGAAACAAATTTATTGTATAAAAAATGATGATGATCTTCTCTTTTTTGGATGAAAAATGGAAGGAGAGTGGTAATGGTTAGAGGAGTACGAGAGATACAATTATCCCATGTTGAAGGAGTGGAGAGAAGTTGCTCAAATTTTACATGAAAAGTGGAAGAAATAGGTAATGACTATCTTTTTTTATCAATGAACCATAAACTAAATAATGTCTAGATACATACCTTAACCATTTCTTTTCCCTCAAAAAAACCAAACAAACCCTAAATTTAACTTTCTTTGGTTGCAAAAAATCATACGATGCATGTACATACGCATAACTATTTATTTGTGAAATTTCCCAAAAGATATATCCAAAGATTTGCAGGCACTGCACTCTTGGCTTTTACCTCAATTTATACCCCAAGACAATCAATTCCCTCGTGCAAATCTGTCAAAACATGACAAAACCTCCGATCCTCGAACGTTTTACATAGTTTTTCTTTCTTTCTTTCCTTTTGTGTACGTGTGTGTTATACTTATATCATATATGGAGTGATTTGTCCCATATACATGGTCTATTCAAACTCAAAGCTCAATTATAAGAAATAAATATCATTACAAAAACTGGCTAATTACTTGCCACAAAACTAAGCGTAGAGCAATGAAACCCATTCACTCGGTTTTTTTTGGCTGTATATAATACTATATATATAACAAGCAACAACTTATTAATATATGTCCAAACGCACAAGAAAGTAACACAAAAAAAATCCCCTCGTCGTACTTGAACTACATATATTGATCAAGTTTGTACGCCTGTAACTTATACACAGCTTCTAACTAATAACTTGCATGTATGATAATGGAGAGCAATTAACGTATGACATACATATGATGATTGCCGATGGTCTCTAGCAGCTACCAGAGCCCAGGTGGTTGTAGCTAGGGATGGGAACTTGACCGGACTCGATATGACGGATGTCCTCGAGGAGGAGGTCGTAGTGTTGCTTGACCTCCTCAACCGATTTGCCCGATCCGACGGCTCGAGCCACATTGAGCCAGCGGTCTGGGGTGTCTTTGTCATACAAAGCTAGAGCCCTCTCGAAAAGCTTGTTTTGCTTCGGAGTCCAGGCGGAGCCACCTCCCATGTTTGTTCTAGAGAAAATCAAGATAAACTGCTAAATTTGAGAGATCAACTAGATAGAGGCAGCTGGTATAGGAATATGCAAGTAGCTTGAGAGAGTACGTGCGAACTCATCAAACGTTTTGTGGGTTCTCCTATGTATATATAGTAGTACGTGTGGTGGAAGGACCGACGTTGTCTTTTAATACAGTATGAAACTGAATAATTAATCTTTAAAATATGAAGATCAATCTTACTTTATAACGTTGGATTTACGTCAAAATCCTGTATTATAAAGCAGAATTTTAAAATTACAATGTGGGATCCAAACATACCCTTAGTTCCTGTACGATTTAGCCTCCATCAATTGATATTTGTTAAAGCAAAATTATATCTATCACACCAAAAATAAGATGTATTGTTATTACAAATTTAATAGGAAAAAAAAAGAGAGAACAAAGATGTAATTCTTTCTACTAGCCATTCATAAAAGATTGGAGTTAGATATCTCCCTTTTCCACAAACACTTACAATTGAGAGCACATTAATTAACTTAATTCCATTCTTCCTTGTTTTTTTTTTCTCTTTTCATATGGTTGACATCGATCTCCTTGTAATCCAAGCATTCATTCTTCTCTTTTTCTTTTCTTTTGGCTTTAGTGTTAGTGTTAGTTTTTAGTGTTCTTTAAAGTTTCTAGGTTTTTCGGTATAGTTTTGTTAATTGGTTTGGTTCGTATCCCTTGAGTCATATTGAGATTCCATGTAGGTCTGATATGCCCCCATCTTGACCCTGCAGATCCTGCTTTTGTGGGACTTTCCTGAGCAAATGTTGTTGTTGTTTGTTGTTGTTGTATGCCAATTGCCAAGTATTCACTCCTTATCATATCGGTAGAGATTGGAGATGTGTAACTTGGATAATAGGAACATATGAGATGGTCCTTTTTTTGTTTGTTAAAATCTGTCTTCTATGATTTGTTTTGTCTTATTGAACAATTCCTAGGTACTTGGGCAACTTCAATTAGGAGAAATAAGATATATAAAAGTCACATGAGATCTCATCATCTCCTTCTTGATTCGATAAGATCCCACACATACAACTAGCTAGGTCCATTCCTTCCTTTTCCTCCCTTATTCAAAATTGACCTTTTGTCTTTTGTTTGTGTTTTGCTGTTCACAAAATATGTAGCCAAACTAAAACTATTAGGAGATGTTATATATCACACACTTTTACTTAACATAACACATTGAAATTACTTTAATAGCCTTTCTATAAAAAAAGTTAAAATATACGGAGTAATATATTAAGATATTTTGTTGGATTCTCTTACCTAAATAAATCTCAATTGGTTAACTTTTATATAGCTAATAATGAGGCACTTTAGGGGCTTTATGGTAAAATAAATGACAATGTATGAAGGAGATGAAAAATTGGTTGAAGTTTAGCACTTATGCTATTAAATTGCTGTTCCTTTTAGGTTCACAATTTTTTTCTATGAAAATGACTTGATTTAATTAACCATATCCTTTCTCCCAAGTGCCCAACCCATTATTGCATCTTGGTCCCTATCTATCACCAATGTCTGAAAAACATGTTTTTTTTTTTTTGAGCACAAAAACATGTTCTTTTAATTTCAACTCTTTTGTTCTATAAAACTTGTTATTGTCGATAGTTTATACATTTCTTTTAAATTAGTCCCTCCATATATAACACTATGCCTAATGACCATATAAAGTACAATTTTGGAGGTGAAATACAGTCTAATGTGCCGAGTGTTGTGAAGAGTATGACTCACATGTAACATAAAAGTGATGTGTAATATGCACACTAGCCTATTACCTGCTTGATGCACTCTATAAAAGCTCAAGATTAGAAGTGTACCATAAAGTCTAAAAAGTACGTTTTTGAATTTTGGAGGTGAAATAGGTTTCATGCATTGAGTGCTGTGAAGAGTATGAGCCATGTGTAATATAGAAGTTATACATTTTTTTACAAATTAGTGCACTGCCCTATGATGTATTTTTTGATGTTTTACGATTGTAACAATTTCATTGAAGAATTCACTTTTGATGATTTACTTTACACTTTTATTTCCCATACATTTATACAAATTATTTCAAGTCTTTTTGTTTCCTATTCTTTAAGTGTTAGATTAACTAGTTTTTTTCAAGTCTTTTTGTGTTTTAGGTCTTTTCGGTAGAGTTGTTAAGTGGTTTTGTTTTCTATTCTTTGAGTAGTATTGAGCGTATTTCATCTAGGTCTAAAATGTCCTCATCCTGACCTGACCCCCCTGATCATGCCTTGGTGGGATTTCCATGGGTAAATGTTGTTTGTTGTTTGTTTGTTATACAAATTATTAATTCTGCACAAGATTCAAACTAGTGTTGTGAATAAGAGCTAACTCAAAGTGTGTACTTTGTTAAGAAATTTTGTTTCTTTATAAAAGCTAGGTGTCAATGTCTATATGTAAAGATGTAGATCTAAATAAAGGGAGTACGGATTAGTAGAGCACGAGTTGTATATAAAGAGTATAACAGAAGGGAACCTACTGCCACCATTTATCTCAAGTAATTACGGAAACACCGCATGTTAATATTTACAAACTGTGGGTTCATCTAACATGCATACTTTATGTAAGAAGCCTCGTTGAACCCTGTTGAAGCCTTTGTTTGAACCTTATTCATCAATAAGACTACACAACTTTGATTTATAATTTAGGCAGAATACATGTTTAGACCCCTCAACTTGTAACTTTTATGCAAATAGACCCTCCAACTTTGAACATTACCTATCAAACCCCCAAACTTAACATTTTTTTCCTATTGAGCCCCTTTTGCTGACCTGACGGGCACGTGCAAGTCACTCCTCCAATTGGCTGTGAAAGTTCCCCAAAATTACTTACATGGCAAAATTAAATATGCCATGTGGAGTCCCAAACCCTATCTTCTTCTTCATCTTCTTCTTATCCACAATCCCCCCATTTTCAGATCTGGGATGTCACGTGACTGCTGAGTGGAATGAAAATGGCCCCGGTCAGCGCGTGTTATTCACACTACGAAAAAAAGGGTTCATTTGCAAAAAA
Organism: Polygonum aviculare; assembly: GCA_934048045.1. NCBI lineage: Eukaryota > Viridiplantae > Streptophyta > Magnoliopsida > Caryophyllales > Polygonaceae > Polygonum > Polygonum aviculare. Next base: position 21,208,706 of record OW204031.1, read on the forward strand.
AAGGGCTCAATAGGCAAAAAAGAGTAAATTTTAGGGGTTCAATAGGAAATATTCAAAGTTGGGGAGTCCATTTGCAAAAAAGTGACAAGTTGGAGGGTCTACAGATGTATTATGCCTTATAATTTACGAAATACGAGTACGTGTGTGCCATCCAATGCAATACATGGCAGTTGACAAATACGAGTACGTTTTGTCATGTGCACGTAACTCGGTAGTGAACAAGGGGACACATACCCGCGTAGCCCAACAAGCAAATAGGCCGGGCCCAATAACAATCATGTATGAGCATAAGTTTGGCCCAAAGAGCAAGGTCGGTGATATTAGATTAATCCCCAAATAGAAATCCAAGAACTACCATAATAGAATAGTATAAGCATACTGTAAACTTCGAGAAGTTGATATAATAAATCACAGCACCTACGGTTGGACTTGGACCAGCAATTAAGTAATTAAGAACACGTGATGTGTTAGCCATTAGGTATTCAAATTTTCAGTTGGTTCAACCAAAGTTCTCGCATCTTCAATCAAGTACATGGAGGAAATTAACCTATTTTAAAGTTACGGTTAGAGAATCTTATGTTTTTTCAAGTTCCTAGAATTATGGTCAACAAACAGTACGAGCATCAGCCTACTTTGCCAAGAGGAAGAGGTGGCATTCTGAGAAGTGCATTGTTGGAACGGGATTGGGTTATGGTTCATTTCTACTAAAAAGCACCCAGCGATGACTTAGTGAAAAAAAGGAAAGAAGGCGATGTTTTCTATTTACATTATCGTCTATTAGAAAGAGCCGCTAAACGATCGGTAAGGTTTATGCATAGCCTTTTTTTTTTGGTTGAAAGGTTTATGCATAGTCTATTAGTTTAATATTCAACTAAAAAACATAGTTGGAGTAAATAACACAGTGAGTTAGTGACCATAATAAATCAAATGGACCATAAGATTATCTCTTCTTCATGTTTTTGAATAAAAGGGTGATTTATTCGTTCAAAATACAAAGGCTAGTGCAAAATTGTAGGGACTTTACAAGCATTTTAAATGGATCATGGGATTATTACAATCATAAATTGAATGTATGTAATGACTTCAAATAAAAGAGGGAACATATTATTTGACCAACGACTCCCCTAAATCCCGAATTTAACCCTAAGTCCTAGCCCACTAAACAATCTTGCACGCTTGGGCTATTATCATTTGTCTCCAAGAACGCGGCCAAAAATGAAGACCATTCAAATAACTCAACCACCACCATACAATCACCTAACTTCACAGAAAAACCCACAACTGGAAAGGCGATCACGAGCCTAAAAGCATATTCTATTACACCCACATAGACCTGTCAATCGGGTCGGGCGGGCGGGTTCGGGTCGTCCGGGTTCGGGTCATTTCGGGTTCGGGTTGAGATCGGGTTCGGGTCCACCTGGGTCGGGTCTTGACGGGTTATCGGGCGGGTCGGGTTGACCGGTGGGTCAACTTTTCTTGAAACTCTACAAACTAAAAATTTAAAACTTTAAAGAAGACCACGAAAACATACATGTTAAATAGTGTGGTATTGAGATTGACAAAATTCTGGATATATATAGTATAAGGTTGTGTATATATATATAGATATATATATTAAGGTTATAGGTTTGTTTAACGAGCCAAGTAGTGACTACAAAGTATAAAGTATATTTTTCAAGGTAAAATCAATTTGTTATTAGTTGATTAACTAGTTAGGTAGTTATTTTAGAGTTGTTTTGAATAAATAAATCATAATGGAAATGTTGTTAATTAGTTTTATTTTTCATTTTAAATTACAAAATAGAAATTGTAAGTAATATATAGTTAAAGGGGAACGCTCCGGTGAGATAGATATTAGGGTGCAACATGCTTCTCAATCCTGTCCATTAAATTAAAAAGGATCTACGGCCTATAATATGGGAAAATAAAGTCTACAAGTACACCATAAGTGAGAAACACGGGATTATATATAGGGACGGAAATTGAGGGGGCAGGGGGGACACATATGTGACTATTGTTCATGCCGTTTGCGATACTTATACAACGAACCACATACACTTGTTGAAAAAGTATATGTGGTTCGTTGAAAAAGTATCGCAAACGTCGTTGAAAAAGTATCACAAACGACATGAGTAGAATAACCTATGTATCCCCTCTCCCCCTCAATTTCCGTCCCCATATAGAAGGATGCTTCCAATTTGGGAGGGAAGAGCGTGAAAAATATCCTATTGAAAAAGTATGGTTGATTCGTTGAAAAACTATCACAGACGACATATACTTTTTCAACTCATGTCGTTGAATAACTATTGAACAAGTATGTGTGGTTCGTTGAAAATGTATTGCAAACGTCGTTGAAAAACTATCGCAAACAAAATGAAAAAGTATTGCAAACGGCATGAACAAAGATCACGTATGTATCCCCCCCCCTCCCCCCTCAATTTCCGTACCTATATAGAAGGATGGTTCCAATTTGGGAGGGGAGTAGGGTGAAAAACATCCTATTGAACAAGTGTGTGTGGTCCGTTGAAAAAATATTGCAAACGTCGTTGAAAAACTATCGCAAACGGAATGAAAAAGTATCGCACAACGTCATGAATAAGAGTCACCTATGTACCCCCCCCCCCTTAATTTCCGTCCCTATATAGAAGGATGCTTCCAATATGAGAGGGGAGGAGGGTGAAACGCATCCTATTGAACAAGTATGTGTGGTTCGTTGAAAATGTATTGCAAACGTCGTTGAAAAACTATCGCAAACAAAATGAAAAAGTATTGCAAATGGCATGAACAAGGATCACGTATGTATCCCCCCCTCCCCCTTCAATTTCCATTCCTATATAGAAGGATGCTTCCAATATGAGAGGGGAGGAGGGTGAAAAACATCCTATTGAACAAGTATGTGTGGTTCGTTGAAAAAGTATTGCAAACGTCGTTGAAAAACTATTGCAAACGGAATAAAAAAGTATCGCAAACATCATGAACAAGAGTCACCTATGTATCCCCCCCTCCACCCTCAATTTTCGTCCCTATATAGAAGGATGCTTCCAATAGCAGAGGGGAGGAGGGTGAAAAATATCCTATTGAACAAATATGTGTAGTTTGTTGAAAAAGTATTGCAAACGTCGTTGAAAAACTATCGCAAACGAAATGAAAAAGTATCGCAAACGGCATGAACAAGGATCCCGTATGTATCCCCCCCTTCCCCCTCAATTTCCGTCCCTATATAGAAGGATGGTTCCAATTTGGTAGGGGAGTAGGGTGAAAAACATCCTATTGAACAAGTGTGTGTGGTCCGTTGAAAAAGTATGGCAAACGTCATTGAAAATGTATCGCAAACGTCATGAACAAGAGTCACCTATGTATCCCCCCCTCCCCCCTCAATTTTCCGTCCGTATATAGAAGGATGCTTCCAATATGAGAGGGGGGGGAGGGTGAAAAACATCCTATTGAACAAGTATGTGTGGTTCGTTGAAAAAGTATTGCAAACGTTGTTGAAAAACTATCGCATACAGAATGAAAAAGTATCGCAAACGGCATGAACAAGGATCACGTATGTATCCCCCCCTCCCCCTTCAATTTCTATCCCTATATAGAAGGATGCTTCCAATAGCAGAGGGGAGGAGGGTGAAAAACATCCTATTGAACAAGTATGTGTGGTTCGTTGAAAAAGTATTGCAAACGTCGTTGAAAAACTATCGCAAACGAAATGAAAAGTATCGCAAACGGCATGAATAAGGATCACGTATGTATCCCCCCCTCCCCCCTCAATTTCCGTCCCTATATAGAAGGATGGTTCCAATTTGGTAGGGGAGTAGGGTGAAAAACATCCTATTGAACAAGTGTGTGTGGTCCGTTGAAAAAGTATCGCAAACGTCATGAACAAGAGTCACCTATGTATCCCCCCCTCCCCCCTCAATTTCCGTCCCTATATAGAAGGATGCGTCCAATACGAGAGGGGAGGAGGGTGAAAAACATCCTATTGAACAAATATGTGTTGTTCGTTGAAAAAGTATTGCAAACGTCGTTGAAAACTATCGCAAACGGAATGAAAAAGTATCGCAAAACGTCATGAACAAGAGTCACCTATGTATCCCCCCCCTCCCCCCTCAATTTTCGTCCCTATATAGAAGGATGCTTCCAATATGAGAGGGGAGGAGGGTGAAAAGCATCCTATTGAACAAGTATGTGTGGTTCGTTGAAAAAGTATTGCAAACGTCGTTGAAAAACTATCGCAAACAGAATGAAAAAGTATCGCAAACGGCATGAACAAGGATCACGTATGTATCCCCCCCTCCCCCTTCAATTTCCATCCCTATATAGAAAGATGCTTCCAATATGAGAGGGGAGGAGGTTGAAAAACATCCTATTGAACAAGTATGTTTGGTTCGTTGAAAAAGTATTGCAAACGTCGTTGAAAAACTATCGCAAACGAAATGGAAAAGTATCGCAAACATCATGAACAAGAGTCACCTATGTATCCCCCCCTCCACCCTCAATTTCCGTCCCTATATAGAAGGATGCTTCCAATATGAGAGGGGAGGAGGGTGAAAAACATCCTATTGAACAAGTATGTGTGGTTCATTGAAAAAGTATTGCAAACGTCGTTGAAAAACTATCGCAAACACGGCATGAAAAAGTATCACTAACAGCATGAACAAGGATCACGTATGTATCCCTCCCCCCCCCCCTCAATTTTCGTCCCTATATAGAAGGATGCTTCCAATTTGAGATGGGAGGAGGGTGAAAAACGACCTATTGAACAATCATGTGTGGTTCGTTGAAAAAGTATCGCAAACGTCGTTGAAAAAGTATAACAAACAGCATGAAAAATTATCGCAAACGGCATGAACAAGGATCACCAATGTATCCTCCCCCCTCCCCCTCATTTTCCGTCCTTATATATATAGAAGGATGCTTCCAATTTGAGAGGGGAGGAGGGTGAAAAACGTCCTATTGAACAAATATGTGTGGTTCGTTGAAAAAGTATCGCAAACGTCGTTTAAAAAGTATCGCAAACGGCATGAAAAAGTATTTCAAACGGACTTAACAAGGATCACGTATGTATCCCCCCCTCCCCCTCAATTTTCGTCCCTATATAGAAAGATCTTCTAATTTGGGAGGGGAGGAGGGTAAAAAACATCCTATTGAACAAGTGTGTGGTTCGTTGAAAAAGTATCGCAAACGTCGTTGAAAAAGTATCGCAAACGGTATGAACAAGAGTCACTTATGTATCCCCCCTCCCCCCTCAATTTTCATCCATATATATAATAATCCCGTGTTTCTCACTTATGGTGTACTTGTAGACTTTATTTTCCCATATTATAGGCCGTAGATCCTTTTTAATCTAATGGACAAGATTGAGAAGCATGTTGTACCATAACTACAAGTCTCACTAGAGCGTTATTCATAGTTAAATCACTTAAATGTAGTTATTTAATGCTCAAATACAAACAAGTAATATGGTTCGTCTAACACAACTCCAATTTCAACTACAACTAGCTAAATAACTTGTATACACAAATACAAAACAACTTATACGAGAGCGATTACATTTTTTTTGGTTGAATACGAGAGAGATTACGTTGCATCGTAATTATTTAAAAAATTTCATATTATGAGATATTTCAAGAGCGGAGCTCAATAAAGTCTAATGGACCAAACGAATTACGACCCATGCCAGCACATCGTCCCTGCCAGCACAAAATTCTGGATAAGCAAGGATGACATCTTTCACTTCATAGTGGACAAGTTTACACAAAAAAGCGCATCACATACAGTTTACACAAAATGCAGTTAGAGATAAGCAAGTTAGAGATAAGCAAGTTAGAGCAAACGAGTTTACACAAAAAGGAACTAAAATGCAACAACAAACACAGTTATAAAATCTTGCATGTTCAATCCTCTATCTCTTCATCTTGATTGTGGTCTTGGTTGGTTGAAACTTGAAATTCAAGTCCATGTAATTCTTGGTTCTCAACATCTACAAGTTGATTAATTCATGTCAATTAATTAAGTTATAAACATAAGATCTATCAATTAGTTCACATAAGAAAATGACGTTACCTCCTTGTATGTCGAATCCGAATAACCAAGAGCGGGTTGATAAAAGCGCATCAGTAGTGTCTGGATGAAGAGATGATCTCCATTTTGTGAGCACTCTACTTCCCATACTAAAGGCTGACTCTGATTCTACAGTAGTGATCGGAATGGCTAAGATATCCTTTGCCATTTGAGCAACAATAGGATATTTGATTGCATTGTCCTTCCACCAATTCAACACATCTAGATTTTCCGTGTAATCACTCCTACCAGCATCTAAATATGCATCTAATTCAGATTTACCTTCAAACATATCTCTAAAGCTAGAAAATCCCTACAAAAAGAAAATCAGATGGTAAAAAAATGAGCAGTAGAGAATATATAACAGAAATACAGCATTAGAACAAGCACATATTGACATTAAAATCATACTTAGACTGCTCAGTAGCTTACCCTTAAAGGGTCCATACTCCTATCTGGAAGCTCACTCACGGTTGCTCGTTGTCGAGGACCAAGGGCCCTTGCATACTCATCAAACAAGCTGTTGAATTGGGATCTCACATGACTAGCCTTTGATGTGAAGGTTTCAGCATTTAACTCTCTAAAGCAATATTGAACAAGTTCAAATTTATACCGAGGATCTAACATCGTAGCAAATGAAAAGATCATGCTATAAGCTGCCCAATACTTGTCAAACTTCACCCTCATGGTCGATGCCATCTTCCTCAAAAAATCATCCTCACAAGAAGCATATTTCACCAATAAAAGCTCAATATTCCAGACATTTTTGAAATACAAATTGGCTGTAGGATACAGTCTCCCGGACATAAAGAGTAGTCAGCTCATCGAAAGGGCGTAAAAGAGCACAAATCTTTTCTATCCTACACCAATCATCACTATCTGGGAGAGGAGGATAGCTAATTTCACAAAGGTCTGGATTCCTTTCAAAGGCCTTACGATATGTCAATGCCCTATCTAACATTTTATATGTAGAATTCCACCTAGTAGGGCAATCCAAGCACAGACTTTTAGAGCAATCAATACCAGCATAGATAGCAGATTCCTTAAAGTTCAACTTCCTGCGCTCTGAACCAACCACCCAAACTACCAGTTTTCTGATCTTAATCACAGCATCACCAATCACTTTTAAGCCTTCTTGAACAATTAAATTCAAAATATGAGCACTGCACCGCACATGAAAATAATCACCGCCACAAGGCAAATGACTTTGCGTAGAGAGACTATGGGTTAACATCTACTGCATACAGTCATTGCACCTAGCATTATCTAGTCTAATGCAAAACACTTTGTTTCCAATTCCCCAATTATTCAAGAGACCCAATAACCTATCATGTAACTTTTTTGCTGTGTGAGGGGGTTCCACATGACAAAAGTCCAATATTTTTGCATGCAAATTCCATTTGTCATCAATAAAATGTGCTGTCAAAGAAATATATCCTTGCTCTACAACCGAGGTCCACATATCAGCAGTCAAAGAAATCTTTCCAGAAACTTCATGCATAAGATCCCTAAGCTTCTCTTTCTCTCTCTTATGAATTTTCATGACATGGTTCTTTGCTGTATTTCTACTCATTGGTTTGAACCCTTTATGCAAGAAACTATGAATACTTCTATTTCCCTCATGCTCAGCAAAAGTAAAAGGATACCCATGCCTAATGATAGCAAGTGAGATCATTTCCTTGTATACCTTTTGATCAAATCTTTGCAACAAAATTCCATCTTTAGTTATTGCATCCGTACGAGCAAGAGCTTCACAAGAATCATAATGGCGTTTAAAGTTTGTGGTACCGTTTTCTGGATCAGCACTAATCGGACCAGCCTTACAGTGCTTGCAGATGGCTCTATGCTCACCGTCTTCAAATAATTCTCCATTATAACAGTCATACTGTTTCCAAATATCAGAATTCCATTTTCTTTTATTCTCTTTTGCAGGGGCAGCCAAAACAACTGGAGAGACTGAATTTTCATCTACAGAAAATGAACTCGTAGATGAATGGACAGAATGTACTGCAGTAGGGATTCTAATTGTTAATTAATGTACTAAAAGTGAATTAATACATGAACAATAAAACTATACTAGAATAATAATGCCTAAGAATGTATTTACTTGTTGGAGGCAATGTTGGAGTTGTAGATGCTGATGGTATAACATCAGGAGAAGGTCCACATCCATTTCGAAATGGAAGAGAAGATTGAGTTGTCTTAGATGGACGAGGGGTTCGTTGTCGTGGTGACATTTTCTCCAATCAATAGTTAACCTGTCAAAAGATGAAACCGACACCAATGGTAAGATTCAAAACAACAGATGTATCTATATGCAACAATCTCAATCTACCATAACAATCTCTGTCAGCCCTAACTAGCGGTTAGATGGTAGATTTTTTAAGACTAAATGGAGGATGATTAGAACACACTTCAAAACGAGGGCCCAAGTTAATGAGAAGGTAATTTCTGTGGGAATTGAGAATGGAGGGTGATAAGTATAATTGGGTGGAAATTCATGATATTACTCACATAAATTGAGGATCATTAGTATGGAGGCTGCCATATTCACGCTTATCCATAGCTAATTAAGGATGATGAGGTGTAAATCCTTAATATTACTCACATGAAAAATTGAGGATCATTAGTGGTCCTTTTTTTTATAATTTTTTCAAATGTAGTGGCTGGGTATAGGCAGACAAATACCAATATAAAAAAATCATTAGTTCAAATCCTAGCCAAATTTCACAAGTGCACCGATCAGAGAAGACAATCATCAATTAATCACCAAGTCACCATATAGCCATTCAACACCAGTACAACATTACCTTGGTAGGAAGAAGCATTACCTTGATAGGAGGATGTGAATGCCGATCGAGAAGGTTGTGGACTGATTCAAAACCCTAAACCGACACCAACAGTAAGATTCAAAACAAGAGATACATGAAACAATAACAATGTTTGTCAGCCCTAACTCACTTCAATCTACCATAACCAATTTCACAATATTTTCACAAGTAAGACTACATGCATATGCCTTAGGTTACTGAGAGGCGACAGTAGAAGGAGAATTCCACGAGTAATTAGACGAGAACAAGTTCCTCGGGCATTCACGGAATCACAGAATATGTACAAACAACGAAGAAAAACGTCGTTCAAGAGCAGTGTTTCGAAAAATTCAGCAGACGGTGAGGGAAAGAAAGAAGAAAAATTAGGGGAAGAAGAAAGGAGAAGCATCACCTGTTGAGGAATGTTGCTTCCGTTTGATCTTCCTGCTCTTTGATCAAACAAATGCCGATCGAGGATGCGAAGAATGCCGATCGAGAGCCATGGAGAAGGTTCGAGGGTTTGTGAGCAATCGCCGCTTGAAACGGGCTGGAGAGGTGATAAGACAAATTTAGGTTTTAACTTTTGACAAAGTACCGTGGTTTTGGACTGGACCAGCCGCGTCCAATCCACCATTTTCATTTTATCAAAAAAAAACTCGCCATTTCCATTTTATCAAAAAAAAACCCGCCATTTTCAAAAATTTAGGATAAATTTTACAATAAATTTACCGCCCTAAAATTTCTCGACCCACGGGTTGGACCCGACCCTAACCCAAAAATTCCCGGGTTTACCGGGTCGGGTTGAAACTGAGTTTCGGGTTCAAATTACCGGGTTGAAACCCTGAAATTTTCGACCGGGTCGGGTCGGGTCTACGGGTCGGGTCATGTTTTGACAGACCCGGGTCAATCTCCTTCATACAAAAAATTGTTAAAATGCCACTCAACTCGAATATGACCTCGACTTGAGAGCAAAACAGAACAAGTATACACAATGAAACCTCAGCAGTCAGCAAGAAGGCATTCTTACTCCAAATCGTACCCATTACCCACCAATGGTCTGCTTTGCTCTTAAATACATTTTGAACCAATTAAAAAGCACATCATGATGGCACCAGAAAAGGGTCAAAAAAGTCATCTTCGAATCAAATCCGGACTACAAAAAGAAAGAGGCGTCCATAAATGAACATTTTATTTGCAAGAAACAGCATCTTTAAAGCCCAGCCCCACTATCAATTGCAACAACTCAATCAAGTACAAACAGGTCTTTGGTGAATGATGAGATGAATGATGAACCACTAGAGACCACTTGTTTTGACAATACAATTATGCGAATAAAACAATCCAAATCTTCAACCCACCCACATCAGCAGATTATTTTTTTCTCATAATTTGAGCAACACACAAATAACCCATATCACTAAAAATTGACAATATGAGAAGAAACAACTAGATTTGTAATCTAAAGACAAAATGGTTGAGGTAGAAGGTGGTCACCCAATGTCCCACTCCAAATTAATTTGAATCTGCACTAAATCTCACCAAAACCCACATCCCTGTTTTTCTTGTTGAGTTGAATAAACATGAGTTTTTCCAATCTTTTCCCCCTCAACAGCCAACTTCAGCAGGGTATGTTCACAGGATACTTGTCAATGCAATCCAACCACGGGCTGTTAGGCGAAGGCTTCACATTCCTCAAAGCCTTCCAAACCGCGCTGTTACACTTGAACCCACTCCCGAACGCAATCTGCCAGACCCGGTTCCCCTTCTTCATCCTCCCTTTAGCCTCGGTATACGCCAGCTCGTACCAAATCGAGCTAGAGGAAGTATTCCCGAACCTATGAAGCGTCATCCTAGACGCCTCCACATGCTGAACCGAAAGCTGCAGATTCTTCTCAAGCTCATCAATCACAGCCCTCCCACCAGCATGAATACAGAAATGGTCGAATGCGAGCTTGAAATCCGGAATGTAAGGCTTGATCTTAAGATTGAACAGCTTTCTACCGACAAGGGTCATGAAGAACAGCAACTGCTCACTTATTGGCAGCACCAAGGGACCCAGAGTCGTAATGTTGGTCTTCAAAGCGTCCCCTGCAATCGCCATGAGGTCTTTGGACAGCGAGACCCCCGTCTTCCCCTTGTCGTCTTGCTCTTGGTACACGCACCGAAACGCCTTGTCGTCCGCCCCGCGGTGGGTTCGGACCACATGGACCAGCTTGTATTTGGCCCGTCTCTTGTCCGAGGCGCGATTCGAGAGAAGAACGGCGGCCCCGCCCACCCGAAACAGGCAGTTGGGGATCAGCATGGATTTCTTGTTGCCAAAGTACCAGTTCTGAGTGATGTTCTCTGTGCTCACTACCACAGCGTAGGTGTTCCTATGAACCTGCCATCATCGAACCACAACACTAATTGCAACCTAATTGACCAGGGAATTGAAAACCCATTGCACACACACAATCTCAGCAAGTCTTTACCATATTGCACGAATTTGAAAAGTCAAGAAGCTGACCTGGAGCATGTCCTTAGCGAGGTCGACGGCGATAACGCCAGCAGAGCAGCCCATCCCGCCGAGATTAAAGCTCCGAATGTTCCCCCTGAGCTTGTACTTGTTGACAATCATGGCGGACAAAGACGGGGTGGGGTTAAAGAGGGAGCAGTTGACCACAAGAACACCGATCTTCTTAGGGTTGACTTTGGTGGCGGCGAAGAGCTGGTCAAGGGCGCCGAACATGACCTCCTCGGCCTCTGCCCTGGCAGCAGCCATGGTCGGTCGGGGAGGGATGGAGTGCATGGCCTCGGGGACGACGGTGTCCTCGCCGAGGCCGGATCGTTCGAGAATCTTGCGCTGGAACTCGAGAGAGGAGTCGTCGAAGTCGCCGGTGAGGCGAGAGTGCTCGATGAAGTTGGCGAACTCGACGCGGAGGTGGGAGGGCGGGCGGAAGCAGGCGTAGTCGACGAGGAAGACGGATCTGGGGCGGGTCAGGAAGTAGAAGGTGGATCCGAAGACGATGAGGGCGGAGCAGGCGATGACGGTCACGAGGTTGTACTGGAGGTGGAGCCAGAGCTGGTGGACGTCGTCGTATTGCATCTGGGAGACGTGGATGAGGGCGACCGACATGAGGGGGATCAGCAAGAGGGTCAGCAGGTGGGTTATCAGATAGTGGTACCCTAGCTTCACGTATTTCAGGTTCACGCTCTGCAGAAAGTCCGGCAGCCGTCGGGATTGGCGGATCTGGACGCCGCCGGCGGAAGGTTCGGGTGGCTGCGACATGGGTTTTCGCCGAATTGAAATGGGTTGGTCTTAGTATTTGATTTAAGTGGGTGATTTGGTGGGGATTTGGGCTATATATGCATGTGAGTGAGTGAGTGATGAATGGATGAGGAGGAATTGAATGAAAGAGTGGGAGATTGGGAAATCGGCGGAGTTGGGTGAGGGTTGGGAGGAGGTAGGTACGAGCAATTGGGGAAGATGATCTCAGATTAGGATAGAATGTGGCTATGGCGGATGTTGACTTTTGTGCTCTGGTTCTTCTGGTTTGCTCCTCCCTCTCAAACTCCTGAGGTTTTCCTTTTGCAGAGAAAAGAAAGAGGTGGTGAGAGAGAGAGAGAGAGAGAGAGAGGGAATGGATGGTTCTGAGAACTGCCTCAAAAACGAATAGAGTCAACCATTTTTTCGCTCTGTTATTTTTCCATTGTTGTGCGTTGTGTGAGCTGTAATTGTATTCCCTCCTGGCTTTCTTTGAACTTTCTTTTTGGTACTTGTTTGTCTTTTTGCTAAACCTTGTGCAGGTTTTTCAAAAATTGATGGATGCCCTGGCCTGGAGATTCAAATCTTCCGTCCCATTAGCGAGTCCCCTTTCCGTGTCTCTCCCTTCTTATTGGTCGAAACTATGGGACCCCTCTACATTTTCCCTTTAATACTATCAAAATAAATAATTTCAGCTAATAGGAATGGAGGGACACGGGAAGGGGATGTGCTAGTGGGACGGAGGATTTGCGTCCTCTCTGCAAGCGCCAGCGGAATGATCCACTCTACATCATATTCATATGATTTGATGTATTTAACTCTCTCCATTCCACATGTCTCAAATAATTTGGAAAACTTACTCCCATCTATGGGACAGTATATTTAGGGATAAAATCGAACGTTGTTGCATCCTACGGAGTACTTCATTTTTTCTAGGGGTTTTTGCCCACAAATGATCCTAGAATAACCGGTAATATTCAATTCGATTACGACTTAATAATTTTACAAATTACACATAGAGGCTTTTTCTGATTCAGTTTGAATTTTAAAGGAAAAACTTTCTATATATCTCGAACTATTTTTGAGTCCGTTTTCAATTGATCGTTGAGATGCAAAAAGAGTGAATTGTATAGTAAGGTGGTGGACAAGGGCGTATGAAGTGGGTGGCATAGGTTGTAGACTTGTAGAGCATCAAAAATTATCCCAATCATCACAACTTGTGTCTCCTATAGTTGATTTGTTAAAATTCTTGAATTAATATCTCTTTTTATATTTTTCTTAAATTCAAGTTTGATATTTTAACAATCAACAACAACAGAAATAAATTGAGGATATGTTTAGAGGGCAGAGAATTTTAATTGCTTAACGAGACACTAGCCTTCGATAATTTACCTCCTCTTCTATTCGATATGTGTTAGATTGGATCAATTGAAAAGTTTGTATCACAAAAACAATATTGGATATAAGAAATATCACGTAGTTATAAGAGTTCAAACTATAGAGGGGTGACTCACTGCAGAGGTCGTTATGCAAAAATCAAATATAATTACCCTAACTTAACAAGACTAATATCATTAAGCAAGCAAAGGGTCGAATCCTAAAGGAATCGAGTGCTCTTATTATCACTTAAATGAGCGAAACAAAGCAAATACTTTTATTCAATCAATAGAGAGAATCAAAGATTATTCAATCAGATCCACTTACAAGAGTCATTCGATCATCGGTTCATCACAGTTTCTTACTTTCCCTTGATTAATTCCTATTTCGATCTTATTCAATCGCATATCCACGGTCCAAGCAATACTAATACTAGGCAATAACGTTTAACCTAGAATTAGCAATGTAAATAAGAATATGGAGGATGTCAAATCAGACAACCAAACTACCAGTCAATTGCAAGACTAAACAATTAAATATCTTTCATAATCTTAGTCCACGGTCCTAGAAATTAAGTTGTTTCGCATATAAAAATAACATTACATAGACATGAATCAAACCTATTCAAACTAGAGAACAAAGATAATTCAATTAGTTGATCAGACTCAAAAAATCAATCAATAGTCATAAAATTGAGCACCAAGAAAAGAAATTGTATCAAAATCTCATAAATTCTCAATCAAGCTTCATTTCATGAATAAGCATCCAAGTGAAATTAGTAAGAGGTTTTTTATAAATTATATTGGTTTTTCTTTAAGTTGAATACAGCTGATTATATTGGTTTTTCTTTGAGTTGAAACTAGTACAAACCCCGTACATAATGTAAATATAAAACCAAATTAACCGATTCGAGATCAAATTTTGATACGAATCCGCTTTTTACTCGAGAATTTATAATTCAAACCTGATAGACCAAATTCCGAACTTATTGACCTATATATGAACTTTTAATAATACAATGTTTATTTTAACATAATTGTATTCAAATTTTAATATTTATGTTATTATTTAATATACTATTAACTTATGTGAAAGTTTTTCACTATTCTTAATGACAAAAATGTATATTAAGTAATAAGGAAAATTTGTTAAGATATAAAATAAAATAACTTGAATTTTTTTAATCATATAAGGATATAATTTTAAAAAATCATGTTAGGGGAAAAAATGTTAAGGTATTAAAAATTGAGTATGATATTAAGTACATATAAGGAAAATGGATAAGATCGATATGAAGGATATATGAGTTATTTTTTGAAAATCAATGTAAAAAATAAAATTATTATTTTATTTAAGTTCGATGATGTGGTGCAAATTTTAACAACGAATTGGGTTTCGCTTTATACTGTATTATAGTAGATTAGTAAGATTAGATAAAAAAAAAAATAGTAGATTAGTAAGAGGTAAATTAGAGGTTTTTCTAGGTAGCAAGAGGTTCTTTTTTGGTCGAATAGGTAGCAAGAGGTTCTATATATTGAGTTGAATTAGAATTTATATTGGGTTCTCGATCTTTAATATAAAGTTCAATCTACCTTGCCGTTGTACAATATCAATATATATCATACGGAGTATACTCCTAGCCATATGACCACAAAAAAAAGGGAAAAAAAAAAGATATGGTCCTACCTATATAGCTCACAATTAATAAATGCAGGAGATGTACATTATAGTACGTAGCTACTAGCTAGTAGCATTTAATCCATTTATGCATGATAAATATATATCCTTTGTCTATTAATTAATGTGAGACTTTGTGAGTATAAGTCCGATATCTTCCTACGAAGAACTCACTCTTGCTTCCTTGAATTGTTTTTATGTATAAAAAAATATGCAAGAATCATATTTCAGCTAACCCAAAAATTTAGTCAGCAACATATATGGTACGTACGGTACTATTTATGCTACATTTGTTACATTAATGCATATGTCTCCTTACTTGTGATTCGGGTAGGACAAGAGCCAAGGCCCGTTCTCTCTTTTCCTTTATGCAATATTGACTAACTGTCGACTCATTAATTAATCTATTGTTCATATAATAATGTTTTTTTCATTGTCTTAACGTAGCCCATCTTTAATCCTTGTTTAGCAAAGAAATTTGTGGTTTTAAAAGTAAAGATATTGTGCTTGACTTAAAAAAAAACATAAATATATTAGTTGTTTACGCTTTGAATCAATACATGACATGACGCAGTTTTTTAATTTTTAGCAACCAAAGGCAATCAATAATCCGATCACGTAAGTTTATAAATGTATACTTTGAATGTGAGAATTGAATAGTAAGTGTCTCTTTATAGAATAGAGAAATTTTTTCTAAAGAAAAGATAAATCTAAAACAAAAAAGAGATATTATTGTTTTAATCTAGGGACTAAAAGTTGTAGACTACCATCGAATATGATCTTAGAAAGACTTCTTGGATCATAAGATATTTAAAAAAATTCCCCGAACAGTTTTATAAATTTAATTTTTCGATCGGACTTTTTATCATGTGTCCTTACCTTACCAGTGTCAAAGATGATTTTTTTGGCCTTGTACTAACGAAGATTGTAATACGTGTGTTTTCTTCAATGTATTGTTGATTAAATGGATTTGTTAAAGGAAAAATATAATTCATTATATATCTTGTTATGAAACATCACTTCAGTTGCTTTTTTTTTTTTTTGATCGAACAGTTTTTGTTTTTTTTTTATAGAAGAGCTACTAGCTCATACAGGCAAACATTAGGCTACCAGCATATTACAAGGTCATCCTAAATCATCACAACGGATGATCTTAAAAAAATTCATCAGCCCGGGCTGTTGACTCAACAACCCTTTAAGCTGGATTACAGATAAAGAGGGAAGGGGGTCTAAAGAAGAAGTAGAGGAACTAGAAATAACTGAATTTAGAAGACTAAGATTAACTTGTCTCTTAGCTAGAAAATCGGCCGCCTGATTGCACTCCCTGAAACAATGTAAAAAAACCACATGAGGAAGATGCGAAATAAGGTGTCTAATGTCGTTTATAATGGATATGATTTCCCATGGAATTTTCCCGAGTCGTTTTAATGAATTAATAACCGAAAGGTTATCTCCTTCAATAATTAAATTAGTTCCTGGTTGTAGATTTAAATGTTGGAGTGCAAACAGCAAGGCAGTTGCTTCTGACTAAATAACCGATAAATTTATAAGTTCTGTTTTTCCACATTTTACAATGTGTCCAAGTTCATTTCGAAGGATGAAAGCAGCAAAGGAAGGTCCATTTCCATATTTAGAGGCGTCAAAATTAAGTTTAACAGATCTTGGTGGTGGCTTTTTCCAAATCCCAAATTTTTTCCGCTTTGGTCTATTGGTTTTTATTGGATGATTTAATAGATCAACACTATCCCATTCAAGAGACTATGAGAATGCTAGTTCAGAGGGGAGTTTGGCAGGATTAATTCTAGTTGGATCGAATAATTTAGCATTTCTATGGGCCCAGATGAACCACCAAAGAAAGCAGAGTGGATTGCTATTTTTGTTTTGCTTGATGGTAGTCTGGATGTTAGCTAAGAACGTATCTATAGAGGTAATTTGAAATGAGAAATTTAATAATTTTTCAAGTCGAGATATCATAAGTCTTGTGAAAGAGCATTCAAAGAAGAGATGATTTAAGTTCTCGTCCAATTGGTCGCAGAGAGAGCAACGGTTAGGAACACAATTAACAAAGCGGTTAAGTCTATCCGTAGTTGGGAGACAGTCTGCACATGATTTCCATAAGAAATTCTGTACTTTGGGAGGAAGTTTAGTTTTCCAAACCCATGAAATATTGACATTAGGAGTCGAGCTTGAAGAGGCAATTAGAGTAGAAGCGGACTGGACCGAGAAGTTACCGTCAGAGGCCGGACGCCAAATCAAGCGATCCACAGCTTGAGTAACCGGAATTCTGATTTGAGATATTGTGTTAACAATTTGATATGGAAGGATTTGGCTCAACATGGGAAGATCCCACGTATGATTAGGGAGAATGAAATTGGAAACTTGTAAATTATAGTCGACATTGTCAAAAAAGGAGATTAACTCGATGTTTGGAATCCAGCTGTCAGACCATAATTTAATATCATTTTCATTACCAATTAACCAATGAATTCCTTTGGAGAACTGATCCCGGATATTTAGTAGTCTACCAAACTGCCAAGAACAATTATTCTTTTGATATTGGAAAAGCGATTGGTTCTGAAGATATTTTTCAGAGACAATACGAACCCAAATGTTATCAGGTTGTGAGACAAGTTTCCACAGAAGCTTCATCTGAAGAGCAAGGTTCATGTTTAGAGCAGATCTAAGGCCTAGGCCACCCTCCTCTTTTGGCTTACAAATCTTATCCCAACTAATAAGTGGGTGATGATTTGGAATGAATTTGTTCCAGAAAAAAGATCTTGCTACCTTGTCTATTTGGTTTAAAGTTCATTGAGGGAGAAGAAAACTTTGCATAAGATAGTTAACTTTACTTAATAAGCAGGATTGAATTAGGACAACCCTGTCAGCTTGTGAAATAGAATTGGCCTTCCATTGAGAAAGCTGTTTTTGTAGATTGGTAATTGTGTTGTTAAACATACTATTCTGGACTCTACCTTTCAAAATCGGGATGCCCAAATATTTTTCCATGGTAGTTGTAACCTGAATATTCAAGATACTAGCTAACGAGGCAGTAGTGTCTCTGAAACATTAGCTGAAGTTTGGAAGGAGCTTTTATGGTAGTTAATGGACAGTCCTTTTGATCGAACAGTTGCTAATTTGTTGAAGTTACATTTGACAAACAAACCTTGGGCTGCCCGACGGAATATATCAATCAATGCAACAATGACGGACGTGGTCTCATTTTTTTCTTATACAGTACTTTGAATAAATGAAATACCCATCCGTTTATAGGTTTTTATATACATAAATAAATAGTTACTTACGTTATCGACTATTTGATTTCAAACGTTAGAACAAGGTTAGGTAAGTATACGCCAATCGATCAGTTGAAGTGAAGATAGGCTTGTGCACCAAACAAGGAAAGCTTTATCCTGTTCGAATGATCGATCGTAGGTACACCTTGATTAGATTTTCTAAATTAATTACTTGCTTTAGGGGCTAATTAAACTGCATGCAACAACAAGTAATACATGCACCTCGATCGTACACATTGGCTATGTCGACTTTTGAATTCTGAATAATGGCAACCCACTTACGTATTCATCTCGAACGACTTCTAGCAAGCTGCATAATATACGAAACAAGACGAAAGTTACAATTACCAATAAGTTGGCGGAATTTGATGGAGTTTTCTTTGGACACCTTAATTACTTTTGTTTTGGTAAACTTGTGTATATTTACAAAGAGTACACGTACCATTGTCCTTGTCTCTTCAACCCCACCTAATACATTAGCCTTAAAACCCGTGTTTCCTCCGCTAGACTTGTACGTCCAAACTCCAAACATGAGCCGATCGATCCGACTCTCTCGGACAAAATCATGGCATATTTGGACCAAGGGTTGCACCCTTTCGGTTTAACCCGTCAAACTTGTGATCAAGGGTGCGAATGGACGTACGTTACCCCTAACTCGTATGTTTGGCCTAGCTTGATATATTTGAACGAAAAGATGGAAATCCCGTGATTGGACTCCATCCTCAATAGTTGGATTTATGATCTTGGTTGTTCCAAGTTGAATTTTTAGACTTGTGGGTTTATCTAGCTACAAAGTTGTTAGGAATCGAAACCATTCTTCTCCAAAAATTATACTATCAACTTTAAATGCTCTTGTTCTATCATCCAACCCCAAAATAGCAATATAATGGAGACTTGAGTGGGCAGGCAAATAGGCTTGTTCAATGACAAGTTGGACGTGGGGGTGAAAAATGTTACTAGTTGGGCTTTCTGGGCTTCTTTGTTTTTGGTGCTTTTATAGCGGGTCTTTAGCGGGCCTCAGCTTATGACCCAACTGACTGATACTTGTAAGTGTATAATTCGGATTCTGTTCCAAGTAGCAGTCGGAAATGTTTTATTTTGTTGGTTGAGAAAAATGTTTTATTTTTTTGTTGAGAAAAATGTTTTTTTTTTCGGGTCAGAAGACTTAAGAAATGTTATAATATGCCAAATTAATAAACCTTTGTTTGCATGCATAAAAAATTAGAACATATAAAAGAATAATTAGTATATATAAAAAACGAGTCAAGATAATTAAAAAAGGGATAAATTAAGTAAATCTTGTCTAAAATATTTAACAAGGCACAATTATGCATCCAAAAGAACATATAAATTTGAACATAGCAAACCCATAAAAAATACAAAATTGAGTAGGGTCCATATAAAACTCACTCTTTCAACCAAAAAACAAATATAAAACTCACTTTCTTTATCAACTGTTTCGAGTTGAATCTTAAAAATCTTGAAAATTTCCCATAATAGATGCAACATGCAAGACAATATTCTTTGAGCAAACTACCAAGGCACTTTTTTTTTTTTATTGGGTGAGAATTAGGGTCCCAACTTATTATAGGGTGGATATGTTAGACTATCCTAGTAGATAAAAGCTAAAAAATTTGGATGATTTTTAATACCTCACTTTTAGGTGATTGTGAATTTGTGACTCAATTTAACAAGTCTATTAGCCATAACGTTGTATTCTCTACGGACATGAGAGACTTTTACCATTTCAAATATTTGTACAAAAACAAGTATATCCTACCTAAAATTCTTGGCCGTGCAATATACGGAGTATTATGTGTGCAATGTACCCAACTCAGTAGCATGTTGGCTGCTATGGTGCATTTTAATAGTAAAAAAGAGCATAACACATACTCCATACTATATAGGAACAAGACGTTACACATCTTAATTACCAAGTTACCATCCAGACTTACACTTTTTTTTTTTTTTTGATGAAACAGACTTACACATTTAAGAGCACTAGATCGACTTGCACATTTTGCACAACGAGACATCAATATGACACGACAAAATCAAACATAATACACTAACAAGAGCTTAACACATAGCAAGTTCTAGCTTGAACTTGTTTCTTTTTCATACAATTGGACTTGAAGGATGATAATAAGATAGAGATACTGGGTTTCCTCGTCTGATGATTGGCGATTCTTCTTCTTCTTCTTTACATAATAAACGCCAAATTGCAAGTAGACAGATCGATGAGCAATTAATTTCCAAAGTTTTATTAGACATGCACGTTTCCTCAATTAATTCGGATCATCAGCGCAGTTTCAAGCTCCTCATCCTGCCCACCAATTAAAAGTCACACAAATTAGTGACGTCAAACAGTGAAATACTGATATCTAAACTCACATATTAGATCCAAGTTTACAAAGTTATACTCAAATTTCCTACCAAACCCTTCAGAATTGGAGTGTTGTTAGTATATATATAGTCTCACTTTATAACTTGGCAACTTGAGTTTTTTGTTATAATGTCTCACCTTACTAAAATGAGTAAAAGTATTGCATGTCCTTTTTCTTTGCACATTTTTAGCAAGGGCTTCATCCCCTGTATAAATAAATAATCTTTAGGTTTTACCCATTATTATAATGACACATTACTATAAGATTGAAGTGTAATTAACATCATCAAGAAACAAACCCGTTACAGAACAGTGATAATTGCATAGATCTCAGTCAGCCACTACACTAGCATTTAAGTTACAATGACCGTTTCTTATCTATATTAAATGGGGCAGTTTCGTGTGATTTGAAAATGTAGATCGCAACTTTAGAGCTCTTCTACATGTGTAACATTGCTAATTAAGGCCGGTTTCAAACCGATGACATCACTAAGAAATTAATTAACTGATGACTTAAAATTACCTTTGCTCTTCATCACTCATGTTGACCGAGTAGCCGCCGGTGTTTCCCGACGCCGAGGCTTTCTTGTACTTGGGGTACGGAACGCGGCCGCTCTCGATGCTCTCGACGTCGTCCAAGAGATCCGCATAGTGTCTCACGCAATCGTCGACGGTCTTGCCGCCTCCAACCGCCTTGGCAATGTTGAACCAACGGTCAGAGGTGTCCTTGTCGTACACCGCCAGCGCGTTCTCGAACGCCTTGTTCTGCTTGGCTGTCCACGTGGACGAGCCCGACCCCCGGTTCGACATTGAGTTCGACGACATGCTTAAGTGACCCAACTAATAATCGAGTGAAGTCAGGAAATTTAGGACTAGTGATCTTAGAGATCTAAGGGTTTTAGTTTGTAAGATGGTATGGGCAAAGAGAGGAGGCCACCCTTGTGGGTTTTTATAGGATTGGTGTGTGGTCTTGCTTGGACTAGTGCCACTTGGGCAAATTTAAGGGGTGATTTTTTTTTTTTATTTTGTAAAAAAATGTGGGATGCTTTGTGCATGAATGATACGGTTGTCCGACATCCCTAGCTTTATAAGCCATAAAATGGATCTTTGGCTAAGGGAAAACAAGTTTTTGCTATAGCCTCAAGCATCACACAAAATAACTTTTTCTATATTAGAAGACAGGACACATGTAAATAAATATATTAGAAGACATTCCACATAAGATTTTAGGTAGGAGGGTGAGTTGTTAGTGTTGGAGGTTTAATTTTTTTATGTTTTTTTGAGTATGGGGTTTAGGACCCGTTTGGTTTGTTTGGAGGGAAAGGAAATGGTTAAGAGATGTATCTAGACATTATTTAGTTTATGGTTCATTGTTTAAAAGGATAACCATTACCCCTCTCTTTCACTTTTCATGTAAAATTTGAGCAACTTCTCCCACCCCCTCAACATGGGGTAATGGTTTCCCTCATACTCCTCTAACCATTACCCCTCTCCTTTCATTTTTCATCCAAAAAAGAGAAGATCATCACCATTTCTATACAAATTTGTTTCCTTTCTGTTTCCTTTCCATAATTTTTATACCAAACGCCACCTTAGAGTGTAAGGCTTAGGGTTTGGTGTGTTTTATGTGCGGCTTAATGTTTGTTATTAAGGGTGTGTTCGATAAACTTGAAATAATTAATTTTTGTTCAAAAAAGTTAAATGATACTCCGTAGAGGTGTTCAACGATTTTAAAATTTAGATAATTATTTATCCAAATAAGTATTTTGTTACTTATGCACTTGAAACAAATAAAGTTTTTACCAAAAAAATATGTGCTATTAAGTTGTGCCTTTTCGCTTTTGCCCCTTTTAGTGCTCTTTAACCATATTTTCTACAAGTCCATCAAACACATGCTATTAACTTATTCGAGTTAAAAGGGGTGTGAAACTCGACCTCATACCTCACTATACAGAATATGCTGGATATACTACACTATTGTTGTCATGGTAGAATATTACACATGACATTTGCAATACATATACCTCTCTATTGTCTTGAAAATACAGATTTAAGATGTATAGTATTACTATTGTATTATAATATAAATATATGAGAAGTAGATAAAGATAAGAAGTCACGAATGTAAATTAAGAAATAAGATGAATTATTTGAATTATGAGATGGAGATAGAGAAGTGGGAAATGAGCTAAATCATATTGTACATGCTACAAATCCTATAATAAGTCGATTCTTGACCCTTTGTAGGAATATATATACACACACATAGTACAAAATAAAAAGTACTCCTATATTTTATAAGACTAGGAAATTTCTAATAGAACTATTTGTCAACCTTCTAATAGAACTTGTTAGTACACAAAATATGCCGTGTACAAGTTTCAACTCCTTCTTCAATGACCTTCTTCTCCAAGCTTCTTCTCCTAGCCTTTTCACCTTCAATGACCTGAAAAACAATGGACCAAGGGGCGAGCGACCCCCAATCCACCTCCGATGCTTAAGTCAGAATAGGTACAATGTCGATTAAAGGCGTCAGGCAGAGCGATGGCTTAGAGCTTAGAACTTAGAACTTAAAACTTACCTTCCACATGGTATACATGTGTATTTATAGAGGAGAGGGACAAGGGGGGGGGGGCGCGCCTAGGGTTAGGGCAGTGCCTTGCTCCCTAAGTCAACCAAATATCTTATCTCAGGCGAAGATAAGATTCTCCTCCATAAATAATATCCTAACTAGAGTAACTACCCTATTAAAGGATAAAACATAATAAATATGGATAGCGAAATAAATAAGATAGGGAAATAAATGTTAACTAATTGATATGGAATCATGCCCGCCTACAGAACTATTTGTGTACCTTTGTTACACATGAATTGAAATATTGAATTAAGCTCTTCCATCTTCTTCATTTCTTTATATCTTTTGAATGTATGGTGCAATGTGTATACATCATGGATCAAAACAATAAAAATATGTTATGTTCTTTAAGTTGAAGACATAGAATGTGGGGAGTTGAACGCTAAATCAAACTCCAAACCAAAGTAATGGCTAAGGAGTAGTAACGTAACCCATTTATTAAAACTTATCCTAATTTCTATAGGTCAAAAAATAGCATTGCCATTGCAAGACTCATGTAATAGGTTGCCCAATCTCTAATAGATTTGGAGTTGCAGACTGAGACTGTTGCAAAACTTAAAAGCAATGCAGATTCCTTCTCCCTCTCCCTCTCTGCTTGTTATTTTAATTCATCAGATATAGCACCCCACTCTGCAGATTTTGTGTGGTCCCTTTTGCATGCATTGCTTGTTTTTCCTGATAATCATTTCTTGCTGACTTTCTTTCTGATGCCCCCCTTCACGAGTGAGCACTCAACTGAGCACACACCCTCCATTTTCTTGAGCAAAAATCCACTGATTTCTTTTCTTATCCCCTGGACACAGAGTTACTGATCCGGTGTAAGAAAAGCCCTTTCATTGCTCTCTAGCTTATCAAATGGGATTGATCGGAAAGAGGGTCGAATCCTTTCATTTGTACTTTTATTTTATTTCACCTGCAGATTCCACTTTCAATGGCCGTCCAGCTGGCTTTTCCGTACAATGATTGGCCTAATGGGAATGCCTGCCAAGGGGAAAAATAAAACGAAAACTCATCCTAAGATCTTTTCTATGATTCACACAAGATTTGATGGGAAGTTGATTCATGATCAGTTGGTCCTCTGTCTAATCGAGTGAAGATCATGTCTTTTTTGTGTGGATGGTTGTGAAAGTAAGTGGATTGGAATGCATATGACAAAATCACCCTGAAATCACATCTCAAGAGGATTTGGAAAAATAAAACAAAAGTTCAGTCCTTTAGTCCTCAGAAAATCAAATTTAGGATGATTTTAGTTGATAATTTTATGATAAAATTAAATCTGATTGGAATCCATGTGGCCGAACCAATTCTGATTCATTCATCTAGCACTAGCTGTACGTAGCTGATGATAGTACAAGAAACAGCCCAGCAATATTGCTTGTTCTAGTTCAAACACGAGATATTGGCCTGGCTTGGCTAGTACACACGTCCTTTTACTTGGTTATGGCTAGTAATGATCAAAGTTTGCAATAAGTTTGCTAGCTAGTTAGCCATAAGTAAGGATGGCATTGATTCCCAAGGACAAATGCGGTGTCTTTTACAGGCCCACTAGCTTTGTTTGATGGTTGCTTTCTTTTCCGGGGTCTTCGTACGGAACTTTAGAAGTTTGCTGAGGGAGAACTAGCATTGCGCGCTAAATCTGGCCTTTGCTTATTGTCATTGACCAATTCTTTGTGATCACAATGTAGTCTAATTTTGTAAATGGCATCTGGGTTTCACCTTATTGCTGTAAAGGGTATAAGGGTCTTAGGCAACATGGCTAGTCAAGAACAGAATGTGAAATTATCCTTTGCTTTACGAAAAGGTGATATATTCGGGCGAGAAATGCATATGAACTTGTGCTTGCAGGGACTTAGCGAGCAGAGTTGAGAATGGAAAGGACTATGATCAAGATCAGGCATTGATTGGCAGTGATTCGGTTGATGTCTTTAGGCTGCAAGTTGGCTAGAGTTACCCTGAAAAATCTTAGGCTTTGAGCCTTCTTACGTTGCACAATACCCTTTCTGTGGTGTTCTTAGAAAGGGGAGTTGATGTATCATATTTTGGTAAGATTCTACACCAGAAGTTAATGCCTTATAGATCTATATACCGATATGTCAACAATGAAATGAGCTAGTAATGGCGATGCACATGAGAAATCTATCAAGGGTAAGAAAGTCAAATGTTTTACATGCATAATAAGGTTAATTCTTCATGTCAACCAGAAATGACCCTTTTTTTAGATAATGTTAGAGCCAAATAGTACTTGATTCAGAAGCAGTCCAGTGGTGGCCACACGATATTAAGGCTGCGTGGATAGCTCGAAAGCCAGTGTTACTTACCTTGCAACTTTCCATGAATCTCTCTTAGAAGTTTCAATCACTAAAGAATCTACGTCGTTGCCTTTCCTTTGGTGGATGGAATCCTTACTATTCACTACACTTTAGCTACTCACTACTTGATTCCCCTCCCACTTGATGAAATCTTCTTCTGTAATGGCCCTTTAGTTCTGGACAGAAGACGGTCAGTTTCTCTCTAAATTACCAATAAGATCATGATCATCTGTCGAAGAGATTTGTGTTAAGAGATGTATTGTTGCTCTATGAATCTGCACATGTCTTTACTGATTGACCAACATTATCATGGGTAGGTGTTTACTCTACCAAGTTGAGCTTGGCATGAGAATCAGGAATCTTGATACTTTGTATCATCCTACCGTCCAAGCAACTTTCCTTGGATGTCTAACATGCAGATGCTTTATAGAGGAATCGTTGGACCGAGAAAAAAAAAGGATACTTGAAAGCTGTGAATATTGGTTTTGATAAATGATATGCAAGTTCATTTGTGTTATGTATCACTGATTTGGATTGCCTCAATTTAACTGAGATGAACATCAGTAGAGCTGTAGAAGCTATACTGCCTCTGTTCAACTGAGATGAGCATCAGTAGAGTTGTAGAAGCTATCCAAGGTAACAACAAATTGAACCATCTATGGTAATAAAACAGATAGAAGATATGGGTAATATTATGCTGAAATCATGGACAACTGAGTTTGATACTGCACTACTTGAGCAAGAGCAGATATTTATATTCAAGTTGCTCAAAAAGGATATTCATTCAGAAAGTTTGAGTTGTGTGTGTTGGTTTTACAAAGCAATGGTGTTCACAAAGACACTCTTGTACATAATGCACAAAGAATGTAATTCTGTGGGTTCAAATAAATGAAGCCAGGATAAGATGATGAGCAAGTTGGAAGTGAAAAAGTCTAGGTCCAGTTTCGTATCAAAACAGGAGAGCGACATGAATAGTACGGAATCGTTTTGATTGTAAGGCTTGGAAGAAGATAGCATGAGAACAAAGCTAAGTATGATGGTGGTGGG
The DNA here is from genome assembly GCA_934048045.1 of Polygonum aviculare. Taxonomy (NCBI): domain Eukaryota; kingdom Viridiplantae; phylum Streptophyta; class Magnoliopsida; order Caryophyllales; family Polygonaceae; genus Polygonum; species Polygonum aviculare. The sequence continues at coordinate 21,235,541 of OW204031.1, forward strand.
GAAATCAGAATTTTATGAAAATGGGCATTCTTTTTGGTAGTGAACTCAATTCTTTTTAAAGCAAAAGCGCAAGCAAGAGCCAAATGCTGGGTCCTTTAGTCCTTTCTTTTTATGTTGTATCTGATGCACCTCTCTATTGGGAGATAGCTAGGATGGATAGGCCCTCCTAATGACAACTACATCTTATCTTCATCAATCTTGGTCTTGGTCAAAGTCTAGATCAAAAACATGTTAAGTTTCTTTGATCACATAATCAGAATCAGATTAGATAAGCTTCACTAATTGCTGTTGTTTGGTAGATATATAGGGTTAACATGAAGGCAGTAGGATGCAAAATCCAAGTATCTGATATTTCTTCAACTAGGCATGAGTTATTCAGGTGTGTACTGTACCCATAATACTTGAGAAAGGTTGGCTTAAATAACTGACACTAAAAATCAGGAAACAACGGTTTATCCTTAGTTGCTGTAGGAAGAATCAGGAAACAACGGTTTATCCTTAGTTGCTGTAGGAAACGTATCAAAAGTTTACACGTACTTCCCTTACTTCCCTTTGCTGTTTGAAACTGATTTGAAGAAGGTATTGTTGAACTAGCTAGTTGCTATATGAATGACCCTTTGCTGTTTGAAACTGATTTGAAGAAGGTATTGTTGAACTAGCTCGTTGCTATATGAATGAATGATACGGCATGAATGTTAGTTCTTGATCATGTTAATATCAAAGAATCTGGTAACGATTTAGTAGTCTGAGCAATGCTTTTTGGTGTACAGAACCAGGCTCTTTAAACACTAAGCAAGCAGAAATATCTTCGCACTGTTTAGAAGGTAACAAAGTTTTAATTTAAGGTAGTAAACTTGGTAAGAAAAGGGCGACAGTCAACACCCAAGCGTTCTGCTGAAGCCTAAAACAGCTTTGAATTGAGAAACGTGCGGACAGCAGCATAAGATTGAAATTTAAATTTCAGCAGCTGAATACAAACTGAGAACACAATTGATAGAATCGGGCATTCCATTTCATTACGGGAGTTGATAATGATCATTACATGTTAATTACAACAATCAGCGGTAACCAACATCGAACACCAGAAGGACACGTAACCATAGAACAGGAACCAAAGAGCCACGAGCGTAACACAGAGCCAGAACCAGTAACACAGAACCAGCGATCAAAACTTGAAAAACACGTTAGAATATGACATAGACTCCCACACACATAATCTACCTAATTCCTCCAGTCGGAGTCTGTGTTGGTACGAGCATAGCGCTCACCTCCACCACCATATCCACCCTGACGGCCTCCGCCGTAGCCTCCTCCATAGCCTCCGCCTCCACCGTATCCACCACCGCCTCCTCCGTATCCGCCGCCTCCACGGTTGTAGCCGCCCTCACGGCGACCGCCATAGCCTCCGCCGCCGCCTCCGCCACGGAATCCTCCGCCTCCGCCACCGCTTCCACGAGACTGAGCCTCGTTGACTGTGATGTTACGGCCGTTGAGATTCTGGCCGTTCATTCCTTCAATCGCATCCCTCATCGACTGCTCGCTCGAGAACGTGACGAATCCGAAACCCCTGGATCTCCCGGTTTCACGGTCGTTGATGATCTGGAGAGATCAAATCAGATCCATACAAACAAACAGTCGATCAGATCAGATCCAGGCGTAAACTGAATTAGAAAGTATTTAGATAATCGATCGCTGTCTTTTGATTGAACATACCGTTTCCGGATATCATCAATTACAAAAGAGAATCACAGATCAAGTAACAGAGTAACAAAATCAGATCAGATCAGAGTAAAGTAGCGAGAAACCAGAGGATCGATCTCGATCGAACAACAGGTCACTAGTAACAGAGAACCGGTGTTTTTCACGGATCAGATCTGATCTCTTGGAACGCCAGAACGGACCTTCGACTCGACAACGTCACCATACTGACCGAAGGCTTCTGCCAACGACTGGTCGTCGGTGGCCCATGCCAGGCCGCCGACGAAGCACCTATACTCCACCTCAGCCATCACAGAATTTTTCAGACGAAACTAGATAAATTTAAATCGAAACAGATGAAGAAGAGAGCACGAAGAGGACGATCGGAGGAAGGTGTGATTATATAGAAAAATTCCAAGTGAAGGCTAGGGTTCGAAGAGACATTGTAGCTGAACTAAAACGCGTCGTCTTGAAGATATGTGCGATTTGGATAGGATCAACTGAGAAAATATCTTTAGGCTCAGATCCCTATGCTCTTCAAAATATCCAATGATTGCGTGCACGCACGCCCACAATTGTTGTCATGCACCACTCTGACAAAGTCTTCACTGCCATCTGATCGAAAAAAAAACAAAAAAAACAAACAAACAAAGTCTTCACTGCCAGTGCCATGTGGACAACACGGCTTGCACTTTATCCATCTGAAAAGGTCTTGGCCCAATGGGAGCTCATTGTTGAAGCCCATCATGATATTTGGACCCTCGTGTTTGTGAGCTTTGAGCTTCCAATGGCTACTACAAAGCTTCAACCACAGTGACAACACACATAGTATTTGTATGAAAGCAATCGCAATTGAAATGATGAAGCATATATCTCACGGAAATACAATCACAAGCTTATGAAATGATTTACCAATTCTCAACTTTAACATACACGTAGACCAACTCAACACATACACATTCAAATTAAAGTTTGCAGCTTATAAATGAGCTTTTGTTACTTGGTACTTAGTTACATTGTCACCAAGGAAGGTTCGTGCCTTCTATAAATTGTCATATCTACAATTGCATAGGATGTAAGGGAACGTGGTCAACCTATAAGAGGATAGAACATCACTCTCAACTCTCTTCAAGCTAATTAAATAGCCCAAAAATGAGGATTATTTCTCACTTTCTCCAACTTCAATTCATAGAGACGATCAATCATTATTAAGCCTACCTATTGACACTTGGCACGACAAATTGAACAAGCAAGACAATAACGGGTGGGGCAGGCCACTTGTCCCAAGAGACCCATGATGTCGAAATTCGATGGGCCGATAATGACGGAGGGGTTAACCGTACTGTGTATATGCGCGGTAGGTCCAACACATAAGTTCATAGTGTTCCATTATAAAATCAATTGGTGATGAGAGAAGCAGCTCGTGTACTTATATGGTAGGTCGGATTATGATTTCAGATGTGGGATAGAGTTCCCAACATCATGGACATCTAAACTAATAAGCATCTTTGACGTTGGTCGTTTATTCCCAAATTTTAAGCAATATTATTCCGTTACAGCTTAACTAATGCAAAATACTTATGTACATAAGACCAATATTAAAATCAATTTGCTAAGATTCTTCTAACCAACTAGATATTTACACCTGGTGTTGTCCGGGTCGATAGTTCATGTAATCAATGTTATCAGAATCCCGACTCGATCCTACGATTCTAACGATTTTACGATCCAAAAGTCATAAATCGATTCACGATCCTAAGTAGGATCTTATTAAAGTAGGATCTTAAATGACTTGACATAAAATTCTAATTGGATTTTGATTTTACACACGACTCTAACGATTCTACAACGATTCTAACGATCCTACAAGCGATTCTTGCGATCCCAAACAATCACTATTATATTTATATTTTATTACTAAGCTCAAAGTTTATGTCTCTTTTCCATTAAATTATTAACTCGATTCATCTTAAAATATTTTTATTCATCAAATTAATTATGTTTATAAAATTTCAGAGTTTATATATAAGAAAATAAATAATATATTACATTATCGTATAATTTTTAGTTAAAATGTAGGATCTTACGATCCTAACGATCCGATCCTACGATACGATCCTGCTATCCCCTTCCGATCCGATCCAAGGATCCCGATCCTAACAACTATGCATGTATGTATATATTTACATAAACACCTTATATACTTTAAGATGCATTTTATTATAAAAGAATACACAATTATTAAAACAAAAAATCTAAGTTTGTCATCCAAGAGAATGCAAAAAATTCAAAAACTAACCATTTATAAAGTTGGATGTATATCAAAAACTAACCATTCATATATAATATATATTTTCTTACTATAACAAGTTGGATGTATATCTAGGAAATACAAAAGGTTAAATTATTATTTTAGAATATGTTGATTTATAAGAAAAAAAAATGTTTAAAAGTTTAATTATTAATTTTGGCCGGTTCATTTGCTTTCTATTGGAGTTGAAGTTCCCCTTTTATCTTTTATTTTTTTCTCTTTACAACCTTTTTACATTTAAATATGAAAATAGGAGTGAGTGTTAAAAAGGCATATTATACAATATAAGAGTTAGAAGACAAAGAGGTTCATGTTATTAGATATGAGTGTATATAATATAATTAAAACAATGAGAAATAATATAGTATATTGCATACTTATAATAATAATAATAAGATATCAATAATTCAATACAATATAATTTTATGCAGGAAATTAATGACAAATAATATAAATTTACATGTAGGTTAAGCATCTCCAATAGATTATGCAAAAATTTCTCCTAAATAGAGAATGTAAAATCAATTTACTCACTTTAATAAGTATTTAGTCCAACAGATTCTTCATTTTAGAGAATCCCCAAATTATATAGAAAATTTCCTATATTTAGGGAAGTTAATTCTCCGTTTTTCTCCTCTTTAACCATTTTAGAGAATATGTTTGGGAATCTGTTGGGTTGAACATCATCCCAAATCTAAATTTCTCCATTTTGGAGAACCGGTTGGAGATGCCCTTAAATAAGATAGATAATATATGATCACACAATAACATATATATTATAACAAGAATGATCGAGTGAATTATTGCGTTTGGCGCATCAGCTCACTGGTTACTCTAGAACGGCGGTTTATCCTATTTTTTTTGAGTTGGTTAGTAACCAGTTCTCATCTTTTGTGGATACTCTATGCATCCAAGTAGTATTTGTGTGGACCCTAATTTTTTTTCTTATCAAAAATAAAAAGGAATGAGTGAATTGATATGGGAACAATTAATGACAAAATGTTCCGACTTAATTTACATGTATGTTAGATGGAAAAATTAAATAAACGAGTATATATAGGACGGTGGCAAAGGAAATTCAGATCTGGAAAATTGCATTCTATAAAGTTGGAATTAAATTGATTGAGGTAATGTGTGCAAGCTTTCACTGAATTTTATTATGGCTAACAATATTTAAGGTTCAAATGATACGTACATATAGAAAGAGGACAATAATGGAAACAAATAAGTCTTGATGCCCACAACTTGTCTTAGTCTGGCTGCATCCAACACAATTAAGTTTGAACGAGTCTAACCTCAAGGGGTCAAGCATGACAGGGTATCAGTCTGATAGATTACAGGTTCGATCCCCACTAGTCTCCTTGAGGTGAGACATATTTAAATCCCCTTGTAAAAGTTTTCTGAATCCTTGGGTCTACCTTTGGACTAGGACACCGTCCTCTTACCCTAAATTTATCTTGACAAAAAAAAAAGTTTGAACGAGCCTATACTAGTAGCACTTAGCACTTAGCACTTAGCACTTAGCACCACAAGTGGAAGTTACGCTTCAAATAATTGAGTGCTTGGACGAATATATCATATATGTGTCTTTTTTTTTCTGTATATGACATGATACATGTAATATGAAGGGTTCCAGATCGGGCGTAAGCGATTGTTCGAGAATAAGATAAAATCGGGTTTTTATGGTGTGTCTAAAACATTTTTTTTATATAAGGAAAGGATTAGGGTCGTTAAGTACTACTTGGGCATGCCTATAACATCCATAAGGGATGAGAACTACCATGAGTGCTCAACCAATGAACCGATGCGACAAGCGCGTGTGTCTAGAACATATTATAAGCCCTCATAATTTATAAACTAAACCCTAAAAGAAAAATGAAAATTTTGTCTATTATCATTTTTTATATATTTTTAGGCATATGCTTTATGCATTTGAAGAGTCATAATTAAGTCGAACAAACATGAGTTAATTTCAACCAAAAACAAATAAACATGGGTTAATTCGCACCGCCCAAACAAGCTGCCCGATTAAAAGAGTGGTGCGAACAACCTATGTAGTCGTCTAGCCAATTCGTAATCTGCAGTCGACTATAACATCGGAGTTCTTTGTTTTCCCTCCAAAATCATTCTTGAGGTAAAACTAGAGGTGTCGGGTCGGATGGATTCGGGTTCGGTATTTTCGGGTTCGGATTAAGTACGGGTTCGAGTCAATCAAATTACAGGTCGGGTCGGGTCTTGACAGGTTATTGTGCGGGTTCAGGGGAATTTGAATTTTTAATAATTATTGAAATAATATTATGATTAAATAATAATATTTAATAATAAATTTTTATTTTTAATAGAGTTTTATAATATTATTTTATTTATAATGGGTTTTATGATAAAATATGTTATAATATTTACAAGAAAATATATTTATTCTCCATATATATATATATATATACATATATATAAAATATCGGGTCGGTTTAGGGTTTCAACCCAATCGAGTTCGGGTTAATCGGATTCGGTTTTTATCTTTGCTCGCTACTATATGTTTAGGTCGGGTTTCAACCCTAAAATCTTCGGTCTGTTCGGATCAGATTTTGACAGTTATAGGTAAAACCCACTCGTGAGGATCCTTCCTTTGTCAAATTACAGCTCTTAATTATATGATCGGGTTTGGAATGTTTATGGAAAGATAAAAGCCATTGGCTGAGGGTTGGTTTGGCTAGGGTTTGAAAGTTTCAAAATGAATTGCATTCACTTTAGTTTGCGTCCGTATATGTACATACACACTGACATAATTACAACACTTAACAAGGAGATTTTTTTGGGTGACAGCAATCAGCATATATGCCAAACATAGTCAACCACATCAGGCGTCCACGTCGATGGATCGGGTCGACAGAATTAAAGACAAAACAGTCTTCAAATTCTACATACGTGTGATACCCATAATATATGTGTACATGTATTTAAACCTAATATTATCAACTTAGCTCATTAGCTTGTTCAATACTTTTGAGTTCGCACGTTAAGTCGTCTTTTTCTCCTTATTTTTCGCTAATACCGAATTTATTTTCTCGGCTACTAATTAAACCACATATAATGTATTTTGAAACACCAACAACCAAATATATAAGCCATATTTGCAGAAACCACCACTAAGATAAATATATCGGTCAAAATGTTTAAAATATATAATAACATGTCCATGGACACACCCTTTGGCATGGGTAATTTGAGACCTACCAGAATTTAACAATTGTCTTGAATTTTTCTACAATAAATAAACATGTACTTGAATATATAAGTAGAGATGTATGAACGAAATACTTTTAAACGTGCGTACGTGTTTAAGGTCGGCAAGTAAACAAGTGTTTCAAACAAAATTAGACCAACTACAAGTGAACTACCTTGAGAGAAACCAATTAAATCCGCGTTTTTCTTTCAACATTTTTTGAGGCCGGCTAGTATAAATGTTATCATTCTTGAAAGCTACAAGCTCAATTAGCTCTTAAATTATAAAAGTACACCCATCGATCAGTTAGTCGGGCCTACTCGAAGCAACAAAGTACTTGAGAAACTCTACTTATTCCAATTTTTGTCTTAGTACGTACGTTTGGTCCAGAATATAATTACGCGTTTAATTGACAACAGATATTGGCCTGCACTAGCCTTATGTGTAAGAAAAGTATATCTAAGTTCAATCGACCAAGAAAATAAAAGAAAAGTCAGATCTAAACATATGACTAATAACTTAACGTACAGTTAACATACAGTGTATCGGTTAATCGGGTTTTAATCATATTGAATTATGGTAAGTAACTAAGTATGACTTCAAAGCAATGGGATTACGATTCAAATTGGATTGGATCAAGACAAACCATTGTGGAATTTGTGTGTTTGGAGGAAACACTGGATTAAGAAGGTAGATATTTTTAATAACTATTACAGCAATAGTGTGATATATAATATTTAACTATAATATATTATTTTATTATAAAATATATGAATATATTTATATTCAAATTATTTTTTTTATAAATATAATAAGTCGGGTTGACTCACTCAGTTACAATTTCAACCCGACCACTTGAATTTAAGTTACAATCTAACCTTCTATAAAAAAAACAGTTATTCTGATCAAAAAAAAAAAAGTTACTGTATAATCTAACCGAGTCCGTTCATTTTCTTATTTGACCCACTAATTTTGAATTGGAATTAAACACTAAATTCTCGATCGACCCATATTGAATTTTCAAACCGGGTCGGTCCAATTTTAACAACTTTGCTTAAAACGATTGTATATGATTAATTGCTAATGTAGTAATGTGAGATACGTACGTACTTTTTTATCCACGATGTAGTTGTAGATTTTTCTGTGCAAAATAATAGGCAAGGAGTAAGGACAGATTATGGACCTTATGGTATTAACTTTTTACTACTAGTATAGTATTTTTGAATGCAATTATGATACTAACTTCAATATAATATCACTCCGTAACATGCAATAGGGATTGGAGAGTTTGAGGGTGCACGTGCCTCATACTCGTATACCATGTGACGGAATAATATTTTAGGCATAGATAAAGCACCATTAATCGAGGCCACATGTTGGTCACTTGGTCACTCTAATCCACATCATTTCACTAATCATCGATCAACTTGCCTTAGGCGCACACCCAACCACGTACACTAGCTAGCTTGCTTGATTTTTAAAATATCATTGATTAATCATCTTGTGATTATTCTTCTAAAAATGGTAGTATTAATTAATCTCTTATAAGAGCAAGCCAATGGAATCAATATATATATATATTATAAAAGCCGACCGTTTTCGAGCCACCACGTTGATTCTGGCCCCGCTTGATTTTAATTTTTTTTTCCAACTCAAATAGATAATAATAACTTTATATCTTTTAGTTTCCTTAATTATCTAATCCTCAATTTTATCTTTAGAGTCATACTATCTATCTTTAATTTTATCTTCTCCTAAAAAAAGCATCCTATAATTATGGCTCACATTATAAATATTCAAACATACTAACGTCAATTCTCTTTAGGACCATAAATCGATATCAACCGTTTTTGTTATAAAATTCTAATGTTTTTGTTAAGAAGGTTAATTATAATAAAAGCTAGATTTGGATCATAAGTGAACAAGAAAATTATTAGTTTTAAATATATATTATAGTCTAATATTATATGAACCAAAATGATCATAAATTTTGTACCCGTTTTATTTTAATTTTTTTCAACTTAAATAGATAATAAGAACTCTATATCTTTTATTTTCCTTAGATAATAATGACTCTTTATTTTATTTTCCTTAATTATCTAATCCTCAATTTTATCTTTAAAGTCATATTATCTATCTGTAAAGTCATAGTATCTATCTTTAAAGCCATACTCCTTAAATTTTAGTTTTAGTTTTAATTTTAATTTTATCTTCATCATACTTTAATTTTAATTTTATCTTTAAATAATATTCTCTATGTATACATATATTCTCCATCTATGGTTGTTTTATAATATTGATACATTCACGAAATTTTGAGTACGTATTTCTCCAACATATATTCTCCATCTATGGTTGTTTTATAATATTGATACATTCACGAAATTTTGAGTATGTATTTCTTCAACATATATTCTCCATCTATGGTTGTTTTATAATATTGATTTAAAATACAAGTCGTGACTCGATAGGCTATGTTTTCTAAATTTAAAAAAAATCTTTGAATATTGAGTACATATTGGATTCAACTTAATTATATAATCTTTAATTTTATCTTTTTTTTATTGATCAAATATCTATCTTTCAAACAATACTATATATCTTTTAAATTTTGTTCTATAAAAGATAAGCAAATAAGAGAAAGTACAAAGCATAAAACACATTATTTTCATAACAATTATTGATTTTTCCTTTGTCATGTATAATGTCAAATTCATTCAAGTACTAATTTTTTCCCCTTTGCATTCATGTCCGTTTTTTATATTTCTATATGATCTTCACATTGTTTTTGATCTACTTATTTTTATAGTACATTATTTTTTATATGATCTACTTATTAAATATTGTGATTAAAACAACTACATGTTTAATTTGGTTATATCAAGTTCGTGATTTGCATACTATATTTAATGTAAGTAAATATAATTTTTGCAAAATAATGTAAGTTATTGACTATAAAATATAAGTTCGTGATTTGCATAACAATATATTCTTAATTGACTATAGAACAATAAAAGACTTCTAATATTCCATGAAATTAAATTATGTCAAATTTTTTTTGTATATTTTCACACTAATATTCTATTTATAATATATTCAAAAAAATTACAAAACACGAGTCGTGCATGGCACGACGGGTACAACTAGTCATATATAGATCTCTCCCTTAATCTCAGTGATGAATTATGCCTATATATTCTACAATATTTTTTTTGGTTAAGTATATTATACATGAGAGTCGAATCAATGATCTCTGAGTTCTATTCTTGGAGACTTAATTGTTTGACTAGATATCCGAAGGCTATATATTCTGCAATAATGGTTACTGCATGTTTTCATTAAGCAATATTGTGAAATTTACGTTGTGGTGGACTTTTAGCTTTGTCGTTGTTTTTTTGTAAAATTGTGTTAGGATCGTCTAGATATTTTGTCCTTATTGAGTTTTCTTCTTTCCAAGAAAAAATATATATCTTCAGTAAAAACGATATCTGGGTAGGTTGGATTAGCTCGAATTCGCATCTAATTGAGTGAGGTCGGGTTATTACTTTCAAGTTTGATAAATTAGTTTAGATTTCGAGTCATGTCGAATTTCATTTTAAGTTAATTTCGGATCAAGTCAGATTTAATTTCGGATCAAGTCGGATTTAAGTAGGAATTTTGATGCCAATTTTGAATATCATCAAGCTTCGATCTCTCTCTTAACCAAACCATGAAAAAGCATATTACCACGTTTTTCCTTTATTTAAGTAATGAGAATACTATGTCAATGTTTTTGAACTTTTTTTAACGATGAAATGAAAAACAAGAAATTGATCACATGATTCACATCATAAGAAAGCTTACTAATAATTTAATGATATTTGTCAATAAATTTTTTAAAATTTATTTTGCAAATCATTTTAGTATAAATATGAAGAATATTAAAAATAAATAATTTTTAAAAAAGTTCATATAATTTCGAGTTCTCTTTAGTTTTTTTTTTCTTAATGTTTTATGGTCGTATAACTTTTGAGATTCTAATACATTCTGGTTTGGATTGTTTTTGGTTCTAGATAATATCAGATTAAGTTAATTTTATAAAACCAAGTTTGAGTCAACCAAGAGTTCAAGATTTATCTATTTAGATCGCGTTGCTCAAATACATGCCTTGTTGTTCTTTGCCATTTTGATTGGGTAGACTAAGTCGATTTTGACAAATCTAATTTTTAAGGTAGTGTTGAAATTAAGGTTATCGGTTGAAATACCTGAACATAATGTGTCATAAGACTTGTAACCCACTCGACATATGTGAAGAGCCAAGCATGCTGGAAAAAAAATTGAAGGAATGTTCTCACAGTATATGGAAGAAAAGTGATCAAAACAAAGACAATAAATTTATTCGTCTGGTTCCTTTATCAAGTTAGAGATTCTCACTTAGATTTTGTAGGACTCAAAAGTTACATGGACACTGATCTTTTAATCTATCTGATCAAGATCTTCCTAATCTAACCTCCCAATTTCTCTCTATAGTATTTTTCCTCAATGCTTTTTGGTAACAACACAATTACAATAATCAAGTCGAATATGAATAGAAAACTAGAGGTAAAAGATATATTTTTCCTACGAAACAATTTATCCTAAAAAGGATAAAATCTTCGGAATTTTATTTTCTCAGACATGAGCCAAAACGCGAGCAAAAGGCTTAAGACGCGGGCGCGCTTCCAAGCTTCAGCCCGCGTCTCCACTCTAGAATGCTTCTCCTCGAACCGTGGACGCGGGTGCTGCCCCTCCGTGAAAGCTTTTCACATCTTCATAAACTCAGGCATCTGCGTCCATAGTGCGGTCGAGCTTTCAAGACAACCCGCGCTTCTCTTCGTTTTCGCTCGGAACTCGACTTCCTTCTTCTTCTCTTCCCATTTCAGTCCTTAGCTCATTCCGTCTTCTTTCCACCTAATTGAATCCGACTCCATACTTAACAAAGCGGTGATCAACGTCCCAACTCGTGCTTTTACTAAGGAGCAATGCAAGCGGGTTTGGACCACACATTCCATCACTATTCACAGGTGGCCGGTCATCATTACACATTTAAATTCGCGTGGTTACTAACCAATTCAACGAGGAAAGAGTAATCCACCGCTTTTGGGATTCAAAACGGTAACCTTGTGTTATTAACCATACCAAATGCCTGGAGCCATGATATCTTCAAATTTTTTTCATGTGCATTAGTATCTTCAATTTTTTTCATGGAGCCACCTAATTGAATCCGATTTTTTTTTAATTATACTTTAATATGTAAATTAATATCTTAAGCGTTCATTTTTGTTATTTTCTCTTCCCTCTCTAGCATAAACACAAACACCTAAACGAGTTGTTTGATTTGGTCAATTTGTTTCTCGAGAGTGACTATTGAGGGTTAGTTTGGTTAATTATTGGCTCTATTTGATATGGGATCTTGTATCACTTTGTTGCTCTCGACGTTGTTTGTCTCCTTCGGAGGAATTTATGCATATTTGGTCGAAGGTTTGTAATTTGCTTCATATGTAAGTGCGTGGGGTATTTGCTTGTCTGGTCCATCACTCGGAATCTCGGTTTGGTCATTGACTCGGCCCAACTAGTGTAGGAGCTTTTTAATTAGCTTGTTTTTTTTGGTATTAGCTTAGCCTTTTTGTTTAGTAGTTGCTGTCTTCGGTTTTGTGTTTTTTTGCTCACTTTAGCTGGCCGTTCTGATTCTATGATTATGTAACTATGTCTAGGCCTCGGCCGAACGAGTCGAAACTCGAAATGGCCAAGGTCATGATTGAACATGTTTTCAGAATTTTTAAAGAATTTTCATTTTCAAAGAAGTGAAATATATTCTTTAAACGACTATCGTAATCTAGTTTATTCTTTTGTTTTTGTTAATTCATTGAAATTGGACTTCTCAAATTATTGGGTAACTACTAACTAGTACAATTCTTGATGGGTGGGCATTGGTCCAAAGCCGGACCGGACTGTTCCAATCTTATGGACCGGGGATCAATCTCGGTCCGATCCGGTTTTAGATCGAATTTTTTTTGTAATTTTTTTATTAACATATAAAAAAATTATCATATAGTTAGAGAAATTATATGTGATTTATAAAAAATTTAATTATTAAGTATATAATATAAATATACAACTTATATATTTTAAAAAAATTATGTAAAAATAAAATTAATATAATTTTTATTTAAATTAAATTTTATAAAAATCTAGTCCAAACCAAAACCGATTTTTCCTTTTTTCAAGAATTTAATTTATAAAAAATTTAATTCATGGACCGGACCGAATTTTCCCCAACCCTACAATTCTTACCTTACAAGCCTATTTTTTCTAAAATTGCTTTGACATGGAAAATATAATAGTGAGAAATGAGAAAGCACTTTCACCTCTGTAGGAAAAAAAATAAGGTTCTTAGAAAAAGAAAAACCTAAAAAAGCGCCCCGTTTTTCTGCCTCCTTTTTAGCTGCTCGGCTGTGCAATCGTGCTTGGAGAGTGACAGCGAGAGGGAGAGATGAAGCCCATTGACCAGCAAAACCCCAAAACCTCCAATCAACTTCTTCTTCTCCTTCAACTCTTTCAAATCCCTCCTACTCATCACTCTTTATAAACCCCTAATTATTTTATTCAGACAACTTTCATTCATAATCATATTTTATTAGCAGCCGTATTATTCTTACAACTCACTAATCTCCTCCCAAATCGAGTTAATCAACCCTCCTCCCCCTCCTCCTGGTGCTCTGTCAACCGAAGAAACTGTCTCAGAAGAAAAAAAAAGAGGGTATTTTATCTGTGCACGATTTCCGCCATTAAAAGAAAGCTCGTGATTGAGGTAAAGATTGCTTCTTTTTTCTCCCCTGCACGAGAAATCTCTTTTCTTTGATTCTGTATTCTCGTTATCTCTCCCCACTGATTTCCCTTCCGAACACAGAAAGAGGGTCAACAATCCGGCGCTAAAATGCAATTCTGCGTGGTCAACGTCAAATCCCACAATTTCACTAGCTCTTGTCTGATTTCCTACAACTATTGCAGACCTCAATGAGGATCGGAACAGCCATGTATTCAACAGATCATCCAGATTCCTGCTCCTAGATTGCTAAATGGATCGGATTAATCCCCTAATTACAATTAGGCCTTTGCTCCTCTTCCTCTGCCTGCTACTTCTGCTCGATTGCACGCTACAACAACAGCAGCCGTTGAGCTCCTCATTAGAAAGACGAGCTCTGCTCCGACTAAGATCCTCCTTGGGATTGCGCTCTAGGGATTGGCCGATTAAGGCCGATCCTTGCTCGGCCTGGCGAGGGGTTTCATGTGTCAACGGCAGTGTTGTGGGGATCAACGTTTCGGGGTTTCGGAGGACCCGGATTGGGAGTCAAAACCCGCGTTTTGCCGTTGACTCTTTAGCCAATTTTACCCGTTTGGAGTCCTTCAATGCCTCCAAATTTGTACTCCCTGGGCAAATTCCTGATTTGTTTGGGAACTCAGTGGGTAGTTTGAGAGTGCTTGATCTTAGCTTTTGCTCGGTTGGGGGTGTGATTCCTTCGAGCCTTGGGAAGTTGACTCAGTTGGGCACTCTTGATCTGTCATGGAATAACTTATCTGGGTCTGTTCCCAATTCGTTTGCTACTCTTGGGAATCTCACTGTGCTTGATATCTCTGGTAATTTGCTATCTGGGTCTATTCCTCTTGCCATTGGGACTTTGGTGAATCTTCAAAGGTTGAACATTTCAAGGAACAATTTGACTGGCTCTGTTCCGGCCCAGCTCAGCGATCTGTCGAGCTTGGTTGACCTTGATCTAAGCACCAATTTGCTAGTGAGCTCCTTGCCTTCGGATTTGAATGGAATGAAGAGTCTGCAAAGAATGCTGGTGAGAAACAATCGTCTCTCTGGTGAGTTGCCGGGTGACTTGTTTGGGCAATTGACCAAATTGCAGTTTCTGGATTTGAGTCTCAATAACTTCTCGGGTGCCATACCGGATACATTGTGGTCTATGTCCTCATTGACTTTCGTCGATGCGTCTGGGAACAACTTTACCGGTACTCTTCCAAGCTCTTCGACTAATGTGAAAGCCACTGGTGCTCAATTCAACCTCTCAAATAACATGTATTATGGTTCATTGACATCTGTGATCGAGAGATTCACTTTCATTGATGTATCAAGCAATTACTTCCAGGGTCAGGTTCCAAACATTGGTAATAGTAATGTGTCTGTTGTTCTCAATTGCCTTCAGAATGTTACTGTTCAGAGGACTTTGGAAGAGTGCACCTCCTTCTATTCTTCAAAGGGCCTGGCTTTCGATAATTTCGGGCAGCCCAGCAATAATGTATCCCCAGAACCTGCACCAGCGGCAAGGAAGAGCCACAAGCGGCGGAATATTATACTTGCTGCTGTATTTGGGGCTTTAGGCCTCTTGCTCATTCTTCTGTTGCTAGCCTTTCTATTCTTATGTACCCGTAGGAAGGCCGCCACTACCCAAAGAGGGATTGGAGTAGGTCCCATTCCTCCCGTTCCTAGCCCAACCACCCCTCCATCTCCTGGATTTGCACTTAATTTTGCCAGCTTGGGTGAGGCATTCACATATCAGATACTGCTCCAAGCAACAGATGAATTCAGTGACGCTAATCTCATCAAGCATGGTCATTCTGGCGATTTGTTCAGGGGCCTATTGGAAGGAGGGACCCCTGTGGTTGTAAAAAGAGTTAATCCGAGCACAGCTAGAAAGGAATCATATTTGCTCGAGTTAGATTTCTGTAGTAAAGTTTCACATACTAGGTTGGTTCCTCTCTTGGGACATTGCTTGGACAACGAGAACGAGAAGTACCTTGTTTACAAGTATATGCCAAATGGGGATCTGTCGAGTTCCCTTTACCGGAAGGTGGATGTGGGCGATGATGGTTTGCAGTCTCTTGATTGGATAACAAGATTGAAAATAGCAACGGGTGCTGCTGAGGCTCTTTGTTACTTGCATCATGAATGCAGCCCTCCCTATATTCACAGGTGATCTTCTCCAACATTCATACTTTAATTCTCATTTGATGATCAGAAAATAAAAACCTTGATTTCCATCGAGTTCCCAGACGTCACGTTTTATGAATTGCTGATCTGTAGGGATGTGCAAGCAAGCAGTATACTACTTGATGATAAATTTGAAGTACGACTTGGTAGCTTGAGTGAGATCTGTGCTCAAGAAGGGGATGCAAGTCAGAGTAAAATTACCAGGTTTCTGCGGATACCACAGTAAGTGTTCCATTCAACTGCATCTACTAACCATCAGAGTAAAATTAGGGAGTTACCTAATTACAGTATTAGTCATGTGTAATTCTGCTCTTTCAATTTTGTGTCTGAGTCTGAGTTGATAGCTCATTTATTCAGATTGTATCATATGATCCTGTTCTTGTTTTCAGCTCATAATCATCTTTTCAAATTGATTCCCCTTCTCTCCATCAATTAAAAAGAGGCTGTTGGCATTATAAAGTAAACGTGAATATAATGGTTGATTTTTTTTTTCTGTACTAGTATGGTTGAGATGCCTATACTCTCCAGTCCTTGTATGTGCAATCTTCTAACTAGCATTTCTATTGTTATCTGCAGGAATTCTGAGCAAGGTTCATCAGGTATGCAGCTTATAATTAAATCGCTTGATTTGCCTTTGAATTTCCCCTCACAACAATTTAATTTTGAAGAATTTTCCAGCATAGAGATGGTTTCATGATGTTGCATCTTGACTTGTGACCAGGTTCATTAACATCGACGTGCACTTACGATGTGTATTGCTTCGGGAAAGTACTACTCGAGCTAGTCACAGGAAAGATGGGCATCAGCGCATCCAATGAAGCTAGTGTGAAGGAATGGTTAGATCAAAAAATGCAATACATCCACATTTATGATAAAGAGCTCATAAACAAGATCGTGGACCCGTCCTTGATCGTTGACGAGGATCTCTTAGAGGAAGTGTGGGCGATGGCGATAGTTGCTAGGTCTTGTCTCAATCCGAACCCTTCGAGGAGACCCCTAATGAAGTACATCCTCAAGGCTTTGGAGAATCCTTTGAGGGTGGTGAGAGACGAGAGCGGGGGGTCCGGTAGGCTTAGGAACTCTTCTTCTTCAAGAAACTCATGGAACGCCGGCGTGTTTGGGAGCTGGAGACAAAGCAACAACGAAGCGGGCCCAGCTGGTCCGATGGGTTTGGCTGGCTCTGTATCACAGGGAAGTAGTGGGACCCAGAACGGAGGCGGGGATGAACACTCTGGCTCTCAGAAGAGGCAGAACAGGGAGATATTTCCTGAGCCTTTGGTTGAAGGAGCAAGAAGAGTTTGAAAAACAGGAAAAAAATCAGGTTTGATGAAGTAATTTTACATTCTTTCATGTTGATAACACAGTTGGGAGTTGAGTACACGATGTGATATACTAAATCCTAGCTCTTAGGGTATATATATCATTCATCAACATACACCCTTGAGAAGAAGCATGTGTACAGTTTCAAGGGGATCCAATAATGAGAAATTGGCATTTGGTGTTTGTTATCGGTTTTAAAGGGTTACAGATAATTTTAGTAAGAAAGGCTTGTGTGTCTGAGAAGAATACAATACATTGTTCTATTTTTGTGTGGTGGAAACTAGCTATATATCATTCATTTTCCTCCCTCCTTTGAAACTACTGTAATTTTGCGTCTGATTCAATTGTTGCAGTGAATTGTTAATAGCATGTTTTTAGAGAGAGAGGGCTGCCTTTTTGGTTGAAGCATTATTTCATTTGAGAAGAATACATTCGAAAGTGATCTATAGAGTCATACACAAGCTAGAGATCCTTTTATGTAGGACTAATATTCAGGTTGGGCTAATCATACTATCATACAAGATAATCTAGATTATAAAGTTATAGAAGTTTTCTTGTAAACGAACTTACGAACCTACAATGTTTAAGGAGCAAATTAAAAGAAGCTACAATATGTACGCATTATCCACAAACACAAACACAAACAATATATGTTACTAGTATGGAACTGAACTCTTTCCTTAACGCAGCACCTGGCCATCAATGATGTGCACTCCCTTGCTCCATGGCATCGGCTTCGCTTGCTTATCCCCTAAAACCAAATACTCGAAGAAGGAACCGTTGAAACCCGGGTTAAAGACTCGTACATCCTGAAGACCCTGAAGATGTTCTTTGCCTGCGTTCTCCGAAACCCCAAACACTTCATCTTTGATGTCAAACTTGAGGATCAAGTTCTTTCGCCAGTCGACGTTCAAGTAACCTCGAAAACCTTGCCGTTCTTGCTGTATAGCCCAAGAGATGACTCCTTTTCCACACACACCGAAACTATAACCCACAGTTTCCAGCGAAACAGGAAAAGGCTTGCTGGTCCAACTGCCTCTTGCAAGCGAGTAAACTTGAGCTACAAGTTTATGTTGCTGCTGCTGCTGCTGAAGCCGCTGCGACCTACAAACAACCATGACGAACTTGTAGTCATTGGACACGGGATCGAACCCGAACCCTTGTAAGACAAGGCGGGTTCCAACACTGGGCTTAACCATTAGACTAGACCGAGGCCTCCTCTGCAAGAGCATGCACTTCCTGATGCTTGGATTCCAAACCATTACGTTTTCGTGGTACGAATCCGTCACCTGCACGCAGTAGATTCCGCCGCTGACTCCTATCGCGTTCACGCCCTCTATCCCAGAGTGCTGGCGCGACAAGGGGAACCCAGGCGGAACCCGATTGAACTTGTTGTTCCAATTATTAGCCTTTTCGTCGTCAACTTCTTCTCTCCACTTGGTGTAGACGGTTCCTTTGTCTGACACCATGAACTTGCAACGCAATCTGCATGATGATGATGATGAGGGCTCGGCCTTGGCGTGATCAAGATGGACGCTGATGAAGGCGGGGTCCGTGAGGATCGAGTTCCACGCCCTGCACACGTGCCTGCAGATCCCGAGCGTCTTGGGCGGCAATGGCGCGAAGATGGAGGCCCAAACCTGGTTTGGAAGTTGTAAGGAAGTAGCCATGGCTTTTGCTTTCTGAGCGGTTGAGATTAAGTATCTATCCCACATCGGGAATTAGATTATAAACCGCCCACCATATAAGGAAGTAGCCATAGCTTACTGCACATACGCGCACGAACCGACGTTAACATGAGCCATCACCAGTAGTATACTGGATTTGATAAGTGGAGGGATTTGTTTCCAACTATAACGCAAGAGATTGTTTTTTTTTAATCAAAGAGACTGTAGCTTGTTTGATATGTATGACGTTCTATTTTAGAGAGTAAAACGCAAATATTTGATGAATTATATATCATTAGAGTTAAAAAATTATTACAAAGTATTTAAGCTCACTTTATTATATCCTAAAATATATGTTGAATTTTATGGTTAAATTCTTCTATAACCGATAATCGATGCAACTAGAAAATTTCTCCCACTATTTCTTTTTCATCGAGTGGTAAACTCGGTAAGTAATTAGTACTCATTGTAAGACAAGGAATTTTTTGATTAGATGAATTTAGTGAGCCTGAAACTTGGGATGAGAAGTTGAGAACCAATACTTGATACGGGAAAGAAATCACCTGTCAGCTGTCGCATACTTTTTTAAATGCATAAAAGTTTGTTCTGAAAAACAGATTGGCAATTTATAAGATCATTTTACATCATCACAAATCACAATCCAATTGTAACTGCCTTGTGGTTAAGACTATTTCCAAATGTAAATTTCTTGTCAAAAATTCAAGGCAACATTGTTTTTTTGAAATTCCAGACGCCAATATCACATTCCAATACGGCATATTGGGTTCTTCTTGATGATGCTAAGGTCAATCTGCTCAAAAGGGGGAAAAAAACAGGTATCAATTATTCTGCTTGTTAGTAAAGAACTCATAGTTCATTATCAAAGAACAAAAACAAATCATCACCTTGTGTCCAAAGAGATCCCTGATGTTGTTATACCCGTTTAAGATCATCGTCGGCCTGGTACAATTACACAACACATATGAGACCAACAGATATAAATATCTTAAATTGACTTGAAGCCTAAAATAAGGAATGTGGATGCTAAGAAATCGCAAATGATGAGAAATAGCATGAAACTTGGCAAAAAATAAAAGCGTTAACTTCACCTTTCCAACGACAGTCCCCATGCAATGACCCGAACATCTTCAGGAAGCCCCATGGGAAGCAGCATTTCAGGTCTGAACATGCCAGAGTTTCCAATCTCTACCCACTTACCAAAGCCTTCATGGTAGCTGATCATCCAATTGAGAGCGGTGAGAACATTTGCGCAAGGATTGTAAGCAGGATTGAAACGCTTATATTCAAACCTTTGTCAAATAAATTTTCTAGGAAAATGAATATTGCATATGTTTATGGGCTGTTACCTGAAGATTTCCATACTGGGTTCTGTGTAAGGGTTGTAAGCAGGCTTGAAACGCAGCTTCGACATACCTGAAGCAAATGTAAAAGCCAGATTAATTTCAACTGTCACATCCCACCATTCTTTACAGAAAGTAATCATCACTATTCACTAGCCACTACGAGGATTTATTGTTTTTTTAAAATTAATATTTTTATTCAAGTTCCTTGTATTGCAGCCAATTACATTGGATCTTTCAATCAAATATTTTAAAATAGGAGCATTTTGTTCTTAGCAGTTTCCCACAATTCACCCATAAATGCAATATGATTATATAGGTCCAGTGATGACAAAAAGGAATGTAACAATTTCTACAGCCTATACAGTACATATACTGTAGTAGATTTGAACAAATTTGCGCTATCTACATACAAACCACACATGACGAGCTAATGGGGTGAGTCTTATGAGTTCAATAATTCTTCTACTCTTAACCACACATATAACAGTTCCGTCCATCCCACTCATGATAAAATCTATCTAATTTAGCAGGGGTACTTTATTGCCAACAGTTTTTAGACTTTGATTGGCATTCTTAAAGAACTTTAAAACATAGGTAATGAGTGCAAAACCCCATAGCTTATGGATGGCATTTTGTATAATATTTATATTCAAAGTGGGGAAGCTAGCATTTTAGATAGTTTCAAGGCTTCATAAGAAATCAACCAACTAGCTATAGAATGGAAGTGATTAATAACCTAGACGCGAAAAGAAGTCATTCAAGACCCCGATTAGGTCTCCCAAAGTAAGCCCTCTGTCACATATTAAGCCTGAAAAAGAGACAAAACACACCAGTAAGTTTTTTAGGCATTAACAGTCACAAAAAGAAATACACTTCAAACATATCAATTCCAATCCAGCCTCATTCCTGTCATGAAATTTTAGAGCAATACAGCTGGAATACCTTATATAAGCTACCACAGAAATATAACTGAACACAACTAATAAATCAGGAAGACAGTGTAATTGAAGATAGGACCTTCAATTTGGTGAAACTCAGCCAAATGAGTTCGATCAACAGCTTCATTTCTGAAGACACGATCAATTGAGAAATACTTTTTTGGGGTAAATGGTCCCTGGCAATGTCAAGCATATGTCAGCTAATGATGAAACAATATGAAGTTGGTCAGCATAGATTAAAGCGGGGGAGTCACGAGAAAGAAGCTGATTTTAAGGAGGAAAAAATGACACTCTGCTCCAAAACCAACAATGTAAAATCCATAAGCATAAATCAAGCAGCTTTGAAGGTTGTGCAAGGCAAATACATTTTTAACATGTAACGCTTATTGACTAATTAGGGGGCAAGTGGACCAGACAGATAGCTAGAAGTAAAAAAAAACTCTAGGTAGAAAGGTATAAAAATGTTTCATAAAGCCAATAGATGTAAGTATACTTTTTGTGCAAGTGCATAAAGCATCCTTGAAGACACAGCAGTAGTGTGTGTTCGCAAAAGATTTTTATTAGCTTCTTCTCTCTTCCATTCATATCCATACCTGACAAAGCGTTTCACAAACACACAGCAGTCAGCAAACTGATTGGCCAATATATACATTAATTAACCTAATGGAAGCAGGAAAAAAGTACAAAAAAAGGGAATGAGAATACCCTCTAGAGCCATAACCACCAGATTCATGAACCTTCTTCACTCTCTCAACATATTCCTCAGGTAGCTCTTTTGTAGTGGAGGGAACTGCAGATATATGCATAACAAAAAATTAATATTCGTCTCAATGTATCCACAGAATGCTAGACTATTTAAGGAATTAGTAAAGTGAAACATTTAGCACATCTAAGAAGAAGTGCCCTAACAATATCTAGGCAGCCAAGAATGCTGAGATATATTGAAATAAAGAGAATTTTAAGTGTTAGTAAACCTTGCAGGAAGAACGTGTCATGTGAGTCACGAGCAGGATGTTGCTGGGGCTGGAACAATGCGTCAAAATTGTAGAAACTACAAACAAAAGAGATAAATACAAACACGTAAACACCACAACACAATTTCATAGTTACACAGCCTTAAGTAAAGGTCGTAATAAGACATTTTCAGCCATTGAAATGTTTGACAAAGACATTTTTTCACCCATTAGAATGTGTTCACAAAGTTATTTATCAAACTAAACCTTACTCTGAAGAGAATCTAAGGTATGAGGTCAGACAGGTCAGTGGGTATTTCCACTTCTCAAAGAACCCATTTTATGGTCCACGATAAGTATGACCAAACAAAAATTAAAATTAATTCTAGATCATCCTTAAAAAAGAATGCTGTTAGACGGTTGGTGCTACTAAGTAAATATTGACAACTCAAACCCAAATTTCAATGAGAGGATGATCATCTACCTGCTCTCAACAAAATTGTTTGTAGGCATCTCCTCGAATCTGTATGAAATACAAACAGGCATCAGAGGGATACCATATATACTTGAAGAGATTGGTACACAAAAGAATAGAAGAGAAAGCACCCAATGACTGAACATGTAAAAAAAAACATCACTATATCTTACCCCATCTGCAGAAAAATCATCTTCAATTGCTTCTTTACCTAAAGCGCGTAAATAGTGCATAAGATCACAGTAATTAAACGCTCATAAATAGTGTATCACAGTAAATAGACAAATGCTCACGGCCTGTGTTGGAATAACACAAAAAGAAGAAAGTACACGAACGAGCATAAATGAGGTTTTACCTTAAGCAACGGATGCAAATGACCACAATCAAGAGGCTGACCTTTAGCATTGAAGTTGTATTCCTTAAATTCTAATTCCTTCCAGTCACCCCTACCATCATTGATTTAGCAATATAAGCCAAAACTTTAACATATAAAATTTTTACAGAAAAAAGAAAAAGCTACCTTTGCAAATTATCTCTAGTAAGATCTGTTGCAGGTTTCTTTCTTATCGGAGCATATTTAGGACCCTTTCTCACTGAGTAACCTTTCCATATCCTAATATACAAGCCCATTGAGAGTTTCAATAAAGGGTTAAAAAAAATGATAGCAAAAAAGTTATAAATGTATAAATCAAACCAATTATTCCATTTTGAATGCATAATTATTCAAACATATGAAAGCCATAAATAAAATTCAAGCACACAAGAAATAAAGTTACGGAAGAGTCCATATGATCATTACAGAGGAATGATAAGCTTTCTTCTTCTGAGAGAATCGATGTCTTCTTGCCCGACCATCTGATGTGAGAAATAACTCAAATTAAGAATAATAAAGTAAAATGCAGTCAAAATAATTAGATTATTAAAAAAGGGTCCTAAGCTTAATTCACATGCCTAACAGCAAATAATAAACAGCCAAGTGATATGCTGATGGCTTGCACTAGGGGAGTCTGGTGCTGTGGCGGAGGTGTAGAAAGCCATGTGACGGACAAGGGATTTTTATGCTCCAAAAGAAACAAGGTTACTACTTATCACACGTCACAACACTAAGTACATACATGTAATGCACAAGCATATGTTGCTTTAATTTCCTCTCACTAATCTTAATTCTTACTAACATTAGATGCAGTCAGCAACCTTTCCCCAGACAAAGAGCAAGTAAACAGTCCTGGCTCCAATAAACTATAAAGGAAGATAATCACTGGAATTTTGAGGCATGTCAACTGTAATCAATCGTTTAGCAAGATATAGACTCGGATCATTTTACTTCACAACAGACACCTAGCTTTTAGTAAAACAAACCAACGAAATGGCCCAGTCATATAGTTTGATGCATAAATTAGCATGCACCTTTCCAGTTTCAATCTCTACTAGACGCTCCTTGACATAGTCCTTCAGATCTGAAACCTGCAATGGAAAATTAACATCATAAAAAATGAAGATAGGCCAAATAGGATGATGTACACTGCATAGAAAAAAAAAATAGTCCTCCAGAAATAGTTTTTGAGTGCTAACAATTCGTTTAACAAGATAAGGAAGGGTTGTCCAGTCAATCCGGTCTTTTTACTTCTCTGATTGGAGCAGACGTTTTTGAGTGCTAACAATTCGTAACAATAAGGAATAATAAATTCTGCATTTTGACTCTGTAGAGTACTAAAGCTAGCAGTGCAAATGCAAGTTAATGTTACAGCTTCTTTAGCTTGTTATAAACCACATATGAAAGGTTGAGAGGGGCATTATACCAGAGAAAGGTTAAGAATGTATAAGAATCAAGATGGAAAGCAAACTCACCCAAAATTACAATAGAATACTTCCAAAGGAAATCTCTCATTCCATGAAACGAACAACTAGAACATAACCATTATTTTTACTTATTAAGTAAGAGCTCTCCAAGTTACCTTACTATGAACTAACTGGGTTTTCTTCTCCAATTCTATCCATTTGTTCTTCATAGCCTGTTGAAATCCTATTTTGTAAACTGAGGGGTCAACCTTTTTCTGCAAGGAGAAACAGGGAAAAAGAAGTTCAATAATATGAAAAAAAAGGAACAAGGGGCTGTTCCATCATTCTAGTGAATATTCAGAAACCTGCAAAGCATCTCTCGGAATGCCCTCGGGTGGTATAGCAAGGCATAACTGCACTTCAGGCGACCCAGCTGCAGCATACAATTTTCCTTCATCAGTGAGAGCCCAACTTTCTCTTTTGATATCCTGCAAAGTTTCACTCATGCTGACAAATCACAGGGGAATAAACATAGCATAGTATGCGTGAGAGAAGACAGCACAAGAGATATCCGAAATTTCTTTGTCAGGCAAATTATCAAGACTTCAGCTCATGTAAGCCATAACACTATAACTTATGAAAACTCTAAGCAAATTGGGATACTGAGCTTAAAACTAACTGCCAAGATTTTGTTTGCTTGTTCTAATTTCTAATTTCAAAGATCGTTCTCTTCACCAGTTCATATCAATCACAGTACTTCCATGTTCTTTTTATTATACCACCAATGAGCTTATCCAAACGAAATTTGTAACAAATTTCCTAATCAGATATACAGCTCAAAAAACGCCATCATTACTAGCTCGCATTAGCTCCACAATCATTACAAATCATAGAACACATTCAGATGTCACACATCATACGCAACACCAACGGAAGAGAGCAGCAGAAAGAGAGAGATCTGGTATTACCTCAGCAACAACATATAGAAATCCGTGAAGACTCTTGATAACATTGACTATTTCATTGTGATCAATTCCGGTTTCAGAGGCGAATTTCCCAGAATCAGAGATGCAGTCGTTCTTCTCCAGATATCCAAGTATTGCTTCCTCCGCCATCTAACAAACAGATCAAAATCCAATCACTACCAATATCAACTACACACTGTGTATCACTTTACTACGAAACCAGGTAAGTTCGCCAGTCAATTGCACAATTCGAAAAGAGATCGAGTAACAAGGGGCATTCGACTCGACAACGGAAGATGATACCTGGACAGACGACGGCGAGAAAAGGCGGCAGAGTCTTTCTTGCTTCCGATAGACTGAGACACAGAAAAACCAGGAGGTAGTAGGGCGGAAATTTGCCTAGGGTTTCTCTTATTTTTATTTTTTTTACGAAGAGTAAATTTTTTTTATTTCAAAAAAGGGAAAATGTAATATTTTTTTATTAGTACTAAATAAAAAAAGGTCCGTTGGGAGAACAGTCTTCTACCTAGCGAGAGGTTGCTTTCACTCTGCAGAAACGTCCAAACATAACTTGCTCTTTTTCCTCCTCACCTTCACCCACCAATCTCCATCCCAACAGAAAAATTTCCCACAACTCAAATCCCCCCATCCAACGTCTCTCTTTTTTCCTCTTTCTCTTCCAAAACTCCACAATGCCTGACCGGAGCTCCGGCGAGCTCGCGGGCTCAATCATTCCTCCGGCGGCCTCCAACGTCCTCAATTCGACCTCCTTTCTGGGCGTCAAGCTCTACATTATCATCCTCTTCCTCCTCGCCGCTACCTCCACCGCCTCCGTCGTGATCGTCCTCTGTTTCCGGCGCGTAAAACAGGGGAGCCGGGCTCTTCGGAAGCAGAGCTCCGGCATAATCCCTCTGGTTTCAAAGTACATCGACGATAGTGTTAAATTGAAGAAGATCGAAGAGGTGGGGATTTTGGTCAGCAACGGGTCCGGGTCTGGGTCTTCGTCGGCGTCGTTGGTGTCGGTGGAGGTGCAGAACATCGGGTGGGGACGGTGGTACGGCCTGACGGAGCTCGAGGCGGCGACGCGTGGCTTCTCCGATGAGAATGTCGTCGGAGAAGGTGGGTATGGGGTTGTGTATAGAGGGGTTTTGGAAGACGGATCTGTCGTGGCTGTCAAGAATCTTCGCAACAACAAGTAAGCAGTTTTAGTTGTGTGACTGTGTTTTGTTTCGTTAATGACATTTTGGCCTTTTCTTCTTCAAGTGATCCGATCATGGACGGGGTATCCAATTATCAGTCCGTATAGATCTGGGTTGTGACTTGCAACCCATGTGTCATGTGTGGAATGAGTTTGGAGATTAGCAAAAGTTAAACAGATGATAGATTGACCATCGTGATGTATTTAGTGTTGCTAATGATCTTTTTTTTTTTTGGCATCTTTCTCAGCTTTTTAGTTTAGAAAAGTGAGATAATTAATAGGCTCCCTGTTTCTTTTTGTCACTCACTCACACTCACTCTCACACTTATGAGTTATGATGACCTATAGCTTTTACTTTACCCCTTTCCTTTTTCTTTTCTTCTTTGTTTAACTTAATCTGCTTTTTACCCTTGGGACAGGCTCTCTGTTGATCTCATTGGATCTTCTTTGTTAATTCAGCAAGTATGAACGTTATTAAACTGTCTGTGCATCTTTCTAGGACTAGTTTCACTCGTATCATGAGAACAGCTGCAATTTGGTTCGAGCTTGTAGGAAATTTGTATTAAGAATTAAAACATACTATTACAAAATAGGCGATTGTATGAATCAAGATTCGAGCTTCATACTTCAGATTACTGTAATGATATGATTGATGACTCCTACCTGATCAGATAAAGTTCAAATTTTGAAATGAGGCATCACTTTCATTCATTGCGCCCATTGCTTCCTCCATGACACCCATTAATGCTACGGAGCCATGATACAAAAAAAAATTAAACTTCGTTATTTTTTTATTCCTACTATTTTGGTTTTGTATGATTTGAACTTGTAGAGGTGAGTTAAACTGGATTTAACTCTTGCACTTGCAGGGGACAAGCAGAGAAGGAATTTGAGGTGGAGGTGGAAGCCATAGGTAGAGTGAGGCACAAGAACTTGGTGGGTCTAATGGGTTATTGTGCTGAAGGAGCTAAAAGGTAACACTCTTCTTCTGAATTTGACTTGACTTTTTCATTCAAGAGCTTGATGGTTTTGTAAAATTTCTGCTCACTGGCTTATGATCCACCTAGGATGCTTGTGTATGAATACATTGAGAATGGCAATTTGGAGCAATGGTTACATGGCGAAGCTGGCGACATCAGTCCTCTAACGTGGGACATTCGAATCAAGATCGCCATTGGCACTGCTAAAGGGTATGAAAAAGTGCCTAATCCTAAACTTCTGATCACCCAATTTGATGGACTTTTGTGCAGCAAGTATTAGTGTAGCTTGGAGAAATGATTAGTAGGAGTTGTTGTGTGCAGATTGGCTTATTTACACGAAGGATTAGAGCCGAAAGTTGTGCACCGTGATGTGAAGTCGAGCAACATTCTTCTGGACAAAAGCTGGAACGCAAAGGTTTCCGATTTCGGACTAGCCAAGCTCTTGGGGTCTGAGGCAAGCTATGTCACCACTAGAGTCATGGGAACATTTGGGTTAGTCAATCACTTCCTTACCTTCCCAATATACTTGTTTTTCTGCAATTCGCCACACATTTTCATACCATTTTTCGGGTTTTTGGCAGATACGTTTCTCCAGAGTACGCAAGCACCGGGATGCTAAGTGAAGGAAGCGACGTCTATAGCTTTGGCGTCCTACTCATGGAGCTGATCACAGGGAGGAGCCCAGTTGATTACTCTAGACCCCCTGCCGAGGTGAGAATATACTGCTGTTATGAATTAGGCCAAATTTGATTATCACACACTTTAAAGTTGTAACAAGCTATATAGTTCTTTCGGATCAAAAAAAAAAGCTATATAGTTCTTTTGTATACAGACAACTTATAACGTTGTTTTTTTTGTTGCAACTCATTTCAGATGAACTTGGTGGATTGGTTCAGGGGAATGATAGGCAATCGCCTTGGCGAAGATATGTTGGACCCAAGAATTGAGGTTAAACCATCACCCAGAGCGCTGAAACGCGCGCTCTTGGTTTGCCTTCGTTGTGTCGACAAGGATGCCTTCAAGAGGCCAAAGATGGGCCAGATTGTGCACATGCTAGAGGCGGATGATTTCCCGTTTCGCTCTGTAAGTTTGTTATATTCATTGCTAGCCCTGTCTTGATATCAAGTTGAACTATGTATAGTAATGGTTTATGGTGTTGGTCCGCGTAGGAACATCGACCATTAAGCTTAAGGGCTCCTCCTGCATTGCCACAAAGCCATCTGAGGGGAGTCGTGGCCGAGGAGGTGCAGAGGCCGATCGGATGTGGACGATGATAGATGCATGATTCATGGCTTTACAATGTTACGTGAATTGTGATTGTAATGTATACCCGCAAGCTATATGTTGTTTGTACATGTTTTCTTAGTTCTTACATATATAGGCACACCTAAATGTAGCTTACAAACATACAATGGTGATTGGTGGGGTAAGTGTACGGGAAACGGTGAGCCTTCTACTAATCAACTCTACTAATGTGCTTGTTTCTTCATTATTCTGGGGGTTTGGCACATCATTACTATTTGTCTACTACAACAATATACTACTACCTCCGTTCAGATTGTCATTTTTAGCCTTGTCATTTTGAATCTTTGATTACAAATGTTGTCTCGGGTTTGTTGTCGTGTATATTTGTCGATGAATTACAAGTTTGCTATTATAAGGGAATGGATTGGGCAGCCCAATTATGTACACTGATTCTTTGGACCGAGGAAGATAATGGGCCTATGTGAGCTACGGCCCAAGTCACTAACTAAACAACCAAATATTCATAGAAGTAAATCCTTGTGAAACGTATATAGTACATTTTTGTCAAGACTTTTAACATCAAGCATTCAAGGTGATTTTGTTTTATGCCAGAGAATCTAGGTCGAAGGTCATAGAATGTCATTGAGTAATAACATGTTTTTTTTTTCCAACCAAAAAAATAACTTGTTGTTTTTCTCCACTCTTTCAAAGTTCAATCAGTGTAAACTCATCTCTTAAAGCCAGGTATGCAATCCGAGTTGAGTTAGATGTATCTAAGACAAACCTAGCGTGGACAGCCAAAAAAAAGTTGAATCAGTGTGAGCTTAGCAACGGTAAACTAAGAGTCCGTTTGGCTGGCAGCTTTTTAAAGACTTATAAGCACAATTTTGCTTATAAGCATAAAATAAGCAATCGAGACTTGCCAAACGCAAAATTTTCATTTAAAGACTTATAAGCAAACTTTTGATTATAAGCAAAAAAAAAAACATGGGTACCCATGCTTATCCAAATAAGCACAAAAAAAAAAAAGCACTGCTTATTCTCTTCTTCCCCCCATTGCCCTTCTATTACCCTTTCTTCTTCCCTGTGTACCTCTTTCACCCACATTCTCTCCACTGTGTACAACCTCTGGCGGCCATCTCTGGCGACTGGCTCCTCGACTCTCCGGCGACTGGCTCCCCGTCTCTCCGGCGACTGGCTCTCCGTCCCTCTGCTACCGCCGCCCCTTTGCCTCTGCCCCTGCCACCCCTCCTTCCTCTCTCACGTTCTCTTCGTCCACTCCCTCGTCGTCGCCGGAAAGCTCGCCACCGCCGCCCCTTTGCCTGGGCCTTCATCATTGTCTTCCATGCTGTCGCGCGACTTCCCGCCGGAGTTCAACACCGTCGGGATCTACAGATTTGAGGGATTCCGATCTCTCTTGATTCTCCAATCCCGTTAATGGCGGCCTCCACCGTCTCCAGAAACTCCACCAATTCAGGCTTCGCCACCATCAGATCTTCAACCAGTGGTACACAAACACCGATGCCATC
The DNA here is from genome assembly GCA_934048045.1 of Polygonum aviculare. NCBI lineage: Eukaryota > Viridiplantae > Streptophyta > Magnoliopsida > Caryophyllales > Polygonaceae > Polygonum > Polygonum aviculare. The sequence goes on from OW204031.1 coordinate 21,266,199, forward strand.
TTGAAATTGGCCGATTTGAGACCGAAATCGAATGGTAAAAGTTTAGGGATTGAGCTTAATTAGAGAGTGTTTGGTGGAGTTCAGGGAGATGTATCGATGAATTGATGAATGATAGAACTTGGATGAGTATGGAAGAGTTTGGTGGAGTTTAGGGATTGGCTGTCAAAGAGTGAGTTGAAGAGTTTGGTGTAGCAGGTGAACTCCGTTAATCGGCATAAACGAGCAGCCATGGAAGACCCACCCAACCTTGCTTTTTAATTTTTAATTTTATTTATTTCAAGGGTAAAATGGTCAAATTATGTTTCATACTCACAAAATCAGCCAACCGTCTTACCAAACACCCCATTGTTTATCTAAAAAATAAGTTTTCAATTTCAGCAACAATTATCAGCAATTTATATCAGCATCAGCAATCGATTAGCATCAGCATAAGCATTGATTTGCCAAACGGACTCTAAATCAACTTTGGATGATAATTGCAATTAATAGGGAAAAATCAGTGTTATTGACCAAAACACACTCAATTCTTCATCAAATGTTTTTATCCACGAACACAATAATGGGTCTCCACCACCACAACACTCTTTCCCTCTACGCTGCCACGTGTCCTCACTTTCGCCTGAAAATAAAAAAGAACTCTAAAGTCGCAAACCCCAAATTCCCCCACACCCGCCCCAAACACCCACTTTCGGTGTTGGAACGTGAGGATCTACTCATTCCTTTCACATTCCCTTCTTATCAGATCTACATCAAGCCGCTGAGTCTGAGTGAGCTATGGAGGATAAGCTGATTGAGCGATTGGAGAGGGCGGTTGCTCGCCTGGAGTCGATTTCCGCCCCTGGAGGAGTCGGTTCGCGAGACTTCGCTCCGGATGGCGGAGTGGATTTGGAGTCAGATCCGGCGATTGTCGCATTCAGCGATCTGATGGCGGATTCTCTGGCTAGGGTTTCCTCTGCTGCCGAGAAGATTGGGGATAAGGTGCTCGAGGCCACCAAGATCCTTGAAGCGGCCTTCTCTGCTCTCAAGGAGCTTCTTATCAAGGTCAAACAATCTCAGGTCAGTTGTTTTTTCGTTTTGCTTTTAGCTCTTCTGCTCCAATCTGGAGATCTGTACGCCTGCCGTTGATTTTTGTTTGAAGATGATGAGATTTTGGAATCTGTGGCTGTTTGCGTTTGCTAATTGATCTAATTTTGGGTAGAATGCTTTTGAGTTAGATGATTACGGAAATAGAGAGAGAAAAAAAGGGAAGTTTAAGTTTGCCTACTGGTTTTTGAGTAGCAAGTTACCAAAAATATGATGTTGGCTGCAAAGATGTCTTCTTTATGTCACCGCTTCTTCTTCTTATTTTGACAAATGTTCTATCAATGTAGCATTGTGAACTTTGTAATCCAACTACAAATTATGAAGTGTTCTAAGAGGTGAATCAGATACAAATAAAAGATGTAGAATTGGGTAATTATAATAGCTGAAGAATTAGATTTTAAGGTCTTGCACTGATGGAACATTTCAGCTAAATGTTCTGGTTCAAACTTGAACTTAAAAAGGATTCGTTTTTGATAAGATCTATGATCTGCAAGTGCATATGAATATGCTTCTACAACGATTTGCTTCCATTTGTTAATCTTCTCTGATACTGCATTCACTTGGAATTTGGTTTAAATCTTGCAGAAGCCTGATATGTCAGGGTTGGGGGAGTTTTTGAAGCCTTTGAATGAAGCGATTTGCAAAGCTGTTGCATTGACCGAGGGTAGGCGATCTGATTTCTTCAATCACCAGAAAACTATTGCTGAAAGTCTTTCAGCTTTAGCATGGATTGCATATACAGGGAAGGATTGTGGTGAGTAGCATGGCCGCCTCTATGTTTGTCAATTTTAAAAGCACTAGTCAAGCAGTCATTTGATTATCTCATGTTTGCATCTTGTTACCAAAGGTATGAGTCTCCCTATTGCCCATGTGGAAGAAAGTTGGCAGATGGCTGAGTTTTATAACAACAAGGTAAAGTTTAAGCTCACACAATCTTACAATCTTCCTATCCTGGAATTGGTTCATATAAAAATAAAAATAAGTACAGAAGGATTAATAATGTCAGGCTGTCACCAACCTTCCTAAGAGAAAATGGGACTCATTGATAGCACTGCATTACACTTTGTTGAATCTATATGTTCGTTTCCATGTATTCTTATAGGGATTTTGTCATACACATAATGTTATCATTTCAGTCCATCTACTTGCTTATCATGTAAGGTGGTGCAATGTGGCTCCTGAAGTGAAAGTTACTGGGTATGAAAGTAGACTAGGTGTTCGTGATTTTCTTGAAATTTGGAGCCTGCAATTGTTAATTTTAGCACATCTGATTCGCCACATTTTCTGCCATTTCCGGTACTTGAATTCATTTGTTTCATGTTCTTGTTATCGACGGATGCTCAGGTTCTAGTTGAGTACAGAAATAAGGATCCCAACCATGTGGAGTGGGCCAAAGCTATGAAAGAACTCTATATGCCGGGTCTGAGGGACTATGTTAAGAGTTACTATCCTTTGGGGCCTGTGTGGGGTACAGCTGGCAAAGCCGTCATTTCCGCTCCTCCCAAATCATCTGCACCAGCTGCTCCTGCTCCTCCTCCACCTCCTCCATCTTCTCTTTTCACTGCGGATTCGTCTAAACCTTCTTCTTCTGCTCCAAAGACCGGGATGTCTGCTGTTTTCCAGGAAATAAATTCTGGTGGTGTCACATCAGGTAGCTATCCTATTCTTTATTTTATGTTATTATGTGTTTGGTTAGATATTAAAAGTTTGAGCCTTGTGTTTGTTTCTTACATGTTAGGTTTGAGAAAGGTTACAGCTGATATGAAGACAAAGAATCGTACAGACCGTAGTGGTGTTGTCAGTGCAGAAGAGAAAGAATTACGCAAGAGTTCAGCTGCATTTTCTAAGACGGGACCTCCAAAGCTGGAGCTTCAGATGGGTCGCAAGTGAGTATCAAACTATTCTCTAGAATTTCAAGAAATGTTTATCAAAGTGTTAACTGGTTTCTTGTCGTCGTATTTTTTTTACAGGTGGGCAGTTGAAAATTATGTTGGCAAAAAGGATTTGCTTATAAGTGAGTGTGATTCTAAACAGACGGTTTATGTGTATGGATGTAAAGATTCTGTTTTGCAGATCCAAGGTCTGTTAATTTCTGACTTCATCTCTGAGATATTACTATAATATTACTACATCACTGTTGCATAGGTCATGTACTGAGCGACTTCCTTCATCTAACTTTCTGCAGGGAAAGTTAATAATATCACTCTTGATAAATGCACAAAGATGGGTCTTGTATTTCAGGCAAGTTTATAAGAATTAAGTTAAATGCTAATTTTAATGCCAACACACAAATGTAATTTATATTTTCTAACTGATAAATTGGTTTGTGGAAGCAGGATGTTGTGGCTGCTTGTGAGATTGTTAACTGCAACAGTGTTGAGATTCAATCCCAGGTAATCTTTGGGAAAGCTTAGGAACTACCAAAATAGGAACTTTCTTATTGGACTTCAACTTTTCCTGGTTTTCACCTTCATTGTGAATCTAGAATGTTGATACACTCAGTTCACGTGTATTTATCTGTTTTTTATAGGGTTCAGCACCAACAATTTCCGTGGACAATACAGCTGGGTGCCAACTGTATCTGAGCAAAGAATCCTTAGGGGTGTCCATTACAACTGCTAAATCCAGTGAGATAAATGTGCTCGTCCCTGGTGCAGAAGGTGACTGGGTAGGTATCTCTGTTTGCCTAAATGGTTTTTTGTGTGCTGAAAGTTGATGCATTGTGGCTTTTGGAGCCTCCTTTTGCCTTGTTAATATGTATATATGCTGATCTGTATTATTTGATTCCTTTTACGAATATGATTCAGGTGGAGAATTCTCTACCTCAGCAATTTGTGCACGAGTACAAAGACGGCCAATTTGTGACCACCCCAGTTTCTCACTCCGGAGGGTAAACACAAGTTTGAGGGTTCTTTTGGGTTTTCTTCCATTTTCTTTCCACAATTTTCTCTTGCACAGGCTTGGAAGTGGCATTTTCAATATACTCCTTGTTTCTTCGGTTGTACTAAGATCACCTTGTGAATGAGGGTTAGTTTGTCATTGAGTTCTTTTTTTTTTCCAATTAATTGATCTTACTTGAAACACTTATTGCATTGTATCGGTTCTGGGTTACTTCGGGACGGGACAAGTATCATTTTGTGGAACTGATTGGCTTGCTCCTTTTATGCAAATCTGTCATTGAACGTGTTTGTCTTATCACTTGTTTTTCTAATTACGGGTTGTGGCTGTTCAGTGCAACGAGGAAAGAGTTCCAAGTCAACATTACACTTCTGTAAGTTTCCATAAAATTATTCCTAGAGCCATCTTTTTTGAGGCAGGGTCTGCAGCTTCTATTCTACAAATGACAACTTACAGACTTATCAATATTTCAAAATTGTGATGAACCTTCAACAGAACTCATCTTAGCTACTTTAAGATGTTCAATGTTAGGTGCTCTGAATGTTGTCGATTACCGCTGGCTCTGTTTTCCTTTCCTAAAACAGACCCTATATATATGTAAAATCACAATGAAGAACGTGTTTTACTTTTTATTTCTTATCCACCTACCAATCTACTACAGTAGTAATTTGCAAGGGAAACATGAACTGACGAGACACCCACTTGCATGTATTTCTGAAATGACACAAACTTTGAAATTTTGGTGAAGAACGCCCCACAGATGCTTAGGTTAGGAGATTATCAATTAACGTTTTCGTTAAGGACAATGTTGGGCCGTTCAAAATGCTTTTTATTCATGTGAGGTGGGTAGATAATTAATATTCTCCTGTGTAAGTGGCCCTCTTCTTGAGTACTATGAAAATCCCCATCTCTCACCGGATAAATTATCAGTGTACGTGTTACTCCTCCCATTACGAAAAACACACAAACTACATTTTGCGGTCATTCTTCAATTTTTACACTAGACAAGAGGTAGGGAGATGAATTTGTTTCTAATTTCGTTTTCGTCATGGTCTTGGTGCGGGTGGTCGAGTACATTTGTATGACATAAGAGAGCAAATTGTAACTTGTGAGTTGATGATAGTCTTTTTCTGCGGGTTGTATTGTATAATATGTGCATTGCACGTCAAACTCTTACATGAATGAAGTCGTTTGCGTAATTGACTAATTGTGGAATTCACATGGGCGAAGACTCGTGAGTCCACGGTATGTCCGGGGCGGTGGAATGGACGATATTTCCAAGCGAACACATTAATTAATACAATATATAGATTAATACAGTATAATGCTGGTGGGAGTGTGGGACACATATTTCGTGAAGAATATTTTTGCTTTATATTTATCCCAAAGTAGAAATACTTTTATCATTTTTAATCATATACAGTATTGCTGGTCTTTGTAATAATGGACGAAACAAAAGCTCCTTATAGAAGCATGCAAAACCCACACATTAGTTTCCAATGGAGCATATCATGTGGATCCTTCATTTAATGGAGGACCATTTAAACCAATGGAAGCGTTACAAAGTGCCAAAGTGCACGGATGTCGGCATTCACGTCCATGTCCTCAGAATTAAAAAAACCAATGGGAGTGTATTTTTCTCTAGATTTATGTGGGTTTCAGCAGCTATTAACGATCCTCTAATCTAATTAAAAAACCGATGGCACTTACTACGAGTGCGAGTCTTAACTTATTTCACTCTAATTAGGTGGATCTTACGCCCTATCTAGTATGCAAGCTCGTTCCTCAAAAGGAGTCCGAAGGCTATGGATCGAGAAGTGTGACTCCATTAACACACGCTAATCTACTTATTCCTATAACTTTTGGGTGATTGTGTAGTATCCACCCCCGTGGGACTCAGACTGAGAATCAGACAGTTCTTGGGCGTTCGCGTTAAACTGTTACCCAGTGTTTGTTTGCGATTAAGTTGCACACTCTTTTCTTTCCGTTGCCCCGGATCCGCACAAGGAGAATCAGGTTTAAAACACTTGTGCGGATTCGGAATCCGTACAAGTTAGAGTGCGCAAAAACTGACCGGTTTTTTTTACCAACACTCACGGCGCTCAAATTTGTTAGTGCTATCAGCATCACGTATGATCACTTTGCAAGGGGATCAAAATCATAAATTCAATTCACACCTAAGAATAAACACAAGTCATAAATTTCTAGTACTTCTTGACTACCCAGTGTGGGACCCACACTCTCCAGTCTAACCCATCTCCCACTCCAAGCTCCATCTTCTCCTCTCCTTCTTCAGCCATCGTCAATTTTGACTCCTTCTAGTCTCCTACTACCCTTTTATTCTTTTCTTTTCCCTTTTTTTTAATTAATTTGTTCTGATACTCAGACCGTTTGATCCTTCTTCTATATCTACTTCCACATCCTGCTCCCACTATTGCTTTGTCACTGAATCCCTCCATCAATCCGCCATGGCAATCCGCTCTCTCTCTACAATCACCACCACCGCCATTTTCTCTCTCCTCTGCCTCTCTTTCTACTCCTCCGGTAAGCTCGTTTTCACAATTCCACCACTCTTAATCAAACTGTCCTCGCTTTCTAATTAATTTCCTATTCAGATTGCGTTCACCGATTGGAAAATCTCATAACCAGCCTTTCCTCGGTGTAATCTAGCTTCTAGATCTGCTCTGAATTCGTGTCGGTATCTGTCCAATTTTTTTGCAGATGCGCAATCCTTCGTCGGAGTGAACTACGGCGAGCTCGCCGACAACCTCCCGCCGGCGACGGCGACGGCCAAACTCCTGCAATCGACCTCCATCTCGAAGGTCCGGATGTACGGCGCCGATCCGGCGATGCTCAAGGCTCTGGCCAACACCGGCATCGGCATTGTCATCGGCGCCGCCAACGGCGACATTCCGGCGCTCGCCAACGATCCGAGTCAGGCCACTCAGTGGATCGCCTCCAACGTCCTCCCCTATTTTCCGGCCACCAACATCATCCTCATCACCGTCGGCAACGAGGTCATCTCCTCCGGTAACAATCTCACACCAACAACAACACCTTTCTGTTTTTGCTTCTCAAAAGAAAAAAAAAACTTTCTGTTTTTGATTTTTTTTTTTATGAATTGTTTTTTATTGTTTGTTAGGGGACCCGAATTTAATCTCGCAGCTGCTTCCGGCGATGCGGAATGTCGAAAATGCCCTCAAAGCGGCGTCGTTGGGATCGAAAATCAAGGTGTCAACGGTCCATTCGATGGCGGTGATGAGCCAATCCGACCCGCCCTCAGCCGGAGCCTTCAACCCGGCCTACGGGGACACCATGAAGCCGCTGTTGGAGTTCCTCAAGGGAAACGGGTCGCCCCTTACCATCAACCCGTACCCGTTTTTCGCCTATCAGAGTGACCCCAGGCCCGAAACGCTGTCGTTTTGCCTGTTTCAGCCCAACGCCGGCCGGGTCGACTCCAACACCAATATCAAGTACATGAACATGTTTGACGCTCAGGTAAGATTCTATTTTTTTGGTTGCTATTAAAGTCGAAATTGATTACTTCCGTATACTATTTTTTCAAGTGTTAATAGTTTAAGTAGATGTGTTAAGACTAAAGATTATATGATGTGTATTATTATAGAAATTTGTGCACTTGGAAGTAGGGATTTATTTAGAATAATAGATGACGACATTAACTTTATATAGATTGAATTTTGGCACGTAGTAGATTTAGTTTGCTTAATTTCTTTCAAGAAACGGCACCGCTTGCCACTTAGCACAAGCGTTCATCGAGAGTCCATCCACTTGGACAAGATTAGTACACTTATTGTTTTTGGTTTCGTCTTTTCGCTTGAATTTTTGTGATGTATACATTATACATATATGTTTTTGTGCATCCTCGATGGCTCCAGAATACAGGTTCCATTTTGAATGCAATGTTCTTAGGTATAAGGGTATGAAAGGTTTGATGAATCGTTGAATAGCAAGAGAATGATTATGTCAGAATGAAAAAGTTGTTAACGAATGTATGGGTTGATTTCCTTACAATAATCATTGATTAATTGAATCAAAGTCTTCATTTGGTCGTAGCTGAATCAAAGATGTTTGGGGCCTCATCTTTGATGATGAAATTTTAAGAAGAATATACCGATTAATATGTTTTTTATTTGATGACAGCCTGGCCACGGTCGAGTGCTACAATAATTGTGGTGATAAAGGTTAATGAAACCAACTAAGGATTCCTGTTTTTTTCCCTAAATGTTTCTTCTTGCTGTTGGAGATGATTGTGTTGCAATTTATGAGTCTTCTACATATCAAAGATGTCAGTTTTAATTGCGAGTAGTACTGCAGTAGGTTAAAATAGTATTGGTTCATAAATAAGAAGACATATACATGTGTTTGAACCATAGATATAAATCCTCAGGTTGATGCAATACACTCAGCACTGAACGCAATGGGGTACAAGGACGTGGACATCGTGGTGGCGGAAACCGGTTGGCCATACCGAGGAGACACGAACGAGGTGGGCCCAAGTGTGGAGAACGCAAAGGCATACACCAACGGCTTGATCTCACACCTGAGGTCCATGGTGGGCACGCCTCTTATGCCTGGCAAATCAGTAGACACCTACATCTTTGCTCTATACGACGAGGACTTGAAACCCGGGCCTGGTTCTGAGCGTGCCTTCGGGCTCTATAAGCCCGACCTAACCATGACATATGACGCCGGCCTCTCCAAGAGCAGTCAGGTGAGCATCATTTGACCTCAAAATCAAGCCTCTTGTCTTGTGCTGCAAACTCCGAATAGTCATTTTTCATGTTTTAATCGTTGCAGGCGTCGAGTCCATCGAGCTCAACGGCTCCATCCAATTCATCCCGGACGCCAACAACAGCAGGGTGGTGTGTGCCAAAGCAAGGAGTCTCGGATGCTCAGCTGCAGGCTGACCTGGACTATGCCTGTAGTCAATCGGGGGTTGACTGTGGCCCGATCCAGCCAGGTGGCGCTTGTTTCGATCCAAACACCGTGGCATCGCATGCTGCTTATGCCATGAACTCCTACTACCAGGCTTCCAGTAAAATGCCAACGGACTGTGATTTCTCTCAGACGGCTATTCTGACATCAGTAAATCCTAGTAAGCGTTCTAATCTCATGGAAATTAGCTTATTCAGTACTTCATTCTAGTATAGGCTACAGCATCTGGATTTTGCACACGCCATAGTCATTTGAGTGATCTTAAGTTCAATATTAGACTTCATAATCATGCCACGCATAGTCTACTAAAGTGGAAATTTCCTACATAGATTTGGACTTTGCTTCATACCTTGACAAAAATTTCGTTCCCATTGGATAGGTTATAGTTCTTGTGTTTACCCTGGCGGCCACGGTGGCAACGGTGGCGGAAAAAGCGTACTATCCTCACCTATGAAGGTTGCAAGCAAAGCTGAAAGGGTGGGAAGTATCAGAGGAAGCGTATGGAGGGGGTGGTGGTGCATATTTGCGTTTCTCCTTTCTTGCTAAATTATGAAGGGCTTGAATATATTTATGGTAAATTTAGGTGTTTGCAACAGCTGAAATATTCTGCTTCAAATGAAAGATTATGCAGAAAAAATAATAAATTATACTTGTCGTCCCACAACTCTCACCTCATTAGCTGTTCTCCCATATGCAATCCTTCTTTTTTTCTGCTTAGGCTTCTAAAATAAGCACGAGTTGTCGAGTATGTAAAGTAAACTCCAATGTAAATTCTATATCCAACAATCGAATGAATTTAATAGAATAATCCAAAATATAGTCAATATGCATGTATCATCAGCAAACTGTCTCAAGGAAGGTTTTTCAAGTTCACAATCGGAATTCAGAATCAAAAAGGCATCTATGACATCTGAAATCGAAAAAATTTCACTATTGCTCTTCTTTCTCAAGGCCAACGAACTCTCAGGAACGCTAAACACAACCACGGTTGCACGGCTTTCCTTCTCTGTCATGAAACCGCCACATCCTATATAAATGCAACTCTGTTTACAGAAAATCACAAGATACCTGGGTGTGAAAATCTTTCTAGCCGCTTGCCACAATCTCATGAATGGTATCACTGACAGTCTCGTCCTCGGATCGAACAGCCAGCTTCATTGCCACCTCACGGTTTGAGTCAAGACCCAACTGCAAGCGAACAAGGACCTTTACATTGCCCATGTATACACCTGAGAGAAGGCATGTGTGTGACCTTGAATTGCTGGGAACCACTTCTGTACCCTGAAAAAAACAATCAAACCAAAGAAATGGTTTTCAAAGTTCTAATGTTTGGTGTTATATTTACTCGATTTACTAGCACAAGAAAGAAATCCACATTATTAAAAAAAAACTGAATCTTTGATTTAGGATTTATTATAAGTTTTAACTAATTTAGTCTAATAGGTTGCTCTCTGAATTCTTAATATAACATTGACATTTCCTTAGTAGCAAAGTAATACATTTGGCATGAATTAGAGTAGAAGCAAAAACAACAGTTTAGCTTACCTCACAAGGTTGCATGCCAAGCAGGTTAACAACGGCATTAACTGCTTCCACCAAGTTTTCCCTGGGCCCAAGGCCATACTCATCTACTCGCTCACCATCTGCGTCCATGCTTTCCCAGGCATTTCTGAAATTCGATACCCCAACTTTTTGCATGTAATCTGCGGCCACAACTTCAAGCTCCTCCAGCTGGTATTCATCTTCAACACCATCTTCCTCTGCCTCTCCAGTTGACGGATCAACCTGTACACCAAAGCATCCGTAACTTAATGCACACAGAATACTATTGTCTTGCTATCCAAAATATTTTACGTGATTTTTGTCCCCTTTGTGACACCATGTCATTTTCACAAATACCATAACAAGAAATATTTTAAACGAAGATGAGGTACATGTTGAATATTTGAATATTTTGTATTAGTTCCATTATCCTACATGGGTTGATTGTGAGCAGATATTTCATACCAAGAATTTACCTACAGTCACATCTGATTCTGCTTACACACCCCTAGTCCTCCGAATATAGCAAAAAATTATTACCTCCTTGACAATGAATCTCAATGTGTTTGCGAATTTCCCCACTGCAGGGACTCCCTCAGGCTTCTGGAAGGCAACAAATGTCTGTCCAGGTGAATCATAAGGAAGTTGTCTGAGAGGTTTACATGCTACTTCAGAAAATTCCTCTGCCTCTGAAGCATCCACAACAACAGTAACCTGGAGGCCATAATGAATGAAAATAAATACCAATACAATACAACATATATTATGATATTACTACATTTTAAAAAGGAATTTACATTTTCTAGCAGTTGCTCTGGAATAGTGTTGGTGCAGTTGTACTGGAACACAATATGTCCATCAAAGATGTGCTTGACAACATTCACTGCATACTCTGTTTCAGCTTCAGTCAATTCAACAGGTGGTGATGACTGGAGAGGAAAAGGGTAAGAAAATAAAGAAAAGTATGTGAATAATGATTCAATCAGAGTACCCTATAACCACTTGCATATGTATATTGATTAGGACCTTGAAAAGCTTGCCAAAGGCAGCAAACTCAGGAATTGAGGAAAGCAATTTCTCATAAGTATCAATGCCTGATGATGGAGCAGGAGGAGCACCAAGCCCAGTTGGTTTTTTCCCACTTGCTTTCTTCTCAGCCAAAGGCTGAGATTTGACCTCCCGAGACACAGAATGGATATCGAATGGTTCTTCAGAAACCTCCTGCATTATGACGAATCAATCAAGTATGAGACAACATACACTGAATTAAATGGCTAGAAAGATGGCAAGTTCAGTAAAGCTCACATAGTTCCTCAAGCTAGATTCCAGATTGCCCAGTGGGACATCAAGGGGCCCAAAGAGGAACTCCTTTACATCTTTTTCAGTTTCACTAGCTGCACCAACAGCTCCTAGTGTATTCAGATAAAGTGTAGCTCTGTCACGAACCTAAGAGTCCAAACAAGAAAAGTAGTCAGGATATAGGCTACAACCTTAAACTAATTCCACAAGTCATCCATGCACAATATAACCACCTTTTTTATGCTCAAAAAAAATATAACCACCTTTTTCTACTGACTTTATTTAATATACATAATGCTTGTTTTAAAAGCATCTTTAACCTTCTTCTACATAGGGCAAGTAAAATTACCACAATGTATACATCAGATACAAGAGAGAGGTCATCTTAAAACACTAAAAGAAGACACAAATAATAAAGGTCAAAGCAGATCTATACAAATAACTGAACATCTAAGCATCAAAAAGACCAAAACATTAAAGACCCACAGTGGTCATCAAGCCTTACCTCATCATCACTATCAAAGAGGCACCTTCTGAGGAGAGTGAAGATACGTGGCTGCAATTCAAATGGAGCAATGGTCTTTCAGTTTGTCATTCAATCACTCGTAAAATATTTTTCTCATTTACAGAAACAAAGAGCTCATACCTTAAGATCATCTACAGTAGCTCCAAACTTTGACAGGGTGCTTACTGCTGCAGCTCTTACTGTTGCATTTTCAAGAATTACTCTGTTATAGATATATCTGATGTATTTGCTGGGGTCTGCTGTCTTTGGCCCCTCAATTCCTAGGAAATGCAGAATCTGGCATTGAATTATCAAGAAAGCATCAAATGTAATTCGCATATCTACTATCAACAATTGAAGACATTAGTGAATGGATTGAAAGGAATATTGCAAATTATGAACCACAATATTAAAGATAAGCAACCTGAGTAGAAAGGTAGGTAAATTCACAGTCCTCGATAAATTCACACAGATGAAGCAGTCCATTTTCCTTTGCATCAGGAATATCTCTTATAAGAATCACAATAGAATCAACAATTGCCTTCTTATATTCAAAACCTCCTTCCTCCCTGAGGATACTGCTCAGGAAATTCATCCTGAAAATAAAAATAGCCAAAAACATGATCAGACACAAATTAATATCTTGTTAATGAATGATACAGGGAACTAACCAGTTGGATCATGAAGAGTTAACAGCCACTATTAGATCAAATTTATTTTTCCAACAGAAAAATTTAGAGCACTCACAATGATCTATACTTCAACGGGAACTTCAGACACAATGATCTTATGGCATCAACCACTACGATCTTGAACTCATCCGCAATGTCAGACATAAAGTTTGTGATTTGCTTCATCAGCCGATCTACACTAGACTCATTACCAGTCTTCAGCAAAGTGGTAATAGCAAGGGTGGCAATGCTTCTATTTTGATCTGAGATCAGGCTCTCCATGTCAATGTTGCAGTTTGCTACAGCCATAGGATGCATCATTGCGACCTGAGAACATTTTATGTTTAATATCAGACCAATCTTGCAACGTGCTAGACAAGAAATGAAATCAACCCATCCCCATAAGCTTTTGGATACAAAGGTTAAGAACCTTCATCGGTATAGCCTAGACCTCAAGAGTGGAGGTTTTCCAGATGCTCTATTCTTCTAGATCTAAGTGTCAGATTCTCCATATTAAAAAAGATTCAAATTTAATGCTTTACAGGTGCAAATCCGCTGGTAGGAAAATATTTGAAATAGTTGATGATAATTGACCACATCAGTAACAGTCTGAGATATTGAAAGAGCATAATTAACCTTGTTCAAAGTCCGAACTGCCGCAAACCGAAGCACAGGCTTAGAAGAGCTCAAAAATAGCTGTAAAACGGTGATAGCTGGAGTCAATTCTCGAGTTGTAACACCGTTTAGCTCTGTTATAGCTCGTGCAGCTTCAAAAATAACCATTTCTGACTTGTGGCGCAAACAAGCCTCAAGATAGTCGTAAAATGGACGGTCACCAGTTTGGGTAATATTTCCAGACTCTCTAATAACCTGCAAGGTTAATTTTCAATGAATTACTTGAAATATGTTTAAAAAAACTAGCTAAAATTTCAAACAAAGTTCAGAATCTCAGATGTTTACCTGACTTGTATAGCGAATTAGGAGACACTGTGCTAAAGGTGAACGCACTGTTCCTCTGGTCAAGCTTGTAACAAGTTTGCTAACTGCTAAACGATCATTCTGTCTTATCTGCATGTTTCATAAATATATTTGCTCCGAAGTCATTTGTCACAGTTAATGCCAACCACAAAGACGTTTTCAATTACTCCAAGATCTACTTCTTGCACCTAACCAAAACATTAAGAAGTTGTACACGTAACAGAAACCAGTATGGAGAAATCACCATTTCAAATAGTTAACAAAAAGAAGGGAAAATAAGCATGAATCAATGAGTTTTAAAAGGGCATTACCAATTTACTATTGACAGACAATATGCAGAAGAGAAAATCCATGTTACGCTAATGTTCATACTATAGTCTATAACTATGATGAAAAAAAATATCCTAGTGAGATTGTGCAACCACTTCTTGACAAGCAATGGATTACTGATATAAAAACAAAAAGAGCTTACAGCCCATATTATTATCCACTTGACTGAGAAAATCATGGTATAAATTTACAAGCACAGCCCAAAGTTGGGATATGCAGCAACACAATAGGGAACAGTTGGAGCATCTAAAACGCCCTTCTTAGGAAAGTACTGATTGATTTTTATGGTAACTAAAGCTAAAATTTCCACACATTTCAGAAAACAACAAAATCTACACACTACACAGCTATTGTTGGCTTGTAACTATTAATATAGACCATCATACCTGATGCAGAAGAGCTAAAGCATGAAACTGCACAAGTGCAGCACGTGACTGAACAGCTTCTTGCACCTCATTGCTCCACCTTTTCACAATCTCTGGATTTGTCTGGTAAAATATCCAACAGAAATAAGTACAAAACTAAAGCATAAATGCAGATAAGCAGAAGCATACACATATTAGTGGTACCTGGAGCAAATGAACCCCACTAACAAGAGCTGCACTAGCAACCACAGGATTCTTGTCAACAATAGCTTGTTTCAAGTATCTTTCGATTTGGGTAAGGAGTGTTCCATCCGTGATCCGGCAAAGAACGCGGATAGCGTTTGCCCGATACATGTCAGTTTTGCTATTCATGTCTTTCATCAAAGAGCTTGTGACAATGATAACCTTCAAATTAGAAGTATTAATCATCAATTAGTCTAATAACAGGGATTTTCACATATTGATTCATACAATAGTCAAACTACCTCATCGGCAGAAGGAGAAAGTTCTTTGATAATCAAGTAAACCATTCTTCTCAACCCTGTATCCTTGGACTGAAACAGTTTAGTCACAGAAAAGAACACCTCTGTAGCTTCAACCTATACAACATAAAATGAAAGCTGTCATCATCATTAGGAAACGACAGGCATTAAAGTCCATGCTTTCCAGGAAAACAACACATCAATCAAACTAGTTCATGAGAAAAATCTAGACCTTTGTAAATGCCTCTCCTTGGTTGAGGAGATAGAGCAGCTTAGTGATGACCTGATGAGCAGATAGGGCAAACGCATTCCAAGCCATTAGTAAATAAGAATGGGAGATGGAAACAATGTGCACACAAACATGTCCTTTATAGAATGCAAAAGACCTGAGAGCATCTCCTCGGATCAAGCTGAGGATCGTTAAACACCCGCGCTTCCTGAAGCACAGCTCCTTTCTCGATCCCAAGAAATGGAGAGTACTCCACTGCAACCGTCAACCACACAAAAATGAAGCACTATTAAGATCGAATCCAACAAATTGAATCCACACAGGAGACTGAGCAAGGAAGGATTAGCAAACACCTCAAGCCACTCAGATCTACACTCTATTTCCATTTCACAATGACAAGCGCAAATACGAAACCAGTGCACAAAATCTAACAAACTGGATCAACTAATCACACTTGAACCGCTCAAACTTTACACACAGGAGGTAAATCAGACTAAATTTCAAAACCTAATCAGATCTGAGACGAAGCAATCCAATGGGAGATCTAATAGTGCAAATCACAGAGCGGAAATAGTAGACAGCAGCAATTGCGCGCGAATTTCAACAGAAGATCGCAACTAGGGAGTAAGAATCTCGTTTACCTTCATCGTCACGATCATCGTCCTTCTTAATGAGAGGTTGAGCCATTGCGGAATCTGGATTAACTGGATCTGCGAGAGTCGGGCCTTTCTCTGTTGGGAGGTGAAGAAGGATTGAGGATTTGAAAGAAAGAAAGGAACGGGAACGGCAAATAGAGAGAAAGGGAGTAGTGGGGGTTCGGAATTGGGATAGATCAACCTTCTTTTTAAAACCCGTTGCTGCAACTTCAAGCACGGGACGAAATTGCAAGGGACAAGGAAATCAAGAAATGCCTAAACATGCTTTCATTACTGTTTTCTACAAAATGTGTAATTGTCCAGTGCGTTTTAAGAAAGTGAGCTAAAATGCAATCTCTCAAGTCTCAAATTGAGACTCTCAATTCGGATCAAAAAAAAAATTGAGACTCTCAATGCGTCCGGATGGGTTTGGATTGAACCGCTCTCGATGTCTCGATGATTCGGGGCGGGTTCGGATCAGAATGTGTAGTCATCGTACAAGTGTGCGTGATTGATGATGCCCCGATGGATAAGTGTGTGGCCTTATAGGTGAACTAGTACAAACCCCGTATCATGTACGGGTAATGTAAATATAAAACCGAAATAATCGATTTGAGATCGAATTTTGATACGAATACGTTTTTAAATCGGGAACTTATAATCCAAACCCGATAGACCAAAGTCCGAACCTATTGACCTATATATGTACTTTTATTCATACAATTTTCATTCTAAAATAGTTCTATTCAAATTAATATTATTAATGAATACACTATTGACACATGTGAATTTTTTTTCACTATTCTTCAAGATTCAATAATGACAAAAATGTATACTAATTAATAAGAAAAAATTGTAAGGAATATAAAAGAAAATCACTTCAATTTCCTTATTCGTATAAGGATATATAATTGAGTAAGATATTAAGTATACATAAGGAAATTGGATAAGATATCAAGAAGATATATAAGTTATTATTTGAAAATCAATGCAAAAAATAAAATCATTATTTTATTCAGGGTTGATGACGTGACGCAAATTTTAACAAAGACTTGGGTTCCGCTTTATACTATATTGTAGTAGATGTGGAAAGTATACTTTCATGAAAGTATACTTTTTTGTCTTGGAATTTGTGAAATGTAGTGCATTTTCACCAATTTCAAGACAAAAGAATTATATTTTCTACCTAAAGTGTAGCATGGCCTAAACGTGCCGTGTTACATGATTATCTATTGTATCGAGGATCAAGTAAGGATGGGTGCCCGTTTTGCAATAGAAATGATCATAAATACAAGGCCGATTGACCGAAAACCACCCTTATAATAGGCCATATTGCCCTAAACCACCCCTTATATACCTATTTACCGAAAACCACCTCTATACACCCTTCCGTCAAAAAACGACCACCCCACCTCTTTTCCCCGTTAAAAATCCGTCAACGCGCGTGTGAGTTTTGACTTTCTCTTGCTTTTTCTATACAATTTCCGTTTTTTCTGAAAATATGAAAAAAAACCACCTAGCAATTGCCTAGATCACACTTTCCTAATTTCTTTCATTCTCCTCTGCAGGCCCCACCCCCCTCCTTCTCCAGTAACCTTTCTCGCCCCCCCCAACCCATTCCTGCACATATACAAAGACCGAAACCAGATCCATTACGCCGGCCATCACCGAAGACGGCCAACCGCTGCCCAGTATCCGATTCACCCCGACTTCCGCCCTTCTCTCTCTCGCCGCTACCGCCACCCACGACGGATCTGGAACACTCAAATCCCCCAACCTAATCCCGACGGCGACCAGGCCCTCGCTGACCCACAGCCGACCCAGAATAATGAATCAAAACGTGCCACTCCTCGAACTCCCACTCCTCACTCGAGTCGCCAAAACGTCGCCGTTTAGGACCTCCTGAGCGAACTCCCACTCGAGTCGGTCTTAGTAGACCGGGTCAACGAGGACTTAGTCGGCGAGCTTGGCCCACTCCTCAAAGTCACGTACCCGGAGGTTGGCCGAGACCCATTTGAGGTAAGTCGATGAGAGGGTGCCCAACATTCGGCCCTTGTGTTTGCCGAAGTCTATCACTCTGTCACGTGCGGGGACTGAGGAGGAGGAGGAGGAAGCCTTGATTGAGAGGGAAGGGGATTTGGAATTGACGGGTTTGTGGGTGTTGAAGAATGTTTGTGATTTGGGTTTGGTGGATGTGAGTGGGGAGAAGGTGCAGTGGGATTGGTGGAGGAAATGAGACATGGTGGATTTGCAGAAGATGAGATTGTGGGAAGAAGAAGAAGAAGATGAGCTTGGCCCACTCCTCGAAGTCATGTGCCCGGAGGTTAGCCGAGACCCAGAATGAAGGTCATGGGGTGAAGGTCATGGAGTGGGTAAATTTTGGGGAAGAACACAATTTTGTGAGAGGGAAAGAAAAGGCAAAAAAAATCAAAATCGAAGTTCACCAACGCGTCGCACGCGCGCGTTCACGCCTTTTTAACGGAGAAAGTTGGAGAGGTTTTGACGGAAGGGTGTATAGAGGTGGTTTTCGGTAAATAGGTATATAAGGGGTGGTTTAGAGCAATGTGGCCTATTATACGGGTGGTTTTCGGTCAATCGGCCTAAATACAATGTCAAACCAAATATAACGTGCGTGTGGAAACTTATGGCCAAAAGGCAAAACTTACTTTAAAAGATTGCAAGAAATGAACTCTCTAAAAGGTGGTTGTATGAACATTGTGGTGATATTACATGCCCAATATTGGACTACTATTTCATTTTGTATTAGGCATGTGATCTGTTTCCTTTCTTTCCCTACTAGGTGTTATAAATAGTAAGCGATGTACCGTTGGAAACATCTGAGAAACACATTTTTCAATTAAACAACTTTGCCTTCTTCTATCTTCTACCTACCACTATGGCTTGCGTCCCAAGTATTTCTTCAGCATATGTTTTCATGGTATTAGAGCTCGAGTTACAAACCCAAGCTTAAATTTTATTCGATCCTTACTTGTAGACCTAGAAGGAGGCTAGATTCGTTTAAAAGGAGTCAGTTTTCTCAAGAAAAACCTAGAAGATGTCCAACACAGCAGACCCACAGGATAACAACGACCCACTCTTCTTGGCTTCCAACAATGATCCGGGTTTGAGTCTTACTTCTCAAATCTTCAATTCAATGGAACCGGTTTTGGGGAGTGGAAAATCTCTATGCACATGGCACTATCAGCAAATAACAAAGCTTGCTTTTTTGATGGTAGTTATCGCAAGCCAAGAAAAACAGATCTAAGCTAAAGAGGTGGGTTCGATGCAACGGCATGGTAAAGTCATGGATTTTGAACTCACTTAGCCCAGAAATCAGAAGGAGTGTCCTTTATATCGAGACCGCTCATGACGTTTGGGAAGAGTTGCAAACACGCTACAACCAGCTCAATGGAGCTCAGTTGTACTCTATCAAACAAGAACTCCACAACCTCACACAAGTTCGAATGTTATTTCCATCTATTTCATTAAGATGAGATCTTTGTGGGATGAGTTGGATAGTTTTTGAAATTTTATCAAAGTGTACATGTGGCTCTTTGAAAGAGATGATTACTCATGAGGAGGAACAACGCTTCATAATTAAAGATTTAGGCTCTTTAAATTACTTGGAATAGAGTTTATTCCTACTTCTCAAAGATTGTTAATGAGTGTTGGATCGTAAGTCTGTTAGTGAAGGCGTCCTTAACTGGGTTAAGGGCGTCCTTATATGCAGCGGAAATTAGACTTAACAGGAAATGCAGTGAGATTTTAGACACGAGTATTTATAGAGGAACCCCACTAAGACCAACTAGTCTTATGGGTAAACCTCTACCTCCGCCTGGAGGATTTTCAATAGCCGTCCCTTATCTTATTAAGAGAGAGTCCTTACAACTTAGGCGAGTCGTTACACTTCTCTAAGCTAAGAGCCCGTCCTTAGCCTCACTAGTAACACTCCTTTCCACCTAACAGGTAACCTAACTCTCTTAGCTTATAAGGAAGCTATCACTCACGTCTCTCTCGGTTCGTTGAGAGAGACAAACTACAACTCTAACTGTTTTGTGGTTTGTTTTGGATTTGATGTGGTTGGACTTTCTTTCTCTTGCTTCAAGCTCACTTGATCTTCGTTCTTGTTCTTGAATGCTTCGGGAGAGCTTGAGAGAAAGTCTTCAAAGTCCACACCGCTATGCATACCCTTGAGGGGGTATTTATAGCGGAAGTGGTTCTTGTCCTCTAGCGTCCTCTGAGGCTTTGCAGGATCCTTGACCTTTGATCAACGGTGCGATGAGCCTCTTGAGGAGGTCAACTCTGTTGACGCTTGGGAAGCCTCCGCGTGGGTAGGGGACCATCGCTGGGAAAGCGATGTCTTTGGCATTGTCTACACGTGCCCAGACAAAGGAAGCTTCCTTCTGAGGACTAAGGCCGGACGATGATGTAATCATGTTGGGGCGGCCTTGATTTGAATTTGAACTTCGTCCGTATTTTGGCGCGCGTTCCTTCTTGATGAGGACTCCGTCCTATCTTGTGCAGGAACTCCACCAATTACGTTTAGCCTTGGAAGTTCTGGTAACATGCGTCCCTACAGCTTAGGGACTACTGTTCATTTGTTGTCCTTTTCGCTCATGTGCGTCCACTGGTCTTACCTGAGATCAATACTTGGACAACTTATCAAATACATTTGAGTTTGTCATGATCAAAACAAGGGACGATTATTATTGGTTTAGATATTAACGACTGACGTCCTTAATATCGTCCCAACAATTTCCCCCTTTTTGATGATGACAAACTCTTTCAAATAATAGGCGCAGAAGTAAAGCTTTTTGCATAAGGAACTACACTTGAATTTCTTTTCAAGTGTAGTTCCTTCCATCTTCTCGAGCATTTCACGAATGTACTTTTGTTGATGAATGCGCGTCCCATCTTTGAGCTGAGTGATTTGGAGTCCCAAGAAGAAGTTGAGTTCTCCTATGAGGGACATCTCAAACTCACTACTCATCAAGTTCTTGAATTCCCCTACAAGTTTCATGTTAGTGCTACCAAATACTATGTCATCGACATAGACTTGGACAATCAAAACATCTTTAAGGACTTTCTTTAAGAATAGGGTTTTATCAATGTTACCTCGTGTGTACCCGTTGGTCAACAGGAAGGACGCAAACCTATCGTACCACGCACGAGGGGCTTGCTTGAGTCCATATAGTGCCTTGTCCAAGAAGTACACGTGATCAGGGTGATCAGCGTCCTCAAATCCTGGAGGTTGAGCGACGTACACTTCTTCTTTAAGTTTGCCATTGAGGAAGGCCGTTTTGACGTCCATTTGAAAAAGCTTGAATCCCTTGTGAGCGGCGTAGGCAATGAGGAGGCGAATGGCTTCGATTCTAGCAACAGGAGCGAAAGTCTCATCATAGTCGATTCCTTCCTCTTGTCTATAGCCTTGAGCCACAAGCCTTGCTTTGTTTCTTGATACGCGTCCACTCTCATCAAGCTTGTTTCTATAGACCCACCTCGTCCCTATTATGTTTTTGTTTTTCGGACGAGGGACGAGGGTCCAAACTTTATTCCTTTCAAATTGATTTAGTTCTTCCTGCATGGCTTGAATCCAATCAGCATCTTGGAGAGCTTCCTTTATGTTCTTAGGTTCAACTAAGGACACGAAGGCGTTGAAGGCACAGAAAGCTATGTTGGCGTTAAGGGATTGATTCACAGTTGATCTTGTTTGAACTCCTTTTGTCATATCTGAGATTATTTGATCTGTGGAATGAAGTCTTGAAAGGTTGGATCCCCTATGCGTAGCGTCTCTTGAAGGAGTACACCTAGGGTCCGTCCAATCAGACTCATCAGAGTCAAAGCTGTCATCTTCATTGGTTGGATCAGTGTGTTCCCCCTCAGCTGGAGCGTCCACACTGTGCCTTTCTCCTTGTTGACTTGACTCACCGGCTTCCACTTGGTTTAACGACCAAGTTTGAGAGGGCTCTTGTTGTTCACTAGGGACTCCCACTGAAACCTCATCGCGAGATTCAGGGGCGTTCCTAGGAACGTAACATTTGTCGGAGGAGCCTCTTGGTTCTTCCTCATCATCTTCATCATCGTCCCTTAGACAGGAGCGACGTTCCTTTTTACTTGCTTCTTTCTTGTGAGAAGCATTTTCTTTGAACACCACATGGATACTTTCTTCAAGCTTAAGAGTCTGTTTGTTGAAGACTCTATAGGCTTTGCTTGTGAGGGAGTACCCACGAAATATTCCTTCATCACTCCTAGCATCAAACTTGCCGATGTTGTCTTTGCCGTTGTTGTGAATGAAGCATTTACACCCAAAGACTTTGAGGTGTGAAATGTTTGGCTTTCTTCCATTTAAGAGTTCATAGGACGTCTTTTTGAGCAAAGGACGAATCATAACTCGATTGACAATGTAGGTTGCGGTGGCAACGGCTTCCGCCCAGAAGTGTTTGTGGACGCCGCTAGCCAAGAGCATCGTCCTTGCCATGTCTTCCAGCGTCCTATTCTTTCTTTCAACTACACCGTTTTGCTGTGGAGTACGCGGGGAAGAGAAGTTGTGGGACACTCCTTGTTGGTCACAGAAATCAAGGAACTCTGAGTTTTTGAACTCCGTTCCATGGTCTGACCTTAGGCCTTTCAAGCTCGTCCCAAGTGCAACTTCTACTTGTTTGATGAAGATCTTGAACATTCCGAAAGCATCTGCTTTTGACACCAAGAAGAGAACCCAAGTGAATCTTGAAAAATCATCAACAATGACATACATATACCTTTTTCCACCATAGCTTTGGGTTTGCATGTGTCCACACAGATCCATGTGAAGCAGTTCCAAAGGCTTCTTTGTGCTCACTTCATTTTTGGATTTAAAGGGCGATCTTGTCTGCTTCCCTTTGATGCAAGCTTCACATTGTTCAATTTGCTCAGGATTAATTCGGGGAAGACCTCTTACAAGATCTTTTTGATGAAGCTTGAAGATTGTGCTAGGTCCTGCATGTCCTAGACGTCGATGCCAGAGATCGGCGTCCACAGCAGAGACGGATAAGCACAATTTGGAAGCAGGCTTGAACCTTTGATTGAAGATATATACATTGTTTTCACGAGTCCCTTTGAGAATGACTTGATTTGTTTTCTTGTTGATGACTAGGCATTCCTTAGAGTCAAATGTGACTAGGTTTTCACCTTGATCACACATTTGAGAGACACTAAGGAGGTTGAAGCCTAGTCCTTCGACAAGACTAACTTTGGACGCACTGATGGATTGATTCAGCTTTGCGGTGCCCGTCCCTTTGATCTTTCCTTTGCCCTTGTTGCCAAACGAGACAGTTCCTCCCATGGCATTTGTTTGGATAGAAGTGAGATGGATCTGGCTTCCAGTCATGTGATTTGACGCGCCACTATCGATGATCCACGGGCTTCCTCTCACTTCCACCTGAAACGAAGAGTTAGTTCTTTGCGACCCAGGCAAGGTGACCCCTACCTGGTTCGTTACATGGGTAAAACTTCTTCATAGACAAATGATCATAAACATTCACATCATTTGATCTTCCAGCATGCGTCCTAGGAGATCGAGTTTTAGGTTTAGCGTTTTCACGCCCATTTCTAGCCTTCTTTCCATTTTCAAGATCTTGTTTCAGCTTAAGACACTCATACTGGTAGTGACCACCTTTGCCACAATGCCAGCACGTCCTATAATAGTTTCCAAGATAGTACCTTTTGTTAGGACGCTGAATTCTGTTCTCTTTCATTTTCTTAGGGTCCACTACCTTAGATCCTTTTCCCTTAGCAATATTCTTGTAGATTTTGTGACTGACAGAATTTGTATAGTAGTCCTTTTGTCCTTTCTCACCACTCTCTAGAACTCTAATGCGCTCTTCTAGATTCCTTGTCTTTTCCCTCTCAAGCTCTAGTTCAGTAGTCTTGCTAGCTTCAAAGTCACCAGGGAGAGAGTTCTTTGATCCCGATTTATACCCTAGACCTTTTCTAGCTGGGACAAAAACTATTGGGTTAACAGTTTCAGTCATCGGACTCTTTCCTAGAACTTTGACCTCGTCCCTAAGACTAGCATTTTCGAGCGTTAAGCACACAATCTGACTTTTAAGGGACTTGACTTCTTCCTGAGAGGACTCCAATTGAAGAGACGTGGTACTACAACTTTCACATTCCGCAATAATATTTTCAGATTCAATTTCCTCAAAACTTTGTTTCATGGCATAACTTTCTTGCATGATTTGAGTGATCAACTTAATGAGCTTTGGTTTTGAGCATTTTTCAAGAGAATTTAGCATGGATTCGTGGGATACCTCTTGCTCAGTTTCAGAGACGTCCTCTGGGGCGTCTTCCATAGCCATATAGGCCACTTGATTTTCTGGCTCTTCATCACTTGAGTCAAGATCGTCCCATGCGCTATCAAATGCACCAACCAGCGCCTTTTCCTTCATTTCTTTTGATGAAAGTCCTGTGGTACACTTCTTGGCCATATGTTCTTTTCTGTTGCATTTGTAGCACACTATCTCCTTCATTTCTGCCTCTGAAGGCTTGCGAGATTCCTTTTTGTAGGGCATCTTCATCCTTGGGACTTTACCTCTTTTGTACCAAGCACGAAGAGATTTGTGCAACAATGCTAGCTCATCTTCCTCAGAGATTTGTTCTTCCGTCTTTCCCTTGCGTTCCATTGAAGCTTGAAGACGAAGATTTTCTTGGTGCTCTTGAGTTTTGGCTTCTAGCATTGAGTTTATCTCTCTTTGCCTTTGATAGTATTGCTCATACTCTGGCGTCCTAGCCGCGAGAGTTAAAGCCAGCTCATTCTGGGGACTCTTTCCCATTTCAGCCAGATCTTGGTTTCTTCTTGCTTCGTACCCTTTGAGTTTTCCATAGATTTCCTCCATGGACAGTCCCTTGTTGGCCTGGTTCTCTTTGAACGTCATCCTATCAAAGTTCCATGGTCCCGTGAGTCCATCTATCAAGACTTGAACCTTCATCCTCTGAGTAATTTCAGTTTCTTTGACGCCCAAGTTTTTCAACTTAGTTAGAAGGGCCTCAAAGCGAAAGGAGTAGTCGGTGATGGTCTCATTTGTGAACATCCTGAATTTGTAGAAGTCCCTTTTTGCTTCCAACTGGACGTCTTCTTTCATCTCAGGCGTCCCAACATGATACTTCTCCAAGGCTTCCCATTGAAGCTTAGCAGTTGGGAGATTGCTCACACGGGTGGCATCCCTTTCACAGAGGGACGTTTGTAGAAAACAGATGGCCTTTGCATTTGCTTCCATAAGCTTGAACTCTTCAGGACCCCAATCTGCCTCTTTGTCCTTCTTGGCGGCAGGAACTTCGAGGTCGCCGTTCTTTATCACCAACCAGCATTGGTAGTTTTGACTACGCACGAAGCGTTTGAACCTTGTCTTCCACCTGTTGAAGTTGCCGTCCGTCAGGCGAGGTGGTTTTGCACTTGAGATACCTATAGGTTCCATCTCCATGTTTTCTGCAACTCAAACTTAATCTAGAGCGCCTGCTCTGATACCAATTGTTGGATCGTAAGTCTGTTAGTGAAGGCGTCCTTAACTGGGTTAAGGGCGTCCTTATATGCAGCGGAAATTAGACTTAACAGGAAATGCAGTGAGATTTTAGACACGAGTATTTATAGAGGAACCCCACTAAGACCAACTAGTCTTATGGGTAAACCTCTACCTCCGCCTGGAGAATTTTCAATAGCCGTCCCTTATCTTATTAAGAGAGAGTCCTTACAACTTAGGCGAGTCGTTACACTTCTCTAAGCTAAGAGCCCGTCCTTAGCCTCACTAGTAACACTCCTTTCCACCTAACAGGTAACCTAACTCTCTTAGCTTATAAGGAAGCTATCACTCACGTCTCTCTCGGTTCGTTGAGAGAGACAAACTACAACTCTAACTGTTTTGTGGTTTGTTTTGGATTTGATGTGGTTGGACTTTCTTTCTCTTGCTTCAAGCTCACTTGATCTTCGTTCTTGTTCTTGAATGCTTCGGGAGAGCTTGAGAGAAAGTCTTCAAAGTCCACACCGCTATGCATACCCTTGAGGGGGTATTTATAGCGGAAGTGGTTCTTGTCCTCTAGCGTCCTCTGAGGCTTTGCAGGATCCTTGACCTTTGATCAACGGTGCGATGAGCCTCTTGAGGAGGTCAACTCTGTTGACGCTTGGGAAGCCTCCGCGTGGGTAGGGGACCATCGCTGGGAAAGCGATGTCTTTGGCATTGTCTACACGTGCCCAGACAAAGGAAGCTTCCTTCTGAGGACTAAGGCCGGACGATGATGTAATCATGTTGGGGCGGCCTTGATTTGAATTTGAACTTCGTCCGTATTTTGGCGCGCGTTCCTTCTTGATGAGGACTCCGTCCTATCTTGAGCAAGAACTCCACCAATTACGTTTAGCCTTGGAAGTTCTGGTAACATGCGTCCCTACAGCTTAGGGACTGTTGTTCACTTGTTGTCCTTTTCGCTCATGTGCGTCCACTGGTCTTACCTGAGATCAATACTTGGACAACTTATCAAATACATTTGAGTTTGTCATGATCAAAACAAGGGACGATTATTATTGGTTTAGATATTAACGACTGACGTCCTTAATATCGTCCCAACAATGAGTCAGAGGAAATTCATTGCTGAATTGTTGCACGATTTTCCCACCAGAGAAGAGCATGTTGTGGCTAGCCCTCTCGACCTAAGAGTGAAGTTGTTTCCTGAGGATGGAGAGCTCCTATTAGACCCTACTGTGTATAGAAAACCGATTGGAAAACTAAATTTCTTACTCCAAACCAGGTCAGGCATAGCTTGCGCAGTTCAGGTCTTGAGCCAATTCAATAAGGCCCCGAGAGAATCTCATCTCAATGTAGCCTTTCATGTGTTGTCATACTTAAGGGGCACTCAAATAAAGGCCTTGCTACTCAATGCGAAGCCCGATTACACGCTGCAAGCTTTTTGTGATGCGGACTGGGCTACTTGTCCACACTCTCGCAAGTTTGTAAGTGGTTTTGTGGTGTTTCTTGGAGGAAGCCTAATATCATGGAAATCCAAAAAGCAACAAAGTGTCTCCCTATCATTAATTGAAGAGAGTACATGTCTCTAAGAAGGGTGTGTGCAGAATTGTCCTAGATGACCCGCCTTCTTCATGAGCTGACAATGGGGGACATCACCCCAATTCCGGTCAAATGCGATAACCAGGTTGCCATCTACATCGCCAAGAACCCCGTCTTCCATGAGAGAACAAAGCACATCGAGCTAGATTGCCACTTTACAAGAGAAAAAGTGCTCGAAGGGATGATCTCCTTGCAACATCGCTCAACACAGAATCAGTTGGCTGATATTTTGACCAAGAACTTGCCTGGGACACAACTATAGTCTATATTGCCCAAGATGGGTATGAAGAACTCACCTCCATCTTGAAGGGGATATTGGACTACTGTTTCATTTTGCGTTTTCTTTCTTTCCCTACTTAGTGTTATAAATAGTAAGCGATGTACTGTTGGAAACATCTGAGAAACACATTTCCATTTAACATAGATTTGCCTTCTTCTATCTTCTACCTACCACTATGGCTTGCTTCCCATGTACTTCTTCCGCATATGTTTTCACCCAAACTTATGGGGGCAATCCGGCCAACCCTCACATATGCATAAATATGACTAGCACATAAGTTCATATCCGTACTAAAATCAAGTAGTAATAGGAGGAGTAATAAGGTACTTATATTATAGTCAAATTATCTCATTTTCGACGTGGGATAACGTTCTTAATTAACACATGCCTAGTTGATAGCATGATCTGAGTCATTGATCTTAACCTATACGGTATAGTCAAATATTGTACCCTTCAAAACGACAAGTTCGTACAAGTATACTAGTAGAAGGACATATCGATTGGACTCGTATTTTGTCAATAAACAGGGTTGAGATATACACATCCAAAATCCACATCCAGGTCCACACACTAATTAAACTATGAAACTACAACTAATATAACCATACACGTTACACACGTATATATATATATATATATATATATATATTAATTATTTAAGTAATTCAACCAACTTTTAAAATACTATGTGTAATAAATCTCCAAAAACAGTATTCCCACCCCCTAATTATGAATTAGAGTTTAATTAATCCAAAAGGCTTTGATCTACCCATCATCTCCATGGCGATGAACATGATCATCATGTGGCTTCCGCCGACCATCATGATCATCGTTATGATGATGGTAAATGATGCCCACTGATTCGGTATCAAAGTCTCTCTTGATCAGATGGTCCCAGTTTACTCTTCCCATCAGCTTGGACGAGTCCCCGCCGTTTCTGCGAAGCACCGGATCCTTGCCCTCCTCCTGATTGCTCACAATAAGGTCAGCAATGGCTTCTGGAATGGGCTCATCTCCCATAACATCTTTCCAGTAGTCTGCTGCTGATTTTCTTGCCTCCATCTGGCTCAAACTGATCTGCAAAATTTAATTCAATTGTGTCTATAAATTAGCTAGATATATAATTTAAAAACCTATATGCACCAAATTAAACAAGAAGTCAAATGGATAAAATTATATTGGGCCAAAGAGGGGAAATTTTGGAAGCTTAGAATTACCAAGAAAAGAATGAAGAAGATGGAACAAAAGGCTTTCATTTCTTTGATGTTTCTCAATAGATTCTTTCTGTGTATGGGATTTCTTACGAAGCTTTGTAAGAAGACAGAAAATCGAGTCCTCTGACTTTGTTTATATAATAGTTGGGTACTCTTGGAAACAGATGGGTGAGCACTAAACAATTATATGTATTATGTTTAAATTATACAAAAATAACCTTTTCTAGAACAGCTAGCTACTTTCATAATCCAATTCCGTGGGCATAAAAAGTACAAAGGCCCGTTACTAAATTAAGATTTTAGGTTACAAAACTAGTATTAGTGTCGTGATTTGAACGTAAAATCTTATTTTAAATTTTATATAAAGTTATTTAAAATCATAGTTTGATATAAAATCTTGTTTTATTTTATTTAATTTGTTTCTTATGACATCTATTTTAATGATACATTATTTCTGTTATAATATATTAGTTTAATCGAATAAAGATTTATAAAATTATAATTTTTGTATAAGGATTTAAATATTTATTTTTATCAATAAGTTTTTTATTTTATTATTTTAAATTTTATTTTGGAAAAAAAATAAATCTAAATCATAGGTATATATATAATCTTTATATATGTAGAATTTACCATGGAATTTTAACCGATAAAACATAAGTCAATTAAAATTCAACCAATCAAATTGATTTAATAAAATGGTTCTGGTGTTCGTCAATGGAAATGTTTGCTCCACTTAGTATTGTAACTATTGTTTGAGTATATTGATTACAAATCTAGGTTGAGAAAGTAAGATAATGGTTCTAGTGTTAGGATAACTCTAGGAACCTTCTACACATGTACTTTTCCTAAACAATTTGTAAACATCTATTATTACAAGGAAAACCCTTCAAAAATCCTCCAAGGACGGAAATTTTAGTGTTCATCGATGCAAAGGATTGCTCCACTTGGGATTGTAACTATTGTTTGAGTATATTGATTACAAATCTAGGTTGGGAAAGTAAGATAATGGTTTTAGTGTTAGGATAACTCTACGAACCTTTTAGATTTGTACTTTTCTTAAATAATTTGTAAAAATCTATCATTAATACAAGAAAAAACATTAAAAAATTCTCCAAGGGCGGTCGAGGCTTACTCGAACAAGCCGGTTGGATTGTGAGAGGTTCCTCTATAAAAGATCGCGCCCATAGTTGTTCCATTGTCTACTACTGTTCCTTATTCTCCGGTTAATTTTCTCCTTGTCGATCTTAATATATCGCAGTCCGAGGAATTACTATATACACCCTTTCACTTCTACATGTATTGTTCACTACTTTTTTTCCATTTGCCCACTGCTCGATCCGGTAGGTAAGAATCTCTGAACATAATTTGTTTAAATTACATTCACTAGAGTTGCTGAACTCATACCTCATGGATACTACCTAAACTCCTTTTGGTGTTCACCACTTTTTCTTGACGTGCAATGTGTAAAATTTTATTTTATCTAGATTGTTAAGAATTCTTAAATTAATATTTAATCTCATTTCATTTATCTCAAAATTCAATTTTTTTTTTGAGCTCATCTCAAAATTCAATTAGTGCAAGATCTTTTCAACGATCATCGTATCTCATAATTTGAGATATTCAAACATTCATGTGAGTATGCGACAATCTTTTCAGACGTTCAAATAGTACTATCGTGACTTGAACCATGTCAAATATATTATCAGCCCTTATAAAATAGCTTGTGGACTCAGTGTGAATGTGTGGTATTTGTCACCGTCGAATTAAAAAACCGTCAAATATTATGTACGTCGTGGACCAATATCACCGGACGAGCATATTCTCTAAAAGTTAAATTTTCATTATTAACAATAATCATAAGTTTCATAGCATAGTGCACCAATTGCACAAATTCAATCAAAAAGCTTATACATTTGTATTATGCTTGGTCGAAAAGTGGCCATGTTAGTTCCCCAAAATGTCAAGATCAAAGGGTATCTATCACCAAAAATAAAGTCAAAGCTATTATTTTATGAAATTTAGTGTATGCTGTATGAATCATGAATGGTGGGAGGATATATATCAAATTGCAACCATCTTGTAAAGTGATGCAACGACCACTTTCTTCGTTGGACATTCATATATCTAACATGCAAAACCACTCAGAAATTAGGTATGGTTTCATTATAATCGTTAAGTAATAAGATCGATCGGTATATTTTATAGAAATGATCAATCCTACTTTAATGCCTCGTGTTCTAAATAACCCGCCATTTTTAGCTATAAAACATCGTTTGTTTGTAGTTTTGTCATTTTGCTTCAATGCATTTTGATAAATTTATTTTTCAAGCAAGATTAGTTTCAAGCAAAGACAAAAAAGTGTGTATATAAGCTTATAATGTTATTTATTATTGACTTTCATGAAATACGTTATATGTAGCATATAGAAGTGTGTATATATCGGCCTAAAAAAGGTGTATATATATCAAGTATAGGTTTTTTTTCGGTTGACGACATCATCCGTGGGAGTCAAATCGATAGTCTCTAGGTATTATCTTTAAAGGTTTGAGTGTATATATATCAAGTATAGGTAGAATCCTGCTCAAAAAAAAAAAAGTATATAGATTCTACCAAAAATTTTAAACTATATATGTATTAGTAGCTAATGGTTAATTAACTTGATTGATCGCAAAGTCAACGGGTTGTAGGGCCAAGATTTATTTGGTCAATTTCTAATAGTGTACCAATAGGAGTCTTGATGCCATTTTTTGTTGGTACCATTACGCATATGATGCTCCATACACTACTAAACATTGAACAATACTATAATACAGTATAAAATAGAATCGTTGTCTTTATTAAAATTTACGCCACATTATCAACGTTGAATAAAAAATATTTTTTAAAGCAATACTGAATAAAATAATGGTTTTCTTTTAATAATAGTGGAGTAATATTTATATCTACTTAATACCTAATCCAATTGATAGGTTAATTTATTTTCCTAATATAAATCAATATCAAATTTTGCTAGAATCAATAGGAAAAGTGATTGTTGATAATTTGATATCTTTAAAATTTTGATATGAAGATATAATTTTCATTTAAATGTTTTTTATTTTAGATAAAAGTGAATTTAAATTTTTTATGAATATTCTAAATAATTAATTAAAATAATAGATTTTACAATCAAAATGATAAGAAATAAAATACATATAGGTTTGAACTTGGACCTATCGAGTTTAAATTGTACATTCTTGAATAAAAATTTAAAGCAGGTTCAAATCACGATTCGATCTCGGGTTGATTAAGTCGGGTTTACACTCACATTACATGTACATGGTACGGGATTGTACTAG
Source organism: Polygonum aviculare (assembly GCA_934048045.1). Classification (NCBI taxonomy): domain Eukaryota; kingdom Viridiplantae; phylum Streptophyta; class Magnoliopsida; order Caryophyllales; family Polygonaceae; genus Polygonum; species Polygonum aviculare. The sequence goes on from OW204031.1 coordinate 21,298,097, forward strand.
TTGGTACACTTATTTATAAATAAAATAAAATTACTCCAAAGTTTTGACCGTTTTATAATATTGCATGTTCCACTTGAATGATAATTCCTTTATTTATTTATTTTGGTTGAAAATTCCTTTATTGATTTTAGTCACTAACAAGTAACAACAAACAAAGTACTATAACTCTGTACAAGTGTACATCAGTACGAGCGAATTGAAGCAACTACTAATATTTTTACATCACCAATATATATGGATGATGCCATTTATCTCAATTTTAATTAAGTTTAGTGATGCGTGTAGAAGCATTGGCTTCTTATCTTAATTAATTAGAGATCTTAATTAGTCTTACATGTTTTGGAGTTGATCGACAAGTAGTACAAATCATGTATCATGTACGAGTAATATAAATGTAAATTTGATTTAATCGATCCGAAATTGAATATTTGATCCGACTATTTGAACCTGTTTTTTATTCGAGAATTTACAATTTAAGCCCGATCGATAGACCCAAGTTCGAACCTATTAACCTATATGTGCATTTTTTATATTTCAATTGTGAAATTTATTATTTTAATTAATTGTGTAGAATCTTCATTAAAAAATCACTTTTGCCTAAAATAACAAACATTTAAATGAAAATAATATTTTCATATCAAAATTAAGGAAGATATCAAAGATATCCAACATCATTTTTTTCTATTGATTCTAGAAAGATTTGTTATTGATTTATATTAGAAAAATAAATTACCCTATCAAAAATTGTATAAGATATCATAGTAGATGTAAATGGTAGTTACTATTGTTAAAATTAAACCATTATTTCGATCAAAAAATAATTAAACCATTATTTTATTCAATATTGATTACGTGGCGTAAATAACATTTTTTTACTCAACTTTGATGAGGTGGTGCAAATTTTAACAAAGACATAAGTTCTGCTTTATATTGTATTATAGTAGATATGTCATATTTAAAATGTGCAAGATCGTGCAAAATGAATCACCATAGCTAGAGTTTAAATAAAGAAATAAGAGTAAGAAGACAACTCAACAATATATATATATATATATATTTTCGAGAAAATTTAGGGTGAGGAGATGATGTCCCAGTCCAAGAGCTCAGAGAGCTCTTACATGGAGATTTACATATGCCTCATCTCAAGGAGACTAGGAGGATCGAACCTGCAACCTATCAGACCGATACCTTATCATGCTCCACTAGACTAACCCCTTAAGGTTAGACAACTCAACAGTATATAGTTTATTTACGAATAACTTCAGTATAGTTTTGGCAAGGAATCATATCTTTTGTGTTGTTGCATCAAAGCTGTGAGTCTGTGACCAACAAAATTATAAAGACACGAAAATTTCTAGCACAAAGTTTAATTATTAGTACAAAGCCCACAAGAAAGCAAATGGTAGACAAACAGGGAGTAGTGGGGCTAGACAACTCAACAATATATAGTTTATTTAAGAACAACTTCAGTATAGTTTTGGCAAGGAATCATATCTTTTGTGTTGTTGCATCAAAGCTGTGACCAACAAAATTATAAAGACACCAAAATAGCTAGCACAAAGTTTAATTATTAGTACAAACTACAAAGCCCACAAGAAAGCAAATGGTACACAAACGGGGGGTAGTGGGGCTAGAACCCGTAGATTCGTTAACATATATCATGGACATTAGATATGAACCATACTCAAATTTGAATTAATTAAGTATATTTTTATATTGATATCAAATTGATATATTATCATTTTTTTGGTAAACAAATTGATATATTATCTGATAAGCTAAGATATCGATACAAACTTCATACTCATGTTCATATCACCATAACTCACAATTCATACTCATGTCATGTTCATATCTCTCACTTATCTATAGTCATACCTCGATATTTCAATTGATATCTAATATTTCTTCATGAAAGATACCATATTTCTGAGGCAACATAAAACAACCTCTCATCCATCGGTAAATATATCGAAGTTGAACTCTTTCGGCTCTTGTTGATCTCTATCGGTAAATTTGGAGGCCCATCTTAGTTTAAAGTTAATCTTGGGTTTAAAATCAACTCTCAAGTTCAAGCTTCCTTTCAGAATAATCTAAACTCTGAAACTATGTTGATTCATTTCTGTTATCTTTAACAAATTCCAATCAACAATTTTAATTTTCCCCGTCTATCGTGCTTATGCGTGTGACCCTCTAGGTTTCTAGCAACAATTGTTGACCACCCAACAAGATAGAATGTTATATCTGTGTGAAATTTCGGTGGGCCGAGAGAACTGGGTGACGTGTCGGGGTAAATTTAACCACTTCGTACATAAGGCCGGGATCCATCTTTTAACCCAAAAGCTTAAGCCAATGGATAAGGATTTCACCTTATTTATATGCTAGTGGATTTCTAATCTTTTTGTCGATGTGGGAAGGCCGCAATCTCATCCCAGTATCTGTCCATGCACCACATCTATTGGGTTTCTATAGCTCTCCCTAGACCGAAATTTGGATTTAATCTAAATTCTACTTCATTGTTCATCATCTTTAACCGTTGATCACCTGCCTAGACTACTTCAACACCTCCATCTGAATTATCTTATTAAATTTGAAGAAACATACAAAGGAGAAGCTAGACTCGAAGTTAGAGTCTGAATCTTGGGGTTAATCCAATTTCAAAATAAAACTGTGTATGAAGAAAAAAAAAGAGCAAGAACACAAATATAATTCTAAATCGAGATTCTTAATTTGTACTATTGAGATATAGGTTAGTAAAATTGTTATTGATAGGTACCGATTAGTCTAGAAAAATAAGTTCATGTACATATATGGCATTTACTGTGCTGAAGTCAACGTGTTCCTATTATGATTTGTAGGTACCGATTGTGTGAAAGTCAACTCTCTGTTATAATGGCAGGCATATACAAGCAGATTCGTTGATTGAGAGTTACGTGATTAAAAGTCAAAACAAGTTTAGACGATTACAAGTCAAATGTCACGAGCATATGGATGGTAAACGTTTTTTGGGCCCCAAATTATTGTGGATTTGCGATTAAAAAAACCATGATTAATATGCAAGTTATGCATTTTTTTGAACATTTTCTTGAACCAAAAGATCCATAATTATCATTTTTCGGTTGGTCAGCATGTTCATAATTAGAATGATATTAAGTAGATTTATGCACATAAATGTTGTCAAACAGATTTTTATCCAAACATTCCGATCAAACCGAATCCTAACCAGAGGCATCATAGGATTCCATCACCTCTTTATTGTCAGAAAACGTTTTACACATCTCTCCGACTCCGATCATATTAGCCTCCATAAGCAAGCACACTAATCAGAAGAACGGACTACACAAATGGAGGTCCAAATCCAGTCTCGTCTCCTTGTCTTCACCCTCTTCCTTCTGGTAAGCACTCACAACTCGTCCTTTCATGGCGTCCATGGCAGACCAATTGAATCCCCTGGCCATGGCAGTCACGATCATCATCTGGCCGACATGATATTCTTCCATCAACAAGACCTAAAACTAGGGAATTCGATCCCTCTCTTCTTCCCAACCAGAAACCCTAACAAAACCCCCAAATTCCTCCCCAAATCGGTCTCCGATTCCCTCCCGTTCTCCATCTCCGGGCTCAATTCCGTCCTCCAAACCCTAAAAATGGATCCGGACTCCCCTCAGGCCGAATCCATGGCGGAAACCCTAATCCACTGCCGAAAACCCCCGATCAACGGCGAATACAAATTCTGTGCCACGTCCCTCGAATCAATGCTCGGGTACGTCCGTGCCAAATTCGGACCCGGATCCGGATCCTCCCCCAAACTGCTGACGACGGCGTCCTTGGCCGGGTACCATGGTCTCCAGAGTTTCAAAATTGTGGAGGATCCGAAAGAGATCCAGGCTCCGAATGCTATGGGTTGCCACCTGATGCCGTACCCGTACGCCGTGCTCTACTGCCATGGCCAGACAGGGAGCAACAAGCTGTACGAGCTGGAGACGGAGACGGTCCGAAACGGCGAGCGGGTTCGGGTTCGGATCCTTGGGATGTGCCATATGGATACCTCCGATTGGGATCCGAATCATATTGGTTTCAAGATGCTCGGGACCCGACCCGGGCAGGAGCCCATTTGTCACGTCTTTCCGACGGACTCTCTTGTTTGGGTTCCAAACCAGAGTTCAAGCCTTCCTGTCATAAAACCCGTGGTTTGACCTCATTTCTCTCTATGTATTGTTATAAAAATAAAAAAGTGTGCTGAATCTCCTGTGTTGTTGTTCTTGTAAGGATTTCAGCTTTGAGTTGTTTCAACTAATCCAAAGTAAATCAGGCTTGATCTATACTAGAAACCTTTTATTAGAACTTACATATGTATCAAGCTTAGAGGATCAGACCAACATTCGATCATATGTTACCCAACTCAACCTTCTTATCATCCTTTTGGTGACCTTTGTGGCCGCTCCTCCACCGGAACCCCGCGAACAACTCGTCCATATCCTCGAGCGTCCTCCCGTGGGTCTCGGGGAGAAACACGAAGAAAAACACCCACCCGACGCTCGCGATTCCCGCGAACAAAAAGAAGGCCCCGCCGGTGGTGATGGCCTTCGATAGCGACAGAAACGTCATCGAGATGACTCCGCTTATGAGCCGGTTTACGGCCACCCCTATGCTAGCCCCCTGCGCCCTCAGCCTGAGGGGGAAGATCTCGGAGCTATAGACCCACGCGATCGGGCCAAGCCCGATCGAGAATGACGCGACAAAGGCCAGCACCATGGCTATGCTCAACCCGATGGCCCATTTTACATCTTGTCCCGCACCCGCGTGATCGATCAAGGTGAGGCACGTGCCGAGGATGGTGAGGGAGAAGATCATGCCGGAGGAGCTGGCGAGGAGGAGGGGACGACGGCCGACGCGGTCGAGTAAGAAGGTGGCGACTAGGATGAAGAGGGTTTTTGAAAAGCCGACGGCTACAGTCGCGAGAAGTTTCGGGGTGTCGCTGGTGATGCCGGCTTTCTCAAAGATACGAGGGCTGTAGAGAACGACGGCATCGATACCCGAGGATTGTTGGAAGAAGTGCAGGCCGAGGGCCGCGATCATCACGCGACGGACGGAGGGGGTGGGCCGGAGGAGGAGCTCTCGCCATACGCCCTCTCCGTGGCTGTGTGCAGATTTGGGGATTTCTACCATGTCTTCGTTGCACTCCTCCGGAATGCCTGCGAAGCGATCAAATCAACAAAATTGTTCAATTTGCAGCAGACGACAAGTATATTGAACTATGAATTTTGTATACAGAGTTGAGTGGGAAATTATATTGAACTGAACATAATTGTAACAATGCGCTCAAGTGTTACATTCAACTCAAGTTATTACATACAAGATAGTGATAATACATCAAAGTTGTCAAGCATTCTAACAATCTAACTTGGATGATAAGGCTAACCTTCGATCGGCCTTATAAGTATTCCCTATTTTTCTTATAGGCCCAAAATATACTTATCAAGCAATCAAAACAATAGTGAGGTAAAAACTAACATGGTAGTCACAACCTATGATGGTTTTTAATAGCTCATTCATAAGAAAGAAAACAAACAGATGATGCTACTTAATCTTACCAGCAACCTCCTTAATGCCACTAAGGCGCAACTCAGCCTCCTCCTCCGAATCCGACGTCCTATACAACACCCTCTTGGCCTCCCCGAGCCGCCCCTGCATCACCAGCCACCTGGGCGATTCCGGCATGGCCAACACTCCGACCGCCAGCCCCACCGCCGGAACCGCCCCAATCCCAAGCATGAACCGCCACCCGAGCCCAAGGGGGAGCTTCGAGAACCCGAGGTTCGACACGTATCCGAGCAGCACCCCCATGTTTATGAACACCTCGGGGAATGATGTCAGGAACCCCCGGCACGACGCGGGGGCCACCTCGGCCGTGTACACGGGGGCGATCATAAGGGCGTAGCCGACCCCGATCCCTGCCACGAAGCGACCCACCATTAGGAAGGCGTAGTTGGTGGCTAGGCCCATTAGGAGGGCCCCCACGAAGAAGATGCCGCCGGCCAGGACTATGGTGTAGCGTCGCCCGATCCGGTCCGCGGTCCGACCGGCCAAGGCTGAGCCGATTAGGGAGTAAAGGTTGATGGAGCCCGAGACGAGCTCTACCTGGACGTCCGAGAGGTGCATTTGCCTCTTTATGTATAACGTCGCTCCGCTCATTACGCCGATGTCTAATAATCAAAAGTAACAAAAAAGCCAGAAATTAGAGCATGAATTTTGATTGCAAGGGATTTAATGTTAGCTACATATGCTTCTTTAAATCAATTCGGTCGATTAAGGACTTTTTAGTTAGATATGCATGATATTTGTAAGAGTACATTAGAAACAAATTTGTAATCATTTACGTGTGTACTTGATGGCAAATCACAAGGACCTTAGTAGCTATTTCAGGAATTAATTTTCGTTTGTCGGGCACAACAAATCCAAATTCTAATCATTGTATAATTATACTTGAAAAGCTCGATGATAGGGGCAAACCACCTTAAAATTCACATGTTTTTTCAGTTTTCATCTACCTTTAACTTATTTTAATGTTCTGTATATGACTGATTGAACAAAATTTAACTTCATATGTACTTACTTAAACTACTGAACCCTTTACACTACATATATGTAGCTATTGTCACTAATACATTTCAGTCCATAAATATGATATTAATCATATGGAGTACCATCCATATCTACATATGTGGAATTACAAATATTGAAAACGCAAGTGAGCTATGCATAGCTAAACTAACCATATCCCAACAAGATGGAAGTCATGGAGGCCAACATGGCACAAGCTAAGGCATACTTGTTTGTCTTTACATTTTTCTTGGAGGAGGAGGAGGAGAAGTTGTATAACTCCTCGTCCGTCGACATCGTGAGCTTCTTCGCCTGCAGCTGCGTCGCTGGAGCCGAGGCGGACAGGGCAGCCCTATCATCTTCGCCGGCCATGTTGAAAAGTGGGCAGGGAAGATTGTGGCAGAGATCTATTAATTTCTAAGCACAATGGGATCAATTATACTAGTTGTGTCCAATGACTAGCATGTATATATATAACAGAGATTAGACGTTCTTGGTCACATGTTTGTGGGGCTTTTCTTTTCAGCATGCGTATGTGCACATATAAAAACAAGTGACTCTAATTTTATGATGTGGTTGTGAATTCATTGGACCCTAGCTATGGTGTTTACGTAAGTCACTGATGGATTGAGGCCACTATAGCTCAACACTTTACGTACACATCATCTTTAAAGGTGGGCAAATCTGAGCGGCCCGTTCAGTTCATCCGATTCACCGGAGAATAAGGACATTTATAAACGATGAAAATGCACAATTTTATGAATGTTTTGATCAAACCGTATCTAGCTAGATTCTACTTTAGTTAAAATCGACTAGTTAGTGGGGAAAAACAATGTTTCATAGTCCATCCAAGATAGAGAAATGAAAACGTACACCAGGGGAATGATCTTCTCACAGACCAAAAGAAATTGATCTAGGAAATGTCTTCTCACGAACCAAAAGAAATTGATCAGGTAAAGTTTTGATTGTAGGTTTAGCATTGCTATTTTTAGAAATTTGTTATATTTATAAATAAGCCTTCTCAAAAAATTGCATGAGTTAGTAACCTGGGGGTCAGTGTATGTAACAACCCGATCGAACATATAAGCCTAATACTCGAAAAATGAATGCACACCAAAACCTACTCTGATATCATTATAAAGTTCGGTAGGCATGTAATCTAAGAGTTGTACGTATAACGATACAAGCTCAATAAAAGTTACTCGGAGATAACTCTCGCTCACATTGGTATTGTTTTAGTTCATAATTCATGTTGAATAACTCTCGCTCACATTGGTATTGTTTTCCCAAAAGTCATAACCGGTTCCTTTTCTCACGTCATTGGAAGTGGGATTTAGGATTGGAATTGTTTGCGACTAAAAATGCATCGCTTCTAGCCCATTCACATGGACCATTTTGATTTTGATCAAAAAAAAAACATGGACCATTTTGATGATCCCTTTTTTCTAATTGGTTTACATCACATTTTAAAATGAAATAAAGAGTTTCTTAGTTTAAGATCACTTTAACTAATTTAAAATAAAAAGGATCATGAAAATGGACCATAAAAAGATCAAAAAATCTGGATTGCTAAAAATGTATGCAAAGACCGTTTTCTCAAATTCATGTGTTTTAGAAAATGCTAGGTTGTTCATCGGTGGAGATGAGTCATCTAATACCTAGGTGGTCTATACAGTCGTCTAAACGGTTTAGTCGGACATCTATACGTGTTAAGAGGCTGGGCGGATGGGATTACTTAGCATATTAGCCGTGCTTGCCATTAGAAAATAAAGTAGGGGTGGGCATAATCCGGTCCGGACCGGATTTTTGGACCGGGAATTTTAAAAAAAAAAATAATATGAATTGTGTTAATTTTAATACTATATAGTTTATTTTTAATATTTAAGCTTTATATTTATATTATATACTTAATAATATTTTGTTTTTCATTAATTATATGTGATTTCTTTAATTATATTATAATTTTTTATATATAAAAAGTATATTTTATTTTAAAAAAAATATTTTTTTTTAAATGGGAGTTTCTGGTCCAATCCGGTCCAGGACCGGACCGGGACCGGGACCGGGACCGGACCGGTCCCCGGTCCACAACTTTTCAAGTTCCCGGTCCCGGTCCGGTCCTAGACCGGTGCCCAGCCCTAAAATAAAGATCAACGGTTGATAGTATGCAATATAAAATGGTGATTGAACAAACTTTATTTCAAATGAAAGAGACGTACGAATATTTCAAGTAAGAGTAATCAAATTGCAATCATGAACCAACATATATGTATATGTATACGTACACTTCTCTCCCTTTACTTCTGAACTTTTGAAATTTCAAATTAAAATGATACAGGGAACTGTTTAATTAAAGAGTCAAATCTTGTACTTAATTTCACCGTTATGAGTCAAGATTAAAACACCTCACTAGACTCATCCTCCACATGTATACATTTAGTTTTCCAACCTAATCCAAATCACGAATACAGTGACATGTGTAGGAGCCACATAATCACATATATAGTCAAAATTGGTGAGCAATAAGCTAGTGATATGCAAGAGCTTATCAATACATATATGTTTGAACTTATATAAGGTGGTAAATAATTAAACTCACTACAAGTCAAGGTAGTGATGCTGTACAAATTTGAATGTAATCATGCATGTTCTCGAGATGAATAGTCTGCATGATGTGGATCGGACGAACTTTCTACAAAAATAATTATGTACATCATTATATTTGTCTAGCTATTAACGTATAAGGACATCTAACCTAACTTAGCTTAAAAACCAACTTTGACCAACAAAAAAACCTAACTTCAAAACCCAACTCAACCGAACAAAAATCCAATCAATTAAGTTGAATATAGTTATAGTATAATCAAAGGCAACATGTATATCGATCGGATTTATGCATGTGCTAACATAATTAGTGCAATCAAAATTAGCTCGATTATCAAGAAGTCCAGTGGTCAATATCAACGTAGGGAATTCCATCCATTACATATATGTTAGACCCAATACATAATTGCAATGTGATTTTATTTTAAAATTAATTGATATTATGTAAATATAATGACTCAATGACTTGTATATTAGGTTTATTTATTTGTAATTTCTTTGGTCGAAGGAGACCCACTTTAATAAAGTTAGCTCAAAGAAGTCGCCAACATCAAATGTTGTAATTCATCCTAGACCCAGACCATGGCTCAAATTTAGATTAACAACCATCGTCGAAGCTCGGCATAGCATCCATGGAAGGAAATGGGTGGAATATTGGAGGTCATGATTGACTAACATCTAAGTAACATTAGAACTATCACATAAATAGATTGTTGACTTCTAAGGAGACTCGAATTTCCTGAACTAATTATTGAATCTTGTTACTTCAGTAGTACTAAAGGCCAGGGGTAGAACCAGAATAAACCTATTGCGCGGGCCAAATCTTTTTAATTAAATATAGCGAACTTACAACTTATAATAAGAACATAATGATAACTTTAGTTTTTAGTCGAAAAATTACTTTATTATATTATACAGTAGAGAATAATTTATTTCTTAACTCTATCAAAATCTCTAAATAATTTTCTAAAAAATCAATTATATCTCAATTTTTTTGTATAGTAACTAAGACCATAATTATCTTCGTTTTCATTGTAAAAGTCTAAAATATATAATCACCGTTTAATCACCACTTATATATAATTATCATCGTTTTTATTAAAAAGATACCAGATATGTTTCAGAAAAACTAACATATATGATTCAATATATCTCATCAATAACATAGTGTTTTGAAACTAATATGAAAGTATAGGGTTTAAGAAAAGAAATATATATTTAGAATAAGTAAATAACTCTTAAAAGTGATTTGTAGAAGTCCAATCTTCCAATGCTCATAACTTTTTGCTCACATATCGGATTAAAACGTATAATATATCAAATCAAAGGTCTCGAAAAGAGGAACATATATACCTAAAAAAAATTGGATTGCGGGGGCCATGGCCCCCACTGGCCACAACATAGTTCCGCCTATGCTAAAGGCTAATTAAAGATTCAACCAAGAAAAAAAAAGCTAATTAAGGCTATATAATCTACTTTAAAACGAGATTTTGTAGCAACATTTTGCTTCTTATCCAATAGGTATTAAGCCCGTGTTAGGATAGTCAATCACTCTTACATCCAACCGGCCTTCTCACCCAAACTTGTGTCACGCTCCGCGTTCCACCGGCTAAGATAGACACGGGCCAAGTCATCAAGGCACGGAGCCTAGGTGATTCTAGAGACTTCCGGGGTATTTAAGACTAATTTGGGCCGCTCCGGAGCCTTCTAGAGGCCGGTGCGCCTCAAACGGGGCAAGGCATGCCAATGCGGGTGCTTCTAAAGACTTCTAGGCGGGCCGCCCCTCGTTCGGGAACAATCGTGCCCCAAGCGGATGCCTCTGGAGCCTTCCAAGACGTCCGACCTCTTCTAGGCACGGGCGCACTTAATTGGGCGCGTCCTTCTAGAGAGTTTCAGAGTGGTCGCGCCCTATCTAGATGGCGCTAGAGGCCGGCACGGGCCAGAGCGCCCCACTGGGGCATTCCAGAAACTTCTAGCGCGAGCTAGAATTGTGTAGGGGCCGACAACATTATCCGGGCTATCTTTTGTAGTTACACTCTAGAAGGATCTAAGGCCTTTTGTGTCTAGAATCTTCTCTTGTAAAGGGGCGGCCTCAACTATAAATAGACCACACTCTTCATTTAGTAAGGTATGGAAATCCACCAACACTTAGCCACCAAAGCACACTTGTAAATCACACACTTGTAAAAGCTCTCTTGTGTAATAAAGTCATTTTTCCCACAAAACCCATATTTGCTCTCTTTAAGTATTTGGAACTAGGCCTAGGGTCGCACAGGTTTGAGAACGAGTCTTAGCCCGTGTCAAAGTGGTATCGAAGCGCTACGTATGATCCAAGGGGAAATCAATGTCTAGCCACGACGGAGGAGTCTTAGAGGCAGGGGACCCTAGTACTGCATCCAAGTGGGGAGGCAAGAAGACTAGTGGCACCTCGAAGGACGAGGTGATTAGCTTTGAGGATCGTCTAGAGTGAGTGGAGCTATCGGTGGGTGAGGTGTGTGACTCCATCGAGGACTTAACCAAAGAAGGGGATGACCTTGGGGCCTCCATGGAAGAGCTCAAGGGGGAGTTATTGCGCACACTCAACGAAGTCAACGATAAGCTAGCCAAAGAGAATTCCGTCCTTAGGAAGCCATGGGGTCATTGCGCGACGAGGTTAGCCAACTCAAGAGGGAGCTTGAGGCATGTCGAGCATCCATGGGGGTGGTCATGATTGCTACAACCCAAGCGCACAAGTTAGAAATCCCGAAGCCGAAACTATTCAAGGGGGAACGATCGGCAAAGGGCGTGGAAAACTTTCTCTACGGCATGAAGCAATACTTCCATGGAGTGGGTATCACGGAGGATGAACGAAAGGTGACTACCGCTAAGCTATATCTTGTAGATACGAATTTACTTTGGTGGAGGTGCCACACTTGTGAGAAGACTAGGAGGTCTCTAATCAAGACTTGGGTCAAGTTCGAGGTTGAGTTTAGAAAGCAACTATATCCCATCTATGCCAACGACGAGGTCTGAGCTAAGATATGTCGACTCACACAATGGGCCATCGTGCGCAAGTACTTGAAGGAGTTCTCCGAAGCTCATGCTTCAAGTTTCAGACTTGGCTGAGACCGAGGCGTTCTTCCAATTCATGAACGGTCTCAAACCAAGGGAACAAGCGCGCCCCAGGCGGATGCCTCTGGAGCCTTCTAGAGACGTCCAACCTCTTTTGGGCACGGGCGCGTCCAATTGCGCCCTTCTGGAGGATTCCAGAGGGACCGCATCCCATCTAGATGGTGCTAGAGGTCGGGCCAACGCGCCCCACAGGTTTGAGAACGAATCTGAGCCGGTGTCACTTGCACAAGCATATACATTATAATTTTTAAACCCTTTTCACGGTTTCACCCACTCTTGCTGTCTTGCATATTAAAATAGATTATCCCGCCCTCTTCTTCTCTTTTAGCTTCCCCAACCAAGTTTACTGCGTTCTTAATGTTTATTGATATTAGAAAAGTTAGGTGTCCCCATATGGCAACTCTTAAATATGAACCGGTGATAAACTAAGGAAAAACTAGTGAAGTTCCCACGCCTTGCGCGCGGATTTTGTTAAAGTTTTATTTTTTTATCTGCATTAGTTATGTAGTCAAGTGGTTATTTGCATCGTTTTTCTTCAAAAGTTATATAATATATTACGAATTTATTTTATTATTAAAAGTATCGTGGTTATTTATCACGTATTTTGACTCGAAATAATATCTTTGATATGATACATCCTGTTAGGTATCATGGAATAACTTGCATTTTTTAAACAGACTTTCTAATCTATAGCCTTGTGGCATAGGATAAGCTTTGCGATCTGAAAACTAAAGTCCCTAAAAGAAAATGTATAAACTCGCCACAAAAAAAATTTAGATCCTTAAATAAATAAATAAACCATATCTTTGGGTTGAAACAAATCTTTTTATTCTAAGATGCTTATCATATGCCTTTAGACATATGTTATCCGTTTTACAAATTGTAAATTTGTTAAATTATTGAATCGGTGGATACAAATAACCCTTGACATACATGACAAAACAAAATAAAGTGTAAATGAGTACACCAAGAGATAGAATAAGATAGAATGGCGTATAATGAAAGTTGATTAACCACTGTACTTTTTTTAAAATATATAAATTGTACTTTTTTTGGGTTATCAAGATATAAGAGTTTGTTAAGAAGTACAAAAAAATTACGCAAATAATTCTTTAATGAAGATTAAAAATAATTGTAAATAATTAAGATATTTATCAATTGATCAATATTTAAAAGAACCTAATTCTATCTCTTGGAGATATTTATCGTTTAGAATAGGTTACGATCCTAAATTTAGAAATAAATCTTGATTTTATAACTATATTTTCTTTAATCTTTCTTATGAGAGCTTTACATTTTTCATTCTTAGGGTTTAATTTCTAAACATGGATCCTTATCGTATGGTCATAGGGTATATAATAGAAAAAATGTTAAAAGAATTAGGTTTGTTCAGAACTATAAAAAGATTATGTTATTACTTGATTTGATAATCCTATTTCAACTAACTCATTCTTATGTACAATGATATAATAATAAAAATATCAATCTGTGATTTTAATATTGTAATAAGTACTTAAATTATTAGTCAACCTGAATCTTTTGTGTGATAATATAAATAATTGTTTTCACTAATAAAACTTAAAATGGTAGTTTTCTTTTGAAAAATAAAATGGTAGTAAAAAAAACTTATAAAATTATTGGTTGTTGATATATCTAAAATGGTAATTCAAAATCTTTTGACAATTATTTAAATTTGGAAAGAATTGATCATATCATGTAATGTCTTTTATTGATTTTTAAAAAGGTGAAACTATCAATGTTAATGATTAGAATTTGGTTTTGGCAAGATTTGGTTGAGTAATTTGGATTAATCATTGATAAGCTCGGATATATTTTTAAGAAAATTTAAGAGTATCTTATTTTTTTATATATATTATTGTCGAAGATTTTATATAAATATAGTCTTAATTAGTAATATAACTAATCCTATAGGTTATTAATATAAATCCATGATTACTAATATCTAAGTGATGATCATATCATAATCTTTCTTTTGCAAGTTTACTAATTTTCCCCCAAGATTACTAATATATATATATATATATATATAAAACCCTAACAAATACTATAGTATGAGGATTCTCTGGTTTCTAAAATTAATTGAAATATAAATAAAGGAAAGATATTGATATATTCAAAAAAAATTGATTTTTTTTTGGATATGGCAAACTAAGAGATTTGATTTCGTTTGGATGGAATGATTTTGTATGATAATTTTCATACTCCTATCATTTGTTAATTCCCATAATATAACAAACTTCTCAATTTCTAAATATGATATCCCGTGAATTTTGGAGACAATTATTCGCCATATACCTATATGGTAACAAACAAAATATCTTGGTAAAAATATTGATCACGTGTAGGTAGATTATGAGAAAAATATTCACACATGGCATATGATATGGAAAAATATTAATGATGTGTAAATTATGGGAATTAAGGAGTGATCGACATATGGTAAATATATATAATATATTATGAAATGGAACAATATATTAACCGAAATCTAAAATTTGTTGAAGATATGGCACATTTTTGAAATAAAAAAATTTGTTTGGAATTCACAAATTTAAAAATTTTATGCATATAATTTTATTATAATATGTAATTCGTTATAGAAATGCAAAAATCAAGAATCCTAGAGTATTAGACAATAAATTATTTTGATATCTATTACTTGTTACGAATGTTAAAAGATGTGAATTTCAAAATAGGAAAAAAATATTGTTAAGAAGATATTGTGAATTTCAAAATAGAAAAAATATTGTTAAGAAGATATTTACCTTAAATCACGTAGCATTAGTTTTACGTCTCTTTGGGTTTTGTTGAATGGAGTTGTGGACGTACGTAGTGGGCTAATTAGCCTAAATTTGGATTTGATTATGCTGTGAAGAAGTATTTTTCATTTGCTTCATCCACATTTGGTCCTTGCAAAAGAAAGGTGATAGTGTTGTGGTGATTGGTATTGCAACAGAATAGATTTATAACTCATGAGATGAAGCATGCCTAAGGATGTTAATTAATGAGGTTGTGAATTTTCTCCTTAGATAAGTCTTCGTAGTGTTTTTTTTTTCGGTATTCAATTGGAAGAAACTGGAGAGGCGATAATGGAAGAGGATGAGATGAAAGCAGCTAGTAAAATAGGTTTAAAATATAATGAAAGAACGATGAATAGAAAAAAAAAAGAGTTTAAGAATAACCTGTAATTTTTTTATGAATTAAAATATGCAAATAATTTGTGATCTATATGTATTACTTATGACATGGAATGATAAACGCCACATGGATATGATGTGCACATTTATATGACGTAGCATAATTAATAAACAAATAGTGTGTGATGTGGCTCAACCATATAATGACACGTGTAAAAATCATAGGTGGCGTAATGTGGGAACGCCATGTGTCCTAATCATACGTGGCGCAATGAGAAGGCTTCAATCCTTAGTGGTTTTAAATATATATAATAGATTTTTTTTTTTGGTTGAAGATAAACTAAGGAAAAATAGCATAACGTGAAGAGGGTATCTGGCCGATCGAGGTGGGTGATTTTTGTTGACCCACTTGATTATGTTGACTGAAAGCATATAATGAACTTTACATATGACCAATTTCACAAGCCAACGCTCTTCACAACATTCATAAGATCATTGTGAGAAAGGAAACATCAATACAGCCTGAACTTGTATTACACAGGGTGGAATTGTTTTCAACCTCTAAAACACACTACCTTCAACTCCGCATTTCCAGAATGAGAACCTAAACGAAAAAGGAAAAAAGAAGAAGATATATTCCACGTCAACATCCACGAAACTACACAATTTCGCGCTTTTAACCATCAACGGCCTTCGGCTTGGCGCCACCGCTCAACTGAATTTGGGCGTCGCCGTTAACGTTAGCACTAATTCCGTCACCGTTACCTCTGTTACTCATGCCCTCCCTCCACCGAAACCCTCCAAAGAGCAAGTCCATCTCCTCCAACGTCTTCCCCTGAGTCTCCGGCAAGAACGTGTAGAAGAACATCCCGGCGACGACGGCGATCCCGGAAAACATGAAGAAAGCGCCGCCGGTGGTGATCTGCTTGGTGAGCGAGAGGAAAGTCATGGTGATGACACCGCTGACCACCCGGTTGACCGCCACGCCAATGCTGGTCCCCTGCGCCCGGAGCCGGAGCGGGAAGATCTCCGAGCTGTACACCCACGTGATGGGCCCCATCCCGATCGAGAAGCATGCCACGTAGGACAAGATCCCCACGAGCGCCAGCGCGATCGCCCACACGAGCCGGTGCTGGTGGTGGTGGTCGATGATCGTGAGGGCGGTGCCGAGGGTGGCGAGCGAGACGATCATGCCGGCGATGCTGGTGAGGAGGAGGGGGCGACGGCCGAAGCGGTCCAGGGTGAAGGTGGCCAGGAGGATGAACATGGTCTTCACGAACCCCACCGCGACCGTGGCTAGGAGCTTGTCGGTGTCGTTGGTGATGCCCGCCTTTTCGAAGATCTTCGGGCTGTAGAGGACCACCGCGTCGATGCCCGTGGCCTGCTGGAAGAAGTGGATCCCCACGCCCGCAAGGACTATGCGCCGGACCGCCGGTGTTGGCCGGAGTAGAAGCTCCTTCCACACGCCTTCGCCGTGTGTTTTCTTGGACCGGTCCACCGTGACGATGTCGTCATTACATTCCGCCGGGATGCCTGTGCAAGAGCAAGTCAGTTAGTTTAGTAATTATTGGATAGACTCCGTTTGCTGACTACTTAGCTCGTCTCATTATTAATTGTACGCGCGTGTGAAACAATTAATCGTAAGCAATAACTTTTTAAAAGTACACATAATTGTCGTAACAAACAAGTCGATGAAGTTGGGTTAATAACTTCCAAAATTAATAAAATTAATTCAAAAGATTTAATAATATCGCCTTAAGACACTTCCAAAATTTCGCATTTCTTTACAACATGTATAATTGAAGGATCCACTAATGTCATGAATTTATGAGATCTGTCAACACTACGGTACCAAATGATTTGCTATAAGTTTCCACAGGACTCAATATAGTATAGTATTCCTTATTAAAACCATAATCTAAAATATCTATCCACCACCCATACCAATATTTTTAACATCTCCATGACAGGGTGTTTCGTGCGTAAAATGCGATGCCATTGGACCAACGAAATAATAATTTTAACAAATTGTTAATAACCAATTAAGGAATTAATTAATATACCTGCAGCTTGTTTGATGTCATCAAGTCTCAACAAGGACTCCTCCTTAGAATCGGAAGTCCTATCGAGCACCTTCTTGGCATCCCCAAGCCTCCCCTGCATCACCAGCCACCTCGGCGACTCCGGCATGGCCAACACCCCCAACGCGAGGAACACGGACGGGACCGCCCCGATCCCGAGCATGAACCGCCACCCGAGCCTTAGCGGGAGCTTCGAGAACCCGAGGTTCGACACGTACCCTAGCAAAATCCCGGCATTTATGAACACCTCGGCGAACGACGTCAGGAACCCTCTCGACGAAGCGGGGGCCACCTCGGCCGTGTACACGGGCGCGATCATGAGCGCGTAGCCGACCCCGATCCCCGCCACGAAACGGCCCACCATAAGGAAGGTGTAGTTGGGGGCGAACCCCATGAGGAGCGCCCCCGCGAAGAAGATCCCGCCCGATAAGACGATCGTGTACCGCCGCCCGATCCAGTCGGAGGTTCGGCCCGCCGCGAAGGACCCGATCAGGCAGTAGACGTTGAGGATTCCGATCAGGACTTCCACTTTGACGTCGCTCAGCTTCATTTCCTTTTGGATGTAGATGGCGGCTCCACTCATTACTCCAATATCTGAAAATTTTAATTCATTTCAAAATTAACTAATTAAAACGGGAAATCATATCTATGCTTATGCAAGGATGCATTATAAATCTATTGATAATTTAATTTGTTTCAAGAAATCGGGAAGGACAAATTAAAGTTGTGTGGATATGGGAAAATTAATAGCTAGCCACTAGTTTCCGACCAAAAAAAAAAAAATAGCTAGCCACTAGTCAGAAAAGTCCATGATATGAGCTTGTTCATTCATAGGGTGGTCCAAAGCTAAAAAGATACCCATATAAAGTTTACAAACAAGTCAGATGTTGCATTTAACAAAAATAGATCCAAAGCTATCCAATTTTTCCGAATTCGACAACCTATAATATTGTATCGATCACCACCGACAAAAAATCTCAAAGACTACATTGGGTCATCATTTCTGACCAAAATTTCAATCTACAAGAAGGGTCATCTTTATAATAAATTAAACTCCAATCTTAATGAGCTACATAGTATAATTTAATTAAATAATGCGGTTCTCATTATCCACACCGATTAGTTTTTTGTTCTCTTTCTTTCCACTAGCCAGCCACTCACGGCTTTTGGCCTTACAATTCCTACCAAACTATCCGAAACTAATTAAACTAATGTTAACTGCTATTGCAAACTTAACTAGCTCAATATCAAGAAGGATAATCAAATGTTTTCGGCCACCTAGTCAAGTGGTTAAATTTCTATTGATGATACCCAAAGACCATCGGTTCGATTTTTATGAACATTGCCCTCAACCAAAAAATAAGGATAATCAAAATAGTTTAACATCGATAGCTAGGTATAGAATACGAGGAATACACACCATAGCCGAGTAGGATGGAGGTCATGGAAGCCAACATAGCACACGCAAACGCGTACTTGTTCCTCTTGGGCTTCTTCTTTACGGGATCAAAGTCCTCGATCGTTTTCGGGGCTGTGGGTGGCATAACGTCGACTGAGCCGCCTTCGCCTTCGCCTCCTCCACCAGCCATTTTGGTCGGAAGAGAAAAGAGGGATATTGAGGATAAAAACACTTGAATCTACGTAACGTGGAGACAACTAATTAAGGAAGGGACAGTGAGGTATTGTTTGGATGTGAGCTAGCTTTAACTAAGGTGTAAGGAGTGGAGCCCTTTATATAGACAAGTTTGTGAGAGAGTATTATTAGTACAGATATATTATTATGCTTTGATATGATTTTGATTATGAAAATGACCTCTTACGTATTTCTATGGAAAATCTACTCTTTTTTTTTTGAGCAAATGGAAAATCTACTTGTTCTCATTAAATCGAATAAGTAACATAAAATAAGTCCACTTTTGTCATCCAAAAGTGAAAAACGAGCTTATAAAATTAGTGCGAAACCGGCCCTTCCGACTCGATCTATTCAGTTGTGTGCTTTAAGCGACTCTTTTTCTATTTTTTTGGATAACAAAATGATTGAATTATTGTCATACATTTAGTGGGTCTATAGTCTAAAAGTCTCTGAAATATTACATTTGGGATATATATCAATCAGATCGATCGGGATATATATCCTTAAATTAAGTGGTTCGGTGTCTTTGTTCATCTAATCAAACGATCAATCCTTAAGAATAATATCTAGAGGTCACTGATTCAACTTTGATGAATATTACCCTCAACCAAAAGAAAGGATAAGTGGTTAAGTTTGAATTAGTTAATTAATTTTTCTAATCATCATCATCATAACTATATACTAAAGTGGATGTTAAAAATAGTAATTATCACAACACGTGTCGACTCCACATTAGACCGTATCATTTATCTTTATTAAAATAATTCAGTTGGTTAAAATTTGATTATGGACCCACATGTATGTAAAATAGAATAGAATTATTAAAATTATATTTATAATATTTCCTTATATCTATAAGGAATATAAAGATATAAAAACATATTTAACAAAAATTAAAACAATACAAGAATTAAATCCTATAAGATGTAATTTAAATAAAACAATACAAGATTTTATATAAAAAATTCTTCTGAATAACTTTATATTAAAAAAAATCGTTAAATCAAAATCGTGAGTTCAAGACACGGGACTAATAGTGGTATATATTTTATGGCATAGGTTAAGATCCCTAAAGTTTTGAACTTTTTTGTTTGGTTCAACCAAAAAAAATAAAAATAAAAATAAAATATTTTGTTTGGTACTAAGTACTTAGGATTGATATAAAAAAATCATTGTCGGTTAAAATTATATTACATTATTTTTTCGACCAGTATAATTAAGCAATTAAACTGGTTTTATATTAATTTATGTTTAAGGACGTTGAATTATTTCAATTTTGAGTTTACAAGCTAAGCATATTTTTTAATCAAGATTTCGTATACTAGGGTTAGGGTTCATGGTTTTCTGTTAAAAAAGTCCACCCGATCTATAAACATGAATAGAAAATACGTACAAGCATAGGATTGAAAGAAAAATATATCAAGTGAAGACTAAAGAGTCCAAATACCTTGTAGAAAGCAACTAAGCAACTAGCCGTGCAAGTTGGTATGTGATAACAAGTTAAGAACAAATTAAATCCTTCTCTTATAATAAATTAATTAATTAATTAATTAAATCCTATTCTTATTGTTGATGACAAAATTTTGAAGAGAAATTAATCAAAATCAAACCAAACGAGACACTTTATTTGTCTTTAGCAAGCGAGTTTGCTTCCAAGGAACACGCTTCTGGCTCTTTGCTGGCTCTCACGTTTGCAATTTTATATTCCGATTCAGTGAAGAAGCGAATCTTTCCTCGTAATGTAATGTAGTTTAGTTATTTGTAATGAAACAGTTGGCTATACCATAAATAATGAGCCTGCTACATAACGTAGTGATGCAAAAAAGGCTCAATTTGTTGCTGTACATATATAGGGATTAAGATGAACCTACCTGTTTTCTTGTGCTACGTGTATAAATTACTTAAGTCGTAATTTCGTTTTTTATAATCATAATTCATAATCATGGTGTATAGGATTAGTATGTTTTGTTTTTTTCGTAAAAGACTATTGGATAGTTGTCAAGTTATAGCCGTTACTTTATCAAGGTATCTGTTTAAGAGGTTTTTATCCCGGATCAGCAAAGCTCGATTCGACCTAACATGATAGTTTTAGGTTTCAATTCAAAAATTTAAGCTCGAAATCCAGGTTAAATCCCACTCGGTTGGACTCGAAAATTGTTGTGTTGATCCGGTTTATTATATTTCTGAATATATAAATTTTATTTGATAATTGTACTATATTTTTTTATTAAAACATAAAATAATTTATTATTAAACGTGATTATTCAAATAAAATATTATTTTAATAATTGTAGAAAGTTTGATACTCTTAACTTGCTGAATTCACCCAATCTGTCCAAAAACCTACAATAATCTAACCTGGTTAATACGTGACGGGCTATATATTGACCTAATCCGATCTGCCCGACTAATAGATCGTGTGTAACCCTGTCCACTATCCATCCTTATTGGACTCAAAATAATTGTAAATACACTTCAAGATAAAGTGAAGAAAAATCTCTTCTTATGAGGAATTATTTGAATAAATTAATAAAAAATTATAATCCCTATAACAATTTTTAATGTTCTGAATCAAACATTTTATATGTAATTCCTTTTTCCCGGCTGCATACCGGTTCACTAGAGCTTCGCGAGCTTTGTCTTGGCTACATCTAGCTCGACTTGGGTCGCGCACTTGGCTTTGATGGGTGAGTCTCTCAAAAGAAATTTTTTGACATCCACAAAAGTTGAATCCCAAGTCTCATGAATATAGATCAGACCACTTACCACCTGAACAAACTCCCTGTGGTTATATGTAAAAATCTTTCAAGTTTTAAGATGAAGTATAGGCATGTTGAGTAAGCAAGTGGCGATTTTCGCACCTCAGTAACCTTCTTCACATAACTATAGCTTCTTCACATAACTATAGTAGTTGTGGGGTCACATAATAATTAATCATATAATGGATCGAAGATAATGTAAAGGGTGTAAGAAATTCATGAAAATTTGAAAGTTAGTGTTAGCATTGAGAAAGCGTGAGAAAGGGGAGCCCCACCGTACGTATATAGGAGATATTGAGGTGATTAATCATGGTTATTTATTTATTCGTATGTTCACACGATAAATAAAGTGCTACATTAACTGTTACATGAATGAACTTCTCAAGTCCCCGAAAGGGCATCTCACATTGTTCCGTGAAAATCTCATTCCCACCTTACTAATATTGTTTTTATCTTAAACAAAGGGAAGTGCTCCAATGCAAAACACTTTTAGCTCTGAGTTTAATTACTATATATATTATTGCCTTCGGGCAATTAGTCAAAACGGTTAAACCTCCAAGGGTAATACCCAGAGGTCATCGATTTGACTCTCATGGGCAGTGCCCTCAACCAAAAAAAAATTACTATATATATTATTATGTAATTAAAGACGCAAAGTTAGATACAATTTTTCTTTTTGCAAAAGAGACAAGTTGTTATCTTTTTCTTCCCCATGCTCAAGATCCAAATCTTTTGCCAATATTAATAATATAATATAGAGAGAAAAAAAACTTGGAGACATTCTCCCAAAGTTTTGAACATAAATAAATCCGAAATTGATTATATTCCAAGGTACTAGTTTGATATAACTTGATATTGATATAACTTGATATCCGAAATTATGTAAACTGAAATCATCCAAAATTTTAAAGTTATTCAACCCGATGTATATTATTGTCAATGAAAAAAATAATCCATAAGATTGAATGAGCAAATTTTCATGAAGCTATCTCATCTAATCATACTTGTAAAAAAGTAAAGTATTATCTGATAACAAAAAAGTAGATACATTACATATACATATATTTATACTTTAGTAAACATTTTATTTTATAAATTAATAATGATGAATATTTGTTATAATATTATTTTTTACTTTAAATGTTTAATTATATATTTGGTGTTAAAGTTAATGAAATCAAGACATAAATCATCATTCAAGATATGGTTAACCATTAGGGGTGACAATTCAGATAATCGGTCGGATAATTCGGTTTCGAATGTGACCAGTGACATATGTGGACGGATAATCGGATACATTCGGGTTGGGTTGGATCCAGTCGGATATTCAAATTGTCAGATAACTCGGATTATCGCGTTAAAAGCAGTCAATTTAATTCAGGTTTCGGTTGAATCGGTTTTGGGAAAAAGTCGACTTTTTCAATTTTTTGATTGAATCAAATTTCGATTGAAGAGGTTTTCGGTTGAATCAGTTTTGACTGAATCGATTTTTATTAAATCAAATTTTGATTGAACTAGGTCTTAATAGAATTGTGTTTATAGAACTAGCTAGGCTTTGATACTTTGAATAGCATATCAATCTATCTTTGATTTAACTATTCCATAATACATTTTTTTCCATATATCAAGCGTATAACATCGGTAAGCATATATCAATATAATGATATTAGAATCTCTAGATCTTATACACATTTCTAAAGTGTCATATGTTATTTATGTGTATCTATCTCTTTTTATTCTTATTAATTATTGTGTTACCCATCCATATAGAAGAGAAATCATGATGTAAAACGAATTTAATGGACATCGGTTGGTTCTCGAATCGGATAATTTGGTAGGTTAGTTCGGATTGGGTCAAAATTTACCACCTCTAGTTAAAATTGAAATATGAATCAACCCGTAATCTAATTGAACCGAAATATAAATAACTTGATTAAAATTGACTCAAAAGCCGGACTTAAACCGGTTAACGGAACACCTGACCATTTTCAAAATTAGAAAAAAAAAATCAAATTATATTACCTAAACTTAAATTAATGAACCCATTTAAAAAAAATTATTTAACAAACCATTTTCATACTTTCGTTAATTTGATATGGTTAACATGGTGCCCATGAATACACACTCAAAATTTCCTGAAAGTAATTATTCCCCTATTCCGGATTCCGGATATAGTCAAGTGGCATTCTATACTTGGTGGAATTAATTTGTGGAGAATTTAATCACTCGACTGACGCCGGAAACTATATAAATTGTGGTATATGCAGCCACAGAGTTTATGGACTTGGCTGAATTGGAACACTTGCAAGCTACTTGCCTAGTTACAAGCGTTGAACGTCAAAGATTGAGGGGCAACAACAACAAGTGAGTCAAACGAATCTCATATCATATGTATTTAACTCGATTATTGCAAGCTTACTTTTGCCTGGAGGTCCCAAATAAACACTAACTGTTGCCTGTCACGCTACTAAAAGTCCAAAGAACACCACTCTTGACTTTTCGCCTTTTCCACACAATTATCTTAATTCTTACATAAGTAATTTGTGTTATTTCATGTGCTTTAGTTTTTGTTAGAAAAGGAATTACATTCTCGAAAGTGTATCCATACGGATGAAGTTTTCGAGATTAAGATCAACTGTCTGCCAATATGATCAAGAAAATTGTGCCGGAAAATTTAAAAATAGAGTTTCTTTTCGAAAAACGATCTCTATCTTCCGTCACAAAGGTATCTTTATTTATTGATTTTTTAATCCTTAAGTATTTTATTATTAAAATTAAAGATAGCGGTTAAGCATTTTATCTTTAAGTTTTTTATTATTAAGTATTTTATCTTTAAGTTTTTTAATCTTTAATTAAGTATGATAGAAGATTTTATCTTATCGTAAACATTCAATTCTAACTTGTATTGGGTACTTGGGTAGCCATTAGTTGCCAGTAATATAACGTAATTTTCTCCCTCTACCATCTCTTCCATTATAAATACATGTCTTCGTCATATATGAGTAAATTGCATCTTCTAGCTTTTCTAGCAACTAGTTGCACCCGTCGTGCATGGCACGACTTGTATTTTTAAATCTATTTTTTATATATAATATATATAATATCAATATAATTCACATGCCCTGCATGGGATTAGTATTAAAATTTTGCTTAAATATTTTTTCATATACCTTAAATATTTTGTAATAATCAAGTTTAATTTAACATTAAATTGTGATAATAAATAGGAAAAAATATTATTTAGTCGGTTTTTATATTAATTTTATTGGATTTAGTTAATGTGTGTCCATGGATACATATTAGTAAACCAATGGATAGGACAAGATGTTGAAGAAATGGTAGAAACAATTGTATTCCGATAAAAAAAATAATTTTGTAATTATGAGTGACATATTTGTATTTTGCTTCATAAAGTCCAAGTCCAAAACATGAGATACAAAAGGTTTTTCCCTCGGAGAGTTCGGAGAAATTGTCAATAAAAGACTCCTTAATAACAGCATAAATTTTATCACCCTGTAAAAATCAAAACGTTAGCATAAGTATATATTATAAAGTATACACCAAAAGAAAAAAATTGCACTAAAATATACGAAATTATACCTTTTCGTCCATTAAGATAAGGTCTGTGGTAACATATTTGGTGTCATCATCCTTTCTCGGAACCTTCCACATCCTAATGATAAAAACTTGTATCTTGTACGTACCTCTACTTGAGGTAATGTCTTTGATAAAATTCATGGTACGTCTGCATACAAAACACAACATAACAAATAACAAATAAAAAATGAAAAAAGATAAAGTTATTGGTACACGTGAAATATTGAAAAGGGAGCAATGGAGAACGCAATGAAATATTGAAACGGGATAAAAACGACATACTTAGAGGATGAAGAACGCAAGATAGCTCTCGGTGGTGTATGAATTGTATGAGAGCAAGACCCTATTTATAAATTTGAGGCAAAAGTGTAGGGATAAATAGCAAAGGAAATTATTGTTTGAAAGGAAAATTTGGGCTAGCTAGGTGGATATGATTAACGTACAAAGTGAATTGAAGATTTTCTTAAATCGCTTAAGTAAACAAAATCAGTTATGAGATTGGTACCTTTTTTCATTTAAATCTAAATAAGTAAAAAAAATTATTGATTGAAGATTTAGCTGCATGTACAGCAATATCTCACGGATTGTACGCGGATTGAAGATTTATTATTGATTGAAGATAAATCTAAATAAGTAAAAAAAATAATTGATTGAATCATAGGTAGGATTTCACGGATTGTACGAGGAATGAAGTTGATCCAATAAAAGGTACCAATTATTTATACTAATCCTAACTGATTTAGTTTAATTATTATTTTTTATATAAATCTAAATAAGTAAAAAAATTATTGATTGAAGATTTATCTACATGTACGTGAATCATAATCCTAGTGATTTAGTTTATAGAACCAAATTAATTAAACAAAATCTTCTTGATTCACGTATAAAAATTTTGTATAACTTGGAAATTTTCCTTTTGTATAGCTTGGAAAATGCAAAAATTATATCCGTGATTCACGCCTTTGGTGATTTCCAATCCTTAATCCCCCGTGTATATACAAAATTTCCGTTTGTACGTGATTATGCCTTTGGAAGGTTTCCTTTTGTTGTTGTGCAACAATAGTGTAAGCTAATTAAAAACCCAACTGCTAAATGTACACTATTTTTTGGCTAAATGTACACTAAATTGTGCGCCTATCTTAGGCGTACAGTTTGGTGCGCCTATGATAAGCGTACAGGGGCAAAATAGGAATAATAAATATCTTGCGGCACGATTTGTGCGCCTAACATAGGCGCACTAAATGTGCTCCTACCACCACTAGAAAACACGGCCATTTTCGACATCCTAAGGTGTCGAAAATGGCCGTGTTAGTATTGTCAGCACGTAAATAACGACACCTTAAGGTGTCGGAAACTTTTATGACACCTCTGGGTGTCGAAATTTACATTTATTTATTGACCTAAGAAAATCACTGTTTTAAACCATTTTCGACACCCTAGAATGTCTGAACTTGTAAATTCCATGTGAAATTACATGAAGCCAATTCCGACATATTTAGGTGTCGAAAATTACGCAGTCATGTATACTATTCAAATACAAAAATTAGGTTAAGATAACATAAAGGCAGGAATAGAACAAATACATTACATAGATGATAATAATAGGTTCGGGTCAAATATAAATATAATGTTGGAATAGGTCATGAACTTATATATATATGTTATACTTAGAAATAGTAATTTATTGTTGCCTTAAAAAGATTATTATAAGGAATAATAAGATGACTAAGTCATAGATGGGAAATAAACTAAGCCTTTATTTGATTTACCTTACTATGAAATATTAAGTTATTAATATTGTAAGTCTTCGAATTATTCTATAAGGGGTCTAAGAAATATTTTTCTCGAACGTCGAGCTAGTAATTATAAATCCTTAATGAAAAACAAATTATTTTCACCTCGCGAATTATTATAAGAATTTTGATAATTTGAGGGATGTTTTTCTTTAGATCGAGAATTAAATTAAATATTCATTTACTCCGCTATCGCTTTGGAACCGTATCCAAATTAGGTTAAATGATCGAGTCGCCGTAAGCTCGCGGATCAAGATTTCTATTTGGTTTGGATCGTATTGGGCCTAATAGGCTCATAGGCCCAATTCAGTTTCGACTCCTTAGTTTCGGTTCTTCATCACGTTCGACTATCGTTTCGGTTTACGTTATTACTCTTTCATGAACGTTGTCTTGGATCGGATTGGGCCTAATGGGCCCATAGGCCCAATTCAAGTTCGACTCCTTAGTTTCGGTTCTTCATCACGTTCGACTATCGTTTCGGTTTACGTTATTACTCTTTCATGAACGTTGTCTTCGATCGAAGTTTCTATTCGGTTTGGATCGTATTGGGCCTAATGGGCCCATTGGCCCAATTCAAGTTCGACTCCTTAGTTTCGGTTCTTCATCACGTTCGACTATCGTTTTAGTTTACGTTATTACTCTTTCATGAACGTTGTGTTCGATCGAAGTTTCTATTCGGTTTGGATCGTATTGGGCCTAATGGAGTCGAACGTGATGAAAGCATAAGAACAAGAACCGAAACGATAGTCGAACGTGATGAAGAACCGAAACTAAGGAGTCGAATTTGAATTGGGCCTATGGGACCTTTAGGCCCAATATGATCTAAACCGAATAAAACTCTCGATCCAAGGCAACGTTCATGAAAGTATAATAACAAAAACCGAAACGATAGTCGAACGTGATGAAGAACCGAAACTAAGGAGTCGAACTTGAATTGGGCCTAGGGGCCCATCAGGCCTAAAATGATCCAAACCGAATATAAATCTCGATTCACGGCAACGTTCATGAAAGAGTAATAACGTAAACCGAAACGATAGTCGAACGTGATGAAGAACCGAAACTAAGGAGTCGAACTTGAATTGGGCCTGGGCCCATTAGGCCCAATACGATCCAAACCGAATAGAAACTTCTATCCAAGACAACGTTCATGAAAGAGTAATAACGTAAACCGAAACGATAGTCGAACGTGATGAAGAACCGAAACTAAGGAGTCGAACTTGAATTGGGCCTATGGGCCCATTAGGCCCAATACGATCCAAACCGAATAGAAATCTTGATCCGCGAGCTTACGGCGACTCGATCATTTAACCTAATTTGGATACGGTTCGAAAGCGATAGCGAAGTAAATGAATATTTAATTTAATTCTCGAACTAAAGAAAAACATCCCTCAAATTATCATAATTCTTATAATAATTCGCAAGGTGAAAATAATTTGTTTTTCATTAAGGATTTATAATTACTAGCTCGACGTTCGAGAAAAAGATTTCTTAGACCCCTTATAGAACAATTTGAAGACTTACAATATTAATAACTTAATATTTCATAGTAAGGTAAATCAAATAAAGGCTTAGTTTATTTCCCATCTATGACTTAGTCATCTCCTTATAAAAATCTTCTTAAGGCCACAATAAATTACTATTTCTAAGTAACATATATATAAGTTCATGACCTATTCCAACATTATATTTATATTTGACCCAAACCTATTATTATCATCTATGTAATGTATTTGTTCTATTTTATTTATGTTATCTTATTTTGTTTTATTTTATTTACTTTACTTACATTCCTGCCTTTATGTTATCTTAACCTAATTTTTGTATTTGAATAGTATATATAACTGCGTAATTTTTTACATCTAAATATGTCGGAATTGTCTTCATGTAATTTCACATGGGATTTACAAGTTAAGACACTCTAGGGTGTCGAAAATGGCTTAAAACAGTGATTTTTTTAGGTAAATAAATGTAAATTTCGACAACCAGAGGTGTCATAAAATTTTCCGACACCTTAAGGTGTCGTTATTTACGTGCTGACAATACTAACACGGCCATTTTCGACACCTTAGGTTGTCGAAAATGGTAGAGCCTACGCACATATAGTGCGCCTATGTATACGTGCGCCTTTGTTAGGCGCACAAATCTTGCCCCCTAAGATATTTATTATTCCTATTTTGCCCCTGTACGCTTATCGTAGGCATACTAAACTGAACGCCTAAGATAGGCGCACAATTTAGTGTACATTTAGCCACAAAATAGTGTACATTTAGCCATTGCCTTAAAAAATCTTTTCCTTTTGTACGCCTTAAGGAAATGATATAGTACAAAATTTAGGAAACTTAAGATATCTACACTATATACACAGA
Source organism: Polygonum aviculare (assembly GCA_934048045.1). Classification (NCBI taxonomy): domain Eukaryota; kingdom Viridiplantae; phylum Streptophyta; class Magnoliopsida; order Caryophyllales; family Polygonaceae; genus Polygonum; species Polygonum aviculare. The sequence continues at coordinate 21,327,802 of OW204031.1, forward strand.
TTCTCGGATCTCCAATCCTTGTACTCCCCCGTATATACTAAATCAGTTAGGATTTTTATTTTTTTTTTGTGAACATCAGTTAGGATATTTAGTACTACTGAAATTACTACGTTTTTCATTTAAATCTAAATAAGTACAAAATCAAATTAGGAGGTTAATTTGACGATTTTTTGCATGATTTTCGAACAAAAAAAAGAATTTTTGAATGTTTAGTAAATCCTCTGCCATAGACAAACAATGGAGGAAAATGCATAAAATTTCCTTAATCCCCCGCCCTTGTTGATTTCCAATCCTTAATACCCATATTATCTCCTCAAGACCTTCAGCAGCTCTGTCTCCAAAATCGATATGCGCGGATTTTGTTCAAATTGGGTGTTCATCGATTGCCAGTACGTGGAAAAGTTTGGATGGTGGTGGATTTGGAGATCAAGAGGAGGAAGGAGAAGCGAAAAGAGAGGCCATTATGAGAGTGTTTGAAAAGGAAGAGGTAGAAATTAGAGATTTTAATGGCAATTCGACCGCAAGGAGGGTGGTGAGGAGTAGACGATGGATGATGGCTATGGTGACAGTGGAAGGTGGAGGAGGAGGGAGAAGGAGAGGTTGAAGGCAGGGTGATCGAGGTGGGTAGATGATAGGGCGAAAATTGATATGACGTGGCATACAATGTGAAAACAAATATCTAAAATAACATGACATGGCATATAATATATAATGAATTAAATGACATGGTTTAAGGAAATGATGACACGTGGCTAAATCTGACGTGGCGCATTCTTGGATCGACACGTGGAAAAAGCTGACGTGGCGCAATGTGGTGGCTCCAATCCTTACGGCTTTTATATATATACATAGATTCTCGTCCTTTAGTCCTTTACCCTCGACGATTGACTCGAACAACTGATATTCGGACTTAAGCACCAAAGATGGACTAGGGGGTCCCACCCCCTTTGTATATAGTTTTGCAAGTTCTAGGTCATTGGAAAAGTCGGAGTGGAGGTTAAACAAGGGAACAATCAATTAGTGCATTAATTAAAGGCAATTGTTTGTGAACCAACAATTGGTGTCGTTTGTGGAAAATAACAATCGATCCATAATTATGGTGCGGGAATCGATCCCTAAAAATCAAGAAATGATCTTTAACGATTCCGAGGCAATCGTGTGACGCGAAATCGAGCACGAACCCCGAAGCGACCAAACCCGTGACCACGGATCTTACACCCGCGACCGCGGAACGAGCGGTGATCGAGCGAATTCCGAAATTCGCTTGGAGTAACGAATCCCCGCGCACGTTGATCTTGATATTTACTCGGGAGTTTATAGCACATCGCAATCCAAGTAAGGCTGCAGACTCCTCAAGGTCTATTTCACGTGGTTTGAAATGTATGCAATGTAATGTGAGGTATCAAATGTGTGAAATTGTAATGTGTGCAATTTGGACACGACTATCACATGTCTATGTCACTATATAATATTCTTTGTTTAAGGCATCGTACCATGGTATTTTACACTATAGCACCCCTTTATAACGTATACTAGATTACTAGCTTTATCCATGACTATTTTTTAAATATTAAATTTATCTTCACTACATTATATGAACGAATTTATTTACATTTTATTCCACTTACTAATAATATACACTATGATAGTACTATTATATTTGAAGTAAAATTTAATTGGATGTCATTTCTCATAGATCAATTCAACAAACACGTAGATCAATTATAAAACGTGTCATATGACATATGAGAATATCAAAACATAAATTATAATATTTAGAAATAGCGTACGTGCTTAGATGATCTTAGAATGAATATAGGATATTATTTGGATAAAATTTGGATAGTTTATAAATATAGGATATTATTTCGATAGATTGTGGATATAGAAAGTACTCTGATATATCAATACATGGTCATTAGATAGATACATATGATATATAATTTTTTATTTGTAAAATTAATAAGGATAAGTAATTGATTTATAATTAATTTAATTAACATGGGTGGGGCCAGAATTAACTTGGGGGCTCGAAAAGTCTCAGCTAGTATAGATAAGGATTTGGGTTTGCTCATAAATCAATTCACATATAACTTCTATGTATGTGTCTGTAATTCTAAAAAAACAAATTCATTGGGTTGAAGTTGATACATTTTTTCTTTTTAGTCTTTTCTCTTCTCTTTGTGTGATTTTCAGTTTACAATCCATTAATGTGTTCATATTTATAGACTCTTGGGATGAATCTAGATTGTATATATAGATAAATTTTGGATAGTTTATAAATATATAATATTATTTTAATAGATTATGGATATAGATATTATTTTGATTATATTAATATATGGTAACTAGATAGATACATATGAAAAAATCAATATCAATATATATTATAAAAACCGGCCGTTTTCGAGCCACCACGTTGATTCTGGCCCCGCTTGATTTTTTTTTTTCCAACTCAAATAGATAATAAAAACCTCTATATCTTTTATTTTCCTTAAGTATCTAATCCTCAATTTTATCTTTAAAGATATACTATCTATCTTAAATTTTATTTTCCTTAAATAATTTTATCTTTAATTTTCTTTTATATAGGTGCAAATTGAGCTTACTAACATTGTACTGTATAGTACTACGTACCGTACTATTTATTACTTCACATCTTAGTATCATATTGAGCAAATAGTACAATATAATACAATATTTGATGTATTATATATATTTTTTTAAATAGTACAATATTGTATCATATTGAGCAAATTGTACAATATTGGACGTTATAATGCATGAAGTGAAAATTGTATATTAAACGTATGATATTGAACGGGTACAAACGGGTACATTGTAGTGTATAATATTTGATTTTACTATTTTAATATGCACATGATAATAATTTTTTTTTCTTAGGTCTAGGATTTGTTTATTTTTTCGATCAAATTGTATATGTTTATTAAACGGGTACAAACGTATGATATTGAACCCGCATTAGGTTAGAAAATATACTATCTTTAAGTTTATTAAAGATTCGCGATCAGGTGAGAACGAAGATTAGGGTGTAAAATGCGAACAATTATTGACCGTTGGATGGGAGGAAATTAACGTACAGGATTACACGCTGGTTCTATATGGGTTTTAAGTGGGAGGGGTATTTTCGTCTTTTTGCTTATTTGTACTGTTCATCCTCTTCCCCCTTGCGTGCGATCTGTGTGGAACTCCTGCTCTTCGTGCTTGATCCACAGATTCGATCTCCGGCTCCCTTTTCCAGCATAATTCAAGTGTTTTTCACTTGTATTTTCGTTTTCGTCTCTTGTTCTATTGATTTTATGGATATAGGTAAACGATTTTGGGGTTTTTGAAAGTGATCTGTTCATAGCCCTTGTTCGTTTTCAGTTTTAGGTTTTCCTTGATTAAATTAAGTAAGAACTTGTGCTTTTGAGATAAGATTTGGGTGTATGATTGAAGTTTACATGAGTTCATTGCATTCTAGTGTGATTTTTGTAGTTTTTCGATTGAACCTAGAAGCTGATTAGGTACGTTTGCCTTATTGCCTACCATGTGTTCGACAAAATGCCTCAACCAATGTGCCTTAATTTGCATGAACCGTCCAATTGCTTTGAATGAACCATTACTTGAAAGTGTATGAACCATACCGACACTCTTTGTGAACCAAAAAATAAACAAAGCTGATTAGGTACGTTTGCCTTAATTTGCATGAACCGTCCAATTGTTTTAAATGAACCATTACTTGAAAGTTTATGAACCATGCCGATAATCTTTGTGAACCAAAAGAATGCCCGTATCTGCCCATGTGTACTACTCATTATGTGTGTTTCATGTTGTTTCACTCATAGCTTTTTTACGTTTCTTTTGTAGGTTGTTCATCAAGTTCCGGCCATCCTAACATTTCTCATTCGGATGGTGATGCTAGTACCGATGGACTTTCATTGAATGACAATGATACAAGTACTATTAGTGGAGCCCCATTGGGTGATGATGGCAACGATAGTGATGCCTACATTCTCCACTTATCGCAAGATTGTTCATATTTCATTCCTTCTTGTCCGGATGAGTATAAACCACATGAAGGTCAACATTTTATCACTTTGGATGAGGGCATATCCTTTTACACACGGTATGCTTTATTTGTGGTTTTGATGTCCGTCATGGTGGTTCTCGTACGGATTCGGTTGATAATAAGACTACCCTTCACAAGTATATGCTGTGTAATCGTCAAGGGTTCAAGGACGGGAAAAACAACTCGGGCAAACGTAAAAGAGCGTCGAACAGAGTTGGATGTGATGCGCAGATTCTGTTTAAATTTTCGCGTTTTGTCATACATGAACCAAGTGATTCACATTCATGAACCATCGCGTAGAAGATAATGAACCCTATACTTCTCTTTTTTAAGTAATTTGTTATGTGTTTTTGATGATTAAGCCGTCTTATATGCAGTTTCACATTAAATGAACCGAATGACTAAAGTTCATGAACCGACAAGTTGAACCCTATGAACCAAACACCTGCCGTTTATGAACTGATTGATACTTCATGAGAGTTGAACGCACCTTTCGTTTTATGCACCAATTCATTAAGTTTCATGAACTGACAAGTTAAACACAATGAACCAAACACATTTTCAATTACAAAAGTTTTGCATTTTGTCATTCATGAACAAAGTGATTCAAATTCATGAACCGAGTGATTCAAATTTGTGAACCGAAAAATTAAACTTCATGAACCTACATACAGTTGAACCCTACTCTTTTATTTTACATGATTTACACATTTTCTTTTACATGATTTAAACATCATGAACCTACATACAATTGAACCTACATCCACTTGATTATTTGGCTCTTGGTGATCTTCTTCTTCTTCGCTTTCAGTTACTTCCAACTCCAAGCTACTGGTCAATAGAGTTGAAAGCTTGAGCATTTTCTTTAGGTGAGGACTTTGGCGTGTCTGTCCAACATCCTTTTTTTTCAAGCCTGTCATATGCAAAAGCAAGGTTTAATGAGATTATCATGAACCTAAGAGTGCATACTCATGAACCCCTAAGTATAAGGTTATGAACTGTAATATGATGATGAACCAAAGTTTTCATGAACAAAGTTATCATCAAAGCCTATGAACTTAATGGAAACGAGCATGAACTGTCACATAATAAACTCATCAAGTGCATTATACGCAAAAGAATTGGAAACTAGTGATTAAGGTTTAGCAAGTTTTTTTTCATGAACCTAAACATGCATGACCATGAACCCCAAAGTATAAAATTATGAACCGGGATAAGATGATGCACCAAACTTTTCATGAACCTTGAAATCAAATTTTTCATGAACCATATCAACAAAGCCTATGAACCTAATGAAAAACGAGCATGAACCCAAAGTAAATATATGATTTCATTCACCTTTTTTCGCAGGAGATTGAACTTTTTTTTGCCGATCATCTTGTGCCATTTTGCTTCGAACTTCTCTCGTTCGACAATCTTCTTCTCTATTGGATTCTTGTAGTGCACCTATCAAAACAACCAAACCAAACACTTACGGAGAGGGAAGAAAAACTCAAACTAGCATGAACCAAACAGCCACACCACAAAGTTCAAGAATTACCAATCCATTAATCTGCTTCAGAGGAACAACATTTAACATTTAGCTTAGATAAAGCAAATTGCACATGTAGATCAATAATTTGTCAATAAGGTTGATCCCATGGACCTTTTAGATATCTAAAATTAGAAAAGAATACTTTCTTATACACTTTAGTACAGTAGCAACAAGCACAACAAATTTTGCAATACAAGAAACAGTCAAATTAAAGTTGAACCACTGTTTCCTCTACCCCACCCCTTGCCCCCACATCCGAAAGCCAAAAGTGCTCCCGAATCATTTGAAAAAGGCTAAACCATGAGATGACGAATATATGACATCGAAATCGGATTCGAGTTCCGATCACTTCACTACAACTAAATACGAATCAAAATTCAAAGGGGAAAGTAACTGAAAACAAAGAAGAGATCATTGAGATGGAGATCTGTAGAGCCATACAATTGAAATCAGCCAAGCTTCACCAAAATCGAAAATCAGCCAAACATACAATCGAAATCAGTAGCACATTTCAACAGACAAAAACCAGACAAAGCTCTATTGTGCTCTATTGTGCACATTTCAACAGATCAGTAACACATACAATCGAAATCAGCCAGACAAAGCTCTATTGAACGCTGACAAGGCTTGAATTCATACAAAATCGCAAAAACCATTTCAATCCATCACCAGGCTTCGAAATCCAAACACAAACCTAATTTCGCCATGGTAGAGACGGACGGACGGATTTGGCAGAGACGGAGGGACCTCGGGACGGAGGAAGAAGCTCGCGGAGGAGCTCGCGTCGGAGGGAGCTCGCGACGGAGGTGCGAGCGACGGTGGGAGCGAGCGTCGGCGGAGCTCGCGACGGCAGGAGCGAGCGTCGGCGGAGCTCGCGACGGCAGGAGCGAGCGTCGGCGGAGCTCGCGATGACAGGAGCGACGGCGGAGCTCGCGATGGCAGGAGCGATGGCGGAGCTCGCGATGGCAGGAGCGACGGCGGAGCTCGCGATGGCAGGAGCGACGGCGGGAGCGAGCGACGGCGGGGGGAGCGACGGCGGCAAAATCGCAGAATGAGAGATTGTGAGATCGGGTGAGAGGGATTGTGAGAATGAGAGATTTGAGTGGGGATTAGGGTTTTGTTCACGAGGGGCGTTTTTGTCCTTCTCGATCAAAATCCGTTTATTTACAAAAATACCACCGTATGTATCCTTTTCCTTATTTTCTTATTTAATAAGAAACAATCTCTACCGTTAGATCCTTCGGATCTAACGGTAGAGATTGTATCTTATTTTACACTCTAAGGATTGTTTATACCCGAACCAAACTCTGTATATATATTATAAAAGCCAACCGTTTTCGAGTCACCACGTTGATTTTAATTTTTTTTCAACACAAATAGATAGTAACATTTACATATCTCCTTCATTAGCTAATTCACAATTCTATCTATAAAGTCATTCTATCTATCTTTAAGTTTATTTTCTTTAAATAATTTTATCTTTAATTTACTTCTATAAAAGATATCAAATATTCATTCAGGTACATCATTCCAGAATTGATTTTCTTTGACATTGACCGTACTACCCAATATCCTTAACTATTGTTAATCAAATCCTTAACTGTCGATTTTGTAAAATTTTGGATAAAAAAATGGTTTTCCATTTTGAAATTAAAGATTAGAATAAAAATGAACTTTGCTAAATATTTTTATCTAACAATGTTTGATTGGTGATCAAATGTTTGATCGACAATTTTTGAATAAAATTTTATTTGGGGATTATAAATTTGGTACAAATCATACAATTTTATCTAACAATAAATCATAATAACAATTTTGATCGGAATAAATATTTTTATTTGAAACGACAAAATCTTAACTTTTTTTTGTTGAAACAAAATCTTATCTTTTTATTGGTATGTTGATTTTTGAATTAATTTAAAATAGGAAATGTATGCGTGTTTTGAATTGAACTAGCTGTACCCCGTCATGCCATGTACGACTCTGACTCACGCTTCACATTTTAAAATTATTTTTATTATAAATAAGATATTAATAAGTAAAAACATTTAATGAAAATTTTAGCATATGAGAATGTTATTTTTTCTAGACAAAATAGATCTAATATTAACTATAAAATAAAGATTTTCAATATTACCACTTGGACATCGAATTTGTATGACAAATATGTAATAAAGATACTGATATAATAATTAATAACTTAATCATAAGATAAAATGTAATTTTAAATACACTGAATTGCATGGAAAAGATTTTGCCAATAACCCCACTAATAGCCTAATATGTTGATTTTTTTGCTCAAAGAGATATAGAATAAAAAATTTGGATGTCATATAACTAAAGTTTATTTAATTAATTTTGGAGTTCATAAAATTTAAAAGTTTAAATAAAAAATTTATTCTCACCCCACCTTATACTTTTTTCAAATTATTTTTTAACAATTTCTACTAATTTTCTAATACTTTCCATACCAATTGCTTTTTAGATTCAGAATATCATGATCTTTTAAATATATTATGTTTTAATAAGATATGTTATTTGGTCTATTCATACATATAAAGGAAAAATATTATTCATTAAATATTATTATTAATATAACTACATGTTTAATTTTGGTATATCAAGTTGGTGTTTTGCATACTAAAATATCAGTAAATATAAATTGCACAATAATGTATTTTATTGACTACAAAATATAATTACGTGATTTGCATAATAACATATTCTCAATCAATAATAACAATTAAAAACTTCTAATATTTGATGAAACCAAATTATTTTAAAACTTTCATTATACATTTAACATTAATATTTTATTTATTATATATCCAAAAATTTATTAAAAAATACAAGTCGTGCATGACACGACGGGTACAACTAGTTTTATTTGTAAAATTAATAAAGATAATTTAACATGAGGTGAAGTCAGAATTAATGTGAAGGTTCAAAATTACTCAACTTTAATATGTAGTACAGATTTTGTTGCACATCTCAATCCGTGAAAACCACGAGTGGGACATCTTTTATTACACATCTCTTGAACTTGTTCACATTTTAGAGTCAAATCAAAAATAAAATAAAAGGAAAGCTTACGCATGAAGTTGAGATTTGAGATTACGATTGTATGGTCTAAAGTTCGACTGACTTAATTAAGTTGTACAGTCCCGTAATTAACTTATTCATTGTAGATTTGTACAATATTCAATAAGTTTGACACGAACTTAATTTCCGCAAGGAAAAGGGGAGATAAGCTAAAAGTAGGTTGGGCACCGCCGCACCGGTCTAGACCCGGATCGGGACCGGGGTTTTAGACCGGATTTTATTTTATTTTTAAATAATGTTTTTAAGCTAAAATATTTTTTATATAAGAAAATATAATATAGTTAAAGAGATTAATGAAAACTATTATATTATTAAGTATATATAATATAAATGTAAAACTTAAATATTGAAAATAAACTATATAACATTAAGATTAGTATAGGTTTTATTTAAAATATAATTATTTATTAAACTTCATAAACATTTGGTCCAAATCGAGCCCGGTAATGTCCATTGTTGAGACTAAAACTATCCCATATCGTGAATTGAAACCTAAATCACCCACCATATAAGTATATGGGTTACTCCCTCTATTGTCAATTGGTTTTAGGGTAGAACCTCGTGTGCTTATGTGTCGGGCTTACCGTGCATATGCGCACGACCCGACGTGTGAGCCCCCCAAGTCATATATCACCGAGATTTAACATGGTATCAGAGCCTGTTCGGTCCGGGTCCCGACTTCCTGGTCTATTGGGCTGGCCGGTCTTAAGGCACGAGACGTCAAATGCAACTGGCATATTGCAAACCCACGCAGTTGCACTTGAGGGGGCGTATTGAGACTAAAACTATCTCACATCGGGAATTGAAACCTAAACCACCCACCATATAATATAAGTATATGGGCTACTCTCTTCTATTGCCAATTGGTTTTAGGGTGGAACCTCGTGTGCTTATGTGTCGGACTTACCGCGCATATGCGCACGATCCGATCGACATGTTAGCCCCCCTATGACCCACCGAGATTTAACATCCATTTTCATAGATCGAGGGACCAGACCGGATTTTGCCCAACCCTCTCTAAAAGAGAATGATGGAGAGAGATTAGTTAATTGATTGAATAATATGACACTTAAGGCCTTGTTTCACTTCTTCACCAAACAATTTTTTCACCCAAAAAATTTCTTTTACCTTTTTCTATACAAATCTCTTATCTCTACTTTTCACATTTCCCAATAAAAATTTTTCAACCAAACCCATATTTTTCTTCCAAAAACATCTTTTGCCTAACAAAAAGAACAAGCCCTTAGCTTTACCTTCATCAAAATATATATGTTATACATGGTCGACATGCTATATAATTAACTCGCACAATTATTGTAGAGGACTCGGCTTGCGATGCCAATGGTGACACATGTGAACGATTGATCAATCTCATACTTGGGTATACTATTTTAAAACTCCCTAGGCTATTCAATGGGAAATTAAGCAATCATTCTTATCATACCCAAACACACATATAATAAATATTGATATGATTCATATCATCACAAAAATTATGAAAGGGGAAGTTTCCCGTTCAACATATACTGAAAATTAAGCTGACTTTTTAGCAACAATGAGAGGAACATGATCGCTACACAACACACGCCTTTAACGACTAAATGGCAGTCCCATTTGTTGACCAGATTAAATTAGTTGTATGATGCTCACTGCTCAGCTGTACGTGCAGGTTTCTAAATAGACGTTTCAAGAATGTTATTATTAGGCTCACCATATTTAGTCAATTGATTAAGCTCCAAGTTAATATTAAGACTAGTATAAATCTCGTATCATGTATGGGTAAATTTACTACAATCGTTCGTAAATGGTTATTATTCAAACATAACAATACAAATGATTGATTCTCCTGGCGTTTATAATAATAGCCAGCTAGGTTCCCCGACCTAACCAAAATCATGAGTAAATTTATTGTCCCAAATAATCAATATACAATAAAATCTTTGTAAGAATATGATGATAATATATTATTATTATTTTTCGACCAAAAAAATATATTATTATTATTTTATACAAATATTAATATACCGATAATCACTTAAGATCGATTAACAGTATGGTTTTGTCTAGTTATGATAACTTTGCTCTGTAAGAATATGTACATGCTGCTAATTAATACCCTTGTATTCTTTTGTTGACTTATCGTGTGTGGAATTTGGTGCAAAGGTTTGGTTGTATTGCCAAATGCGAGTGGGAAATGAGATTATGAACTGGATCCTATGAACAATGTTTGCCCTGCTTGTTCTCTTACAAGTTACAGCTAACTAATCAACGTGGTTCGATCGTATTGTGTCCATTTTGCTTTTGTAAGGGGAATCGCACCATTTTGTACCATAGGTCCAAGCCAGCTAGAAGGTTGGCTTGCACAGTTGTGAGTTTAAACTTACATATATACTGTTACATCTCGGTGGGCCATATATGACGTGGGGGGTTCACACGCCGGTTTGTGCGCATATGCGTGATAAGCCCGACACATAAGCACATGAGGTTCCACCCTAAAGCCAATTGGCAATAGGGGGAGTAGCCCATGTACTTATATGGTGGGTGGTTTCATATTTGATTTCCAATGTGGGAAGCACGTTCCTACTTCCACACGCCCCCTCAAGTGCAACTGCCTGGCCCCACAATATGCCAGTTGCGCTTGACGACTCATGCCTTAAGGCCGGCCAACCCATTAGACCAGGATAGTCGGACCCAAGCTCTGATACCATGTTAAATCTCGGTGGGCCATATATGACGTGGGGGGTTCACACGCCGGTTCGTGCGCATATGCGTGATAAGCCCGACACATAAGCACATGAGGTTCCACCCTAAAGCCAATTGGCAATAGGGGGAGTAGCCCATGTACTTATATGGTGGGTGGTTTCATATTTGATTTCCAATGTGGGAAGCACGTTCCTACTTCCACATATACATATATGATATCACTACAAAGACAACAATGATGAGTTTGTATTATATACATACATTGATCTGATCTCAACCCCGCATTTACAACACCCATAGCTCATCTTTCCTATCTCCTCAACACACCTTGCAACTAAGTATCACTAGGAGGTCCTTCTAGTCGGAGGTAGTCATACATGACTCCTTCGAACGGGGTCCTGCATTGTGTCTGAGTCAAATACAACGTGTTGCTTCCCGTTCGGAGCCAAGACCCGAGCAATTCCACGTTGAACAACCAATACAAGCCATGGATCCCGTGCCTTGCGATGGCGTTGTCTTTGCCTATTATCATTGTGGTAAAGTGCGGGATCAGCAATCCGGGGTCATTGACCCTAACCTAAGGAAATGAAGCTTGAAAGTTAGATATATTAGTAGAAATGGCCTAACAAGTAGTCATTTGCAATATTGTCATATGATAACACACTTTTGATCAAGACCTCCTCAAGTGACAATACTTACTTGCACTTCAGATACTGTTGCGGATGCTAAAGCTAGTCGTAGCGTGTAGTTGGCGAAGGGATTCAAGCTTTCCATTGGAAATACGATTTGCCATGTGGTTGGTAGGTAGGTCATGTTATCGCCTCGCCTACATTGTAACATAGATTGTCAATGATCAATAAATTCATTGAGTACATACAAAGCAAGATCCTAGTATGTACATATTTAAATCAAGTCTAAGCACCTTGTCACTTGAGCGAAAAACCAATCTCTACGATAATCACTTGACTCGACGTCGTACACAAGATCATGGTCAGGATACAAGTCGCTATATCGCTCCCACAAGCCGTATTGCCTAAACCTGATCATGAAACAGCCCAAGCCATAAGAAAACTAACCAAGTACATATAGGATGAGGAGGAATTAAGAACAAAGTCAAGAACCAACTTTTCATGAATCTTGTGGACGTATAGCCTGTTCAGTAGCACTGGGCTGGGATCAGGTATATAGAACTCAGCAGCACTTCGGTCTGGGTGGCCTATTTCCCACAATGTGGGTCCATTTCTGAATGGCTCGAAGACTAGATAACCTAGTTGAATCTTAGCCCCTGGCTCAATGTTGATGACACTCTCATACTTGTAGTCCCCAATGAATCCGGGAACAAAGGCGTATAGGCTGTAGTTTCCGGGCCGGATTCTCTGAATGACAAATCTTCCTCTGTGGTCAGCTCTTGTCCAAAACTGATAGCCCTGAGAAAGTAAGTTTATCAATGTAACTAAGTCTCCAAGTTAAAGTCCAGTACTCCAATACAACGCGAGGAGCAACATATTCGTCAGGAAGCATAGGAAGCATAAGCACGTTAGGCCTAACACATAAGTTAAAGTTACATCCTAAAACCAATTGACTGATCGACAACTTTTACTCATAATCCCGATGTGGGATATTTTATGATGGACTTACCTTTGATTCTGTTTGCCATGAGCCTGGCTCCCCAGGTGCAGCCAATCCAACCCAACCCAAACTTGCTGGGATAAATGAGTTCTTGATATACCTTGAAATACAAATAATCATGGAACTTAATTAGTGGGTTAAACTAGTTCGCGTTACAAACTTACAACGAAATTTTGACTGAATAAACAATAGGCTGAAATGTGACACAAAGTGTATACAAGTAGATGGCTAAGTACCTGTCATTTACAAGTAATTGTCCAGATACAGAGCTGCGTTGCATAGACTTAGGAAAGTTCTCTGATGCAGGAAATTCATAAGGCCATTTTGAGGTCTCTTCCATCATCTAAATGATTGCCAAAGTTTCAAGATATGGTAACAAGATCTATCATTTAAAAAATGGTTATGGCAGAACTCACCTGATGCTTTGCATCCTTCCACAGCACCTGTGGATCTTGATCACCGGAAGCCGAGTTCAAGTAGACGAAGAAAGGCCCGAAAACTTTCTTCCATGGCTCTCCTTCGTCGAACGCCATTACTATGTCCAGACCCGCGTAGTGGTTACTATGAAACATCTGCTCAAGGTCTCAAAGTACATGAATTTCTAACATGTATAGAAACCTTATATTATGCATGAGGCCGGATCAACTTATAAAATGTAGAACATGTGGACTTACGGCGAGAGTGATAGGACCGGTATGAGAAGTAAGATCTTGCTTGAGAGGGCCAGCGGTTCGAAACTCGTTACTCGGTGTTATCATCCAGAAGCCGACGGATGGATCGAAAGAAATCCAACCATGGACGTTGTTGTATCTGTCTTCACATGAATATTGGTATTTATCATCCACCTACATCAACATTTCACATTTCTGTAAGGATTCACATGTCTTGATCAAATCCTAACTAGGGTCAAATCTCCAAAGTTTGCTTAAGAAAAATGAAACTAGAAAACAAACTACTAGCATTGCTATATATACCTCGCCCCTTAAACTGTCATTGACTGGATTTGTCAAGAGGACAGCTTCCTTGTAAGCAAGGGGATGACCGGTGTCGCGATCTTGTGGCATCGGCATGAACCTTTGCCTTTCATCTGAAACAGCCATGTAATGAAACCTGTTGAAATACATTACAAATTCCATGATAATACTTAGACAAATAATAAAAGACAATAGAAGAAACAACCTCAATGATCCAAAAAGGCTTTACCTGTCTCTATGAAGCTTATAAACAGCTCTTATTTGGTAGATATTTGATTCAGGAAAGCCTTCTTCGCGCTCTAGTATGGCGTACGAGTAGAATCCCGAGTACCCGCGAAGCATAACGTACCTATTAACCAATCAGTCCATGAAAAATTCTTACATATATGTTCAGTATGTTACAAAGTTCCACAAAAAACGATACGAAGACGTGCACGAACGAACCTTCGGTCCACATTAATCGGAAGCCTTGGAGAGCTAGCAGAGGTGTTCCATGAATTCGGATCCCATTTACTCGAAAACGAAATCTCCGTTTGGTTTTCGTTTTGATTTATGATCTCAAAGCTTGCTCCCAACAGCCTGTGTTTGTGAAATCATGTATGCTAAGGACATTTGGCTTGTAATTGCAGAACAAAAGAACTATAAATCAATGCAATTGTTCTTACCAATCTGTGCAGCCAGGAGCAGTTTTGCATTTTCCTGGACCATCCCAAACAGCATCCCAATACCTACATATGTACGTACAAACATTGTGTACAAACAAACAAACAAACAAACGCATTTGATTTAATAAGATTCAAGACACATAATTACAATTTTCATATAGCACACTAGCTAAGAGCTAGTAATTATATACATAAACGTTATAAACATACCCTCTATTGGATTCTACATTGTCAGTTTCGAGCAAATTATCAACTCCGTTGAAACTGATGCCGATCACATAGCCCTCAGGAACTGCCAACGTGACTTGTAGAATGCCATTGTCCATTACCACCTACAAAATCCAGCAACAAAAAATAAAACAGAACAATTACAAAAGTCTAAAGAGATAAAGATCAAGCAAATGACATCATTAATAATATACAACAATACAAAACTACATTGAGCGGTAAACAAACTTAACAATTGAAGAAAACAAAAAAGCTGGAGTATATTTATTTTAACAAGAAAAAAGGGTGAGTGGGCACACACATGTTTCTCCCCAAGTTGCAAAGTTATTAGTGGCAGTTCTTGTGCTCTAGCTCTTCCTCTCTTGCTGCCATTCATGAATTCCCCACCAAAGACAAAAAAGAAGAAAAAGTCTTTGATTAAAAAAAAAAATCAGTAAAGTAATCAGAAGAAACAAGAAACTATATGTGCATGGTGAATCAAATTTAAACATTCGGGTTTAATGAATCAAATTGAAGCGGGAAAACAATGTATCTTCTATAAGAAACACTTGACCTTTTTTTTTAATTATCCCATTAATTTAATAAGTTTTCACTTTTCAGAAAAGTACTTGGTAGTATAGCTAGTGGTGGTGCTAACGCACCATATATAAGTCTATGATGCATCACCAAACACTTTATTGATATACTATAAATTTTTAATATATATATATATATAAAATAAGTAATAAGTTGTTAAAAAAACTTTTTTTTCTACATTTCTTGTGGGCATGAAATTATTGAAAATGCATACATATATATATATATATATATAAGTTGCCCTCAAATGAAAGGCAAAGCCCAACAGGCTTTTTGGTTAGTGGATGGCAGTGTGACTTCAATTGTAGTTAAGAATAATTCTTGCCACTTGACCCAATTCAAAAAGCTTATCCAACCTTTTCTAGCAAACCTAAACCGGCCGAAAAACCACAACCTCATTCTATGTCCAACAATGTCAAAAAGTTGAGCCTAAAGCCTAATACTAGTATTAAATTTATCTCTTAACATGCACAGAATAAACTACATTAGAAGGCCGAATCAAGACAAAATTTGACAACCCATATTCCCTGTTAATTAGCCCAAGAAAAGAAACCATTGCCACAATGCCACATACTACTTTCTTGTTGTGTTTTTGACATTGTTAATCTCTTCCTAATAACCAAAGAAAGCACACAAATTCCTTGCTTAAGGTGGGTTGTTGAACCACTAACTAGATTTTTGGATTAGTATAACATTCATTAATGATTAGCTAAAGTTGTTATCTTTTGTAATTCAAACAAATTTGGTGAAATCCCAAGTTAGTAAGATAATGTAGATTCCTCTTTGTGAAAAGGAAAATTTGCTTTGAGTGTGCTTGAAGGATTTTCAAAATGGGTAACTCTTCATCTTCATGTAATACGAATTCAAAGATGGATGTTTGTATGCTGAATTGTAAGAAGTAAAATGGGTCAAGAGAGGAGAGTATAATAAAGTAAAGTAGTGAAAAAATGAATACTAGTAGTAAGGATTTTGAACAAATAGAGAAGAGTGAGTACGATAACATGACTTTTACATTTGGCACTATATACATGGCACATGACCTAATGTTCTTCAGCTTCTATGGGCTAAATAGGACAAGTAGTGCCAATTTTAGGGTTTGTCACTGCTCGTGCAAGGAAAAAAGTCCGTACTTTCCAAAATAGCATAAAATATTATAATTAATTGCAAAATTAACTGAAAATCATTAACGTTGAAATCGTCATTCAATCATGAATTGACAAAATTTATGAAAAAATAGTTGGAAATGTAACGGGGCCAGAAATAATGAAATTACTCAGATTTGTCATTTCTCTACAATTTTATAGATTTTTCATTCAAGCCATTCGGTTGAACTTGGGTTGAATAGACTTATTTATGGACAAAATTACATTCATATGTCAATTCACATCTGTATGGCACATTTACAGAATCACATTTTGTGGACAAAAAAAATTCAGCATAATATTAGGTCTAGGAATCATGTCCCTAAGACGAAGCCTATTCTCACGGTTTCAAAAACAAACAAACAATATATTCAGTCGGATCCGGAGTCGGGATTTAGACTGTACATATTCTAAGTTAGTCGAATCAGTTTTTTGATTTGGACCATTGTTTTTTACAATTTTAGACATTATCCAATTTCACTAAACTACCAAAACCATGTGTCCATATAAGTAATTGTGATATCATTATTTTGCTGCCAGCAACCAAAAAAGAATCAATCTTGCAACAAAGGCTAGCTATGACACGAGCTCCTCGCACAAGTAATCACAAGGAGCTTCCTATCCCATGTATGCAAGATTGATTGCCTTTGAGAAATGGACAACCTCACAACAATGCCCAATCCCTTTCACAGTTTCACCTACCATTTGAATTGGAATTGAAATTCGAATATAAGCAGCCAATTTTGTGGTACACCATAACCGGACCCTGCTCTGTTCTTAGCCACCCGTGAGCAATCTCGATTTTTTATTTTATTTATTTATTGCATGACTCACTACTCACGAGCTAACATTCCCCTTCAAAAGCAAAAAGCAAAAAGACCCGTTTTTTGTTTTATTTATTTAAAAAAATACGTAAAAATAGATGAAGAAGAAGAGACATACATTGTTCTCGCAAAGAGTTTGGTGTTATTGATATCACCAATGGTGGCAATGATCAGCCAAGCGAAGATCAAGCCACCACCAAGCCTCATTTGTGTAGCACAGAGTCTTGAGCAACAAGGCCTGACAAAAATGGGGGAGGAAAGAAATGTATAATTCAGGGATGCAAATTCGTAGTTGCAAGGAAGTATTCATGGCAATGAGTTAGAACAGAGCACTTACAGATTGGATTCAAGGGTTAAATGAAGAATGTAGAGAGAATGATGATGATGAAAGCAATAGCAGAGGAGAAATTAGAGCATTGCACTTAAATAGAGAAAACAGAGTGAGGGGGTTGAAGAAGAAAGTACAAAAGAAGATGGATGATGATGAAAGCAACAACAGAGGAAAAGGGCAGACTGATTTTGGGACAGGGGAAGAAAGAATTACCTAGAAACACAAAGGTATTGTTTTTTTAATGCGTTTGTAAATGGCAAATTGACAGAAATGTCCCTAAAAAAAGTTGGACTATTTGGTTATTTTTTCCAATTAAAAATTTTGTATTTTTATTTAGGTTTAAAATAATAATAAAAAGAAATTAATTCCATGGAAAACTATGATCCCATTTAAAATTAGATATTATGTTTTCATTTTATGCGCTCTGTTTAATTGTCATGTAATGACCACGTCACACAATTTTTTCCATTCAATGTCCACATAATGCAAATTCAATTCACATAACACTTTGTAAGGCCACGAAACACCGTAAAAAAAATTAAAACAAAATTTATTGTGGTGTTTTACGGTGTTTTGTGGCATTACACAGTGTTACGTGGCTTGGATTTGCATTACGTGGACATTACAAGGCAAAAATCGTGTTACATGGTCATTAAACAGAGCGCATAAAATGCACGCAAACACTAATTGAAACACAAGTGTTCAATAGAACAAAATTGAATAAGTACAAGTGCTAGTACGAGGGTCCGTTTGAACATTTTTAACAAGTAGGGGGCGTCCGTATGTATTTTGCCCATTATCTTTCACCAATCTGAATGTTATGCAAAATCGGTTTGCCATATGCACTATAAGAAAAGATTCTGGTAAATAACATTTACATCTTTTCACAGACGTAAAACATTAGAATTAGAAAGGACTACGAAGATACGGGTTGTGGCCGGGTGAAAGATTTCGTTCCCGGGATCATCGAAATCTGAAGCCATCTTCTTTCTCCGCTGCCCAAATTTCACATTTCCAACCCCGTCCTCTTCGTTGTTTCTCTCTGTTGCCAGTTCCAACTCTTAATTATGGCTTTCTTCGGCGCCAACGCTCCTATCGAGGTCACATCTCTCTTCCTCTATTGCATCCATAGTTCCATACATGGATTGCCCTTGTTTTTCTCCTTTTCTTCGATTCCCATGTTTAAAGCATTGGTTCCTTTTGACGGAGAAAATTGACAATCTTTGCTGTCTGGCTCAACAAACCCTAGCACTCGAAATTGCGTTACAATTAGTCAATTGGATGGCGAAAGGACGATTTTTCTATGTGATTGATGTATTTTGTTGGAAACCTAATCACCTATTAGATTGAAAGGCGAGGGCTTTATTGGTCGATTACTGGATTTTCCATTGTTTGCTTTGCGCTAGGGATTATTAGGTTGCTTAGAGGGAATCTTTGATCAAAATGTCTTCTTTATGTTGTCCCTTGTTTGAAGTATGCAGTGCACAGTAGGGTTCTTCTTCTTCGGGGGTTTGATGGAATCTGAAATTTGATAGAAACTTGAGTACAATGCATCGATTAGACTTATGTTAGTGTTAAGTTATGTGATAGGTGTTTGTTCAAAGAAGCAAAGGAGATTGCACTGAGTAGTAAGATAGAAGTTTGGAGGAAGCTGATCAAGCCAAGTCAGTTGTTTTGTGGGGGTCAATCTCTTATCAATGGATGTTAGGAGTATAGAGATGAGGGAATGTGTTCAAAAGAGTGTTTTTTTTTTTTAATCAAATGTTCAAAAGAGTTTTTAGTGAGGAAGAGAGGAGCCCATGTGAGAGACAGTAAACAAAACCTGAAATGTTCATGCTTTCATTCTGTCTCTCCTCATATTTACTTGCTACATGAATCTAAAAGAGCTGTCTCAATTTTATTTTTCTCTCTATAATGAACAGGCCGGATTGCAGTTACTCTTGAGCCCAGGTGCTTCAAATATTGTTCTTCGAACAGCATGGTATGTCCTAAATTGGGATCTCTGAACATGTTTTTTAACAATCATTAATCAAAAGTATAATAGGGTTATGAGATAATAATGGATTATTTTCTACAAGTTTATGTTGGGAATATTGAATGAAATAACTATTAACAAAAACGTGTACTTTAAATGAACTTCTTTGCATAGTTTTTTTATGTATCAGATTAAGGACTTGGTGGTTTTAGTTATGGGGACCAGAAATTGGCTGTCCTCATAGAGTGAAGTGGTTTTATAGGTTGAAGAAAATACTGAAATTAAGGACATTGGCTTGGAATATCTGATAAGTTTGAAGCAATTATGAAACTGAAATTAAGTCCTCTTACTACAGAAGCTATATTCTTTTGCATGTTTTTTTTCAAATCATTTGTCAAGCACAATGTAAATGTCGGTAGAAAGGAATCTTTAAGCTTCTCACTTCATCCTTCATCATAGGAAGTGGTTTATAATTCAAAATTGAGCTCCAGAAATGCTTTCCAAACATGTGATGAGCTCTCCTCCTAGGCAGTTGTAGGTATATTACAGCTCTGAGCTTGATTTAATATTATCATTGCCTTTGTCTCTTGCTATTGCGTAGTGTTTCTTGCCCGAGTGTTAATTTCCTAGTAGTATCAAACCGTCTTCTTGTACATATCATGAGTTATTTAGAAGCTTGCTTGGGATCCCTATGGGTTTTCGTATTTTACTTTAATTACTAAATTAAATGCTCAAAACAGCAGCCTTAAAATTATTGATTTCATTTGTTCACCTCTGTAGCTGTTCTGTGGGAATTGGTTTGCCTGTGTATTCTACATTTAAAGCTATTGAAAGAGATGACCCTGATGAGAAGCAAAGGTGTCTCTTGTACTGGGCAGGTCAGTGTATGCATAGCTTTGCATTTGTCATAAGATACCTTGCATTTTCTAGTGTATCCTTATCAATAAAACATTTGAGCCTCTGGAGCAGACAACCTTCTTGCATATGAGCCCATTGACTAGTGCTATTGAATATATTTATTTTTCAAATATTGCTAATTAAATTCTTAATGTGTAGCCTACGGATCATTCAGCATCGCGGAGATATGGGCAGACAAAATTCTGTACTGGTATGTTACTGGCAAGCATGTCTTCAAGTTTGGTGATGTCATGTTTTTTGTGCTCAGAATGCCAAAATATCCATAGCATCTTTTATAAGTTTGAACATTTCTCAAGTCCTTTGTTACGATGTTACTGGTGGCTAAAAGTTTGTGTTGTCATGTCTTTCATCAGGGCACCATTCTACTACCATTTGAAGTTTGCCTTTCTTGTGTGGCTTCAACTTCCATTAGCTGATGTAAGCTTCACAACCAAATTCTTTTACCTTCCTGAGAAACTTTCAAAATCAAGATTTCAGCTTTTGCTCGTGCAGAGTGGAACTTGGAATCTTGATTTTGAAGTAGCTTGTTTATATTCAAAGCTTGTTTTATGGACAATATATGGAGTGTCTTTTGTATTGGTTCTTAACCACTGCATTCTCTAAGCATGCTATTTTAGTTTCATATGGAACTACTCCTTCTATCATCTCTAACAACATTTGCTATATAAACTGCGTGCTTGATTTCTGACAGGGCTCAAGGCAGGTGTACATGAATTACTTACGCCCGTTCTTTCTGAGGCACCAAGCTCGAATTGATCAAATCTTAGCGTCTTTCTATGGTCAAGCGGTATATTCCTTCTATTAGCCCTACCACCCCCACCTCCACTCTGATTTTCTAATACCATCTGCCTGCTATTTAAACTTGATTCACTAAATAATACATATTATAAGTCAATATTAACCAATCAACACTAGTGAAACACAGTGACATTACTGACATATGTTGTGATGCATGAGAAGTGTACTCGTGCTGTTTAAAGTTTAAACCTCACTCTTTTTTACATGTGGGTCAACGTCATAAAGCTATAGGCTTGGTAGAAAAATTAAAAGCAGTAAGCTCTTGCATATCTAATCTTATTTAAATAAATGTAAGTTACATAAATTTTAAAGCTATGGTGAAATGGCAAGTATCCAGACAGCTTATTTTCTTCTCCTATTGCCAGTAGACATTTCCATTTTCCACTGTTTGTCTGATTTATAATGATTCTTAATTTTGTCTTATATTGATGAATGCAGACAAAATTTGTCAGCTCACACCAAGCCGAATTTCAGTTTGCAAAGAGACTCATTGTAAACATTCTAGCAGCTGGTATGAGTTTTTTATGTTGTTGTAACATTCTTTGTTTAACAATAGCCATTAAGGATACTACTGTGAGCAATTTTGCCTACCATTAGAACTCGATCTTTCTTTTGGCTTCTAGGAGTTCTATGCATTCTGATGCTCATATTTTTCTCACAATATGATTTGATGATGGCATGTTAGCTGATCAATACGATTCGGTTCAAAGTGTTAATCTAAACTTCTATAATTCTTTCCTTGACAAAATTTAGCTACTGTTGCTTTTTGCAATACATTATGATGTTTTATATAATATCTGCAACCCAAGGTCTAGCCATGTACTTCTTTTCACTTCTTCTCCTCTATATAAACAGGGCATCAATTGTTGAGGGGTGTATTGCACCCAATGGCCGGGCCCTCAAGAGCCAATCGAGCTATTGAAGGTTCAGATAGACAAGCCGAGGAGTCAGATTCTGATTCAGATTCTGTAGAAGAAGATTAAAAACCGCTGTGTCATATAGTTTCCATGTCTCCATCTAAGAGAGGAGTTCTCACTTGGGCCATTTTTAGCCTTTGACAGGATCAAGTAGCAGTATATTATTTTTGTATATACAGGGCTTTTGTGTTGAGACGTGCTTTCTGTTTAGTGTAGCATTGCTCTTAATAAGAAATCGGAATCAAATGGAGTTTGCTGTTTGCAGTTGTTGATTACAGTGCTAGTTTAGAAAACAACCCGTTTGGACACCACTTTGAAATGCATTATGGTTTTAAGTTATGTTTGGTCATTCATGTATTATATTTGAGAGCATATTTCCTTACAGAAAGTTCCAACTTGTAATTACACAGTTTGAACTGGCCTTTAAATGCATCTTCTCTGTCGTATCCACTTATGGGCTGTGGCCTTAAAACGTCCTATACTACCGTCAATGGGTCAATTTCAGTTCAAATCAACCAACAAGATTCAAACCATGTCCTTAAACCCCTCATTCACAATGAAACCATATGAGCTGAGCTCAGGTTGGACATCAAATTCCAAAATGAACGACCTTAGATTAATGAGCAATGACCCACTTCAAACCTCTTGTTTATAAGTGCACAGCAACAAAAGCAATAGAAGATTAACAGGACTTTCACATAGAAAGCTACAGCACAAGGCAAAAGGTCTTCTCCCCCCATGAATATTTAATTAGTAATAACTACGTGTATGTAGCACATCAAAGCTCAGACAATAGATGCAAATCGGGTCTATAGGATGATCAGATGTTTTTAAACCAAATGGCAAGAAAGCATACAAGCAACAATACTGGGGAATTTCTGTCCTTGATTGGCAACAGCAATTTTAGCTTATATTCAAGCGTCCGAAGAGAATGCAGAGTTTGGTTTTTCCTTTTTCACCGAGGTCTTCACATGATCTTAATTATAAGCACCTTGGGAAGAAAGTTTGCCCCACATAACCACCAACCATGGCGCGTCTTACGTTGGATTCAAACATCTTTGGATTGTCCCTCAAGACAGCTGCAGCATCATGATTTAGGGGATCTTCATAGTTCGGTTGCTGCAAGAGCACATAAGAGTCATACAAATGCCATTATACCCAAATAAAGGACAGAAAATTTCCATTATAATGCCATAAAAAGAAAAAAGAGAACAATCCTTTGATTTTTTGGATACCTTTACCTCTAATTTTTTATAGATCAACAATGCATTAGGATAAAAATAGGATATATTACCGTGAAAAGGTGAAAGAGTCCGTAGATGACAGTGTTGATATTCAAAACAGGCTTCCAATCTTCCCTTAGAATGTTGAGGCAAACATTTCCTTCCAAATCAATGTTTGGATGGTACACCTTTCAATACAATTAAAAGTCAGAACTACAGGATAGAGATTCTGAACAGCTGGCAAAGCACTAACTGATCTTTCACACAGAGGGTTGTATAATTTTACCTTTGTTTTGCACTTTACTTTTGGTGGTTCGTGAGGATACACAGGTGGAACATAGAAAGTGAATGAAAATGTGCCTCCCCTGCAGAATGATATCAGAAATTCCTTAGTGAAAAAACAAAATACAGAAATTGTAAATTCTTTTATTCGGGGGCAAACTGTAAGAAGAAGACTTACATGTAGTATCCTTCATCGGGGCGAATGGTAACTTCAAAGTTCATAAGGTCATCCTTGCCATTGGGAAAGGTGACGTTACAGGATTTTGGCAGGTTTAGTTCACTGATATCTGCATGTCAATCAAGAGCAGAAAGAAGGACTATTACAAAGACTCAAGTCCAAATTACAAAATCCACCCTTCATAGATTAAATAACTGCCAAAGCATATCCAATACAATAGCAGGAGAACATAACAGACAAAGCTTTCACCCAGAAAGCAGAACACTGCTGTTATGGGAGTTAAAAAATCTCAGTTTAATCAAAGATGATGATGGTAGAAATAGTTAGGAGTTAAGCTACTTATGGATGAAAACAAAGATAAGAAAGTCTATGTTTCATAAGTAAATCAAAAGGGTTAAGGAGAAAGATTAAGCTATAGCATGTCCACCTTATCATATCATTATTATTATTATAATTGTTATTGTTCTGTGCCAAAATTCATAGCCAAAACCCAACTATACCCTAGTCTCAGCAAGGCACATGAATTTTTCAAGACCAAAGATGTACATTGCAAAATCATAGCAGCAGTCCTTGCATCCTAAAGCATATGTAGATTACAAGATCCACATATGCCAATATAAATAGCCCGTGAATCCAGAATCAGAGTTCCAGTAATCCAACCCGCTAGTAAGGATGGCATAAGAAATAAGATGGTATTAAAGAATAATGAAATGTCAAATTTGACACACAAGAGGATCATACAAACAATCTTACAATGATCTATGCAATAGTCCTTAAACTCCTATTATCTTCAGTACAGTTTTGTATAATTTCCTCGAAATTGCACCCACTCTTTCTTATAGAAAAGAATAAAAACAACAAATGCTAGCTGGCAATCTTAAGTCTGAGAAGTCATGACAAACAGAATTCAACATCAGAAAGCATAAGACCAAGCATCCGAATATATCAGACCTTAGAAAGCATAAGACCAAGCACCCAAATATATCAGAGAACCTCAATACTATGTAGTCTATGTTTCACTTCCTCATGCCACTGATAAAAAGAAAAGCACATCTTACAGAAAATCCAGTTTGTTAAATTGGTAAGAGATTAACCTTTGTGAAGACGTAATTCCCCAGCACTTTGTTTCTTAACTGGTGTCTTCCCATTGTTATTCTCTGCGATTTCCCTCTGCTTCTCCTTCACTTTAAATAGCTTAATCATATTCCTGAATTTGAGTTCCAAAACAAGAATATAAAACTTCAATAAGCATTCCAAAACCGCCAAAACAAATATTCACAATGGAAGAGTAAATTCACATACGAAACTGCAAAAGAGTATGGTAATGGCAGGCAAGAAATACCACTTATTTTTTAAGGAGAACAGAATAAACAGGAAAATGGGATGGGACTTCTTTATTCCATATACTGTACTTAGCATCAAAAATTCATACAGAATCAACATAAGAGACCAAAATATTTCTGCCAAAAAGGGAAACATTCAAACTTTGTTTAAAGGAATCCACAAAAAGTTTGAGAAGGCAACATATACCTTTGATATAGGCTAACTATTTAAAACAGCCTAGATGTAGGGCAACAAAGTCACATAGAGAAAAAAAAAATGAGCTTGACACAGGTCTAGGATTAGTGACGTTTTCAGGCACAAACTCTGTATTTTAAGGTTAGGATCCACATGAGAAAACAACATTGATATTTCCAGTATTAGTATAGGAGCAGGGTACAAAGGCACCAAACATGTGAAACACCAACCCAAGGCATTAACATACCATATACTTCACTGAGGACTAGCAGAACAGAGATGCTAAAGTGTTGGTCATGACAGAGTCATGATTTCCTGAAGGGGTAAAAGATAACAGGTACAAGGTACTGCCAAGGTTGAGAGAGAAAGAAAGTAGTGGGTACTGGGGGTCAAAGCTTCATTTTCTGTATTATCGTTGCGGGTTGTTTTATAACATAAACATTTCTAAGATGGACACACTAACGAGTACAAAAGAAAGCGCTGATCACCAGTCATTATATATTGACCGAGGTTCCAGATATTTGCATTCCCATTATAATGAGAAACCCACCCTCCAAACATCCATCAATTCATGAACTCTTTGGTAAAACAAACACTAGGAAATGGTTTCGGACGGATTCATATCTTAGCAGGCCTTACAAACACGGCCATTCGCGTAACAACTAATCAGTCTAATCCACCATTCTCAAACAACTAATCAGTCTAATTCACCATTCTCAAACAGTACAGCAAAAAAAAAAGATACAACCTTCAGACATGTAAGTCTAGCTTGTTGAACTGGCTGCAAACCCTAGAATTAAGAACTGGTTCTGTCAATATACCAAAAAAGGGGGGCCATAAGCATAGCAAGGCAGCTAAATTCGAGAGACACCAAGCATCCCAAACCCAGAAAGCTAGCAACGTACAAAAAAGCTCAAAGCTCAGACCCAGCACACGGACGAAATCAATGAAACGATTCGACGAAAGTCATCGAAACCACAACCCAACTCAGAAAGCTAAGCATCCCCTACCAATATAGAAGAGCAGAAACCGAGCTGGATCCAACCCAATGAACACCAAGAACTCAAATGAAAAAAACAACACAATTTTCCAAAATCAGGATAAAGAGCACAGCCAAAAACAAATGTACTCTGGCGATCGGAAAGGTGAGGAGCCAAGCGTGTACCTGGATAACGGCGATTGTAGATAGAAGGAGAAGACGATCGAGGAGAATAAAGCAATGGAGCAAAAGGGAGAATAAGGGTGGGAGAGAAAGCGTGTTCCCTCACGAGGAGAGAAGAAGAAGGGCGTGGACAAATAATGGATGGGAGATTCATCTCACTGTGGCTCGGTACAAATTTAGGAATTTACCACGACGGATTGAAGAAAAATTACTCCGTGGTAAAACAGCTGTACTTTGGGGGATGAATCATGAATGAATGATAGTTCGATGAACATGTGCAAAGTTCTACACTGTTACAGTGGGACACCAATTCATCATCTGATTTTTTATTTATCCACCAATTTCCCACTTGAGTCACTTGACACCCAAAATAGATATCAAAATTAATTAACACTAGTTTATTACCCGGGCCTTGCCCGGGGTCTTTGAAACTAATATAGATAGATATTTATTTTTGTATAAACGTTGTATTCAAAAGTTTGTAGAGTATAGTACTAAATATGAATTCATTATTGAAGTATTAAATGTATAATTGAAGATGAGCTATAACAGTAACGTATAAGATGTAAAAATATTGTTTGTAACATATAAGTTTTCTACGTAAAATGAATAAAAAGATGAAGTTTTTGGATATGTTATTCTGCATCAAAGAAGTTATAAATCAAAATCAATCATGAAGCTCTATAATCACTTTGAATATTGTTGTTGGTCTTCCATGAGGGTCCCTAAATCATAAGAAATGAGAAAAATAATATTAGTTATAAGATTTAACACCAAATTTGATATAGAGAATTCATGATATTGGAATATGTATGTTATTATTTGTGTGTAAAGTGCAAACGTAATGAATTTATATACATGTAGATATTAAGTTTTGAAAGACTTCTTTATAAACAACATTCGTAGTTGTATTCTACGGTCGACCTTCTGAGTCACATGTTAAAATATTCAATCCTTTCTTTGTGGTAATTAACTCTGGATACTATAATGTATAGCTGACCATGTCAGAATACCGGTCTAGGAAGATATAGACCTACTTGAGAAAGCGATTGCCCTTGACTTTTGTTAATGGTCATAGCAAAGCATATTATAAGTTTTACCTTTGATATCAATCCACCTAAGTCCTTACTTGGTACTATGTGACATGTTGATTCTTCATGCACCTGAATTGATATTTGAAAGCGCGAATGAGTTGTTCTGCCACCAGGAATAAGAAGGGAAGCAATTCCGTTGGAAGCAACATTAATAACAATTTCTCCTCTAGAGCGAATTGCAGCAGAAAGAGATCTCCATATTAAAGTTTTTCCCGTTCCATTGTATCCATATAAAAAGAAAACACCTCCACGGTTTCCATCAACTGCTTGCATAATTTCATCATACACACTTTTTTGTTCATTTTTAAAATTCGAAATTAAGTCCTCATGCTCATCAAGCATTTTTTTCCCTATCATATTGAAGCTCATCTTGAATAAGCTTATTAAGGCCCTTTGAAACGAAGCTATGATCAAGCAAAGGCATTGATGGATAATTTTCTAGAGCTCCACCATTTTGTTGTAGAAGTTTTTCAATCTCAGCAAGGGCATAATTTTGCAATTGCTCCTCACTAAGAGGCAAGCCTGTAAATATATAAACCAATAATTTTGCAATTAATTGTTAAGATATATTTTTTTTTTCAATATTCAAATGCAAAAATATGCGAACAGATTGTATATACCTTTGGAAAGTGTTACAGAGTTATATCTTTATGAAATCAACAAAGGCAAAAGAAGTTCGTGAAATAGAATTGTGGTGTATTGGTTTAACATTTGTACTCTTGTAAAACATGATTTTGTGAGGAAGATGTGTGCATCTAAACCCATTGGCAACTTTGATTGGGGAAAAGTTTGATATTAAGAAAACTTCACCCTCTTCAATATGTGAAAATCTGCTAGCAACTTATGTGTACATAAAAGCATTAACTTTATCTCCCTGAAAAACCCAAAAAAAATAATTAATAATGATCATACTTATGAGAGTTTATTTAGATTAAAACTATTTCCAAACTAAAGAATTTGAGAAAATAAATAAAACCTTCTCATCTACAAAGATCATCTATTTGCCAACAATCTGATTGTTATCGCGAAAATTGATAGCACTCCACGTATGAATACACCAGCGCGAACACGTAACTTCCAATTTGCTTCTTTTTTAATATCAAGATCACCAATAAGATTTATAGAAGCTAGTAACCATTGATAGTTGATACAATGTTCCCGCAAACATAAACAAATTCATGCTCAAATCCAATAGTATTGTGTATGGGCTTCATAAAGAAGGCCAATAACATAGCTAGTCATAAAGAAAATAAATAAAAACACGCCACTTAATGATCGATCTCGGACTCGGAGTAATTGGATGATTGTAGAGAAAATTGTATATATGATTGTGATCACAAAGTAATCATATATATATGTAGAGAGGCTATAACTTATCTTGTACTAATGGATAGAAAATTAAGATAAAAATCAGTTATTAAAAATATGGATATAAGATATATTGACTGACCATTAATAATTAATTAGGATATACTTAGGAAAAATAAAAGGATAATGATGACATTGTTGATCAAGATACATACGTATTCTAGAATCTCCTAGAAATTAGGCCCTAAACTGCTTAATTGAAAGACTTAACCATCACGTCTACTTGCCTAATTTTGTTTTAACAGTACATGAATGGATAGAAAATTCTGCCTAATTGAAAATAGGAACTCACGTAATCTAGAAAAAACTAGTGAAGTTTCCCGCGCCTTGCGCGGATTTTGTTAAAGTTTTATTATTTTTACCTACATTAGCTATGTAGTCATGTAGTTATTTGTATCATTTTTCTTTAAAAATAATATAATATATTACAAATTTATTTTATTATTAAAAGTATCGTGGGTATTTGTCGTTTGTTTTGACTTGAAATATCCTTGACATGATGCATCTTGTTAGGTACCATGGAATAGCTTGTATTTTTTTAAACATTCTTTCTAATATATATATAGCCTTGGGGGCATAGGATAAGCTTCCCGATTTGAAAACTAAAGCCCTAAAAGAAAATTTATAAACTCGCCACAAAAAAAATAGATCCTTAAATAAATAAATAATAAACCATATCTTTGGGTCGAAACAAATCTTTTTATTTTAATGTGCTTATCATATGCCTTTAGACATATGTTAGAAAATCCGTTTTACAAATTATAAATTTGCTAGATTAAAAAATTGATGAACATATATAAGTATATAACCCTTGACATACCTGACAAAACAAAATTAATAAAGTGTAAATGAGTACACCAAAAGATAGAATGACATATAATGAAAGTTTTTTTTTTTTTTGAGCACCACATATAATGAAAGTTGATTAACCTTTAGTTGGACCAACATCCATATATAGAAGATGAGCCGTGAACTCACAGTTCATCAATATTTACATTGTATTTTTTTTATTAACCTTTAGTTGGAACATCCTTTATTTATATTGTATTTTTTTGGTACAAAAAAATTACGCAAATACTTCTTTAATGAAGATTACAAATAACTGTAAATAATTAAGATATTTATCAATTGATCAATATTTAAAAGAACCTAATTCTATCTCCCGAAGCTATTTATCAATTAGAAAAGACTACGATCCTAAACTTAGAAATAAATCTTGATTTTGTAATTATATTTTCTTTAATCTTTCTTATGAGAGGTTTACGCTTTTCATTCTTAAGGTTTAATTTCTAAACATGGATCCCTTATCGTATGGCCTTAGGGAATAGAATAGAAAAATCTTTAAAAGAATTACATTTGTTCAGGAGTATAAAAAGATTATGTTAATATTTGATTTTATAATCCTATTTCAACTAATTCAATCTTATGTACAATGATATAATAATAAAAATATCAATTTGTGATTTTAGTATTGTAATAAGTACTTAAATTATTAGTCAACCTAAATCTTTTGTGTGATAACATAAATAATTATTTTTTACTAATAAAACTTAAAATGCTAGTTTTTCTTTTGAAAAATAAAATGGTAGTAAAAAATGCTTATAAGATTATTGGTTGTTGATATTATCTTGCTGATATATTTAAAATGGTAATTCAAAATCTTTTGACAATTATTAATATGGAAAGAATTGATCTAAATTGTGTAATATCTTTTATTGATTTTAAAAAGATGAAACTATCCATTTTAATGATTAGAATTTGGTTTTGGCAAGATTCAGTTGAGTAATTCGGATATACTTTTGAGAACATTTAAGAGTATATTATTTTTTTATTTTATTGTCGAAGATTTTATATCAATTTAGTGTTAGTAATATAACCAATTTTATAGGTTATTAATATAAATCCATGATTACTAATATCTAATTCATGATCATATCGTAATCTTTCTTTTGCAAGTTTACTAATTTTCCCCCTAGTTTACTAACATATATAAACCCTAACAAATACTATCGGGATTCTTTGGTTTCTAAAATTAATCGAAAAATAAAGAAAAGAAAGATATTGATATCTTCAAATTTTTTGATTTTTTTTTTGGATATGGCAAACTAAGAGATTTGATTTCGTTTAGATGGAAAGATTTTGTATGATAATTTCCATACTCCTATCATCTGTTAATTCCCATAATATAATGAACTTCTCAATTTCTAAATATGAAATCCCGTGAATTTCTGAGACAATTATTCTCCATATACCTATATGGTAACAAACAAAATATCTTGGTAAAAATATTGATCACGTGTAGATTATGAGAAAAATATTTACACATGGCATATGATATGGAAAAATATTAATGATGTGTAAATTATGGGAAAATATGTATAATAGATTATGAAATGGAACAATATATTAACACAAATCTAAAATTTGTTGAAGATATGACACATTTTTGAAATAACTAAAAAGTTTACGCATATAGTTTTATTAAAATATGTAATTCGTTAGTTTAAGCAAACATCTAGAAATGCAAGAATCCATTTTTTGGTCGAAAAAATGCAAGAATCCTAGAGTATTAGAAACAATAAAATTATTTGATATCTAATACGTAGTATTTGTTACAAATGTTAAAAGATTTGAATTTCAAAATAGAAAAAAATATTGTTAAGAAGATATTTACCTTAAATCACGTAGCATTAGTTTTACGTATCTTACTTATTTCCATTTTTTGAAAAATATTATCACTGCCAAGTTTGTTTGGAAGTAAAACAATCAAAGAGGTTTCAAACCAACTTCGGATTCCCCCTTCTAGATGGCTGGTTACTGGGTTAGTTATCGAGATTTGACTGATTGTCTCCTCATAAATATCCTCAATTACAATGGAGTTGAATGGGGTTGTGAACGTAGTAGGGCTAATTAGCCTAAATCTGGATTTGATAATGTTGTGAAGAAGTATTTTGTATTTGCTTCATCCATATTGGTCCATGCAAAAGAAAGGTGATGCTTTTTGTAGTGATTGGTTTTGCAACGGGATAGATTTGTAACTCATGAGATGAAGTATGTCTAGCTAGGGATGTTATTATGTTAATGAGATTGTGAATGCTCTCATTCAGATAAGTCTTCGTTGTTGTTGTTTTTCGGTATTCAATTGGAAGAAGCTCAGGAGGCTATAATGGAAGAGGATGAGATGGAAGCAGCTAGTAAAATAGGTTTAAATTAATATAATGAAAGGAGGATGATCAAGAAAACGAAAGATATAGTAAGAATAATATGCAGATTTTTTATGAATTAAAGTATGCAAATAATTTGTGATCTATGTATATAAATATGACATGGAATTGTAATCGCCACATGGATACGACGTGGACAAATTTATATGACGTGGCATAATTAATATATAAATAGTGTGTGATGTGGCTCAACTATATAATGACATGTGTAAAAATCATAGGTGGCGTAATGTGGGAACGCCACGTGTCCTAATCCTACGTGGCACAATGAGAAGGCTCCAATCCTTAGTGGTTTTAAATATATATAATAGATTAATAGATAGAAAATTGTGGAATTCACATAATCTAGTATGAATGGATAGAAAATTGTTACAAAAAATTACTTAATTAAAAGTAGGATGAGTGGTTTAAAAAATTCTTATTGACGAAACTGCCCTTAACTGCTTCAGGTTTAGAAGTATATATTGATAAACAGAGATAGTATTTGCCCAAAAGTTTGTTAAAGAACAAATGTATCATGGCCATGACGGGTGAGGAGAATTAAGGATAATGTATGATAAATTATACTTATTTTCACAAATAAATTGAGAACTCTACAAAAGTGTTAACACCAATTGTGATTTTCTCATTTCTATCTCCTTTTAATCTCATTGAGGCATGATCTGATAAACTAGGGGTACTCGTATGGATGAGAGCTTGGAGTTCAAGATGTGGTCATTGAGGGACAATGTATTAAGCTATCAATTTTACCGATCATCATATTTGTCTCCTGAAAAAATGAGTTGATACCATCTTTGCAAGGGTAACATCGTGAATGGTAGATGCTCATCCACGTACCCGTCAATGGTTGATCTTTTATGAGAAAGCAATACCCACCAAACACCTTAGGCCCCGTTTGGTAACACTATCGGAATCGGAATAGAATCAGGAATCGGAATGAACCATTCCAGAGACGTGTTGTTTGGTATGCTGCCGGAATGAACCATTCATAATAATTTTGGTTTAAAATTCTTAAGATTTAGAGTTCTTAATTATT
The DNA here is from genome assembly GCA_934048045.1 of Polygonum aviculare. Lineage (NCBI taxonomy): Eukaryota > Viridiplantae > Streptophyta > Magnoliopsida > Caryophyllales > Polygonaceae > Polygonum > Polygonum aviculare. The sequence continues at coordinate 21,361,275 of OW204031.1, forward strand.
ATTTTAAGGGTTTATGACTTTTAGAAATTATAATTTAAGGTTGTGGAGTTTTAGGATTCAAGATGACAATTATAATTTTTGAAATGGATGATACCTCCCATTTTCAGCTGGAATCAAATTAGCCAACAGCCTTGGAATGAGTCATTCCTGGGAATGAAATCGATTCCAGGATTTTCTCTACCAAACAGCATACTGGAATCATTTATAATAAAACAGCTTTCTCCACATCATCATCACAAACAAAATGCATCAGCACAAGGAAGAATTATACCAATTTTGATTATAACTTACCAGTAAATGTTCACAAAAGCCAGACCATGGCAAACACATTTTATCAACACTCGGGCATTAAAATGGACAATGGTAGACACCAACGATGCAAATTATCATTTCATGCACAGCAACGCAAAATAATTCATGTCATCCAAACGGACTCTAAAACATTTAATTTAACTTTGAAGTTGTTGAATATATGAATTAGGACATCATAGGACAAAGAAAGGCACTAATAAAATAATCGTGCAATAATGTGACTAACATAACTACTTCAAGCTTCAGTCAGCTCGCGAGCCACTGCTGGGTCCAGAAGATCTTTTCCCACCATATTTCTGTAACAAGAAGAATCAACATGGTAATTGTCAGGTAAGAAGTGTTGGAAATAAGGAAAAATACTGAGCCAAAGTGAGGAAAGGTGCTATACAATTCAAATTGCATTACACCCACCTGCTTTCCAATGTTAAACGGAATGTATCGGTACTTCATCATGTGCGCAATCTGGCGCTTCATTGTAAGAACAAATAGAACCACCCAGTAACAGAGCAATATAGGCCAGAAGACAGGAATGTCAAATGCCGAGAAGAAGGTGGTTAGAAATGCAATGACGAATGCCTTCGTTACAGAGTACCTGTTAGTTTGAATATTTGGATCCAGAAGAATACCATCAGACCATGCAAAAGTCACTTATCATTGCTGACAGTGACATTTATCAGGCAAGACTAACATATATCATAGGCTAAAATCAATATTAAACAAGATACTATGTGAATTGGTAGCCACAAGTTCCCATAGCACTTAACTTGAAATGTCCAAAGAGCCTCAAAAGTTTTTTTATTGGAAAAATACCCTTCTAAGAATGATTAGGGAGATGTAAAACGACTATAGAAGTGATCTACTATAGGGAAGCCTATTACACAAGGTTGAATGCAATTTCTCGGTGTCATGCAAATTGGCCAAAATAGCAGCTAATATTTTGTAAGTAACCTAGCCCCCCTAAACCATCTTGATTTCACCAAATCAATCTGTCAAACATACAACCACAGAAATGATACAAGGGAATGTACTAAACTAAAGGCTATACCTACGATGCAAGATTCGTGGCTGATATTTGTACTGCCAACAAGAAGATAAGTGCAAATATAGCTTTCACTGGTTCTGATTAATAAGATATTGAACATTGGCCAACCGGGACTGAAATCAACAGGGACAGTACCAAAGAAGCAACATAGTCAGATCATGGATCAATCTCTTACGAAAGAACATCTACATCAGGCAGGAACTACCTTTCACCTACTTTGTATATTCACACACAGCATATGCTAATGCTGCTATGTAGCACTATTAACTATAAGGATCCAATTGAAATCAAACTGATCCACTTTTCTACGACAATGATGAATGCCCCGATCTTTAATTTCTAGGACATGCTAGGGACTTACCAAAGCAGTGAGAATGACCAATCACTAATTCCAGATGCACACAGAGCCACCTCATATAGGCTCTAAGTATTTACTGTCTCACTGATACTCATGCTATAAACCTAAAGGCCTAATTCAGCCATATCTCAAGCACACATCGGACAAACCAATAACTTTCATTCAGCATAACCTTCAAAGGATGCGGAAAGCAAATCAAAACCCTATCAAACTCCAAAAACAAAAACAATTCAGCAGAGCAAAAAGACAATGGAGAAACTTCTCACCAGAACTTAAACTCGGGAAGACGACGGATGAACGGCTTGAACTCATCGGAGCCCTTAGTCGGCAACGAGGGTTCATCGGAGGCTTCCGGATCAACCAATGGCGAGAGGAAACCGATCAGGAGGTTCAAGATGTAGATTCCAAGCGCATACGTGACAATGTAGAACCCGTGGATTGAATAGATCCTGACCCCAAAAATTAGGGCGAAAACTAGGGTTCCAATCCACCTGGGAACCGAATGAGGGGTCGATTTGTCGAGATAGAACTGATAGATTCTAGAAGCCTCCCGAAGCTTCTTAATCACCGGCGAATCGATCGGCGGACCGCCGCTAGCAAGCCCCTCCATAAGCAGGTAGGTGAGGTAAGCTCAGCACCGCTATTGATTCAAGATCTGCAGAAATTGAACATGTTTAGACAGGAAAATACAATTCCCGCCATGGAAAACAAGAAGAGATCTACCTCTGAATGAGGAAGGCTGAGCTTCCAGCTATGGCGAGATAGAAAACGTGAGGAGGTTGGAGAAAAGAGGGAGATGAAGAGTTGACAGCAGTTGCCGACGGGATCTTGGTTGAAGAGAGGTCCATCTTTCTTTTTGCCCGGTTGCGTTTTATCGGTAGCGACTAAATTACACAAAGTCACCCGCTATTAAGAGATATTTTCACAGGGCCATATATAAAGACGGAAACTATACAAAATCATCCTTTTATCCAAATTTGCTCAAGAAAATTGCATATGAAGATTGAAATGACAATATTAGTTATGAGCAACGACATTAGCAACGGTTGATTCAGTGATTCTATATGGTGTACGTATATGCAACGAACCAACGTTATGTAGAGGCGTGTAAATCATTAACGAATCTTACTTCCACATGATCATCACATAATACACGTGAGTTTTCCACTTAGAAAGTGTATACCTTGTGGACACCATTTCAGAAGGGTAAGCAAACTTGCCTCTATTTTGATACTTGACGGCTCGAGATTGTTACATCTCGTGTTGATGATGGTAAACGAATCTCATTTCCACAAAAGACACATTAGTCTTGCACATGTTAATTTTTCCTTGTTTAGTTTGTGTGACAAATCGACATCTCAGATTTAATGCAGCAAACAGAACAAGCAGCTGGTTTCTCAGCAATGGAACAGTGACAGCAAACAAAGAAAGAAACGATGAAGGAAGCAATGAAGAGAACACAGAAATCAAGAAGGAAAGGGAAAAGGAAGAAGAGGAGAGAAAAGCGGCGCTTTTCACATCATGTCATAAATTTCTGTGTATTGCATCGGTGATTCATTAGGTTTACAGAACAAGGCTTTTATATTGCCTATATTTGTGACCCACAATCTGACAAGGATAAAAACAATACAGCTCAACAATACAGCTCAATAATATTATCTCAGCTGGCTTTTCTCTTTTTCTTCTATAGTCAACACCCCCCCGCAAGCTGGAGGATGGTACATGCCCAGCTTGGAGAGAATCTGATTTTGTTGAGGAGAAGGCAATGTCTTTGTTAACACATCAGCAAGTTGCTCAGAAGATGGTGTGAAACACAGTTGAATGAGGCCCTCCATAACCTTGTCACGAGTGAAGTGGCAGTCAATTTCAACATGTTTCGTTCTTTCATGGAATACTGGATTCTGCGCTATTTGCATTGCAGACCGATTATCACAATGCAAGCTGACAGGTTGGATGGGAGAGACTTCAAGTTCTTGTAGTAAACGAATGAGCCAGACTAGTTCAGCAGAAGCTTGAGCCATTGCTCTGTATTCAGCTTCAGAAGAGCTGCGACTGACAGTCGTTTGTTTCTTCGATTTCCATGATATTGGTGATGAGCCGAGCAAGATAAGAAACCCACTGACTGATCTTCTAGAAAAAGAGCATGCTGCCCAATCAGAGTCTGTGTAGCCAGCTAAAACAGGTTTGTCGAAGCCTTTTAACATGATACCTTGACCAATAGTAGAGGAGACATATCTCAGGGTGTGTTGAAGAGCATGGAGATGGGAAGATCGAGGACACTGCATGAACTGGCTGAGGGATTGGACGGCAAAGCTCAAGTCTGGTCTGGTGTTTGTAAGAAAATTTAGTTTTCCAATGAGCTGGCGGTAAAGGGTTGGGTGAGGCAGTAAATCGCCTTCATCTGACTGTAATTTGAGATGGAGAGGAAGAGGAGTGGATGTGGGAGGTGAAAGAGAGAAGGGGGCTTCATGGAGTAACTTAGTGGTGAATTTTCTTTGAGTTAAGGCAATGCCATGGGGAAGATATGTGATCTCTAGACCAAGAAAATAGTGTAAAAGGCCAAGGTCTTTGATGCTGAAAGTCTTGTCAAGGTAGGCTTTGAGAAGATCAATAGATGCAGAATTAGTGCCAGTGACCAAGAGGTCATCTACATAGACAGCTACAATAGTGATATCAGATTGTTTCTTGTGGATGAAGAGGGAATAATCATTTTTCGATTGAGAGAAACCAAGAGAAAGTAGAGAATCTGTGAGTTTATGAAACCACTGACGACTAGCTTGTTTTAATCCATAAATGGATTTTCTGAGGCGACAAACCTGATTATGAGGATTAGAGAGGCCTTCCGGAACTGTCATATAAACCTCTTCATGAAGCTCACCATGAAGAAATGCGTTGTTGACGTCCATTTGGTAAATTGGCCATTTCTTTGCAGAAGCAATAGCAAGAATAGTTCTGATAGTCGTCATTTTCACAACCGGAGAGAAAGTGTCGTGATAATCAATTCCATGTTGTTGAGTGAAGCCTTTGGCAACTAGACGAGCCTTGTAACGTTCTAGAGTGCCATCAGCTTTCAGTTTCACTCTATACACCCATTTACAACCGATCGGATGTTTGCCTGGAGGTAGTGAAACCATGTCCCATGTACCATTGACCTGTAAAGCACTTAGTTCTTTTTCCATTGCAATAACCCAATTTGGATCTTTGGATGCTTGAGTGTAAGAAGAGGGTTCAGAGTAAGAAATAAAACTGGCAACAAAAGCATGATGCTGAGGTGGTAATTGAGAAGAAGAGATGAGATCAGTTTGAGTAGAATCATTTTGGCGAAATGAGCATATGTAATCATTGAGATGGGCTGGGGGTTTGTGTGTTCGAGTGGATCTTCTCAGCAAAGGAGGTGGGGAAGGTGAAGGTGGAGGAGAAAGAGAAGGTGATGAGGGTACTGATGTGTCAGGGGAAGGTGAAATAGCATCAGTGGTAGGTGTGGAATCAGCAGGTGAGGAAATTGGAGTATGGGAAGGTAGAAAAATATTAGGAGAAAGATCATGAGAGGGAGTTGGTAATGTGGTGGGGTCGGATGAGATTGGTGTGGAGTGAAGAGGGAAATTGTTTTCAAAGAAGGTTACATCTCTGGAGTAGAATATTTGTTTGGTGGAAATGTCCATGACTTTGTAACATTTTTTGCCAAAGGGGTAACCGAGAAATATGCATTTGTTAGCCCTGGACTGGAATTTATCTCGGTTTCGTTTCAGTGTGTTAGCAAAACACAAGCAACCAAATGTCTTGAGGTGTTTGTAGTCAGGTTGGTGGTTAAAGAGAAGTTGGTATGGAGAGGTGTTGTCGAGAGAAGGAAGTGGGCTGCGATTGATTAGGTATGTAGCGGTGAGAATGCATTCACCCCAATATGGATAGGGAAGGTTGGCTTGAAAGAATAAAGCTCGGGCAACCTCAAGGAGGTGTTTGTGTTTACGTTCGACGACTCCGTTTTATTGGGGAGTGTCAACGGTGGTGGTTTGATGAATGATTCCATGTTGTTCAAAGAAAGTTTGGGCTGATCGATCACAAAATTCAAGGGCATTATCGGATCGGATGCATTTGATGGTGGTGTGGAATTGATTTTGGATCATATTGAAGAAAGCTTTGAGAATAGACAAGGCATTGCTTTTGTGGGTCATCAAAAATGTCCATGTGGACTTGGTATAATCATCAACCAATGTAAGAAAAAAACGATACCCATTGTATGTGGTATGTTTGTATGGACCCCAAGTATCTAAATGAATAAGCTCAAATGAATTTTTTGTGAGGGATGATTTGTGTGGGAATGGTTTTCTATGTTGCTTGACTTTGGGGCAAATTTGACAAATGAATTTTTCCTTTTGAAGACCAACAGAAGTAGGAATAAACTTTAATTGATCAAAGGATAAATGCCCCATTCGACAATGTAATAGTTCAAGGCTTTCTTTAGGAAGAGTAGCATTACAAAAAGATGTACTGGAATTTAATAAAAGAGAGGCATTGGTCTCGGTGGGAGCAGGATCAAGCTTGGGATCTTTGTGGAGAATGTAGAGCCCCTTTTCTTCATGGCCAATCGAGAGAGGCTCGCTCATCAAATGGTCCTAAAGAAGACACATGGTTGGGGTGAAAATGAGATTAGATGAGAGGTTGGATGTAAGTTTGCTAATGGAAAGCAAGTTGAAATGAAACTCAGGAATATGGAATACATCATGCAAGATAATTTTGTGAGAGAGAACAACACTTCCTATATGTAGGATAGGAGCTTGTTTACCATTAGGTAAAGTGATGGAAAGTGGTTTGTTGACAGGTTTGAGCTCAGTGAAAAGATATTTATGAGGTGTGATATGATCGGTTGCACCACTATCAAGAATCCAATTTGAATTATTGTTAGGAGAGAAGAGACAAAATGATTTACCTGCCAAAAAAGCTGCATGGTTCATGTTTTCACTGCCTTGTTGCCTGTTGAGAAGGGAAATAAGCTGATCATATTGACTCTGAGTCAGACTTGGTCCTCCAGAAGCTGTACTGGTGCTTGCCTGTGCTGCAATTCGGTTTGGCTCTTTTCCTGGAGGGTACCCATGAATTTTCCAGCATCTTTCCATGGAGTGACCACTCACTTTACAATGGTCACAAAAGAACTTGTTCTCAGTTTTTCCAGGCGGGAATCCATTCTTCTTCCAACACTTCTCTATGGTGTGCCCCTTTATCTTACAATGATCACAAAACTGAGCAGTAGTGTTGGTTGAATTTGAGCCGGTGGAGCCATGAAGCTTCCAACATTTTTCTGTGTTGTGTCCGTCTATCTTGCAATGATCACAATAAGCTCTCGTCCCCTGACTGCTTCTCTGACCATTTCGCTGAGCTGCGAAAGCCATGGATTCCTGCTCAGTTTTGTTACCAGTGCTGATGTTTCTTTGATCTTCTTCTTGCAAAACCATTTGGTATACATCATCAAGATTAGGAGGTGGGTTCATCATGAGTATATTCCCCCTAACTGCATTGTAGGACTCATTGAGTCCCATTAAGAACTGGACAACACGTTGGTCCTCTAAAACCTTGTTAATAACCAAGTTTGATCCACAAGCACATACTGATTCATTCACCAACAACAAGTATTCATCCCATAACTTTTTCAACTTTGTGAAATAGCTCGTAATAGAAGCCGAACCTTGAGCAATAGAGCTGAGATCTCGTTGTACCTGAAAGACTCGGGTACGGTTTGATTTTCCAAATCTGGCTTTGAGCTCCTTCCAAATTTGATGTGTCGTGTTGCAATACAAGACCGATTCTGCGATTTCCTTCTCCACGGAGTGAAGGAGCCATGATATCACCATCGAGTTGCATCTCTCCCAATAAGGCAACAGAGGAGAGTTTGATTCAGGTTTCTGGCACGTTCCAGTGACGAGCCCGATCTTGTTCTTAGCTTTAAGTGAGACCTCAACGGATCTCTTCCAATGTCCATAGTTTCTCTCATTCAAAAGGCTTGTAGCCAACACATAGGTAGGATGGTCCGAGTGATGCAAATAAAGCTCACTCGCACTCAAATCCCTGATTTCATTCCTGACCTGTTCTTGACGGGTTAGGGTTTCGTTTTCAATTCGTGCTCGGTTTTCAGCCTCTATCCTAGTTCGGATTTCAGCTTCCAACCTAATCCTTTCACTCAAATCTTCCAAAGCAATATCGTCACTCATCGTTCTTCAAAAAAGGGTAGCTAGCTCTGATACCATGTGACAAATCGACATCTCAGATTTAATGCAGCAAACAGAACAAGCAGCTGGTTTCTCAGCAATGGAACAGTGACAGCAAACAAAGAAAGAAACGATGAAGGAAGCAATGAAGAGAACACAGAAATCAAGAAGGAAAGGGAAAAGGAAGAAGAGGAGAGAAAAGCGGCGCTTTTCACATCATGTCATAAATTTCTGTGTATTGCATCGGTGATTCATTAGGTTTACAGAACAAGGCTTTTATATTGCCTATATTTGTGACCCACAATCTGACAAGGATAAAAACAATACAGCTCAACAATACAGCTCAATAATATTATCTCAGCTGGCTTTTCTCTTTTTCTTCTATAGTCAACAGTTTGCTTATGAATGTTACTTGTTTCATTTTTAGAACCATGAACGATTGATTGTAGAGAGAATTGCACTCGAAAACTAAGAGCAATTGTGCACAAATTAGGCGTAGGAGAATATGAAAGCTTTGGAGTGAAAAGAACAACACCTTAACACGAATTCATTTATGGTTTCAAAGCACCAACTAAACCAGAATTACACCAGTACCATATTACGATCATACCATGCTACAAAATTGTTCATATACGGAGTAGAGTATACAGCTCAAACAAAAATTGTGCAATAAACGTGGCTAAGATAGTAAGATAACTAGAGCTTTATTCATTGAGCTATAGATGTTTGAGGCACTAGGCCATTACAGCTGATTCCACGATCAAGACTAGTGACCGTGGGATACAATCCTTACCAACTAAGATGGCAGGCTTGACATGAAAAAAATAAATGTCAATGACAATATAGATGCACAACGAATTTAGATTCTGAGCTTCAGTCAGCCCGTGAACCACTGCTGGATCGAGAGGGTTTTTTCCCACCATATTTCTGTAACAAGAACAATCAACATGTTATTGGTCTTCATCAAGCAAAAGGACTTGCTTAACACTCCGCGAACTAAAGTATTTTCATTCAATCAGAAATGCATTACTCACCTGCTTTCCCATATTAAAGGGGACGTATTTGTACTTCAACATGTGCGCAATCTGGCGCTTCATTGTAAGAGCAAAAAGAACAAGCCAGTAGCAGAGCAATATAGGCCAGAAGACAGGAACGTCAAATGCAGAGAAGAAAGTTGTTACAAACGCAATGCAGAATGCCTTTGTTACAGAGTACCTGTTAATTCATTTTGAAAAAGAAAAAAACATAAGACAAAAGGTGGATGCAAAGCCATACACATTTGCAGCACCTCATAAGAAAGCATTGCAGTCTCACGTTGATCAAAATGTGTTCATAGGGTAAATAGGTAATGTAATTTGCTGAGTTGATGCTGGTAAATCCAGGTAACACTAACATATAACGAGTAACCTTTATCAGATGACTCAAATTTTTGAACAAGCAGTCGAGCAAAGCTAACATATATCATATAGGCTATAACATTTCATTGTAAAAAAGTGGACTACTATATAATTAAGTCAGTTAAAAGGCACAACACAACCAAAGTGGCATCTAGTATCAAATCGATCAAATACCCTTTTACCAGTGTGTTGGTGGAAGATGTGACCAACATAAACCTAAATCACAAATATGACATACCGGACTACATAGAGGGTTATGTTTAGAATGGAAGAGTAATGGCTGACATTTGTGGTGGCAACAAGAAGAACAGATTATGTATAGCTTTCATGGGAATTTGATTTAATATGCAGATAATAATTAACTAATCATGACTGAACTTGATTATAAAGAAACCCTCTAAGAAAACAACGTACACACCAAACAGAATCTTCAGTTTTACCTTCCATCTACTTCACACATACGGAGTACAACACACCATTTGCTACTGTTGCTATCTAACAGTGTTAGATCAAGGGTCTTAATATAAAGCAAATTGCCTGGAGATCGGTTTTTTTAGGAGTAAAAACAGTGACAGCTGACAAGCCCTGAAATCATAACTCCTTAATCTAGGACAGAATAGGATTATATCAAATCCATCAGAATTAGCATAGTCATTCGCTACAGAAGCACAAAGTCACCTCACATAATACCAGATTATTTAATTATGCTCATGACATGAACCTAGAGACCTCATTCACAGCAGATCAACTAATCAACGCCACTAAGATCTGGAATAGACTGTCAACTAGCACAGACTTCAAAGGATTTCTAACAAATCAAAGCCTTCAAACTCCAAACCCAAAACTTTTCCGTACGATTAAGGTTCTTACCAGAACTTGAACTCGGGGAGACGACGAATGAAAGGCTTGAACTCATCGGAGCCCTTAGTCGGGAGCAAATGCTCACCAGAAGCGTCCGGATCGACCAACGGCGAGAGGAAACCGATGAGGAGGTTGAGGAGGTAGATTCCGAGGGCGTATGTGATAATGTAAAACCCGTGGATGGAGTAAATCCTGATCCCAAAAATTAGGGCGAGAACTAGGGTTCCAGTCCACCTGGGAACCGAATGCGGGGTGGACTTATCAAGATAGAACTGGTAGATTCTGGAAGCCTCTCGGAGCTTCTTGGCCACCGGCGAATCAATCGGCGGACCCCCCTCCATAGGCGGGTGGGTGAGGTTAGCTCGGCGCCGCTACAGGTTAGAGATCTGCAGATTTTGAACAAAATTAGACAAGGTACAGAGCGCAGGCCATGGAAGAGGAAGAAAGGGATCTAACACTGGAGCAAGGTTGAGCTTCCAGCTATGGCGGAGTAGACAGCGCGAAAATTAGATGAGAGATGGGGGAGAAGAATTGACAGTAGCTGACAAGGGGAAATGGTCGAGTTGGAGAGGGTCCCCACCTACTGGCCCCAGCTGCTATGAGAGCGTTGTGAATTTACATAAAGTTACCCGCTAATTTGGGATATTCTTTTCAACAAGTGTTTGCTACTTTACCAAATTACGTAGGTGGGTTGATATACAAAATGTATTCTTATTTTATGATGTATATTACAAATTTAAATAATGTTTTACTATACATCATAAATTCATAATAACTTTGTTTGAAGTTTACGAAATTTTCCCTCTTTAATTCAAGTTTACCATTTGGCAAAAAATTAATGTTGTTTGGTGTGCATGATGACTTTTTTATACCGTATCTCCATACATAATGTCCGTTTCAAACTCCAAAATGTGTTTTGTATTTTGTTATTTGTTTACCACAAAACTCATCCATTAAACTCTCTTTTTTTACTAGCACACCCATTCATAACTTTTTGGACCAAAAAAAAAAACCATTCTTAACTTTTTGAATCTTTAATTTGTCTTTTTTTACAGGCTATATAAATTTTTTATTAAAACATTGAAACAAAACTATTTTATAATTTTTTTTTCGGTAAATAACTATTTTATAATTTACATATGTAAAGTTTCCTATTTTTCTAAGTGAGGTGAGTTGGGCCGGAGTTGGAATTGGGCCGGACACTACTGGGTTACCTCTAACTGCGAACAGTAACTTCTACATGAAACCGAAAATCAGTTTGCTATCGGTTTGGGAAATTGGTGAAGTAGTTTTCTTGGAGAGAAAGAGAAGAACACCGACCATTGAAGAGCGAAGATGTTTTCGGGTATGTTCCAGAGGAAACCCGACAAAGCCGAGGCTTTGAAGCAACTCCGAGTCCACGTGGCCATCTTCGGAGCTTGGGTAGCTGTGATCAGAATCGCCCCTTACATTCTTCAGCACTTTCAGGAGGACGAGCTCAAATTGGACTTCTAAGACCTACCAGGTATTCTCGAGTTTTCATCAGCTTAATTTGTGGACATTGTATACCTCCTTAGATTAAGCAGTTTTATAGAAATGAGATTTAGTGATAATATGTTAGAGCGATTTGGAATTGAAGGCGGTGACTTGGTCGAGACTGTTGAGCTTCTGTTATGATATCTTTTGTATTTGGTTGGAGTGGAGGATGCTACCTGATAGATTATTGAGGGTGATTGTTTATGTTTTACAGATTTAGGGGCGTTTGGTATCCAAACCGGTACTAAGACTTGGGTATGGGTTAGGAACATGATACCTAAAAAATGGCCATTCAGTAAATAAACTGTTTTAGGTTTTGAAGCTGAAGCAGCTGTTGATGAACTCAGAAACTGATCTTTTAGGCTATTTAGGTATTACTGTATTAGCATAAGCTGTAACAGTTATTGCAACCTCTCCATTTTTATTACCTTTCCGAGTTCCTGCTATCGAGCTGGGTCATTTACAGCCTAAATCTCATGTTTTATTGATACATTTCTCTGCTTATTTTATGCGCTTTAGTACCATTATTGTATTGTTAGTGCTACCAAACGGGCCCCAAGTTTTCATGGCAGGAATCGGGTTGGTATAGGGAATCGGGTTGGAATGGGAATGGGATGAGGAATGGGGTTGAATGATTTTAGATATGAGTGATACCTTGGTCTAGAGTGGGGTATGAAGTTATGTGTAAAAGTGAGGAATGGGTGATTCCAAGGTATCACCCATTCCTAACCCCATTCCCTATACCCAAGGTATAGAAACAAACAGGCAAGAATTGACAGTTCTGGAGACCAACAATTTTGATAATAAACTTTTTTAATTTAGGCCACACCTGGGGCACCCCTCCAACTGATCAATGATACACAATTCAAGAATTCTTTGTTCTCACCACAAATATGTTGTACTGTGACCCAAGAGGCTTGTTGTTTGCCAATACTTGAGCTTAGAACTTCTCTGTTCAGAAAAAGAAATACTTAGCATGAGACTGTGATGTCTGTCGGTCTTTCAGGATTTGCAGGTTCCCATTGTTATCAATGGAATTGTTTGATGAAAATAGAATTACATATGTAAAAAATTAGCTTTATTCGATTTAGCATTTGTTGCTGTTGATAATTGCAAGTGACAAATTTGCTGAACTGCTAATAGTTTTTATTGTATAGGTTTTATGTCACAGATATGCTATTTTGGGAAAATATCATTTCGGCGCGCGACATGCTTATCCAATCTCTTTCTGCCGTTGATTTTTCCTTACATTGAATCCCTTGTGTCTTATATCATGTTAAAAGGTACATAATGCAGAACCTTTGTTTTATGATGACTTGGTATATGGTAATTGTACTATTCCCTTCTATGACCTAGTATGAGTATGCATATGTTCTATTAATATCTGCTTGTCCACTTGTTCTTTGATTTCTGTAGAGATAAACAAGCGCTTCTCGTTATCCTCACTAGTATGTGTCATATCCATGATAAACTTCATCTTAACAAAAATAGATAAGTTAAACATTACGCAATCTTTGTATAGGTCACACATTTCGAAATCCATAATACATTGTATCATCACACCAACACACATGTTCACACTCTTGAGCTAGCTCCATTTATTACATTACAACACAAACGGTAAGCATTTCGTATCAAAGTCCTCCATTGAACCTAACTATGTTGCCTGAGAAGCAGCCTTCATTTCCTCCTTGATAGCGGCTACCAACTGGTCATAAGCGGTGCCCCACGCTTCCTTCATCTCCGGTGACCACATCTCGGGAACCGCCTCCTTTATGGTCTCGACTAATGCATATCTTACAACCTGATGTCAGTTAAAACGCTGCATTAGTATGCAACTCCAAAGGTCGTTTTACATGATGCAACCAACACAAGAGCCTTAAAGAGGTAATGTCATCATTTACCTCAAAATGCTCATCGGCGACTCCATATTTGGAGTGGGTAGCGCCCAGACGCTTCAGGCTGGACTCCCGGACTGTCACCTTACCGGCCTTCCGCAGCTGAGCTGCCGATTCACAAGTCTGTTGAGGAAACAAATATACAGTATGCAGCATTAGGATTTGCATTTTTCGGTTAGATGGAAGGAAAAAGAAGAGAGAATGACCATGATGAAGACAGTCATGGCATGAGTCTTGAGCTTTGGATTCTTCTCAACAGGCACGTCTGAATCCTTGAGGAATGAGAACATCTTCTTGGCTGTTGGAGCTATCTCAAAGACCCTGCAAATTCAATTCAATTATGAATTGGAAAAATGAGACCCTTCTCTTTTTCTATTCCTCACTTCTGTGACAGAGTTACTTACTTTAAGAACAACTTGAGACCAAGCTCTCCAGCATTTTTCTTCATTGAAGCCCATGACTTCAGCACCAGAGCTTCTTGTTCTTCTGTGAATACAACCGTTTCAACTACAGATGCCAAAAACCGAGCTTAGAAGGTCAAGCTTAGCACATTTCAGAGAAGCTGGCAATAAACCCAGATCAAGAATATTATACAGTAGTTGGTAACATTATCAATCAGATAGTAAAAATAGAAAATGTTCAAAAATGCTAAAGTGTAGCAAAATGTGTAAGAAAGTGAGTACCTTTTGTAGAGTCCATATCTTTTAGGAATATGCAGAATGTGAATTTGAATAAAGCACTCAGGATTGGGTAATAATTTATGGTAAGTCTGGTGACATGTTTATATAGGAATTGGGAATTTGAGATCTAACCTTTGGCAGGATCGAAGAGCTATACAATCTATAATTTGATTGCCCTTTTTTATTTAATAGATAGACTTTGAGAACTCCTGATCGGCCATCAACTCCAACTTGGTTTCGGCAGCAAGTTGCTGTGTTGTTATTGTATACTGTGGGTAGACTAGTTTGTAATAAACTAAAACTATGGGCAATTTTTTTTCCCCAGGTTTACACTTTATACCAACCTGTCCGGGCCATGCTACCTTCACGTTGTTCTTTTGTTGACCTTGAGATTTGATCAACTGCGTGTAACGATAGTATAAGAACGTTTCTCAGTATTTTCTCAAATATCGATCTGATGATTAATTTAGAATTAAAAAAAATCATTCCAAAATTCCTATTATACTGATTACAAAATCATTTGTAAATTAAGAATAAATAAAAATATTTGTAAATTGGAAATTCCGCGAAAACACTCAGGAAATAAAATTTATGAGCATTTTACAAAATATATGAATGAGGTTGTATTTATGTCTATCTTACGCACAAGGATTTCCCTAAGGTGATTATATCTTAAACTAAATCCGTCTTAAACCAGAAGTCCATTGAGGATAACATGTAGTTACACACAGGGATCCTCTTAAAGTTTGTCGATGTAAGTCGATTTACCTGATTTACGGGTTTTCTCGGTTACCATATGCCACCAGTCTCTTTACTCTTCGATTCTCAAACCTCTAATCTAAAGAATACAGTTTTAAATTGATTAGCGTTTTAGATGCCCTTTTATTTCCTTTTTTGCACGAAATATTATATGCGAGGTTTAGTACTAGTCTAGGGTGGCCATTTGCAAAATGAGACCATGACAATACAGTTTGCAGGTTTAAATTAACCATTTTGTGTCACTCATGACGTTGTAAGAATGTTAGATTGTTAATTAGTTTCCAAGGGATCTTAGTCCAGTATAATTAAGACAAATGAAGTATACGTACTCTTCAATCTTCATACATGAGAAAATTCAAAATCAAAACTACATACAACTTATCATTAAATACATGCATACATACATAAGGAATCCGTTATTTCCGTTACGGAATCTTAATTACTTATAAATCCTAACAAGGCACAAATCGGTCCATAAGCAAGCAAACCGTGGATTCCGAAAGCAAGCCATCTTCATCCTCCTTGGTGAAGCTTTTGGGCTTGTGCTTAGCTTTTTCTGCTCCGCCAAAATGTACGTCTTCCTTTGCTTGTTTTTCTCTTCCTCCTCCAAATCGCGAAGTTGCCGCTCTTGCCATCTTGAATTTCGAGAGATTGTCAATGGATTTGATCCTGATCACTTCGTCCCGGAGCTTCGCGAGCTCTCCTGCCATCGTCTCTAGCACCCTTTCCGCCATTGATAGGGATTTTAGATGTGTTTATGACTTGTGTTTTCAAATGGTTTAGAATGAGAATCAGAAGAAGGATTTACAATGATTGGGTTATGTGAAATGTATCAAGGATATTTATACAAGGAGAAGAAAAGGGATCAAAAGGGATTTTAGTTGGGGATATTCTATGGGCTATATGGGGTTGTGGTTGAACTTCTTACTATCTCATGTTCCGCGTGAACAAGTTGGCCCATGTCTATTTCTATAGTTTTGGAACTTAGCTTGGGTGCAACGGTTCTACTTTAACGTATGATGTGGCTCCATTGCAGCTTCATTTACTTTTCAACTTATTTGGTGTGATTTTTTTGTCTTTTATTTGACCCACATGATATTTGAAAACTCTACTATTCAATATTCGTTTCCTTCAAAAAATGAAAAAGAAAAGAAGAGTATAATGTTCACACTTCACGTCCAATTTTATTGCTGGCTTGATAAATGATAAATGTTCGTGTTGGAATAGGATCCGAAATTCTTGTTGATAAGGTGCGATTTATAGTTAACAAATGTCCTAAGAACTCAGTGTTGATTCGTTCTAATGGGTGTCTGAGTGTCTCGTATTTGATGCCTCATTTTGATTTCATCTCTCGCATGACACGTTTTAAGTTAGACCTTCGGGTTTCATGTTCCATTTTAGGTTCGTCCATCATATCTGATGCCTTGTTTTAAGTTATCCTGTCATATTAGGTGTCTAGTTTTAAGTTGGTTTCTAATCCCTTGATTATGAATGCCTCAAATGAAAGTTGACTCGTCTAATTTGATGTCTCACTCTTAGTTGGTTCCTAGATTTGATGTCTTGGTTTAAGATTTCCTTAAGATTTGGTGTCTTGCCATTAGATGTCCCTCGGATTTGATGCGTCAACTTAAGTTGGTCCTTCGGGTTTGATGTTTGTATTGGTTTAAGATTTCTTCAAGATTTGGTGTCTCGCCTTTAGATGTCCCTTAGATTTGATGCCTCACTTTAAGATGTCCCTCAGATTTGATGCCTTGGTTTCAAGGTGTTCCCGTGGTTTGATGTCTTGAATTCAATAAATTGGTTTAAGTTGGTACCATCGGTCGGTGCCTTGGTTTAAGTTATCCTTCAAGCTCAATGTCTCGTTTAATTAAGTTGTCCCTTGGGTTTGACATCTCGATTTAATTTGTTCACTCAAGTTCAATGCCTCGATTTAAGTTTGTCCCTCGGATTGATGTCTCATTTTAAATTAGTCCTTTGAATTTGTTGCCTTAGTCTAAGTGGTTCTTCGGATTGGATGTCTCAATCTAAGATATCCCTTGAGTTCGATGCCTTGGTTTATATTGGTCCCTCAAAATTGATGCCTCGGTTTAAGTGTTTTTTTAGTTTTGTTGTCTTGGTTTAAGAATTTTCCTATTTTTGATGCCTCAGTTTAAGGTTTCCCTCAGGTTTGATGAACCGACTTCAATAATTTTCTTGGGATTGCTGCCTCGACTTAAATTTGGTCCATCGAAATTAATGGCTTGGTTGTTTGTTGATCATGGGTCTAAGTTGGTCCCTCGAGTTCGATGCCTCGGTTTAAGTTGGTCACTTGGGTTCAATGCTTGGTTCATGTTCGCCCATCAGATTTGATGCCTTAGTTTATGTTGGTCCCTCGGATTCAATGCCTCAATTTATGTTGGTCCCTTTAGGTTTGATGCATCAATTCAAGTTGGTCTCTTTAGGTTGGATACTTGGGTTTATGTTGGTCCCTCAAATTGGACTTATTGGTTTCTACTAGTCCCTCGGAATGAATACGTTTGTTTATATTGGTCCCTTGAGTTCAAAGTCATGGTTTATGTTGGTCCGTCGAGTTCAATGCATCGGCTTATGTGCTCACCTCGTATTTGATGTCCCCATTTATGTGGGCACCTCATATTTGATGGCTTGGTTTATGTTGCTCTATTGGATATAATGCCTTGATTGTTTCTAATATATGATACCTCTATATATGTATGTCCTCATATTTGACGGCCCACGTACGTAACCCTTGGGTGCAATGGATTCAGTTTTAAGTTGTCCCTCGTGTTTGATGCCCATATTATGCATTTTTTAAACTTGAAATCTCGAATTGATGTCTCATTTTACACTGCTTCCTTGGATTTAAAGTCTCATCTAAAATGCCTTGATTTTGAAAGCCTCAAAGTTGGTCCTTAGGATTTAAGTTGTCCTTCAAGTTTGACGCCTTTTGTTTATATTTGGGGTGGGTAAAATCCGGTCCGGACAGGATTTTTGGACCGGACCGGGCTGGGAGGATACCGGTCCGGTCCTCGGTCCATGAAAATGGACCCGATCCAAACCGGATGTTTATAAAAATTTTAAAAATATATATTTAAATAAATAGTATATTAGTTTTAATGTTATACGGAGTATAGTTTATTTTTCATATTTAAGTTTAATATTAATATTATATACTTAATAATATAATATTTTTCAATAATCATACATGATTTCTCTAATTATATTATAATTTTTTTATATAAAAAGTTATTATAAAAAAAATAAAAATCCGGTCCAAAACGGACCGGACGGGACCGAATTTTCCCGATCCGGTCCATGTTTTTCCAGTTATCGGTCCCGGTCCGGTCCGGTCCAAGTCTGGACCGGTCCCAACCCTGGTTTATATTACCCCTCATGTTAAATTTGATCATCTGAATTTATTGTCTTGTTTTACATCGATTTTAGTTGTTCCCCTAGATTTGATGCCTAGACTGTAGACTTGAGGAACTTTACCAAACCTGTCATCGACTCATCGCTACCATATGAACAACATCTTCATCTTCCCTCATTTCCCATTGACATCGCAACTATCTCCATCACCCCACACCTTATTACATAGGAGTACTATTTAGTGTAAATTAAAAGAGTTTTGTACAAACCAAATTTATAAGGAAAATTGCATTTAACCACCTTTTATTTTACACTTGTTGTAATTAACCACCCTTTATACTTTTTGTACACATAACCACCCCTTATTTGTAAATATGTGCATTTAACCATCCATTTTGATGAAAAACGTTATTTTCTTCGTTAAGTAAATTACATTTTTGTCCTCCTTTTTTAATTTTATTTACAATAAATAAAAGAATTTAGGAATAAATTGAGCTTGGAATGTCATCGTCATTGGATTTAAGCCTACATATCAACCTTTTGAATCTCGAGTCGTCGTCTATTAACTTAGACACGATCGACTCCAAGGGATGCTCAAAGTCGTTAGAATCAGATCCAAAATCCATGGTCTTTGCATCGGCGAAGTTTCGGTTCTTCTTCGTCATTGGAGAGAGGAAATGAATTATTATGGAGGAAATTAGGCAAAGGCTGCAAAAATCGGCATATTAGAACTTGAAAGTGTCAATTATATATGGTTTTTTCTTTATTTAGTTATTGTAAATAAAATTTAAAAAGAAAGGAAACAACTTAATTTACTTTACTTAACGGAGAAAATGACGTTTTTCGTTAAAATGGGTGGTTAAATGCACATAAATGCAAATAAGGGGAAAAAGGTGGTTAAGTGTAGAAAAAAATATAAAGGGTGGTTAATTGTAACAAGTGTAAAATAAAGGGTGGTTAAATGCATTTTCCCCAATTTATAATCCCCAATTATCTTGATACATATTAAACAATTATTAAACTTGAATTCCAAACTAAAAATTGATTCAAATTTCATAATAACTAGAAACTATACATTCACATATAGACCTGTCAAAAGCTGATCTGACTCGAAAATTTTGGGTTTCAACCTAAAAATTTAGACCCGTGACCCAATTTCAACCCGCCCCGATTGAAACCCGATTCCGTTGGGTTAAACCCGAATCCATTGAGTCAGACCCGATTTTTTATAGTTTACATTATATTATAATATATAAAATTTATTCTGAAAATTATGTTATATTTTATTATTATAGTATTTAGAAATAATATTTTCTTATTAAATTTAATTATTTAAATAATATTTTATGCAAAATTTGGTAAAAAAATTGATACTCTTGACCTGTTGGGTTGATTCGATCCGACCCGAAAACCCGAAATGACCCGACCCAGTTTGATCTGTAACCCGATTGATCTGAACTCTACCCGAAACCCGAAACGACCTGACCCGAACCCGCCCAACCCAACCCAACCCGATTCACAGGACTACTCTCATACTAACGGAATGTGCCATGGTGTGTCCTACGATGTCGATTGGGATAAAATACTCTTCTATACTTCGAATAAAACAACGACAACACACAGGATATTCTTCCTTATTTTTACGGAAAATTGAAATTTATTCGTATAAAACAGCACTTGGGTTTTGGAGGTTTTCTCCGTATGAGCTGAAATGTACCTAACCAAAAACACACTAAAAAACCCTGAAAGTCCCACACCTAACCTGAGGCCGGGTCAGAACCCAGAAGAAGCTGTTCTCAAATAAAAAGCGGGACTAACAAACAAAAACACAAAAGCCCTAAATTTGGAAGTTGTTGCAGCTCAGCTGGCAGTTTCTACTTTCTAGGGTTTCTTCACCTTTTCCTCCATCTCCATCTTCAATCAGTTTTACTCCTCTGCTGCTTACTTGACTGAAAATGGGGAGGACAAGGTGTTTCCTAGACATCACAATTGGAGATGAATTGGAGGGCAGAGTTGTGATTGAGCTCTTCGACGACGTCGTTCCCAAGACTGCCGAAAATTTCAGAGCTCTCTGTACCGGCGAGAAGGGGATTTCTCCCATTTCCGGACATCCTCTTCACTACAAGGTCTCTTCTTCACCTGTTCGCATTCTTCTGCTTTGTTGTCTTTCAGCATTAGTTCTCTGTTTCATGTCTTGTTTTTGTTAGAGAAAAAGCTCTGGTTTTGTGTGGATGAATGGTTATGGTCCTGTTATGGATGTAAGCGATTTGAAATTCTTGTGTTATCTTTCAATCTCCATTAATTATTCATCTTTATTGGGTTTGCATGTGCGCCTTCATAGGCATCTAGACTAGATATCTTAGAATTGCTCTTGATAACATGGACATAAGAGTACAGACATGGTTATTTAGCCGATTTTTACTCTGTTAGTTTAGGGTTGTTGTACAATACTTTCTTGTTCATGGAACCTGGACATTCTATTGGCTCTTTTGTTGAGCGTGCTCCTAGCTTTAATGGCAATGCTTTGCTTTCTTGTGTTTGATTGAATGTGATCAACCCGTTTCGGATTAAATCGGAATTGTTACATGTGTGTACTAGGGATGCCTATTTCACCGTGTAATCAAAAGCTTCATGATCCAAGGAGGGGACTTTACAGCTGGAGACGGAACTGGAGGGGAATCTATATACGGCTTGAAGTTCGAAGATGAGAATTTTGAGCTGAAACATGAAAGGAAGGGGATGTTGTCTATGGCCAACAGCGGGCCAAATACTAATGGCTCTCAATTTTTCATTACTACTACCCGAACCGCTCATCTAGATGGGAAACATGTCGTCTTTGGCAAGGTGGTGAAAGGCATGGGAGTCGTTCGATCCGTTGAACACATTAATGCTGATGAAAATGATCGTCCTGTTCAAGATGCCATTATTTCTGACTGTGGGGTGATTCCTGAAGGGGCAGATGATGGGACTACCAATTTCTTTAATGATGGTGATGAGTTTCCTGACTGGCCAACCGATCTTGAGAAAAGTCCTGATGATATCTCCTGGTGGATTACTTCTGTTGATTCAATCAAGGCTTATGGAAATGACCACTTTAAGGCAAGGAGTGCATACTCTCTCAAACTCTCTCAAAGTGGATATGTAATTGAATTTAGTCTTCATCTATTCTATTTTGTCGTGCACTTGTTTTTTAATGCAGTAGATTTCTGTGACTGCCTTTTTCAGAAACAAGACTACAAGATGGCCCTTAGGAAATACCGGAAAGCTTTACGATACCTAGATGTTTGTTGGGAGAAGGATGGGATTGACGAAGGTGAATGACTTGCGAAAATAGTTTGACTCGCTCATCCACTGTGGTGACTGACATTGTGCTTTCTTGCAGAGAAGAGTTCAGCTTTGCGAAAGACCAAATCACAGATTTTCACAAACAGTTCTGTAAGCTGTTTTCTGCTTTGCTTCTTAGTTGATATGATACTAGATTTTTTTAATCATGACTGCCTTTTTGTATACTATGTGGGAGGTATTAAATAGATAGGCAGATTATTTCTATATCAAGCATGTAATGAATGGAACGTTTCTCTGACAGCATAATCAGGCACTGCTAATCAATGGGCACGGCGATGATTATGATCCTAATACTAATGCAAACCGACTACCTTTTTTGGCTAGTCTTGAAAGCTTACCGATACTTTTAGTGTTATGAAATTTATGCCTGGTTTTTACTGCTCTTTTTTTTTTGTGGGAGACTTTTGATTTGGGCATAGTTGCTAGAACCTTTGTTAGGTGAGGCATCACAAACAGGATTTCTCCAAGTACAAAGCAAACAAGGATGAAAAATAAGAACACTGAAGGGTTGTATTCTTCATATTGGAAGTTGTACTAATTTAAAGAGTGCAATCTTTTGTTTTTCACTAGTTCTGGTAAACTCTTTAATGCCCTGATTAATGGTGTTTGCCTTTTTTGCACCGTTAGGCATGTAGGTTGAAGTTTGGAGATACAACAGGAGCTCTATTTGACGCCGAATTTGCAATTCGAGAAGTTGACAATAATGTCAAGGCTTTGTTCCGTCAAGGGCAGGTTGTTTCTCTTCATAAGTTTAGATTTTTAATTAATGTCAGTTAGAGAGTGTCTTTGTGGCTGCGTTTTCTGCTTTATCAGTTTTCATTGATAGGCTTGAAATGTTATCTGATCTAAATGGAATTTACTTCACTGATTTTTTCAGGCACAAATGGCTCTCAACGATATAGATGCTGCTGTCGAAAGTTTCAAAAAGGCATTAGAACTTGAGCCTAATGATGGTAAGTCTAACACTACCTGGGTTCATGTATGAAAGGTCTCTAATTTTTTTTTTCCCAATTGCTATGATCTTGTATATTTGAAACTAGATTTTCATTCAAGACTATAGATCTAATTCGAAGAATCAAAGTCACTGTTTGGAGTATAATATAAATGTCAGGTTTGGCTATGTACCAAAGTCATTATTTTCTTTGAGAAATTCCAACTGACAAGCTATCATTTCACATTTGAATTCGATTGAGCATTTTGAAGTCCCAAACAGTCACACTCTAACAATATGCTATGTTGTTTACTCCTGCCAGGTTGAACTTGTTTGTATTTTTATTTTTCAAATTAGTATTGTAAAATCATTCCTGTCAAAAGAAATAAAGCAGTACATTTCTTGGAACAAAACATTATAATAAAGCCACAAAATTCTAAGTGATTGAACTTGTTGCTTACTTGTTGATTATGCCATCTCAGCTGGAATCAAGAGGGAGCTTGCTGCTGCAAGGAAGAAGGTAGCGTGCTTTTTTTTTTCCTTTAAATCAATTCTCTTGAGAAACCATGTATGATGCATAATATGCATACAACATTGCTTTGATCTCAAATATTTCGAATCTTGAAACTTTCAACAGATTGCTGATAGGCGCGACCAGGAGAGAAAAGCTTACTCAAAGATGTTCTCGTAACACAATTCTGGACTAGTGAGCTTACACTGAGGTTAGAGAGGCACTTCTATTTAGTTTTACGATTCCGCAAGGCGAGTAGTGAACAAGCCGTCAATGAATAAGTCTTACGATTTTCGTTTGCTTTTTCGTTACTTTTTCTTCGCATTCCTGAACCCATGCTACTCTTGAAACCAATGAATTGACATATGAGCAATTTCTGTTCAGATTATGAAATACTATTCCGGCTAAATAACGTAATAGCTTGAATTTTGCTTGTCAGTGTACTTTCGGAGGGACGACGGAGCTGCAGAGGAATTGGAGGATGGCTTTTGGCCTCCTTTCTTTCTTGGCAAAATAGTTGATCTCCCCTTTTGTTGTCTGTTGAAACGACAAGTAGCTAGCAAAATCACGAGCTTTCTGTATACGG
Source organism: Polygonum aviculare (assembly GCA_934048045.1). Classification (NCBI taxonomy): domain Eukaryota; kingdom Viridiplantae; phylum Streptophyta; class Magnoliopsida; order Caryophyllales; family Polygonaceae; genus Polygonum; species Polygonum aviculare. The sequence continues at coordinate 21,385,036 of OW204031.1, forward strand.
AAAGACTCCTGTTTTTTTGGACAGTTGTTCTGTTTTTTGCCTTGGAGCAATGAAGTGGTCGTGTTCTGATATATTGTCTGCTTGTTCTGGATTCAACTGTTGTGCACTTATGCCTGAAACTCGGTTTAAGCAAAATTTACTAAATGAAAACCTCCCAAATTTACACATCAATTTCCCCAAGCGATATTGAGAGTAATGCCATCTAAATCTATCATATTCATGGGTAGAAATATGGCTCATCTTTGAACCATAAAACCGAAACGACGTCGTCTTCTTCTTTTTTTATTTACAATTTTCAAATGGCGAATTTGCGTGAACGCCCTAAAAAAAGTCGGTAAACTTTTTTTGAAATCCATAGTTTTGATTTCTGAATTCTGAATCTCCCGAAGCGACAAAAAGGAATGAGCGTGTTCGGAGGAGACAGTTGGGCGAGGGAGGCAAATCAGCGGAAGAGGAGAGTCGATGATCTTCTCATCGACGGCGTGGATTCATCTTCCTTCAAGAGACTCTCCAATGGCAAATTCACCTGCCTCGTCTGTTCCAACCGTCCTCTTCTCGATTCATCTCTCATGCTCTCCGTATGCTCTCCATCCCAGAAACCCTAGAACTTGTTCCTCTTTTCCCCATTTTCATCTGAATTGCTGAATTAACATACTTGTGATGCTCGATTGTACGACTACTTCTCGAATTCAAACTTCGTACACCGTGAATTGAGGTCCAATTTGCAGCTGAAGTCGGAAAGATGGCAACTTTGATGTTTTGTTCTTCTAATTGTTTGTTTTGCTTTAGTTATTTTTATTTTTTTTTGGCTTTTAACAATTCTTAGCATTTTCTGCAGATGCATAGCAAGGGAGCTCGTCACATAGCAGAATTAGCTAAGCTCAAGGAAAAAGAGCTGATCAGGCGAGACGAGATCAATACGAGAATAGCGTTGTCTGATAGCCTTGTTAGTAAATGCAGTCCTAGTGGCTCCAATACAAGGTCGATTGGTCCGAGTAAGCCCTTAATTGAGCAGACTCGAAAAGCTACTTCAGAGTCATCATCTACCAGACATGTCCTAAACAGCTCTGCAATAGACAATGCTGATGCAAACACAAGAGGCAGTCTTTGCAGTGCACAAAGAGTTCATCATTTAGGACACGGTTATTTGACCGTTCCCGGGGGTAAGGGTGAAATTGTTTCCTCAAAGGAGCGGTTAGACTTTCGAGAGCGTAGGGAGAGGGAGCTTAAGTTTACTGCTGCTGGATGGAAGCGCGATGGCTTCGGGAAATGGTATCGGGACGAAAATGTGAGTTTGTTTTTTTCGCAACTTGATAGATTTTAGGTTGATAGACTTGTATATGTGTTTGTTGTAATGAACTGATGTGATTTTGCTAGGCACCTTTTGAAAATAGTGTTGTTGAGCTGTATACAATGCTGAACACTTTTGCACTCTTGCTTTTTTGCAGGTTGAGTTTGATTCTGATGAAGAAGATCCCAACATCGTCCTTGCTTAATAGATGTCGATTTCAAGCAAATGCATTTTAGTTTTGATCGAGACTAGGCAGCTCACAAGCACGTCGATAGGAGCAAGTTATAGTACTGAAACACCTCCAGATTGATCGATCAATCACTCTAATCGGCCTTTTTGATTCTCCGGAAATCCGTTTGGATATCCCTGTCAAGAACATGAAAATGTACAAACTTGTGCTTGATAGACTGCTGATATAGTTGAATCTGTATTCATGCTTATGGGAAGGATGCTACTTAATAGTAGAATCTTTGACTTGTGTAAGTTGAAATTATGTTAGGACACAAGTTTTACTTTGTATGAAAAAATTCCTTGGGAATTTGCAGGTTAACTTCTTTGAGCTCTTGAAAATTGGCACCAGGTTAACTCTGTTGAGGTCTTGAAAATTGGCACCTTCTTTGACCTGTTGCTGGCCTTTGGTGGGTGTTGTATCTAAGTTTTGTGATGTTAGTAAGAGCTTTGTTGACATTGTTTAAGTTGGATTTCTGGGTATTCGAAGGGCACAATGTCCAAACCATACCAATAATTGCAATTTCTATGAATTATGATTGCAATCAATATGACCTCGTTTTCAGAACTATGGTTGCTTAGTATCCCAATCTAAGAATTCATTATTACCTTTGGATCTTGATAGTTGATATTCACCAAACAAAGATCTATGGTGGTATTATTATTTTATCTCTCAGATTGAATATTGAGTTTTGAAGGAGAAAGATTGGATGTATATGAATTAATTGAACCTGTATTCATGGATTAATATTCTGTAACATGATGATGTTTTTAACTATTTAAAATTAACAAAAATACCTGTTTTGATCAAACTTATGCGTTGTCTACATGTTTAAAAGCTCAGATCGATGCATGCATACACGTACATTCCTACGTATATACAAGACAAATCACATAAGAACACTATCAGAACCAAGCTGTCAGTGAGATATTGTTCCGATGAAAAAGTTCCAACTCTTTTCATATGTCGGGACCCATTAGCCAATTAACTAAGATTAAATATATTATACGTAGTATATAATTACTGATTAAGATTTCAATCGCAATCTTGCAATTTACGTATGGTTCTTCTTGTATGTATACTAGCTAGGAAGCTAAACTTGCATATGAGCACATAACTCGGAAATTTGTACGCACGTAACGTAGTCACAATAAGAAATTAATTGTTGCACTCAATAATGCTGCAAAGTGTCGGCTATACAATAATTTACATATGTTTTGAAACTATTGTATAATTTGTACTTGTAGTTTATTACGTACGTAGCGTACGTACAAGATGACCAATATCGATTTATGAGCGCTATAAATTGTAGAGCTATCATGACAACGTGTCGAACTGTCGATGCGCATTTTCTAAAGTCTTAAATGCTCGAAAATATGTTAAATGGAGTAATAAATATGGATATTGCTCAAGTGCAAGTGGAAATTGTAAACTCTTTTTTTTGGTAGAAGGTGGAACTTGTACATTGAACTTGCACTCTGAAGGGTAAGGCTCACGAGGTCACGGGTACTTTGCTCGAGTAATCACTAGGGGCAACCGTGTTGAAGTACGTAATTTTGGATTTTGTCATGTTTTTTTTGTTTGTTCAAATTTTAAATTTATGAATTTGAATGTGCGAATTTAATACACAGTTTGATATTCACTAAAGTACATATATAAACGGTTTTAATTTGTAAATTTGGACGTATGTAATGTATTACAAATTTTGGATGTTTTGAGACGTGAACAATGAGTCGACGTTGTGTGACAAGATCAAGCAGTATGGATAACGAAACACCGTGTGCGGTGTGCCTGGGAACGACGTGACAATATAACAGGGCCAAGCGCGTGCCCGCAAGCAAAGTCATCCGTTGGTTTGTTTGTGTGACCATCGTCGTAGCCCATTCAAGTTTTCATTTAAATTTTGATGTTCATTGCACAAGTACAATATAAACTAAGTTATCCACCCTGATTTTAGGTTATGAAAGACAATTCACTCTTTTCTTAAAATACCATATCGGCATCAAATTAAACATTTTCCTGGTCTTGTGGCTCTATAATTAATTTCCTTGTGCTTGGCCCTGTAATTTATACACTTTTTTTTGGTGGAAGCATATTTTATGCACTAGTTAATAGGAAAAAGTCAAGCGATTCATATATTGAATTATTGATATAGCCTTCATGTCATTCACACCTTCATCGTGGACACCGTCTTAATTACAAGCTGGACCCTGCACTGCACTTGCACTTGCACTCGACAAAATCGTGTTGCCACATGGATTACAGTTAATCTATCTTCAGCTAACCTACGCCATCATCTCTTTCTATCATACGCCTCTTCATATCTCGTAAGCTGAGCATACCAACTCCATTCCCACTTCCCAGGTCCATCCACCCCTTCCCAGGCTTCCAAGTTCCAACAACTTGCTGAATTTGTTAATAGGTTTTACAATCACCTAAATATATAGCCATTTTCACATAATTGTATAAGCACTTTGAACACAATATTTTGGTCCATAATCGGAATCACTAGCGAAATTATCACGACTATGGTCGTTATGTATATACCCCGTATTTTATAAGAATTCAAAATGTGGCATGTGTTCAAGTCATTTTGAATGTCGAGCTAACTCGTAAATCCTCGAAGGAAATCATGTGTTACGCACCGTTATCGATCACTCGGTCATGCTATTTAGCTAGGACAATTCGATACAACACACAGCTATGTGTCATTTGGGCATCATCACCTAGACAAAAATGTAAAAAGCTTTCCCTTCTGTTAGTACACAAAATATGTCAGTGTACAGGTCTCAATTCCTTCTTCAATGGTCTTCAATGTCCTCCCCCTCTCCGAGCCTTTCTCCCTTCAATGACCTGCAAAATAATGGACCAAGGGGCGAGCGACCCCCAATCCACCTCCGATGCTTAAGTCAGTAAGGGCAATGTTGATCAAAGGCGTCAGGCAAAAGGATGGCTTAGAACTCCCAGGTTTCACTTACCTTCTACATGGGATACATGTGTATTTATAGAGGAGAGGGACGAGGGGGCGCGCGTCCCAAGGTGGCCGGCCCACAGGGCTAGGGTTTCGCGATATCTTGCTCCCCAAGTCAACCAAATATCCTATCTTAGGCGAAGATAAGATTCCCCTCCATAAATAATATCCTATCTGGAGTAACTATCTTAATAAAGGATATAGCCTAATAAATAAGGATAGCAAAATAAATAAGATAGAGAATTAAATGTTAACTAATTATGGGGAATTTTACCCGCCCGAGCCCTTTGTCGCCATCTGCGATCCTCTCGTTGGGCCGGACTCCTTTCGCGCATAGCCTTGCCTGAAGTTGGTTAGCCCACACCCGCACGACCGCGCCCTTATCCATGAACTAGACCACTTGGTGCAAAGATGAAGGTACCACTCCCATGCCATGGATCCAAGGTCGCCCGAGTATCAAGTTGTACGGCCCTGGGACGTCGACGACTACAAACTCGGTATGATGCTCCTTTCCGGCGAGACTTACTCGAGCCTTTAGGACTCCAAGTGGAAAAGTGGGATATCCACCGAGTCCGGAAAGTTGCATGCTGACCTCTTCAAGGTCTTTTTCGGATTTGCCGAGCGATTTGAGCGTGTCGTAGTACATCACGTCAACCGAGCTGCCGGAATCCACCAAGGCGCGGTGGATCTTGACCTCTCCGAGCTCCATTGTCAAGACAAGCGGGTCGTTATGTGGGTGTTGGACAGTTGCCAAGTCTTCGTCGCGAAAGACGAGTCCAGGTCCGCGGGGTCCGAGTGGGGGGCGCGGCTTGGCATGCTGGACGCGCATCACCTCTAGCTCGTGGCACTCCCTGCGAAACCGACTTCGCGACTCCGGATCATCTTCCTTGTAGAGAGCTGTAATAGTTTGGACCACCTCGATTTGCTTAGCACTCGTTCCCTCGTCGTTCGAGGTCTTAATGTATTGCTTGAGGTGTCCTTTCTTTACCAGCTCCTCGAGGTACTCTTTAAGGGGCTGACAGTCCTCGGTCACGTGCCCCCGCGCTCGGTGGTACGTGCACCACTTGCGCCCGCGTTGGCCATCCTCTGCGTCCTCCTTTGGCGGGTACTTGAACCAATCAAAATCTCGGATCCGAGTCAAGATACAGTAAATCAGGATATTGAATGTGGTAAATATGCCCTGGTCGACCCTCTTTCGCTTCCCGGCGCTGGGCCTGGGCGAGCCACGCGTCCGGCGGGAAGGCGTAGGGGACCGATCGTCGTCGTCTTCATCCTCCAACTTTGCGTATTGATGGACTCGGTCTTGTAGCTCGTCGAGGCTCTCTCGGAGCTTGGACTTCTTTGGTATGGCCCGTCGGAAGGTGGCTATAGCGGTCTTTTCATCACACCCGTCGATTTGAGCGTAGCACTGCATGAAACGGTTTGTGAACCGACGGAGGCCCTCATCCTTACGTTGCCTTAGGCTGAGCAACGTGTCCAATGAGATCGCTTCTCGACTGTTGGCAATGTACCGCTTGGCGAAAGCCGAAGCCAGCTACCCCCACGACCGGATCGATCCGGCCTCCAAGCTTTGGAACCATCTAATCGCGCCCTTCCCAAGGCTCCCGGGGAACATCTTACACATGATGGCGTCGTTAGAAGTCCATAACGCCATCTTATGTGTGTAGTAGGCGATGTGGTTCACAGGGTCCGACGTCCCGTCGTAGACCGTAAAGCTTGGTGGTGCGAACTTCTTAGGTGGCTCTGCCTGCTGGATAGTTCGATGGAATGGTGTAGAAGTTACCCAAGCCAACTTCCTATCCACTTGGTCTTGAGCTGACTGCTGCAGTCCTCCCTGACTCTTGATCAGGGCGAGCAGCCTCTTCTCGGTCCGCTTCTCGGCTTGAGCCTCAATCTCACGACGCTCGTCGCGGTCAAACCTGTCCTCGTCCTCGTCGCGTCGACTCATAGGACGGTACCGGTCGTGCTCGCGAATCCTCCCGCGATGGCTCTCTGACCCGCGGTCGCGGCTGATGGACTCGCGATCGCGGGTCGAGCCGCTCGCGGAATCACCCGTAGCTGGCGGCGAACCGCGCCCGCGGGTCGGATCGTTCCCGCGCCCGCGGGGCCCGTTTCCGCGTCCGCGGTTTCGGCGCCTCTTGCGGGGCTTTCGCTTGCCGTGATCGTTTCTCCGGGACTCGCACCCACTTTGGTCGTGGGCTCGCAAGCTCTCCTGCTCCGTGGCACGGGAGTCCTCTCGTGGATCCCGACTCCTGGTACGCCTACCCCTTCGGCCCTTTGGGGCCCTCTGGTCGTTGTCTGAACCGTTGCTTCCGTCACCCGTAGGTTCCGGGGTTTGGTGATCATCGGGAACCTGGATGATGCTAGCCAAACGCTGCGGTTGGCGACCTTCATCGACCGGGCGCTTTCCTTGCATCTTCTCCAAGGAGAACTTCAGCGCTGCAATCTCCTTCCTGGCCTCCTCGAGTTGAGACTGAAGATGAGGCCTTTCCTCCTCGCGATCCCTTCCCGTCATATTGCTTATTGGTCCCGCGACATCCCCCAGCCCAACCCTCTCACTCGTTCCGCGTGCACCGCTCCGGTGGGCTAGCGAGTTATCGTGGTCATGCGAAGGTTCCTGGATGCGCAGGGACGAGCGATCACGTCTTCTTCCGGGAACGGAATCACGCGAACTCCTGATTGCCATCAACTCGGGCTGGAATAAGTAGTCAAGGTCGGCCTGAGTCTCGACAGGTGGACCCGAACTACTTGCCACATTCGAACCAACGCGTTCGAACCGCAAGGCGTTGTTCGCGTCTTGGAGATTACGAGGCTCCTCGTAACCCTCACCCGCGCCCTCGGGAGGGGGGTGGTGATCGCGGCGACCGAGGCGATCACGAAGATCCTCGGTCTGCATGTTACCCGCGACCGCGGGTCTCGGATCCGCGATCGCGGCCCGCGATTCGCCTGCGACCGCGGGGCTTGCGTTTGCGATCGCGGGTTGTTCCTGGCGATCACCGCGCGCTGTTTCGCGGCTGTTGGCGTGGTTGCCGGCGCGGCTCTCGGCCACGGTCGCGCCGTGAATAGCGGGGGCGACGCGGTGGCCGGCGTCGTCGGCCTGGTTGTCAGCGATGGCGTTGCCCTCAGCGTTTAGGGTTTCGCCATCATCAACAAACACTGCGACCTCTTCCTCTGGGATGGATCCCAAAGTCATCTTCTTTAGCGGAAAACGTTTCTCGGATCGATTATCAACGAGAAGGACGTTCTACCATTCCCCACGGACGGTGCCAAATGTTAGTACACAAAATATGTCAGTGTACAGGTCTCAATTCCTTCTTCAATGGTCTTCAATGTCCTCCCCCTCTCCGAGCCTTTTTCCCTTCAATGACCTGCAAAATAATGGACCAAGGGGCGAGCGACCCCCAATCCACCTCTGATGCTTAAGTCAGTAAGGGCAATGTTGATCAAAGGCGTCAGACAAAATGATGGCTTAGAACTCCCAGGTTTCACTTACCTTCCACATGGGATACATGTGTATTTATAGAGGAGAGGGACGAGGGGGCGCGCGTCCCAAGATGGCCGGCCCATAGGGCTAGGGTTTCGCGATATCTTGCTCCCCAAGTCAACCAAATATCCTATCTTAAGCGAAGATAAGATTCCCCTCCATAAATAATATCCTATCTGGAGTAACTATCTTAATAAAGGATATAGCATAATAAATAAGGATAGCAAAATAAATAAGATAGATAATTAAATGCTAACTAATTAGTGGGGAATTTTACCCGCCCACACCTTCTTACACAAAATGCTGAGTATGATTACCGATAAAATCGACAATCAAAAGACACATTGCTTTAAGCAATAAGTAAAGGGGGAAAAACACAGAAGAACATAGCACTAGCAAAATCAATGTCACTAAAAACAGGTTGAATGAATATCACTAGAGAAAGGACAATACACAACGCAATTTACATCGTATATACTATTGAACAAAAGGTTTGCTTGCTCACAAATCACAACGTTATATTATCGATTTTGGGTAAAGTCCAAACACTTGACATGTTTATTTTACTTTATTTAAGTCTTAAAACTTGCTTAGCCAAAGCGATTTCAATAAAAAACACAAATATAAATCTCTATATTTCTCTCTTTCTAATCACCCCGCCCATCCCAAACGCAAACACACACAAAAAGGAAACTCAACCAAGCTCTTACTCAATCTACCAAAATTTGAATCCCATGGATCCCGGATTCCTCTTCTCCAAGCCCTAATCTTTCCCTTCCCCCATTACTCCCATTGCCATTTTCCAGCTTAAAATGAGCTTCTGAAGAGGCTTTACAACTCCCTTTCAACACCATTCATGGGGATCTGCACATCCAAGCCTCCACCACCAAACCCCTACGCTCCGAGGGAGGAGCCCCCGGAGGATTTCCCCACCACGAACCCCCAATCCTCCCCATTTCCATCGGAGCTCGGAGTTTCCACCTCCAATGGCGGAAAGAAGTCGCCTTTCTTCCCGTTCTACAGCCCTAGCCCAGCCCATTCCTTCTTTTCCAAGAAGTCCTCTTCTCCGGCGCCGGCGAGCGCTAACTCCACTCCCCGGAGGCTGTTCAAGCGCTCCTTTGCTCCCCCGTCTCCGGCCAAGCACATCAAGGCGCTCCTCGCCCGGAGGTACGGCACCGGGAAGAAGACGCCGGAGGAAGCGGTTGCCAGCGGCGAGGACGGCGGCGAGAGGGACGACGGCGGGGTTGGGCTGGATAAGAGGTTTGGGTTTGCTAGGGATTTTAAGAGCAAGTATGATGTCGGTAAAGAGGTTGGCAGAGGGCATTTCGGGTATACTTGCTTGGCTACTGCTAAGAAAGGTGATCTCAGAGGTCAAGATGTTGCTGTCAAGATCATATCCAAGGCTAAGGTTTTGAATTCAAAATCCCCTGTCTGTTTCTTTTTGGCCTTTTCCTTCATGTTGCTGTGCTTGCTTTGACTGTTGTGAGTTGCTTACTTTTGCTTTTGGGTGTTAATTTTTTTACTATCCTGGTGAAATGAATATTCTTCCAATTGGTTGCTTAAGTTAGCTGGATGGATTGGTTGAGTTCAGCATGTCTTCTGGGTTCTGTGTTGAGTCTGAAACTGATCTTGTTGCTGAGTTGTTTTTGGTTAGATGACAACTGCTATTGCGATTGAAGACGTGAGGAGGGAGGTGAAGATCTTGCGAGCCTTGTCGGGCCACGGCAATCTCGTGTATTTTCATGATGCCTTTGAAGATCAGGAGAATATCTACATTGTGATGGAGTAAGCCCTTTCTACAATCCTGGATCTTTTCGCCCGATACAAGCTGAGCCTGGCTAAAATAAAAGATGTGTAGCATTTTGAGTTGCTTATCAGCATATAGTAAAAAGCACTTCAGCTTTTCAAAATTGATTCTTCTTTCCCTCTTTTAGACAGTTCGATGGTGTGTAACTCAATTTGATTGTGTTTACTTTTCTGTGTATTTTACAGGTTATGTGAAGGTGGGGAGCTCCTCGACAAAATTCTTGCAAGGTGTGTATTCTGATATTTAGTTATTTTCCCATGGAGATTGGTTTAGAGTGACAAGCTTCATTTGTTGTTTCTTATTCTTAACTTAGGGGTGGGAAATACTCTGAAGATGACGCCAAGGCTGTTATGGCACAGATTCTAAATGTAGTTGCTTTCTGTCATCTCCAAGGCGTGGTGCATAGAGATCTCAAACCAGAGGTGACTCGAGTTTGCTTCCACTTGCTTGATTAGTGCACTGATTTCTACACTAAAAGATCAATGAAGAAATTTCTCTTTGGGCTTCTGTGTCAAAATTGCTTGTAAAAAAGGAATTAAATGTTGATTAGGCATAAATGAGGTCTTTTGAACAGAAGGCTCTAAAATAAAGTACCCTTGTAGCCTATAGTTTGGCACTTCCTTACACGAATGATTATGACATTTACTCATTCTTGATAGTTCTAGCCATCTAACATACTTAGTTACCAAAATATGATATTCTACCTTGAAACCTTTCTTAGATGAGATATTGATGTCTTTTGCAATTAGTCAATGTTCTTGTTGCACAACTCTTCTGCGGACATATTGTATTGACATATTTCTTCTTTTTAACTAATAGCAAGATTCCATTGCCACCATGTAATTGAGAATTTTCTGTTGTTTTGGGTCAGGTTTAGAAGTCTTGACTTATGATTTTGTTTTTGACTGTATAATGCATTCTTGTACCAGAACTTCTTGTTTACATCCAAGGAGGAGGATTCTGCTCTAAAAGCTATTGATTTTGGTCTTTCAGACTTCGTTAAGCCAGGTATCTTATTTTGTATCAATGCTCTGATAAACCCAGCTAATGGGACAAAGAATTTTCTTTCCCTGACAAAGGCCCGTTTCGGTTTTCCAGATGAAAGACTCAACGACATTGTTGGAAGTGCATATTATGTGGCACCTGAAGTTCTGCATAGATGTTACGGTACAGAGGCAGATGTGTGGAGTACAGGAGTAATAGCATACATCCTTTTATGTGGCAGCCGCCCGTTTTGGGCTCGAACAGAATCAGGCATATTTCGAGCAGTCTTGAAGGCTGATCCATGTTTTGATGAACCACCTTGGCCTTCACTGTCAACAGAGGCAAAGGACTTTGTTAAACGTCTCCTGAATAAAGATCCTCGGAAAAGAATGACTGCTGCGCAAGCTCTAAGTAAGTCCTTTTCTTGCACAATGGAATTGACAGACTTCTTAAAGCATATGCTAAATTGCATCATCATTTGTTTTCAGGTCATCCGTGGATAAGGAATTACAATGGTGTCAAAATTCCTCTTGATATTCTAATATTTAGACTTATGAAGGCCTACATGCGTTCTTCATCTTTGCGTAAGGCTGCTTTAAGGGTGTGTAAATTGTTTGATATTCTAAAATTTTGCTAGCATATATTCATTTGGAATCATTTTCTAGCATTCAAGTTTTTGTGCAGCCTTAATTTTGTAGCATCATGCATCCAGCGACTACTACCAAATCTTCATTGCCCATTTATTTCTCCTCATCTGTGCAGGCGTTGTCGAAGACATTGACAGTTGATGAACTCTTCTATTTAAGAGAGCAGTTCTCACACTTACAGCCTAGCAAAAATGGAACCATAAACTTGGAGAGTATTAGATTGGTTGGTCACTTCAAAGCATTTTAGAGGACCATTAATTTTATGAATGTTAATGCTGAAACTTACTCTCTACAACTTTGCTCTTTCCAGGCTCTGATGAAAAATGCAACAGATGCAATGGAAGATTCTCGTGTTCCTGATTATCTTTCTTCAGTAAGCAATCCTCCTCTGGACCCTCTTCATCACCAAAAATTCTCTTTTTTCTTTTTTATAGTACAAACAATTAACCATGGCTTTTTCTCATCTCAGCTGAATGCACTTCAATATCGAAGAATGGACTTTGAAGAGTTTTGTACTGCTGCATTAAGCGTTCATCAGCTTGAGGCTCTTGACCAATGGGAACAACGTGCTCGTTACGCATATGAAGTTTTTGAGAAGGACGGGAACCGGGCCATCATGATTGAAGAGCTTGCTTCAGTAAGTCCAAAACTTCTCTCCTTGATCATGAATATTCTTCTCGATTAAACATACGAAGGATTATTTGTAGGGTTTATCTAAAATACAATTGGCTTGAAAACGTGTATCAGGAGCTCGGTCTTAGCACTTCAGTTCCAGTTCACGCAGTTCTACACGACTGGCTAAGGCACACTGATGGGAAGCTCAGCTTTCTGGGGTTTGTGAAACTGCTACACGGTGTGTCGAGTAGGGCTCTTGCCAAGGTGCAGTGAAGAGGTATTAAGAAATGGGAAAACCGGGAAAACCCGCCTCTTCTTATGTAGAGAAAACTGTGCGAATTTGATCAAAGAGTTGGCAACATTGTTTGGCCTCTTGAATCTTGGATGGGCAATGAGAACCCAGGGAAACCCAATAGAGAGATTGTTGTTTACTGATGATATCTGCGTGATTGAATCTAGCAGAAAACGGCATTGAGCAAGGATCAATGTCTTTTTATGAACATGCGATGTACACCTGTAGCAAGCAAGCTAAAATCAGTGATGTAAAAGCATTGTTTGCCATGGAGAGGAAGAAACGTTACATTCATGCTGTATACTGTAATACAGAACTCAGCAGCTCTTGGGAGCCCTGTATTGTTTGCTTTTGAGGTTGTGTTGGTAGTGACAATGATCAGCTCAAGTTATAGCTCATGAGTTTCATTTCCACTATAAATAAGTACAATCCTTACCGGCTTCCACTATAAACAAGGAATTTGGAACTTTTAACGGACAAACCCAATGATTCTCGACCTTTCAGAATTTCAATCAAATTGCAGGTCCATGTGAGGGCCCGGTTTGGGTCGAATCCCTACCAGTTTTGGTGGGTTCCAATTTAAATAATATTCTATTTCTTTGGAAGCAGCTTGTACGATATAGTATTGTTATTCTGACGTTAAACAAAGAACAAAGGGAAGAAGACAAAGTGACAAACACATAGGTGCTTTATCGTTTTCATAATTCAAATTATCCGTCTGGGCTAGACAATAAACGTTTAAACACATTAGGTGTTATATATGACTTTAGATAGTATCATGTTCAAAATTACTTCATATAAGATGAACTTTTAATATACAGTTCTTCTATGGTTTGCCCTGATTCAAAGGCAAAGCTAATACTATAAATCTTATGCTAATCCATTTTTTTCAATTTGACATATAATCCACGTAAATATAGCATTCTTCAATATTAAAAAATAAACAAAAGGCAAAGCTATATGTGATGAGAAATTTCTTCCATAATCACCTGCATGATCGTTATTCAAATTATGATTTATGAGTTGTATGAGTTTATTAGAGTACATCTGATCACTAGTTGTAATTGTACTAGTTTAGTACTAAAAGAAAGTGCACTCGTTGGATTATATTCCCTCTTGTCACGAAAACAGGTCATGACTCCATTATTTTTCTCAAAACAAATTTAAGATACTTACCTGATTTTTCATTACAGTTTCTCAAAACAAATTCAGCCCTAGAAAAAAAAAAATCAGCTCTGTTATCTTTTGGGGGCTGGAAGATAGGATAGAATTACCTTGGTTTGCTTCTGCGTCATAGTAAATACGAAACCCGTTTCATAACAAACGCGGATCACACACGGCACGACGACGAAAAGTATTTATTTAAAGACCTAGTCGAAAAAAATACGCATATTTAATTTCATTTAATTATTTAAAAGAAAAGTAAAATCGGAGGATTTCTAGCCTGGTTCACCGGTTCACGCCTATCATTCCACCCAAAATACTTAGCGAATACGAATCCAAACGTCTCTCTCTCTCTCTCTATAAAAAAATCTCCCACTCTCCGCAATTGTGTAGAGTTCGGTTTCTCTCAAGTCTTGGTCAAGCTAAACCTCCCTCTTGAGGCCGCCAACCAAGAACCAACCACCATGAGCTATTACAATCAGCAACAGCCACCCGTCGGAGTTCCCCCTCCCCAAGGTATCCTCTTCTCTCCGATCTCCTCTCTTCCGATCTCCGATCTTGTAGCCTTTTGACTTCAATTTCTGTTGGAATTCACAGGATATCCGCCGGAAGGGTATCCGAAGGACGCGTATCCGCCGGCGGGGTACCCTCAGCAAGGGTATCCGCCACAGCAGGGGTACCCTCCGCAAGGGTACCCGCCCCAGGGCTACCCGGCCTACGCCCCTCCCCCTCCTCAGTACGCTCAGCAGCCTCCCCCTCGCCAGAATCAGAGCTCCGGTCTTATGGAAGGCTGGTACGTCTTCTCTCTCTCTCTCGCGCTGATTTTCTCAGATCTGGTCAATTTCGGTTTCGGTTGACCGCGGTTCTTGCCTGGTGGTTGAGAATTTCGCGAATTGGTGACGGTTCAGTTTTTGCTTTGTGGTTTTATGTATTTGTGAAAGATGCATGTCTAATTCGAGGGATCGGAATTTCAAGAATGTGTGATTGTTTTATTTATCGTCTCCAATTTGGTGTAATCTTGTGTAGGATCTGCCTTTTTGTTTCAATATCCTGTGTGATTTTTTCATTGAGTTGTGGAGAATTCAGATCTGTAGTATCTGTCCTGTGTCATGGTTTAGGTTTGACTATGTGCATGTATGATCTAATTTTAGGGGCTTGTGGTGTGAGCTGTTAATATCTTTAGCACTGCTTTGTCAAGATCCGAACTGAGTGTGTTCTAAGTTTGTAAAACTCAGTTTGAACAATGTGCATGTTCTGGCTTACTCTGCATTCTAAACTGACTTATTTTGTGATCAATGTGCAGTTTGGCTGCCTTGTGTTGCTGCTGTCTACTTGAGGCGTGCTTCTGATGACCAATTGGGAGGTGTAGATAAGGAGATATGTTTCATTGTGATTTCAAGACATTTGCTCTACATCGAATTCGATTATCTGTGTTTGTGTTTAGCTTTCCATTTGATCCCTATTGATCCCTTTTGCTCCAATGAATTGTGTTGATGAATGATGTGGGTTGGAGCTTGGACTCAAGAGGGTAGAATTTGTATTCAAACATGCCCCCTTGATCATTGCTATTAACATTTTTATGGTTTGTGTATTCAAACTCAATTGATTGATGCTTTCTTTTGCAATTCTACCATCTATTTGAGTGGTGGTGAGTTCTTCAGCACTAGATGACCAGGCCAATGAAAATGCTAGTATCTGTTTGTTATGACTGCCCGAACACCCCATTTAGAGTTTAGACCAACGTGGGCTGCTAGTTATTTTAAACCTCAAACACGGGTTCGCTTCATTAGCTACCTATACAAGTTTGATTCATTTTCAATGAACTATGTTTAAATTTCATTTATGTGTACATTGTGATCGATTTAGCATATACCCGAATCCGTATATTGACTAGCACTCTATCAGCCATAGTCGTTCTCCTTGTTTGCACATCGCCAGTTCGACACCCTCCCACTATTGTCCCCCGTTTAGGGTTTTAACATTATTTAGTAGTTGTACCAATTTTTTTACATATTACACGCGGTAATCCGGAGATTAATAAGCAATTCTCCTAAAATCTAAATATTAAAATTAACTCTTTTGTTAAAAATTTAAAATTGATTTTATAAGAAAAAGAATTAAAATCTTAACAAATAAAAAACAATTTAAAGTTTTAATAGAAGAGTTAATTTGTTAAGATTTTATTTGAAATTGATTTTAGAAAAAGAATTTAAAATTGATTTTATAAGAAAAAGAGGGTTTAGAGCATTTTTGAATGGGAGCCTACTTGTGTTGTGAAGAAGACGGGGTTAATTAACCCTTGGTCGTTGAAAATACTTTTTAAAATATTTTCTATTTTAATGTAAGTTATAAAGATTTTTTCTAGATTGAGATCCAATATCTTGATTGTTGAAAGTATTATATTTTTTTATAAGATAATCTTTTTTGGTTTATTCATTTATATAGAGGTAAATGTATTTTACATGTCAGAATATAAGTAAATATAGTTTACAAAATAATGTATGTTGTTGACTACTGTATAAAAAATAAATACATGAGTTGCATAGTAATATATTCTTGATTGATCATTGAACAATTAAAGACTTATATATTCGATGAAATAAATTTATTTCAAATTTTTTATTATAAGTTTTTATATTAATATTTTAAATATTTATAATAGATCCAGAAACAAATTACAAAACATGAGTGTAGTGGTGGGATACAACTTACAAGGCCCCCTAAAATCGGATTTACTTATTCTTATTCCAAAAGTAACCTCAATGACAATAGGCCAATAGGTCGGTTTATTTTGAAAAAATATCCAAGTCGGTTTATCTATTTGAAAAAAAACTAGGTCAGGAGCTCGGTACGCGTAAAAAACAAGCTAAGAAACGGGTAATAAAAGGATATAGAAAGAGCGCCATGCCGACTCAAATCCCAAATCTTGCCCTTGGGTTCATTCTGTGCCATACTAAGATGCCGCCGTCGACATCCCCGAGCGCCCGTAACAACACCGACGACCAATTATCGCCGTCGATAAGAGGGAAAAAGTGCGGGATGATGATCGTTGTGAATTAATTATATGGTACGAATTTATATTGGTCACTATTGCGAATTCAATTGGATTATGCTCTTGTGTGATCTTGATGCTTAATTTCGTCCCACAATATAGTACGTAGCACAGTTTATGGTGTTGATCACCTTGATTTGAAAGTGCACTAATGAGGATGTTGTTGGTTGATTTGAAATTGGGACTTTTCTCAGTATTAAGTATTTGATTTGGGAAAATACGGTGTGTAGTACTGTTGGCGTTGGACTCAACCTGCTCTAAGCTTTTTGATTGATGAATTTATGCCTCTTAATTGAACCTTGGATGGTTTTAATTTGACCATGTAAGACTGTCTTATAGAATGTATTTCATGATTTAATTGCTTTTTGAAAGAAAAGAACAAGGGGAAATTCAAGACCAGTGCAATGCACTAGTGATAGGTTAGTTAATCAATGTTGAGATCTTGATTCTTTTAGTAGTCCAACTTTGATGCTTTTATACTCTCTGATCTGGGTTATATTGCTTTCCTGAGTCCCGAGTTAAAATTATGTTGACAGTATCTGGAATGAAACTTTTGAATGCTCATACATGGGTAGAAATATTTATCCAAATTCTTATTGTTGTTGGCTACGGGCTCAACCAATTTCCCTAAGAAAAAGCTCCTAGCAAGGTATCTATTACTTTGGTTGATTATCTACAGTATGCCTAGGTTTAATTTTGATACATGAACTATATAGAATATTTAAGCATTTGAAATTGAGGCGAGGGAGGAATTATAGTTTGTTTCCAACAGTTGGTGCTGATGTCAGTCGAGTTTTCAAGTTAATTTCCTGTGGATATTATGCAGCACATGAACTCTTTGTTCATTTTCCAGATTTTTTGAGAGTCAGGTTGATGTATGCTTCTATTGAGTATGTCTTCCCTTTTATGTTGTGCTTATAGTTATGAATCTGAAGTGAGGTAAAGTCGGATATTATGCAGCACATGAACTCTATGTCTTCCCTTTTGGTTGGCTTGGTTTAAAGTCGGTCTCTCAGTTTTCGGTTGCTTCATTTATTGTCGGTCCCTTAGTTTTCGGTTGCCTTGTTTGTTGTTGGTCCCTCGGTTTTCGGTTGCCTCGTTTATTGTCGGTCCCTCGGTTTTCAGTTGCCTTGTTTATTGTCGGTCTCTCAGTTTTTGGTTGCCTCGTTTATAGTCTCGTATGAAGCGGGTCCCTCGGTTTTGAGTTGCCTCGTATAAAGTCGGTCCCTCGGTTTTCGTTGCCTCGGTTATTGTCGGTCATTAGGTTTTCGGCTGCCTTATTCATAATCGGTCCCTCGATATTCGGTTGCCGCGTTTAAAGTCGGTTTTTTGGTTGCCTTGTAAAAAGTCAGAGCCTGGGTATTTCTTATGGAGATTCTGTTTTGCTGGTTTTGTAGGATATTGAGAAAGGTGTAAAAGCTCAGACGAAGGTTGAGATGGGTGCAACAAAGACTGTGTGTACGCCATTTGAGCAGCCAGCAATGGAGGAAGGTATGCATAACTTAGCTTAATGTGGGGAGACTAAGATCAAGGGCAAAAAAGGCATCAAGTGGGCAATTACCATTTTAATTGATAGTTTGGGACTTGCAATGCATGGAAAACAAGTGTTGGCTAAAGGCTAAAGGCTAAGCCGTGTTGGTTTTGGCATGGACTTTATGTTTTGCGTCAGGGAAGCGAGCAAGGAAATGGTCATACTGGGGCAGAAGCTACTTATGAAATAGGAGGTTGATATGTCTTCAATAAGATTAATTTTAGGACAGATAACTCAATTGAACATTTGTTTCCCCTCCCCATTGAACACCTTCACACAAGATTTCTTGCCAATTTTGCAGCTTCGAAAATGTTTCTGATGGAAGTGCAGTTCAACTTGAGGATGAGCAAGCAACATGCCAGATTCTGAATGGATCTATTTATAAGGTATAGATATTGTGTTTTCACTGACTTTTTAGTTTGAAAACATATCTAAAGAAGATCATAAGCCATGACTCCATGATCAACTGATGCTATAGTGAAATATCTTAAATTGAAGCAGGCCTTTTCAATTTTTTTTTTGAATTCCAACTGTCATTCATAATTGTTGTTACTGCACACCCATCTTGTCAAGTCGGTATAAATGGGTTCACCTGGGTTTAGATAATCACGCTTTTTTTCTCCAAAAAATCATACAGTGCATGGAATGTTTTGCTTCTTTGAACCATACTTGTTGCCTTTAGAGGCCTTAGTATTACCCTATTGTAATTGAACAAGAGAGCCTTGTGATCCAGTTTGGAGTGTTTAATTGCTAAACAGTAAAGGGGTCGTATTAAGTCTTACCCTATATTTAATTCGATTGTTAAGTTGTTCCCTCGGTTTTTGGTTGTCTTGCTTAAATTTGGTTCGTTGATTTTCGGTTGCCTTGTTTAAATTCGGTCCCTCGGTGTTTGGTTGTCATGTTTGATGTCGGTCCCTCAATTTGTGGAAAATCAGTCCCTTGGTTTTCAGCTGCCCCGTATAAACTCGGTCCCTCGGTTTTGGTTGCCCCATATAAACTCGTTCTCTTGGTTTTTTGTTGCTACGTTTAAAGTAGCTCCCTTGATTATTGGTTGCCTTGTTTATTGTCGATCCCTTAGTTTTCGGTTACCTCGTTTATAATCGGTCCATCGGTTTTCGGTTGCCTCATTTATAGTCGGTCCCTCAGTTTTTCGATTGTTTCGTTTAAAGTCGGTCCCTTGGTTTTCCGTTGTCTTGAATCTAGTCGGTCCCTCGGTCTTCGATTACCTCGTTTAAAGTCGGTCCATCGGTTTTCGGTTGCCTCGTTTGAAGTCGGTCCCTTAGCATTCGGTTGCCTTGTATAAAGTCGCTCCATTTGCTTTAAGTTGCCTCGTATAAAGTCGGTCCCTCAGTTCCTTGTTGCCTCACAAAAATGTCCGCCCCTCGGTTTTCAGTTGCCTTGTATAAAGTCGGTCCCTCAGTTTCAGTTGCCTTGTATAAAGCCGGTCCCACGGTTTCAGTTGCCTCGAATAAAGATGGTCCCTCGGTGTTCGATTCTCGTGTTTAAAGTCGGTCTCTCGGTTTTTGGTTGCCTTGTATAAAGTCGGTCCCTTCGTATTCGACTACCTTGCACAAAATCGGTCCCTCGACTTTCCATTGCCTCCTTTAAAGTTGGTCCCTCGGTTTTGGTTGCATCTTGTCAAATCGGTTCCTCAGTTTACTTGTTTTAATTTCATCCCTCGGTATTCTGCTGCCTTGTATCAATGTGGTCCCTCGATTTTCGGCTGTCTCGTTTACAGTCGGTCCCTCGGATTTCGGTTGCCTAGTTTAAAGTCGGTCGCTCGGATTTAGGTTGCCTCGTATAAAGTCGTTCCCTTGGATTTCAAATGCCTCATAATAAGTTTATCCCTCGGATTTCCGTTGCCTCGTATTAAGTCGGTCCCTCGGATTTTGGTTGCCTTGTATGAAGTTGATCCCTCGGTTTTCTGTTCCTCGTATTATGTCGGTCCCTCGATTTACGATTGCCTTGTATTAGTTGGTTGCCATGTAGGTTTTCGGTTGCCCCATATAAAGTTGGTCCCTTGATTTTTAGTTTTCCCTTATAGAGTGGGTCTCTCGTTTTTGGTTGCCTGTCCAAACTCGATCCCTCGGTTTTCAGTTGTCTTGTATAAAGTTGGTCCCTTGATTTTCGATTGTTGCCGCCTTTAGCGCCTTTCGATTGTTAATACTATTTTTAAAATATTTTTGTTTTATTTTATTCTAAAAAAGTACTTTGCCAAAAGGCGCTAAAGGCGAGCGGGCGAGAGGCGAGTGCCTAGGCGACAAAGGCGCTCGCCTTTTGGAAAACGCCCGCCTTGACCTATAAAAGGCGATGGGACCATTGTCTCACTGCCTAGGCGAGAGGTGAGCGCCTAGGCGTCACCTTTTTATTCACTGGTGTGAGGTGTAGTCTAAGTGAAACCGATCACTATCTTTGTACTAAAAAATTATAAAAAGTAACAAAAGATGCCGTTCTTGTCTCTACAAAATAGGGAATCAGGGGAGTGGACCATAAAAGTGGACCAGATGATCTGAATTGATGTTCCTATGGGTGGGGAACACTTTGGTTGTTGAAACGAAGTTCTTTTCTCAACCAAGTTCATTGCACACATCTTTCTTGAAAACTTGATTAATTGCTTAGTGAAGAATGAGTTAAGCCCTCTGATGGTTGTGTTTGTCTCTGTGTCAAGCTTTACGTTGGTTCATGCACTAGAAACCTTGTTCAGATGAAACAGATATAGAATTGATCATTTATTGTTGCATCTATTTTGTGGTTGCGTTACCAACTCTAATCCTTTGTCAAACTTGATTCAGTTCTTCAATGGCATTATGATTTAAGAATTTCGTACTATTAATTTATTTATTTTTTGGTCGAATTGTACAATTAATTTATGTATTGGATGTTATGAGTTTGCACTAGTTTGGATGCCCCAATCGTGTCTCTAGGTTTGGATGCACCATTTTCTAAAACTCAATTTGGATGCCACGTACTAGCTAGCTAGTTGGCTCTAATGAATGAGTCAAGATCAAACTTCCATTGTGCTAAAATTGAAACTCCCCATCCAGCCAGCTACAGATGATGAATTAATTAATGATTCATCCATCCATTTCGTGTCTCTTAATTTGCCTGATTAGCACCTCCCTAGTAATTATAAATAAGAGTACCAAACCCACTAAACAGGTCAAATGAAAGGGCAATAGCATATGCATGATTATGATGTTTACTGGAGGCACAGTCGCAATGACTATAGAAATTGGAAAATAATACCTCAACACCAAATCCATATTTAAATGCTTGTTAGTTAAACTTTTAACTCATGGAAAAGAGGTGCTAATATGTCAATCTTTACAAAAAGTCCAACACCTAATTTCCACCCATCATAATACCCATGAATTGATTATTTATACATCTAGTAGACAAATTTGACCGGCTATCCTTCTAACATTGTCAAGAAAAAACTAGTTGCAGGAAGTTGAAACTTACGTCTCAATACAGATGTGATGAACTTGCATCTAAATTAACTTAAGAAATTCAATCAAACTGGAAGGATAAACTAGCCATATACAGTATAATATAAGTACTACATCCCAAAATCTCAATATCAGGCTAAAAACCCTAGTGATATGTTGTATGGAAATCAGTCTTATTATTATGAGAAGCAGTGCCCAAATCCAGAAGAAAGCTCTTGATGATGCCCACAAGACGAAGATGACGAAGAACAGAAGCCCATACAACCCAGAATCCCATGCTTGTGCGAAAAAGACGTTTTCTTCTTCATCGTCTTCTTCTTCTTCTTAAGGTCCTCCGTCGAGTTCGCCCTATAATAATGCCACCTGGATGAGGCCTCTCCATTGAAGCTGGGGCTCTTCCAACCCAACAGAAGAGAGGAAACAGAGTAGTTGTTCAGGGGTCTGCCCTCTGAAGCACTCCTGAAGAGCATCAAATCCTTCAACCGCCATTTCAAGCCGCCCATCGAAGAAGACGAAGATGAAGAAGAACTCGAAGACGTTGAGTTGGCGAATTCGGATATTCGGAGAGGGGAGATGAACCTGCTAGTGGTCTGGTTACGGTGATCAGGTCTCGAGCCCGGTTCCTTTACCCGACTGTGCTGGAGTCGGCGATCCGTCACCTCGATCGGACCCATGTGGCCCGTGGAGGGTGGGAAGGAGTGGTATGGTTTGAGAGGGCGGATGAGGCCGCCGTCGAAGAGCTCATCGGCAGAGGCGAGAGTGGGGCCCGGGAGCAACTGCCCGCTGAACTCAAAATCTGAATCCTCCATGACTCTTTCTTAGAGTATAGAGAATGACAAGTTGATGGAGTTGATATGCTATGAATGTGGAGGAGGAAGAGAAAAGGAAGGCATGCTACTTGGTGCGAGTTGGGGGGTCAGCAGGATTTGGTTGACTTGAAAGTTGACTTTTCAGCCCACTTTTTATGAATGTTAATGTAATATGCGGTATATGTCATGAAGATATCAGCCATGTGTTTTCCAGACAAACAAAAGCAGTCCTAGTCCTACACACAAATAGGTTGCAATGAAGAATAATGATAATAGAGAAAAGACAGGGCATAAATATTTCAAAATTTGATGGAGCTACATTCTGTCTTGATCATGTCTAGTAAAGCCTCAAAGCTAGACAAAGTTCTTTGATTAATGGATAATGCTGAGATAATCGCTTAGGTCTGTAATCATTCTCGTAAGGTTTCTGGTTGTATAGAAGCAATCCACTCAAGATTGTGCCCCTTCAAACATGGCACGAATAAGCCAATATCATTGGCTCCTAACTTCAGTTTTCAACTGCCACCATGTCAGATAATATAAAGGGTAAGCAATGTGGGCAAGCAATAACGGACGAAGATAAATAAACTATGCAGACAGGTCCTAAGAAGTATAGTATTGCCACAATGAGAGGAACAACTAACAAGAGATCCAAAGTAGTATATGATGGATATATTGATTCAACAGTTCAATGCTTCTTCCATCTATTCTCAAGTTCAACGCTTCCTAATTTGCTTTGGCAGTGGGTTATATTATCTACCAACACAAATATAGACATTTCGTATTGTCTAATATTGCTTGACTAATGACTATTAACTATTCTGCGACAGTATATCTTTCTAGTGCTTGTTCCACTTGTTTAAGATTCCACCTAACCAAGTGATACAAAATTAAAGTTAATCTATATTGCTCAATTTAAGTTCTAATCAATGTTAAGCAACTAAACATTTTGCCTTTTTACCTGCTTACTTCCTAAAGTACGACCCCATGAAAGACGAACTGTTTGCTTCCCAATTACAGTCCCATTCAACTTCTCAAGCGCATCCTCAGCATCACCTCTGTTATCACAGGCAAAAGAGTAAAAGAAGTCCTTAATGATTCAGTACGGCAAATAGGAAAGAAAGAATGGCAATTTCCTGCTGTGCAATCTCTCATGCACATTGGAAAGGTTGTATTAGTCAGAATATACCTTTTAGCAAACTGAACAAATCCACATTGCTTTCTAAAAGGTATCTTCACGCTAAGAACTTCCCCATACTGAGAGAAAGTCTGTCTTAGATCTTCATCAGAAATGCCAGAGTCTAGACCTCCTACAAATATCTATAAAATAGGCAACACAGTTAGTGGGGAAAAAACAAAGACTGAAAACTTTTGTGATGAACTGATCAAAATTGCCTCACAGTGGTGTTAGTCGGGTCATTAGCTGCATCAGACAACCTAGCACTATTTGCTGTAATTTTCACAAGCAAACTAAGGCAAATTAGTAACAAGAAGATTTTAAGGATACATTCATCAGCATTATTAAATTTATTATGAAGTAAACCTTGTGAAGAATACTGCTGTTGTGATCCCATTAGCTTTTTAGGCGTGGCAACACCAATACGCATGGGTCTGCTAGAGCAATACACTCCATTCATTTCAGAAACGGCCTTGGCTCGTTCACTTTCATCACCAAACCTCACAAAGCCGTAGCCTTTAGAGCGGCCTGAGTTCAAGTCTGTCACGACTTTTGCACCTTTAACAGATGGATATTTAGAGGTAAAAGTTTCTTGTAGGAGGGTATCAGTGACATCAGGAGCCAGATCTCCTACAAAGATAGAGAAGTCAGATCCAGCATCATTTTTCCTCTCATTAGCACTAAATATTGCCCAATTCAGGTTGAAAGGCTGCTCTACACTTGGCATCAGAGTTCCATTGTAGTTCTGCAGGGCTTTTTCGGCAGCGTCGTGTGATGTAAACTCAATAAAGCCGTATCCTTCTGTCTGGCCAGTTTGCTTATTTCGGATAATTTTGACACTGGAAACCTGAACAATTTGTGAAGATAAGAGTCAGCTTCTCAAAATAATTATTGCTGTATCAGAATAAGATGCTATTGATCACCTTCAAAAGCCTTCTCACAGATGATACAATAATGGAAGACAAATTTTCGTGTCGAAAACGACATGACCCTATACTAGGCAATATGATAGGAAATTTATCTATCAAATGCATAACAAAACAACAAGGGCACGTAGAAGTGTGCATAAATGAACAAAGGGGGATTTCTGCGCACGAGAACAAACAAGATTGTACTTCACATAGAAACAGTGTTCCATCTTTTCCAAATGATGCCATCAGATGGATGGACATTATTAGTAATCAAGGCTCTTTTCTTAAATAGAAAAGAAAGTAAATGTAAAACCTATCTTTAAAAGGAAATTTTCTAGATTCGGTGAAGTTAACATTCAGATCCCAAATGTCAACTGCTTCAAAGTGGATAAGATCTAAGACAACTAATTAAAGCAGTGCGATGAAATGACAAGGCAAATCTAACAAAAATCTCAAAAGATTCCTCCCAAATCTGGCAAAATCCCATCCTCAAGGCATTGATCTACAGTTTCGCAAGCACTCCAAAAAACAGAAAACAGCAAATCCGCATTTCCATCCATCCAAACAGAGCGCAAAAGGATCCAGTGCTACAACATAAACCAAAAACCGTAAAAATCGAATGCCAAAAGAGCTTAAGACCCGGCCAGTGCAGAAGAAACACGAGTAGAGGTAGCTCTCATCCATCCACGGATGCAAGTCTCCGATCCAGATCGTGCGATTGGTGTCGTCTTGCGAAGCGGAGCTCTTGATCTGGAGCTGAGGAGCGGGGGAGGCTTGGCGGTAGGGTTGATACTGATAGGGATGAGGAATCGGGAGATTGTAAGGAGAATTCATGTACGGACTAGGAGGAGGATAATGCGGATACATCACCATCATCATCTGTTGTTGTTGTTGCTGTTGCTGTTGCTGAATCATCATCGGATGCTGAACCGCCATCCATTGCTGGTGTTGCGAAATCCATGGCCGCCGTTGGTAGTAGTTTGAGTCTCCGGCGTTCGATGATTGAACCATCTCCGATTCTTGGAGTACAATTCAAAATCCTCCTCTCGCTCTCGCTCTCTCTGATGAATCTGGCTACGTGTGAGGAAGAAGGGAATCGATCCTGACTCCTGAGTGAGAGGAAAGAGGGCTGCCTAAGGACTAAGGCCCCGTTTGGTTTTAGATTCCTGTGTATCAGAAAATGTGGAAATCGGCATCGTGGCAGATTTTGACGCAGAAGTTGCCTGGCTAAAGTTAAATTTCCGGTTCTTTTTATATATTTATTTACATGGATTTCGGTAATATATTTCAGTTAACGTACACTTTCTTACAGTGAGGTTAATTGTCAATGTTTAGCTCGTCATGTGCTTGTAATCTTACAGAATTCTGAAAGCTACCATCTTCTTAAACGAAATTGGGTCCCACAAACAGTGTTTAATTTGAGATTGAGGAATTAATGAATACGGAGTACTTCTTAATCAGGCTAATTTCATTTAATGCTACAAAAGTCACCATAACTTGAATGGAGCATCTGCAACGAAAAGCTTAGACAAAAACAGTGCTCCGCTTAATGAATCAAAATTGATCAGTAAAATCCAGGGAGATGAGCTATTTACAATAACAGCTACAAACTATGGTGAATTTTCACCAAGTATGGTCATTAATCAGGATAGAGGAAGCTTTCGAACTCTGTTCCCTTGAGTGTGTTCTTGACTTCATCCCAGTTTGCAATCTGCTCAGATAAGGGGCTTTTGTGGATCTTCACCTGTCTACTAGTTAAACTCGTTCTTGGTACCTTAAGAAAATCTTGAACGTCTGCTAATTTCTGCAGATAAATTACAGAAAAGTTATTTCAACATTGACACAGATGATGGAAGTGCACGAGGGGAATTTTTTGAAGCCATTGTACAGAGGACTTACACTGGTGTTTTTCACCACATCTTCATAGTACACTAGCATGTGTCTGGTGGCGTTGTAGTGTAATAAAGCTGTGGAAGCCATCTCATGAACTTGCTTAAGGTTGGGGAGCAATGTTTTTGTATTGACGACGGGTTTGTACTGTGCAAGTATCTCAGCCTGAAACAATTTGTAATGGAGAGGACATTGATGATGAGTGTATATAGAAAAATGCTGAGGAAATAATAAAGGTGGAGAAATAGACCTCCTGATGTGAATGCGTATGTGATTTATGTGTGCCGTTCAGCAGTTTCTTTTCTCGATCATAAGAGTTTGCGAGGATTGAGACCATCCTATGGAGTAAATTTCTTCTGAAGAGGAAGATGACAGATACGCCCCGTCTAGTGAAGTAGTTCACTACTTCCTCATGGTGCTGCATAGCGCCCTGGATTGATCATATGCATTAATGGCAGAAAATAGATGGTAAAAGAAACATTATTTAATGGTAAAATTGATTGAGATATGGCATCCTCTTGATCCATCTAACAAAATCTTCAGGTAACATTTTTCAACAAAGAGCTTCATTGCCAAAAATAAGAGAAGTCTTCTGTTTGACAAAACGCTTGTATTGATACTAGAGTCATGAAATTATCTATACAGTCTAATTCAATCTGGCATGGCTTCTTATGTTGATCATCAGGGAAAAGCATCTTCAAGCTGAAGACTTCTATGCAATTGCAAGCAATCTCAAATAATTTTTTGTTAGAACCCACAATTTTGATGGTTTTCTCTTTTCGTGCCTTATAACTTGTACAGGAGAAAGGGGTTGCATCAAAGAATGGATTAGACATCTTAATGAAAAAAATGAGAGAAACTACTATATATCAAGTTTACTTCCATAAAAAAAAAGATATTGCTCAGTGTCAAAGGCAGTTGGTTTAAGTAAACATATTACAGCTGAGAACATCCATAATCAAGTAATGGTCCATACCTTATGTGTTTCTCTTAAAAATTATTCACTGACATGCAGGCCTAGGACACAGTTACTATTGAAGTAAGGCTGAAATTTGAGAAGAAATGCCCAATCTATCATGTCTTCCCCAATTCACTTTTTTATGGTACAATCACCTATTAGATACTGTATCTCATTTACAGTACTACAAACAAAAGAAGTTGCCCATAAGAAAGCATACAGATCTGTATATCATCATTACACTAGAACCACATAGCTCTAATTTAAATATGTTATCTAATAAAATTGCTGCCCAAAACACAACAGAACACATTGGAGTTCAAGCGTCATGAAAATGTAAGAGGCGAAAGCAATAAATCAAGAGAGAAGAGAGCGCACTGACTTGGTTCAGCATCCACTTCAAACCAACTGCAGCAGTGCACTCATTCTTAGAAGCACTACTGAACCAGTCCAGATTATAAAGCTTATCAAGTGTCTCCACAATCGTTGACGCATTACTCCTTCTCACTTTCACAGAGAAGATTTCTCCATTTGAGCTTACATTCATGTGGCTATTTAGTAAGGTCTCAAACCACCCACTGCCAGACCTTTGAGTTGACAATATAGCAAAATATCGTACCGGATTGCAAGCACATTCTGCCCTGGTAATCAAGAGCAAAGTTCTCCAGTAAAACCACAAAACATTATAAAGGAAGCAAGAACAATCTAAATGGTAGTTGTCTGTCTGGCAATTCATCAGCTTACCTGCTATAAGTGTTGGGTTTGGGAAAGTGCACATAAGGAACGTCTGATGGTTCAATAGTAGGCTTTTGGCACGGTTTGTTGCTCACTTGCACATTCGGGTACAAGGTAATGTTGGTAGTATTAAATTGCTTCAGACATATTGAGCAAATGTAAACGCCACAGATCATAGTAAAGACCAAAACTACCATCCTCAATGTCAATGGAGACTCTTTGGGAATAACAAACTCCTGCAATTGAGCATTTAATTTGATCATCTCAGTCAGCAGTTGCTCTAATACCAAGCTAACTTTACTAAGATACTCCTGCAACTGAAACTTTATTTTTTTCCATTGAATAGGAGTAGAAGAATCCTAAAATTACAACTAAACATACATTGAAATTGCCAAGATGCTACTGTCATTTCTTCACGACCAGACCACAGTGACCACTAGCCAAAACCAAAACTTCACATGTACAGTGGAAACTAATAATTTATGACTCATGACTTCATGAGCATAAGCTGACTAGTAAAAAAATACCAACAGTAAATTTGAAATAAACAATCTTGTGTGCACAAAAAGATGCTTTCTTTATGATTCTCATCAGAAACAAGCTGGTGAAGTAGGCTTTCTGGACATGTGTTTTCAATGTTTCTTTCACATGGATTTAAAATCTTACGATACGAATCTGATATTTCTCTTCACATGCGACCTGTGTCCTCTCTACTCCATTAGAGGAAAGGAAATCACTTACAAGTCAAAACACATTTTTGTGAGTTTTCGGAAGCATTTACTGATGTCGGACTCGCCAATTTCCAAATTAGGTCGAGAAAAAAATAGGACCAGAATTGATTACATGCATGGATCCAGATCGCAAAACAGAATAATGTCGGAATCAATAAATTCAAATAACTAGCTTTCTCTCCCATCAGGTAAGAGAATGAAGAAGAAATCAGCCAAATTGGACAGAAACCGGAAAAGGAATTCAAAATAGAAGAGAGAATAATGAGGCAGACCATGAGCTCAGGCGTGTTCGTCCAAATATGAGCGCGAATTCGGATCAGAGTTTGCCAGAAAAGAAAGCGAGATCGCTCGAAATCGAGCGAAGCGAAATCTGCAGAAGAGTTTTGTGGATGGTGAAAGATGAATCTGAGGGAGCAGTTTGTTTTGCTGTGTGTGCTTTGAGGAGGTACGGGCTTGGGAAGGGACTCGAGAAGCCTGGGGAAAGGGACTCAGCAAGAAATTGTTAATGTTGTTATCTGTTTATTTAATGGTGTACATACTGCAATCATCTTCAATGCAATTACTGGTTCCATAACTCAATTTCTAGATTTTGATGAATCCAAACAAATAAAAATTCGTTTTTTAGGGGGTTATTTGGGATATTCATGTTCTCAATATCCCCACATGGCATGTAGTTATGCTATCAGACTTTGACCAATTGAGGATTACTAGTGATGATGTACTAAATTATATGCAAATGTTGTTGGGGCGTAGGATTTGTTTATTACGAAACGCTTTAATTGTTATGCTATAAAAAAAAAAATGATATGTTGGTCAATACTATTATATAGGGATTTTTGTGAACATGGTTAATAAGAGCAATAAATGTCGACAAAATTCAATGTTGTATGTATATAAGACTATCGGCATATTTTAGGAAAATCTATTCGAAATAGTAACAACGAGTGGGGTAAAGTGTTTGTTGTGATGGAGTTTGATGAAGCCTTTGTGCATAAATGTAATCATATAGGTGTTCGACATGGGTATTTGGTGAAAGTTTATCGATTTTCATAAGGATTGGAAGTTATTAAAATATTATCCAAAAATAAAGCTAAATTCCCAAACTAAAGAGTTTATAAAAGTTTATAATTTTTTTGTTGATTTTTTTTGATAATTCCTGTAAGTTTCCAATTTAAACAGCTAATTGTAAGTTTTTTTATGAATGGATTTTTTTTGTTAATGGTTATGGACTAAATTTGTCCCAATAACCTCAATATTAACTAATAGAACGGCCGGCTAGATATGGTCTAGTCTAATTTGACCTATTTATTTGACATTCAACATTGGCCTAAACTGACCGGATTCTATATCGACTTAAAATTGAAATAACTCCCATCTCGCCCAACTCAACCCTGCTCTTGACTTTGATGGAGAAGTTGGAGATGGCTCCAATGATGAAAGTTCTCGATGCCACACCCGATCCCATCGACAACCTCTCTTGCACTAAAGGGAGTTTGCTCAAGATGGTAAGTGATTTGTTCCATATTCATGAAGTTCAACTCCAGTGGATGTCAGTGCGCGAGCCGAATCGATCTGGGTGTAGCCAAAACAAAGATCCAATAAACCAGTGGCCAACCCAAAAAAAAAAACCTCTCTCACATCACACTTATGCCTGTTTGTTTTTTACAATGGACCTGAAACCACACCGATTTATCATGGGTATTGACTTCGGTCCGATTTATATAGGTTCGAGGAGCCCTATGTGTTATATAGTGAAAAATATGGTCAAGCGGGTCACGAACATTGGTACATCGTACATGCATGTGAGTGACTTCGAATGTGTAGATACACACACCCATCGTACTTTGTCCATTCTCGATCCGTGATCAAATTCCTCAGTCCTCACTTCATTATTCAAATGACTAGTCACATGACTTGCATCTCACCGGTCAAATCCTGATTCGTGAGGTTACCTAACTATAAACGAAATCGATCTAGCTAACCTTGTGAGTTGTGACATCATCATATATCACACCCTCAAGTCTCTACCGAATTCGTAGGAAGCACCAAAAAAATTAACCAGCATCCATGATGGCGGACAAGGCTCTCAACAAAGTGGTAAAAGAGTTCCGTTTCTTCAACGTCCTCGAAGACGGATCCATCGATTTCACCTTCAACATCCCTCCTTCGGTGGCCCCACCCTCCCCCTCCGAGCCCGACCTGGCCACCGGCGTCCTCTCCAAAGACGCCGTCGTTTCCGCCGACGTCTCCGTCCGGATCTTCCTCCCGACCCGCCGGCCCGAATCCAAGCTCCCCGTCCTCTTCTACGTCCACGGCGGCGGCTTCTGCATGCTCTCCCCTTTCCACTCCCAATACCACTCCTACGTCCAGAAGCTCGCCGCCGACGCCGGCGCCATCGCCGTCTCCGTCGACTACGGGCTTTTCCCGGCCCGCCCCATACCCGCCTGCTACGACGACTCCTGGGCCGCTCTCAAATGGGCCGCGGCCCACTCCACCGGATCCGGCCCGGATCCGTGGCTCAACGACCACGCCGACTTCACCCGGGTCTTCCTCGCCGGGGACAGCGCCGGCGGGAACATCTGCCACACCCTGGCTTTCCGGGCCGGGTCGATCGGGCTTCCGGGTCGCGTCCGGGTTGTTGGGGCTGTGCTTGTGCACCCGTTCTTCGGCGGGTCGGAGGACGATGATCTGTGGCTGTACATGTGTCCGACGAACGAGGGGTCCAGGGATCGTAGGATGAGGCCGCCCGCAGAGGATCTGGCCCGGATCGGGTGCGAGCGAGTGTTGGTGTTCGTGGCCGAGAAGGATCATCTCAGGAACCCGGGGATGACTTACTACGAGGATCTGAAGAAGAGCGGGTGGAAATGGACGGCCGAGATCGTCGAGAATAAAGACAGGGACCACTGCTTTCATATCAGAGACTGGGAGGATGAGCAGGCCGTTGACAACCAAAAACGCATCGTTTCGTTCATCACTCGGGACTGATTTTAATGTGCTTTCCCTTCACCGTCTCGTTCATGGACGGACGGCATGTGTTGTTTTTAGCTTGTTTGAATTCAAGAACGAACTTGTATTTTCTTCAACAATAAAACGTACTTGTATGAGTATGCCATGGATGTGATGGCCTTAGCTCAGTTCAATCCAGATTCGTTCTACATTTAACAAACAAGCGGATTCTTATTTTGAAAAATATATTGTAGCTTAACACCACCCATATATATTTGGTAACCTGTTCATGTATATCTCCCTATGTGTAGACTGCCAAGAAGCTTCATAGTTTTGCCGCTGGACTGAAGCTCGGATCAATACAGACTACAACCTGCACCAATTCCATCAAACCATAAATTGGCGAAATCGATCATTTTGAAGAACAATCCAAGAGCAAAACTGGCCAGTGAGACATAGAGATGCTATGCTAACTTTACCTTGCCAATACTTTTACCAGAGTGGAGATACTCCACAGCATCTGCAACAGAATGTAGCCCGAGAAAACGTTTCGGGTCCAGATTGACCTAAGAGAGTCAACGACGACACTAACTTATCCATGGGTCTGTGTATTGTTATCCGATAAAGTTAACGAAGGGAGTTAAAGTTATCGAGGTACCTTGAGCATTCCTAGGGAGAACAGATGGAATAATTTGTCTAGATGTTGGCGCCACAATTGACTATATTGTACAAGAAAGAATCCAGTCTGCATACAAAATGACTCAATGAGAAGGCAATTCTCTTTCAAAATCCTTACTGTATGCTTACTATATTTGTACAAGTAGAAACAATAGGCATACCACAGTTTGGCTTTTATTCAAGAGCTTTTCGCATAATCCAGGGTAATTCGATGGCTTCCAGCCGTGCTCTCCTTGATACTGAATCACATTCAGCTTGAGCACTTAGCATGGTGTAAATTGCAACATCAGAAAAATAATAATCTTGAAGTCATAATTCAAGTGGGATGGAGAATGAAAAACCTGAGAAATCATTCCTATCACAATTAGCCGGCCTTGGACTGCTAGCGCATTCAAACAGAGATCAAACATTTTACCACCGACAGACTCATAGACAATATCAACACCCTTTGGAAATTCACTTTTTAAAACCTGTAGGAAAGAGATCAAAACTAATAAATTATAACCAATCTAAAAAGGATTGTACTAAAACATAGGATGCTAAGATATAATGCACACCGTCTTAATATCTTCTTGTTTATAGTCTATAACTCGATCAGCTCCCAAACTCTTCAAAAATTCAGCCTTTTCTCTACCTCCACAAGTCGCAACAACTTTATTTCCTGCTAATTTCGCCAGCTGTATATAAACGTTGGCAACTATTGAATCAAGAAACTGATTTTTAAAAGTTGATCTGACTCCATTTTTGAAAGAAAGAGGTGGGAAACCTGGACTGCAAATTGACCAGTTCCTCCAGCTGCAGCTGTGACGAGAACTGCTTTTCCTGAATCCATTTGTGCTGCCTACAAGATCAATATATAATTACTCGTCACACCAAACAAAACTCAATATGCAAAAAACATGATGATTGTAATAAAGAAAAGTGAACAAAACCTTCTCAAGAGCAATAGAAGCTGTAAGCCCTGAAGTAAGCATTGCAACAACTTCAGGATCTGGTCTATCTACAGGGAGTATATACCTTGAAGAGACCTGCAATGCAAATAGTAAAGATGTTTGATTTTTTTCTGAAAAAATCTATAGATTTAGTGTTGACAAAGGAAATGTACGTGGTTTCTAGTATACCGTCATAAATTCAGCATAACTACCGAAAGTCATCACTGCTGCAGGGGTACCAACTTTCAGGCCATGAACGGCGTCACCAACAGCAGCAATAATTCCTACTGCCTGTAACACAATTATAATTATTAAGCAATACAATGTTTAGTGGCTATGTATAGATATAGAAACCTAAAGGCAGAAGTGAGACTTGTCTAAGCAAAATACAAGACTGAAGAAAAGGTTGAGCAAAGGCATGTCCAAATTCAAGTTCCTTATATTAAGCTGATTTGTAAGCCGGCCTTGGACTGCTTTTTTTTGGGGGGTTGAACTTTGGACTATGCTTTAAATTCAAAGCCAAGAGATCTTAAGGGAGAAAGTAGAATCCTTTTTTGGTTGGATTTTGATGAAGACAAGAAAGAAAGCTCACTAATTCTGCCTTGAATGCACTAAAGTGCTATCCAAATGAGATAAGAATTAGTTTCCTTTCATTAACAAAAAAAGAAACTCTGTACAAGCAGTATGATCTCAAAATCCACGAAAGGAGTTTAAGCGAAGGACATCAATGTGATGATAACGGAAAAGAATAGAAGAGAAAGATCAACTTTTCCAAATAGTAAAGTTCAACCTCAAATCCAGCATCAAAGGGCAAACGGGACTTAATGTCTTCGTCTTTGCCACCAAAATAACGACCTGAACTAAAATTTACCTGCCCAGGAAAAAACAAAACGAATTTCATGTGAAACACATTAAACAGGCAAACAAATCCAGCAATGCTCACAGTTACTAGTAAATGATCATGGTGATTGAAAATTTGAAATGATAAATGAAAGAGTAAGGGCTCAAATCTTACATCACTAGCATTGACCCCAGCATATATTACTTTGACAAGAACATCATTCTGCTTGATTGGTAATCTCAAAGGTGAATGCACCACAGTTGTAGCTTCACGAAAATTGTGGCTCAAAGTTTGAACAATTCTACATCAGGAAAATTCAGAAAAATATTATGCCCTGTTCAGTAGACAGATTTGGAAAACATCCCTATATGTAAAGTTTGCTGGATACATAGGATACCATAGCTCTAATAGCAACACAAGTTCACAAATATTAGTGCAGAATGACTAGCACAAATTTAAAAAATCTCACACTTTCTCAAAGCTTTGAGGAATTTGGATATTGAAGAGGGAAACAGAAGATCTTTTCCTCAATGAGGAAGAAGGTAATCGGTACTTTGCTTCTTCCATTGGCGTAGGCCAATACTCCATTCCTCTTCGGTTTGTTATCCACAGACAAGCTCCAGCTTTAGTTTCATCAGTGATAAGTTCAAAAGCACCTAAAGGGAAGCAATAGATAACAAGGCAGGTCAACCAAGAGTATATTTGTCATTTTAAAACATTAAAAATTCATATCCCGTGAAGGAAAGCTACGGATAGCAGCATACCCCTCAATAACATTTCCATTGGTATGAAGCCACCAATGGCGTCAATAAATTTAGGATTTATCACCTTAGTTAAGTCTGTTTCAATGAACTGCAGACATAAAAAAAAAAATTGGTCATATTTGCCGGTTAACAACATACAAAACATCAGGAAAAAAGACCCTATAGCTGGAGAGGAACTTTTGTGAGACGTGACACAAACCAAAAGTCCACCTCATTTGGAAATTCATCGTTACAAGTCCAACTCATTTGCAAATTCATCGTTACTTGGTATTAACCATAATTTTAACAGAAGCACTTCTACTCATATTAAGTTTTCCCAATACAAGTTTTATCTGTCTGACAACTTTGAAGTTTCTTTTTCTCTCCTAAGATGCCTTTCTGGCACTATAGATCATGTGAATTACAGGTGACACTTGATATCATTTTACACGCAATACATAACGAAATGTATGAAACTAGATGCATTACCTCCGGACAAAGAACATTGACACGAATACCGTGATGTTTGGCGAGACGAAGAGATCTTGAAAATTGAACTACACCACCTATCATGACACAGGGAAAATATTAGACCAATAAACCCTGAATGGTCTAATTTCTTACACAAACAAAATAATGCCAGACCTTTGGAGGCAGAGTATATTGGATCATTGACTGATGGATATAGGCCTGCAGCTGAGGCCAAATTCAGAATCACACCAGGTTTTCCCACAGTTTGCATGCTTTGGATCTGCAAAGCAAATTATGATTAGGCTACAACCTTTCAAGGTTACCATCAGAATAACAGTACATAATGCATCCAAATCCTTAAAACAACTAACAAAATGGAATGTAATTAGTCACTCAAATGAACATACTGCCAAGCGAGTGGAATCAATCACAGCAAGCAGGTTCACATTCATAGCACGCCTCCATGAAGCCGAGCCATCGGTATGGTCCTTATCAAATGGAACTGGAGTGACAATACCAGCACAGTTTATGCAGATATCCAACCCTCCATGTGTCGCTAAATGTTCCTTAAAAGCTAGACAAAGAGTTTCTGCAGTTTTTTGAAACAAGATAAGGAGAGATACAAAATCAGGATACCAAAACGGATAAAACTTTGTAATAGCATTGCAGAATCGAAAAGCGATAGTTGAACTAGAACTGTTGGAACCAGTGAAGTACAAAGTTACCTGAATCAGTGACATCACACCTCACGTACAAACTTGTGGGATTAGAATGGAAGTTAGCATTCTCCTTTTCAACAAGGGCAGCCACTTCCTTCCCCTTATCAGAGAAATCAACAACTGTAACAAATATTCCCTTACTCCCAAGAGCCAAGCAAAGTGCTTTCCCTATACATCAACCACCAAACAACAAATCTTTACTTCTCTTATTGCAAGGTTCAGGTTGATTAAGTAAAGGATCAAGAATGAGAATTATAAAGCTAATACAAACTCAAACTGCCCCATCTAAATCACAGGCTCAAGAATGATTGATTAGCCAACAACAATTTGTTTCAATCAAAGCTGTCAAAATCGGTCAGGCCTAATTAAGGTCAAGTTCCATTTCACCCAAACCCAAATCAAACGTTGAACGTATATACTTGACTTGGAGCTTGGATTCCAAATATCGTTCCTTGTTTGATATACATACAACAATTGAGTAGAATCGTGTCTTTAAGAAGAACAGAGCAGCGGAAATCATAATTGGGGAAAGCGAAGTTACCGATTCCGGAGGCACCGCCGGTAACGAGCGCCGACAGACCTGGCTTAAGCTCCATTTTCACTTCTTCTTCCTCTTTCGTATTGGATAGAATTCCCGATTATAATAGTAGTGAATTTCGCCGTGCCTTCGATGTCGAGCTCGATTTGTTGGAACAGTCTGCCAGTCTTTACGTCAAACGGACAGGCTCGTAGATTTTGTACGCTTGTAAGCGCATTATTTTTATATAGATAATACGAGTAATTAATAACACCTCAACTTAACTAGCTAGTTGAAAGTCAGATTTAAGACATACCAAAAAACAAATTCCTCTCAAGTTATTATATAAATTTTGGGTTTGACTAGATTTAAAACCTCACATGCATATTCTTAGATGTTTTTCTATCAATTATTTTGGATAGCAAGAAAATGAATTTTATTGAGTATAATTGATGCTAGATCGGATGTAAGTTATCTGTATTTTTTTTTACCGCCTCATCTTTCAACATTTAGCTATGAAGTTTTGCTGCATTAGTGATGTCAAGTGACTAAGTAGGTCATGTGCTTGGGTAGATCCTTGAACGGGTATTGCAATTTTCCTAGACATTCATTGGTGTTGTGGAAAACGCAAAAACACAAAAATGTACCAAAATGGACAAGACGTTCCAAGGTGCATGGTGATGGTGCCATTGGTTAGGTGGTTTTGTCCTTATAGTTTAATAACACCATCTTGGCAGAGCATAACCTTGAGTTTCATGAGATGGTGCCATTGGTTATAGCCTTATATCACCAGATTGTTGTGACTTGTGACATTAAGTCCGATATAGACTATAGTGGTGGACTTTTTTGCTAACATTTTGTCATGCTACGTGATATGACAATTCTGTATTGAACGGTCTGTTTTATTCACGTGTTTAGGAACATTAATGCAAATTTTGTTTTAAATTTCTTGTTAGTAGTTTTTTTTTTTTTTTTTTGAGCTCATCTTGTTAGTAGTTAGCAGCTCGTAATTTGCTCATGTGGCCTGCCTACTCATTTGTCTATTTATAAAATTAATTTCAGCACAAAAAACAATTAACAAAATTTCCAATAGTTAAAGAAAACAACAATTTTAAAATAATTGTTAAAACATTTTGAAAAATTATTTCAGGGAAAAAAAAAACAAAAGAAGTGGGCAATAGGGATCAGATGGTAAAGAGGTGAGTGCCCATATTGTCGTAACCAGGCAAGGCTGAGCACCCCTCTCGCATGAATGCGAGCAATGACCACTCCTCATCTCCCATTGTACTGCCTGAAGGATCATGACTTACCCCATCCCCACTCTTTCTTCTTTATACTACTCCACACCTCCTCCCGTTCTCTTCATCTCCGATGTGGGAAGCAGCAAGTAAAGTGCCCAAACTCACCTATTCTTATTACCCCTTTTCAATCTTTAATCGGGTGCACACAAAACGCTAGGAAATGTTAACAGGAATCCATTGACAACCATCGATCGATAAAAATTCGAAATTCGAACACAAAACATGCATTCACACAATTGAGATTTGACAACTGAAACGATCAGAAACTGGCGGGGCTATCATCCAGCTGCCTCTCATCCTCGATCTCAACCTCCAAAACCTCAGGAATCCTCTGCTTCAAGAAGTTGGAGAGCCTGGCCACCACCATGGTCCTCTCGTGCCAGAACTTGCCCCTCAATCGGATCTTCACAAACGGGCCGTCCAGATCCGCCAGCTCAGCAACCCCCGTGATCCCCACCGACGTGTCGAACAGCTGGCCCAGCTCCGTCCTCGCCTCCTCCTCCAGCACCTTCCTCACGTTCTCCTCCGTCAGCTCCAGCGGCTCCCCCGAGAAAGCCGAAGCCGGCGTCGTCAGCCGCCTCCTTCCCGGCTTGGCTCCGCTGATTGATCGGCTCGTGTGTGGGGCTGTGGGGAGGCGGACCGAGTTTGGGCTGATGTAGTTGTTGAGATTGTTGTGGCGTTGGAGGATGGGGTTTGAAGGACATTGTGCAAACAGAAGCTGATGATGTACGGACATTTTTATTTGCGGGAGATCTCTTCTTCGTATTGCTTGTTTCTGTTCTTCCCTTTCTTATCTGGTTTTGCAGGATAACGTTGCTTTTCCCTTCTTTTTTTCTTTTTTTTTTTAAATCAACTAATATGGGGTCACGATATTATATGCACACTCATGGCATGGTCTGCTAATGAAGGACCCTGATTAGGGGAAGCCTTCTGACCTCGATTAATTTTGATCAATAGGCTGCCCAAACATCTTTACTAGAACGTTTTTTTCCCCTTTTGTTCCTGGTTTCACACCAAAGGGAAATAATAGCTAAAAATGTCTTTTCAATTTCACTACAATGTGTTTAGGGTACAGTTTAACGGACGATTGCAGAAATATAAACAGAAAGGTAACCCAAAAGAACATGATGTTCATACAAAAAAATTGGTTATACAGAAGCTCTATTTATACAACAAGATGTTTATCCAAAGAGCTTGAAATTGAATGCAAGCCCCTACCCCCTCCATTTCTCTATCCAAGAACCCAATTCACAATGAAGCATAAATCTGGTAACAAAATTTCCAACTCCCCAAATAATCTTGACGATCGGCATCCAAAGGTTATATGTAGCACACTAGGGTGTTCAGCTTGTTTATCAGTCATCATCTTCTGAATCTGTTGTTGCAAGAACAAATTGACAGCAATTATACAATTAGGAAAAACGTGTGAATCATTTGAAAAAATGCATAAAATATCAAAGTCAAGCGATTTATATGTATCAAGTCACTATGAAACTCATTTTCAAATCTATATCCCTTGACAAAAAATCTATATAAGAATGCATTTTTTTTTCTATATTCTATGCTGATAAAATGCCATACTTATCTTAAGAATATATAAAAACTGATGTATAAGATGTGTAATGAGAAATTTACCAGATCTTATATCTTCTCCAACTTTTCCTTTATTTTTCAATTGCTTCATGATCATCGCGCATATAAGAAGCCACCAGTATATGTGAAACACGAGGAGCATCAACAGCATCGTATTGAACACGTAATACATGGATCTCTCATTGGGCTCCCAGAGTTTCAAGTAATCACAGAGATCGTAGCTACAAAAGAGGTCCATTATGAGATAAATGAGGTCAGCTAAGTCAGTGAGATAATTAGAGCAACCAGCAAATAAACAAACCTCGAGGTCTTTATAACCCAGAAAGGGAAGTAGACAAGACGCAGTATGAGCCATGATACAGCAAAGAACCCGAAGCTTATGCTAGCAGCAAGATCATGTTCGGAATATTTAAACACTTTTGCAGCTTCCATAAAAACGTCACTTGCATCATGCAAAGCAAGGACGATTGAGCCAATTCGGAAAAACCTGAAACATCAAGATACATCACATAAAACCAAAGAAAGTAACCGTATATACCAAAACTGGAATCCAACTAGTTTCTAAATCTAGTTTGCATCAAAATCACTTTATAGACTAAATGCAATTTACGTTAGCTTTCTAAAAATATTCAGCATAACGATGCATAAATTGTACTGTTATTTGTTTTCCCCATCAACAATCACAAAATCAAACTGAGAAGATGAGATGGGCATGAAGTCATAACAGGGTAATTTGTACCACAAGCACATCAAGATGATCTTTTTTTCAGCAACAACAAACATCATCTGTCCTGCACTTACTTAATTATATTTAGAAAAAACAAATTATACCTATACATACACCCATACAAGATGTTATTCAAAGGAAGACAGAGCCAAAATAAAAACTACATTAAATTAACTGCAACATTGAGAGGCAATCAGGCGAAGGCCTCCAAGAAGTGGAATCTTCAAATAGGAGGCAAGCTGAGCTATAACAGCTATGAGGCATCCACCGCTATAACTTTTTCTCATAAAAAATCATTCATGTAGCTTATAGATGGAAAAATAAGCATGTAAACTTGTTACTTTATTATCCATCTATCATCTATTTAAAATCCTAACAAGACCCCTCAAGCATCACAAATGTTTGCCATCTGGAAAGCACTTCTCTTGATATGCACTATTGACCAACTCTACAAGTTTACCCACAATAAAATAGTAGCTCAGCAACTATGCTTATATTTATTTGGTAAAAAAGATGAAAAAGATACCTTGTAATATATGAATAGCCTATCAAGATTACGGTGATTACATGGTGTGACATCATCACAGCAAAATCTTTCCTTCGTGTTTCCCACACTAGAAGCGCAGCTATGCTATAGAGGTAGAATCCACATTGGCACATGTAATAAAGCTTCACTGGGAGCCTACAATGAGAAATTGAAGAAGTTGATTCTAACATTGTACTGCTTTCTATTAAAGCATTTTGATAAGGTGCTTATATACGTGCCAGCAAGCACACAGCAATTAAATCAATTTGTGC
The DNA here is from genome assembly GCA_934048045.1 of Polygonum aviculare. NCBI lineage: Eukaryota > Viridiplantae > Streptophyta > Magnoliopsida > Caryophyllales > Polygonaceae > Polygonum > Polygonum aviculare. The sequence goes on from OW204031.1 coordinate 21,426,029, forward strand.
ATTAAAAATGTTTCCAAGATAACATCCAGTGCAAAATTCACAATGCACAAAGAGATATGTATCATACTCATAAAAATCTTGATTAGATAGATTGAAAAAAGGCCAATCTATCTTGCAGGATTAGTAACAAATAATAATTCCTTATCAGATAACCAAGATTCTTAGGCAAAGAGCAAAAGACGCTCCCAGAAAGAAACAACTTTTATGGCTTCTTCTTGAAGCTAACCCCCTGATGATCAAAATGAAGGTTCCCTTTTATTGAAGAAATTACAAATTGACTGCAGTTTGTCAATATGACAGAGATATATTCAATTACATTAGGTAAATTTACAGCTATAACAAACCAGAGCATAACTATCTTCTCTGATGAAGAAGAAATATCATGATAAGGGTCGTGAACTATGATTCTTACATCTTAAGTACATCAAAGAGACTGGTATGCCTTTATATTCCAAAAGAAAAGAAAAGAAAGGCAGCTGACCCTAGACAAAGGAAACATAAAGAACTGTTGATGCTAAGAAAAGGGCAAATAGCTTCCTAATGAATCACACTATAATCCTTTAACGGCTTAACCTAAGGTAGATACCAAAAACATCATCACAAAACTGTTTTAGAAGTCAAATAAAATGCATATGTGAAACTCCAAGCATTGAGACAATTTGTCATGCAAAGACACACAATCCTCTACTCCGAAAATAGAATTCTTCGAGTTGAACTATATTCTAGACTTGCATCTCCAAACTAACAAACTTGATAGCTAGAGTACATATGCAGATAAAGCAATTCTTTTACAGCTAGCTACTAGTATTTAGCTAATTGCTGATAATTAAGCTAGTTTGATAGGGTGAAAAGCTAAAAGCTTAGTTTTTCATACGATGCCTAGAAAATCTTAATAGTTAAAAGAGACATGGTCTTATGGCAACGCATTGCCACAGATTGACAAGTAACATACTTCAACCTTCCACGACATGAGAAAATTCTTGATTTCAAGTATCTTCATGCTTCATCTTCAAACTAATGAGAAAAGGAAAAACTGACAAGCAGAGAATAAAAACAGAAAATTCACGAACTTCACAATTTTCAGGTCCTATATCTTCACGTGAGAATTGGTATATGCCTAGCCAACTAGTTACAAAATAAGTCATGAAAATGTGATCACTCACATCAGTTCTTGATTTGGCCACCCTTTGAAGTACTCTTTGGTGTCTGTAAACCATTCTTCATGATAGGTAAAGCGAAGAATACATACTTCAGCAGTGGCATAGTATGTTAGTTTCCACATTGATTCAGAACACTTCACAATTTTGGCTCGGTTGACATCGTCCATTTTAAATTGAGCATATCCTCTACTAAACAACCACGTGGCCAGCCTCTGAGACAAACATGTCAATATCACATCAATTGGTGAGAGAAGAAAAAAGACTAAAATCTTTATCCTAAGCAAATGTAGCAAAGCAGTGTGAATATATGATTACAAAGAATATGTAATGTTTTTTTCTTCTGAAGGTCAGGTTCCTCCTAAACAACAGATAGTCTCAGAACTATTTCTGTAATAGTTTCCACACAAGAAATTGTATACAGTGGTAAAATATCCTCAAACAACATTTTCAAGACAAAATTGATAGCAAACAAATTCATGTTCTTCACATAAAATGCATTCCTTTCGTTACTGATCTAGAAAGAACAAGGCCAAGCTAATAATCAAAGAAGTTTGACATAAAGATGGGACAAACCAAATAAAATAGATCCTTGATTAAAGGGGGAAGATGGCGCAGTATGGCAGTTGAATAACTAAAGATCATGAAATTGGGATAGACTAACTAGAGCACAGTTCACTTAACTTCCTCCACCAAATACGAATAGATCAGCAGGATCTCAATAATAAAGAAACAAACAGGACGACAGAGCAACTACAATTCTAATCAAAAAGATCCGATCATTCAGGACGTGACAAATACAGGATTCGATTACTATGAAGTAATTTAATCATGAGATGAAAACAATCGCACTCCAATCCCTTAACCCCAGCAGAAAGGCAGTAACGTAGCACATATTAGAGAAGCAATTTTCTACTCAACCGGCTTCAATCTTGAGTAGGTTGCAAAGGTACAAATTCTATTTGTGATGTCAATGTACTGAAATTTTACAGAAATCTAGATAAACTCCTGCATCCATTTCAGATTGTTTTTTCCAAAGAGCTAAAAAGCACACTGCTGATCAAGATGGATCGACGAATCAAGAACCATGACAATAACAAAGAACGGCTGAAATTGCGGTAAAGACGAGAAATCTTACACGAAATACGAACTTGTCAAAGAAGAACCTCGCTGCAACGAAAAAGAATGCGAAGTAGACCGCGATTGCGAAATGCGAAGCCTGTGGGACATCACCACCCGCCACGAAGGAATCCATCGTTTCAGCAACTCGAAAGCAACGATTCGGGAGAGCAAATCATCAACTGATTCTGACAGTTGAAGCCTGGTGTCCGAATTCAGCTCCGACGATCAGCGCTAAGTTGCACTGATCGATTCCCACAGAAACACGAAGATCCGAGCAAGACTAGCAATGGATATGGAGAGGCTGAGAAAATCTGGGAGGATGAAATCTACGGGAAGAAGAGAATCGAGGGGCGAAGTGAAGGTGAGGTTTGAGATCTCAGAGGAGTTTTGGTGTGCGCAAATGAGCAATTACCCCATTGGTCATTCCCCATTCATTTTCCTTTTTCATTTCCTTTTCCATTTTTTTTCTTTAATTATTCATGTAGTTTTAGCCGTTAATTTTGGGCTTGGGCCTTGTGGTGGAAGACTAAAGCTCCATTCCACGGGCCCACTTCATTTTTATAAGGTTTTATTAGAAAATTACGTTGACAAGTCACAAATATGCACACCTTCGTAAGTCCGAGCGAAATGCAAATATTAAAGTGCAAGTTGAGGAATATCCATTATCCAATAAGCACAATATCTCAGACTCATCTAGAAAATATTCCAAAAACACAAAGCATAGCAAAAAAAATACAGTCCAATTTCCCAATTCTCAATGCACTCCCTTTTTTTACTACTCCATCTCCTTTTAATTGATTAAAAGAGATATTATAATATAATTTAATCCTTTATTTTTTGTTTAATTTAAAAATACATCGACCAATCACAGCATTGGAAATTACAAGTAAGGAGGTGTAGAAAATCGGATTTAAAGAAAAATCCCCCAGCAATCCTTTAATCAATATCTAATGTACCCGAAGTTACAAGTATCAATTGGCCCATATAATTTTGTAGGTAACAGAAACCAGTTGTAGAAAGTCCACAGACGGACATGTTTAAAGCTAAATCATTTAATCAAGAAAACTAAAACTAAACCAAAATTTTAATCGACGTATTTCACAAAGTATGAAGTTTATGAAAAGCTCCAAAATCAAAAGCTTTGAAAAAAGCGGACATGAAAACAGTGATCTTCCATTCACATTCTTACTTGCAAACAGTTACACAACTAGATAGCATCACACTACAGTACTACATGATCAAAATTTTCAAATCATGTATGCATTAGGAAAAACGTTGTAGAACTTCTCAAGAGTTAAGCAGCAGACAAATATTATTGCTATGTTTGACATGCAAGGATTTTCAAACTCTTTTCCAAACCATGGGAATAACAAACTGGCAGTTTTTCTCAGGAAACACTAAGCTGACTCTATTCAGTTGCTTCAGCTTCTCTAGGAGCTTCACTCTCTTTCAGCTGTTCGATAGAAGATATGCGTTGGTCCAGAGAGTCATGAACCCGTTTTATCTGCAAACAAATGTAATAATGATTGTGAGGCCTATGGACCATGGTGCATAATAACAAGGAGGGTAAAGAAACATTTCAAGTTGACCCAAATGCCACAACTCTCGAAGGAGCAGTCCAGAAGCCTTAAGCATTGGAGCATTGGGAAGTATTGAGTGGAATCATGAAATTCTACAAACATGGTGCAATTAGGGCAATGTTTCACAAGAGCACATAGACAGCTACATTCTATGAAAAGCAAGAACACACGTATTTTATTGTCTGATCAAAGGAAAGCTTGCAGTATACTACAAAGTCTCCTTAAATTTAATCAACAGTATAATCGATGATGCAGCCCTAGAGAAGGGGATGAGAGAGCTGACAAATGCGGTGAGAATATCGTTAAAGATGGTTTAAGCTACGAACTAGCACATGACAGATTTAAAGCTACAATACCAGGCAGAATACCAGTTACACACCCTGCACATCCGTTCTTCGATACTCCTTGTATGCAAGGAACCTCGATTTGGATAGGCATTTGTCAACCGCATTGATTTAATCGCTTTGTAAGTTGGATTGCCCTTACTAGCCAGTTCTATTGCTTATATTGCCTACCACAACTTGGCACACAATCTGATCTCCTGTGATGCTTGGATAGTACAAAGACTAGACTATTTCTCTTCAGATTGTTCGCTTTACTAGTTAGAACTAATTCTCATTTTGTTATAACAACGAATTACTATGTCAATTGAAGACAGATGATAGAAAGATGTATTCTACAGCCTAATGCCTATGAGCCTATCTGATAAACGTACACCCATCCCTTATTCCCTACAATCATAATCAAACCCGAACTTAATGACACCAACCAACAAGCACAGATCCAGGAAACGTACAAGCATTCGATCACGGAATAGATGAAGCTCATAAATCTACACAATTGATAAGCACGCAATCTCTTCCGTCAGCATACCATATTCGTTTTCAAGTTCGGAACCCTAGATTTCATTTTCCCCCAAGATCAGACAAAATTTGCAATGGCTCAAACAAGAGGAACAGATCCCAAACGTATAATACTAGTAGAATCGGAATTCCAATCTAATTCGGAGAAATGACTGATTCAAGAGGAGACGAACCTGAGTGGAGATGGATTCGTGGGCGAGCGTGTAATCTTTGTAGAGGAAGTAGAGGCCAGCGAACGACGCCGTAGCAGCGCCAGCGAAGAACGAAGCCAGCCTAACTCGGAGAACATAGCCCATCGTTGTCTATTGCTTTCGTTGCTCTGCGATCTGGCCTTTTCTGAACAAGAGATGTGAAGCCTGCTGTATTCCGGCTCGTTGGTCCTGTGCGTAGAGGGGAGGTGCGTTGAGAAGACTCAGAAGAGCGTAAAATGGATGGAAAGTAGTACAAATCTATTATTTCAACCCGTTCCTTTTTTTAGTCGGGAATCTACCATTCAAGTCCGATACAAAGTTTGAACATACTCCAATTTATACATATTTTTTATTTATTAGTATAATTTCGATTATAAAATCTACTATTTTAATTAATTATGTATAATTTTCATAAAAATGAATAAAATCACTTTTAACTAAAGTAAAAAAAATTAAAATATATATTTTTTCATATCAAAGTTAAGTAAGATATGAAAGATATCTAAAATCACATTTTCTATTGATTCTAGCAAGATTTGTTATTGATTTCTATTAGGAAAATAAACTAACCTATCAAATTTTGGATAAAATATTAAGTATATATAAATGTTAGTTACCATTGTTAAAATAAAACCATTATTTTATTCAGCATTAATTACATGGTGTAAATAACAATATTTATTCACCGTTGATGAGGTGACGCAAATTTTAACAAAGACATAGGTTTTGCTTTATATTTTATTATAGTAGATATTGAATTTTCTTTATGAAAAAGTTAATTATGATTTCACTTTGGACCTTAAACCCTAGTTGCGGTAAAATTTAGAAGTGATAATAAAAATTCAGGGGGAGAGAACGGTGCCTCCGAACGGAGTGTTACCTCACATTTTTAAAGGAAACATTCTGATAATTATTTCTATCTCTGACTCGAATGGATAAAAAACCCAAAAAAATATAAACAAACACGTCCAAAGGGAAATTAGATTTCTTCATAATTCAGTTTTTAAAACGATTTTACTAAATCCTTAAAATCTATAGAAAAATAAATATGCTACAGCTTAATTCTCTATATGGTATGTCATATTAGTCGGGGTAAACATTAAGAAAATACTAGATTTCTTCATAATTCACCTTTAAAACGAATCTAAATGGACCCTCTAAAACCACTCAAGAAATAAATACGCTATTGTTTGATTCTTCATATGGCATGAAATATTTAGTCGATATAGATATTAAAAATAATGAATATGCTCCTACTTTTACTTTTTAAAAATTGATCTCCAAATATGTTTGTAATTAATATTTTCACTTCAATCATCGAGATAATAATTAAATGGTTAAGAGTCGAGGAATCTCGAAGTCTCCTCTTCGATCAGTATCAATTTTTTTTATAAAGTTTATCAGTTTTAATTCCTTAATGAAGCTCTAGGCTAATACAAGGTTGATCTCATAGTGTTGGGAGGCTTATGGGTTATTAAATTAACTTATATCAAACAATTTAAGAAGATCTTTTCCTCAAAAAAAAAAAATATCTGATGTCTATATCAACACCTGATATATGATATCTTAGAAATCGATACCAATCAAGCCCTAGTGATGCAGCTACCCCAATTGCTTAAGGGACCAATTCTCTGAGTCTTAAGCACTAATCTGGCTACCTGGCTAATTGAGGACTTTTCTACAAGTTTTTTGATTGTCAATAAAAATGAAACATGTAAATATTAGCTTGCGTAATTATTTGACTCAACAAGGAATATATAACTCCCTCTGCAATTTTATAATTTTATAGAACATGCTAGTAAATCGATACGGAGTGAACAAAAAAACACTAATTATATCTTAACATATAAAAACTCCTAGTTGCTATAAAAAAAAAACTCCTAGTTGATTTCATTTCCTTCGTCTAAATCGCTGGAAAGCTAAACTATTCGACGGTCAACCACTCCACCATAAAATTATTAAAATACGAGCTCGAATAGCCAGTTAAAATTGAAAACAACCTCTTTTCTTTAATCGAAATGAAATCATAGGATCAAAAAAAAATCGAAATGAAATCACAAAAGTGGCTATTTGGAGTAGTAAAAAGTAGTACAGTATGATTTAAATGGTGTTTATCTAATGGACTGACAAATCAGGATTGGAATCCATCTTAACAAGCGATTATTCACACTGGGTAATTTCTGTTCAATTCCGAATTTACAAAAACGGAATATTGACCAATAATCCCCGATAGTCGACAAGAGGCAAGGCAGTTGAATATCCCTCACCTATAAAACAATATTGAACGTTCAAAGTCAAATGACAAAATAAAAAGGCCCAAAAAAAATCACAAACCAACTCAAACCCCCTTTTCCTCTCTCACGACATTTTCCCACACCTTTGAGAGAGCTCTGAGTTTGACATCAGCGACGGAAATTTCGCCAGCGCGATCTCCGCCATTGGATTTCGCATTGACGCTCTGGAAGAAACCGATCTGAACTCCGTTCACCGTCTCTCTATTCGCCGTTAATATGGGCCACTGTTACAGCCGGAGCGCGTCCGCCGTGAAGGACGACACCGACAACGCCGTCGCCGCCGTGGAAGCGTCGCCGGTAGGCGAAATCACGGCGCCGAGCACGTCCGGGAGGCAACAGACGCCGGCTCAGTCGCCATGGCTGAGCCCTTACCCCGCCGGAGTGAACCCCTCGCCGGCAAGGAGCACGCCGAGGCGGATCTTGCGGTGGCCGTTCCCGCCGCCGTCGCCGGCGAAGCCGATCATGGCGGCGCTGATGCGGAGGCAGGGGACGAGGAAGGGGAAGGAGGAGGCGGCGGCGGAGGAGGGGGAGGGGAGGGAGAGATCTCTCGATAAGAATTTCGGATTCCCGAAGAGCTTCGCTGCCAAGTATGAATTGGGGAAGGAGGTTGGGAGGGGGCATTTTGGTCATACGTGTTGGGCCAGGGGGAAGAAGGGGGATCTCAAAGGTCAACTCGTGGCTGTGAAGATCATCTCCAAAGCCAAGGTTTGTGGTGGTGTGGTCTTTGTTTAGGGTTTTTTTGTTTTTGGATTTTTGATTGACTGTCTGCTTGCTTGTTTGACGAGTTTGGCTCTAGTGAGGACGAAAGTCGTGATCCTTTTGCAGCTTTTAGTAAAGTTTTTATATGGTGCCACCGTGGCTTTTGCTCGATATGAGGGAAAACTTCTATAATATGCACATGCTGGTTCTTCTCTGGTATAAAGACAAAGTGCATGGCTCATACAGTAATCTATTCCAGTTTTCAACCGGGGCTGTCATTTGCTCATATGATGATTTGTTTTCAGACATTATTGTAGTTCCAAAACAGAATCTTTTTCTACCAAAATTGTATTTCTATAGAGATTTTATCTCCAAGGTCTTAAGTATTTAGTCTATTTTTAGAATTCTGATTTGGTTGAGAAAATTGGGTTTTGGGAATTCTATAATGGGATTGGAATGATATTATTTGCCGTATTAGAAGATAATGAACACTTTTTTTGATAAGAAAGGAACGATGATATCATGTAGGAATGTCCATATGAAGAGAAAATTAATGAATTTCAGAAGTTGCTAATTACTGAAAGACTGTAGAATGGATTCAATAGCATCAGTTATATGGCTTGTTTAATGCAAATGCTGTTTGATTGTTATTGCTGTGATGTTCATGTGTAAAGAATAGATCTAGGAGACGAAATCTTGTCCGTAGCTGGATTTTGTAGATTGTTTCCCATGTTATTTGATATTAGTGCGGTTCATGGAATGGAAATTTGAATCACTACTTTGCTTGTGTCGGTATAAATGATGTTGAGTCTTGAGAAAGAATTAATAGCATGTTCAGCAATTGGTTTATTGAAATTTTGAGTAGTTGTGATTGATTGTAACACTGGAATAATTCAAGATGGGAGGAACAACTTGCCTCCATCTAATATATGCCAACAGTGTGTGTAGTATAAACAAAGATTGTTGCTCTCTGCACGAACGAGTTTTGTCTTGTTTGGCACTTCAAACTGCTTTTTATCAATTAGAAATTTTGGTTCAGATGTCCTTTCTCTTACTCCCTATTATGGAATTATGGATGACCCTCTTTTCTTGTCAAGCTCAAACTTATGTTGGATCCTCTTGGCAGATGACCTCAGCAATAGCAATTGAAGATGTCCGTAGAGAGGTGAAAATGTTGAAAGCTTTATCCGGTCACAAGCATATGCTGAAATATTATGATGCCTTTGAAGATGCGAACAATGTGTATATAGTCCTTGAGTAAGATCATCTCCATATTAGCTTAGAAATTGATTGCATAAGGCATTATTTTTGTAACCTTATTGCTGCATGCTGCAAAATGGTGTTTACATTTGTCAACTGCATGGTATATTAAGTATGGGTTCTGGATTTTTCTACATTTATCAACTTCATCATTTTATAGGACAAGGTTCACCTTCATACTGGCAAAACACAGTAAACTTATACCCCCCTTTCACATTATGAGAAAAAACCCTTTCATGAAAACTTTTTAAAAATCTTGGAAGGTAGGAATCCAGCTTTCGCTCTAGAAACCGTCAGTGATCCACCATTGATGTAGTTGCATGTATATCATTATTCTGTCTCAAGTTAATGTTGATTTTTTTCCCCTGTTTCATTGAAAAAAATCCTTAGTGATTTTTGTAGAAGTTTTGAACTAAGGGACTTAAGCGTTTTGCAGATTGTGTGAAGGAGGAGAATTGCTTGACAGAATTTTATCGAGGTAAACTTGTTTATTAAATTAGTAAATTGAAACATGTTTTGGTATTTGCAATATGCTTAATTTCCAGTGATTCAAAATGTTTGGTTTGTATTGCTTGATTTCCTGTTACAGGGGTGGTAGATATACAGAGGAAGATGCTAAATCAATTATTGTGCAAATTTTGACTGCTGTTGCATTTTGCCATCTTCAAGGTGTTGTGCACCGTGATTTGAAGCCAGAGGTACATCAAGATGCTTTCTTCTTTGTAGGCAGACCATATAAAAACAGATGGGCTATATATTTTGGGTGTTAACAAACCCAAGCAGTGCAGTTGTCATCTATATGGATTTCGTTTACAGATGCTCAGAAGAGTCTAATGCGGTTTCTGACTGGTTGTTGCTCTGTATTCTTGGCAGAATTTTCTTTTTGCTACTAAGGATGAAGATTCTCCTTTGAAGGTTATAGACTTCGGTCTTTCAGATTATGCTAGACCTGGTAATGCACCCTTCCTAAACGATTATGCTAATAAAAAGCTATTGTCTTAAAAAAAGATGTATTGTGTATTCTTAAACCTTCAAAAATATAATAGTCTCTTTTCCTTGTCAAAGAAAAAAGACATTGGTGGAGTCAGCGGATAGAATTCCACACACGACCTATATCAACCAAATGAGGACACATTTCCTACCAAAAAAGAAAATAAAGAAGAAATCTCCTGCCTACAGTTACCTCCTCCATCCCTTACCCCTAGCCCCGCCTTTTAGTATTATGACTCTTCTCCTTCATTTTCTGAGCATTAGTGCTCCAACTCTCCCTTGCTGTGGCCAATATTATTCCTGTTATCCTGATTTGGCATTTCGAGTGTGCAACTTTGATGTGGCACTTAGCCATCTGTAGGCATGGGAGAATTGGGTGTTGCAGTGTGAGATATGGTTAAAGATAGCAGGGTGCTGTAATGGTTTCTTAGAAATTAAAATCCGTTGTTTGGAAATATAGTTTTGCATTTTTCAGTTTTGAGCTGACCAATTTATTTGTGTTTATTAAAATTGCTATCATCAAGATGTCTTATGTTTCATCATACTGTCTTTTGTGCTTGCAGATCACCGTCTAAATGACGTTGTTGGCAGTGCATATTATGTTGCACCGGAAGTGCTCCATAGATCATACAATGTAGAAGCAGATATGTGGAGTATTGGTGTCATAACATACATCTTGTTATGTGGAAGCAGGCCTTTTTGGGCAAGAACTGAATCTGGAATATTCCGGTCTGTCTTAAGGGCTGTTCCAAACTTTGATGATACACCTTGGCCTGTTATATCAGTGGAAGCCAAAGACTTTGTGAAAAGACTTCTCATTAAGGACCACAGAAAGAGAATGACTGCTGTCCAAGCTCTAAGTAAGGCTCTTTGGTTACCCAAAGTTATAAACAAAATTGGATGTCTTTCAGTAATAAGTGAGTTATATCATATGTTCTACAACTTTTGACAGCTGTGTGTGACATTTTTTGCAGCTCATCCATGGTTAAGAGACGAAAACCGCCTTCTCCCATTAGATATATCAATCTACAAATTTGCCAAGTCATATGTTCGCGCCACACCTTTGAAACGTGCAGCACTTAAGGTAGGAAGCCATGCATACATATTTTCTGGTGGTGAATACAAAATGGCAACCCTGAATTTGTGCTGGATGAATTTATACAAAATGATGATTTAAGTAGAGAAATAAAAGTGGCCAGCCAAATTCTGACAAACTATATATCATGCATATGTCTAAGACCATGATTCCCTGGGTATTTCCTGTGTGAAAGAGTCACCTATCATCTCTATTTTTTGGTAGTTCAGCATGCAAACCCCTTTTACCATTTGCTAAAATGCTAAGAAATAATGCAAAATGTCTGAATAACCCCTAACTTGTGCGCGAACAAACACTTAAATGCCTAAATAAGCTGGCCTATTGTGTATTTCGGAATCTTTCCTTAACGTGAATCAAGTGAAATATAGGTCTGTGAGTTGACTTGCTAATAAACATGAGTAATATGGTAGTCTAATAATAGGATTTTGCTTATAAAGGGTGGTTTTATGCATATCGACTTACATAACTGATGGGTTTTTAGTTCTCTCTTTGCATATGGTGAGCTAATCAGTTAAATGAAAATTTTGAAATCCTGGATATGGAAATGAAGATCTTGATTTGTGGGTTTATTATGTATATAATCAATTACATCTTTTTCTGTTGTATAAATTCCAGTCCCTCTCAAAAGCTGTGTCCGAGGATGAGCTCTTTTATCTTAAATCTCAATTCAGACTCTTGGAGCCAAAAGATGGCCATGTCTCACTTGAAAATTTCAAAGCGGTTGGTGATGCTTAAACGTTTGTGAAACCACTTTTTTCAGTTCTTTTAGATAAAAAGTGCTGTGTTATTTAAATCTTGTCCTGCTGTCCTTTCAGGCTCTACTGAGAAATTCAACTGATGCAATGCGCGATGCTAGGGTTCCAGAAGTTTTGTCTTTGGTGAGAAATCTATCTTCACAACTTATTTTAAATCCATCATAACATATCTATCGATATAGGTTAAGGAATTGAAATTTGTATTGGTCTCTACCTTGATGTATCCATTCCATATCCCTCTATATACATGAGATTTAATTATATTGTGTTGGGAAATCCTTAAATCTTCCCTCCCTTTCTTAAAATGCTACAATTAAAGGAATTAAAATGTATCTTCTCCTCTTCCTTTCAAATTTTGGCTATCCACACGTGATGCTAATGGACCTTGTTTCTTAATGACGTCTCTAATTATTTCATTGTCTGGGATATTGTTCTCGGGTCTACTTTCTAACTGATTCAACTTTTCCGACAACAGATGGAACCTTTTCCCTCTAGAATGGGCTTCGACGAATTTTGTGCTGCTGCTATTAGTATATACCAGATTGAAGCTCTACAAGGCTGGGATAGGATTGCCACTTCAGCTTTTCAGCATTTTGAGAAGGAAGGCAACCGGATCATTTCAGTCGAGGAGCTAGCTCAGGTATTAATTCACCCTTCACTTCATAGCATTTGCCATTTAGCAAGCTTTTTCAGATTCCTGTCCAAATGGAGGCCTTTTATTTATCCTTGGGACTCATTTTGGTTTGTTGGATTTTGCCACCCCTTCTCAGGAATTGAACTTAGCGCCTTCAGCATATCCTTTGATAAAGGACTGGATTCGAATGTCTGACGGAAAGTTGAGCTTTCTTGGCTTTACCAAATTCCTTCACGGTGTTACCATCCGTAATAATAGTACCCCGAGACGTCCATAATAGCATGATTCTGAGACATATTGGCACAGTCAAACAAATGGAACTTACTTCTTGACGGGTTGTGAACTTTCTAGTGAAGCCAAAGCTAGTTCACTAACTCAATGTGGACCAAGCCAAGCCGCTGACGGGGCGGTCTTTAGAGATATGTAAGCGCCTGGCAAGTTTTCTTTCAGCTCCATGATTCTTCGTTTGTAAATCGGTGCTAGTAACCTGACTTTGAATGTATTGTGGTGAACAAGCTTAAAGCAGTCATTGAATTGTGCTTGAGACTGAATTAAGAAGAAAGCAAGTTGATTAAGTTTTTCTCAATTCTGGTGTCCAGTTAGTTGGTGTACTTTTGTGGGAATCTCAAATTCACAAGTACTTTTCTTTGGGTTTTGGCAAGGAGGGCTGTTCTCTAAACTGAAACTCCCTCTTCCCTTGGAAAGTTGTGATGTTCGAAATTTGTAACAACCTTCAATCTCTCGTTATTGAACTAATACCCCGTTCCACATATGTCATCTGACTAGTTGCCACATTTCATAGATGATGAAATGACAAGCAATGCAAACACACATGCAAGCATATCCAAACACAAGTGTCTTCATTATCTCACTCCAACGGCACTAAATTTTCCTCGACAAGCCGCCTTTGACACGAATAATGGTAATTGCAACGTGTAACACTTACCACAACTGATTTCACCTCGCTACTTCTTTATCTCACTTTATTATCCAAACAATAGGTATACTGTTAAAGGAAATTAGACATCAACATCATACCTTTGACCGGCGGAAACTCAGGTAACACGAAGTTCATCTTTCCTCTTAGCGTCTTCTAGCCTCCTTGTATGAGTCTTACGTAGTATTCCCTTGTTCCAAAATTAGTTAGCATCTGCGTACGTATTATTTACCTGGATCACATCACAGTAGTTATGCAATTTTCACATATTAGTTAGAAATCTGAATGAACTTTTGTCCATATAATACCTCCATAATGATTGTTTCCGAGGCAATTCTCTTACTAATTTGGATTTCATCTTCACCGGTTGGGAACAGAAATACTAGCTAGCTTGAATCATGTAACACATCTTTTACGCTATTGTAGTTTTTTTTGTGTATTACTATTGGTGTTGAACCATATAACTGGTATGCTGTTCGCTCCAAAAAATGTTTATGCATACTGACAATGGTTGTTTTGAGATAATTTAACACCTTTTTCACTCACATACGTGGTTAATTAGTCCCAATATGTACATGGTTTTTTCATTTGTCCAGTTACGAACCCAGTTTTGTCTCGATTAGCTCGATTTACTGGTTAGGTTTGTTTGTTATTTCGAATTCCTACTTTTTCAAAAAAATACCTGGTCAATTAGTCCAGCCAAATAGATAAGTTGACCAAAATTCTCGTCGCTACGTAGTTAAATTTACATTTGGGCACCAATATTTGTTTATATGTTTGATTTTGGTCCCCAGAAAACAATAAAGTGTGCGCAGCTACTTCCAAATTCCAATCCAACCTCATAAATCTTAGTTCCTACACGAGCCCCATGCCACTTAATAGTAACAAATACTTGGACGAGTTAAGACCCACGACAAAATGGCCTTACACCTGCCCGGTGAAGCTGATTGACAAAGAGCGAAGCTTCACATCAGCAAACAAAACTAGATACCAACATCTTTCCCTAAGAGATGAAAAGGTGGCCTGGATATCCATTCAGTTTGTCCATTATATTTGTTGTAGCTCTTCAACAATTCTATTATATTGTACTAAGAGTAAGATGTATCTCATGCACGTACGTACAGGGCAATACAATGCGTGCAACTCTATTTAACCGGGACATAGAAACGTACACTCAATCCTTTCAGCTTGGGGGGCGGTACTCGATCTCGAATCCTCATGTCCGGAAGGTGAAGGATAAATTCAAAGCCGTGCAGGGTGATCACGAGCTGAGCTTTGCAGCCCAAACCGTCGTTAAGAGTAAGATGTATTGACAAAGCATACGTGGTTAATTACTCAAAGCAGTTGGTGAATCCTCCTCGCCAGAGTATTTTTCAAGCTCTGAAATACCCCATGAAGTCGTCAGCCCTGGTGCCCGCTATGGTAAGTATGCATGCTCAATTACTCAAAATCCCTTACAATACATACATGTCCTGTTGTGGGTCGTAGCTTGCTAGCTCCTTCATTTGTTGAGTACAAAGCCAGACATTGTAGGGGTCGTGCTGTATATGGATAAGCTAAAGAAAGTCCGCGGAAACTATGGAGAAGATCATAACGACGTGCGCGAGATAGTCATCTTGGACGAGACGGTAGGCCTCTTACTGTAAATATGTATATATGTATGATGTATCTATCATTTAAGGACATACAGGCTAGTGAAACTATAAACCAATGCAACTTTTTAAGTAATGAAGTACCTTATTACATACCCAGCTCACTGTATATAACGTCGAGACTTTCGTTTTTCTCCAGCAAGGACCAGATGGTAATCTCGGCGTGGGTTAATTTAGCGCACGATGCGTGCGTTGTTATTGATGGTGAGGGAAGTCCGTTTCCTGTGATTGGATTCACTGCTTTGAAAACAACCGCTTACAACGGTAACTTCCTTCCTTTTCGATCTAAATCCATTTGCTTCCGATCCCCTTCATTTGTATGAAAATGTGACCAATTACATGCCGATACGAAGGTTTTTCCTTCTCAACAACAATGTCGACGAACATCATTCCAAACCGGTTAGGCCAACGAGCCACAATACTGAAAACATGGTAAGTTCACACAGAGATCTCAACTCCTTCCAATGCACGTGATATCCTAATCTCTCATACTTCGACCGCCCATTGCAGGTGTGAGCAACATTTTGATCTGTTGTGCGATCTGCGAAAAGACATTCGCAATGCCCGTGACCCACCTTCAGAGTCCGGAGAGAATCATGACCTATGTCAAAGGGATCGGATCAAAGGCGGTGATGATATGAATTAAGCAATACTTACATGTATATTTTAACAGAGTTTTCAACCTTTTGCCCATGTTTTGGCGGCTGACAACAACCATAGTACATAGCTAATGGCACAGACAGAGGCTGCTTCTCTAATGTTCAATATTTCCTGTCATTCGTTTTTGTTTAAAAAAAAAAACAAAGACATGAATATTACTAGGTCCCCTGCCCTCATAATCTTGAGACAACATCTACCACTCTGTGGACGTTGCAAATTCTGAATAGATCTCTTTCACTATCTATAACCTATCATTGTCAGATCAATGCACAAGGATCAATTTCTATAGTTCTTGATTATATAGTAGCTTATCTATTAAGAGGAACGCTCCGGTGAGATAACTATTATGATGCTTCATTAGGCTTCCTATTAGCCATTGGATTAAAGGGGATTAATGGTAGGAGAATATGGTCCATAATAGGCACAATTTTGGTGGTTACCATAATTAAAAAGACTCCTAAATTATAGGGATATAGCATCCTAAATTACGAACAAAATCTGGGAAGATTTGATAAAAAAATGGTTATTCAAATCAAGAAAAAAACATAATTTCCATATTGAAAAGCAAAAATTCGAGTGAAATGATTTGCAGAAATTACTCGCAGGTCACATTATACTATACCCTAGTTTTTGAGTTGAAAAAGTAATGTTGAAGAGTTGAAAAAGTAGTTGCATTATACTAAAGTACGAATGAGTTGAAAAAGTAATGTTGCATAGTTGAAAAAGAAGTGTTATATAATTGAATAATAACATGCATGTTACTTTACAAGAAAATGTAATGTTGAATAGTTGAAAAAGTAGTGTTTTATAGTTGAAAAATATCAATCATATTGCTTGACAAACAAAATTAAGATTTAATAGTTGAAAAAGTAATGATGTACAGTTGAATAATAAAAATCATGTTTCTTTGACTTTGTTTGACTAAAAAAACAATTTCAATATATTGCAATGAATTTTTCATTATTGTGTCTCACATAGAATACATTAACAACGGGATTGCATTCCCCTCCTTTAAGTATAAAAATATTTGAATTTTTCAAATTCTTGTATTGACATATTCATTAGATATGATAGAACACAAAAGCGAAATTTTGGGACGTTACAATGACTTTTTCATAACTACATATAAAACACGATTCATTTATAACAATCTAGCGTTCTCCATCATTGCTAAGCTTAATCTTTGAATTTTTCAAATCGTTGTATATACTTATTCATTAGCTTGATATACTAAAAGCAAATTTTTCAATACATCTAGTGCTACGTATTTGTCATATGATCATTGTGTTTTCCTGTTCTCCATCATCTTCCTCAGTTGAGCTTGAGCTATCGTTATCTTCACTCTACAAGATCAAAAAGATCGACATCATCGTCCGACTCGTCATGGTCCCTCATTCTTAGTCACTTTGATTGCTTCATCTTAGAATGGTCATCTCTGCGGCCTATACAAAATGAAGAAAGACAGACCTCCTATGAAGTGAAACAAATGTAATTCTCATTCTATTGAAATACATACATAAGAGACATAAACATCACTATTGAAAAAGTTATTGTTTTGGATTGAAAAATTAAACTTGGACATGTTATCGAACCTCTTATGAAAGCTGCTTGCGATTGAATATTGGACATGTTATTGCGTTGTTCAACAGTCTGACAGCATTTCAATAAATTGTTCAAATCGAGAACATTACATTTTCAACATGATTGTTATTATTCAACTGTATAACATTACTTTTTCAGCTATGCAATATTTTTGTAGTTCTTGTCAAGTAACATGATTGTTATGTTTCAACTATACAACAGTACTTTTTCAACTCTTCAACGTTACTTTGTCTTGTAAAGTAAAATGCATGTTATTATTCAACTATATAACACTACTTTTCAACATAATTGTTATTATTCAACTATACAACATTACTTTTTCAACTATATATTAATTTTCCTTTGTCAAGCAACATGATTGTTATTTTTCAACTATATAACACTACTTTTTCAACTATTCAACATTACATTTTCGTGTAAAGTAACATGCATGTTATTATTCAAATATAAAACACTATTTTTTCAACTATTCTGCAAAACTTTGTCAACTCAGTTGTACTTTAGTATAATACAACTACTTTTTCAACTCTTCAACATTACTTTTTCAACTTAAAAACTAGGATAATGCAGCGAGTTCTACCATGCTATAATACGATTAAACAAGCAAGAACTAAAAAAAATATGTTCCAACCTCAATGATCAATCGAATCAAGAGAGTAAACAAATTGTTACCACAGAATTATGAATCCAACCTCTCACGAAAGAATTATAATACGATTAAACAAGCATGAACTACAAAAAATATTCATCTTCATCTCGAATCAACCAACTCGAATCTGGAAATTAGAAGAACGAAGAATTAAATCTAACCTCTCACGAAAGTACGTTGTTCGTGATTGAACGTTGGGATGTTATTGCGTTCTTCAACTACTGTGTTGTGTATGCGATGAGAGGAGTGGATGCTACGAAGAAGAAAGCTCAATGGTGTTCTATCGTAATGTGGCCTGCGAACAATCTCTGAAAAAGAAATCTCGATTTTTGATTTTTCAATATGGAGATTATGATTTTTTCTTGATTTGTATAACAGTTTTTTGGATCAAATCCCTACAATTAAGGAGCTTTTTTAATTATGGTAATCACCATAATAATCCTCTATATCCCCCAAAATCATGGCTAGTGTGGACTCAAATCCTACCATTAATTTTCTCTAATCCAATGGTTATTAGGAAGCATAAGGAAACACCCTAATTGCAAGCCTCTCTAGAGCGTAATTCAAATTCATCTATTAAACATTCGTAACTGTAGTCATTTTGCATTGTTTGCGAGTAGAGGACCAGAGGTTGTTGCCACACACCTAGGTTTTCACACTAGATATTTAGTTTGGATTCAACTAGATTTATTGTGAAGAAAAGTATAATATTATTTGTACACTTAAGCAACTTTGAACCGTTATGTGAGATGTTATGATTGGGTTAGAGCATACTACGTATTGAATCTATTGATTAGCCAAACGTATGGTTAGGGTTGGCGGGTCAGATACTTGTTGAAATCCCATCATTATAGCAATGATACACAAAACACGCCAAAAGGAAAAGATGGACCGGTCAAAGTTCGTTTGGTTTACTACGACCCCTTCTTCGGGGTGAAGAAAAGTCCGATGCAATCCGTTCTCCCTAAAAAGGAAAAAGCAGCCATGGGAGACCTTCCAGAGCGCTAGAGGAGAACAAGAGTGAGACAAAAGCAAGGAAACAGCCAACCAAATCACAGAGCTACGGTCGGGGGAGGGAGGAAATTCCATTGGAGAGAGAACGAGATTACGACAGATCGAGCAAAAATCAGGTCTTGGTCGGAACGTGAGAAGGCGAGGAATCTGTCCTTTGGTCCCCTAAATATCAATTGATAACGCTCAAGACCTGCAATCTAGGGTTACATCCATGCTCGTCAACACCAGGCTGCTCGCCACCGTCTCCAACGGCATCGGCGGCGGCCTCTCCTTCCTCCTCCCCGCCGGCTCCCGCGGTGGCTACGATGGCGGTTCTGTAGCCGTTGCCGTCACCGCCTTCGCCGGCATCGCTCTCGTCGCTGCCCTTTGGTACACTCATAGGTAATCAAACGAATTAGGAGTTTTGAATAGCCTATGAAGAAACCCTAGGTTGGCTCATTGGTCTCGTTGATGCTTTGGATTTGTGTTGTTGTTGTGGTGATATAACACGGCGATTGGTTAGGGTTTATAATCATAAAGGTTAGTGGTACAATTATCTAGTGATAGATGAAAGCGCTTAGGAGGATTCACACAGCCTCAGGATCTTCCTCTTCTAAATCAAAGCCTTCTTCTTCACCACATTCATCACCTTCGTTGTCATCTTGGGTTCATCTGCGATCAGTTCTATTTGTTGTTGCTTCCTCCTCCTCACCGGCCTCTTCTTCTGATCGGTGAGTCTTTTTCTATCTCCCCTCTTTTTGTTCTAGCTGAAAAATTCCTACTCCAAATCTTCTCAGCTTCCTTTTAGTCCTACAACTTAGTTTGGATTTCTAGTTTTTAGTATATGCTGTTAGTTGATAGAAAATTTGCTTCCTCCTAATACTGTTATTTGTTTGTTATTTGTTTGTTATTTGTTTGTGTTGTTAAACATGCACTTTTACTATCGAAAGATCCACGTGAGTAGAGCTGTAGAGGAGTACATTAGGACAGTGATTACTTTTTAGTGCTTGCTCATGCACACCAATATACAAAAATCTATGGGCTTCTGATATGGCGTTGTCAATTTGTACTCATAGAATTGTTGGGTGTTTGTAACTTGTATATCTTGCTTGATTTATAAACTGAGCACACTTCGTTCTTGTGCTTTCTTCTTTCCTTAGGAAGTAACATAGGTTGAGAATTGGTCTGCAGATGCACTTGCCAGATATAAGAAAAGAAGTGAACTTATGTTAGACATTTAAATCCTTAATAGCTTAGTTCTACCAAACATCTCAATTCATTATGCTGCATATACTGGTTGTTTGAATCAGTAAATTTGGTGAAGAAATGCACATAGTATGGTATTCATACTGTTATACAACCCAAACAGAGGCCAGATGTTTGGGTTTGATCGCGATGGATGACTGAGGCTATCATTTTGTATGGTATCATGGTGGTTCCCTTATATTAGTATTCTTTTGTTTACCCATACTTATGCTCTGTATTATTCCCACTCATTTTGATTGACCATCAATCAATTTGTTATAATAGTTGTGAACTGTAGTTATTGTGTGAATAAAAGCTAGTGTTTTAAGTTTTTACATAATTTTTGTATGCTAGTGTGTCTCTTTTTTGCTTCTTTTTATAACGTAGTTTCTGTACACATGATGTACTGGTCTTTTTCTTTATGCAAATTATGCAACACAGAAAACATGTTTAAACGCAATGTTGTATATATATTCACTACTAAGCTTGAGCTTTTTTCTACCAAAGGTTGTTTCCGCACATCTTATAGTGATTGCCTCTGCTGCTGTTTTTTTTTTAGGGGTGATAAATCACCATGGTTTCGTAGGAGAAGAAAGCATGTTCTTTCACCTCATCAATGGAAAAGTTTCTTCACACCAGATGGGAAACTTCATGATGGGGGAGTTACACTTTTAAAGAAAGTCCGCAGTGGGGTATGATTCCTAGTTTCTGTTGATTATCATTCATCTTTTCGTTACTCTATACTGAATTGAAACCAATCTATTTACACTGCGCTATCTTAAATCGAGCTATCAGTGGCTTGATTGTTAAACATAGGGCTGAGCACCGGTCCAAAACCGGACCGGACCGGACCGGACCGGGGACCGGATGCCCCTAAATATGTGGACCGGGGACCGGACCGGAAAACTCCGGTCCGGTCCGGTCCGGTTTTGGACCGGATTTTATATTATTTAAAATAAAAATTAATTTTTTATTGAAAAAATTATAATTTATTTAGAGAAATTTATATAAATTATGAAAAATATAATATTATTAATTATATAATATAAATGTGAAACTTAAATATTAAAAATAAACTATAAAAAATTAAAATTAATATAATTTTATTTAAATTTAATTTTTATTTAATTTTTATAAATATCCGGTCCGGACCGGACCGGACCGGGGACCGGATTTCTAAAATCCATGGACCGAGGACCGGACCGGAACACTTCCGGTCCGGTCCGGGTCGGTACCGGTCCGGTCCGGTCCAAAAATCCGGTCCGGACCGGATTTTGCTCAGCCCTAGTTAAACACTCTATTTCAGATCTCGATATAAGCCTTTGTATTTACCATTGAGAAAAGCTGACTTTTTCTAAACATTAGTACTTTATTAGCGGAAGTAGTATTTATCGAAGGTATTTTTATAGTGAACCGTGTTGGTTGTGAACATGTGAGAAAGATGATAATAGTACACGTCTCCTTGTTTTTTAATGTTGGAAGTATCATGATTTGAAAATGGTAGTATTGTATATTGTGCTTGAATGCATTCTTGTCTGGAACTGTACTTACAGTGTTTTTTGTACAGTTCAGTAATATTGTTGTAATGAACTGTCTTGTTATACTATTATAGGGCATTGATCCAAGCATCAGACCGGAAGTTTGGCCATTCCTACTTGGCGTGTAAGCATCTTGTTTATTTCTTGTATACTTTTGGTAAATCTACCCGAGTGTCTCCTGAAATTTTTTGCATAGTAGAATTTTGTTCATTGAAGTACTGAAGAAAGCATTAACAATAGGATATGCTCGCAATGTAGAAATGTCCAAGACATCAGGGCGCCTTATGGAATTTCAATTAAAATCAGTGATACTTAGCTTTTGCTTTTTGAGTTTTTGACATTATTGTCTATGATCAGTGTCTAGGGTGGTTTGGCAGAACAAAATGGAAGAACTTTAGTGTCATCTTTCAACCTGTTCTGTCAAGTCATTAATTCATTAAGAGGAATTATTACCATTTTGCATTCTTGCTAGTTACAAAGATGCTGCTGTAGGCATAGATTAGTTACCACTGTTTAACAAACAGTGAAGAGAAGTAAAGCGTTTATTCTGAATGAATTTCTTATAAAAGTAATTATCTCAAAATTTGGCTATCTTCAATTTCCAGTGCCAAGTCAATTGGTACTACAGGCGTCATTTACATTTTTTCCCTAAAAAATTTGATAAGAGATCTTCTGTCTGATGAATACCTGTAAAACAAAAGTATGCTTTTTTCTGATGAACTTCTGCCCTCAAGAGTGACTGTCTTATAATCTTTATTGCAGCACTTTCCTCTAGGGCCTCACTCTTGATTTTTAGCTGTTTACCTTTTTCTTTAAGATGTAGGCAATGGTTATAGGGTTATTGAATGTTTTCTTTTACATCTGACTGATGGATGACTCAGTAGTTACTTACTTGACTTGCTTTGTTGAACAGTTACAATTTGAAAAGTACCAAAGAAGAAAGGAACATTGTCGACAAGAAGAAGAGGTAGTCTAGAGGTCAACAAATCTCTAAACATGTTCAACAGTTAATTAATTATGAATTTTCTCATTTTTGGATTTTGTCTTGCAGAAGGGAGTATGAGAGGCTTAGAAGACAGTGTAGGCAATTGCTGGATCAAATGGATGAAGACCTTAAGGAAAAAGAAATGGTTGTTGCTGATAGTGGAAAGTCTACCATTGATGACAACCTTAAGGGTGTTGCTGACAGTGGAAAATCTACCGTTGATGACAACCTTATGGGTGTTGCTGACAGTGGAAATTCTACCGTTGATGACAACCTTTCAAGTGAGAAAGAGAGTGCAGAGAACCCTATTCCTAGTTCACCACCAGATGAAGATGTGGCCAGTGCTCGAGAGTCCCTTTCAAGTGAAAAAGAGAGTGTAGAGAGTGATTCTGATAACCCATCAAGCGCCTTGTTAAATAGTCCTACCAGCTCGCCGCAAGTGCAGAGCGCAGCTCCCTCCATAATCTACGCAGATTCATCTGACTTGGATCTTTCTGAACAAGAAGTCATCCAAACACCCCCCGAAGAAATTAAGGACAGAAATCCCAAGGACGACCCCTCTCTTTCGAAACACGACAATAATGGTACCAGTTTTCGTCGCACTGAAGATTTTTCCAATTGGAAGCGTATAATCCGTCTCGATGCGGTTCGGGCAAATGCAGAGTGGGTCCCGTACTCCCCATCTCAAGCAGCAGTGTCAGACGAAAAGGCTCGCCTTACTGCAGAAGCTGTCGGCCTGAAAGATTATGATCACCTTGAGCCATGCAGGATTTTCCATGCAGCTAGACTAGTAGCCATTCTTGAAGCATATTCAGTCTATGACTCTGAAATTGGTTACTGCCAAGGAATGAGTGATCTCCTCTCTCCAATCATTGCTGTCATAGAAGATGACTGCTTGGCTTTTTGGTGCTTCGTCGGTTTCATGAAAAAGGCACGCCATAACTTCAGGCTTGATGAGCTCGGCATCAGGAGGCAACTAAACACTGTCTCAAAAATCATTGAAATCAAGGACTCTCATCTTTATCGCCACTTGGTGAATCTTCAGGCAGAGGATTGTTTCTTTGTGTACCGTATGGTGGTTGTGCTGTTTAGGAGAGAGTTGGATTTTGAACAGACCCTTTGTCTGTGGGAAGTGATGTGGGCAGATCAGACAGCAATTAGGGCTGGTATAAGGAAGCCGTCTTGGAGCAAGATTAGGCAACGAGCCCCGCCAACTGAGGATCTGTTACTGTATGCGATTGCGGCCTCTGTTCTGCAGAAAAGGAAACAGATTATAGAGAAGTATGAAAGCATGGATGAGATCTTGAGGGAGTGTAATAATATGTCTGGGAGTCTTGATGTTTGGAAACTCTTGGATGATGCACATTACCTGGTGATAACCCTTCATGATAAGATAGAGACGACGCCTTTATGATGATCATCTGCCTTTTTCAGCTTGACAATTATTAAGTCGTGTCAAAGAATGTCGAAAGTTGTTTTGGTATATGCATGCCATCAATTGGGTTTGTAACCGAAGAAAGGATTGTTGAACGGAGCTTGACAGCATCTGGATTGATTTTGGCATAGGTCATAATGAGAATTAAGCCCCTCTTTTTCTCTTTGTTTGTCCTTTTTTTTTCATCAAGAAATGATTGCATGACATGTTTGGATAGAAGGTCATTCTTTCTGAAGTGGAGGAGATGCAGCAATGGAGTACATGATGGTTCATGAATGGGATAAATTGGGATTGATACAGCTGACTACTTGGATGTAAGCCTGTAACTGATTAGTCGAGGAAAAAGAGCTTCAAAACTGCACTCAAATCAAATTAAACATGACAAAAAATATTATATTGAATTTTATATTTGCTAACCTAGTAACCTGTTCGACACCTTGACTACGGAGTCCATGGTAAAATGCAGTTATCTCTGGAAAACACAAGACTCGGACATGGCTTTCGGACATTTAGTCAAATGGTTAAGCCTTACCGTTTTAACTCCTATGGACAGTGCCCTCGGCCGGAAAAAACAAGATTTCAAACATGTGTAAGAATGAGAAAATTATGGGCTGATTTGTTAATTTTTTATAAATTGATTTGAGAAAAGTTGCATGAGATACCCGAAAAAACAGCAGCTGTTCGTTCCAGTGTAGATTTTTTTTTTTTTTTTTTTTTTTTTTTTTTGATCAGAAGGGGAAAGACCCCAGGAAATCACGTAACAGAAGTGGCCAAAACTCTACGTGGGTGGCCGACCCCTAGAGCATCGGAGTTGAGCAGATCAAAGACCTCCATCGGGGCATCCTGCAGGATAGTAACGCCAAGCGTGAAGGAATGCGCCATGGATGCGAGCTTGTCGGCCACAGTATTGGCCTCACGATAGGTGTGTCGGAACTGAACACTCCAGTCCCTACGTAAGAAGCCTTGACTCTTTCGAATCAGGCTAGAGAGGGGGTGGTGAGGGGACGTATTGAATCGGATGAGCTGCACCGCCGTCTTCGAGTCCGTTTCCACGATGAGTTTTCTACACCCCATGTCCCAAGCTGTTTGGAGCCCTTGAATGATGCCCCAGATTTCAGCTGCTGGAACAGAGCACGCCCCTATGTTGAAAACGAAGCCGCTTCTCCACAGGCCCTGGTCGTCACGGAGGACGCCTCCCGCCGCCGCAAGCCCCCCCGCCACGGAGCCGTCAGTGTTGAGCTTCGTCCATCCGTGATCCGGTCGGCACCATCTCACAAGCTTCTCCGTCCTCAAGGCCGGCACTGAAGTTTTCAAGATGCTACTGACCTGGGCTTTTTTGATGTCCTCAATGTAAAGTTTGATGAAACTGACTTTGTTTGGTGGTGGCTCACAACTCTGGAAAACCCTGACATTCCGCCATTTCCATATCCACCAGCACGCCACCGCAAAGGTGGTGGCCATGTTGCTGTCGCTGAGGTAATTAATAGCCCATGGGAGAGGGTCCAAGACAAAGAATCTTCTGGCAGTGTCAGCGTCTAGGAGACCCCTCCAAACTTCCTGGGCAGTGGGGCAGTCCCTGAGAACATGGATGAGAGTCTCGTCTTGGGTCGTACAACAAGGGCAAGTCGCAGATCTGGTCAAGTGCCTTCGGAATCTTTCGGCGTTTGTGAGAATCCTCCCCCTCGCTGCAAGCCAGAGGAAGACTTTAATTCGTTCCGGCACTTTGAGTTTCCAGACGATGTTGAGGAGGTCCTGGAAACAAGGGCGGTCAACATGGGGACGCTGCAGCCAGTAGGCGCTTGTCACTGTATAGTCTCCTGTACGGGACGCCGCCCAGCTGATTCTGTCTCTCTCTGTGGGTTCGTCAGAGATCGCAGTGCTCGCCATGGAGAGCAGACTTGTTTGGGGCAATAGGTGCCCGATAACCGCCCAGTTCCAGCCACTTTCCGGTTCCCAGAGGTCGCGGAGGGGGACGTTGTGCCAGCTGGACGCATTGGGGTAGTCTACCACAGCAGCGAGAGGCTTAGGACCGAGCCAAGTGTCCTCCAGAAATCGAATCTTCCGACCATCCCCCACGATCCACTTAATGCCTTTACTTGCGACCTCTTCGAAGCTCCATTGTATGCCCCTCCAAACAGCAGATTGCCTGCGTTTGGAGCTGCAGCAAATGCTCCCTCCTTCGATCGAAATTCCGTACTTAGCCGTCATAAGGGCGCCCCAGATGCCCCCATCTCCGTTGAGGAGCTTCCACGCTTGCTTCCCGAGGAGGGCAGCGTTCATCTCCTTCGCAGTTCTGATGCCGAGCCCGCCGACTTCTTTGGGAAGGCAAACGTCGTCCCAGGCAACAAGATGGACCTTCCTTGAGTTCTCCGTATCTCCCCAGATGAAATCCCTGTTCAATTTGTCCAAGCTTGACCAAACATTAGCAGACAGTTTAAGCGTATTCATAGAATAATAAGGAAGGGAGGAGAGAGTAGATTTTGAAAGAGTGATTCTCCCTGCCAGGCTTAGAGTTTTGCCTTTCCACCCAGTGAGCCTGTTCCTGGCTTTGTTCAGAATGTTGGCAAACATGTCCTTTGACATT
The DNA here is from genome assembly GCA_934048045.1 of Polygonum aviculare. Classification (NCBI taxonomy): domain Eukaryota; kingdom Viridiplantae; phylum Streptophyta; class Magnoliopsida; order Caryophyllales; family Polygonaceae; genus Polygonum; species Polygonum aviculare. The sequence continues at coordinate 21,452,950 of OW204031.1, forward strand.
TTCTCATGGATCGCCGGAACTCCGAGGTAAATACCTAGGTTGCGAGTCACGTTAATGCCACTCTCTTTCTCAAGATCATTCGCCAAGTCCCTCGAAGAGTTAGAGGAAAGATAGATCTTCGACTTCGCTGCGCTGATTCTCTGTCCAGACGCTTTACAGAAACGGCGGAGGCAACTCATAACATTTTTCATTTGAGAGACGGAGGCCTCCGCCATAATTATAATATCGTCGGCGAAGAAGAGATGTGAGAGGGGCGGCGCTCTCCTGCATAAGACCACTGGTTTCCACCTCCCCTCCCTGACCTCTTCTTCGATGAGGTGACCGAGCTTTTCCAAAGACAAGACGAAGAGGTAAGGGGAGAGGGGGTCCCCTTGCCGGATTCCTCGTTGAGGCTGAAAAGAGTCGGTAACATCTCCGTTCCAATTGAGCCTCATACTAGGGGTGGTAATACACTCCTTAACCCAACTAATCCAGCTAGGCGGGAGCCTCGCATCTTCCAAGGTATCGGTGATGAAGTCCCATCTTAGGCGATCAAAGGCTTTCTCCAAGTCCAACTTAAGAAGCATCCATCTCTTGCCCGAGCGTTTGTGGTGCATAGAGTGAATGATTTCCTGAAACAGGGTGGTGTTATCAGTAATGTGTCTGCCTTTGATGAAACTGCTTTGGGTTTGGTTTATCAGGGAGGGCATAAGGGGTTGAAGGCGGTTTGCCAGGATTTTGGTGATTAACTTGTAGGTGACGTTGCAGAGGCTGATCGGCCTAAATTGGGTTAAGCTTTCCGGGTTTGACGTCTTGCCGATTAAGGAGATAAGGGTTTCGTTTATGCCCTTAGGGAGGCGACCACTGCTGAAGAATCCCTCTATCAGGTTGAGAAGGGAGTCCTTAACTGTTGGCCAACACGTCTTGTAAAAAATTGGTTGGAATCCATCGAGCCCTGGGGATTTGAAAGATCCCATTTCATTGAGCGCCTCCCTGATTTCTTCTATGCTAGCCGGGGAGCACATGGCAGCTGTGTCGGTGATGCTGAGGCTCGGGAAGCCTCCTCTAGGGAGGTCATTCACCCCCTTATCTTCATCCTGTAACGAGTAGAGAGATTCAAAGTAAGTAAGAGCAAATTTTTCAAGTTCTGTACTATCAGAAATCCAGGCATTATTGGAAGTTTTCAGGGCAGAGATTTTATTTTTAGCTCTTCGGACGATGGTGCTGGCGTGAAAGAACGCCGTGTTTCTATCTCCGAGGGCCAGCCAATTCTGGCGGGATTTTTGGTACCACAAAACTTCTTCTTGGTCAAGCACCTGGCTGAGCTCTTGTTGGCGGCAGTTTTCCTCATGCAGAAGAAGATCTCTGGGCCCTGACTCGAGTTTCTTATGAATTGCTTCTATTTTGGCAATGAGGTCTTTTTTTCTAATGTGAATATTGCCGAATACTTGCTTGTTCCACTTTAAGAGATCAGTTTTGAGTAACTCCAGGGCACTGCACAGATCTTTGTCCCTGGCCCAGCTTCTGTCAATCAGGGGAATGAAATCATGATGGTGGATCCAGGCGGCTTCGAAGCGGAAAGGACGTCGGTTCGTTCCAGTGTAGATTCACTAAATAAATAAGTCCAAAGTATACAAATACAATTAATACATGCATAGTCTCAGACTACTTGCAAGTTCAAACTTTTATGCAATAAAGCTAAACCGCAGACGATCCCACTTGCAAGTTTCCTGGTCAAAATGATCTCACTGGTAACTGATTCTGAACTAAATAGCCCCATCACTATGACATGACCAACTTTATGTACAGGTGTGACATTTCCCATACAAAACTTCCAAAAAACAGTTCTGGACCCTCACAATACACACCACCACCACCCTTTGAAACGTATGAAAATAGCAGAGGAATCGCAATTATATCAGAGCATCAATTTTCCCTCCATAGCTTTCTTTCCCTTGGCCCCACTCACCTCACTATCTGTGGCCCAAAACCAAATTCACCCCTGCTTTCAATTCAGTTCACAAAATATAAAAATCCCACCGATTCCACCCACCACCCACTACTTCCATCATTCTCCTTCCCGTGGAAAATCTGTCCAGTTTCCTCCCTCCACGGGTCGGGTCTGATTCGAAACCCACCATGGCACCGTCTTCAATCCGGTTCTTGGAGGTGTTGGACCCGCCCGAACCCACCGAGAACCACGAAACGACGAGTTTCCTGGACGAGCTCGACGAAAGCGACGTCGTTTGGGCGGCGTCCTCTTACACGCCAACGGACCCATCCGACGTGGCGGTCTCGGAATCATACCCGCCTACCCCGCTCTCGGCTTCCTCCTCCGCCTCCTCCTCCCCCTCTCCCCGGCAGTTTATAGCTCCGGCCGCCGGACTCTCCGCCGCCATCGGCTTCAGCGACCGCCTGAGCCGGAGCCCCGTCGTCCAACGGAAGAAGACGGCTCGTAGCCCCTTGCTCTCGGCCACCCGTATCGCCGCCCTGACCGCGGTGTTCGCTCGTCCGTCCCCGTCTACGAGCCCCGTCTCTAGGTCAGCGCCCGTCAAGGTGCCGGTCTGGACGGACAGCCGTCGGATCGCGAAGGGCGGCCGGGGTTTTGATCCGACGGCTGTGATGGAGGGATTTGACGAGGAGGTTGACGAGGCGTCTGATGACGGGGAGGTGGTGCCGCCACACGAGATCGTGGCCCGATCGCACCGGACGACGACGTTTTCGGTGTTTGAAGGCGTCGGGAGGACACTCAAGGGGAGGGACTTGACCAGGTTGAGGAACACTATCATGCAGAAGACCGGGTTTCTTGAATAAGATTCTCTATCTCCTTTTTGTTACCCCATTTCCATATTCTTCACTTATAAAATTTTGATGACCTACTTTTTGTCTTTGAATTGGAGTCTGATATGAGTTCATTGTGGAATGTATAAACATATCTATGTTCCCTTTACTGAGTTAGTTTTGATCGATCATGTAATTCGGTACTACTATTTACTAAGAACTGTACTTTAATTTCTAGTATAAGATTTTGTTGAGTTTAGGTATGTCTTGGACGGATTTAGCACGAGCACTTGGTCAACAAAGAAAAATTTACTTGTACTCATATGAACGAGGAAAAAGGGGGAAAAACAATATATTCTATCCAAACCAATCACCCAAGAGTGCTGAATGACAAATCAAATTTCTTATATAATACAAAGGATACATCAAGAACAACTCCAGCAAGATTACAGGCACATTGCGAGTTTTTTTTTGATACATAAGCAACCAGCGCCTAGTGCGAGAGGGCAAAAGTGTTAACAAGGGGAAAAACAAGGCAGCTGGAAGCAGCAAGATACCAATGAACAAAAGAACTTTTACAAAAGCAACTCTCAGGCAGAAGAAGATTGACAACACAGTCAGGGCATGATCATAAGCAAATGAGATGAAGGTTATTATGTATTTGCAATCATAATGTTCTAATAACGGCACGCACAAAAAAGGAGAGAAGGAATGCGTCTATGTAAAGATTGAAAAGGCAGTTCTCACATTGACACAGTGAATTCATATCAGCTTCCTGGGTCGTCGACCAATAAGCCTGCATTGCTCAGGCAGCGATGAAGTTACGACTTGCCCATGGACTTGAAACAACTCGCCATCAATTCCACATCCATCATGAGTATGCTTTCCGGGTTTGATCTTAACAGATTTCACCTGTCATTTAAGTTCGCACCAAGCTCATTGCTTAGTTCAAGACTAGCAATATGTTTTCGAGGAGGTTCCAGTCGTACCAAAATTCCCCAAATTGAATATTTAACTACTCATATTATGAATGAAAAAAGGCACTTTTTGAAGATTAGTGATAAACATACCTTCACGTACTCAACATAAGGCAGGGCCAAGTGTTTCCCAAATTGAAGTCTCAAGAAAAACCTCAACAATCTAAGCCTTCCGCTTCCATGAACCAATAACAGATCCAAGGAATTGTCATCAGGTTCAGCTTTTGGTGCAACAACTTGAGACCTCATTTGAACAGTTCTGCATGCATGGTTACAGACTAATACCCCTAAAAAGGGTCCCTTAACCGTTACCAGTTTCTCTTGCATATTAGGGCTTAATTCTTTTCTTTCCGCTGCTTCACCTTCATCGAGCTCCACAGGGACAGGCAGCTCAATTGGATTTTCCACATCCCAGTTGGGCTCAGAATCCCATTTGGGTTCAGAGTCCCATATCGGGCCTGGATCAGATATTGTTGAAGAAATATCTTCTTTGTCATAGGTTCCGGGGTTTCCCCAAGAACACCGAGTTGTATCATGGGTAGTTATTGTTCCAGCCCATCCTTTGTCTGTCCTATTCTTTGACCTTGTCCTGGGCCAGTTTGGTGTTGTTGATAGTGGAACTGGAGGATGAACGACTTCGGGTTCTGATGAATCATTTCTCCTCCCTGATGATAAACGTTTTGATTTTGCATCTATTCCTCGTACATACTCAGATGGCTCAGTGCTGGCATGTGTACTACTGCAGGTTGTGTCCATATCTATTCCAGACATTCGACTAGGGCTCATTATTGAGTCAATGCTTGACAAACTAGAAGCTCTAGGAAGTCGGTCTTTGCTCGATCTCCTCATCACATCTGTGTACAAGTCAGACATGTCAACAACCTCCTTATCAGCCAACGCTTTTATTTCATCAGAAGTCCCAGTTGCTACAGGGCAGTACTCCACTTCGTAATCGTACTTGGGCAAGCACAGAAACTTGAGAGCACCAGCAACAAAGTATCGTAAAGGCCCAAAACGTTTCTGGTATTTCTCAGAAAGCTCCAAAACTGCAAAATAGAGGAGAGAAAGTTACAAATAAATATCAACGCGTTTGATTCAGATCTATTCCATAACACTGCCTTCAAAGTCCAACAGAATCTAAGAACAGTCCACTTATAACAGAAGCAAAGCAGTTATATTACTTACATCTACCTCCATCAAAAGATCTAATTTTTTCCCTTTTCTTATTCCCTCCCCTTCACCACTGGCACAAAATTCTTTCATTTCTAATACTGAGAACAACATATCAAATATGAACTGGAAGTAGTTTAGTATTCAGAAGTAGCGGTGGGAAAAAGAAATATGTACAAAGACAGAGACCCTGTCTCCTTTTTTTCTTTTTCAGCACTCTACAATTCCCATGAGAGCATTGAGTATACAAACATTTGCTAAAAAACTTCAGAAAAACGTGGAATTGAAAATCACCAGCAAAGAAAGTGATATCATCAGAAGCTATATTCTACATCTTGGGTGGGCAGATGGTGTCCAAACTATCCAAGCACTCATTTACCAACTTTGCACATAATTTATATCAAGAACTTGAATCTAATGGCAAGATGACAAAATAAGAAAAAAAAATGCTATCAACAAATTGTATAATAAGTGAATAGCAAAGAAAATACAAAAATCACAACTTTTCAGTAGGGAAAAAATTACCATCACTAACAAAACCAAAGTATGAGACAGTCATTCCAAAGTGAATAGCTCCCGTTTTAAGCCATTCAACAGCAAAAACGTCTGTTGCTGTGAGGCCTCCCTGTAGCCAGCAAATAGATATTACACATATGTAAATTGCATAATGTTACTTTCTTGTGCTGTATGGCACCATTTCATGTAAAATTAGAACCAGTGATGCATCAAATATTGCATGTAAGGAATAAGATGAACGCTAAGAGAGCAGAAGCAACAAGTACAGCAGTGGAACTCACCTTTACTATGGCAATTGCAGCAGAAGCGGGATCCCTTACACCGAGAACAGTCCAAACAAGAGAATTATCAGAACCTGCGGGAATTATCCCAATAGGGATTGAGATGGCTTCCTTCTGGTCGCTCCTAGATAGCAGACCATTGAGAACCTGTATTATCAAAGTCACTCTACTTCAGCCCCTTTCCTTCTCTGTCCATCAAATTTTCCCTCTTATTATATCTCTTTGGATTTTTGGAAAATGGTACAGAGGATTTCAATATGGAAGTATGAGAGTTTAATGCAACCATGGCAAATCTCTCAAACAAAAGACTGAAAACACATAGAATTGAAAATAGAAGAGGCAAAACAAAAAATAAAGCTGTGTAAAAAACGTCCATTCTATTTAGAGATCTCAATCTGAAGACATTGGCAGCCTTCCATTCTTATCTTATACACAGAAGTGAGGAACCCCCTACTAAGACTGTAAGACATTGGTTTTCTGGAGACAAATTACTTTGGCTTTGGGACAGATGATAACAACCATCCCAAATCCACTATCATAATGCTCTTCTGTGTATAAAAATAAACCCCATACAAGTATCTCTTCTTTCATCTTCTTGTTGTCATATTCATTAGGCCCACAACCATCCCAAACATTTGGTTATACAATTCTACCAGATCCACTAAAATGAAGGCCATATCAGTTAATTTCAATTTTCTATCCAGGATCCTAAAGAAAGAGCCATATAAGCTTCCCCATCCTCGTGTTTGTTATATCTCCTTGTCCTTTCCATTTGTGTATCCATGCAATGTAAATAATTACATGATTTTAGCTAATGTATACCACTACAAAATGACTTTGCAGTATACATCAATGAAAAATACACATCCATAAGAAGCCTTATAATAAACATAAATGGAGACTATCAAATTAATTTCATGCCACAGTGACGATTCGTACAATAAATGTGTATCACTTATAATGTCATCAAATAGTATAACCAAAGGACAAAGTTTAATTATTCTGTTTCAAAGCCATAGAAGCAATAGGGGATGATAGTGTACACACATACCTCATTTACAATTCCATCCCCACCAACGCATACAATTCCTGAAAATTATATTAGAAAATGAAATGAGAAAGAAGAAAAAAGGAGGGTTCCAAGACCTTTCCAAATGCATATGTAGCATAACTTATTAATACAGGTGGCACATACCATCAGGACAAGTGCTGTAATCAACAGTAGCTGCTAGCTCTTTAGCATGACCAGCAGATTTTGTTTTAACTACCTCCAGCTTAAATCCAGCGAGCTGTCAAAATTTGCATAAGATTATCATACTTAACATTGTTAACATGACCCATCATGTAAATAATCACTGAGCTAAACATCGAAGAAACTTATAGCAGACTTCAATTATTTCCAAGAGGCACTTTTCAGAGAATAAATCTATTTTCATTACTTACTTGCTTAGCTTAAAAATAAGTACTGTAATAAACATAATTCCAAATTAGCCTCTAGAAAAAAGCAAACTCACCTTAAATATAGGTTCAACCACACCATAATACACTTTAGTTGAGCGTCCACGTCCAGATCGCGGATTTAAAATCACCAACATTTTAGGAGGGCTTTTGCTTCTTACGTGGGGTTCAAGAGGATAATCACTTGGCACAAAATCTGAAGCCTGCTTCTTTGATGACACTAATGGATGCGGCAAACAATTTATAAAACACTGCTGATCTGCAAAGCCACTCACCCATTGAAGGGCTTCATCAGTATTAGGTGCCAAGAACCGGAAGTCCTTCCGGTTTCTCTTAGGTTTGATGAAGCAAGAAAGAGTACATGAAGGACTCTTTATTGGATATGAGTGGACAGTGAAATATCTAAGACCAGTGCTGTAAGACACCTGCCAGAAAAAAGGAAACAAATGATGCTACTTTTATAGAACTTGAATCCATCAAGACAGACATTAAAGAGCCATCATGCAAAAGAGACAAAGGAGCTTACAGATATAACATCTTCCAAATATAATGTATTGGACCCCCAAACAAGTGCCTTGCTTGTAAGTTTAGCATCACGAGCTTTTTGATCTTTTGCTTCAGTTGAAGTCTGTACATCTGAGCTCTTATTTGTTTTTCTTGTATCTAACACCAACTTTCCAGAATAAACTTCATAGCCCAATAAATCAGATTGTTCATCTGCTATCTCTATCCTGTGCTCTTCCCCCTTTGGTTTAAGTGAAGCATCACTTGTAGGGTTTAGTTCACTTCGGTTAGAAGCCTTTGCTTTACTACGCTTTTCAGGAAACACAACCGGAGAACAGTGTTGGCTGGTTGATATTTGAGAGCATAAGCCCAACCGACGAAGTGATTGTTGAGATGTTAGTCTCAAAGAAGCATTCTGTGAAAGACTCCCACTGTTCTGCATATCTCTTCCTAAAACTTGCAGTTTCACCTCTTTATCACATCAATGACTAAAATACCAAGTAAACGTTCACATAGAAGGTGGCAGAAACGTTGAAGAGCTGTGCATCATCATGGAAACAATTACAACCAATGATTATACATCCAATTATGCATAATAACTCGGATACAGCAATACAGTATACAGCTTTCTAAAGCAGCATACTCAAGTGAGACTAAAATCAAGGGACTTAAAGTTAAGTAGACGCTGTTGCATTCATATTATGTGCAGTGAATCAATCTTTGTTTCCTTTTAAAGTACATTTAAAACTTCACTTCTATTAAGTATATAGCAACCTTAATGGTCCACGTTTTGTTTATACAAACTCAATCAAATTCGCTTCAACCTATTCTATCATACTTACCTTTGATATCTACAGTCAACAAGTCAAAACATTATGAATTTAAGGTCAGAATCCACAACTTCAATCATATGGATTAAGCGTTTACATATAATTAATCATTCTTCATCCCTATTCTTCAAGCAATGCCCTTCCACAAAATGGTGAGAAAATGCTTCAACACTTCAGTGACTGATAGCATACAAGATATCCAGTAGGAAAGTCCAGAACTCTAAAACATAATACAACTGTTTCCCTCAGGATCATTCTGCCATATGCAAGTAATGCAACACGTGAGAAATGAAGGTATAAAACAAGTTTTCTCCATAACTAGTCAAACTTCGACACGGAATCCATGATAAAAACACCTAAGCATGATCCACAGTTGCAAACCGTACCACCACTCACGGACTGGTAGTACAACATCAGGCAAATGCTTGATGTCTCAACAGAAAAGTCCAAAGCACGCGATCATAACTTGGCACACAAAATCCAAACCATACCAGTAGAAATCTAACTGAATTCGGCGAAATCGAAACCAAACGAAAACCGCAGAGGATGAAGATCTCACCTCCTTTGGACCGGATGATCGCCAGACGGATTCCCTCAGCTCGCTTACTCCCCAGACCGAATCCACATTAGAGAGCACCTCGAACAATCAACAGAAAGAGGAAAAGGCCGCGTAATTTGACTATCGGAAAATTGCGAATTCGAACAAGTGGACAATGGAAAGGCGCAGGGCTCCGATTGCGAGAGCAAAAACGGAGACGATGAGAAGAGGAGAGAGAGCGAAATTATTTGGGGATTTGGTAAGGGTTGAAGAGAGAGACAGGGTTTGGGGATTAGATTGGGGAAGAATATATGAACCATGGGTAGTAGTCCTCCTAAAGCCAATAGTCAGACTAGTCGTGTTATACAATACCGTCGCCTTTTACTCCGTATTTTTTAATTTATAAATGGAAAGTTTTCGAAAAACCACCCGAATTTTATGACTTTATTCTTATTTTATCTCAAAACTACTTGTTCTTTTTTTCAAAACCATCCAATACTTTTGTCGTTATTTCAAAAACTACCCAAAACAAGAATTATTTCAAAAACTACCCAAAACAAGAATTTTGTTTCAAAAATTATTGGTTTGCAGATGCTACAAGTTCTTATGAAAAATGTCTAGCACCCCATGTCTATGGCTTCCTTCTTCCTCTCTTTCTCAAAATCATTTTTTTAAATAACTTTTGGGATTATTATCCTTGGTATGTTTTTCTCAAAAATTATAAGCTACTAGTTGAAAACCCGTACCATGTACGGGTGATGATCATTTTTTTCGTTAATTTGTGTATTTACTACAGTATATAATCTATACTATATATTAATTCTTATATATAAATAAATAGATTAAAATGGAAATTGAAAAGTTAAGTTAATTAACATTTATTATAGAAGGAAATTTTAAAGATAGATAATATTATTTCAAAGATAGATATTAGATGAGTAAGAAAAAAGAATAAAATTAAAGATTAAATAATTACAGAAATTTTAAAGATAAATACATTTGATGGGTAAGAAAAAAGATAAAGTTAAAGATTAGATAATTAGAAAAAATAAAGCATATAAAATTATTAATAAAGTGGGGCCAGAATTAACGTGGAGGCTCGAAATTCTCCGGCTTTAATATATAGTATAGATGATTAGTGCCATGAAAATTTGTGATTTGTAAGTTGTGGCAGTTAGATAACCACCTCAAATTGTTTTCGTTTATGTGATTATTTTCACTTTTTCAGCCAAATCAAATCGGATTAAAAGCATTCGTTGAAAGGGTTAATGTCTAATCAACTCATTGTAGAGATGATCATGAGGTTTCTGCCCTCTATTTCAAGTTTCTTTCCCCTAACTAAACAAATTCGTGTCACCACTCACCACTAAATATAATAATCTTTCGATCAAATAATTTAGAATTAAAGATTAGAACGTTTTCATTATGAATTTGATAGAGCAATATACATTGGTCTATTTTGTTTTTATACGGTAATGGAGTCTGCTAAAGTTTTTTTTGGTGCTGGGATTTATTAAAGTTAGAAATGACAAATGATTTAAAGCTCAAACTTCTCGATTAAGGAACATATATAATATTGCATATATTGGACACTCTAAAATACATATTCGATAAAAAGTTATACAAATGTCCACCTATAAGTATGTAGTATGTTTAAGCAGAGCTAGAGTGCAAAAGACGTAAGTGAAAAAGGGATCACTGATGGAACTCCTTTTTAATGTGCCTAATTTGAATTGTGATCGAAACTGGAGGCGTAAAGAAAAGAGAGTGATTGATTAAAAGAAGAAAGGATCGAGTATTGGAAGTTGTTGCACCAAATTAGGTCGAGAATGCATTAGGAAATTGAGCTTGACTACAAGCTTGTAGTGCTTAATTAATAGGGTTGCTAACTACTCACCAGAATCAATGCCAACTAGCTGGCTAGTTCACCAACATCCCGGATCTTAGAACCTTAATTGAGATCATTAATCTAGCCCATAGGAATCTTGTAATTCCTATGTCATCCAAATACACGACAACAAATACTCGCGATATAAAAAAAAACATTTTTTATGGAAAAGTGAGTGTGATTGAGCATAACCTTTGAATGTGAGGGTGCGAGAAAGTTCAGCATGTTTGATGCTTGTTTCAGTTGTTTGAGCCCATGTAAGGTTTTGTGCAATCTATAAAAACTAGACTAAAATCAACAGATGAACTAGTTTTAGAGATTAAGTTAACGTTGTATACGGTAAATATACAATGAAACATGTACAACATTCTTTGACCGTGTTGACAAGTAGGCTTTGTAACGAGCACAATATCGACAACAAAGAACAAGCAACTAAGAAACCAATTAGGGGCATTCCTTTTGTACACAGAAAGAGCTAGTACGTATTTGCAATGATGTGACTTCAAATACTAAACCTTTTGCACAAACGACCGTACAGCTTAAGTGTAAGCACAACATTAAACATAATTCATTCAAACGTGATTATAGGTTCGACCCAACAGCTGGTCTGGACCAATTAATGGGATGAACGTAGATTAGTTCGGTTGCACAAGTAATTAAGTACATCAATATATAGAGCTCAAGGTCATGATCAAGATTCTAAAGCAGAAGAAGAATTCAAGTTGAACGTCGGCTAGCTACGTGCATTAATGGAGTTCTGTTGGCTCTGATCGATCCAAAAGGAATTGAATGTAGATTTAAAGCAGAAGAAGGGCTGGCTGCAGAGTCATCGTGGCTGCCCGAAGGATCGAACGGCTCAGATCTCTCTGCACCGGATCATAAGTGTATCTTCCGTTTCTGGCCTAACCCGAGGCGATTTCCATGGTGGGTGTTAATATGCCTTGAATCTGAATCACACACTGCGACACGGTACACTATGTTTTCTGTTTGTGGGCCTATCGCAATCTGTTTTGGGCCTGCGGCCCATAATTGTACCTAGGGTTTCTTGAGTCACTATATAAGCTCTCGAAATACCTAGACCTCTGTATTCCGAATTCTGTCTTCCATAATAATATACGGTTTCTCTGCCCGTGGACGTAGGTAACACACCGTTACCGAACCACGTAAATCTGTGTGTCGTTCTTGCTTTATTGTTCTCGTTCGATCTCTCGTTACAACAGTGGGAGCTGTCAATACCATGTCCAAAGCAAGTGCAAATTCTCTATACATATTATTCTCATTCTTTGCTTGAGAAAACTACGGTTAAGTACGCGAATTAACATGTACTTGGTACGTAATGTAGATAATGGCGTTAGAATTCGGACTCTGTGGTGTCGAGGTAAATTTAACCATTTCGTATATACTAGCGAGTTTTACCATTCCTTATATACTAGTGGGCTTTGTTACATATGTCTGTTGTGGGACACAATTTTCTATCCAAGAGGGACATTATGGGATCAGAGTGAATGTGATAGCACCGGGATGGGATTGTTCGAATCTGAGATCACGGAGAGGTTTATGGCGACGGAAGGGCTAAAGAACTTCGCAAAGAGGACGGTTCCACTCAAGACATTGGGGTCGATTGATCCAGCATTGACGTCGGTTGTAAGATACCTTTTGCACGATGGGTTCGAGCTGAGTATGTGACCGGGAACGTCTTCATTGTGGAAGCGGGTATACGTCTTTGCCAGGGATTCCAATTTTCTCTTCTATACAAAGATTGTGCTCTTTGATTGTACAAGATATCATCAGTGTGTGGAACGGTGTAAGTGTACTTCTCCTAAGAAAACGTGTTTAAGGGTGAAATGTACTTCTTAATTGTGTTGCAAAAACAAGGTGAAATGTACTCCCCTATTTATGCTCATACTCATCGATGATTTAATTTTGATGAAGTGTATCTTCATGATATTGACTTTTTGGGATGTTTGTAAACAATAATTTGGATGAAGGTAAATTTTCTTTGCAGCTTACTCTAAGAATCACACTAAAATAAGTCAAACATTAAACAATAATTTGGTTGTGGACGTCGTTTGGACTCTTCCTCGTGAAGGTTGGGTCAAGTTGAACACTGACGGCTCGGTCAAAGATGACGGGCGCGGCTGCCGGGGTGATACGGGATAGTGACGGTAGTGGCAAGTGGGTTTTGTCCATAATATTGGTATATGCATTGTCTCTGTGGTGGAGTTGTAGGGTGTTGCCCAGGGTTTGCAGCTTGCTTGGAGCAAGGGCTACAAGAGGGTCTCTCTAGATGTGGATTCACAACTTGTGATTTTGCTTTCAGGGCGTCTTATAGATTGTAGTCATCCCTTAGCCAGCTTGCGGAGATGCCAAAACTTGATTCGTAGGAATTGGATGTCCAATTTCGTCATGTGTTTAGAGAAGCAAATATTGTTGCTGACTTTCTTGCTTCTTATGCTTTTTCTTTTCCGAACGGTTTTAATGTTTTGGTTGACTCTCTTGAGGGTGTTGTTTCCTTTATGTTTGATGGTGTTAGGGGTCGGGCTATCCCCCGCTTGCGTACTACTTAGCCCTTTTTGATTATTAATAAAACATTCCTTGAGGAGTTGAGGGCACGAAAACTACCGCGTCTCCTTCGACAAAAAAAAAAGAAATTAGACACCACAACTATTAGTAATGCATTGTTGAAATCCAAGAGGACGCTTGTCGTTCAGTGCCTCTAGCGAGGCCGATCGAGTACGGACATTTGATCCCTTGTTCGTCCAACGAGGTAGATGTTGAGAAGTTGTCATATAATTACCACATCTCTATCGTTGGAAGACCATTCTTGCCATATGTTTGGAGAAACGAGCTAGGGGATGTGTACAGTTTCGAGTTGTAATTATGGAGATTCTACTCATAGAATGGTCAAGTCGGAGCCAAGAGAAGAAGTTGTGGGATTTGATTGTTTGCAAAGTGAGGGATCACCAATTTGAGATAATTTGAGATCACCAATCACCATATTCTGGTTGCTTGCTTTTGCTTTTGTCCGGTCTGGCTCAGTTTTATTTGTAATAATTGGTAACCGGTTCTTATTAACCCGGTGCTATGTAAACTTCAGTTTTCGTGTTTTTCCAATTTGAGATAGAGTAGTCAGTAGAGTATTGTTGAGAAGGTGCTAGAATGGTATCCTTTCTCTTCTTCCTGTGCGCTACTCTTCCATGGCTCAATAAATCTATGTGGCGTTGTTTGTGATTGCTTGTGATTGTTTGTGTTCGATTTTGCGTTTGTTTACTAATTTCACAGTAATCGAGAGGTTTTTCAATGTCCTCGATACAAATGCCTTGTCCTTGTTAAATCTTGGTGTGATCAAAGCCGTTCTTAATCAAATACAGAATTGTCATAAAGTAAGTTTTTTTTGTTTAGGGCATTGCCCATAAGTCGAACCGGTTACCTCTGGGTACTACCCTTAGAGGTTTAACCGTTTTGACTAAATGCTCGAAGGCTGTCATAAAATAAGTTACAAATTTACAATACTCTCTTATTGTATACAAAAGATAATACAACAAACATTTAGCTGGGATACTAAGTAACAAAATGGGTTAGTAGTTAGTACTTAGTACCAACAGACAACTCTTATCTCTTACTCCCTCCGTCCCCGAAAACTTGTCCGTAAAGCACATTTGCACGCGGATTAACGAAAGATAGAAATGATTGATAGGTGATGGGAAAAAATGATAAAGTTGATGAAAAGGGTAATAAAAAGGAATAATGTATAAGATTGGATGGGGATAATTTTGTAATTTTGTTGAAAAAAGTGATAAAGTTGAGGGGAAGGTTGGATAATGGGTGTAATATATGAGATTGTGTGAGGGTAAGATTGTAAAAGCATAGTGATATAAATGGAAAGAAAATAAAGTTGGACAAACTATTGGGGACAACCGAAAAGGAAAGGCGGACAACTTTTCGGGGACGGAGGGAGTATAACTTTAGTGGTGGGCAACATGTCAACGAATGTCCAACGAAGATAACGAGAATTAAGGGCGATACTTAAAAAAAAAAAGGCGATACTTTAATTTAATATTTAAACTACCGACCCTCAACGGAAACGGAAACGAAATGGAAATAATAAACCTAATATACATTGGTATCGTGGTACATAATCCATAAAGGATGAGTCACCCCCTACTCTTCTTGAGGTGAGACATATGTAATCCCCTTATAAGAGTTTTCTGAACCCTTGGGTCTTCCTTACCCTTGGACTGGGGCACCATCCTCTCATTCTAAATTTTTTTGACCAAAAAAATAAATAAAGGATGAGTCACCTTAATTTTCATACAAAAAACTACCGCAAGGGGTCTTATTATACTCTATTTGTTTCTCTGATCTAAGGTTGAAATAACAAACGAACTCAATCCTTTCTTTCACCCTTTCTCTAGACACACAAATTTTAAAGTTTTAAATTAAAATATATTTTCTATCAATCAATATCTATATATTACTATATACTAAAGCGGAAGCAAATTCTGTCACCATATTGCGCCACATCACCCCTTTATTTAAAAATCTATCTTATTAAGTCTTGATTTTATCATAATCTTACACACACTTAATTAAGATATTAGTTCTATCTTAGAATTTGAGTTGTTTAATTAATAATTTTATCCAAATATATAAATCTCTATCTTATCATTGTACACATTTATTTAATACATAGATCTATCATAAACCTTTTATTTTAAAAAATATTTTTTTCGTCATAATCTATAATCATAATATTTTACCCATTTAATTAAATATCCTATTAACTTTAAATTATTTTTCGTAATTTTATAATGGTATTTTTTAAAAATCATCAATGGTAGCAAATTCTACCACTATATTTAAGAAAAATATTCATTCTATTAAAATAATATATTAAATACATTTATAATATCGTATCATATAAAAATATCAATAAAAAATTAGATGTTATATTTATCATATATATCGCTAATATTGCATACTGATTACGCTTTAGAAAAAAAGATAGATTTCTTAATTAAGATAATAATTCGTTAACATTTTCATTACATATTTATATATGTATTATTTAATTATTTTTTCAAAAAACAATAATATATATACGAGATAATTTGGTTTTCTATTTAACTTATTAAATATTATCCGTATCTTCAATATTATAATATATTAATCCAAGTTTTTATTTAAACTTATTGATTTTATTATATAAGTTAGTTTACATAATTTAATTTTATGCCAAAAGATTTGTATCAACTGTTGATAAAATGTATGTGATAATGCATCTTATCTTATGATTTTTTCCTCAATTATTTAAATATATATTTATGTATGTATAAAAAGAAATTATATAAATAAAATTTATTTATATATATATGATGATATACAAGAATTATGTTAGTTTATACTCCAAAAAATAAGATTGGTTTTAAAACAAAGTATACATATGATAGTATTTGTAATTGTTATAGTAAATTCATACACAAAGTAATAAATAAAACCCTCGTACAAGGTACGGGTCATCTGCTAGTATATTATAAAAGCCGACCGTTTTCGAGCCATCACGTTGATTCTGACCCCGCTTGATTTTAAATTATTTTTTTCAACTCAAATAGATAATAACAACTATATATCTTTTATTTACTTTAATTATCTAATTCTCAATTTTATCTTTAAAGCTATACAATAAATAGATACTCCTTATGCTAGTATCTTTTAATTTAGACCCACTAGATCAATTAGTGATTTGTACAATGTCTTTGCTTGTATATATACAGTACATTTGCTTGTATATATCGGAGCCTCAGGCCCTCAAGCCTAATAGCTTGCCTCTTTTTTTTTTAGGCTTGTACGATCTCTTTCTCCTCTCAATCTCTTTTTTTTTGTAGTCTTCGAGAGCTTTTAAAGCATACATCATTCCATAATTGAAACCCAACTAATAGCCTAACATGTCGAGTTTTCTGCTTAAATAGATATTGAATAAAAAAATTGTAAGTCATATAACTAACAATTATTTATAATTTTGGAATAAAAAAATATTACGGGTTTACGGGTCGACCCGTAACCCGGCGGGTCGACTCATAACCCGTCCGTAACCCGTAATTGCAGAATTTTTGACCCGTGATCCGACCCGTAAATTACGGGTCGGGTCGGTCTAGGTTACGGGCGACCCGGACCGTTGGTCAACCCTAATACATATATAGGCAAATTATTAGTTATTAAATATTATGATTAAAACAACTACATGTTTAAATTTGGGTATATCAAGTTGGTGGTTTGCATAGTAAAATATAAATAAATATAAATTGCATAATAATTTATTTTATTGACTATAAATTATAAGTACGTGATTTGCATGAATCATTTAACAACTAAAAACTTCTAATATTAGATAAAACCAAATTAAGTTAAAACAATTGCTATACATTTCACATTAATAATTTTTTATTATTTATCCCAAAATAAATTTAAACTAATTAAATTTAAAACCAAAATTAAAAATACAAGCACGATGGGTACAACTAGTATATAATAGCACATAATTAAACTAATTAAATTCATTTTCATTGGGTTTATCCGAGTAGCTCCAAAATCAAATAGCCATACACGTGAAACGTAGCTGATTAAAGTATATAAGATTTGGATTCACAATTATCATGCGGAAATCACAGAGTCGCGGAAATGCGTTCGCACTTTGAGAATCTCAGAATTATCCCATAACATTATTTGTGTAGTGAGATCTTTAGGATTTTCCCTCGGCTAAATCAAGCATATATTCATTATAAATAGGTTGAGCAAGCATTTCATATATCTTATTCATTATCCATAGATTAAATACTCCATATTCTCTCCTCTTGTACTTTCATTTCTACACTATTTTAAACACGATGAGGACTGAACACTATTTTAAACACGATCATTATCAGTTGTAATCAATATATATCCTAACCATGATTTGGGGAGTTTAATCACTCAAAAACAAAAACAAAAACAAAGTTTTCTCGTCCTAATTTTATCAAACTCGTATCTCCCATTCCGTTGATTTTCAACGGTTGTGCTAAATACAACCGTAAACATATATTTACTCATTTTACTTTTTAGGTGGAAAAAACTATAACTAAATTCTTACAATAAAATTTGGATATTTCTCTTAGGGACTGTGGGCGGGCAAAATTCCATATCAATTAGTTAGTTTTTATTTCTCCTATCTTATTTATTTTGCTATCCATATTTATTATGCTTTATTCTTTAATAGGGTAGTTACTCTAGTTAGGATATTATTTATGGAGGAGAATCTTATCTTCGCCTGAGATAAGATATTTGGTTGACTTAGGGAGCAAGGCACTGCCCTAACCCTAGGCGCCCCCCCCCCCTTCTTGTCCCTCTCCTCTATAAATACACATGTATATCATGTGGAAGGTAAGTTCTAAGTCATCGCTCTGCCTGACGCCTTTGATCAACATTGCCCTTACTGACTTAAGCATCGGAGGTGGATTAGGGGTCGCTCGCCCCTTGGTCCATTGTTTTGCAGGTCATTGAAGGCGAAGAGGCTGGGTGAAGAAGCTTGAGGAAGAAGGTCATTGAAGAAGGAGTTGAAACTTGTACACGACATATTTTGTGTACTAACATTTGGCGCCGTCTGTGGGGAACGAATAGGTTTTCGACCTTCGTAAACCCTACGAGAACCGATCTGAGGAGGCTATGGATCGCTTGTCCATGAGCCCGGATCGAGACCACCCCCAGGCGAATCGGCGCGATGGCCGCCAGCCCCGGGAACCGTGTGCGGCCGATGGCCGACCGACCTCGCTGCGCGGCGTGCCACCACGGCAGTCGATCCGGCACGAGTCGCGGCACACGATGCGCCGGACCGCCACCATTGCGCCTACGCAGGGGCAGAAGCGGAGCCGATCGGTCGGGCCGTCGCCCGATCAGGCCATTCCGCATCCACCAGCCGCGCGGATCGCCGCGCGATCCGTCGCGAAGAGAAGACAACCCGCGGGCGCGGGTTGCGGAACCGCGGTCGCGGGTTCCACGCAGAACCCCCCGCTCGATTTCCGTACGCGAACCGCGGGCTCCGGGAACCGCGGGCGCGGGGCATTCCCAGGGCAATTCGCCCGATTCCGCTGAACTGCCCGCGGGCGCGGGTCGGGCATCCGCGATCGCGGATGGGTCGCCGTGGGTATCCGTCGACGAAAACCTAGGTAATCTGACACGGGAACCTGCGTATGAGGTTCAAGGTCCTGCGAGCGCGGATCCGTGTCATGACAAGGGTGCCGGGATCGAAGCCGATCCCGAGGCTTACGAGGGCTTGTCTGCGGATTACCTTCAGAAGGTGACCAACGTCGGATCGCAACCTCGGGATAAGTCCATTGATGAGCTTACCGCAGTTTCGGCAGGAGAGGATCCCGAAAAGGTCTTTTACGTCGGAAAGGGCCTATCCGCCCAAGAGCTCTCAGACCTTACGATCCTCCTGCAGAGGAACCGCGATGTGTTCGCATGGAGTCCCTACGAGATGCCCGGGATCAGCCCAGAGCTCACATGTCACAAATTGAATGTGAGTCTGAGTATGAAGCCAGTGGTGCAACGAGCCCGGCGGTCCTCTTTTCAACACGCCGAGGCTGTCATCGCTGAGATTAAGAAGTTGCAGGAGGCCGATGCAATCCGCGAAGTATGGTACCCGACTTGGCTAGCCAATACCGTCGTCGTCAAGAAAAAGACGGGAGATTGGAGAGTCTGCGTGGACTTTACTGACCTTAATAAGGCATGCCCTAAAGATCTCTTCCCTCTTCCGAAGATTGATCAGCTGGTGGACGCCACCGCGGGGCATGAGCGGATGAGCTTTTTGGATGCCTACCGAGGATACCATCAAATTCCTTTGCACCAGGAGGACCAAGAGAAGACCGCGTTCATAACTCCTCGAGGGATCTTTTGTTATAAAGTGATGCCCTTCGGATTGAAGAATGCGGGGGCAACCTTCCAACGTCTTGTGACTAAGTTGTTCGATGAATACTTAGGGAAGACGGTTGAGGCCTACATTGACGATATGGTCGTAAAGAGTCGACAAGCGTCGACCCACTTAGACGACTTGCAACGCGTCTTTGACGTACTACGGGCCGCTCAAATGCGTCTAAACCCCGCCAAATGCGCTTTTGCGGTTGGCTCGGGGAAGTTCCTGGGGCACTTGGTGACCCGGAGGGGAATTGAAGCGAGCCCAGATCAGATTCGCGCTATAAATTCCCTAGTCAGCCCAAGAAACGTGAAGGAGGTGCAAAGATTGACCGGGATGGCTGCCGCTCTTAATCGGTTCATCAGCAGATCCTCGGACAAGTGCCATTCGTTCTTCAGAGCATTGAAGAAAAAGAGCACGTTCGAGTCGGATGACGATTGTGAGCGAGACCTTCAAAGGTTAAAGACTTATCTGCAATCGCCCCCGGTCCTCACCATCCCTTCAAAGGGAGACGTCCTTAAAATCTACTTGGCCGTATCGTCTCGGGCAGTAAGCGCAGTGCTAGTTAAAGATGTCGGGAAGGAGCAACACCCCGTACACTATACTAGCAAAACCCTCCTCGATGCAGAGACCTGTTACTCACCTATGGAGCAACTACTCTTAGCTCTGGTCACGGCTTCTCGCAAGCTGAATCACTATTTCCATGAGCATGCGATCCAGGTGGTGACCGGTTACCCTATTCGATCTCTGCTTGGCAGCTCCGACCTATCTGGACGGATTGCGAAATGGGCCGTTGAGCTGGGCCAATATGACATCGAATATGTTCCGCGCACAGCTGTCAAGGGACAGGTCCTGGCTGACTTCATCGCAGAGTTAACCGAGCCCGATGAAGGAAACACGCAGGCAACACCCGCGAGCGCGGGCCTAGATTCCGCGATCGCGTGCGGACGAGCCGCGGGCGCGGGGCCAGATGCCGCGGTCGCGGTTAACCAGCAGAGCGTTTCGCCCGATCCCGCTGAACTGCCCGCGGGCGCGGGTCGGGCATCCGCGATCGCGGGTCGGTCCAATGGCAATCTAAGCCCGATTTCGCACGGTTGGGTCTTAGAGGTAGACGGGGTAAGCAACGTGCAAGGCTCGGGTGTCGGGATCGTTCTCACATCACCGACCCAGGAAGCATTGCAGTTGGCCATACGGCTCGACTTCGACACCACCAACAACGAAGCCGAGTATGAGGCCTTGATCCTCGGTCTCGAGACTGCAGCAAACTTAGGAGTCCAGCGTTTACAAGTATTCTCCGACTCGCAACTTATCGTTAATCAAGTGCTCGGAGTCTACGAAACCAAGGGCGAGAAGTTGGCCAGGTACGCCGAGCAGGCTCGAACCATGATGGCCTCTTTCGAGCACATCGAACTCGAGCAAAGGTCACGAAGGATGAACCAGGCAGCAGACGCGCTTGCTACTTTAGCATCCCTGTCAGGGAAGTCGCTTGCTTCCACCATCAAACTAGAGACGTCCGGATGTCCTCTGGTGCAGGACGACGTCGGTTTGGTGATGACAGGAGAAAATCCCGCCCCGGACGAGCTTCCGGAAAGCGGAGAGGTGGAGGATTTAGGATGGCAAGAGCCCTTGATCCGCTACCTTAAAGAGAATGTGCTCCCGGAAGATCCTCAGGCGGCCCGAAAGACTCGCGCAAGGGCAGGAAGATTCTGGATATCGCCAGAACGAGTCCTGTACCGAAGATCTTTCGGCGGGCCCTATCTGAGGTGCGTTGCTCCCGGAAAGGTTGAGCCCCTCCTCTACGAACTCCACGAAGGGAGCTGCGGAATACACGCCGGCGGTCGTAGCCTGGCGGCGCGTGCTCGCACTCAGGGATACTGGTGGCCCTACATGCAAAAGGACGCGGAAGCTTACGCCCGACGGTGCGCGAAATGCCAACATTTTGCCCGTCTAACGCATTTGCCTGCGGAAGATCTTCACACCATCACGAGCCCCTGGCCGTTCGCACAGTGGGGATTGGACATTGTCGGTCCATTCCCTAAAGCCCCCGGAAACGTGCGGTATCTCATTACCGCTACTGACTACTTCACCAAGTGGGTCGAGGCCAAGCCCCTGGCTAACATCCGTGACTCGGATACGCGCAAGTTCGTTTGGGAAAACATTATTACCCGCTTCGGGATCCCAAAGGCGCTTATATCCGATAACGGGACGCAATTCAACAGCGCAAACTTCCAGGAGTATTGCAAAGGCTGGGGCATCCGGAATATCTATTCATCCGTGGGCTACCCCCAGTCGAACGGGCAAGCGGAGGCGACGAACAAGATTATCGTAGACGGACTCAAAAAACGTCTCGATCAGGCAAAGGGACGATGGGCGGAAGAGCTTCCGGCCATCCTATGGGCATATCGCACCACTCCCCGAAAGTCGACGGGCGAGTCGCCCTTCGCCATGACTTACGGCACCGAGGCTGTCATCCCGCTGGAGGTGGGACTCCTGACATTACGGACAACCCTCAGCCGGGACCGGAACGACGAGGCTCTCGCTAGGAGCCTCGATTTCGCCGAGGAGCGGCGAGAAGCCGCAGCATTGCGCCTCGCAACCTACCAGGGTGCCGCCAAGCGAGTCGTCGCACGACGGGCTCGTCTACGGAGCCTCCAAGTTGGCGAGTTAGTGCTTCGGATGGTCATGGGGAGCGCACGCGACCCCACTGACGGGAAGCTCGAACCCACTTAGGAAGGGCCCTACGTAGTTGCCGCGGCCTTGGGGCAAGGAGCATACGTGCAGAAGCACTTGGATGGTCGACCAGTGCCGCGCACATGGAATATAGCGAAGTTAAGAAAATTCTACCCTTGAGGAAAGTGCGAGGATCATCATGCTAGTAACGGCGCGCCGCCTTTTTCGTCTTCTTTTTGTTTATTCTCATTTCAAACGATTTTGTCTTTAATAAAAATCCCGGGAACTCTTTTTTTTTATCTTTTTTTATTTCAAATGTTTTTCTAGCATGAGGGGGCCGAACACTCAACTCAGGGTCGGAATGGCGCCGTGTGTGCATCATCACACGTGTGGCGCAGGTCACGCGCGGACGCGCGCGTTTGACCAACGAAGGCCCTACGATACGCATGCGTAAGAGTTGCACGGATCCCGTATTTATGAAATACGGATGTACGAATATACGAATATACGAATATACGAATATATGAATATACGAATATACGAATGTACGAATGTACGAATGTACGAATATACGAATAAGAGCATCCTAATCTGCATGGCCACTCACCGCTTAAGCTCCGGCCCCTATACACGGGATAGTACGAGGTATACGAGTATAGGGTTCAGGAGGGGGCCATTGTGGGCGGGCAAAATTCCATATCAATTAGTTAGCTTTTATTTCTCTATCTTATTTATTTTGCTATCCATATTTATTATGCTTTATGCTTTAATAGGGTAGTTACTCTAGTTAAGATATTATTTATGGAGGAGAATCTTATCTTCGCTTGAGATAAGATATTTGGTTGACTTAGGGAGCAAGGCACTGCCCTAACCCTAGGCGCGCGCGCCCCCCTTCTTGTCCCTCTCCTCTATAAATACACATGTATATCATGTGGAAGGTAAGTTCTAAGCTATCGCTCTGCCTGACGCCTTTGATCAACATTGCCCTTACTGACTTAAGCATCGGAGGTGGATTAGGGGTCGCTCGCCCCTTGGTCCATTGTTTTGCAGGTCATTGAAGGCGAAGAGGCTGGGTGAAGAAGCTTGAGGAAGAAGGTCATTGAAGAAGGAGTTGAAACTTGTACACGGCATATTTTGTGTACTAACAGGGACGATTGATCTTAGGGTTCATCCTAATAATCCTTTTGTGAGGATTACGATTTAGTTCGTTAATTAGATATTATTCAATTAGGGTTTCATGAAGCCATTATGAAGTCCAAGTCCAACCATTGGCACATGCATTGACACTATTATAGCTACAATTGTTTTTGTTACATATCCACTTTTTATAGTCGAGCCGCTCCTCTATACACTATGATAAACATCGATCGTCATTTTGGGCGGAATCGAAATAAACATGATCCTTATCACCATAAATTAGGGAGTTTTAAGCATCAAACAAGTTTTATCCTTATTTGCATTATATACCTATGTTATTTATATCTACTGTAATACAGTATAAAGCATAATCTAAGTTTTTGTTGTGTCATTCAAATAAAATAATAATTTTATTTTTTTAATCACATCTTCTAAAAATAATCTTTATATCTATTTGATATCTTATCCAATTTTTGATATCTTACCTAATTTTAATATCTTAAAAAAATATAATTTTCTTGTAAATAATTAAAACATTTTTCATTTTAGGAAAAAGAGATTCTATTATATCATTTTTTATAAATATTTTAGATAATTAATTTAATAATGGATTCCATAATTAAATTGATTGTATTTTTTTATAAATAAAATACAAATAGACATATTAATAAATATAAATGAGAATCTTAATGACAACAACAACAACATTTACCCAGACAGTCCTGCTGATACAGGATCTGGGGGGTCAAGAAAAAAATTATTATTTGAAAATTATTTCAATAAATATTATTTGAAAAACTAATCTTATATAATAATCTTAATGAATTTGAATTTACTTATTCATAGATAAAACATAAAAACAATATTATCAACTAAGATATTAATTTATTTGGATTGTACAAATAAGAGTTTACTTGGACTAAAATTCGATATTTGGCAAGTTTATATTGATATTACTTGTACATACTACGGGATTATAGTTTATTATTATTCGATCATCTATATTTCGCTTGCTCGTCCTAGTCTTATCAAACGTCCATGCATTTTAACTACTATATCCTTACTCCATGGCTTTTTAGCGGTTATGCTAAGTTGGACAAAACAGAATTTTCGATCATTTTATTTTTTAGGTTGAAAAAGTGTTAAAGTACGTAAGGTCATATCTGACGTTGGGATTCACACGTCGGCTTATACGTATATGCATAATAGGCCTATTATATAAGCCTATGAGATTTCATCTTAAAACCCGATCGATTTGGAGATAGGAATCAGTAGCTCGTGTAGTTATATACTAATAGTTAACTGCTCTTTCAATTTCTAACTTGAAAAGAACATTCTTACTTCCAAAAAAACGTATAATGAGATCTTCATAGCAAACAAGATACCCACAATATCGACGTAAACTTAAATAATCAAAGCCTCGATATATTACGTTTTTTTTTTGGTCAAGGATATATTACGTTTGTATAACCTTGAACTATGAAGCTAAATGATATATTGTTTTGTACTCCCTCCGGTTCAAAATACATGACCATTTAGACACTTTTTCTTGTTTCATAATACTTGTCAATTTCACATTTTTTTCATCTCTTTCTATTTATACTCCTAATAATTATCTTTATCATAATCATTACACTTTTTCATATTTCTCTAAACAAATGATTAACTCTACATTTGATAGGGGTAATATAGGAATAACATTTGTTTCTTAATATATGTGCAATGTCCAAATGGTCATGTATTTTGAAACGGATGGAGTATTAATTATTATTCTCCGAATCACAAACCTTGATTGCATTCTGCATCACATGCATGTGCTCAAACGACTCAAACCCGATCCTAGTCAGGGGATTGAGTCTTTATTTTGTACACGTATTGGATCAGTTTTGCAACGTCGTACCTTCGATAGAGGGTTACATTTTTTTGTTATTTTATTAACTTGACTTGATATTACACATACACTAAACACGAGCAAATGTTTAAATTAATGATTTCCAATATGCAGATATTAGTATAAATATATTGCGCGCCCGTTCTCATTATTTGTAACGTACGTGCATAACTAATTAGCTAGCGTCCTCGTATATCATTTCTAGCTAAGGTTTGAGTGTTTGACGTTGAAGCAAAATCGGCTCGTGTAAGGATGGCGGAGGAAGCGGCGGAGCCATGGCGGACGTTGGACGGAAAGGTGGTGATGGTGACCGGTGCATCATCGGGGATCGGTCTCGAGATCTGCCTTGATCTCGCCAGGGCTGGCTGCAGAGTTATTGTAGCCGCCCGACGGATCGAACGGCTCAGATCTCTTTGTGACCGGATCAACAACGGTATAATGAGGCCATCATCATCATCATCATCATCATCCACGAGTTCTATAGAGGGGCCGATTGCAGTGGCGGTCGAACTTGACGTGGCCTCAGAGGGTAAAGACATAGAAGAGGGCGTGCAAAAAGCTTGGGAGGCTTTTGGCCATATCGATGCTCTTATCAACAATGCTGGAATTAGAGGTAAAGTACTCAAACGCACTCTAGTTACGTTACACTATCATAGATACGTACACTATCCTAAAACCAATTAGTAATAAGAGAAGTGTGTAGCCTATGAAACTAACATAACTTGCAGGAAACATAAGATCCTCGTTGGATACAACGGAAGAAGAATGGAATAAGACGATGAGAACAAATGTAATGGGGGCATGGTTGGTGTCCAAATACGTGGGCATACGAATGCGAGATGCTAAACTGAGAGGATCCATCATAAATGTATCTTCCATTACTGGCCTAAACCGAGGCGAATTCCATGGTGGCGTAGCCTATTCAGCCTCCAAGTCAGCTGTCAATACCATGTCCAAAGTAAGTGCAAGCTAGCTCTCTATATAATAATCTCATTATTTAGTTGAAAAACTCTATGCGTGAGCTAATGTTACTTTCTATGTACAAAATGTAGATAATGGCCTTAGAACTGGGACGCGATGGGATTAGAGTGAATGTAATAGCGCCAGGATTGTTCAAATCTGAGATCACGGAGAAATTGATGGAGAAGGAAGGGATAGAGAATTTCGCAAAGAGGGTGGTTCCCCTCAAGCAAGGCGGGTCGATTGATCCAGCATTGACGTCGGTTGTGAGATACCTTTTGCATGATACATCCGAGTACGTGACAGGAAACATCTTCATCGTCGACCTAGGAGTCACTTTGCCAGGGATTCCTATATTCTCTTCCTTATGAAGACTGTGCTCTTCAATTGTGCAAGATCAACAGTGTTAATTTGTTATTATTGGTGTCAGTGTAATAAGCAAGTTGTTTCGTGCATTAGTGCCGTGCCAAATATTATGGCCTTGATCACAGGCGTTCTCATTCCTCAGCACATGGAGCTATTATTAATATCATGAAACCCACGTTGGAAAAATTTGAATCTGAACGTACTAGGTTCAAATCTATTGCTTAAAAATATGGCTTAAACCAGCACATGCTGGCTTAACCTGGCAGAATATGATCTTTTGAGTAACCTTTCAACTTTCAACATTTCAATACTGTCCGAGTGATAGGATACAATCAAGTTTTAATGGCATGATCCAAAATTCCTTCAAAAGTGATTTCTTTAAGAAACAGAACTACATTTAAATAGAAGTTACAAATATGCCTCTCCAAGTTCAAGCCCTGAATTTAGCTCTGACTGATCTTGTTAATGAAAGACAAATAGTTTCCCTCAAAAAAATAATTGAAAGACAAATAGCTAGTCAGAGCTGAAAGCTGAGGCCATTAATAATGGCCGAAAAAACCAATTGCATCTTGATATAATCCGCTATGCTTGCAGGTGTTATATACTAGAAATCTAATTTGCATATGGAGATCGTACACAAGTTCAAGGAAATTATGACATGGGAAGCTATAGCAGAAACTTTGTTTTTGCAGGCAACAAAGGAAGTAGCATCAGAAGAGGGGGAAAAAAAGATTAAATGAACTGAAAGGAAGAAACATAAAAAGAAGGGGATTAGCCAGTCTATTATGGAAGATATCTAAGATCTTGGCACTGGAAAAACTATAGCTATTTTGTCTCTAGAAAAATTGGTTGATGCTTCACTTGATTTCCTATTTTGGCTAGCATAGAAGAATCGTCATATAGCATGGCTACAAATATTTAGCATCACAAACATGACAATTATGTGTTGGCTACAGCAAACTGCCAATAATGTCCAACACATAATGTGTTGGACATTATTCCCCATGGCTTCATTCCCCATGGCTTCATTTGTGCTTCTTGCTCACTGAGCTCCATTCTCAACCTTGCATAACTACTCGGAGGTTTATGTTTTCCCGTTAATCAGATGTTCAAGGGTTCAGCTTCCGTGTCCTTCAGTTCAATATCCTCCATCTCTGTTAGAAGTTTCAGAAAAATATATATCAGAATAATTAGGCCAATATGAAAACGCGAAGTGAAATGCTACTAAGTTTCAGTGTGCTTGCACGGTGACTTACTTATCTTGTCAGCAAGTACCATGAGTCGTCTCTGAAGTATGCATGCTACAAGGAGGAAGATGGAGCACATACCGAACATGACTGTCATCGGGAACGCACTAACCTGCAAAGCCAATGCCAAGGATAATTGTGAAAATTTAAAAGAATGTCAAGCTAAAAACCATTAAAATTATTAAAACAAAACAAAACCACAAAGGATTGTGGAATAAAAACTGCAATACTATACTAGAGTTTCTGTGTATCTGGGGAAATATGTCTAGAGTTGAAGAGAAATGTGCGGAGAAACTATAAACTTCACACATGCTCAGATGACCCTGAGAGAATTAGAAGAAAATAAGTGCCATGACCTAAGGGGCTAAGGGTGCATTTGGATTACACGACATAATGCAAGATGATGCAAGATAATACATTATGTGGTGTAATCCCAATGCGTTATATATTTATGATGCCAAGCTGTTTCATGTTCAGACTCAGAAAACACGGTTAGCAAGACATGGTTAGCTGTCTGATATGCTTCCTTTTCATGGCAGGAGAGTAAATTTTGAACTACCAGATGGCCAACGCGAAACAAATAATGAACTCATCATATAGACGTGTAAATATTCCATAGGTTGAATCAAGTCTTTCACTTACATTATATAGGACAATGCAGACGAAGATATTTAGTGGAATCCGGAAAAAGTTCATAATGGTGCTTCTAGCCTCCTCAGGAATGTACTGTGATCTCATCTTCATGATGGATGGCCAGAATAGCCCAACACAGCCCTCAAAGACACAAAATCCAAGAAGCTGTATGCAACCTGAGAATGATATGCCACCTCCTTTTGCCGGTGTAGAATCTATAAGGAACTGTTCCATCTCACTTGAGTCAGATGTGACCATATATAATGAAATCAAGCTAATGTGTAAAGGGTAGAAGGGGCAGAGTCATGCATACACTGGTTAAAATAGGCAGCATGAGAGAGGCAGAAGAGATTGCAAACACAACTTGCATGTAGCACTCAACCTTAGGCGATGAGTGAGCAAGAAGCCTGGAAGCAATGGAGCTCCCCAGCATTGAAGCCAACATGAATGTAGCAAAAATGAAGCCATGGGGAATTTCCTCATCATTTGGACTCAGTGCAGGCGTCCAAAGAAACACAAATGTGTACATGGAACCCTCAAATAAGGACTGAATTGCTCCCAGAAGAGCTATTTTCTCATCTGCGCAAAGGAAGAAAAAGAAATATCAGTTAGTCAAACAACAAGAAACTGTAAACCACAAAGAGAAGAAAGAGAACGCACATGAAAAACTAATGAAATAGAATGTTTAAATTGAGTAGGCTTCAACCGGAACTATAAATTAAAGGTGAAAACATGATGTACTTTTTTTTATTGTGGAACTTCATAGTATCATTGGAGCTAATTATTCAAAAACCAACTCTGTCTTTGCATGGCAATCCATTCTATAATGATATTTTTAGCTATATTATAGTTTTATGGTGAAAAAGTGCTTTTAACACTTTGGAACTTCTAATGTTTTAAATTTTGAAAATTTTGTGGTGCTCTTAAGTCAAAACCATGTATAATGATATTACCAAATATTATTTTTGAGAATAAGCATGTATAACTAGTGCCAGAAAATCCCTCAAATCTCAAGTCAAAACTTCAATATCAACAACAAACATATTAGATGTCAATTTATATACGCATCAATGACAGCCTACTGGTTAGTGAAAAATTAAGACACAGACCATTAAGCACTTAAGAATCAACAAGAAGTTACCAGATGCTATGGCTATAGCAGCTCCTTTAAACTGAGTAAGTAAGTCTTTGTTCTCAGATGGATCTCCATAATTCTCAGTCCACGTAGATAAGATTATTGCCATTCCAATAGCAAGAAAACAAGCAGCAGCATCAAAGGGGGCAACAGCACCAAGTGAAAATGAATCCACCAAAAGATTACCGAACAATCCAGCAAGAATAGCAACAAGGCCATTTCCAAGAAATATTGCCTTCGAGAAAGTTAAAGAAAGCCACTGCTGCTCAAATCCCCTCTGCAGAAAGAAAAAAAATCCACATTTGAAGTTTACTGTCAAGCTTCTACTGCAAATAAATTTTTTAATCTACCAGTTCTGAATTACGAGTACCAAAAATGAATAATAGGTCGCTTGATTTTCATAAAAAAGGAAGTGTGAAAAGTTCCATAATATTGGTACAGCCAACGCTCCAAGTATAAACAGAGTATATTTGATAAGATTAAAGTACTTCAGGCAATGATCATATACTCACTACTCACTAGCAAAATAAACAATAATATGCATATAAATTTTGCCACACCTTGTTGTGCTCCGCCACCAGCCATGACTCAAATGCAGAGAAAAGAAGAGATGTTGCAATTCCTCCAAGAACTCTTCCTAGCATCAGAACTTTGTAGTCCGGAAAATGCTTAGTGAAGCAACTCAGGATGTAGGTAATACAGTAAGTCACAGAAGCCCTCTTCCGGCCCCTGAAATTACAGAGAAGAAAAAAAGGGATTGGATTAACATATAAGCAAGGTTTTATTCAAAAAAATCATCAATAACCAACAGAAAAAGAATCATACTGTTTGTCAGCCAGAGATCCAACAATTGTTCCAAACAACATGGAGGAGCCAAATCCGGCAATAAACAGCTGTCCGATATCTCCTTTTCCGTAGCCATAAGTACTATAGAGGTAGTATACATATGGTCCCTGCAACCAGTCTCCAGCTGTCTCACATAAACAAGAATTTCGTAAAAAACGGAGAAAACGCAGGCACCATACTCATGTTTGGGTTAAAAAATGCTTCGAGGCCTAAGTGAGATTTCTATTTTCCTAAAGGAAGATACCTATAAACATAAGAGAAAACTAAAAAGAATTAGCTATTATCAGAAGATATTGCCACTAACTACTTCCACTGATTGTCACTTGACAAACATATGCTTCTCAATGACAAAAACAAACCAAAGAGGAGCAAAACAAAAAAAACTAACACGTTTCATGAGATGACTGTAATTGACAAAAACTTTGGATTCAAAAGCTTTATAGGGACATCCAGCATCAATGTAGGCCAGCCTTTTAACAGCACAATTTAATCACCATGCAGGGAAAGGTGAACTCAATGTATAAACTAAAATTCCTAATTTTGCTTAGACACTGGAGTCTCATACCGCAACCAATTTCTACCAGGTCCAAAGTCCGGTTTCTTGATTAATAAGTATGCACACATTGCAGATTCCTTGACTTGGCAACAAGACAAATCGGACTATGAAAGACAAAATCTCACTTACAGATCTCACACCAAAACTCCTAGCCAGTTTCTACCTACCGTCACTAATTCAATTGCAATGTTCGGAATTACTATTATCAGAGAAAATCAGACGTAGGAACGAGCTCAATGCAGTGGCAATCACATAATCGCAATACTTCCAGATCCGAACATGATGGAACCAATGGCATTACATTGGCATTAGCAAGTACCGACACAATCGACATCACGAATCATAGATCAGATCAATTATCAACAATAAACGGAAAAAAGGCCGTAGAGAGTGAGATCCTAACCCATCATGAGCGAGTAGACGAGTAGGTAATTGTTCTTGAACGAGTTGAAAGCGGAAGGAGTGTTGATCCGATCCTTGTTGTTCTTACTGAGCTCCAATACCGCCACAACCGCAGCCAGGCCCCCGAACACCAGGTAGTAGAACATCTCCATTGTCGAGCTTCAAAGTGCGCGATCGCCAGCGGCGAAACAGACGAAGATCGTCTCCAAATCCGTGAGAGAAAAGCCGATTCCCCAGACAGTGTGGGGAAAGGAGAGATAGAGATGGAGGAGGGAAAGAGAGAGCGAGACGACGGGAGAGAAGAGCGGAAGGAGGCTTATAAAGGGGGGTATGGTACTGAAGAAAAAATACCGGAGGGGAATGTGATACTGGAGGTGCGAGTTCACCATACGTTCGGTGGAGCTGCGTGTTGGGGACACGTGGCGGAGACTCGGGGGTTTAGATTTAGCAGTATGGTGGGTCACGTCGGTGGTTACTGGATCTTGATACTAGCGCTATGGGCTGTGCGTGTGGATGAGCTTAGGATCCGGTGCAGCGCAGGTGATCTGCCTACTGTGTAGGCTTATTCTGCTGACCGTTCGATCTGGATAGTGTGAGCATTTTGGACACGTTGCCACTTGTCATTTGCTTATGTAGGAGTATTAAATGCGAGTGGAACTGATCGGATTAGATAGTTGCATTTGGCTATCTGGTTTTCTTGATCAATTTGTTTAGACATTAGTTTGCTTAGCTTAGAACATACGCTTGAAATTCTAGATTGGAAATTTGTAATACGTAGTATATAATTTACAGCACATAATTGGTCAAAACTTTATGGCTTTATGCATTAAGTACAATCAAAATGAGATCTGCAAGCTTCAAGCAAGATGCCCACCAATGCACGCCATCTTATAAGTTAAGCTGTAAAGCTCGAATTTTGCTAAGAGGAGAATTTGTTAGGAAATGGGATTCTCATTTTATATAGACTCGTCAATGAACACTGGCTGGTTTGATCATTATAGCGTGGCTTTAGGTTCAGAAAGACATTGCATGTAGGATAGTATTGGATAGAAATGAAAGTAAACTCTAGACTGAGAAATTTTCGAAATTACAACTCCTGCAGATTTTGGAATTTTTCTAGCACAACAATCCTAGGCATATTCCTCCACAGACCCTACCCCTTCATGCACAAAATTCCAACAGACCCAGTAAACGAAAACATTAATTATCATTATTATACAAGATATTGAGGGCAAATGAAAAGGATAAGATAAATCCAAGAAAGGTGATACCCATCCAACCACCACCACAAAGGCATAAATATCCAACACACCATGGTCCACTTTACCTTCAATCAACTCATCTCCAGCATCAAGCTTCTTTTAGATACAGCAACAATTGAGATTGCTCAGCTTCTGATAACACACGATTCCAGCTTTTCTCCATCAGAAGCTACAGAAATCGTCTGCAAATCAACACAAGTTGTCGATCAGCTGATTCCTCCATTGGAATCAATCAAAATGAACACTCTACCTTCAATAACCCATAGTCCTTCGCCTTCGCCTTCTTTACATCCTCAACTCCATGTCTTTGATTGGGTTTCCTGCTCAACAACATATCCTGGGACACTACGCAATACATCAAGCAGAAGATCGTATCAATCCTACACACGCAGAGGATTGAGGATTTGTAATGCAGCAACAAAACCTGCAAAATCACCAGGTACTTTGCTGTTATCATATATTGAATGTCATTGATTTCATAGATTGAGGCACAATATGGATATGAAAGATAGTAAATGTGTGGACATCTTACCTTTCTTGAACTCTGTTGTGTTCTTTTCTTGGAGGAATTAGCTGAAGAAGATTGGAAGACCAAGCGTGAGCTTCTACTTCAGAAACGGGTACCAAAACTCTTCATGACCTCACTCCTGTTCAAACATATCAGATGTTCAGTGTGGTTTTGAAGAAATATCTGAATAAGATTAGTATTAACTGAAAGTATAAAGAAAGAAATAAGAACTTGATCATAAATGGATAGTCTTGCAAAAGGTCAAGAAGATTTGCTCTTCTTTCACAGGTCAGAGGTGTGGATCCTAAAGAAGCTCTGCGACTGCAGAATGAAAACAAGTTTGTCATCCTTGATGTGCGCCCTGAAGCTGAATTCAAAGAGGTAAGCAAAATCTGCTACAATGAAGAAGATCAATGAATCTTTGAACTATAAGAAATTAAGGTCAAAAATTGAGCAAAACTGCAAACGATTTGGTCATTATAAACCTTATATTGTGGAAACTCTTATGTTCAATACCAATAAATCACAGACGTTAGTAAATAAAGCCTACGGAACTGCTATTTTTTCCAAGCAGGGTCATCCTCCAGGTGCAATCAATGTGCAAATATACAGGTTGATAAAGGAATGGACAGCATGGGATATAGCCAGACGAGCAGCATTTGCATTTTTTGGCATCTTTTCTGGAACAGAAGAAAACCCTGAGTTTATGCAGAGTAATTTATGCAGTTCCAATTTTGTCATACTGATAAGTGAATTACAAAAGCCAAACACGCATGAAAGTAATGCTGAGATTATGAATCTTGTGTACACTACCAGTTGTAAACTCGAAGCTGTCTAAGGACGCCAAGATCATTGTTGCTTGCTCCGCAGGGGGAACAATGAAACCAACCCAAAATCTTCCTGAAGGCCAACAATCAAGGTACGATATCTGTTTACAAACACTTCTATTTTCTAAGTAGGAGAAAATGAGAAATAAAGCAAGTGAACAAAAATTATCTTGCTATATAAATATACCTGTTTACTTGTAGCCAATAACATGCCAATATATCACAGTTTCCTTTTGTATTCAAGACACACAATAATAAAGCAGGCCCACTGCATTAATGCACTAACAACTGCTGCTGGTGATAAAGACTAAGATAAGAAACTTAAACAACTTAAACAGAATATATAAATCTCCAAAAATAACATCAAAACTTATGTCAAATAGAAAAGGAATAAACATACAAGATATATCAGTGATAAACCTATTCCATTCTGAAGGATACGGACATCAACAAAGATTACAAGATCACGATACAGAGGATCATACCCATCACTAAAAAATGGAATCAATAACTAGTAACTTACGAAGACTTCACTATTCTTCCAACAGTCAAAGCTCAATCCAACTGCAGGAGAATTCAAAGCATAAATAGGGTACTTTTATATCAATGAGAACGTTGTTTTAGACTTTTAGTACAAAACAAACTCTAGAATAGTTTATTTATGCATCAGAAAGATATTTAACTAGCATTATGCTTGCAGGTCATTGATTGCAGCCTACTTGCTTGTTCTTAATGGATACAACAATGTTTTCCACCTTGAAGGTGGGCTTTACAATTGGTTCAAAGAAGATTTGCCTGTAGAATCAGAAGAGTAGTCATGGTTGTATATTGCTTTTACACGAATACTATGTAGTTTTGTGTGAAAAGTTGTGTTTGAGCAGTAAGTTTTGTTCGTCCAAAAGGAGGCGTTATCTATCATCTCTTACAGTTACAGGGGTATCATTTCCATTATCAAATTTGCAGATACAGGAAGAACAAAATTTAACATAAATCTTTTGGATCTAATTTTCAGTTCAGCTGTTCAAATATAAATGAATTAACATGATCCAATTAACCTTATATACTGATCAAACCAAGATCTTAAAATCTCAATTTGCAAAATCTCTGAACTAACGTTGATTTATAAACTTATAAGCGTATCCCAATGTTAGATCAAAAATGCATTAATTCCACTGAGAACTTAATAATCGAATAAGAAATTCATTGTGACAAGTACAAGCAAGGCAATCTCAAAGCATTGTCATTAAATTCCATACTACTAACAGGAAACTAATTCACCTACAAGATCACCTAAATTAATAAGCTATCACATGTTGCACATGAAGAGCCCAAAGAATTGTCAGCCACAAATTAGGAAGATTGATAATATGGATATAAATTCTCATTCAATAAACTCTCACATCAGAGTGCAGGACCATGTAGCTTCTTGATTCCAAACAGTGAAACAAAAAAAAAAATTGCGAGACCCCATTACAACACAAAAGAGCAAATTTTCCAACAAAACCATGATCATTAAACTCAGAGATGAAGAAGACTCCATCGAAAAAGCTTTTATACAGATTCAATTGATAGCAGTAAGGTCTAGATACACGTCTTAGACAGACGAAATCATCTTAACACTAACATTGATCAAACTCCGAAGCACAATTCGGTTCAAGATCAGAACAATACATGAAAAATATCATATAGAGAGAGCCCCCACCACCAGGTCCACAGACGTTATAATAGCTCAGAAATATCGACAAACAGACGTAAATCCTCTAACAACATAAGAAGAAAAAAGGCGTACGAAAATGAAAGAAAAAAAAATGATTTTCCACACCAGGAATAGGAAACCCTAGGAGAGCGACCGGATTCAAACGGGGAGGTTGTCAATGGCGGAAGGGGAGGAAGGGGCGGGAGGAGCGGCGAGGGCGGGAAGAGCGTGGCGAGGATCGTCGTGGCGAGTAGAGTTGCAGAACATGAGAGGGCGATCGTTGGCCTCCTCCTCGTCGTCGAGATCGGAGGTGGTGAGATTGATGCAGGAGAAGCGCTCAAGGGAGGCGAAGAAGGCGCCAACAACGCTGGCTCCGACGAGATTGGCCACGGTGTAGAGCTTCTCCGTCGTCGTCAAGCTTCCGTCCTCCATTGTTGGCCTGAGCTTTGAGATCTGGATTCGATTTCGAGCGAACGATGAGGGAACACGGAAAAGGCGTGACTAGAAAAGAGAGGACAGCTTTGAGCTTCGCAATCGCTTTCTTTTATTCTTCTATTCTTTTCTGTTTCTCAAAATAGGGGTAGGAACGGGCTAAAGCGGATCGGCGGGAAAACCTGATTATGGGCCGGTTGTGTTTTGGGCTTCGGTGCGTTTTCAGACCCAAACAACCAATTTACCAAAACTGAATTTATAGAAAACCAGTTTTCACAAGCCAATAACTACATACCAAAATCGCCAATTTCAGTTTCTTGATTAGGATTTTCAACTACCTTAATAAATTGATTAATATACTATTACCGGATTTTCTGAGCTCATAGCCTAAACCAGCCTAATATAATATCAGACCTATCAAGTATGAACAGATTCCATCACATGATTGACACAAAACATTGATAAGTAATGAATATTCACCGTAAGTGGTTTTGCATTAAAAACATGCAAAGCTAGGGAAAGACAGTCGCTATCATTCACAATATATCATACACCCCGTCCCCATTCATTCACCGACACATCACACATATCACCATATAACACAGCCACAACCCAGCCCCGTCCAAAACTATCAATTGTAATCTAAAATCGAGGGATTTGAAGATGGGGAGCGACTGGAAACAGCTCGTTGGAGCCGTGATCACAGGCCTCATCTTCTCTGTCCTCGGCGCCAAGCTTATCTCCATCGTTGCCCGTTTCAAGGATCACGTCCGATTGCCCACCTCCGAGTTAACGGATCCGGAACCGGTTCGTCGAGGCCCGGGTGATTCGACCGAGCTAGCGTCTAAGGGTGGCGATGACAATTTAGTGAGGAAAGAGCTGTTGGACGGTGGAGATGGCGACAATGATTGGGAGAAGGTACGGAGTAGTAGTGAGCTGGACGAGGAGCTCAGCGGCTCGGCCAACTTCGGGTCGGGCTCGGGTCAAGCGCAAACGGGGCAAGTTGAGTCTTCCAGCTGGGTCATGGTTTGACAACTGTATAAATGGAAGTTGATCAACTATTTGATTGCCTCGTATCTCTGGCTTGTTCGTATACTAGTTGAAGGCGATATATTCTAAATGTGATGTTTTTTTTGTAGTTGGTTTTACGGTCCAGAAGAAAGGCCTGATGATATTAAAACGTTGCAAGCATGTCATGTTTTACTAGGAAGTGATGCACATGTGTATGGTTAATAGTTTTTTGGGTGTTTGGCATAACGACAGAACAGAGATTATTGAGTCAGGGGAAAACGAGTACCATGATATACCCAGGATTGTTCGTTTTGTTAGGATGTGCTCACAGTTCTCTTCTTCTTATTGCACAAATTCTGATTTCAATATTGTCTTTGTCTTAAGGGCAAAATTTGTCACCTCTAAAACCATAAAGGCATAACCACTTGAACAGAAATCAAGAACAGTGCAAAAGTTCAGAAGTTTTATAATCCCTCAATTTAATCAAAAAACAGAAAGGGGTGTAAATCAGACCCCTTATGTCAAATAACATCCAGTTCTATATATGGTTCCGTGCAAAATCATACTACTCGTAAAGAGAGTGAGCGAGCAAAACAAATCAACATCATCAGCTCTGTGCTTCGACCGGTCTTCCTTTCTACTTGATGCTTTCTCTTGCTTCTGTGTCTTGCAAAGCAATCACATGTGTAACAAAACATCTCAGGAGTCTAAGCCTATGAAAAACTACTAGATAAAAGCTTGCTCCTTTTGATACCTCAAAGCTCATCATGGTCCTCATCTGCATCTTCAGAACCACCACTGGCTGGCCCTCCAGATCTCTGGTACACAGCTGTAATAATCGGGTTGCAAGCTGCCTCCACTTCTTTCAGCTTCTCCTCGTAATCCTCCTTCTCTGCTGTCTGGTTTTCATCCAACCACTCAAGTGCCTCCTTCACCGCCGTCTCGATCTTTTCCTTCTCGTCGCCCTCGAGCTTATCCGCAAGCTTGTCTTTGTCGTTAATTTGGTTCTTCATGTTGTAGATGTAGGTTTCAAGGCTGTTACGCGCGTCAACTCTTTCCTTTACCTTTTTGTCTTCATCTGCAAACTCCTCGGCTTCACGAACCATACGTTCGATTTCCTCTTGGCTGAGACGACCCTTGTCGTTCGTGATGGTGATCTTCTCGGATTTACCGGAGGCCTTGTCTTCAGCCTTCACGTTTAGGATACCATTGGCATCCACTTCAAAGGTGACCTCAATCTGAGGAGTTCCTCTGTCAAGAAAACAAGTATAATGTCAATTTCCATGTCAACATCATATATGAAAGAAGTCCGGACAACACTGCTCGAGCCACAAACCTTGGAGCTGGAGGAATGCCAGTAAGATCAAACTTCCCAAGAAGTCTGCAGTCCTTTGTCATACTCCTTTCGCCTTCAAAGACCTGAATAGTGACAGTGGTTTGCTGATCCTGGTAAGTGGTGAAGACCTGGGACTTCTTAGTAGGGATGACAGTGTTCCTAGGAATCAACTTGGTCATAACTCCACCAACAGTTTCAATACCAAGGGTAAGAGGTGCAACATCCAACAGAAGGATATCTGGAAATAATAAGTCAGAATTCAAGAATGAAGTTAGAAACTTGCAACAGAGGAGTTGGGCTTTCTGCAGAGCATAAAGCTAGTCTAAACGTAATTATATACCTTTGGTTTCATCACCACCCTCTCCACTCAGAATGCCTCCTTGTACTGCAGCACCATAGGCAACAGCTTCATCTGGGTTCACACCCTTGTTGGGCTCCTTGCCATTGAAGTAGTCCTTGAGAAGCTGTTGGACTTTAGGAATCCTGGTGCTTCCACCAACAAGGACAATCTCATGAATCTGGTTCTTTTGCAGTCCAGCATCATCCATGGCCTTCTTCACTGGTCCCATGGTCTTTCTGAAGAGATCATTGTTCAGCTCCTCGAACCTAGCCCTGGTGAGTGGCTCAGAGAAATCAGTACCATCAAATAGAGACTCAATCTCCACACGAACTTGGTGCTGGCTACTCAAAGCCCTCTTAGCGCGTTCTGCCTCCCTCCTCAGTTTCCCAAGAGCTCTGTTGTCCTTGCTGATGTCCTTGCTAAACTTCTTCTTGATCAACTTGATGAAGTACTCCATGATCCTCTGGTCAAAGTCCTCACCTACAAAAATGGAAAGAAATCATGTTAGTTAACCGATATCAACACCATAACCAAGGTCAAAACATTACTGTATGTTCTGACACTGAGACGGGTCAGCCCTAACTTCTAACAATATCTAATTAACAAGTCTGGAAATAAATGAATAGGAAACCAGGACTTGAAAGGTTTACCTCCCAAGTGAGTGTCTCCATTGGTGGAGAGCACCTCAAAAACACCACCATCAATAGTCAAGACACTGACATCAAAGGTTCCACCACCAAGGTCAAAGACAAGGATGTTCTTCTCACCACCATCCTTCTTGTCCAAACCGTAGGCAATAGCTGCTGCAGTTGGCTCATTAATAATTCTTGCAACATTCAAACCAGCAATTACCCCAGCATCTTTTGTAGCTTGTCTCTGAGCATCGTTGAAGTAAGCTGCAAAAATAACACGATGACACTTCAATGAGAAACAGCATACAGATCATACACACCTAACTGAAAGGCCAACGTGGTTGTGTTTTTACCAGGAACAGTGACAACTGCATCCTTGATCTTCTTTCCAAGGAAAGCTTCTGCAGTCTCCTTCATTTTCACAAGGATCATAGCACTGATCTCCTCAGGGCTAAACACCTTTGTCTCTCCATCCTTAACCTTAACTTGAATGTAAGGCTTTCCATCTTTGTTCACAATCTGGTAAGGAACAAGTTTCATGTCCCTTTGGACCTCTTTGTCTGTAAACCTACAAGAGCAAAAAAAAAATCACCATTGAGCTACAATTCTACAGCCCAGAAAAATACACATTGTAGAAGGATTAAGAGAATGAGTCAAGAACCCTT
Source organism: Polygonum aviculare (assembly GCA_934048045.1). Classification (NCBI taxonomy): domain Eukaryota; kingdom Viridiplantae; phylum Streptophyta; class Magnoliopsida; order Caryophyllales; family Polygonaceae; genus Polygonum; species Polygonum aviculare. Next base: position 21,493,368 of record OW204031.1, read on the forward strand.
ACTTTCTCCCAATAAGTCTCTTAACATCAAAAATGGTTCTTTCAGGGTTGACTGCTGCCTGATTCTTGGCAGCCTCTCCAATCAACCTCTCAGAGTCGGTGAAACCAACCCAGGAAGGAGTGATACGGTTACCTTGATCATTGGCTATAATTTCAACATGACCATTTTTGTACACCCCCACACATGAATAGGTAGTACCAAGATCAATCCCAATAACTGTTCCTAGCTTGGGAGCTTCATCCGTTGCAATGGCAAAGGCAAACAAACATCCTGAACGAAAGCAAATTGGATATATTAGATTATAGACAACTTTTTGAAGAACAAAAGCACTAAATGAGTAAGTATAAATAGAAGCAATATTCATTTGAGGGCCACCTAAACATAGCAGATCAAATTACCACCAAAGCAGGCAATGTGAGCGTTTATATAATTATTGTGCAATATTTCAGATTTCATTATTTCAGAAGGGATGGAGGAACATCAAAGAAATCGGAATCAAAATGCAATAGTGTTTGTGTTTGCCTGTTTGGAAGTATTGATAAATATTTCATTCCATACTAGATCCAGTAAAACAAGTTTATTGGATGGGAGGTGAAAAAAACAGAAGTCGAAATCATCAACATTATCATGCCCAGAAGTTAAGGAAAAATACATCGAGCTTTCAACATGTAAATATCGTTTACTAATCAGTAAAAACATGTCGCAATCACATTAAGGCAGACAAATTATAATTTTATTGCAACAACAGAAACACACAATTCACAAGCATTGAATTTCTGGAAGCTGGAGATCTAGGCGAGAAGGATCCAGATCTAGAGCCTTTTCAATCGCATTAGAGTACATTCATTCTCGCACTCTACATCCCTCACTCAATCAAATCAGATAAACGAACAAAGCAAGACAAATAAGCTCGAAACAGCAGACTTAAATGCTTAACAGCATCTCTTAATATCAAAGAGATCGGAATGAAAATAGAGAGATCGGCGACACTCACCACACAAGATGACTCCCAACACAACCGAAGGCGTGCGAGCTTTCCAAGCACCCATTGTTTATCACCACAAAGCTCTTCTCTCCTGGAAGAATGAGAGGAAAATCTGCTTCTGTTTTCTTGTTGGGGTTGCGAATGAGAGGGATGTATGCTCGCTCGAAGGTTTATAGGAAGAAAGAAACGGGCTCTTGTCTCTATCTCTCCAGAGTTGGGAAGAGATGGGAGTTGAAACGTGTCACAGTTAATGACGTGGACCAATGAGATATCGGCATGGTTAGAACGGGCCAATCAGATGCTTTTCTCTCTCTCAACGCTGTTTACGGGGACGTCAACGTGTTCATGTGCGAACTCGGGGGAAATGGTAGAAAATGTCATAGGGGATGACGTGGACCAATAAGATTGTGAGTTCATGTGTCTCCACCAATCGGAATTCTGTTATTTCGCTGGATCAAGTGTAGTCGTCTGCTTATAATTTTACCTTTTTCTTCTTAAAATACCATTTTAAGTGGGTACATCACCAATTATCTCTCCTACGAATTAAAATTAATGATTTTTAAAGATATAAACGAAATTTTAAATAACGCAAAAAATATAATCGATGCATATAAAAAATATGGTTTGAATGGTTTAAGGTCTCCTTAATGTTATCATATTCTATCATAAAACAAAAAGAAAATAAGTATTTTCACCTTTATTTGATACTCCCTCCGTTTCAAAATAGATGACTATTTGGACATTACACATATATTAAAGAAAAAATGTTATTCCTATATTACCCCTATAGAATGTAGAGTTAGTTATTTGTTTAGAGAGATATGAAAAAGTATAATGATTATGATAAAGTTAATTATTAGGGGTATAAATGGAAAGAGTAGGGAAAAAATATGAAATGGTCATGTATTTTGAAACAACCTAAATTGTCTAAAAGACCATGTTTTTTGAAACGGAGGGAGTATTTACATAGCTTACGATTGACACGAAACTCATTCAATATTACGAATTAACATAGATATATATTGCAAAAAAAAACAATTAACAAGGAGTGGGCAATGTAGCTTGCTAGTTTGATTTGTGCACTCGTCGTCGACGATAGTCTCGGCTCGTAGGTGGCTTTTTGAAAGGGCTCTATATGAGTCCTTCATTTGTGAATTCATGGTGGCACAATGGTCTTTTTAGAAAGCAATTTGTGTGTTAATTTGACATTATCCGTGCATGATCGATCCGATCCACTGGTTCACCCGGCTAAATAAGTTGGAGAAAATCATGTGATGAACAAAACGGATGACAAGTTTGATACGGGCGACATTTGTTATCCATATGGACCATATCATTCGACTCATTACCCAGCCAATATCCGTGAAGTGCTATCATCAGACCCACTCGCTAGATTACCCTAGGTATATATAATCAAAATTGATCTTAAAAAACTCTCTCTCTGGAAAACTCTCATGAGTCATCAGCTGAGCGGCGATGCCCAAATGACGGAGGCCCAGGCCTCCACTCCGGCGGGGGAGCCGCCGGATAAGACAATGAACGTCTCCTTTCGAGACAAGCTAGCGCAAGGCCTCCGACTGCAGCAGGAGGATGTTGTAACGGACAAGTGGGTTGAGGAAGGCATCAAGATTGAGTACCCGTTTGGCAAGAGGGGCACACCAGCGATCACGATCTCCCCGGAGATCATCAAAACTCTGTCCAAGGCTTGGAGTATGGCGGTTATCATAAAGCTCTTGGGTAAGCCCTTGGCGTTTCAAGTCCTGGAAAGGAGGTTGAAGGAGATGTGGAAGCCGGGCGGCAGGATGCACATTACAGATTTGAACAATGGCTTCTCGGTGGTCAGGTTTGAACTGGAGGCGGATTTCTGGTTTGCCCTCACCGGAGGCCCATGGAACATTTTCGGGCAGTGTTTGATGGTGAAGAAGTGGAGGCCACGCTTCAACCCGAAGAAAGACGAGATCGACTCAATCTGCACGTGGGTGAGACTATCCAACCTCCCAGTCGAGCTTTATGAGGAGAGGGTGCTGTATAAGGTGGCCACGGCCATTGGGAGGCCAGTGAAGGTCGACAGGAACACCTTGCAGGCGTCGAGAGGGAAGTTTGCAAGGGTTTGTGTGGAGCTGGATTTAAGGGAGCCCCTCCAAGGAGCGATTTTGGTGGACGAAGAAACAATACTAGTGGAGTACGAGGGGTTGAGAGAAATATGCTTGATGTGTGGGCGCTTTGGACACCTCGTGGGGGACTGCCAGAAGGAGGGGAAGAAGTCGGAGGGCCAGGGCGCGGTGGCTGGAAAGGAAGTCGGCCCCAAGAAGGACGGAAGCGAAGAGAAGGGGCTCAGCAAAGCGGGTGATTTGGAGGCGGCGAGCACGGGAGAGTCGCCGGCGTTAGGAGAGGAGTGCTCGGAGGCTGGAAACCCTAGCCTAGGGCCTTGGATGATGGTGGCGCGTCCTCCAAGGAAGAGTAGGGGAAAGAAAGCAGAGGAGACAAAGGCTATGTCAGGAAAAGGTGGAGGGGAAGTAGACGGCAAGAAGGAGAACAGGTTCCAAGCGTTGACTCGAGAGGGGACAGAAAGGGATGGAGATGAGGACAAGGAGAGTGAAGGGAAAGACGACAAAGCTTTAGCGACAATTAAGGTTAATGGAAGCAGCAGGGGAAAAGGCGTGGCAGGCCAAATTCCCTCAATGGGGGGGTCGACAAACCTGGAGTTGCAGATGGGACAAGATACAGGGAGCAAGGGTGGCGGTGTCAGGTTCCAGGCGGGCTCAGAAGGGCAGAAAAGCAGGCCAAAAAAAGGCAGGACACAAACTAGGGTTTTTTCATCTGGGCCGAAAATAAATGAGTTGGGCCTATCTGCTGGGCCGGCGAAAAGATCAAGGTCCAATATGGAGAATGAAGGAGTGAAGCAAGGGGGGAACATTGAGGAAGGGGAGAACGACACAAAAGGTGGGGAGGAATCCATGAGTATTGGGCCTGTGAGGATGGTGGAAGAAGGCCCGCTAGAAGAAGTGGAGAAGGAGCTTCACCACCTGCAGGTTTCAAATCGGGACGGCGGCGAAGAGAGCCGAGGGGTTGGCGCTCCGACGGAACCGCCAGACGGATCGTTGGCGCCGCCGGAAAGCCAGCTAGAGGAGGAGGCTCGGGAGGATGTGGACATGATCGGGGATGGTGAGGCCTCGCTGAGCGAGGTCGTTGCGTCTCGGTGTTAATGGGGGTTGTGGATCCCCTCTCTTCCAAGCTGCTTGCCATGAATTGCTTATTTTGGAACGTGCAAGGTGCGGGGGGGAAAGGTTTCAGGAGAGCGGTGAGATATCTGCTCAAGAGGAATAAGGTGGAGATTTTGGCGCTGTTGGAACCAAAGATATCGGGGCCAAGAGCAGAGGAGATTTGCCGGAAACTACCCTTCTCAGATAGTGCGAGATCGGAAGCAAGGGGATTCAAGGGTGGTCTTTGGCTGTTGTGGAATAGTCAAGCATCGAGGGTTCAAGTGATTCGGGAGGGGCGTAACTTCATTCACGCCCACGTGGACAGTGGGGGCTCGAAATTTCATCTTGTGGCGGTTTATGCTCCGCCTCAGCTGATGGAAAGGAAGGGATTCTGGACGGAGCTGGAGAGGGAGGTGATGGGGATTACGGAGCCACTTCTTGTAGGGGGGACTTTAACTGTATCCTGAGCTTGGACGAGAGAATGGGTGGAGCAAGAGGCTTGTCAGGGGATACAAATCTTTTTCATGGTTGGGTGAACAAGATGGGGCTGATAGACTTGGGATGCGCAGGGCCACGATTCACGTGGCGGAGGGGCACGACTCCAAGCACGAGAGTGGAAAAGCGGTTGGATAGGGTGTTCATTAACATGGAGGGCCGCAGGAGATGGAGGGAGGCCATGGTGAGACATCTCCCAACTTTGGCGTCAGATCACAACCCGATCCTACTCTCCCTGGATCCACAATGCGAGGCGAATAGGAGCCACAGGCCCTTCCGCTTTGAGGCGGCGTGGACCCTCCATCCTGAATTCATGAGGTTCATGGAGGAGAGTTGGAGAAGAGATTTGGAGCTATGTAGTGCACTGGGGATGGCTAAGGAGGATTTACTAAGGTGGAATAGAGAGGTCTTTGGGAATATACACATAAGGAAGAGGAGGCTAGTAGATCGGCTGGTTGTGGTCCAACGGCGAATGGAAAGTAGAGTGAGCACAAAACTACTTGAGGAAGAGGCGAAGCTGAAGATCGACATTGAAAGAGTGCTAGATGAAGAGGAGACCCTGTGGTTCCAAAAATCGAGGGAAGAATGGATCACGATGGGTGATAGAAATACGAGCTTCTTTCATTTGAGCACTATCGTGAGAAGAAACCGAAACAAGGTGGCGGCGCTACAAGACGAAACTGGGCAGTGGAAGGACGATCCGAAAGAGTTGGAGATAATGGCGGTGAGGTACTTCTCCACCCTCTATTCCTTGAGAGAGGAGGACAAAAGGCCGATCACGCTCCCTAAGGGGGGTTTCCCTAGACTCGCAAGGGAGGAGTTAAGCAATCTGAGTAGGGTGGTGAGCCTGGAGGAAGTGGTGGATGCGCTGAAAAGTATGAAACCTTACAAAGCCCTGGGGTCGGACGGGTTCCAACCGGGTTTCTACAAGACTTGCTGGAGAGTTGTGGGTGAGTCAGCTGAGAGATGCGTGCGGGATTTTTTCAGGACGGGCAGGTTGCCAGTGAGTGCAAACGATACTCTCATAGCACTTATTGGCAAAGTCAGCAACCCGGAGTCTATGAAGCAGTTTAGGCCGATAAGCCTTTGCAATGTGATTTATAAGGTGATTACGGAAGATTCTTACCCACAGAATGCAACCCTACATTAATAAGCTTGTAGGCCCGACCCAAAGTAGCTTCATTCCGGGTAGAGCGATTACGGATAATGTCGTGCTCCTCCAAGAAGTGGTCCATTCGATGCAAGCGAAGAAAAGTGGGAAGAGGTGGATGGTCCTTAAGTTAGACCTAGAGAAGGCGTATGATTACATAAGGTGGGACTTCCTTTTGGATACTCTTGAAGATGTGGGCCTCCCGGGATGTTGGAGAGATTGGGTAAGGGAGTGCGTTACCACGGTGGAGTCGAGAGTCTTATGGAACGGGGAAGTGACTAAAGCTTTTAAACCGGAGCGAGGGCTAAGGCAAGGGGACCCTCTATCCCCATATCTCTTTGTCCTTTGCCTTGAAAGGCTTAGTCACATGATAAATAGGGAGGTTGTCGAGGGGAGGTGGAGACCGGTGATCCTTTGCAGGAATGCTCCGCCGCTTTCACGAGGGTGATCATGGAGTGTTTGGAGAGGTTCTACGGGGATTCCGGGCAGAAGATAAGCAAGCAGAAATCGAAAGTCTTTGTATCCTCTAATGTTTCACGAGATCTAGCCCGAGATTTGGAGAAGGTTGCGGGAATCGATGTTACTAGGAACCTTGGACATTACCTTGGGATGCCAGTTCTTCATCAACGCATCTCCAAGAGTATGTTCAAGGGGCTCCTAACGAAGGCTAAAGGAAAGTTGGCAGGATGGAAGGCTAAGACCCTGAGCTTGGCAGGGAGAGCTACGCTTTCGAGGTCTGTGATATCCACTCTCCCTTATTATTCAATGAATTCAATAAAGCTCCCGAAGGCCACTTGTCAGGAGCTTGATAGACTCGTGCGATCCTTCCTTTGGGGTGATGAGGAGGGGAAGCGTCGTATCCGACTGGTGAGCTGGGAGGATGTTTGTGCAGATAAGAGAAAGGGGGGCTTGGGTTTGCGTGTTGCCCGGGGTATGAATGCGGCGATCGTGGGCAAGTTGGGCTGGAAACTCATGAATGGTGAAGCGGGAGTGTGGGGTGAATTAGTTAGGGCCAAGTATGGGATAAAGGTGGAGAATGGGGAGTTGGCTAGGACGGCTAAAAGGAGACCGTCTTCCACATGGAGAGGTATTGAGTGGGGATGGAAGAAAGCGGTCAAGCCCGGACTGCGGTGGAACATTCGAAGTGGAAGTTCAGTGCGATTTTGGAAGGATGTTTGGCTTTTAGAGAAGCCGCTGGAAGAGTTGGTTGGTGGTTTGGTGGATGAGGAAACTCAATGGAAGAAAGTGAGGGATTACTGGCTACCAGACAGGGGCTGGAATTGGGAGTTACTTAACAGCACTTTTGTAATAACTGCAAATTTCATAAATAAGAGAAATAAAAATTTTCTCAAAAACCTTTACGCGTTCAACGAACAAATTGCCGTCGACAATAAATTCCTCGCTCGTTTAAGCTTAAAACTTATTGAAATCCAATTATGGAAAAACTAGTCTTTTATGTTAAAATATTCCTTTTGAAATAATTTATTTAAAATTGTACGGAGAGTGAATTAAGAAGAAGAAATCTAATTAAAAAGGATGGAAATTAATAGTTGAATATTAATTAAAATAATTGGGTAGGCTTTTAAATAATTAAACCCAAATAACCCCCTTAGACCAATTTTGACCGGCAAAAACCCCGGTTCCTTTCTCCGGTCGTACACGCGAGTTTGTGCAACCAAAAATCCGGACGGTACTCTGTCATCCTCAAGCCCATTACTATGGAGAGTAACCAGAGGAAATATCTGGGGGATGCTAACAACAAGTCTCTAACTCCTCATCCCCATCCAACTATTACGTATAACCTTGGAGAAACCTTTATGTGATGGGAGGGTGCAGACAAGGCTCCAAAACCCATCACCTCTACTGAGAAGCTCTTGCGTGTGAATTGCAAGACTCCTTTGCAAGCTGAAAGCAAGATAGGGATGCAGACAAAAGAGGATTCAAGGCCTCACCCTCAACATTAAGTTTCCCCCCCCGTTAAACTCCTGAATTACCCATCTTTCCCCCTCTTCCACAGCTTTCAGTCAATGGTGAATTGGAGGTTACTGAGGACCATTCCATCACCTTCTTCAAATTCATTGGCAGCTTCCGTTACTTTTCTTCCAGCCCGAAAATCACTCTCATTCTGAAAATTTGCTCAAGAAACTCCCAAATCTCCCTTCCATACAAACCTGAATTTTTCTTCCGCCATTCCTTTGATCCGGCGAGACCAAGCGGTCGTCCGCCCCTTCGCCGCCGCCCTCCGCCAACAGCCGGCCCCGCCGCCACTCGTCGCTGCCGGTCCGTCCCGTTCGTCGTTGCCAGGGGTCGGATCTGCGCGCCGTCTGCTCGCCCCGCCTTCCCGTTTCCGCCCACTGCCGTCGCCGCCTGTCGTTGCTGTCGTGGAAGTTGCCGTCGTCGTTGTCGAAGCGGTGTTGTCGTTGTTTGGCTGCGCTCGTGAAAGTGAACGAAGACAAGGCAAGCGTTCCTGCCTTTTGCTGATGTTTGTTTTGAAATGGGCTTGTGTGGTTAATTTTCTTTTAGGCCCATTAATTAATAACAGCCCATACTAGTGTTAGATACCCAATTAATTAAACCCATTAAATCACCTTCTACTAATACTAGTATATATAGGTCCGAAATTTCTTTTAAAAAAAAGGAGACCACTAATGATAAATTATGTGTTATTGGAAATTAATTTCATGTGATGATAAAATAAAGGTGGATTTAAAATTAATGTTAGTTTTAAAAATAATTGTTAAATAAGATTAGTTAGCGAAGATTTAACCTTAATAAAAATACTACCAATGATTTCTCAAGGCAAATACAACTAAGAAGTTGAGTTAGGTCATGAACGTATATATTTATGTTATTTAGAAATAATAACTTATTTCGGCTTTTATAAGATTATTACTAAGGAGTAATATTATAACCAAGTCGTAAATAAGAAATAAGCTCGGTAATTATTTAACTTACCTTTACTACAAAGTATTAAGTTATTAATATTGGAAGTCTTAAAACCATTTTATAAACGGGTATAAGAAATGTTCCTCGTCGGGCTAATAATTATAGATCATTAACGAAAAACAATTTATTTTCACCACGCGGATTCGTATGAAGAAAATGATAACTAGAGAAAATATTATCATTAAATCAAGAAGTAAATTAAATGCTAACTATTCTCTTATCGCTCGTCTTGACAACCGCGCCTAAATTTAGGTCGAGTTCTCGAGTTGTCGTAAGCCGCGAAACGAATCCGTAGGACTCAAATCTCGAAACTCAAAGGCAAGTGGCTGGTTCTCTTGCTCTTTACGATTAAACGTGAATCCTTCTTCCATTCCGTTTAATATCTGTATAATTGTTGGGAACGCCTTGTTTGCTAAATAAAATGAATATAGGGTTATTTTCTGTTTAGATATAATGACCCCACTATTATTTATATTATTGTCATGCGCTAGTCCATGGACCTAGGACCGATGATTGTGGCCTCTGATTGTTTCAAGTCTCTTTTCGAGACTTTTTTATGGATTAGAATAGGGATTAGGGGTGGGAGCTCGGCTCCCGAACACCTCTTAAAAAGATGTATTAGGATGTACCTATACCCTAATACTGGGTCATGACTCTGTCTGCTCTACAAGCGTAGAGAGGCGACAACACCCTAGCTAGGTGTTAAGGACTTCGTCCTTCTTCGATGTGGCCCTTGACCCGTCCCGGGTTGCTGCATCTAAAAATCTATAACTGAATGTACTATTTTGTCATTCATGAAAGATAAGTGCCCTATGCACAATAATTAATGAACGAGGATGGTGAGTACAGTTTGTATGAGCATTCTAGCTCCCGGCTGGAGTAATCCAGTCGACGGAGGCTTTTCAAAAGATTGATGTGAATTAATAAAGTTCCCAACAATAAATCTTTCTCTTTCGTAAGCCTGAAAGCCCATATCCTATCTTCCCGTTGAAGCGTTCATGCCTCTCCACGTAAATCCGTATATGCCACTCTCTTGAAAATACACCGACTCTCGTTACCAATAAAATCTCATTTGTTTAGCCGTTCTTTTAGAACCAAGTCACATTCTACCACTTGCTTAGTCTCGCGTTAGACTAATACCACTTTCTTTTCTTCCCGACATTGGTCGGCTGGTATTTCTTGCTTTTATGGAAATATCAGGAAGCAAGGGCAAGGAAGTCGAGGGTTGAAGAGGAGACCCAATAGCTTGAACAAGGAAGGGTCATGAGAATCACTCTTGAAGGACTTGTACTACTTTATTATCCTTATTATTATGGTTTGTCGTGATCTATACACACTTAAGATTTATCGTCTCGAGTAGACGAAACAACTTGTAATAACGTTTCTAACTTCCGCACTTTCGTTTCCGTTGACATTCGAACTCTATGGTTGAAATTGTCTTTATGAATTACGAGCCTTGGGTGATTTTGGAATGGGAAATCCCGAGATCACTGGCGGTAATACCCGGAGTATGAAATAGGGGTGTTACAACTTTGCCTACTAGAGCTTTGCTGAGGCTAGCAGCGATGGTGGTGGAGGAAGGTGTTGGAAAGGAGGACGTGGTAGCGTGGAGCAGGTCTGCGACGGGCGGCTACACGGTGGGCTCGGCCTACAGGGCTTTAAAAGGGTGGAATGATGAGGAGGGCACTATGTCTAGGTTATGGAGGCTGGTGTGGAGTATGAGAGTTCCAGAGAGGATTAGATACTTCCTTTGGCTGATAGGGAAGGGTCGGGTCCTTACGAATGCCGAAAGATACAGACGAAGGCTTGCTAGAGAGCCGACGTGCGGGGTGTGCGGTGTGGGGGAGGAGACAGTGATGCACCTCCTGAGGGATTGCCCAAAGGCTGCGGAGGTGTGGATTAAGCTGGTCGAGCCAAGAAAAAGAGGCAGGTTCTTTACGCTGGCTCCACTCGAGTGGGCTCATGAGAACCTAGCGGGGAAAGGAGGAGTCGGAGAGAGCGAGGGAGACGGCACCCTTTTCGCGGTAACGTTATGGTGGTTGTGGAAGTGGAGAAATGCGAGGATTTTTAGAGACGGACGAGATATACCTCAGGATGAAGCGGGGTTCTTGCTTGGTAAAACCCGGGAAATCCAAGAGGCGTGGGTGAGGAGGCTTCACAACACAGGAATTAGGCAAAGAGAGGAACGATGCATCAGCTGGAGTCGCCCTAGGGAGGGATGGATCACTATCAATACGGACGGCTCGGTGGCGCAGAGCACAGGTGTAGCGGCGGCGGGGGGTGTACTAAGAGACGAGGGAGGAAGGTGGATTGTTGGGTTTGCAAAGAACATTGGATTGTGCTCGGTGTTGGAGGATGAACTTTGGGGGGCTGTCGAAGGGCTGCGTTTGGCGTGGGAGCGGGGCTATCGTCGGGTGCGCCTTGAGGTGGATTCCCAAGTGGCAGTTGCAATGATTCAAAAAGGGGTTCATCCGGCGCATCCGCGCGCCAGCCTGGTACACTTGTGCCGCGGCTTGTTTTGTAGGGATTAACTAATCCAATCCCGCCACATCTATAGGGAGGCCAACCGCGTTGCGGATGGTCTCGCATCGTTTGGCCATAAGATACCCCTAGGATTAGCTGTCATGGAAGAGCCTCCCGACTGTGTTAAAACGTTTGTAGGCGAGGATGCCAGGGGGGTGGCATCTTCTCGTGTGTGCCCAGTTATAGCCCCCAATGTATTCTGAGTAGGGGTGTCAATCGGGTGGGTCGGGTCGGGTTCGGGTCGGGTCATTTCGGGTTCGGGTCAATTCGGATTCCGGTTAAATTCGGATATTTTTAATGATCGGGTCAGATCGGGTTGAACAATTTCGGGTCGGGTATACAATTAGTCGGGTAAAGTTTGATCTTCGGGTCAATTTCGGGTGGGTCATTCGGGTTTCGGTTCAACTAAATTTCGGGTTGAGTCGGGTTTCGGGTTAGTCGGGTTTCCGGTTTAGTTGGGTTTTGGGTAAGGCGGGTTTCGATTTTGTCATATATTGAATGATAATTTTTGTCCTAATATCATCACCTTTAACACTAAATACTAAATATAACACTTAAATTCAAAAATATAATTTTGATAAAAAAATATTAATTTTATTTTTTTAATAAAATATTTATTTAAGTGTAAACATATATTTAATGTATCTAAAGTATTTTATAAAATGATATTATGTTTCTTTACAAGTATATATATGAGATAGTTCGTGAAAATATGGTCATCAACTTCAAGGTTACGGGTTATTTCAGGTGAAATGCTATTGATTCAGGAGAGTTCGGGTTTTCGGTTGATATCGGGTCGGGTAAGTTCGGGTTTTCGGATGATTTCGGGTCGGGTTACTTCGGGGATTCGGGTAATATCGGGTTAGTAAACTCGGATATAATCGGTTACGGGTTAATTTCGGGTTCGGGATGATTTCGGGCTCGGGTCAAACCGGTTCGGGTCAGAAAATCTCGGGTTCACGCATTTCCCCCTCTTTTTCGGGTGTCGGGTCGGGTTCGGTGTCGGACGGGTCGGGCGGGTTTCTCGGGTTGGGTCAAGTTTTGACAGCCCTAATTCTGAGTCCTAGCTTCTCCCAGATCAAAAAAAAAATCAAAATTGATCTTACCTTTCTTTTTTTTTTTCTTTTTTTGAACCGGTGAAGATTAGGACCTCGCCTTAAGGCGGGATTCCTAGGGCATCCTTTCGGATGAGAGCAAGAAGCTCGTGATGATTCCAGATAGTTTCCCATGAGAGGTTGTGGCCCAAGAAAGCAATTTTATCGGCCACAGAATTACAGTGCCTACTCCCATGAAATATGCGGACTGACTCGAAACCCCTGAGGGAAACGAGAATGTCTGTAATAATTCTTTCAATTTCCCATGGGCAACGATTCTGTCCTATTATAGCTTTAATGACTGTCATGTTGTCTCCCTCCACCTCAAGTTTTCTAATGCCCAATTGCTTGGCCTTTCTTACACCATCCCATAGTGCCATTGCTTCAGCTAATAACACCGACACTTTCCCGTATACTCTAGTTGTTCCGTTAATTGGTTTTCCAAATGCATCCCTTATAATCGAGCCTCCTGAGGCATTTCCATTGCTAAGTTTAGATCCATCAAAGTTCAGTTTTACATACCCCTGAGATGGTTTTTTCCATTTCTCCACTTTATTCTGAGATCGACCTCTTGATTTACTATTGTTGCTCACATCTTTTTCTTCATCCTCATTCCATTGTTTTGCTTGTTTCCATTGTACTAGTTGATTCCGGATGTATAGGCTCAGGTCTTGTATGGGTTCACTTGCTGTTTGTTGGAAAAGTATCTTATTTCTTTGGTGCCAAATGCCCCACTAGGCCACTACTAGCTCAGTAAGCTCCTCCTTCCGTAATTTGTTATTTAGTTCGCATAGGATGTTTCTTGGGTTCATTTGTAACGGAATGTGATCCTTGATGATATGTGCCGTCTTTGCATTTATGCTCTTTATTATCGCCAAAGTATACGGACATTGAATCAGTAAATGAGCGGTGTCTTCATGAGTAGCGTTGCACATAAGGCAACCTTGGGGCACTATAACCTGTTTTTCACTGAGTCTTTGTTTGGTGGGCAGACCGTTCATGTCAATTTTCCAAAGGAAGTTCCTCACTTTGGGGTATGTATCCAGTTTCCAGATCCAGACGTTGGGACTTGGTGTCATGTTTTCTTCCTTTGTTATAAGTTTTATTGCTGACTTTGTGGAGTATCACCCGTTCCTGCTGGGAGCCCATATCAGTTTGTCGCCAATTCCATTTTCAGGGATCGAGACTCTCAATATCTCTTCCACCAATTCTCCAGGGAGAACTTGTTGTAGTTCATTTGTTTTCCAATTTTTATCCCTAGATATGAATTGTTCGACTTTGGTTTCCATGTTAACAACTTCATTTGATACCGCCCATTCAACAAGTGGTCCGTTTGTCACCCATCTATCCTTCCAGAATCTGATCATCCGACCATTCCCTACTTGCCATCTCAAGCCTCCCTCAAATTCTGGCTTTAGTTTCATTAGCTGTTTCCACTGCCATGAACTGTTTGACTTCGTTTTATATTCTAATAGCGATTTTCCTCTTAAGTACTTTTCCTTAACAACCCGCACCCAGACATTGTCTTGTTCTGTGAGTATTTTCCATAACAATTTCATTTGGAGTGCTTTGTTCATATCCTCTACTTTCCTTATACCCAGACCCCCATATGCCTTTGGTTTGCATATTCGATCCCAACCAACAAGGGACTTATATTGTCTATCTTTATTCCAGAAAAAGGTTCTATTTATGGCATCTAGTTCGTCATTTACATGTTTTGGAAGCATAAAACTTTGCATGATATAGTTTGGTTTTGCGGACAGGTTTGATCGGATTAACACTGTACGGCCTTCTTGAGATAGTGCATTTGCTTTCCACTTGGTTAGCTGCTTTTGGGCCTTCCCAATTGTGTCCTGGAAGCATTCTTTGTTCATTCTACCGTTAATAATTGGACATCCTAAGTATTTTTCTAGGTTCTCCATAGAGCTTATCCCCATTGTTTGCTTGATACTTTGATTCTGTTGGTTCCCCACTTTCTTTGAGGTATGGAATGGTTATTTATGATAATTTACTTTCTGTCCTGTGGCTGCACAATAGTCTTCGATTATCTGCTTCATTTGATTACACGCATTTTGGTTGCCTTTTGCGAATATGATAATATCATCCGTGAATGCTAAAAAAGGTATCCTCATGCCCCCTCTAGCAATCGGGAATCCTATAAGTGGCTTCGGCCCCTCGCTTGCCTTCTGAAGTTTACGGGCCAGGATTTCTGCTACAATGACAAACAGATAAGGCGACAAAGGGTCTCCCTGTCTGATTCCTCGTTCCGGTACAAATGGTATAGTAGGTCCACTGTTAACCAAGACGGAAAAAGACACCGTGCTTATACACTCCTTCACCCATCCTATGAATTTATTGTCGAAACCGAATTTGTGTAAGATACAGAAGAGAGATTCCCAATCAACCTTATCATACGCTTTTTCCATATCTAGTTTTACTGCCATCCATCCTTCCTTTGCTTGACTTCCTCTAAAGGAGTGAAAGATTTCATGTGCTATGAGTACGTTCTGAATTGTTCTTCCAGCTACAAAGGCTCCTTGGAGCGGGTGGATGATTTTGGGCATTACCTTTTTTAATCTTTCAGTTAGAATCTTAGCTATGATTTTGTATGTCGTTGTGCATAAGCTAATAGGCCTATAATGATTAGTTGTCGATGGGTTATCAGTTTTCGGAAGTAGCGATATAAACGTATGGTTGCTTTGCTTTAAGATCCTCCCAGAGTGGAAGAATCCTTTAATTGCTTTTATTACTGATGGGCCAACAATATCCCAATACTTCTTATAAAATTCCGCCGTCATGCCATCCGGTCCAGGAGATTTATCTGAGCCAATTCGGAGAACACTGTTTTTGATTTCTTCATTCGTTACTGGCCTAGTCAGACTTCTGTTGTCTTCGTCTGTTATTTCTTTGTCAATAAGTGTCATGTACTCCTCTAGGATTGATGTGTTTATCTGTTGCTTCTTATACCGCCTATAGAAAACATTTCTGATTTCGCGACAAATGTTTTCTTCGCCTACTATTTGGGTGCCGTCACCTAGAGTGATTGTCTTGATAGTTTTATGGTTTCGCCTCCCCGATGCTATTTTATGGAAATATCCCGAGTTTGAATCACCCAATTTTACATGTTTTGCCTTTGCCCTTTGCTTCCAGTATATTCTATGGAACTGAAGAATGCATTCCTTCTTTCGTAGGAACCGGATTTGCTTCTGGACAAGCGTTGGTTGTGGGGATTCAACAATCCTTTGTTGCAGATCCAAGAGGGTGTCCTCAATCTCTCGTAGTTGTTGAAATGTGTTGCCAAATGTCTTCCTTTTCCATTGTTTTGTGTGTGCTTTGAGCAGTTGTGTTTTCTTCATGAGTTGGAACATGAACGACCCTTGGAAGCAAGTTCTCCAAGTTTGTTTGACCACATTTCGATA
The DNA here is from genome assembly GCA_934048045.1 of Polygonum aviculare. Classification (NCBI taxonomy): domain Eukaryota; kingdom Viridiplantae; phylum Streptophyta; class Magnoliopsida; order Caryophyllales; family Polygonaceae; genus Polygonum; species Polygonum aviculare. The sequence goes on from OW204031.1 coordinate 21,509,183, forward strand.
GTCTTTTCTCACTAGCCACATCTTTTCCATCTTAAACGGTGTCGCTTTCCTTATGCTGTCGTTCATAATATCAACCGATATTTTGCAGTGATCAGATGTTGTGAATGCATGATTGTGCGTACGGATTCCCGGGAATTGGTGTAGCATGCTATCACTAACCATTACTCGATCCAACTTTTCGTAAATGTTTTCGATTTCTGTTTTATTCTTTCGCCAGGTGTACTTGTTTCCTGTGGTGGGAATATCATGTAGGTTACAAGTGTCCTTTAAAAGCCGAAGTCGTTCAAATCTATTGGTTGTAGGTAAACAACCTCCTTTTTTATCACCAATTTCATTTATTTCGTTTAGGTCACCTATGACGACTAAGGGAATGTCAATTCTGAGTGCACAATTAATAAATTCTGTCCAGAAGCTATCTTTCTGGGCCTCGTTTGGAGGTGCATACACAAAACATAATGCAAAAACCCACCCCGTTAGCAAGTTAACATGTTTCAATATAATGTATCTCGGCTCATGAATCATGATTTCAATAGTTTCACTGGTGAGTTGGTGCTCTTTCCACATTACACATACGCCCCCTGCCCTCCCATCTGCAGGCGACCATGCAATATTGTCAAAACCAGCACGTCTCCACACCTGATCACTTGGAAGTTTGTCTGTTTTTGTTTCCACGATAGCCATTATATGGATTTGCTCAATTTTACAAAACGAATCGATCTCAGGCCAGAAGGATTTCCTACCCATACCTCTACTATTCCAAAAGGCGACTTTCATTTATATCTTGTTTTATAGTGGTGGCCAACAACTCCCTTGAGTTGATTACAGTATGTGCTTATTATGTCGGACCTTGTTTCTATTTGTTTCCCCACTTTTCCTTCCCACGCATACTTACAGGATTCTCCTCTCGGGGAACTACAATTGATCTTAAGGCATGGCCAATAACCTAATCTCATCCAATAGCTTCTACTCAAGATGTTAGTTAACCACTTAATTTTGTCAATAGGATCCAAATCCAGATTCAAGTTTCTTTTCACGCAGAACACGGTCATTAGAGTCATCCAACATAGGATACACTTGCATACATTTTCTATACGAAAACTACACTTTTTACAACATTCAATTACGTGGGACTTCATCAACCACCAGAGTACACAACTACCAGCACCTAATTCTTCCTTGATTGAGTTTCTTCTTCCATCAGATTTATCCTCTATGGTTCTATTGACACCAATGTGTCTTCTGAGAACACAACTACACCTATGAGGCATCATACTTTCCTTATTTTCCTTGCAATACACTTGCCAAGTGGGATAATAGACATTCCTAATGTTGGCTTCGATCGAAAGATTGTTTAAGAAGCATAGATGCAAACTGTCCTGTACATGGAACCCCACCAACCTGCTCACAGAGGCAGAGTAATGGTTCAAACAACCCACTAATGCTAAGAACGTAGTAATGCCATAGCAATAATTAGCTTCTATTCTTTGATTACAAGTCCTATAAACTTTGTTTGGAATCCACCTGCATCGCATCCATTTGCCTTTATAATTAGCCAGCTTGAGTAAACTCCATTCTCTATGTCTTCTTATTATCTTTTGACCGTCCTGTCTTGGTTCCTGCATAATCACTACACCATTCATACATTTCACAGGGATATCATTTCTTACATTATTCATACAATTAGCTATTCTCCATGACATACATAAATATCTTTTTAACAATGCTGTAATCCTAAAAGCCAACACAAATGCCTTCATTTCTTTGTGGTAAGAGGACTTGATGGCATACATGGATAATTCAGAAAAATGAATCATGCTCTGCAATGCCCCTAACAAGCTGTCTAAGATACTTATCCTGCCAATTTTGTCCTTAATCGTGTCTCCATCTTTCTTGATTCCTAAATAGCCAGCCTCATAAGGCTTCTTAGTATCCCTACCCTTTAAGGTTGCAACAACCATGGTAGGTATTGGTTCAGAAGGACCAATAGGGTTCTTTGCCTCAAATTGTTCATTAGAGAATTCCTTCATACATAGAAATTGCCTTCTCAGCAGGTTACTTATCTTCAGGTTCTTTAAAATTATAAATTTCACCTTAGCAAAGGGATTGCAGGTAAGATAATCTCCCCAAATTTTCAGTTTGCAGTCAAGGCTCCAGCACCCATAGATTGAATCAATCCAATCAAAATACGCAAGAAAGGAAGGGGACAGAAACGACCTGTTCAATGTCGGTTTTCGTTGCCCATCATGGCGGCTCCAGAGAAGGGTTTGAGCCCCTTCTCGTTGGTCTTCCTCATGCTGCTTCGCCCCGGACACCCGCGTCGTTTGTTGTTGCGGAATCGCCCCCGACATTCTTCCGCTTATCGACTTTAAACAGTAGCGTCGTCTTACCAACCCTAGCCGCCAAATTGCGCACGGCTCCTTCAGCGAGAGGCCACGTCGCTTCTTGAATCGCTTCCTTAGAAGAGGGGAGATCAACCCCATCGAGCCATAACCACCATGGACGCCCCTCTTTGACATTAATCGTTGGTCCTCCTCATTGACAGGACGGGAAATTACGGGATTTTGGGGCAAGATTTGCCTATTCGGTTCAAAAAGAGGGGCTTTCTCATCATCAATTTGGATTTGAGAGAAATAGAGGATCAAGATTGCACAGATTTTGATTGAGATTCGAAATCTAGGGTTTGGGTACTGTTCACAAGGGGGAGGGGTCGGGAGTTTCATGGGGGCGTTTTCTTTCTAAAACTAGGCTTATTTAAAATTGATCTTACCTTTCTAGCCTAACAATCTACTCCGTTATTCTCACACTCCCTTTGTCTCATCCTCTACATCACACCTTCAAAATTCACAAGAGAATGTTCCTTTTTTTAATAAGTTCATGAAAATGTTAGTAATAAAGTTATTAAAAAAATGGTATGTTCAAAACAAACCTTATAACATTACCCTAGTCAGAAAAGATAAACCCCAAAGTTTCCAGAGGAAGTTTTTAACTTTTGAAAATATGTCTAGTTTCCAAATCCAATTGTTAAGAACTTTCTCTGAAAATAGACAATAATGGATTACCAACAAAAGATAGATTGCGAACTAAACGCATAGCAGTTCCTCAAAATTGTACTATGTGCAACAACGTGAATGAGGATATCGGCCACCTACTCATAGAATGCCCACACACACAAAACATTACCCAACAAATTAATATCCTTACAGAGTTACATCAACTGATTGACATAAATTTGTTCACGGAACTTGCCGTATCATGGTGGTGCATTTGGCACCAAAGGAACATAATAACCTTCAAACAAACACCAAATGATGGTATCCTCAACCTACCACGATACATTCGGGGCCAAAACAATAGCCGGAAAAGATCAAGGAAGTGGATGGAAGATGAGGAAATGGAGATGAAAAAACAAAGTAAATCAGAACGAATGAAACAAAAAGTAGCATTTCGATTTTGATAGCCGATGCTCTTGGCCTTCGAGACGGAGTCAAAAAAGCTAAACAACTAGGCTATAAAAAAAATTGAAATAGATGTGATAATTTGATAGATCAAAGCTACCAAAGGAACGAGAAAGTTTGGGCAGATTGACTTACGGATTTCGGATATTTGGGCCTTTCTACAAGGTTTCAAGTCAATCAAGATTAAGCATGTGAGTAGGAATCTTAACTTTGTGGTTGATAAAATCGCTAAATTTGACAACAAACTCCCTATCGAGCACAAAGAACTTATTGTTCTTATCCGAAATGATGCTCTAAGTCGTCCCCCGTGAGTGACACTCCTAATTCTTACCTCGTCCAAAAAAAAACCAAATGAGTTGCCTGATGCTTGCAAAAAGAATTGAAAGTTTGATAATACATACAAATCTATTGATAAGAGATTAAACAGTTTCTTATGATTTACTTATGTGCATTTTTTAAAACAATATCTCCTTTTAGTTTTTTTCGTGACACTTCACACGGTCTACTCCTTAAAAGATACGGAGTATATAATTCGATTTTCCCTCCTACATAAAAATCGTTTGCATCATTACGATTAACAAACATAACTAAACTAATTAAATCTCCCGCTCCGGATTGAAAGACAACCGTTGTAATAAAGTTTGAAAAGGAAAATCCTCCTCTACACCATCAAACAAACAAACAAAATTGTCAAATTGACCCAATTCAAAACTCGTGAAAGGAGCGTACGTACAAACCGGCTCCTCCCTCGTGATCGGTCGCCGAAGGAACGCTCGAGGAGCGTTTTCAACCTACACCATTATATATCATCATTCCTCAAAACCTTATAATTCAAATTCCATACATATTACAATATTTCCTTAAAAAGAAAAAATCTAAACCACTTACAATGCGAATGAAGCTAGGAGGCAGTCAACTCAGCTCAGACCAGCCGAAGCTAACGCTAACGACGCTGCCCAGCCACCCCAAGAAGGCGGCGGAGCCACCGGGGCTGGTAACGCCGCCTCTTCACCCCATGGCGTCCGTTCCCTTTGAGTGGGAGGAAGTGCCCGGCCGGCCCAGATTCAGGCCCAATAAGACTCTGAGCCCATGTCCTATCCGAAGCCCAATGGGCAAGCCCAAGAGCGCAAGGCTTCTTGAGTTGCCGCCGAGGCTGACGTTGGTGGAAGGTAAAGTTACTGATTTGCCCTCTCCTACAACGGTCTTGAGTGGGTTGGAGCAGGAGGATCGAGCGTGCTCTTCCCATGGTGGGAGCGGTAGAAAGGAAGGAGAGAATACGGAGGGTAGTTTCGACTTTTTGGCTGGAGCCGAAGAAGAGGTTGACGTGAAGGCCAAGATCACGAGATCGAGAAGGAGACGGAGCTTGTTTGGGTATTCCACCCGACGCTGCCACCTTCTTGTGAGTCTATGTTTGAATTATTTATTGAAGAGAATTCGTACATTGGTTTTAATGTGATTTTTATTTATCAATTTACAGGATAACATATACGGAAGCTTGAAGCAAATGATGTTTCGCAGACGACGCCCAAAATTAAACGAAGCGAAGTTAAGAGGAACAATTAAAGAACATAGATAGTGTTCGACTGTTCGTATTGTGCATTTGTGCTCAAACTCGAGCTGGGTCGCGCGATCCCAGACATTGTTGTGTTGTGCACGAACGTGTAGTTAACTTATGAGATAAAAAAGATGTTAATGTATAGACATTCTGTGCGCTGTGTATGTACGAGAGATAAAATGTTGTTACGTTAGCTTGAGAGAATATTACTGATCGATCGACATGGTTACTAATGGTCAATGGGATTAGCTAGGGTCAACTTAACTTTATGGCTATCACCATGTCAAATTGTCTCTAGATTTCGAGTACGAGCTAGTGGATTTTGATGGTGTGCAAGATTAAGAATTACACTTAATCAAGTAAGAAAGTTTTTTACTTTGAAATCAATCAAATGATCGAAGAAAAAAGAAACTAAGGTAAGAATCAAAAGTCGAAGGAAACAAAAATCGGAATATTGGAAAAAAAAAGAACGAGCATGGGTCAAACTCAACTTTGATGGATCGGTCTTGAAGAATAACTCTACACCTACAAGCTTTATAATCCGTGATCACAATGGCGACAATGTGACATCATTTGTATAGGCTCAAACAAAACTCAGTTTAGTTCAGTTTTACAAACTGAAGCACAAGCTCTTATAGAAGGAATTGTAGCAGCAAAAAAAAGAGGATTTAAAAAAAATCTTAACAGAGGGTGACAACTTAACAATCATCAGAGTTGTCCAAGGAACTTGTCAATCCCCTTGGGAAATTGACATGTTGATTTCAAACGTCTTGACTATGTGTCAAATGTTTGAGTCTTTCCGTGTGTCTCATGTGGGTAGGGACCTCAATTCTATGGCTGATAAAATTGCAAAGTTGGGCCACAATCTCCCTATCAATCACATTTCGAATAATTTAGAGTTGATTACTCTCATCCGGCAGGATACTCTAGGACGGCCCCCTTAGGTGGGTCCTCCTAATTTCTATCGCGTTTCAAAAAGAAAATAAAAAAAAATCAAATGATTGAGAACACTAGCTAAGTAGATTGGACTACATCATCGATCTGTCGGAGTGTTTGTCATTAGATCGAGCGGTTAGCATGATAATTTTACACTTATTCATACACCAATTTAACTTACTTATGGTTTTTATTATGGAGTAATCGTGATTTTAGAATTACCATCGAAAGTGAATTTCTCTTTGCAAAAACGACTTTACTAAATACTCACCTTACATAATTTAACTGCAATCTGCCTTACATAGATGGTGTCTTTGTCACTATGAGATATCGATTGTACGTCGATCGGTATCTACGTGAGTGAGATGAATTCGACTAAATCTAGCTCTTATCAATTATGTCATCTTTGTAAAATCGATGTTCCACATTCATGTCATTAGCAAAATGTAAAACTAAGAATCTAAGATATCATAAAATCTCGAACCTATGTATATTTGAGTGAAACCTTCATTTATACTTTCTGAATTTTTATTTACTGAATTTCTTCGAGGGTAATGTCAGAGCCAAAATTGACTAATCGCCAAAACTTTGTGGCCCACCAGAAAGTGAAAGAATACGGCGTTGATTGGATGCTCCGTACTACCCGACAGCTTTGTGGGACCTCATTCCGACCGCTATTTGCGCCACTGATTATCTCCGATTTTTCAATCCTTTTTTCATGCAATATTTGCTTAAAATGGCACGAATTTTAGAAACAATCGTTGAAAATAGCACGAAGTCTACCACTTATCATTGTATTGGTTAAATTTGAGGATGTTAAATTTGTTCTTGCTGAAAGTGCAATTAACAACCAACCACTATATTTGATCAATTTGATGTTTGAATAAAATTGAATAGCCATTATTCTCAGTAACATCTGCTGATGTAAAATTAAATAAAAGTCAACATAATTAAAAGTCAAGCGATAGATGATGAATTTGTTTGTTTTAGAGTAATCGAGTGAACTCTGATCAAAAAAAGAGTAACCGAGTGAACCACCGAAATCCATAGCGTAAGGATTCGAGATGTTTTTATGGTATATAAACGATGTTTTTAGACTCAATATTGGTTCACTATACGGATCTCGAGATGTACTCTTTTTTTATTTGTAGGAGGAGGAAGCATTTAGATTATTCCCACTATATGAGGAAGGATTCGAACTCGCAATCTAAAGTTTTTGAACATCATCATCTATTATTTAGATTGGTGGGACTCTAAAGTCTCAAAACATGTATTTTGTGTAGTATGGCTTTGAGCAAAACTCTCATCCTCCCCAAAACCATCTTGCTTGAATGAATCCTTCCAAATTATGCCATTGATATAACTTTTGTAGCATTCTATTTACTCGTAACCAATGCACTAAACCCTATAGGCATATACAACTATGCGTTAGTGTATGAGGTCCCGTTTGACTGGAAATTGTGGAATGAAAATGGATTTAGTCCACTTTTATTGTCACGATACATTAACGTTTTCTCTTTTCCTTAAGAAATTTGAGTGTCCTCCACCTCAGCCATTCGTCTATTACAATAAGGGGTAACAAAATGGGGAATCACTCTCTTCCACCTCACATTTATAAGGAGATAAAATATCGAAAGATATTGTTACATCAATGTACCATAACACTAAGGATTGTGTATGTTCATTTTTATTTCGTTTATGGTTCTATAAATTTTCAACCAAACGGAGGCTAAGTGTATTGATGAAACTATGAAATCAAAATAATGTGGAAGGACTTTCGACCAAAAAAATAATGTGGAAGGACAAATGCGAGAAAAAAGAAGGAAAGAGTGAAGAGAAGAATGATGGTGGCGGGCCTACTCCCTCCTACTCACGCCGGACCATCCGCTCTTGATTACCACCAGTGGGTGCTCCACCTCAACCCCTCGGTATACAAACTTATAACATTAAAATATGATTTATTTATTCATAAACATAAGTTTACACCCTCTAGGCAAATTAATTAAACTCTCTAATAATTAGGAGTGCAAAGGTCAATGACATTCCCTCCATTTTCTTTCCATCCGGAGTATTTTTTATCTTGTTCACCAAATGATACCTAAGCATTAATTAGGTTAGCACTTAGCACCCACTAACTAATTCCAAATTTCCAGAACAGACAAACATAAGCTCTCCTTAGTTCCCACGTGATTACGAACCCGGATGACACTTTTATTTTTATATACGCCAACTAATAGAAGTGAAACAGACTAGTCTTTCCAGTTTTAAACACAAAGCAACGGCTAATTGCATGGTTAATCCAATAATGAAACTTGTAGGAAGTAGTAAAGTAGTCAACACCTTCTACAGGGAGACGAAGACCCATATCACTCATTTACAACGTATATAAGGTTCCGAGCGTAAAGATTGGGGGAAGACGTGACCCACGTTTACATGAAAACAATTGATTTGCATATATGACTTGTAGTTTGTACAAAAAAATGAAATGAGAGTTGAATTCAACTACACCTCGTTTTCAACATCTTTGCAGTAACCACCGCTTTTGTTGTTTATACAAGAAAGCACCCCTCACAATTCTATAAATAATGTGATGATTTCATACAAATCACAAAACTATGGGCGGTTTTTCGTAATTTTTGAAAATTTCTAGTCTGCCTAAAGTACTATAAATAGTTAATAGACTCTGCAGTGTAGTGAGAACTGGTGCTCGGTTGCTCGCGCTTCAAAACCCCAACTTAATTCAACCATCTTTATCTCCATTTGCTTTCTGTTCATCCATCCATTTTAAAAAACTCCACCTTTTTCTTCTTTTCAAGAGCACTGATCAATGATTTTGTAGTGGCGTTTTGACCCAAAAAAATAAAATGATTTTGTAGTGGCATTAATACTGCCTTCAATTCCGAGAACACTCGCCATTTCCCCCTTCATAAGGCACATTCATCCGGATTCTAGGCTCCCACCCTCACCTCCACCGAAAAAAACCTATCTTTATCAAATTGCGAAGCGGGTCAAAATTGGAAAATAAAAACCCAAACACCAAAACTCCTTTGTGCAAATTCACAGTTTACTACAGCTTACAACTCAGGTTTGCTTCTGTCTTTTTCTTCCTCATTAATATAATTTTCCCTCCTTAATTTCATTGAACTGTTTGTTTCTTGTATATGGGCTTCTGGGTATTTGCTTTGAATGACCCAACTGGATTGATCAAGTGGTCTGTGATTGAATTTTGCTCTTCTGAGGAACAAAGAAGTCTAAACTTCAAACTCTGTGTTTTTAGTTTAGCCTGGTCACTCTTAACTTTTGTATGAAGTATGAACGGTTCAGAATGTTAAGCTTGGTTGCCATTGTAGCTGTGCCCCATGTATCACTTCATCAATGAGGAGTGTTGTTGAAGATAGACAAATTAGGGACACATTTAGCTTTTTCATCAATGCTGATGCTGGAAAAAGAAGCTCTTGATTTCTTTTTTCTTTGGCTTGATATTATTAGTACTTCCACACAAAAGAAAAGCAATTAAGTTCAATGCCCCTTTATTCGTCAGCTTTGTCCTACTGGATTTTAGGATTAAATTAGTGTCTGCTTTGGTCAGTTTGATCTCCAAAAGAAGAGCTCTTCAGCTCTCCAAAATCAATCACTTTTTGGTCACTTCCATTTTGAGGCATCAGCTTCTTCATAGTGAGAAAATCAACACAATGTGCTTTTGTTAATATGACTCTGTGTTACAGTCATCCTTTTTTGATTTCGTTCTCGGTTTCGCAGAAAAGAGGATCATACAACTCAAGACTAATCTTCCATGGCGACTCTGTCGGCTAACGCTTCCTTTCCAATCCATCGCCAACCGGCAAATTACGACGAGCTGTCTATGCACCAAAGCATTCTATTTGCTGACAGTCTTAAGGTACTTGAACTAAGGGTCCGTCTACAGTGCAAGGATACTGCATCAGATTTCAATTTTAGTGGGTCACCTTCCATTTCCTTTTGTCAGACTATGATTGTAGGAACTTATTTCATTAATTTCAACCATCAATAAAGCTGTTCTCATTTTGTTTGTTGTACCTACTTGTTTGAATTTCTTACTGTAAGAGAAATTCTGTTGAAATTATCACAATGTTTTATTCAAATTAGCTGGTGAACTTAATTTTTTTATAATCTTTTTCCCTTGCTGTGTAGGATCTGAAGAATTTGAAAACTCAGCTGTACTCAGCTGCAGAGTATTTTGAACTATCATACATGAATGATGACCAGAAAGATGTGTAAGTTGCATTCTTTGTTCTGGCTACTGCTTCTATTCAGAAACCAAGCAAGATACTGATTTAGAAAATGCATTTGCCTGGGTTTTCAGAGTAGTTGAGACACTCAAGGATTATGCAATCAAGGCGCTCATAAACACAGTGGACCATTTGGGTTCAGTCACATACAAAGTTAATGATCTCTTGGAAGAAAAGGTTGAAGAGGTTTCCGGGGCAGAGATCCGAGTATCTTGTATTGAACAGGTACAATCAAAATGTTGCATTCTGTTTAATGATCTTGTGAGTTAAGGAAATTAACACTGTTAAGTTACGCATCTTAGCGATTGAGAACATGTAAGGAGTACATTGACCAAGAAGGCGTGGCTCAACAATCATCCATTATAGACGCCCCCAGATATCACAAACGGTACATTTTGCCTGGTAAGAGCATAACATTCCATGTTCTGTTTTGAATCTGATATTGATCTTCTCGTGTTGATGTTATGAAAAACATTGCGTCCATAGTTGGGGAGACAATCAAAGGCGCTAACATTGCGAATCTGAAATACCACGGTTGCAACTTGGACGACGGGGATGACTGGAATCAGCTTAGGAATGGTAGGCAAATTCTACCACATTTGTTTCGTTGCGTTTTTCATTCTTTGGTTCGTCGCGTTTATGTTATTATATACTCTTCAACTCTTCGTGTTTGATTCAGCTGTTCGCGCCACACTCGGTGACACTCCAGGATCGTCGTTTAGGTAATAAAACGTTACAATATATGCAATACAAAAACATAATCTTAGGGTCCGTCCATTTGGATTCCAGTTGTATTATAATGCATTATCAATGATAATCAAAAACTGATTTTCTTTTATTGACTTTGTTAACTAGAAATGGGCGTTCTGTGTCGCCTGCCTTAAGACCTTCAAGGCTTCCGGGAACCTTCTCTTTCAGTGGCACTACCACCCCTAAGAAAGATCTAGGTTTGGACAATTGCACAAAACTAAATACTTGATTGTTTATATAATGTTGGTGTATAGTATAGTTAATCAGTGATGTTTTGTTTGTAACAAAACAGATAGAAGATCTGTTTCTCCTCACCGGTTTCCCCTTCTTCGTTCCGGTTCCCTTGCAACGATGCCAACGACACCAAAGTCGACTAGCAGGCCAACAACTCCAAACTCTGCCATGGAACAACGACAACAGCAACAACAGCAGCAGCAGCAACAACAACAACAACAACAACAACGGGTAATCATAGAATGTGTTTGATTCGTGAATCTGTTATCTTTTGGTATTTGCTTGGTCACGTTGGATTGAGTTCGTTGTTGTTTTTTTCGCATGGCAGCATCTTTCGAAACCTGGTAAGTCGGCTTCAATGCGCGTACACGACGAAAGGGTGAGCCAGAAAGAGTTGCAAAGGCACCCAAGCAAGAGCAAGCGACTTCTCAAGGCGTTGCTCAGCAGACGCAAGTCGAAGAAAGACGAAAACCTGTATACTTTCTTGGATGAGTACTGAAATGGGAAAGCTTGTCCTAGGCTCCCTGGCTCTCTACAAATTTAGTTCTTTAAGATCATATGGCAACGAAAACAAAAAGAATGGTCAAAAAGTAAATGTAGTATCAAATGGCTCACAAGTCACAACACAATCCAACAATGGATCAGATATAGTGAAGCCAGTCACTTGTTGTCACGGACTCATGGTTGAGGAAGTAGTGAAATCTTACATGAATAACAAATGAACGTCAATCAAAGCAGAATAGCATTTTAGCAGTCGTAAGAGCTTAAGCTTAATGGCACAAAGAACATACTACATAACTAATCATAAACATACTACAAAGAACATACTACATAACTACAAACAGATAGACAACCCTAACACTAAATTAATGGTACAAACTACAAACCGCCAAGTGTTGACAAACTAATCATAACCATATCCATTTATATTTTCTGAAATCCATGAATTCAGAAAACAGGAAAGTTATTAAATAAATTAATTTCCTAGGAATTAGACCTCTTTATGTTTTGGCCAAACTAGCAATGGCAATGAGAATGTTTGTATGACCTTGTTGCATTTTAATGCAATTACAAGGATTCCCACTTCATTTGTACGTAATTTAACAACACTAGTCCCAAACTTTAGGCAAATTGCAAATCTCGTCCCTTTTAACATGTTTCCTTCCGTTGGAAACAATAGGAGATGGCATCAACACTAGAAGCCAACCTCCTCTTCCTCCTCCAAAAGAGCCGGTCAACCACCTCTCTGACCAGAGCTCGTCAGCTGCACGCCCTTCTTCTGACCTCCCATCCCACCGACCAACCTCCCTCAACCTTCACCTCCAACCATGTCCTCTCCATGTACGCAAAATGCGGCTCCCTGTCCGACGCCCGAAAGGTGTTCGACGAAATGCCTGACAGAAACATCGTCTCCTACAACTCACTCATATCCGCTTACTCTCGCCACCCAGATTCCGCCCCCTCAGCGTTCAGCCTGCTCGCCCAGATGAGACGCCAGTTTTTCTGGCCCAATGCTGGCTCCTTCACTGGCTTATTGCAGGGGGCTTCGGCTCTTAAGGATTTGGGTACTGGTGTGGCGATCCATGCCCAGGTTTTCAAGTCCGGGTTCTTGGTAGATGCATATGTGTTCACCTCATTGCTTGGGATGTACTCCAACTGTGGGGAATTGGGTTCTTCTGTGAAGTTGTTTGAGTGTGTGGTTGTAAGTGATGCTGTTGCTTGGAATTGTGTTATATCAGGGTGCTTGAAGAATGACAGAGTTAATGATGCCATTTGTCTCTTTGATAGAATGGTGGCCTGCAGTGTTGTACCCACTGAGTTTACTTATTCAATGGTCTTGAAGGCTTGTGGTAAGTTGGGTGATTATGCTCGTGGGCGACTCCTTCATGGCCGGGTAATTGTAGGTAATGTGCTTGTGGATCTACCATTGGAAAATGCACTTATAGACATGTATAGTAGCTGTGGGGATGTGACATCAGCTTTTAGTGTTTTCAGTGGGATTGAGTGTCCTGATTTAGTGTCTTGGAACTCAATGATATTAGCTTGTTCAGAGGTTGGAGATGGAGAGAAGGCTATGCAACTATTTACACGCATGATTCGGATGGATAATGTGAAACCCGATGAGTATTCATTTGCAGCTGTCATTTCTGCTGGTGTGGAGCTCCCTGTTTCTTCTTACGGGGAGCCACTCCATGCACTCGTAGTACTGTTTGGATGTGAGACTAGTAAATTTGTGGGGAGCGCGTTGGTTTCCATGTATTGTGCGAATGGAAGACCAAATTCTGCCAAACAAGTTTTCGAGTTGATTGTGAAGAAGGACGTCGTCATTTGGACTGAATTATGTGCTGGTTATTCCAAAACAGGTGATAGTGAGAATTCCCTGAATTTTTTCCATTGTATGAGGCAGGAAGGGCACAAAGCTGATTCCTTTGTCCTGAGCACTGCCTTGAATGCATGTGCCGATCTTGCCAGTCTAATTCAAGGGCAAATGATTCATTGTTTATGCATAAAGGCTGGTTGTGATGCAGAGATGTCGGTATGTGGAAGCTTAATCGATATGTATTCCAAAAATGGAAGCCTGCAAACTGCTGAGACAATATTTTATGGAGTCCCAGAGCCGGATCTCAAGTGCTGGAATTCCATGATAGGTAGTTTTGGTCATCACGGGAAAGCAGATGAGGCATTACAACTATTAGATAAGATTTTATCTCATGACTTGAAACCAGATGAAGTGACATTTATTTCACTGCTTTCAGTTTGTGGGCATAGCGGGTTTGTTGAAATGGGTAAGAGGGTGTGGAGATATATGCAGGAAATTGATTTATCCCCAGGACCCAAACACTATTCTTGTATGGTAAGTTTGTTAAGTCGCGCAGGACTGTTTGAAGAGGCAAAGGAGATGATCGACAAGTCTCCTTTTAAAGAGAACTGTCTGGAACTCTGGAGAACCATGTTAAGCTCGTCTGTTGTGAAGAAAAATTTGGAAGTAGGCCTTTATGCAGCCAAAAAAGTTCTAGAATTTGACACAGAGGACAGTGCAACCCATATATTGCTCTCGAATCTTTATGCAGCAGTGGGAAAATGGGATTGTGTTATGGAGACGAGGAAGAGGATAAGGGGTTTGATGATGGAGAAAGATCCGGGACTGAGTTGGATTCAGCTTGCAAAGGACTTTGTTGTTTTCTCGTCTGGTGATCAGACTCACCCTCAGACTGATGAGGTTCAGACAGAGGTTCATAGGCTACAAGCTAACTTGGGGATGATAAGACCCACTGTGGATGATATGTGAATCAATTGGGTTATGGATGAACTAGTGCATTGAAAAATATACTTTCTAGTGAATTTGGTTGGCGTCAAGATCTGGGAGCAAAGCTTCAGCCTAATCTTCTGTGCAGCCCAAGCATCATCATAGTCAGCCTTTTTGATAGGAAGGGGGGCTCTTCTGACTAGTGAATATGATTGTAGTCCATGCTCCAAGCTCAGTGTCAAGGTGAAGAACGTGTGAATCTAATGGGGCATGGTATTTCAAATTTTAAGATATGAGTGCATGACCTGTGCAATCCTAGGGCTGTATTCATTTGCTAACCAAATTTGTACTTTGAGGTATATTTCTTCATCATACAAATAGTTTCTGACATTAGTGCTGCCTTCATATATCAAATTTTCTCAAATTAAATGCATGGTTTGGGTGGGATTATGAATTTATGATTGCATGAGCCTACAGATGCTTTCCTGGAAATTCAAGTGTTTGAGTATGCATTTTGAGATTTAGATTTAGACTGATTTGGGCTTGTTTCTCTTGCATTAATGTGTTTCTATGGTATGATGTACAAATGACTCTAGTTTAACTCTGATTTTCTTTATCCCAACTGCAGCTGTCGCGACAATCTGGATGAGGATCCTCATCCAGATTTCTAGAAAGTGCTTTTGCAACTCTGAGTAAGCTCGTCTTTTGTCATCGAATAACTCTTGCTGAATTGATAACTAGTTCAGTTACCATTAGGTTGGGATTTCTGTAACGACCTCGTGGTTGATAGAAAGCTTCTGCCTTTTCTCTAGGGAGAAGATATTGTAGTACAGGGAGAGAGCCAGCAGTCAGATGAATTTTTCGTTTGTATTTGTTCTTTTGTGCTCATTATGTGTTGGTATTTGTTCTACTTTTTCACAGAGCTCCACCAGATTTAATTTTTTGTTTGACTAGTTTTCTGAAGTTTTCCTGTAGTTTTGTACATTGTGTTCTGGTATCTTGTTGATGATATGTCATTACCATTGTTCAGAAACCAGAATTGTATCTTGTGTGTCAATATAAGGGCATGTATTTGATCAATGAAAATTTTGAGCTTTGTGAGTCACACTTTCTGTATGGATTGAATTTAGTGGCTTTCCGCGGGTATTTTGCTCTTTTCATGTTGCATTTACGTCTTAAAGCAAAAACCGTTAACTTGTGACACGTGGCAATCGGACATTTTTTATTTTATTTATTTTTGAGCAAAAGGATAGAATAAATTAGAGCAGCCTGCAATGGCTTGGGGTACAGGTAAAAGATAAAACGTATGGAAAACATAGGGGACATGAAAGCAACGTGGTGAATGAATTTTTAAAAAGAATATTCGAGTGGCATATTACAATGGGTGCGTTTCTTTCGCCATGGAATGGTATCTTCTTCCTCTGTATATATTATTCCTCTGTTTGTTAATTCCCCATCCCCTCCTACTTTCTCTCTTTCTCCTACCTTAAACTCTTTGTACACAATCATCCCCTATATGCCCGGTTCTGAATCTGTACTATAAATAGCTAGCTAGAGGAATGAATCAATTGCTTGAGAGACAAAACCAGTTTGACTCCCTCTATGATATCCAAGTTCACAGGCTTCGTGCCATATGGTAAGAACTTTCTTTCTGTGTCCCTTGGCTATACAAGTAATAATCAAGTGATGTATCGTGATTGTTTGCATGCTTGTTGTGTTAAAAGAGTACGGAGTACCTCCATATATGTTCTATACAGATCTGAATGAAACTTCATTTATCAAACTCGTACATGGGCGATGAACTGAGTGGCGGTATAAGTTACATGGTGACGAGTTGAGTCAGTTTTATGAATGGCAGGTATTAGGGTGAAAAGCAACAATAAGCCAGAGGTTAACCCCATATATGGCTATAATCTAATACTCCAATATAGATGATGAAAATCAAGTCCTGGTATGTGTTTAAGGCTCTTACTTTCAGGCTTCCTGGTACGTAATTGTGATTATTCATAAAATAAGTAGGCTTTAGATGCTTAATTCTAATTAAAATCTGCAAGCTGGCCGTAACAGAATATAGCTTGTTATGGGGTCGGAATCATTCCAGGGTATGGTTTATCCTAGAGGTAAAATTTGCATGTCAAATCTCTATTTTTTTGACCAAGTCCTTAATTCCTGTTAAGAATCCATTCAAGTAGGCACAGCAGAAGTGGGAGAATGTGAAAGAAATGAAACTAAAGGAGAAGAAGAAAAAAAAACGTTGCCCATGAAGCAGAAAGATAGAATTCATTGTTTATACAAGATTTCACAATTGTTCATAGAGTGCAGGAACACACTATTGGTTATCTGAAGATCTATATACATTCTCCCCATTAACAGCTTCCTTTGAGTGCAGTGGGCACTGAACTGACCTTAAAAAAGTAGGCCATCTCAACTCTCAATTAATCTCCAAAAACAACATTACTCTCCTCCAATCAAGCCATGTGTTGGAGATAAGCTGTGTTATACCCCCTGTCACTTGGGTTTTGAGTTGGAACTTCACTACTCTGTGTTGAACAACATCCCCATGCTTCTGGAGGGTGCACCTTAAATTAGTGAACCACCTGTACAATAGAATCATCAGCACAAGGATGCAAAAAATTAGCCATTTCACTACACTAATTAGGGGTTAATGAGTGGTCTAAGAAAAATGATTTCGGGGCGTACCAGCGTATGCTTTGCTCATGCGAGAGCAGATCCGACTCGGGCGGGTTTGAGACGTTTTACGGCTCTTACCATAAACTCAAACATCAGTAGGAAGAGACCAAAAAAGTATATTAGAAGACGGCTGGATTTTTCCCAGGCTGTATACAAGCTGCTCTTTGCTTGAGAATGTGGACTGCCAATCATTGTCCACATTGCCGTATAACCTGATTAAGATGGCATATTAGAAAACAATTGTTTTCTTTCTATTACTAGCTTTTGTGCAAGTTTCAGGCAAGTTCAACTCAAGCTTCAGTATATATTAGGGTGCATCAGAATTGAGGAGATGCGCACCTCCGACACTTTTGTCTGGCAAATTGGTCCAATCCATTGCGCTCGTGTTAGATTCTGATGCCTTGAGCAGCTCAACGAGTTCTTCGTTTACCTAGATTTCATATAGAAACCAATAAGCCTACGACATTTGCATAAGATCGAATTGCAACACAAGACACACAAATAAGGAAACAATATAAAACGGAAATGAATCACAAGTGAGCTTGATATTCATGACACAAGTTCCATCTCCCTCTACATACAGAGTATTTTTGAATTGGGCATAATGACTGGAATTTAAAAACCTCTCTCTCGAAAGTAACATTAACAAAACTGGTTTTAAACTTCCTTGCACATTCATACGGCTAATACTTCCAGACCTTTCAACTGGGCACCACTGAAACTAAAATAAAAGTGTACACTATCATTGGGGGAAAGAAGAATTGGATACCTCCTTAGTTCTTTCATGGCTCACTAGATGCCCTCCATGCAAATCAACCATTTTCGCAAAAGGATGCAGCTTCTCTGCTAACCTCTTTGCATGGCCAATTTGTGCTATGACATCATTCCTGTTAGCAAAAAATCCAATTGTTAGTCTGAACCTTGAATGTTAAAAAGGGTATGAAAGTTTGCATTATTAACTATTAATTAAGCACTACCTGCCATGAATGACCGAGATGAGAAATCCAGCGGATTTGATGCATTCAAGTTCTTTATGGGTCACTTTATGTGTCCAACAAGCATTAACTTGGCCCTCAAAACCGTGGTTTGACTGCATCCCACTTGCTGATATCCCTTTGACATAGTCCTGTTAACATTTCTCATGAAGTTAAGCCAAGTTCAGAATCATGGCAATACACACTTAAGAATGTTGTCATCAATCTTTCCACGCAGGATGGAGTTCTTCTCCATGATCACAGAAAGTGATTTTCTATTACCACATACTTGTTCAATTGCCAAGGAACTAAAGTTTCAAAGTGAATCAGGAAACTCTTCTGATCATTTCAAAAAATCAAAAGAGCAAATAGCTACTATAATGAATTTCATGCGGTTGAAACTATTACAATAATGAGGAGTGCATATCCACCTATCTAGATGTAATAGTATACATTGCATTTATGCATTGTATTTTGATACAAATATGGAATAAAATTCGGCTTACAATAGCTAAAAAACAACAAATAAGGTTTGTTATACTTCTCAACTGAATTAACCAAAAAAAAGAAAAAAAACTTCTCAACTGAAGATCAACCACCAGCAAACCCCACATTATACTTTGTCCAGCATAACAATAGATTGTAATAAAAAGGGAAAACATAGTATACGGCTTGTTGTATGCAATATATTAGCAGAGCTTGATTGAGTTGCGTAATTCTTACTTGGTACAGGACTGATCTTCGTGTGCTTGATCCAATTACCTCAGCAAGATACTCCTGTACAAGAATGAGTTTTCATTATTGAGGAGCTCTTGTTATGACCAACGCTAATTTTAAGATGAAGTAATGATCAAGCTGAGGTATCATGTAACGATTTTTGATTATCACTCTCTGATAATAATATAAATCTCGATATAACACTTGTCTATCATGCTACAGTAGTTTGTTTATACATAAAAAATTTCCATTCTTGAATTTCCTATAACCCTGTAATAAGATGTGACTTCAGCCTTCAGAATCCCAATCAAAGACTACTCAATACTTTTACCCGCAAATATATCATATAAGTTAGCATTAAACATACTGTATATGAATATGATCTGAAACCCATAGATAACGTGATTTACCTTGTTTCCTAAAAAAAACAGAGGTGTCAATATTACTCATAACCTGAAAAACTAAGCTAATTAACTACCTAGAGGAATTGACCTTGGTACTCCTAAATTTACAAGTTTGTTTCATAAATATACTGATAGACGGTTACAGAAATGGAAAAAAAACACAAGAATTAATATGTTTTTGAAGAATAAACAGGCACAGTTGGAGGCGTATGAATGATGAGTTTGAATCACACAAAAATGAGAAAGAAAGTCACCCACCTGGCTGTAGTGGGTGTCCAAGTCCACAGCTGCTCTTTCCTCAGGTGTCTTTGCCATCATGAAGCGCACAGCAATTGAAATACTTAATCTGTCAATCTGCAAAGAATAAAATGATCAGACCTCTCTTCATAGTAAACGCAATTCCCTTGTTAAACTAAATGATGAAATATATGTGCTATCTAAATCAGCTTAATGATATTCTCTGGTATCTGCACATTCACTGGGCATATCCTGTGGTTGGGAAATAAAGTAGGCCTCAGGAATAATTTGAAAATTCAACGTTAATGGCAGTAGAAACAGTACCTTTGGAAAGCATTGAAACCCTCCACCAGTGACATTCAACAACGCGAGTGATAGAATGCGATGAGGTGCCATAGCTGCTAATTTGCAAGCTATCATTCCTCCTGAATTTAAAAGAAGTAAGAAGAGTCAAAACACCAGTTAGATTCTAGTCAACTATATGGAAGCAAACGTCCACACAAAAACTTTGATCAAAACCAGATCATCCTTCATTCCTAATTGGTTGGCATATATTCGCTCTAAAGTACATTGAGAACTTCAGCCACAGATTGTTTAAAACTCACCCATTGAATGACCAAAAACATGTGCTTTACTCCAGCCCAAGTGATCCATGAGGGCTATTGCATCCTTTGCCATGATTGTTGTCCTACACCCAACAATTAAAACAGCTCAATAACACTACCAGAAGCTCAATGCCGAACTGAAACCCTACAAAACCCCACTTTTCTCAATACAAAAAATCAAACAAACAGAAAAAGAGATTCAGGAGATAGGTCTTTTTATGCACTTTGAAACACTTCCAAAACAACAAATTGACACTGGGAATTCAAATTCCACTACCTGAATTCAACAAACAAATCACAATTTCCAAGTAATCCAAAATAACAGACGATAAACCTCGTTTAATCCCAAAAACAAACCACTCATATTTTCTTCCTGTTCATCAAATTTCAACCACATCCAGAAGACCAAAACAAATAAAGCGAAAGAAGAAGGTTCAACGAAAGAGAGAACTAACGTGTAGTCGGATCTCTTGGTGGGGACAGAGCTCCGGCCCATCCCACGATTATCGAAAGCACAGACCTCAACACCGCCATTGAACTCCTGGCAGGAATCGGAATCGGCCTCCGTCGGCTTGGCGTCGTTAGGCACGTCGGTGCCGGCCAATCCCCTTATTTGCGGGCCCCACGCATCGTGCGTACCTGCTAGACCTGATCGCCAGCCATCCAGAAGAATTCAAACTCAAAATTCGCAAATTCCACAACCTCAAATTTTGAGAACGTTTCATAGCCACAGATTGAGAATAGGGAATGCATACCGATTATCAATAGGACTTTGGATGGTCCGTGGCCGTAGGTTCTGTAGAAGATCTTGACTCCATTGTTTCCGGCGACATCGCCGTCACCGACGTGGCAATACGGCATCGTTTTATCGCCGGAGAGAAATAGAGGGAGATAGATTTGTGGAAATCGGGACCGAGGCCTCCGGGTGTAAAATATATAAGTTCGGCTACCTTCTCTTTTCCTTTTCACGTAAGAAAGAAATATATAGTGGAGTATTATATATGCAATATAAAAAGATAGATCTTCGGATTTTTACGTACCACAAAAGTGCTAAGATAATTGATAAATAAATATCCTGAGAAATTATATATTTATTCTAGAATATTTATTTATTTCAATGTCTTTTCTAGAGTCGCCATTAATTAGAACTAACATTATTAATATCGACAAAAATTTGTTTTTTATCAAAAATAAGTGATTCTATAGCTCTACTAATTTGAGCAAAGACCCTTTATCAGAGATGAATTGTTTTTTTTTTCTTATTTTTTATTTAAATTTAATAGAAACAACTTTCAGTATCCATGAACTATAAAAAGATGAACTGTTTTTCTCCTTCACCAAACATGACACACATACACGTGTCCATCTATACACGTGTCCATCAAATCGTGATTGAATTTAGGTCCATGAAAGTGGGATTGATTGAATTTGGTCCAATTCAAGCTATCATCTATAGATTGAATTTTAAGCTATAGAGTGGGAATTTAGAGTAAGTTAAAAGATTTATAGGATGGATCGGATTAAAACGGAAAGGTTGTATATTTAAAATAGTATTTTAGATTTAAATATGAAAGTTAAGTGTGTTATAATCATGTTGTATTATACAGTACTAATGTAGAAAAGGCTTTAATTTGGTAGTTTGGCCGAACAAAAAAAAAAGAGCTAGAAAAATTGTTTTTTAATATGTCTGGCTAGAAAAGGCGGAGGAGTTGTTATTGGATGAGGACGCGGCTTTGGACGGCAAACGTGAATCTTGACACAATCCAGCCAACTTTTTTTTGTGAAATTTCGGATGGTACCCCTGAGTTTTGTGTTTTTTCGGATAGTGCCCACAAAAAAAAGTTATTTCGCCGTATACCCCTGAGGTTTTGGAAATTTCCGCACCGTGCCCAAAATTCAAAAAACTAACATTTTTCCAATGTTTTCCGTCAGTCCATGATTAAAGAAAAAAGGAAATTAAAATTCAAAAGGTCAAAAAAAAGGGAAAGCGACACGTTTGGGGTTCCCGTCTCCCCCAAACACGAGAAGGAGGCGACGAAGGGCTCCGGCCGGCGAACGAAGGGCTCCGGCTAGCAACTGTGAGTTTTGCGGCGGCGACCACCATCGACTCGGAGGTCTGTGCGGCGGCGAGCACCATCAACACTCGATTAGGGTTTGATCTTTCAAAAGGCTCGATCCTTCAAAAGGCTCGATATAGCTGTGGTGGTCAGGTCAGATTTTTTGCGTTTTTCTCTGGGTGCGTTTTTCTTCTCTCTCTGTGTGCTCATTTTTTGCGTTTTATTTCTTCTTTGTTTGTGGGTGTTGGATAATCAGCTTGAGCTACCTGATTTGCTTTGATTGTTGTGAATTTGAGGGGTTTTTGTGCTGGTCACATTCGAATTGCAAAATCCATGTTAGATTGATGATCAGCTTCATTCTTTGGATCTTGGGATTATCTGGTGGGTTGATTGTGTGGTAATGGCAGATTCTCATCAAATGAACTACCGTAATAGTACTTGGGGAAAGTTGCATCATATGGCAGGAACTTTTGTGGTGGTAGCATTCTCTATGACCATGTTCTGGTATTATGAAATAGCAACACAAATTTTGGGATGATACAATGAGCATGTTGGGATTACCTGACATAATTACATTATATTGCATTAAAATGCAGCATATATGCAGCATATAGTGTATCATCTCAGGTAATCCAAAACCTTGTGATTTTAGTGGCTCAAAAGAGGGTCAAACTAGTTCTGATTGGATCCCGTTTCCTTCAGTCGTGATCGATTTTTTTTTTCTCGAATGAGGAGCTTTTGAATTCCTTTGGGACTTGAAATCCCTAATTCTTTCGTAATCTGGTCATTTCCCAGGTTCAAGGAAAGATGCAGAAGAAGATAAACTCCTTCTTCAAGCCATCGTAATTCTTTCGTAACCTAGTATCTAGCAGTGTTCGGGGTGGAGAACAACCAGTTGTACCAGCTGAGAATACAAGTTCCAGAGAGTGTGTTCAAGGGAGCGGAAGACGACATTCATGGATTCATTCATAGTTAACACGGTCACTGTATAGTTGTTATATTGTGCAATGTACCTGTTTTGTTGCAACATGATGCTGTTTCTGAGTTATTGCTGATATAAGGTGTAAGATTTGTCCAATGAATTCTTAGTTGATTTATTATTGATCATTTTTGTCCTTCCTTATTTCTGTTGTACTGTATTTTGGTGGGAGAATGCTTAGTGCTTTTGTTTATTAGCTAACAAGAGAGCAAATGAAAGGAAGATGACAACCAAATTTATCAACCATATTTGAATAAAACCGGCAGAGGATGAATTAAGGAGGGAAGGTCAGGTCTTCATACATGTATTGCTTATACAAAATTATGGTATTAAAAGAAGTGAAAACCCAAAAAAAGCACAACTTCTGGCTCAAACAAGTGAATAGAAGTGCAACAGATTGACCCAACTTCTTGCTCTAACAACTGCTGTCCGTATAAATCTTTGGAGCTTTCTCATGTACAAATAAACCAGTGTGCCCATACTCATCAGCATTGATCAGACAACACTAAATGCAGACTGCAAGGAGGATGTGAATCCGGATGTAATTGTTTGAGTTGCAAATTGTTGAAGCTGTTTCTTAGCATTTGTAGAGAAAAAAGTAGAAAAGACTTTCAGTCACTGAAGACAAACATAATAACATGACACAGGGCTATACATGCCTTCTCAACAGCTTGGCATTAAAGTGAGCAGACAATGTATAATGTAGCTTACTAACCTCTTGATCAAGTGATTCAAACTTCCAAACACTTTCACCAAGATCATTTATTTCAATTCATTCCACCACCTCAAACCGACTAGAATTCTCCCACTGACGTTCTTGACAACCCAGAAGTCAAGGGCGGAAAGGAAGACAGTGACAACATATATAATGACAAAATTAGAGATAAAAAGGGTCGACAGTATGTAAAATGCCAAAGCTCCAGCCTGCAAAGGGCAAAGCGCTTTTGCTATCAGAACTTGACTTAGTGAACATAAATATCAAAAACTGATTGAATACTGGTCAGCACTTGAACGTCCCTAAGCACTAATGGCTGCAACACTCATTGGGATTTAACCGAGACCGACATTTCCTAAGCCGTTTTCATTTGCACTCCAACAGATGCAGTACATTAACATTCCAAGTAGAGCAGAAAATATCATCATTTGCAACTACGCGATCGATTTTCCTTCACCGAACAAGGTCCAACTCAACTCATCACCGACAATTAATAGCGAATTCTCGCAGAAATCGGAACGATAACAATTGCCAAAGAACAAACATCATACACACACATTTAGATCGAAAAAAATTTGAATCATTTCAGATAAGAGCCGATATGTGCATTACAGCATTGCAAAATAAATCCAAGTACCAAGTTCAGTGCAATCGGCCCTATGAAATCTGGTTGAGAAGGTGATGGAATCACTTACTTGGATCGAAATCGGATCCATCGTCGAAGAAGAAACAGATCAACGAAATGGACGAGCAATTCAACGTCGCCTAACTGAAAACCGGAATCTCCGCCTAACTGAAGAAACAAATCGCCCTCTCTCGACCCCCCCCCCCCCGCCTGACCGCCCCTCGCTCGACCTCCGCCTCCATAGCTGCAACCCGACGCCGGTGACCTCTCTTTTCCAGATCTCGCTACTCCACCCACGAAGATTCGCCACCCTTACGCCGGCGCTCAGGCCACTAGCCCTACCACCGACGACCTCTCACCACTGCCGCCCTCGCCCGGACTCCGACTGCCCCGATTCCAGCCCTCACCCTTCTCTCTTCCACCGGCTGAATTGAGTTTTCTTTTTCTTTTAAAAACCATTTAACGGGGAAAAGGGACGGAGAAAGTAAACTGGGCACGGACCGAACTAAAGCAAATGTTCAGGGGTATATCTCGGAATAAGTTTTTTCCGAGGGCACCATCCGAAAAAGCACAAAACTCAGGGGTACCAAACGGAATTTCCCTTTTTTTAATTATTGCTTATAATTGATTTTGATCTTTATAAAGATAGCACCTTCTTAATCATGCTTTAGTTGGTTTAATCTAATCCCCATTATTGCGTTGGTTGCGGGTTGCCTGCCTGGTCTTCCTTGACATGCTCTTACCCTTTCAATTCTACACACTCGGTCTTTTGGTTGAATGGAGACGTAAATTGCAAATTTCTTCTAAATTTTGGTGTTTGACTTCTCCATATTATGTGAAACTTATAGCTTTTTTTCTTTTGACCAAAAACTTATAGCCAGAATACTTGTCAGTACCTTCAAAACACCTAAACTGTCCAATGTCAAGTTATCATGAATACCTTTTTTTGACATGGATGGTCAATTCTTGAGGTAAAAGTCATAAGGTCTAAGCCCACCACATTGCATCAAGTTTAAACCCACTACATTGCATTATGTAGAATTTTTCCGCATATCGTCCTCAAATTTCGTTACATAGGACTCACAGTTTGAAACATATCAGTCTACCGTTGTTCCATATCATATATTATTTAATTTTTTATTAAGACAAACCATATCGAGTAGATTTTGATAATTATATATTTGTTAATAGATATTGATTTCAAATAATCAAATATTTTCATTTCTTGATTAATATATGAATTAGTCTTTTCTTTCTTAATTGAAAATTTGATTGCATATAGTGTATCCCTCTAATTCTTATCAAGTCAATTTTTTTAATTAATATGTTAATTAGTCTTATACAGTATTTCTAAATTAAGGATTTGATTGTATATAATTTATCCATTTCATTCTTTATGTGATCGTAATTTTTATTAATATACTATTTATAGTTCAAAAAATATTAAATTTTAATTATTATTCAATTCACGTACAAGGTAGGAGAATTATGCTAGTTTAATACGGAAACGTAGATTAGCTAGCTAATGGGCTTTTGAAACTAGAAAAGCGGCCTCCTAATTTACAGGCCCAAAGCCCAAGCTCAAGCCCATAAAGTCACATATCTCTAGATTTTTCCCGAGTCCAGAAACCAAAGCCTCTCAAACGCAGCGTTTCATCAGCATTTACCAAAGTCCTTGATCCGACTCTCTCTCTCTTAAACTACGACGAGCCAACGAGCAGAGCGAGAGCGCTCCCATTTGAGTTCACCGCCACGATTCCACTGCCAACTGCTTCTCCTGACCTCTTCCCGGTGTTCGAATTTCTCGAATCTTCTGTAGAATTGGTGGAATTCAAGGTTTGGTTTGCTCCATCTGTTTCTCCGCTTTCGGCCTCAGCGAAAATGGGCGAATCGAACATGGACGAGATGACGTTACCATCTCTGTTCGAGCAGGCTCGTAAGATCCATCAGCTGGCCTCGGAGTCCGCCGTCGATCAGGTTTTTCTTGCGAGTTTAAGCTTGTGGATTCTAGGTTTAGATTGTTACTTGTTTTTGCTTTTTCTTTTTTCGGATCGAGGTTTTGTGTGTTCTTAATCTGTGCAATATGTATTCTGATCTTCGAGAGTATGATTTTCAGGACGGTATCCGAAAGGGTTGTGAGGCTTTGGAGAAGTGTGAAGAGATGATAACTAAACTAGGTTTGTATTCCTCCAATGAGACAAAGGATGATATCAGCACCACGAATCTCAAATATCTTCTGGTAATTTGGTTCTGCTGAGCTGCCGTTCTTTTTTGTGGAAATATGTTTATTAGCTGTTAGGTATTTGTGTACCAACCGTATCAATATGTTAGAGTTTCAAGTACTTATTGATTTATTTAATGTATTCATTGAGAGTCTAACTTATTATGCGCCAAGCAGCTTGTATGAAACCATCAAGTAAGCGTGTAGCTGGTTTACTATAGGGGAAATAGAGAAGATTGAATGAATGGTCATCTGTATTAGTTTGGTTGAGTTATGATGGATCCTTGGCACAGGGGAGTTACTCATTGTATGTTGTATGTATTTTAAGACATCCAATCTGTTGAATTGACTAGTACCTCGCTTTTCATCAAGTGGATTCCATGCTCACTCTTTGCAATACTGTTACATCCTTTCTATCTACACAAAAAGGATCATTGTCGTTGCTCCATCTTAATGTATATATCTGTCCCAGTATAATTTCTATTTCTGCATCTGCTTTGGTTCTGGTGAAGAATAACTTCGATTATGATGTGTGTATGTGTGTGCATGCCTTGATGTCATCCCGGATCATGCTTTGTTTTTTGGAATATATTGAGTTGTTGATGCTGATTTGGCCATTGCCTATACTTGCAGGTACCATATTATATGGGTGAATTGATTGAAAAAAACTCACAAGATGACAGGATACAGCTTCTCAAGGCTTCACAAGTAAAATTAAAGGTGAGTATGTCTTTAACAACAGTGGGATTCTTCAATGGTTGTTTTTATGTTTGTGAAGTTTATCGTGTGGGCATCATATTGTGCTCTCTCGGTGATTGTTCATTGTACAGGAATTCATTTCATTTTGTGAGTCTATGGAGCTTGTACCAGAAGAAGAGGTAGAATCATCCCTACAGGATGGAACCAATGCTCAAGTAGATCAAAGAGCACGAAAGGTGCGATTGAAATTTATGGACTCACTTTTGATCAAAATGGTGCCTTCTTCTGTAGCAATATCAAAGGAAATTAACCTTGACTCTTAACATAAATTGACTAGCTTAGTGGAAGAATTTAGTCCATTATCTACATGAAGGCCTTCTTCATAAACTATGTCTGCAACTTAGGAGGGAGTGAAGGATGATACTCTTTGCTAAAATTTGAAACTATGTCTGCAACTATGTCACATAAAGTGGATTTTGCTCACTTCTGCCAAACATTCATGTAGATTGCTCGGTTTAAACGCCAAAGAGCCGCAGAGTCCAAGCTTCTTGAGATCAAAGAACGCAAGGAACGCCGTGGGCGTTCAACTAGAGCGGCTGCACTATCTTCTCCCGTTGATGCAGGAGAGGAAGATCTTTCTGATGATGATGGAGAGGAAGAGAGGGAGGTTAGCATTTAATACTTCTCCTGGTTGTTTTTGTCTTATTTCTGTGTTAGATGATGTTTTTGAGGAACTTAGACAGATGTAGAGGTTAATGCTTTCATTGCTTTGCACTGCTAATATATGTATATCTGTCTTGATCATCCTCTGTTGCAACTTCTACTATGATAAGTTGTGATTAGTGTATGGTTGCATACATTTAGTTTTATGGCTGTGGCATGACTTCCTTCTATCTTCTTAACTCGTCTATAGCCTATAGGCCCTAACCTCAGGGTTTTGGTCTTAAAAGCGTGCCTCCCTCAATTTGGTATCGGTTGTCCTTAAGTTGTTATGTGACAATTCACTGTCCACCACCTATATGTTTACCCCTCTTGAAATCCTGCTTGATAGTATCAAAATCATTTTTAATTTCAGTATTAGTGTATAGAATATTTTGAATAGTAAGAGACTATTGTAGCTTAAACTCTCGTCATCAAGAGGTTGACTTGTGAATTGCCGTATAAGCAGTTTAACAGCAACTGTAACACCCAATTGATGGAACGATCTTTCTCAAGACAAAAATCCGAAGTTAAGGAATTTTAATTGGACAAAACTAAGATTCTAGAAGGATAACAGGACAAGGAGAGAAGGTTGGAGGCTACCTACGGAATGTAACCATCCCTTCATGATGCTTAAAAACTGTTTTAGTTGTACTTGTAACTCAAACCAGTGTTGTCAGATGCTGCCTGTTGAGTCTTTATAGATGTGGCTTGGTGGCTGGTGCTGATTGTAAGTACAAAGAGAGTTTGCCGGCTTTCTCCAATGATCTGAATAGTTTAGTATGTTAAGATTTGCTTTTGTTTACCGCGCGGATGGTTGACAGCTGTAACTGTTTCCCTTGAGCTACTTATTTTTCAATTTGTCATTTAATATTTTCATTGATCGTTTTGCTTCTTTGATTCACGTTCCTGCACGTGTTTCATCTTGCTGCATCCACTCTTTGGGGCAAAGCGTTAACCATGTCACTATCCTGAAGTTTGTATCATGTGACTATTTGTTAATTTTGTATGTAGTTGCTATGGGCTTTTGTTTTCAGTTACTCTAATTATTCATTTGTTTGCTGGGCAGGCATGGCTTACTACAATCTCCTTGGCATTATGTAAGGTATGTTTTAATGCATGGAAGAGCTGTTAATATAATCTCTTCCTTGGTGGAGCATGATAATTTGCTGATGGGATCTCATTAATTGCCCCTGATAATGTATCCAGGCGTTTGATCTCCTGGACATGCTTAAGAAAGAGGAAGAAATGCTCTCTGCCATGAAGGAGTTGCAATTGGAGGTACTGCCCCTCTTGTTCATTCTTCATTACTAAGTCGGGATTTTATAGAATTTAGACCAATGCTTTTGTTGGCTCAAATTGTCAAAGGGCCTAGGTTGGCATTATAAAAGAGCTGATATTGAATACCACTGCGATCAATTTATCTTGCCCTTCTTATTTGTGCTGGTTATTGTCTTAGATTTACTCACACCTAGCGCATTGTAAATTTTGAGAATCCGATGCAAATATAAGATCACTGCTTTCTCCTTTTTCTGCTTCCTTTTGAATTCACTAAAAAATCAATTTGTTGCAATGGACTACCATAAGTGCTCTCAATGTTATTATTTGCTTATGTGTAACCAGGACAAGGACAAAAGTTTCTCTCAGACTAGTTTAGATGAACGCACAAAGAAAGCAGAAACCTGGCATAGAAATGCTGCAGCTCGAGCAAGATACACCAAACCAGCAGAGCCCATAACCTGCGCTACATTTGCTCAAGATGTTCTTGAAGGGAGAGCACAAATTTCACAAGCACACGATCACAAACATCAGCCACTTTTATTTGGGCCAGCTAGTCTTGTGGGTGGAAGTATTACCACTGAGAGGGGAAGGATGGCAGCCCAAGTATTTCAACCCAGCCACAGGTACACATTTTCGCTGGCCCACTGTCGTTTGTTTACTAGAAACAGAGAAAACGGGAGATGAATTGGAACAATTGTTTTATATAAGTAACCGTGAGGCAAGCTGACTTGTATTACAAAGCTTAGTGTATTACAATTTCCCCCTCACTGTGTTATCACTGTTCCCGTGAGAGCTTAAAATCTTCAAAATTGGTACTTTGTCAGGCTACCTACCATGAGCATTGAGGAAGCTGGATTGAAAGAGATGGAAATGATGAATAAGTGGCAAGAGATGAACATGAAACTAATGGAAGAAGCAACCTCCTCATGGTACAGAGAACCTAGAAAACTGGGTCCCCCTCAAGACGAGGATGAGGAAGAAGAAGACGATGATGCAGTGGAGAGGGCAAGGCGTATGGATGACTGGAAAGACGAAAATCCTCGTGGAGCAGGTAATAAGAAGCTCACTCCTTGTGGGTAAGATGCAAGTTTAATATCCCAATTACCAGTGACCTTGGATGGTATAGGATATTAGCACACTTTTGGCTGATTCTGTAGGACCTTTATTTATTTGGGTGTTTAATTTTGTTATAATGTGTGTAATCTACTCGACTATCTCTTGTGATGTTTAAAAGAGTAGTGAAGATGAATCAGGGAACAGTTTATTTAAATATGTTTGTTTGATGTGTTAGACTTAGAAAGGATGCATTTTTTTTTTTTGCATTGGAAAGTATTAGAGGGTGTAATGTAAATTTTAGGTCTATTTTAGTAGAATTAGCCTTAAACTTGTGCGTCTATGACCATAAGTGTACGGCTAATGCTGAACATCTAATTTAGGCCATTTTGGCTCAAGTATTCACCCGAAGGCGCGTTATATTTGGGTTAGCAAGCAGCTCATCTAATAATAATACTCGTTATCTGGCTTTAGTGTGCTCACTTTTAGACAAGTGTGCAGAACAAATTATAGATTTTGGAACGTGGGGAAGATTGAGAAACGTGAGATCATGACAAGTTGAATCTCTGTTATTTATTGTCGATAGCACGTGGTTATATAGGAAGCAGTTTCAGATTCAATTATTAGTCACGGGCTTGACAAATTCAAGCTCTCAATAACTTGAAGTTTTGAATCTTCACCCAACGTAACACCAAAAAAATTGAAAAAAAAAAGGTTGCGTTGTACATGTGTGCCTGGAACTGTCTTTTGACAAAAGAACCATCCCATGTTACATTATTACCTTTTCATAGTACAGATTTAAGCATCACACGTGCAATTAGTTCGAAGCTAGTTTTTCTGCAGCGAGTTCCCCGAGCTGGAGCACATGTCAGTTGCATGTTGCAACTCCGAGCACATAGGATAGTTTCAATTTCCAGGGAATTTCCTAACGTTGACTGTTGCAGAGCAGTGCCCATCATTTTATTTGAATACAGTAGTTGGGAAAATGCTGTACGTACTATAATTAAAAAGTCCAAAATATAAGATTTATAAAATCTTTTCATTATTAATCTTTGAAAGTGTGTACTTAGGGTATATGGTAGAAAAATCTATAAATCTATATTCTATAATAACAAGATTATCTTGACTTAATACTCTAACCAGAGATTTTTTTCCCCTAGAAGTAATTAATTACTCCATGAAAGTATTCAGTTTGAAAGCATCTGTTAAAACAAAGGTTGCTACATTCCAACTCCAACATGTCTAGATGATTGTCATCTTATTTAGCAATCCTTTTCGCTCCACTCGAATAGTGTGGTAGGGTATGCCGTGAATTGTAAGCTCTCTCACACTCACACTATGACACTAGCCTACTACAATTTCAAAATGGTATGTTAGATGTGATGTGATGCATAAATATATATTGTCCTTGAACCAGTCATGAGAATATTTGACATTAGGAAAAGAGCTCCCTCTTAAGTGGTAACAGTGAACTCTTTTCCTAATAAGTCCCGTCTAGAAAATACTATAATAATGTCTAATTTTTCTAATTGTGAAGCACATAAGTTAAGAGCCTTAAAATGGTAGGTTGTTGGTTCCTAAAATTAACATACGATGACAACGGTAGGGTTTTAGTTCTCAGAGGTAACATATTTAGTAGCATATATACGACAACCGTAGAGTTTTAGTTCTCGAAGGTAACACATTTAGTAGCATGCGACAACACTTGGAACTATAATACGTCGACATTAGGGTTTTAGTTCTCAAAGGTAACATATTTAGTAGCATTTGACAACCGCCGGAACCAAAATACATCAACTTTAGGGTTTTAGTTCTCTAAGGTAGCATATTTAGTAGCATACGACAACCGCCGGAACCAAAATATGTCATGCATTAGGGTATTAGTTCTCTAAGGTAGCATATTTAGTAGCATACGACAACCGCCGGAACCAGAATATTTCGACATACATTAGGGTATTAGTTCTCAAAGGTAGCATATTTAGTAGCATACGACAACCACCGGAACCAAAATACATCGACGGTAGGGTTAAGGTAACATATTTAGTAACACTCGACGGTAGTTGAAACCAAACTAGGTGAACAATAAGGTTCTAGTTCTTACAAGCTAAAAGTAAGGTAAGGTAAGACACTAGTTACTTGGAACGGGGATTAAGAAGAACTTCACTTAGCTCATGTGATAGTAAATTCCCTAAAACAATCTGTGTCCTGAAAATTTCAAAGCTTGTTAGATGAAATGGAGACAAAAAAAGCTAAGCTTGTTAGGGCATGTGCAATGGGGGTGTCTTAATTGTACTAAAGGGGTTCTTACACATTTTTGGGGTAAAAATAAAAGGAAAATGTTAAGCACCCAAATGTTTAGTACTTGTATAAGTACTATGGAGTATCTAAGAACCTCTTCTAACCACTAGTATTTTGCCCCATGTCATTCAAGTAAGCAATTTTATCTCTATTTTTGGGTGCTTAGAAGTACTCATAGAGGTTCTCTATTGTATTGGAAAAAAAAAAATTAGGTACTTTTGAGAAAAATATTGTATTGGAAAAAAATTAGGTACTTGTATGAGGTTAAAAGAGACAAAAATATTATAATAATAATCAAGAACCCTTAAGAACTCTAAATAAGCATTCCCCATTCCCCATTGAAATGGAGACAAAAAACACTAAGTTCTAAGTCAAACCACAACTTCGATTTTTTTTTTTTTTTTATGATTGAAGCTGTGGTTAAATAGTTAAATAATAGGAATTTTATAATATCCTAAAAGCGTAAATAATGATTGACCAATGTTTTTTTAGTCATCAAAACATAAATCTATTTTCTGTCATACTGTGGTGACTAAAGAATTGGTCAACCATCATTGACTTTACTCTTTTTTTTGGTCGAATCATTGACTTTACTCTAATGGTGTAGGTTTTAGAATATGACTCTTGAAATGATGCTATTGGTGTAGTTCAAGCTTCATCCCAGCAACCAAAGCTGCTCTCAGTGCCACAAGTAGGAGCAAGCCATTCGTAAGAATATCAGATTTCATTGTAAAATGTGAGACAAAGCTTTCTTTTTGCCCACATCAAAGCAAAATTGAAGAAACCTTGCTCAAGTAATACAATGCTTTGTATGGAAAAATAAAAAAAAACAGAGCTAAAAGAAAGATAAAACAGTTAACAACTCAGACATGTACTCTGCTATAGAGAAGGTCATCAGCCAAAAAAAATCAGAGCTAAAAAGCTCCACAGCAATGGCAGACACAACCTTCCAAAAGATTCATAAAGCTTCCTTGCTACTGCGATTTCCCTCCTCCTGGTATACACCGAGACGAAGGGAAGAAAAACGCCGTCAAAATCCATCATCCAATATGCACTGGAATCCACGTCAACTCATCAGCCAAATCCTAAACAGGATCAATAAGAGGATCAAATCCAGCACCATTACCACCCAAACATACCATTTCCAGACCTTCTTCGGCTTCTGCTTCCCTCGCACAATGCCGTCGCCGGAGCTCAGCCCTCTAGTGGTGGTCTCAGCAACGGCGGCGACTTCAGATTGATCCAACATCTCAACCTTCTCCTCCGCCAGCATCTCCCCACCGCTCTCCCCAAACAGCATCTTCTTCTTTTTCAATCCTTCTCCCACCTTCACCAGCAATGGCGGTCCAGGCGGAACGGAGTTCCTCCTCTCCCTACTCTGAGCCTTGCACCTGAGCGGGCCACCGACCTCCTTAGCGAAGCTCGGAACACCATCGCCACCGCGATCGGACACCAATCGATGGAAGATCGGGTGGATCTGGGACTGGAGACAGTACGGACTGAAGCTCTCGCTGCTCTTCAGGAAGATTTTGCTGTGCACCGCGATCAGGTGGCGAGCTACCTCCTGCACTCGGCTCAGGAGCCAAATCCGGTCGGATTTCGGCAGCCTCCAGTCGGAGATGGCGAAGTAGACGAACTGATCGTCGATCAAGAAGGTGTAGCTGCTCCTGTAGACGGTGTGGTTGAAGAGCGCGTGGTTAGCCGGCGTCCGGATGAGGCACTCCTGAGCTAGCGCCTGCATTAACGACTCCCCTAGGTTGTACTCCGCCAGAATCGTCGCCGATGCGCCGGCGCCGACGTGCGCAACGCAGGCGTATCGCAGTAGCTTCGGATCCGAAATCATCCCTACAACACGAAATCGGATTCAATTGATCAGTAAAAAGTAAAATGATGAATCGGATTCAATCGAACAGGGGAAGAAATGATACCGATTTGTGTCGGTGTGGCCTTCTTTCATGCACAGGCACTTCAATTGCTGTGAATTCTGTGAGAGCGAAAGAGGAGGAGCTTGAATTTATACTTGTACGGCGGCATTAGAGAGAACTAGGGCTTGAAATTGGAGATGAGATGGGAGCGGGGCGGGATGAACACATGATGTCACCGTTCATGTGGGGCCTACAGGGGGTAGGCAAAGAGAAATCGTGGATTCAAGACTAAATTACATAATTGCCCCTGAGCGGCTGAAACCGTTGCTTGATGAGTTGGCAGGCAGTTTCGTATTTCAGTGCCAGCGCATCAGATTGCGCTGGAGCCTCACGTTAATTTGACTTTTTAATTGAAACACGTGCAAATAAGCCTCGTTAAGTCATAACCTATGTATGAAGATATAGGTTAAAAAAAATAATTGAACGTAATTTGTCTGATAAGATATATAGTTGTGAAATCACGGGATAGTTTTTGGGTATCAACGAAGCAAGGAATAACATTTGGGGTACACCTAACGTTTGTCTGAAACTAAAACCTGATCTCAATCATCTCATATTCTCATGATTCGGATACATAAAATCATTTCGATTTCGTGATTAAACAACTGAAAAAAGTGGGCTATTGCAATCATAGAACAGTTACAGAAAGAACAGCTGATCACGAAAGGTTGGTGGTTTTACCCAACATATATACAAGAAAACAAGCAATGCCATACAAATCACACTCCACATCCAGCTTATTATAGCGTTTTCCTCAAAAACACATTAATTGATGCATTAATATAACGATTAAGTGCTTTTAACAGATGATCATACATACTCTTCTTACCTTGCAATTCAATACCCGCGCCTCCAGCCGTATTCTCCAAGAGGCGAAACCTGATCAGCACTCGTACTCGAATCCGGGCTCAGCCCTGCAACTTTCCGAGGCAGCTGAGCGAAGCCACTAGCCTGATTTGGACTCCTTGTGAACAACGACTCAGCAGAGCCCGAGACTAGAGACGAGCCGCCGCCTCTCTTAGTTGAACCGTTCCATGGCGACATTTGAACTGAAGGGCTACCACTACGTTGTTGCTGACTCGACGACCTCACCTTGGCCTTGGCTGACTTGGTAGGAGCCATGTAGCTCGGTACACTTGATTCGAGATCGTAATGCGGGTCCTTGTGGGAGCCGTGTCTGAGTCTTGGAATGTTGGCGAATTCTTCTCTATTGGGAGGCGACACCATGTCCATTTCAACCGTCTTCTCTGATGTGTCGTCAGTGCTCGTGAAGGTGGTTAGGTAAGAGCTCTCGTGGCGGGGTTGTGGTGGGGCTACATTGTGGGCTCCGTTGCTGTATGGCTGGGATGATACCCAGCTCTCAAGCCAGTTCAATCCCCATGGCGGTTTGTCTGCCTTGTTTGCGTACAATAACGCGTCTTGCATCAGAGGATCTGATTGCATTAGCTCGTACTGCTCTCGCTGTCGTTGGTGCTGTCATAGGAGGAAAGTAACAATGGTAAGCATTTGTGACATACTTTCCTTGTTGATGGTTTTCGTTCTAGATGGCTTTATATCAGAAGATACTAGTCTAACGGTTTCTAAATCGAGCAAGCAGGAGCTATGCTCGCGCTAGCTGGAGAGAATTTTATCTGTATTTGGTTTAGGGGAAATTAGTAAACATATATGCTACAAAGGGTAATTGTTTAGTGTTCAATATAACTTTCCATATTTACTGAGGTATTCAGATCAAAGTCCAACACATATATTTACCTGGTAATTGTATGCATAAGCAAGAGCTCGCTCTCGTTTCATGAGAGTATCACTTTTCCTATGAGAATGCTGTTCCTTGGCTTGTTGTTTGAGGCTCTCTTGGCGTCTTTCATTCCAGCCTTCCATGTCGAAATCATTCGAATGGCCTCTTTCTTTGAAATGTTGTAGCAGTATCAATTTGTTTATTTCTTCTTCTTCTCTGTCTAGTTCCTCAGCCCGATTCTGGAGTTTCTGATGAGTCAGCTGAAGATGCCGCGCTCTTACTCTGGCCTGGACTCTTACCAAAGCTTGCATACATCTCATCGTCATCTGAGCTTGCTTGCGCACGTTATGGCCTCTAACCAGTGCCTGCAGCCTCACCAACCCTTTCAATGCACGAAGAGCTCGCCGAGCCTACACAAGCCAATCAGCACCAGACAATAACTTAGAATTCAGCATGATCTCTTAGGACATTTCAAGATATAAAAGAGCCCTGAAAAATGTTTTTTTTTACTAGATATCCTCTGTAGTATGATTGAATGAGGACAGCCGCCTTTTCTTCCTTTGAGTGGCGGCCATAGCCAGCTAGCCTCACAACCTTAGCAGCTGCCTGGGCAGCTGCAACTGCAGCCTCGGCTGCTGCAGCCGTGGCCATTGTAACCGCCATCACGTGATTCTGCTCGTCCGTTGCAGGCGATGAGATTGCAGCGCTTTCGCTGTTGGTTCTATCCGGAGAGCTCTCTGCAGGAAAGTGCTCCACTGACACAATCTCCGCCACGTCATTCTGCCATTTTGGTCCATTGTCTCTCTGTCAATCAACCAAACCAATTTTACAATTCCACAGGAAAGATCAACGTCTACATGTGGATCAAGAGTTGGTTACACGGATGAGGAAAGCGATTACGATAACGACGTAGTAATGGCAAAGATGGCATGAAAGGAAAGCATCATAAGACAATTGGACAAGTTGTTTCCTTTTATGAAGTAGGGGACCATAAGCAATAGGTCCCTCCCCTAATACGAGATTTTCTGATGCAAAGGAGATAATGTGTGTAAGAGATGGAGTTAGAGTTGGTTGGTTGGACTTATAAATGTGGCTCCTTCCACCAGAAGCAGAGCTCACCATCAATGGAACTACCTAACAGCACTAACTTTACACAAAAAAAAGGGTTCATATTTCAGATCAGCAACTTGTGCCAAGTTAGGTCCAGTTATGAACATCTTTAAGGCAAGAATGATGAGGGTCACAGGCTCACAGGCCTTGTGTTTCCTTTTGTTCTCTTTTTTCCTTTTGTACCTTCTTCTGTCACTGTTAAAAACAGCCTACAAACTCTAATCAATGCTCACCGTACAGAAACCTGATTATGGCTGAAAAGTTTTTTTAACTGCAATTTAAGAAAAAATTATTGCATACATGCCTGGATTTGAGCAATCATGATGTATTATGACTAAATCAACAGTGAAAGTCTGTATGTGTTCTCACGTGAGAAGAGTAATTTGGAAGCAAATAGATGGAAACTCTTTGCCTAGATCGGAAGCGTGCACATGAATTTCACATAATCAACAACCAATTACACAAACAGAAACAGAAGGAGATTAGCTACTGATTAGGAAAAAATTACCTTCTTCCCCGACGGCGAGTCTTTGGAAGAATTAGATTTGAATGCTCTTATTACAGAAGAGAACCAGCCACTCCCTTTCTTCCCCATTTACTCTGCACAACACTACTCATCAATCAATCTCTCTATAAAAAAAGTGTAATTAAGAAGAACTAAAACCTAAAAAAGGTGGAATTGTTAAGAAGGACGAGTGATGAGCTTACGAGTGAGTTGTGAAGGCAGATGAGCGAGAGAGCTAGGGAAAGTTCGTAGCTATGGCGGATTGGAAGCAACGTCGCCATTAAAGAGAAATGTTGGCGTGATTGATGTAACGCATTTTTGCGATTTTCTGAAATTTGGGAGGGAGCGGAAATACAGAGAATTTGGGAGAGAGGGGGAATTAATATGAGGGAGGGCGTAACTGTAGAACCGCGGGATCACCGTTGCGGATTTTATCGTTCTCACGGGATTTTTTCGTCTACGGCGTAGTTAGTTGCACCGTCAAATTGGATACTGCCACGTGTCTTTTATCCTTTAAATTCATGTTATTAGACCTTGTGTGCATACTTAGCACCGTAGACTACTTTTTTTATTTACATTATATTATATTATACAAAATAATTTAAAAATTATATGGTTTTAAATCGAAAACTTTTCTTAACCTATAAACTAAAAACCATGAACATGAAGGAGAAATACGTGAATATGGAATACATATATGAACACAAAATAAGAAATATGTGAGCTCCAAAACATTTTGTGATTTTATGTTATTATGTGTAGTGATTTGATCCATGACACAAGATATTGAGAAATTTTGTTATTACATATATTAAAACAAGCCATAATAAAAACATGATTTTGTTCACGTATTTCTTCCTATTGTATTTTGTTCATATTTTTAGTTTATAGGATAAGAAAAATTTTCACCGGAATCAACGTCAAATTATATTCATAATTTCATATTACAAATACTTATTTTGACTTTACAAAAATTTCACAGGCGGCTAGCAAAGCCTACTAATTAAGTGTACTAGCTAACGGTTAGATAAGTATAATATATGTTAGAAGGATTTGGCTATATGGCATTTGGAAAATGCCATATAGCATGAAAATACCACAATATGTCAAATTTGCACACATAGCATAACCCCTCTCTCCACCAGTTGACCGACCGTTAACCGGTGTTGACCGACCGTTGACCGGTGTTGACCGACCGTTTTCCGGAGTTGACCGACCGTTGACCAGCGTTGACCGGCCGTTGACTGTCATCAATTGTCACCTCAAAGTGACAATATTCACACCTAATTGTCACCACAAGTGACAATATTCACACCTAATTGTCACCACAAAGTGACAATATTCACACCTAATTGTCACCACTAGCGACAATATTCATATTAATTGTCAACAAAAGTGACAATATTCACACATAATTGTCAACACAAGTGACAATATTCACACCTAATTGTCAACACAAGTGACAATATACACACCTAATTGTCAACACAAGTGACAATATACACAGCTAATTGTCAACACAAGTGACAATATTTACAGCTAATTGTCAACAGAAGTGACAATATACACACCTAATTGTCAACACAAGTGACAATATTCACACCAATGACAATATTCACACCTAATTGTCATTACAAGTGACAATATTCACACCTAATTGTCATCATAAATGACAAATTCACATCTAATTGTCATCACAAGCGACAATATTCACCAAATAACTAGAACATTATACACCAAATAAGTTTAGCTAAAACAAGACTTATGTACACAACTCCAAATTATCATCACAAGTGACAATATATACTATCACCGATGTTATCACAAGATCTTCTTGATAACATCTAATTGTCATCACAAGTGACAATATTCAGCAAATAACTAGAAGATTATAGTAATTATATTGAATAAGTATAGTTAAAACAAGACTTATGCACATAACACCAAATTATCATCACAAGTGACAATACATGTCATCTTAAGTGACAATATATGTCAAATGTATAAGACTTATGCACACAACTCCAAACTATCATCACAAGTGACAATATATTTCATCACCAATATTATCAAAAAAATCTTCTTGATAACACCTAATTGTCATCACAAGTGATAATATTCAACAAATAACTAGAAGATCATAGTAATTACACCTGATAAGTATAGCTAAAACAAGACTTATGCACAAGTGACAAAACGATTATCATCACAAGTGACAAAACAATCTTTAATAAAACTCATTGTCATCACCATATTATCAAAAAAAACTAAATTATCATCACAAGTGACAAAACAAATTGTCATCACATAATCAATCAAGTACCATCTTAAATAATCATCACAAGTGACAAAACGAAGTGTCCTCACATAATCAATGAAGTACCATCTTAAATTATCATCACAAGTGACAGAACGAAGTGTCATCACATAATCAATTAAGTACCATCTTAAATTATCATCACAAGTGACAAAACGAAGTGTCATCACATTACACTCTAACTAGCAAATAATCACAAGTGACAGAAAGCAAAGCTAAATAGAGAAAGCGACAAACCAGCAACTGTCACTCGCAGTTGTAACATAGAGTAGCAGCTTCACCAGATTGCAAAATCCAACATCTCTTCCACTCAGCAGACGTTGTCGTGCCACACAAGATATTCATACAGATCCGCAATCAAAATCAGCAATGAGCACAGAAATTGCTCGAATAAAGTGAAATCCGAGCACTAATGAACAGATCCAATTAGAACTAAGCCGGAAACCGGAAATTCAAAGAAGTAATCAAAGCCGACGGAGATTAAACGAGGAGAGAGAACTTACGATTTTGAGATTGATCCAAATCAAATGAAATCTTTGCTCCTACACAGCGTCACGAGGAGAGAACTTCTCCGATTCCTTCGCCGAGCCTCGATTCAAGCGATTAGGACAGCGTGGAGTCGGAGATGGCTGACTTTGCCAGATCTGAGCGATTCCTCCCTCAATCCCGCTCTACATCTCAATCGCACTCCTTCCACCACTACTCCGCCGTCTTCTCGGCCAGATCTGTCCGCTCGCCGATCACGCACGTGGAAACCTCCTCCCAGAGGAGGCCTTTGAGACTGGAGTCACTGAACCACATCCATATCGGACCTAATCTTGAGCAGCGCCAAGGTCTCCTGCCTCGGCCACCGGTTTCCGCCGCCGAGGAACCGTCTCTCGCCGTCTCCTCACACAGTGACCGAGGCTCCGTTGCCAAAATCATCAATTGATCGAACGCTATCTCAGATCGAAGTGGCTCCATCAACGACGCCGTCATAGTACAGAAGGATCGACGCCGGAGGCGGAAGACGTGGCCGGTCCACGCTCTCAATGGCGGCGGCGTTGTACACGGGATTGGCCACCGGATCTGACGAAGGAGTGAGAG
Organism: Polygonum aviculare; assembly: GCA_934048045.1. NCBI lineage: Eukaryota > Viridiplantae > Streptophyta > Magnoliopsida > Caryophyllales > Polygonaceae > Polygonum > Polygonum aviculare. The sequence continues at coordinate 21,550,561 of OW204031.1, forward strand.
GTTGGGAAGGATCGGCACGAGAGGAAGGCAGAGAACGGATCGAGGAAAGGAGAGTGACGGTGGAGAGCCGTTGGAGAGGGGAGGAAGGTCTGGCTTTGTGGTGGATCGCCGATGCCGCCATTGGAGGACGAACGAGAGAACAGAGAAGACGTGTTTGAGGAGAGAGAGAAAGGATTTGGGTTTTATATTTTTTTATGCTATATCTGCAAAAAAAACTAATGCAATGGCTGTCAGATAAATAGTAACCTCCGTACCGCCGCTTCCCCCAAATTCTTCTATATGTTACTGTTATATATACTCGTATATTTTTCGTGATAGTATTAGGCTCCGTTCGGTTGGAAGCTTAATGGAGCTTAATGGAGCTTACCGCAGCTGAAGTGGATTTTTTAAGCCCAAAAGGGGTGTTCGGTGAAACGGGCTTAAGTGGGAGCTTTTGTGGGCCCAAGGAGCTGAAAAGAGCTGAGAAAAGCCCATATTTCCTACGCTCCTCATACGAGCTTTTGAGAGCTGAAAAACAAATTCAAAGAATTTGTACCCCCGATACCCCTCCTTCGTCCTTCCATCCCGATACCTTGCAATCTCGCAACCCTAGCCTCCTTCTCCCATTTCTTCACCTTCGTTGTCATCTCTCTCTCCCTGGGCTCGTCGCCGATCGATCGCCGATTTCTCCACCTTCGTTCTTCAGTGTAATCGTGGACCTCCATCCCCGCAGTGAAGTGGATCCTCCGCGCCCTTCCATCTTCGTCGACTGCGAGGTGATCGATTCGCTCTTCCTCCTCTCTGCCTGCCATGGATTCCGTCTTCGCTAACATCGCTCAGGCCCCCGAAGATCCTATTCTTGGGGTAGATTTCCCCTTCGTTTCTTCCTTTTTTTCTCTTGATTAGTTTATCTCGGTGTTTGTATTGTTTGTATTTGGATTCAGGGCGAGAATGTTCATTTCTCTTGATTTTGGATCGAATTTGTGTCTTCGACTCCAAATCTTGTTGCTTTTCATCGATCGTGATCTGCTTAGTTCAATTGCTCTCCTGTAAAATATCCTTACACCTGTTATTTGCTTATTTTCGTTTGATCGCGGTCTGCAGAGCACAAACATTGGAGTGAAATTTTTATTCATTTTTTGGCTGGATCATAGTGCGAAATGTGATTGATGTGGATAATATGCCAATTGATTCCCTCTAGTAGAGTTGGCAGTGTGCTTTTGTACACTTTCAAGCCCTTTTTGTCTTTTTAACTACATATATTATATATAAGCCCTTTATGGTAATTTTACAAACCAATTTATTTTCCTCAGCTCGTCTCACCGAACACCTGTTATGTACGTCAGCTAGTGAATTCAGTTTCAGCTTCTGTTAAGCTTCAGCTATTTTTTTCAGTTTCAGCTAATTTTTTCAGTCAGGAAAAAGCTTCAGCTAGACTACCCGAACGGAGCCTTAGAGTCTACATCTCTAATAATTAATACAGCCAATGAATGCTTCCATTTCTATATCATGTTCAACAGATCTCCAATGGGCTAAAATTGAGATGCTGCTCATTGCTCAATTAGGTAGCGATCTTTGTTATCACAGGCACTCAAAAATTTTCATTCGTTTTAATAGTTATATGCAAAACGTACACTTTGGCTTGTATTTTAGGGCATTAGGATGAAAAATACATACAGTAGGAAACTAAAAAGTGAGAGGGGAAAGGTAGGATGATAGGAATGTAAGTTTTAGCTTGCATTTGAAGGAATTTTTTTGAAGGGATTTACAGTGATAATGGAGGAAGGGCAAGGAAATTAAAGCAGATTTTTTAGTTGCAAGAAGCTAATGTTTGGTGGTGTATATATATGAAATGAAAGCTACTCCTCAACGTCGATGCCTCCCTACTTACCAACATCTAAAGGCAGAATTAAGATGCATGTTTTTTTTGCGATTCATCAAGATCCATGTTGATAAACAATAAGAGGTACAATTATCCGAATTATGCCCCGACCGGCTTTGTTTGCTTCGATTTAGAGCGTGTTAATTAAGCTAAATTCTAGTGACACTACGTTGGGTAAATCCTAGTGATACTACGTTGGGTAATTTTATACAGAATCATGAAATCAATATATATCCCAAAATTACATGGAATTTGACCAACACCTTCGACTATGCAAGACAACCTAGCGATGCAAGACGGTGGTGCGAGCGATGGAGATGCCAGAGAAGAAGCCCGTCTTCGAGTCGTCTGAACTCTGATACGAATTAATGTGTTCCAATTCAGGTCAGTCCACGACTGTGTCCGATCTAGGCTGAAAGAGGTCGAGACCTTCTCCGAAAGATGGTAGCCGGGATAAGCAGGAGCCAACATGATGCCTCGTGAGCCTCTCGTGCTTGTGTGGACAAGACAAGGATGAGGCTATACTCGAAGTGACGAGTTTTGAATAAGAAATGATGGCGAGGGAAAGGGTTAGAAAGAGATTGATGTCGGGCCAAAGAAAGAAGGAATTAACATCTCGACTTTAAGTTTTGGCTTTCATTAATGATGTGAATGTAAATGGAGTACGTTGAGACGACCGGAATTTAGGCTCCCTTGTATTTTGTTCCTGGTAATTATGGGAAGCGATTGTTTAAGGTTGGCTGAGACTTGTATTTGGTTGTTATTTCGTTCAAGTTCGACCAGGGTGTACGTCTTCTCTTACAAGCTACATTGGCGTGTGGGTTGAATCTTCAAACTAAGTATGCATGAACACATTTTGGGTAGTCTTAACTTCTTACAAGTTCACTACATTTTAGCTGCTTTCATCATGCAAGTAACAACATAAATGGATGCATTTTCTCAGAGGATAGTTCGTTCTTCTTTCTTGAAGGTTTTCATTTTTGTTGTGAATTTGTGATGAACAGGCAATGCACCGGACCCCAAAATGGGCCGGGCCCGGCCCATTTGTTAGACACCTTATTTTGCTCCATCTGATCATGGTTTTATTTCTTGTAAAAGTGATGCAACACTTGTTCTCTAGTAACCTTTGCTTCATCATTGGCAACACTTGTAAATGTGAGATTTATTAGTATTACATAGTTTTTGGGCATTTTGTTTTACTCACTAACAAAAAAGAAGCTTAGGTGTATCATTATCATTGTTTCAACAGACTATCTTTAATTTTTGGTTTGATGATGTTGGAAAGAGAAAGAAAGTGGTCGTTGAGAGTTTCCTGAAGCTGAAAGTAAGGCATTATAGAGCTAGAGTTTTCACATGGTGATGATGTAGTCTAATATTTGTATACGATTTGATCACGTTACAAGGATATAGCATTATCCTCTTTTTTTCATTATTTAAGTATTTTCTTATGGGGATTGATGCTCTTCTATATATAGATTAATATGACAGCTTATCATAAGCTCCGGAATAACAGCAATCCATTATTATAAACTCCATATTTTTCAATCTGGACGGCGTCGTTTTCTAGCTTAAGAGTCATGCTCTTCAGGTAAGAAAGAATGTCAAAGCAAGCTTAGGAGTTCTAGATGGATACCTTATTACCGTCTAAACGGGTTAAAAAAACTAAACAGTTGAAAATCGTCTAGCACATAAACAGGACCTATACAAAGCCTAGAAGAAACTTTTAGAACAATTCTATGTACATGTTTAATCACCAGGTAACCTTCACAAACAAAGTATTAAAAAAAATTCTAATATTTTGGCTGTTTTTATCCTCTTATATTTTACATGGATTAAAATGAGTTAGTTATGCAATTAAATAAAATGCGAAGAATAACTTATAGATGTGGAAAACATATCTGTAGGCATTTTTAGGTACATCAAAGTGATATAATAAATGATAAATCTGACAAAAAAATGAAGTGTTTAAGTCCCAAACGATTTTGATTCCTTCCCTATTCCCTAATCCATCAAATGTTATTGCATATTTTTTTAACATCAGGCGATTTTTCTGCATCCTTTTCTTTCTTTTTTCTGGTTTTATAAATTTATTTTAATTATTAATCATGCGGTCTGCACTGCTACCAATCTCTCCCCATTCATCTGTCTTCTTCTGGGCTGTGTTGTGAATCTTGTAAATTGCAATTATCTCATCTTTTCACATCTCTCGCCCTTTTCTATATCAAACATCGCCTTTCACAAATTCCCCCTTTTCCTTCAATCCCGTGGCGCAATTCCACACAATCTTTTTTCTTACCCGCACAAAAAGTTCTGCAAATTCATCTTGTCGAGCACTTTTCCATTCCGATTCACAATCTCACCTCATCTGGACGAACTCATGTGCTGATTTGCCCCAAATTTCTTCAAATCTTGCTTCCGTTTTCGCCCCCCCAAATAGCCATGGCTGCAGCCGTGCTGAGATCGAAATCGGCCAAGGAAACGGCCGTGTTAACGGCCTATCAGATCAGGTTCTTCGTGATGAACCACATGCACTCGGCTCGAGCGGCCGGTTACTACACTACTCAGAGGGCCAAGCACGACGATCATTCCACCTCTTTCAAACCGCCTTCCTTTCGCGGGGAATTCGCCGAGAGAGGCACCGAGTTTCTAGGGTTTGATAGGAACAGGAGCAGGCGGAGCCGGAATTCGGAGGTTGTTAGGTGCCAAGGGGATCCGCCTGAGGTCTGGCAGCCTCCTGGCGATGGTGTTATGCTCAGGCCTGGTCGTATTGGTGGTGGTGGTGGTGGTGGAGGTGGTGGAGGAGGAGGAGGAGGAGGATCGAATTCTGGTTCTGGTGGTGGTGTTGGTGTTGGTAATGGATCCAGTTCTAAGGATGCTTCATGGGGCGGGTCAAATATGGGGAGCAGTTTTCCCACTCCTAAAGATATCTGTAAGGGGCTGGATAAGTTTGTGATTGGACAGGAGAAAGCTAAGAAGGTGAACTTTGCTCAGTTTTATTTGATGTTGTTTGGTTTGGATTCTTTATGTTGTTGTAGTCCTTTCTCACCATTGAAATGTGCTGTACTTGGTTGAATGGGAGAAAAAGGTTGTAATTTTTGATGAGTAGTCAATCCAGGAGCTTTGAAATCTTGCTGTAAATGAGATCGTCTTTGAATTACATTAGTATCCTGATTCTTTTGATTTAGTCACGAAATCATATATCATTTGAATTTGGCACATCCATTTCATAAGTAGCCTGCACCGGTTTCCGTACATGAATTAGCTTTATTATCTGAGCTTTGTGAATCCTTGTGGAATTACATTTGTAGGCAGTTATTGATGGAATGGCTTATGAACATTCATATGCAGGTGCTTTCTGTGGCTGTGTACAATCACTATAAGAGGATTTTTTATGAATCCCTGCAGAGGTAAGCTTTTTGAGATCTTCAGTCTCGATGTGGTTTGCAATGTCATCTGTTATCAATATTTATGTTTGTGTTTTCCGACTTTGTGGTTTGAAAAATCTGCCATTAAAATAAGGAAATGAACATGGCCTTTTTTGTAGGTGGAATACCCTATACAATTTCTGTTTGAGGTCATTCTTTTCACTTTACTGATTCTATGTTATTATCCAAAGCCACTTCTCCTGAATGATTGTTGTGTGGATAGTTTTACAGAGATTCTTGTTAAAGTATTTTTTTCCAATCATAATATTAATGTGTCATTCTTCTTGTCGGAATGTAGGAACTCTGGAGATGAAGAGAATGAAAATGCCAACTTGGTGGATGAGGAGCTAGTAGAGCTTGAGAAAAGCAATATTCTTCTGATGGGACCAACTGGCTCGGGTAACTTATCCACTCATCCCCCACTTTTTGCCTCTCTTCTGAACTTCTTACTAAATGAGTTTATGTAAATCCAACATGATCTGTATTTTCAATCCTAAACCATTTTTCATTTTGGATAGACTTCATGCCTTCCTGGTATATGTTGCATTTTCACGTTTGGCTTTGTTTTTATATAATTATATCATGCTTAAATCTTTTCATATACTGTACAATTCATTATTTTGCATGCTTGTCAGGCCAACTTGGTCTTAAGAACGTAGAAGATGGATGTTAAATTGCTCATGTATTTGGCTGCACCTGAAGTGGAATATGTACTTTTTTGTTTTTCTATTCCATCTATTTATTTGTCAAGTATCTTTTCTATTCCTGAATAATGTCGTCTTCCATAATTTATTTGATCATGTTGATTTATGAATTTCAATGTTATCCTGATTATTCAACATAATATACAGCTAAGTCAACAAGATGTTCGTTGTAACATGGATTTAGCTGATGATTCATTAGCTAGCCCGATCGTTTTTGTAAAGTGTGTTGGCTTAGTAGTTAGTACTAATCTGATCCATTAAGCTCCTTATTAGGGTGATTATCTTAACAAATGTCTAGTGCTTACTTTCTTATCCGTAGGCCATATGAAATAGAGAGTGTTTTACTAGCATAACCCATAGACCAGATAGAGCAATGATCTCATTTTTGCAGTATTATATATCAAGTATGGAAAATATATTGATACTTCACAATTTCTGTGCTTTTGATGTTCTTTCAAGGACAGGGAAGACGCTGCTTGCAAAAACATTGGCAAAGCTTGTAAATGTCCCATTTGTTATTGCAGATGCCACAACATTAACACAAGTGAGTTTGAGACTAACAGTACATTGAATGTTCATTTTGTTAAGCAAAAAAAATTGGCCATTTAGCCTTCTATAGCTGACAGTAGATGGACATTATTGAATTTGCATGATTGTTGTAAGTTGAACATGCTTTGAGGTTAAATATAAGTGCTGGAATGATTTGAGATAAGCTACAGTGAAGCTGTGGTATCAAGAATTTTTACAACACACCTTCTAGTCAAAGGGTTCAATAATGTTCTGATTTCTGTACAAAGAGATTTGTTGTGTGGCCGTGTCTCACAGCGAGAAGTGGTATGTATAGTGCCTTACCTTAGTTGGCGTATTGCCATACACCTAAGGAAGAGGAAGGGGGGACTCTCTTTCTTAGGTTATCAGGTAAGTGACCATTAGAAGAAGACCAGGATATGATTAGCTTATAGGACAAGACATACTGACAAAAAAGTTCAAGCTTTTAGACTTGCATATATCTATGTTTGTTTATTGTTTATAAAATATCACATGGATGAAAATGTATTGGATGAAACATTTCAGGTATAGTGTGACTGAGATTGGTTCTTACATTGCACTCCTTTTTGTCATATGCAGGCAGGCTATGTTGGTGAAGATGTAGAGTCAATCCTGTACAAGCTTCTTACGGTAACGTACTTACATGTTTTGAGCTTTCTATGCAGAATTTTACGCTGTTATGCGTGCCTCATTGTCTGTAATGGTCTTCTCTGGCTGTTTCCAAAGTCAAAAGCTGTTCGACTAAACTATCCAATTTACGGAACCATTTTCAATATCTCCTTCATTTCCTCGATGTCGCAACGTTTGCGGCTCATCACAGTAAATTTGTTTGGAGATACATATTCTGAAAAGGTTTTATATTCCATGATTCTATTAGTTTAGTGGCTAATGAGCAAGACCCTGTCTCCCACTCCCAAACCATAAAGCCTTTTAAAGATTATATATTCCATGATTCTATTACTTTAGTGGCTAATGAGCAAGACCATGTCTCCCACTTTCAAACCATAAGCCTTCTAAGGGCTCTAAACTGCACATGTGGATGGTTTCTCCTGATTGAGATGCTACTTTGGTATATATTCTGTCTAGAAGTGATTACAGTAGCCAAGTATGATGTTGGTTTATCAATTCCAAAAGAGACTGCTTGTATATCTTGCTGACTTTAAATCATAAACGAAGTAAGCTAAGTGGGAATGACTTGCAAATAGGCATGTAGCAGGACCAGAATGGTGTCTTCCATTCATGCTTTTGTTTGCTGAAGCAAAACACTTTTATTGCAGGTTGCTGACTATAATGTGGCTGCTGCACAGCAGGGCATTGTGTATATTGATGAAGTGGACAAGATCACTAAAAAGGTTTTTCTTTGCAGTTTATTTCTAAAGTTTAATCCAAACGATAATTTTTGAAGTTTATGAAGTTTTTTCTTATAATCTTATTGCAGGCTGAAAGTCTTAATATTAGTAGAGATGTGTCTGGAGAAGGTGTCCAGCAGGCTTTATTAAAAATGCTTGAAGGAACTGTAAGTGCATTAACTAGCTTTTGTTAAACAAATTATTGGTGTATTAAGGTATTAGGTTTGGGCTGAACAAGATACTCCTTTTGAGTAAACCATAAGAGAGGATGTTCATTACCTTCCATATGGAAAATACACTCTGATCTGTATATGCTTTCTCTGTTGTCTTGGACACATCAAGCCTTTTTTTAGTTCACTTCCAGCAAGATTGCTTTATAGGCCTCTTAGCTGCAGCCATTTAGTAACTATTAGTGGCTGTGGTTGTTCGAGTTTTTTTTTCCTGGTGGGGGGGTCGATGTGTTAAGATAATCTTATTCCTGGAATATGTAGTGTGCTTAATTTCTGGGCTCCATAACCTTATGCCATGGTACTGGAAAATTGCATTCCATTTTGTAGAAGCATCCATCAATATCGTTCCCCAAATCTTATGAAACTACCATTTTACCATTTTCAGCCTTCTGTCAACAAACACTGGTCGCTTTGTATATGGAAAATGATAGGCTTCCAATGGTTTGCTTCTAGGGCTTAGGAGTTCATTATCAGTTTAATGGAAGTTTTCTTGTAAATGATAGGCAGCTAATCATTTTGCCAATGCATACACTCTTATTCACCCAGATTGTAAACGTACCAGAGAAAGGAGCTAGAAAGCATCCGAGGGGTGACAATATCCAGGTACGCGTTATATTCCTTATATTATGTAGCACATTATTTACTATTGCGGCAACAATTTGATTCTGTTCTCTTCGATAAGTTGTACTCCGTATTACTTATATTATGTAGCACATTATTTACTATTGCTGCAACAATTTGATTCTGTTATCTTCGATGATGTTTGGTTTCCCAGCTTGCTTATCCAGTTCTTTTGTTAATACTCTTACAGCCTTACGAGTTAAATAATAGAAGGGATTTATACTCTAGATGCTCTAATTGATAAGCAATAATACACAGTGGCTGGAACAATAAAAGGATGATATGGAAAATTTTATTCATGTTACTTCTATTAATGAACTTCTGAGGTGCTATGCTTATGCGGTTACGCTTCCAGAAATCTAGCAGAAGCGTAGAGTCTCATAAACTGCTGGCTTTACGTTTTTAATGCTCTTAGAGCTCTTTTATTATTGTTTTGATTGGATTGGATCCACTTTATTATAATTTTGTTTGTACATCAAACAGATTGACACTAAGGATATTCTCTTTATTTGTGGGGGTGCCTTCATTGATTTGGAGAAAACCATCTCAGAAAGGTTACACCTGCTTTCTGCTTCACCTTTTTCATCTTACTGTTGTTCTTAGCACAACTTTTTGTGTGAATTTAAAAGTTGTGGTTTCTACAGGCGACATGATTCTTCAATTGGTTTTGGTGCTCCTGTGCGTGCAAACATGAGAACCGGTGGTCCCACCAGCTCAGTGGTTACATCGTCTTTGTTGGATAATGTAAGCATGCCCCAAGTTTTCAACAGATCGGAACAACAATTTCTGAAGCTGATGCTTTATTTTTTCGTTTTATAACTTCTGTTTTTGGCCTTGTCAGGTTGAAAGTAATGACCTTATTTCTTATGGTTTAATACCTGAATTTGTTGGACGGTTTCCTGTTCTCGTCAATTTATCAGCACTTACTGAAGATCAGCTTGTTCAGGTACTGTTACTGAAATGTTGTAATATCTCTTATGCTATTCATTATCTTTTCCTACACACGTGCTAACTTTGGAAGGAGGTGTAATTGACTCTAATTTAAATAGGATCATGAAATCATTTAACCAATGTTGATAGATGCAGAGATTCCTTGAACGTGTTTTTCAGTGATTAACCATTACATTTAATCCCTGTGAACATTATTTGCTAGATAGTAGATACAAACTTTGTTTGCATTATGTGCATAAGTAATAGCTAGGATGGTTGACCTTTGTGCTTGTGCATGTTGTAGGTGCTAACGGAGCCAAGGAATGCACTAGGCAAGCAGTACAAGAAAATGTTTCAAATGAATGGAGTAAGATATTCTTTCTCTGGACTAAATTACGTAGTCAGTGCGTTCATCCAAGCATCCATAAGCTGGTTTCTATCATCTAGTATTTACTTCACTGAAAATGTTTATGTCTTTTAGTTTGACTTTTTCAAGGTCTTCCCAGACATTTTAAAGTCACTCGTATATTATGTACCAAATGTTCAAAATTGTACTCATCCCATCTAACCACAGGTGAAGCTGCATTTTACCGACGGTGCCTTGAGACTTATTTCAAGAAAAGCAATAAGTAAAAACACAGGAGCTAGGGGACTAAGGGCTATATTGGAAAACATTCTGATGGAAGCCATGTATGAGGTAAAACGACCCAAGACTAGCATTCAAGATGCACCTTTATATTTTTGTATCTACTTGCTTTCTTTTTAGCTATTAAGCACTTTATGAGCCAAAGTTGAATTTGACTGTTGTCTGTTCATCACCCTAAACACGATTTGTATGTCCAAAATTTGGTGCAGATTCCAGATGAGAGAACAGGAGACGATGTGATAGATGCAGTTGTGGTTGACGAGGAAGCTATTAGTCTGGAGGGGAAAAGCCGCGGTGCTAGAATCCTCTATGGCAACGGTTCTCTTGATCGCTACCTCTCCCGACAAAAATCTAAGTCCATAGAGGTTTACAGTTTCACCTTTTTAAAAAACACCACTTTTGGAAATAACTAGGGAAGCTCGAAAATCCGAGTCTTGACTCAATTTCGCCTTGAATCAATTTCATTGTTTTTTTTTGGCATTTTTGCAGGGCAATGTGGAAGGAACCGACGCAGAAACCGAAACAGAAACAGACCTGCGCTCCGTTGTTGCTGGGATATAACCTGGCTTACACTTCTCATGGTGAGATGTCCCCTTCAAGTATAAACTCTCTGGGATCTTTCTGTACAGTGTTCCTGCATAACTAATTCACAAATTATTTCGGAAAATGGTTAACCGGTGAAAAAAAGGGGTTAAATGGAAGAAAACTTTCTGTATCAGTTGGGGATTAGTTTGCTGCATTGCTCTATTTACCCTCCTCTTTTTTCTTTTATTCCAAAAGCATCATCATCTCAAATCATCATAGGTGGATTTGTGTATGCAATGAAAATGCATTATGGGACTTGGAACGAGAAACTTGTGTTTACGTGCGATGAAGCTCCCATCTCTTGAGCGCCAAATCTTGTATAGACAATAAAATGCTGTGATTTGCCTCTCCTTGCATCAAAAAGATGCTGCGAATTTGTGAGGTTTGGGAAGCATGTTGTTAAACTGCGGTGGAAAATTCCAGCTGTCGATGCTTTGTGCATGTCTTATTGGATGTCAAAATTTGAAAATATTAATTCAGTCGTAAGTAATTCGAAACTGAAATTAATTCGAGAATATCGACACAAAAATCCCGTCTAGAGAACTCTGGTGGCTCAAAACTGGTCAAGTTAGAGCATCCACTCTAGAGAAATTGTAGGGATTTCTTAACCAAATAAGAAAAAAGAAAAATAAAAGAATTCTGACTTTTTCTGACAAAATCAGAGAATAGCATAGAAGAATGCAAAAAATAAAGTGGAAAAAAAGAGAAATATTTCTTCTGCAAGAAATAAAGTGGAAAAAAAGAGAAATATTTCTCTGAATTTTTCTGACAAAACTCATTTTATCTTTTTTGAAATTGATAAGAAATCTTTCATCCAAGTCTCCATCGTGGATGCTCTTAACTCGCCACTCAGCTCAAAAGTCAAAATTGTCCTTTTAACGAGATGTAAGTGGCTCAAAGTCACAATTTTCAATCGTAATGACTTCCTGACTTCTACTAGAAGCAATTTTTCCGTCTGAATTCCCTGACCAAGACGAAACACAATTTAAAACAAAAATGTGCGAGGATAGAAAACTTAAACACGCCACTACTAATCCAAAAGGACAGATTGAACAGTGTAGTTTGGGTTACACGTAGTGACGTAGATGTGCAACCTAATAAAACAATGCACAAACAAAAAAAAAAAACTTGATGATTGCACAGTACATATAGTAAGATAATTTACCTAACTCCTAAACTATGGTTAGGCCCTGTAGTATAATCCGATGGCTTTGACCCTCTATTATCATCATTATTGCAAATGTAGGTGACTAGTCCTGTCTGACTCGTGAGTTGCTCGTGTTGGCATGGGGAGCACCTCAATCCCTTATAAATTCTCCGGGTGTTACATCCACAAGTTGCGTTAATGACCGTGTGGTAATCTCCCTCAATTTCTAATTTGTTCCTCTCTTTTACTTTTTTAATACCTTATCTTAGCACGCGAGTTATAATATGTACTATAGAGTCATATTCATTTTATGTTGATCCCATACTTAATACATCTTCTGAATCCAAGTGATTTGATCTAGTATTACAAAATCAGTCGATGTAAATCTAGATTCTAATCTTGATCCATCGAGGTTAAATTATCCTTTTTTGTTTGCTCTCATTTTTTGTTTTATTTTTTTTTTCAAATTTTCCTGGCACTACGCGGATGTAAATATATATTGTCAGTGCGACTAACAGAAATCCTTTGTATATAGGTGACGTGGGGGACCAAGCTTCAAATGTCGTTGGACTGGTCAACGAAAAAGACCAGGGATACTTTCGTAATTTAGGCGGACACAATTTTCTCAAAATAGCTCCCGACTCCAAACTACCAAAAAAAACCTCCTGCGCCCCCCAAAATCTCGTTGCGATTGCGCCATAAATTCCCTGAGACATCCCCTTCCAAATCCCCGCTATAATCGCTCTGCTAAATCCTCGCCTTCGAATCAGCTGGTGAGAGCGCGCATGCCGGTCTCCTCTCCGCCATGGCCGCTGAATTGAACGGCCTGACCATGAGAGGCAGAGGCCGGGGCAAAGCCGAGCCGCTGAGGCCGATCCGGACCTCCGCCGGAAGCTCGGCGGCGGAGGAGGAGGAGCCGCTGAGCCCCGGAGCGCGTGTGTTCCACGAGGAGGCGATGAATTGCTTCATAATAGCGGTGATAGCGATCGAGACGCCGATCGGCGTTGACGTCATCAAGGAAGGGCTCAAAGAGACCTTGATTAACCACCCTCGTTTCTCCAGCAAGTTTGTGAGTCTCGTTCCTTCCCTTTGCTATTTTTACTATCCAGGTCAAAGCTGTCGCCTTTGTTATGTTTAGGTGGAACTGAAATTAGTTTGACTGGTTTCTGATTTTTAGGGTGGATTTTAATTTGATTGTTCTGGTCTCTGATGTTGCATGTTGACAAACCGTTAGTCTGTGTAAGATTGGGATGTGAACTCCATGATAGTAGTTACCAAACACTTTCTGAATGAGATTGTTTAGTACACTACGGTTTACATGTAGAAATCGGTCTTACCAACAAGCCTGTGGTCTATAAGCTACCGATCTCACTTTTTGATGCACTGTGAATTTGATGTGTGCTCTTGAATTCTTGTGTTGTTACTACCTACAAGGTTAAATCTTAGAAGTAATTCTACCCATCTGCTCTGTTGTGATTTCTCAGAAAAGTAAAGAAAGAACTGGATTTCTGGGGCCCTTTTCATTTACTAGACCAAATGGGTGCTCACATCATTGTGGTTAGTTGCTGAGCATTTAATGACCAAATGGGTGTTCATTTCAGTCTTTAAATGACTCATGTCAGAAGTAGAAATGATGGAAGTACGGAAGTAACATGTCTTCTCTTGGCTGCCCCCTTCCTGCCTGAATAAAATAAAAATATCTTAGAGATGAAGTTGTATGGGAATGCCATTTATAGTCTTCTAGCTTGATACTCTTTTTCAGGGTCTTCAGTATTTAGCATAATCATAAATTATACTACAAAAGTTTTTAAGAAAATTTCCAGTGATTAGGATCAAGTAGTGCAGTAGCTACCACTAATCAGCTCTTGTCTTGGTTTTGATTCTTCACAATGTTCTTACTTTCAAAAAACATGTAAATCTTCAACTTGTCCAGGCATTAAACTCATTCAGAACTAAAGGAACCCTATATTACAAACTACTTCTAGATACTAGATCTCCTGGCATAAATTTCATTAAGTAACTTCAGCTGGTTCTCTGAGAATTTCCACTCTAAAAGTGTTGTTTTGCATAGGTGATTGATGTAAACAAGCGTGGGAGGAAAGCATGGGTTAGGACCCAAGTAAACTTGGATGATCACATTGTTGTACCCGATTTAGACACAGATGTCGACTCTCCAGATCAATTTGTAGAAGACTATATATCAAATCTGACCACAATTTCAATGGACATGTCGAAGCCTCTATGGGAACTCCACATTCTCAACATCAGGACCTCAAATGCTGAAGCTATGGGTGTATTCAAGATTCATCACTCACTTGGAGATGGCATCTCTCTGATTTCTGTCCTCCTTGCTTGTACTCGAAAGACCTCTGATCCTAATTCAGTGCCATCTCTTCCTATGAAAAAAGAAGTGGCCAGATCAAGTAATCAGACAGGAATTTTGAGATACTTTGTTTTAATATGGTTCATATGTCAAGTGTTGTGGAATACTCTTGGAGACTTAGTGCACTTTTTGGCCACTGCATTGTTTCTGAAAGACACGGATACTCCAGTTCTAGGTAGCCCAGGGACTGAGAAGAAGCGTAAAAGAATTGTCCATCAGATTCTTAGTCTTGATGACATCAAGTTTGTTAAAAAAGAATTGAATATGGTACGTAATCCTTGCATTTTGAACAGAAGCTCTCACATTTAGAGTTGGTCGTGGTTGTCATCATCTATATTGTCTTGTTTGGTATGATGATGAATTTTGGATTCTTGTACGCTTAATATGTATTTATTTTTGCTGAATTCTTTCAGACTATAAATGATGTTGTACTCGGGATAACACAAGCCGGTCTTTCTCAATATCTCAACAGGAGATATGGTGAGTACTATCGTTCTTAAGCCTCTGTAACACCTACTAGGCCTGATCTGTTTGAGGAAGCTCTTACTAATAGTTTTTCATTAATCTTCATAAGTTCTTGTGTTGTATCATAGGTGACATTAGCATCTCGAATGAAGCAGGGGACAAAAAGGATAATCTACCTAAAAATATTCGTGTCAGAGCTACGGTTTTGGTGAATGTAAGACCAAGCAGTGCCATTCAGGTAAATGATCTGATCTTCTATCGGCTGTTTAACATGTAGGTGTATTCTTTGTTTGGCTGTACTGCTGTAACATTTGTTATGGCCGTGCACCACAAAGGAAAGTATGCCTTTTTCACATTTATTCTTTTCAACATATTTGTAGTTTAGTTTGAAACCAGAAACATATTATGGATCAAAAGTCTTTTCTTTCTTTGAATTACATGGCATGCCCTCCTTGAGCATTTTAACTAGATGGATAGAGAAGTAGTGGACCCTGAACCTACTTATTTAGCTAACGTTGTTCATAGACAGGATTTGGCAAATTTGATGGAAAAAGGCTTAAAGTGTCCATTGGGTAATGCAATCGGATATGTAGTCCTTCCCTTCCACATGGCCTTGAGAGAGGACCCCTTGGATTATATTCGCCAAGCTAAGGCCACGATTGGTAAAAAGAAGCAATCACTCGAAGCAAAGTGCACATATGCAAGTGCTAAGATCATGCTTCACATGCTTGGTGACAGGGTAATAATTGTTCTCCAGCTCTCTTCAGCTTGTCTGTTTGGAGAACATCTTAAAAGTCAAGATAAGCAACAAAAAAGTGAAAAAGATGCATGCTAATTCTTGCAGTGGGTTAAACCTTCTTTAGAAATTGACATTATTGTATTGTTCTTTTTCACAGCTTAATCGATAACCTATAGTTGTAAGTTTCTATTCTAAGTACTTTTAAGCTCATTCTGTTTAGGAAAGTGTTAAAGTGGACTCCAGTTGTGCATATTTCCACATATACAGAAGGCATTAGTTCTTAATTTCTATTGAAGATTCTGGATGATTTCATCTAAATAAGCATCTAAATGATTTCATCTTCTGGATTTGTGCAGGCAGTTGCTGCTCTAGTACACAGACTCGTCTCTCAGACGACAATGTCCTTCTCGAATGTTGTTGGTGCAGCAGAAGATATAAGCTTCTATGGTCATCCAATAGCTTACATCGCCCCAACTGTGTATGGCCACCCGCAGGTACGAACTCTCAATTGCAGTCCTATACTTTTATGAAAATGTTCACATATGTTTGTCATGTTCTAATTTCAGTAATGTCCTAAAACACTCTTAGATTAGCTTAGAGAGCTTAGAAAGACATGAGTTTCTTTTGAGCTCATTAGAAAGACATAAGTTACACATATGCTAATGCTTATTCATGCTCATTGGTCGTATACTGGTATTGCTCTTGATCATTCATGAAAAAGCTTATATCCAGAGTCCATGCAAACAATCTGCCAAGAATTTCCAAGGAAAATCATATTATTTCATCTGGACAGATTTTTTTTCTTTCAACAGCCATCCAAATGGAACCTTACTGTCTGTTTGTTTCAAACAGTTACCAATCTAGTTGAAAGCTCCTTGATGATATGCTACTTGTCTTGCTTGATAGTTCATGTGAAATATTGCAGGCTTTAACAATACATTATCAGAGCCATGTAAACAAGATGATTCTTGTTCTATCAGTGGATGAAGAGGTGATACCTGACCCCCGTGTGCTTTGCGACGATATTGCGCAATTGCTGGGCAGAGTCAAGGCTGCTCTCATCAAGGGTGACGGCTCAAATTAAGCTTGCAAAGCCTTAAAGAATTGTACCTTCAATGATCAAAATCACAAACATACAATTGCAATTTACAGGAGCAAACTTTTTGTACCACTTTGTATTTGCAAAAAAAAAAAAAAACATGGTTAATCCGTCTGTTGTACAATTACATTAATTGTAATAGTTCTTTTGTTTCAATAGTTGATGTTGTATTATTTTAATTTGTGGCAGGCTTCCACATTCAAGAGCCCAGACACAATCCATATAAAATGGGAAGTTTCAATTACAAAATGAGACGTCAATAATACAAACTCAGAAAAATCTAGCAACTGATTTTTACTTGTGTTTGTCTGCTTGTGTTGATTGGTTGGGAAAAAGGAAGAAAAATCTCAACTACAAGAAACAAGAAGGGTCAGCAAAGTTTCTGTACTTTGTACCATGCGGAAAGATTCACCATTTTCACCTATATGTAACACCTGAAAACAAAAGAAGAGTATATATATAAATTATCATATTATGCAAAATGTAGACGAACCGAAACGTGTTAGCTAGATGAATATATATGACAGACGATGCATACAAATATACAATAAACACCACTCTTTTTGGTTTGAACTATTAAAGTCAAGTGTCAAAAAAAAATATTCTTGGCCACTTTAAATTGCCTTGCTTGGATTTTCGTAGTGTTATTGGGTGCCATCTCAATCTCAGATAAGATGCTTTTACAACGTCCTTGTCCTGCAAAAGACTCGAAATTAGCTGTGTCCTATTTGCCTGTTTGTGTAGCTTTGCTTTCTGGTCCTTCTCTCATTTTGTTGTTTGTGTTTTCCATCATCTTCGATCTGCATTTGTTATTCTTCCTGATTGGTGCCCTTTAGTAGTGTATTGTGAATCTCTTTGCGTTACACGTAAAACCCAACTAGCAATGTCGTGTCTTGTATTTTCATTAATCATCTATTTTGCGATGTATTATTCCTCTCGTAAGGAAAAAATCTCTACCCATCAACTTAAACTTTTACTTTTAGAAGGTAAATGCGATGTTTTTTTTTTCAAAAACAAAAAAGATAGTTAAAGATCATACATTGCAACCCACTTCATATCGACCTACTTGATTCTCGCATAAGGAAAAATCGAGTCACCCTCACCCAAATATAGAAACAACATATCAAGGTGCAATTTGATTGAGGTTCTGTTCAGTAAAATTAGCTGAAATCAAGTTGAAATGGTTTTTTTTTTGATCGAAAATCAAGTTGAAAGGGTAACTGAAGCTGTTTGTAACTTAAGTTGATATTTCTACCTCAAATTCGTAGCTCATTTTAAAAAGTGACAATTTTTTATAAGCTATTGGGTATTTGGTAAAATAATCTACCCCTCCCAAATACCTTCTTACAAGCTTACTTTTTCTATAAGCTATAATAAACTTCCATAAGCTTTTGTCGAACAAACACGACTATGTAAAGAAGGTGAAATCAATCATGTTAGGGTTACACATGAATAAAAAGAAGTACGTGTTAGGATTATAAATTTGGTAGGTGAATCTAGTTGAGATGCAACGATGTATAATTGGTGATGCATGATTGCATGAATGACCACACAAGTCACAACACAACCAAAGATGTACTTGCCTCTATGATTGTGGGTCTTGGACAAGTGTCAAATGGAGGTGGTAAAAGCCAAACCCTAGCCACTACACCTTTGGCTTGCCTTTATTGATGCTTGTTTGCAAATTGCAATCAAGAAGGCGATTGTACTATTCTCGTTATAATGCTGATCCTAGCTACTATATCCGTCCTTTTGTTTGAGCTAAAGTCACATATAGTATATGTCTTGTACTTGCACATATATAAACCCACATCCCTAAGTTTAGTTTGTATATAAATGTGTCACACATTGATGTATATAGGCTAGGAACTAAAAATGTGACAATAAATATTCGGGTTGGTCCCCGGCAGGTGGCACAGATTTGTGAGGCTGTTATTTTCTCTGAGTTGCATCATTATACTGTACAGATTATTCTACAGCTGGGTTCATTCTTTAAATTTATTACTACTACCTTCCGATTAGGGAACCCTAATTAGTACACTTTGATTCTCTTTTTTCATTTTTTCTTGTCTTTTTTTTTGTCGAAGGAGAGACGGTGCTCTCCGGCTCTTCAAGGGAGCGTTTTATTAAATAAAGAAAAAAGGGCTAAGTAGTCATCAAGCGAGGGATAGCCCGATCCCTAATATCACCAGACAATAGTAATCGAATCCCATCCGACAGGGCACACAATACATGAACACTAATTGGAAAAATTGAAAGCACTAGACGCGGGACGATCCACAACGGTATTCTTCTCTTGGTACACATGACGATATTGGATAATTCAATCCCTACGAATAAAGCCTATACATTTATGGACTAAGCTAAACAAATGATGTCTTTGTTTCGATCACTCCGACCCTTAGGAAGTGTATAATGAGTTGAGAGTCCGACTCGAGCACAATATTTCTGAACCCGTTATCCCAAGCCAGCTTAATTTAAGCCATTATAAACTCTCCAAAGTTCAATCATTGACACCGTACAAATAATGCCAATGTTGTGGACAAAGCTACCTAATCACTTACCCTCGTCGTCCTTGATGACACCATCAATCGTCGCCTTCCCGTCCTTAACCACTCCCTCTATACTGATCTTCACACTCCCCTGTTTCGGTTTGCTCCACGAGATAAGCACCAGCTCCTTGTTGTTGTTCTTCATCTTCGTGCTTCAGAATATAGAAAGAAACGCCTCGTCAACTTTGGCCTGAAGTATAAAGAAACCTTGTCCAAAGAAGGGTCGCTTCCATCGAAGATCTTGACATTCTGCCAACGCCAGAACCACCAAAGGGCCATGATGAATAGAGCATTCCAAGGCAAACTTCCAACAAGTGTTTAGCATCACATTCATCTTGAACCAGCTAGCGAAGTCGTCTTGAAAGAAGTCGGGATAAACATTAGTGGCCATAATAGTGTTTCAAAACGTGTTAACTTGAGGGTAATTTCTAAACACATGTTCAAGATACTTGTCGATGTTGCATCCAAAGGGGCATTGTTCATTTGTCGAGAAATGTCTTCGACGTCGTTCTTGATTAGTAAGGATACCACCCAACACCGCAAGTCAGATAAGCATGTGGCCTCTTTTTACACTTCTATACGTCACATCCTACGAAAAAAAGGGAGTCATTAGAATTTCGGACATGGTTTCCAATAAGCACGTTGTAGCCCGAAGACACCGTATAATTCCCATCCATAGTGAGACTCCAGCTCAGCTCATATTCAATGTCCTCATCGCTAACATCAACCCTCACCCCTACCAGCTGAAGCAACATCATAGGAGGAAGAAGCGGGGCCAACAACACCCATTTCCAACCACCCGACTCTGACCAATACTCACAAACCATCGTGTTAATCCAGTCGGGATCAATGTTTGTCACAGACAAGATCTGAATCGGGATCTTAAGAAGCCAAACGTCCGACCAAAACATGATCGAGTGGCCATCCTTCCATAACCATCTCGTACCATTCATAATCACCTTGTTCAACCCTATACAGATACATCTCCAAATGTGGGAACAAGCCCAAGATTTTCCAAGAGCAGAATCTACGTACTTCCTTGCTCAAAACCGACACCTAGAGATTATTCTCTTCCATAAGAAAACGCTAATCAAGCTTCCCAACTAAAGCAACGTTGAGCTCTCTCATAGTTTTGATTCCGAGCCCGCCATGATTCTTGTGAAGGGTGACCTTGTCCCAAGCAACCTTATGAACCCTTTTCTGGTCGTTGGTGCTACCTCAGACAAATCTCCTATCTATTTTATCAATCTTCATGCACGTACTAACCGGGAGGAGAGTGGAAGACATGGCGTAGACTGGCAAGGAGGTCAACACCGACCTCACGAGGGTAACCTGACCTACGATACTAAAAGTCTTGCTTTTCCAACTAGCGAACTTCCTATTAAACTTATCCAAAAGTTGGGAGTAAGTGTCCTTATTAATGACTTCGTGAAAGATAGGCATCTCGAGGTAGACCCCTAAATTAGACGTCACTTTTATACCACTGGCTTCTTCCAAACTTTTCTTAAGTCGATGTCCAACATTTTTATAAGTAAAGATCTTAGACTTGATACTACCAATTCTTTGGCCCGAGGCACCACAAAAAGCGTCAAGACAATCCTTGATCTTGTATTGATCAACCGAAGCTTCAATGGAGAGTAGGATATCATCAGCAAAGAAAATATGAGAAAGACAAGGGCCCTCTCTAGCAAGCTTGATCGGCTTTCAACTTCCATCATCAACCGCACTAAGAATTAGGTGGCTCAAATGCTTAATGCATAACAGGAAGAGGTACGGTGAAATCGGGTCCTTTGTCTGACCCCACGCGAGGCTGAAAAACGAGGAGTAACCTCGCCATTCCACAACACTTGCATCCTAGCTAGTCGATTTCACACATTTCCATAATCCAACAAATCATGAGACGATTCGGGAAAACAATCCAAAGGGTGTCTTAAATGAAATCCCATATGAGTCTATCGTAAGCTTTCTCAAGATCGAGCTTAATAACCATTCAGCCTTTCCGGTCTTTCTTTAGCTTCATGGACTGAACAACCTCGTGAGCTATCACGATATTATCATAAAATGAGGCGTCTTGGAATAAAACTCCCCTGGATGAGCCCAATGATATATGTCATAACCGGTTGGAGTCTATTCGTGATCAACGTTGATTCGCCAATCATGGCCTAAAATTCATGGACAGACCAATTAATGGTTACTTTGGTGCCATACGGAGAAACTAAACAAAACATCCATCAAATCTCAAGTTTTCTATTTTCGAAGTCGTACTATTTACCTACTCCCTCCGTCCCATTTGGTTTGTCCAAATAGTACGGTTGGCACGATAATTAATAAAAAGTTGAAAAATGATAAAGTTGATGAGAAAGGTGGATAATTGAGGGTAATATATAAGATTGGATGAGGGCAGTTTTGTAATTTTATATGAAAAAGTGATAAAGGTGATGAAAAAGTTGGATAATTGGGGTAATATATGAGAGTGAATAAGGGTAAAAGTGTAAAAATATATAGATAAAAATGAAAATATTTGAAAGATAGACAAAGCTAATGGGACGCCCAAAACGGAAATATGGACAAACCAAATGGGACGGAGGGAGTATAACTCATATTTTTTTTTTTTTTGAATCGGTGATGATTAGGAACACGCCTTTAGGGCGGGTTACCTAGGGCATCCTTTCGGATGAGAGCATGAAGCTCGTGGTGGTTCCAAATGGTTTCCCATGAGAGACTGTGGCTCAGGAAAGCAATTTTATCAGCCACAGAATTATGGATCCTACTCTCATGATAGAATCGTACTGACTTGAAGCCCCATAGGGATACGAGAATGTCTGTAATAATCCTTTCTATTTCCCATGGGCAGCGAATTTCTCCGGAAAGAGCCTTTATGACAATTATGTTGTCCCCTTCGATCTCGAGTTTCCTTACACCTAGGAGTATAACTCATATATGTACCTTCCAACTGATGAGATCTATTGTCCCACATCAAACAAGGAGCAAGGAAACCCACTAGTATATAAGGAATGGTAATACCCTTACCCATTGGCTTAAGCTTTTGGGTAGAAAGGTGGATCCCGACCTTAAATACGAAATTGTTATATTTACCCCGATACGTCACCCATTTCTCTCGGCCCCCACCGGACTTTCACACCAACATTTATGAATTTACTAGAAATGTACGCTTTCCTTGAATTTTTTTAGAAATGTTTTGTTTGATAATACATTCAATTTTATTTCCCCAAGATTCCTATCACTCGAGAAGCCTTGAATTGAAATTGGTCACGGGGGAACAGAAACAACCATCTCTACAATCAAATTTTTATTTATTTTTTTTTATACAGGAAAGAGATTAGGCAGGTCTCATCAAAATGAGACCTATCCTAGAGCATCCTTACGGATGAGGTCCAAAAGGACCGGATCAGAAGCTAGCGTAAAAGACGATGCATGACGAAACGAGACCGCAATATGATCCGCTACTGAATTGGCTTCTCTGAAGACATGCTTCAAACCCCAATTCTGAAACCGACCGAGTAGCCACTGAATGTCCGTACGCATGAGCTCGACCTCCTACGGGCAGCTCCAATCCCCCAACACTGCATTGATGATCTGCAGGTTGTCACCTTCAATGAGCAAACGGGGAACACCAAGGCGAATGGCTTCAAGAATCCCCTGTCGAAGTGCAAAGGCTTCGGAAAACACTACGGAACGCCGTCCGAGAAAACCTCCATCTAGGGCAAGAGGGTCCCCCTTCATGTCCCTAAGAACAAAACCAAAAGAGGAAACCCCATGAGAATTTACGGCCCCGTCAAAATTAAGTTTAACATAATTGCTCTGGGGTTTTGTCCAACATGCACCTCCCCTTTTTTGTCGCTTGTTGATATCTGTGGTTATGTTGTTCTTTCTTTTTTCTTGGATTGCTCTTTTCCATTCAACTACTTGTTTCATGGTAAGTTCCATAATGGATTTGGGGTTTATTTGAGGTTGACTATTGTTATCAAAAATTTGCTTGTTTCGGAGGTACCACGTACACCATAGACATATAACTTGTTGGAGTTGGGGTTGGTCGAGTAGCTGTCTGGCTTCATTCATAAAGGAAAGGGGGTGACGATGATCCGGGTTAATTTGTCTTATTTTCTGAGCTAAGTTTGGATTTAGTAATTCTAGCGTGTGGATAGTATGATTACATTCCAAGAAGAGGTGAAAAGCATCTTCGTTCGGAAGGTTACAGAAGCCACAACCCTGTGGAACAGCAATGTGGTTAGCCGCCAATCTGGTTTTTGTAGGTAATCCATTTCGACATACTTTCCAAAGAAAATTCTTTTGTTTAGGAGGTATATTCAGGTTCCAAATCCATTGTAAGTCAATTTTCGGGCTTCTCTTCCCGTCCTGAATCCATTTCATAGTGGCATTGGTAGAGAACCATCCATTTTTACTTGGTTTCCAGTAGAGCCTATCAGTTAGATTGTTTAGGGGAATTATGATTTTGGCAACTTCATCAACATCTTCTGGATCAAGGACCTGCCTTAGTTTATCAATGTCCCATGATTTATCTTCTTTTATGTAATTGTCAACTGTTTCGTCTACATCATGCAGCTGTAGGTGTTCATTTTTTGGTCTCAGGTTTATGTCAGTGATCCAGTTATCTTTCCAGAATCGGATCGTCTTTCCGTCTCCCACTTGCCAGGACAAGCCCATCAGAAATTGTTCTCGAAGACTCATGAGCTTAGACCACTGCCAGGAGGTGTTGCTTTGTTTTTTGTAGTTCCATAGATTTTTTGTTTTAATGTATTTTTCATTGATGATTTTCACCCACATGTTTTCAGGTTCTGCAATGATTTTCCAGAGAAGCTTCATTTGGAGTGCTTGGTTCATTTCTTCTGTTTTAGCAATCCCCAACCCTCCGTGTTGTGTATATTGTCTCTTGAAAACAGTTAGCTAGCTCCATATATAAGCTCTTTCACACTTATACAGTCATACGGAAATGGAAAATAAAAAACGATACATAAAACGTATATCATCATTTTTATAATCATAACTATATATTAAAACGGAGGTTAGATTTAATATTTAGCCCGACATGTGGCACTTCCTCATTGGACGGCGCCACCCATCTTTAATAAAATAATTCAATTAATTTGATTGGTTGAAATTTCATTGTAGACCCCACATTAAATTCAATTAATTTGTTACGTATTGATTAAATTGTTATCCAAAAAAAAAATTATCCAAAAAAATCTATCTAACCTAACGTATTGATCAAATTGTTACGTATCTATCCAATTTTTTAAAAGAAAAATCTTTCTAATATATTGCTTAAAATAAAACTTATCTAATCACAACTAATTGATCTACCAAGAAACATACGGAACATAAATTTTATCACTCAGAGTTTAAATTGTTATTTGATATCCATTAAAAGTTAAAAAGCACATGTAACCTCCGCTTTGCAACAAATATTAGTTTTATAAGATATATCCAATTCAAATATTAGTTTTATAAGATATAAAACATTAAAGTTATAGATAAATAATCAAAGGTTCTTAATTCTTTTAAAATGAAAATTATTTTATTAGAAATATCCAAAAGAAATTAGATATGCACAAAACTACTTAAAAATAAAATAATTGAAAAACGATACTCCATAGTAACAATTGATGAAACATAGAACATTTATTTAATACAAGTCGTGCCCTCCCGGGCACGGGCACTATTACTAGTTTTACATTAAGAACAAGTTTCCATACTTTTATTTCCGTTGCTAACCTCTGACCCCATATTCACCTAAACAGATTAATAAGGGTTCGAGACGTGAATTAACTTGTGTATTAGTTTCGGTAAGATGTTGCGAAAGATTAGACGACTAAAGACAACCAATATATAAGAAGATCGATGTACATGTGAACCTAAACTCATTGATTTAAATTTTGGATTAACATAGTTATTTGAAACAAAGTGTACAACTCACGGGACAAGGACTTGAGAGGCATAAAGGTCGAAATGTCGTCCGGATGCAACAAAATAACAATTCTTCTATGAGTGTTTGTCAGCATCGATCATGCCAAGAGCTTCAATTCGTCAGAGGCCAACCACTATAATCAATGCACTTGTCCACTTTATTTTTTATTAATAATATATAAAACATTAAATACGGAGTATAAGGATCGACAAACTACCTTCTTAATTATTTCAATCACTTTGAGTTTACAAAAGAATTTATATAACATCTAACAATGAGAAAGTAGGAATTCTTCATAGACGATTGATACTAGTATATATAGTTTAAGATAATTTGATGCATAAAATTCGACACTTTTGGGAAGTGATGTGGTTGCAAATTTTCTAGTTTGGTTATTTTTGATGATATTAAGGATCAGAATATTTCTCTTGATTACCATTTATCCGTTTTTTTTTCTTTTCTAATAAAGTCTCGGAGACTCTTATCAATCTTACTAAATAGAACAATTGAGAACTTTAGGGTTTAAATTCACCAATTGTTTAATTAGTGACCTACAACTTTGCTCAATGTTTTTGTATAAGTTAAAAATGTTCAATGACAATCTAAAGCTATTTAATCTACAAATTAAAATCTGAAATAAATAAATGCAAATTTTGAAATATCAAAACCTACAAAAAAAAAAGTGTATAGCCTAACATGACAGAAAATTTAAATATTAATTTAAGAAATTAGGTAAAGTTAATTCCAACATGTAATATAATACTCCCTCTGTCTACTTCTATTTGTCCATGTAGCAATTTGCACAATTATTAAGACAATCTTATCTTTACAAAACTACCCTTATTAAATCATCACTAATATAATTAATTCTCCTCACATACTATGAGCTTTACAATTTCCAAGGCTTCAACTAACATATTAATTAGGGGTAAATTTGGAAGTCAATGGACAAAATAGACTCTATGGACAATTAGAAGTAGACAAGATTTTTGGGCTATATGGACAAATAGAAGTAGACGGAGGGAGTATCATATAACTCGTGTGATGGCTTGAACCTGAACTACACAAGTCAAACTCAGCTATTATAGGTTTAAACGATGATATACATCATTTTCAAATAATGCAAAAGCTAATTAAAGAATAACTAAAAAAGGAAAAAGGCTAGGAATAACTTATAAGTATGAACTTGTTCGTTCTTTTTGCAACGTTTTGTTGGTTAGTGAAATTAATTTGGGTCCCAAAGAAGTTGAATTCCAATTCCAATTTGATCATGTCTGTCTAGAGGCCGCACTATCATTAATTCCATTGCTCTACAATCCTTCTCCAGCTGGTTTACTCTTATACTCCGTATATGTTAAAATTTTTCCCTTCTTTTTCAATCTTCATAGAGTTGATATTAATATATATGATGTTTTACTGGTTTTAAAGTTTCACAAATTCAAAGAAAAGAAGTCAAATAATTATTAATGCAATGAAAATGAATACATGTTAGAGAAAAAAAAATGTTTTTTTTTTGGTTTGTGTTTACTCTTTTGGTTACAAATGGACAAAAGTGGTGGAAACTTTAGTTCAATGTCTAGTGAATGTCAAAATTCATTGAGCCTACTCATAAAATGGTATGTAACCACTACTAATAAGCCAATGTGAATTCAAGTTGCTTTGTATACCACCTTCCATTACCCAAAAGGTGGAGGAAGGGTCCATATATGAAGTTTCCACTTCCCATCCACTCTATCTCTTAAGTGATCAAATTCCCCATGTGGGTATTTTAGGGTTACTTTTGCAAAAGTTGTTAATACCTTGGTCCCATAATGGACCCCAAAAGTGTCTTCATTACTCATCTTGCTTAATCTCTCTTAACTTATACTCCCTCCGTTTCACAATAAGTGTCGTTTTAGTACTTAAAATTTGTTTCATAATATGTGTCGTTTTAGGTTTTCAAAGTGATTTATTAGAGGTAATAATGATAATTTTTATTGGAATGTGTATTTGTTGACTAAAGTTGTTCATTCATTGGCCAAAAAAATGTAATGAGTGGTAAGATTAAGAAAAAGTTGTAAGTTTTAAAGTGAATGATTGCTTTTCTTAAAAACTGTGTTGAGAGCTAAAACGACACTTATTATGAAACGGAATATGAAAAAAATAAAGTTTGTGTTAGTTCGGCTCGGTCACCACTATAAGACATGACAATGTTCATCGGAGACGAAAGATTGGTTATAAAGGGAATCTGTGAAGAAGGTTAGTTCACATCGAGATTTGAAAGATGATTTGCCTACTTAATTTATACTACAATAAACCATGGAATTGGAACCTACAATTCTGAAAGTCAATTGACGATTGGAGAAGTAACTCGTCCATCATTTATATTACACTTGATTCATCTTCTATACTACTCTTAAAATTGTCCCCAAAGGGGGTCAAATACATGGAGATGCTTTCAATTAGCCCCTCCTTATTTACTTTCTTCCTTACCTTTACATGAAATCTAAAACCCTTGAAGTCTCTTTAATTTAATTTCAGCCTTTGAGATGAATGAGTGGTCTTTTAGCTTCTCACCGGCAGTATAGTTGGACAACAAAAAGTATAATAGATTGATATTTAAATGGACACTAAAGCAAAAAGGACATAAATAACACAAAAAAAAGAAAACTAACATGCAATACTAATACACCGCCGTTAAATAAAAATATATCATGACATTATTAAGAATTTCGATGATTTATAATATACCATGACATTATTAAGAACTTCTAATATTTTCCTGACATGTTTTCCCCCGTCCATCGGACGGGGCAATGTTTTCTAGTACTATTTATTTCTACTTCCTTATAGTCACCTCTATCTTATGGCTTTAGAACTGCTTGGAACCCTTACAACTATGATAGAAAGTCGTTCGCCAACAAGCAAAAAACGGTGTTCGCTCGAGTAAAGGCTCTTGCCAAAATTGACATGATTGGTACGCGAACGCGAACTTGGAGTCGACAAAGCTCATTCATTCACGGCCATTATGGAATAATGGATAGAAAGCTTCGCTATTCAACAATTAAAACACCCCTATCTGTCAATATAGTTACTATACATAAATATTTGCTCGCTTTTAGCTCGAGTCTAGCTTCTTTTTTTTTTTTTTTTTTTTGAAAAGGTAAGGATTAGGAGGACCTCCTTAAGGAGGTCGTCCTAGAGCATCCCGACGGATGAGAGTTGTCAACTCTGAGTGATTCAAAATATGATTGATAGGAAGATTGTGGCCCAACTTAGCAATTTTATCAGCCACAACATTGAGATCCCTACCAACATGCGACACACGGAAAGACTCAAACGTTTGGGACATAGTTAAGACGTCTGAGATCAGCATCTCAATTTCCCAAGGGGACTGGCAAGTTCCTTGGGCCGCTCTGATGACTGTTAGGTTGTCACCCTCTATTAAGATTTTTTTCAATCCTTTCTGTTTTGCTACTACAATTCCTTCTCTAAGGGCCCGGGCTTCAGTTTGTAAAACTGAACTAGACCGAGTTCTGTTTGTGCCAATACCAATGATATCACCATTGTGATCACGAATTACAAAGCCTGTGGACGCCAAGTTATTTTGCAAGACTGATCCGTCAAAGTTGATTTTGACCCATCCTTGTTCTGGTTTTTCCCAATATTGTGATTTTTGTTTCCTTCTGCTTTTGGTTTTCCCCATATTTACTTTTTCCTCCTCGTTCTCAGCCCACACTTTGGTCTTGGTCCATAAAGAAATTTGGGATTGGATATACTTATCCAGCTCATGGATATAGCTATTTGGTTCTTTTTGAAAGACTAATTTGTTTCTTTGTTGCCAAATGCACCACCAGCTTACAGCTACTTCGATAAATTGTTTCTCACCTAACAGTTGTTGTAACTCAGCTAGGATACTTGAGGGGTTCTTATTGGTTGTATCTATCGTATCGATTAGGCTTGCGGTGTTTTGATTAATTTTGTGTAGAGTTTGTTTAGTGTGTGGGCAATCAATCATCAGGTGAATTGTGTCTTCAAACGTGCTATGACACATCAGACAACCTGGAGGGGTCGAAATGTGTTGTTCTCTTAATCGTTCTTTTGTCGGAAGGCCGTTTTTATCAAGTTTCCATAGAAAGTGTTTTACTTTGGGAAATGTATCTAGTTTCCAAATCCATTTGTTGGTGCTTGGGTTAAATTTATTAATTTTACTTATTAGTTTTACTGCTGACGATGTTGAGAACCATCCATTTTTGCTCGGAGCCCAGTATACTCTGTCTCGAATTGTTGACGTTGGAATAGGCATTTCTTTCACACGGTCGACAATGTTTGATGGGAGGACAGTCGCCAATTTGTTGGTTATCCATTGTTTTTCTGAGTCAATGAATTCACTTACACTCATTTCTTTATCGCATTGATCGTGGTTTATTGCATAGTTTAAGAGTGGTTCGTTAAAAACCCATTTATCAGTCCAGAACTTAATAGTTTTTCCATCTCCTACTTGCCAAATTAGTCCTTCTTCAAATTCCGGACGTAAGCTCATAAGCTTGCTCCATTGCCACGAGGAATTCGTTCTTCAAATATGAGAGGAGGAATTCGTTCTTCAAATATTTCTCATTCATAAGGTATACCCAAATATTAGAGGGTTCTGCAATGAGTTTCCATAACAATTTCATTTGCAAAGCTTTATTCATATGTTCGGTTTTCTTAATACCTAGTCCTCCATGAGATTTCGGTTTACAAATTTTATCCCATCCTATTAGGGGTTTGTAGTTTGGGCCCTTGTTCCAAAGGAAACATCTGTTAATCTGGTCTAGGTTATCGTGTATGTGTGTGGGGAGCAAGAAACTCTGCATGATGTAGTTGGGTTTGGCGGCGAGGTTTGATTGGATGAGTGTGGCTCGTCCTTCTTGTGATAATGCATTTGCTTTCCATTTGGCTAGTTGAGTTTTAGATTTTCCTATTACTTCTGTAAATGTTTCTCGGCTCACATGCCCATTGATGATCGGACAACCGAGATACTTTTCCATACTTGTCATTGTTGTTATGTTCAACACTTGTTGTATTCTGTGCTTATGTTGGTTATCTACATTTTTCGAGGTTTGAAATGCTGACTTATGATAATTAACTTTTTGTCCAGAAATTGCACAATATTCTTCTATTGTTTGTTTTACTGTCACACAAGCATTTTGTGTTGCTTTGGCGAAAATAATTATGTCGTCGGCAAATGCTAAGAATGGAATTTTTGTACCTGCTCTGGTTAGTGCAAATCCGATTGCGTTTCTTGAGGTATTACTAATCCTTTGTAATTTTCTTGCAAACACTTCCATGCTTAAAATAAATAGATACGGGGAAAGTGGGTCGCCTTGTCTTAGTCCTCTCTTTGGTAGGAATGGTTCAGTCGGTCCATTGTTAACTAACACCGAAAATGACACTGTTGTAACACATTGTTTGATCCAATTTATGAATATGTCACAGAAACCAAACTTCTTCATCACCGTGAATAAGAAATCCCAATCAACCCTATCGTAGGCCTTTTCCATGTCTAATTTGATTGCAGTCCAACCTTCTTTTCCTTTTTCCCTCGAAATGAGTGAAATATTTCGTGAGCAATGAGAACGTTGTCTTGAATGGACCGGTTAGCTACAAAGGCACCTTGAAGCGGGTGGGTTATTTTCCACATGACTTTCTTAAGCCGTTCGGTTATAATTTTTGCGATAACTTTGTAGATGGTGGAACATAGACTTATAGGTCTATAGTGGTTTGTAGATTCTGGGTTTTCTCTTTTGGGTAACAGGGATATAAATGTGTGGTTGATCTGTTTCAGCAATTTTCCAGAATGAAAAAAACTCTTTACAGCTTTTATCACTGTAGGACCTACAATGTCCCAATATTTTTTATAAAAACCAGATGACATTCCATCAGGGCCTGGAGATTTATCAAGCTCGAGTCTAGCTTCTTGATGGGCCTTGTTTGGTTGACATTCTTTATGCAGCCGTCTTGTTTACTTCATAAACCACTTACAATAATCTCCCAAATATAGTTTCTTATAAGTGCCACTAATTAAGAATTTGGCCATGCTACAGATTCCCTGATCCATTTAGTAGAATGTTTTTCTATACATTGGAATAAGTATAAAGTGACCAATTATTTTTCTTTTGTATGCGAATTGAAGGTCATTTTCTGATTCATTCAATGCATAAGCTGTACAACTTTATGAAGTTTGAGAAAACGACGAAAGCCGAATATGACATGGTATGGCGAGGCAGGGTGGACAGTTGACACCTAATTGGCTGCCTCTATGAAATAAGTGGGAGGTGTGAGCAATTGGAGCTAGAGTTGGGGCTTTCAGACGAGATAGAGGTCGATCGAAGAAGCGGTGGATGGATAACATAAAGTAGGATATCAGCGTGCTAGGAATTTCGGCGGACTTGGCTCAGTGCAGGGAGAGTTTGAGGGAGAAGATCGAGGTGGTGGACAGCTAGTCGGTGGATCGAGGAGCAGGCTTTTAGGAGTAGGAGGGTGTAGAGAAGAGTGTCGTTCTAATTTTTTTTCCTATTAGTATTTAGTATTGCTAGTTTTATTGTTTTTGTTCCTTTTAAGCTTGTCGAGTTGGTCTCTTTTTTTCTCTTGGGTTGTATCGAGCGTATTTCATCTAGATTTAGAATACCCCCATCCTGACCCCCCAGATCCTGCGTGTGCGGGACTACCTAGATAAATGTTGTTGTTGTTGTATGAAATAAGTGGGAGGATGCAGGTCTATATACGTGAATGAACCCGTAAAAACAAATATAATCCTAAATTTAAATTTATCAAATACTTTTAATATTATCTTTTTTTACCATTGATATTAGCTTTTTATAATTTATATTAGTGCATGTAAGAGCACATTTATTGGTAGACCAAAATCTTGATCATAGTATAAAATAATATATTTTATATTAAAATAATAGCAAAGAACAAATTTTGGCCATCGGTCACCATGATAACCAAAACAAGTTTTGGTGTTTTCATGACAAGGTGACACATGTACAAATCTATTAATTCTTTTGTTTCTTTTAAATTACTTAATAAAATAAAAAAGTGATAAAGTTTTATATTTTGATGGCCAAAATAGTTGGTTAACCGTACCACTATATATACTCTAAGATCATTTCTAATGGTAGATCATTTCTTGGCTATCATACAAAAAAAACATTAAAGAATTGAAATAATAAATTGGAGAGAGTGGATGAAGATCGGCCATAAGAATGACCAAAACTCAATTTGCTCTTTCAGTATGACAGTGATAAATGTATAATTCCTTTTTAAAAAAAATTGTTTTTAGAAAATGAAAAAAAAATTATATTATTATGACAAGAGAAGAATCATAAGAAACTTGGTCATAAGAATCATAAGAAAATTATATTATTATGACAAGAGAAGAATCATAAGAATGGCCATAAGAAACTTGGTCCGCCACTATTTGTACTCCAATAGAAGAATCATAAAATGATAATGAGAATAACTTTTGATTTGCTATATTTTTTAATATAGAATTTTAGGCTAAAGCCCAATTTATTATACGATAATCAATAATATAAAAAGATAACGAGAATAACTTGTTACATATCCAATTGAAGGGAAAGAATCTGTTAGGGTAGCCCGAGTACTACTTGGCCTAGAGCACCTGTGAACAGGTGAGAGCTATGCTCTAAAAATTCAAATTTGTGGCTTCGTCGCCTGTGAGGATCGAACTGGGGACCTCGGGTTCTCCCCATTGAGATCTTACCGCTAGACCAAGTGCCCTTTGGCAGAAAGAATTTGTTTTATCTTTTCCCTTTATTAGCTCACAAATTCTACGGGTTTCTTTTCAATTTTTTTAAATTCATAGAAAATACTTGGTTTACTACATTGAGCCCTCGCTCGGTCTCAATTGTGTGCTCCAGCACTTGTACCGAAATATAAATATTTAATATTTTGGATACATAGAACTTAATCATAATGATGGAATAATTTAAGGCATCTTTACCTCTAATGTTTCACTATAAAAAATGGTAAATATAGAGAACAAATTACTTTTTCTTTTTTTAATCAGCCGCGGCTATACTTGTTTCACTTCTCTTGGTGAAAGATGTTTTTGGTCGAAAATTATTATTTTTGGTAAAAACGTTATCTCGAAAAACATAAAAATAAAAATATGATATGTATATTATAAAAAGGTAAAATAATTTTTTTGCGGAAAAAAATGTTAGGGGAGAAAGTGGAACAAGCCACAATACTCTTTTGGGTCATGCAAAATTCTAACTTTTCGTTTATGTAATTATGCTCAAGAGCATCAAATTAGTATAATCATGGTTTGGAGATAGCTGGGCTTAATAAAATGTTCTTTTTGACAAAACTTAGTGACAATATTGACATGTTAGGCTCAATGTCAACGGCATGCAAATGTCAACAAATATATAATATATTATGAACAAATAGAGTTTGAGTCATTTTTTATGCCAAATGAGCCGTCAAGGATTATGATCATTGTGGAATCGAGGGGATTAAGGGAACGTAAAATATTGTCTCTTCTTTAATAAAATAATTAAAATTATATAGAATTTAGTTTTATATGTCCCTTCTTCCATAATTACTATAATACAGTATAAAGCTTTAAGTCTTTGTTAAAATTTGCGGTATATCATTAATCTCGGATAAAATAAAGATTTTATTTATTACATTGATTTTCATATAAAAACTCATATATCTCCTTGATATCTTATCAAGTTTCCTACATGTACTTAATATCTTACTCAATTTTCGATATCTTAAGATTTTGTCCTCTAACATAATTTTTGAAAAATATATCCGTATACGAATAAAAAAATTCAAGTGATTTTTCTTTTATATCTTAACAATTTTTCCTTATCAATTAGTATACGTTTTTGTCATTATTAAATCTTGAAGAATAGTGAAAAACTTTCACATATGTCAATAGTATATTAAATAATAATATATATATGAAAATTTGAATATAATTATTTAAAATTAACATTGTATTAATCAAAATACATATATAGATCAATATGTTCGTACTTCAGTCTTCCGGGTTTGAATTATAAATTATCGAGTTAAAAACGGATTCGTATCAAAATTCAATGTCAAATTAGTTAATTCGGTTTTTTATATTTACATTACCCGTACATGATACGGGATTTGTACTAGTTGTCATATAAAACTCGGGTTCGATTCGATAGAGTTGGGTGAAAAACTTTGTAAATTAACATATGTATAAATCCTCTCATAAGAACAATAAAAATTTAAGAAAAATACCCCTAAAATCGAATATATACACATTTAATTTCTACCGTTGTGGCAATTGCTAATGAGGTCCAGCCAGCAGTTAGTACATTTAGGAAGTTATTAAATATATGGATTAGGAGCTCAATCAGCCAACCAGTCAAGTTTAAGTTTAGGAGCTCCCGGTGTGTATAAAGATGGGTATATGACTGTGAAATGATTCTAGATATATAGCACTCAGCCAACTAAGCAAATATTCCACACCAACGCTGATTCAAATGGCCTACAGCTAATACCTAATTAAGCTGGGCTTAATTTGCCTCTCATTTTCAGGTGAAAAAATATTGTCCCCAGAACTTTCCCATGCGTGTTAGTGTACTCTAGTTGAATCTGGGCGATGTCCTTTATACTACGTTATAGTGTAAGATTCTTATAAATAGGCACCAAAGTCATAATTAATTCAATTATTATTGTGAGCTTTTGTTTGTTGTCATGAAGTACATTCTCATTTCAAACATGCTATGGCTTGTATCCATATGGAACATGTGTAATGCAATGAGCGGAAATTTTGAACTCTAAGGGACATTTGGTGGCAAATATAATGGAAATGTAAGCATAAGCTAAATGAGTAAATTCCATATGATAAACTTGAGCTATCATAAAATGTGGAAAGTATATGAAGTTTAGGGTATTTGCAAAGAAAAAAAAAACTCATAATCTTTTTTTTTTGATAAACAACTCATAATCTTTTTAATAAAGAAAACACCCTATCTACTACTCCCTCCGTTTCAAAATACTTGACCCTTTAGACATTTCACACATATTAAGGATTATTCATGTATGCCTAAACTATCCCTATACAATAATAACAATATCACTCTTAACTAAAAAGCATAGCTAGCATGGAAATAGGTGATATCATTACATCATAGGTTATCATGAGGGGTAAACTTGGAAAAAAGTGGAAAAATATATGAAATGGACAAGTTTTTTGAAACAACATTTAGTGTCCAAAGAGTCAAGTTTTTTGAAACGGAGGGAGTATAATATAATACAATATAAAGCGGAACCCAAGTCTTTGTTAAAATTTGCGCCACGTCATCAATCCTGAATAAAATAATGATTTTATTTTTTACATTTATTTTCAAAAAATAACTTCTATATCTTCTTGATATCTTATTCAATTTCCTTATGTATACTTAATATCTTACTCAATTATATCCTTACATGAATAAGGAAATTCAAGTGATTTTCTTTTATATTATTTATAAAAAATTCTTATTAATTAGTATACATTTCTTTTATTCTTGAATCTTGAAGAATAGTAAAAAAAATTCACATGTGTCAATAGTATATTCATTAATAATATAAATTTGAAAATTTGAATAGAATTATTTTAGAATTAAAATTGTATGAATAAAAGTATATATAGGTCAATAGGTTCAGACTTTGGTCTATCAGATTTGGATTATAAGTTCCCGAGTTAAAAGTTTATTCCTATCAAAATTCGATCTCAAATCGGTTAATTCGGTTTTATATTTATATTACCCGTACATGGTACGAGGTTTGTACTAGTTATTATAATTTCTTAGGAAATTTCTAAAAAGTTCTCATGTTTACACCCTTTTCATGTCACTACATATTACTCCTCATGTCACTACTATAATAATGTATTTATTAGGTTCGGCTTGTCATGTTTGAAGATGATTTTCTTATCTCGGGATAAATCTAATCTCTTTGTTGAGATTCACGAGGTTTTTTATAACCAAAATACATTTAAATGCGTCGTTAGCATAGGGCCGAAATTTGAATGATGCATCGTCGGTACGGGACTGTGCAATCCATTGGGTTATCATGAATCATCGGAGCGACGAGACGAGTTTGGATCGACCCTATATCTGCTAAATGCATCCCTTCCGAAAGTTGGGGTTTGTTGTACATACTAGATCTAGAATTACTACGATTGCAAGGTACCATCAAACAAACCATGACGATTTTCAATCGAGTAGCAACGTACTAGGGATTCAAATCTTCTGTCCCACATACACGTCCCGACACACGTCCCCATTGCCTTTGATTGGGTAAAATCATAGAATTAATAATTTTCTTGTGTTTTTTAAAGTCTCAATCTAACTTTTCACCCAATCAAAAGGCACCGGGACGTGCTTTGGGACGTGTAGGTGGGACGGAAGATTTAGATCCACGTATTAGCTCTAAAATCATAAGTTCGCTTCGAACAAAATTTTGCCCAACCCTAAGGGTGAGACCCTAAAAAACTAAGTACATAAAGTTAAAACTATCAATTGAAAATCATAGTAAAATTTTGGAACACCATCCGAGATATTTCTCTATATTTCTTACACCACAAATATAAAACAAGCCATAAAGTTAAAGTTGACATGTTATTTTCACAAAATACTCCAATAATATTTTTTCAGTAGTATAAAGGCACCGCTAGCCCCAACCCTCACACCTCCCAAAAAAAGAGGAACAATCCCAATTCCCACCATTCTTCCATTTACTACACACTCCACCATTTTGCTGCTCTGCACAATAACTGTTGCCGTTCTGCCCGTCTTTTCTCTTTCATCAATCATCTACTTCTCTGAGCTGAGCTGAGCCCGTCTTTCTCCTCAATTTCACCTCCCTTTTAAATCTCTTGTTCTCATCCCTTGAATTCGAGTTGAACACAACACCACACCACCTACAACAAAAAAAGGGCTCCAGAAAATGTATGCAGATCCGGGGCTTTTCTATCCTTACTTCCAGAATTTCTCCCAAGATGTTCATCACCTTGAGATTTCCCATTCAAACCCATCTCAATCTTCAATGGTTATTCCCCCTCTCTCCCTCCTTGGCTCCCTCTTGTTTGTTTGCTCAGTTTCTGTGTGTATTTTCATATTTGGAATTATGGGTCTACCTGTGCTTTTGCTTATATACAAGCTTCTGAGTTTTGAATGTTGTATGGCTTGATGGGTAGTTGCAAACTCTTGCTAACAAGCTCTATCTTTCAAATTGAAGGTCTTTTTCAGTCCATAAGAAGATTTTTCCTCTTTTTTCTTGCCCGGGGGCGCAAAAGTTGTTCTTTTTTATCCCTTAATTAATTTTGTTGGAAAACTGTTTTGGGGCTTGAAGTAATGGATTCCAAATCCTTTTTTGGGCAAAAATGCTTCCCTTTTTTAGCTAATTAATTTTCTGCTTTTATGGTGGTTGATGAATGATAAGACCAGGAGGCACTTCCAGATGTGTAAAAGGAGAGACTAAAAACTAAAAGTAACCTCTGCTTCAATGCTAATCATACTTGACATAATTGTTTGGTTCCTGATTAAAGTTGAATTCACATGGACAAAGATTTAAAGCTGTGAATTTGCAGTATGCAACTATGCATCTAGATTGTGTGAGAAAGAAAGTGAGTTTTACAGTCATTGATTACGTGCTTTCTTGGTCCCCTTTTCTATCAAGCACTGAGTTAAAGGTAACTAAAATGGAAAAGTGCAAGTATGATTTTCCAAACAAGTATCTGTAAATAGGCTTTTGTCTAGTGTGGAAACTAAATTTGGGAAGGAAAATAAAGTTAGTCTCTTGGCTAAGCAAAGCTTTGGTGGTAAGCTTAAAGGTGATCAGTGTTTGCTTTGTCGCTTTGTCACATTTTAGTGGTTTGTGTTATCCCATCCATTTCCGTCTGGAGTAGTTCTTCCAAATGGGTTTTGTGATCTTCTGAATTTCATGTTCATGTGGAACATTATAGCCTGTAGTTAGTACTTGAAAGAGTTACTTCTCAGATAGCTTAGCTTTTAGTTTTGTTTGTCACAGGTGTGTGCTGAACTAAGAACAATGGTAAATATCTATGAGTGATTTAGCTTTGGTTTGTGATGTGTGCCTTGACTGCTAAAGTTGTTGTGCTTAGCTGATCTTCTTACGGACATCCATATCAAACGTTTACTGCTAAGGTTAACTAACTCATGTCAAACAATCTTGTTGCAGAGCTCTACAATTTCTGAATATGATCTAGGAGGAGAAGGGGATCTTTTCAAAGCACCTGAGCCAATCATTGAGGAACCGATTCAGAGGATTGATCCAATGACGGCTGCCATTTCAATGATGTCATGCGCCGACCATGTCATGCCAACACAAGACGCCTTCGAATCACTCCAAAACGATCAGATTTTTGGCGAGCTCTCTTATGAATGCAAGAAAGATGCTTTGGGGAGCGAATCCTCGGAAACCCGGCTCTCTGAAATCATGGATATCAGTCTTCCAGCTATGGTGAGTGAGATGCAGACTGATGAGAAGCTGATTAATCCTGATTCGGGTTTTCCAAAGAGCGTTAGCTCGGGTTGTTTGAGCTCCATGGATTGGATAAATGCCAATACTATGACGCCGGGCTTCTTGGACTACTCTGAGATGGATTTTGGTGCTGCTTATGGGATGAGAAGAGCTTTTAGTGAAGGAGACATAAAGGTGAGATCAGTACATTCTTATGCTAGTTGAAATTCTGAACTGTTGCTATGAAATTTGAAGTATGTAGAATACTTGGGACTGAATAAAGATTGAATCTTGATTGTGTTTTCTTTTGTGACTAAAGGCTCTTGGAAATGGAAATGGAAATACAAGTCAAATTCATTCTTCAATTCAGCGGCCTCCAATAGTAGGGAGTTGCACTTCAGAGGATCGTCTGCAGAAGCTTTCTAGATACAGAAACAAGAAGTCAAAGAGAAACTTTGGGAGGAAGATCAAGGTTATCACTCATTTCTTGTACAGCTTTTCTAACCAATTTCTGTAAGACAATTCATTGAGGTGACTGATTTCTCTCATCTTGTGGTTGTGTTTCCAGTACGCGTGCAGGAAGGCGTTAGCTGATAGCCAGCCGAGGATCCGAGGAAGGTTTGCCAAGACTGGATAAACCGAGCTTCTCAACTTAACTCGTTAATGAATCCGAAACGAAGATCAGTAGTGGCCTAGTACTGAGCAATAAAACTACTACGAGACAGTTTGTCTTGTAGATTAAGTAGTAGGAGATGTGTTATTTGTTGTAATGAGTTGCTTTATAGATTAGTAATGACCAGCTTGGCTAGTAGCTAGGGATGTATATATCTGGTGACCAATAATGGAAGATTTTTTTATGAGTATTTGGTTTTGCTCAGCTGTTCCTGATAAACCCAGTTTGATTCTTAACACTGCAAAATACAAATGACTGGTAGAACCATTATCAGATTATGGAACTTGTTATGAATCAAGTTATTATTTTTTCTAGCTAGTTCAATTGGTGGTGGATTCATGTCAAAGTAAGGTTAGCAGACCAAATCTGAAGCACAATAATTTAGCAAATAATGAAACATATTTGTGGACATTGTAACTCATTTCAGCATTTACCATGTGAGAAACTTGACATGCATCTAAAGAAAAGAACACATTAATTTTGCACTTAGTCTGAGAGGCAACATGCTAATTTGACATGTATAACACTATTATAAATAGAGATCCCCAAACGCCAAAACAACTTGTTTCTGTACATTGTTATTATCCCCATGTACTGACCAACAAGTAATTCGGCATTTAGTTCCAAAAAAAGACAAACCCCTAAATACAACAAAATCAGAACAATCCAACCATAAATACAAAATCTACTCCTAATAATGCAGCGCAAAAAGACCAAGTTTTTATTCAGAGTGTGTTTGCTGCTATTTTGTTGCTTCTCTTGAGAGCTTCTTCCTTTGTCAATTCGTCAAGGAATTGGTCCTCTTCTTCCTTCATCAGAAACTTGTCCACCTGAGAAGCCGCTTGTCGCCCCTCCGAGATGGCCCAAACCACAAGCGACTGCCCACGCCGACAATCCCCAGCTGCAAAAACGCCTTCCACGTTGGTGGAGAACCGTCCGTAATCCGCCTTGTAGTTGGAACGGTTATCCGTCTCCAACCCAAGCTTTTCCGCAATAGTCTGTTGAAGTAACAGCAGAAACAAATTTAGGCAAAGGATACATTTCAGAGTGAACTTAAGAGATAGATCACTATAGAATACTAACCGGTTCAGGGCCTAGAAAACCCATTGCAAGAAGCGCCAAATCAGCTTCAATAAACTCCTCTGAGCCCTCAATTTTCTTAAACTGGAATCTCCCACTCTCGTCCTTCTCCCACTTCACACTGACAAGTTCAAGTCCCTTCAAATTCCCGTTCTCGTCGCCCACGAAACGTTTCGTTAAGACCTCGTAAGTACGAGGGTCCTTCCCAAATTTGGTTTCAGCTTCTTGATGCCCGTAATCGACTCGGAATACACGAGGCCACTGCCAAATAACAGACCAAACATCATTCAAAATACAGGATTATAAGATATGGTAAGCAAACAAGTCCTAATAGAAACGAGGATCAAACCTGAGGCCATGGGTTGCCTGGGGCTCTGGTGTTTGGTGGTTGAGGTAGAAGCTCCAAGTTGACAATGGAGCTGCAGCCATGACGAATGGACGTCCCAATACAGTCAGTACCAGTGTCACCTCCTCCAATAACAACGACTTTCTTGCCCTTTGCAGAAATATAATTTCCGTCTTCTAAATTGCTGTCGAGTAGGCTTTTCGTGTTGGCATGAAGGAACTCCATTGCAAAATGGACTCCTGATAGATCCCGCCCATCAATAGGAAGGTCCCTATAAAAAACCATAAAAACCAAATCATCACAAAGCTAAAGTATCATAAAGCTTCCAAATCCATGTTATCGACTGCCTACAATTATTGCTTTAGGATTTCTAAATTCCACCTGAAAGTTACTGTATTATCAGTACATATTTATTTGGATGTCATACCTCGGCTTTGTTGCACCAACTGCCAAAACGACAGCATCGTTTTCCTTCTTAAGGATATCAATGGAGAACGAAGGGTCCTTTCCAACATTGGCATTAACGACAAAGTTAATGCCTTCCTGGGCCATAAGGTCCACTCTCCTCTGAACCACATCAATCTTGTCAGTTTTCATGTTTGGAACTCCATACATCATGAGCCCTCCAATTCTGTCAGACCGCTCATAAACGGTAACCAAGTGACCCATTTTGTTAAGCTGATCTGCAGCTGCCAAACCAGACGGTCCACTACCAACTATAGCAACCCGTTTCCTGCAATTTTTTTAGATTCATTAGATTTGCACATCCAAATTGTTAAGCAGTAATACATTTGAAAAAGAGTTGCATACCCAGTCCTTTGCTGAGGAGGCCTCGGCTTCATCCATCCTTCATCAAAAGCTTTGTCAATAATAGCACATTCGATGCTCTTAATAGAAACCGGGTTCTCAATAATGCCAAGGACACATGAACCCTCACATGGGGCTGGGCAAACCCGACCAGTGAATTCTGGGAAATTATTTGTCTCAAGAAGACGCTCAAGGGCTTCCTGCCACCTGTTTTGATAAACTAACTCGTTGAATTCTGGTATCTTATTTCCCAGAGGACAGCCAGAGTTCTCCTGCAGATTCGGGATAAGGCGAATAATCAAACTCTACCACTAAGCTAAACATAGTACTGCCACATTAAATATAAGCATAAAAACATGACAAATGACATATACTTTACTATTATTGAATTTACTGATCAGAATATTGACAAAAAAACAAAAAGATCCACTTGATCATTGCAGCATTATTTATTCAGAACACTGTAGTTAGGCTTATTTAGTGCACAAGAATCCTCACCTGATGGCAGAAAGGAGTTCCACAGTCCATACAACGTGCAGTTTGAGTCTTCAAGAGTGGCCCGGGCTTTGTCTCCATCATAACCTCCTTATAATCCCCCATCCTTTCAGTAGGATCACGGTATTGAACGCCTTGACGCTCGTAGCGAACAAAACCTCCATTCTTTACAGCATTCTCAACCTTAACAGGCCTGCCTACGGATTCCTCTACTACCTCATTCTGAAATCAATGTTTAATCCACAAAGGATCAAATAATGCACTTATAAATGAGAAATATAAACAGAAGTAAAAGACAGTAAAATAATACGTACATGGTTGGTTTCCATTTTAACAGCAGCTGCCATTTTTTTCAACTCCTCAAACGCATTTTGTTTGGGCTCATCATCTTCCTCAGGTTCCTCTGGCTCGTCAACCACATCAACAGGTTGCTTGGCTTTTTGGCTTGCAAGAACCCTCTTGTAGTCTCTGGGAAAGACCTTTACAAACTTGGGAAGCAAATCATCAAAATCAGCTAGGACGTCTTTTGCCAGCTGGCTGTTCGTATTACGTTGATGCTGCTGGATCATCATTCTAAGAGTTGTGATGTCCTCTTCCTCCTCAACCTTATCAAGATCCACCAACTCAGGATTACACCTCAAATGGAACTTCCCATCAACATCAAGCACGTAAGCAATTCCACCGCTCATACCAGCAGCGAAGTTGCGTCCCGTTTTCCCAAGCACTACCACTGTTCCACCTGTCATATACTCACAGCCATGGTCCCCAACCCCTTCCACAACTGTCTTAGCCCCTGAATTACGAACACAGAATCTTTCTGCAGCCATTCCGTTAAAGTATGCCTCACCACTTGTTGCCCCATATAGAGCAACATTACCAATCACAATGTTCTCCTTGGGATCAAAGCCGCTTTCTCGTGGAGGATAGACAATAATTTTCCCACCTGAGAGTCCCTTTCCAACATAGTCATTACTGTCACCTTCCAGCTCAAGAGTAATACCAGGGCAGAGGAAAGCGCCAAGGCTCTGGCCAGCACTTCCATCAAATTTTATGTGGATGGTATCTGCAGGAAGACCCGCCAAGTGGTACCGCTTCGTAACTTCATGACTAAGCATGGTTCCAACAGCACGGTTCACGTTCTGAATCCGTGTCTCAATATAGACAGGGAGAGATTTCTCCAATGCAGGTTGGGAGAGGGAAATGAGTTTCTGATCTAAAACCATGTCAAGACCATGATCCTGCTTTTGGACACAACGTTGTGCAGCATTTGGGCGGATGTCAGCAGCAGGCCTGAGAAGTAACGAAAGGTCAATATTTTGCAGCTTATCACTCTGACTTGTGACTTCTCTGTCCACTTCAAGCATGTCAGCACGGCCAACCATCTCATTGATCGTTCTAAAACCAAGCTGAGACATTATTTCCCTAACTTCTTCTGCTAGCATGAAGAGAAAATTGATGACGTGTTCGGGTTCTCCAGCAAACTTTTCGCGAAGAACAGGGTCTTGAGTTGCAATACCAACGGGACAAGTGTTTTTATGGCACTTTCGCATCATGATGCACCCGAGAGTGATGAGTGGCGCAGTACTGAAACCAAATTCTTCAGCTCCTAGAAGAGCCGCAATCGCCACATCTCGTCCTGTTTTAAGCTGACCGTCAGTTTGAAGGACAGTTCTGCCACGGAGGTTGTTAGCAACTAGTGTCTGATGTGTCTCAGCCAAGCCAAGCTCCCAGGGAAGTCCAGCGTTCTTGATTCCAGTCCAACGGGATGCCCCCGTTCCTCCATCATGTCCAGAAATCAGGACATGATCAGCATGTCCTTTGACAACACCAGCTGCAACGACACCAACACCGGACTCAGAGACGAGCTTCACACTGACTCGAGCAGATGGATTGGCGTTCTGTAGACAGGAGGAAAATAAGTACGATACAACAAAAAATGTGTATATTAACATTTAAAGCAAGATGCATAATACCTTGAGATCATAGATCAACTGAGCCAAATCCTCAATTGAATAGATGTCATGGTGAGGAGGAGGGCTGATAAGGCCCACACCAGCAGTAGAATTCCTTGTGACTGCAATATCTCCAATGACCTTGTGACCCGGTAGTTCACCCCCCTCACCAGGCTTGGCACCCTAGAATAAATACCAGCAACGAAAAAAGTTTATTCTAAATGAAATTTGTGATACTGGAACTAATA
Source organism: Polygonum aviculare (assembly GCA_934048045.1). Lineage (NCBI taxonomy): Eukaryota > Viridiplantae > Streptophyta > Magnoliopsida > Caryophyllales > Polygonaceae > Polygonum > Polygonum aviculare. The sequence goes on from OW204031.1 coordinate 21,594,903, forward strand.
CTATCATGTTATTCTCACCAAATTCCATATGTTGGTACAAGTTAAAGACACAAAGACACCAATTGGTGCTTCACAGACACAGCATCATCTGCCATGAACATATATACATAAAGAAGAGTACTTCTGTTCCTATAATTCACCAAGGAAAGTAAAACTGGGCAAACAAAATTTCCCTATTTGTGGTGTGGGTTCTTACCTGTGCCATCTTTATCTGTAATTCATCAGCATTAGTAAGGTAGTAGCTTGAAACACCAAATCTTCCACTAGCAACTTGCTTGATTGCACTTCTCTTCGGGTTCATTGAACCATCAGGAAGAGGTACCAGACGAGATGGGTTCTCACCTCCCTCACCTACAGAAAAATTAAGATGATCTTATATATACTAGAAAACCCTGAAAACAATAAGTCAGAAGATAAAACCAGTGACAAACCTGTGTTTGATTTTCCACCAATTTTGTTCATAGCCATGGCTAGAGTGGTATGTGCCTCTAAAGAGATTGATCCATAACTCATAGCACCAGTGACAAACCGCTTCACAATCTCACTTGCTGGTTCAACCTCTTCCAGTGGCACCTTTCCATTGACCTCCTTAAACTTCAGGAGTCCACGCAAGTTGCACGACTTGTTCAATTCATTTACTCGTTTTGAATATTCTTTATATGCGTCAACACTGTTGGTACGGGCAGCCTCTTGCAACTTTGCAATGGCAAGAGGGTCGTTCAGGTGCAGCTCACCATTTTTCCTCCAATGATAGTTTCCAGGGTTAGGCAGGGCCATTGCTTCTGCACTTCCAATGGGGAATTGTCTAGTTGGGAAGGCCATTTCATGGAGTTTAAGTGCATCAGAGGCAAGAACTTCAAAAGTTGCCCCCTCAACTCTGCTGGGAGTTCTTGTAAAGCATCTGTCAATGACTTCGGTTGATAAACCCACAGCTTCAAAAATCTGAGCACCTTTATAAGATGCTAAAGTGGAAATCCCCATCTTAGCAAGGACTTTCATCATGCCATAGTTGCTCGCTTTAAAGTAACGTTTCACCAGCTCCCCCTTAGAGTGTAGGTTCCCATCTGATTTAGGAGGGATTTTTCCATCCACTTGCAGTCTCCAGACAGCCTCAATGGCCAAGTAAGGACAGATAGCATCAGCACCAAAACCAACTAGAGTGCAGAAATGGTGCACTTCACGTGGCTCAGCTGACTCCACAAACAGTGCAACCTGTGTTCGTTCTAGTGTCTCAACCAGATGCTGGTGCACCGCACCAACTGCCAAAAGTGAACTCACTGCAACTTGATTTGGTGAAAAGGCTGCAAATTACATCCCAATAAAAATTAGGCTGAGTTGTCAAGAAACTGTCTTTCCAAGGGGATAAGTTAAAGATCTTGTTTTTGGAAACTATTACCCTAAAATGAAAAATCTAACCCCTTAGAATAATCAAATTTAGTAGAATCAGCCCATAAAAGAAATTCATACAGCATGTTGCCTTAAAAAAAAGGGGGAGTACCTCTATCAGACAAAACCAAGATTGTGTAGCCATCTTTGATTGCTTCACATGCTTCAGCACAAATCCTGGTCAATGTCTCCTCCAGTCCCTTCTTACCACGAGATTTAGGGTAAGTAATATCGAGGACCTTGCTACGCCATCCCCTGTGGTTCATCTTTTTAACTGCTTCCATTTCTTCAATGGACAAAAGAGGGCCCTTAAGAGAAAGACGGTGACATTGTTCCTCAGTTGTTTCTGTGAGGTCACCTTCAGGACCGACCATACATCGCATGGAGGTTACAATTTTCTCCCTTATGGGATCTATTGGTGGGTTTGTAACTTGGGCAAACATCTGCTTGAAGTACTCAAATGTAAGTTTCTCTCTGCCAGACATCACAGCTAATGGAGCATCATTCCCCATGGAACCAAGAGCCTCTGTACCATCTTTTGCCATTGGAAGTAATAACATTTCCAGGGCTTCAGTGGTGTAACTGCATAAAAAAGTTACAGAGTTAAGATTTTGATTATATAAAATTTGGATTTAGTAACAGTTAAACTACATACCCAAAGGCCTTCAATGGAGTAGTCAAACCATGAATGCCCATGTTTTCCATGTCATCGTCATTAGTAGATGCCTAGATATGTGCAGCAAAAACTTGTCATCTATATTGATATCAAGATAACAAAATTGAAAAAGAAAATGAACATCAGTTGAGCTTACAGGAAGCACTCCGGAAATAGGTGGTGAAATCCTTTCGGTTTTATCAACAGATTCAACAATCTCGTTGAGCTCGATCTTCTGCCTTTCAAGCCACTCGCCATACGGCCTAGCGAGTGAATACTGTTGCTTCAAGGCATCATCATCCACTACAGCATGGTTATCAAAATCGACTAAAAGCATCATTCCAGGGTTAAGTCTACCCTTCCTGGATACATCCTCTGGTGGAATGTCCACTACACCAACCTCACTTGCCATTATCACACGACCGCTGTGTGTAACATAAAACCGACCGGGACGCAAGCCATTCCTGTCCAATGTCGCTCCAAGGTATCGACCATCGGTGACTGGACAACAAATAATTATTATGAGCATGAAATAAAATCCTTATTCAGCTATAAGAGGAATGTATATGTATATATACGACCAAATCTTACATGTCATAAGAGCAGGTCCATCCCATGGCTCCATGAGAGTTGAAAGATACTCATAAAACGCCTTCCTTTCAGGATCCATATTCTTGTCATTTTGCCAGGCTTCAGGAATCATCATCATCATAGCTTCGGGAAGGCTTCTACCAGCTCGCACCAAGAGCTCAAGAACTCCATCAAATGATCCTAGATGGAATCCAATTGAAGTCAGATGAGAATTTCCTTGTTATGCTTTAAATATTGTTAGGTGGACAAGTTATTTGAGCAACCAACCTGAGTCCGATGAGCTAGCATCAACAATAGGCAAAAGCTTTTTCATCTCACTCTTTGAAAGCCCAAGCTCCTTGCACTTCAGCAGACCTTCCCGAGCACGCATCCTAGTAGAAGATCATCAAATAGCAGAGAGCATGAAAACCATATCCTAAGTGCCTAAAGGGCTGGTCACCACATGGTTACAAATATATTGAATACCATTCATAAGCAGTGTTTCCAATGGCCTACAATTTCAGCAAATAAACATACACCTTTTTCAGAAAACCATGGTGGAGAAATAAAAATGTTATCATACCAATTAACATTGCCTCGGAGGGTGTTAATTTCACCATTGTGCCCTAAGACGCGCATTGGCTGAGCACGGTCCCAACTTGGGAAGGTGTTTGTGGAGAATCGAGAGTGAACCTGCACTCACCAATAACAGGATTATCAGTTTACCAGTGATACTAATTAGTAAGTCTCTATTGGAAATATATACAAGTTTCTTCTTCAGAATGGCGAGGCAGGAGTTGTTTAAGGGTCTCCAACATTTTACTGTATTTTCTAGCACAAAGCATTTTGAATACCCTAAACTACCTTGACCAATCAAGGTTTCTTTTCCATCTCTATTTCGGAATTTCATCCTCCACAACATCTTTGGGAGCATTGCACCATGTTCTGCAAACATTATCAAGTCACCCAGTGCAGCATCGATATTTAACAAGAAATCAAGGCGTGGAAGTACTCGAGAGATCATTCATACTTCAATGCCTCAGAAGTCATTCCTCAACCTTGCATCTCTTGGGTTACCCGTAGTTCTGAGGCTGTTGGTTGTTGGAAGTGTAAGTTAGTGGAAATAGACTAGGTGAATGGGAATAAAATATTTACCAGGGCCATGTAGCTCGTAAACCTTTCGTTGCCCAGGTCCATATAGTAGTACTCCCTCAATTGAGCAGGTGTCAATTGACCTTTATAGACAACAGTTCTGCGATTGCAATCAAGTAAATATTAAAACCAAAGCATATATAAGGATACAGAGAGATAATAATTTGGTGAGATAGCAAGCAAAATGAAAATATGATTGAGCAAACCTTGAAGATAGAGAACATATGTAGAAGTCTTTAGAACCGCCATGTTGAAGGTTCAATGCAGAACGAATAGCTACCATTGAAACCCTTCTGAGTATATACATCTGTGAAAAAGCCATCATTAAAGCACTTTGTACTCTATATAGTAACAGAGCTGTGCAATCTCTAAATAGAGGGTATAGAAAAATACTTGTTGCTCCAAGTCGGCTTTTGAGCGAGTGGACATTGTTAGAAACACTTGCTCTATCACGGGCTCCGTCTGCTTTGCAGATTCACCCAATCCTGAGTTATCAGTAGGTACAGTCCGCCATCCAAGCACAGTGTGGCCAAGCGACTCGGCTACCTGTGCATCAAAGAAGAAAGATCAACCGCATGAACAAAAACACATCAAATGTAATTACATAGAACAAGTAAATAGAAGGCAGGAAATTTTGACCTTGGTGAAGACGTTCTTGCTCTCTTCCCTCCGGCCACAATCCTGGGGCAAGTAAAACATCCCGACCGCATATTGGCCAGCTGGGGGTAACTCGAACCCACCTTCGACGGCCACCTGATAAAATAAATCCCACAAATGCTTATTATTCACTATATCATTTATATCAATGATTCAGGGAAACTATATCACCTAAAGAGATTGAACAGGAAAGAAATACGTTATTTATCACATCGATTATAATGCATGCTGAAAATCTGCTTCAAAATAGAATGTAGCTAATATTGAGCATGAAGTAACAAAATAGCCCATTATCTCAAGAATCACAAATCAGTTTACTAATTTGGATGACACAAAACAACCTGTTCAAGATCATGTCTTTAACAGGATTAAAAACATCAAACGAACACAAGCAGTAGCAAAACACTAGTTCTAATACAGCAAGCTAGGTCACATCTTAAATTTGGCTGATTGCTGTCAAAATTTGCAATGATTACACTAATGATCACTTTGTTCATTTCCTTCGTTTTAAAGGCGTGTGCATTCCGAACGCCTTTTATACAATTCAAGGGATGATTTTACACAGATATAAATGTTTATCCAATACTATATCACCATTAGAAATGAATTTATTGGCTGGCAGATTCTTCATGCAAGCCAACAAACACCCGAAACTCGTGATAAAAATCAAAGCTTTGTTGAAAGAAAGAAAAATTTCACCTCCTTGAAGAAGTCGTGAGGAAGAGCAACGAGAATTCCGGCACCATCCCCAGTGTTGGCTTCACACCCACAAGCTCCTCTGTGCGCCATGCGAACCAACATCTCCAGAGCATCGTTGACCTTTTTCAAACACCAGGTAACAGAATCAGAAAACCCGATCTCCCAATTCCAAACTCAATCTTTTAAAAAATAAAAAAATAAAAGCCCCGATTCGAACACAATACCGTTTTCCTGCTAGCCTGGCCGGACAATTCAGCGACGAAACCAACTCCGCACGCGTCCTTATCGTTCCTGGGGTCGTAGAGGCCGAGAGGCTTCTCAGGGACCTGGGACATCGAAGACCTAACCTCAACCCGAAGCCTGGGGGCCCGACCCGGCCCATCCGAGTGCCATGAGAGCTTGTGAGAGGAGGCGGTGGATCCGAATTTCGTCAATCGGGCCACGAAGAACTCCCTCTCGCTCGCATCGGATCTCCGGACCGCGTAGTTGCGAGAGGATTTCTTCCCCAATCTGGAAATAGGGAGCGCCGCCTGTCGGTTTTGGCTCAACGGACTCCTCCTCCGGTCAACGCCGGCCACCGAGGGGGAGCCGTTGCGGAGTTGGAGGAGGGAGCCAGGACCAGAAGCCGCCGCCATAGAAACAGCCAGACAGTCAAATCGAGCAGAGAAAATACAGTCAAAATCGAAACCTTTTAGTAATTATATATGTATATAATCTGTGAATTTTTTTTCACAATCAATCGGAATTGCAGTGTGTTTGCTTAGTTCGGACTCGATTAAGATTGCAACGCTTTCGCTAACAAGAGATCTCTTCTTCTCCGGATCCGAGCTTGGAGCGGAGACAGGGGAACAGGAAAGAGAGGGGCGAAAGCGAGAGGGGAGATGGGGAGGGCGGCTACAGAGAAAGAGAGGGCCAAGAGGGTGAATTTATAGATGGAGACGGTGGGTGGGAGATGAGAGTGGACTCCACGCGCCAAAAGAGGGGCGCGTGCGAGACGGGTAGAATCGGAGACGCTAGTAGTAGTAGTATATCGAAACCGATAAAAAGTTACCAGATTCGTAGTATTCGAGATTTGGTTCTTTTGGTCACGCTTGCCACGTATGTGGCACGCGACAGCCGCTCATGGGTGGGTCCCTCCAGAATTTCTCGCTTTTGGAGAAAAGGGGAAAAGAAAAAGTGAACCTAATTTTTTCTCTCTCCTAGGGCTTGTATTGTGGAGCCGGGGTTTGGCGCCGAGCCGACTCTACCTGGCTCGGCTTCCAGCCTACCCGCCCGCCTATACCAGCTGCGCCGCGACACGTGACTGTGAGTTTCTGTGGGTTCCATTTAAGGAATGTTCCGATTTTACCCTTTTGTGTGTGTGGTGTGGATGATTCTCACCGGTGATAAGTTGAGTGTATAAAACAAAAGTTTCACTTTGATTGTGTGATAGTACTCTTTACCACTAGGACGATTTTATGATCATTAATGTTTAAACAAGTTGTACACTTGAAGAAAGGTTGTGCATATAGTAATTTTTAAAAAATGCAAAATGAATGAGTTAGCGTTATATTATAACATGCACATTATTATAGAGCTTTAAAAGATATTACATGTCAATTTAGGTTTTGTTCAGTACTCTAAAACCAATGAGAATTTTCTGTTCCATTTACCCGTCCCATTCCCGTGTCTCTTAAATTCTGATTGGTTCACACATTTTATTTTATTTAAAATTTAAAGTTTTCTATTTACTTTATCTATAAATGGACCAATTAAAACTCAGGGACATGAAAGAGGGACGTGTACCGGGACAGAAGATTTGATTCGTTTCAAAACATCTATAAGTTGAGGATACTAAGGTGTCAAGCGATCTCACATTGATCTTTTACTCTCATGGATAAATGTGTCTCTATAAACAAAATAAAGCTACTTCGATGAAGAAAATAACAATTTCATTCCATTGATATAAAATGGATCCTTAAATTTCCACTTAATAAACAAAAAAAAAAAAAGATTTCATCTAAGAAGATGAAATTATAAAAATGTTACTCTCTCTGTTTCAAAATAGTTGTTCATTTGAGCATTTCACCCATATTAAGAAAAAAAAAATCCTATATTATCTCTATAAATGTTGAGTTAATTATTAGTGTAAAGAAAGATAAAAAAAGAATTATGATTATGATATAAATAATTATTAGGGATATAAATAAAAAGAGATATATAAAAATATAAAATAGACAAGTTTTAATAAACAAAAAAAAAGTTGTCATATGGACAAATATTCTAAAATGAATAGAGTAAATAACAAACGACTGTGTACAAGCATCACAAATGATCGCGTATAAGTATGTAATTTGAATAACTTCCCATATAATTAGTTTCTCTAATATAATATGGTTTTATTTTGGTCGAATCCAATATTATACCATTGATATAGCAAGAGATATGGTAATATTATATTATTTCATAATATATTTAAAATAAAATTTGAATTTTAGTCATGTATAAAATGACAAGTTTAAATTAGTAAAAAGTACAAGTGAGATTGCAGCTTTATCGGACGGCGGTCCGTGTTGTAGTCCTAAACATTGGCTCTTCAACAAGGGATTCTAGAAGCTATTCGTCTTGGCTTCCCCCATTTACGTATTGAAGGAAACAATCTACAGATTATCAATGCAGTGTTGGTAGAGTTGTCAAAATCTGACTCGACCCGAAAAATTGACCCGAATTGACCGAAGATTTTAGGGTTGAAACCCGACCCGAATAGTAGCGAGCAAAGAAAAAAACCGAACCCGAAACTGATTGGGTTGAAACCCAAAACCGATCCGACCGACCCGATATTTTATATATATATGTAGAATAAATATATTTTCTTGTAAATATTATAATATATTTTATCATAAAACCTGTTATAAATAAAATAATATTAAAAATCTATTAAAATTAATATTTTATTATTAAATATTATTATTTAATCATAATATTATTTTAATAATATTATGATTAAATAACAATATCATTCCATTAATTTAAAATGGATCCTTAAATTTTCACTTAATAAACAAAAAAAAAAGATTTCATCTAAGAAGATGAAATTATATATATAACCTCTGATGGAAGTAATTATGTATCCCCTTAAAAAAATCTTATAAAAAATGTTACTCTCTCCGTTTCATATTATATTTAAAATAAAAAAAAAATTGAATTTTAGTCATGTATCAAATGACAAGTTTAAATTAGTAAAAACTACAAGTGAAATTGCGACTTTCTAAGACGGCGGTCCGTGTTGTAGTCTGAAGCGTGGGCTCTTCAATAGGGGATTCTGGAAGCTATTCGTCTTGCCTTCCTCCATTTACGTATTGAAGGAAACAACCTACAGATTATCAATGCAGTGTTGGTGAATGGATTTGCCATTAGGAGGTGAAGCTTATTCGTACGGACATTTAGTCTTTGCTGAGACAGTTTCAGGGTTGGAGCATCTCTTATATATTCAGGGAGGTCAACATAGTAGCTTATTACAATGTTGTTTCGTTTCGCGACGCATCATCTGTACCGCTTTAGTCAGATTCGGTCTTTGATAGCCTCGTCCATAAAGATGTTCTAGCATATTTCATATTGTAAAGGTCTGATCTAAATGGTTCCTGTATTAAAAAAACTGCAAGTGAGATGAAATTATCTACTATAATACAGTATAAAGCAGAACCCAAGTCTTTGTTAAATTTTGCGCCATGTCATCACTCCTGAATAAAATAATAGTTTTATTTTGTACATTGATTTTCTAAAAATAACTTATATATCTTATCCACTTTCCTTATATAGACTTAATATTTTACCCAATTTTTGATAGATTAAAATTGCTTCCTAGCATGTTTTTTTTATTATATCCATATATGAATGAAAAATTCAAGTGATTTTATTATATCTTAATAAAATTTCCTTATTAATTAGTATATGCTTTTGTCGTTATTAAAACTTGAAGAATAGTGAAAAGCTTTCGCATAAGTCAATAGTATATTAAATAATAATATAGATATGAAAATTTTAATAAAATTATTTTAAAATTAACATTGCATTAATAAAAGTGTAAATAGGTTTGTAATTCGTTCTATCGGGTTTGGATTATAAATTCTTGAATTGAAAGTGAATTTGTAACAAAATTCGATCTCGAATCAGTCAATTCGGGTTTGTATTTACATTACCCGTAGATGATACGGGATTTAGAGTAGTTGTAATGTATTTTTAAATCTTTCTTGATGGAAGGGATTGGAAGCAGTGTTACCGTCTAATTGAGTCGATTGACAGTTGATATTGGGCATATGGTCGATTTTGGGGAGTTGATTAAATTAGTACTAGTATAATACTATAATCAATTAATTAATTAATAAGTAAGCATATGGGCAATGACTTAGGTCATACATCTCGTCATGTAACACGAGCAAACAACCCACCTACCACACCATTTCCCCGATTACCAAAAATGCCCTTCACATGTTCCCACCACACTCCGAATCTCTAAACAGTTGACCATCTAGGGGGCATTTTTTTATACACAAAAGTTAATTTTCGAAATCATTTAAGACGAATATTTAATTGAATACACGGTTCATAATAAGGTTACATCATATGCGGAGACTACCATCTCTCCTTCGATCAAAAATAAAAAAAATAGGTTTTAACCCAAAAAAAAATTATATAAGATAGGAAGACAAAAGTTTTTTTTTTCCAAAATGTATCACGTTATTTAGCAATCATCCAACACGGAATAATAATATATACCGGTATTATGTCATTCAGGCAAGGATTCATTAAACAAAATACAGTATGAAATACAAAACTTTTTGAGGTAAAAACTGAATGGTCAGTATCTTTGATAATGAGTACAAGTAGGACTTCGTTCGAGAGTACATAAATGATACTTACGGAAGCTTATCTAAGCATATAGAAAAATATATATAAGTTTGTGAATATCGATAAAACTAGATTATAGAAACCTGTAGAAGCTTAAACCTACCAAAAAAAAATGAGTCTCCACCAAAACTCATGAAAAATCATTTACAGTACCTTTTACCATTTTCCTATATCAAACATCCAATTTAAAAATATTTTCAATATCAACTACAATAATTTCCTCAACCTAAAAAAATCAACTACTCCTATAATAATTTCAGCTTCAACATTAACTATTATAATTTCAACATCTACTCATATAAATACATTATACATACTCCGTAGTTTGTAGGACGGGACGGGACCTAGATCTAATGTTAATAAAGTACTGCGGGTATCAATCAACACACCCGTTTGGCCACTTAGTAATTAACAAAAGTAAAGCACAATATTTATGTTAAACATAATTTTATTTTAGATCTGATTACTATAAAAAGATGTTACTGCCTCAACTGATTTAAAATCAAATAAAAAATGCAAAACAAAGGAGTAGCAAACAGCTGCCTCTCAATTGATTTGATGCAATCATGCAACAGTCCAATCATGTGTACTGACTGCTCGTAAACGACATATTTTACCTGAATTAAATGTTATTTTCTATATTTAAGTCCGATAGTAGCTATTTTTAAAATAGTACAATGATCAAACACAATATGTAGTGATACTTTTTAAAATAGTACAATGATTAAAATAAAAACAATAGTGATCTTCGAAAGTAATTGGTCAACAACGTCTGATGAATGATGATACACATGCACTAATTAAGGGTTTGTTTGGTTCTATACTAGCTTGAAGTAAATTGAACCACGTTTAGTATAATTAAGCCTGCGTTCGGAAAAGCTGAACGAAGGAGATGAAGATAAAGATATATGGCCGCTTTCATCTAGGAGAATGGGCATTCGTGAACGCTGAATGAAGAAGATGAAGATGGTGATTGTAACTTAATTTAGCTAATTTCAGCCTCCTACCCCCAGCTTAGTTCGGCTAGATGAAGATGACAAATTTATCCACCTTCACCTCCTTTTTACCGAATGCAGCCTAAATTTCGTTTTGGATGCTGCTTAGCATGAAAAAAATGATTTGTGTTTCGACACAAAAAAAAAAACTTGTGTATGAATGATCTTATGTTTTATTTTTCTCGTATGAAAATTCCCCTTTGAAAAGTAATGGTCTTTCTCAAAAAAAAAAAAAAGAAGTAATGGTCGTGAATCACAATAAGGATTAGTTTTTCCGTATATAAAAAATGTTATTTTCCTTGAGCGTCCCAAAACACAATTGTATATAAAGTATGACTTGTACGGTGTCGATAATTAATCAAAATGTTGAAAAGTTGATAATTAGGGTAATATATACGGAGTATAAGAATAGGTGATTACAATTTTATAGAGGTGTAAAGATAAAAAGTACTAATAAAGTTAATTGATGGGAAAGATAGATAATTGGGGTATTACATAAGAATAAGATTGATTGAGGGTAATTTTGTAATTCTATGGAAAAGTGATAAAGTTAATGAAAAAATTAAGTAATAAAGGTAATCTATGAGATAAAATTGGGGGAATAATGTAAGAAAAGCATGATATAAATGGAAAGTTCAAAAAGTTGACAAACTTATTGGGACAGCCGAGAAATGAAAGAATGGACACATAATATAGGAAGGACGGAGTATGGCATATTAGGAGCATTTAATCCACGACATAAAACATTTGCAGACATCTAAACTTGTTCATTTTAGTCATTTAGAGATCTAATCTTTGACCCGAACTTATTGAGCATTCCAGTTTGTCAAAGCCTGCCTAACACCTCGTCCCTGATTAGCGAGTGTCATAATACACACATGTTATTACGTGGACATGATTAAGCAAAAATGATCACGTAATACCGATTAATTGATAGGTTTTGACAAGTTGGGGTGTTTAGTAATACCGCTTCAATGGTTAGACGTTCAAGTTAATAACCAAAATATATGGATAAATTCAGAGGTTTGGACATGTCTTAAGCCATCAATCTACAGCAAACATCAATCCAATTCCCAAGAAACGAAATCGAAGAACATAATTCAAGCATGTGTGCATCACATGCATAGTGCAAATAGCGTTTGTTTCGTAGTTTGGCTAGCCTTAATTAAGAGTTGTCCAAATGTCCATGCATGATTAACTACCCATGAAAGTGTATAGTAGTAGTAAATTAAAGCTAGATTTCGGTACGTGCACGGGCTGTCCATTGCCCTTTAACGACAATTGGAGAATTCATCGGCCGACACATTTCGCATAAATATTACTAAAATTGATTGCAAGTGCGTGATCGAGGCAGAAATTGATCTAACTTGGCGCCCATATTTACACGTAAAGGCTAATGAGTTCTTGTCATACACTCATCACCAATCACGCTCGATCATACGTAAGATTAATTGACTCCAATTCAAGTGGGCACGAAAACGTTGGCGCACATGTAACGTGGATGATCGAATAGCTGGCCGGTTTGATGTAAAATATACCGACATTACTCGGTTTTATTCTCTTATACATGCCTTATTATAATAAATTGTATCTACAAATATTTCTCTCTCTATATATATATACTAATTGATCGATTGAGGGTGAGGGTAGTTGTGTATATGGGTAGTTAAAGTCGGGTGGATTAATATTAATGGATGTGTCTATTTATATCAGTTTTTTTTTCATGTATTATTGTTTGACCCTTCCGAGGGTGTTGTTCCTTTATTGTCTTATGATTTTAGAGGCCGACCAACTCTCATTTGGTGACTGCTCGATCCGCCTTCTTCTTAATTAATAAAACGCCGTCCCAAGAGTACGGAGATTATCGCGTCTCCTTTCGAACAAAAAAAAGGATTAAGTAGATTATAACTTTCTATGTGCAACTTCTTATTATACATGTACCGTTGACGAAGATCACTATGCATGCATGTAAATTGTAATGCCCATTCACTTACAAATTTAAACTCTAGATAATCAATATACAATTCAAAACCGGAAGTAAGAAAACCAATTAACGTTATACGCCTTATACGTACGTTATGTTGATTAACTAAAATGACGTTAACAGCATGCTCAGACAACAAAAAGCAAGAGAGAAGAAGAAGTGGATCAGATGACAAAGACCATTTTCTATGGGTTTATTCGTGAGGGTGATTGTAGCAATGACATATAGATATAGTACTGTTGGAAATTTGGAATCAAACAAGCTAGCTAAAGTGACAAAGTTGGTCAAGTTCAATTTTTTTAATCGTCATCGATCAGGACAGAAGAGTTTTTTTTAAGTGGATTTTCTTAATTAATTGCTTAATTTCCGGCGTGCTCGCTGAGATTAGTACTATTTGACTTCTTATAATGATGTTCTATTTTTTTATTACTTTGCAAAATCATGTTAATTAATACGGACTATGATTCCTTGATCTAAATTAATTGCTATTTTGTAAAATCTAGGCACTTTTTTTTATGAGATGCAATAGTTCTCCTCACATACTCTAAACTTTATAATTTCCAAGACTTCAATTAATAAATAAATTAGGGAAAATTTTGGAATTTATTGAACAAAAAAAAACTAAAATACCAAATAAAAGAAAACAAACATTTGAGTCTAAAAAGACATAGAAATACACGGAGAGTAATCAATTTTTCTATTATATGCCATAAGGTTAGCGTTACACTATAAAAAAACAATATTAAAAACATTTGATAAATCTTAAAATTGAATTTTTTTTTGTGCCGGATTCACTATTTTCACTTTAAGGTTTAGTTTTTAAATTTAGTTGCTTATAATGTGTTCTTATGACAGATTATAGAAAGATCGATGAAAACAATAAAGATATATTCTTTTTTTTTGGGTGGAAATAAAGATATATTCTTTTTAGTTAATATTTTTTTGTATAAAATATGATGTTAGAAATAATACTTATTTTAGATGAGAGGGATATGATTATATGAATAGTTAGTATATGTATAAATATACGTACACACAACATAGCTAACGGAATTGAGCAAGGGCACGTTGGATGGGAGAGAGGTATAACAAATTGATAAGGACTAGAAACAAAACAAAGCAAAAATCAGTTGGGGATGCAAGTTTGGTAGCTCAATACATATGATCGAGAGTAACAACAACTTGACCTTTAGAGCTTGCAAAGAGCAAAGTCAGCTTAAGCCCTTGGCCCAATCAAACGGTCATCCGTCTTTTTGTTCAACCTAAATGTGCTCCTTCCACATTTGTTCACGTCTCTTTTATATAGCAACATAGTTTACTCACATTATTATTAATATTATAGTAATGAAAAGTGAAAACCCAAATAAAGAACAAGCTAGATATATAGCGCAAGGGTGCAACTGTACAACAGTGAATATATGAATATAATATATGATTGTTCGAATCATATTTATCTCTAATCTTGATTGATCTCCCTAATTAATGGGCTGGTATATATTCTCTATCCTTGGCATATTTCTTTTAGAAATTGTGCCCTTTGTCTCTCACACACACTTGAGCCTAAAGTAAGTTCAGATTCTCTTAGAACTTAGCTTTGTCATCAGCTCGTTCTCACATTGTGATGGTTGCCATTTCAATCCCAATTCCCACAAAAATTTATCATAGTCAACGTGAGAATGTGAGATTATTGAAAAGTGAATGGAGTTCTCTCATGTGAGGCACTTCTAATTTTCATTTACAATAAAAAGTTTGCAAGAATATCGGCGAACTTACGAGTATAACAAATATTTCAAATAGAAGTTCATCTTTCTCATTCGATCAATGCTTTATCACTCGATCATTTTCTCTCGGACAAAACCCTCCATTAGAAGAAACCAAAGTTTTCTTTCGATCTCATATTCGTTCGCCCAACCGATGAGAAGAATCAAATATCAAGAAGTTTTGTTCGGAAGTATTGAAGGTAAGAAAATCATCTCTATGTTGGCTTTTTTTTTGATATCATAGTCATAAGGGGAAAATTCCAAAATTTTTTAGGATGAATGTGGAATTTGTTTTACCACTCTACCAAAGTGAGTTGATTAGGCTAACTTATACTTGTTGAGGTTCTTTCATTATTATCTAATTGTACTTTTTTTTTTGTAAATGGTAAAAATTTTATTGTAAAAGAGGGAGAAAACTAATGTCAACAAGATCAAGGAATCAACAAAACCAAAACACCAACAAAAATACAAAACACCCTACGAAATGCTCGAACATTAATCAAGGACTCAAGTAGCAGGTCCACATGTAGAACACTCACTACTACTTAAGTCACGATGCAACAACGGGGATCAAACCATTAAGCTATATCATCATGAGATTGCCTCTGCAAACTCACTCCATAGATAATGAGAGAGGGGCAAATCTCACAACAAAACTACCCACACACCAAAAGGGACCTTGGCTCAAGATGAGCAAGAAATCTAGCAAAACAGAATACTACCTCAAACACCCTGCAAGGACCTTAGGAAATCTCATCCCAATGTCATAGCACTAGAGACCCCTAAGGTCACGATGCATGAACGAAGTCAAACCCATCTTTGCGTCCTCATGGTGGCCAAGGCCAGTGCACTCGGCAATGGGCAGGGAGAGGAGATAGCATTCCAAAATAAAAGAACACCCGAAACCCAAGGCCACCCACACAAGGACACCAAGCAAGTTAAAGTCTCAGTCTATTCCTCATGGTCGTGCCTCTCCTGCCATCAATCTTGAGCTTGATTAAGATTCTAAGCTTGCACTCATCAATGATTTTCATAGCAACATAAGTAACACTAGAGTAATCCCCGTGCCCTGCACGGGATTATTATATTTTTTTATAAATCAAAAGCAGTTTATGATGTATAATTGTTGTATAATTGTTAAGATAATAAAACATGAAATCAATAATAAAAGTAAAGTAAAACAACATGAATTAAAATAAATAGGTAAGACTTATTACGCTCTCTAAAAAAATGTCAATATAATCAATACATATAAAAAGTAAAAAAGATGCATCAAAAAATTTCAATATTAAAGGTGACAATAATATACCTAAAAATTTGAGAGAGTGAGTAGATAATGGATTGCCCCAGATTTTAAAAAATTATATCACACAACATTACTTAATAAAATAACGGATTACTATAACTAATATGTGTTTATTTGTTCATAGATCAAAATACAAAAAGAAATATTAAATATAAATAAGATTCCCCCTACTAAATAAATATTAAAAATAATTTTAGTAAATAATAAGTTATAACCTAATATTGTTAAAAGAATTGATTAAAGTGAATGAATTCATTTATACATATACATAAAATACAAAGATACATTATTGAATATAAACTTTAATAAATCAACTTGTGGAATAAGCACAAATCTATATAAAATTTAATTACTTTTTTAGCACATTATTTAAAGATGAAGATACATATAGATCTTAACATATCTCGGATTTGGTTGCAATTGCCAAAGCAAATAGATTACAACTCTAAATTAAGATTAGAGCAAAGTTTTAAAATATATAAAGATAAATTTTGATTAGTAATTAAATGAAACTCATCATGGTTAAAATTCAAACTAAATCATTAATAATTAAATATAATTGATATTGTTTAAGATTTTCCCAATTGATTTTTTGGAAGTTAATTAATTTTTATATATGTTATCTTTGATAGCTCTTTGTTAAGACACAAATTTCTCTATTAAAAGATTTGGTACGTACTCTACTTACATATTGTCTTTGTCTTTTAATAAGGAAAGACAAATTTGGATATCACCTAACTTTTGAAAGATGGATCTTTATTAACTAAAAGTGAAAATATTCATATTTCCATATCAAAATATTACAATAAAAAAAGATTTGATAAGCACATTTTATGGAAAAGTTGATTTACCTAATATTTATAACCTTAAAAAAAATCTCCAATAAATATATGACATGGATTAAGATGTATGATGTGGCTTAATTAAGAAATAAATATTATATGATGTGGATCAACGACATGATGACACATGTAAAAATCCTAGGTGGCGTAATATAGGGACGACATGTGGATGAATCCTACGTGGCGCAATGTGGTGGCTCCAATCCTTACGGCTTTTATATATACATAGATTAGCCTGCACTTGCCTGGAGATGATATCATTCCTAGCCATCCATGTAAAATACAAAATGCCTAGAACCACCAGGAGCTTTGTGAGATAGATACTGGATCTTTTCGTGTTGCATTGCAAGAACCAAGACTACCAGTCCTTGACACAAATCCATCTCATAGAAATGCCAACCCAATAGAAAACAATTTCAAATACTTGTTCAACAAATATGTAGTTGAACCATAAGTGATTCTCACTCTTTACTTCGTCATTACACAAACAACATTAGCATGAAAGCTCAATCTACGAGATTGGATACATTTCCAGATTATAACGTACATTCCATTCCTTAACACCAGTATGATGCCTAAACATATTGTACACTTCTTCACTGTTGAGGTTATCCCTCTTATCAACAAGCCTCAAAGGAATGAAACCACTGTCTCTTTGAATCTCAGGATGAATATTCATCTTCACAATTAGTTGATCTATGATCTCCAACAAATATCTCCAAAGCCAAGAATCACTAGAAGATGCTCTAATCAACCAGATGTCACACCTTTTGAGAAGATTCTTCCTAACCCAACCTGTCCAAAAAATTTTCCTGTCCAAGATGATATCAAATGCCAGCTTGAAAATCAAAGTTTTCTTCCATGAAAGCAACTCCTTAAAGTTCAAACCACTTTCATCAAAAGGCTTACATACATTGATCCAAGCAACCATGCATCTTTTCCCTTCCACAGTTCCTAACCATAAAAAGGCTCTACAAAGAGAAATGATCTTGTTAATCACGTTTTTAGGAAGGATCATAGACTGCATCCACAAAGAGATAATCCTCTCAATCACAACTTTAAATACTTGACATCTTCCAACATAAGAAAGTTTAACCATATTTTGTCTTTGCAGAATTGACATGATCCTATTCAACAAAGGGCAATATTCTCCAACTTTGAGTCTCCTAGTCCTAGAGTTAAGAGGAGTACCTAGATAACGAATAAGAAACTGTCTAGGGGAAATGCCAAGCAATATCTCATAATAAGATCTCACATCAACCCTTAGCCCACCAAAAAAGACTTTACTTTTGGAGGCATTAATTAGCAAACAAGCCTGACTCTTTCCCAAAGTCCAATAGGCAATCATTGATATGTTGAAGAGTACTCACATTAGGCTTGCAAAAAATAAGGAGAATAGGAGATCATCTGCAAAAGCAGTATTAGTGAGTTGCATTTGCTTGCACTTAAGTTGGTAGTTGAAGTCTTTCTTCTTGCTTGTCTGGTAGAGCTTCCTATTCAACATCTCCATGATGAGCACACACAAGAAAGGTGACAAAGGGTCACCTTGCCTCAGTCATTTTTCCCCCTTAAAGAAACCTTTTGGTTCCCCATTGACAATAATAGAATACCAAGGTGAGCTTACACACTACATAATCCAGTTGGTAAGCTTCTCAAGGAAACCAAAATACACCAAAGCCTCCTCTAAGAATTTCCATTAGACACTATCATAAGCATTTTAAATGTCTACTTGAATCATGCATCGAGGGGAAACACCTTTTCTTTCATAACCTTTGACCAGTTCATAAGCAACAACTGCATTGTGGACAATACTTCTTCTTGGCACAAAAGCTCCCTGGTTGTAGGCAACAATATCATCCAACAAAGGCCTTATCCTAACCACCAACACCTTTGAGATGATCTTGAGAATAGTATCACAGCAGGTTATTGGCCTAAGTTCCTTCACAAGAAAAGTTTTCTCAACCTTAGCGATCAAACTCATAAAAGTTGTGTTAAACTGCTTTAAAAGCTTACCAGTCCTGTTAAACTGCTTTAAAAGCCTACCAGTCCTGAAAAACTCCTGAACAATAGCAACCACATCACCCTTTATCAAGCTCCAACTATGCTTGAAAAAGTGGCTACCAAAACCATCCGGCCCTGGGCTCTTGTTGTTATAACCAATATCAAACACACCATTCTTAGCTTCCATCTTTGTAGGATTGGCTTCCAATCTTTCAACATTATCAGCAACCACATCACCCTTTATCAAGCTCCAACTATGCTTGAAAAAGTAGTTTCTTTCCCAAGAAGAGTAGTATAGAATAGAATGATTTCATTTTCGTTGTCTACTCTCCCCTCCAAGAGTTTACCATCACTATCTTTCAGCATAAAAATACTATTACTAGCTCTTCTATTCCTGATCCCATTGTAAAACATAGGAGAGGTTTCCTCACCAAGTTTTATCTAATTGTACTTGAATAAAACTACAATGCCCAAAATAAAAGAAATTTGAAGATTTGTTTCTAGGATTCATATAATGTTGAAAAATCATAGGCAAGAATGATCGATTCATGTGGTTTATAAAATAAAAATTCTTAAATTAGGGCTCATTTTTTTTATCCTTGCAACTTTAGAGTTATATCGTTGATTTTGTGTTTTAAAACTGCTTAATTGGAACTTGTTGGATTTTTTAATTTGTGATTGAAATGTGATGCGCTTAAAATTGTTATTCAGAACACAATGTGTTGCGGTACGATTGAGTATGCTTCCACATGAATCAAAGCTTTACTAATTGGGTGTGCTCTAAGACGATCCACAACCATGAATATGTTCCCCATATTCTCTAACACATGAAATGGTGGTCTTTAATTTGCTCCTAAATTTATTGGGACATGCAAAACTAAAATTTTTTTTTGGTCAGATCATGCAAAACTAAAATTGTTTATATTATTTTGGAAACTATTGAAGGTGTATAAAACTTCATTGTACGTGGGTGCTCTAAGTTTTATTTTTGGCATATAAGCATATCAAATTTGGCTTATCTTATACAAAAGGGTTGATATATACCCTAGCTCTTAGGTCACATATATATTTGGATGTTTAAATAAACACCGAAATTGTACCTAAAGTTCATAAAGTTATTTCTAGGAATTTTTACGGGAAGAAATCTCTTTTTTCTTGTTGAATAATTGTTGCCTTGATGACCAATTTGATCTTAAAATGATATGCCAACAACTAGCTATGAATATCGACCCTTGAGATCGCCACATCTACCTGCTTCGATCATTGCATTCACTAGAATCCCATGATCAA
The DNA here is from genome assembly GCA_934048045.1 of Polygonum aviculare. Classification (NCBI taxonomy): domain Eukaryota; kingdom Viridiplantae; phylum Streptophyta; class Magnoliopsida; order Caryophyllales; family Polygonaceae; genus Polygonum; species Polygonum aviculare. The sequence goes on from OW204031.1 coordinate 21,615,087, forward strand.
TACAAATCTCCATCCAAAATAATGTACATTCCCACAAGTGGATCGGAAATCGGAGCAAGATAGAACTACATACGAAACCCTAATCAATTTAAATGACGTTGGAACTTATGAAAACTTTGGCGAGTGAGCTATAAGGGATGCAATTGATGGCTAGAATGTTCAATGGATCAAATGAAGGAGATGACCGGTTTTTGTGTCAGTTTCGATGGAGAACATGTCAATGTGTCTGATTATTGACATGGTGTTAGTATATTCTTCTTGAGATCAAATTTTATGGTCGTTAGATTACATTATCAAACTTTCTAGGCGATATTATATCCAACATAACAATAGCTAGGTTACATAGTCATAAAGTTTATATATACGAAAACTATTGGCAATATTACATCGATGTGACAAATTATAAGCATTAATGTTGTTAGTTTACTGTATGTAAGATTGTTTAAAGTGGAATTTTCAATTGTAAAAGAGCATCTCCTTTGGTTATCTTTTCAATTTAATTTGAAGGATCTCTATCTCAAAATATCTCTAAAAACACATAATTCAATTCATTCATGTTTGAAAACAACAATCGATCACATACCCAAATCTGAAACTAGAAATTTATAATGAAGGAAAAATGAAGAATCAATAATATTGAGAATTAAAAATTAGCAGCAAATCTTATCAGAAGAATAGATGAATCTACGGAAGAAAAATAATTGCCGACATCACCTACTACGTACATCGAAACTTAGAAACGAAAAAAGACTAAATTTTCCTTATACAGTATATAACGGATTATGATAAACATGAATAATATTGTAAACAATATACAGTATACAACTGTACGTAAACAATTTTTGGCCGTGCATCACGTGATCAGGACTATCAACATTTGCAAAAGATTAGCAACGAATCTATTTTTAGATTTTGTTGAGCCTATACCTATATGTATATATATGTAGCTCGATCAATTGAAGTGAAAGGATTAAAAAGTGCAACTTCTTTTCCCGTTCCATTAAAACAAGCTTCATCTATCAACAAAATGGAGGCATTGACAATTAAAATAGCAATTATTTCAGCCAAAAATAAATAAAATATCATTTTTTTTTTCGAGCATAAATAAAATATCAATTAAGATGAATTAAGAACCATAACACCGATATTGTAAAATGAATCATCCCCCAAACGTGCATAGGGAAAAATAGGAATTGGTGTACGCCATTAAAAGGAGGTGGAGTATTAAATTTAGAGGCTTGAATTTGGTGGCCTCCACCTCATTTAGAAATCGTTAGAAGAGAAATCCTATATTTGGTTCATAGGCAGATATATATTTGGTTCGATCATAACCAAAATATTAGACTGAAGATATATATTTGGTTCGATCGTAACCAAAAGATTAGACTGAATCGAACCATACGCCCGTACCAAAAACGATGATATTCGGTTCGGTCATTTGTCAATAATCTCCACGAGCGCGGCTCGGTTTCATTATTTTTATCCTGATTCGGTTTGAAGGTATACAAAAAATAACTGATTTTTTTTGGTTTGGCATTTGGTTCACCGAATTCTAGAATTTCAATTTTAATTTGGTTTGGCTTGATTTATAGACCGATGCTTACTCATTTATACCCAAAGATAAACATGCGGAAAAATCATTACTTTATCATAAATTAAATGACAAATCTTGTTTAGGGACTTTTGTTTAGAAAATGTTAAAGTCAAAAATATTACAGTAATTTTAAACTTTAGATGACAGACTGACAGGTGGGTATAGCATATCAAGTGAAGCTAGCTTGATTATTACGTGGTGTGTTAGGTAAAAGAGCACACATCCATCGGAATCCCAATCCATGCCAAAATTCTGGTTAGTTGGAATCCCCTGTTAGATCTATAATCAATCTCATATTCTTTGTTATTACTGTAGATAGAATATTATAAATTATAATCACGATTAATTAGAATAGAATATATAGACATCGGAAGATAAGTGGTGTGCATGTCGTTGTATATGGGACTGTACTACTTTTTGACATTAATAGAAATGGTCCAACAACATGTTATTTACTCATTCTATGGAAGTATGTACCATTACAACTTTCACTGCACTGTAAAAGTACGTTAACATCTGGTTAATTTTTACCCGTACCTACCGCCAGCCGGCCAAATTGACCCTGGATAGTGACACCCAATCAAACACATGACAAAGCTGATCGATCGATTCTCTTAATCTCTTCTGCCAATCGCAGTTTAGCACATCATTTTTATATATCAACTACTAATTAATTATATTAACCCTAATTTAATTGCCCAGCACATGCCAAATTAATCTGGTCATGGCCTTTATTAAATTACATCTTCCGGGATTTTTGGAATCTCAACTGCAAATCTATACCAACTACTCTACTACAGTATATATATATAGATCTGGACCGTCAAATGCTGATTCTTTTCAGTGCAAAATCCAACCGTTAAGATTATCATTTTCTCATTCTTTCTCTCTGTAGATCGATTAGATCACTTTTTAGGATTTTGGAACTTTAATGATAGATTTGCTTTTCGTTACCTTAGCTACACCGAATCGTGACCAGAAAAACGGTTTTCCCTACAACTTGGATTACTTACTTGATGTACATTACATGTGGTGTATATAATAATGGATTGGGCTAGCCTTTTTCTTATGAATTGGGCCATTGCAAGATGGATCATGGGCCGTTGTCTTTTGGCGCCCAAGTAAGTGTATATATCCATAGAGGCACATGCACAAACGTAACGTAACAAATACAGTACATGACATAGAAAATGGGCTGAAAAGGGATGGCTGAAAATGAAATGCATCAAAAACGCTTGTTTCACTCGTAATTACATGTAGTTACAAAAGGTTATCAAAATTCTTAGCCCATGCTAGCTAGCTCAACGTACGAGATCGATGGACGTTAAGTTAAGCTAATAGATTTACTTTCGACCAAAAAAAAAAAGCTAATAGATTTACAAAGGAAGTTTACAAAGTGGGCAAACAGCATTATGGCAAACCCAAGTAGCAACACAACTCTCATGGTAACTATGCATACAAGCCAACATTTTAATCTTCTCTCCACCCTCGTATTCCCCCAAGCAAATGGAGCACTCTTTCTTATCCATCCCTCCCGGCAAGTTACTCTTCTCGTCATTCACCACAACCTCTGGCAACCGACTCAGAATCTCCGTCGCCCTACCGCTACTACCACCATTATCTTCGTCGTTGTTGTTGTCCTCGTCTTCGTTGCTAACGTCTATGATATAGTTAGGCAACGGGAAAGCGTTGTCTAGGCGGCTGGTCTCGCTCCTAACGCTGGACGGGGCGTGAGGATCGAGGCTCAAGGAGGAGATGTCGATGCTGCTCGAGGAGCGGTACGCGCGGTAGAGCTGGAGGTGAGGAGGCGTTAGCACGGTCGCGTTGTCGTCGTCGTTGTCGTTGAATTCGAATATCGTGTGAGACGGGCGGGGTTGTACTCGAGTTCGTGAAGAGGTTGTTGCTGTTGTTGCTGTGTTACGTTTGCAACATTTGTAGTAGTATATCCAAACTATCAATATTGTTATGCAAAGTCCTCCTCCACCAAGCTCAGTCACCCATTGCTGTTGTACTTATAATCAGTATTAATGATCATATGAATCTAATTAACCATCATATGTATATCTAGGTCAAATCGTATGATAAATGAAATAAACGAGAGGCATTGATATGTACGTACCCAAGTTTCCATAGGGCAAAGACCTTTCGCGCATGTGGATCGGTTAATATCTAAGAATATCAATAGCCAAAATTACATTAATTAAGGATGATCTAACTATACACTTATAAGTTCATTTATCTGTAATTAGTGAGGAACAATTTTGTTATATTATATATTAGTACGTACCAGGAGGTGGTGGTGGCTAGAACAGTCGAGATCGGTCGAACCAAGGGAGCCACCAGAAAGAATATAGTGATTGAATTAATTACACGAGCTTATAGGGCTTAATTAATTTGGGCGAGAGGAGATTAATTAGAGGTTGAAGATGATGAAAATGGGATCGATCGATTGAAATCGGACAGAGAGGGGACGAACTAATATATTTTGTTTATTTAAGTTGAACAAGTACGTAGAAGAGTACTTTTTCAGATGATATACCATTTCAAACTTAATTACATTACAGCTATATATGTATCTTAATGCTTAGAATTAAGGTGTAGGTTTTATTAATGCTCACCCTCGATTCTTTTGGTTTTGTACTATCTGACGATGGTTTTGAAAATGATGAGTTCAACGTTGACTTGCATTAAAATCTCTTTTTCTAAAAAAGCATTGATTTATCATTTTCTCATTTGTTTTTTGGTTGAAGTTTATCATTTTCTCATTTTGGCTCATGGTGTAAGGTTAGATTACATACTAGTGTAATTCCCGTGCCCTGCACGGGGTTTGGATTTAATTTTGTAATGCATGAAAAATAATTATGATAATTAAATTTAGTTCACTGTTAAAATATAAAAATATAAAATAAAGAATAATTTTACAGTTAGCAATAAATGGATATGAAATTGATATACCCAAAACACCATAATGAAAGATTCTTTAATGTATTTTATGACCCAATTTTTTTCAAAAAAATGTATTAATTTATTAAAACAAAATTTATAAATAAATAAGAGATGGTCTAACCAATCAAAATAAATAAGAGAAACTGCAAACTAAGAGAAAATTTCCGTGTTATTAAATGTTATAAATTAGGAAGAAAAATCTTAATTGACTATTTTATGAAAAGGATAATGTAATTTTGAAACAAATATTTATCATTTTCATCGTATAGAACATTATCCGGTCATAATCATAATAAATTGGAAAATTTTAGATGTTTAATATAATAAATTAGTAAAAATAACAATCAATAAATATATTACTTCCCAAAGATATAAGTACACAAAGGTTGTTTGGATCATACCATTTGTTCTTTTTCTACATAATTAAATTTTTTTCAAATTTAAAAGATTGCTTAAGAAAGTTGATCCGGTCACAATTGTTGCACATAATTATTTGTTCCTAATTTAAAATATTACTTAGACTAATGTGACCCGATAGTTAGATTAAAGATTGTACACTCTTGAGAAAAAATAGGTGATCACAATCATTAAAAAGGATTAAAAAAGATTATTCTTTTTCTATTTAAAAAGATGGCTTACAATAATTCTTTCATATATTAGTATCTTAAATAAACTTCAACACGCAGTCATGTACCGATTTTTTAACTTTGGAAAATCAAAATTTAAGGTAAAATAACAAACTCACTCTTCCGCAAGATAATCATGATTAAGATGCTCAAATGAAATTAATGATATGGATAAAACTACCGATGGTTAAGATTTGGCTGAAATTAGCTAAAATACAAATGAAATTAATAATGTTTAAGACCTTAAGATTGACCAAATGAATTTTACTACTACCCATTTTAAATATTTATATTGTTTAAAAAATGATATGCAAATTTATATTGTTTCAAAATAACACAAAGACTGATTTTTTGACAATGAGAGTTTCTTATGGAAAGGGTAAAATGAATAATATAAATTAGGAACATACCAATATACTAACCAAAATTTATGATTTATTGAAAATATGACAAGCTGTTTAATTTGAACAAATTTATTACAAACTATACCTAATATTTATAAAATATATGATTCATTACTTTGCACAAATCTTCCTTATAGAAATAATATTAAATTGGATTTGACCAAAAAAACATAACAAACTAGTTGAAGACCCGTACCATGTACGGGTAATGATCATTTTTTCGTTAATTTGTGTATCTACTATAATCTATACTATATATTAATTCTTATATATAAATAGATTAACATGGGAATTTAAAAGTTAAGTTAATTAATATGTATCTTTTATAGAAGAAAATTTTAAAGATAGATAATATTGTTTCAAAGATAGATATTAGATGAGTAAGAAAAAGGATAAAATTAAATGTTAGATAATTAAAGAAATTTTAAAGATAAATGATATGCCTTTAAAGATAGATATTTGATGGGTAAGAAAAAGATAAAGTTAAAGCTTAGATAATTAGGTAAAATAAAACATATAAAATTGTTATTAAAGTGGGGCCAGAATTAACGTGGAGGCTCGAAATTCTCCGGCTTTAATATATAGTATAGATTGGAATCACGAAATGTTATCATTGACTCAATGTTTAACACCTTAAGATTGACCAAATGAATTTTACTACTACCCATTTTAAATATTTATATTGTTTAAAAAATGATATGCAAATTTATATTGTTTTAAAATAAAACAAAGATTGATTTTTTGACAATGAGAGTTTCTTATGGAAAGGGTAAAATGAATAATATAAATTAGAAACATACCAATATACTAACCAAAATTTATGATTTATTGAAAATATGACAAGCTGTTTAATTTGAACAAATTTATTACAAACTATACCTAATATTTATAAAATATATGATTCATTACTTTGCACAAATCTTCCTTATAGAAATATTATTAAATTGGATTTGACCAAAAAAACATAACAAATTGGAATCACGAAATGTTATCATTGACTCAATGTTTATATAAATTAGTATATTGTTTTCGTATTTTCTCCTAAATTGAAGGCCCAAATCTTACATTAACTAATTTTAGAAGATTTAGCTAGTTCAAGTTATTTGATAGTGGATAGAATCAATCCATATATAATCGTTCCTAAAATATCGCCATTATATCTTACTCAATTCTAACTTTTCCCTTTAAAATAATGCAAAATTACAACTAATTAAGAGGAAAAAGCACCGTTAAATGGGAGGGTGATTTTATCCCAAATCTTATAAATAATCCCAAATCTTATCATCTTGTTTTAAAAATCAATAAAATTAAGATAAGATCCTTTTTTTCTAAATACTTGACTGGAAACAAAATTGTGATCAGATTTTGTTAAATAAAAAGAGATTTGTTAAAGAAATTTAGTTATTTGAATCACGCTATTAATTCAACCCAACAAAAATATAGAAATAAAAAATCATCTCCAGATTTGTTAAGGAAACTTGTACGTGATCATATGTGAATTTGTAAGTAAATTTGGAAGGGAATTGTGGGATATTTTTTTTTTTTTGAATTCATGGATATGACATGGCTTAATTAGTAAATAAAAATCATATGATGTGGCTTAATAATATGATGACACGTGGCAAAATCCTCGGTGGCGTAATGTGGGATCGACATGTGGAGAAAGCTAACGTGGCGCAACGTGGTGACTCCAATCCTTACGGCTTTTATAATTACGTTAGTTAATACTCCCGTGTATCTTTGATATCAAGATCTTATTTTTTTGATTATTTTTGCTTATTTTGCTCTACTCCTTCTTAGTTTGTTTTGGAGGATCAAAGTAGAAGATAGTATTTGATTTGGTACTACCACATTAGGGTAATTTGACGGTTACATCCATGATTTGGTATTATGTTCACTAAGCAAATCTATCTTTACTCCTCATGGTTGATCGTCAATTTGGCAAAAATCATAGACAATGTTTTATTATTTTATTATTTTATTATTTTTATTATTGTAAAACAAATCAAAATTATAACTATTTTGATTTATTTTATATATTGTATATTGCGTTATATCTTACTCAATTCTAATTTTTCCCTTTAAAATAATGCAAAATTACAACTAATTAAGAGGAAAAAGCACCGTTAAATGGGAGGGTGATTTTATCCCAAATCTTATAAATAATCCCAAATCTTATCATCTTGTTTTAAAAATCAATAAAATTAAGATAAGATCCTTTTTTTCTAAATACTTGACTGGAAACAAAATTGTGATCAGATTTTGTTAAATAAAAAGAGATTTGTTAAAGAAATTTAGTTATTTGAATCACGCTATTAATTCAACCCAACAAAAATATAGAAATAAAAAATCATCTCCAGATTTGTTAAGGAAACTTGTACGTGATCATATGTGAATTTGTAAGTAAATTTGGAAGGGAATTGTGGGATATTTTTTTTTTTTGAATTCATGGATATGACATGGCTTAATTAGTAAATAAAAATCATATGATGTGGCTTAATAATATGATGACACGTGGCAAAATCCTCGGTGGCGTAATGTGGGATCGACATGTGGAGAAAGCTGACGTGGCGCAACGTGGTGACTCCAATCCTTACGGCTTTTATATATATACATAGATTCTCAACCAAAAAAGGTTAGATTACATATTCAACCAAAAAAAAGGTTAGATTACATATAATTCATGAAAGTCTTTACCCATTTAGTCGATTGAATTATCAGGATAATATTTAAAGATTTTTGGTCCGCCTCTCACACAAACGATACTCTTAAGTGAAAAAATACTACGGAGTATATCATATGAAAAGTGACAAGTTTTTTTGATTGATGACACTGCTCACGAGAGTCAAACTAATAAGTTCTGTGTACTACCTTGAAGACTTAATTGTTTGACTAAATGTTGAAGACAGTGATAAGTTTATTTAGTGTGAAGTCGTATCTTCTATTCTCTTCATGTGCAAAATCCAATCGAGTGAAGGACGTTATTGGAGGAGGAGAGCCCTTACGTCCTCGGACCAATGTCACCAAACGGAGAGTTATGGGCTATATAGGCAAAAACATGAAAGAGCTACGAGCCTAAGCAAGCCCATGACTTTCAACTCGATTGTGTGTTATGGTCCATGTTGCACTTACATAGCAAGATTAATTACTCCAAAATTCTCCATTTACCATGTAATTCAAAAGTATTCCCAATCTTTCATGGCAGTTTTATAACCCAAGTTTTGACGGTAGTGAAGAATCATGATGTGATTGATAGATGTTCAAACTTCAACCAACCACCTGAACCAAAAAAAAAAAAACCACTTTCTTTGGTTGATATTGTGAATGACACAAAACTTTAATTTTCATATGATATAAATACATATATCTCAAATTTTGAAAAACTTAATTATGTCAACTTTAGACTAAAAATTGAGTCTGGCCCATGGAAGAACCAATAAGGACTATTTTTTGGAAGGACTCTACTATCAAGCATGAAGGTTAGACAACGAGGCTGAATTTTATTGTTGATCATCCCATCTGTTAGGTGGTTCTATTGCTCTAAACAATTTGTTTCCATTCTTTTATACTGATCGATCCTTCACTATAAATAGTAACTTTTGGCTGACAATTTAAATTTGACCTATTTGGGATTTTAGTATTCCACGGTATAACTAGTTAACTAGGTGTATCCGTCGTGCCGTACACGACAATGACTTGAGCTTCACATTTTCAATTTATTGTTATTATAAATAGAATATTAATAAGTGAAAACATATAATAAAAATGTTATTTTTTTCTAGACAAAAAATATTATTTTTTCAGATTTGTAGTACCGTACTATGAGATTATAAAAATATAAAGCATATTCTAATTATAGAATAATTTAGTAAATAAAATTTACTTACTTTTTCATCCTTCAAATTTTGTCTCTAATGGTTAACATAAATCATTATCCCTATTATCACAATGTTGAGACATCATAAGTCAATATAATATAAAATGAGATGTTTTATATATTGATTTTGGTTTGATCTTATTTTTTATTTTAATACTATAATTAATTAGTATGAGATATAATTACTATGAATTGTTATTTAATTAAAATTATTAAAAAGTAAAATCAAAATTTAGAAATATAAAATGAGCACAACATGATTCTAATTACTTTATATATTGAAATAAATAAAATATATTAATCAACAGTTATTTTATTATGAAAGATATAAGCTACGTTATTACGAAAATGATAATATATATAAGTTAAGTAAAGGATAGTAAATGTAAATTGATTTAATATTAAAGATAAGAATCATAATTCAATTATAAAAAGGGCTTCTATTTTACAATTTTTTTAAATTCAATTTTTTAAATTACTTCTTACATAAAGAGATTAAAAATATAAGTAATATATCAAAAATGATAGAATATCTTATGAAAATTCAAAAAGTATCTTTTACATAAATTGATAATAAAGAATGAAACTGGATTAAGTAAAATAACATGGAAAAAAATATTTGTTTAATTATGAGAGATAAAAGCTAAGTTATTAGGACCATGATAATATATAATTTAAGTAAAAGTTAATAAATATAAATCGATTTAGTATCAAAGATACAAAAATAATAATTTATTTAGAAAAAGGGTCTCCCATTCTAAAATTATTTTTTAATTTTCAATTTCTTATATTACTTCTTACATAAGTAGATTAAATAGGTAATTGAAAAGATAATTTAAGTTAATGTCTCTTTTATAGAAGAAAATTTTAAAGATAGATAATATTGTTTCAAAGATAGATATTAGATGAGTAAGATAAAGGATAAAATTACAGATTGGATAATTAAGGAAATTTTTAAGATAAATAGTATGCCTTTAAAGATAGATATTATTTCAGTAAGAAAAAAGATAAAATTAATGATTAGATAATTAAGGAAAATAAAACATATAAAATTGCTAATAAAGTGGGGTCACAATCAACGTAGTGGCTTGAAAACGGTCGGCATTTATAATATTTGTTGATTGATTGCTTGTATCTTGTACGAGCCAGGTTCAATAATGTATTCTTGATGTATAACTTAATTAATAAAATAATATATAATAATATTATTACGGTTTTAGATATTGATAACATTTTTATATCCAAAAACCGTGATTTTTTTAAATCCAAGATTGTGATTTCATGTTAAGAATAAGTTGGAAATTATATTTTTTATATAATACTCCCTCCGTCCCCAAAAGAATGTCCCAAAGGACGAAAAACTCGTAGATTAAGAAAATTGGAATAAAGTGAATAAAAAGTTGAATAATATAGGTAAAAAGTGAGATTAGGTAGGGATGATTTTGTAATTTTGTAGAGTAAAGTGATAAAGTTGATGAGAAAGTTGGATAATGGGGGGTAATGTGTGTGATTGAATAGGTGTTATTATAAAAAAATAGATATAAATGGGAAGAAATGGAATGAGACAAATTTTTCGGGACGTCTGAAAAGGAATACGAGACAAACTATTGGGGACGGAAGGAGTACTAATTAAATAAAATCAAAGATAAAATAATAATATTTATCCAATTGGAAAGTGATTTGATATTATATAAAAAGATATAAGTGATTTAATATTATTATTTTATTTTCTTTAGAGGAATTAATATAAGATAGAGATCATACATATTATTTTGATAGGACATGTTTATGTGGATAAGATAAAGATAATAATATTTTTTTATTTAGAAATAAATAAGAATCATATTATTTACATATATGGATATGATAAAAAAAGCTTATATTTTATATTATAAAATAAATAAGAATATTTTATTTTTAAATATAAGTAAATTAATATTAAGTGGGATCATAACTAATATAAAAAATTAATACTTCCTCCCTTAAGAAATACACGTCGTTTTATGGTTTGTTTTAAAAATTAAGAATTTAAATGATTTGACTTAATACACTTAATCTTATGAAGATTTTTTTTTTATTTTATATCATAAATTTAGGTAATTCTTTCCATTGAAACTTCCGGTCATCTATCAATTTATTTGGGATTTTATTATTCTTATACACTAAATAAGTTAGTGTTTTTTTGTCGGAGTTTTATTATGGAAAAAAAGAAGAAGAAGAATTAAATCGAAGCAAAAGAAGAAATTTATATATTGGGTAGCTGCTAGACCTGTCAATCGGGTTGGGTCGGGCGGGTTCGGGTCGGGTCGTTTCGGGTTCGGGTTGAGTTCGGGTTCGGGTCAATCGGGTTACAGGTCAAACTGGGTCGGGTCGTTTCGGGTTTTCGGGTCGGGTCGGGTCAACCCAACGGGTCAAGAGTATCAATTTTTTGACTAAAATTTAAATAAAATATTATTTAAATAATAAAATATAATAACAAAATATTATTTTTAAATATTTTAATAATAAAATTTATCATAATTTTATAAAATAAATTTTATATATTGTAATATAATTAAAACCTTTGGGTGCACAATTACCCGTCAATCCGTCATTTCATTATAATAGAGTGTATTCTAAAATAAGTTTTCCGCCTTATAGATTTCTTGACCCAGCGGGTTTGACCCTGACCCTAACCCTAAATTTTCGGGTTTATCGGGTTCGGGTTGAAACTGGGTTTCGGGTTCAAATTTTCGGGTTGAAACCCTAGAAATTTCGGGTCGGGTCGGGTCGGGTTTACGGGTCGGGTCAGCTTTTGACAAGTCTAGTAGCTGCGGATTAGATAACAAAAAAAGATAGCGAATCAAAGATTCTGCATCAGGAATCAACCCAATAAACTGGACCAGGGGTGAATCCCGTCCCCAAAATCTGTTCCCTTCTTAATCGCCTCGTCTTCCCACTTCGTGGTTGAATTCCGTCGAGAGGTACTTGTTTTCTCTTCACTCTCCCCCTTTCCTTTTGTTCCATGATGAACTGAATAACATGGAATCCCACTGAAAGCTGGTTCCTTTCTTTCTGATTTACGTGTTATCGTTGACTAAGCCATATAATTTGATCAGGGTCCTGATTTTTCTAGGTTTTCCGGGAGGGGGAAAGTGTAGTTTTTGTGTGTCAATTGTTTTGGTGTTCTTTTGGCCTTGTACTGCCTTTGTGTTTTTTACTCTGTGCATATGTTCAATTTGGTCTGTGATTGGGTTTGCAGGTTCAATTCAGAGTGGCAGAGGAAACAAACATGGAGATTACAATGAAAGGGATGTCTATTCTAACCTCCTTCTGTGGTATTGTATCCTTCATCTGTGGAGTTATTGCTGAAAACAAAAAGGTAACTTTTAATTTGGTGATGCCCTAATTTTCTTTTGGAAGTTGTAAACCCTAGAGATGTGATAACAGATTTGGCCTGCTTGTGTTAGTGGACTGTTTGTGGTTAATGTTGTATTTGGAATATAGAAACAGTCCAGAACTCCAGATTGTTAAATCATGAGGAAAAAGTGACTGCTTTTGAACCAAAACAGCTCAGATTGTTATGTTTTACTTACCTTGTTAGTTTCTCTAGTATGCATATGTGCTTATACTATACATGCTTTGCCAACTTTGATCTTGAAAGAATAAATTGGCCTTCAGCTAATGGTAGTATACGGTTGATTCATGAAAAAGGAGATACTTTGTTTGAGACCCTTTGCTCTCTCTCTTTGTAGTGTTCATCTATGTTGTTATGTTTCTTCTTCTTATGGTAGCTCACGGCCTCTGGCAATAAAGTCTGTCGATTTAGTTTCCGCTTGAGCTTAACCATCTGTTCAGCTACTCCACAAAGAGTCTGCACAATGTTTGATTAAGATGTATGGCTTGTGGAGTTTTGTATATATCCCTGTTCACTCACATGACTTCTGTTTATGTCATTTGCAGCCTGATTCCGGAACCGTGATCCAGGGAAAAGATGTTGTGATCTGCAAATTTGCTTCTGATCCAATGCTCTATTTGGGATACATCTCTTTTGGATTTCTCTTACTCTGTACTATTCTTGGCTTTAAATCCTTATCGTACCCGTACAAGAAGAGATCCATTCCATACTCTGCTCTATTCGGGACAAGGACCATGACCGTATTCTTCAGTATTGCATGGTAAGCAATCAGCCATCTTCACCTCTTACAGATCCCGTTTGCGTTGCGTTTATGTTTATACTTGATGACTTTGCTCTGGTTCTCTGCTGCTATCGCGCCTTAGTTTTCATACAAGGGTCTATTAACCTCTTGTACAGTTTCTTAGTGAAATCGTTTATTGGTTTTTGTTTCATTTTTCTGACTCTCACAATTGGCCTATGCAATTTTGCTTTTCTATCTTGCAGGCTGACTTCTGGTCTGGCTGCAGCACTCATCTTGTGGCCAACAATCACGGAGCAACTCCACCACATTCACAACGTGCACACGAATCTCGAGTACACATGCCCCACTGCAAAGACGGGACTGATAGGCGGAGGCGCGTTTGTTTCCCTGAGCTCCTGCCTCTTCTGGCTCGTCTGCCTCATGTTGGCTGACAACGCCCGCGAGGACTACTTTGATGAGGTCGAAGAGGCTCGTAAGGGAGAGACTACCCAGATTATCAACGTCGAATATGATGCCCTCTCTTCGGAGAAGCTTTGACAGTCGAGAGAAGAAATTAAAAGTATTGGAATGCAAAATAAGTGGGCAGGTGCGTTTGCAGAGCAACTTGGAGATGAACTTGTACATACTCTGTGTTGCACTTGCACTTTGCACACGCCTGGAATTTTACGGTATTATAGTTGGTTACTTGGCACAGCGTTTGGCTATGATATGCTGTGTCAAAACAAGATTGTTTTATCATGCATTATATGGACGTAGAAGATAGCATTAATCAGTATTAATTTGAGAGATTTATTCAAAGTTAAATTCAGACCCTTTTTGTCTGGTCAATTGCCTTTTTCCATAGCTGCAATCACCATTGCCTTTTGATTCTGAGCCATGAGCAATCACTAAACCAACTTTGTTTTCAGTAGTAGAACATAAAGTTCCATGGTCTAACAAAAACAGTTTCACTCGCCTTTTTGACACTCCTCAAGCAATTTATCCCTTTCTATCTATCTCTAGGGCAAGCACATTAGTTCATAATGAATTATAAACTTGCATCTGTGCTATGAAGTCATGGTAAGTTATGCAGGGAACAGCATTTGTGTATAAGTATATCGGTAAACCACAAGTCATATTATCATGTCTCATCATCAACAAAATGTCATTTCATACCTTATCATACTTTACGCACGCGCACAGTATACGTGGCACAAACATGAAAAAACTAGGAAAGGGCAAAAGATATGTATGGATGAAATTGAATGGGTTATCTCGATCGATATCATTTTCAGTCACAAGTAGGACACACCCCACATTATTGTAAGTTACCGTTCTCAATTGCAATTTCTGCACGTTCAAAACGTTTCAAGGGTTCCACCCCAAAAGTAGTAACAATTGAATGGTGCCAACTATGGGGACTTACATACCATCATATCATAACATTAACTTGATCCACATTTCGTCTGTCGTGTTTGTCATGGTTCATAAGAGATTAACATGAAGACGAAGACTAGCTGAAAGCTCAAAAAATTTTCGGCATTCGCCTTAGGCAAGATCTTCTCATCACTCTCCATCTACCCTTTTGTTTCTCCGACTTGATTTAGCCCAGCAAGCTAGAAGTAAGAAACTTGTGCAATCTCCCACTTCTTCAGTGTCTGTTGTAGTAGCTTGTTGTCAATCTGACCCGACCCGTTTCAGCCTGGTTCGGTTACTTGATCTTGAGTCGAAACTTTGTCTGGTTTAGCAGCAGAAAAAAGCTATAGCTACAAGTGTTGTTAGTTGTATATATGGAAGGCAAAGTGTGTGTAGATGACTTCTCTGGCCACTCATCTAACATTCCTGGCTGGTTTTCCCAAATGCCTTCACGCTATGGCGGTACGTATTTTATCCAATTCTATACATTGAATTAGTTGTCTTTATTACAGTTAATTATTCGTCATTATTAATTCTATGTATATGATTTGTAGGCAATGCCACAGATGAACTTTACTTCAACAATCCTTCTTGGCATGGTATGTAATACTTCCAAGTTAATACCGTGTATAATGTTACTCAAAATGGCCATTCCATGCCTTAAGTTTTGTAGCTTTTTTATTTAGTTTTGTAACTAATTTATTGTAGGGGAAGCACAATCCTTGAAAGTGGAGAAGGTTTTGTTCAAGCAAAAATCAGAATATCAAGAAGTCCTTGTCTTTGAGGTACTTTTAGATATTGTACAGATAAATAATGGCTCGGTAGACATTAATTTCCATGGCTTGAACATTTGCAGTCATCTGCATATGGAAAGGTGCTTGTGCTTGATGGGATTGTTCAACTAACCGAGAAAGACGAATGTGCGTACCAGGAGATGATAACCCATCTCCCCCTTTGTTCAACTCAATCCCCTAAGAAGGTGAGCTCTTGTGATTAAGAATTAATGGCACTCAATCAGTTTAATTCAGATTCATTTCATCCACTTGTTGTACATACAAACGTTGCAGGTACTCGTCGTAGGCGGTGGTGATGGAGGAGTTCTTAGAGAAATTAGTCGCCACAAGTCTGTTGAGATCATAGACATATGCGAAATCGATAAGATGGTCATTGATGTAAGCTGCTCATCCAACACATTGCCTTTAATAAACAGATCAATGCTGTTGACTAGCATGGATTTATGTTTGTCAGGTGTCTAAGAAGTTTTTCCCTCAGCTATATGTGGGATTTGATGACCCTCGTGTCCAACTTCACATAGGTGATGGTATGTTGATGATCTTGATCTTACAAGGCTTAATCAAATTAATGTTGTTGATTGCTTTGCAATCATGACTTTTCCATTGAATGTTGCAGCTGTTGATTTCCTCCAAAATGCACCAGAAGGCAAGTATGATGCCATAATTGTGGAATCTTCAGATCCCATAGGTACATATGTGTTACAACTGTGTCCTGTTACTACTAAATTCTACATGAGTCAGTTGAGGTGAAAAAAATAGTACTATTGCACAACTAAATTTGATTAGCAAAGTTGCTTTATAAATTGATCAACACAGGTCCAGCACAAGAGCTGGTTGAGAAGCCGTTTTTGGGGTCCTTAGCGAAGGCGTTGAGGCCCGGTGGTGTCGTTTGTAACATGGCGGAAAGCATGTGGCTCAACACTCGCGCGATCCAGAAGATGGTATCGCTTGGGCGCGACGTTTTCAAGGGCTCTGTGCATTATGCATGGGCAAGTGTGCCTACATATCCAAGGTACTACTAAGCATCATTTCTGCATGAGTTTCATTTTACATGCTGTATGTAGTAAGTGTCAAAGTAATGTATTTTTTGCAAGAAGTTGCTCATCATATCACTGCTGTATGTAGTAAGTTTTCAAGGGCTCTTGTTGCTGCTTCTTGGTTCCTCAGCGGTGTCATTGGCTTTTTGGTTTGCTCGAAAGAAGGCGGTCCGCCTGTCGATTTTCGAAATCCTGTAAATCCTATAGAACGAATCGATGGAGCGCTCGAATATCCAAGAGAGCTCAAGTTTTACAACTCAGAGGTAGGTGAGCAACTGTTTCTGTTACTATAGTTTGAGCTTTGTGTGTAACTAGTCTTTTCGTTTATACAACAGGTCCATTCTGCTGCTTTTACTCTGCCATCGTTCATGAGGGAGCTGATTTAGTTTAGTTTTGTTGTTCAACATCACCATCCTAGAAATGTCTACCTCTTACGTACGCAAGACAAGACTGTTTCTTGATCGAAGGGTTTGCAATCGTTCTTGTGTATTTGACATTCAATTTGTTTGAGTTGGATGATTGAGCATAGATCTTACATTGGTGTTTTTTTTTTGCTGAACTTCAATTGCTGAATCTCCATAAATGCACAATCAGATAACGTTGGCTTACTCACTACTTACAACAAATTATATTATACAAATCTACTAATACAATATGCATACATCACTACACCAAATATCACACAAATCTACTAGCATATATGTATACTTGGGATCAAATACATACCCAACTTCCCTGTAACCTTTTTTCCCTAGCCATCTTGACCAGAGAAATCAGGCTCAGTTGGCTTCTGAAGCAACAATGTCGGTATTCTCTCAGGCATCCTTGTCTTCCTCGAGCGATTCCTCTTCAGAGCCCTCATCAAATTTGCAGCAAACCTTGAAGCATAAATGGCAGCGCCAATATTAAGTGAGCTACCGCTGCCTCCTTGCCTTGCAAGTGCATCCTGCAGCCGGTCTTCCTCTTCCTTGAGCGCCTTCTCCAGCTTGAACCGGTTATGTCGTCTCCAAGCCACCTGTACAAAGCAAGCAGCCCAAGTCCTCCACTGTTGGGAGTAAAATCTGAAGGCGTGCCGAAGCTGCTTGCTGTGTAGCCTCCTGAACTGAGACGCCACGAACTTCAAGTCGTCGGCTTTTAAGGAAAATGCTTCCACCTCCGAAAGCGCTTGCACGGTTCTAGTTGATGTTGGGAGGCTAGCTGAAGGATGTGGGTTCAATGCATATGTCAGAAGCTCCTCTCCACAGAAATCCCCTGCCTTGAGGTAATCTGAGTTGAAGAAGCCTGTCCTCCCGCCATTTGTGGTCATGGTTAGAACCCTGCCTCGCATTACGAATAGCATTTCGTCTACCGGGTCTCCTTCTCGGTTTATGACACTGCCTTTTGTGTAGAGGACGGGTTTTAGACGGTCGCACATTGCATCCAGCAGCTGATCATCCATCTTCTCAAACATTGGAACCTGTTAAAAAAGAAAGGAGCTCTTTAAAAATGTAAATCAGGCTTAAAATAAGTCTGAATGATGTGAAATTGACTTGCCCTCATTAGAAGATCCAAGCAAAGATGGCGTTTTATGTCCCTTCGAAGGTCTTTAGGTAGATTACATAGCAAATTCTCTTCGTCTACACCTCGAGTTTCCTGCCACTTGTACTGCTCGTATCGCCTGATCCTCTCCTTCAAACTCTCGGGAAGTAATCGGTGTGACATCCACTGCTCTGAATCTCGCTTCTTAACTCGCATTTCCTCTAATCTTGCTGTGGTGGATTGTAGATATGTCTGTTGTTGCACAAGCAGCCAAAATTTGGTTCAAGTGAAATGCAAGGTAATTGTCATTACATAGATAAGGAATTTACTCACCTGCATATTCCCAATGAGCAAAGAAAACAACACCAGTCCAGCAATGGAGATGAAAATGGCAAAGATGCTCTCCCAGACATATGTACTAGTTTTGAGGTTTTGACCAAGAGAGCTGTTTACATGGGGAAAAATTCATAACAGCATAAGGGACATTTGAATAACAAATGTTAAGTTATTAACTCTGAAGCTTAATGCATCATGCATAACATCACTTGATTGATCATATATATACTCAGAAGGGCATGCTAACCTCAAGTTTTGCAATCCCCACCAGAAGCAGAAAAACAGCTTCTTGGGGAAATCAGTTGTTTCAACAACACCAGATTGAAGGGCATTCAAAAATATTCCAAAGTCGAACACTGTTGCGTTCTCCGTTTTTACAGGGCAGTTTTCATCCAGAAATGTCACATTTAAAACTGACAGATTAACAGCTTTCTTTACACAATACAACGCATTGTAGTCGCACAGATCACGATGCTTTATGCAAGCTTTTTTCCAGCATGTAGTCTCTCGTTCAATTGAGAACAAGTACCAAAATGCTCCAAGAACCTGAAAAACAGTAATGTTGTTCAATGATCAAAAGCAAGAAAAGCATCCACACTAGATTGCATATTGCCGAATGTGACAGAAAAGGCTTATCCCAATCAACTAGCTACTTACTCTTTGTACGAATTAATAAATCAGAGCAGCAACTCCATTCATTAATATATGGTTTATACATTAAATCAAAAGTGTAAATGATATTTCTCATAGAGTAAATGAAACTCACATGACTAGCTAGCATATAAAGGCCAAGGTTAAATGCAGCACCAGCCCAGGCCGTCTCAGTAAGTATTCCAGATGATATAGTCACTTCTCTGTACAAAGGAATGATTCGAAGAAACCTCGGGACATACTGGAAGGCTACTATGAATTTAAGCCAGTTCTTTTCATTCAAAGCTCTTGGGCCTCTCAATTTGGGCAATATTAGAAGTATCACCTGAACAAACAAACAAAAAAGATAAATTTTATGGTCTGAAATTGGATGTACTTGGAAAGCATACAGCAATGCACATAGCAAGAAATTCACAATGATATGGTAAAAGGAGGATCAGAAGATAACAATGAACTAGAAGTAAAGAGACCAGTAGTATGCCAACAGCAATGCAGAGTCAATAACAACAAGAAGCTTGTCCAAAAAACAAATTCTTGAATACCTGTGGAAGAGGAAGAACAGCAAGAATGTCGATACAAAAGTACGAGGACAAGTATCTTTTTGCAATAGCCCAATAATCTTCAACCAGAACTCCTCTACCGAACACACGAGAAGAGGGGGCAATAAAACCAGTATGAAACTGGAAGATGATGTGAAGAACATAGAAAATATCAGTGAACGACCGCAAAACACTGGCTGTGATCTCCAATTTGTGGTCAAAGCCCAGGCAATTTCTACCCTTTTCAATCACTGGGATGTAGAAGAAAAGAGGATCCACAGAAACTGCAAGCACACAGAACAGTATAAATATCTTATTCCACTTCTGAAGAAATGGACCCTGTGGATCAAGGACCTTCTTTTTGGACCTTGAGGCATGTGAGAAGACACTCCCCAAAGAACTGAAGCTCAGGAATTTTGGTAAAGGAGATCGAACCCTGTCTGAACTTGACGGCTTTTCTGTATGGAATTTGGTGAGTTCAATGTCACTGGTATAATACTGCCCATCTGCACCTTTCTGTGGAACCCAGTCATCAAACCTGAAGCACTACAGGAAATCAATGTTTGCCAATCTACATCTATTAAAGAGTAGCAATAGCCAAATACATCAACCAAGCCTAGAAGAGAAACAGACCAACAGTCAGAGTAAAGCAACAAAATGCTTCCTTGAGTTGTCTCAGGAAGGAAAAACTTTTAATTTTGTAAGAAAATACACAGATGTCTATCAAGTTCCCAGTGATAAACATCTACAGATTTCTAACAAAATCCATGTAGACACCAACGGCTGACCATTTAATAGATATGCTAGAGGTAAACAGTCACAACTATCCATATCTATAGCAGCAAAGACATTTACATATCTGGAGATGCTTAAACAAAAGGATGGATTGATCAGAAATCATAAACTTACATTTGACTAGTCACTGTCACTGAAACTGAAATGAACTAACCTTACAGACTTCTCTCTTGGGTAGCTCATAACGTTCAACTTCGATATAACACAAGGTTAAGCATGCTGAAGGAATGCTCCCATCGACCTGTATAAATAGGAGATGAACGCCGGATTTTTTACACTCCTGAAGCAATTAGGGAGAAAAGGAATCACTGTTACTATACAAGATACAGTTTTCCAACTCATGTTATACATATAGCACCCGTGTGCAAAGGAGTCAAAATTAGCAATCCCACACTCCATATACCTCAACATCAAAGGGTTAGCAACTTGGTAATTTAAAAAGATAACCAAAATGCCCCAATTGTTGGTTACAAAGTCCGCTCAATCAGTAAGAGCATACAAACATTTTACAGAACAAAGATTGCACAACAAACATTTTCTTAATAACTACAGTTAAATGCAACATAGAAAGTACTGTTCATCAAACAGACATGGATGAAAATTCTGCCGTTTCAAAAACCGCCACAGAACAAACCGGAGAAGTTGCACAACAGACAATGAAATTAGCGATATTAGCCATCAATCAACAGCAACAGCAACAACAACATAACAGCTACAAAGCAACAAAAAAAAAACAAACCGGAGAAGTTGCACAACAGACAATGAAATTAGCGATATTAGCCATCAATCAACAGCAACAACAACAACAACAACAACAACATAACAGCTACAAAGCAACAAAAAAAAAACAAGAGACAATTGAAGAGAACAAGAGAGAGTAACTCACAGAGAGAGCGACAGAAACCAAGGAGCACGCTAGAGTGAAAGAGAGAAGAGGAATGAAAGAAGAAGCAGAGTTGATTGTTAAGCCATGGCTGATGGCTGAGACGTTGATGTGGGAGGAGAGAAAGAGAAAGGGGGGAAATTTCCCGGAGACTTTCTTGAATACAGTTTCCGGTATTTCTATTTTCTGTTTATTTTAATTGGAAAAATTATATACAGATTTTATAAAAATATTGTCAGGCATTTCCCGCTATAAAAATAGAGTTTCGGACAATGATAATTATAAAGAATTTTGTTATTGTCTGTTTATTCAATTTTATCTCCGCTAAGGGTGACATTTTAATGGATGTTGTTGTTTGATAAGAATTTCTTCTTTTTTTTGTTGATGGACGATGGGACATACTGTCTTAAAAAAAACGTGTACCTGATTCTTCTGCAAATTGAATAAAAAAAAACAAACTACAGGAAACTCTATTCATTTTTTTTTTGGTCGAGGAAACTCTATTCATTTGTCCTTTGTTACAAAAATGCATCCAAATTAGAAAATAAAAAGGAGGGATATGGTGTAAATGGAATATTGGTGTCATAGCTGGGGTCAACCTGTGTGTCAACATTTGACTTTTCTGCACACACCAACATTTGAATTTAACAAAAAAAAATTGAGATTTTAATTTCAGGAACATGAACGGTAACTGAATAATGAAATTATCAAAAAAAAAAAATCTAAATTTAAGATTTCCCAAATCGTGTGTATTTTACTATGTAATCGTTCCAAAATGCATAATTCAAGAACAACTTTAACAGACTCAACTGTTAGTGATCACATATAATCTTGTTTGCTTCCCAGATTCAATTGTTTGACCAATTCTTCCTTGGAATATTAAAATCATGAAATGAATGGGTCATACAAAAACTTGTTTAGTACAGTTTCAGGCTTATTTCCATGTCAAAAAGACAAACTCTTTTCCATATGAGACAAAAACTTGCTTACCATATGACAGGAAACTCTTTTCCATATCAAAATACATGATTTGCAAAAAAACACTTCACGCCATGTTTATGGCATATGTACACTTCTAAGATGTCAAATTGAAGCAGCTTATCTGCAATACAATCTTAAAGGTTCAATTCCCTTCGATATGACATCAAATACACACAAAAAGAACGTATTCAACAAGGTCGTTGATCAACAGATGCTGCCATTTACATTCAACAACAATTTTCATGCTAAACGATCAGATCCTGCACAAGAACAAAAACCAAGTTATCATCATTTACAATGCTCACGTTTACTCCATTCTTGGTTCAGTTCAGTTATGAAGTGATTCATACCTATTAGCCTGGGTGACGGAAGGCGGTTGTTCGCCCAATGCTATCCATTGCATTTGGGCTCTGCCGTGTCTCGCCCTTGGATTCTCCCATTGACGTCGACCACCAAACTGTGGCTTTGAGGTGAAATTGGAATTAACTTGTCTTTCTTTGTAATGATCCCTCCTGGGGTGGTAACTGTAGTTTCCCCTCTGGTTCCTGGTGCTGAAAGAATGCAAGTCCTTGCAACGTCTCTCAGTTTTCTGAAGGAATGTAGAAACAAGCAATAAACAAGGATACCATTCTTCAGTTTCATTATTAAGAATGGATAGTGAACTTTGTGCAGATATCAAAACAAATTTCAATGTGCCACCCAATAATCTATGTGATGAACTTGTGATACAAAAATAAGTCTGATACACAGAGTCACAATATAATGAAGACGGCCAGGAAAATTTCTAATTGCAACTTTTTATCATCTAAATACGTCTTTAATTTAAGTTAAACAGATAAGATTTCTCAATCATGCAGAATCTGAGAATATAGTAATCAACAAAGGCAGTACTAGCAGTATCAAATGCTACCACTGACACTATCCGAGGACCTAGATGCCTCCATCACTAGCAAGTAATAGTAGAAGATCAACGTGAGTACTTGCACAGAGAGCATAACCTTGGGCTATTTCTACAACAACGACACATAATGTAATAAGCCATGACCACAAGTCTTAGAAGAACCTTGCATGAAGTAGGCTCTAATGTTAGCTACATCTGTTGCTAATGTCAAGAATCTACTACAAGGAATTCAAGCACAAGCCACAACTTAAATTTTAGTATTTTACAGATTTCTTTAAACCGACCAGTTAAGGGGTCAAATCTTTTGAAAAAATCAAACTTCAATCACTAAGAAAGCCAAGCAGTTCAAAAGGACAAACATGACCACAATTTCACAAATTAACTGTGCACAGGAAGATATCTTACCAAATTTGGTGTGTGTGCTCCTGTCCCTGCACCGTATGCGGAAATTCCTTCAGGGCAACGCTTATCACCATCATCAAGAATCAATTCATCAGAATGGTGACATGGACTGAGCACTACTGTAGCTTCAGGAAAGATGGTGTGATTAACAGCAGAAAGAAATTGTCTCTCCAGGTACATTGCTGGGACATTGGATGGGCGACTTGAATTTTGGCAGGATCGTGCATACATCATATTGCTAAAGTGGCCAGGAAAATCACTACTCAACAGATCATTTGAGCTTTCTTTAGGCTTCCTAGAATTGACAGCTGTACCAATGCGATTAATTTTTGTCTCTCCTTCACCCTGGCAGCTGTACGTTAAGTTCCGATGTATATTAACACGAGGAACAAGCGGAGGCTTATGCACATCTGTTCGCCTAGAACAAGGATGTAGTGGTAATGATGTAATAGAATTCCAATCCGGAGTTGATGGACATGTAAAAAGGGCTTCAGTAGGCAGGACCTTTGCTTCATTATTCCACAATCTGTCATCTTCATGACCCTGAAACACATCTGTGTGACTATCACATGCCCGCTCCATTGCTACAGCTTTCCAGAATCTGTCACCTAATGAGTCCATCAGAGGTAATTCATCTTTCAACTTGCCAGAAGATAGTTTTAGCACAGAGTTAGTAAAGGAAGGACACAAGAACTCTTTCACTGAATCCCCATTTTCCATATATATCTCATATTGTTTTCTACATTCAGGATGAAAGAAAGCATTTTGCTTCTTCTTTATGTATTCACTGCAGAAGAATATGTTTTCCTGATCATCAACTTCATCTTCCTTCTCCATCTGGCACCGGTTCATAAACCCAGATGCGTGTACAAAATGTGTATCAGGGCGAGAAGTTCTCCCATTCATGCACCACGTGTTCATGAAAAACCGGTTCAATTCAATCACTACATTCTGCTTTGGACAATCCAATAGTCCAGCCAGCCTTTTTGCACCAAAAGTAAGGGCACCACGAATTCTAGAGAAGTTACCTGATGAAGTTTACAAAAACCAACTCAACCCCAAAGGCTATAATGGACACAAATAATTGATTGCTGAGAAGGCGACAACTATTAGAGTAACGAGAGATCAACATATCAACAAAAAAATGCCCAATTTCCACAGTGACCACAAAATGTAGAGAAGATGTGCACAAAAAGGAACACAGGCTACAGTTTTAACTTATGCCTTCTCAAGATGTTAAATTACCTCTACTGACACTACGACCCAGGTTGTTATTAATGCGGAGGAAGTCAATGATGTTTAAATGCTTGGAACCAAACTGCTTCTTAGTTTCAGGAGTACTTGGGCAAACAGAATAGTAAAGGCTACAAGCATCAAGAAACCTTTTGCTGAGAGACACTGCACCATTATCCTTTCGAGGAGGATAAGCTGCATTTAAGTCCAAAAGAACATGCTAAGTTAGATTACCAGTCAAAATTATCAGGAAGACAAAGCTAATTTCACATAATCAAACTGACCTGTCATATCAGGAAGGGATTTAATTGGAACAGGCCCATGGAGGCTAATACAGAAGCTATCCCAATCAAAATTACTGAAGAACTCTAAAAAGCGATAAAGAACCTGGAAAGAAAATGGTGTCAAAGGAGTACAAAAGAAAGCAGAAAGTAAATTGGGACATTGAATCCACCTCCAATGGTCCAGCAAAAGTGTTGTTGAAAACATGAAAGATGTACAGAATCAGCGTCTCTAGAGCATAGGTAGAAAGCAGCCCATGATAAGCCCCCAGAAGACGGCTCTCATAGTAACACCAGGCCTTGATCAATATAATACTTCGTTTAAAAAGGTGATTTTGGTTTATAAGCTGGTCAACCTACCAACAATAAAACCTCCGAATCAGTATGTTGATGCATTTTGCTTTCAATAGATGGAAGTACAGAACCAATGTGAATAAAGATAAAAGCTATTTACAACAAATAACTGTTAACAAAACACCACATACATCAAGACCCAAAATATATTGCAGACCTGTTCAAGAAAGCAGAGGGTACATAGACCTCCAAGCTGGCTAAAAGAAATGTCCACGACGATATTATCAACAAGGCATTTGACCACCTTAACCTGCAGATTAAATTTAGTATGTACAGATGGAAGTACACTCGCCATTAAGGTCATCACAATTCAACTCATTGCAATTTGGCTTTTCATAAGCATTCTAGACAAATATTAGGAAGAGTCATACAGTATAACATGAAACAATAATCAAGCCACACTAGATATGGAAGATATCCTTTTTATGCATAGAAACTGCTGATGCAAGATCGTTTCATGAAGTTTCAGTTTCTACATAATTTTTTTTCCAAGTAGAGCAGAGCGTAAGAGGATGTAAGTAGATTAAACAGTTCAGCAGGAATACGGTAGCATCTAAATTCTCTTTGTGAAAATCATCATCGAGCATAATAAAGAAATGAAGATATAATCATATAAAAATAACCAGAGGCAAATGTATCCCAAATATAGAAGTACCTCTGCAGGAATCAGCTGAACCTCTTTGATTACATATTCAGCATCCTCAATATTTCCTGCCTTTTCAAGTATGTTGCACACTTCAGCAGCGCAATTATCATCAAAATTTTGATCTTCACTAAACACAGTTAAATCAATGTCCCCATCAGGAAGATATGTCTTAAGCGGTACAGAGCCGTAGATGAACACCTGACAAAAATTCAAGACAAAGCAACAACGTCCCAGTAAAAACCAGGAAAGTAAATATGAGTAGACAAGAAGTAAATAAAAACATGAAACTTAGAGGGTTGTGCTCATACCACACATGGAATGGATTGTGTAATGAGACGCTGCACGTATGATGCAATTGCATTCCTGCTTTCCCAAGAGGGCTGGTCTGGCTGAATGTGGGCAATAAGATCCGCAGTTCTTTCTTCGGCTCTTGCCCATCTTTCCATGTCAAGCACTCTTGGTAGAGATTCTGATTTACTTGGTATAAGACCATTGAGATGACAGCCCTGTGGCTGTAAGAAGCCAGTATCACTCCCCATAAAAATAGCACTTTCTCTGTTGCCCAATTTTTAATTCCCCTGGAGACTATTGCTCCCTAATCAGTACCATTATAACCACCAAGAAATAATGTCATAATCTTCATCTCTGAAACTATAATAAGCAATAGAAACAAGATGTGATCTAATAGTTCATTAGTTCAAAGGACCCAAATTGATTTTATACAATTCCCAAGGTCTAGAATACTAGTTCACTTCCTTCCATCATCCAATCGGTTAGAAACCTCAAGTTAAGAAAAACATTCAGGCAAGACAATAGTTCACTAGTAAGGAACACGAATGATAAACAGCAAAAGGCCTTTCAATGCCCCTGCGCACAAGTAGCAAACAATCAAATCTTCATGTACACTAATAGCAGAGAACCAGCAATTTAGAGAAGAACGAAAATGACACGGAAAATTGAAATTGGACGAAGCAGGAAACAACACGAAAAACCCCAAAACGGAAACATCGCAACGTACACGGAAATCAATGTGATCAAACAAGAAAGAGCAACAGCGCAAGAGAAAGAGCCCAGAAACCTCGAACAATGAAAAGAGTACAGAATCTTGTCGATAGCAAACGCAAATTTCGATCAAGAACGAAACTCATCACTCATCAGTAGCCACGACAATCCAGGGATGTTCAGAGATCAAAATCAATCAATTGTCAGAGTGCCCAGACGCAATACGAAAAACAAGACTTGAAGAAACGAAAAGTGAGAAAGGGTGATCGGTACCTTGTTGGAGAAGCGGAATTGAGGTGCAGAAGAAGAAGAAGAAGAAGGGAAGCGTTTCTTTGAGAGTGGAGTTGGAAATAACCAACGAAGCGTAGAAGAACAAACTTCATCACATTTTTCGTTTTTCTTTTATTTTTTCATGAAAATACATAAAAGGTAAGACGGTGGGGGGAGAAACCGACTTGGCCCTTGGGTGATGACGACTGATTAGTATTGAGTCATTTTTAGTTGAGTTGTCTTTAATCTTGATTCTTCAAACCGGATTAGTGTAAACATTGCTTTGTTTAGTAATTCAAAACCGCATTTATTGCCCGAGATTATCATATCTATCTTTCTTTGATTTTTTTTAAAAGAGAACGTCATATCCAAAACTAGATTTGTCATCAACAGTTTGTTAAATATCCAATTTTAGATTGTCTATACACAATTTGTTGAAGACGTATGTATTATGCGTGGTGTTGAATATAATTATTAAATATTGTCATGCCTATTTCTATCATAAAGTTGTAACATATTATATTTTCAATCTGGCTATATATTTACAATCAGTTGCTAAAAAATTAATGTATCTTAATAAATAAAATTGATAAGCGCAGAAGTTGGATTTCGTACCTTTTTTTCCCCTCAAAGCAAAGCCGATCTTTAATAATGTGGGCTACGAAAGATGAATCATAGGGGTAAAGTACAAGAATATGCAAAAGGTTAGCAGTTGAGAATTCCATTTCAGGTTCCAACTGAATGGTGCAAAGAGCAGTTCGTGAAACCCAACACCAGCAACGATGAGAACAAGGTTGTGGTTAGACACCAAACCATACAGTTCAGCATTAGACATTGAGGATTTACTTGAATTTAAAATCAACAGACTAGTAGTAGGGCAAAATAACTTGAAAAGCTTTGATAAAGGTTCTTCCACTTCAAAATTCAAAAACAAAGACCCATAAGATCAGCAAAGAGATATCTATTCAAAAACGGATCCCTAATCTGAAGAATTGAAAGACAGACCCAATCATATTGACCAAACTGCTCTGGCATATGCTTGCTGTATTGTGCAAATGCATCATCTTGGAGGCGTGGGACCAGGAGGCATGGCGCCTGGGCCCTGTGGCATGTACGGGTAGTTTTGCATAGGGCCCTGCTGGGCTCCTGGTGTGGGCCATCCGGCTGAAGATGGGGCCCCCTCGTACCCCTGATTTGCTGGAGCGTACCCCATCCCGTTGTATTGGGTTGCACCGACACCGCCTTGCATTCCAACAGGCTGTTGTGGAACAAGAGCAGGGTTCGGCATTGTGTAGTCTCTACTCCTGTCATTGTTAACCTGGAATATATAGATCACGCACAGGAGTTCATACTAATTAATATGAAGAAATGAGCTTATCAAGTTTTTTTATCATCCAAACAGAAAGAATGAATCAACGGCGAAATGGGAAGTATATGATCAAAGCTGAAATTAAGCAAACAAACATTTTAGGTGATGATCTCTTTATATACAAATCATTTTATTCCATGAAACCGACGGACAATTATGGCATGTTAACTGGTAACAAGGGAGAAAAAACAATATATACCTTGATACTCAGATCAGTGTGGCGTGAGTATGAAAGATGGAGTTTACAAAATCCCCCATCATAAATGCAGTGTCCCTCCAGAGCTCCCTTGGCAACAACGGCCGTTTGAACATCTGTCAAGATGTAGTTATATAACCAATTGGACTAATACGACATTAAGAAATATACAAAAAGACCACAAATGAGAGGGGCAAGCAGAAGAAATCAGATTCCACAGGAAGAAAAACATATAATACTATATTGAGGGGGAAATCACTAATCAGACTCTATTTTAAATGCTTGAGCGCCATGAACCTATCAGCTAAAACTACAATGTACCTTAGAAAAGATACTAAAGGTTGCCAAGCACCTAATTGTTGGCAAGAACACAATCTCAAGACATTAAATCCTTTATGTATTATGCAACTAGCTGTGAGAAGTATCACCTTTACTCATAGAAAAGTTATAAATGCCAAATGCATCTCATTTTATATCAGGCAAACTCAACATAAGAAGTTCAAAACATAATTATGATGAATATCATTGTTCCCATGCAACACTACACACCTGGATACTGAATTAAAGCCTGAACTCCTCCATTCTTGTCAAACATAGCAATCTTTTGCACAGGTCCAAAAGACGAAAAGACCTAAAAAAATTGGCAGGTGTCAGAATCAGACAGCAACGTAAAAATATACAGTTGACTCCATAAGAAAATAATAATGTTGCTATTACCGTGTGTAAGACCTCCAAGGTCACATGATACTGCATGTTCTCAATAGAGGCCAAGAGGACATTACTCTCAGGTTCTAGCTTCTTCCCATCCAAACCAACACTGAACTGCCACATTCATCACTTCATTAATCCACCATAAACATCAAAGAAGTACTACATGGTTATAAGGTTCTCCTGCATATATGATATCTCTACCCAACCATATGAATTCGCATGACACAAAGGCTAAGTTTTAAATGAACATGGAGAAAGTAATAATCACATGCAAAAAGCATGAATATGACAGAATTCTTTCCCCATACAAGCTCCATTCCATATGCAATTTCCATGTGAATTCTATTGTTTCTTTGTCTGCAGGTCTGGGTATGGGAGTGGGAGTAGCTATGCAGACATGGGGGTTTCAAATTAGCAACAACATGATACACTGGATGAAGTATTGAAGTGTATTACCTGACCAGTTGCATCAATGGCAGATGGAGCAACAGGAAGATATGGGTTGGTATAGTCCCTGAAGTAGACAAATGAAAAGAAAATCAACTGGTAAACAGATGATAGGTTGCCAACAAAATGGAATCTCATTCTAGCCTCTAGGAAATCGACATAAAGCATTCATGTTTTGTACGCCAAGTAGCAAATTGGACCCATTATAAAATAAACATTGACCTATACCTCAAATATCAGCCGTTTCCAACAAATATGAAACCACAACTTATCAATAGAACTAATATGTATATTTATTTATTTAGGAAGGATGTCACCTCCAACTTTGGCTCAAGAGCTTAGAGATACAATCGCCCGCTTAACACATTTAAATTTCGATCAAGACTTCTTTTGTAGGGTACAGACACAGGAATGACTCCATTTACAGGTGACAACCATGAGAACTTCTCCAACTGCAATTGCCACAGCCCGTGTTGCAGCCCCCAGCACCCACGAACCTAGCACTCCCTTCTTTCTCTTGCTACCTCACACTTCCGTCCATCACCCAGCCATCATCATAGCATTTTTTTAAAGTTCATTGGAATATCATCTATTTGTTTTGCAACATGAATTTGACAGCTTTCTAAAAGTAATCTGATATTTTTTCCTCTAAAAGATAAAAGGAACAAATGGACATTCACTTCAGTTACAAATAAATGTTATTTCGAGACTACAGGAGGGAGTCACATACCTGCTTCTGTGAGATTGGAACTTCACAGTCAGGTCAGTATGTGCAGAATACGTTATCTTAAGATTGCAAGGCCCCACATAATCAGGAAGCAAATACCTAATTACAATGACAAAGCGATAATAGTGAGCATAATCATAGAACTAAAGCATATAACCAATTTTTTTTTAAGAGAGAAACAATGACAGCACAATGCCTGCAAAATGGTAACACTCGATTCACCTTGGTATGATCCGTCCATCCAGAGCATTTTTGGCTGCTGATGCAGTTTCTGTGTTAGAAAACTGAATCAATGCCTGCAAAAGAAAGATAAGGGGTCTACATCATGCAGGCAAAGGGAAAATCAGATATATTGTTGGAAAATTATTAACCTGGAACCCTGCTGTTTTCTCAAAAGTAGTAATTTTATGTACAGTTCCAAATGCTGAAAAAACCTGCAGGAGTGAATAGAGCCATCAGAATAATAAAACAGGAGCAAAAGTGAATGTGGAACTAAATTCCAAATCACTACTCCTTAGAGAATGTAGATACCATGTTTCCAACATAAATGCAAGATTCAAAGAATAATACTGACATCATACAAGCAGAAAATTCCAACTATATGAGGTACAGTTAACATGACCCTCAAATATCTGGCATGCTATATTATAGCTAGTTTGATTAACATCCTTAGCGAAGTTACAGAGGCAAGTATCATGAAAAAATGATGCTGAGGTTATACACGCAGAAGTAGAAGAGCACATTAGTTTCTCTAAATGTCTAAAATCAAGTGACTTATAAGTTATAAAAGCCAAACCCAATAGACCAAATGCAGATTAAAATCCCCTGTAGAAGTTCAAGGTTTGGGATCCTTCCTGCTAATGCATGAAAAGGCGTGTCTTTAATTTCTGCACTTCTAAGACTTTATATTACATATAAGAAGCTTGAATGTAGGGACATGCTTACATACTGTGGTGACTTTATCATGCAGTTATAGATCAGTTCCACCATTAAACCATTTCATGAATTGGTTATCCGATTCTTAGCAATAAATCAAGAGAGGGGATCTGAGAAAACGTTTAGGTTAAGAGTGGATCTATAATCAATAAATCAAAGGGAGACTAAGGAAACAATTTATCAAGAGAGGGTCCAAAAAATGATAGGTAATCCAGGATGTTTGATGAGGTAAGAAACCAAAATAAAGGAGAATCAAAGGATGTCTCTTCAGTTTACAGTTTACAACTTTACAACACCCATCAAAGTAAATGATTCTGCTCATCGCAAATCTTCCGTGCATTCAGCCATCTGATTCAGGATGCAAATGCCCATTTGAATATCATCCAGAGCCACTCAAACAGAAATAAACTTAGAAGTCAAATATCGGGAATAGGGTAGGGGGGACGGGCCTGTTGATTCACAATTGTCAGCTGAATCATAGCCGTATATAATTTGATTTGCAGAGAAATACAAGATCAACCCATTTCAACTGTTGAGTAACATAAAACCACAAAATTGTACTGGTCACTCTCTTCTACTTCCCTTAATACACGGCAGGTTGCACACCCACCAACATACTATACACACTCCCCTCCCCAGAAACTCTACTAAAGGTGCAAATAGAGCACAAGTCAAAGCAGGTGAAATATGATTGCTGCATAAGCACATGCATTTATGGAAATTAAAACCCAATTCTCCTCCCCATCCCTCCTGGGGTACTCCCTTTAAAAAATCTAATCTGAGCATATGGGGAGGGAGCTATCACGGGATTCAAGCTAGTTGGAAAAAAAGCAGAAAAGAAAAAGTTATACCAGCCACATAGCAGTGAACTAGTTTTCATAATATTTGCCTTGTGATTTCTAACATGTATCAAACATAAGAGCATTCTCTTCTGAAGCTTTTAGGCAACTATTGTAAGCTAATACATGACAATTAAACAAAAAAAATACACCAGTGCGCCACCGAAAGAACAATTATATAAATTTCTCTATGATATAATTTTTTCTGTCACAGAGCATGCTAAAGAAGAGGAGAGACGAGCAATTGCAAGCACCGATAACTTCTAAGTTGGTATGGATGGGAAGGATGAGGATGAAGAGAAGAGGAAGAAAGAGGTAGTGTTAGGGAAAGGAGAAAGAAGACAAACACACATGTGCTCTTTCTCCTGATGCAATATGCTCCCATTGAAGATCTAGCCTTGACAAGGGGCCTGCTGATTCATTTACATTTATGTCAAACATAAATCCTCATGAAGCATGACTAACTACATATGCCAATAAAACAGAGGGGTTGGATCATAATTCATAATACTAATACCCAGCGAGATGACACCTTACCCCAACAGCGAAGGCCACAACCAAACTTACCAAGTGCAGAACATCAATGCTGACTTGGCGAGCTTCCTCCCCCTCAATAGTAACCAACAAGACGTTTCCTGTAGTATCTGCAGAAGTTTTATTGTTCACAACTTCTTGCCTGTTGGAGTACTGCAGATAAACCGTTTTCCCCCTTATCTGAGCTGGATCTGACGACGATGCATAGTACGATATCATTTGAATAGCCTGGTTTAAGTCTGCCTGCGAGAATGATATCTAGTTCAGCACACAGTAATGAAGAGAAAGACAATTTGGAGCCAGTAGAAACCTTAAGTCTAGAACCCTAAGCACGACCCAATGAATAGATATAACTCTATTAACTATACTAGCACCGGAAATAATCGCAATTTTCTTATTGATTTGAAATAAGTACAGCTATTGAAGGAGACATAGGAATTAAATAACACTTACAAACTCAATAAAAGCTTGATTTTTGTTAGCTCCAACATTGCACTTTGTGTTGACAATTCTCCCAAAGGGCTTTGCAAGCTCGATCAGTTCCTCTTCAGTACACTCCCAAGGCAAGTTTCTCAAATGGAGAACTTTTGATGGAGGTTGTGTGTAGCGGAACTGTGGCTGAGTGGACACTGATGACATCTTCGTCCAGTTACTACTAACCCGCCGACCATAAACTAGGGTTGCTCTACAACAACCAAACCCTAACAATCAGCCATCATCACAAAATAACATCACCGCAGAATGTTTTGTGAAAGAGTTCGAACAACAACTCAAATCTCCAGAGCAAGATCATCCATCAGAATTCAGTAATTTGCAAAACAATACGCTATATCAGCAATCAAAGGTGAGCTCAATCCATTAATCAGAGATGCAATTAACACAAGTCCAATTTATTGTTTGTTTGCTAACACCCTAGGGTCCATGTCTTCGATTTTGATATCGATTGGCCTTTGATTTTACGCAGATTTGGATGAGAGCAAGCGATCCCTATGTCGCAGAGCTCAATTGAAAGGAGAGAGGAGGAATGAAGTACGGAAAAAGTAAGAAGATGGTGAAGAATCTGACCTCGTGTGGTGGTTGCGCGCAGAGAGAGCGAAGGAGCGAGACGGGAAAACTGGGGGAGAAGGATGTTATCAGGAATCAAGGCCAAGGCCGCGTGCTAATTGCTAAATCCAACAATCGTAATAATATCAGCTACTCCCTCCGTCCCATAATGTTCATCCAAAAGGACGTTTTTTGCGGTTTTTAATGCAAGGTATAAAGTGGTGTTGGGAAATGAAAAAGTGGGTTAAGTGTGTGTTCGGCAAAAGCTTATTGGAGCTTACTGGAGCTTATGATAGCTTATTGAAATAAATAAGCTTGCAAGGAGGTGTTTGGCAGGAGTAGATTATGATAGCTTATTCTAGCTTATAGTAACTTATTTTTTGCTATAAATTTAAGTTCCTCATGTGTAGATTATCCAGCTTATGGTAGCTTATTCCCATTTTCTCCAAATTAATATAAGTGGGTCCATACCCCTTCTCTTACTCTCTTCTCCCTCCTCAATACCCTTTTCGTCATTTTACCCTCCACTTTTATCAACAATCAGCTTGTTTTACCGAACACCCATTAACTTACTAAAAATTGTCAGCCTTTAAAATCAGTTATGGATTTCAGCTAGAAATATAAGCTTCAGTTACAAAAAACTTCAGTTACCATTTCAGCTTGATTTCAGTTAGTGTTACCGAACAGAGCCTAAAGTGGGTAGAAGATATGATTGAATAGGGGTAGTTTTGTAAGTTTGTAAGAGAAAAAGTTGGAAAGAGATAAAGTAGGTAGAAAAGTTGGATAATAGGTGTAAATTTAGAGATGAGATAGGGGTAAGATTGAAAGAAAGTTATTGATATAAAAGGAAAGTGGACAAACATTTTGGGACAACGGATTAAGAAAGTGGACAAACATTATGGGACGGAGGGAGTATTAAGTATCATAATATTTTCCGATTATAAAATTTTGGGGGAAAAACTAGCCTCTCAATCGGCGGTCCGGATCCTCTGTCTTTTTTATATGGAGAGAAGGGGGTACAGAGGTCTCTTTTTTAACATTTGTGTATTACCTTTTTTTGGTCGGAAAGAAGGCAGCGCCTTACAAATTAATTAAGCAAAAGTATTACAAGCAGTTTCGGGGCGTAGAACGCCCATTAGCATCATCCTCAAGGATGGATATAATAATATTAGGCGGAAACGAAAGATAGTGGCAACCTAACTGGAACGAAAAGGCTAGCCTAGCAAGGGTGTCGGCTACAAAGTTGGCCTCCCTAAAGACATGGTTTAAACGGACTTCCCAGTCACGTTTAATTAAGCCTTGAAATTACGAATCAGGCTAGAAAAGGGGTGGGATGAACTAACGTCCTTCTGGGCTAAGTTGATCGCCAGGGCCGAGTCGGACTCGATGTGCACCTTCTTGATCCCTTCCGACCAAGCCAGTTCAAGGCCGTTCACCAGCCCCCATAACTCCGCTAAGATCACTGGTCCTTGCCCAATATTATGCACGCACCCCATAAGCCAGTGGCCGTTGTGATTGCGGAGAACACCAGCCGCCGCCACTCCGCCTTCCGGGTTTCTTGAGCCATCCACATTGACCTTCACCCACTCATGGTCCGGGATCTCCCAAACGATCAGCCTTGTGGATCTCACTCCCGAGTTGACCGAGGGGTTCGTCATGTTCCAAGCTGTCAGATACTCCTTAGTGGTACTCCTCACAAACCCCACCGTATTCAGCGGTCTCGAACCGCCGTCGAAGATCTCCTTGTTCCTCCATCGCCAAAGCCACCACAGCGTAGTGGCGAACATTTGTGTATTACCTAGTCGGTCTTTAAAAAAGAAGAAGTAAATAGTCGATATAAAAACCCCAATTTTTTTAGATTCTATTTTTTCTTTTCACTTCCTCTCTCTTCCTCACCTCTCTCTCTCTTCCCCTTGTCAGATCTGCCCAAGTTCATAGATCACCAAACTTAATCTCGATCTAATGGCGTCTTCATCGTCGGAATTGCATCTCCATAGATCGCCTCATGATTTTGGACGACGCGTTGCAGACAAGTTGGATGGATTCGAACCTAGGGTTTCGGCGGACCGGAGGAATTTGGGGACGAACGTCCTCTCTCGCCTCAGTTTCGAGGAGCGTCAAGCAGGAAATCTCGAACGCTATCGCCATACCTCGTCACCATTTGTTCACAGTTGTATCTCGCGAAAAGTTCTAGGTCGAAAGTTTCTGCGATTCGTTGCGAAGAAGTTTTCTCTCGAGGTTAGCTTCATCTCTAAATATTGTTCTTCCAGCTTTAGTCTCTTTGGAACTCTTTCCTCAACAACAATGGCTTCCTCTCTCGAGGTCGGTTCGCCTGTTCCGCCACCAATCACCCCTCTCTCTTTCCTCCATCACTCGCCGCCTTTCCTCCTCAATCTTCCAGCCGCCTCCCGTCCAAGCCTTCGTCCGGCCCGCTCGACCTGGCTCATTCGTCTTTAGGGTTGCCCGAGTCATCTCGCCATGTCCGACTCGGCTCCGCACGATTCGCTGCCCGGTCAACCGCTCTGGCCAGTACTCGCCGCTCAACTCTGGCTCCAACTTCAGCGACCGGCCTCCCACGGAGATGGCGCCTCTTTTCCCCGGCTACGATTATGAGCATTGGCTGACTGTCATGGATAAGCCCGGTGGAGAGAACGCCTATAAGTAGCAGATGATTGATTGCTATGTTGAGACCCTCGCTAAGATCCTCGGAAGGTAATTTCATAGGTGGAAAGGAAATAAGGCTCAAATTTTGGGTTTGGTTATGGTCTCCACTGGCGCTAATTTCTGTTAATTTGTACCTCAATCGAATCTTGTCTCCATTGTTTGTGGATTCGTCTTAGGCGTTCAATTGGGAAATTACTTGTTATGATGAAGTTTTGCTCTCATTTATCTAGTGGTGTTGAAGTTTAAATGGTTGTTGTAAATGGTGAATACAGTGAGGAAGAAGCAAAGAAGAAAATCTATAATGTCTCATGTGAGAGGTACTTTGGATTTGGATGTGAAGTCGATGAGGAAACTGCCAATAAGATGGAAGGTATGCACTTGCTTTACGACTTCAGGTTGTTTTATGTGAATTTTGTGAGTGATAATGTCAATTCATTCCGTATGCTTTCGTCTTTTGTACCTCGTCACCAAGGTTTTTGCACTCATTGCAGTTTTCGCACTCAGCAACTGGTGGACGAGCCGTTCCTTTGTACTTGTGATCGTAACATCAGGTTTATTCGTTCCTGTGAGGCATAAGCGTATTGGTTAGTAGTAGTACTGTGCAGCTTTATCCATAGAAACATCACAATACTTCTTGGAGTTGGTGTCATTTGATTAGTATAGTATTGAAATGTTTGCTAAGTTAATTTGTTGATCTGTCATCCACGCTTTGACTTTATAAGTTGGGTCAACGGGTTTTGTGATGACAAGTTGAGTTTACGGGTTTTGGTGATGACAAGTTGAGTTTACGGGTTTAGGTGATGATCAATTGGTTTTAAGGGTTTTGGTGATGACAAGTTGGATTTACGGGTTTTACAAGTTGATTTTTTTTTGAATTGTTAGATTTGTCTACATATTACTTTTAATTATGGCCTATTAGCTCAAATGGTAGAGCAACGTACTTAACGCACAATAATGTGGGTTCAAATCCCACATAGGCATACTAATAAATTCTGATGACAAGTTGCATAAGTGATGACAAGTTAGGGTAATGACAAGTTTTGTACGTGATGATAAGTTTTTTGTACGTGACGATAGGTTGAGTGATAACAAGTTTTTGTACGCGACGACAAGTTTTTGTATGTGACGACACATTTTTATACGCTATGACAAGTTTTTCGTAAGGGATGACAAGTTTTCTACGCAATGACAAGTTTTTTATAAGGGATGACAAGTTTTCTACGCTATGACAAGTTTTTTGTACGTTATGACATGTTTTTCGTAAGGGATGACAAGTTTTCTACGCAATGACAAGTTTTTCATAAGGGATGACAAGTTTTCTACGCTATAACAAGTTTTTCTACGCAATGACAAGTTTTTCTAAGTGATGACAAGTTTTTATGCATAGTGACAAGTTGTTTTTAATCTTCTGATGACAGGATTTTTGGATGACAGGATTTCCGATGACAGGATTTCAGGTGGGACGCGGTGGCACGCGTGTAATTTTTTTTTGACCAAGGGTATTTTTGAAAAAACGACTAGTTAGAACATAAATTTTCAAGGCCGCCTACCCGCTCCACAAATCTCCCCAAATCGTCTACTTACCAAATTTTCTCTTTTATATGTCCCATTTCCATGTCCCTCAAATCTTATAGGTTGATACTTAATAGAATTAAGTGAAAATTGGTTTTATTTTAATAAAATAATATGTATCAATCAACCAATCAAATTGAAGGGACATGAAAATGGGATATGTAAAGGGGACAGAGGATCTCCACGGCTCAATCGGTAGGATCGCTAGGTTTGGGTCGGGCTTGTTTTCGTTATGGATTGTTTTGAATTTGGAT
The DNA here is from genome assembly GCA_934048045.1 of Polygonum aviculare. Lineage (NCBI taxonomy): Eukaryota > Viridiplantae > Streptophyta > Magnoliopsida > Caryophyllales > Polygonaceae > Polygonum > Polygonum aviculare. The sequence continues at coordinate 21,653,984 of OW204031.1, forward strand.
CTAGACTTTAGATAGCCAAGATAGGGTATAGTGACAAATCGGATGTTGTCGAGGTTGGATATAAAATTTATCGGTTTAAGTTACGTTATTGGATCAAATCGGATGGACTATGTCGGATTTTGGTTGTGCTGCATTTCGGCTATGTAAGTTATACTGTATTAAATTTGGAATGAGTTGGGTTGTGATTAAAAAAAAATCGTATCGGACTTTAGTTAAAACTGTATTCTATTTGTACCAAAATCTTTAATGTATTATACTTTCATATAAATTTTCAATCATTGACGTTACATGTAACATCTAAACCCTCGTGATAGCTTAATGGTTTGATCCTTATTGTTGCATCGTGACTTAACTAGTAGCAAGTGTGTTACATTAGGACCTTCTACTTGAGTCCTTGTTGGATGTTCATGCATTTCTTAGGGAGTTAGAGTTGAATTGTTTTTTGTTGGTTTTGGTGTGACGTGGAAAATTTGTAGGTATTTAAATATAATTACAATTCTAACCGTAGAAATAGAAAATTCACTAAATATTGTGAAGTAATAAATTGAGATTTTGTAGGGAAAAAAGGGGAATAAAATCTTACATGTCCCTCCCTAGGTAATTGTCATTTCTATGAATAAAATCTTACATGTCCCTCCCTAGGTAATTGTCATTTCTATGATATTGAGAAATTGAAAATCCTAGTTTTTATATCAAAACTTTTTCAACCAAACGCATATAATCAATACAAAATCCTTAGCTTTTCTAATTGTTCCTTGGAAGATTTAGCGGTGGTATTGACTACCTTATGCGACTAAGCTTTTATTAGTACGTAAAGGATTTTGAATTATTGTAATTGTATTATTATTTGTTCCTTATAGATATAAAGATGAAATATGAACTTTTTTGTTCTTAGATGTGTAAGACAGTTGCCTTTAGCCTTTAATCAAGTTTGTTGGAAGGAATTAGTATTTCTGTCACGTGTAATGTACTAATGTGTGAGCTGACACAAGGTGACGTAAGCTTCCCTAACAAACTATATGTAGCTTTATAGATCATTCAATGAGATCCATCTTGCGAAGCTAATTCAGTCTATTTTGAGAGTTTTGTTTTTCCCTCTGAGAGTCTTTAGGTTAGATTCATTCCACCACATCAAATTGAGAGTTTTCTTATGGTATCAGAGCAAAGCACTGACAACCTACCACCCTTAATGCTGAATAATGACCATGAAGTCTCTCATAAGGAGTGCACCAATTTAAAACAGAAGAAGACATCATGTTGGTCAAATGAGCAGCAGCTAAAACGCAACCCCCCCCCCCAAATGCAAAGTGGCATGGAATCGTATTGTTTGAGAAATTTTTTAGTAGGTGGTGGTGTTTTCTTTCCACCCGACCATTTTGTTGAGGAGAATACGAAGCTGATTTTTGATGACAGATTCCTTTTGAAGCCAAGAACTGAACACAACTGGCTTGAACAAATTCCATTTCATTGTCACTCCTAACTGTTTTATCCTTGCAATTTAACTGATTTTCAACATACAAGATAAACTGAATAAGAACTTCTAAAACCTGTTGTTTGCTATTGACCAAATGAATCCAGGATGCTCTGCTACAATCATCTACGATCGTGACAAAATAACGAGCACCAGAGTTTGTTGGTTGCTTGTAGGGTCCCCATAAATCAATGTGAATTAACTCAAAAATAGAACTTGCAATTGATTCACTCTTGAGAAAAATTAAACCAGCTTGTGTTGCTTTGCTTGGATACATGCTACACATATCAAGTTTGTATCCATAGTTTTACAACCATCTATATGTTGCATCTTAGAACAAGACGCATGCATGCCCAATCCTAGCATGAAACAAATCATGATTGATAGATAAAGAAACAGAATTACAAAGCTTATTCAAATGACTTAGAAAGCCTAGTGAAGGGCTAGCCACTACATTGAAACATCCAACAAACTACTTGTATAAACTTGCATTCCTCCTTCCACCAGTGAATAGAATTCTACCATCTCTACTTCTCTAGCATCCTGAAAATGACAGACATCCTTATCAAATAGAGCAACCAAACCAGAATCATCCAAGAATCTGCCTACTGAAATCAAGTTTTGTTGAAAACCAGGCAGAAGAAGCACATTCTTGAGAGCAAAATTCCCTTTCAAATCAACATCTCTCATCTCAATAACCAGTTTCCGAGTTCCATCAGGTAAACAAACACTAATAGGTATGTCTAAGGATTTCTTAGAAGATAACAGATTTTGATCACATGTCATGTGATCTGAGGCACCCGTATCAACTATCCAATCTAGACATTGAACATTCTGGCATGAAGTAAAGACAATGGAAGTATGTTGATCAAATAACGTACCTGAGAATCCTTCAAATCCAGAAGTAGAAGCACCTTTGCTTTTGAGAACTTGCATCAGATTGTTGAACTAGACTATAGGCTCTATTCAAATTAGGTAAAGGATCCATGACCAGTATGTTGTTGAACTAGACTATAGGCTCTATTCAAATTAGGTAAAGGATCCATGACTAGTATGTTGTTAACAATAGTATCAAATCCTGAATTGAGACCAAGAAGAAATTGCATCACAATTTCTTGTTTCCATTTCAGAGATATTGGGGAGTTACAACACAATTTTCTCTTTGCCAAGTTAGGCCTTGTAATCTCACTCCCAAGTCCTACTTGAGGGGGATGTGAGTTAGTTGCCTTTAGCCTTTAATCAAGTTTGTTAGAAGCAATTAGTATTTATGTCACGTGTAATGTGTGAGCTGATACAAGGTGGCGTAAGCTTCCCTAACAGACTATATGTACCTTTACAAATCATTAAGTGAGATTCATCTTGCGAAGCTAATTCAGACTATTCTGAGAGTTTTTTTTCCCTCTCAGAGTCTTTAGGTTAGATTCATTCCACCACATCAAATTGAGAGTTTTCTTAAGATGAAACTGAACACTAGTACTCTATCGAGTTTTCTCTGTTCTTAGATGAAATCGAACCCGAGTCACACCATCGCTTGCAATTCCCTTTACCTCACGAAATTATTGTTGTCACTGAGTTTACACACTTGTCGCCGATCACCTTTACTCCATACTCTGATTTGATAGAGTTTCGTTAAGTTCTCTTTGAAGACTTGAGAATAATGAATTGCTAATCATCTATTTACATGCTCCCAAGATTGTCACATTTTTTGTTCCATACACGTACTCTGAGAGTTACTATATATTCATCTATCTAATTGTTGATCCGTAGGAAAAAACGTCTTTAAACATTTAGTGAAGTAATTAAATCTTTATAATTTTGTGTTTTAACTCGATCCTATGGATAGTATCATTATCCAAAGGTGCATGAACGCACGTCAACTACAAGTCAAGTCAACCAATTACATATTCCTAGCTAGCTAGCTAGCACACCCTTAAGAAAAGACCGGTACGTACAAACTTGACATAAATCTTGTGGTTTGTGTTCATCTCACCATCATCTCCATTAAACACTCCTCTAGCTAGCTCTCTCTACACAGAGCCATTAATTGGAGATCGAAAGCTAGGTTGTGTTCTTATACAGATTTATTAATGGACAGAAGAAGAAGAAAGAAAACCCGACATACTTCAACTTCAGAGTCCGAAGGTGAGATATCGATCGATCTAATTAATTATTAGTTCTCTTACTTAAATAATCCGTTGCTTGTTAATTAGCCCATTAATAAATTAGCGTGTCCTTTCTTTATTTCATTAATAATAATTATGCACATTTCTTCATTAATATATACATGGTATTTGTTTAATTATACGTAGAGGTGAACAGTCTAGAGTGGGAAGCTGTTCATATGACCGAGCAAGAAGAAGATCTCATCTTTCGAATGTACAAACTCGTGGGAGAAAGGTAATATATATCTACACAACATGTCAAATCGGTCATATTTTCTACAAGAATATATACATGATGATCAATTGGAGTATCAATTTTGCAATCCCGAAACTGTTATTCTGATCCTTTCCCTAGCTATTCAAGCAAATATCAATTCATATATAATTCAACCAAATTATTGATTATAAAGTACATTTGATTATGGCATAGCTTAGCTAATTGCAAAAGATCACATATATGGAGTGTCATGAGTTCATGCCTTCCCTTTTTTACTTCCTACGTAACAGGGACGGATGATATGGTGGGCTGGGGTAGGCTCCAGGCTCCAGCCCACCCTAAAAAATTAGAAAAAAAACAAAAATAAGATAAGTTAAATAATAATAAAATAAAAAATAAGGTAAATTTAGTAGTAAACTTGTTAAATTAGAGTAATTTAGCCCACTCTAATTATTTTGATGATAATTAGCCTACCCTATTTTGCAATCCTGGATCCGTCCCTGCTACGTAATGTATGTACTTTGTTATACATGGTTTAAAAAAACTTGAGGCAAAATTTTGGTTGGTGCTCCTACACTTAACGATATTTGGTTTATGTTGAAATATTATTTATTTTCTAGCTGATATTAATCTGTGTGGTTTTGGATTTGTGCATTTGGTAACCTTGTCCGGGATGGGTACGGTGTTTTTCTCAAGTATGCCTCAAATGAGCTAGTAGAGAAGTATGTATCGAAGGACACTTTGATAGTAGAATTAATAGGCGTATGTGAGAGTTGTTGGGAAGCAAAAACAAGGCATATACCTCATCTAAAGTTGATCATAAAATAATCAATTGGTTTTATGATGAAACCTTATCATGTCTAATATCGGTCACCGAACTTTAGCAAAAACTCCAAAAATGGTTTAGAGCACCACTCCACTTGAACCTTTTAAAAATGGGAGATTGTTTAAATTAAGTTCAAATCGGGATGGCTCGTGTTTGAACTTCGGTGTTTTAGAAGTCGAGTGCTCATGATTTAGGATAGAAAAAACAATAGTAAACTTGAATTTAAACATTTCGAACCAAATAAAGGTTGGTATCATTCCAAAAACTGTAATCTTAGGGACACCAATGAAAATTACTCGGGGCAATACCTAAAATACCCTTAAGTTTAAGGACACCAATGAAAATTTCCCAGTCAAAAAGAAGGAAAAAAAGAGTATAAAACGACTAAATAACACGCCGACCAATCTGACCAACGTACTACTAATAGCATGCATAATAATGCAAGACAAAACTTTCCCAAGTCAAGCAGTTTAACCATGAGAATGTTTATGCAAGATTTACCATTACGTTCATATTGCCGTGGTAGATGGAGTAAAGTAAGCTAAGTACAACTTTCTAATAACGAGTTCCACCACTTTGACAAAACGTTACATTTATGGCTTAATAGCTAGCATATTCATTTCCATATAGCATATGTAAGACAAAGTGATGAGTTGCATAATGATGCCTAACCCCACAAACTTTATACAAAATTCATGCATGAAAATGATTAGAGTAGAAACGAGTAATTAAATAAATTCGTTATATTTTAAGTACAATATGAGAAAGTTGATACTCCTTGTACGTAAGGTTGGATGTGACTAGCTAGCTTTGACTAACAAACAGTCCAAACGGTAAGGCCCACGTACAACAATACTTCAAGCTTGCAAATTATATGCTTGTAGGTACGAAATTTAGCTAGAATGTCTGCTATTGACTAGATTATAAGATAAGAGTTCATTATTAAGCACGTTAATAACCCTAGCTAGTACGATAATATCGATATTAATTTGCTATATATATCTTGGTGCATGCTAATTAACATCATGCATGTTAACTAATTGATTGATTGATTGATTTTACTAATTAATTGTGCTAGGTGGGATTTGATTGCTGGTAGAATTCCTGGAAGAAAGCCCGAAGAAATCGAGCGATTTTGGATCATGAGGCAACAAACGTAGAGGGATTATTGCATTTGCACGTACAACATACAACCCAACAGTTTGTGACCAATTCCAGCCTCGATCGATCTTGACCGTATTATATTTGTATGCATGTATTGTCAAAGTAAGAATGCATGCATGTATTGACGCTTATATTATAAACCAACTATCTCACGTGACATGTCACATTACATGTTCAGTGTGTAAACTTTAAAACAACCTTTTTTCACTTCGAAGGTCATAATTATGTTATATATCGAACTAAATATTGTGGGTAGTTAAATAAAATTAAAAATGTCACTATAGATGCAATTGACAAAGAAATTCAAAAAAAATCTACCCAAACATATAATTCAATTTCTACCAAAAAAATTAAAAAAATTGGTGATTATATGTATGCATGATAATTTCTCTTTTATTATTTACAATTTAATGTTGTTTAATATTTTATTATTATTAATTTGAACACAAATAGAGCACTCGTAAGTTGTAACGTTATCAATTTGTCATACATACTACTGAAAAATCCACGGAGGCTAGGACAAATGCCATGGATCTACGTACGTTAATGTCCGTGAATCAAATTGTGAGCAAAGGATCGGAATGGCTAATCTTCTTAGGGGTGTTATGACAGTGACACAGTGTACCAGGGTGATTTTGTAAGAGTATAGATACATATAGGGCAAATTCTCGTGATATATTAAATTTACGGGTACTTTGTATAATTTGGGCAATACACTAACTACAAGTCGGTAACGGAAGAATGAATATAAAATTAGAAACGGCTGGGGAATGCGAACAGATGTTGATCGCAAGAAGTTACACAACTCAGTGTTAAATGTAGTAAAGCTTCCCACTCTCTTCCAAAAGGACAAAAAATCAGCCTTCGTATATATGTGTTTCAGTTCCTCTTCGTGCATCTGATTTGAATTTTGCAGACTCTGCTTGATTTTGTGGGTATGTGTCCTTTCTTTGCTTGATTTAGAAGCTTGTATTGAGTATGTTTTATGGCTTTGCTGTATTCGATTTTATTGTTGCATGGCGTTTCCCCTTACTGTCCAATTCATATGAACATACAGTTGGTATGTTTTTAGTGATTAGGGTTTAGTAGCGGTGTAGTTTAACAGTTGTTGACACTTGACAGTGTTAAACCCTTGCCTGTTCTGTCAATAAGGCACTGATGGCCACTTGTTGTAACAATTGGGGCTTTACGTACTTTTCCCCGGCCATAATTGCAGAAATATCAAGTTGTGTAACGATGGAAAATATTGATCATGCGGAAGTTGAGAAGGGGTACGATGAGGATATTGATTATAAGAATCAATTGCTCAAAAGCAAGCTAACAAACCTAGGATTCGTAAAGACTGATCAATTGGAAAAGAATGAAGAGTTAGAGCCACGTACATCATCGATTGAGAAGGACATAGAAGCAAATTCCGACGATAAGGAGAGCGTTTTAGGGAGGCCTCAGAAGCCGTTAACTAGCGATGTAAAGATGGAGAGGGACGGGGAGATTGCTTTATTGAAGAGGGAGAATAATGCTTTAAGCGTTAAGAATCGGAAGGCTGAAAGGGAAGTTGGAAGATTGAAGAAGAGGTGCAAGGAATTGGCCCTGCCTGATGAAGCTACAAAGGATGAAGGTAACCACAAGATTTCAAACTTAAAATGGCTTGAATATTTGTAGTGGTATTTGTGATCAAGTGGGTTTTAATAATGAATTCTCAAGTCTGAGGATGAACCTCATCAGGAGCACTTGCTTCCTACCTGCACCTTTGGACGAGTAAGGTCATAGCTCATGTAGGTTTGATAAGGATTACTCTATTATATACATTGCACTATTATTGCAGGGGTAATCGGTGTGAAGACACCGGAAAAGTTTGTGACTCCCAAACAAAAACGAACTCCTAAAAACGATGGATACGTGTGGCAGAGGAAGCGTCATATGCTCTTGGAGGATCCGCTGTTTTGTATGAAGGCCGTATGTGCCCTGTATCGAAAACAAACCCCCGAAGAAAAAAGACATCGCAAGACATTCGTCTTGAATAGAGAAGGATTTAGCATGAAGTATGCACCGGGGTAATTTCCATTTTAGATGCACTTGTCAAGCACTGATCCGGCCATCATCAAATATTTCACTCGTGTGTGTGTGTGTGTTTTTCATCAGCATCATAGACTACTTTTGTATCTTGTACTAGCCTAAGCATTTGCTGAAGCTGAATTGTTGTATCTAAACAGAGGATCAAGGCTTGCGGAATTCCTGACCGGTGGCGATCCAGACAAGGACGTAGCGAAATCGGTGGAGGAGTTGAGAGGATTTGATCCAAATGGAGCAGAGGAGTGCAGAGAAATTGCTGAATATCATTCTAATCAATTGTTCGACATCTATGAGAAAGGAGAGGATCGTTACTTCTAAATCCCCTTGTCCTTCGTAGCGCTAGCAATCGATCGCCTTTCGTCTTCGAAAGGTTGTTACTGTCTAATAGACTAGGACCAGGCCATGAGCAATATCTTCTTACTGAACCATTTTGAAATAAGATTAATGTTCTACTAGCAAGGCATGATTTATGTTGCACGAGTTGTATTAATCAAAACCGATGGGTCAACTTAAGCCATAGTGTCAAAACCGAGGGACCAATGGTGTCAAAACCGATCGACCAGCTCAGGCCGAGACATTATATACTTGCGAGCCAACATAAATTGAGGCGTCAAAAACCGAGGGACCAATTTATAGTGGACTAACAAAACTATCTTTCACTGTTGTTAATTGCCAAATATACTATTTGGCTTTGGCATCAGGCCAATGGGGAAAATGTTCACTCATGCCAATATTGAGTGCTTAATTTCTAAGAAAAATAGACATTAATACCATATGAAGCCCCTTTACCACCATCAACCAAATTGTTGAGAATCTTTCTCATTGAGTGCATATATTCTCTTATTCTTGCGAATCTTTCTCATTCGCTCACCCACTGTAACATCAACCAAATTGTTCATCTTGTTTATATAATTTATAGGAGGTTAATAGACGGACTAATAGTTACTGATGCACCACATCCTATAATGAATTGAACAGATCCATGCCAATATAGAGGGCCAATATAGAGGGAAAGGAGATCAATAGCCAGATATATATAGAAAGAAATGAAAATCTCATAATGCCATTAATAGTCTACCGAATTAAGCTCAAGCTCACATGAATTCCTAAATCCTGTTCAGAATTTGACAATTAAGAAAACATTAGGCATAAGCTCAGAAGACTTTATCATTTCGAAGTTTTGCGTGCAAAGTTTTATATTCTACAGCCACAAAGGCAAGGAATTCCCATGTTTTTGATTTCTTTCTATATCAGAAAACATTAGGCTCAAGCTCATGAATTCAGACAACTCTCAGCCCAATACATCAGTTGGGTAATCCTCAGAGATTCAATTCTTATTCAGCAACTTATGCTACAGGTAGTTCCACCATCGTTCAACTTGAACTACATAATCAGCATCAAATAGCTCTTCTGCCTATTCAACTGCCAAGTTCCGTCAATTCTCTTTTCAACATCAATACCATTATTCATTAACAGCTCATGAATCTTCGGTATGGTCCGCAATAGAAGGACTAGGCAGGTCCTCAGCTTATGCTTCAACAATATATACTTTAGAACTCGAAACATCATGTCAAAGGAACTTGATTGGAACCGTTGTGATCCTCTTGTCCAAACTCTTACCATTATAAAGATAGTCCAAGCCATCGTCAATGTTCAAACATTCTCAATGATGGTTTAAATTCTGGCATCATGTTCAAAAGGATTTATAGGACAAAGATAGCATTCGATTCAGTAGGAGCTATTGTGCAAGAAGCAAATATTCCACATAAATAAGATCTGTTCCGTTTTACCAACATTTGAATGAATAGATGAGGCTTCTCCATCGTCAACCATTTTGAGCTTTGGTTTCTGATCAATCATCTCGAACAATAACAAGAGAGGCTTTGTCACCACTGCTAAATTGCTGATGTGTGATTGAGCATGGGCATCACAAGCTTCTGCTTTTAACAGTCAGTTGGTACAAGCAAATCATCAACACGGACAAAAGTAGCGTGTATACTATTACCTTGGGGACTAACAACTTTCTGTCCAATTCTAAGGCTCGTGAAATTGAGGTAAGTACAACATTGCGCGTTAGAGATGGAAGTTTGGGCATCACAAGTAGATTCCAACTCACTGTTATTCTCTTACTTTATCTATGTAATCTAAAACAATCAAGTCATGTTTAGTTTCAGCTGGAGCATGTATACAACTGACTCATGGCTGATCAAGTTCATGCACACGTTCATAGGACCTTATGTCAAGCAAATGTAAAGCATTGCAAATTTTGGGACTGAATTTGGCCATCATATAGTTTGGAAAGTCAAGAACAAAGGATGTTGTTATGTCTGAACAAAATCATTCTTGAACTAAACCGAGAAAAACTGTGCCATCATTGCATTCTTGACACTTGACTATCATAATTTGACAGAACTAACTTTGAAGACCGAGGGACCAAGCTAGAAACTGAACTGAGAAAAACCGTGTCATCAAACCCAAGGGACGAATTAAACCGAACCATCAACATCCGAGGGACTGAATTATACCAAAGGGACCAACATATACCGAGGGACTGACTTTTAACCAATGCAAATCAAACCCGACGGACCAGAACCGAGGCATAAAATCCGTGGGACAACTGTGAACCGAGGAATCAAATCCGTGGGACAGAGAACTAAACCGAGGCATCGAATCACTGGAACCGAATTAAACCGAGGGACTGAATTTAACCGATGCATCAAGCCCAAGGAACTCGATTTAAACTAAGGCATGAAATCCATGAGACAGTTGTAAACTGAGGCATCAATTTCGTGGGACAGAGAACTAAACCGAGGCATCGAATCCGTGGGGCAAATAATGAAACCGAGGGGCAGAATCAAACCGAGCAATCAAATCCGAGGGACGGAACCGAGGGACCAATTAATCATAATATCTTTATCTAACAGAGAGCACCTTGAGTTTATCTAACCGAGGGACCAATTAATCATAATATCTTAATCTAACCGAGGGGCAAAATAAACCGAGGGATACAAATCAAGTAACGATAAACATGAAGAAGACGATGCAGACTATGAGCCCCAAAAGCATAGAAATTTCCAATGAATCCTTTAAAAGCCAAACAATCACATAACAGAGAGCATCTTGAGTTTTCGAATCAGAGATATATCATGAATCTCCCCCGGTCGATCAAAATTAAAGACCCGATTACGCAACCAACTTGGGCGATCGAAAGCCCTCTAGGGTTTTCACAGCAAATTGAAACAAAAAAACAAATATTCGAATACATCGATCGCAAACAGCAAGAACAGCTAGGGCCTTTAAAGAATCCGAGAGGAGATAATGAATCGATAAGAATTGAACCTTGTTTTGTCAAAAATTGTTGGCGATCAGGGTCACCGAACCCGTCGTAGCCTTACATGGTCGTGGTCGAAGATTTCCTCTTCACGCTTCCACCGCCCACCATCGAAATCCAATTTAGCAATTCGAATTGCAATTGCAAGATTGAAGAAGGAAGTACTGAAATTACCCTCTGTCGATTGAGCATTAGGGTTTTCCGGAAAGAATGCGAAGTATAAAAACTTCTCCTTGTTTCCCGTTGAGCTCTCGTCTTTCGTTGTTGTGTGTGCTTTTAAAGCACGCTGAAGAGGCGGTTTAGGTAGCTTAATAATTACGAATGCAACCTATTTCTATATTTGGAGATTATTACCGTTGTATTTTTTTTTTGGGTTGAAGATTAAGCCGTTGTATAAGAGGAAGATCAAATTCAAATTCTATGATCTAAGAAGTCACATTCAAATTCTATGATATAACGAGGAAATTCAAATTTATTAGTCTATTTATCTTTAAGCTTTAAATAGTATATACACCTAAAAATAAGACTTTAAAGCATACAATTTCAAATCCACTTAATATTAATTCAATTCTATGACCTAAGTTACAATAAACAATTTTAAGAAAGTGTTCGAAATTATTATTTTTTGTTGTAAGAAAGTACTCTAAATTCTAATGGTTATTGATTCATTAAAAAATTAAACTACACTATATTTCAAAACTTCATACGATGAATTAATTTAGAGTAGATCGTTTTTTTTTGTCAACAGAGATTTACAAATTATTAGATTATGAAAATTAAAGACATATCAAGGATAAAACTAATTAAATGAGAATGTTAGAACTAAAAGAAAATAAAATAAAAGGCCAAAGACTTTTCAATTAAATTTAAAAGTACGAGACCAAAATTAAACAAGATAAAGATATTATTATAAGGATAAAAAGTAAACCCCTTAAACATATATTGTTGTGATTGAGGATAAAGTGATATACATACACGGTAGGTTCATATATATCGTTCATATGCAGTAAAACTAAGTTAATGATGTTCTGATAAAAAAAAAAGTTAATGATGTTGACTTGATTGTAACTTTTATAATGTTAATTATACATGTAGGATCACAAACGAAAGTAAGGTAATATGAATTCACATGGACCCAAATTATGCGAATATCAATACACCATAAAATCAAGAAATATCAATTCAAATATTAGTATTAGAGAAAAATATCATATCATAAAATGCAATTCAATCAACCTTAAAATGCAAAGTTTGGAACTTACGTTATAAAACAAATTTTTCATGTCACATTATGTGTTTAGTGTAAACCTTAGCACGATCTTTTAATTTCAATAAGAAAAATGTGATTGTAGGCAATTGGATTGGTCAAGGTACAAATGCGTTATTTTTTTTTGGTAAAACAAAGGCGTGATAATGTGGACAATTTATCTTCTTTTTTTTTTGTATAAATATAGTTTTAGGTTGCAATTTTTTATATTAATTTTGGAACGCAAACTTCTAAGCTCTAACGCTATTCATATATTCATGAAAAATGTGGAAGGTCGAGTTGGACATATCTATTACGCCCCTTGCGGACACGGAGATTACCGCCTCTCCTTCGAAAAAAAAACGTTGGACATATCTATTGCCAATTTGCTATGGATTTACATTAACGTTCAAGTGTATCAAGTTGTACGGAATGGAATGACACGTCAACACAACTCCTCCCCGAGCGATAAGTATGTACAGTATAAAGTAGGGGCAAAAGCTCGTGATTTTTTAAATTTATGGTGTATTTTGTATAATTTTGGTAATACTTTAATTACGTGTAGATGAACATTCGAAACGGCGGCTGGTACGTGTTGATCAAAAAAGAAGTTACAAAACACAATTCATTTGAAACGGCTCGTATTGCGGACACCTGTCCTAGGGTCGGTCAAAAGAAGTTACATACACCCAAAATCCTAGCCTTGGTATATATATAAGGTGTGTGTTTCTTGCTCTGCTTCTCTGCTTGATTTGCATGAAGGTGAAAACTTTGAACTTCCGAAGCTTGAGTGTTAGCTTGAACACGTCCTTTTCTTACCCCTGTTTTCACGTAATTTACAAATTACCGCCTTGGGGTTTTTAGATTTGTTGTAGGATGGCCTTTCTCCTTTTGATTTCATTTCATATTTACATGATCTTTGTCTTTCACCCCTGTTTTCACTAATCAGGGTTTGTGTCGCTTTTTGTGATCGTCTTTATCGTCGTTTTCTGCTGATTTTGATTAGTAGCCCGTGTAATTTGAACACAGTCATATGCACTTCACCAGTTTTTATCAATAAGAAACTGATCTAAACCTTTTTCTTTTTTCTTCTCTCCATATATGGCAGAAATAGCAAGTGGTCGATCAGTTTAAAAAGCTAATTGTGCTACAATGGAGAACCAGTTGTTCCTAAGCAAGCTGAACAAGTTAGAATCTCGAATACTTGAACTGGAACGGGAGGTGAAGGATTTAAGGGAAGGGAATAAAGCCCAGAATGAAGGTAATCATCTACCAAGGGTTTTGGTAGATGATGTTACACAGAATGAAGGTAATCACATCTTGACCTTAGCAAAGAAAAATATATATATATATGATCATTGCTATTTGTATTAAGCCAATCACGTGCAAGATTTCAAGCTCCAAATGCCTTGAATGTCTGCTTCTATATGGTTATGACTTACTTAGCTTTAAATGAGGTTTGATCTTTTGCATTGCACTCTTGCAGGGACAATTTGTGTGAAGACACCAAACAAGTCTGATGTTCGGACCTCATTTCCATCAACAGAGGCTCAGGACGACGAGAACACAAGTGACTGCAATGAGCAGATCCCCTTTGTGGCAAGTCCTAAAAGAAAACGGCTTTTTAAACAATCTGTTAATGTAGTAGCTAGTGATACTGAGGGTGACGATGATGACAATTTAACTATTGCCCAACTTCTGAAGAAAAAGCATCAGCAATGTGCCAGGGAAAACGCTGTTTCTGAGTGCGATGGGAATGCTGCTCTTTCACCTCGTAGGAGGCGTAGATTGGTTAAACCAGGCCTGTACAAATCCGATGAGTCAGATGATGATGACGACGACGACGATGATAGCATTGGAAGTTTTATTGTTAGTAGTTCGGACAATGTTGAGTCAGGGAGTGACGAAAAAGAAGCTTCTGATGACAGCAGTGCTGAGTCAGAGAGTGACGAAAAAGAAGCTTCTGATGACAGCAGTGCTGAGTGGGAGTCTGAGGCCGACATGCTTGCTTCTTTGGGGAAGGATGATCTGCTATGCATGAAAGGCGTATGCGCCTTATATAGGAGACAAACTTGCGATGAACAGCAGCTTGAAGAGACATTTGTGTTAAATGGACGAGGATTTAGCAAGTTAGATGCACCTAGGTAATCGCCATTTTAGATACTTATGTGTGTTTTTTTGTTAGTTCCATGGTTATGATATTTTGCACTTGTCTAAGCATTGGCTAAAGATTAAATATTGTTTTGTTTCTCATATAATCTGGTGGTATCTAAACAGAGGATCAAGACTGGCAAAATTCCTAACTGGTGGTGATCCAGATGAGGATGTAACGAAAACCGTAGAGGAGCTGAACACATATTATCCCAATGGAGTTGAGGTCTGTAGAGTCTTGGCTATGCGCTATTCTCGTCAGTTGTTCGACATCTATGAGAAAGAAGAAGATCCTTACTTCTTTCATCCTTCACAGTGAGTCACAAACTTGCTACCATTCGCCCATTGGTGATCAGATTCTGTCTTCAAAAGGTTGCTCTACTATCAAATAGACCACCAGCCTTTTTCATATATCCTTTTGTGAGTTTATCAGGTGATCTTTTTGTTGATATGCAGATTGTTTGCTGACCTGAAACGTAGGTTGTATAGCTACAGTTCAGTTATTATTGTCATCTATAAGTCTTATGTGTGCAACTAAATCCCCTGAGCTTATGTAGTTGATGTTAGAAGAATTCTTAGCTGCATATTGAAGGATGTTATAATTGAATTGCTCGGATTCAACTAGCTACAGTTCGGTTGTTTTCAAAAGCTCTTTATAAATTAGCAGTTTCAGTAATGTTAATCTTGACTTGTACTTGGCCCCTTCAGGAATCATATGCCAATTAGCTATCTAACATTGATCATCAGTGGTTGGAAACTAACTACAGCCTACAGAAAGCAAGATTACACCTTGACCCATTCCTTGAATTACATCCCTCATCTACCTTACAATCTGCTCTATGCACCCTTCGCTCCATGACATTCACGCGGGCGACGTCTAGCTCAACAGGAGGCCACACCTCACTTCCTTATGCAGCGACTTCTCGAACCTTGTCAGCAGCAGTCTTAGGAAGCTCCTCCGCTGCGAAAATGTCAGTTGAAACATAATGGAGTTCATTGTCGTAGCCTCATTCGATCACTCGAATACCCCCACCAAGTCCGAAGAACTCGAGAGATTTTGTGTAATGAAGCAGCAACCTACTGCACGTAGAGGGGCGCGCTGTTGTCCTACATACAAGCCAATTGTGACTAGGGACCACAAAGTATTGCATGTTTTCATGTCACGTTATACGTTCAGTGTAAACCTTAATTAACACCATCGTTATAATAAGAAAAATGTGATTGTAGGGAATTACAATTTAGAAATAAAGGTGATAATGTGAATTTGGGTTTTTGTTGATTTTTAATTAATTAATTTTGGAACACAAACTTGCAACGCTATTCATATCCATTGTCAAATATAATTGTCATCAATCTACATTAGTTATCAAGTGAATCATACGGTCACCACAAGTCTTGCATACCTCTTGCATGCCCCAGAGGATAAAGTGAGGATCTTCTACTCCTCTCTATACTCCCCTCTATGCTCCACTTCCTTATTTATGTTATAAAATAATAATAATAAAATTTTACAAATATATTTTCATGTTAAAAATGCTTAGTCATATATATTTGCACATTTTTATCATAGAAAATTATCATTAATATTGTGTTATATTAAAATAATGGAATAAATCATATTTTTGACATTTAAAAAATATATTGACTATAAATTTATATCATAAAATTTTACTAATATATAAGAATGATAATTTATAACACAAAAACATTTTTATAAATTTTTTTAGTATGATTTTGTGGTATATATATTAAAGTGGAGCATGGAGGGGAGTAGGGAGAGGAGTAGAAGATCCTTGCTCCAGAGGATATACATATCCACAGTATAAATTATGGGCAAAATCTCGTAATATTTTTAATTTACGGGTATTTTTGTAGCTCGAATTTTAATTTACGGGTATTTTTGTAGCTCGAATTTTAATTTACGGGATTTTGTTGTACTATAATCTTGGTAATACATTTTGTTTTTGTCAAAATTTTGGTAATACATTAATTATACGTGTAGATGAACATTCAAAAGGGCTCGTACGTGTTGATCAAATAAAGAAGTTACAGAACACAGCAAGGCTTCCGACTCTCCGCGGATTCGCCCTTCATGTACGTGTGCCTAGCTCCACTTCATACATCTACTTGATTTGCCATAAAGATTGAAATTTTAACTTCCGAAGCTTGAATGGTGACTACTGAAGAGCACGCCGTTTTCGTTCTTCATGTAATTCTGAAATTAATGTCTTGAAGTTTTAGATTTGCTATCGTTTGGCCTTCCGCTTTTGATTTCATTGTTCAATGCATGGTCTTTCAGTTTCCTGCTCCTTGCCTATTTCATATGAGTAGAGACTGTAGAGGGTTCACCGATTAGGGTTTCTGTCGCTTTTCGTGGTCAATCTTTTTATCCCTTTCTGCTTGATTAATAGCCTGTGTGAGTGAACGGTTCTTGATTGTGTCATTATTCTCCTGCTTTGTCAATAATGAACCGATCAGTTCTTGAAAGGTTTTTCATTACTCCGTAATTGCAGAGAATTGGTCAATTTAAGTAGCTAATTGTGTTACAATGGATAAAGATGATCGTTTGAAATTGGAGAAGGGGTGTTCGGAACACGAAACTGATCATAGATCGCTCCAAAGCAAGTTAAGAGAGACAGAATTGCAAAAGATTGAGCTGGAGCAGGAGGTGAAGGTGTTAAGGGAAAAGAATGAAGATCTTAAGCGGCGAATTGCATCAATTGAGAAGGGCACTGAAGTACATTCTGAATTCGAGGGAAGGAATAATGTTTGTCAGTGTGAGAAGCATAATGCCGAAAGAGAAGAAGTTGAACACTGGAAGCAGAAGTACAAGGAGCTGGAGTCTCGGTTATTTCTTCTACAGGGAAGTTCGGGTTTTGGTGTTAAGCAGATCACATCGATCAAAGAAGCAGAACAGTTGGATAAGATTGTCGATATGCTAGCTGCAGTAAACAATGTTATACCAGATGAAGGTGATGACTCTTAATCAGCACAGTATTACCTTTCAACTGCATACTAACCAATTCTATTGATTGTTTTTCTTATGGCATTTCTGCAAGATTTCAATTTGCTTACCCTTGCTAAACTGGTTGATCTTACTGGCGCTAGTAATTATAAGACATTCTCTTTATAGGAATTTTATTTGCCTTAAGTGTTTTGTATGTGTGCTGATGCCAAAAAAATTATATATCCACTGCAGAGTGTGAAGGATACAAGGGCCTAGATGTTGCGCCCATGTTGCCATCAACAGAAGATGTTCCTTGCTCTAAGGCTTCTACAGTTAAACGTGAGGACAGTGAGGATAATATGAGTGATAGCAGTGAGAAATTCCCTTTTGTCGTGGCTGCCAAAAGCAAACGTTCAGAAAATGTAGTTACTAGTGATAATGAGAGTGACGATAATGACAATATACCTATTGGACAACTTGTGAGGAAAAGAATTCAGGGCCGTGCTATTCCTGAGTGTGAAGCTCTTTCTGACTCTTCACCACGGAAGAGGCGTCGATTGGTTAAACTGGGTCAGAACAAAACTGATGGCTTGGAGAATGATGATGATGATAATGACGACGAAGAAGATGATGATGATAGCCTAGGAAATTTTATTGATAGTAGCTCTGATGTGGAACAAGATTTAGTTCTGAGTGAAGAAGAAGATCCTGATGACAGCAGTGACGATTTAGATGATATACTACATAAGATTAGGAGGACTAAAGATGCTGGATCTGAGTGGGAGCTAGAGGGTGATATGCTTTCTGCTTTGGGAAAGGATCCCTTGCTTTGCATGAAGGCTGTATGCGCTATAAATCGACGAGAACCCGATTTTGATCTAGGAAAAGATTGGACATATGTCGCTGATGGACGAGGGTTTAACAAGTATGATGCACGCAGGTAATTAGCATGTTAGATGCATAGTTTGTTTTTTCATATACATAAATAAGAATTTTTTTTACTATTAGCCTTATAGTCATGTAGACACTGTGGAATACTGGGTGCTTTACACAACTTAGAACAAGATCATGATATCTTGGTGCACGCACATCTTAAAGATTAAATGTTCTTCCGTTTTGATTGATGAGTTTTGTCCGCCTAACATGTCGTCGTGTCTAAACAGTGGAGCAATATTGGCGAGATTCTTAACGGGTGGGGATCCAGACGGTGACGTCGTAAAATCTGTGGAGGAGCTGAATGAATATTATCCTAATGGAGCAGAGCAGTGTGAAAAATTGGCTAAACGTTATTCTAAGCAATTGTTTGAAATCTACCAGAATGCTGAGGACCCCTACTTCTTCCCTCCTCCACACTGAGAAGCTCAGCTTTTTGTCTCGCATTCGCCTTCACAAGGTTGCTACTAACTAGACCATCATTTGCAACTCTTGTCGTGTGGATCAGCTGAGCTTTTTGTTCATATGTAGCCTTCCTCAACCTAACCTTAGTCTTTTGCTTTGTTAGTGTAACTTAGATTGTATAGTTATCATTTAGGCTTTTGTTTGGAGTTGGAAGAAATAGTTTAGCTTATGTATCCAACTTAGTTTGTGCTTTGAGGGAGCTCACTGATTCATCTTTTCAAGAGAAATTGTTTGTTCGTGAGACATTGTTTATTGTTCTGTTTGTTCACACTAGTATAGTGGGGTTTAGTTGGCCGACTTCGTTATATTTATATTGGTTGGTTATGGTGTTGCACCTACCTACAAATGACAAAAACTACTCACGGAAAGAGTAACGCGTTATGAGTGACTAATGAATCTGGTTGAAACATGAACCGGACACGTATAACGTATCAGTGTATTGGCGTTGTATGTGCTCACGAGACTCTTGTTGATCCAAAAGAAGAGTGACAAAAGTTGGGTTCCCCTTGAAAACACAAACTTTGCCTTGTTTCCCTCGTGTATAAAAGCTGTCTAAGCTTCCTAAAACGTACTCAAAAACAACCATTGGGTCCTGTTTCCCACACATGGAAGGTGGAGGAGCGATCAAGGTTGGCGTTGGGGAGTCAAGGAGAGAAGAAAGATGCTTCCAAATGCCGGTGCACTACCCGAGGTACTCGAAGATGGACTACGAGACGATGCCAGAGTGGCAGCTCGACCGCCTTCTTGCTCAGTACGGGCTCCCCGTGATGGGCGACGTTGATTACAAGAGGAAGTTTGCCATGGGAGCTTTTCTTTGGGCTCACAATTAGAGAGACCTAGCCCAGATGTTTGATCTTCATGTGTTGTGTACTTGTGTGTTACAAGTTTTATGTGCTTGTGTTTGTGTGTTTCAGGTTTTAGTAATGGGGGGTTCCTTTTGTTGGAGAGATGTGTACTTTTTCTTGCTATGGTTTAATTTGAATGATGATACTTATATGACTTGTGATCTTGCTAGAACTGTCTCCCAAAGAACTAGTCATTAAACTTTTGATGTCACCCAAAGAACTAAGTGTATTACAGAAATTCCTCGTACCCGTACCGACACACTGAGAAACTCGCGTCTTGTCGCCTTCAAAAGGTTTGATTGCTAGCTAACTAGACCACCCTTTTACGCGTCTTGTCGCCCAGGTGAACTTCTGTGTTCGTTTGGTTGAGTAGCTTTAGCTTTCAAAACAACACATACGAATAGAAAGGGTGTGTTTCATTACCAAAAGACAAAAGGTTTGATTGCTAGCTAACTAGACCACCCTTTTCAAACACAGAAGTTCACCTGTGCCTTGAGTAGCCCAGGTGAACTTCTGTGTTCGTTTGGTTGAGTAGCTTTAGCTTTCAAAACAACACATACGAAGAGAAAGGGTGCGTTTCACTAGTAGCAAGTAAACGGTTGATTGGTTATGGAACATGTTGAAAGATTAAGAAATCACTCAATTATGCACTTATGAATCTCACCCAGATCGATAATGTATCATCATATTGTAAATCTGGCTATAATAAAGACACTGGATCATATACAATTTCTTACCAGGAAGTCTTAAACTCCATTGGAAAACAGAAGAAATGGGTAAAAAGGAATGCAATTCCAGCATCCAATAATCTGAAAACAAGCCCCAGGGTTCACTTAAAAACATCATAACCCAAACTTGTTCAACTTGATTAATATGTCTACTTGAGTCTACTTATGTCTGGGCTTCTCCTTGTTCATCATAAGCAAATCTAGTACATTTTTTTTTGCTTGAGTTAGACAACCCACTTTAGAAATAAACGCCAACAAATGATATGAACAGAAGGATTTCAAATCCTCCTCCCAACATCAAAGGGCGCAGAAACGTCAGACTTCCTTCCTACCTACCAGCTTTTTAAAGTTAGATACAATCTATCATTATCAATGGGGGGTGTTCACAGAAATACACATCACAAAACTGTGTGCTCTTCACCAGCCATGGGGAACTCGTAATCTATATCATGCCTCTACGGCTATCTCAGAGATCTCGTCTGATCTGACGTTTTCAGTCTAAGGCTCAGCCATAATTTTGGTGTTTTCCCCCTCGGATGCGGCGTTCTCCACCTTGGACAGGAAGTTCTGGGTGTTGATAGACGCGTTGCCCTGATCCTCTGATTTGTCAGAAACCATCTTATCATCTCCCTGCAACTCGTTCAGTTTGTCCTGCAAAAAAATTCCAAAAGGCGAGATTTGTCGGAACAATGGTGTCATTTGGTTGGAACACCCATGATATCATAAGTTTGTGAGAAAGGTCTGCACATACCACGAGTGCAGCATTTTCAGACTTGAGTTTCTGGCCGTCTTCAACCAACTTGGTTATTTCAGATTTTAGCGCCATGTTCTCAGAAGACAAGGCGTCAACTTTCCTGCTCAATTCTTCCATTTCCGCCTGCAATAGGCAGTTTGACAAGGAGAAGGACTGTAACTATAAAGGAAAGAAAACAACCATCATGAAACAAACAAAATGGTGTTTATTTTTCGCAGACAAACCAGTCTCCTTAACCGCGACCTTCTTGCAGATTCCCGGTTGGCCTGCTTTCTCTTCTCCCGTTTAATCTCTCTCTCATCCTTTTCAAGGAAATCAAATATCATCATTATTTCAAAGCAAAATCTGAACAGTAGTACATGACAGCTTCTTGTGAACTCTTTCTTCCAGAGAAGAAAAACAAAGGAAAAAGCACAAACAAAGACAACTCTTGCTAGCTATTAGATGCACATAATTAGAATAGTCTTGTACCCAGACGGATGCCAGAAGAACGAATACATTCTAACTTACTACGTATCTGTCGCTTGATCAAACATCCGCGAATTTCACAAAGTTCATAAAATCAATCTCCACACATATTTGAGGGTACGAGGCAGTAACAATGCAGAGGGCTAATATATTTTGGTCAAGTTATTGTCACACTTCTGCTGTACTCTCTTGTCAAAATGAGACATGTCTCATTCGAACAAAGTCATAATGACCAAACACATACCTAAATGGGATAGATACTTTTAGCTGTGCTTTGGAGGATACAAAACTAAAACTACCTATAGTAAAAATACAGACTCAGTAAAACATACGAAACAGAAAACAAAGGCAAAGCTACAGCCAATGGTAAAACACATGTTTATATCAAATTTTACAAACTTCTATGCATATTTCTTATGTCCTAACTTCCACAAGCAAGCCACTGATAATTAAGAAATTTAGAATGCTCAATCTG
This sequence comes from Polygonum aviculare, assembly GCA_934048045.1. Classification (NCBI taxonomy): domain Eukaryota; kingdom Viridiplantae; phylum Streptophyta; class Magnoliopsida; order Caryophyllales; family Polygonaceae; genus Polygonum; species Polygonum aviculare. The sequence continues at coordinate 21,676,240 of OW204031.1, forward strand.
GTTTATTTATCCTCTGAGTTGTGTCAAAGCTAGAATTGAGAATTCAGCATATCCATCGTGAACTTGAGCACAAAAGATGTTGTTTATAGTAATTTGTTTAAGGGGAAAAAAAGAGGAAAGAGAGACAATAATGATTCACCTGCATCCTTATAGGAGAAGCCTTGGTCACCATCCCTGCAACAACTGCATGAACCCGCATCTTGTTAAGCTTTTGCATCACAAGAATCAACGGTTCAAAGACTTTGCCAAGGAAAGGCAATACCTGGAGCTACACCATTTCCTATGCCAGCCTCCAGTGCTGGGTATGCTTTGGTGACTTTATTCCGTGAAGCATACTTGCCTAATTTTAGCAAAAACAACACAGAATGAATAAACACTAGCCAATATACATTGCCAATTCCAGAAAACGTAGTCAAAGCATCTAAAGTGTAAATACGTATCTCCCCAGCCCCCCCATATGAAAGAAAGAACTAAATAAAAATGTCGATAAAGGTTAGTACTAGCTGCAGTCTGAATTATTGGTACCCGATGGATTAACTAGAAGAAGAGAATTTTTACATTCATACCTGCCTCACCTGCTTCATTATAGCTTTTTCCATTCTGCTCACCCTAACATAGGATATAAATGAACTATTAGTTTAAGATGCGAGAGTCTAGGAATGAACATTTAAATGGATTCCTTACTCGTGCAGTGCTGTCATCACTTTGGTCACCAGAGCCTTCTGTTCCAGAATCGGTACTGTTTCCGTTGATAATCATGAAAATAGGCGATAATAGATTTGTTAGTCGCATTACTTATACATTCAAGACCCCTCATCTATGAGAGCAACAATATCTTGTACATTGAAGGATAGTTCAGAAAACTGGAAAGTTTACAGACAGATATTCACTTTTTAAGTTGTGCAAATATAGCAGCACTTCCACATTTCCAGGTAGCAATCAGTAGAGAAACAAAGAAACTCAACATAAAACAAAAGGGTGACAAACCTTTGTGAATGGCCTTGTGTTCCACCTTCTCCAGCACTTTCAGCATTTGCATTGCCTGAGCCAGCTCGAGCATCAAGTTCCTTAGGCTTCTTTGCAGACCCACTATCATTCCCAGATGATCTAGTTTGAGTTTCTAAAGTTAAAGGCGTTGCAACCTAAATATATTTAAGGAGTTAGCATAAGCACTATATAAGGGTGAGCTCATCTGTTTAAATGTAAATTACATACAGATACAACATTTATTTGCATTAGCAAACTCTAATTTAATGAAGATGGATCAAAATGGATTTATTTGTCTACTTACAAGTTACAATAGGCAACTCTTTTTGGACAGAAAAAGTATTCATAGATAATTTCAACAAAAGGCATTGCTGAAGATGGCAAATACTATGATTCAGCTTAACAGAATCTAATTGCTTTCATATGAGCAACTGTGCAATTTGTTTTTTTTTTTTTTTTTTTTTTTGCATCACTTTACATAAATGTTAGTTCACTTGTTGTATCAGCATAAGATAGTGGATTCACATATTAGCTAGATTAGGTGTGAAAGAGAGTTAATAGAGGCTAAGACACATACAATAGGTGCAGGAGAGTGTCCATAAATCACTCCATGTGGGTACATTGCCGCATAAGGAGATCCATAAGGTGGCATCATCTAACAGAGCAAAAATGATATGAGTGGACAAGCACCTCAAGAAATTATCGAAGTCCAATATGGTAGAAGCAATCTAAAGGTAAGTGTACCAATGAAAGGAAAAAACATGGATACAGCAATTCAGAAGCTAAAACACGGGACACACCTGGGGAGGAGCCCACATGTATGGATGAGAAGGATGGCCGGATGTAGCAGCTGGATTATAGTATGGAGGAGGAATAGCTCCAGGTCCATAATATGCCTGCAAAGTTTCCAAAAAAATCTTCAATGCATAGTACAAGAATTTTTGTTTCTGCTGCGTAAGTACATATGAATGCATAAACATATCAAACAAGTGGAAAATTTATTTTGACCGAAAAAAGGCCATTTACACATCAATGCTATCTTGACCACCTTAGAAAAAGAGATGCTCATAAAATCCAGACAAATGGCCAACTGATATCCGAGAATAGAGAGGAAACTTATACTGTAAAAGAGATTAAATAAGCAGATATAACCTGAACAGCTGCCCAATCAGGGTACGCATGGACATTATTTGGGGTTTGTGCCTGAAAACGGCAAGGATATATTCATCATAACAAATAGTGAATCACTTTAGAAAGCAGCGAAAGCCAGTATACATTCACTAGATACTTGTCACTAAGACATGCTAGAAGATGCCTCTTCAGGAAAATAAACAAATCTGTACAAGATAAATGCAGGATTTAAGTAGGAAAGAGTAAGTACACCACTCAGAGTAAATATAGAGCTTGTTCGGTTAATGGAGGAACTAAATAAACATAACGAAAGCAAGCAAGAAAAGTTTCTAGAGCCTACTTGTGGAGGAGAAGATGGCTTTTCTACTTTAGCAGGCTTCGGCGCTTCATTGTTTCCCATGGTCAGTTGATGAATCTAGATATATAGAAATTCTACAAGGCCTGTGAAAGAAAACAGGATCAAAATACTATGCGCATATGAAATAATGATGCCAGACGTAACATGATAGTCTATATAGAATTATAGATCACAGAAATAGCACTGCTAAATAGAAGACTACAACATATTGTTTCATCAAGGGCTGACTTCACTCATGGACAATGAACTTCAGCCATGAACCCTTAAACATATTATAGTAACAAAACCAAAGCATATGGGAAAGAGAAGAAATATTCCAGCCCCAATTTCCCTTTTCCCCCATTATTATGCTTATGCTTAAAATTCCAAGTAAAACAGGTAAATAATTAAAACTTATAAGAGCTAAATACAAAAAGGACCTGCAGAATAATTTAGATTGCATAACCGCGACAAGGCCTGACTCTTACTTAAATTAGACAGCATTCGATTTTACTTCTCTTTTCCGCTTTTACAAAGTGGATAACAAAATAGTTATAGATTATTATAGTTAATAGTTTGCCAAAATAATTGGTCATGGATTACATTTAGTTATCCCCTGGAAAAAAACAGTTGGCCAGAATGTGAACATTAAACCTGTCACTATATAGCAAAATAATTCAACCATTAAGCTAAGGAAGTCACATTTGGAAAGGTACAAAACAATTTTACACATCTATAAACATCCCCCTTGCAAATCCTGCAGTTGAACCCTAATAATCGAACTTACTCACGCGCCGACGAATCGCGTACCGGTTAACTAAGACGGGCAGGTAACTCAAAAATCACTCCCAGATTAAACGACCTAAACTTTCTCCCCTAATAACTCACTTTCTTTTAGTTACTGACAAAAATCACTAATCAACTGCCAAAATTGAATGTCTTTCACTTTTTCAAAAGAATAACATATGGTATAAAAGAGGTTCAACATATCTGCTTAACTTGTCCAAATTACCATATCCTCTTCCTCTCTGTATCCCTATCGGATGCATAATTTCAACCTGCTTTGAATTGGGAATTTCAAATCCACAATCCCTAACATGCTTCCCTAATCTGAAACCCAATTCCCTAACAGGATTCCACTTCTACACACAAAATGAATTCAGCTAAACAAAGGCGAAATTTTGAGCAAGAAACAAAAATAACAATCAAAAGAGCCTTCAAACCCACTAAGAAGAAAAATCAGAAGAAACCCAGTTCATCAAAAACAAAAGTCGACACAAATTGAGCCCAAATTCTGACAGAAGAGCAGCAAAAGCTCCACTCACCTCCGTATCGGAGCTGGTTAAGATCCGTCCTCAATCAGAACACAGATAAGAGATAGACAGTATAGGATTAAGATTTGTTTAGTGGATTTAGGGCTGTGTAATTAGTGGGTGATAAGAGCATAAAATACAAGACTTGCCCTTGTGGAGTATTTTGGGGTCGGGGGTTTCTGTTTGTGCAGATGCAGGTGGAGAGAGAGAAAAGGGAGAGAGGGGCGAAGGTGAAAGGGAAAGAGCGTGCCAAGCTATCAGCCACGTCACGCTGAATACACGTGTTTTTCTCTCCCTTTGCCCCCCCTTCCCTGCATTATAATATTGGAGGTATTTCTTTCTTTATCTAGGCTTCAAATTGGAAGGTATACGGTAAGATTTTGTATTCTTATGTATAGTTAGAGTCTTGGGTGTTGTGGTTTGGTGATGGTGAATTGTATACTTGTGTATGTGTATATTTGAGATTTCCTTAAGAGATGATTGGTTTTTATTTCATTCGTGTATTTGTGGTGCTGGTTAAAAGTTTGTGATGCACTTGGCTCATACGTTATAAGGTGGAATACACTGAACATCAATCATGACTTGGGAGACTAGTAAATCCATAGGTTACATTGATGGTATATATGATGAGGAAAAAAGACCAAAGGGATAGAACTATACAAAAAAAATTGTTAAGTTATACTTCTATGATTCGAGAAAGTAGGGTGAGAATGCAACAACTACGAGCTTTATTCTTGTAACCGGTTGAAGTTAACTTCTTTATTCAAATGGATACAGGAAGATTTTTTCCTATCCTTATTCCAAGGTATTTATTGTTCAAGAATTTTAAACTAAGTTAATGCTATGTATAATTTCATCCTATGATGATCAAGAAATTTAAGAGCATATATGGAATGAGACACCTTTGTGTTATTTATGTATTTCAAAGGTAACAATTGTATTAATAAAAAAACAATGCTCCCCTCTTTTATAATTTTCGAAGATAGTTAAAATTGTTTGTTTGATGCCCCGATACAATAACTTGACGGGGCCATAATTTATTTATGATCTTATTTTGAGGAAAAAAATTGGTTAACAATTCAACTCTCCATTCCCGTTAACTCATTAACACCAAAAATGAAAATTTCTTGCTTAAACATATACACGTTTTACAGTGGAACCCTAAGACACAGTATAAGATATTAATATTAGAAAATTTTGAAAATTTTTAAAATTAGGGATTTTTAATTTTTTAGTAATGGATTCACTATTTACTCACACATAAGTGATAAACCATACTTCTAATGATAAAATAAAAATAAATAATACTCCTATCATCAGTCAACTCGGTCGAATGCGAAGACCATAAAGAGACACAACGCAAGGAAAGGAACCAAAGAAGTAGTCTTTGGCGGTTTTGCCCTTTTTTCAACCATCGTTCCGTCGATCAAATTCGTTTCTTGCAATCCGATTCTTCAATCGGGTGGGAAGGAAGAAGGAAGAAGAAGAAATCCATTATCCATGGAGTACGACTACTACAGAAATCGACCAGGCTCGTCCCCTTACGAACCCCAAATTCCGGCGTATCGCCCGCCGAGTTCTTCATCGTCTGCATCCCCTTTCTACCCACGGATCGGCGGTCAGCCCGGTCAGCCCATCATCCCTCCGGCTGCCCGTGCCCCTCCATATCAGCATACCTCTGCCCCTTCCTCATGTAAGTCCTCTCCATTTCTCTTTGTGCGATGAATGTTGAGAGCTTAGGGTATTGGTTCTGGGAGAAATTGAGATTAAGAAGCTGAATTTTTTGATTATTGTGGTGTGTTCGATGAAACTCTTTTGTACGACGGGCTTTTTTTCATGTTAATCTTTGATTTCAAAATTCCCCCAATTTTGACCTAGCTATTTATTCATTCAAGTGGTGAGCTAGTTGATGCCTAATTGCCTAGGGTTGTTGAATTTAGTAGCGATCGGGTTTCTGTGATGGGGTATACAAGGTTGTGATTGATTTGTGAATCGGAACACATTTCATCCATGGTTGGTGATGTTTTCTAATTATATTATTTTGGTTGGGGTTGTAGCTGGAACTGGAATCAGAGTTACAATCAAGCCTGAGCACCGAATTACTCCTCCAGTAAGATGCTAATCTGGCTTCTTGTTTTGTTGCTCTTTGTTTTCTTCCTTTTGAGGATTTCTGACCATGATACTAGAAGTAATATTGCCTTGATATTCTTTATTAAGTTGCTGATCAAGTTTGTAGCTTTGTTTCTCATATTTTGATGCTGAAAGTATTCTTTTTCAATGTACATTCTCAATCTTACTGTTGCACTTTGAGTTTTCTCTGTAAAACTTCCATCACAATCTGCTCTGTGGTTTGACAAAGAAAACCAATTTGTTCCGAAATTTTATTTGGATCTATGATCCATTCACGTAATGAAGTCCACAATATTCAAATCGTGAATAGGACCCTTACCGACAATAGGTCATTAGTTACTGGTTTACCCAAACAATGGTCATTATTTAAAACATTCCATATATCAAGTGCTCATGATCCTTTATATTGTCACATAGCCTCCATTGTCAACACGTGTTGGTGAGATCCCTCGGAGTAATTTCCACTTCGACTTTGACCTTGAAAGGAAGGTACTTGCTGAAGCAGAGAAGCAAAACCCGAATTGGAGCCAGCTTGTGTCGGAAAATCTCCCATCAAGGGCAGCAGAACCAGTGCCTTCTGTGGTAATTTTTATAGCTATGCATAGTTGGTATCATAATATTAGACTATAAACTTTGCATCTTTTGCAATTCTGAGTCAAGAAGGTATGGACTATTTATGTTGCTCATCAGTAGATAAATCAGGACAAAGAAACAAAAAAAAGTCAGACTCCTGCTCAGCATATTGGACTGAGAATACTCTTTTAATAGTTGAATGAAGCTAAAAATGCAACATTAAAATTTCCCTACATCTAACCATCATGTTATGAGATACCTGAATAACATAGGTTATATAATATCTTTTGAAGGGAAGTTGTTTCAGTTATCCCCCAAAGTAGAGTGTTTTTAGTGCAAGATTTTTTTTGTCAGACTGATATGTAGCTGTACCTAAATTTGTTACAGAATCAAAATCTACAGGAATACAAGCAGTTGGCTAAAAAATTACTACAATCTAGGCCTTACTTGTTATAATATGTTTTCTGAATCTACTGTTTCCGATCTTGTGCTATAAAAGCTGAGTTCAGTTTTATTTCCCTAGTGTCTGCTGGCTCTTCTTCTATAAGATAACTGTTTTAGAAGTTGTTCAAACCTTACTTTTTTCTTGTATTCTGCTAATAAGTTACAAAGAGCATGACTATACGAGATTACTGAATTATGGGCACAATGCAGAACCCTCCTGTTGATCCTGTGGTGAGCAGATATATTGCATCAGGTCTCAATCGAGAAGCTGTTAATCTGGCAGTTGCGAATTATGGAGACGATCCAACAAAGGTACCATTTCTGTTATAGCAAATAGTTTCTCTTTTAGTCTAGGTTGCAACAATCGGTGGCAAACTCTTAACCAATATTGAGGAGTTTGAGGCTAAATTTTAACTAAAAGATGCTTATATGTTCAGTTTAATCAGCATGCGATAAGAGAATCTAAAGGGAGGGTAACTGGTTATGGAAATTACTTCAGACTTTTTTTTTGTACCAATGTTTCTTGGGCTTTTATATGTGTCTTGCTTTTAACAAATATCTTAGGCACAATTTACTATTCTCTAGATCTTCTGATTCTGGGAAGGCTTTTCTGTGGTTAAATCTGTTATTAATCAAAAAAATACCGGTGATGAAATCTATTAATTAGACAATTCATGTATACTTAGTATTTTTTTCCTGAGAAGTTGTGGATTTTTGTTTGATATAAATGATATATAGCCTGTAGTTTGTCGATAGCCATGTCTGGGATAGTGAGTATTGACCCTAGATGGAAAGTTTGATAAAAGATTGCATTATATATTTTTTTTTCAATCTCTGTGGATATCATATGATTTGCTGGGTGGAGTTGGCATAATTAGATGGTCTCACTTTTTCTACCAAAAATTAGATGGTCTCACTTTGTTTTCATCAGGTACAAGAATTTGCCAAAGGCTACACCCTTCTACGAGAGATGGGTTTTTCCTCTAATAGTGTTGCTGATGCGTTGTTTATGTATGAAAATGATAGTGAGAAAGCACTAGCGCACTTTCTCAACAATGTATCTTAAAGGGAAGGGGATTTGAATGTCAAATATTGGTTTGCTGCTTGATTTATGATTGTAAGCAAGCAGTTCTAAGCTCTTAAGTACTCTTGTGGATGATTATAACGTTCTACGATTTTGTGTGCACGCATTTAGACATTATATATCATAAAGTTATACGTGTGATCTGGTTCCTCCCTGTTTGAAACTGATGAGAACTATGTTCTAGCACTGTACTAGGCAAACACCACATATGAAAGTTGAAACTGAGACCTTACCCGTTAGACAGCATGCCTAAAGGCCCTTCTTTGCCGACTTGATTAGTAAGAACTAAGAAGTATCTTCGCAATCTTTGATTTGTCCATTGTAAACTAGTCATCTTGCTTTTTCATACAATTAGATCATGGATAGATAGTAGATACAGATAGTTGAAATGCATTTCTCCAATTTGGTATACCTTCAAGGATTCTACCCTGTGTCTCAAAAAAAAGGATTCTACCCTGAAGGTGGAACGAGCTATATACAAAAAAGAAAAAAGAAAAAAAAAAGGAAAAAGAATTCCACAACACGTTTTAAATATTATCACATTACAAACATTCATGCAACTGATACAAGTCTTGCAGTATAAAATGTATGTAGACAGAGATCAAATGTAGAGTTTATAGTCATACAAGTCTTACAACAATATTATAGCATTGAGATTCATGGCCACTACATTTTGAAGTGTGAACAAGTGTTGAACTTTTCGATCCCATTTATGCATGGATTGTAACACTGAATCTGAACCGAGCTGGGTAACCCCTTGGGGAGCATCTTTAGCTTCTTGCACCACCATATCTCCAAGTAACGTAGATTCGAAAGGGCTCCTTCCCCAACCTCCCACTCCTCCAAGTCCTCAAGATCGTCAAGGCGCAACTCAACAAGCTGTTTGAAACCTCCTTCGGAGAAGCTCATTTTGTTACCTCTAACAGCCTTCCATTCTAGTACAAGCTCTTGCAAGAAAGGAAGCCTCCCTAGCACTGAAATACATTCATTGACGATTTCACAGTTCTTCAAATGCACTCGTGTTAAGTTATGAGGAAATACCCGGGTGTAGGTACTTTCAAGACTATCATAAAAGGCAACCTCAATCCTTCCCCATATTTGTAGTGACACACAAATGCGAGACTGTGGCTCCAACAAGGCAAGTATGGTTGGCTCTTCATTTATCGTTTTGGCCTTGACATTTAGCCGTAAGAGGTTCACAAGGCGCCCTGCTGCAATCATGGGCGACTTCAACAAAACTGCTAAATCTTCACTGCTTATGACCTCCATGTTTCTTGTGAATGAGAAGATCCTCAAATTTGACATTTGGACTAAGTCCTCAACCCGACATCTTTTCACATCGAAGTTCTTCAATGTCTCCATCTGTCGTAGTTGATTAGGCGTTAGAATCAATTTCTCCCCGACACCCTCAAGAACCAACTGGCGAGAAAGATACAAATGTCTTAATCTTTCCAACTTCCATAGATCATTAGTTAGCCTTATATACATACGAGACCGTAAATCAAGGGTCTCTAAGTACTTGCACTCCCAAATACATGGATGTAGGAGAGAAACCCATGTGCGCCTCAAGCTTAAATATCTCAAGTGTATTAAATCCTCAACCATACTTGGGAATAAGAGGATGGAAGATCTTTCAATGTCTAAAACTCGAAGTAGGGAGAAGAATTTACCCATGTCGCGTGATACTAGCTCTGTTACATCATTTGATCCATATGGGAAGACCAACAACGATCTAGCATAGGAATCTTCATTCTTCTGTGATCTAAAGGGTGAACCATCACCATCTCTCAAATAAACGATGCAGCGACGTGACTTCTTGCTTACAAGAGAAGATCTTTTAGCATAATTTGATGGTAGCTCTGTTGAACTTCCATTTTCCACTGTGCTTAGAAAGTTTACTTCCATGCACTTCTTGAGACACATATCCCTCATAACATCATGAAGCCTACACGTTTTTATCCTTCCATTTGGCCAGCTTTTTCCAGCTTGAACCATGCATCTTTTCACCAGTTCATTTAGATACATTTCAGCAATATCATCAAGTGCTACACTTTGATCAGCTGAAATTGCAACAAGGCCTTCAGCTTCCCACAAATGATACAGCCTTTCCGCTACTATTTCAAAATCTTCTGGAAAGCTACCTAAATATAAGAAGCATGGTTTCAAGTAAAATGGCAAATCATTGTAGCTCAACTCCAACACAGAGGAAATCCTGTCAACTCCACTTCCACTCATCAAGTATGAAGTTATATTCTTGTGGACAGTTTCCCATTCATTGATTGTCCTTTTCGTCGCTAAAATCCCTCCAAGTGCTACAATAGCCAAAGGTAGACCTTTACAATGCTTTAACATCTCCTTACCCAATACTTCCATTTTAGCATTCATCTCCGGTGCTGCATATGGAAGGTATAAACAATATCAAGTGTTAAGGGCTATGGATTGGGAAAATGCAAAAACTTCAGATAAAAGCACAAGGAATTTCTCAAGAATATGCAAGTATAACAATATTACTCCTATCAGATTTGTTGGCTTTTTCTTTCTTGTTAGGTAAAAGATCAAAAGAGTTGGGATCTACTCTACCAATCATTACCACAAAAGACACATCACACATGAGAAATAATAAAAGACAGAAGAACACAATTAATGTGTAGAACAAAAGATCAAATGAGTTGGGAAATTACCAACAACGTGTGCTTCTGAAAATGCCTTTTGTTGCAACAGTCTCCAGCTATCATTCTCACTTAGGAATCCAAAGGGATGGGAGTACGATCCGGAAGAGCCTGCGTATTCTACTAACCCCTTGTCACGCGTCGTGATCAATATCTTGCTGCTGGATCTTTTGATAGATTCAAATGCAGGCCTCAAGGTGTCCCATGCATCATTGCTCCATATATCATCAAGAACAACTAGGCATCCCTTCTCTTCTATGACCTCACATATCTTGCTTGGTAACTCTTCACTTGTTAACTCTTTGATCTTCTTCCTTGCATCCTCTCCCTTATCATTGCAGCTCAACCTAATCAAGATCTCCTCAAAGATGCTTCTCCTTTCAAACTGCTTCGATACGTAAACCCAAACCCGATGACCTTTGAAATGTTTTTTTACATCTCTATTCGAGAAAACTTTTCGAGCAAGAGTTGTTTTTCCCAAACCGCCCATGCCACATATGCCAACAACACTGACATCGCTTGTTAGCACAAGCTGATCCACCACTTGCTCTATGTGCATCTCCAATCCAACGGGGTCTTCCTCGATGTGCGAGTAAGTTCGCCTCTGCTCCCTCATATCAAGATTGCACAATGAACTCTCTGACTGCCTAATGATTTGGATCCCATAGAGTTGCAACCTATTGACCAGCTCTGAGATCCTGCTCCTCAAATCATCAATTCTTGAGCCAACATCATGCAGGGTATAAGCATCGGCCAATACAAAGAAAGACCATGTAATGGTACTCCAAACCCCATTCTGCCGTGGATGAGTGATTTCATGAACATACCTCTCAATGAGATCTTCGGCTTCATAAGCAAAGTCTCTGATTTCAGCTACCCACATGCCCACAACTTTCTCCTGGTGTTGCCTGTTATCTGCATCTTCTAGAAAGCATTGCATCCACGCAAGATCACTCCGTAAGCGTTCGATCTTGTCGCTTACAGCATACAAGTACTTGGCTTCTTCCACCAACAAGGTTCCCAGCTGTTCTGCTGTTGACTTGACGATGGAGGATGCCATTTCAAGCCTCTCGATCTGTAACTAGGAAAGTTAGTCACTTAATTAAACAGGTAGTTAATTAGTGCGTCAAGTATGGTGTTTTTGGGGTGTGTTGATTGATGGCTCATGGCTGAGTGAGTATAATTAGAATTTGAGATGTATGTGGAGTTTCCTTCTAGAATCAAGCTTATTACAGAGATTGAACAAGGAGAGGAATTGAGGAGAAAGCGAGAGAATCAATCTCATACACACAACACAACCGGTTTACACTTTACAAAAGATATTTTCTAATCTCCTAACTACCACAATAACAACAGAATGTCTTAGTAATGCCACGTCACTCAAGTCAAGCAATATATTCCATATTGTAGAATACTAGAATGTCTTAGTCGTAATAGTTCGGATGAGCTTAAAAACAATGCAAGTCAATAAATTGTAGTCAAATTAAGGTTTTGAATATGATGGGTGGTGTGGTGTCTCATAATAAAGAATCTCGGCATGATTAAAGTCATAACACGTCTCTTGTGACTTGTCCATCATAATAAGCACTTAATTTTTCCAAGCGGCCTTGACTTTTAAAATGAAAATATAATCATATGAGACAAACGAGCGTACACGTCTCTTTTTCAGGCTCAATACAATTGACTTGCCAATCAACTGATTTTGAGAAATCCTTAATTCATTGCATTGATCAAGGGTAGCAATACAATTTCACAACTACATGACAGCAAGACGGGTCTCATCACTCTTAACATCCACCGAATCTATGTACATCCTACATATTTTGATATAATTTCGTTTCCTATACAGATATACAGATACATACCTTTCTATAATACATCACCTTCCTTATAGCTATATTCATCGCAACTTTGAGGCTAAACTGACAGTGATTACCCTCCATGTATCTTTACCATGGCTCCTACTTTACAACCAACGAAGCTTAAAAGTGTCTTTCAACGAACCCTGTTTACCGCAGCTTGCAACTACTTTATCGAGCTGAGCAATGATCCACGCGAAACTCGGCCTCGTTGCTGGGTCCTTGCTCCAACATGCTTCAATCAATCTGGATCCATGTCCCACATGTTTAGAGGGTGTAAATTACATAACAGTAAGTACAACCTTGTCACATGTAACTTCTTATACAACACATTGAACACAACTAGCTAGAAACTTACTCCTTTAACTCTCTAGGATAATGCTTCAACTTCTTGAGTCCTGGTCTCTTGCCCTCTATGCACAACATTTTCGCAACTTCTTTTGGCGGCTTTGGATGAAATGGGTATGTTCCCTCTATCATCTACATTGCAATTAGAGTTTTAAATGAATGTAGAAAATTGCTTCACATCTTTATCAAACAAGAATTAATGTCTAATGAAGTTGTGTACCTCATAAAGGATTATCCCAAAGGAGTATATATCTACGCTCTTGTCAAAAGTTTCTCCATTGTGCACTTCTGGTGGCATGTACAATCCTAATTAAACACAATTAATGAAACAAATGTCAATTTAAAAACCAACAAAAAGTACTAAATTTGGGAGGACTCGTTTGTTAAGATTGCCTCTAAATGCAGAACTAAATTGTCAAGCTTAATTACCTGAAAGATCAAAATCAGTTGGTTGCTGTACTAATCTACATTTTCCCGATGACACTGCTGACAATTGTCTCAAACCGAATCCAGCGATCACCAATTGTCCTCCATCATCTAGCAAAATGTTTCTGACACCTTACCAAATTCAAACTAGTAAACGACAGTAGAAGTTTTCAGTCACTAAAATCAAAGTTTAACATTGTTGTAGTACCTAGGCATAAGATTGCAGTGGATTATCGGATCCGGTTTACACTCGTGGAGGTAATTCATGCCCCTGTGGAAGAGTTAATGACAACATTCATACATCTTTGTACAAGGAATGCATAAATCTGACTTCTTAATCTGTATCTGTAGTACAACTTATGTTAAGCAAAGTAACACTCGCCTTGCAATGTCAATGGCAAATGTTAACGCCTTCGATGGAGACAGGCGTTTTTTCCTACGAAGATAGCATCCTAGATCACCCTGAAATAATCAAATCACCCAAAGAATTCTCAATGTTTCAATTTCATGTAGCAAAGGGCTCTTGATATCCAGGATTCAAAACTAGGGTGGAGTCATAAGTATACTATACCCTTGGATGATACTCGACGAGTATCATCATGGGTACGTGTTGTGTAACCGCGCCAACGAACCGAATCAAGTTAGGATGCCTCGCTCTTTGTAGGAAGGACAACTCATACTTAAATGTGCTTCTGCAAGCGATTGCAACATGAAAACTCTCAATCAATGTAATTGCACATGTTCTACAAAGATGATATGAATGCCAAGAGAACATTACATGCACTCTGGATTGGAATGACTCTCCTTCTCAAGTACCTTCACCGCGACTTTGGTGCCGTTCCATTTTGCTAGCTGGTATTGTCCCTGTCACAAGGCATTCCTCTAATTGATTACGTATAGTATATAAGTTGGTGGGCTACTCAATACTTATTCTGTTACCAAATCGGCTCTAAGGTGTGTACCTTAGCAATTCCATCACTTTTGCGGACTTGAACCTCAAGCGGATTAAGCTCGTACTCCGGAATTTCTCTCGGGTTTTCTATGGCCATTGCACTTTTCCTCAATTTCTAGTATCAAGTGTACAACATTTCCTCAATTTCTAGTATCAAGTGTACAACATAATCAATGAGACTAACATACATGGAACATTAAAAAATTCGAAATAGCATTTTCCGCGGTTTACATGGAACAAACTTTTCCTCTGTTTCTATAGAATGCCCTTAGAGCACGAACTTTTACATGCTTATAATGTGTCCTTAGAAGACATAATAGAAAAACCGATCAACCGATTGATAAAAAGAAAATGTTACTTCTTGCATACCGGAACTTGGGCTCCACGGGCTTTCAAAATGGTATAAACCTCCATATTCCCATAGAATTTACCATCGGCAGCTGCCTGATCATTTCCAAGATCAAACCACATGAATTATTTACCAACACAAGATCCAATTTCAAGAAAGTGATTTATTTTCTTACCGTGCTTCCCCAACGGTCACGTGCATTGATATTGGCGTGACGGCTAAGCAAGAGCTCGACGACGCCGACGTGGCCCTCACATGCAGCCACGTGAAGGGCAGTCCGGCCGTCCAGGTCTTCGCTGTTGACGTCGATGCCTTCGTTGAGCAAGTCCTCCACGCCCTTGGCGTCGCCATGGGAAGCCATGAAGAGGAGTTGCATGGTGGCGTCGAGGTTTTCGGGGACCGCGAGGAGGAGGTCGTCGGCACTATGGCGACGGATCGGGTCGCAGGACGATTGGCGGCCGAAGCTGAAGCGCATGCTCTTCTGCCGCTGTGGGTCCAGCGACGCCTGCCGCTGGAAGCTGTACCGGTCGGGATGGCGTAACGATCCCGTCGAAAATTGGCGGGAAATTCCCCTTTTTAAATCCGTCGTTAGGTCAGCCATTTTGATTTATTTTTGCTACAACGGAGTTTGGGCATAAGAAAAACTATGAATTGGTGGGGAGGGATTTAGGATAGAATTACAAGTGGGTCGATTAATTAGAAGGAATAATTATTGGGATAGAAGTTTTTTCTTCGATGTAATATACTATCCTCGTTTTGCTTATACTTTCAACTTTATTTGACGACGTATCATTTCAAAATGCAGAAGAAAGGCATAATCAAGGAGAATTTGCAAAGAAGAAAGAACAAAACGAAGGGGAAATCTGATGAAAAGTGAAGGGGAAGGAAAAGAGGAAAAAACTTTTTACCCCGGCTGACCGTTTTTTTTTTTTTCCCCTCCTCCAAGTATTTTAACAAAAACTTGTACTTTTTTATTAGTGAAATCGAACTTTTTATCCTATATATATACACACTTGATAATATAACAATTAGGGGTCACTTTTACGGGGATAGTCTATAGCATTATTTTGGATGAGAATATTAAAGTTCTCATATTCTCAAGGTTATCAATAGGGATGTTGTGACCTATTTTGGGATTTTATCTTTTTTTTTTTTTAGGGGCAACTTTTGGGATTTTATCAATCACGGTATTAAGAACCCTATTAAGATGTTTGATCCTAACTTACTCGAATCCATGGAGAAAAGCCCAGATATCCAAGATATCAGTAAGTCAATTTACTAAGAACACTTCCTCGTACTTTTAATTTAGTAGCTTCAATGAGCGTCAAGTTGTCATCTTCAATTTCTGTCTTTTTTAATTCAAGTTATTTGGCTTTCTTGACTTTGTCTTATAGAGGGCTTCAATGATTAGAATTGAGTTATGACTATACTTCATAGCCCATCTCTCAATCAGTTAGAGCATTCCCAATGGTGATACCTAAAATCACCATGAAACCATGGAATATTAATATATTATTATTATTTTTCTCTTTTACCTCATCCATGATTAGGGCTGTGCAGAATCCGGTCCGGACCGGATTTTTGGACCGGACCGGAACGGGAACCTCCCGGTCCGGTCCCCGGTCCATGATATGGGAAGTTCCCGGTCCCGGTCCGGACCGGATTTTAAAAAAAAAATAATAAAAATTAAATTTAAATAAAAATTATATTAATTTTAATGTTATATAGTTTATTTTTAATATTTAAGTTTTATATTTATATTATATACTTAATAATAGTATATTTTTCATTAATCATATATGATTTCTTTAACTATAATATAATTTTTTTATATAAAAAAAAATATTTATTTTTTTTAAATAAGGATCCGGTCCAATCCGGTCCTATCCGGTCCAGGACCGGACCGGACCGGGACCGGGACCGGACCGGACCGGATGTTCCCGGTCCGGTCCCCGGTCCACACTTTTTCTAGTTCCCGGTCCCGGTCCGGTCCGGTCCGGTCCTGGACCGGTGCCCAGCCCTACCATGATCCCTCTTTTTTTTTATTCCCAATGATGAACCCCATAATCCCAACTTTTTTACATTTATCATTTCCAAATATATTTATTTTTTAACCCCATGATCTCTCTCTCTCTCCTTGTATCAAATGTTGCTCCCCTCCACCTCGATCCAAACAAGATTCACACATTTTTTCAATGATACACCACATGGTCTTGGGCTTGATACCCCTATTGGGGATGCCCTTATGCTTTGTGGTTTCTTAGAACAAATTCCGCTTTATCATATATACATGTACGTGAAGGGTAGTACCTCCAAAAGATCTAAAGTAAATATGATTTTATCTTTTGACATAAATTTTTTATATCAAAAATAGGTAAAAAACAATTATAAATTTTAGTAATTGTTAAGCATTCACTACAATAAAAAATAGAGAAATTAGTACTGTGTTCCTGTTTGATAATCACTTTGCAAATATGACCTTGTTTACTTTTTTTTGATATGCAAAAATGCCTAAAAATATTACATGAATGCCCAAAATGACTAATTTTTGTCAAATAAGATAAAAAATGAATTATTTTTAAAAGATCAAAAATTATTACTTTTATTAATACTTTTATGAAAATAAGATATTTTAACAAACTTTTTCTTATCCCAATTTGAAAATCTTTTTAGTTATTTTAATATTCAAACAAGATTTCAAGATTACTTTATATCGATTTGAAAATTAAAAGATAAAATCGCAATCTTGCAGAAATGGAAAACAATATTTCCCGGATCTACACAACATGTTTTTAATAGGAAAATATGATAGTATTTTACAGAAGAGTGACAGGATAGTTTGTTGTGAATGACAGGTTTTCTAGTGAGGGTGACATAATGCATCTCACCCATAGCGCAAAACTCGAACAATCTTCGAAAACTCCAGCTTTGTGATAAACCCTAGCTTCGAAAATCATGCATATATATATGGAAACGACGATAATAACGATACATATGTATAAATGTTTCAGAATATTATTGAATAAAAATCTTAACTATATCTTTCACGATATATTAATTTTTCAATAATGTTTTCTTATTTTAATATTTTCTTTTCTATTTTTCAATTCTGTATTTAAAACTAATTTTCATAGTTTATTACTGAATATTTTTAATGTAATTATAATAAAATTTTAATAAATTTATATTTAAAAGGAAACACAAAATAATATAAATTTTATTGCAAAAAACGTTCAAAACAGTATGTTTCACTATTTTGTCGTTTTTAAAGACATTTTTACAAACTTTTTTATTGCAAAGGACACGTCCGCAATTCCCCTAAAAAAATACTCCCACGCGGTGAGATCGTAAAACATGATTTGATGGAAGGCCATAGCCGGGTTGGATCAAAGTGAACACCCACTGAAATACATTACAAGTTTACAACGCAGTGGCATGTAGTCATTATAATCTCACAAATTAAACGCCAATGTTTTTACTCACTCCCTCACTAGTCTTTATTTGTATGACCTTTGCTTGGTTTACATTTGCTCCCATTCGATCGACGATCAATTTGTGATCTGCATAATGCCCTACACCTCAAAAGCCAAATATAAGTTTAATCACTTGATGAAATTTATAATCCCATTGTCTTTAAAATAGGGCGAATTTGCGATCGTGTCCCTCCAATAAATAAAAAAATTCAAAAACGTCTTTAAAACGACAAAATAGCAGCGTTTTTGTAATAAAACTTACATTATTTTGCATTTTCTTTTAAATGTAAATTTATTAAAAAATCATAGTTATGTTAAAAATACTCATCCATAAATTTTGAAAATTATTTTTAAATACAGAATTGAAAAATAAAAATATAAATAGAAAAAGTAAAACAAGAAAAGATTTTGGAAAAATTAAGATTTTTTGGAAAAAAGTAAGATATTGTAGCAGATATGGTTAAGATTTTTATCCAATAATATTGTGAAACATATATCATATATGCATGTGTATCGTTATTATCGTCGTTTCCATATATATATATATATATATATATATATATAATTTTCGAAGTTAGGGTTTATCACAAAGCTAGGGTTTTTGAGGATTGCTTGAGTTATGCGCTATGAGTAAGATTTATCATGTCACCCTAACTAAAAAAACATGTTATCTACGATAACGATCCTGTCAACCTTCTGTAAAATACTACAATATCATTATTTTCCTATTAAAAACATGTCTTCTTTCTTCTAAAAAACCATTATTTTTTTTTGAAATTAGGGTGTGTGTACTTGGTAGATTCGGGAATATTGTTTTTCTTTTTTTTTGTAAGATTTTGATTTAATTTTTTAACTTTTATATTATCTTTTAATTTTCAAAATGGATAGAAGTATTCTTCAAAATCTTGTTTTAATATTAACATATCTATAAAATCTTTTTATCTATATATATTTTCAAATTGGGATAAAAAAATTTGTTAAAATATACTCCCTACGGCCCAAAAAACTTGTCCATAAAGCGCATTTGCACGCAAATTAATAAAAAGTGGAAAAGTTTGATAGCTGATGGGAAAATATAATAAAGTTGATGAAAAGGGTAAAAAAAGGAGTAATATATAAGATTGAATGAGGATAATTTTGTAATTTTATAGGAAAAAAGTGATAAAGTTGAGGGAAAAATTGGATAATGGGTGTAATATATGAGATTGTATGAGGGTAAGATTGTAAAAGCGTAGTGATATAAATGAAAAGAAAATAGAGTTGGACAAACTATTGGGGATGACCAAAAAGGAAAGACGGACGATTTTTTTAGTAGATGAGTTATTATTTCTTAATAGGTAAAGCTCTTATGGTTAGAATATATCACAATTATATTCTCTGTATATTATGATTTAGTTTTCATTTTTGATTTAGGTGGCATAGTTATATAGAATAACTACCTTATTACATGTATAATATCTTTTTCTACATTGTGTCAATTAATTGTATAAGTTTAACGTGGCTAATAAAGAGAATTTAAAATAAAAAAGAATTCTAAAATATAAAAATTTCTATATTTTAGAATTTTAAATTCTAATATAAAAAATAAATTCTAAGAAAAGAAATTTCTATATTACCACAAAGTTTTGACGATTAGAAAATTTTAAAATAATTTTATTGAATTTAAAGTTCAAACATTAACCCTACCACCAATCGTCAAAATACAAAAGAATTAAAAATTATTATTTTTTA
Source organism: Polygonum aviculare (assembly GCA_934048045.1). Lineage (NCBI taxonomy): Eukaryota > Viridiplantae > Streptophyta > Magnoliopsida > Caryophyllales > Polygonaceae > Polygonum > Polygonum aviculare. The sequence goes on from OW204031.1 coordinate 21,696,046, forward strand.
AGAAAATGTAAAGTTTTGACGATAGAATAACAGTAAGGTTATTTGGCAATGTTTGTCAAATCACAGGTGTTGATACCAGGAACCGTCAACGCGTTAAGAGTACCCCACCAAAACAAAACATGACAAGGGTAGATTTCCCAAGATGACATCAAACCATAAGCCATGCGGTCATCGCGATCTAGGACGCCATTCGGGTCGGTAAGTTCTTAAGCAAAGGGCAACTCCTCAGAAATCAAAGGTTCGACCCCCGGGGCGGCGCTCACCGCGCTCGCCGCCCTGTCCCATCCAGGCAAGTGGGTGGGCGGCAACGTCCCATCAGGGGAGCGGCGGGCGGCAGCGTCCCATCCTGGCTTCCGGTTGGCCAGCTCCGCGGCCACCGCCCTAACGGCCAACCATGGAGCGACACGTACCTGGATGGCGCCCGTCCCACATCGGCATCTCACCCCAGCCCTGCCCGATCGTCCGCTATAAATAGCGGGCTCAATGCACTAGAACGCGGATCGAAAACCTCGCGAACCACATATACTAGATCTCGAGATCAGATCATTGTTGTAACCCGATACACCTAAACGCGATAGAGAATCTCTGTCTTGTAATCCTACAGCTAAATACAAAATATCCTTCACACTCCCTTCACCGCGTTGAACACCACCAGCGACCATATATTTTCCATCTCTTCGTCTGTTGACTCGGTTGAGTTCAAACCTCATACTCTCATCGCGTTCACCACAAATCGGTGTTTTCGGACGCCAACAACAAGGTTACCATGCGAAATAGTATTAATCTAAGGGCACTACGCGAAATTGCCTTAACCACAGAGTTACTAGATGAAATTTCTGGTTTTCTATTATAATTATACATAATTAATTTAAATTAGGAAATTAAACCCAAAAAAAAATAGTGAATCAGTCACTAAAAAATTAAAAAATCTCAAATTTAAACATTTATCAAATCTCTAAATTAATGCGCGCGGGATCTTATCTTTCATTTTGGGTTAGCTGTATTTTGTTGGTTTTGGGATTAGGTGGGGGTAAGAACTTGGTAATGTGGATCTTTGAACTTGGTAATATATGTGGACAATTAAAGCAAAAATATCCCCGCGTATCAAAACATTCACGAACATAATTAATGCTATCGCGCTATAATCTTTCTAAGATGATGAGTATAAATAGCGGGTGTACTAATTGCTCTAAGATCACACAGACAGCCTTATTGCCTTTGCCTACACACACAAACAAAGAAAACCCCAACAAACACAACTAGCTACTAACTAGTAACGATCATCATGGCCAAAATGTCTCACATCAACGTCGTCGTCGTCCTCCTAGTTATTGCTCTCAGTGGTGAGTCATCTAAACTAGTTGTTTTTCATGACAGATTGATACAAATTAATTTAAAATATATAAATATTTAACCTATATATATGCATGCAGTTTCGGGGATTGCGGCGGAGTGCATAAAGGAGGTGGAGTGCCACAATAACAATGATTTATGCGTACAACCGTGCAGCGAGGGCACCACGCCCATCCCCGGCGATATTCCCACGGTGCAGTGCGCGAATGTGGCAGGGGTTATCCCCCCAACTAGAATGCACTGTCTTTGTGAAGGTGTCACATGTTAGACGCCTATCTACAAAATCCCTATGAATAACTATGACGTACTGCTACTTTATGTTAGTAGTTTGCTACGTTCATAAACTTGTACTCATAATCGAGATCATACCCATGAATAATGAATGCATGCAGCATCTCCATTCGCTCCGTGTGAGACTGCTTGACCGGGGCGGACGCCGAAAGCCTGCAGCATCTCCTGGCCCGTTCTCGCGACGTATTCGCGTGGACGGCGACGGACCTGAAGGGCGTCCCTCCTGAGCTAGCGCTCCATTCGCTCCGTGTGAGCCCGGGGTCCCGACCCGTCTGTCAAAGGCGACGAAAGACTAACGAGGAGCGCGCCAGCGCGGCAAACGAGGAAGTTGAGAAGCTCCTGCGCGCCAACTTGATCCGCGAGGTCAAGTATCCTACTTGGCTCTCCAATGTCGTCCTGGTGAAGAAGTCCAACGGGAGGTGGCGGATGTGTGTCGACTTCAAGGACCTCAACAAAGCCTGCCCTAAGGACAGTTACCCCCTGCCCTCCATCGATGATCTGGTCGACTCCATCGCCGGTCATACCGCGCTGAGCTTCCTCGACGCCTATTCCGGCTACAATCAGATAGCCATGGATCCCCTGGATCAGGAGTCCACCGCGTTCATCACTCAACGCGGGACTTTCTGTTACAAAGTGATGCCCTTCGGTTTGAAGAACGCGGGGGCCACTTTCCAGCGCCTGGTGGACCATGTCTTTCGGAAACAGCTGAAGCGCAGCGTCTCGGCTTACGTCGACGACATTGTAGTCAAAAGCCACGGCGCGCAGGAGCACCTGGCCGATCTGGCCGAGGTTTTTCAAACCCTGCGCGCCCACCGAATGAGCCTAAACCCGGAGAAGTGTGTCTTCGGAGTGACATCGGGAAAGTTCCTCGGTTTCATGATCAGCGCGAGGGGTATAAACGTAAATCCCGCCAAGGTCGCCGCAGTGTTGGGACTGCGTTCACCGGCTTCGCGCAACGAGGTCCAACGACTGGCGGACGCTGTGAATTATCTTGGCCGTTTCTGCTCCAGGTTGTCGGACCGCGCTCTGCCTTTCTTCTCCTGTCTCAAGAGCACCACCACCTTCACCTGGACGGAGGAGATGGAGAGCGCGTTCCAGGCTCTGAAGGTCTACCTCGCCAATCTACCAACGCTCTCCCCGCCCGTCCCGGGTGAGGACCTACAGCTGTACATAGTCGTAAGCCAGTATACGGTCAGCGCGGTCCTCACCTGCGACTTCAGCTACCCGGTGTACTTCACCAGCAGGGTACTCCAGCCGGTGGAACAGCGATACTCACCCGCGGAGAAGATGTCTCTGGCCGTTGTGGTGGCGGCGAGAAAATTGCGCCCCTACTTTCAGGCGCACCCCATCCAGGTCCTCTCGGACCTCCCTCTGCGCCAAATCCTACACCAGCCCGCGCTGTCGGGAAGGATGACCAAGTGGGCGGTCGAGTTGTCAGAATTCGACATCTCGTACCACCCTCGGACTGCGATCAAGGCACAGGCCCTGGCGGACTTCGTGGTAGAAGTCACCTTCCCCAACACGGACGAAAGCCCCGACGAGTTGAGGGTCTTCGTGGACGGCTCGCACTGCGACCTGGGGTCGGGTGCAGGGGTGGTCCTTGAGGGACCCTCCTACGCGTCCGATCATGCCCTCAACTTCGGCTTTGAGGCAACCAACAACGAGGCCGAGTATGAGGCGGTGATCGCGGGAATTGAGATGGCCTTACTAGTGGGCGCCCGGAGGATAAGGGTTTTCACAGATTCTGAGCTAGTCGCGCGTCAGGTCGGGGGCCAGTACGAGTGCACCACGGGGTTTCTGCCCCAATATCGCGCCAAGGTGAAGGCGTTGATCGCGTGCCTCGAGACATTTTCCATTGAATCCATACCACGTGCGGCAAACGCCAAGGCCGACGCACTGGCCAAGATGGGTTCAGCCCTCCCGCCTGAGGTTGGCAACAAGGTAGTGGTTGAGAGGAAGATGCAACGTGGTGTGACCAGCGCGGTGTTCGCGTTGGCCACGGACGGGTGGATGGCTCCCATAATCCGATATATCCAAACCGGGGAATTGCCCCAGGACGATGCCATGAACGCGCGCAAACTCAAGCTCAAGTCGGCGCGGTACTGCATCGAAGGCGACAAGTTGTATCGCCGCGGCTACGCGGAGCCCAACCTGCTCTGCGTAGACGAGGCCACAGTCTTCGAGGTCCTCGAAGAGGTGCACGAGGGCATATGCGGAGGCCACCCGGGCTGGCGGACTCTAGTCCACAAGATAGTCCGGATGGGAATCTATTGGCCTACCCTGCGCTGCGATGCGGCGGCATACGTGCAAAAGTGTGACAAGTGCCAACGTTACGAAAACGTCCAGCACGCGCCGGCACGAGAGCTGCATGGCATCCAGCCGGCCTATCCGTTCGCGATGTGGGGCATGGACATCCTAGCTCCCTTCCCTAAGGCCGCCGGGCAGGTGCAGTTCATCCTAGTCCTGGTCGATTATTACACCAAGTGGGTGGAGGCCGAGGCCATGGCACGGATCACAAGCGCGAAGGTATGCGGCTTTCTCTGGAAAAATGTGGTTTGTCGTTTCGGCGTGCCCATCGCGATAATGACAGACCACGGCCCTCAGTTCGACAGTGAGGAGACGCGAGACTTTTGCGCAAGTTTGAGCATCGAGTTGAAGTTTTCTTCGGTTGCACACCCTCAGTCCAACGGACTGGTGGAGAATGTGAACGCGAGGATACTTGACGACCTCCGCCGCAGGCTGGACGGCGTGCAAGGCCGGTGGGCCGAGCTGTTGCCCCTTGTTTTATGGACAAACCGCACTACGCCGCGCAGGGCAACGGGCGAAACACCTTTCGCGATGGCCTATGGCAGTGACGCCGTCGTACCCATCGAATCCATGTTACCCACGGAGCGAGTCGCGGGGTACGACCATCTCACCAACGATGAAGCCCTCAAGGTTGAAATGTACCTTCGCGATGAGCGCCGAGAAGCGGCCGAGCGTAGCTCGGCCGAATACAAGAGAAGGACCGCGGCATACTACAACAAAAGAGTCAAGGCACGCGGTCTCAAGGAGGGCGATTTAGCCCTCCGAAGGACTGAGGAAGGCAAGCTTGACGCGAAGTGGGAAGGACCTTACCTCCTCTCCAAGGAGGTCGTGCCGGGGGCTTTCAAGCTCACAGATCCGGCGACGAGGCAAACTCTCGCCAAAACATGGAATGAGGCACGCCTCAAGAAATACTATGTGTAAATAGTCTAGGTTTGTTGCCGCGTGGCGGTCGATTGTAGTGTCTCTATCCTACCTATGTTTATATGAATAAAACGAGACAACTACCGTACACTGTCAAATAACTCCACAGTCGTTACGGAAACCCGAGTTGCCTTCCTCGCTTGGGGTTGTCCGCTAACGCGCGCGATGCGCTTAGGCGCGCTCGAGTTGGGTTCCACCCCTCGCAGTCGCATAATGCCTTAAAACATCAATAACTCCACAGTCGTTACGGAAACCCGAGTTGCCTTCCTCGCTTGGGTTTGTCCGCTAACGCGCGCGATGCGCTTAGGCGCGCTCGAGTTGGGTTCCACCCCTCGCAGTCGCATAATGCCTTAAAACATCAATAACTCCACAGTCGTTACGGAAACCCGAGTTGCCTTCCTCACTTGGGGTTGTCCGCTAACGCGCGCGATGCGCTTAGGCGCGCTCGAGTTGGGTTTCACCCCTCGTAGTCGCATAATGCCTTAAAACATCAAAAACTCCACGTCGTTACGGAAACCCGAGTTGCCTTCCTCGCTTGGGGTTGTCCGCTAACGCGCGCGATGCGCTTAGGCGCGCTCGAGTTGGGTTCCACCCCTCGCAGTCGCATAATGCCTTAAAACATCAAAAACTCCACAAGTCGTTACGGAAACCCGAGTTGCCTTCCTCGCTTGGGATTGTCCGCTAACGCGCGCGGTGCGTTTAGGCGCGCTCGAGTTGGGTTTCACCCCTCGCATTATATCACGCCAAAAACTATCAGCGAAGTAGAACTTAGTGCCGAGCGCGGTCCTAGTACCTAGCTCGGCATGGGGTTGGATATTGTGTCACATAAGCCTAGTGCCGAGCGCGGTCCTAGTACCTAGCTCGGCGTGGGGTTGGATACAATAAGTTTTCGCAGAAATCGTGGATATTGTGTCACATAAGCCTAGTGCCGAGCGCGGTCCTAGTACCTAGCTCGGCATGGGGTTGGATATTGTGTCACATAAGCCTAGTGCCGAGCGCAGTCCTAGTACCTAGCTCGGCGTGGGGTTGGATACGATAAGTTTTCGCAGAAATCGTGGATATTGTGTCACTGATGTCGCGCTTTTTAGTTGTTTTTCTAGGTAGTTTTCTAGCTCGTTTTGCATGCTTTCTCTTTGTCTTTGTGTGCTTTGCGTAAGATTTCACCCCTCTTTCGAGAGTTGGAGTCGTTTGTGTGTTGTTTCGTGTTGTGTAGGTATTTGGAGCTTTTTGGAGACGTTTTCATGCATTTTCGGAGCTTTCTAGGAACCGGTAGTTGTCGGGAGTCAAGATGTCAAGAGCCCAAAAATCCAAAGTTGCAATCAAGTGAGCCCCCATGAAGTACCAAGAACTCAAGAAAATCAAGGAGCAAAAGGGGAAAAGCGCCCAACAAAAGTCCATCCAATTGAAGCAAGACCGAAGCAAAACGCGAGAAAGCCCACGGCCTGCAATGGGTCGGCGCCGACCACCCCCTGGTCGTGGCCGACCACTCTCAGCATCCGAGAAGTAACCCGTGCGCTGCAAGTAATACCTTTTGGCGGGATTTTTGAAACTCGAAAAAGGGGACGGCTGTGGCAGGCGTTTGGCAGTGATGTGATGGATTTGTGGCAGTGGAGGAAGCTTCCTCCCCTTGCTTTTGTGGGCTGCTAAATACCCATTTTGTCTTCCTATCAAATCAGACTTTTCCAAGGAGGGAAAAGGGCTCAAGGGTGAAGGGAAGAGAGAGGAGAGAGTGTTAGCTGGGGGGAGGAAGAAGGAAGAAGAAGTGGCGTGTAGGAGAAGGAGAGTGTGAGTGAGAGAGAGATTGTGTGTAAGGAGTGGTAGTGTAGGAGAAGCTTGTTCTAGTGTTGGCTCTAGGAAGAAGAAGACATTGGTGTGTGAAGGAACTTGTGGGTTTGCTTAAGTTGTAAGCTTGGATCTTGGTTTTATTGAAGTTGTTTGTTTGTTTGTCATGATGTCTTGCTCTTCTTTAGTGTTGTTTGTGTGTTTGATTATGTGTGAGTAGTTAGCTTGCTAGGGTTTGGGGTGAAACCCACCATGAAAGTGCATTTGAAACCTTGATTGTTTTGGATCCATGCTTAGCTTGAAATCTCTACCCATAAATCCCTCTTGTGTGCTTAAAACCCTTGAAGAAGGGGGAATGTTTTTGTTTGCAAACTAATTGCAAGATTAGGTTGTAAACAAGGACTATCCGGGTTAGATGAAAGTCGAACCCTCCGAAGAACAAGTTGGATTGCATGTTAACCCTTTCATGTAAATGGAGGCTCTTGATGTGTTCTTTGTGATGAAAGTCACCCTTTAGGTTTCGAGTTAAGTTGGTCCTTTATCATTGTTCGAATGCATACCTATGGTGTGGTGAATCCCCTCCCCTAGTTGTTTTTCTTTGATTTTACAAAACCAACCTTCGTGCCCAGAAAAGGGTCGGCCGCGACCAGTTGCAGGTCGGTCGCGACCTCCTCTGCAGTGTTTTCCGTTTGTTGTAGTGTCCTGTTAGAGGTCGGCCGCGACCCCCCTAAGGTCGGCCACGACCTGTTCCCGAGGCTTGTGCTTTGCGTTTGTTTGCTTTGTTTTGCTTTTGTTTTGTCTTTTGTAGTTAGATTGCTAGATTATAGAACTACTAGCTCCCGTGGACGATCCTGACTTCGCTATACTCAGCGGGGTCTTGACAAATTTTATTTGCTCGAGAAACCCTCTCAACAAATTGGCGCCGTTGCCGGGTAGTTAGTTTAGTTTCCAAGTCTAGCTTTCTTTTGGGTGAGGGACTAGCCCGAACCCCTATTTTGTTACTAATTCGTTTCTTTAGTGCTTTATACGCAAGTGTATCCCGAAATAGAGAGAACCCTTCGCTGAAGACTAAGAGAACGAAGAGCAATGGCCGACGCTGAGGCTCTTGCTCATCAAATGGCCGAACTTCGCGCTCAAATGGAGCGTATGCAAATGGAGCGTGATGCTCAAGCCGGAGCTGCGCGGCAAGAGAGAGAGGAGGCCGCCCGCCTCCGAGAGCAACTTGATGCCATCCCGAGGAACGCTAAGCAATACATGCATCCTGAGCTTAGAGTTCCCGAGTCCGCTATTGTACTCCCGACAATAGAGCGCGCTTTTGAGATCAAGTCCCACTTTATCACTCTTATCAAAAGATCTCAATATGAAGGGAAGCCCACCGAATGCCCCATGGAGTACATCAAGAACTTCACCGACTTATGTGACACTATCGCCGCCGATGGTGTCTCACTTGAGTATGTTCTCCTAAAGGCGTTCAAGTGGTCTTTATGTGGGAAAGCTCTTCATTGGCTCGAAAGTTTGCCCGCTAGGTCCATCACTACATGGAAGACTTTGCACGACTTGTTCATGACAAAGTTCTTCCCACCGGCAAAGACCACCGAGCTAAGGAAGCGCATCACCTCCTACCATCAACTTCCCAATGAAACATTTGTTGAAACTTGGGAGAGATTCAAGGAGCTTCTTCGGCAATGTCCAACTCATGGGCAACCTCCTTATGTCCTTCAAGAGATATTCTTTCAAGGGATAAATGCCGCAACAAAAGACCGCATCAACCTCCACACCGATTGCGGTTTCATTGAGATGGATCCCGACGAGGCGTGGGGTCTCATGGATAAACTCACCAACTATGATGCCATGTACGGGACCCAACAAGCCGTCCGGATTCCACCAAGAAAGCTCTATGATCCCAATAGTGAGCCCATTGATCAAGATGTGAAATTTCAATTTACGCAAGATGAGATCAACAAGCTCAAGAAGCAAGTGAGCTACTTCAAGTCCGCCGGCCCTCCTTGTCAAGAGTGCGGTTCTCAATCACACACCGCCGCATCTTGTACTAATGTGGAGCAAGTCCGGGCCGCCGAGGCTTATGCGGAGGAAAACTATATGAGGGGACCCTACCGAGCCCAAAACAATGTGTATGCGGGGAGGAGCAACAACTATCCTCAATGGAATAACCATGGCCAAGGTCAAGGTTATCCACCTCCCCCGCAAGAACAAAGGGGCCCCCCTTATAGACCTCCCGGTTATCAAGCGGAGCCATCATGGGTTCAAGAGTTGCAAGAAGGATTGATGCAAGGGGTGAGAACCGAGCTCACCACTCAGTTGAAGGGTGTCCATACGAGATTGGGAGACCTTGACACATGGAGGAAGAATGTTGACTCCCAACTCGGAGATCTCGCGGCTCAAATCCCAAGACCTCAAGGGCACTTACCGGGCCATCCCGATGAGAACCCGAGAGGTCATATTGACGCCATTAATCTAAGAAGCGGAAAGAAGTTGCCGGACCGAGTTATAAGTGAAGAAACGGCGAACAAAGAGGACGAGACTCCCCTGGAACAGGTCGTGGCCGACCCCCCTATGGTCTCCACCGACCCTGTCCCTGCTCTGGAGGAGGTCGCAGCCGACCATCCTCAGGTCGCAGCCGACCTTCCCCAGAGAGTCCCGACGTCCGTCCATTTGCCTCCGACAACGAAGGTCCTTCCCTACCCATCCAAAAAGGCTAATGATTTCACGGAGGGAAAGTTCAAACGCTTTGTGAAGGTTCTCCAAGGTCTCAACATCACCATTCCCTTTGCCGAAGCGTTGAACGAGATGCCCGCCTACACCAAATTTCTCAAGGAAATCTTGTCAAAGAAGCGGTCAATGTCCGAGTTGACCAATGAAGTGAGATCTATTGAGCTCCCGGAAAAACTTGGTGATCCGGGTAAGTTTGATATTACCATTGGCATTGGTGCTCACCGATTCAAAGCTCTATGTGATCTTGGTGCAAGTGCTAGCCTCCTTCCTCTTTCTATATGGTCCAAGACCAACATGGGTCCTTTGGTCCCGGTGAACATGAGGCTTTATATGGCGGATGGCTCTTGTGTGCAACCCACCGGCATTGTGGATGACTTTCCTATCCAAGTCGGCAAGTTCTTTGTGCCCAATGATTTTATTGTGATGGAAATGCCGGAAGACCCCGTCGTCCCAATCATTCTTGGGCGGCCATTCCTTGCCACCGCCGGTGCCGTGATTGATGTGAAGAAGGGTCTCCTCACTTTTGAGATTGGAGAAGAAGTGGTAGAGTTCCGATTCAACCCTACCATGAAGGAGACCGGTGAAGTTATGGAGGTCAAGGCGTTGCTCGGAGAATACACAAGTGAAGACAACGATGAAGAAGAGGACCTCCCCTGTTGTAGGTCGGAGCCGACCATCCCTAGGTCGCCCGCGACCTCCGACAGAATCTCGCCAACATGCTTGATTGAAGATGAAGATGGCGAAGCGAAGGAGTTTCTGAAGGTGGATGAAGATGATGACATTATTACACCACCACCGCCTACTCCGGAGCTTAAGACTCTTCCCGAGTCTCTGAGGTATGAGTTTCTTGGCCCTAATTCCACTTTTCCGGTTGTTGTAAATGCAAATCTAAATGCGGAAGAAGTTGGAACGTTGCTTGATGTTCTTAGGACTCATAGGAAATCCATTGGGTACTCGCTTGAGGACTTGAGTGGGCTTTCACCTTCCTTGTGCATGCATCGAATTTTTCTTGAGGAAGGACATAGACCGACCATTGAGCATCAACGACGCCTCAATCCAAACATGAAGGATGTTGTGAAGAAGGAGATTTTGAGGATGCTTGATGCGGGAATCATATTCCCAATCTCGGATAGCAAATGGGTGAGCCCGGTTCATGTAGTGCCTAAGAAGAGTGGTCTCACCGTGGTGGAAAATGAGAAGGGCGAGTTGATTCCTACTAGGACGACTACTAGTTGGCGCATGTGCATTGATTATAGGAAACTCAATAGTGCCACTAGGAAAGATCATTTTCCTTTGCCCTTTATAGACCAAGTGCTAGAGAGATTAGCTCTTCATGACTACTTTTGTTATCTCGATGGCTATAGTGGTTTTTGGCAGGTGCCGATACATCCCGATGACCAAGAGAAGACAACTTTCACATTCCCTTACGGAACATTTGCCTATAGGAGAATGCCATTCGGACTGTGCAATGCACCCGCCACCTTCCAACGGTGCATGATGGCCATTTTCTCCGACATGATTGAGGACATTGTGGAGGTATTCATGGATGACTTCTCGGTGTACGGTACCACCTTTGACTCTTGCCTTGCTAATCTTTCTAGAGTTCTTAAGAGGTGTGAAGAAACCAACCTAGTGCTAAATTGGGAAAAATGCCATTTTATGGTTAGAGAAGGGATTGTCCTAGGTCATGTGGTGTCTAAGAGGGGAATTGAAGTGGACCAAGCTAAAATTGAATTGATTGAAAAATTGCCACCCCCCACCTCCGTAAAGGGAATTAGAAGCTTCCTAGGACATGCCGGGTTTTATAGGAGGTTCATTCAAGATTTCTCTAAAATTTCCAAACCATTGACTAACCTCCTTATCAAAGATGTTGTGTTTGAGTTTTCTCCCGAGTGTCTTGAGGCTTTTCATAGGATCCGGGATGCACTTGTGTCGGCTCCTATCATGCAACCACCGGATCTGACACTCCCCTTTGAGATCATGTGTGATGCAAGTGATTATGCCGTAGGTGCGGTTCTTGGGCAAAGAAAAGAGAAGAAGCTTCACGCTGTCTACTATGCAAGCAAGACGCTTGATGAGGCCCAAGGCAAGTACACGACAACGGAGAAAGAGTTTCTAGCCGTGGTGTTTGCATTTGAGAAGTTTCGGTCTTACTTAGTGGGATCGAAGGTGATAGTCTACACCGACCACGCGGCTGTCCGTTACCTCATGGATAAGAAGGACGCTAAACCGCGCCTGCTCCGGTGGATGCTCCTCCTCCAAGAATTTGATCTAGAAATACGAGACAAGAAGGGAGCGGAAAACCTTGTGGCGGATCACCTTTCGAGGCTACCCATTGAGCACATCACGGAGTCCGGAATCATGGTGCCCATCAACGACTCCCGCCCGGACGAAACTCTTCTAAGCTGTGAAGTGTCGCGAGAAGAAGGCTTCTGGAGTAGGTCGGCCACGACCCCCTGTAGGTCGGCCACGACCTCCTCTGCCCCTTCTCCGGTTGTTGATAATGGTCGAGACGGTATGCAAGGATTGTCTCTTGTTGAATCTTTTTCACGTGCAAGCGACCCCGCGCGAGGTCGCTCAATGTCACATCTTTTACCTCTCTTGTGTACTTCCTAATCCTCCTTCCCCTTCTCCCATTTTGCACTCAATAGATGCTATTAAGGGGGTGCAAGCCCCATGGTTTGCGGATTTTGCCAATTATGTTGTAGGTGGCATTGTTCCGGATGGATTGAACTCTCAAGCCAAGAAGAAATTCCTCCACGACACCAAGCGCTACTATTGGGATGATCCCTACCTGTTCAAACAAGGAAGTGATCACATCTTTAGACGTTGTGTGCCGGATGAAGAGATAGAAGGAGTAATCCGTCATTGTCACACTCTCCCGACGGGAGGCCACGCAAAAGGATTCAAGACCACCGCGAAGATTCTTCAAGGTGGATTTTATTGGCCTACTATGTTCAAAGATGTGCAAGCTTATGTAACCACTTGTGGTGAATGCCAAAGAGCGGGGAACATTACATGGAGGAACGAGAACCCGCTCACCGGAATCTTAGAAGTGGAACTCTTTGATGTTTGGGGTATTGACTTCATGGGACCCTTTCCCTCTTCGGGTCCCTACAAGTATATACTCGTGGCGGTTGACTATGTTTCCAAGTGGGTTGAAGCCGTAGCCACAAGAACAAATGATGCACGAGTGGTGGCTAAGTTCATGAAGACGAACATTTTCCCCCGGTTTGGTGTACCCCGAGTTCTCATTAGTGATGGTGGGTCACACTTCATTGAGAGGAGCTTTGAATCTCTCTTGACCAAGTATGGGGTCTCTCACAAGGTGGCCACACCTTACCACCCTCAAACTAGTGGTCAAGTGGAGGTTTCTAACCGGCAAATCAAAGCTATCCTTGAAAAGACGGTGTCCCGCTCAAGGAAAGATTGGTCCTCCAAGCTTGATGATGCCTTGTGGGCATACCGCACCGCTTACAAGACCCCACTCCGCACCACTCCTTTCAACTTGGTGTATGGCAAGTCATGTCACTTGCCCGTTGAGCTTGAACATAAAGCTTTATGGGCTCTCAAGGAGCTCAACATGGACCTCGACGCGGCCGAAGCAAAAAGATTCATGGATTTGCAAGAATTAGAGGAGTTGAGGCTCAAGGCATATGAGAATTCAAGGATCTACAAGGAAAAGATAAAGAGGTGGCATGATAGAAGGCTAGTTCCCAAAAACATCAAGGAAGGTGACCGAGTACTTCTCTTCAACTCTCGGCTTCGCCTCTTTCCCGGAAAATTGAGAACCCGGTGGAGTGGACCTTTCACGGTTCATCGTATGTACCCACACGGCGCGGCCGACCTCATAGACAACAATGGAGGAATTTTCAAAGTCAACGGCCACCGGTTGAAGAGATACTATGAGAAGGTGGACCCCGAAGAAGAAATCCGAGCCACATGGGCTCTTGCCACCGTCACCTAGCCAAGGTACCCCACGTCTAGCTCAAAGACGCTAAAGAAAGCGCTTTCCGGGAGGCAACCCGTTGTTTTTCTTTTCTTAGTCTAGATAGGTAGTTTGCTTTGTATTCCCGTAAGTATTTTGTAGGAACCCGAGGCTTTGGTCGAGTGCAAGAAGTTGGAGACGAACAAACGAAAGAACAAAGTGGTGGTGAGTCCCCTGATGTTGGTCGGCGCCGACCCCCTGGTGGTCGTGGCCGACCCCCCTCCGGTGAAAGGTAGAAATTGGCTAAAAAATTTCGGGAAATTACAAGTAAGCCCCTGAACTTTTTCTTTACAATTTTTATCCCTTCCCACCCCTTTTTACTTATCCATCCACGACCTAGCTCTCACTTTTCTCGACCTCTTGCCTCCATAGCCTCCTTCAAGCTCTCAATTTCACCATCTTGCTCCATAACCACTAGATCTACCTCCCTTCCTCCAAATTTCACTAAAATCCTTCCTGATCTTTCTTCCTCTACTCAAATCTCCCACGAAAACCCAGAAATTTCGAACCACCCAAACCCGAAACCCACGACCCCGACCTCTCACAAGCTCGGCTTCGACCCCTATTTTGCTTGCATTCATCTTGTTTAACACTCTTTTGGTATGTTCTTCTACTCCCTTGCTCTTAAATTCAAGTTTACTTGAGTAATTTTGAGGGTTTAGTTTGAAATCTAGATTTGGGTGTTCTTGAGCTTGAATGTTGGAATTTGGGTTGTATGTGCTTAGATCTACATGTTTGGTTGCGGATTGCTGAGTTTTGGCATGCTTTCTTGCTTAATCTATGCTTGTCTGGGTGATTTTGGGCCAATAGAATTTTTCCATGATTTTTAGTGGCCATTAGAGGGCGTTAAAGCTGAATTTTCGAATGTGATGATCTGCTACAGGTCGGCGCCGACCACCCCCTGGTCGTGGCCGACCACCTCCAGAAATTGAAAATTGCCGTTGCTTGTTTTGGCGCGTACTTGTGTGTGCATGAGCTCCCCTGGGTCGTCCCCGACCCCGGATACCTCGTGAATTATTCAAAAACATGCTATTTGAGTTGCTCTTGCCATGAATTGATTGATTAAAGCATGAGTCCTTCCCATTTCTTGCTTGCGATTCGTGATTGTGCATGCTTGGTTGAGAATTTTCATATGAAATTGAAGGTGTGTGTTTCTTGCAAGTATGGGGTGACTTTTTGGCAATTGAGTGTGTGTCTCTTGTTTGGAGTTTGTGTTGTTTGAGTTGGAAATTACCTTGGAAGTCTTTGTTGATTTTGTAGAGAAATGGCTTCATCTTCAAGGGCGACCAAGAAGCAAAAGAAGGGAAAGAATGTAGCGGTGATGGACGATGTTGAGATTCAAGACGAAATGCAAATGCAACTATATGAGAAGATGATGAAGGAAACGGTGAAGGTGCGGTCCTACTACCAAGAGGCGCACGAGAGCCTCCATGTGCACTCGGCGGTGGAGGAGGCGTTCCGCTTGCTCGGAGCCAATGGACTCATTGAAGATCCCATCCAAAGGCACTACCCGGCGCTCACTTGTGAGTTCGCCGCCACCCTCACCATCTCGGAGCCGCACAAGAAGGACTTTGGCAAGACCAAGATTAAATTTCAAATTGGCGGGAAGAAGCACGACACCACCATTACCAAGCTCAACAAGATGTTAGGCCTCCCTACACCATCGGGAACCTATACCGTGAAAGACTTCCCCGTCCAAAGAATGTGGTCGTACCTCGCCGGCAAAAGTGAAACCACAAGCAACCCGCATTCTCGGGACATTGCTAGCCCGGCCCTCAAAGTCATCTTGCGCGTTCTCGGCGCCGCTATTTGGTGCAAGTACGAGCTCTCTCGCCCCACCTTGCGAGAGCTCGCGTGCTTGTCTTCCATCCTCCTCACCGACTCTCCAACAATCAACTTTGCATATGAGTACGTCCACAACATCCTCCACCAACGAAAGAACCCGAAGTATACCTTGTGCAGTTGGTTGGTGGTGCTCATTGCCCAAAAGCTCAAGGTCGACCTTGCCCGCTACAACTCCAAGCCCGTGACCCGCATGGATGAGCGGTACTACTTGAACACCAAGGTGATTGAGTGGAGCGAAGAGCTCAGCTACTTCAACTACTTCACCGCTCCCGATGGCGTCATTCACAAGGTGCGCCTAAATGATGAAAATTGTGAGTTGTTCTACACTCCTAATTGGTATGAAGCTTGGGCGCCCTCGAAAGACCCCCCTCCCTACTCCCAACTCCTCTCAGAAGATGAGCATGCAAGAAGGCAACCAAGTCGGTTCCCGAGAGACGACCCAACCCCGAGAACAAGGCGAAAACGCGGAAGAAGAGACTCCCTGGAAGGGGTCGGCGCCGACCATCCTGAGGTCGTCCACGACCACTTCCAAGAAGGTGAAGTTGCGCACGATGGGGTCGGCTTTGGGCAGGAACAGGTCGGTGGCGATGCAGGACCGAGCAACAATGATCCTATGGACTACACGATGGGTCCCCAACCCGGGATGTGCCCGTACTCCTCCAATCCTTCGGGATTCGAGTGGTCCGGAGGTCCACAATTCGAGCTTCAAGGTGGCGAGTCTAGCTCTCAAGTTCCTCCCCCGACCATGGAGATGCTCGACGCCAAGATGGACGCCCTCGGCATTCAACAAAACTTCTTGTATTCCAAGATGCAACACTACCAAGATCAAAATTTGGCCCGTTTTCAAGATGCAACTAGAGGCTTTGACAACTTCCGGGAAGAGTACTATGAAGATCGCCAAGCCCAATTTGCCTACAATGCTTGGCTTGCCCAAAAGATGTTCCCGGACTCTCCGTTCCCTCAACCTCCTCCAAGGTGAACCTTCTCCAACAATGCTCCAAACCCAAGTTAGTTTCTCTTTTCCCTCTCTTTGCTTTTTAATCAATGGGGACATTGATGTTTAAGTATGGGGTGGTTTGGGAGATGCTACTTGTTTGTGTTATGTGTTTTTCCATGTTTGTGTGTGCTTTTGCATGTGTGTATGTGAGTGTTTGCATGATTGAGTCTTTCCTTTTTGTTTTTTATGATGGAAAAATACCCTTGCTAAGATGTCCTAGGATAGTGATTGTAAGCATCATCATGTAATCCCTTGTAACTTGCTTTGAAAGATTGCCTACCATGTTTTATAATTTTGAGCATATAATGAAAATTGAGCATGCATGATTCTAAGTGAAAAGCAATCCGACATTTGAACCTAAGTGAGAAATCTTTTGGCCACAAGGAATGTATGTTTTATTCCTTGGTTTTTCATGTGTGATTTTTACTCTTCCATATGCATTTATCACTTGACAATGGCATGCTTATTTGAAATTTGAAACCAATGGAGAAATACTCATTACTTGTTAGATCAAATGATATTGAACTTATTTTCATTAGCCTATTTCTTTCCTTTTTATCCTACCTATGCATGATCCCTTGATTTGAAGCCCCTTGTTTGAGCCTAAAGCCTTATTTCTAGCTCCACAAAAGTATCCTAGCCATTGTAAGCTTGACCCCTTAATCCGGGAATTAGGACTTAGAATGGATGGGTGATGTTGATGTGGATAAGGAGTGAAAATGAAGAGATTGTGAAGGTAGGAGCGGAAGGAGTTGTCTCAAGAAAAGAAGGAGAAGAAGGATGAAGTGTTGGCAAAATGGTGCACAAGTGTAGGAAAAGGGCGCCCCTGCTATGGGTCTCGGCCGACCTTCCCTAGGTCGTGGCCGACCCCCACCAGGCCCCTTCGAAAAAAAAAAATTCGAAAAAAAAATGAGAAAAAGAAGTTGTTTGAATAAGTGCAAGAGCCAATGCTTCTTTGTAAGAGAAAGACAAAGGAATAGGGGAAGTGATGTGTGCTTAAAGTTAAGTGTTTGGTGTTTGGAGGAAGAAAGAAGAGTTGGTTGAGTGTTGTTGAGCTTTGAAGTCTAGGAGTCTAGGTTCCCGGATTCATTAGCACCACAAGACCAAATCATTCCACACCCTTTGAAATACCGAGCCCCATTACAACCCGGCCGAATGGAACTTCTTTGAAGTCTTCATTGAGCCACCTAAGTTCTTTTGATGATTTAACTTGTTTTGATTTCTTCGGTGGAGAATTTTGAATATAATTTCCATTGACTATGAGGTTATGCATTCGGAATTGAGATTGAGTGCTCGATTGATACAACCTAAACACATGAGAGTGAGTGAAACACATTAACCTTGTGAGGTTGGATTGTTATTGCTTGGAATTTGCACATGTGTGCTATGATATTGAAGTTGTTTGCTCATTATTCTATCTTGTGCTTATTTTCCTTAAAGGCATTCTTTGGGCTTGTTATTTGGTATTGATGCATAAAGAATATTGCTTGAGGACAAGCAAGCTTAAGTATGGGGTATTTTGATGTCGCGCTTTTTAGTTGTTTTTCTAGGTAGTTTTCTAGCTCGTTTTGCATGCTTTCTCTTTGTCTTTGTGTGCTTTGCGTAAGATTTCACCCCTCTTTCGAGAGTTGGAGTCGTTTGTGTGTTGTTTCGTGTTGTGTAGGTATTTGGAGCTTTTTGGAGACGTTTTCATGCATTTTCGGAGCTTTCTAGGAACCGGTAGTTGTCGGGAGTCAAGATGTCAAGAGCCCAAAAATCCAAAGTTGCAATCAAGTGAGCCCCCATGAAGTACCAAGAACTCAAGAAAATCAAGGAGCAAAAGGGGCCGAAGCAAAACGCGAGAAAGCCCACGGCCTGCAATGGGTCGGCGCCGACCACCCCCTGGTCGTGGCCGACCACTCTCAGCATCCGAGAAGTAACCCGTGCGCTGCAAGTAATACCTTTTGGCGGGATTTTTGAAACTCGAAAAAGGGGACGGCTGTGGCAGGCGTTTGGCAGTGATGTGATGGATTTGTGGCAGTGGAGGAAGCTTCCTCCCCTTGCTTTTGTGGGCTGCTAAATACCCATTTTGTCTTCCTATCAAATCAGACTTTTCCAAGGAGGGAAAAGGGCTCAAGGGTGAAGGGAAGAGAGAGGAGAGAGTGTTAGCTGGGGGGAGGAAGAAGGAAGAAGAAGTGGCGTGTAGGAGAAGGAGAGTGTGAGTGAGAGAGAGATTGTGTGTAAGGAGTGGTAGTGTAGGAGAAGCTTGTTCTAGTGTTGGCTCTAGGAAGAAGAAGACATTGGTGTGTGAAGGAACTTGTGGGTTTGCTTAAGTTGTAAGCTTGGATCTTGGTTTTATTGAAGTTGTTTGTTTGTTTGTCATGATGTCTTGCTCTTCTTTAGTGTTGTTTGTGTGTTTGATTATGTGTGAGTAGTTAGCTTGCTAGGGTTTGGGGTGAAACCCACCATGAAAGTGCATTTGAAACCTTGATTGTTTTGGATCCATGCTTAGCTTGAAATCTCTACCCATAAATCCCTCTTGTGTGCTTAAAACCCTTGAAGAAGGGGGAATGTTTTTGTTTGCAAACTAATTGCAAGATTAGGTTGTAAACAAGGACTATCCGGGTTAGATGAAAGTCGAACCCTCCGAAGAACAAGTTGGATTGCATGTTAACCCTTTCATGTAAATGGAGGCTCTTGATGTGTTCTTTGTGATGAAAGTCACCCTTTAGGTTTCGAGTTAAGTTGGTCCTTTATCATTGTTCGAATGCATACCTATGGTGTGGTGAATCCCCTCCCCTAGTTGTTTTTCTTTGATTTTACAAAACCAACCTTCGTGCCCAGAAAAGGGTCGGCCGCGACCAGTTGCAGGTCGGTCGCGACCTCCTCTGCAGTGTTTTCCGTTTGTTGTAGTGTCCTGTTAGAGGTCGGCCGCGACCTCCCTAAGGTCGGCCACGACCTGTTCCCGAGGCTTGT
The DNA here is from genome assembly GCA_934048045.1 of Polygonum aviculare. Taxonomy (NCBI): domain Eukaryota; kingdom Viridiplantae; phylum Streptophyta; class Magnoliopsida; order Caryophyllales; family Polygonaceae; genus Polygonum; species Polygonum aviculare. The sequence continues at coordinate 21,715,218 of OW204031.1, forward strand.
GCTTTGCGTTTGTTTGCTTTGTTTTGCTTTTGTTTTGTCTTTTGTAGTTAGATTGCTAGACTATAGAACTACTAGCTCCCGTGGACGATCCTGACTTCGCTATACTCAGCGGGGTCTTGACAAATTTTATTTGCTCGAGAAACCCTCTCAACAGTCACATAAGCCTAGTGCCGAGCGCGGTCCTAGTACCTAGCTCGGCATGGGGTTGGATATTGTGTCAGAAATCTCCAAATAGAAAGAAGCACAGATCATAATCAACAAAGCCGCATGGCGGCAAAAGCAACTAAGACGCAGTGACCGCGTCAAACGTAATTACAGCCGCACCGCGGCAACAAACATTGTTAAGGCCTCAAGGGCCGAGTAAAGCATCAGGTCACATTACAAAAAACAAAAAAGAGTTAAAACGCCAATTAGGCATCAGGAGCGGTGGCCGCGATGTCAGAGGGAGGAGGGTCATCAGGGGTCTTCTCTTTTTCTAGGTCGGTGGCGGCAGGAGGTTTCGGGTTGACAAGACCCGCGTCATCTGCATCCACTCCCGGAGGGGGTTTCGCCACCCCGTCCTCCCAGACCACTCCCATTTGGCGATGAAGGTCGGGGGCAAAATACTTCACCTTATACCTTTCGCAGTACTGGAGAGCGGTCGTAACCGCGCTGAGGGCCTGGACGATCCGCGCATCGTCGACGCGTTTCTCCAGGTACTCCGACGAGTTGAGGAAGTCGGGTATCGCGCTCTCCAGCTGTTTGCTGGTTGCTTCCAGCTGTGAACTCAGCTCCTCGTTTCGCGCTTTATAGCCCCCGACCTCCTTCTTCAGCGCCGCGACCTGGGACCTGGCGGACTTAAGCGCCGCGGCGTCTTTTTCCGCCTGCGCGCGCAGCTCCTGGAGTGCCGCTTCCGCCTCCTCCTTGGCTTTAACCGCCACCTCCGCTCGCTCCTCCTCCTCCACCAAACGATCAGGGAGGTAGTTTACCCACGCGTTGACCTACGAATCAAAGCATAAGTTACAGATTCAAAGATAGAAACCATGGCAGGTTAACACGAAAAGAGGAAAAGATCGCGTACCATATGGCCATACTTCTGACACTCCCCCCTGACCTCCTTCGCGTTGAGGGTCAGGAACCATTCCCTCTCCTCCTCATACCCGTACTGGCCGGCCTCAAAGGTACCCCAAGCAGGCCCAGGGCACGCGAAACCCGCCACCTCCGCCCTCCGCGACCAATGTCGGCGGCTCCCGGCGCCTGTGGTGATCTGGGCGGGTCCCTTCGAGGGGGAGAGGGGTCGATCCCCAGTAGTGGCCACGTCCCGCCTGGATCTCTTGGCCAACACCCCCTCATCGCGAACAGCGTCCTCCGCGCTAATGCGCTTCAGGGCCTCCGCCTGCGCCCGTTTGCCTTTGGCATCGGGCGCAGGCGGAGGCCCTGAAGTAATATACATATGTATAAATGTTTCAGAATATTATTGAATAAAAATCTTAACTATATCTTTCACGATATATTAATTTTTCAATAATGTTTTCTTATTTTAATATTTTCTTTTCTATTTTTCAATTCTGTATTTAAAACTAATTTTCATAGTTTATTACTGAATATTTTTAATGTAATTATAATAAAATTTTAATAAATTTATATTTAAAAGGAAACACAAAATAATATAAATTTTATTGCAAAAAACGTTCAAAACAGTATGTTTCACTATTTTGTCGTTTTTAAAGACATTTTTACAAACTTTTTTATTGCAAAGGACACGTCCGCAATTCCCCTAAAAAAATACTCCCACGCGGTGAGATCGTAAAACATGATTTGATGGAAGGCCATAGCCGGGTTGGATCAAAGTGAACACCCACTGAAATACATTACAAGTTTACAACGCAGTGGCATGTAGTCATTATAATCTCACAAATTAAACGCCAATGTTTTTACTCACTCCCTCACTAGTCTTTATTTGTATGACCTTTGCTTGGTTTACATTTGCTCCCATTCGATCGACGATCAATTTGTGATCTGCATAATGCCCTACACCTCAAAAGCCAAATATAAGTTTAATCACTTGATGAAATTTATAATCCCATTGTCTTTAAAATAGGGCGAATTTGCGATCGTGTCCCTCCAATAAATAAAAAAATTCAAAAACGTCTTTAAAACGACAAAATAGCAGCGTTTTTGTAATAAAACTTACATTATTTTGCATTTTCTTTTAAATGTAAATTTATTAAAAAATCATAGTTATGTTAAAAATACTCATCCATAAATTTTGAAAATTATTTTTAAATACAGAATTGAAAAATAAAAATATAAATAGAAAAAGTAAAACAAGAAAAGATTTTGGAAAAATTAAGATTTTTTGGAAAAAAGTAAGATATTGTAGCAGATATGGTTAAGATTTTTATCCAATAATATTGTGAAACATATATCATATATGCATGTGTATCGTTATTATCGTCGTTTCCATATATATATATATATATATATATATATATATATAATTTTCGAAGTTAGGGTTTATCACAAAGCTAGGGTTTTTGAGGATTGCTTGAGTTATGCGCTATGAGTAAGATTTATCATGTCACCCTAACTAAAAAAACATGTTATCTACGATAACGATCCTGTCAACCTTCTGTAAAATACTACAATATCATTATTTTCCTATTAAAAACATGTCTTCTTTCTTCTAAAAAACCATTATTTTTTTTTGAAATTAGGGTGTGTGTACTTGGTAGATTCGGGAATATTGTTTTTCTTTTTTTTTGTAAGATTTTGATTTAATTTTTTAACTTTTATATTATCTTTTAATTTTCAAAATGGATAGAAGTATTCTTCAAAATCTTGTTTTAATATTAACATATCTATAAAATCTTTTTATCTATATATATTTTCAAATTGGGATAAAAAAATTTGTTAAAATATACTCCCTACGGCCCAAAAAACTTGTCCATAAAGCGCATTTGCACGCAAATTAATAAAAAGTGGAAAAGTTTGATAGCTGATGGGAAAATATAATAAAGTTGATGAAAAGGGTAAAAAAAGGAGTAATATATAAGATTGAATGAGGATAATTTTGTAATTTTATAGGAAAAAAGTGATAAAGTTGAGGGAAAAATTGGATAATGGGTGTAATATATGAGATTGTATGAGGGTAAGATTGTAAAAGCGTAGTGATATAAATGAAAAGAAAATAGAGTTGGACAAACTATTGGGGATGACCAAAAAGGAAAGACGGACGATTTTTTTAGTAGATGAGTTATTATTTCTTAATAGGTAAAGCTCTTATGGTTAGAATATATCACAATTATATTCTCTGTATATTATGATTTAGTTTTCATTTTTGATTTAGGTGGCATAGTTATATAGAATAACTACCTTATTACATGTATAATATCTTTTTCTACATTGTGTCAATTAATTGTATAAGTTTAACGTGGCTAATAAAGAGAATTTAAAATAAAAAAGAATTCTAAAATATAAAAATTTCTATATTTTAGAATTTTAAATTCTAATATAAAAAATAAATTCTAAGAAAAGAAATTTCTATATTACCACAAAGTTTTGACGATTAGAAAATTTTAAAATAATTTTATTGAATTTAAAGTTCAAACATTAACCCTACCACCAATCGTCAAAATACAAAAGAATTAAAAATTATTATTTTTTAAGAAAATGTAAAGTTTTGACGATAGAATAACAGTAAGGTTATTTGGCAATGTTTGTCAAATCACAGGTGTTGATACCAGGAACCGTCAACGCGTTAAGAGTACCCCACCAAAACAAAACATGACAAGGGTAGATTTCCCAAGATGACATCAAACCATAAGCCATGCGGTCATCGCGATCTAGGACGCCATTCGGGTCGGTAAGTTCTTAAGCAAAGGGCAACTCCTCAGAAATCAAAGGTTCGACCCCCGGGGCGGCGCTCACCGCGCTCGCCGCCCTGTCCCATCCAGGCAAGTGGGTGGGCGGCAACGTCCCATCAGGGGAGCGGCGGGCGGCAGCGTCCCATCCTGGCTTCCGGTTGGCCAGCTCCGCGGCCACCGCCCTAACGGCCAACCATGGAGCGACACGTACCTGGATGGCGCCCGTCCCACATCGGCATCTCACCCCAGCCCTGCCCGATCGTCCGCTATAAATAGCGGGCTCAATGCACTAGAACGCGGATCGAAAACCTCGCGAACCACATATACTAGATCTCGAGATCAGATCATTGTTGTAACCCGATACACCTAAACGCGATAGAGAATCTCTGTCTTGTAATCCTACAGCTAAATACAAAATATCCTTCACACTCCCTTCACCGCGTTGAACACCACCAGCGACCATATATTTTCCATCTCTTCGTCTGTTGACTCGGTTGAGTTCAAACCTCATACTCTCATCGCGTTCACCACAAATCGGTGTTTTCGGACGCCAACAACAAGGTTACCATGCGAAATAGTATTAATCTAAGGGCACTACGCGAAATTGCCTTAACCACAGAGTTACTAGATGAAATTTCTGGTTTTCTATTATAATTATACATAATTAATTTAAATTAGGAAATTAAACCCAAAAAAAAATAGTGAATCAGTCACTAAAAAATTAAAAAATCTCAAATTTAAACATTTATCAAATCTCTAAATTAATGCGCGCGGGATCTTATCTTTCATTTTGGGTTAGCTGTATTTTGTTGGTTTTGGGATTAGGTGGGGGTAAGAACTTGGTAATGTGGATCTTTGAACTTGGTAATATATGTGGACAATTAAAGCAAAAATATCCCCGCGTATCAAAACATTCACGAACATAATTAATGCTATCGCGCTATAATCTTTCTAAGATGATGAGTATAAATAGAGGGTGTACTAATTGCTCTAAGATCACACAGACAGCCTTATTGCCTTTGCCTACACACACAAACAAAGAAAACCCCAACAAACACAACTAGCTACTAACTAGTAACGATCATCATGGCCAAAATGTCTCACATCAACGTCGTCGTCGTCCTCCTAGTTATTGCTCTCAGTGGTGAGTCATCTAAACTAGTTGTTTTTCATGACAGATTGATACAAATTAATTTAAAATATATAAATATTTAACCTATATATATGCATGCAGTTTCGGGGATTGCGGCGGAGTGCATAAAGGAGGTGGAGTGCCACAATAACAATGATTTATGCGTACAACCGTGCAGCGAGGGCACCACGCCCATCCCCGGCGATATTCCCACGGTGCAGTGCGCGAATGTGGCAGGGGTTATCCCCCCAACTAGAATGCACTGTCTTTGTGAAGGTGTCACATGTTAGACGCCTATCTACAAAATCCCTATGAATAACTATGACGTACTGCTACTTTATGTTAGTAGTTTGCTACGTTCATAAACTTGTACTCATAATCGAGATCATACCCATGAATAATGAATGCATGCATGCATGCTCTTGCTTGCACCCTATCTATTTTTTCTAATTTCGCAAGGTCACAATTGGTGGATATTTAACGGATCCTGTTACCATGGAGTAGTTAAAAAAACTCTACATAGAGTGGGGGATTTATAACCGTTAATTAAAATGAATATGGTAACAAATCATAAGTCAACAGAGTATTAAGCAGATCGAGAGCCATACCTATATCGATTTGCGATCAGGTGAGATCGCTTGTTAGGGTGTAAAATGCGAACATATCATATTAGGGCCGTTGGATCTGGGAAAATTGACGGCCGGATGTATATGCGGATTTAAAAGGTTTTTTAACTGCTAGGGGTATTTTCGTCTTTTTACGCCTCTGCACTGTTCATCCTTCTTCCCAGTTGATCGCACAGAGCCTCCAGGCCCTCCACGCAAATCTCTTCGGCTCTTTCGCAAATCTCTTCGGCTCTCTTGTTCATTTCACATCCTTCTTCGGCTCTCTTGTTCTTTTCAATTGTATTTTCGTCTTTTGGCTCTTGTTCAATTGCTTTTATGGATATAGGTAACGATTTTGGATTTTTGAAAGTGAGAACTTATGCTTTGCTTGTTTTTAGGTTTTCCTTGAGTAAGCTAAGTGAGAACTTGTGATTTTGAGATAAGATTTGGGTGTATGATTGGTGTTTACATGATTTGATTGCATTAGAAAGTGATTTTGAAGTTTTCGATTGAACATAGAAGCTGATTATGTACGTTTGCCTGGTTGCCTACCATGTGTTCGACAAAATGCCTCAACCAACGTGCCTTAATTTACATGAACCGTTTAATGGCTTCCAATGAACCTTTACTTGAAAGTTTATGAATCATACAGATACTCTTTGTGAACCAAAAGAATACTCGTATTTGCCCATTTGTAGTACTCATTATGTGTTTTCATGTTACTTCACTCATAGCTTTTACGTTTCTTTTGTAGGTTGTTCATCATGCTCGGGTCATCCTAACTTGTCTCATTTAGATAATGATGCTAGTATTGATGGAGTTCCATTGATTTAGGTACCAACATTTTTTGTTTTTGAAGTTGTTTTATTAGTTTTAGTTTGAATTTTGATGAACTCGTTTTTGTAATTTCTGGATAGTTAACCACCACGAATTTAATGTGCCTCTCGATTGTGTATTAATAGTCAATTGCTTATGTAGTGTCTTCAATTGGTTGTTGATTCTTATCTTAGCTAGTTTTTAGGTTTTGCATTGTAATTTGAGGGGGTTCGATTGAAAATGGAGATGGATTGTGTACGCTTGCCTGATTGCCCACTGTGTTCGATAAAATGCATCAACACATTAGTGAATTAATTGACATGAACTGCATTGTCATTTTCAATGAACCTTGCCGTGTAAAGTTATGAACCACAATCATAATCTTTGTGAACCAAAAGAAGAATCATATTATGCACATTTGTTGGCTCTTAGTATGATTTAGTATATTTGATTCTTATTGAATGTATTGGCTCTTGTTCTGATTTAGTAGGTTTGACATTTAGAATGTAGAATTCTTTTTGATGTTGTATAGTTGGAATCTTACTCCAAGTTAACCAAGTTAAGTAAATGTTGGTAAATAGACGGGAAATTACTGCTTGGAGGGCGGTGGATGTATTCCTTGTGTCTCAATATTGTGTGGTTGTTTATGATTGTTTGTTTGGTTTTACCATTGTGATCACTTTTAAAGCCTATTAACTCAAAGGAAGAGCAATGTGTTTCTTTCATATGATGTGGGTTCGAATCCCACATGATTGTTTGGTAAAATTGATGATGCGGGAATCCAAAATCTGACATAACAACTTCAAAATTTACACTTGATTGAAATGTTTTCGATCGGCATATCACCAATTCCACTGGAAAACTTGTCGAAAAAGGCTTCTGAATCGTTTTTGGTTCATTTCATGATAGTTCGTATTATTGGTGATGATTTCCAAACTTGGGATTATTATTGGTTGAAAGTTGACACCTGGGATTATTTTGAGTCATTTTTCCAAATTAATAAGGATAGATAAGTGATTTATAATTAATTGAACATTGGGTGGGACCAAAATTAAGTGGAGACTCGAAATTCTCCGGCTTTAATATTTAGTATAGATAGATAGATAGATTATACAAAATTAGGAAATTAAACCCTAAAAGAAAAATAGTTAATCCGTCACAAAAAAATAATAAAATCTCAAATTCAAAGATTTATTAAATCGTATCGTAATAGAAAATCCTTAAATATATTATAAGAGGTTCGGTTTTTCTTGCACGTCTTGTTTAATTGTTTTTGGAAATATATATTTTTTGGGTGGGAATTGGTTTTGGAAATATGAGATCACATGAAACATACGATCATCATTTTTGGTTCAATTGTTAATGCGCGCAGGATATGATCTTTCATTTTTGGTTAGCTATATTTTTTGGTAGAAGGGTTAGCTATATTTTATTGGTTTTGGTAATGTGGATCTTTGAAGTTGGATATGTGCATGGTTTCGGAGAAAGAGAATTAAAGCAAGAATCTCCTCGTGTATCAAAACATTCACGAACATAATCAATGCTAGCACGTACGCTATAATCGTTCTAAGATGAGTATAAATAGCAGGTGTACTAATTGCCTTTGCCTACACACATAACACGTACAACAACACAACAAGCGGAGCACTAGTCAGTATCGATCATCATGGCCAAAATGTCTCACATCAACATCGTGGTCGTCCTCCTAGTTCTTGCTCTCAGTGGTAAATCAATTGACAAATTTTGATTATTGGTCGATATATCTAATGAAGTGTCGTTGTACGTTATCGATCTATATATAAAACTTAATTAATACTATATACACATGCATGCATGCAGTTTCGGAGATTAATGGGGCCGATGATTATTGCTATAAGGAGGTGGAGTGCGACCATGACCCTGATGTATGCCTAAAACCGTGCTGCGAGGGCACCACGCCCATCTCTGGCTATCTTCCCACGGTGCAGTGCGTGAGTGTGGACGGGCCCACCATCCCAATTAGAATGCACTGTCTTTGTACTGGTGTCACATGTTCCTAACAATATATAACTACATATTTATGACGTACTACCTACGTACTACTTTATGTTAGTAGTTCATTAGCTTGATTAATTGTGTTCATAATCGAGATCTTACCCATGAATAATGAATGCCGAATGCATATACGCATGCATGCTCTTGCTTGCACCCTATCTCATTTTTCTATATTCGCAAGCTCACGTACAAGTACAACTGATCGATGGAATTAGTTCATCTAAATAATTATTGCTTCACCATTATCCTCAAGATCGAGCCTTTATAATCGGATGGCTTGCACAATATTTTCACTTGCTTACAAATCCATAAAAATCTTTCAATTAAACAAAGTAGCACCATGAATCCGGATTCTAATTCTTCAAGTTCAAGTGACGATTTCTTTAATGAACTTGAAGAAATCGTCACTTGAACCTTATGGCGTTATCATCATCTATCATCATCAAAACTCAAACCCTCAAAACTTATGGGACTGATCCCGAGAGATCACTTGATTGTCTGACTGATCTCAAGGGAACATCAGTGGAACATCTACTTCTATGTCTGCTTTTTTTGAAAACGATACTTGTTAAAACGATATTTAAAAACGCTCATGCTTATTGAATTACTTGAGTGAAAATTGTAAATATTTGGAGGTTCAAAGCTTAGAAGAATTAATTTTTGAATGCAATAATAAGACAAGTTAGAAACAAACTAGACTTTAATTTTATGAAAAAACAAATACACGATAATCATTATCCACTAAGTTATCTTAATTGTATCTATAAAATTTTATGTAATTATGCTATGTCTCTAGGACATGAACAAATGAATCTAATAGAAATAAAGAGGAAGTAGGGAGGAGAGAAGAGATCAGAGAAGAAGAGGATTAAGGAAGAAGAAGACAGAGGTAGAGAAGGAGATAAGACTTCGATTCATTTCATCTATAATCCCCCTACAGAGAAACTGCTTGCCTTATAATATAAACCTATAAGGCTACTTACAAAACCAACCCTATTATTCTCCCTAATTACACAAATCTCACCCTAATTTTCCATACATGACAGCCAATTTATAACATTAATGGGACCTTATAGTTTTAGACTTTGGATCATGTGAAACACACTCCTAAGGTGTTAAATGAGGGGAATTAACCTGCCATATAAAAAACGCTCTCTAATGCCTACCGGAGACACGAACTGGAAACCACCGTTAATTCCATCGGCGATGGAAATCAACAGATCTAGCAAGAAAACGAAACGCACTATTGAGGAAATGGGTGAATTCCAAGACATGGAGGAAAGCTTTCCTACCCTTACTGATGCAAATAAGATCTTGGGTGGGGGGAAATCTGTTTTCACATACAAAGATTCAGTTACAGGTGGTCGGCAAGATGGTATGCTGGTAGAATATTCGAATCCTTTCTGGGAAGAAGATGAGTCAGACGATGATCTAGTTGATGATGTTATGCCGGACTCGGTCGATCCCAAGTGCCTAGTGATTCTCTTAACTGCGGAAACTAAGAGAAGAATTCGGAAACCTTGGAGGAAGGCCATAATTGTTAAGATATTGGATAGAAGCGTGGGCTACATGTATCTGAGGAATAGCCTTACTCAGAAATGGAAGCCAAAAGGTGAGTTCTCAATGATTGACACAGGGAATGACTTCTATGTAATTCGTTTCAGCAATGATGAAGACTTGCATCACGTTCTGAATGATGGGCCGTGGATTATTGGGGACAGTTACCTAACAATTCAAAAGTGGCGCCCAAATTTTATTGCGGCAGAGGAAAAATTGAAACGAGTGGTTGCTTGGATAAGAGTGCCGGACTTAGCCATGGAATACTTTGACAAGGAGGTCCTCGATGATCTTGGGGTAACGTTGGGGAGAGTTTTGAAGGTTGACAGGACAACAAACGCTGTTACCAGAGGAAAATATACAAGGCTATGTATTGAACTGGATATTACTGAACCTCTAACTTCTAAAGTTTGGATGAATGGGAGGTATTGGAGAATTCAATACGAAGGCTTACGTATGATCTGCTTTGGGTGTGGGAAGATAGGTCATGTTAAAGAACAATGCAAGAATACTGCCCAGATGAATTCCGAAACAGAGCACACGAACGACTCAACCCCTTCTCCAAATCTTCAAGCTAAAATTCAGGAGGACTTTGGGGAGTGGATGGTAGCCAAAAAAAATAAAAGTCGGAGGAACGTCAAGGAGAGTGGTATGCAGAAAAGAGAAAGTCCGCCGGAGCAACATTCCGACCGTCAAGCGCCCAACGGGAACTCGACCAGCAAGGACAGCAACATCAAGGAAACCTCAATCAAGGCCAATCAAGGCCCGGAAACTCCAGTTCTGAATTCTGTGCAAACCGGTTCGAGTGTGACCGGATCCCGTTTCCAAATTTTGGATGAGATTGCGGAGATTCAGGATACAGTTGAGGAGGCGGGAAATAAGGAAATCGAGAGCAGTAAGCTTCGAATGCAAATCAAAGAGACATTCTCGGCGCAATTACAAGGTGATAGCAAAGGAAAGGAGATTGCCAAATCAACGTTGCCAAGGAAGACTATAAAAGGGAAGGATCAAGTAGGAAAGGATTCTCGGATAAACAGGAGCATGGGTATCAAAATTATGGAAAACTCAAAGGAGAAATCAGTGGATGCAATTAAGGAGAATTATAAGAAATTACAGACTAAATCCACGATGGAAAAAATCAAGGAGACTGAGAATGGAAACGTTTCAAGAGAATCGGTTAGAGAGGAGACATCGGACAAGAGAATTCCACAAGAAAGGAAAGGAAATATCATGGGAGCCCCGGTGATTACTTCAGGAAAGGCAATTTCGCTCAGGCCTGAATGGCAGTCCAAGTCCCCTAATAGAGATAAATACCCAGAGACGAGTCCACGGAACGACAACAATCACCCATCCCAGCTTACAGGTTTCAAACACTCAAAAGATCCTCCCTTAAGAGATGACGGGCCAATGGAAAATGCTACTCAAGAAGTGCAACGAGGGAGCTCCGAGGCGCCAAACAGCGTACAAGATAGAGATGCCGTCATGGTCGATAGCCATGGCAAACAATCTCGATAAGTGGTTTGTTGAGGATCAAAATCTCTATAATTTGTTTATAATGTTAGCTCCTAATCTGAATATAATAACGTGGAACGCCCAAGGGGCGGGAAGCCGTGATTTTCTCCTTGCCTTGAAGGATCTTATTCGCCGTCATGACCCCGCTATTCTGGTGCTCTTGGAAACGAAAATCAGAGGGGAGCAAGCGGACAAGGTCTGTGATCGTATTGGTTTTGATGGTATAATTCGCGCTGAGGCTCGGGGCTTTAAAGGAGGGATCTGGGTGCTTTGGCGGAAGGACAGAGTAAAGATTGACTCCGTCGACATTCAAAACCAGGTGGTCTCAGTGAAGGTGAATAGGACGGGAGAGGCGCAGTGGCTTTTCTCGGCAATTTATGCAGATCCGAGCCCGTCCAACAGGGTGGCTTTGTGGAATAGGCTAGCGGATTTCAAGAATTTTGTGGCTCATCTGTGGCTTCTTATGGGTGATTTCAACGAAACAAAGGAAATGGATGAAAGAACTGGGGACTCGGAGGAGCTTCGGAGAAGGACGAGGAAGTTCAAGAGGTGGATTGATGAAAGAATGGAGATGTTGGACTTGGGCTTTTCCGGGCCAAAGTTCACCTGGCATAGGGGGTGTGAGCCTTCCACTAGTGCTGGTGGGAGGCTTGATAGAGGGATTTGTAATGTGGAGTGGCGGGAATTGTTCGCAAAGGCCTCCATCAGGCATTTACCAGCCATCCAGTCAGATCACTCACCCCTGCTTCTTTCAGTGAACGGGTTTGAGGAACATACGTCTCTTTCGAAACCGTTCCGTTTCCAAGCTGCTTGGCTAACCCATAGCGAGTTTCAAGCCTTTCTAGTGAACCACTGGGAAAAAGGGATGTCGCTTTGCTTCTCGCTGTCGACTCTGGCGGCTCAGCTGAATGAGTGGAACAAAGAAGTATTTGGTAATTTGTTTCGAAGAAGAGACAAGCTGTACAGGAGGATTGAAGGAATTCAGCGGGCTTTATGTGATCATTCTTCTCGAGGGCTTATCGATCTTGAAAGGAAGCTAAGAAGACAGCTAGCTGTGGTCTTAGATCAGACTAACATCTTCTGGGCTCAGAAGGCCAGGTCGGAGGTGCTGTTGGAAGGTGATAGGAATATTCGTTTCTTCCACGCTAGCACTGTGGTCCGCAGACGCCAAAACCGGATTGATGGGTAGCTCAATTTGGAGGGGGAATGGATTTGGGACCAGACCTCGCTGCAGCTCATGGCTACGGAACATTTGCGCAGGTTGTATACTGAGGAATCTCCGGATGTTGGACCATTCGATGCTCCAAGAGGGAGATTTCCGATGCTAGACGAAGAGGCAGTTAGTGCTTTGAGCAGAAGTTTCAATGCCCAGGAGATCAAGGAGGCGTTGGACTCGATGAGCCCTTTCAAGGCGCCGGGGCCGGATGGGTTTCAAGCTGTCTTCTATCAGAGGAATTGGGCTTATGTCAAGGAAGAGGTGGAAACGGCGGTTCTCGATTTTCTTGCAGGGAAAGGAACGCCAGAGAAGCTGAACGAAACGATGATAGTTCTGTTGCCCAAAGTCGAGAATCCGGAGTCGATGAACCAACTCCGCCCAATCAACCTGTGTAATGTGGCCATGAAAATTGCTACCAAGACCATCGCATCCAGATTGAAACCGATCATGAGCCGCATTGTTGCTTCGTCGCAGTCTAGTTTCGTCCCAGGGCGACAAATCACGGACAACATTGTGATTACCAAAGAGGTCATGCACTCTATGAGGGACGCTCGAAGCAAACCATTCATGGCGATCAAGATCGACCTCGAAAAGGCGTATGATCGAGTGCGTTGGGAGTTCCTCCAGGATACTTTAAGGGAGGCTCGACTGCCGAGCGACTTGATCAAGGTGATAATGGAGAGTGTGACTTCTTGCTCGATGAAAGTGTTATGGAACGGGGGAGTGGGGAGCGGTTTCAAGCCTAGTCGTGGAGTTCGGCAGGGCGACCCGTTATCCCCGTACTTGTTTGTGCTTTACATGGAGCGGTTAGGTCACATAATTGATGAAGCTGTTGCCACCGGAGCCTGGAAGCCGATTCAGCTATCGGACGGCGGACCGGATATTTCTCATCTGTTCTTCGCGGATGATCTTATCTTATTCGCGGAGGCTTCGGAGGATCAAATGGACATCATCCGGTTTTGTCTGGAGAAGTTTTGCAAGGCTGCTGGGGCAAAGATCAATTTTCAAAAGTCCAAGGTATGTTTTTCTAATGGCACCAGCGAAGACTTGGCCCTGTGCATAAGTGAGCGTGGCGGAATTCCTAGAACGGAGGAGTTGGATATGTATCTCGGAGTCCACATGTCCAAGAAGAGAGAGTCGAAAGAAAACTACCACCACATCATGGATAGAGTTAAGACGAAGTTGGCGGGATGGAAGTCAAGGACGCTTTCCTTGGCAGGTAGAGCTACTCTAGCTAAGTCTGTGATTTCTTCCATTCCTTATTACTCTATGCAAACTGCTAGCTTGCCCTTACATGTGTGTGATGATTTGGAGAGAAAAACTAGAAGTTTTGTGTGGGGTTCTACAGATGAAAGGAAGAAAGGTCATCTCATCAATTGGGAGACTCTGAAAAGATCCAAGGATGATGGGGGTCTCGGAATGAGGAGCATGAGGCAGGTTAATTCTGCTTTTATGGCGAAGATGGGTTGGAAGCTTATGACGGATACCGACTCCCTTTGGTCAAGAGTTGTTCGGGGCAAATACTGCAACGGACGGCAGGATAGAGACATGTTTCAACGCTAGGCAGGGGCCTCAAACCTCTGGAATGGGGTGGTGAAAGCTAAAGGTCCTCTATTGTAGGGGGTTAAAACAAGGATTGGTGATGGGAGGAAAACGCTGTTTTGGGACCACGTTTGGGCTATGGATAGACCCCTGATCGAGATTGCGCTTGAAACAGTCAGTAATGAAGACATAGGAAGGACAGTGGAGGAGTACTGGGGTGTTGATGGCTGGTTATGGGACCAATTTGCTCACTTGCTGCCTGCTGAAGCATTGGAGGAGATTGCTGGGCTCAAGGTTGTGGAAGAGGGCGTGGGAGACAACTTCTTTTGGAAACCGACGGTGTCTGGGAATTTTTCTCTCAGTTCAGCCCTGGAAATTATAAAGAACGAGCAGAGTAATGGAGGTGAAGTTCTTTGGAAGAAAATCTGGAAGCTAGAAGTGGCGGAAAGGGTCAAGACATTCATATGGCTGGTGGCGCATGATTCAATCATGTGCAATGTCAATAGGAGAAGGCGCCGTCTATGCGAGGAGGATGCTTGCGGTGTATGCACTGGGGTACCGAAGTCGACAATCCACGTTCTTCGCGACTGCCAGCAGGCTCGTGTGGTGTGGGATAGCCTTCTCATTGACATCAGGAAGAGGCAATTCTACGCTTGTAACTTGAAGGAGTGGCTCTTGGAAAATCTGAGCAGGGAGGGCAGCTGGCCAAACGTGTTCGCCTATGGTGCTTGGTGGAATTGGAAGTGGAGAAATGAAAGAACTTTCCAAAGCCAGCCAAGTTTCCAGGGAGATAAGCATATGTTTGTTTTGCAAAGGGCCAAGGAGTATTCAGAGGCTGCGGCGAGCAGGAAACGGGCAATATATAGCTCCAATCTCTCCCACTGGACGAGGCCTGAGTCGAAATGGAAGAAACTCAACGTGGATGGAGCTTTTTCTGCTGGGAACGAGTTTATTAGTGCAGGAGGCTTGATCAGGGATGATGAAGGGGAATTTGTGGCTGCTTTCGTAGCTAAGGAGCAAGGAAATTCGGCCATTAAAGCCGAGCTGCTGGGATTATTGCAGGGGGTGAACATGGCGTTCTTTCTTGGAATTGAAAATCTGCAGGTGGAGATGGATGCCTTGGAGGTGGTTCGGGCTGTGAATGATGAAGCCGGGCAGCCGAACGAGTTTTGGGACACGATTGAAAGTTGCAAGAAGCTGATAGGCAACAAGAGGTGGAATGTCAAATTGAAGCATATACCCCGTAGCGCGAATCAAGCGGCGGATTGGTTATCTAAGTTGACTGATAATTGTAATGGTGATTTCGTTATGTTTAGTGACCCTCCTATGGGCCTTGTGTCATTCATGGAAATAGATTCCTGGATGAGCACTAGTATGTAATAAGTTTATGATTAAATAAAACGGGCACTTAGCCCTCCTTTGGATCAAAAAAAAGGTGTTAAATGAGGGAAGATCTTGACCATCCGGTGTGAAGAAATGGGTGGCCCAGATCGCACGGGGAAAAAAATCCATGTGGTGGCATAATCGTAAATAAGTGAAAGTTTCTATCGGTGCACTGTTAGGGAAAAAGTGCATTCGTAACCCCGAAAAAAGTATGTATTACCTACTGTTTTGATTAATCGTACGAAATGAATGGTGGATCTTTGAATTTGGTAGAAAGGAGACCGATGAATGGATAGAATCGTGGTATTAAAATGAAAGACAGTAAAGGGGATACACTCCGTATCAAAACATTTACGAACGTGCATTGTAATGAAATGCTATAAAACGTAAGTTAATTAAGATAGGGTTGAATCGGTAACACGGATGATATACGAGTAGTAGTATAAATTAATAGGAGGTGTAGTAATCGCTCTACATTCAGCCCCAACAACAAACACGTACGTACAACGTACAAGCGATTGAATTATGGCCAAAATGTCTCACATCAACCTCATCCTCCTCATTGTTCTCGCTCTCACATGTAATTAGTTACACCGTAAATACTTTTTTACTCGATCTTGGGCTAGATCAATAAGTTAATTTGTTGATGAGTGCATGATTTGACAATGCAGTTACGGAATGCGCAGTGAAGAGCGTGGCCGATTGCCATAAGCCGTTGAATTGCAGGCTGGGTCACCCTCAGGATTGCGTGCCGACGTGCAGCACAGACACCAAGCCCAATCGTGGCAGGGCTCACACGGCACAATGCCAGCGAAGAACCGAAGACCCCTCCAGTACTATATGCCTTTGTTCCGGTGTCAGATGTAAGCATTGGGGCACTAAGCCACCTAACTAGCTTATCTATAAGAACAATGTAGTTCGGACTAGAATAATGCGGAATTACGGAGCACTGCTTTGATATGGTTGCCCATTTGTACTTATAGATATTAATTAACTGCCTATTTTGTAGCAACTGTACAACAATCTGCTTGCCAACATTGTGGCCCTTGTAGAGCTCGATCAGAGCAGTGGGCGTACTCGATCTCGATCTAACCCATGAGCCACATCTTCCACATAACTCACCTCCCCTTGCTTAACCCGCGGAACCACCATGTCCAAGTACACTCTTCGTACTTGTCGTAGTGGTCTGAAGGCGCTTCGTGATGAGATGGAACAGGTTACGCGCCCCTTCTGGTTTGGGCTCCTCTAGATTAATTGTATTGCGAAATTATTGTTGACTATAGAAGAAAAAGAGAAAAGCCAGCTGAGATAATATTATTGAGCTGTATTGTTGAGCTGTATTGTTTTTATCCTTGTCAGATTGTGGGTCACAAATATAGGCAATATAAAAGCCTTGTTCTGTAAACCTAATGAATCACCGATGCAATACACAGAAATTTATGACATGATGTGAAAAGCGCCGCTTTTCTCTCCTCTTCTTCCTTTTCCCTTTCCTTCTTGATTTCTGTGTTCTCTTCATTGCTTCCTTCATCGTTTCCTTCTTTGTTTGCTGTCACTGTTCCATTGCTGAGAAACCAGCTGCTTGTTCTGTTTGCTGCATTAAATCTGAGATGTCGATTTGTCACATGGTATCAGAGCTAGCTACCCTTTTTTGAAGAACGATGAGTGACGATATTGCTTTGGAAGATTTGAGTGAAAGGATTAGGTTGGAAGCTGAAATCCGAACTAGGATAGAGGCTGAAAACCGAGCACGAATTGAAAACGAAACCCTAACCCGTCAAGAACAGGTCAGGAATGAAATCAGGGATTTGAGTGCGAGTGAGCTTTATTTGCATCACTCGGACCATCCTACCTATGTGTTGGCTACAAGCCTTTTGAATGAGAGAAACTATGGACATTGGAAGAGATCCGTTGAGGTCTCACTTAAAGCTAAGAACAAGATCGGGCTCGTCACTGGAACGTGCCAGAAACCTGAATCAAACTCTCCTCTGTTGCCTTATTGGGAGAGATGCAACTCGATGGTGATATCATGGCTCCTTCACTCCGTGGAGAAGGAAATCGCAGAATCGGTCTTGTATTGCAACACGGCACATCAAATTTGGAAGGAGCTCAAAGCCAGATTTGGAAAATCAAACCGTACCCGAGTCTTTCAGGTACAACGAGATCTCAACTCTATTGCTCAAGGTTCGGCTTCTATTACGAGCTATTTCACAAAGTTGAAAAAGTTATGGGATGAATACTTGCTGTTGGTGAATGAATCAGTATGTGCTTGTGGATCAAACTTGGTTATTAACAAGGTTTTAGAGGACCAACGTGTTGTCCAGTTCTTAATGGGACTCAATGAGTCCTACAATGCAGTTAGGGGGAATATACTCATGATGAACCCACCTCCTAATCTTGATGATGTATACCAAATGGTTTTGCAAGAAGAAGATCAAAGAAACATCAGCACTGGTAACAAAACTGAGCAGGAATCCATGGCTTTCGCAGCTCAGCGAAATGGTCAGAGAAGCAGTCAGGGGACGAGAGCTTATTGTGATCATTGCAAGATAGGCGGACACAACACAGAAAAATGTTGGAAGCTTCATGGCTCCACCGGCTCAAATTCAACCAACACTACTGCTCAGTTTTGTGATCATTGTAAGATAAAGGGGCACACCATAGAGAAGTGTTGGAAGAAGAATGGATTCCCGCCTGAAAAACTGAGAACAAGTTCTTTTGTGACCATTGTAAAGTGAGTGGTCACTCCATGGAAAGATGCTGGAAAATTCATGGGTACCCTCCAGGAAAAGAGCCAAACCGAATTGCAGCACAGGCAAGCACCAGTACAGCTTCTGGAGGACCAAGTCTGACTCAGAGTCAATATGATCAGCTTATTTCCCTTCTCAACAGGCAACAAGGCAGTGAAAACATGAACCATGCAGCTTTTTTGGCAGGTAAATCATTTTGTCTCTTCTCTCCTAACAATAATTCAAATTGGATTCTTGATAGTGGTGCAACCGATCATATCACACCTCATAAATATCTTTTCACTGAGCTCAAACCTGTCAACAAACCACTTTCCATCACTTTACCTAATGGTAAACAAGCTCCTATCCTACATATAGGAAGTGTTGTTCTCTCTCACAAAATTATCTTGCATGATGTATTCCATATTCCTGAGTTTCATTTCAACTTGCTTTCCATTAGCAAACTTACATCCAGCCTCTCATCTAATCTCATTTTCACCCCAACCATGTGTCTTCTTCAGGACCATTTGATGAGCGAGCCTCTCTCGATTGGCCATGAAGAAAAGGGGCTCTACATTCTCCACAAAGATCCCAAGCTTGATCCTGCTCCCACCGAGACCAATGCCTCTCTTTTATTAAATTCCAGTACATCTTTTTGTAATGCTACTCTTCCTAAAGAAAGCCTTGAACTATTACATTGTCGAATGGGGCATTTATCCTTTGATCAATTAAAGTTTATTCCTACTTCTGTTGGTCTTCAAAAGGAAAAATTCATTTGTCAAATTTGCCCCAAAGCCAAGCAACATAGAAAACCATTCCCACACAAATCATCCCTCACAAAAAATTCATTTGAGCTTATTCATTTAGATACTTGGGGTCCATACAAACATACCACATACAATGGGTATCGTTTTTTTCTTACATTGGTTGATGATTATACCAAGTCCACATGGACATTTTTGATGACCCACAAAAGCAATGCCTTGTCTATTCTCAAAGCTTTCTTCAATATGATCCAAAATCAATTCCACACCACCATCAAATGCATCCGATCCGATAATGCCCTTGAATTTTGTGATCGATCAGCCCAAACTTTCTTTGAACAACATGGAATCATTCATCAAACCACCACCGTTGACACTCCCCAACAAAACGGAGTCGTCAAACGTAAACACAAACACCTCCTTGAGGTTGCCCGAGCTTTATTCTTTCAAGCCAACCTTCCCTATCCATATTGGGGTGAATGCATTCTCACCGCTACATACCTAATCAATCGCAGCCCACTTCCTTCTCTCGACAACACCTCTCCATACCAACTTCTCTTTAACCACCAACCTGACTACAAACACCTCAAGACATTTGGTTGCTTGTGTTTTGCTAACACACTGAAACGAAACCGAGATAAATTCCAGTCCAGGGCTAACAAATGCATATTTCTCGGTTACCCCTTTGGCAAAAAATGTTACAAAGTCATGGACATTTCCACCAAACAAATATTCTACTCCAGAGATGTAACCTTCTTTGAAAACAATTTCCCTCTTCACTCCACACCAATCTCATCCGACCCCACCACATTACCAACTCCCTCTCATGATCTTTCTCCTAATATTTTTCTACCTTCCCATACTCCAATTTCCTCACCTGCTGATTCCACACCTACCACTGATGCTATTTCACCTTCCCCTGACACATCAGTACCCTCATCACCTTCTCTTTCTCCTCCACCTTCACCTTCCCCACCTCCTTTGCTGAGAAGATCCACTCGAACACATAAACCCCCAGCCCATCTCAATGATTACATATGCTCATTTCGCCAAAATGATTCTACTCAAACTGGTCTCATCTCTTCTTCTCAATTACCACCTCAGCATCATGCTTTTGTTGCCAGTTTTATTTCTTACTCTGAACCCTCTTCTTACACTCAAGCATCCAAAGATCCAAATTGGGTTATTGCAATGGAAAAAGAACTAAGTGCTTTACAGGTCAATGGTACATGGGACATGGTTTCACTACCTCCAGGCAAACATCCGGTCGGTTGTAAATGGGTGTATAGAGTGAAACTGAAAGCTGATGGCACTCTAGAACGTTACAAGGCTCGTCTAGTTGCCAAAGGCTTCACTCAACAACATGGAATTGATTATCACGACACTTTCTCTCCGGTTGTGAAAATGACGACTATCAGAACTATTCTTGCTATTGCTTCTGCAAAGAAATGGCCAATTTACCAAATGGACGTCAACAACGCATTTCTTCATGGTGAGCTTCATGAAGAGGTTTATATGACAGTTCCGGAAGGCCTCTCTAATCCTCATAATCAGGTTTGTCGCCTCAGAAAATCCATTTATGGATTAAAACAAGCTAGTCGTCAGTGGTTTCATAAACTCACAGATTCTCTACTTTCTCTTGGTTTCTCTCAATCGAAAAATGATTATTCCCTCTTCATCCACAAGAAACAATCTGATATCACTATTGTAGCTGTCTATGTAGATGACCTCTTGGTCACTGGCACTAATTCTGCATCTATTGATCTTCTCAAAGCCTACCTTGACAAGACTTTCAGCATCAAAGACCTTGGCCTTTTACACTATTTTCTTGGTCTAGAGATCACATATCTTCCCCATGGCATTGCCTTAACTCAAAGAAAATTCACCACTGAGTTACTCCATGAAGCCCCCTTCTCTCTTTCACCTCCCACATCCACTCCTCTTCCTCTCCATCTCAAATTACAGCCAGATGAAGGCGATTTACTGCCTCACCCAACCCTTTACCGCCAGCTCATTGGAAAACTAAATTTTCTTACAAACACCAGACCAGACTTGAGCTTTGCCGTCCAATCCCTCAGCCAGTTCATGCAGTGTCCTCGATCTTCCCATCTCCATGCTCTTCAACACACCCTGAGATATGTCTCCTCTACTATTGGTCAAGGTATCATGTTAAAAGGCTTCGACAAACCTGTTTTAGCTGGCTACACAGACTCTGATTGGGCAGCATGCTCTTTTTCTAGAAGATCAGTCAGTGGGTTTCTTATCTTGCTCGGCTCATCACCAATATCATGGAAATCGAAGAAACAAATGACTGTCAGTCGCAGCTCTTCTGAAGCTGAATACAGAGCAATGGCTCAAGCTTCTGCTGAACTAGTCTGGCTCATTCGTTTACTACAAGAACTTGAAGTCTCTCCCATCCAACCTGTCAGCTTGCATTGTGATAATCGGTCTGCAATGCAAATAGCGCAGAATCCAGTATTCCATGAAAGAACGAAACATGTTGAAATTGACTGCCACTTCACTCGTGACAAGGTTATGGAGGGCCTCATTCAACTGTGTTTCACACCATCTTCTGAGCAACTTGCTGATGTGTTAACAAAGACATTGCCTTCTCCTCAACAAAATCAGATTCTCTCCAAGCTGGGCATGTACCATCCTCCAGCTTGCGGGGGGGTGTTGACTATAGAAGAAAAAGAGAAAAGCCAGCTGAGATAATATTGTTGAGCTGTATTGTTTTTATCCTTGTCAGATTGTGGGTCACAAATATAGGCAATATAAAAGCCTTGTTCTGTAAACCTAATGAATCACCGATGCAATACACAGAAATTTATGACATGATGTGAAAAGCGCCGCTTTTCTCTCCTCTTCTTCCTTTTCCCTTTCCTTCTTGATTTTTGTGTTCTCTTCATTGCTTCCTTCATCGTTTCTTTCTTTGTTTGCTGTCACTGTTCCATTGCTGAGAAACCAGCTGCTTGTTCTGTTTGCTGCATTAAATCTGAGATATGGATTTGTCACAATTATCCCACAGGCTGCGATTCGACCCTTGAGACTCATGTTGGAGAGCACTGCTCCCAGCATCGATCTTCCCGCCTACGTTCTCAAAGTATATGTCTATGCCCTCCGGGAAGTATTGTAAGATAAACGAGATCACTGCAGGCGAACAAATTAAAGATTAGAATGTGGGACAATAATTTTAATGTGTAGCGGCACGAATTGTTGTGTCGTAGTGAACCACTGGCTTCGCCCTGGCAACGGTGCACGTCAGAGACTTGCGTTCAACCCCCCAAGGTTAGCACAACACTCTCCAAACCGGTGCACTCCGTTAAGAAGAGTTGGGAATGGAGGTTTCAGAACAAGAAGAGAGTTACGGGTTTTTTAAGTTTTGAAAAGAAAGAGAGATTTCAGATGTATGAAGAAGAAACTAATGAGGAGCCTTTATAGAAGGATTCTCAACAGTTCACGATCAGCATTCACTCCACAATCCCGAAAATCTCTATTCGGTTGAAAACAAATTGATAAGATTGTTGGATAGTCATTTGTTCTCATGGGTAACAGTCGCTGGGAACAGTTAGACCGTTACCAGGTCAACAATATTACTATTCACAAAATGACGTTTGAAACAGGGAAACAGTTACACTGTTACCTCCGGGGAAACAGTTAACTGTTACCATGAGTTCAACGCCATCATTCTCTTGTTTTGACGATGACAAACTCTCTATCATTTAACCTTGTGTTTGAGTGTATTGATTGAAGGAAAAATAACCAAAGAAGAATGAAAGCTAGTGTGAGGAAACAGTGTGAGGGAACAGCAGCGTCTGCAGAGCAGTGCCTTACTATACTTAGTAAGCGCGTAGGGTATTCAACGGAAACCCTAATGAGTCGTGTTTATGGGCTTAAATGGGCCTGGAAACACGTGGGAATAACAAGAAGATTTCATCTAACAACTATGAAAAGATTTGGGAAGAAGATAAGATTAAGAGAATATATGATAGAGTTGTTGAAGATATGATAGAGTTTGTTGAAAAAGAATCTGATTATTTATGGGATAAACACATGTGGATATATGAGTATGGGATCATATCTCACGTGGGCTTAGACTATAAATATGATTGAGTTGAGGTTGAGAAAACCACCGATTACGAAAAGAAGAGAAGAAACGAGTCTGAGAAGAGAAGTGCTCGTGAAGAGCAAAGAAGAAGAAGAAAGCTTCGTTGAAGGTTTTTGTAATCACTCTTAGTTTTTGTTATACTTGTTTCTTAGGCTGAGAAACTAGGGTTTGTAGGTGCATAATCTTGGGATTGGATTAGACTACTTGAAGTCCCTATTTGCCTTGAAGGAACTTGTAATTGGCATTAATAAAAGTGATTGTTCAAACTCCTCTAACGAGGGAGTGATTTTTCTCTTGAACAACTAGTTGGTTGTTTGAGGGTTTCCACTATAAGTAATCGTGTCAACCCACTGTTACCTGCTTGTGTTAGTATTGTTTTACTATTTCCGTTGCCAAGTTCACTGTTACCCCCAAGGTAACAGTGTCTGTATACTAACACCGATCCTAACAAAGATCAATTTACCAAGTCTCATTAAAACGTGTTTAAAAACGGAGGAAGTTATGGAAGAATATCGACAAATTAATCTGCAGCTTCTTTGGCCCAAATTTATCGGAAATAAACATCCCATAAAAAGATACGCCCCAGCACCACACCGCGCACGTGTCACGAGCCGAGCCAAACGGCAACGACGCGCATGCGAGGGGTCATTACACTCTTTGCTCACCAACACATGGTACAACCGTACAACATTAGACTATATATGGGGACAAAATCCCCCCATTCATCCGATATGGGACAAATGCCTCTCCATGTGCAAATGCCACCCATATGTAGTAGTATTGCATGCATTACTTTTGGAATTGTTTATTTCCAACAACCCCCCATAATTGATGTACTACTCATCTGAGCTCTATTCTGAATACAATGTAGGTTCGGTGCTTAAGTGGAGGGTGTCTTTCGATTTGAATCAACCACTTTAGTGAGGTGAGGAATGCTCTCAAGTTAGGAAGTGAATCTAGTCTTGAACTTCTAACTATGTATAGAAGGTGTTACCTAAGAGACACACCTTACCAATATGTTCTCCATTCCCACAATAGAGATCTCACTTTATGAGTCTCTCACACTTGGGATGCTCATGGGTGTAGTTATAAG
This sequence comes from Polygonum aviculare, assembly GCA_934048045.1. Lineage (NCBI taxonomy): Eukaryota > Viridiplantae > Streptophyta > Magnoliopsida > Caryophyllales > Polygonaceae > Polygonum > Polygonum aviculare. The sequence goes on from OW204031.1 coordinate 21,739,554, forward strand.
GACTTCTCAAGTCCCTTTTATTCAAAGCACTCACGTAAGTAATCTCATCAGGCTTGTCTCAATACAAACCACCTTTTTCGGGCTATGAGATTATTAAGAGCCTCAGTGCTTAACCTCTCATTTTATGTTACACTTCTCCATAGGACTAAGAAAGTATATCACTTTAATAGAAACCTTAAGCCCATTCCCCTCGACGACTCGGGACCATTTTCCTGTTCAACCCTTTTGTTAAGGGATCAGCAAGGTTCCTTTCGGACCTTATGTACTCCATGGTGATCACACCATTTAGAACTAGATGTCTCACATCCTCATGTCTAATACATATGTGCCTTTTCTTCCCATTGTAGGCACTACTCTTTGCCACGCATATTGCTGATTGAGAATCACAATGTAGAGAGACGGGAGGTGTAGGCCTCCCCCACAATGGAATGTCAGTAATTAAGCTTCTCAGTCACTCAGCCACTAAGCCTCTTGTCTTGCAAGATCAAGAGCCACAAACTCCGACTCCATAGTGGAGCGAGCTATTATAGATTGCTTGGCAGATTTCCAAAATATAGTTGCACCCCATAGAGTAAATACATATCCACTCGTAGAGTTCACTTCATCATTATCAGATACCCAGTTAGCATCACAAAAGTCTTCTAACACATTTGGAAATTTTACATAATGTAAACTCCAATCAATAGTACCTCTCAAGTACTTTAAAAGTATTTTTAGAGCATTACCAATGATCATTATTGGGACTATGAGTATATCTGCTTAATCTACTAACAACATATGCAATATTAGGCCGAGTATAGTTCATTAAGAATCTTTAGTTTGATTAACAACATTAATGTGTGTACCCATGATTAACATGTCATCAACATACAAGCAAATAATCACACATTTTCCATGATTCATTTTAGAATATACACAAGCATCTGAACCATTCACAGAGAAACCAAAGCTCAAAATTGTTTTATATATGAAATTTGTCATACCATTGCTTCGGTGCTTGTTTCAGACCATAAAGCGATTTCCTAAGCTTACACACCTTGTGCTCTTGCCCCGTTATTGCAAAGCCCGGTGGTTGTTGCATGTATATTTCTTCCTCAAAATCACCATTCAAAAAAACTATCTTAACATCCATTTGGTGCACAAGCAAATCATAAGTGGAAGCTAGAGCAATTAATTCACATATGGTGGTGATTGTCACAAGTTAGAAAGTGTCAAAATAGTCTATTCCATATTTTTGATTGAACCCCTTAATCACTAGTTTTGCCTTATATCTATCAATTGGGTCATCAGTTTTCAACTTCTTTTTAAAATCCACTTACAACCAATAGTTTTACTACCTCTTGGCAAGTCAGTTATATATTTCCCATGTTTGATTTGACATAACTGATTCTAGTTCACTATCGATAACTTCTTTCCAAAAACTAGCATCTATAGAACCCATAACCTCTTCATATATGTCCTAGGTTCATTCTCAATTATACGAATGCAAACAATTGATTCATCTATTATATCAACATTTTTGAGTTCTATTAAAAAGGAAGTCACAAAGTCTGGACCAAAGCTAGTTTGAGTTCTATGTCTCTTACTTTTTCGAGGTTCAAATGAATTAATTGATTCTTTACGAGAAGCAGACATAGAAGTAGATGCAGGAATTTCAACATGAGGAATAAGATGATTTTTCAGAGGATAAACATGCTCAAAAAATTTTGCATGATCAAATTATATCGATGTAATTTTATGTAATTATGCGGTCTCTAGGATCATACACACTCTCTTATAGCTCAAAAAATAGACTTTAGTTTTAAGAAAAACAAATATAGCATAATCATATATCACTAAGTTGTCTTAATTATATCTATGTAATTTTATGTAATTATGCTATGTCCCTAGATATTAACAAATGAATTTGATAGAAATAAAGAGGAAGTAGGGAAGAGACAAGAGATCAGAAAAGAAGAGGATTTGAGGAAGAAGAAGACAGGTAGAGAAGGAGATAAGACTTTGATTCATTTCATCTATAATCCCCCTACACGGCAATTGCTTGCCTTATAAACCTATAAGGCTAATTAGAAAACCAACCCTATTATTCTCCCTAATTACACAAATCTCACCCTAATTTTCCATACATGACAGTCGATTTATAATTTTAATGGGACCTTATAGTTTTAGACTTTGGATCATGTGAAATACACTCCTAAGGTGTTAAAGGAGGGAAGATCTTTGGCATCCGATGTGAAGAAATAGGCGGCCCAGATCAGAAGGGGAGAAATATCCATGTGGTGGCATAATCGTAAATAAGTGAAAGTTTCTGGCGGTGCACTGTTATGGAAAAAGTGCATTCGTAACCCCGAAAAGTGCACTGGCAACCCGAAAAAAGTGCACTGCTAACGAGCGTTGCAAAAGTGCATCTAACTCTCAAAAGTGAACTGGTAACTCGATTTTTACTCGCAATCTTCAACTTACGAGTGCACTTTTTCTAACTTAGGAATGCATTTTTTCGACTTAACAGTGCACTTTTTCACTGATAAAACTTCTGCTTATTTACGATTATGCCACCGCATGGCTTTTCTCTCCTTTCATCTTGGCCGCTCATTCCTCCCATCGGATGGCCATGATTTTTCCTCATTTTATTCCTTAGGAGTGTGTTCCATGTGACCCTAAGTCTTTATTTTTATAATGACTTTCTAAAAATCTATTGTCTTATTATCTTATCAAAATTCGTTAAGTTTTACACTGGCTCAAATTAGGATCGAAGAAATCAATTTAGTCTTATAGTAGTATTTATTAATTAATACTCTCTCCGTCTACTTCTATTTGTCCATATATCCAAAAAATATTGTCTACTTCTAATTGTCCATATAGCCTATTTTGTCCATTGACTTCCAAATTTACCCCTCATTAATATGTTAGTTGAAGTCTTGGAAATTGTAAAGCTCATAGTATGTGAGAAGAATTAATTATATTAGTGATGATTTAATAAGGGTATTTTTGTAAAGATAAGATTGTCTTAATAATTGTGCAAATTCCTACATGGACAAGTAGATCGAAGTAGACAGAGGGAGTATATGGAATATTGATTTATGAAGGTTATATTGTAATGGAGTTTTACTAAGGTGACACATGAAATACATTTTAATTAATTAGTCATGATTTAGAAATTGCATTACAATTTGGATTCTGGGGGATATTTACTCTAAAAATTTCCATTAAAAAAAACTATAGTAATATTTTGTACTTAAATCAAAGCAAATAAAAACACAGTTACCAATTTTTTTTTGCTAAAAAACAGAGCAATTTCTCGTTTTCCTTGCATACCATAGGAAAGTGGCAATTTCTCGTTCTCGCACCCTCTGTTGAGGGCATCTTCCACATCATACTCTAATTGAAAGCAAATGCTTCTTCTTGACAAGAAAATGATTGATCAATAAATGGTTCCACATCCAATAAATTTGCATGCTCTTGACCACTTGGGAGTTCATTTAGATCAAACAAAACCATTTGAGTAAAATTCAATGAAAAAGATGACAATATCCATAATTAGCAAGAAAATAAAACAACCTACATAAAACCTTAAAGGAGAGAATCTTACATAATATCAATTAATTAATCGAAATTGAGATATGATAGCTAGGTATTAGGAAGAGTTATTTTTAATAGTTTGAAAATATAGATTTGAAATCTCTTAACAAGATACACTTCTATTTTGGTGATTTTATTTATCGCCCCGGGGGCGACGAATAGCATTATATAGCAGGGGGGGTATGCTAATAGGTATGTTTTGACAAGTTGGGATGCTCAATAGGTTCATTTAAAAGTGAAGTGTCCAAATGATCAAAATGACCGAGATCATATGTCTATGTGTTTTAAGCATTTTCTTTAATCTTCTACTAATTTGCAAATATTCTCACTTATTTTAGTAAATTCCAGAACCATCATACACCCTTCAAATTCTTAGGCCTTATATTTTTAGCTCATTTGAATTCTTTTAACCAAAAGTATGCTTTTTATATATGAATTATAATCAGGTGATTAATTTATAAGGTTTAGAGCTACCACGCTGTTCCACATAAGACTTTTTTCAAGTGCAATCCTCACATTTCATCACCTAGAATTTTGACACGTGTCAGTCTATCATTGTTCCGTGTCACATATTATTGAATTTTTTATTAAGCCACATCATATATATTTATCTCATATATATTTGTACATATGAGATTTTATAAAGCCATATTATATCCATTTACTAAGCCACATCATATTTATTTCGGTAAATGAGATTTGTTTCCTACCGGCCACAAAGGTAATATAGAGATTGTTTATAAACTATTTTATTATTTATAGTTGTACAAATACTATCTATAATATATTCATTAAGATATTAATTAAGAAAAGAAATAAATTGATAATTATATATCGATCAATAGATATTCTTATCAAATAGTCAAAATCTTTAATTTCCTTAATTAATACTTTCTCTGTTAAGAAATACATGTCGTTTTAGAGTTTGTATTAAAAATTAAGAATTCAAATGATTTAACTTTAATACCCTCAATCTTAGGAAGATCTTTTATTTTCTAGTATAGAGTTATGTAATTGTTTTAAATTAGTGGGAATAATTTTGGAAAAATGGTGTTAAAATATCTAGAATGACAAGTATTTCTTAACAACTCAATCAACCTAAAACGACAAGTACTCATTAACGGAGGGAGTATGTTAATTAGTATTTTCTTTCTTAATTAAAATTTTAATTGTGTATAACTTATCTCTTTAGTTCTTATCACATAGTCAAAAGAAATTTCTTAATTAATATGTTAATTAAAGATTTGATTGTATATAGTTCATCATTTTAATTCTTTATATGAACATAATCTTTATTTTAAAAAGTGACTACATAAATGAATATGATCATAATTTTTCGAAAACAAAATGTATATAGCAGTATTACTTATATATAAATTTTATTTATATATGATATCAATATTTTAATTATAGTTAAAAATATTATATTTAAATTTTTATTCAAATCCATTACAAGGTGTGGAGATTACACTAGTTAACTAATTAAGATGAAAAGTGTTACACTGTGCACTAACACTTATCGGAATCTCGACCTAAACAATCACGTCAAAACCTTATCGAAATCATGTTCATCAATCAAGTATGTAATTAAGATTAGTAAAACCAAAATAAAATTATGATCAACAAACCTTAGGAAAACTTAGTCGGAATCACGTCCTACACATGAAAATCATCATCAAAGTTACGAACTATCACGAAATTAACAAAAAAGGATCTCTAAGCCTTTTTTCGACAAGTTTTCTAGTAGAATCGATGATGCGAGAATCGCAAAAATGACATAACAACTTAATATTTTATACTTTGTTGAAATATTTTCGATCACCATATCATCAATTCCACATGAAAACTTGTCAGAAAATGGGTTTAGATTATTTTTGGTTAATATTGTGCTAGCTTGTGTCTTTGGTGGTGATTTTAAAATTTGGGATTATTTTAGGTTAAAAATTGAAACTTGAGATTATTTTAAGTTATTTCCTCCCTAAAAAATCATCTCATTATATTGTGCGTGTACACATAACACATCCATTAATACACATTGATACTGATACCGTAAATAAATGTAATTTAAGCACTAGAAAATGCATTTATTCTTAGGCATTTGGATGATCACTATTGAAGCCTATAAATACTCTCATTCTCCCCTGCCAATTCAAATCACAATTACACTCTTAAGTACTAATCTTATTAATCTTCATACATTATCAGTTTCATAGAATGGCTAAAGCTGTTGCAATTTTCTTCATGGCCATGTTGTCTGTTGGTAACTAAATGTCAAGTAAATATTCTTCATAAGTTTATGATCCTAACATTATGCCTCAAAGGAATCTTTATGAAATGAAATAATTTGTTGGTGTGTAGGTTTTTTCGGTGTAGCAATCGGCCAAGACAATTCAAAATGTTGTCGAGAACATCACTTGGCATCTGGACCATGCCATAATAATGGCAAGTGCAATCACTATTGTTCTGATTCATGTAGAGGTGGGGAGTGCAAAGTTCGCAAGCATCAACATGTTTGTCATTGTTATTGCTAGCTTTATATGTAGAGATAGCACTAGCATGCAGCTTAATTTTTCTACTAAGTCATTAATAATTATGTAATTTCCTAGTGAAATTCTCTCTAGAAGGATGTAATTCGAAGTTTACATCATCTTAAATAAAGATATTATTACTTAAAGTACGTATTATTTTTTTTGAGAAATAAAGTACGTATTATTGATGTCGTCTGTGTACGTTCTTCTTATCGTTCATCTATTTTTTTATTTTTTTTTTGAATGAAAGGGTGATTCATTCATTTTATAATAAAGGTGGAGTACAAAATCCTAGGTACACCTAGGTTACATATCAGATAATCCAAGTCTAGCACTATACCGCCTAAACTCTCTATTCTTACAATTCCATCTAGCCATTAAAGAGTTCCTAATATGGCTAATGCACTGTCGAACACAATCCTCCACTACCACTCTCTCCATCTTGAATAATTTCCTATTCCTGGCAGCCCAAATGAAATATATTGCCACACTATGACATGTGTTCCACATGTTGAACATGATCGATTGCTTGCCTCTAAAATTTTTAGACGAGGTAATCCACTCGTCAACATGATCGATCATTCATCTATTTTTACATTGCACGTTCATCCATTTTTATTCATAAGTTGACCTAAGCGTTCGTATATAAAGAGAGAGGGGTTATTCTGAAGAAAACTTTTCTTATAGTTATAAACTGAAAACGTGAACAAAATTAAATACACAAATATGTGAACAACAGTAAGAAATCTGTGAACAAAATTAATTTTTCATTATGCATCGTATTAATACATGTAATAACACAATTTCTCAATATCATGTGTTATGAACGTACTAGATTACGACATATAATAACACAACATCACAAACGTTTTTTATAGTTCACGTATTTTTGTTTTGGGTTCATGTATAACTATTATAATAGTTCACGTATTTTTGTTTTGGGTTCAGCTAACGTACGTTAGCTGATATAAAAGAAAGATTACTTTGTTCGACCAATAAAATAAAAAAATAAAAATTAGTTTGGCTTTTTTTTGTAATGCGAGATTCCAATACGGTTCATTTTGGCACTAGGTAATATTTTGGATAAATACAAATGTATGTATCACGTAATGTCTTGAATCGTACGAAATGAATGGTGGATCTTTGATTTGGTAGCACACCAGAGACGTGCATGCATGATGCATGTATTTTTTCTATTATTGCTTTTATAAGAGGTTATTAATAATAAGATTTTGTAAATCTTAAATAGTTTTTTCTATTATTGTTTTTATATATATGGTTATTCTATTATAATTATACATAATTATACAAAATTAGGAACCTAAACCCTAAAAGAAAAATAGTTAATCCGTCACAAAAAAAATAATAAAATCTCAAATTTAAAGATTTATTAAATCGTATCCTAATAGAAAATCCTTAAATATATTATAAGAGGTTCGGTTTTTCTTGCACGTCTTGTTTGTTTTTGGAAAGTATATATTTTTTTGGTGGGAATTGCTTTTGGAAATATGAGATCACATGAAACATATGATCATCATTTTTGGTTGAATTGTTAATGCGCGCAGGATCTTTCATTTTTGGTTAGCTATATTTTTTTTGGTAGAAGGGTTAGCTATATTTTTTGGTTTTGGTAATGTGGATCTTTGAAGTTGGATATGTGCGTGGTTTCGGAGAAAGACAATTAAAGCAAGAATATCCTCGTGTATCAAAACATTGACGAACATAATCAATGCTATAATCGTTCTAAGATGAGTATAAATAGCAGGTGTACTGATTGCCTTTGCCTACACACATAACACGTACGTACCCACGAACAAAGAAAACCCTAAACAACGTACACAACAAGCGGAGTACTAGTCAGTATCGATCATCATGGCCAAGATGTCTCACATCAACATCGTCGTCGTCCTCCTAGTGATTGCTCTCAGTGGTAAATCAATTGACAAATTTTGATTTAATTAAGTGTCGTTGTTCTCTATATACTTTACTTTACTTTACTTTATAACACAGTGGAGTTCTCTATATATAAAACTTAATACTCCTATATATATGGATGCAGTTTCGGAGATTATTGGGGCCGATGATTATTGCTTTAAGGAGGTGGAGTGCCACCATAACCCTGATTTATGCGTACAACCGTGCAGCGAGGGCAGCACGCCCATCTCTGGCTATATTCCCACGGTACAGTGCGTGAGTGTGGACGGGCCCACCATCCCAATTAGAATGCACTGTCTTTGTACTGGTGTCACATGTCCCTAATAATATATAACTATATATATAATATATCACGTACTACGTACTACTTTATGTTAGTAGTTTGCTACGTTCATTAGCTTAATTAATTGTGTTCATAATCGAGATCATACCCATGAATAATGAATGCCGAATGCATGTATGCATGCATGCTCTTGCTTGCACCCTATCTGATTTTCCTATATTCGCAAGCTCACGTACAACTGATGGATATTTAACTGGTGATTCTATTACAAACGGCTATATATATATAGAGGGTGCCTAAAGTGAAGATTAAATAAGATAAATAACGGGTATTTATACGAAGTTAATGCATACTTGACGTACTATATATATTGTAATTTGTGCGTACGTGCACAATTCAATTAAGATGCATGACAAGTGATACGTACAGTCACTTGTGACATATGCAAAGGAGAAACATTTTATTAACCCAAAAATCCTTCAGAATTAATCATGCATGAACTTCACCACCATCATTAATAAAACTCACTCGCTTACTGTTTTTACTGTATTTTTTTGAAGTTCGAACTCAACTGGAAGCAATTACTTTCTTATGTTAACAAATCGTAATTAAGTCAGCAGAATATTAAGCAGATCGAGAGCCATAGCTGTATATAGATATTAACTGGCTATTCTGTATATAGCAACTAGAACAATCCGGCTTGCACCCATCTTGCACACTCTGATGTTCTCAAAGGAGGTTGACGTACGACAAGATCCATCAATGAAACCGGTCTTGATCTTCGCTCCTAATGCCAACTTTAATTCACAACACGTTCTTGTCTCTCTCTGTCGAGTCTTTGAGCGTTCCTTTCCACTCGTGCAATTCTCTCCATTCTCTCTGCTTCCGAAGCTCTCTCTTCCTCCTCATTTTCTGCTCATTCAATTCTCACTCTCGATGGTGAATCAGACATTCTTGAAAAACAAGAAAGAAATCTAAAAATGCGACACAATCACTCTAGAAAAGTAATTGAGTTTTTCGTAAGCTCAGATACCATGAAAACTCAAGCTTTCCTCGATCATAGAATTCACACGGAGAATCAAAGGAATTCATCCATATAGCCATGGAGAAATCAAGTTTATTCATCACTCATAAGAGAAAAGGGAAATTGATCTTACATAATTATTATTGTAATTCTTTTCTCCTTCTCTCATTTCTCCACCGTACGTCATCTATAATTATTATTGTAATCCTTTTCTAATATGATGATTATGAAGTTTGATTTCATGGTATAATTACAAGTTGGTCAAATTCATTCATATCATCATCATTATCGTGTTTTTATTTTTATTTATTATATATATTTTTATTATTAAATAGTCTAAATTTATTTTAAGATAATATTGATATGACTATACAATGCTGACATCTAAAGTAGTAGAATCTAATAATAATAATAATAATGGAGTAATATCTATGATGATTCTTTTCTTATCATTGCATAGACATTTCAATTAGTATTGCTTACATTTGGGTGTTGCATGTCATTTCAACTTTAGATGTGTGGCTATGAATAAGTTCATCTACATAATTATTGCTTCACCATTATCCTCAAGAGTGTTTATAATCGGATGGCTTGCACAATATTTTCACTTGCTTACAAATCCATAAAAATCTTCCAATTAAACAAAGTAGCACCATGAATCCGGATTCTAATTCTTCAAGTTCAAGTGACGATTTCTTTGATGATATGATTATGAATTGTATCGCCTTGAATGAATCACTTAAGCAAGAGGAAGATTTTGTAATCGAGGAGACCATTTTGTCCACTCACAAGCTACATCAACCATTCAAAGACCGCCAACTTATGGTTATGAGAAGAAGAAAAAAGATGTTGGGTTGAACGAGATTGTGAGGCCGCGGCTCCAAGGTTTTGATAAATGACTTCTTCATCGACCGACCATTGTATACAGATGCCATGTTTCGTAGAAGATTCACATGCGTAAGAATGTTTTTCTTCGTGTCTTGAATACACTAACTGGAAAGGATGTATTCTTTCGACAACGACCTGATGCCACCGGAAGACATGGAGTCATTGTAACATCAGACTCTTCCTAAAAGCGGGTAGGGCGGCGAGGAGCCCCTCCTCGGGCGGATTCCTCCTTTTGCTCCGACCAAAGTGCATACGTCATTGTGCATTCATTGCATATGCATAGCATATATGCATAGTATATGATAATTTTTTTTAAAAGTAATACTCGTTTTCAAATTAAAATTATTTACGTTTTAAAAGTTTTTAAAGATAAAGTTGTTTAATTAAAAGTTTTGGGTAAGATTTGTAATAAAAGAAATTTAAGGGTGGAAACCGTGCTTTTCCAAAAGCTTTACCGATTGCCGACGTTGAATTGTAATTGGATATATATATTCAAGCACACAGGTTGAAGTTTTGATACGTGTTAGTGCAAGCCTATCAGTTTCATTTGAAGGAAAGAAAGAGAGGAGAAAACAATTTATTGTCTTATTATCTTAGGAGTGTGTTTCATGTGACCCTAAGTCTTTATGTTTATAATGATTTTCTAAAAATCTATTGTCTTAGTATCTTATCAAAGTTCGTTATATTTTACACTGGCTCTAATTAGGATCGGAGAAAACTATTTAGTCTTATAGTAGTATTTATTAGTTAATATATGAAATATTGATTTATTGAGAAGAAGAGGATTTGAGGAAGAAGAAGACAGAGGTGGAGAAGGAGATAAGACTTTGATTCATTTCATCTATAATCCCCCTAGAGAGCAATTGCTTGCCTTATAAACCTATAAGGCTAATTACAAAACCAACCCTATTACTCTTTCTAATTACACAAATCTCACCCTAATTTTCTATATATGACAGTCGATTTATAATTTTAATGGGACCTTATAGTTTTAGACTTTGGATCATGTGAAACAGACTTCTAAGGTGTTAAATAAGGGAAGATCTTGACCATCCGATGTGAAGAAATGGGCGGCCCAGATCATAAGGGGAGAAAAATCCATGCATGTGGTGGCATAATCGTAGATAAGTGAAAGTTTCCGGCGGTGCACTGTTAGGGAAAAAGTGCATTCGTAACCCCGAAAAGTGCACTGGCAACCCGAAAAAAGTGCACTGCTAACGAGCGTTGCAAAAGTGCATCCATAACTCTCAAAAGTGAACTGGTAACTCGATTTTTACTCGCAATCTTCAACTTACGAGTGCACTTTGTCTGACTTAGGAATGCACTTTTTCGACTTAGTAGTGCACTTTTTTCACTGATAAAACTTCTGCTTATTTACGATTATGCCACCGCATGGCTTTTATCTTCTTTCATCTTGGCCGCTCATTCCTTCCATGGGATGGCAAGGATTTTTCCTCATTTAATACCTTAGGAGTGTGTTTCATGTGACCCTAAGTCTTTATTTTTATAATGATTTTCTAAAAATCTATTGTCTTATTATCTTTTCAAAATTCGTTATATTTTACACTGGCTCTAATTAGGATCGGAGAAAACAATTTAGTCTTATAGTAGTATTTATTAATTAATGTATGGAATATTGATTTATGAAGGTTATATTGTAATAGAGTTTTAATAAGGAGACACATGAAAAATGATAACGTTAGCTGATATAAAAGAAAGATTACTTTGTTCGACCAATAAAAAAAGAAAAATTAGTTTGGCTTTGTTTTGTAATGCGAGATTCAAATACGGTTCATTTTGGCACTAGGTAATATTTTGGATAAATACAAATGTATGTATCACGTAATGTCTTGAATCGTACGAAATGAATGGTGGATCTTTGATTTGGTAGCACACCAGAGACGTGCATGCATGATGCATGTATTTTTTATTTTTCTTTTTTGGTCGGATGCATGATGCATGTATGTATACACAACAACAAGAAGTCAACAATAACTAGGTAGAAAGGAGACCGATGAATGGAGAGAATCGTGGTATTAATGAAAGACAATAAAGGGATACACTCCGTATCAAAACATTCACGAACGTGCATTGTAATGAAGTGCTACAAAACGTAAGTTAAGATATGGTTGAATCGCTAACACGGATGATCTACGAGTAGTATAAAATAGGAGGTGTAGTAATCGTTGTAAGAGTACGTACATTCAGCCCCAAAAACAAACGTACGTACAACGTACAATCGATTGAATTATGGCCAAAATGTCTCACATCAGCCTCGTCCTCCTCATTGTTCTTGCTCTCACATGTAATTAGTTAACGCTCCAAACCATATAACGTACATAATATATGTTAGCATGATCTCGGAACTAGCTCGCTCCTTGGACCTTAATCAATACGTTAATTTGTTGATGAATGATTTGACAATGCAGTTACGGAATGCGCAGTGAAGATCGTGGCCGACTGCCATAAGCCGTTGAATTGCAGGTTGGATCACCCTGAGGATTGCGCGCCAACGTGCGAGCAGGACACCAAGCCCATTCCTGGCATTTTTCCCAGTGCACAATGCCAGCGAAGAACCGAAGACCCCTCCAGTACTATTTGCCTTTGTTCCGGTGTCAGATGTAAGCACCACCACTAAGCTAGCTAACTAGCTTATCTATATATAAGAACAATGTAGCTCGGACCAGATCGAATAATACAGAATAATACGGAATTACTTTCTTATATATGTTAACAAATCATAAGTCAGCAGAATATTAAGTGGCTATTCGATCTGTAGCAACTACAACAATCTGCTTGCCAACATTGTGGCCCTTGTAGAGCCCGATCAGAGCAGCGGGCGCACTCTCTAATCCATGACCCACATCTTCCACAACTCACCTCCCCTCGCTTAATCCGGGGAACCACCATGCCCAAGTACTCTTCGTACTTGTCGTAGTGGTCCGACACAACGAACCCCTCCATACGAAGGCGCTTCGTGATGAGGTGGAACAGGTTACGCGTCCCTTCGGGTTCGGGCTCCTCCAGATTGTACTGTGAGATCATCCCACAGACTGCGATTCGACCCTTGAGCCTCATGTTGGAGAGCACTGCTTCCGGCCAGCATCTTCCCGCCTACGCTTTCAAAGTATATGCCTATGCCCTCCGGGAAGTACTGTAAGATAAACGAGATCATTGCAGGCGAACAAAGATTAGAATGTAACTTCATGAACCATACATTTGAAACTACAAACTTTTATCGTTTACACAATGAACCTACAATGATTATGCATAACAAGATTTACACAGTTTACAAGGTTTTCCTTCATCAAATAAAGGAGTTGAATCATGAACCATATTATCAAATTTTATGAACTTAATGGAATACGAGCATGAGTTGTCATATAATAAGCGCATCAAGTGCATTATATACAAAAGATTGGAAACTCGTAATTATGATTTCATTAACCTTTTGTTGCAGGAGATTGAATTTGTTTTTGCCTATCATCTTTAGCATTTTTGCTTCGAATTTCTCTCGTTTGAGAGTCTTCACATATATTGGCTACTTGTAATGTACCTAACCAATCAACCACACCAAACACTTACGAAGAGGAGAAAAAACTCAAACAATTTTAACAAAAATCTCAAAACAAATGAAGTAGTAACAACCAAAAGCACAAATTTCACAATGCACCTCAACAAATATCCTGAACCAAAACATATTCCATTTTGCACAATTTTTTCATTTTGTCATATATGAACTGAGTTATTCAAAGTCATGAACCATCAAGCCGAAGATAGTGAACCGAAAAATTAAACCATCAAACAAAGTTCAGGAATTATCAATCCATCAGTTTTTACACAACAACAACAACAACAACCATCAAACTATCACATTATCAAACTATCATGAACCGACATTTCGTTTATGAACCATGCAAAAACACATTTCGTTTATGAACAGATTAATTAAACCTCATGAACTGACAAGTTGAGCATAATATAATGAACCGACAACAAAACGAACCAAACAAAACTACATCAAGAACCGACAAGTTGAACAGAATGAACCAAACGAAATATATGAACTATGATTTTGATGAGATGCTTACGAGAGTTCGACATGGCTAGCGGCGACCGGCGGTTGCGAGGATGAACGACGGTGACGGCCGGCGACTGCGAGAGGATGGAGACTGCTGGCGCCGAGGGAGCGAGCGACGCCGGAGGGAGGGGGGAGCGATGGCGGAGGGAGTGACGACGAGGAGATCGTGCGGGAAATCGCTCAAGAGAAAGCGGTGAGGAGTGAAAGTCGGTGAAAGAGACAAATTAGAAAGGGATTTGGCCGGGTTTGTGTCTTGAGAGTGGGGCTATAGCTGTTTTTTTGAGTCAAAATCAGTTTATTGACAAATTTGTCACCGCCTCTTCCCTTTTCCTTATTTCCTCCTAATTGTAGAGATTGTTTCTCATTTTACACTATAAGGGTTATTAGCATCAGAACCAAACTCTCTTATAACGTGTCCTAATAGAAAAATCCTTAAATATATTATAAGAGTTTTCATAGCTTCGGTTTTTCTTATACGTCTTATTTATTTTTGGAAATATATATTTTTTAGTGGGAATTGTTTTTGGAAATACATGATGAGCTTGATTCGGATGCAAAGTTCCCTTAAGATGTAAACTGTAAATCAATAACAGCCATTGGATTGGGACAATCTACGGTTGAGATTAAATGGGGGGAATAAATAGGGAGAAGGGAGACTTAAATAAGACGGTGGCATTTTTGCAATTATAGGGAAAGCTAAGGACATAAGTGGCATTTGCCTTCAAATCATTTGACAGACTATGAACACCATTTTGGAGAATTTGCACATGATTTGCCTTCAATCTTCGAGACGACTAACACAATTTGCCTTCAATCTTCAAGAGATTTTGGAGAATTCGAATCTAGAGAGCGACGAACACGATTATTCAATAGGTATGTACCATCAATTTTGAATTCGAATCTAGGGTTGCTAAATCTAGAGTTATTGTTGTTGAAATTGGAAAACCTTCAAATTCATGCTGTATTATATTGTTGTTGAATCTAGGGTTTGGGGATGCTTACTAGGGATTTCTATTGGATTTCTAAAGTTACAAAGGACAGTTTTGTATATATATATGATCTCCATTTGTTTCCTCCTGCCTATCTTCTTCTCTTCCTCTAAATGTGGGGTTGGCGGTGTTTACTGGTGATGTATGTGGGAGAGTTTAATTTGATGCATTCTCTTCTTCCCAGCTTGATCTAGGAGTATGTTGCTAGCGCTTTTCGCAGACGGAGATGGATACGAGGTGGAGGAGAGTCATGGGTGTTTGATGCTCGGTTGGTACAAGCGTCCGCTCATCACCACGTCGGCGTGGCAGATCTCCGGCGCTAGAGCTGGCCTGAACTGGAGCTGAGTTGGGCCCGAGTTGTGGTGTTTAGTATAGTTTTCTATGATCGTTCAGTATGGGTTTCCATGATGTACATTAGTGGAGTGTTCGGGAACAGATTTTGAAGTGGAGAAGATGATGATGATGAAGATGAAGATGAAGTTTTCTTGTTTCTTTACCGCCCCATGTTCTTGTGCTTTTTTCTTTTGTTTTCAGCATCTTTCAGACGAAGGTGAAGGTGAACTCTTTGTGTATTAATGGATGTTTACATGTTAATCTTGAAATTTGAAGGGGGAGATTTACCAAAGGCTCTGATGATCAAGGTCTCAAAATATGTAATATTGGTTTGTGATGTATGAATAAAAACTGCTTAGAATTTGCACTGCATTACTTTGACATGATGAATGATGAATCAATCTGTTCTTAATTATATCAACTGGTTTGGTTTTAGTTGCAGGAAAGGATCAAAAGCTATGAAGTTGACAATGAAAGGAGTATCGTTTTACTGAGTAATATAGTGGGAGCTTATTGGCTCTATAAGAAGACATGTACGTTATCAATAGCCTTGTGTATAACTAGTTAGCTTGTTCAGCAAAAGCTTACAAGTGTTTGTCACAACACTTGAGCAAAGTTAATGACAACGTACGCACTAAAAAGAAAGAGGAACATGAAGAACACGTTACATGTATCATCTATATATAGCTAGCTAGCTAGTGTGCCGTCATTTTATATATATTGAGGAGATTACAAGAGATATATATATATTGAGGGAATTTGGGTCCCATTTGACTTGTTCCTTGTTGCGTGAAAGCATGCTCAAGAATAGAATTAAAATGTTGAAGATGAGCCTGTATTTCACATGTTTATCTATCATGTTCACGTATTTAAATACTATGTTCACATATTTTATGCATTTGTTCACAAATAAAAATGGTAATGTTTCAGGTTAAGCATGTTCACATATCTGTCTGATTTGTTCATGTGTTTTACTAAAATGTTCACATATTTGTTTCCTCTGTTCAAAAATTATGATTCTCTCTTCTTCTTTTTTTATTTTTTTTATGTTTGATGAACATTATTTAATCATAATATATGTTTTTTTATGTTCAGGGGAAGAAATCGCTCCTCCACAAAACAGAAAAAGGAAAATGGAAATGAGGGAGGAGGTTGATAAAGAGATGAAATCAATAGATAAACATAGCTGGTAGAGGATGGGTAAAATAGAAAGTTGATGTGATCTAGAACGTATTAGGAAGTTAATGTAGAACTGACTACATATTTGATAGTGTTTTTTGACTTATTTTTAGACATGGAAACGATATTCTGTAAATAGTTGGAGTTCACATTATGACTTTGATTATGTTCACTTGTTTTAGATGTGCATTCACTTGTTTTAGTATCATGTTCACGTATTTTAGATGTGCGTTCACATATTTGAGTATAATGTTCACGTATTTGAGTATACTATTCACGTATTTGAGTATCATGTTCACGTATTTTAGATGTGTGTTCACATATTTGAGTATAATGTTCACGTATTTGAGTATCATGTTCATGTATTTGAGTATAATGTTCACGTATTTTAGTATCATGTTCACGTATTTTAGATGTACATCCATATATTTGAGTATAATGTTCACGTATTTGAATATCATGTTCATATATTTTAGATGTGCGTTCACATATTTGAGTATAATGTTCATGTATTTTAGATGTGCGTTCACATATTTGAGTATAATGTTCACGTATTTTAGATATACATCCATTTATGAAGAAGTTCTGTTCATGTATTTGAGTACTATGTTCACGTATTTTGAACGTACGTTCACATATGAAGTACTTGTGTTCACGTATTTTAGCTGTATGTTCAGTTTAATGCTGTCTAATTCTCGTACACATTTATGTAAAACTTTCGAATTTGCACAATTATAAAGAATGGCCTCTCTCTCTAGAATGACAAGTTGGGCTATAGTGCAAACAAATGCAGCAAGCTGCATTTGTAAGATAATTCGATGGAGATAGCAAGTAGAGATAGAGAAAAAAGTTGATTGCTAAATATCTAATACATTCAAGTTCATGCATTATATGACGCATAAATGAGTATACATAAGTTTCAATGAGTGAAAAAATTTATTATGTCTGTTTTCATGTTCACCTATTTTCTTTGGGTGTTCATATAATAATTTGATGAGTGTATTCACATATATTATGTTGTGGTTCACATATTAGTAAAGATGGTACATGAACGGAGAAACGATATATTATGTATGTTTTCATGTTCACGTATTTTCTTTACATTGCATAGCTTTGTCTGTTTTCAAGGTAGATCAGGGATCGAACCATAGGCTTCGGGTATGAAACATGGATCAAATCCTCGGGTTTGGATCGGAGGAGACGGTGAGGCTAGATCACTCTTTACTCCATCATTGGACGTGTCTCTGATATCTTGTTTAGCTCATATTGTCATGTTCCTTACCAAATACATACACATATCTTGGTTGGCAGCTAGGTAATCATGCCCATGACTCTTTTGATGCATGCTAGTTGTGGAGCTTCGCATGCGTGCTCTTCGCATTTCAAACTTCTTAAATGTTTTTGTCAAACCCTTTGGTGCATATAATCACATTAGAAACGCGATGTTTAGACTAATGGCAGACATGTCCGGCTAATTACACCAGCATTTAAGTGTTCTATTTCATCATGTGACAACACTTACTATTTTTCATATAAATAAAGAAACAAGAACAATAATTAACAGTCTGATTCCTATACGACTAGCTAACTAGCAATCAAACAAAAAAAAGTCCATATACTCTTTACTCCTTCATACTTGATGGGGATCAAAAGGTGGACTCTTACCATCACATTTAAATCAATTCTATTCTGTCTCCTCTACTTTTCAACCAAACTTGCAAGACCCATCTCAGATTTCAGCTACACAATCTCCAGACCCATCAAATTCATCAAATCCGGAAGCTTGTGAACATTATAGCTAGTACCTGAATCGACCCAAAAACGACTCCATTAAACAAGATTCAAACACCATCAAACAAGATTCAAACATCTCCATCATTTCCCTCATCTATCCTTAACTTTTAGTCTTTCAACACTCTACTGTATCTTGACCAAACAAACAGGCAAGTAGAGGAAATTTGTAACAACACTCTACTCACTACAGAGTTTCACATCCAGTTTTGCTCAATGATTTTCTGATATAACAAAAAGCCTCTATCATCTACTAGATTCCAGCCATACAACTCCAAAACCTAATCCTAGTACTTTGACCTCAAATGAAAATTCCATACTAAAGACATTAACAGCTTGTGAACATTATAGCTAGTACCTGAATTGGAAGAGCATCCATATCAGCCCTCAGAACAACAAAAGGGGGTTTCCCTGTCGCAATAAACCCTTCTACACCAGTTTCAACAACTGGATACTTGTAAGAAACCCTCAATTCATTCACACGGTTCAATTGTAGCGTTCACATGGTCAACAAGCCAGCCAGATCTCCCGGCCCCATCCCCTCCGACATCGGCCGCCTCAAGGCCCTCGCCGACAACAGGCTCACCGGCCCCATCCACCCTCAATCGTGGCCCTTGCCCCATCCCCTCCGACTTCGGCCGCCTCGGGATGCTCAGTCGAGCCCTCCTCAGCGGCAACGCCCTCTCCGAACATGTCCCGGCCCCCATCTCCAACATCTACCGCCTCTCCAACCTCGACCTCTCCCTCAATCGGATCTCTGGCCCCTTTCCCGACGTCTTCCACCGGATGCTCGTCCTCGCCACCCTCAATCTCGACGGCAACCTAATCTCGAGGCAGATCCCCCGACCTGATGCAGTCCGGAGAAGAAAAGAAGAAGGATGTTCAAATGAAAAAAAAAACGCCTATAATGACAATTTTGCCCCCGCGTCCTGAAAAAGTAAAAGGGCACAATCTTTCTATCCTGGCCATCCATCTACATAATTTAACGGCCCTTATTTGTTTTTAGTTTATAGGTTAACGTTATTTTTCATTTGAACCAATGCCATATATGATCACATGACACATGAAACGTGTGCTATATACGATCATCATATGCTAATGCGCGCGGGATTTTTCATTTTTGGTTAGCTATATTTTTTTGGCTTTGGGATTAGCTGGGGGTTAGAACTTGGTTTTTCGGTCAAGAGGGGGTTAGAACTTGGTCATGTGGATCTTTGAACTTGGTAATATATGTGGTTTCAGAGAAAAAAGACAATTAAAGCAAAAATATTCTCGCGTATCAAAACATTCATGAACATATCAACCAAAAACATTCATGAACATAAGCAATGCTAGCGCGCTATAATCATTCTAAGACGAGTATAAATAGCAGGTGTACTAATCGTTCTAAGATCACACAGACAGCCTTATTGCCTTTGCCTATACACACAAACAAAGAAAACCCTAACAACCACAACAAGCTACTAGTTAGTATCGATCATCATGGCCAAAATGTCTCACACCAACGTCGTCGTCGTCCTCCTAGTTATTGCTCTCAGTGGTAAATCAATTGACAAGTTTTGATTATTGGTGGATATATCTACATGTGTTGTACCTACTACTACGTGCTCAATCTAATTAAGTATTGTTGTTGTTCTCTATAAAACTTAATACTATATGTACGGTACGTACGCATGCAGTTTCGGAGATTGCCGCCAAGGATTGCATAAAGGAGGTGGAGTGCCACAATAACCCCGGTTTATGCATAGCACCGTGCAAAATGGGCACCACGCCCATCTCTGGCTATATTCCCACGGTACAGTGCGTGAATGTGGCCAAGTCCACCCCCCCAAGAATGCACTGTCTTTGTAATGGTGTCACATGTTAGACGCCTATCTTCAACTCCCTAAGAATAACTATATATGACGTACGTACTAGTACTTTATGTTAGTAGTTTTCTACGTTCATGAACTTGTGCTCGTAATCGAGATCATACCCATGAATAATGAATAATGAATAATGAATGCATGCATGCATGCATGCTCTTGCTTGCGCCCTATCTGTTTTTTCTAAATTCGCAAGCTCACAAACTCACAATTGATGGATATTTAACTGGTGACTTGGGCTCAAAATAATATAATATGTTAACAAATCATAAGTCAGCAGAATATCAAGCAGATCGAGAGCAATACCGTCCTATAGATATTAAGTGGCTATTCTGTAGCAACTACAACAATCTGCTTGCCAACATTGCGGCCCTTGTAGAGCCCGATCAGAGCAGCGGGCGCACTCTCTAGCCCATGAGCCACATCTTCCACATAACTCACATCCCCTCGCTCAATCCGCGGAACCACCATGTCCAAGTACTCTTCGTACTTGTCGTAGTGGTCCGACACAACGAACCCCTCCATACGAAGGCGCTTCGTGATGAGGTGGAACAGGTTACGCGTCCCTTCGGGTTCGGGCTCCTCCAGATTGTACTGCGAGATCATCCCACAGGCTGCGATTCGACCCTTGAGCCTCATGTTGGAGAGCACTGCCTCCAGCATCTTCCCGCCTACGTTCTCAAAGTATATGTCTATGCCCTCCGGGAAGTACCTCTGCAATGCTGCCTCTAGATCGCGCTCTTCCTTGTAGTTGAAGGCTCCGTCGTACCCGAACTTGGTCTTGAGCAGATCAACCTTGCAGTTTTTAAGCATATAGTTGATTTGTGAAGGCCACAATTCACAAACTAGTACTTATTGTAGGATATTAAGTTAGTTACCTTTTCTTTGGTACCGGCACTTCCAACAACATAGCAACCTGTTAACTTTGCAAACTGTCCTACAAGCTGGCCTACGGCTCCAGACGCTGCGGATACGAACACGTGCTCTCCTTTCGTAGGCGAACATATGTCAAAGAAGCCAATGTAGGCTGTCAATCCGGGCATGCCTACAACATACGTGCACATGACACAAATCAAAAGCCGAAAGAAGAGGAACGATTGTGAGTACGAACCGCGAGAAAACTGAAAGAGGACACGTTATAGAAGATGATATGTGTACCAAGAATGCCTGTGTAATAGGAGAGAGGGACGTCTGTGCGTGTGATCTTGAACAAAAGCTCTGGCCAAGTTATAATAGTGTATTCTTCCCATCCTGTCCTTCCCCAAATGAGGTCGCCTTTCTTCAAGCTCGGGTGTCCAGATTCCATAACTTTGGCCACCCCGTATCCAGTAATTGTCTGAACACAAATAGAAAGCACAAGTCAACAATGTAGACAGATATCACACACATTGCATCTCTAATCTGTTCAGCATTGTCTGATAGAATTTTAAATGGAAAATGATCTTGGGTCATTAGTTTCTATCCTCTGATCAATAAAATCTGAAAGTTCATGGGCACTGTCTACCTAAAGAATAAACTAGACAAGTGGAACAAAAGGCAATAATCAAGAGAGGAGGGGATGAGAGGCGTACCGAGCCAGGGATGAAAGAATCGATGTATGTGGGATGATCGAGGAGCTTCGTCATGCGAGCACGCATATAAGGGTCACAGGAGAGGTAGAGGTTCTTGAC
Organism: Polygonum aviculare; assembly: GCA_934048045.1. Classification (NCBI taxonomy): domain Eukaryota; kingdom Viridiplantae; phylum Streptophyta; class Magnoliopsida; order Caryophyllales; family Polygonaceae; genus Polygonum; species Polygonum aviculare. The sequence continues at coordinate 21,761,699 of OW204031.1, forward strand.
GAGCACGCCGTTGGATCCTTCTGGAAGCTTCAGGAGGGTTTTGGAAGTTCTGAGTTCCATGTCTGACTCCTTGGGGAATCCAACGACGTAGTTCTTGAAAATTACTTGCTTGTTGCTTATCACTTCACCTGTCATTGCAGTCTTGGTTCTCTCTTGCTTTGATTTGTTTTCTCTAACAAAAAGCTCTAGCAGTTGGGTGAATGAAATTGAGATGTGAAATGAAATGCGTGTTGTGTGAAGCACTTAATTGGTTGATCCATGCGTTTTCTGTTTGCTCTGCCAACTGGGTTTGTGGCATTGTACATGCTCCAGCTACATCCTCAATTAGGTTTTACTTAATTCTTAGGTCACAGTTTTAAAAGGGTAGCTCTAGGTAACTTCTAATTACAAATTTAAAATCCTGTAAGCAGATTATTAGTTAGTATCATAAAGATAGCACATGATAAGGAGCATCTTCACAAAATGGATGCTCTTATTTATCTTGGGAGCCTGTCCTTCATATTGTGCCTTATACATGCAAGATTCACCTACACTTGATTTGGCCCCTAAAACATTCGGGATAGGTCTGAAAGTTGCAGAAAACATGACCAACTTAGAAACCCAAAAACAGATAGAGATGTCAAATGAAAGAAGTTACTCTTCAGCAACCACAACAAGCTGCTTGCCAATATTCTGACCCTTGTAGATGCCAATCAAAGCAGAAGGGGCACTCTCCAGGCCACGAGCGACATCTTCAACATAGGTCACCTTCCCTTGCTTGATGTGTGGGATGATCATTTCCAAGTACTTTGGGTACTTTCCATAGTGGTCTACCACAACAAAGCCCTTCATGCAAAGACGCTTCGAGATGAAATGGAAAAGGTTTCGCGTCCCTTCGGGTTCCTCTAGATTGTATTGTGATATCATTCCACAGGCAGCGATTCGACCGTTGAGCCTCATGTTGGGCAATACAGCTTCCAACATCTTCCCTCCCACGTTCTCGAAGTATATGTCAATCCCCTTTGGAAAGCACCTGCATAAAGCTACCATCACTCCTTCAGGATCCAAAACACCAATGGATCAAAGTGAATAGCCTAGTAAGATACATATGGTTTAGTAATAGGGATTGGAGAACGAAACTCGTACCTCTGCAATGCTGCATCTAGATCTTGCTCTTCCTTATAAGTGAATGCGTCATCAAACCCAAATTTGTTTTTGAGCAGATCAACCTTACATTCGAAGGGTATATAACAAAGGGAATTCGAATCAGTTGAAACTCAATCACAGGAGAAAGCTGTATCACCTCATATTACATAACTTGATTATCTTTACTATAACAAATTGGTAACCATTAGCTGAAAAGGGATGTTTGATAGCACCAGCATAGTCTAGTTTACTCGGTAATGTTTTGTAAAGGCATTAAGTTACCTTTTCTTTAGTACCCGCACTTCCAACAACATAACAGCCCATCAACTTTGCAAATTGTCCTACAAGCTGACCTACAGCCCCAGACGCTGCAGAAACAAACACGCGCTCTCCCTTCACAGGAGCACAAATGTCAAAGAAACCAATGTAGGCCGTCATTCCGGGCATCCCTACTATGCGCACATGAAAAAAATCAGAACCGTACAGTATGATGCTATGATTCCTGACCGTCAGCGACAATATCAACAGAAAGTGGAAGAAGATAATTGCACAATGACACTCATATACGTCATTCAATGAAACTGCATGTTTCAAACCAAAGTGTAGAAGAACAGTCACTTGAAAGATTTTAGAAGAAGATATACTTGCAATACATGAGACAACATAAAAAAGAAACCAATCACACTATCCAAAAGACTACAGAGTTCTATATAAGAAATCTCTGAGCTAATGTTTCGTACCTAGTTCTCCTATGTAAGGAATTAAGGGTAGAACAGATCAACATGAAAGCATAGATACAACATAGTAAGTGTTATTTAGCATATATATCAAGTTAGTCATGCTTGTAGATAAAGAGCAAGGTTGGGTGACTGGTGACAACGACTGTTTAGTCATCAGAGTACCTATTGATAATCATGAGACTTGGAACTTTATGACAACAAACTTTGAGTATAGAAGATTATACCGAGAATTCCTGTGTAATAGGAAAGAGGAACATCTGTATGTGTGATCTTGAACAAGGTATCAGGCCATGTAATAAGGGTGTATTCTTCCCATCCTACCATTCCCCAAATCAGGTCATCTTTCTTGAAATTTGGGTGTCCAGATTCCAAAACCTTGGCCACACCATATCCAATGATAGGCTACACAAGTACACATATTCAAACCATAAGTCCAGCATTAGAACAAACAATTTACCAGTGATAACGATCATTTGGTTCAAATTTTAACATCAAAGTTTTGCCCTACACGTACTTTTATTCATCTTCAGAGTCCAAACTGACACTTCACATTAAAACAATTGCACCAAAGCCTTCAGTATCCAATAAAACCTTCAAAAAATTTGCGCACTAGAAAACTGGTCTAATTCCTACCTACAACAGTCACTTGTATCTGTATCTTGTTCAGCATCTTAAAGTACAAAGTGTTCAACAAAAGTTTTGAAGGCCTAATTAAAATTTCACAACATTGGCAATTCATTCTCCCTTTCGTCAATTTAGTTTCTCCAAAGATTGGTACTAAATTCATTCTCCCATGTTTCAACCTCCACCCTACAGCTTTTGAAATGGACAGATCCTCAGTACTAATCACGCACTAGAAGATAAATAATTAATTGTCAACCAGCATGCCTAGAAGATGTATTAAACAATCAATTAAGTGAATCAGCAAAGCAAACGAAGTCAGCTAATTACAATCATCTGTCAGATTAAAAAAATCAAATTCCATTAGGGATTCCGACAAGCATAGTACTACTCGATGTCCATTTCAGCCTAATTCCCAAGAACTACGTGCTGATGAAATTCTAGGGTTCTATAACTTCAAAAGGAGGTTCTAGAGAGAGAAGGAAGGCTTACAGATCCAGGGACGAAAGAATCGACATAGCTAGGGCGATCTTGCTTGGTCATCCGCCCGCGCATGTACGGGTCACATGAGAGGTAGAGGTTCTTGACGAGCACGCCATTGGAGCCTTCTGGAAGCTTCAGGAGGATTTTGGAAGTTCTGAGCTCCATATCCGACTCCTTTGGAAATCCAGTGACATAGTTCCTCAGAATGACCTGCTTGTTACTCGCTTCTAATTCCGCCATGGTTCGCTCGCGCTCTCGTTTTCGCTCTCTGCAACCCGACTTTGTATCCTCGTCGTTGGGGTGCTTAAGAGTTCTGTGGCCAAAAGTCGAGAAAGTGATTTGTGTTGGTGCCACTTGATCATCTGATGGAGGGAAAATCGTCTTTTGTCCGCTCTACCGCTTGTTTTTGTAAGTTTTCCATCTTTTAAACAATTACCTAGAACAATTCTCTGGCTTAAATTAAAGACAAATCAACTCCTTTGTAGTCAGTTTTTAGGGCCTGTTTGCTTTGATCTCAGGGTTGGGCATGAGTGATTCCCATTTCCATAAAATATACTCCGTACATGATTCCATACTCCACTAAAACTCAGGGTATGAGTCATTCCTATTCCAACCATATACCTCATTCCAATCCGATTCCTGACATCGTACCAAACAGGACCTTATTGCCTATTGCTCGATACAAACGTAAAATTTTAGCTATTCTTACAATTTCATAAAGACGAGTGTTGCTCAGCTTTAACTCAAGAGTAATATAAAAGCCCTTCAACGTTACTCAGCTTTAAGTATTCACTATCAGCTCATTTGAGATAGGTCTGAAAGTGCATAAAACTTATGACAAAACAAAAGGCCCAAAGCACTCATTCACTCTTTGGCGACTACAACAAGCTGCTTGCCAACGTTGTGACCCTTGAAGATGCCAATCAAAGCAGCCGGAGCACTCTCTATACCATGAGCAACATCTTCAATGTAAGTCACCTTCCCTTCCTTTATGTGCGGGACGATCATTTTCATGTACTCCGGGTACTTTTCGTAGTGATCCCCCACGATGAAGCCCTTCATGTAAAGACGCTTTGAGATGAAATGGAACAAGTTTCGCGTCCCTTCAGGCTCCTCCACGTTGTACTGTGATATCATCCCACAGGCTGCAATTCGCCCCTTGAGCCTCATGTTGGCCAACACAGCTTCCAACATCTTCCCTCCTACGTTCTCGAAGTATATATCAATCCCCTCCGGGAAGCACCTACATTAAAGCAATTAAAGTGAATTTCTAAGCGACAAGACTAGTTTAGTCATAGGAATTGGACGAAACTTGTACCTCTGCAATGCGGCATCTAGATCTTGTTCTTCCTTATAGTTGAATGCATCATCAAACCCACATTTGTTCTTAAGCAGATCAACCTTGCATTTTAAGGCATATAGTTATTAAATTGTCAAAACGAGAAACTAGAGTTAGTTGGGTAATGTTTTGTAGAGACGGCAGTTACCTTTTCTTTGGAACCAGCACTTCCAACAACATAGCAACCCATCAGCTTCGCAAACTGTCCTACAAGCTGACCTACAGCTCCCGACGCAGCAGAAACGAACACGCGCTCTCCTTTCACAGGAGAGCATATGTCAAAGAAACCGATATAGGCTGTCATTCCAGGCATCCCTACAACATACGTGCAAACAACAGAATCAGAATGAAAATACTTAATTATGATACATCATTCATGAATTTAAGCAACAATCTTTAGTGGCAAGTAGTATGAAAACAAGTTTTTGAGTGTGTACAAGTTTATACCAAGAATGCCTGTGTAGTAGGAGAGAGGAACATCTGTATTAGTGATCTTGATCAAAGTTTCTGGCTGTGTGATAAGAGTGTATTCTTCCCATCCTGTCATTCCCGAAACGAGGTCGCCTTGATTGAAGTTTGGGTGTCCAGATTCCAAAACCTTGGCCACACCAAATCCAGTGATTGGCTGCACATGTTCACAGGTCCAGAATCAGCTAGAGCATACATACTATCAGTCCATACCATATCCATTTCAAAAATCTTGGTCTCTCTAGAAATCTACAATCTAAATGTACTCTAGAATTTGTCACTTGTATAGGTAATTTTCTGCATCATTTACAGTTGCAAAGTGGTAGTAGGAGCCTAGTAAAAATTTCAATAGATTGGTACATAATCATGCAAGCCTGTTCTCTCTATCCTTCCTCCATTTTTATTTCTACAAGCTAGCAATGGGGCCATTAGAAGACAATTTGAAGTTTTGAACAATCAATTAGTTAATCAGCAGCAGTAGAAGCTGTATTAAACAATCAATTAGTGAATCAGCAGACAACTCGACTTCTTAAAAAGGCACAAAAAGGTCACCTGTCAGATTAACAAATCAAGTTTCAAATTCAGACTCTAGGGCACATATATTGGCCGTTCTAGAGAGAAAGGGGAAGAAGGAAAGCATACAGATCCAGGGACGAAAGAAGCGACATAGCTAGGGCGATCGTGCTTGCTCATGCGACCTCGCATGTACGGATCACAGGAGAGATAGAGGTTCTTGACGAGCACGCCATTGGGACCTTCTGGAAGCTTCAGGAGGATTTTGGAAATCCTGAGCTCCATATCCGACTCCTTCGGAAAGCCAGTGACATAGTTCCTCAGAATGACCTGCTTGTTACTCGCTTCTAATTCCGCCATTGCTCTCTCGTTTTGTTCTCTCACACACGAAATCTGTCTTGTTCGTCTGTGGCCGGAAATCAGGGATATTTATCAAGATGGAAACGCGATGTGTTTTTTTTTGGTCGAAAGATGGAAACGCGATGTGTGAACAAGTTGCGTAATTCGCCTTTTGTGTGCTCCTAATAATGGCATAAAGCGTTAAAGCCACCATTATCCCCTGCCCGCCGCGATTGCTACGTACGTTTCTTCTTAACCACTTACGGAAAGTTTGATTTTTATTTTAACATTTACCTCCAAAAGCCTTACAATGACTTGATGATCGATTAGGTCAAGCCTTATATGAGTTTTTATGAGTCCAAATCCACGAAAAGAAGAGCATTGGAAAGCTTAAATTCGATCCAAATCTTGCTATGCTACAAGTCAATAGTAAGAGCACACTGATCTCCAGGAAAATGCAGCATTAGGAAATCTACAAATAATGAAGAATGTTGCTCTAGTAGCAAGATTTTAGTAGCAGTAGTAGATAAAAAAAAGTTCATAAACAGCTAATACCTTCGCAGGTTCATTAATTAATACAATAAGAGGCTGATCTTTCTTCGCCAATTGAATACCAAATTCAAGCCAAACAATTGTACATACAAACAGCTTGATTTTGCTTCTATACAGCTACAACTTTCCTCCTATACACATACCGTTTGCTATAGTATAAGAAGATACCAAACACGACGAATTGGAGACCAGCAAGTGACCAGTAGAAGTAATCGACATGGCCGCGGTTCAAGTTATCAGAAAACCAACTATCTCTGCCACCACCACTCGTCGCCTCGTCAACAATCGACACGACAAAGCTGCTCAGGAGGCTCCCGACACCGAATATACTAAGGTAAAGCGACAACCCAACGCTCCTGAGCTCATCCGGTACCTGACTGTAAAAGAACTCCTGGAGTCCTACCATGGTGAACGCATCCGAAATGCCACATAGAACATACTGAGGAGCCAGCCACCAGAACGACATGGGCAGCACGACTCCAGGAGAATCAACCAGCCCATGTTCCATGGCGGTGTTGAGACGTCTGAGCTCCACCACGGCTGCAGCTATCATGGCGAGGATTGACAAGACCATTCCGGTTCCTATTCGCTGTAGCATTGTGATTCCTGATGGCTTTCCTGATAGGGAAATGGCAGTGGGGACGAGGAGAGTGTCGTATACAGATATCGTGAGCATGATCGAGAGGATTGTGAAGCATTGTAGCGAGGCAGCTGGAAGGACGAAGCCAGATATAGATCTGTCCAATGTGACTCCTTGCTTTGTGAAGAATGTCCCGGTCTGAGCAAACGCTATCGCGTACGCCAAGCTTGCTAGCCAGATTGGGAGCAGCTTTAGCAACGCTTTCGCGTCCTCAGTTTCGCCTGCGTTTCCTGATCCATCGGTTGATAAATTCTTACTACGCGAATTCCTTGCTAAAGCAACAAACCCGCGACCGATTCTCACCAACGGGCTGCTGCCCTGCTCGCTTGTGGACTGATACCGGTAAGACCGACGTCCAAACAAGAGTACGGCGAGTCCAAACGACATCAAGATGCAGGGGATCCCAAAGCCGACACCCCAGTTGACATTATCCTGTATGTAAAACAGGACTGACATGGAAAACAAGATCCCAATGTTCATCCCGAAATACCACCAGTTGAAAAACGAGCTTCTTGATTTGCTCTCCTCGGAGTCTTGGCCGTCGAATTGGTCAGCTCCAAAGGCTTGGACACAGGGCTTGTGCCCGCCTTGGCCAAGCGCCACTAGATACAGAGACAGGAAGAACAAAATGACTTGAGCAGTGGCTGGATTGGAGTCGTTTTGGTACGTTTTGGCACTAGACGACTTCACTGCAGACAGTGTCAGTAAACCCAGCCCCTGTCATACAGTTAGGACCATCAGAGCATGATCTTTGGCTAAGACTGAAAGCAAATTGAAAGCGAACTGACCAGGATATAGAGGAGGGATGCAACGACAATTGTGGGGAATCGGCCGAGAAAGGAATCGGCGACGGCGGCGCCGAGAAGAGGGAGCAATGAGCTGACGCCGAACCAGGCGTTGACGGCGGCGGCGGCCGACGCCGTGGACTGGCGGAGAGGACCGGTTAGGTAGCTGATCAGATTCGACCCAACTCCGTAGTACGCAATCCTCTCGGCCGTCTCCACGCCTGTTGATACACAAACAAGAATCATCGACATGGGAATAACACACACAAAAGGGTAATTAATTAGCCCTGCAACTCTTTGTACCTATGATGAAGAAAGCGGATTTCCAACGGCCGGTTTGTGACCGGACAGCTGGGCTGCCACGGTGATCGATTGAGCCGGCGACGGTGTCGTTTTGCAGGAGAGGAGTACTACTGATGGTGTCAACGGCCATTGCTTGTTCTTACCGATTGCTGAGAAGGGCAACGCTATCTATTTCCCAGTCTCCCGCAACTAAAAGATTCAGCGCGTGGGTTAGGTGGGTGGGTCGACATCGTTTGCAACATTATGTCCAATCGATGGAGAAAGGACAAAATACTTTGATGCAAGGACATAATGATCACGAAAGGCAGCTTTATCAAGATTTTTTCATTATAATGGGCATGAGTAGCATGTGGTTTAACTTATAGAGTCAAATAAAATACTCCAAAAATAATACAATAAGTGTCGTTTTAGCTCTTAACACAGTTTTTAAGAAAAACAATCATTCACTTTAAAACTTACAACTTTTTCTTAATTTTACCACTCATTACATTTTTCTGGCCAATGAATGAACAACTTTAGTCAACAAATACACATTCCAATAAAAATTATCATCATTCACCCCTAATAAATCACTTTAAAAACCTAAAACGACACATATTATGAAACAAATTTTAAGTGCTAAAACGACACTTATTGTGAAACGGAGGGAGTAATATAATTCCCACTTTCGATTGGTTAGTGTTGGGCCTGGCCCAATAATATCGGCCCAGATTGCGAAGCAAAATGGTCAGCATAAGGAAAGGACCTATGAAGCTGCAGGAAGGCCAATGAGGATGTGCCAGTTATAAAAGACGGGTTAGAATGTAGAAATGGGTTCTTTGATCAAAGTACGGTAGAACCTCCATAAATTAATACTCGATAAATTAATAAACACGGTAAATTAATGTTTTTTTTCGGTTCCGACTTGGGCTAGTGTAAAATTTGACGATTTTCGATAAGATAATAAGATAATATTTAAAAAAAAAACTAGTATAGAAATATAAGGCCCAATAAAATCATAAATTAATAATTATTATATAAGGAACTTACCATAATACCAATCATCTGAAATTTGGTCGGAAATTGTCCATGTTTTATTTTTTGTGAATGTGTTAATAGTTTGGTTATACTTTTATGCTTTTTGTAGTTGGTATTATATTTGGTTCAATAACAATACTTGGTATTATTTAATTGGAAATATTTCTATCACTAAAATCTCTATAAATTAATAAATATTAATTTATCGATGAATTAATATCTCTATAAAATAATAAAATACACCGGTCTCGACCCTATTAATTTATAGAGGTTTAACTGTATACAGAAGATGTAGAGAGGCATGTACAAGGTAGAACCATTGTTGCTCATAGTACAAAGGACTCGTGTTTTCACTCCTTAATCGTGTACATTCTTTCCTAAAAAATGATAAAGATCAATTTTTTTTGTTATAAGACAACAATATTGGTTTACAAAACAGATTATGTAAGCAGTGGTTTTATGCAATTTTCATACCAGGGATGATTTTGTGCAAACTTATGAACACAAGTATTTGTTCATCCGCATAATGTTCAAGCCTTTCCACAAAGGTGGACTTGTGCAAATAAACAAAAGTAAGGGGCAGTTTCATGCAACTAGCCTTACTAGCCTTGGCGTGCAAGTTGCCAGAAACCCTCGGCGTCCAAGTTGGCAAAAGAAAGAGTCCGCAAAACCCACAGCGCTCTAGGTATCCAAATTCCAGCGGCGTCTCAGTCTACTCTTCTAAACTCCTCAAACGCCCATCCATTCCCCCAAACTCTCTCAGATCGAGAATCCCCCGATAATGGCTTCCAACCCCGAGAATCCCCCATCGGCGCCATCCGAAGAGAATCCAGAGGCACAGCAGAGCAAGAAGGCGGCGAAGAAGGAGGCCGCCAAGCAGGAGAAGCTTCGCCGCCGTCAGGAGGCCGCCGCTGCTTCCGCCGCCGCCTCCGCCCTAGAGGAGGCCTCGCTCGACGACGCTCTCGCCGCTAACTACGGCGATGTGGACTTCAGAGACGTCGAATCCAAGGTCTCCGCCGGCCGGAAGTGGTCCGCCGTCAAGTCCTTGGGCGAGGAGATGAAGGACTCGGAGGTGCTCATCCGAGGCCGCGCTCAGGCGATCCGAGCTGTTTCCAAGAAGATGGCGTTCGTCGTCGTCAGGGAGCTAGGTTACACGGTTCAGTGCGTGCTCAGCGTTGCTCCGGATGTTGTTAGCCAGCAGATGGTCAAGTTTGCTACCTTGCTGAGTAGGGAGTCTATCATTGTCGTTAATGGTGTTGTTTCTGTTCCGTCTGCGCCCATCAAAGGAACCTCTCAGCAGGTATATTTGGCATAGGTTATGGATTTAGTGCTGTGTATCTGATTTTTTGAAATTGTTATGGCTTTGATTGCTCTAAGGAATCCAGAGGGAGATTATATGGATTGATGGTTTATTTTGGGTTGGGGCTAGAATTTATAGTTGATTGCTTAATACAATGCCTGGACATTCACTAGCTCTGCATCTGTCTTTCCTTTATGTAAGATCTGTATTTTGACACAATGTTTGTTTCAAACTGTTCAACTGAAAATGATCATCAGAAGCTGCATTGATATCCTCGTAGCAAGAGTAGATCTAATTTTGCTAACTGGACCAAGGGGAAGTTGCTGAGTCAATTAAATGCTTGGAGTACTTGTTTTCTTACTGAGCATCAATTTGGGAGCTTCATTTGAGTTTTCTGATTACTAGGAGTATCCAAGAAATTCATTGAACCTTGAAAACTGCTTTTGGAGGCACATTGGTTAAATTGCATAGTGTTTATGTTTTTCTTCCCCACTTTGAAGGCAGCTGATTTAGCTGGTTATATTGCGTTTTCAATTGAGGATTTGGTGATGTATGTCACGAAGAATGTTCATACAATTTGAGTTCGCTATTGGTTATTTGGAAAATGTATTGCTTGTGTGTCTTTCAGCAAACAACATATAAGAAATGGCCAGATTTATTGCAATCATACTACCAGTCATCTCTCAGCCAAGTTGATGACGGAATAATGATCTTCTATTGTCTTGTTTTTAGCCGTTGTCTTAAAATTTAACACTACCGAGTTTTTCTTCTTCTCCTACAGGTTGAAGTGCAGGTTCGTAGGATATATTGCTTAAACCGTTCTGTACCAACTTTGCCTATCAATATCGAAGATGCTGCAAGGAGTGAAGTTGAAATTGAAAGGGTCTTGCAGGAGGTAATGGGGATGTTATCTTTGATCTAGTTGCAAAATATGTTATGTTGATTTCCCTCAGCACCATGAGCTCTGTGATTTTGGCTCACTAGTCTTCTACAATGCACCGTGTATTTGTTGAAAGTAGCCATAATTATTATACCTTGTGAAATAATTTCCTCAATCTCTTTTTCGACTTTGCAGACTGGAGAACAATTGGTCCGCGTTAATCAAGACACCCGTTTGAACTACAGAGTTCTCGATTTGCGAACACCAGCAAACCAAGCCATTTTTCGCGTGCAAGGCCAAGTTGAAAATGTAAGAATGTTGTTCAAGTGTCATGATGATGCTTCAGTTAAATGCTGTATTCTGCCCTTTTTCTTGCTCCACCTCTATTTCACACACACACACACACACATATTTATATATAAGACATTATGCAACTAATTATTGAACCTTATTTTCTTGAGAAAAACAGAACATTAGGAATTGCTAAACCGGTGCTGTAATACACACATTCTTGCCGTTTTAGTATTTTGCCTAAATTCTACATATATGGTATATCCATCTTTGATATCTAAAATGATGCATATGCTATTGTACTGGGGCATTTCTGACATGGTTCTTAGTTGATTTATTTATGTGATCTTGCAGGCATTTAGGCAGTTTTTGCTATGTGAGGACTTTGCTGGGATTCATACACCAAAGTTAACTCCTGGCTCCAGTGAAGGTGGTGCAGCTGTCTTTAAACTCGACTATATGGGTCAACCAGCATGTTTAGCTCAGTCACCCCAGCTTTACAAGCAAATGGCTATCTGTGGTGATATGGGACGTGTTTTTGAGATTGGTCCTGTTTTCAGAGCTGAGCGCTCCTTTACTCACAGGCATCTATGTGAGTTTATAGGTCTTGACGTTGAAATGGAGATTAAGGACAGCTATTCAGAGGTTTTTACTGCTTTCTTTTCAATGCTCACATAAATTCAGCTTCTACTGAGGTTCCTTACAATTATTATGTAATTTGTTCTGCAGGTTATGGACATAGTGGACCGCTTGTTTGTTGCTATGTTTGACCATTTGAATGAAAAATGCAAGAAAGAACTAGAAGCCATTAACAAACAATATCCATTTGAGCCTTTAAAGGTAGAAGTCTAGCATGATCAAGTATTTTTCAATAAGTTATGACTTACCATCTATCTTTGATGCTTTATACTATTCTTAGTTCTGATACCAACTTTTGCAACATCCTTACCTGCAGTATTTGAGGAATACATTGAGGCTTACCTTCCAAGAAGGAGTGCAAATGCTCAAGGCAAGGAAAATAACTAGCATTTACTATAATACTTTATGTCAATTAACACATGTTTATAGGTGCTCATAATAAGCAACCACTAGTCCATGAATATCATTGAATCATCAGTTTCCCATGACCGAACCAGTGGGCTCAGAAAGCCATGCTTGTAAGCCAGCACATGGCATTGCATGATGATTTAGTATATGATTGGTCATGAATTGCTTCTCTACATTAACACATAGTACCCAAATGCTTGAACTTTTGTGGCACTTGAAAGCTAAATGTTTTCATTTTTCACTAAAAGAATAATGTAGATAATGCAGCATATAACTAATGTTCACCTTGTGTGCTATTTGCTGGATGTTTATGCTACAATGATAATCCCTTTATTACCTTGTTCTGCATCTCACACCGGGAGCAGTTTTCTGCTCTATGGCCTAAGCACTAATTCCATAGACTTCTTAACTGATTTTTGTAATTAAGGGTATTAAGGGTATCGAACAAAAGGAGTCACTTGGAGTGACTTCAAGTATTCTGCTAGGTGATTGTTTCTTGGCATTATCTTTGCACATATGAGTGTTTTATTGTAAATTGTACTATGTCCTTGCTGATATTTCATTGTGTAATGTATATGATGGACTTATTCACAGGAAGCTGGGATAGAAGTAGATCCATATGGGGACCTTAGCACAGAGACTGAACGAAGGCTTGGCCAGCTGGTCCTGGAGAAGTATGGTTTTCTTCATTATTTTCCAATTACTGATTTATTCTTTCTTTTCTTTATGCTTTTCTGTGTTTTTTTTAAAACTCCTAATTTAGTACTTGATTTACGTTGAATATAGATATGGAACGGAGTTCTACATACTGCAAAAGTATCCATTGGCTGTTAGGCCATTCTACACTATGCCATGCTATGATGACAACATGTATAGTAATTCCTTTGATGTCTTTATTCGAGGTAATTAAAAACTTGTCATATCTTATATTTGAATGTTTTTTGTATCTTATACGATAAAAACCCGTTTCACATTCAAGCTTGAAATAGTTTATGGCGGATTTGTTGTTTTTTCCAATCTAAATTGCTATTTAATGCTTTTCATCAAATGCAAGTGCATTTGTTTTTAATGTCTGAGCGGTTGTGTTTAGCAATATGCTGTAACAGCCATGTAATGCTTCAGGAAGTGCTCTGTTGCCTCTTTCCTGATTCCAGGAAGTGCAAATAACCTGCTGCTGAAAACAAATTATGTTCAAACTCTGAGCCTGCTAAAATGTTTTAAATCCTAACTGGTTGCTTTGCCAGAGCAATAACAGAAAGTGCAGCCTAGCCCATTGCATGCTTTTCTGGCTCATTTTAACGAACAAGGAAATTAAACTATGAGATTATGCATAAATGTATGGCAGATGGGTCATTTTGGCTGGTGACTTTTCTGCAAGGATAACTTGGAAGTTTTCCACAATACATTCTTTTTAATCCATCTTCTATTGAGGTTTAAAATGTTTGCTTGTTCAGGTGAGGAAATAATTTCTGGAGCCCAGCGTGTTCATGATCCAGATCTCTTAACTCAGCGTGCAGAGGCTTGTGGACTTGAGGTGAAGACAATCTCATCTTACATTGACTCCTTCAGGTAAATTGTACTCCCAAGAGCATCCATTCTCTTTTCCAAGATGAGGTGTATTTTGAAAATAAAGATATGGATTTCCATAATTATGGAAAGACTTCTATCTTCTTGTGTTCTCTGCCTACAATCCGATTCCCCAAGAGAAAGATTTACAACCATTATTTGGAAAGGGAAAGTGTTGAAAACTTACAGGGCCTTTACTTTTACCCTGAAATTAAGCAAGCTTAAATTTTGTGGGATAACCATATTAGTCAATCTACATTTTATGCATTTCCCAATTTGATTACATATTTTCCCATTTTTTTGGCGCAGGGTCAAAGAGAGTGATCATACCCATTTGAGGCTTTTATGTGATACATTTATGTGAAATTGTTTGTGTAGATATGTTTGTGATCTCTCAAAGACGCACTGTTCTTTTTCCCTCTAGATTATGTAGCATTATCCTAACAAAGAAAGATATTAAAAATGATTATCTTTCAAGTTTGCGGCTCTCTCCTCTTTGCCATTTTGCATGCTGTTAGGTGTTCATGCCTTGTTTCCCTTCCCCTCAAAAGGGAAATGATTGTCACTTCGGAGTAAAACCCATGTTCTAAACTTTTCTTGTTTAATATGTGAATCATACATTGGTCCAATATGGTGATGCCATTTGGAAAGCTGGAGTTGCTTTAATCTAAATTAAAAGAAAAAACATCTCAATTGAGCGGAAGTAGAGTTGCAAGTATGCTGATATGTGTAGATAAACAGAACATTGCTGTGTATACTTGCAAAGATGAGCATGTTTTAGTGCATGTCGGATTAATGATTTTATGCCAAGTCAATGATGTTTAGGGATATGAAATACACTTGTTCTTCTAGGCTTGTTTAGCTTCAGCTTGTAACTGTGATTACTTAACAAAGTGTTTTTATTTTATGATATTTACTAGCTATATGATTGACTGTAGAATATCAATATGAAAATTTGCTGATAATAGTTAACTAGTTTGTACTAGCTTGCAACTTTGGTAGTACCATAGTACTCTTTCTTCATGGGGATTTCTCTTGTATAGAGACATTCTGTGTTTTACCCATAGTGCTACCATTTAGGTGCAAATTGCGCTATGGAATAGTAAAGAAAGGCCATTGCATTTCCTAATTTAACTATATACTGATTGACCCTGACTGTGTGTACAGATATGGAGCACCACCTCATGGTGGGTTTGGAGTCGGTTTGGAGCGAGTGGTGATGCTTTTCTGTGGCCTCAACAACATCAGGAAGACATCTATGTTCCCTCGCGACCCTCTCAGGATCTCTCCTTAGATGCATCCTCTGTTAAGTTCTGCTATTGAGAATCAGTCAATCATATATCATTCTGTTGCTCACTCAAAGCTTTTTTTGGTACATTTCATCAACTTCATATCACTAGCTGTGTCTAGTTCAACCTGTGATGATTTCTCTGCTGTGAAATGTTCTGGCTGGATGTGTGTTTGAATGGCAAAGCTTATAATCTAACCAAAACTCATATTCATGATTTCTACTAATCCTTGGTAGCTAAATAAAGTGAGCAACTTAAAAGTAGACGATGTTTCAAAATTGCCATCTTATAGAAGGCTGCTATGGTTATGATGGCTTCCACGTTAAGATGGCCGTGATCTGAAACTGACAAATTTTGGGTGGTGGATTAGCTACTTGTTTTTTGATTTTATTGTCAATATGAAGTAGGTATTGCCTTTTGAAAATTGCTAGTTTCGATAGACAACTGGACGCATTTGATTTCTATTAGTTTGATATAGTCAACGCAAACAAAGATGGCTACATACATTATTAATTATTTGATATAGATATTCCTCAGCAAATATTATGTTTCTGGGTTTTTGTTGGAACATCTCTTTCTCGGTATACTTCATTGTGATACTGATTTATATACGAAAAGTCTTCATACAAAAACTTGGATAAAAAATCTTATGGAAGATGAGGTATGAGACTATGAGGCCATGAGGTTGATAGGTTTATATAACAATTTGAACGGTTATTATGTCTCTTTGTCTCACAAAAGTCCATACCCCATAATCAAGGCAATCTTGTTTGAAGCAACCCCAGAACTAATGTTATGTTTATATGATATAAATCTTATTGAAGAATCAAATTATACTTGAAGAAAGAACAAGATACCCAGAACCATTCACTTCAAAGCTAGTTTCATATATTGGCTCGTCATGCTTGGTAGTACTAGCACGCAATATCTATTTTCAAGTTACAACAATATTTGTCTTCACTTTAAGCATTTTCGACTAAATTTTATTGCGTTTAGTTGCTTTGAAGTAGACCGGATCGATTCGTAACTGGGACATTTCATGTGGGACTTTTAGACTTTTACCCATCACCCAAAAATGTTAACTTTATAAGGAAAGGATTAGGATTGTCGTAAATACTATCGCCCTGGAGTCTCGAACCCGAGACTAGTGCTCAACCAGTGAGAAGATGCGCATCATCCAATAACGTAATTCACATAATTTCATAATCATTATGCAAGTTTATGATAAAATTTATCTTTTTATTTTAATTTGGTCAAACAAAGATTACGGTTCATGAATTGAGTATTTGAGTCTATTTATTCCATCACTATTATAGCATATTTTTTATGGTCCAATATATTTCTTCCACTTAGCTTCCATGCACAATCAATGTCATTGATTATTAAAAGCCTCTATTGGTAGCTCTCCCTCCCCCAAAAAAACCCAAACCAAAGATTACGATTATTAAAGCCTCTATTGGTAGCTCTCCCTCCCCCAAAAAACCCAAACCATCTCCTTAAGTCAAAGACAATGACCTTCTAGTTTATGCACTCCTTATTACCTAATCAATTAATCAAGTTCCACCCTTGTAAGGCAAGTGTTTCAAATGTTAAAACCAAAAAACAAGTAGACAAAAGACATCTCATATAAACACCCACCTTCCTATAGTTTTCTTCCATTTCTTTCAACCCTTACCAAACACACAAAATCCAACACCAACAAACCAACGAATCCAAACTCCCTAAACCCACATTAAAGTATTAAACCACCTCCTATCAACCAAACCACATACCATATATACATCACTACGGTCCATCAAAACCCGAATCCAAAACGAACCGAGCTCAAACAAAAACTCGAAAAATGGAGGGACTTCTCCCTCTAGTGTACAAAAGGATCAAGAGAGGCGCATCCCACCGCCATTACAAGTGCCTCTCCACCACGGGCGGCGCTGACTTCTACGTTTCCGGGTTCGACGATGGCGATCTCTGGAAATACTACCACCGGAACCCGCCTTTGCCGGAGAGCCACCCTACTTCCGACGTCTCTGATAGTTTCCGACGACGGAGCTCCTCTCTTCCTAGGATCCGCCACGTGGAAGACAAGGCAGGCGGATTCGGTGGCGATTACTCGGATCCGGATCCGACCCGGAAGGGAGAGTTTGCTCGGGCTAGGAGTCACAGAAGGATGTTTTCTTGCATTACTGGGTAATTTATAAGTTCTTTGTTAACACCACACCTCAGAACTAGAAAATTACTTCAAAAAAAACTTCCATTTCTACAAAAAAGTTATCTACAAGTTGCTAGGATGTTTTATTTGCATTTGACCCATCTCGGATCCATGATAAGCGGTTCGTAATTGTTATTAAGGTCTTCCAAGCTAGATCCTGAAATAAATCATGTAGTTGTGAGTTTTGTATCGATCTTTTGATCATTTCGTGGAAGAAACCGAAAAGAAGACAAATGTGAAAGATGCAATTGTGATCTGCTGAAATCGATCAGGAGGTTGAAATTTGTAAATATGTGTGTTTTTTTACAAGTGTAAATTACGCGCTATTGTACGTGGATACATCATTCTGGCATATTGTGTAACGATAAATAAAATAGAGTGGGGGAAAATGGAGGAACAATGTATTAATGTAAAAGTTGTTTACGTGTGTACGTTTATGAATGATTGGTATTTAGTACTCCGTATTTAGTAAAAAAAATTAAGATTGGAAGTGGCAATGGCGCTGGAAAGTGTTAGCTTGATCGAATCCATGTTCTAGCTGTTCGATCTTTTGCCGGCCAGTTTGATTAATTGATTGATGGCATGTGCTTATCACGTGAGGTTGATTTAATGTAGATCTTGATCCAGATTAATAAGATCAAAATGTGCCTGTTTTGTTGTACGTATTGCTAATCTGCTATGACATGTCACATGTGTGGTTGATTTAAGTATTAATCATGTGCAAGTGTACAAACCGTGTACTTTTTACTCGAAACATAAAAATGATGAAATGGTAACTGAAACTCCCAATTTCATTGAAAGCCAAGTTCGGTGTGCTATTAATCAAGGTACGTACACGAAATTAGGTTAGCATCAAGGAAATACACCATGAAATAATTAACCATTTTATAAAAGGGGTGGATGATTTGAATTTGAGTGGAGCAAGTTGCAGGTAATTAATAGGTGAATTAAGTGGAGTGGTTAAAAAACATGGGTACGTTGGCATCTCACTTGCATTTAATTTGTATAATGCAAAGATCAAAATCCATGGATTATCTATCTGTCAATTGACTCTTTATGATGTTCTAGCATAATCTGTATTAGGTTAGTGATAATTTGCTTAATTAATTAAACAGCCAATAAAATGTTCAATAATTTAAAACTTCAATTTTGAATCTTTTGTTAATCTAGGTCGGCTTAAAGGTCACCATCTGTTACAACTTACCGAAATTGAAACGGTAAGATAAGATCATGTGTTTTGAATTTACTACAACAAAAGTATATACTTGGTCTACGAAGAAGCACAAGCAAACTTGATCAAAAAAATTTGTATGTTGAAATTAAAAGTTAGTGGAGCTGAGAAAATATTCAAATCTATCTATCAAGATGGCGATCAACAAGAATCAGTCCAAAGGACACGGTTTAAAAAGCAGGTAAATTTCTTGACAATGTATATTTGACCAAGTCAAACCATCAAATAAAACATTTACACTAGGTGATTTCATCTATTTTTTGGTAGGTGCAGGCAAACATAATATGGAGCATAGCCAATTCAAATGGCAAGTTAGTGGTTCAGATATTAGAAAGACTTGAAAATCAAACCATAAAACTCTAAACATTGTATTGTGACTCTTCTTGTAAGTAAGTGCATTATTAGCAAATTTACCTGGTGATCATTTGAAACAAAACACAAACTAGATTAGGGATCAAATACCATATATATTAGTAGCAAATAAATTATGGTCAACTTTGTTTGAAAACGAAAGAAATCAGAATGGTGCCGTGTAAAATCTATTTAATTAGAAATGATGATATGCATGATAACGTGTACTTCTCTGGATAAAAATTTTGTACCATTATTTTAGTTGGCAAATCAAATACGAAGCTGTATTATACTATTTCTGCATTCTATAGTTCACGCACCAATTTTGTGCATATTTGACTTACACACACAAAAATGGCATGTGTATATATTATCACTTCTAGATAACCACGAAGGGTGTGCTATGACCACGCAACACAATCTCAATTTTTTTCGTACAAATAATACTTGCATATGTAGTTACAAATTATTACTCCCTCCGTTAAGAAATACTTTCGTTTTAGGTTCATTGAGTTGTTAAATTATACTTATCGTTTTAGATATTTTAACACCAATTTTCCAATATTATCCCCACTAGTTTAAAACAATTACTTAAATCTATACTAGAAAATAAAAGAACTTCCTAAGAATGAGGGTATTAAAGTCAAATCATTTGAACTCTTAATCTTTAAGACAAACTCTAAAACGACACGTATTTATTAACGGAGGGAGTATTTTTTAATGAAAAGATGTACAGTATAGTACTACATTTTATATAAGCTATTAGAAAGATACTGTTTATCGGATTCAGAAAGATAATGTTAATTGTGGTGATGAGATGATAGTTAGCTATTTGCTATATTTTATCTGTATTTTCCACTAGAAAATAATTTGATGATTAATGAATGAAGGAGTCGAACAAAAGGATGTCTTTTTGAGAAGGAGATGTTGCTTATACTCAGGTAGGGGGGCCGGTGTCTCATTATAATTATGAAAAGACAAAAATTAAGAAAAGGATTAAACTGCTATAATCTTAACCTTCAGGATGAAGTGATTGCCGTGTTTGGTAGTTTCATAGTACAAGTCAAAAGTTACTCGATACATTATCTTAATGACTTTTTTTTTGATAATTTCAAGTCAAATCGACATTAGATAGGATATGATAAATCTAAATCAAGTTGCTTGCACTATATGGTCATTTTCCATTGGATCATCACCGGAATTTCAAATTGAAAACCCATTATTGTCCAATTAGGGTTAGGAGGTGGGCAGAGGGGGCCAAGGGTGAAATTGTCAAGGTCGCGAGAGTAGTACGGCGTGGCTGCCAAGGTTCGATATATAACTTAAACCCGCTATCACAACCATTATTGTCCAATTAGGCTAGATAATGATATTACAAAAATTTACTATTACTTGCCAATAATTTCATTATTCTAGTTCATTCAAGACACCTGACAAGTGAAGATCCACACCCAATGTTATTCTAAAGGGTGATGCCACTTCTTTAGAATAACATCATCTTTATCCTCAATTTCATTATTCTGGGTCTTTTACAAAAGATTTAATATCCACACCCAATGTTGGCCTACCTGACAAGTGAAGATCCCGGAGAAACAACAAATAAAAGCATGTTTAGTGCCTGTTTCCATACCCATTGTCCTTGCAACCTAACACAGTAATAACATACCAGCAAAAGCAAGAGCTCAGCAGGTTTTAACTCATTCCAGCACAAAAGGATCATCTTGTTTATTGACGCACTTGCTAAAATAAAATGATTTGCAGTGCAATTAAGGCATAACACATTCATTGTAAGAATAGAAGCATTCCCAGAGCAAAAGGGGTTATTGGCTGAATCAAAGAACATGAAGAATGCTTAAGCCGATAACCTAAAGTACTTACTCTGCTTAAGTACTAGAAAGAAGTTACATGAGTAGAATACTTGGGTAAGAGAATAAACTCTAACATGGTTCAAAGGAATCAGTTATCAATGGAAATCCATTTACTGTCCAGTAATAAAAACCAACAATAACAAGCAAGTAAGATTTTGCTTAATAAGTCACGATTTGCTTCAGGTTAGCAGGTTATTCAGGAGGTAGGCAGTTTGCAGAAAGTGCATCACATTTTTGTAGATCATCTATTATAAGCAACACCAGCCCCTCAATCCAAGACATGATCATAGAGGGAAATATGAGTTCCCATCAGCAATCTCTAAAGCCCTAACAGAAGCTCATAGAGAATCAATGTCCCTCAAAGAGGACGTCAGAATTAAAACCGTGCAAAGGAGCAATAAGCTAAACGCAAAAATGGCAAACTGGTTAAGCAAAACAAACATGGCATGGTTTTTGTTATTCTCAGTTGGCACCAAATCTTGCTGCAGTTATTCTTATTCCAAGCATCGAGAAAGAAAAGGCAAGATAACAGTTCTCTGCTGACAAGTGATAGGACATGATACGCAAAAATGACAGGAAATAGCTTATTTATTGATGAAAATGATCATAATTCAAGAGCTGTGAAAGTTGAAAAGATTACCATTGGATGACAGCAGTCATTTAACATATGATCCTGTCTTGGTTGAACTACTGGGAACATCCCCACCCACCACCACCAGGAGTCAAGATCAGGAGTGTGTCTCCAGCCTCAACATGGACAGTATTTTTCCCACCCAGGTACAGCTTTCGTTTATCCTTGGTAATGAGGTAATTCGAACCGCAGGCCCCATCCTTTCCTCCACATAATCCTCTAGGAGCATGGACACGTCTCTCCGAGAGAATGCTCACTACAACTGGCCGCTTAAACTCTATCTCCCTCACAAGCCCATCACCACCTCTATGAAGCCCTGCACCTCCACTGTTTTCTCTGAGGCCAAATTTGTGCAGAATTACCGGATACCTTTGCTCAAATATTTCAGGATCTGTCATTCGGGTATTCGTCATATGACACTGGACCCCACTAGTTCCATCCCATGTTGGGCCACCCCCACTTCCACCACCAATGGTTTCATAATAGCCAACAGTGTCGTCTCCAAAAGTGAGATTGTTCATGCATCCTTGAGAACAAGCGCAAGCCTGAAATGCAGTCAGTACAACATCTGTAACTCTCTGAGATGTGAGAACATTGCCTCCAACAACAGCTGCCTTTTCACTTGGAGAAAGGAAGGAAGCTGGAGGAATATAGATTTTTACTGGAGCCAGACAACCTTGATTAAGAGGAATATCAACGTCAACCAAGCAGCGAAGACAATATATAACTGCAGCTGCTGTAACTGATTCTGGAGCATTCCAGTTGCCATACACCTCTGGACTTGTCCCTGTGAAGTCAAAACTTGCCTCGCCTCTTTTGGAGTCTATTGTAAGCTTGAGATGAATGACAGACCCATCGTCCATGTAGTCTTCCTCTTCAATGGTCACATGATCTCTTTCTTGAGAGCTGGCAGATTGAGATAAGACCTTGGCAGCTACAGATTTGAGCATTTCTCTCACGGCTTGTTCTGCATTTAATTGCACATAAGTCATATAAGCCTGGACAGTCTCCAGACCATATTGATCAATAAGATCTTTGATAAGGGAGATCCCTCTCTGGTTTGCAGCTACTTGAGCGTGTAAATCTGATAAATTGTCTTGAAGCCTGCGGCTTCCGGGAATTTTTTTAGCTGCTGGATCCTCTGAGCTGGGATGCAGGAGAAGATTAGTGATACCTTCTTCCTGAAAAACGCCCTTCTCAACAAGTTTGAACGCTTTAATAGCAGCACCTTCTTCCCATATTGCCTTGGAAAAGGGTGGCATGCTTCCAGGGGTGATACCACCAATCTCAGCATGATGTCCTCTACTTGCAACAAAAAACACAAGTTTCCCATGGTCGAAAACAGGGGTAATAACAGTAATATCAGGAAGATGGCTACCTCCAGCACATGGATGATTTGTAACCAAGACATCTCCTTCACAGAGATTGTCCTTCCAGAACTTGAGCTGCCATCGAACAGTACTTGACATTGCTCCCAGGTGCACGGGAACATGTGGGGCATTAGCAACTAGTCCACCATTAGGATCAAATAGGGCACAGGAGAAATCAAGGCGTTCCTTAATATTCGTTGATATTGATGTTCTTTGCAAGGTACGACCCATCTGTTCAGCAATACCCATAAACCTGTGATTGAAGATCGAGAGTTGCACTACATCTGCAACTTGATTTGAAACTTTGACTAGGCTCGAAGTTGATAGAATTTCAATTTTAATGTTCCCGTACTTTGTTATGCTGGCATTACAGTTTGGTTCAACAATAACAGTGCTATTACCATTCATGACAATTGCTGGGCCAGGAATAACATGTCCATATCCAAGGTACTCTAGCTTGAACAATGGGGCATTATGCCAACCATTCTCAAAGTAAAGACTGTAATGGCCTTCAGCCCTGGGAGTTCCAGATGCAGGTTCAAGAGGTCGAGGTTTCAGAATATTTGTGACTCCTATACCACGAACTCTTACATCACAAATAACAATGCTTCTGTTTTGCAGTTTGAACCCATACTCTTGTTGAAACAACTTTTCAAACTCAAGAGCATAGTCAAAACTCGGCCCACCAGTAGCTCCATGTCTTTTCACCATGATGGCGGTATCTGTTCCCTCATATCTCAAGTTCAAATATGTTTCATTTGTAATGTTCTCATCCCTAAAGCCCTGCTCACCCAGTTTCTGCTTTACCTGCTCCAACAAGTTGACTTCCCTTTGGGAGGCTTCAAGAACTGATTCAGGACTGTAAACTGCAGAAAATGGCTCTTGGGCCTCTTCAATAACATCTGCCAATCCCATTCCGTACGCACTTAATATTCCACAAAACCTGTGGATTAACACCTCTTTCATTCCCAGTGCCCTGGCTATGGCACATGCATGTTGTGGCCCAGCACCACCAAAGCAAGCAAGAGCATGATCGCTAGTGTCATGACCTTTCATCTCAGTCAATTGGCGTATTGGGCGGCACATTGTTTCATTAGCAACATTTACAAAGCCAAGGGCAATTTCCTCCACAGTCATGTCTTTTGCTGATGGATCCTGGCTCTTCCTGTATGAGTTTATTTGCCTTGCTAGCTTCTTGAACTCTTCTTTGGTCGTCTCAACATCCAAAGGCTGATCCTCATTAGGCCCAAAAATAGATGGAAAAAAATCAGGAATAACAAATCCCAGAATCAGATTTGCATCGGTAACTGCCAGTTCTCCTCCTTTGCGGTAGCAAACAGGCCCAGGATGTGCACCCACAGATTCTGGCCCCACCTTGAATGTACCAAACTGAAATTTCAACTTTGAACCACCACCAGCAGCAACAGTGTTTATGTCAAGCTGAGGTACCTGAATTACTGCTCCAGCGATCTGTGTTTCAATCACTTGTTCATAACTACCAGCATAACGGCTGACATCAGTTGAAGTACCACCCATGTCAAATCCAATCAGGGGCTTCTCTGTTTCTAGACCAAAAAGAGTTTGTGAATAGCCGACAACACCACCAGCAGGACCTGAGAGAACTGCTTTATGACCCGAAAATCTACTTTCGGGTGCTAGTCCTCCATCTGACTGCATAAAAAGAACATTCACCTTACCCAGTCCATCATCAAATTTTGATATGAAACCTGATAGGTAGTCCTTGATCACTGGAGTAAGATAAGCATCCACTGTAGCTGTTAGGCCCCTAGGAACTGCTCGAACCATAGGGGTCAAAGCTGATGACAAAGACACATGCCTAAAACCCGTGGCCAGTGCTAGTTTCTCCAGTGCTGCCTCATGTTGTGGGAATGTGTACGAGTGCATCAGCACAACGGCTAAACAGCTAATTCCTTTCTCTAGCAATTTTTTCAATAGAGGCCTCAAAGATTCCTCATCCAAGGGCTTGACCACTCTCACAAGCTCACCTGAAACTCCTTTATGTACTGATCCAGCACCCTGAACCTCTTCTTCTTTGTTGAGAATGAGTTCAACTCTCTCGTCAACTTCTACAACCTCTTCATAGAGATTTGACGGCTTCGATACAGTGAGGTCAAAAATGTCCAGTCGAGCCTGATTACCTATTTGCAGCAGATCCTTAAACCCTTTAGTGACACACAGAGCAATCCTTTCCCCCTTCCTCTCCAGCAATGCATTCGTAGCCACAGTCGTTCCCATCCGAATCCACTCAATGTTTTCAGTAGGAATCTTAGAAGACCTAGGAATGGCTTTCCCAGTATACTCTTCCAGAAGTCTCCTAATTCCTTCAACCGGAGCATCATCATAGTTGGATGGATCAACAGACAAAAGCTTCATAACTTTTCCATCCGATTGACCAGGAATTTCAGCATACACATCAGTAAATGTACCTCCTCTATCAATGCAAAATCTTAGTTTTTCAGAGCTAATGCTCCCCATTTCAGTGATGTAGGCGTATGATCAAAAGCTTCCACAGAGCACAGACCTGCCAATTACATAGAAGACGTACGCATCAGCATAGTGAATCTTTCTCAAAGACTGACATCAAGCTTTCCATCTACGAATCTGAAGGACGCCTTTCATTCACAATTTATGACCTAGATCAACCAGAATGAGTTTTCAGCTTCCCAACAGATCTGTTACTACTCTGAGCAATAACAGTAACAAACTACAAATCTAATAAAACAGCACACTGAACATATATCAAGCACGAACAGCAGAATGCAAAATAGTATCTGGCTACGTGAAATTGATCGCAAATCGAATTAGCCGAAGACACTTCAGAGCTTTCATACGCAGATGTAGTTATATAATGTATGCATATTTAATTCAACATGAAAGACGAAGCATCAATCAAATACAATTGGTATCAACACGGAGAACGCAGTCGTACAATCGATTGAATTGCAACCGCAAACAGGAGGAATGATCAATGAATTAACGGAGAATAGCAACGCCATACCAAAGAGCAGGAGTACCAGCAGATAGAGTGATCCAAACTGACTCCAACTTTCTAGAGCTCTTTCTTCACGGTCTTTACCTTTTGTTGGGAAAGAAAGAAAGTGGAGACTCCTAGAAGATGAAACAAAAACGACGACGTTAGTGCTGAGTTGGGCGGACCATAGAGCAAATTTTCTTTTCTTTTTTTATTTTGTGCATTTTGTTTATTCGATATTCTCTTATCAACTTAAATACACAATCAAGGATACTTGTTTAAATAAAATCTAATCAAATAATTAAGACACCAGAATACTTGTAACCATTTTTAGTGAACTTATCATATTTCATTAGTCTTATTTTTCATTTAAGCTTGTTGGTGGAACGTAGTTTTATGAAGAAAGTAGTTTTATATATACATTTAATTTGAAGAGTTTTAAAACATAGTTCTTTGAGAAATAATTATTTGGCGAATTTGAGGATGTGCCCTTACCAATAAAAAAGTTTACAAAAATGTTCTTAAAATGACAAAATAGCGAAGCATGAAGTTTTTGGCGTTTCTGCAGTAAAATTTATATTATTTTGTGTTTTCTTTTAAATAGATTTTTTTAAATCATTATAATTACATTAAAATATTCATCCATAAATTCTAAAAAATATTTTTAAATAAAGAATTAATAAATAGAAAAAGAAAAAGAAAATATAAAATAAGAAAAGATTTTTTAATCTTGTGAAACATTTATGCATGTGTATCGTTATTATCGTCGTTTTCATATATATGCATGATTTTCGATGGTAGGGTTCATCATACGAATAGGGTTTTCGAAGATTGTTCGAGTTCTGCGCTATGGGTGACAGATGCATCCTGTCACCCTCACTGGAAGACCTGTCATCCACAATAAAATATCATGTCGCACTTCTGTAAAATACTATCATTTTTTTCCTATTAAAAACATGTCGTGTAGATCCGAAAAATATTGTTTTCCTTTTTTGTAAGATTTCGATTTTATTTTTTAATTACTCAGGTCTTCCGTGAAGATAATTTTGTAGTCGGTTCCTTTCGTCCGTTTGACTTGCAGTTGACCTAGGTCTTTGATACCTCATCCAAGGATCCTCTAGGGAAATATATTTTCCTTCAACTTTTTTTATCTGTAACTTATATTCTTGTCAAAACAAAATTGTTATCATAAATTATTTTTTTTCTACTTCTTTCGTGTGCATGAAAGTCCCCTATGTATTGGGAAATATTTTAGACTTTTCCCTCTCCCTTCGTTCCGTTCTCTGAGGGCGATTTCAGAGCGAGTTCTTTAACACTTTTCGTGGTGCTCACGTCTAGTTGATCTTGCTGTGATTTTGCTTCCGATCTCTTTCGGCAGTTGATACGATGGGTAGAGCGAGGGGGAAAGCATCTGTAGCTTCTGGAAAAGGTGCTTTGAATGGATCTTCGTCGAGTTCTGTTGTAGTGGAAGGGAAAACCCTAGGTTTAGGGAATGGAGCAGATCATGCCATTAGCTCTGACTCGCAGGTTGTTCCTGCATCTGTAGAGTCTACTGGAGCTGATCGTGATGCAATTAAGGCTATTCCTGGAGATCGGACGATTATTGAGACTGGAATTGAAGATCGAGCTCAGGAAAAGCTGCATGTGGTAAAGAAATCGTTTCTGGAAGCTTTGACTGGAATTAAGGACTCTATGATGAAGAATAAACTTGAATTCTTTCCTGATCTAGATAAATCGGTCTATAAGTTTGATCCTTCTGAAATTGCTAATGAATCCAAGGAATGGAAATCGGTCTTAATTGGTGGTGTAATTGGAGATAATATTTCCTTTAGTAATTTCCAGAATTTTATGAAATCCTGCTGGAAAGTTGAATTGCCTGAACTCTTTTTGAAGCGAAATGGAATTTGGATCATCAAATTTGCTTCAATTGAGGATCGAGATTGGGTTTTGAATGAGGGACCATGGTTTGTTGGTGGATCTAAGCCTCTGGTGCTTAAGATTTGGTCATCTGGTATGCCTATGCATTGGTCGGTGTTTGAGGAAGTTCCTGCTTGGGTGATACTACCAGATATTGATCCCATCTTCCTATCTCACCACATGCTAAGCATTATAGGGAGTATAATTGGTAAACCAGTGTGTATGGACTCGTTTACAGCTTCTAGGAGGAGGATCTCTTATGCTAGGCTATTGATTTTGGTCTCTGTCAAGGATTCTACTAGAACAGAAGTTGTTCTTGAGGGACAAGAAGGGAAGAGATACTCTCAGAAAATTGAATTCGAATGGTTGCCTTGGGCATGTCAACATTGCAATGTTTTTGGCCATCAGTCGAGGTTCTGTGAGATTCATACAGATAAGGAGAAGCAGCTAGAAGGGAAAAATCAGAGGAAGCCTGTGAAAGCTTGGGTGAAAAAGGATAAATCTATTCTTGGTGAGGGCCCTAGCAATAACAGGATTGAGAAAGGAGAGAAAGCTCCTGCTGTACAACTAAGTAAAGCTGCTAAGGATGTGGTAATTGATGCTCTAGGGGCTAATCCAAGTGCTAATTCTGTAAGAGGAACTGAGGTACAAGATGCTCATTCTTCTGATGCTTTGATCCCAGCTAGAGAGGACTTGTGTACTGAAAAAGGTAAAGGGATTGAGGTTGTCTCTGAGGAAGAGGAGGATTCAGAGGGAGAATGGATAGAATCTTCAAGGAGGAAGCATAGATATCATTCTCCTCCTGCTTATGGGTTGAGAATTAGGAATAAAAAGAAAGATACTCCCCTGAGAATTGTTCCTCTGAAGGCTAACTCTAAGAGAAAGACTGGCAAGGGTCCTAGCAGCCCTTCTGGCCTACCTAATGGTTGAGTTCAAAGTGGGATTTTGGAATCTTAGGGGCTGAAATAAGGCTCCTAAGATTAGCCTAGCAAACAGATTTGCTAGGAGAAATAATATTTCTATTATGGCTGTTTTGGAATCAAAAATAGATAAGAAAA
The DNA here is from genome assembly GCA_934048045.1 of Polygonum aviculare. Lineage (NCBI taxonomy): Eukaryota > Viridiplantae > Streptophyta > Magnoliopsida > Caryophyllales > Polygonaceae > Polygonum > Polygonum aviculare. The sequence continues at coordinate 21,790,624 of OW204031.1, forward strand.
ATGAAAACTGGGTGGCTAATAGGTTGTTAAGGAATTGGAGATATGTTACAAATAGTTCTGAGGAGCATAAGGGCAGGATTTGGCTTGCTTGGAAGGAAGATATTCTGGAGCTAGATATTTTGGAATGCTGCAGACAATTCATCCATTGTAGAGTCAGAAGCAAGGATGGCCAGGTTCAATTTTTCTTAACTTCAGTCTATGCTTTTAATTCTGTAAGTGGTAGGAGGGATGCTTGGGCTAATTTGAATAGAATTAAAGGCCAGATTTCTGATGCGTGGTTGGTTGTTGGGGATTTTAACTGCATTCTTGATCACTCTGAGAAGCTCTCTTTGAGAGGAAATGATTTTTGCTCTACTGATGAGCTAGCTGAGCTTTGTGATCATTTGGAGGTGTGTGACATTCCTTATTCTGGGGCTAGATATACCTGGAGTAATATGCAAGAAGGTGTTCATAGAATAGCCTGCAAGCTTGATAGGGCTCTGAGTAATGATTGCTGGAATAGGAATTTTCCTCTGTGCACAGTCTTTTTTGCTGATCCTGAATTATCTGATCATTCTCCTGGAATTGTAACTATTAATCCTTCTTCTGTGGTCAAAAGAATTCCTTTTAGATTTAGGAATTATTGGACTACAGAACCAGATTATGATCAAATAGTCAATAGTGCTTGGAGTGTTGGTTGTGGTGGAACTGCTCAGTTTCAGCTTGTTTCTAAGCTTCAGAAAGTTAAAAATTGCTTGAAACAATGGCAAAAAGGGAAGAAGGTGAGTTTTGAGGTGCAAGTTGAGAGTTGTCTCCAGAAGTTAGCTGATGCTCACACTCAGTTACAGGGAGATATGTTTGATAGGGATAAGCAAAGAGCTGTTAGGGATGCAAAGGGTGAGCTCAATCAGAAAATGGATCAACTGAATAGCTTTCTTGCTCAGAGAAGTAAAATGGATTGGATAAAACTAGGTGAAGAGACCTCTCCTATGTTTTATAATGGTATTAAAAGCAGGAGGGCAAGCAATAGCATTTTTGTGCTAAAGGATAGTGATGGCAATCTCATTGAGGATAGGACTGGCATTGAAAGTGAGGTGGTGCAGTTCTATACTAACTTGCTAGGCAGAGAGATGACTCTTGATCCTATTAGTTTTTAGGGAATTTATGGCAGAAGAGTGAATGAGAGGAATCTGGGAAGATTGGAAGATATCCCTACAGAATTTGAAATCAAGAGAGCAGTTTTTGACATTGGCAACAACAAGAGTCTGGGTCCAGATGGGTTTGGAAGTCACTTTTTCAAACACAGCTGGAGTGTGGTTAAAGGTAATGTGGTGGCTGCAGTGCAGGAATTTTTTAGAAATGGGAGACTCCTTAGACAGTTTAACACTACCTTCATTAGTCTTATTCCTAAGGTTGACAAACCCTTCCTTGTTAAGGAGTTTAGACCTATCTCTTGCTGCAATACTGTTCTTAAGGTCATTTCTAAGGTTCTGGTGGCTAGGATCAGGCCTTTATTAAATGATATTGTAGCTTGTAGTCAGGGGGCTTTTGTGCCTGGAAGGAGTATTGCCCATAATGTTGTTGTTGCTCATGAGTTGGTGAAAGGGTATGAAAGAAAGGGTACCTCCCCTAGATGCATGATTCAAGTTGACATCCAGAAAGCTTATGATAGTGTCAGATGGAAATTCCTTGAAGATGCTCTTGTTTATTTTGGATTTCCTGTGAAAATGATTAACTGGATTATGCAGTGTGTGAGTACACCTTGGTATTCAGTGATTGTAAATGGAGAACCTAGAGGGTTCTTTAAAGGGGAAAAAGGTTTGAGACAAGGAGATCCTCTTTCTCCTTTTCTGTTTGTGTTAGTTATGGAGATGCTGAATAGAAGGCTTTACTGGACAAGCAGAGAGAGAGGGTTCTCGTACCATCCAAAATGCAAGCAGCTGCAGTTGACTAATATAGCCTTTGCTGATGACTTACTCATTTTTTGTAAGCCTAATGAGAGGACCCTTCTCTTGATTAAGAACTGCCTGTTGGAGTTTGGTAAGATGTCTGGGTTGTCAGCTAATGCTTCTAAAAGCAAGGTTTTCTTTGGAGGATTAAGAGCAGACACTAAAGCTGAGTATGAAAGATTGCTTGGCATAGCTCCAGGCCAGTTCCCTATCCGTTATCTAGGCATTCCTCTTTTTATTTTGTAGAAGATTGAAAGTAGGAGAATACTTTCCTCTTCTGAATAAAATTCTGTTTGTGCTTCAAAGACAAAATTTGGCTAAGCTTTCTTATGTTGGTAGGAGCCAAGTGATCAAAGCTGTTATAGAAGGGATCATTTCCTTTTGGATGCAGATTATGGTGCTTCCTAAGAAAGTTATTAATAAAATTGTCTCCTATTGTAGAGCCTTTCTGTGGTCTGGTTCTGTTGAAGGTAAGAGATGCTTGGTTGCTTGGATAAACGTTTGTAGGCCTACTGAGGAGGGAGGGTTGAATTTCAAGGAACTGCTCTCCTGGAACAAGACTTTGTTGTTTAAGTTGGCTTTTGATGTGATTCTGCATAGGAGAAATCTCTGGACTGACTGGGTGAATAAGAATCTGTTAAAGAGGTCTAGTTTTTGGCAGGCTAGAAGCTCTTCAAGTGATTCTTGGTTGTGGAGATTTCTTTTGAAGATTAAAGATCAGATTATTGAAAAACTGAACATCCAAGGTGAGATTCAGAGAGATGCAGAATATATTCCTACAAGAATTGTTGATAAAAGAGGCAAGCTCAACAATATAGAAATTTATGACCTCCTCAGACATAAATCTTGTGTCAAGGAGTGGAATATCCTAATCTGGAAGGGGATTCATGCCAAGCGATGGAGCTTTCATGCCTGGCTGGTCACTTTGAACAAGTTACCAACAGCTGCAAAGTTGTTCCAGTTGGGTTTTTTGGATAGTAATCTTTGCTGTTTGTGCAATGATGATATTGAGAATGAAAGCCATCTTTGGTTCAATTGTAGATTTGTTTGCCAAGTTGCAGATAATGTTCTTAGATGGTGTGGCATCTCAGTGAGATTTGACTGTGTAAAGGATTGGTGGAATTGGTTCAAGCTTACCACTAGGAAAAATTCTAGTGTTTATCAGACTAATCTGCTGGCAGTCTTGGGGATCATTTACTTCACTTGGATGGCTCGAAATGAAGTCATTTTCAAGCAGGCTCAGCCTTGTGCTAACAGTGCTATTAGGAGGACTGTGGAGGAGTGCAAGATGAGAGTCATTATCAAACTGAAAATTGATGGCAGAAGGGGCCTGGCTTTGAGAAATAGGCTGAATCTTTAGCTGAGCGCTTTTGGTGAGCAGGGCAGGGTTGGTTTTGTTGCTTAGTTTTGAGTTTCTACTCCCTCACTCTGCCTATTGCTGAATGTGTTGGCTTGGCCAAGCATGAGGAGGCATTGGCAGGTGTGACCTTTGTCTATGCATCGAGTCCATGAGTATCCTCTTGTGCTGTGGCATCATTTTGAGGCTGCTTATGGCCCTTGCAGGGTGCTCGGAGTAGGGACTCTTTTTCTTGGTTTTTTGCTCGTCTTGAGCTGGGCTTTCTTTGGAGAGTGGGTAGTTTGTTTGTTAAGGACAGCTCCTCTCACTCTAACTTTTGAGCAAGTTTACATAGGTGAACTTGTGATGATCTTGCTTAGAGGTTTGGTCCTCATTTTGGCTTAGTGATTCGAATGGAAGTGAGTGCATTGTGCATTTGGACCTTCCATTCTGAATTCTTGCTGGACGTTCGAGCTGTTCATAGGTGTTTTGTGTATTTTGTGTTTGTTTTTGTTTGTTTGGAGTGTCCTCCTCTAAACTTTGTTCTTCTCTTGCTAATAAATTTTACCACTTTGCAAAAAAAAGTCCCCTATGTATGTTGGACTTTTCCTACTAATTGGGGACCTCGTTTCATATCTTCACCACCGTATATTTTACATAGGCTTAAAACATATGTAGCCCATCGAACTTAAGCAAATTTGCCACTTAAACACCCCACCTTTGATTTGAACCTATTGGGTACTTCAACTTATGTTTTTTGACCTACTGAACACTTTGCTGACTGTGCAAAAAAATGTGCCACCATGACGCCACATGTATAGTTTGTACGCCACCTCATTACTTTTAATTAAAAAAAGAAAAGCAATAATAATAATACATAAATACTAGTACATTAGGCTTAACAAAAAAAGAAAGAAATTGCGCAGGGGTCCGGTGAGGGGCTTTGCCAGATCGGGAAGCCGGGTCGGGGGTCAGTCGGTTGGCGCCGGGATAGAGCCTTAGGAGTTCGGTCGTGGGTCAAAGTCGCGCGTTGGTTCAGAGGTCGGGGCGGAGAAGTCAAGTCGTCGGCGGGGGCCGGCCGGCCGGGTTACGGCCGGATAGCGTGGGCCGTAATCCCAGATCTGGGGTCGGCGAGGGGCGCCGACGAGCGTGGGCGAGGACCCGGATCTGGATCTGAGAAGGTGGTCACGGTCGGTGTTGAGCAGTGTCGGTGAGCGAGAGCAAGAGGAAGCGACGGGCAAGCGAGCGCGGTGGCCAGAGACCGAGCGAGAGCGAAGGAGGAGCGCCGGACGGGTCGGGCGGAGGCAGAGGAGGCTGGGCTACCGTCGGGTTGTGGCCGGCGGAGTCGAGAGGGAAAGAGAGTGCTAGCCTGCTGTCGGGGATGGCCGGCGAAGTCGAGAGGGACGGGACGGGGCTGCCCAAGCTTGTTGGTGGCCTGCAAATCCAAGGTTTTGGGGTTGGCCTGCAAATCAAAGGAATTTCTTTTTCTTTTTTCTTTTTTCTTTTTTTTTAATTAAAAGTAATGAGGTGGCGTACACACGTTATACACGTGGCGTCCCGTTGGCACATTTTTTTTGCACAGTCAGCAAATAAGTGTTCAATAGGTCAAAAAACATAAGTTGAGGTACCCAATAAGTTCAAACCAAAGGTGGGGTGTAAGTGACAAATTTACGTAAGTTCGGGGGGCTACGTATGTTTTAAGCCATTTTACATATGATGAACACACATACTCATATATTTTATATAGAAGAATAATAGTATACAAGTTGAGATTAAAAAAATAAAAAACACAAGTGGAGGAGAGATACATTGAACTGGATATGAATATGATGAGAAATGGTGGTAATCCATGACATTTTGTGTTCGTATATCCAAGATAAAAAAAATGAAGTGTTTGCATATAATTGTCAAGTCACAAAATGAAATGGAACACCACTTATTCTCCCTTTTTAATAATTAAATATTGGTAAATTTTGAAATTCATCAACTTGTAATCTTGTATGTATGTCTGCAGAATTGGCAGAACAATGATGCCTTTCTCAAACCTCCATTCCCCTATATTGGACCACTCCATACTTTGCTTGCTGGTTCATTATACATTCACATTTTCATGCATATTACATGTATATATATGCACACATGTAGCCAGCTTTCATCAAGCTGTAAGAAGCCTAACCAAGCCTTTGTTATCGATCAATTCTGCTAACCCATCCCCAGATTCAAATATTGTAAGACCGTTGCCATGGAAACCAAGATTTGGAGGAGCCAAAACAACAAAATCACAGAAGGGAAAGCACAGCCTAAACCGAGCCACTTCAGCAACGAGTCGCTGGTCTTGCTCGTATGTCTTACAGCCTCACTGCTCATCCTTCCACTGGTACTACCACCACTGCCACCCCCTCCTTTCATGCTGCTTCTTCTTCCGATAGGGATCCTAGGGCTTCTTATGAAACTAGCTTTTATGTCCTCTAATGTCAGATGCAATAGCTATAGGTACATGTAAACATGTTTTGCTGTAAGAAACTTTTGAAGTCCACTAGCTTTCATGTCCTCTAATGCTTGTTTTGGTATTCATTTCAACACTAATGTTGCGCCAAGCAATAACTGAAGTTTCATACAAACAAGAAGCCAGAAAATGGAAAGAATTTCAACTAACCTGAACTATTCAAAAGTGAAAAAAAAGGTCTGCACTGTACATGCTACATAGCCAAAACCCAAAAGCCTTGCCAGAGTCAATTGATATGGTTTCTTCTCAGCATTGAGAAAGACATTTCTACCAAAAACCAGGTCTTTTCAAGTTCCTGCACAGAATTAACTCACAAAAAAGGCCGAAGGTGATGCTCCATAATATCCAGAAGTTGCTTACTCTGGTCCATCTCACCAAGGAGCACATTCTCCAATCTCCATACAGCCTCCACAAGCTGACCCCTTAGCCGTTGAGATAGTAAGGACCCACCCGCATCCACGCACTCTCTGTACACCGGCATGTAGGCAATCGCCACCCTTAAAGCCACCGGAAGGTTCCTTAACAAAAGAGGGGACTCCCCATTTTTAAGAACCCTCATCATGTTTGCAAAATGCTTCATTCCTTGTTCCAACCCCTCAATGTACGCGTTCTCCGACCAGTGTTCTTTAAGGAAAGACCTTAGCTCAGGGACAACGGATTCATCATCTGATGTGGCGATGAGATCAGCCAAAGCGTACGTGGCTTCTGGATCCCCAGCAAAATTCGAGCGGAGGAGGAAATCCACACCCTTTAATGAATCTTCACTTTTACCGGCATCTTGAAGGATTGAAGTGCCCAACATAGAAAGCACATATTGGGGAAGTAATGGAAGGAGGTAAGCTGCTACCTCCAAATGGCTGTTTGAGGTGGCAGCAGATAAAGCTACACAGATCTCTAATTCTTTGCAACCTCTTTCAATAAACCACTGCACCACGTAAAGGGAGCCCCTTGCAGCTGCCCTTACAAAAGGTCCTAAGGCTGTTGCATTCCCCTCTTCAATGAGAAATTCCATGGTATCTATATTGCCATAGTAAGAGGCAACATTCAGGGCAAGATCAACGTCAATGACTGCATCGTTTCTCTGTGCAATCTGTAATGAAAAAACAAGAACGTATAGGTGAAATTATGTCCCACCTACATGATTAACAAGAGGAGGACAAGAACATACACTAGATAGCTACCAACTTTTAAAAATTCCGAATCAGGTAGTGCAACAGTGATATGTTTACCATCATAACCAATTCAGGCAGCACAAAAAATTGAGTAAGCATACACTATCGCCCAAACCAAAATATTTTCCACATGTTATTGGGTAAAATTGCAACAAATGAGAATCTACAGTAATGTGTAAGCATTAAAGCATATACTATCACCTCAACCAAATTCTTTTTCCACGTGTTATGGATAAACTTGCAACAAATGAGAATCTAAAGCATTGTGCAACTAAAGGGAGCACCTGTTTCATATAGTTTGAATCTTCTGACCCTACAATCTAATCCAACTATTTTGTTTCAGATGAATTGCATGGATGTAGCAAATCCACAACTAAACTTGCTCCAAAATAATTGGATTGCTGACACAAACATAACTATCACAGAGGGAAAAGCTTGATCACGGGAACCTCTAAATTAGGAGTTGAGTGGACGCATGAAGAATCGAAGAGGATATGCCAAGAAAACATGAAGGGAAGGGGGGAAGAGGAAAGAACTACCTCCATTAAGGCTTGAACTAGTTCTGTGCTTCCGTAACATGAGGCTAGGAGAAAACAATGATCCACACTCTCTGCACCACTCCCAACCAACGTACCTAGGAAATCCCTGATGACAATACCTGCTGTTCCATAAGACCATCCAGGGTAAAATATACTACTAAAGCGAACAAGGAGGAAGCAAGCAGCATCAAAGGCCTCCGTAAGATCTTTGTCAGTAAGAAAGTCTTCAGCAAGCTCAAGAAACGTCTCAAATACACCTAACCGCAGCCTGATATTCAATGTTGCATTGTGATTCTCTTTGTCAATAGTTCCACGGAACCGCGAATGAAAATCAATGAAATCTACAGCCATTTCAGAAAGCGTCTGGACACTGGCACCAAAAGTAGCTCAAAACAATCAACCATGTGGCATATACAAAATAATTACTACAAACATATATGCTGCGAGGAGTAATACTTACGCAATCCATGCCAGCAATGTCAGGCTTACAAAAAGACAAGGCACAAAAGAAGAAGGAAACATACCTTTCATCCATGACAGTGGCCGCACCATCAAGATTCACACACTGACATCCAAGAAAAAAAGCTGCAAGACGAGAAGAACTAATAGCTGCCTTTGTAAAGTCACATTCTCCACTAGACACAATCATTGCGATCAATTCTTCAGTACCATCTAGGGCTGGTTTTGTCCACAGGAACCAGACATAACTCAACAAGAAGGAAAGGAAATGACTGAGGGTCAGTGGATCTGCCACCAATATCATGCTCTCAGCACGCTCCCAGTCGTAGGAGATGACAGCTCCCTTGAACAAACTAATCAACTCGGTGCTGTCTTGACTGCTGAGTGTATTCTCCTTTGCAGATACATCCTTCTTCTCAGTTGACACTTGCTCTGACTTGTGTCTTTTAGCACCATGGTACCCAATTCTTGACACCCCTGACTCCTCAACTCTGTTTCCAGTAACTTCCATTTCAAAGATCATCTGTTCTTCATCTCTTTTTTTACCCTTCATATCCAAACCTCCCCTTGTTGTTGAATTCTGCGGCTCATCTTCCATGTTTTACTCTATACTAAGCAAGCCCTTACCGTTGAGTCTTCCAAAGCAGAAAAATAAAACAGCGATGTCAGCAAACTTAAGTGCAGAAGAAATAGCAAAACTCACTATCATTACTTCCATTCCCCTAGCACGTTCAGCTTGACATTCAATAATCAATACTACACAAACAGCAACAGCAAACCAATGTTACAATGGAGAGAGCTATCAATGAAAGAACCGAAAGTAGAGTGAATAGTGGCATAAACTAGTAATCCCTAATTTCAAGTCAGAAAAAGCCCTTGTCTCGATCAAAAACCTAAACTGGGTGAATATTATCCACCAGGGATTTCAACAGCCCAAAACATCAATCAAGCTATCCAATGCCTAGCATTCATAAAATCCAGGGAAAAAACATGCAATTAAGAAACGCAACAAAAAAGAGCATCTTCGACATAGAAGTACGGTCAGTAAAAACCCTAGAGAAACGCCCAACATTTCATATGAAACCAGATTCTCTGGGTCTAGCAAATTTGTGAAAATCCATCAGTGCCCTGAACCATTGAGGCCAGTAGCATTTTAAACCGAGAATATACAACCATACATGCGAGATTAATCCTATTCAGCGAATTAGGGTAAACTACAGCCCAAAATCGAGGAAGAAACCACAAAGACAGTCGATTAAAGGACAGAAACGTCTCAATTTCTCCACAAATGAAGGGGGAAGAAGAGGAAGTTCATGTTGCATACCTTTTTGGCTAAGGGGAGACGAGAAGAGAAGAGGGGAAGAGAAAGAGAAAGAGAAAGAGAAAGAGAGGGCCTATATAAAAGAAGAAAGGGCAAAAAAGCCCGGGAGAAATTTTGGTTTATTGCGCTGTATTTGGGAGGCGGAATGAGGATTGGTGTAATGTGTACTCCGTATTATGTAACAAATCAGCAAGTTTTTATCCTCGAGTAACCCTAATTCATTTATTTTTGGTACAATGTATCTAGACCCGGCAGAAAGTGACCCGAAACCCGAACCGAACTAACCCGACCCGAACACGAAATTTGACCCGAACAACGAAAAATGAACCATCCGAACATGACTCAGAACCGATCTGAACCCGACCCGATCTGAAAGTGACCCAAACCGAAATAGCCCGAATAAAATGTAAACCGAAATGACCCGAACCGAATTGCACCCGAAATAACTCGATCCGAAATGACCCAATCCAAAACGACCCGAACTAATTCTGACCCGAAATGACCCGAAATCATCCAAACTAAATCTTAAGAGTAGATATACTATTAAATATATAATTAAAAATTAAAAAGAAATGATATAGAATATTAGAATGGTGGTGCACACAAACAATGTATAGCAAAAGACCGAACAAGTACATCTACACTTTTAATAGCAACCAAATTTTGTCTCAAACGTTTCACTTATCAAAAACAAATTCTAATGATTAAACAAACAATAATCATTTCATTGTATTTTGCATGTCTTACAGAAAATAAACACAAAATGAAAACCCAACATTTCTTTCTTCAACAATAAGCTATCATTATGTAATCTCTTTGGTCAAATTAGCGATCCGTATCCGATCCGGTATTAGCCGGATATCCGATAAGAAATATCCATTTGGATCGGATATCCGAGACCGGATATTTTGGATATCCAAATTATCTGTTTTAGCATTTTTTTTCAAATTATATTATTAAAAATAAGAAAAGTTATGAATAAAAAAATATGACTATCCAAATTATCCGGATTTTATCGGATCAGATCGGCCGGATCGACAGATCGGATTTTTTGCTCACCCCTACCACCAAGCCAAGTTGTATCCCTAAATCTTACGTGAGGTAATTAGCCGGGCCTGACACTAATTAGCATAGTTGAATTGAGACGTGTGTTAAAAAATATAGAGATGCCTTGAATGTGTCAATAATATGTTATCCAATCTAATTAATGATTTATGATACAAAATAAGCCAAATAAATTATTTTAACCGTATAAATAACCTAAATATACAAAAATGAAATAACACTATTTAAAATTTACATAAAAATCATGTGTACCGGACCTACCGGTTGATTGGGCTTTTGTTAATAACACCCGAATCCGAATTGACCCGATCTGAAATGATCCGATTCGAAGCAATCCGGCCGAAAAGGACCCAAACTGAACTAGACCCAAAACCGAACAACATCCGATCCGAACAACATCCGATCCAGTTTGACCCGAATCTGAACTAATCCGAAATATTACGACCCAAAACGACATGAATCCGAACTAGACCCGAACAACAACCGAACCGAACAAGACTCGAAATTACTGTTTGACCCAAACGAACCCGACCCGAACGACCCGATCCAAACTGACCCGAACAACCCGAATTGCTATGTATCATCGAGCTTACAAAGTCATCGTTTAGTAGTCCTAATCTTTCATTTACAAGCTTGAAATGTAATGAACAGATTGATTGGGGATGTAACCGATCAATCAGTGGGTATAGCGTCGGATACTCGGATCAATTATGACGGAACCTGCAATGATACTTGACTTCAGAGCCTTATCAACGTATGACTGACATGCTAAATAAATAAAAACAAATTCCGGTGAGGTGAGAGAACGATTGGATAAACTTCACCCTCTCTTCAATTCCCAACTTCAACCCAATACGGTTCTTGTGAAAAGGAAACCATGATAAATTTAACCACTCTGTAGATAAAATTAGGATCCAACTTCTAACCAAAAACTTAAGTCAATGGATAGAGATACTATATACTAGTGTACCTACCTTATACATGAACATGTCTAATATTGTGGGGTTATCTTATACATGTCCGATGTGGGACACTTTTTTCTCCAACAACAAATTATGGTTTGGAAGACAGCACATTGACTCAGCTCGTTCTATGATGTTGCGGACTAGAAAGGCGTGATCTATGGGCAACAACATTCTCTAGAAATTAGTTACGTGGGTTGGCATCCATCATGGCGAATGCTTTGTTGAGGATAAAGATATAAGGTAAATTGCGAACAACGAAGGTGATCCGAGGTGGTTGCTACAAGTATTATCATCGACGCCATATGAACGAGAGCTACAATGCAAATTAAACAAGGATGCATCACTCTAGCTTGCTAACATACAAAACCCAAGTGGAAGAAGATAAGTAGAAAAACGTCAATATGCCATGCCCTCGACTCTTGCTTGGTTGGGACCAAGTATAGCTACTTCTGAAGGAGATCGACATCTATAATATTCGTTCACTCGTTCAATATATAATCATGTAAAAACGTCGATGCCATGCCCTCGCGCGAGTCTTGATTGGGACCATATATATAGCTATGTTACTTGTGGCTAAGAAGCAAATCATTAAATGAATCCCAAAATATGTTATAGCTTGAAGCCCGGTTTGAGTTTTCGGATCGATCGGATTCACGCATATAAAGACTAGCTAGGGCAGTCGCTTTAAGGGATTGGAATACTTATAAGCTAAGACATCGTGCTGGTATTTAAGGCAAAATATGAACGGGCAAGATCAAAGATCGTCCATTATATCACATGAATCGAACTAGCTTCAGAAAAGCAACCAAAGAGTTTAATTTTGATATATGCATATATAGTTTACTCCTTTTTCCCTGCTTTTTAGGCATTGTCACGTACGTAGTATATATAAAGTACATATATGATATATGTAGCGCATCCCATTTGTTAATATGCATATATAATTTGATGTCTTTTACGCTTTACCCATGGTTCTTGGCACCTTCCTTTGCTAAGAGAGAACCTTTAAGTATGTTAAACTTTTTGTGAGGCATTGTTCCATGCAATTGACAAACTCGATCCTTTCCTTCACGACCAGCATATATATTTCACGTGACGACGATTGAGGAAGAGCAAGTTTATCTTGTGACATGTGCATTAAAGTGCACATTCCATCTCAACAAGAATGCCTTTGCATAAATAATTATATATCAATGGAAACAGAATTTGTTAGAATATAATGGAAAATAATTGTTCATGGTTTACTTAGACCAGTTAATATGTAAGTTAATTAAGCCTTATAATTATCATATACATTGTTGCTAATTCGACACTATACATGCATTAAGAAGAAGTGTCTCTGGACATATAGTCAAATGATTAAACCTTTCAAGATAGTACTCAAAAGTCACCAATTCGACTCTCACGAACTATTTCTTTGACAGAAAAAACACATTAGGAAGAAGATAATCAATAAAAGTGCAATTGTTCTTCCACTTTCCATTTATTTCTAATCAAATCAACAATCCAGTTAAGGCAGGTACATACTCGTACGGACGCATCTGAAAACAAACAAAACAACAACATGGAAGGTGGATCGATCGATGGAGCGAGTTAGTAATTAGAACCTAGGAAGTCTGAGAATCATGGAACCTCTTAATGAAGGCGGAGGCTTTCCAGTCGATCCCGGGCTCGACAACGCTATAGCGAAGCAGATGATCATCGTCATGGTAACTCGCGAGCCTCGACTTGGAAGCCCCATCGTCGTCGTGGCTGTCGTAGTCCTCCCCGTGTCTCGCCCGCCTCCTAAACATGTTGTACATGATAATCTCGAAGCACGACGACGACTCGTGGCCGCCTCTTCCTTGAACCTGCCTCCTAGCGTTGATGTTGCCCATTTGCTTTGTTCCTTCAATTCTCTAGATTCTCCCACAATGCATGTGTGCACTCTTGTCTTGTACAATAGGGAACTAATTAGGCCAAGCTTATATACACATACACTACACAACGAAACACGTACGTAGTAATTAATTTATACATATATGGAGTTGTTGTTTGGAATATATGCTTTCTCTAACGTAGCTACGTACGTACGTACCCTAAAGCTAGTCGATGCATATATTATTGGTAGCTAAAGAAGGAAGAAACCATTTGGACCGTAGAATTCAAGATATAGGTTGCTAGGGTTAGTGTGATAAAGCTGATATCTTAATTCTCATCGATCTTTTTTTTTGGTAGAAGGAATTCTCATCGATCTTTTGGGCTTAGCTAAGCTAAGAATTAATAATTACTTCTATCATTGGATATTATGATTTAAATGTATAGTTAATGATGTTGGACCACGTACAACAATGTAGAAGTTTTTAAAAGTGGATATATCTTTGCTTATTCTTGTGATCTTCTATATTAAAATGCAAAAAATACTGATTTAGTGGAATAAAATGGGATTTGGTATGCAGGTTCGAGATCTCAATAATCACTAGAAATAAGATAATTATGATATGCATTTTTTTTTTGTTTAAGTTTAAAGGATTTTCCTGGTTTGGATCCAGGACGTGTCACTATTTGTATCCCTCATTATGTACGTATGTTTTTTGGTCTTATTCCTTACTATATACAGTACAACTTTTTTTTTCAATACATAAAGATGTTCTTTTATTTTCAAAGTCTATAAATAAACCAGGTTATGTCATCAAACATAAAGAGGATTTTGGTATTTTGCTCACGGGCTATAAGTTTCGGTTTGGAGTATCGAAATTGGGCTTCAGGGCCACCGCAGAAATTAATCGGATTTTGATTCGAGGACTCTAATGGACCCAAATCAACCGTGAGGCCCATTAAGATAAGAAATTAGGCCTCGTTTGGTTCGATTCGAGGAATAAGGAAGGGAAATCAAGAATGAATGATTCTAATATAATGTTTGACAGACAAAATTATGAAATTTATTTCATTCTCAGGAATCACTCATTCCAAGGCTGCATATGCTAATTTGATTCTAGCTGAAAATGGCAGGTATCATTAATCTCAAGGGTTATAATTGTTTATCTCGAACTCTATAATTCTAGGACCTTAAAAAATAAAAAATTCTTAAGATAATAATTAAGAACCCTAAATCGTAAGAATTTTAAACCATAATTCTCATGAATAGTTCATTCCGACAACATACCAAACAATATGTCTCAAGAATGATTCATTCTGATTTCGGATTCCATTCTGATTCCTGATTCCATTCTGATTCCAACAGTGTTACCAAACGGCCCTCAATGGTTTTACAAATTGGTTCCAATGATACCTCAGCAAAATGCTAGAGTTAACGCCAAATAGGTGGAAAAACAAGTTTTACCAATCCGAGGTCTTTGTTGGATAGGTCATTCTTCTAGCATTTGTTAGTGAAGGTGAATTACTCATTATCAAAAAATGACATGACATTTAAGCCTCATTAGCATGAATATCTTCATCTAGCTCCTTTTCACTCCGTGTCATAACCGAAAAGTTAGACTTCCTTTTCCTTGTAGGTTGATCAAAGTGCATAACAGGCGCCATAGCAATTTTGTGTCCACCCCACTTAAACATCATCACATTATCTCGTCCCTTGTAGATCACATCATTATCAAATAACCAAGGGCGGCCAAGCAAGACATGGCAGTCATTCATGTCTATAACATCACACACCACCTCCTCTTTATAGTGTTTCCCAATAGACAATAATAACTTGCAAGTCAAGGAAACCCGTACCTGAGGACCTTTGTTCACCCAACCTAACTCCTAGGACTTCTCCCGGGGTTGCGATGATAAATTCAGATGGTTTACTAATTTTTGCGACACCAGGTTCTCTATGCTATCATTGTCTACTATCAAATTGCACACTTTGCCTGCGACAGAACAATAGGTTTTTAACAAGTTCTTCCTTTGTCCCTCTTCTGTGGAAGACAATAAAATTCGATGAAACACGATGTTCACCCTGTCGTCGGCTTCTTCTTCAGCAAATTTAACATCTGAATAGCCGTCTTCTTCCTTGTCCTGGTCCTCATCATCAAAATTATTCACGACATCAGTGGTTTGCCTAGATGGGCAAACATTTGATCTGTGTCCCTGACCTCCGCACCTAAAACACTTATCACCCGATGGCTTAGCGTAAGGATTAGGTTGCCTTTGGTTTGGGGCTTTGCCTCATGCTGAAGTACTCGCACCCTTCTCCTTATCTGCTGCTGAGTTTTTATCTTTTGAAGGTGTGATTTTATCCTCATCACCAGCCACATCAAAACTATTCTGTTGTGGATATCTACGAAAAGATGAGAATAAATTTCTAGGAGATTTCTCCATCAATTCCACCTTCAATGCCAGACTTGAGGCTTCGGTTATGGTCCAAACAGTCTGTAATCCCATCTTCTCTTGTAACGAGCCCTTCAAGCCGCTAATAAAGTGAGCAACTTTCTGGCCCTCGGTTTCTCCCAATTCGTTCCGCTCACTCAACCTCCGGAATTCGGTTGTGTACTCTGAGACACTCCTCTTGCCCTGAACGCACTCTATATACATCTTATATAGAATTTGTTCGTAATCATCGGGTAAGAACCTCTCCATCATCAGTTGTTTCATTCGCCTCCAAGTCTTGATTTGCGATCTCCTCTGCCTCTGCCTGAGACTAACGAGTTTGTCCCACCAGACTGCAGTCGTGCTTTTGAGACGGATCGCGACCATCTTGACCTGTTTACTTTCCGGAACTCCCATGACATCGAAGAATCTGTCAACTTCGATCTGCCAATCAAGGAACTCCTCGACTCCCATGGTTCCATAGAATAGAGGAATATCTGCTTTGACCCGATAGTCATGATTTCTTTTGTTGATCGCCCTCAGCCGGATCTTCTTCCAGGACCTCCTCTTCGGAACTTGAATCCCCTCCATCAGGATTGCCTCTACCATGATCGCCTCCACCGCGTGGAGCCCGATTCACTCTTCCGCCTACCCGTGGATTGTTGTTGTTGTTATTGGTGAGGACGGTATTCATCTATGTTGTCAACGCAACCATCTGCTATGTCAAACCGGTGAGGGACGCGGTAAAAGCCGTTGTAATCCCTTCCAGGTCTGCTCGGGTTAATGGTTCTCCCATGATGCTTCAGAATCGAAACGGAACAGGAGAAGCCTGCTCTGATACCAACCGACGCAGTTGGAAGATTGAAAGGCAAGCAAGTGCAAGCCTTGGTGATCAAGGAATCGCAAGCGCGAAACCTAAAACAAAAGAAAACTGGAAATTCACCAGAAAATTCAGAGAAACTCTGTAATTGATAAAAATAATGAAAGTTGTCTTTTCAAGGCTACAATCGATCTATATATAAAGGAACTAAAAACCTAAAAAGATAGAAAAAAATAGAAAAATAAAAGATATAAAAAATAAAAGATATAAAATAAAAGTTACGAAAATTCCAAAAATAACTAAAACCTAACTAAAAGCCCTGAAACGTTATTAAAAACCCGAAAAAGGCCTTAGATCCTCTTCTACCGGTTACGACCTTGTCGACGAATGAGATCCTCTTCGAACCGGGCTGCCAATCTCCCTACATCATCTAGCTAGTTTATGCACATCTCATGTGATGGGATGCATAGATGCCTTTTTAGCAACCTCGAGATAAAATTTGTCCATAATTAATCACATAAACATATACATCTTAGGTATCCCTTAGGCCAAAAGGCTATGGATGTTAGTGAAGTTGACTAGGTATAATATCATGTTAAATTTCAATGACCTCAAGGACAACGGTATAATTTTGAATTTAAGTGGGCTAAATTCACCACAAAAACTAAGAAGTGTTAGAGAATGGTATCAAGGTTTGAACCATAAATGTTACTGATTCGGCCTATTTTGTATAGGTTAACTCTTGTATTTTAGGGCTATATTGAGAGTGTTTAGGTTAGATTTGTGCGTAATTGTAATATCTAGGCCGAATACACAAGGATTCAAGTATCAAGAGTTTTAAGGCGTTTTGAGCTGTCTGCGCGACACCACTTGCTTGCAAAGGCCATATCTTGAGCTACAGAGGTCGGATTGAGCTGATTCCAGTGTCATTGGAAAGCTAACTTCAAGGGCTTCAATTCATCTTTTTACACCGAAGTCAGATTCTAAGCGGAATATGGTCAAAACAGCCTCCGAAGTGACGTTAGAGGTTCTGTCCGAATACCGCGACCGCGGCCAGGACGACGCGACCGCGGTGGCCGCCGAGACAAGCTATTCTTCTCTGTCGTGAAAGCGCGGGCGCGGTAGGAGCGACGCGACCGCGGTGATGCCGAATCTGAAGCGAGCCGAAATCTTTCTATTTTGTTTCCTTTTCTATCTTTTGCCTCTTTCCTTATCTATCTCGTGGATCTTGTTCCTTGGGCTATATAAGGAGGAGCCTGCCTTAGGTTTTTAGTATCTTCAATATTCCAATTCATAATTCAATTCTTCTCTTTTAGTTTAGTTATGGAGAGCTAGTCTCCTTGGGTTTGTTCAAGGGAGAAGCTCTGATGTATGAACTCGTGAGATTTTGGTAATTGATCTCTATCCTTTGGTTAATATTGATACTCTTGTGCTTCATCCCATGATTTATGTTTGATTTTATGAGTCTGGCCAACTTGTTTGATTGACTTAGATCTATTGTTTGATTTAGGATTGGTTGTTGTCTATGCATCTTTCCTATTTCTCGAAACAACTCTATTCTAGGACCGTGGACTAGTTTAGGGAAGAGTATTCAATGGTTAAATTGTGCATGAGACTCGTAGCTTGATTGCATGATTTGATTTCCTAATATCCTTGTTCTCTATGCTAATTCTAGGTTAAGCGTCCTTGCCTAGAGTTATAGAATTGCTTGGACCGTGGACTTGCGATTGTTAATGATCAGGATAGGAATTAACCATAGGTGTGAATGAAATCAATGGATAAATCTATGATCGAGTGATTATTTCATGAGTGGATCTTTTGAATGAACATGCCTCTTATCTATTTGTTTGATTGTTTGTTATTTCTTTTCTAGGTTAGTTTCGATATCTCTTTGATTTCCCCCATATCTTTAGTTTATAGATTTATTAATACTAGAAGCCGTTAGTTCTCTTGGGTTCGACCCCTTACTTGCATGCTATACTTAGTTTGTAGTTTGAGTTATTTATCTTTGATCTTGGCACGACGACTTTAGCCGAGTCAAATTTTGGCGCCGCTGCCGGGGAACTTAGGTTTCTTTCTAGTATTAATATTTTTATTGACTGTGTAAAAAAAAAATCGGGCTAACATGCAGGTACTAGGTTCGAAAGAACGTTCTGTACTTGAACCGCGCCCGCGGGTGCGCAACCGCGGTCGCGTTTCGAATACAGAAACTCCTGACGTACAGGTACTAGACACCACGATCGCGGTCCACAAACCGCGCCCGCGGTGGTGATGCAGTGGTCTCGAAAAAAAATAAGAAAAAAAAAAAGAAAAAAAAAAGAAAAAAAAAGATTAAAAAAAAGACAAAAAAAAGAGGACTACTTGGTCCCATTCTATCTTCTACCTTCCATATATCTTTACCATCCTTCTATCTTTTCACCATTCTCTATATCTTTCCATCTATCTTTTCACCCTTCTATATTTTCTTTCCATCCACCTTTGTAATTCCATTCTTTTGGCTATGTGTAAAGCCTAAGTATGGGGGAAGGAGTACTCGCATTCGCTTATCCTAGTTAGCTTAGTTAGCTATTTGCTTCAGATTTTTGATTTTCTTCTTTTCATGTAGCACTTGCACCATACTTTTTGCATAATAAAGAAAGAAAGAAGAAGAAAAAGATAGAAAAAGCCATAAAAAGTGAAAAAAGGCATATAAATCCTGGGATGAGTCGAAAACCCGAAAGGGCGGCTCAGGTAACAAGCAGGTAACCCGGACCAACATTAGGCTGGGGTAATATGAGGTTTATGAGTGATTGTGAGTATTTGTGAGCACACCCTTGAGAAAAATGAAAAGAGCGGTTAGGTGAAAACCCGAAAGGGCGCCTAAGCAGAATTGAGCGGTAAAATTCGAGTGTTTAGGAATTCATTCTTGCTTGGGGACTTTGGGGCTTACATTGTTAGATTTGGGTAGATCCTAGGTTGCTCTTTCATTTTTTTGGAGCTTGAGTGTTATATCATGTTGTGAGGTGTGTGTTTGAACTTCATTGTTTTATGCTCATGATTTCTCTATTATTTTTGGGTTCGGGTTGTGAGTTGAGTGTTTTTTATCTTCCCTTGTATTTCCTGAGATCTTAGATGTGCTACCTTGTTATATTTGTTTTGAGCTTACTCGAGGACGAGCAAGATCTAAGTATGGGGGAATTTGATTCGGCCTATTTTGTATAGGTTAACTCTTGTATTTTAGGGCTATATTGAGAGTGTTTAGGTTAGATTTGTGCGTAATTGTAATATCTAGGCCGAAGACACAAGGATTCAAGTATCAAGAGTTTTAAGGCGTTTTGAGTTGTCTGCGCGACACCACTTGCTTGCAAAGGCCATATCTTGAGCTACAGAGGTCGGATTGAGCTTATTCCAGTGCCATTGGAAAGCTAACTTCAAGGGTTTCAATTCATCTTTTTACACCGAAGTCAGATTCTAAGAGGAAGATGGTCAAAACAGCCTCCGAAGTGACGCCAGAGGTTCTGTCCGAATACCGCGACCGCGGCCAGGACGACGCGACCGCGGTGGCCGCCGAGACAAGCTATTCTTCTCTGTCGTGAAAGCGCGGGCGCGGTAGGAGCGACGCGACCGCGGTGATGCCGAATCCAAAGCGAGCCGAAATCTTTCTATCTTGTTTCCTTTTCTATCTTTTGCCTCTTTCCTTATCTATCTCGTGGATCTTGTTCCTTGGGCTATATAAGGAGGAGCCTGCCTTAGGTTTTCAGTATCTTCAATATTTCAATTCATAATTCAATTCTTCTCTTTTAGTTTAGTTATGGAGAGCTAGTCTCCTTGGGTTTGTTCAAGGGAGAAGCTCTGATGTATGAACTCGTGAGATTTTGGTAATTGATCTCTATCCTTTGGTTAATATTGATACTCTTGTGCTTCATCCCATGATTTATGTTTGATTTTATGAGTCTGGCCAACTTGTTTGATTGACTTAGATCTATTGTTTGAATTAGGATTGGTTGTTGTCTATGCATCTTTCCTATTTCTCGAAACAACTCTATTCTAGGACCGTGGACTAGTTTAGGGAAGAGTATTCAATGGTTAAATTGTGCATGAGACTCGTAGCTTGATTGCATGATTTGATTTCCTAATATCCTTGTTCTCTATGCTAATTCTAGGTTAAGCGTCCTTGCCTAGAGTTATAGAATTGCTTGGACCGTGGACTTGCGATTGTTAATGATCAGGATAGGAATTAACCATAGGTGTGAATGAAATCAATGGATAAATCTATGATCGAGTGATTATTTCATGAGTGTATCTTTTGAATGAAAATGCCTCTTATCTATTTGTTTGATTGTTTGTTATTTCTTTTCTAGGTTAGTTTCGATATCTCTTTGATTTCCCCCATATCTTTAGTTGATAGATTTATTAATACTAGAAGCCGTTAGTTCTCTTGGGTTCGACCCCTTACTTGCATGCTATACTTAGTTTGTAGTTTGGGTTATTTATCTTTGATCTTGGCACGACGACTTTAGCCGAGTCAGTTACCGTGGAAGAGAGGTTATACAACCACTTATACGTCTTATTTCTATACGACTTAACTATAACACATCCCAACCCCCGTCTAGATCCATAGTTGAATGTTCCTATCACTAAATAAGATGTTTGTCAATCAATTAAAAGTATTTTAAATACAACAACAACATTTGCCCAAGAAGGTCCCGCAAAAGCAAGATCTGGGAGGTCAAGATTGAGGCATTTCAGACCTAGATGAAAAACGCCCAATACAACCCAAAATAACGAATACACAAAAAAAAACGCCCAACTGGCTAGCAGTCTAACACCTTGATCTTCTCCCTCCAACTCTCCCTGCATTGAGCCAAACCCTCCGAAATCCCTAAATGGGTGACATCTTGCTTAATGGTGTCCATCCAACGCTTCTTCCGGCAACCTCTACCCCTCCTAAAAGCCCCCAAATCTAGACACTCGCACCTCCTAACTGTGGCATATGGGCTTCGTCTCTAAACATGTCCAAACCAGTGTAGTCTCGCTTCTCTAAGCTTGTCTCCTATGATAGCTACCCCGAGCTTACTTCTGATCTCTTCATTTCTTATCCTGTCCATCCTCGTGTAACCACACATCCATCTGAGCATCCTCATCTCTGCGACTGTGAGCTTCTGTTCTTGAGCCTTCGTCGTCGGCCAACATTTTGCACCATAGAGCATCGCCGGTCTTATAACAGACTTGTAGAATTTTCCCTTAGTCTTGAGCGGGATCTTCTAGTCCCACAGAACCCCTGAAGCCGCCCTCCACTTCTGTCAACCTTTCTGAATACGAGACCTAACATCTTCCTCAATACACCAATCGCTCTGCAACACCGATCCTAGATATCTAAAACCATCATTCTTCACAATCACATCACCACCCAGTTGCACATCACTACTAAGCTCATCTTCTTGACCGAAACTAAACTTCACGTATTTTGTCTTGGTCCTACTCAAGTGGTTTTTCATCCTAATCCTTTCTTAATCCCGATAACGTGCTAGTAAATTCTATAACTCTCCAACCAATGCGGGCCTCCACTCGATCGGGAAAATGAAAGTCAAACTATTCTCCACACCAATACCATATTTGTTTTTTGGTCGAAAGTTCTCCACACCATATGTTGGTGGTTTAGGTTAGTTCGTCCTCTTGGCTAATTACATTTAATTTAATGAGAAAATTTGGTAAGGAGGCTATTTGGGGAGATTTGTGGAGTGGGTAGGCTGCCTTGAAAATTTATGTGCTAACTAGTCGTTTTTCCAAAAATACCCCTGGTCAAAAAAAAAAATTACACGCGTGCCACCGCGTCCCACCTCAAATCCTGTCATCGGAAATCCTGTCATCCAAAAATCCTATCACTGGAAGATTGAAAACAACTTGTCACCATGCATAAAAACTTGTCATCGCTTAGAAAAACTTGTCATTGAACTTGTCATTGCGTAGAAAACTTGTCATCCCTTATGAAAAACTTGTCATCCCTTATGAAAAACTTGTCATTGCGTATAAAACTTGTCAACCCTTACGAAAAACTTGTCATTGCGTAGAAAAACTTGTCATCACTTATAAAAAAACTTGTCATATCGCACAAAAAACTTGTCATAGCGTACAAAAAACTTGTCGTCACGTACAAAAACGTGTCATTGCATATAAAAACTTGTCATCACTCAACTTGTCGTCACGTACAAAAAACCTATCATCACGTACAAAACTTGTCACCACCCTAACTTGTCATCACGTATGCAACTTGTCATCAGAATTTATTAGTATGCCTATGTGGGATTCGAACCCACATTATTGTGCGTTAAGCACGTTGCTCTACCATTTGAGCTAATAGGCCATATATAATTAAAAGTAATATATAAACAAATTTAACAATGCAAAAATAAATCAACTTGTCATCCCCAAAACCAGTTAAAACCAACTTGTCATCACCAAAACCCGTAAAACCAACTTGACAACCCTAAAAAGGAAAAAATAAGCAAATCCCAAAGCTCCTAATGTATGTGTGCATGTATTGTTAAATAGTATTTGGAACAGCCTAATTCGAAATGGCACCTAATTAACGTGGGAACAACTTCAGATTAAGCAAACAACTTCACTAGTTAATATATTGGGAACAATATTTACCAACAAATAATTAAGCTAAATCCTACACGTCAAATACAATTAGCAAACAACAAATTAACCTAGGGATTCTACTTCTGTCACCTAAAATCCTCCAAACCTAAATTGAGGTAGAAACCAAAATTCCAATCATAAAGTGAGGCAGGAACCTAAATTCAGCAACGCATAAAATCAAGCAAATCCAAAATTCAGCAATAATGAATTCAAGTCTAAATCTGCAAAGATCATAGTGCAATTTCCATTTACCAGCACAGTATACACCAAACATGATCAGAAATACAACATCAAATTGGCAATAACTAAAGATACACAACAATAAAAACGCAATGATTTCACAGAACAGCAAATTTGCAGCTCATATTCAGAAATCGAAACTCCTAAAGAGAAAAGCAGAATTAACAATTCGGTTACCAAGAGTGATTTTAGGAGGAGGCTCTTTATCGGCGACATTGGCCCGCTCCTCCGCTTCCGCTAGGAGCTGCTGAACCTGCGAAAGGCGCGACGAAGCCTTCTTCCCCGAATCTGTTGCCTGGCGTCCTAATCCAAGGTGAAAAGTGGATAACTTGTTGTCCACGAAACACTATTGTGGTGGAAATTTCCGCTAGAGAAACAAGGATCATTCTCAAATCTGTACTACGCCAGGCGTTCATTCCGAGCTTTCGAGCTTTCGTGGATAATTTGCCTGTGTCTCTTTCTCTGTCGGAGAAGATGAAATCGAAGACGACAAACACCGAAAGAACGTTCGATCCGACGAAGATGCGAGTGGAAGGGGACGACCTAGGATCTCAGATCTAGATCTGGAAAAGAAGGAAGGAAGGAGAGAGAGGGAGATGGATTTCAGATCTAGAAAAAAAGAGGAGAGAGAAAAGGGAAAAAAAATCTATACTATATATTAAAGTCGGAGAATTTCGAGCCTCCACGTTAATTCTGGTCCCACTTGATTAACAATTTTATATGTTTTATTTTTCTTAATTATTTAATTTTTAACTTTATCTTTTTTCTTACCCATCAAGTATCTATCTTTAAAGGCATATATTATTTATCTTTAAAATTTCTTTAATTATCTTACCTTTAATTTTATCCTTTTTCTTACTCATCTAATATCTATCTTTGAAACAATATTATCTATCTTTAAAATTTCCTTCTATAAAAGATACATATTAATTAACTTAACTTTTCAATTCTCATTTTAATCTATTTATATATGAGTTAATATATAGTATAGATTATACTCAGTAGATACATAAATTAACGAAAAAAATGATCATTACCCGTACATGGTACGGGTCTTCAACTAGTAAGGCTTTTATATTAGGAGAAAAGGGCTAGTTAGTGCTCTTTTATTTTAGAGAGGCTAGTTAGTAATTAAATTAGGGGAGAGTGACCTCTCCACCCCCTTCCCTCTAATTTAATTAACAAGAATTACCGCTCGATTTCAATGCTTTCAGATTTGGAATAAACATAAAAACTCCGTACCAATTAGTTGACTGCTATCATGTAGCTTTCCTATTTATCCTCATCCTAATCTAGCTACAACATGGTTTAGTTTGGGTCGTCATTATTCGGTAATTATATGAGTTTAAGCACGCTTTCCATTAGCCTCGACCTATTTTCATATACATCCGCGTAACCGCGTTCATACAAGACTTTTTCAAATATGACACATTTATACAATCGGTCACCTACCAAACTTTATTATTTTTCCAAATTCTTAATTAGTCATGTCTTCCTTTTTCCTAAGATTCCTTGTATAATAAACGACACAACTTTGATTAATGAACATCTTATCTTTTGGTCGTGAAACCAAATATCACAATCTCAAACAACGACTCCCACACGTTGAAGAGAGAAATGGAATATCAGCCGTCTTCACCACCTCCACCACCAACCTCGTCGGAGAAGGAGGTGTTAGACGCCCCCCTCTCCTTGCTCGGCTTCCAATTCGACGACGTAACACCACAAATGATCACCGGCCACCTCCCCGTCACCGACAAGTGTTGTCAGGTGCGTGAACGTTTGTCTAGGAATTCGAGTTTAATTCATTTGATATCTCGACGATCATAATAATATTATGATCGTCGATCAATTAATTTAATTTAATTTAATTTCGCGGCGTCAGCCATTCAAGGTTTTGCATGGAGGAGTATCGGCGTTGATAGCGGAGTCGCTGGCGAGCATGGGGGCCCACTTGGCGAGCGGGCTGAAGAGGGTGGCCGGCGTCCAGCTCAGCATCAACCACGTCAAGAGCGCCGTCCTCGGCGACCTCGTCCTCGCCCAGGCCACGCCCCTCAGCCTTGGCCGTACCATTCAGGTTCTTGCTCGGCCTTTTTTCTCCGATCTCTAAAAAAATATGCATTTCCAACTTTGTTTCATCCTAACCGGTCCTTATCTCTAGCTCCTAATTAACTCTTTAACAACCACTCGATGTTTAGAATATTTTGTCACTTACACAATTAAAATAGCCACTTATATTTAGCTCTATAAATTAAAACATTATCTATCATGTAAACTAAAAACATGATAACGCCGAAGTGGAATTGTGTGTCACAATCCACATATTGGCTAACAAAAAAGACGTTGTCTCTTTTTTTTTTTTTTTAAGTCTAACGCTAGTTATGTTTTTCAAGATGATAGCGACCTATACATTGATTGAGAGATTGTGGAGAAATGCATACAATTTCTAAAGTAGCTTTAAGACTTTTCTTTTACAATATTTATGAATGAGAAATTGTTTTATTTCGATCTCCTTGATATATACGGAAGTACTATAGTATTTTGATTGATATGTTATTTTTCATCATCTAATTCAACATTTCTAAGTACGTACTCAGCTTTTAGTTATCTTCAATTCACTGACAAATTCATCCCACCTATGATGATTTGCTTTAGTGAGTTTCAATTGTCCAAGTACATGTCTTTAGTGCTCATCGCAACGTGTGAAACGATAGTACGAGAAGATAGTAGTATATGGTGGCCGGCTTCATTTTAGGTCCTCTTCTTATAGGACTTCCACACGTGAATATTTGTCTTTTACGAAATCGCGAGGGGAAAATCCGTTCATTTGATAGTTTTAACATTTTTATAATTTAGAGAGTTTTTTTCTAGGGATTATTCAGTTTATTAATTTCTAAAAGTAATATTATTAAAGTGTTCTGGATTTTGTTGGAGAGCTCAGTCCAACAGCAGTCAATTACCTAAACTAAAACTATTTTTTTTTTCAGAAATAACTCTAAAAATGGTAATTAGATGAATCAAATATATCTTGGAAAAAGGGTGCCATAGCCCATAGGGCATAAAATTAATAAAAAAAAATGGACAAGTATAACCGAAGAGGTAAGGATACAAATTTTGGTTATATAGTAGTAGTAGGTGAATTGTTGACAATAATGAGTTTAACGAAAGACGAATTCTTTCATTAGTGGTCGATCTGTTAGCCTGTCATTGTCATCTATCCTATATATATGCTCTGCTGTGTCATGTACTATCACCATTTTGCCATCCTCTCCTTTTAATTAGCATTAAGTATTAGGTTATCCTTCTACCAGAAGTAATTAATTAGCATTATTATTATCTTCCTCTTGACTTGCCAAATTTTTGTTATGTATGTTGTCCAGAGTACGTACATCGATCTTTTCACTAATTATCGGTAATCTTTTGATCAATGCGGCCTAACAAAAGAATTCGCATTAGGGAAATACTTAATTCATAGTTCTAATGGCCGAGTACGTTAATGATGCAGGTGTGGGAAGTGAAGCTATGGAAAACAAATCCTTCAAACCCAAACAACAACAACAACAACAACAACAAGACGATGATATCCTCCTCAAGAGTCACTCTTGTTTGCAACATGCCCGTTCCCGACAATGCCAAGAACGCCGGTGACAAGCTTCGACACTTCGCGAAGCTATGATCGAATCTACGTACCTATCTGCTAGCTCTTCATCAATCCTCAATCAAGACTAGCTCATGTATAACCACATAGTTCAATCAACTCTAGTGAAATATATAGCTTGGTTGATGCATATGCAATTTGTAAAATGTATATATAGTTCATGTCAATGATCTTTATTACGCGTACTAGTTTTCGACTAGCTTCATTGGGGAAGCTATAGTGGTCATTATAAGCACGTGAGTGCTACTTTTGTGAGGTTCGTGCCTTTGCAAGCCCGACTTGAAGAGCTCCAAAGTCGAAGACAGTATGGTACGCACCCATGAACGCGTTTCCGAGCACCCTGGATGAACAAGAAATGCGCATTTTCAATGTAGTTTTGGATGAATCAATGTACTTATGTAGCTACCTAGCTTACCATAGAGGGCCGTTCGGCGGAGCAACATCCAACGCCACGAAACCGCTAAGGCAGACTGCAGAGGACCCTTGCTCTAGCCTAACAATGTACTGTCCAATGCATACTAAAGATGTTAATCACAGGATTAACTATATACTTAAAAAAAGACGTACTAAAAGTTGACTAATCGTGTGATCAATCAAGTTGGATTGTGCAAATACCTGTTCAGGGGTCAGAGGATAATTCCTTTTCCCAATCTTGAATGCAATGATAGGCAGGTTTTTGATCTTGTTGCAGTCTACAAAGGATCTTCCTGTTGGGTTTGGGAGCCTTTCACAAATCTAATCAAGGCATCAATTTTACTTGTACGTTGTCAAACTCTACTAGTTTAAAGTCTTTTTAGCATGAAATCAATTTTAGCTAAGTTAGTTATACCTTGGTGACATGTTGAATCACTTGTTGTTTGGCCTTTTGTTGCCGAAGCTGCGATTTGATCCATTCAACCATCTTCTCGCACAGCTTACACGTCGGGCTGTCATTTACTCCTGAATCCGGGCTCTCGTTTTCGACAACACTTTCAATGCTTCGTCTGTATCGACGAAACAATTTCATACTTATATGCTAATACAACGTAACAAAATGTTGCAAAGGAATTAGAGAAAATGATCATCATATGAGAGCAAACCTTGGTTGCTGAGACTGGCTCTTGAATGAGCATAGCGAGGTTTCGTCGCATACTTTATCAAATTCTATCTGCCAATCAAAGGATTAAAACCCAACACATGATCTATCAAGATTCAAGAACAAACCCTTAAGAAACTTGAGGAAAAATGTAGACCAAGAAATTATAAAGAACATACACCAGATATCAACAAGTCCCAGATTTTGCTTCCATACTTGTAGGCCATGGCTTTGCACTCATGGCTGACTACACCGTCTGCTCCAATGGCGTTGTTGATCTCGGTAACTATAGCCTTATTGATCAAAATCAAGTTGAGTTGTCATTTGGAGGATTATTTAAGTGAGTTGTTGTATAAGCTGAGTGCAAGTAGGATAATATATGAGCATACATGTGGACCAGCTAGTAAGGATGTGCCAGAATCTATAATACCATAACATCCAACATTGCAATAACCTGAAAGAAACTACATGGAATCAACTAATGCTGGATTTTTTAGAAGTGAAACATTTGTACAGAGTGTTTTACCAGTTGATTGGCGTCCAATCAAAACGTCAGCTATCTCAATCTGGAAAGAAATGCACATAACATAAACATATGTATGTGAGCTTGATTTTGATATTTACAGGAAAGATGTGAGAATTATTCATAGTAGGTGTAAGAGTGAGTGACCTGCCAGAAACCCTTCTTGGTGAGAGGAACAAAAGCGTGTGAGCCATGGAATTGTTTCTTGTCGAGTCCTCCAAACACGATCTCACCCCCGAACGCGGAGTCAGGGTCTGTGTTCAGCCATATTGAGAAGGTTTGCTCTTGCAATACCATATGATCCCTGCATTTTGCAAGTTTATCTCTTATCATGTACATATTATCTGACCATTTAAAAGAGTGTGTCATAGATTGAGACAAAGGTATATAGATGAGGTAACCATAGAGGCGTAACGCTTCCAATGGCTGTCTGCTGAAAGCCCAGGCCGACGACTCCATCATAATGAGCCATTGCTAACGCCAAGGACCTCTCGTTCAATGCCTCGGCGAAATCCTAGGTAGCTCAAGCCAGTTATTAGCATTCAAAACATACAAGGGTGCAAAAATGTAACATACAACTGACAGCTTTGTTAATGTGCAGAAATTGATTGCATGTGTCTTTCCAGGAAATAGAATGCAAAAAAAAAAAAAAAAAAAAAAACAGAACAACCAGACGTAGACCTTATGACCTACTTGATCACTGAGAATCATATTCCCAACTGTGATGAAATCTTGTCCAAAATGACCAAATATGTATCCAGTACCATAAGGTATCTTTTCAGATTTCCCTGAAAAATGCAACATTCAGTATGATGTACAAATCAGTATATACATTAACCAAGCTTACCAGTTCTGTTGTATGTAGCAGACAGCCTTGACTTGTACTTCTTATGGAGGAAGCAAGAAACCTAATTCCATCACACACCATCATTAGTTCTGCATCAAATGAAACCCACATCAAAAACACCTGAAAGAGAGCATATATATACTATATAGCATGTGGCACTCAACAGATAGATAGCATTTGGATGATGGGATCCAAAGGTTTGAGCTAGCAGTGTCAAAGACGACGCGGAAGCTCTGAGGCGGAGTGCCTACACTAATCTCTCCATAGTACTGAGTGTCTAGAGACTTCCTTAAATACCCGGCACCCGTTTTCGTGTGCTTGTTCTTGTTGTATGCAGGGATCAACCCGGAGCTAGTGACACTCTTGAGGTCCAACTGCATCTTCTTCAGGGGCACTCTTGCTAATGCTAAGGGATCCGAGCACGATACGAGGACACACATAGAGGAGCACATCCATAGACAGATGGGCAGTGCAATGTGGGTTTTGATCTCCATTGATCATCAACCAATTAAACGAAGTTAAGTATAGAATACTAATAGTAATGGGCTGTAAGGATTTGAAAAGTTTGTTGCTGAGATAATGACTAGTGTTAACCATTTTGATATATTAGGGATAAGGAAATTAAGGTCTGGAACAAATCTTGCTCAGGAAGGTGGAAGAAAGCAGGGACAAGGAAAGGGTTTTTACTTTTTAGGTTGATCATTGATGGGTTTTGGAGAGATGGAATGAGGAAGGAAAAGGAACCTCGCATGGAAACCCACCATGCAATTTCCTAGAGATTTGTCTACGTATAAATTGTCCTGTTAATGTAGGCAGAGGTGCAATCTGTAAGAAGAAATTATTGGGTAGTAGTATCACTTATCAGAAGACCAAACACACAAAGGTAACATGGTAGGAAAACTAAAATTTAGATGAAAATTCAAAACTCATCCAATGATGCCTTTGTCATCCACCCAACTTCCAAATGACAAGTGTATGGATGAGATTATTATCAGTTGTACAGTATGACACAGTGACAGTAAAAAACTAAGGGTGGCGGTGAAAACTTGAACTAAAAAATCCAACAAGTATCAAGATAGCTCATTGATGTAACAAAATCAACTTATGGGGTGATACAACATGCAACAAAATTCCAACTCCAAATCTGCAAATGCACAAATTGTTCAAAACATGAATTATTAAATTAAATATATATCTTTGTCTATTTATTTGATACTCAGTACAGTAGGAAAATAGCCATAAATTGTTCAAAACAAGTGCACACTCGGAGTATAGTTTACTCACTTGTCAAGAAAAATACATTCCTTGAGTTTTCTCAATCTAGTAAAGTAAAACCACACACAATCAGTTCAATTCCTCTACTGATAGTAATTCTGTACTTGACTCCATTCATTTCGGATAACATTCCTCCGCCGGCCGTCTGAGGATGATGAAGAAGCTCCGATGGGTAATGGACGGCGACACGTGGGACGTGGACTTGTCGACGGCCCAAACCCTCGACGGCGTTGCCCGGCCGGTGGCTCACCACCAAGGCCACCGCCTCCTCCCACTCGGACTATCCAGAGGAACCAAGCTTTCCCGGCCCAAGCAGATCGATTTCTTCCAGAGGTTCATGGCTGCCCCCTTCATCCCTTGTTTCTCCCCTCCTCGCGGCCTCTCCCTCCAACGCGCTCTCACTTTGCCCTTCGGCAATGACTGGTAATTGCGTAATCTTTCCCCCTCCTTGTTCAATTTCCATGGCGGAATTTGGAAAACCCTAACCTGAAGGGTTTTGAAAACCCTAATGTTTGTTCGGTGGAATTGGTGTTGACTGGTGTTTGTTTGTACAAAGCTATGCAGGTTTGTCACCTTGTTAGGTCAGTTTGATGTGCTCAAGTTTTGGTCTTCCATCAACAAGGATGGGGTTGAGGGGAGCCCAAACTCATCATCCTGGATGCAGAGTTTCAAAAGGGATATACAAAATAAATCCCTCTATGCCCTTGGTTTCTTCTCAGAGCTCCTCATAACCCCTAATGATGCCCTGCTGCTGTCCTGTGATACTTATGGGGATACAATGGATACTCGAAAGAAGGCGGTTTTCCGTCACAAGGCGAGTATTAAGAGCAAACGCTTCGATCCTTTGGAACAATGTTTGTCTTATGGAGTCATCTTATGTTCTTATTTACTGTGCAGTTTCCCAATCATGACTTGACAATGGAGGCAATTTCACCGGCTCTAGTGGTTGATGAGAATGGCACTTACTGGGATGTACCGCTTATGATGGCTATAGATTTGGCTTCGGTCGCTTCTGGCTCCGGACCCAGTTATCACTTAGCAATGCACCATATTTCAGGATCAGCCAAACAGTTTGAAGGCAACCAGACCAGTGCAGTTCCTTCTGCCCTGCTTCCTGGGACGTCTCTCAAAGGTGCTTTGGCCCTTAAGAAGAATGTCGATTTTTGGAGAAGTCAGTCTGAAAAGCTTAAATTGGTTCAGCCATATGATATCTTATTATCTGATCCTCATATTTCAGCATCAGGCATTATAGGTAAGAACCCACCTCTACTTTTTAGTTCTCTGTACTTATATTTACATTATCTAAAACGACATTACTTGAATCTGTGTAGGTGCTGTGGCAACAGCTTCAGTTGGTGAGCATTCCTTAAAGTCAGAAACTGATGATGAACCGGAGAGTTATAAGCACTTCAGGCTACGTTTATTGGGAGAGAAATCCGCACTTCTAGCTGACCTATTCGGCTCCTTGTCAGTCAGTGCACAGCATGGGAACTTCCAGAAGTTGTTCTTTGATCTAAGCAGACTCAATGTTCGGTTAGATTTTCCCTCTGGGTCAAAGTTCCTCTCAGCTGCTGCACGTCTTGGTCAGGACCTTTATAATTCTCAAGATCCAACCCTTGAAGCTATTCAGGCAGTTTTACCCACCACTACACTCTCTCTTCAACAACAGGTACTCTTTTCTTCTTTATCTTACTTGTGATATAATTCTACATCTTAACATTTACTTGCTATAAAACCAAGCATGGCGATTTTGTGCAAAGATTTGATCATGTTTCCATCTGGGTATTGCAGATTGTTGGACCTTTCAGTTTTAGGGTGGATTCGAGGGTTGCTGTGGAATTGAACAGCAGCCAGAAATGGCAAGTCAGCTTGGAGCAACCGGTTTTCGCAATTGAACATGCTCTTCAAGTGCTTGGATCAGCCAAGGCCACTGCTTGGTATGCCCCAGAGCAGAAGCAGTTCATGGTGGAGCTCCGATTCTTTGAGACATAAACTCTTCCTTTTCTGCATTTAGTTTTTCATTTTCCATTTATTGTTTTGTAGTATTGAACTTATTCAGTAGAAAATTAGCAAGTTCCATTGAATTTATTCATGGACATTGTATTAATCTTTATTTATCAAACAATAAATCACAAAGAGTTGAATTCATTTTCAATGTATTAAGCATCAGCGATGCCAATTACACTTGGTGTAGCTGAAAGAAGATTTCACATGTTCTTAAGAGCATCCACAATGGAGACTATATACATTTCTTAACCTTAAAAAAAAAATATGTCAGAAAAAGTTCGAAAATGTGTTAGGGAGAAATTTCTAATTTGTGAGAGAACTCTCTTGCAGAAGAAATGTGGTCTGACACATTTCTCTATCAATTTTTTTTTGTCCAATGGGAAAGAGAGAGGAGACTAAAAGGTAATTTAAGAAATTGTGTTTTGTATTCTCAGTTGTGGATGCTCTAATAACATTCTTAAGGGTTGCACTGAAAATACTATCCAACAACAGAAGGGGAGGGACCCAAAATAGAACAAACGCCAAGATCATAACAATGAACAAATGCTATCTATCACCAAAAAAAAAAAAAAATGCTATCTATTAATCTATTATACCTCATCTGAAACAACTCTACAAAATCATCCACTTCCAAGACCACCCAGCCAAATGGAATGTACAGACCCAAAATAGAAACTTAGCAAAAAGGGATCTTACATTTCCTAATAGTGTGGCGCCTACCAAAGCTGACACCGGGGCTATCTTCTGGAAGGCCAAGGTGATTTTCCTTGTACTTCACTTCCATCAGACTCAGCCCATGAGGAGGAGCAGACAGAGCATAAGTTGCAAGTACCCTTCGGTCTTGGGTAGCCATAATCTTTGGAACAATGCTAGGAGGAATGGCTTCTCTTCCAATTTGCATCAGTAGGGCAACCTTTCAATGACAGCAGGAGCAGTAGTACAATAATCTCAGTGTACATTTTCTTAGATTGTACTTTAAATTTTAAGCATCCATGAACATCCTTTAAACACACAGCAAAAACTAAGATAATAATATACCATGTTTCGGACTTGTCTGTATAGGAAACCTGAACCTTCCACTTCAAGCTGCAAAAGATCTCCCTATGATGCACAAGAAAATAGTTTCATTCAGAACATGCAGCAGATTACTGATGACAAGAATGCAAATTGTAAATCGGCTAAAATAGATATTTAAAGGGAGAGGAAATAGGCAGAGAAGCCAGGATTAATGGACAATCAGAACAGACAAAAAAAGTCACGCCTCTGCGACATGGAGTTGCTGCTACATGAACTATAACTAGCCACTAAGCCTTGTCTATGCACATAACTCTAAGTTTGGAGCAGACGCTTTATTCAACACTAACTTTGGTAGCAAGGACTTGATTAAGAGCTAGAAATTGATCAAGAAAGCTGATCACATTGATTGATCATAACATCATAATATTTGCAGGGTACACAGACTTACCATTTCAGTGATGTCAAAACGGTGTATATTCTTCACAGGGCTTCTTATCCTATCGTTACGCATTGCATTTGAAAAGGAAGAGAAGTTGTGCTCTCCAACGAAATGCATAGCAGCCTCCCTCATAGCACAGGCGTTGAGCTTATGAGCACAATGGTAAGCATGATGACGTTGGAAAGGATCCATGACAGCACCATTGTAGATCTTATAATGGTAAATCTTGCATATGGTTGAAAACCGGGCATGGAAATCAGGCAGTGCTGGGCAAACCTCCCTCACCCGAATGTCAGAGGGGAGGAGACCATTCAATGCTGAATGCATGTCTCCCAAATCATCATAGTTGAAAGGCGTCACAAAATGTGCAACCTGAAACATTCAAGCTATTTTAAGTTCTTTTACTTGTTGTGTATACTCATAAGAGCAGGAAAACAGACCTGACCCCAAGCATGAACTCCAGTATCCGTCCTGCTAGCGCCAACTAAATGGAGATCCTTGCGTTCCAATTTAGTGATCTTAGTCAAAGCATTCTCTATCATGCATTGTATGGTAGGTGGAGAAGCCTGATATTGCCACCCTGAGATGAATAAGAGTAGTAGCTTTACTGGCTCAGGCTCACGACGAACCAATCACTCAAACGGTAGATCGACAGGAAGTAAAGCTTTCATCAAGTATAAACCAAATAACTCCATTGCTCTTATTATCTTCAGCATTTTCATTCTCATTCCCAACCATCACATCCGAATAGAAGTAGCTACTCGATATCCCACCATTATCATTCCCTTTCGCATCCCCAATTTCAAAACAGCAAAAGTAAAAGCAGAATTGAATCAAGCATCCAGGTATTGAAGATTTAAAAGAAGAAACAGAAATTTTCTGTAGCATTCGTATGCCCTAAATCCTCAGTTCAATTCTTCCACCCAAAAACGAAATGTACTAATTTCATACATATCACTCATATTACTGAAATTCCTCCGTGAATCACAAATCGAAGCCTTTGTTAGAACAAATTAGCGAATTGGAAGTCAAGATTCAAAGCCAAACTCAACTGGCCGAACCGGCATATCTGGTGCCATCGTAATGAAAACAAATGTAAGGAAGGAGAGAGGGGAGAAACAGGCCGAACCGGCATATCTGGTGCCGTCGTAAGCTATGAGCAAACGCCACTTGAAGGCGGGATTCGAGAGCTTCGTGGGAATGAAGTGAGGGAGCTCCAAGCCCGTGGATCCCCCTGAAACCTGTAGAGAATCAATCCAACATACACGGGAGGAAAATCGAACAAAATTCGGGGAAGAGGAGAAAGAGAATGGGGTGTACATAGCCGTTGGTTGAAGGAAGCGAGAGAGACGCTTTGAGCTTCATAGTGAGGGGGAACCCGGAAATGGCGAAGCTCATACCTGAGCTTCTCCTGTCTCCGTGCGTGGTTGTATGTAGAGAGAGTGATGGCTTCTTTGCCCGCGCTATGTTCTATGGATTGCGTTTCAACGTTTCAGGCTTCCCAAATCGGATTTCGGGTTTGCTTCTGGGTCTGGAATTCGAATTGGAATTCCATTGTTTATTTGGATATTAGAATTCTTTTTTTAATTGATTAAATTAAAAATTGATTAATAAATTTTCGTCATGAACATTGAGAGCATTCACAATAGAGACTTGAAATAATTTTTTTTTAATAAATTAAAATAAATATTTCTCTTTTTCTCTTCTATATTTCTTGCCGAATAAATTTCTTCTGTTATATTCATTGATTTTGTTAGATTTATCTGTTTTCCTTTTTTCTTTTTCGTTAAGAAATGGCTAGATGTTCTGAGTTGCGACACATGTATATGAAACCAACCATGACTCGACACATAGATGAGTTAAACCACCCGGCAAACTACACAACCAAAGTGAAATGGCTGAATATATATCTTATCTTTGAGTTTTGAAATGAAATTGTTAATATGCCTTGAATCTGAATCACACACTGCGACAGGTAGCACGGGGGTCCGGGGGGGCGGAGTCGCCCCCGGGCCACACGGTACACTATGTTTTCTGTTTGTGGGTCTATCGCAATCTGTTTTGGGCCTGCGGCCCATAATTGTACCTAGGGTTTCTTGAGTCACTATATAAGCTCTCGAAATACCTAGACCTCTGTATTCCGAATTCTGTCTTTCATAATAATATACGGTTTCTCTGCCCGTGGACGTAGGTAACACACCGTTACCGAACCACGTAAATCTGTGTGTCGTTCTTGCTTTATTGTTCTCGTTCGATCTCTCGTTACAAAAGAAATCTCAAGTTGTTTTTGTTTCACCTTGTATTATTTCGTTTTGTGGGAATATGCAGGAGTGCATCTTCTTGGCCACCCATCAAGTTGGAGCTATTCAACAAAGGCGTGGAACTTGGTGGCTGAAGTTCAAGAGGAGGCAATTCTGTTTCTTTGAGATTAGCCCCGGTTTTCTTTTCCTGGTTTTATCCAGGTTTGAGGGATTGTAATAAATGGTCCGGTCTAGCTAGCTAACCGGTCATATAAGTTCTCTCTTTTAGCTTTCTGGTTTTTAGTGTTGTGAGATGTAATCATGAAACTCTCATGAGCTCTTTTGCTGAATTCGCTGTTTTGGGATTTTGCATCAATCAATAGACTCTTGGTTGATTTCTAGTGAGTGAATTAGATCTAGATGCTCGTTTCCCACATGGTATCGGAGCGATCGAAGTTTCGAGTCTAGATCTGTTCGTTTTTTTTTGGGTTGTTTTTCCATATTTCTCAACCTTGTAGATCGATCTGGTTATAGCAAATCAATTTTGAGGGAGTTTCAGCCGTGATTTGCTGAAATCAAGATGGCGATCGAAGCAAAGGAGAAGGAGGCGTATCAATCAGCTGCAAGCATGGTTGACCCACTGATGTTGGCAAACTCAGACTTCCCGGGAATGGTGCTGATAGGGGTTTTGTTCAACGGGAGTAATTTCGATCTCAAGCTAGAGTAGGCAAGTCAAACGAGCTTTGATTGCGAAGATGAAGCTGGGCTTCATCGATGGAACGAGTGAGAAGCCGCAGCCTGGAACAACGGACATCGATCGTTGGGTTAGGTGTGATTCGATGGTGTCGAGTTGGAAAAATATACAAACAAAATAGAAAAGAAAAAGAACAAAATATGGAAAGAAAGATGAGACTGTTAATCGGCTCCAAGATCAAGAAACGGACGAAGATCCCAAAAGCGTTGTTTGAGGCCGCTTTCTCTCCCGCCGGCGGTTCTCCGTCCCTACCAGCGCCATCGCTGGCAACATCCGCAGGCCCTAGCTCTTTTATGTCCAACGGTTCTCTGCCGCTAGTGGCGCCTTCTGTCAAGAGAAGGATCGAGAAGGAAAGCTTGGGGAAGAAGCAAATGAGAGAAACAGATTTCTCTATATTGAAGTATGTTAGTTGCAACTGTACATGAGTTAGCTTATATATACACGCAGCTACTCTAGTTAACTATGGTTAGTTACTCACTAACACTAGCTATAACTAACTAGCTGATTAGTCAACTAACATATACACTCATACCCCCCTCAAGGTGGACTTGGAGGGTTACAAACAAGTCCAAGCTTGGACACTAAAAACTTATGTTGCTGCTCACCCAAAGCTTCAGTTAAGATATCATCTATTTGATGAGAAGAAGTCACATGTTCAGTCCTAATAAAGCCTTCTTGAACTTAAAGAGTATAGAACAAGTTGTTCATCTCTGTTATATTGTGACAGAGCACGTGACATGTGCGTGCCAATTCACTAAACAGCTAGCTCCTATATAAGCTACGCTTTGTAACAGAATTTGCTAATGAAAAATATCTTCTCTCATTCTCGATCCCAAACTTCAATATGGTATCAGAGCTTCTAGGTCACGAATGAGTGGGGATTTTTGATTTTGTTCACTTCAATCGAACAATTTCAGCCAGATTTCTCAGGAAATCATGTCAGAAACTGATGGAGGAGCCGTTCAAGGCAACACAACAGGGAATTCAGCTCAAGCACTGAATCAATTGGCACAAATCACTGGATTTACTCAGCAGGATCCCTTGAATTTGTCAAATTCAGATGCTCCTGGTGCTTCCTTGACAACGACTCCCTTCGATGGAAGCAATTTCGTTTCCTGGAGCAAGCAGGTCCGATTGGCGCTTGGAGCTAAGATGAAAGTCGGTTTCATCAATGGAAAGCTCAAGCGGCCGAGTGAGAGTTCTGCAGATCTACCTCGGTGGGAGAGATGCGATCAAATGGTGACCTCGTGGATTCTCAACTCCATGACAGCAGATCTGGCGAATTCCTTCATTTTCACAACTTCAGCGCAAAATCTCTGGAGTGAGATTGCTGAAAGGTATAGCCAAAGCACAGCTCCTTTAGTTTATCAGTTGAAACAAGAGTTGATGAGGATAACTCAAGGAGATCTGTCAGTGACGTCTTATTACAACAAGTTGAAGAGATTTTGGGCAGAAATTGACAATATGAACGGAATTCCAGATTGTGCTTGTGGTTTTCTGGCCAAATGCACTTGTAGTGTTGTAGCTAAGTTTCGTGAGCTTGATGAGCAGAATAAGTTGATGCATTTCCTGATCAACTTGAATGGAAGCTTTGATCCAGTCAAAAACAACATTTTGTCTCAGGATCCTCTTCCAAGCTTAAATCGAGCTTACTACTTGGTGATGCAATATGAAAAACAGAAGCAAATCACTAATGTGGTGATGGAACCTGCTGCTTTTATGGTTCAACCAGGAGACAATAAAGGAAAAAATTCTGGAGGATCGAGTTCCAGAGGCAATGAATCTTCAAAGAAGGATTCGAAGAAGTCAAAGCAGGATGATAAGAGACATTGCAGTCATTGTAACAAGGATGGACACTTAGCTGAAGGTTGCTTTGAAGTCATAGGATATCTTGATTGGTACAAAGGGAAGCGTGTTCAACCTGGCACAAGGATGGCAAATCAAGTCAGTCGTCAGACTCCTTTAGATGAGGATGAAGGAGAAACTTCAAGAGGACGACAAACTAGCTATGATCCAGACCTTATTCAAACTATTTGTCAGGAGGTGATGAGAGCTTTCCAAGGTGCAATGACTATGCAAGGAGGTGCTGCAAATTTTGCAGGTAATTCTCTTACTCATGCTGTTTTTAATAGTTCTAACAAGCATGAATGGATTTTAGATTCTGGCGCCACTGACCATATGACACCTCATCTTGATTGTTTGATTGATGTTAAACAACTGGATGAGCCAATTCTTGTGAAATTGCCGGATGGAACTGTCATGAGAGTCATACAATATGGTGCAGTGGAATTGCAGCCAGGATTTGTGATATCTAGAGTGCTACATGTGCCTCAGTTTCAGTATAATTTGCTCTCAGTTAGTAAAGTTGTTGCTCAGAAAGGATTGCTTGCTTTGTTTGATAAGGATGCTTGTCACTTACAGGACCTTCTGAATAAGTCTGTTTTGGCTGTTGGAAGAGAGAGTGGAGGACTTTACAAGCTGCAGAGATTGAGTTCAAAGCATCCTGGTGACAAAGACAGTTGTTATTCCTTTCTTGCAAATAAAGATTGTTTGAATTTGCATAATCGCCTTGGTCATATCTGTTATTCAAGGTTGAAGTATGTTCCAGGCTGTAGACCTGTTTTGCATTCTCAGTTTCTTTGTGATACTTGCAAACTTGCTAAATTTCATAGACTACCCTTTCCTAAAAGTGAGTCAAGAGCTATGAATGTATTTGACTTGCTTCATATGGATCTTTGGGGGCCCTTTCATGTTGCAAATATAAATGGAGAACAATATTTCTTCACTATAGTTGATGATATGAGCAGGTCTACTTGGACTTTTTTATTGCATGATAAAACTCAGGTTCTTGCTTCTCTTAAGAGCTTCATTGCTATGATTAGAAATCAGTTTGGAGTGTTGCCTAAAGCTATCAGGTCTGATAATGGATCTGAATTGATGAATGCTACTTGTAGAGAGTATTTGACAGATCTAGGTATTATTCATCAACGTTCTATGCCTTATAGACCACAGCAGAATGGGGTGGTAGAACGCAAGCATAGGCACTTACTTGAGACAGCAAGAGCTTTAAGGATTCATGCTAATTTGCCTAAGAGATTTTGGGGTGAGTGCATTCTTTCAGCTACTTACCTCATTAATAAGATGCCTCTAGCCAGTGTTGGTTGGAAAACACCTTTTGAAATTTTGTTCAAAAGGAAGCCATCTTATGAAAATTTGAAGACAATTGGTTGTCTTTGTTATGCTGCTGCTATTAAGAGGGGTAAAGATAAGTTTGATCCAAGGGGCAGAAAATGTGTATTGCTTGGTTACTCGCCCAATCAAAAGGGTTATAAGTTGTATGATTTGGACACTAAACAGGTCTTTGTGAGTAGGGATGTGGTGTTTTATGAAGCAGACTTTCCCTTCAAGGCAGAGATTCAGTCTAAATCTGCATGAAGGGGTGATTCTCCGGGCATTTTCAGTTTTGTTCCTCAAACTGTAGAAGAAGACACACCTGTTTTGCAGCCAACAGAGAGTACACAACCACCAGCTACTGGTGTTTCAGAAGTTCCAATTGTCAATCCAAGGAGGTCAGCACGTCAAAGACATGCCCCTTCATGGGCTGATGACTATGTTATGACAGCTAAAACTGGATATGTTGATCAAGTGACAGAATATTCAGCTTTTATGAGCAAAGCCATGACTACAGTTGAGCCAAGTTCTTATAAAGGAGCAAAGGGTGTTCCTGAGTGGGAAGAAGCTATGTCAAAGGAGCTTAAGGCACTCGAGGACAATGGAACTTGGACCTTAACAGATTTGCCTACATGACATAAAGCAATAGGTTCTAAGTGGGTGTTTAAAGTTAAATATAAGGCAGATGGGTCAGTGGACAGGTATAAAGCCCGTTTGGTTGTGAAAGGGTCTAATCAAAAGCTTGGTAAGGACTATAAACATACTTTTAGTCCTGTGGCTAAGCTCCCAACTGTTCGAGTTGTTATAGCTATGGCTGTTACAAAGGAATGGCCATTGCTACAGCTTGATGTAAATAATGCTTTTCTTCATGGATATATTGATGAAGAAATATACATGGAACCACCTGAAGGCTATTTTCAAGCTAAAAAGGGACAGGTATGCAAGTTGGTACGTTCTCTTTATGGTTTGAAACAAGCATCCAGGCAATGGAATCAAGAATTCACTCAGTTCTTGCTTACTTTGGGATATAATCAGTCTTGTCATGACTATTCTCTATTTGTGAGAGCCATTGGTGATTCATTTACAGCTGTGTTGGTGTATGTTGATGATGTTCTCTTGACAGGGAATGATGCTAATGAACTTGATCGAGTGAAATTAGCTTTGGATAAGCAATTCACTATAAAAGATTTAGGTACTGCAAAGTACTTTCTTGGAATGGAGATTTTTAGGACTGAACATGGAGCTTATATCAGTCAAAAGAAGTATATTATGGACATTCTTACTGATGCTAATATGTTGCAAGCAAAGCCTGCCTCATTTCCTTTGCCTACTGGTCTCAAATTGAGAATGGATGAGGGACCTTT
The DNA here is from genome assembly GCA_934048045.1 of Polygonum aviculare. Classification (NCBI taxonomy): domain Eukaryota; kingdom Viridiplantae; phylum Streptophyta; class Magnoliopsida; order Caryophyllales; family Polygonaceae; genus Polygonum; species Polygonum aviculare. The sequence goes on from OW204031.1 coordinate 21,832,259, forward strand.
GCTTACAGAACCTGAGCAATTCAGGAAGTTAGTGGGCAGACTACTGTATTTGTCACTCACTCGACCTGATTTGTCTTATGCTGTGCAACATTTATCACAGTTTGTTTCAAGTCCAAGACAGCCACATCTCCAAGCAGCCTTACACGTGCTTAGATATTTGAAGGGTTCAACAAATAAAGGTTTGTTTTACCCTGTTCAACCAGACTTGAAAATCACAGGTTTTAGTGATTCAGACTCGGGATCATGTCTTATGACTAGGACATCTTTAACAGGATACTGCATTTTTCTTGGTCATTCCTTGGTCTCTTGGAAAACTAAGAAGCAGTCTACTGTTTCTAGGTCTTCAGCCGAGTCAGAGTATCGAAGCATGGCTGCCACTACTGCAGAAATTGTCTGGCTGTCATTTTTGCTCAAAGATTTGCATTTGGAAATTCCTCTGCCTATTACACTCTTTTGTGATAACAAGGCAGCTCAGCAAATTGCTGCAAATCCATGTTTCCATGAAAGAACAAAGCATTTGGAAATTGATTTGCACTTCACTCGACAGAAAATTCAAGCTAGATTATTACAGACTGCTTATATACATACTTCTCAGCAAATTGCTGATATTATGACTAAGGCTTTGGGGCAAGCACCACATGATTACTTTTCAACCAAGTTAGGCTTAACAGACATTCCAACTTGAGGGGGGAATAAAGAGTATAGAACAAGTTGTTCATCTCTGTTATATTGTGACAGAGCACGTGACATGTGCGTGCCAATTCACTAAACAGCTAGCTCCTATATAAGCTACGCTTTGTAACAGAATTTGCTAATGAAAAATATCTTCTCTCATTCTCGACCCCAAACTTCAATAGAACTTTGTCACGTACATAATGGCAGTCTATTGTGAGTTGTTTTATGCGCTCCTAAAAAACTGGATTTGCAGCTATGTATTGAGCAGATTTATTATCACAGCGAAGAATAATAGGCACTGACACATGAACTTGCAAATCACCAAATAAACCGTGCAACCAAACAACTTCACTTGAAGTGGTAGACATTGCCCTGTACTCAGATTCAGTGGAGCTCTTTGTACTCATACCTTCTCTGGCGCCCGCAGTCGGTTTGCTTCTCTCTCCGGCAACGGCGAGCCTTTCCAACCTCCCTGCGTCGTTGCCGACAACGGAGGACGTTTGTGTCTTTTCGCCGGCGATGTCTGCGATAACGAGTGCATGTCTTTCTTCCCCCGGCTGTTCTCTTTCCCTAGCGGTGGCACCGAGAAACGAGAGTGTCGGCTTCTCATCTAGTACTAGCAGTCCAATGTCTCCGGCACTCGGCTTCTTGGCGAATCTTGCCAGCGGTAGCACTCCCTTAACTAGAGGCGCACACGAAAACAAATGTAAGGAAGGAGAAAAGAGAGAAACAGGCCGAACCGGCATATCTGGTGCCATCGTAGCTATGAACAAACGCCGATTTCCGATTTGCTTCTGGACTTGGAATTGGAATTTGATTGATTATTTGTTTATTTTTTTAATTGATTAAAACATAAAAAAATAGTTGTTTAACTCTAGAGGCAAATTCGCCAATGAGATGGTTGTGCACTTGTTAGAATGGAGGAAATTTGAGTTGTGAATTAGGTCTCACGGACACGAATCTTCATATTTTTAAATTTTTGATACGGAGCTTAAGTTGCGACACACACGTATATATATTACGAAATCAACCATAGCTTGACACATATATGAGTTCAAAGTTCAAACACATACTAAACTGACCAACCAAAAGTGAAATGGCTGAATATCTTATCTCTGTCTTTTGAGATGAAATGTCAAGTTGTATTATTTCGTTTACCCAATATTTCATCATGGGGTCGAGAACTTTTATTTAGGTGAATCGATGCGTTAGGCTCATTTTTACAAGGCTCGTCGTATTTTGAGTATTCATCCATAGTCTTGCTTCTAATGTTTCAACAGTTCTCATATTATGTTTTGTAAAAAAAATAGAGTACGTATTAAAGATTATTTGTGGAAAATCCCAAAAATATGCGCCTGCTCTAATTAAACAAACAACGTCGACCTCACCATTTATATTGTGCGAATTAACATGCAGCCTAATTAAACCTGTGGATGGTTTTTCGTTGCAATTATCAATCACCAACTACATCCATGCACGTCGGCGTATAAATAAAAAAATCGCCTCTACAATCCAGAAAATCATTCAAACCCTAACCCCGTAGGGAAAAAACAACGACCACCGAAAAAATGGGGTTAGTGAAGCCGATTGTCATGGGGCTAGGAATCCTAATGGTGGTCGGCATAGCCATCGGCCTCATCATCGGAGTCCGCGATGCCAACAGCGGTGGCAGCAACGACTCCTCAAGCGGCGACCTCTCGACGACCTCTAAGTCGGTTCGGGCGTTCTGCGAGCCCACCGACTACAAGAAGCCGTGCGTGGACAGCCTCAGCTCCCTCGCCAATAACGGCTCCGCCACCCCCAAGGACTTTTTCCGGCTCGCTTTCAACGCCGCGTTCGACGCCCTCAATGGCACCATGGACAAGACCGACTTCATCTCTAGGAATGCTAAAGATAAGGAGCAGAAGCTCGCCTTTGAGGATTGCAAGACCATGCTCAGGTACGTACGTACGTACCGTCTATGTCTATGTTACATGGAAACGGAAAGAGAACATTTCCATAATTAAAACACCAACAATATATGTTCCCAATCATTCATGCCTCGACGTAAAGCAAACCTAAAACAATAGATGATCAAGGATACATAAAATTAATGTTTAGGTATGCAATGGACGAGCTCCACGAAGCGTTGGCGAACATGGGGGACGTGACCTTGGATAGCATGACCAACAAAGTAAATGAGCTTCGGAACTGGTTGAGCGCGACCATCTCGTACCAACAATCATGCCTCAACATTGTTGATCCGCCATTGAAGGAGCCTATGGTGCACGGCATGCAGAACGCGTCCGAGCTCACTAGCAACGTTCTAGCCATGGTCACCGAGTTCAAGCAGATCTTCAAGAACCTCGGAATCACCATCCAACAGTTGGCCAGCAACATTAGCAATAGTAGCAACGTCAACATCCATAGGCGAATCCTGGAGGCGAGGCCCGACAAGTACCCGAGTTGGATTTCGGCGGGCGATAGGAAGCTGTTGGAGGTAAAGAATATAGGGGCCACGGGCAAGCCGAATGCGGTGGTGGCGCAAGACGGTTCAGGGACGTTCAAAACGATCGGGGAGGCCGTTAGAGCGTACCCCAAGGGCTTCAAGGGGAGGTATATAATATACGTGAAGGCAGGGTTGTACAATGAGCAGGTTATAATAGACAAGTACATGGAGAACGTTTTAATGTATGGAGATGGACCTAGGAAGAGTATTGTCACCGGCAGTTTGAATTTCGCCAAGGGCACCAACACCTGGAGAACTGCTACCTTTGGTAATAGGAGGAGGAACCCATAACTTTACGTCTATATTAACTATCATTTTGTGACGGTATATATTTTTCTAACACTAGCTTGTATATATGTGTATAGCTGTGATTGGAAACGGATTCATATGCAAGTCAATGGGGTTCCAGAACACGGCAGGGCCGGAGGGCCACCAAGCGGTGGCTCTCAGAGTCCAATCCGACCAATCCGTTTTCTACAACTGTAGGATCGACGCCTTCCAAGACTCCCTCTACGTCCAAACCCACCGCCAGTTCTACCGCAACTGCGTCGTCTCGGGCACCATCGACTTCATCTTCGGGGACAGCGCCGCCCTCATCCAGAACTCCCTCCTCATCGTCCGCCGCCCCATGGACAACCAAAAGAACAGCGTCACGGCCCAGGGCAAGTTCGACGCCCGCGAGTCCACCGGGCTCGTGATCCAAAACTGCCGGGTCGTGCCCGACCAGGCCCTCTTCCCGGACCGGTTCAAGATCCAGACGTACTTGGGGCGGCCCTGGAAGCAGTACTCCACCACCATCTTCATGGAGTCGGTCCTGGCCGACTTCGTCCACCCCGCCGGGTGGATGCCGTGGGAAGGAACCTTCGCCCTCGACACGTTGTACTACGGGGAGTTCGCGAACCGCGGGCCCGGGTCGGTCACGGCCAACCGGGTCAAATGGAAAGGGTATAGGGTGATCACGGACCGGAATGAGGCGGCCAAGTGGACCGCTGAGCCGTTCTTGCAAGCCCAAACCTGGATTCCCGCCACCTCTACTCCGTTCTTGCCTGGGTTGAGGTCTTGAAGACATTGATTAAATGGGCTTCGTTATTTGCATGGTTTTAGTGGTAGCAATGCGGTCGAAATTCATACCAACATGTTTGTAGATTCGATTGTGAAATTAATGTGCGAGTGGTTACGACTAATTACGAGTGATGTGCACGGTTTGATTGGGTTTTCATTTATATTCCTAGATTTATTTGTTGAAATGAAATGAGCTTGTACATCACGCATTATCAGCAAATATGTAGTCCACAAATTGCTAAAGCTGAGTATTTCTTTTCAACGTACGTGTAGCATGTTTAATATCTTGTGATTGGATATGTTTTTGGTCGTCAATGTACGTTGATATTTTATGTTAGTGTATGTATCGGTATATAACACTGAGGATGTTCTTCTACAATTTCCTCACGAGTAGGTGATTTTGTGAAAATATATATATATATGGTTTTTGCTATTCGTCGCCCCCGGGGCGATAAATAAAATCCTCAAAATAGAAGTGTATCTTGTTAAGAGATTTCAAATCTAAACTTGACAACTAATTACCATAAATACATTTTAATTAATTAGTCATGATTTAGAAATTGCATTACAATTTGGATTCTGGGGGATATTTACTCTAAAAATTTCCATTAAAAAAAACTATAGTAATATTTTGTACTTAAATCAAAGCAAATAAAAACACAGTTACCAATTTTTTTTTGCTAAAAAACAGAGCAATTTCTCGTTTTCCTTGCATACCATAGGAAAGTGGCAATTTCTCGTTCTCGCACCCTCTGTTGAGGGCATCTTCCACATCATACTCTAATTGAAAGCAAATGCTTCTTCTTGACAAGAAAATGATTGATCAATAAATGGTTCCACATCCAATAAATTTGCATGCTCTTGACCACTTGGGAGTTCATTTAGATCAAACAAAACCATTTGAGTAAAATTCAATGAAAAAGATGACAATATCCATAATTAGCAAGAAAATAAAACAACCTACATAAAACCTTAAAGGAGAGAATCTTACATAATATCAATTAATTAATCGAAATTGAGATATGATAGCTAGGTATTAGGAAGAGTTATTTTTAATAGTTTGAAAATATAGATTTGAAATCTCTTAACAAGATACACTTCTATTTTGGTGATTTTATTTATCGCCCCGGGGGCGACGAATAGCATTATATAGCAGGGGGGGTATGCTAATAGGTATGTTTTGACAAGTTGGGATGCTCAATAGGTTCATTTAAAAGTGAAGTGTCCAAATGATCAAAATGACCGAGATCATATGTCTATGTGTTTTAAGCATTTTCTTTAATCTTCTACTAATTTGCAAATGTTCTCACTTATTTTAGTAAATTCCAGAACCATCATACACCCTTCAAATTCTTAGGCCTTATATTTTTAGCTCATTTGAATTCTTTTAACCAAAAGTATGCTTTTTATATATGAATTATAATCAGGTGATTAATTTATAAGGTTTAGAGCTACCACGCTGTTCCACATAAGACTTTTTTCAAGTGCAATCCTCACATTTCATCACCTAGAATTTTGACACGTGTCAGTCTATCATTGTTCCGTGTCACATATTATTGAATTTTTTATTAAGCCACATCATATATATTTATCTCATATATATTTGTACATATGAGATTTTATAAAGCCATATTATATCCATTTACTAAGCCACATCATATTTATTTCGGTAAATGAGATTTGTTTCCTACCGGCCACAAAGGTAATATAGAGATTGTTTATAAACTATTTTATTATTTATAGTTGTACAAATACTATCTATAATATATTCATTAAGATATTAATTAAGAAAAGAAATAAATTGATAATTATATATCGATCAATAGATATTCTTATCAAATAGTCAAAATCTTTAATTTCCTTAATTAATACTTTCTCTGTTAAGAAATACATGTCGTTTTAGAGTTTGTATTAAAAATTAAGAATTCAAATGATTTAACTTTAATACCCTCAATCTTAGGAAGATCTTTTATTTTCTAGTATAGAGTTATGTAATTGTTTTAAATTAGTGGGAATAATTTTGGAAAAATGGTGTTAAAATATCTAGAATGACAAGTATTTCTTAACAACTCAATCAACCTAAAACGACAAGTACTCATTAACGGAGGGAGTATGTTAATTAGTATTTTCTTTCTTAATTAAAATTTTAATTGTGTATAACTTATCTCTTTAGTTCTTATCACATAGTCAAAAGAAATTTCTTAATTAATATGTTAATTAAAGATTTGATTGTATATAGTTCATCATTTTAATTCTTTATATGAACATAATCTTTATTTTAAAAAGTGACTACATAAATGAATATGATCATAATTTTTCGAAAACAAAATGTATATAGCAGTATTACTTATATATAAATTTTATTTATATATGATATCAATATTTTAATTATAGTTAAAAATATTATATTTAAATTTTTATTCAAATCCATTACAAGGTGTGGAGATTACACTAGTTAACTAATTAAGATGAAAAGTGTTACACTGTGCACTAACACTTATCGGAATCTCGACCTAAACAATCACGTCAAAACCTTATCGAAATCATGTTCATCAATCAAGTATGTAATTAAGATTAGTAAAACCAAAATAAAATTATGATCAACAAACCTTAGGAAAACTTAGTCGGAATCACGTCCTACACATGAAAATCATCATCAAAGTTACGAACTATCACGAAATTAACAAAAAAGGATCTCTAAGCCTTTTTTCGACAAGTTTTCTAGTAGAATCGATGATGCGAGAATCGCAAAAATGACATAACAACTTAATATTTTATACTTTGTTGAAATATTTTCGATCACCATATCATCAATTCCACATGAAAACTTGTCAGAAAATGGGTTTAGATTATTTTTGGTTAATATTGTGCTAGCTTGTGTCTTTGGTGGTGATTTTAAAATTTGGGATTATTTTAGGTTAAAAATTGAAACTTGAGATTATTTTAAGTTATTTCCTCCCTAAAAAATCATCTCATTATATTGTGCGTGTACAGATAACACATCCATTAATACACATTGATACTGATACCGTAAATAAATGTAATTTAAGCACTAGAAAATGCATTTATTCTTAGGCATTTGGATGATCACTATTGAAGCCTATAAATACTCTCATTCTCCCCTGCCAATTCAAATCACAATTACACTCTTAAGTACTAATCTTATTAATCTTCATACATTATCAGTTTCATAGAATGGCTAAAGCTGTTGCAATTTTCTTCATGGCCATGTTGTCTGTTGGTAACTAAATGTCAAGTAAATATTCTTCATAAGTTTATGATCCTAACATTATGCCTCAAAGGAATCTTTATGAAATGAAATAATTTGTTGGTGTGTAGGTTTTTTCGGTGTAGCAATCGGCCAAGACAATTCAAAATGTTGTCGAGAACATCACTTGGCATCTGGACCATGCCATAATAATGGCAAGTGCAATCACTATTGTTCTGATTCATGTAGAGGTGGGGAGTGCAAAGTTCGCAAGCATCAACATGTTTGTCATTGTTATTGCTAGCTTTATATGTAGAGATAGCACTAGCATGCAGCTTAATTTTTCTACTAAGTCATTAATAATTATGTAATTTCCTAGTGAAATTCTCTCTAGAAGGATGTAATTCGAAGTTTACATCATCTTAAATAAAGATATTATTACTTAAAGTACGTATTATTGATGTCGTCTGTGTACGTTCTTCTTATCGTTCATCTATTTTTTTTTATTTTTTTTTTGAATGAAAGGGTGATTCATTCATTTTATAATAAAGGTGGAGTACAAAATCCTAGGTACACCTAGGTTACATATAAGATAATCCAAGTCTAGCACTATACCGCCTAAACTCTCTATTCTTACAATTCCATCTAGCCATTAAAGAGTTCCTAATATGGCTAATGCACTGTCGAACACAATCCTCCACTGCCACTCTCTCCATCTTGAATATTTTCCTATTCCTGGCAGCCCAAATGAAATATATTGCCACACTATGACATGTGTTCCACATGTTGAACATGATCGATTGCTTGCCTCTAAAATTTTTAGACGAGGTAATCCACTCGTCAACATGATCGATCATTCATCTATTTTTACATTGCACGTTCATCCATTTTTATTCATAAGTTGACCTAAGCGTTCGTATATAAAGAGAGAGGGGTTATTCTGAAGAAAACTTTTCTTATAGTTATAAACTGAAAACGTGAACAAAATTAAATACACAAATATGTGAACAACAGTAAGAAATCTGTGAACAAAATTAATTTTTCATTATGCATCGTATTAATACATGTAATAACACAATTTCTCAATATCATGTGTTATGAACGTACTAGATTACGACATATAATAACACAACATCACAAACGTTTTTTATAGTTCACGTATTTTTGTTTTGGGTTCATGTATAACTATTATAATAGTTCACGTATTTTTATTTCATGTTCACAACTTTTACAAACAAAAATAAAAATGATAATACCTTTTAGCATTATTGAAAAAAATAATATCAAATTTAATATAAAATCTTTTACTTGAATTTAATATAAAATATTATATACAAAAAATATAAAGTGTTTATTTCATTAATTGCTCACTTATATTTGCAGTTTTAATATAAAGTTGAAGAACCGTGGTGTAACTGATGGGCTAAAGAAAGTGTGGAGTTCTCGGAGAGCGAACAACTCAACAACCTGCATGACTGTAACAGCCCATTGACAACTCCTTTGACTGGCATTAATAACTTGTTAACAACTCTTTTATAGTTATTGTGTATTTATTAGCGGATATGTATGAAAATAACACTTCCCAGATGTGTGGGTTGACAATTATGTACAAAATACGTAGCATTAAACACACTATAAAAGAAGATACCAGTTCGGGCGGTCGTACATGTTTTTGTTTATAGATTTTGGTAAACTATAGGATTTTGTATATAATACGTGGCATTAATTATGTAAAATGTTTTTGTTTATAGATTTATAGAAGAAAAAAGTTCGGGGGTCGTACATGTATTCGTCCCTCATTTAGTATGGATTACAACATTTCAATTTCTTTTTTGTTTTCTTCATTTAATATGATTTATCAAGGTAAAGAAAGTCACTTCACAATTACTTATTGCGACTTATTACAAAGAATAAATATTTTGTTTTAAACATATTCTATTAGAATGTTAGTTTTTAAATTTGGATAATATTTTATGTGTTTGGGACATATGTTAGAAAGAACGTTAATAAAATGTTTTGACAAATTTAATTATTATTTGGAAGGAGAGATAATATTTCTACTTTTAAATAATCGTTTGAATTCGTACAAAATGATATATCAAGATAGTAAATTTGTTAATCTATACTATATATTAAAGCCGGAAAATTTCGAGCCTCCACGTTGATTCTGGCCCCGCTTGATTTTAATTTTTTTTTTCAACTCAAATAAATAATAACAACTTTATATCGCTTATTTTTCTTATTTATCTAATCCTTAATTTTATCTTTTAAACCATACTATCTATCTTTAATTTTATTTTCCGTAAATAATTTTATTCACAACTCAAACATGGATATACTTGGGAAGTTGTATATTTGATCGGTAGGAAAACGAAATCAAATATTCCTTTATGCTACCCCTAGCTATCACTTCCTTAGTCCTTCCAATTCTCCATCTCAAATTAATATTTATCAAGTACACATCAATTGAGATCTTGGATTATTCTCGTATGATTATTTAGGTACATGTTCCATAATTGATTTTCTTTAGCAGTGTCAACTTCACATACTACAAAATATTTTCACTAAATATTATGATTAAAATAATGATATGTTTAATTTAGGTATATATATATGTATATATATATATATCAAGTTGGAGCTTTGCACATTAAAATATAAGTAATTATAAATTATATAGTAAAATATTTTATTGACTATAAAATATAAGTACGTGATTTGCATAACAACATAATCTCAATTGATCAACAATTAAAAACTTATAATATTCGATGAAACCAAATTATTTTAAAACTTTTATTATACATTTCACATCAACATTCTTTTTTTATATATACAAAAATAAAAAAATTCCTTAATAATATAAGAAATATACTATTTATCTTTAAAATTTCCTTAATTATCTAATCTGTAATTTTATCTTTTTTCTTACTCATCTAATATCTATCTTTAAAATTTCCTTCTATAAAAGATACATATTAATTAACTTATCCTTTAATTACCATTTTGATCTATTTCTGTAAGAAATAATATAAGAAATGAGAATAAAAAAAATTAAAATGGTCCCTTTTTCTAAGTAAATTATTATTATTGATCTATTATGTTCCTAATAACTTAGCTCCTACCTCTCATAATTTAACAATTAATATTTTGTTCATTGTATTTTAATTAATGTAATTACATTCTTTATTTTCAATTTATGTAAAAGATATTTTTTTGAATTTTGATAAGATATTATATCCTTTTTGATATAATAGCTATCTTTTTAATCTATTTATATAAGAAGTAATTTAAAAAAATTAAAAATATTCAATTAAATCTTATGAAAAATTATGATTTTTGATAAGATATTATATCCTTTTTAATCTTTTTTGATATAATAGTTATCTCTTATCGTAATATAAGATTTTTTTAATTCGTCATAGAGGGAACCTGAAAAACACAAAAGTTTAACTCTAATGAATATAAATAATTATATCAAGGTTGAGAAGGGTTTTGTATCAAAAACAATTCCAAATGTAAATCTTCTAATATATAAGTGATTGAATAACATATTCAACCAAAAAATAATTGATCAACATACGTTCGTCTACACAATAATACATAAACGGTCAAAATCCCGTACAAGGTACGAGTCTAAAACTAGTTAGGTCTTAATTTCAAAATTAATTTTCAAGCGGGATGAGATTTAAAATGGAGATACTTTTAATGTTTCATAAGTCTTTTCTCACTAAAGTAAAAAGGGTATATCTAATCATACGTAATTACGTATCAACGGGACGTAAACATTCTAGTATCGAAAACGATTTGACTCGTACCGCAAAAAAATGATGGAAAACGGACCCCACCCGATCCAACGCGCTGAAAACCTCCACCCATACAAACGAACAAGAAAACGAACAAACACCTCTCAATTACTACTACTATTATACATTCCAATATACCATCACGTTCGGTTAGGCACAAAGGAGCCAGATCCAGAGTTGGGCTGATCTGTTGTGGGGTTCAGCTTTAGTCTTGTCTTTAGTCTTTACGTGATGGTGGGGTTTGGATTCCTCCAATCCTCCATCCTCTGTTTTTTTTTTCGTTTTGGTAGTGGCGTGGTGAATTTGCCGTATCAAATTATAAAGTGTAGTGTCCCTCTTTCTGTTCACGCTTATAATATAAATTCCCTTTGTTTTCTTGTGCTCTTTCTTTTTTCGGGCTGTATCCAATGCCCATTCCAGTGGTTTGACAAAGTCTTCCTAAAATTTAGCCATCATACAATCCGGGATCCTCTTCTTTTTCTGTTCCTCAAATCTCTCTTTCTCAGTTTTCCTAACATTTCTTTGTTTTGAGAGAGAGCTGCGATTGGACTCATAGCCTCCAAATTGAGGTGGTTTTCAGTGTGACAGGGTAAGGATTCTGTGATTTTTTTGGGTATAGTGGAAGGATTTTGTTAGGGGTTTTGTTCTGAACGATGGCTTTTGCAAAATTGAGGTTTTGTTTAAGCGATTGAGGTTGAATTGGCATGTGGGTTGCTCTTGTTTGGGTTCACGGATGTGTTACTGTACTGTTTCTCGATTTCTGGGGGCGTTTGGAGGTTGATGAATTAAGATTGCTCTGAGCCCCTTCAAGGGTTGGGTTTTTTTGCTGTTTTTTCTTAATTGTTTTTGTAGGGTTTTTGGAGCTTTTAGGGGTTTTAGGGGTAGTGAATCGTCGTTCAACAATTGTGTGATTCTTGGTATAATTGAGGACGGTTTATGTAGTTGGTGTTTGAGATGGAGGCACAGTTTAGGGGTAAAGCTCAGGCTTATGCTCCAGCGGTGTCTGGCTCAAAGGCGGCGGGTAAAAGGAGCCTTGAATGGGATTTGAATGACTGGACCTGGGATAGTCATCTCCTTGTTGCGACCCCGGTAAATCCGGTAACTGAGGATTGTAGAAGCAGGCAGTTTCTTCCACTTAGGACTCCAATTCCCTCAAATGATGATGCTCTGACTAGCTCGTCGTTGAATGGTGGCGATACAAGTATCGCTCTCGAGAATGGAAGGGATGAATCGGGTAAGAGGGTTGTCGTCATGGAGGAAGATGCAGCAAATGAGGAGGAGGAGGCTGGAGCTCTCAGTTTGAAGCTTGGTGAGAAGAGTTACCCTCTAATGGACGACGAGGTCGACAAGTGGGAAGGAAGTAGAGGCAAGAAGATCAAGGTTGCTGGAAATGCCAGCAGCCCTGCCTGTCAGGTGGAAAATTGTAGTGCTGATTTAACTAATGCCAAGGATTATCATAGACGACATAAAGTTTGTGAAATGCATTCCAAAGCCACACAAGCTGTAGTAGGAAACGTTATGCAACGGTTTTGTCAGCAGTGCAGCAGGTGAGTTAATCATTCTTGAGAGTAGCTTCTGATATGTTGTAGCTTGTAATGTAGCACTTGGTTCCAATCACAAATCTACTATATTTAGCTTATTTGTAGAATTTTTTTATTTTGGGTATTTCTCATCTATGAAATGTGGTTGAGATGTAGAAGGATTCTCCAATCATTGTGCTTAGTAGGAAACTAGCTATCATTCTGGCTGAGAATTTATTCAGTCCTAGTCCGTTAGTTAAAATTTGCATATTAACTCTCTTCGGTCTTGGATAACTATAATATGGAAATTTGTACCTCCAGAAGCACTTGATTGGAGGATTTCATTACTAAACCTTTATTTTTGAAATTATTTCTTTCTTAAAAAGTTCAAGCAGATAACTTTTTTTAGAAGCCATCCTTGAGCTTACCCAATTACAGCCATGATGACCCTTTTTTTTTGTTTATGAAGCCATAAATATTTATGTTGAGAGAGTAACTCAGTCTCTTGCTGCTGTAGTGAATCCATAGAGTTTTTCTAAGCGAACTTATTTGTCCGCATGACAGGTTCCATCTTCTTCAAGAGTTTGATGAAGGAAAACGAAGTTGCCGTCGGAGGTTGGCTGGCCATAACAGGAGGAGAAGGAAAACACTTCCTGAAACGACAGTTAATGCTGAGTCGTTAAACGGTGAAAAATTGAGTAGCTACCTGCTGATCAGTCTGCTCAAAGTGCTTACCAATTTGCATTGTAAGTGCATGCTAATGACTTTTTGTTGTGTTCATGAGATTCTAATATAGAGAATTAGGATCATGTTAATTCTTTGTTACTATATGCTGGTTTTTATTATAAGCAATAGTCGAATTAGAGCTGGCAAAAAATCACTTCTCTTAATTCAACTTTGTCTTGCCCTTTCTACCTCAGTTGCGGAGTACATATAGTGACAAGGTCATATCCTTGCAGTTATCCCTTTTGAAAAGCACAAACCTATCAGTTTTTCTTTAAATAGGCCCAGCCTGCCCTTATGGAGGTCTATATGTGGAGTGCTTATAAATCGTCAGAGCCATCATGATGCTCCAGGACATCAAACTGTAATTGGACATTAGGAAAGTTCTAACCAGTTTTATTTGATTTATGAACTTTTTGTATGTCACACTGAACTCTTCTTGCATTAAGCAAGTCTTTGTTATGTTATCATTTGCGTATTGTGTATGGTTTCACTGTGTATAGTTGTTGCTTAACTTTGAATTTGTTAACTGTAGCCAATGATTCAAATCAATCCAAGGATCAAGATCTTCTTTCTCAACTATTGGGGAAACTTCAAAGTGAAACCAATGGAACCAGCATAGCTGGGTTAGCACAAGGCCCCCAGGCCCAGGGCGTGCCAAATGTTGGAACATCCACTATAACTCCGATTAAGGTACTATTCTTGTATTTTTTTGTTCTTTTTTGAATTAGTGTTTTAGGTTCATGAGGAGCCAAATTTTAAGCTGGAAACATCAACAGCATGGACAAGATTGACTTTTTCTCTGACCTGCATCCGCACTTAAAATTTCACATACTGTTATTACTGATCTTGGATGCTTTTGCTCATTTTAGAACCCTTCAAGGGATGACCAACATTGTGGAGCAATGCCATCCAATGAGGTACAGAAAGGATTATCAACTAGTAATTCTCCAGGCAGAATGCTACAAAATCCATCTGAAGTCCATAGAAGAGTGTCTCCAACATGTGACATGGTTTCTGCAAGAGAAAATGTGCAAGAAGATAATGTTAAAAGGCACACCCTAAATAACATTGACTTGAACAGTGTGTGTATGGACACACAAGATTGTTTGGACGATCAAGGACTAGCTCAGGCATCAGTTGGTGTTCCCTTCTGGGTGCAAAAGGACTCGCTCAAATCAAGTCCACCTCAAACAAGTAGAAATTCTGGTTCAACATCAACCCATTCACCATCCAGTTCTAGTGGCAGTGAATCTCAGGTTTATTGTGTTTCATTTAAATGTCACCCAACAGTATCTATCAGCTACTTCGTAGCTAGGATATTGAAATTCAACTTCTTTTCGCCTTTCAATCTTAGAATGCTTCTTTTTCATTATTCCAGCTGTGACTTATTTTGAGCCTCGTTACTTCTAAACTCATCTTAGTTCCATTAAATTTTGCTAATACACTTCCACTCATTCTGATTCTTTTGGGTCCTAGGGTCGTACTGATTGTATCAAGATCAAGCTTTTTGGCAAGAATCCTAGTGTTCTTCCTCAGCATCTGCGAACTCAGGTGATTTCTAATATCTTCCCCTCTTTCAACCTTCCTAGTGAAAAATGTCTTCGTATCTTCACGACACTGGTTTCATTTCTTCATGGCTTGAAGTTTAATCCAAGAAATAAATTCAATTCTGCAGTTTTTGCAATGGTTATCTTTGAAGCCATTTAATATTGAGGCCTATATGAAGCCTGGTTGCATAGTTCTAACTTTATATCTTCGGCTTAACAAGTCCTCTTGGGAAGAGGTATGCTATTTCATCCGAGCCTAACCGTGAGTATAAATAATGTCTCTTGTCAGATAACAAAAATTGTTATTGGTGTGTAACCTGCAGCTTTGCTGTCAATTAAGCTCCAAATTAAGTAGCCTACTTGACATGCCTGATGACACTTTTTGGAGAACTGGATGGATATACACAAGGGTGCAACATTCTATGGCACTTGTTTGTGATGGTTTGTGTTTTTTTCACATGGAAGCACTTTTTACTATCTGAATAGATTCTGCTGTCAGCACTAAAAGCAATATTTTTCTGCTAACATGTGCTCGATCACTTCTTTTTCAGGTCGTATTATTTTAGAGACACCAATGCTTCTCAGAAGCTACCCAAATTGTCACATTGCTAGTATCAGCCCAATTGCAGTACCAGTTTCTAAGACAGTTCAGTTTGTTGTGAGGGGCTATAATCTTTCTCAACCCATGTCTAGGTAATTTAAACTTCATTCCCTGGTGAAGTTTATGCCTTTGCTTTAGAATACTGAAATATCTTACTTGTTCTTTTCCATAGTTTCTTTCAAGGTCTTGCATTTTACATTTTCTTAACTTTGTCTTCTTTTGTGATCAACTTTTTAGATTACGTTGTGCGCTGGATGGAAATTATTTGGCCGATGAAAGTTGTTCCGAGTTGTTGGAAGATCCTGACACATTAGTTGAGAATGATGATATCCAATTGTTTACCTTTTCTTGCTCTATACCAAGTCTTCCTGGAAGAGGCTTTATTGAGGTTTTGCTTTACCCTTTACTTTATAAGATATTCAAATGACGCTTGCATGAAGTAGATGTCTTATCTTGTCTTTTGATAGTGCACTTCAGTTATTATATGATCACATTGTAGGTGACATTTACCAGAAAAGCTTTAATGTACATGCATGAGACCGTGTTATAGCTTTTATAGTATAATTTGTTTGTGTTAGTAGAACAAATTTTCTATGATATGATTCTGGGATGAATGGAGAAATGCAGCTAACAAATTCAAACAACATATGGATTCTCTTTTCGCCTTCTTTCTATCACAATATATATGTGGCTGATCTTTGGCTGGTTTTTGTATACATTCAGGTTGAGGACTCCGGGATGAGCGGTAACTTCTTCCCCTTCATAGTATCAGATCCAGATGTTTGCTCTGAGATCTGTACGTTGGAGAAAATCTTTGAATCTGTTGAAACTTGTGAAGATCTTCAGGGACAGGATTCTACAAAAATGGAACCCAAAACTAAGGCTCTAGAATTCATTCATGAAATTGGTTGGCTTCTCCGCAGAAGTAGGTTGAGATTACGATTAACCCATGTGGAATGCTTTCCTTTTGAACGGTTCAAATGGCTCCTTGATTTCTCAATGGAGCATGCCTGGCCCGCCGTGTTAAAGAAACTCTTAGACCTTCTCTTCAATGGTGCTATAGATTCAGGAGCTTATCCTTCTGTTGAAAATGCACTACTAGATATCGGCCTTCTCCACAACGCCGTGAGAAAAAATAGCAGGTGTTTGGTTGAGTCCTTGCTTAGATACATCCCAGAAAAGCAATCAGATTTTCGGCAGGTTGGCAACTTCTTTTTTAGACCTAATGCTGTTGGTCCTGGAGGGTTGACTCCTCTACACATAGCAGCTAGTAGTGGTGGCTTTGAAGATGTTTTAAATGCATTACTTGAAGATCCTGGAAAGGTAATTTGTTTCTTCTTGATACTCATTTTCTTTCTTCAAGATATTAGTTTCCTTCTGTGGCATGGAGGTTGACAAATGAGACACTGTTGAAAAGATTACTTTTTGTTAGAGTTTTTCAGAAAGAATTTATGTAAACACTCCGTCTGACAAAATAAGTTAATCGGGTTTTCTGACTTATGCCATATGCCCTTGGGGTATAGGATAGGTATTCAATTCCCTATATTGTTGATTTATGCTTTTTCAGATTTTTGCATAGGGCTATCTTTTCTAATTTAGGATAGTAGCTTCTAAATCCAGAATAAATGACTCCTTTTACAATTTTATGGCATGATTGCTAATTGTTTTATGCTGCTGTTAGACGGGGATTGAAGCATGGAAGACTGCTCGTGACAGTACTGGGCTGACACCAAACGACTACGCATCCATGAGAGGCCACTCGTCATACATCAATCTGGTCCATAAAAAATCCCAGAAGAGAACGATTGATGGGCAAGTGGTAGTCAACATTCCAGCAGCTCTCTCCGACAGCAAAGCCCATACAAGCTACCCACATGCTGTAAAACCTGCTGAACTACATACCTTCCAAACCGAAAAGCGTGCTAAAGCTTGGCAGTGCAATGCTTGTGAAAGGAAGCTGAGATACGGGAATGGAGGAATGGCGTTCGCATACAGGCCAGCCATGCTCTCCATGGTTACCGTTGCAGCTGTGTGTGTCTGTGTGGCCTTGCTCTTCAAGACGCTACCCGTGGTCTATCTAAGCAAGCCCTTCAGGTGGGAATCGCTAAAGTATGGACCCATCTAGGGTTCATGGAGTTCTAGTTTTTATGTCAGCTTGTCGTTTTAACTATAGAAGAACATAACTGTGAAGGATGAGAGCTTGTGACTGCTCACGGGTTCGTATTCCCCTCCTCCGTCGGTAATGGACTAGCGCAATGCAAACACTCAATGTATATCTTTTTATTTGGCCTTCTCATAAGTCATAAGTGGCAAGGACTGGCTGTTAGGGGTCTGTTTGAAACTTCGAAGAACATAATTTTTGATTTTGAAAGGGATTTATTGGTATGTTTTAACTTTTTGAAATGAATTGTAACTTGTATAACATAGCATATACCGAGAATTGTGGAGTTGTGCCATTGCAGTGGGAGCGATCCAGTTAATTCATATGGTTTCTGGTTCTAACGCCAATTTTGTAGAGTTGTTGTAGGCGCGATCCAGTTAACTCTTTTTATTTGGTCTTTTCACAGTCTTTTGTTAATTCTCGTTTAGGCATCCCTAAATCCAGCGTGTTGACAGTTTTGTAGTTGTTTGATGGATAATCACATACTGTACATAGTTGCAGTAGTAGATATTTCTAGAATTTCAGATTTTCAGGTCGTTCTGCACTTTTTAACTACCCATTCTTTGCCCATTACACATGAAAAAGCTGACAAAATACAAGTGCTCTACAAACCCTACATAAACAGAATCTTCCAACGCCAGCAATCTAAAGTTACATACTTATTCTACAAAAAAATGAAGCCAAAAAAGAGACGTTTCCCTTGTTAACACCTTGATACCTGGGATTTTGGCTCATCAGCAGCTTTGCTCTGACATCACTATCCTCTTTGCATTTGCTCCATCAAGCTCCTTACCCGCTGCAACACACGAACAAACTCACAATACAGAGAGAAGTCCAAACCCACGACGTCGCCAGCCCTGCCCATCACCTTTGTAGTCCTAGGCGTATACGTACATGGATTCTGCCCAACAACCAAATCAAACCCACCAAACTTCTTCACAAAATAATCAAGCTTATTACTAGAAAGCTTTTGCACATCTTCCACCTGGACCAACTCGCCTGTCTGCCCAGAACTCTCCCACCACCTCTTTAAAATCTTCCTCTTCACCTCTGATGTCTCAACCGACACAACACCCCTCAACCGAATCCCAAGCCGATTAAGTGCCACCTCAGCCCCACCAACCCCGTCATAGACCGACAAGATAGTGATCCCATCAAGGAAAAAACACTTCAAAGGAGAGAGATAATACGCTAAAGTGTCAGTCTGAAAGCAGGTTCTAAGTACCTCAAGCTGCTCTGGAAGTCGGATGTCAGGGCAATTAGTGTGATGAATTGGGTAACCTAGCATCTTTTCTAGATACTCGGGCTCAATCGGGGCTAGCTTGTATTTCCCGACCCATACTAGATTCAGCGACCTGCAATGGTAAAGAACCTTCGTTTGCTGCTCCGGTGAGAGTAAGCCTTTGGAATCCACCAGCATTTTTCTTAGGCTATCACATATTTGGGTTACTCCTGTTGTCTCGGTATTGATACAACTGAGATGTTTTCTTGTGTCCCATTGAGGCCACCATTTTTTGGTGTGAGGCATGGCCTCTTCAATTGTCATGGGAGATTTTTCCTCCACAATGGATCTTTCTTCAGTTGGGAGGTTGTGGAAATAGCCTTCTTTCCTGCTGATGGCTGAGAAAAATTGAGAATTAGCAAATTCGGGTTCAAGGGCATAAATAAATTGTGACATTTTGTTCCAAGAGTCACTTGATAGGTTCACAACATTCCCGTACAGGAAGAACGGAGGAGCGGCAAGCATCTTATTGTGGTTCCTAGTAGGGTTGGGTGTTGATATTCTAGGATTTATGGATTGGGTACTGGATTCTTGATTCGAAAATGCAGAGTTGTAAGCTTTTGATTTCTTCAGAGGATGTCTTGCAACACTAAAACTATCATCATATTCTTCTTTTACCCTTTTACCCTTGATATCGTCCAAGTCGAATTCCCGAACGGAAGGACCAACATCATCGAACTCTTCCTTTGGGAGTATTCCTCCAAATAATGTCTTTGTGGTTGTTTCCACTGTTTGATGATCATTATCTGGACATCCGTCTTCAATTTTAATTTCAGGATAAATGTCAGATATTCCCTGCTCAAAACAAACATTTCAGGGTACATGTTCAATGCTTTTTTTGCAAAAGATATATCATTGACACTAAACACTTTTAAAAAAAATTGTACACCGTATATAGTTGATCTCACTAAATATTAGTAAAATGAAATAGCATACTAATATCAATTGAAAGATCCAAGAGTCTTGCATAAAAACAATCAGTTGGAAGTCTGAAACTTTATGGTATCATTTCTTGTCTTTTTATTTTCTACATGCTCTATTGTGTACTAAAAGTTGAGGTTGATTCCGGTAAAAATATCCCTAATCCGGTAAACTGTGAACGACAACAATAAGAGTAAATACGTGAACAAAAAAAACAAATATATAAAAATATCCCTAATCCGGTAAACTGTAAACGACAACAATAAGAGTAAATACGTAAACCAAAAAAACAAATATATAAAGATTAAGGGATATTTTCATTTGATTCAAATATGTCGGATTAATGCATGTAATAATACAATTCCAAAAACATTCTTAATTAGGGACTAATTACTGCACATGATAACATAATAAAACAATTAATGCACATGATAACACAAAACCACAAATATCCTTTCGACATTCACATATTTCTGTTTTATGTTCGCGAATTCTTTATACCGTTTACAATTTACAAGACTATATTCATTTGATTCAAATCCGTAAAATTTTAAGCTAACAAAAGAGAACCAGTTTCATATTATTGAGATAAATAAAGGACGCAAAAGAAAGAACACCAAACCTCCACACTTCCAGCGGAAGGACGGGCAGGACGGGCAGGCCGGCCAGCACAAATCCAATCGGCCAACTCTGCGATCGGAACTTCCGGATCTGAAAAACAACAGTACAAACGGCGCAGTAGTAAGTCATTGTTAGTTTATAAAACACATTATCCTTTTGCCTCACCGATCTCACACTTTTCCCCACCAACATAAAATATCAAGACACGGACCTAATTACTGGTTTGGCCATGTAAATCATTAACCGTTTTAAAAAGCAGCCGATGGGATAAGAGTTGTATTAAAAAGCAAGGTGAAGGTGCACCGGGTGATGGCCATCAAATTAACTTTGATCTGTAAATTCAAATGTTATCTTTTAAAGATGTTATCTTTCCAAAGTATATTTATTATCTCACTTTTTTTATTAAATATGGAGTAGTTGTTTCTTGTTCATTTTTTCAAAAAATCAAAAACTTTTTTAATATTTCCAAGAAATCTTTTACCGTCTAATCTTTACACAAACGATTCACACGTCTGATACACACATTCTCTCTTTCTATATGTCCTGAAACGACTCTTTCTTCCTCTACTGCTCTTATTTTTACTATCCGAATTTCAAAGTAGCTTGTTAAACTTTCGATTTTCATTACAATATATGGATTAAATTTTATTTAGCGGGGTTTTTTAAGAAAAGGGCATCGCCTCGCCTTTTAAAACACTGTCAATAAGGCTTGTGGTATGTGACTAATGGAATTCATAGATATAAAATTGCAAGATGGAAAGGCATAGAAAATGGAATCAGATTCAAGCAAATAAGTAAGAGTGAATCTGAAATCCCTTTTTATACACCCTGAAAAGTCGAGAGCAATATTTGCCCCAAAAAGAAATTCAAGGAGTAGAAAATGGAATCAGTTTCAAGCAAATAATTAAGAGTGAATTTGGAATCTTTGTATACACCCTGCAAAAACTAAGGATCAAGAGCAATATTTGCCCCAAAATTTTAATAGTTCGTATTAAAGATACAAACATGCTGGATATTTACTGCTGAACTAAAAATTGAAGTCATCAAAATAGGTCTTAGAAACTAACCAAAACTCTCGATAGCAGATGACACATCATGATCAGAAAAACCCATTTCAAGCAAGCGAAGGGTTCTATCCATAGTGCCATATAAAGTTTCAGGGTTGTTATCCTGGATAAAAGGGGCAAAAGGCTATTAGCGTCTACAAATACGAGAGATTGAACACACATAAATGCAACATCAAAAACACCTAGTAGGTGGTCGTTAGTAAATAGAAAATAATAACGAGCCTAAGGCTATACAAAGGTTTCATAATTATTTTCTGAAATTGACGGCTAACTTGAAGTTTATCAGCTTGTATCCCAGTTGCAATAGTTTAGTGAGTTAAATGTCAGAGCTGCAAAAAGCTTGAAGGATGTAGTCCGAAAAAGTGAGAACTACAATAATAATACAAAAACAGCAAGCAAAAGCTCAGGAGCATAGGAGTAGACCTGTCAAAAGCTGACCCGACCCGTAAACCCGACCCGACCCGAAATTTCTAGGGTTTCAACCCGAAAATTTGAACCCGAAACCCAGTTTCAACCCGAACCCGATAAACCCGAAAATTTAGGGTTAGGGTCAGGGTCAAACCCGCTGGGTCAAGAAATCTATAAGGCGGTAAACTTATTTTAGAAGACACTCTATTATAATGAAATGACGGATTGACGGGTAATTGTGCACCCAAAGGTTTTAATTATATTACAATATATAAAATTTATTTTATAAAATTATGATAAATTTTATTATTAAAATATTTAAAAATAATATTTTGTTATTTTATTTTTTTATTTGAATAATATTTTATTTAAATTTTAGTCAAAAAATTGATACTCTTGACCCGTTGGGTTGACCCAACCCGACCCGAAACCCGAAACGACCCGACCCAGTTTGACCCGTAACCCGATTGACCCGAACCCGAACTCAACCCGAACCCGCCCGACCCGACCCGATTGACAGGTCTACATAGGAGTATTGAGCACTTGGATCGATAAGATACTAAAAATTAACAAAAGGAAAGTCACATTAGTACGTGCAATGTGCATGCATGAGGTTTTACTATTCAAGAACTGGTTCAGGTACCATCCAAGGGGAGACACTTGTGCAAGAAACATACCTCATTCCTTTCATTGTTGTCAGAATTCAAGATGTCATTGTCTTCACTTTCAGCCATCTGAGCAGCAGTAATGAAATCTACAAATTCATAAATTGGAGCTTCCTTGCCTAATAGAAAACATTCAATCAGCTAATTCTCATATGCTATTCCAATTGTAACCATAACATGATTATATAGGTTATAAATTAATATTCACTCAGTGATGAAATCTACATGATTTTCTTTCTCAATTATTTCACACAATTAAAGATCCCTCCAACAGTGAAAATTCTTGAGCTGTAGGGGTACTGAATCCAAACCAGTGAGCAGTCTAAATAACACATAAAAGTTTTCATAAAACTGTAGATCAGCAAATAGCTGATGCTGGACCAAAACAGTCCCAGCATTCACAATATGCGCCTAACATATCTTCTAATGCTGCAGCTGAAGGAGAATAAGCTAAGCATATTTCAAAGAAGGTATAACCTAAAGCAAGTATTTTATTACCAAATGTAACAGGAGCTCGCTATACTGAATATAACAAACAACCAATACACTTGTCATTGAAGCATATGGAACTAACATACCGAGCTTATCAATTGCGAATTCGACTTCTTTGACAGAGAAGTTCATCCCCAACAAAGATGCTCTTATACCACCATCTGTATCACTGAGAAAAACTGGCTCCTGCAAAGGTTGAAGGCGATTACAAATACTGTTCTCAAAGCAAGCCTTTCCAAAATATAAGCAAAAGACATGCAATGAAATTATTCTGCTGATACTGATTAATTTGTTCAGTCAAAAAAGGGGAAAAGAAGATGAAAAATCTCATCATTCTTTTCTGATTCTATGAGATTTGGCAACATTAGGACCCTTTATTTTTGCCAGTCAAATTGATTCATTTAGTCACAAAGTTTAAAACTATTTTTCTTGAACAATGCCCTAAAATTTGATGCTTACTTCCTTTGGAGGAACACTGGCTTCTCCTTGATGGACCTCTTCACCTTTATCATCCTCGAATAAGCTATCCAGGGAATCCAGCGATGCTGATTCAGACATGTTAAGATCCTGCTAAAAATCTATCAGTTCCCTTATTACAAAGCCTCAAGACTCTCAACTTAGATTCAATAAAGACCAATGCATGACCCAAAGATCCAAACTTGTTCTTGGACCACTATCCTAAACACAGAAAGATTACAAATGTGGCTTCATACAGTCATACAGATTCATTTGTACTGAAAAAATCTTAGCTTCACACGTTTTGGATAGGAGATCCCTCTAGGAATTAAGAGTGGTTATGTGAAGTTAAAAAAGACATATAATTTAAGTCAAGTTCATGGGAAAGAACAATACGACAGCTATGCAAAGCCGAAGTGCTTGTCATTTCCAAAGGAAAGTAGAGTCTGTAGAGCAAAAAAATTATATGACATACTATTGAACATACATAAAAGGGGAAGTGTAAAGCAAATTTTCTCCAGAGCTTATTGAATTAGCCACCAGAGAGGCTGCAAGTTCTTTATTACATGTAGTTTCTAATGTCTATCAAGTATAGGACTGATGATGTGTACACTACCTACTTCTCACATGTATTCTAGATAATTAGTCTTCATCCTTAATCACACATGGCTGGAATTGAATGTAAAGCAAATTAAATTTACTCACAATCATTAAAAAAAAAAAAAAGTTCCTGAAATTTGACATTATATGACTTCAAATAAAAGTTGAGTTGTCTGTCATGAAATGGATATCTGTGCAGAATGCATCATTAAGAATGCTTTTAAACTTTTATAAATTTTGCCGCATTTGGCCATGGCTCGGAATACACCACAATCCACAAAGGATCCAAAACTAATACAAAAGATACGGCATGGCATCTCACCTTTCCTGAATGGCTAGCTGAACAACCTCCTGGAAGTTCCCTACTACTCTTGCTTACATTCACTGTAGCATTTGGAAGTCCTGATGATTCTGAATACGATTGCTGATAAGTTACAAAAAAAAAATAGTGGCATTAAATTTTTCCCGATATAAATCAAGTCAAAGTCAGATTATATTCTCAATGACATAATCCAATTCGGTTGAACGGGTTTGAAGTAAGCACAATATGAAAGTCACAGAAAAGGGCAAAAACTCAATAGAAAAGACTTAAAAATATACAAAAATTACTATTTTAATTACCCTATGCATATTAAAAAGACAACTTTTTCAGCTAAAAAACACATTTCATAGTATTTGGAAGGAACTTGACAAAACCTCTATGTAATGCAGGAGTAAAGTTAATGCCCAGGTTCACATAGAAGAACTCATTCAAGAATAAAATATTTAATCCTTGTTGTTTGGTTAAAAAAAAAAGGTTTTCACTTCTGATGGTGAAAAAACACCACCTATTCATCTAGCCGCCACAAGCTGCCTCTCTTTCTCATCTCTTGACCTAAAAACAACTAGCTTTTGGATTTCAGAATTATTTGTTATTTTATCAATAATTGTTGGTCATCATCAATTTAAAAACTTTAAAACTAGTTTTATAGGTGGCATTTTTGGAGCATCAATTAATCTGACTCTTTCAGATTCAATATATGGCCAGCTTTTTCTACAGGTTGAACACCAGAAAAAATCATACTGATGATATAGCTATATTTGAGTGCAGTAAATGAATTGTTAAGCCATCATATGAGCAAGTATGATACATAGATAACACAATGGCTTAAAGAATATGTAAGATCAATGCCTTAGCCAAGTGTAGCAGGAACAGATTTCACAACCAAGTGCAATACATTACAGATTAGCGCATATAACTAACAATCACTTACAGATAATTCAATCAGGGCCTCCATCAATAAATCAATATCACCTTCACCTAAAGGACGTAAAAAGAGTTAGTGCTCAATATGAAAACAAGAGAAACCTTCAAGCAAAGAAAAAAAGAAGGAAGAATGAGGCACTTTTATGGGATATATATTAAAATGAAAACTTCAGGTCTTGAAGTGCATTCCAAAACAGAAGGTTACTGGTGGGAAGGAAGCAGTCTTATACTCTTAGCTTCAAATTAGATCAGACAAATGGTTCAAATGTTCCTAAGGATTGCTAGATGAATTCATGAAAATGATTGAGAATGGCACCTTTTTCCTTGATCACTTTGTCTATGAGAATTGGAGAAAACCCCATCCCAATGAAGGTGGATCTCAAACTTGTTCCAGAGGAGCTTGCAATATTATCCTGAATTAGAAAATTCAAACATTATCATCACGTTGTGGAAAAAAAAACACACTTAATTAGTCAAATTTGCAGAATAACACTAGAATTGAAGGTGTAAATGCACAGTAGTGAGCTTGATTGGATATAGTAAACCCCAAACCATAAGCATGCCATTGAGGTTAATTGTTAAAAGTAGCCCTCAATTTATAGCAACATGTAACAACCATTAAACTATTGATGACCATAAATAGGCAGCTGTCTTATTGAAATGCACGCTTAGATATTAGGAATCCACTAACATCTCTGACTTTTATAGAACAATAAGAGAATGATGAAATGAACAAAAGAGGAAAAGAAAAAGGGTACCCCAATTTGATGCAGGTACATATTTTCAGATGGAATGTCCTGCTCCATCTCAGTTTTTGGTATCGTTTGCATATCATCCTCGTCGTCAGATAGTGTTATGTATGAGGTAGCTGAACTTTGAGCCTGCCAAATAGAGGGAATAATGAGCCAAGAAGATTAACTTATGAAACAAAGCGAAAACAGCGTTTAGTTTTGGATGTATACCATCTTAAAGTTACAGCTGCTAATCTATCTAGAGCACATCAACTTCAAAGATCTGGAAGAAGTACATTAAACAGTGGATCAGTGAGTGAAGAAAACACTACCTCTGAATCAGAGGAGACTGCATAAATTGGTAAATGAGCACCAAGAGAGTGATACATACAAAATTAAACACTCAACAAAATGGAAAAAACAACAAAATTTGTCAATTCCTGCACTTCTTTCATTGTTATTCCATTAACAACAGACATGCAACCCCTCAAACTTTATGAAAGCAGGATAAAACAAATGTGAACTACTGTATAACCTAACCTAAACATCAGACTAAGCCACCACTTAAGTTTGATAAGAGTAATTCTAGGAAGAAAAGGAGTGCAGAAGTTTCAATTGAGAACGACAAGTTCAAACCGATCAAGTTTGGATCGAACGAGAGGAAAACCTAGAGATACATTCGCGAAGCTTAAACCTCTGTAGACTAATTTGACAAGACTTAGAAGATATACCTCGCCGCCGGTGAAGAATTCAATCTCCTTGGCAAACGGCCGACGAGTCCTGTTTCTCTGTCGTCTCCAGTCTCCTCCACTTCAGAATGTGTGAAATTTGCGAATCAGCTGAATGAACTTGGGACTGTTTAAAGGCATGTGCATAAAAAAAGAATTCCGAAAGTACTTTTGAGTTTTGACCTAGATTGTCTTTTCTTTTCTTTTCTGTTATTATGGGTGTTAATTTGATTCTTTTGAGCAATTATATAGAACTGTCATTATTTGTTCAAATTCATAATATTTTGTTAAGAATTGTGCTGGCTATTTTTTGAGAAATTATACTCTTATTAGTGTAAATTGATATGTTGTTGTTAGTAAAAATATGTATTAAAAATGGTATGTGAAATGACCCGTCTGATATACAATATCTAAGATCAAGAGAACGATATAAGGCTATTGTTAGAGGAGAGGTCTTAAGAGACAAGAGTCTATAGTGACCAAATCGTTAACGCAGAGTTTTTTTAACTACTTCGTCATTATTGGATTTGGTTCTTTTCCGATCTTGAACAATTCGTCGCGTTGATGTGTCGATATTGCTTTCTTACACGCAAAATTTTAATGAGATAGTTTACATACATCAACAAACATATTTTTGTGATCTGAAAACCTGATCATGTATACAAGTATGCTTCGTAAGTTTTTATAAGACCTCAAACAAGCGCCACATGATTTAGCCTCGTTACACTTTGTTATAAAATAAATACGTTTTTTTTTTAGAAAATATACTCTCTTTTTTAATACCAAATAAGAGAAATTATATATATTTTAAACTAAAAGTACTTTCTATAGAAAATATAGCAAGACCAACCATTATCATTTTGCCTCCTATATTGATCAATATTATTGGGTTCTTTATGTTGCTCTATGTGGATTATTAGGGGAGGTAAGAGTGACTACTCTTTAATTGTATTGATTTGGATCGGATATTGGTTTTATGTTGCTCTATGTAGATCATGTTGTTGTGATTGCTTCTTCCACACCATTCTAAGACATCTTATTAATTTCTCTTACTCAGCATGGAATTTCCCTTGACTGGATTGGATAGTAGAACTACGGTAGGCTATTTTTTTGGGCATTAAAGTCAGCACAAGAAAAATGCACCAAGGAGAACATTACTAATGCCAATGTGACTTGAGGTTGTAAAAAAATTTCACTAGTTAAACAAATAAGAAACATACATGTACAACTTTTTGCATCGATCGACAACAACTATAGTGAAGTTATTTTATAACCTTAAATTCCTCTGTTAATATGCCTTGAATCTGAATCACACACTGCGACAGGTAGCACGGGGGTCTCGCTGAAATACCTAGACCTATATAAGCTCTTGAAATACCTAGACCTTTGTATTCCGAATTCTGTATTCCATAATAATATACGGTTTCTCTGCCCGTGGACGTAGGTAACACACCGTTACCGAACCACGTAAATCTGTGTGTCGTTCTTGCTTTATTGTTCTCGTTCGATCTCTCGTTACAACAAACTGGTATCAGAGCTGAGGTTTCGAATTCCGCCGAGAACGATGTCTGGATCCATGCTGAAGATCGACAAATTCACCGGGAGAAACAGTTTCAGTCTGTGGAAGATAAAGATGGAGGCTTTGCTGAAGCAACAGGGTCTGTGGGCGCCATTAGCGAAAGATAAGAAGGGAATGGATGCATCG
The DNA here is from genome assembly GCA_934048045.1 of Polygonum aviculare. Classification (NCBI taxonomy): domain Eukaryota; kingdom Viridiplantae; phylum Streptophyta; class Magnoliopsida; order Caryophyllales; family Polygonaceae; genus Polygonum; species Polygonum aviculare. The sequence goes on from OW204031.1 coordinate 21,860,975, forward strand.
TCTGACGAGTACAAAACTCTGGAGGAGAAGGCCCATTCCACGATTATGCTGTGTCTGGCAGACGACGTCATAACAGAAGTTGCAGATCAGGGTACTGCAGCCAAACTGTGGTTGAAGTTGGAGAGCCTCTATATGACTAAGTCCTTGACGAACAAGTTAATGCTAAAGCAACGACTTTTCAGCCTGCGCATGGCAGAAGGTACGTCTCTTCGTGAACACCTAGATCAATTGAATACAATTTTGCTAGAATTGCGTAATATTGATGAAGAGGTGGATGATGAGAATGCTGCTCTAATACTGCTTGTGTCGTTGCCTCTTTCGTACGAGAACTTTGTTCAATCCTTCATCGTTGGGAAGGAGACTGTGTCGCTGGAAGAGGTTAGGTCTGCGCTTCACACCAGGGAGTTGCGTCACAAGGCATCTGAGACGGCTACAGACAATCAGGCTTCTGGGTTGATGGCCAAAGGAAGCAAAGAGGGAAAGAAGGGCAAGAAAAAGGGGAAACAGGAGGAGCAGAAGTCGAACCCTAAATTACCTCACGATGTCTGTGCCTACTGTAAGGAGAAGGGGCATTGGAAGAATGAATGCCCTAAGAAGAAGCAGAAGCAACAGTCAGAGCAGAAATCTGGGTCCGCTGCAGTAGCAGAGGGAGGAAGCAATTCAGAGGATGATATTGTTCTGATGGCTGGAGAACAAGCACATCAGGCAGATGTGTGGTTTCTCGACTCTGGGGCGTCGTACCATATATGTCCTAAGAGAGAGTTGTTCACAACGTACAGCAGTGTAGATGGTGGCAGTGTGTCTATGGCAAACGGCTCAGTCTGCAAAGTAGTTGGGATTGGCTCTATCAAGTTTAGGGCACATGATGGAAGGTTATGCACATTGAAGGAAGTCAGGCATGTTCCACTTATGACGAAGAATCTGATATCTCTTAGTTTGCTAGACAGTAAGGGTTTCAGTTTCAGGGGCGAGGGTGGAGGCCTACATGTCTGCAAAGGCTCTGATGTGATTCTGAAAGGCGCCAAGCAGGGAACTTTGTATGTATTGCAGGGTTCAACAGTCACAGGTTCTGCAGCTGTTGCATCAGTTCAGGTTCAGGATGCTGATCTGTCCAGACTATGGCATATGAGGCTGGCTCATATGAGTGAACGGGGAATGCAGATTCTGTCTAAGGAAGATCTTCTTGAGGGTCACAAGATCAAAAGCCTGGAGTTTTGTGAGCATTGTGTTTTTGGGAAGTTACACCACAGCAAATTTCCAAAGGCAGTTCATAGAACAAAGGGCACGCTGGATTACATCCACTCAGATTGTTGGGGTCCTTCTCGTGTTGAATCTCTGGGCGGTAACAGGTACTTTCTGTCTATCATTGATGATTACTCTAGAATGACGTGGGTATTCATGATGAAACATAAAAGCGAGGCGTTCAGTAGATTTAGAGAATGGAAAACTTTAGTGGAGAATCAGACTGGGAAGAAGGTCAAGAGGCTGCGAACTGATAACGGTCTGGAATTCTGTTCATCTGAGTTTGATGAGTTCTGCAAAGATCAGGGGGTTGCTCGCCATCACACAGTCAGACATACACCGCAGCAGAATGGTGTAGCAGAACGAATGAATCAAACACTCTTGGAGAAAGCAAGATGTATGCTTTCTAATGCTGGTTTGGCTAGAAGGTTCTGGGCCGAAGCTGTTACAACAGCCTGCTATCTCATCAATCGGAGTCCGCACACAGGCATTGATTGCAAGACACCCTACGAGGTATGGTCTGGAAACCCCGCTGATTACTCAAATTTGAGAATTTTTGGCTGCACTGCTTATTATCATGTCAATGATGGCAAGTTGGAGCCTAGGGCTAAGAAGGGAGTCTTCGTGGGATATGGTGCTGGTGTGAAGGGTTACAGGATCTGGTCTGAAAACAAGATTATACTGAGCAGAAGTGTAGTCTTTGATGAGAGTTCCATGCTGAATCCGAAAGAGAAGAGTAGTAATACAGCAGGAAAAGAGGTTGTTGCTGAGGAGGTGGAGGTGCAATTCACTCCAGAGGAGTTTCAGGCAACTAGGTTGGATGATGATCAACCACCTCAATCTGTTATGGAGGAGTCAGAATCCGATCAGGCAGAGAATATGCCACCAGAAGCAAGTTCAGGTGAAGTTGCGCATCGAAGCATTGCTATAGACCAACCAAGAAGGTTGGGAATCAGACCTCCGGCGAGATACAGGTTCGATGATCTGGTGGGATATGCCTTGCAGGTGGCCGAGGAGGTGGAGGATAATGAGCCGTCCACCTACAAGGCTGCAATATCTGGGAGTGAGTCAGCACAGTGGCTTGCTGCAATGGGAGAAGAGATGGAGTCCCTTCAGAAAAATCAGACTTGGGAATTGGTGAAATTGCCCGCTGACAGAAAGGTAGTCACTTGCAAATGGGTGTTCAGGAAGAAGGAAGGAATATCTGCTGCAGAGGGTATAAAGTACAAAGCACGAGTGGTTGCAAGAGGTTTCACTCAGAGAGAGGGAGTAGACTACAACGAGATCTTCTCACCAGTAGTCAGACATACCTCCATCAGGGTGCTACTAGCAATAGTTGCACATCAGGATCTGGAACTCGAGCAACTAGATGTGAAAACAGCTTTCCTGCATGGAGAGTTGGAGGAGGAAATATACATGACTCAGCCAGATGGATTTCAGGTTCCAGGAAAAGAGAATCATGTTTGCAGGTTGAGGAAGTCCTTATATGGGCTAAAACAGTCCCCAAGGCAGTGGTATAAGAGGTTTGACAGCTATATGGGGCAGCTTGGCTATAACAGAAGTCCATATGATTGTTGTGTGTACTACAGTGACATTAAGGGTGGTTCACGCATCTATCTGGTTTTGTACGTGGATGATATGTTGATTGCTGCTCAGGATAAGTCAGACATTCAGAAGTTGAAGGGTGCTCTCAGTGCAGAATTTGAGATGAAAGATCTGGGTGCTGCTCGTAAGATTCTGGGAGTTGAAATCTATAGGGACAGGAAGAAGAGAAAACTCTTTCTATCACAGGAAGGGCACATCAAGAAGATATTGAGCAGATTTGGCATGTCTTCAGCCAAACCTAAAGATACTCCTATGGCTTCTAACAGCAAGCTGGAAATGTACACAATTCAGACTAAGGAGGAGAAGGAGTACATGTCTCGAGTTCCGTATTCTAGTGCAGTTGGGAGCTTGATGTATGCTATGGTCTGCACTCGACCAGACTTGGCATTCGCAGTCAGTGTAGTCAGTCGATTCATGGTCAGTCCGGGAAAGGAGCATTGGCAGGCCGTGAAGAGGATCTTTAGGTACCTGAGAGGTACCTCAGATGTTGGTCTCTGTTATGGGAATGACACGTCGTGCTTAGTTGCAGGATTTTCAGACTCTGATTATGCTGGGGATGTGGACAGTAGGAGATCTATGACTGGTTATGTCTTTACTTTGGGAGGTTCTGTGGTGAGCTGGAAGACAACTCTACAGCCTACAATTACTTTGTCTACTACAGAGGCAGAGTATATGGCTCTGACAGAAGCTGCTAAGGAGGGAATATGGCTAAAGGGGCTAGTTAATGATCTAGGCCTACATCAGGATCAGGCGACAGTGTATTGTGACAGCTTGAGTGCAATATGCTTGACCAAAGATCAAGTCCATCATGAGAAGACAAAGCACATTGATGTCAGGTACCATTTTCTGAGGAATGAGAAGAGAATTCAGGTGAAGAAAGTAGGGACTGCTGATAACCCTGCTGATATGTTCACCAAGCCGGTTCCTGAGAGCAAGTTCCAACACTGCTTGGACTTGCTCAACATCACAAGTCAGTGATCTGAGCCCTTAGGGGCAATCTGAGGCAGAGAAACTTCAGGCATTTGTTATGGTGCATCTGGTTCTGGGAGGATTCAAGTCAAGGAGGAGATTTGTTAATATGCCTTGAATCTGAATCACACACTGCGACTAGGGGTGGCAAATTCTGACCCGATCTGAACTAACCGACCGAATTATCCGTTTCGAGAACCGACCGAGACTCGAAATTTTGTTTTGTCAAATAATATCCGAAACCGACTCAATCCGACCGAATTTGATCCGGAGGTATAAGCAACCCGATTAAGAATGACCCGAAACCCGATTACGTCCGAAGATCTCAAGCCGGTTTCAAACCGAAACTTGAATAACCCGACCCGAAAATACCCGACCGAGTTATATCCGAAACCCGAAACAATCCGAACCCAATTCTACCCGACATCCGAAACAACCCGAACCCGATTGTACCCGATAGTTATATATGATATCCGAAACAATCCGAACATAGTATGATATTCTGTATAATAGGATATAAAACATAATATATTATTAGTAGAAAGTGTAATACAAAATTGCAAATATAAGAGATTAATTGTATAATGATGTTTATCTGAATTGTGGTCTCTTTTTTATGTTATTTGAAAACTATTGATCGTAATTTGTCAAATATTTATAATTTAATATTATCATTCATTACTAAAGATATATTTGTTTGACAAAATATAAGATCTTATTTATTGGTATATGAATTTGATCATGATAATGAATATGATTTTGAGAATGTACAATCTCGTAGATATTAATATCATTATATTGGTATACGCTTATGTGTACACTTGAAATATAGAAAAAAAATATATATTTTAAATATAGCTAAATCAAAATTAGATCGATGCACTGTTCCAACTATCAAAACCTAATTATACAAACACATTTCTACTAACAAAAACTGATTTAACAAAAACTAAGTCAGCCGTAACCGATTCAACCGAATCCGATTCATCCGAAACCGATTCAGCCGAAACCGATTCAACCGAAAACCGCTTCAACCGAAATCCGATTCCTTCGAAAATTGAAAAAACCGACTCAACCCGAAACAGACTCAACCGCAACCCGAATTAAATTAACCGGTTATAACCCACTAACCCGACTTATCCGACAATTTGAATATCCGACCCGATCTGACCCGACCCGATTGCACCCGATTTTCCGTTTATATCCGATACTGTTCACATCCGAATAACCCGAAACCGAATTATCCGACCGAAATCCGACCGATTATCCGAATTGCCACCCCTAACTGCGACAGGTAGCACGGGGGTCTCGCTGAAATACCTAGACCTATATAAGCTCTTGAAATACCTAGACCTTTGTATTCCGAATTCTGTCTTCCATAATAATATACGGTTTCTCTGCCCGTGGACGTAGGTAACACACCGTTACCGAACCACGTAAATCTGTGTGTCGTTCTTGCTTTATTGTTCTCGTTCGATCTCTCGTTACAACATCCTCATTTGCTCTAGCTATTTTGCATTGTATTTTGTGAGTACGTAATACGTTTCACTCGTTCAAACTATCTACACACCAGTGCTCTATATATAAATGCAATCTGTAGTCGAAATCTTATACTCAAATTTATGGATATATATGTTGTACATTCAAACCCGCCATGACAAACAAAAATCCCTTTACTAGCACTTGATTTGTCCCTTGGATATATAGCTAAACACACAAAAACAAACCTATAAGGAACCAAATGATCAATAAGCCATTCCTTCCATTAGACAACAGCCTTGTCCCAAACGAAGACGACACAGGATTGTTGTTTTTGGAGGAACCCGACGGGAGGGGCAAGGTTGGGCTCGCGGTTGGAGCCACCACTGGTGACCCTGTAGTCGCCGTCTGGTTAGGATCAACGACATGGACTTGGAGCTTGAGCCCCGATCCACAGTACAAGGAGTTACCACTCGTAAAGAAGCGATCCCCGGCGGGCCTGTCAAAGGAACCGTCGCGTTGCCGGATTTGTTGATCATGATAGGGCTGGTTGTGTTGCAAGAGTCGAAGTCTTTTCTTGTTAGCTCGGCCACGGACTCGTACGACGAGAATTGAAACCCTAGAATGGAGCAATAGATCATAGTCATATAGTTTGGCTAGGTTCTACTAAAAAATAGCGAGCTACTTACAAAAGGAAACGTAAAGTGAACTTACAAAGAGAGTCTCCAACAAGAAAGTTCTTGTCTTGAGCCCATGAATTGATATCGGTGCTAATGTCCCACCCCGACGTGCCTCCCACCGTGTACACCGTCCCAGCCACGCTCCCCAACGTCGTCGCCATCACCACCAACAACAACACGCTTACAAAACACCCCGACATCGACGTCGTCTTTGATATTTTCTCCATTTGATATGAACCCGGATTTTCAGATCGATCGAGCACGGTTTGTGTCTCTTGGTTGATTTATATATGCGTACAACATGTGCATGTAGTATTTGGCAAAAGGCATGGTCATTAAGGTGTGTATATGATCGAACTAATTAGATGACCTACCTCCTTTAGCGTTCTACTCTGCATCATCTACCTTAACGTAGATTCTTGGACTCTCGCCCAATTCTTTGCATACATGTTTTAGCAACTACTTTAATGGGTACGTTGGTTCAACGAATACATATGTGTTGGTTTGACTTTTTTGCTTCTTGAGGTATGTACTTATGTATGTTCGTTTAACGTTGATGCACCTTTTTATGTTACGTAAGTGGCTAATTTTATTGCCACATTTAGAAATCTAGAATCATAAACCACGGTGTAAACGAAACTATGAGCAACTCCGTGTTCAGTTCGATCATTCGTGTTCGGATCAATTTTTAAACTATGATTCAAGCTTGTGTACAACACAATTTGGCACATTTGGCGTTTTTTTTTAACATCAAGTTACACAATTTAATATTTTTAATTTATTTGCATTGATTGGTGATTTGATGGTCACCAAGCTAAATAAATATACAAAAAATTGGTACTAATTATTGACAGAATTTAAAAAATGTAACACGCCCCTGAACAATCCATCAATTCATGTCATTACCATGAGTTTGCATTGCATCCACCAAAATTCACTAGAAATTAAAACACGTTGTGAATGGAAGAGTGGCCCCCCACCAATCCATTAGCACGTATCCCGGGCAACACGGTCAGCTCCTCTGACGGAATCACGGGCAGCAGATAGAAACTAGGGGGGCAGTTTTATGCCAGTGACGTGGCGTCATCAGCTTTTGCGGACCACTTCAAATGAATCTCATAAATATCAAATTCTGTACTGGGCCTGGGCCCATCCACAGGCCCATCACTAAGCCCGACCTCCAAAACCTTCTTTAAATAGCTCTTCCTATTTGTGCTCACTCCTTCACTCATGTCTTCCTCTCTTCTTCACTCTCGTGAAACATCAACAACAAAGACACAACGTAGAAGAAGCTTCTCCATAGTAAGTACAAGATTGATTTCATCCACCCACTAGTTCAATTCAATTTTTCTCTTCTTTTTTCGTTAATTCGATCGATTTCCAGGCAACCGGAGACCCCGAGTGGCTAGATTGATCATGACTAAGGCGAAGATGAACAAGAATCATGGAAGAGAAAGACCTCAATCCAACAGTCTCGAAGACGACCACGCGGACGATGATGATGTCAACTGGAGCCTCGACGACCTCCCGCACCTGCCGCTAGTGGAACTGTCGTTTTAGTCTGAATAGGTGCTATCCTAGCTGAGCTTTATATAAATCTTGATTCACGCGTCTAATGTTCTTGACCTTGTAAGGCCTTTTCTTGACCTTGTAAGGCCCGAAATACTCCTCGTACTCTTTATAAGTTGTCTCATTCCGGACAAAGCAACAAAGAGTACATGGACGTGATTTCGATTCTCCCTTCCCTCGTTCTCGCCCAAGTCATCTTCTCCTTCCTCGTCTATCCCTCCTGAGCTATTACTCCTGCCATTTTAGTTGGCGACTTACCTCATCATGATGTATATAATATAGCATAATGTTTGCTCCATTTTATCATACAACTATATGTTCATAACATTGTTCTTCTTGTATCTTCTTTTCACTTGACGATACCTATCAATTTTGAAAGGAGATTCCTCTTAGCAAAACAATAAACATGGATTAACATGTAGGTATGCTTAAAATGAAATTAGAAAAATATATAAATATATTTAAATCATTAGTTAAGAAACCAGGGAAAAGGTCAAATGGAGAAAAATATGCAGAAGAAAGGGAATTATTTAAATAAATTGGTAATTAAATGTATTTATTTGTTCATGTGAAGAAGAGGCTGACTAAAGAAAGAAGAAAGTGAGAGTGAGAAGTGAGAGTGGGAGCTGAATATTCTCTCTTCTCTGCAACAAAAAGCCAACCCACTCGTGACTGCACCTTCTCTCTGTAATATTTTTGTTTTTTTATTAATTTCTTTATTTTATATTCATTTTTTATATGGTCAAATTGGGACATTTCTTCACCCAAACTATATTTCAGTACCAATTTGTCGCTCCATTTCTAAATGTTAATAATGTCATTACATTATCATATACGTAAAAAAAAAATATTTTACTTGAAAAGAAATTGGTCCTCTTATCAATAAATATACTCAATTTGGTTGTGTGTTGAACAATTAAAAAACGTAAAAAATAATTGTAATATAATTAGTTATAGAAAAAGAAAAACAAATCAGATATTAATCTAATTTATGTATGGGAGTAGGTGCAGTTTGTATATTCCTCGTAGAATGTTATGCGTGGGTTGGTCTCGGACCTCCCACTCCAATTTATGAATCCCATGAGATGAGGCCAGCCGAATTAAATTCACGCATTTACATGCTTCCTTATGTTTTGAAACTGTATAGTATATGTAAATAATTAATGTAATTGATACTATACCAACCTCGTCATGATTGATGTTGTAATGTAGGTAAGAAAGATAGCAAAAATAATGAGGGATACGTATAAATTTAACATGATTTACCAACAATGCATGTGTTAGCTAGCTACATCCATCGAGTAGATCGAGAAGAGTTCCATTTTGATCAAGTAAGCCAGAAGTCTTTCGGATTACATCTAAGGGCTCGTTTGGTATCGATATCAAAGATATAAGATATCAGGTATGGGTATGGATATCAGATATCGGGTATCGGTATGGATATCAAATTTCAGATATCGGTATCGATATCGGGTATTAGATATCAAATATCTCATATCAGTTGTTTGGTATTTATATACGATTGTGGGGATATCGAAATAAAAATTATAATTTTGTGAAGTTTATAAAGAATGTCATTTTTTCCAACCCAATAGAAGTACTTTCTAGTTTTGACCAAAAATAAAATCAAATTATTCTACAGGCGTTTAACAGATTAATTTTGCACTTGAATTCAACCAAAAAAAAATTAATTATGCACTTGAATATCTTATTTTTGTCAACGATTTTGCAACAAACAGTGGTGTCCTCCTCTATTCTTGGTCCTCTGAACAAAAATGAGAAGACTAAATCAACGATTGTATCCTCATCAACAATGGTTTCCTCCTTCATGATTGCAATCAACACTTTCTTTTGAAGATCCCAGATCTAAATTTCGAAAAGGCCTGATTTTATTTAATGAAAAATCAATCCCAGATCTAGGCAAGGGAGAAGTGGGACAATCCCAGATCCAGATCGAAATAAAAATTACTCAAAAATGGGTTGAGGAGCAGAGACGGGGGTACTCCGTTGCCGACGTGAGCGGCCATTGTTGGTCGAACTGCTACTTATTGATCTGTTTTCTTGAGGAACAATAGTTGTAGAAGAAGTAGAACAATAGATCTGAAAAAATTGTTGGACTTAGGGTTGTAGGGTGGAGCTCGGAGAGACTTGACAGTCATTGACGGTGAGAACTTGGTGGCCGGCGAGAACATCCGGGGGCTGTCGACAAACTCGAGCAACAGAAAAAATGGGAAGAGATGGAGAGATGAAAAAGGAGAGCAAATATATCACATTTTCCCCCATTTTATTGGTATATGAAAATTGGGCAAAATTGATATCTAGATATCACATGATATCTATATCTAGTTTTACCAAACAAGAGGTATGGATATTTGATATCGATATCTTATTTGTCAAACACTAGATATGGGTATGGTTTATATCGATACCCATACCTGATATCCTGATATCGATACCAAACGAGCCCTAAAGTATATAGAAATTTTATATGCTTACTGATCATACCCAAATAAAGTCGTCTAAGAGCTATATTGCGATTTGAATTGAGTTTCTTAATTCGTTTTTTTAAGTAAATATATATAAATAAAATGACAAAAGAGTGAGAGTGAATCAATAAAGAGAGTATTTATTCAAAAATACTGTCTCGTAATGAGTGCATTGGGTCTTAAACAAATATGATAAATTTTGTAAATATTAGGACTTTTTTTTATTAATTCATAATACTTCAAGTATCATCACTGAAAATGCTCTAAGCAAAAAATCGTAAACCGAATAGAATAAACATCTTAAGTTCGGATGAATTGTTGATCGGGTAACGAGGCCCGTAAGAATGAGCTAAAGTAACGAGGCTCGTGATAAGTGTCGTAATTAAGGCTCCGTTCGTTTTGAGCTTTTTAAAGCTGGGCGTGGCTGGTGGGTTCTCGTCAAGCTTCCGGATGCGCGTTCGGGGCGAAGCTTGAGCGATGGCCTCCGGAGCTGGCCGCGCCTGGAAAAAACGAGATCCAGCCCCGATTTTCCCAGCTCCACTGAGGAGCTTTTCCCCGATCCAGCTTCCAAAAATCCGAAAATTCCCCCCGATACCCCTAGGATTTGGAACACAATTTGGGAGAAGTGAAAACTTTCGAAGGGCGAGAGAAGCGAGAGGCCATTGAAGGCGATTGAAGAGTTCAAAGGCGATTGACGGCCATCGGGGGCGTGGACGGCGTCGGAGAGGCAGAGGGAGGCTCGGAGAGAAGGGAGGCGAGGAAGGGGTTGAGTAAGGCGGAGAAGGGGGAGATTGTGAGGTGGCGGGCGAGGGAGGAGGAGGCGTCGGAGCAGCCGACGGCGGCGTCAGGGTCATGGAGGCGGCGGTTGCTCCAACGGCTTGATGAGAGGCAGAGGTATCCGGCTCAGATCTGAGCGTTGAAGTCTTGATCGGAGAGGAGGGCGACGAGGAAGGGGTCGAGGAAGGAGGAGAAGGGGGAGGAGGTGAGGTGGCGGGCAAGGGAGGAGGAGGCGTCGGAGCAGCCGGAGCGGACGGCGGTGTCGGGGTCGCGGAGGCGCCAGAGGAGGGAGGGGGAGAGGTGGGGGTGTGCGGGGGAGTAAAATGGGATTGTGGAAAACCCTAAAAATATTTAAAAGAAAAAAAGAAAAAGAAAATATTAATTTATATATTATACCCTTTTGGTAATTTCACCTATTATTCAGCTCGTAATACCGAACGATCAATTCACTAATTTTTCCATAAATCCAGTTCCAGTTAGCTTTCTAGTTTCAGTTAGCCTTTCAGTTCCAGTTAGCTTTTCTGTAATGCAACCGAACGGAGCCTACGACGTTTTCACAAATGAACTAATATGAAATCTTTAAAATGTTAAAAAGTAGCATGACTTGAAAGTTAAATTGTTGCTAGATAGAGGCTTGTTTCAACTAGCTAATGATTGTAAATTATCAACTGGTTGAATGAATAAATATGATGACATGACTTGTATGAGACAACTTTGATCCTTCTCATTTTGTTTTGTTGATAGATGGTTCTTTCGTCCAATTAGCTACTCCCTCCGTCCCCGATAACTTGTCCGTCTTTCTTTTTCGGTTGTCCCCAAAATTTTGTCCACCTCCATTTCTTTCCATTTATATCACTTTTTTTTTATACTCATTATCCAACTTTCTCCTCAACTTTATCACTTTTTTCAATAAAATTACAAAACTATCCCCACTCTTTTCACATCACCTATCAACTTTATTACCATTTTCATCAACTTTATCCCTTTTTTTCACATCACCTATCAAACTTTATCATTTTTTTCACATCACCTATCAAACTTTACCACTTTCATTAATCCGCGTGCAAATCTACTTTACGGACAAGTTATCGGGGACGGAGGGAGTAATAATCAGCTAGTAGGTAGGGATTTGTTTACCTAACCTATTTTTCTCATTTTGGGTCACATTTGTAATAATTACTTGATTTTCTAATCGTAGGGATATGTCGTGATTTGAGTGGTTAGATTATCAAAAGATTACATCAATATAACTTTTGGGGACATGAATATATGGCCTAAAAACGTCACAACTTGTGATGGAAATTCACAAGAATGACTATACATCGAGCTACGAACAAAAGTTATAGAATATTAGAAATATATCATGTCATTAACGAATGTGATTATGTCAAAGGGTTGGCCCATTAAAACACCAAAAGCCATTTAATTGACAACCAGTATATACGACTTTTTTGCTCGACTCTCAATTTTTAACGCCCCGGTTTCTTGCACACTATTTTTTTACTTTTTGCACCACGCCATTTAAAGGCGTATGAATATTATATTAATTAAATTACGAGAAAATAAAAACGGAAAAAAAGTGGCGTCATGGGACGCCGACCAACGGCGTCGTGGGACGCCGGTCAACGGCGCCGTGGCCAGTCAACGGCGTTGGTTCCCCGCCTTAGCGCGTTCCTACTTAAAATATATTTTTAATAGAGCCTTAAGATTTCAATAAGTTCAATTAGCCCAATTTGCAAATATTCACTTGAGCTTTTAAATGTGTCCCAAGGACCCAAATTCAAATCCTGTCAACTGCATTTATATGTATTTATTATTCTTTGTTTATTATATGAAGAGTTCAAATCCCGTCAACTGCATTTACATGTATTTAATATTCAAAAAACATGTAGCTATTGAGATTTGAACCTGAAATCTCAAGTATACACAAGGTAAAGTACTTACCAATTGTGCTAATGGAGTTTTGTGATATTAAATATCCTATTAAATTTATATACATAGAAAGATCAAAATACCGTTGATGGAAGGATTGCTCCCCGTCACGCCGGTCAACGGCGCCCCGCCCCGCCGGTCAACGGCGCCACACGACGACTCGGAATTTTCCCGAACGAAATTTAGTATTATTATATTCTGACGTCTCTAAATGGCGACGTCTTTAAATGGCGTGGTGCAAGAAATCAAAATTTTGTGTGCAAAAAGTTTATGCCATTTTTAACCTACACCTCTAATCATATTCAAATATGACTATGACTTCTTCGATCATGTGTAGTGTTAAGAGCCTCTCAAAGTCACAACACAAGTCATACTGTAGTATATATCAAGGAGATTTAAATTTCATTCGATTGACAAACTAGGGAAAAGAGAAGGGGACAAGTTAAAGTAGTTTATTAAATTACTCTCTTAAGAACAAAATTCGCATTAGTACTACTTTAATACTTATTTTATGGCACTAATTGATTGTTGATGTTCGATTTTTCCATAATGTCCCTCCCATATATATATATATAGAGAGAGAGTCAGGTTCTATAGTGGATAGCTTCCTATAGAGAACCAGTGTACAAATCTCATCCGTAGGATGAGATTTGTAATGGATGGATAGATTTGCATCTTCAATAATAATTAATAAGAAAATAAAAATAAAAATCAAAAATAGGAGAGATTCTCTCCCATATTTTGTAACCACCCAAATCACAATTTCCATAGAAGACGCATCTGCAGACGCTATTGAATCCCATCGTCATTGCTCCTCCATCGCTACAGAATACCGGCGAGCCCCCACGAGTGAATACCGGCGACCGATCCCGCATGCCACCGACGACCACCACCATGATAGATCGCGCAAGCCACCGGCGAGCCGTCCAGCGTTCATCGCGGCTAGGGCGAATGGCGGGCGGCCAGGGCGAACGGCGACCTACGATAGATCCTCTGCTCACCGGCGACCACCAGCGTGTTCTCGCCAGCCACCAGTGTTCCGGCGACTGGCGATAGATCACCGGCCACCACCATTGCGCCAGCCACCTCGAGCCACCATTGCGCCGGCCGTCGCAACACCGATTCGTCGGAGCCCCCGTCCAAACCACGACAACGAACCACCCCCCGTCGGAACCACCGCATCGAACCACCACGTCGCCAAATCCACCACGAACCACCACGTTGCCAATTATTAATCGTATAAATATGGCATCAGGTAAATTTGTATATAATTTTTTCAATATGTATATGATTGATTGGATTTAGTATATGTCGTGAATTTATGTATAAATTGTTCATGTGACATATTTCTACAGATCAAGATGTATATATATAACGTAATATTGTATATGATAACCTGAGGAATGTATATACGAAATTTGTTGTTAATAGATTGTTTATGTGACCTATTTCTACGGATCAAGATGTATATATGTCCAATAATATTGTATAAGCCAACCTGAGGGATGTATATACTAAATTTGTTGTTGCTGGATTGTTTTGTGACCTATTTATACAGATCAAGATGTATATATATGTACATTAATATTGTATATGACAACTTGAGGAATGTATATACGAATTTTGATGTGGCTGGATTGTTTATGTGACCTATCCCTACATATCAAGATGTATATATGTATATTAATAGTGTATATGATAACTTTATACGTGTATATACGAAATTTGACGTGGCTGGATTGTTTAGGTGACCCATTGCACCGGCCGTCGGAACCACCAATTCGCTAGAAGGCCCCATCGGAACCACCACATTGAACCACCACGTCGCCAAAGCCACCACTAACACCGCGTTGCCAATTATTGTATATATGTATAGTAATTTTGTATATGACAACCTGAAGAATGTATATACGAAATTTGTTGTGACTAGATTGTTTATGTGACCTATTTCTAAAGAACAAGATGTATATGTGTACAGTACTATTGTATATGACAACCTATGCAATGTATATACGAAATTTCTTGTGGCTGTATTGTTTATGTGACCTAATCTACATATCAAGATGTATACATGTACAGTAATATTGTATATCACAACCTAAGGAATGTATATACGAAATTTGTTGTGGCTGAATTGTTTATGTGACCAATTCCTACAGAATAAGATGTATATATGTACAATATATTGTATATGACAACCTAAGAAATGCATATACGAAATTTGTTGAGGTTGGGTACTAATTAGTAATTACATGATTGTATGTACAACTAATGAAAAATGTCTCTTATATTTACGATTTGGATTATGTATACATTCGAAAGCAGCGTATATACATGTAATTCAGTGTTAATATACATGACTTCGTACGTAAGCTATCGGCGAGCGGCGATGGTGGTGGCCGGAATTTGGGGGTGATGGGCGAGCGGCGACTATTATTGGCGAGGGGCGGTGAGCGAGCGACGAGGGGCGGTGAGGGAGCGACGAGCGGCGACGAGGATCGGCGGTTAAAGTTTTCCGACTGTAGAGGGCGGTAGCCGGCGTCGGAGACAACTCAGGTTCTGGCGAGGAGCGGCGACGGGAGCAAGGCAAGCGACGACGAGAGTGAGGGTTGTGCGGCGGTGCTAGCGTCCCGACGAGAGGATGTCCCGACGGCGGTGCAAGTTTTCCAGGAAACTCGTGTTTCCTTTTTTGATTTTTAAATAATTGGAATTTGTTTTTATTGTTGCTACAATTAAGGGGGTGTATTATCATTATTATTTTGTCCATTTTGAGAATCAATCTTAACCATTAAAACCAATCTCATCCAAAGGTCCATAACTGTCCACCGGTTCACTCATATTTAGCTGTCCACTATTGAACTTTATTCTCTATATATATATATATATATATATATATAAAAGGCAAAAGATGAAAAAATGACATATTTACACCCTTTCCACCTCAATCATTAAAGTTCACATGGGGTATAAAAAACGACCGAAATTTTGGGTTTACATTTATTGTCTGTCTTTTAGGAAGGGCAATTCCTGTTGTTGTGGCGTGGAAGAGAATAAACTTTGTCCTATTTCACGTAAAACACACATGCATACATTTGGCTTACTGTTTATATTGTTAATTGGTTTTGTGATTAAATCTTAGAATTTGACTTGTACAGTACAGTAGGCTATTTTTTACGTTGTTGATTTGATTTTGTGATAAGATCTAATTTAACTTGTACACCCATATGTACTCGAATATCGACACATATTTGTCCAATATTCATGTCACCAAATGAAATCACTAACCCTGGTTTTTAACCGCATAAAAAATTCATATGGCCAAATGGAAAATTTTCCAAGAATAAAATCTTCAACCAAAAGAAAAGTGAAAAATATTCAACTTTGGACATAATAATAACTCGTGTAGACCCACACGTCGTGTTTTAACATGGCATGCATTGGGAACATGTCACCATCATCATTGGTGGAAAAAGACATAAAAATCCAAAAAGGGTACAAGTTTACATGGACCAAATTATTTTACAAGTTTTCAGCTTGACTTTTCTTTTCAAATAGTATGTGCTACCCATGTGCAAATTCATCCATTCTCAATGTTCCTTTTACGCCATTGTTGGGTCACCCTTGTGATTATATATCCACGGAACATTGCATTAATTAACATAGCTTCAAGAATATGTGAAGAGCCTGCCCTTACTTTGATTGTGCCAAAAGTTAATCAGAACTTCTCTCAGTCGTCTATGAATGAAGATTATGCATAATTTTGGTTTTTTATTGTTAAATTCAAATTCAGGAATACTGGACCTACGGTTTTAACAAACATCTTTAACAGTTGGTAAACTTTCACATATACCTACTTGCTTGGTTCCATAATCTAAACTACTACTGTATGAAACAAGCACATAAAGTTGAACCAGCTAGAACCATGATCCAATCAATGGAAATTGAGCACAAAAATGAAAAGAGACCAAAGATATCCTCAAACTACAACCACCCGGTTGCCAAAAATAGCACATAGAAATTACTGCAATGCAGTTGCACAATCAAACCTCAACTTTCCCAGCAGCTTATTACAAGGTTGCAAAATTTGAAAATCAAGTTCTCTAACCCAATTATTCAAAATGACTTTGGATGCAGAGATGATCAAAGAGTGTGTAAAATTCTATCAAAAATTAAAAAGAGAACAAGAAAACCAAGTGACTCCCTTACATGTGAATTGGCTTGTCATAGGTGGCCATAGCTGCTTCTTTAACAGCTTCGCTCATTGTTGGATGAGCATGGCAAGTGCGTGCAATGTCCTCACTCGCTGCCCCGTATTGCATTGCAAGAACAGCCTCGTGGATGAGCTCACCAGCATTCGGTGCCATGATGTGTACTCCAAGAATCTTGTCACTTTCCTTCTCAGCCAGGATTTTAACAATTCCTTCAGCATCATCAATCGCCTTTGCTCTGCTGTTTGCCATGAAAGGGAATTTTCCAACCCTGTATTCAACACCAAGCGTTTTCACTTGTTCTTCGGTCTTACCAACATACGCCACCTCGGGGTGTGTGTAGACAACTCCTGGTACCATGTCATAGTCCACGTGGCCTTCCTTGCCAGCTATGTATTCTACACAAGCAACTCCGTCTTCCTCTGCCTTGTGGGCTAACATAGGTCCGGGAACCACATCGCCGATTGCATACACACCAGGTACATTTGTTGTGAATTTCTTATCCACCAAGATCCTACCAACTTTGTCCATTTCTACTCCAATCTTTTCCAAATTCAGGCCAGATGTGAACGGAACTCTACCAGCAGAGACAAGGACAACATCTGCTTCAAGAACGAACTGTTCTCCACCAGCTGCAGGCTCGAGAGTTAATTTCACAGTGTCACCAGAGGTTTCACAGCCTACTACTTTAGTCTTGAGCTTGAACTTCATGCCTTGCTTCTCTAGGGTGCGTTGAAATTGCTTGCGTACTTCGCCATCCATGGTTGGAACGATGTCTCCAGCAAATTCAACAACAGTGACCTCTGAACCCAGTCGACCCCAAACCGAGCCCATCTCAAGTCCAATGTAGCCAGCTCCAATGACAACTAGCTTTTTAGGTATTTCTGACAAGGACAGAGCTCCAGTTGATGACACAATTCTCTTTTCATCGATGGGAACCCCAGGAAGGGACTTCACATCAGAGCCAGTGGCAATTATTATGTGTTTGCCTTTCACAACCGTGTTGTCACCTTCTATAGTGTCCACTGATACTTCAGAGGGTGAAAGAAATTTGCCGTATCCTTTTACATAATTCACCTTGTTCTTTTTGAAGAGACCTTCAATACCTCGTGTGAGATTAGATACAGCTTTATCTTTCTGTCCTAGCATGGCTGGTAGGTCAACCTCAACAGATGAAAACTTCACACCATGGTTGGCAAATGAATGTTTGGCTTCATGGTACATGTGGGAAGAATGAAGGAGAGCCTGAAAAAATACGCCACATGTTAAAAAACATGTGATCAAACTAATCTTGTTTAAATGTTATCATACAAGAGAAGGTATTGCTACACTTAAATATACTAATTACAACAAACTTGCATAAAGACAATGCAATATATTGCCGCACAGCAATCCTTCACATGTAGTGTGCAACTGAATAATTGACACCACCAAAACGACTAAATGTTGGAGAATGTGTAATCAAACAAATATATATATTTTAAATATATTCACACAACCAGGCATTGCATACCCAAATATTCTAATTATTGTATGCTCGAAAACGACAATGGGAATACATGCCATACAACAATCCTTCGTTTCAACACATCAACCAAATAGTTATCCATGTCCTTGCCCATTAAAACACATTTAAATACGCTACAGTAAACAGTACAGACGGTAAAGGTACACAATTGAATGTGGTTTTCCTCAAATTTCCATTTCACTTGTTGGGAGTACACATTTTGCTTTAAAAATTAGACCGCATATAAAAAATAAATATAAAAGACTTCGTGGCTCATCACCCTAAAAATGTATGTGTTTAGCGAAAAATATATCATCCATTATTCAACACCAGATAAACTAGTTAAAACCTAACTTTATCAATGTTTGCGTAAAGCACAAGTCAAAATAGGGGGGGGGGGGGGGGAGGGGGACTGGATTAGTGAAGCACCCTGAACAAAATGCACTCTCATAGATTATATACTTGACAAAAAGAAGCACCAATATAAGTACTAGGAGGATACCAAGACAATAACAGGATACGAGAGAAAAGGACACAGGATCAGGATTCTAGATTTTGTTTTTATCTTTATCACAACATCGTAGCATCTCCTTGAGGAATTCAGAGGGATAGGAAAAAGATAAGAGTAGTACATCCTAGCCAATGCCAAACAATTATTGATTTAATGGACATCATATTTAAGTGAGCATGACTGCATCGAAGCACCCTATGCTGCTCGAAATATGCATTCAATACAGGCTTCGCACACCATCACCAGCTAAAATGAGTTGCCTGAAACGTAGTAGCATACTATGAACCTACAACTGAGCCATAGACACTTGAAGCTACTAAAGTTAAACAGAATGTATTGAAAATATTTCCAGATGTTCCCCTAGAAAGTTGGAGAAAGAAATGTGAATGATGTCGGATGAAAAATAATCATCTTATATCAATAGATGATAGTAGGGACTCACAGATTTTTGTTCCTACCATTATATCACAGAGAGCAGAATATGACATAATCAAAGAGGCCAAGCTCCAAGTTTGTAACTAAATATCCTAGACTGGCAACACATATTACGCAAGAGAACATTTTTAGTGTTATCTCCATTCATCTCATACGATTTATATCCTAATCCTTTCCAGCAGAAAAGCAAAAAGTGACTCACTCTTCCAGTATGAAACAGGAAATACATACAGGAAGCTACACAAGTAATGACAAAGACGTAAAACCCCGACATTTCAGAAGTATATGAAAACCTAGACCCTCTATGCTCATGAAGCTAACCTTTGTGGAATACCCTATGGCATCCATTGCACCATATTGAATAAACTTAAATTTGACAAATGCTGCAAACTTCATCTTTGTTTGCAAATGAGGCCGTCTGGTTTTCAGCTACTTAACTGCTAGATTAAACAATGAGGTCCCCTCGGAAGTATATTTGTGATGGGTGTCACAGAGTTTGGACAGGGATTAGCTAACAGCACACCGGAATTACAAAGTATAACCTAGCTTATTGTGTAGTGTTTTTCTTATATTTACACTGCAACGTATGCAAACAATCCCTTTCTTTATGTGGATGCTCCATGTTAATCAAACCAATAACTAAGAGGATACCTGTATAGCCTAAACGAATAAAAACGGAAAGCGCACAATATCACAAGCCATACACACAAGCAACAGGGCCAATTGTTTCAGTACGAATTAGGAATAACAGCTCTCCATATCAACACACAGATGTCAACTTAAGCGATCAAAATTGGAGTATTGACCATGGATATTCAGATCAACAAAGACATCCAACCAGAAAATCTCAAATCTCAGCGACAAATCTACGGCCTTACTAAGCAAATCGCCCGATCGGAACACAAAATCACAACCAGAGCAAACCCTAACCCTAATTTCGCAAAAAGTAACGAATCGAAACACACCTTGGAAGGGATACAGCCGACGTTGAGACAGGTACCGCCGAGGGCTCCCCGCTTCTCGATACAGGTGGTCTTAAGGCCGAGCTGAGCGGCCTTGATGGCGGCCACGTAGCCGCCGGGGCCGCCGCCGATGACAACGACGTCGTTTTCATCGGAGGCGGAGGAGAAGTGGCGAGAGAAGGAAGAGAGAGAGAGGGAATAGCGGAGAGAATCGGCGTCGCGGAGGCTGCGAGAGAGGAGAAGGGACTTCCTGCGGGCAAAGCTGGCCATCGCCATTGTTGTTAGGTTGGTCTCAGATTCAGATTTGTCTTTTTCTTTTCCGCCTCCTACTTCTTCTTCTCTCTTGCAGAATGGAAAACGCCACTACGACCAACTTTATTATTTCAATCAATAAATGTTGGTTATTTACACAAATCACCTCTTAAGTGTTTCATTTTTCTTAGATGTGTTTTTTATTTTTAAAATGGTCAAAACCATCCTTAAACATAAAAAATAATAGAAAAAAACTACACCAAATTGCATAAATACGCAACTTCGAAAAGACTTTTACATGAACTAATAGCCATATTAATTTAGACGATAGTATTGCCATTTGCTAATTGATGGGTGAGGAGGTAAAATGTTGATGAGTGAGGAATAAACACAAACACGAGCACACAAGTTTTTTGATGTGAAACTAACAAATTTTTCATATTTTCTTGCAAGAAGGTTAGCCTACTTATTACTATAATTCTATTGGTCACACACAACATTTGACGACGTACTCTTTCAGAGCCATCCAGATTGGTAATCAATTTGCATAATATTGTATCTAGATGTAACAACCCACCTTATGTTTAAACCCACGAAGGATCACTATTCTAAAAAAAGTTAAGCAGTGAACTTGAGTTTAGTGTCTAGACGGCGTTTTAGATGGCACTAGTGCAGAAAATGAAGGTACATTAGTTTGTTTTGATGATATTGATGTTTTTCATGGGTCTATTTTAGATGCCCACACACTTAACGTCTTCTTCAAACACCGCCCCTCTATGAATCGTCGACGATGGTAATATGGTATCCTTGACTTCGTACTCGTGTTCTTTTAAATCGACATGTGATGCAAGCCACTCGCTAGCACCCACGCAATGCTTCCACAAAGAAAACACACGAGAGAAAGTATCATCGTCGCCCAGACCCTTTAAGTTGGCTTATAAGGCCTAAATTTAGTCGGAATCTATCCACCTAGTCACCTACTGCTTCTCCGCTGCCTAGCTAGGTGGCTCTCTCGGGGCGATCTATGTAACTCTGCAAACGATTCAATCCACCTTGAGCTTTAAAGGTCATGCAAAGCTAACGCTAAACTTGCATTTCTACATCAGGCGATTAAAAGGAAGGCATTGGTATCCCGTAATCCAAGTGCAACGTCTTATAAAAATCCGATCACACTAAAGTCTCATACTAGATCCATATTGTTCGTAAACATCAATCTCAACACATCACACTGAACGTCCAAATAAAACTAGTAAGAGCATATGGAAAAGTTTGTGTATGTACGTGTAAACAAAGAACCAAACTCCCCTTGTTAATTCGTTATGCAAATGATCTAAAAATGTCTATAAAATGAGCGTCAACCTCAAAGAAGAAAAGAAACTACCAAGTCATTCAATTTAATCACGTGAACACGCAATCTAAGCCATAGAGAGTGTGTCTCGTCTACGATTCTTAGTTCACCCTAGAACTAAGAATCGAAGACGAGACCTTTTAACATTTCTGGTACCGCTTAACACTAAGACGCAGAACTAGGATAACAATCCAAAATCCAAATGGTTTGAGTGAGTGTCCACATCAAGTGACTTTGCCACTTTGGAGTACAACATATCTTTAACAAAGTTTACAACATGCATGTGTGAGGTGTGGTGTGGTTTGTCCGTGCTACATCGTCCACTGGCTAAAAGGATAACTTTGCACAAATTACCCGAAATTTTGCTAAATTGAAATAATAAGTACGAGTGTGTGGTGCCCGTGTCGTAATAATCAGCAAGAGACGAAGAAGATAAATACGGAGTAAATAAAAAGAGGCACCAACCCGAAGACCGGCCCTCAACAAATCAACAATGGCGATGGCCTTTTTTGCTCGCAGGAA
The DNA here is from genome assembly GCA_934048045.1 of Polygonum aviculare. NCBI lineage: Eukaryota > Viridiplantae > Streptophyta > Magnoliopsida > Caryophyllales > Polygonaceae > Polygonum > Polygonum aviculare. The sequence continues at coordinate 21,883,459 of OW204031.1, forward strand.
ATCCGCCCTCCTCTCTCGCAGCCTCCGCGACGCCGACGGCCTCCGCTACTCCCTCTCCCTCTCCTCCTTCTCTCGCCACTTCTCCTCCACCTCCGATGACAACGACGTGGTCGTCATCGGTGGCGGCCCCGGCGGCTACGTGGCCGCCATCAAGGCTGCTCAGCTCGGCCTCAAGACCACCTGTATTGAGAAGCGTGGCACCCTCGGAGGCACCTGTCTCAACGTCGGCTGCATCCCTTCCAAGGTATCTATGCTTTCTCTGGACTACTTGTGATTCGAATTCTGCCCCTTTGCACCTAGGGTTAGGGTTTTGTGGTGCAATCGGTTTTGTTTGTGAGATCTTGAGGTTCTTGATAGGTCGATGTTGATTATGCGAGTTTTGCACTCCACATTTGCTCGATTGGATGGCCGTTTAGCTGCTCTTCGTAGTTGCTACTGTTAACTGTTGACCCCTGCCACGTTTATGTGTAACTTGTTTTTGGTACTTGTATGTGTTTCCTTTAAATTGTGTGAAGTGATTGCAATGGAATGCTTTGTGGTAATGGAGAATATGAAGTGATCTTGGTCTCAAGTTTTCATAATGAGTGTATTGCTTGTGCTGTGCTTTTGCATATAGTTATGTATGTATACTGTTGTCTTGTTGCTGAACTGATACTTCATTGACCCACTCCATTTCCTCCCCCTCATGCTTGCCACTCGTGCTTTTGCACAAAAATTGGTAAATTTTGCTTTAAAAGGTTTATACGTTGTTCTCAAGGCTGAGATAATGTTCAAAGTAGGCACTTAAGTTTTGGGGTTGATGAACAAAAGAATTCTCACTATTTTATCTTCATATGATGCCTATTATTTAAAACAGAATCCATTTCCCACCAAATGAAGTAGAAGTTTGAGAAAAGATGCATCTAATGTGACCCTTTTATACAAAATTACTATGCTCATTGGTCACTGCTTAACACTATATCTCAATGGTCTTCTAATGGTCTAAGGGTGTATCCTAAGAATAATTTTTTTTAATCAAATGCACATTTTTTGTGAAGCATAAAGCATTTTGGTCAAATAATTTCGGCGATATATGCAGCTTAACATTAGCTTGCTGGTGTTTGTTTTAGACAGACCGTACTTATTTGGTATACTACTTGCATGTAGTCTTTTCATGATATCTTGCATTTGGAACGATATTATTCTAATCAGCCCAATCAAATCTAGTTTGGAGGTCGATAGTATATGACTTATGAGCCTGTGTGTTGCCATGTGATTATCATGTGTTAAAAGGCCCCAACAGAAAAAGAAGAGGATGCTGATAAGAATCTGTTGATACTGAACAAGCATTGTGAATTTGTGATTTTCCTGCACTAAATCAATTCTCTGTTTTTAGTTCATCTGTTAGGTAGTCAAATTAGCATTCCATTAAACTTACTCAAGGCTTGTTGTGAGCATAGGAAGCAACAATGTAGCAAGGTGTGTGAATTTCATGTTTAATGTTCGGGATCTCTGGTTAGTGTTACATATAAAGCCGATTCTGTTAGTTGTTATTAGGTTGTTCAGTCAGCTTAATTGCTCAAGGATTTATGCAAAACATTCAATTGACTATTAAAATTTATACTTAGTAATTAAGTCTATGAATTAAAAAAAAAAGTTATGATTAGTGAAAAACTTATATGGCTTTAGCGGGTTCTGTAGGTGTAGTCTTTACATAGTGAAGTCTTTACATAGTGAAATAGGGTTAATGTTCCTAAACCTTCAAATACATGCTGCATGGAACAAGAATTGTTGGGCAATTTGCCTCCTCCTATGAGTTTCTATCTGATAAACAGTCACCCTCTCTTATCTGTTTCTTACAATCATATTAGTATATCTATTTCAGAGAAGTACTGTCACATGGAAGTTGTTTTTAAAAATCAAGAGTTTGATTACATGTTCTCAAACATTTAGTGTACTCTGTCCAGGCTCTCCTTCATTCCTCCCACATGTACCATGAAGCGAAACATTCGTTTTCCAAACATGGTGTGAAGCTTTCATCAGTGGAGGTTGACCTACCTGCCATGCTTGGACAGAAAGATAAAGCTGTGTCTAACCTGACACGAGGTATTGAAGGTCTCTTCAAGAAGAACAAGGTGAAGTATGTGAAAGGATATGGTAAATTCCTTTCACCCTCTGAAGTATCTGTGGACACTATCGATGGTGGCAGCACAGTTGTGAAAGGCAAACACATAATCATTGCTACTGGCTCTGATGTCAAGTCTCTTCCTGGGGTTCCTATTGATGAGAAGAGAATCGTGTCATCAACTGGAGCTTTATCCTTGTCAGAAATACCTAAAAAGCTAGTTGTCATTGGAGCTGGCTACATTGGCCTTGAGATGGGTTCAGTTTGGGGTCGGTTGGGTTCAGAGGTCACCGTTGTTGAATTTGCTGGAGATATTGTTCCAACCATGGATGGTGAAGTGCGCAGGCAATTTCAACGCTCCCTTGAGAAGCAAGGCATGAAGTTCAAGCTGAAGACTAAAGTAGTGGGCTGCGAAACCTCTGGTGACACTGTGAAATTAACCCTTGAGCCTGCAGCTGGCGGAGAACAAACCATTCTTGAAGCAGATGTCGTTCTTGTCTCTGCTGGTAGAGTTCCATTCACATCCGGCCTTAATTTGGAAAAGATTGGAGTGGAAATGGACAAGGTTGGTAGGATCTTGGTGGACAAGAAATTCACAACCAACGTACCTGGAGTCTATGCAATTGGTGATGTGGTTCCCGGGCCTATGTTGGCCCACAAGGCAGAGGAAGATGGTGTTGCTTGTGTAGAATACATAGCTGGCAAGGAAGGCCACGTGGACTATGACATGGTACCAGGAGTCGTCTACACACACCCTGAGGTGGCATTTGTTGGGAAGACCGAAGAACAAGTGAAAACTCTTGGCGTTGAATACAGGGTTGGAAAGTTCCCTTTCATGGCAAACAGCAGAGCAAAGGCAATCGATGATGCTGAAGGGATTGTTAAAATCTTGGCTGACAAGGAAACTGACAAGATCCTCGGAGTTCACATTATGTCACCGAATGCCGGTGAGCTAATTCATGAAGCTTGTCTCGCAATGCAATATGGGGCCGCGAGCGAGGACATAGCACGTACTTGTCACGCTCATCCAACGATGAGTGAGGCTCTGAAAGAAGCAGCTATGGCCACCTATGACAAGCCAATTCACATCTGAGTCAATCCGCTCTCTTGTTCTCTTTCTTTTGAATCTTGATTTGTTCTTTGTGAATTACTGAATTTACAAAAGTACATGCTCCTTCCATTCTCTGCCCCCAAAGCCATGCTGAACAATTGGGTCAGAGAATTTGATTTATAAATTCTGCAATCCAAGTGTTGCATTTCAGTAAGTTTTTGTGCTCTATTGTATGCTGTATTCCATAGTACATATGTTGAAACTAACTAGTTAAAATAGAAATGGCGTTCATGTCGTCCACGTACCACGTTGTATAAGAGAAATCAGAATCATCTGTGTAGGATTTGGTATTATTAATTCACTAATGAATCTGCATAATCCATATCATAACGTTGTACTTGCCATGATCGTACGTACCTAACAGTCCGGAGTGCATGTTATGCCTGAATTTAAAAACGGAAATACGTAAGTCTCTTGCCAGCACGAATACATTCTTTAATATTTAATTTCAGATATTTTGTCCTTAATTTTTGGATCTCACTTTTTTTATTAGCCCGAATTAACGCGGAAAGCGATAATAAGATCATCATAATCTCGTTTATTCATTTGAATTAATGTTTTGTTGAATACAAATTCTTTGTTATAAGTTTATACTACAAAGTTATTAAGCTGAGCGGTTTCTGGAACAACTTAATAGTATTTTTTTGTTAATTAAAAAAACATAAGTGTCCGTTTTGTTTCCTTTTCTTACATTTAAATCAAAAACTATGGTTTTGTACGAATTGCCATGAAAAAATAGGACAAATTCGAAAACCCCATCTTTAAAAAGTTTTTTACATCAAGTATTTTTTAACCCAATTATGCACTCGTTTTGTTTTACTCCGTTACTTATGACATTTACTTCAAAGTGGAATAGTATATTCAACTTTCTCCTAAAAAAGGTTACTTTTTTGGGTGATAATGTGGCAATGATATTTTTCCCTATTCAGTTTCTTACTTATTTGACGCAAAAAATATCGGAAACAAAAAACAAATACTCCACAATCAACCAAAAAAATGAAAGAAGAATATCCCCATCTCAAATCCCAAATCCCAACTTAAAAAAATCACCCAAGTTGCAAGCAGTCCACTCAATTTAAGACCAAAAACCCCTCTTCCCCCATTTCTTCAGATCTCCGCTCCCCATCAACAATGGCGGAGCCCAAGAAGTACATCACATCCGACGACCTCCGCACCCACAACAAGAGGGGGGATCTCTGGATCTCCATCCAAGGCAAGGTCTACGACGTCACCAAATGGGCGGACCACCATCCCGGCGGAGAAACCCCATTGTTGAACCTCGGAGGCCAAGAGGTCACCGACGCCTTCGTCGCAATGCACCCCGGATCCGCCTGGCAACACCTCGACAAGTTCTTCACTGGCTTCCATCTCCAGGACTACAAGGTCTCCGACGTCTCAAAGGACTACAGAAAGCTCGTCTTTGAGTTCTCCAAATTGGGCCTCTTCGAGGAGAAAGGTCATTGCACACTCTTCACCTTCTGCTTTATAATTCTCTTGTTTATGGTCAGCCTTTATGGGGTTTTGAGGTGCCAGGGCTTCTGGGCGCACATGGTTTCCGGTGGGCTCATTGGGTTTCTCTGGATTCAAAGTGGGTGGCTTGGACATGACTCCGGCCATTATCAGATCATGTCAAACCCTAGGGCTAACCGGATTGTTCAGGTTTTGACCGGAAATTGCCTTGCTGGGATCAGCATTGAGTGGTGGAAATGGAATCACAATGCCCACCACATTGCCTGCAACAGCCTTGAGTATGACCCTGATCTGCAACACATGCCTTTCTTCGCCGTCTCCTCTAAATTCTTCTCGTCATTGACCTCCCATTTCTATGGGAGGAAGCTCAACTTCGATTCGGCTACGAGGTTTCTAGTGAGCTACCAGCATTACTCATACTACCCTGTCATGTGCTTTGCAAGAATCAATCTTTATGCTCAGTCTGTTATGCTGTTGCTGTCCAACAGAAAAGTGCCCAACAGAAAGTTGGAGCTTTTAGGGCTCCTTGTCTTCTGGGTTTGGTATCCAATCTTGGTTTCTCAGCTGCCCAACTGTGGTGAGAGGATCTTGTTTGTTCTTGCAAGCTTTACGGTGACCGGGATCCAGCATGTTCAGTTCACCTTGAACCATTTCTCCACTGATGTGTACGTGGGTCCGCCGACTAGCCATGACTGGTTTGAGAAGCAGACTCAGGGCAGCCTTGACATCTCCTGTGCTTCGTGGATGGACTGGTTCCACGGCGGATTGCAGTTTCAGATCGAGCACCATCTTTTCCCGAGGATGCCCAGGTGCAATCTCAGGAAGATCTCTCCTTTTGTAAAGGATTTGTGCAAGAAGCACAACTTGCCTTACAACTGTGCCTCGTTCTGGAAGGCTAATGTGCTGACGATTGACGTTCTTCGTAGAGCTGCGTTTCAGGCGCGTGATCTTACAATGCCGGTTCCTAAGAACTTGGTTTGGGAGGCTGTTAACACTCATGGATGATCAAAGCTTTATTATATCTTCTTTTTTGTTTCTTTTTTGGGGTGAATTCAGTCATTTATTAATAAGTTTTGATTTTATCTGTCCTCTGCGGTGTATGAATGTATCATCAGCATCCTTGGATCAATAGACAATGAAGCGAAAAATTGTTGATTCTTTCTCCAACCTGCATAGTGATTGTGAATTGCTCTTGTGCTTTTCCTTTCATTAGGATGCAGTTGGATTTGCTGACTGTTTCAGTGGTTTTCTCCTCCCTAATCTCATTCATGTTATCAGTTTACCACAGAAAATCTTTGCATTTTCAAAACTTATGTTATCTAGTTTGGCTTCAAGTTTGCATCATCACCATTGTTTACAGATAAGTTTTCCAATCCTTCCTTTCTCGGCTTCATCATCATTGTCTGAACGCGTCGCTGGCTTCCCGTCGAAAACTTACATGGTTTTGAACATGTGTAGTGGAGACCCACCTTCCATCTTTGGCCAACCATTGCAGTCTGGCATTGAATGTTTCTGATCTATTTGAACAAAATCTGGTGCAATGCTGTCATTGTCAAGAGGTTCAATGCTGAGCTGAGCCTGTAGCAAACTCATCTAGACAGAAGAAAGGAAAGAGGTGGTCCATTTTGAGGTCAGTGAGAAAGCGGGCAACAAACGAATATCCAAGAATCAAACCAGAGTGATTTTGTGGTTGTGTAGTGTTTGTTTTGTTTTCAAATGAAAACAGGCTGTGGCACAAGTATTGGTGACTTGGCCTCTGAAATTACCAAATGCTTTTTCAAGGGTGGGGATTGAAATCCAGGCTGTTTGGTTTCTGTGATTTGAGTGTCATTTGGATCTTATCAATTCAAGGGCCACGTGAAAGTTAGCAATCAAATATAACTAATTATACAAATTGTCCTTTGGAAAGAGCACAAACTGACAAAGGCTTGTTTTTGGCAAAAAGAGGAGCGGGTGCCCCTGGTTATAAATTCTGTGTGAGCTATTTCGTTAGATGACAACATGATGGATTAAACTAAAAATTTCCTTTGAATGACCAGTAATCAATATTGTATTGCTCTTTCCCAACAGGCAATAGTTAATGTTTTCTTTTCATGATTCATGATCAACAATAACGACAGCTAGTTGATACAATCTTTAATTTTTTAAGGTGACTGGTGAGATCGTCCGAACACTAGTAACAATAATAAACCAGTTTGGTGTTCCGATCTGATCTAAAAATATTTTTTGAACATATCTGTATGATGCCCTTTATGAGATAATGATAACATCTATACTACCTACGGTATAAAGCGGAAACAATGTCTTCACAAAAATTTGCGCCACGTGTCATTTCAATAATAAAATAATCAGTCGGTCCCTCCTTTATACAAATTAGGTAGTTAGAATCTCATATAATATTATCCCGTAAAATTGATTAAAATTTACCAAAAATTATGAATTATCCCGAAAATTATAAATTATCACTTATCAAGAATTAGTTATAATCTTCCCATAAATATTACTATTTAATAAAACATGATATTTATCATAAAGTAATTTTTAAACAAATCCAATTTCTTTATATTATGAGTTGATTTACTATTGGTAAAAAAACACTAATCATAACACGAAGATAAATATATATAATCCTATAATTTTGACATGATCATTGACATTACATGTCTATATTAAATTGGATTTATAATCACATTACCCGTACATGGTACGGGGGTTAAACTAGTTAGATAAAATTATGGTGTAATCTGGGTCCCCTAGGCAAGGCCACATATGAATTAATACTTTAGTATTCATTAATATGGATCACATGTAGAGCAATATTGTAATTGCTTTATTTGCTTATGGTTTAGCTAATTGGGGCTTGCAATCAGAACTTGGCTAGCTTATAGCTGAATTTATTCAATTGGAAACGAGCGGAATGGGGTTTGCTTGGGCTCAATCTTACGGGGTTGTTCATCAGCCCGTTTTCTTCTTTTATGCAAGCCCGCCCACCGCCTACTTTAACTATTTCTTTCTTTCTTTTTTTTTTTTTTTTTTTTTGAATATAAGGGTAAAATATATTAACCAAAAGAGGGGTTTTACAAAAATGCTAGCTAGGCTAGCTATTTACAACATGATCATGCTCTAATCTCTCCAAAAACCATAAGGTTTCTCTCGTATTCTTTTTCCACCTAGCCTTAACACAATTTCTAATGAATCTCTTGCAACTTCCAATACAATCCTCTATACTAGTGCCTTGTTGGGTAAACACTAGCAAGTTTCGGACCTTCCATATGTGATAGATTACCACGCTATAACAATGATTCCAAAGGCTATAAGCCAGCTTCTTCTTCCCATTCCACTGGACGGTATGATTGATCCATTCCTCAATGTTGTTGCATCGTCTGCCCATTTTAGCCCAACGAAGCACCTCAGACAAGACCCTCTTCGAGTAGCTGCACTCGAACCAAAGATGGTTCGCACTCTCAGCTTGATCATCAGGACACAACACACATGTATCATCTTGGGTGATGCCCCACACCAGCATTTTATCTTTGGTGCTAACACCACCATTTATAATTTTCCATACGATGAAAGACACTCTCGGAGTGTTAAGCTTGTTCCAAACCAAAGTCTTCCATACAATAGTTTCACTTTTGTTCCTTAGACCCTCATAGATAGCAAAGCTGTCCAGCTTACCGTTTCTAGAACAGAGGACAAGAGGAGCACCATCACCTTCAATTGAATCCAAGAACTCATCTCTCAGGCATAATAAAGCTCTCCAAATAGCACTGGAAGTGTTTTTGCTTCTTGTAGTCCAGATGCTTTGGCCTCTAAGTTGAGTATCCTCAATCCACTTGTGCCATACAGAATCTGAATCTGTAGCAACATCATAGAGAAGATCAGCAAGGCAGGCTTTGTTCCAGGCGTTGATGTCCTTGAGGCCCAGCCCTCCCTCTTGCTTCGGTCTACACACTTTCTTCCAAGCAATCGGAGCTTTGCATCCCTCGCTTTTGCCACTCCAGAGGAAGTTTCTGAGCACAGCAGTGATGGTTTTCACTATTTCTTTCTTGGTGGGAACTTAACTCTCTTTCTTGATTGTCTAGGAGAGTTTGCTTTGTTTAATAGCCCGTCTAAACTCTAAAGGGCCTGCAACATTTATGGAGATTGACTCCCGGATGAGTATTAATACGTAATCTTTTCTATTTCAATAAAACGGGTTTAACCCTATACTTTGGATCAAAAAAAGAAAAAAACTCTCTTTCTTACTGTAGAAATGAAATTAAATTAAACTAGTTAACTCCATCTAAATTTTTTTGGATAAAGAAGTCTAGTAGGGGATGGTTTATCATAATTATTAGGAACTGGATCCGATGGACATGCCCGTTCATGAGAGAATTGAGAACGCACGTCACTTGTTGAATCTCGAAGAATTGGACAATCCAAATCGATTCAACCGGATTTATTAGAGTATCTATAAAACCGTTTTAACTGGATTTGATATTATAAATTTATAATCGAGTGTGCATGCTCATGCAAGGATACGTACATTCGGGTATATAGTTGTGCACATTTAGGGCCCGTTTAGTATCCATATATAGATATCAAATATGGGTATCAGTATTATTCAGACCTATATCTTTTGTTTGGTAAATTAGTATATGGATATCAATAGGATATCATTCCACTCGATTATATTGCTAAGTTGTTGCATATTGGTAGGGATCTCAATTCTGTGGCTGATAAAATTGCTAAGTTGGGCCACAATCTCCCTATCAATCACATTTTGAATCACTCAGAGTTGACTACTCTCATCCGTCGGGATGCTCTAGGACGACCTCCTTAGCGAGGTCCTCCTAATCCTTACCTTTTCAAAAAATAAAAAATAAAAAATATAGGATATCATTCCATATCAGAGTATCAATTCTCCCTATTTTGATATACCGAAAATTACACAGGTATCATTCATATCTCTTTACTCCCATCTCCCTTCTCTCACAGACACAAGCCCTCTGTGTGCTGCTCACTTCCTCTCTTGCCCAGATTCACCGGTATCGTTTTAAATGATTCTATTTTTTTGTGTCTCGAGAAAGATATATATGTGATATCCTGATTAGGTGGCTTTTAGTACATGAAGCTAAAAGTCTCATCATTTAGAGAGACACTCAAATGCTCACTAAAATAACAATGTAGGGTGCATGCTTTGTGTGCCACTCAATTGCATAGATTGAAGCCTCATTATCAATAGCTCATCACGTACACTCGACATGCAAAATGCCATTTTTGCATCCCTAACTTTTGTGCTAACAAGTTTCCTTATGGCGTGGGTGATTTGGTCCATTAATTATGTTGAAAAGAAAATATGTAGAGCAAATGGGGGACAATTTATTCCATTGTAATGCAAATGTTTGTTCATGATTCAACAATTCCACCCATACCCATTTCACATCTTTCAACCTATTAGCTAGCAACACGACAACAAACAAATCCTATATGGATCAACACATCCCGTTCACAATCCCACTCTCATGCCTGCCACATCTATATACCATAATCGTACTAAAGTAAGATGCAACATCAATATATCATAATCAACAAGATTTGGGCCAGTTCAAAATACCATTTTAAAGAATAAACAAATTCAGCCCCAATCCTAGCTCTAAACAATGTTAAGGTTGAACTTGTATTGAACATTTGTATACACCACTCCCTACGTACGTTACAATATGATGAATTTTGGATACAATTTACAGTAAAAATGGAACCCTTTCATCAATATATCCATATATGTCCTGAAAATGTTGTGTACTACTTCAACACTCTTTGGTTGGTTGCTCTATGTTGGGAAAATGCTGTGTAATCAGCTTAAAGCTTGTTAATTCCTATCTCCCAATCTCTTCAATCTTTCTAAGAACTTCCTTCGCGGGCGGTCTGAAAGAGGGCGAAGCCGAGCAACAAGAGATTGCTAGCTGAACCAGTTTCAGAACACACTCTTCTGTAGCCCGTCTCTGATCACTGCTTTCATTCATGAGCAGATCCGGATGGTACAGATCGTCGACCCTGTGCCGAAGAACTGCACTTCTTACTACATTTGGCAGGTAAAGCTCCCGAGGGTTTGTTGGATTCCCACTGAAGGGTCTTTTCCCGGTCAGCAACTCGAGTAAGATCACTCCAAGACTGAAGACGTCAGTGGAATCGCACACGTCCTTTATCTTCATGAGCTCTGGAGGCTTGTAGCCTTGCGATGCTGAGGCCTCGAGCATTTCTTGGCCGGCTTTGGGGTTCAGGAGGAGGTGGATTCCGTGGTCTGATATGTATGGATGGAGATTGCGGTCTAAGAGTATGTTCTTGGACTTGAGATTGCCGTGGATTATCGGTTTGGCTAACCCTGTGTGGAGATGGTCCAGTCCCTTTGCTATGCCGAGGGCGATCTTGTAGATTACGTTCCATTTGTGAGACTCTGCATTGTTACCTGTTCATGGAAACATACTTTAGTTCTTACTCAGATTAGGATTTTGGATCACAGGAACAAAACACAATGTTATGTATTCGATCGGTAGTTGTAACAGACTTTGTCTAACTAGATATTGTGAAATTTAGCTGCATAGGGCCAATTCATGTGAGGAAAGAGAGACAATACAGTAGAAACTCTGACAAAGTCTTGAGAGAAAGATAGAAAGGAGAAACAGCAAAAAAGGAATAGAATCAAGTGGGGGAAAAGCAGCCCATCCAAATGGTGGCCAACATGTTGTTCTTGTAATGTGCACGTCTTGCAGGGCCTAAGAAAGGGATCAGTGATTGCCTAAGATCAAAGAAAGTGATTGCCCACCAGAAAAGCTATCCTAAACCTCCATAATTGGAGCTTTTGAGTGAAACACCGGATCCTACTCCAATTGTTTAATTGCAAGGGAATTGATGCTACAACTGTAACATTTCTTGCAGAATATTATGTTAGGAAAATCATGTACCAACTGCACATTGAAGCTAGATTCAGTTGGCACTCAAACCAGCCCAGTTTCTGGTCTACTTCATTCCTAACATCAACTAACAAAAACAGAAGCATATATTTCTACACCAACAAGATCTACTAATCAACTAAATTCCAAATCACATCATGACAGAACTTACCGCCATCATTTCCACACCAAAAAAATTAGGTAAAAAACAGCCAAAAAATAACTAAAAAAATTTAATCAAACCGAGTCCTGAAAAAATTTCACCTGTAATAAAGTGGGCGAGGTTGCCCCCATCATAAAAGGGATGAACGAGCAGCAATTCAGCCCTGGGCCCCACATACACCGCCCTCAACGGCACGACATTCGCATGCCTAACCGCCCCAATCGCACGCGCCGCCGAGCCCACCGCCTCCAGGCCGCCGGCGCCGCACGCCGGCCGGAGGAACCTGAGCACCATCGGCTCCGGCGAGCTCGCCGTCTTCGCCACCGTCGCCTCGTAGAGCGTGCCGTAGGGCGATTTCCCGATGACCTCGCCGGGGGCGTCGAGGATGTCGGCGGCGGCCAGATCGGCGCCGCCTTCGAACCGGATCAGCTCCTCGGCGGCGCGTTTCGAGCCGGATCCGCCGAAATCGGAAGCTACTGACTCGGAGTCGTAGCTGACGGAGCGATTGAGCTTGGATCTTCGCCGAAATAGGCGTCGGAGGAAGAGGAAGGAGAAGAGGAGGAGGAGGAAGGAGAGGAAGAGGATTAGGAAGACGAGCGTCAGCTTTTTGTTGATGGACTCCATTGATGCTCCGATTTTTTGTTGTTCAAAGGTTGGAGTTGGAGAGCGAAGCCATTGATTAGTGAGGAAGGAAGGAAGAGTAAAATTGGAGGAGTTGAGAGTTGAGACGAAGGTTTAAATGTGGGGGTGTGCATTTGTTCCATTAACAGTTTTTCGGCCATCATTGTGGGGTGTAATTACATTTAATAAGTTGATTTATAAGACTAATTTAATTCATCTCATTTCATAAATTTGATTTGTAATAACTAGCTGTCATTTGTTAACATTCTCACTACGATCCTATATACTTTTATTCCTTCAGAGAAATATACTTTATCATGGTTCTTTATTAAACAACTCGTCCTTGACACTATCATCTTGTTTCATTTTGATCAAAAAAATCATCTTGTTTATTGTTTTTTTAGAATTCTTGAAATATTTATGTAATGTCTCTCCATTTCACATTTTCCATCTAAAAATTCATTTTATAGTGGATCGATGGAAGCAGTATATTTTCCTACTTTTTACGGCTATCATTTTTTAGCTTTTGCTTTGATCCACTTTTCTCACTTCTTTTTAGTGTGGCTTTGTAAATGTAATGTCATATATTCTTATTGTTCTTTTCTTTCAATGCAAAACAAAGAATATTAGTATTGATCAAATATTTCTCTAATGCACCACAAGTTAATAATGTTTTTAACTGTTATGGTTCTATTTATACTAAGGTTCATTTCGAAATAGTCCCCATATCAAAATTAAATGATTTTAGCATTTTATGTTATCTTACTAATCTCTTAGATTCGTATCATATTTAATCGGTTCATACCGATGTCTACTATTTTACCCGAATTTATTTAACAAGTTGATCAGAGTCAAAGAACCAAGATATATTTTACTCACTGATAAAAAAAAGAAGATATATTTTACTCAACCAATTAAAAACTTGAGAAAAATAGGGTAGGAACCACCAAATCCTTTCAGATTTACCTCATTTGTCAAACAAAGCATTTAGTGGTCTGTAAAGGTTGTTAGGTTGAAGAGTTTGATGGAATCCCCAAGTCCAATAAATTAAGCATGGCATCAGCATCACGGCTTTAATTCCTTTCGTCCAAGAAAAGAACAAACACTTAACATATGTATTCATCTCTGTTTATGCAAGTGTTTTCAAGCATATTACTTAACCAAAAACAATTACCTTCTCATTAAATCAAAAAAAAAAAAAACAATTACCTTCTCAATGTTTTCATAATAATATACTTATATTCACTTTCCTAGTTTACATGAGAGCTTTATGATTTAGCCACAAGGAAAAGCTACGTACACATCTAACTGCTTGGTCATTTCAATACTTGGTTAAGTTTCTTTCTTTCGTTTTTTATGGAGCACATTTGATCAGTTTTCAATAGCACTGACTATACACCAACTAAAAGATCAATCTCTACAAGCCTTGCAACACTCGCCAAAAACATTTTGCATGACATACAAATCGATCAAACACCGAGAACTGAAGCGGAAATCAGTGTGTGAGTTAGGGCGTTTAAATCGAACATCAATCAACCGCGGCTAGCTTCAAATGGACCTCCACGAGTTTCGTGGGGAAGGTTTCCTTTTCGTCTTCCACTCCGTGATGGCATAGTGAAGAGTGTAGTTTGGAATGAGCTCCTTGCTTGATAGCGGAAAGTCTGTCGTTGGCGATGTGTCGTTGTCCTTGAGCCACATTTCTATTGCTTTACGATCATACGTGTATCCGTCGGCTGCAATGCAAGGCTCCTCCATTATGTCCTACAAACAAGCAAGCTCTTCAATAACAGAGACAAAAGTGCAAGATCCAAATCATGCATGTTTTGGTATCATAGCATATTTTGCCAACCAAATCCAAAGTGCTAGAATACCTTAAGTATAGGACATATGAAGTGGCTAGGAGGAGCAACTGGACCATTGATAGCAACATCCTTAGCTTGATCAGCAAATTCCTTCAACTTTTCAAGCACAGGAAGCACCTTGTCGTTAAGATCAGGCCTGTCCTTTCTCCTTAGCTCAGAGCACTGTACCGCCAAGAGCGCCATCTCAGTTGTCTCCTTAACGGGCCAATCTCCAGCATTCGGGTCCATAATTTGCATCAAACTGTCCTCACTCAAAGCATCCTCAACAATGTATGTTATGCCAACCGCCGGCTTGGCTGTCAAGAGCTGCAACATGACCATCCCCAAGGCATAAGTGTCTGATTTGGCAGAGATCTGTCCGGTTCGTTGGTACTCAGGGTCAATGTAGCAAAGGGTTCCAGCCGGGCTCGTGTCCTTGTAAAGAGTCTTGGGATTCATTGTCATAGGTGATGTGTCGGCGTTGAGCATGGTGCAGAGACCCGCGTCGCCTATCTTGCTTACGAGGTTTTGGTCAAGCAAGATGTTGGCAGGCTTAAGGTCTCGGTGGATGATTGGCTTCGGCTTCGTGTTGTGGAGGAAGGCGAGAGCTGAGGCCACTTCCCATGCTATCCTGAACCTGTCATACCATTTGATTGGTGCTGTGTTATTCTTGCAGAAGAGCCTGTCTTCTAAGGACCCATTCTCCATGAACTCATAGACAAGGCAACCCTCTTCAGGGCATGCGCCGAGGAGGAGGACCAAGTTAGGATGGCGAATTCTGCTTAAGATGTCAAGCTGAGAAAACAAAAGAGATTGACAAGTAGTGAGTTAATTTAAGAATGCTTAAATGACAAATTGTGAGTTCAATACAAATGAAAAATTCAGATGAATCTCTCTATTATAATACCTCTTGATTGAATTGCTTGCTCTGAGAGCCTTCCTTAGAGTGGAGAACTTTAGCTGCCATGGTTGTATGGTTTATCTTGCACTTATACACCGTTCCATATGCTCCAACACCAAGTTTCAAGTCGTCTGTGAAAGAAGAGCAACCGACCTCGATATCTTTCCATGCAAACTTCTGGTAATGGTGGTGAGTCGGGCCCGAGAACGCGTTCTTGAGCTTCTCTTTCTCTCTGGCTGCACGGAGGGCAAGCAGCTCAGCTTCCTTCCTCTGATAGGCTTCCTTGAAAGCACATTCCTTTGCATACTCAGCTTCTTTTTTCGCAGCCTCGACTTTCTCCCTCTCTAGCCTTGCTGAGTACTTTGCATTTTCCTCCCTTTCGGTTATCTCCTGGAGATGTGTTGCTTCCTCTAGTCTCAGCTTGCTTAGGTCATTTAACTGCTCAGTAAAAACAGGATCATAAGCTTCTCTTGTATCATTTCTAAAGGTAAAATGTTTTATTCTTATGAGCAATTTTACCTTCTGAGAGGCATTTGCTGTCTCATGTTGAGCCATTGTGTACATCCCACGGATATGTCTAAGTTCCATTCTAAGCATGTCAAGCTCCATATCCATCTTTGTCTGCCAATTTTAAGTTTAGCAAATGGTCACTTCATGAATACATGAAAACCAAATACAAGATACATAGCAACACATGAATGATTTCAACATGAATCACATAAGAACTAGCATCGATCAGCTAGAAACTGACCGAGGTTTGAGATGAGTTTAGAGTTGTTGAAGGTGAGCTAAAGGTTGATGACTTCTCTGAGATGAAGGAATCGCTTTCGGTTGTGTAGGCTGTGGTGCCAGAACCTTGGCTGATCATGGATTTCCCAGCAACATAGCTTAGAACATTGTCGGTGTCCTCGAAATCTAGAGACCGCCAACGGTTGAGATCACCGGGCTCTCTAACCGTCTCAGTAAAAGCCGTCATCGCACTTGACACGGGCTCCATTCGCTTCATGGGATGGTAAGGAGAGCCCAAAGCATACTCCAAGGAAAATGAACCAGGGTCTGTTGAAGCAAATGTTGTTATTAGAAAATAGTTGTAATTCCTACCTAATTTTTGTAAACAGGCCTAACAATATTAATAGACTTACACTTCAAAGTTCAAATTGTAACTCAATTGTGTTATTTAATAGAAAAACTATAGGCATATGTAAAACACTTTCTTGTCAGAATTTTAGATGACATACGTCAAATTGTTGTAACTTATCTCAAAATTAAATAGCTTTTAAGGTGAAAATCCAATGCATTATAAATTCTAAGAACAGGATAGAAGCAACTAAGGCTTGTGAATATGTACATGAACCATTTCTTGTAGGAGTATTAGCTGAATTACCGGTAACACTAGTATTTTCGTCGAAAACGATAGCATGGGGTTCGTCTGATGGGCGAAGAGACTCCAACTTTCCCTTGGAAACAACATAGACGGTGCAAGAAGGAGGAGCACATTCTGAGATCAAAGACGACAGCATTTGCCCCTTCACTTTCCTACAAAGTGTACGCACTCGAATTCAAAGCTAGCCCAATCCTTTCCTTAAAACAAATGTGGATGAAAGAATTTATGTACAAGTATGTATGTTTGTCACCTTGAGAACATGCCATTGGAAGAAGCGCCTATGACGATTTCTTTTGCTCCAATCTTAGCAATCTCATGTGACAAAGTGGCTGGAATCTCATCTGCCTCCACTAACACAATCTCAGCTGGCACCTGCTTTGGTGAAAAATGGAAGATAAGTAACAACATCCTCTAATATGAAAACAACAACTTAGTCAACTAAACTTAGGTTAAGCAAGGACCTTCTTGAAGGTGCAAAACTTTTGGTAAGGAAGAAGCATTTCCATTTTCTGCCATTCCACTTCCTTCTTATAGGCGGTCGCGATATCATCTCTTACTTGATACAGAGGAATCATGTTTCCCACTGAAAGATTTGTACATTGAGGAATGATCAATGCGGTTTTCGCAAGCAATGACATACCGAAAGCAAGCCAATGTTTGATGTAAAAGTGTCCAAAGTTGTGCTTACTTGGGCTGGGGACTGAGGTGATCCTTGTATAGACATGTAACAACTTGAATGAAACTTTTTCCTCAGCCTGATCACCTACAAACTTTTCGAGTGCCCACTTTATAAGGGCCTTGCTTTTCGACCCACCACTCAGGGCGATTGCCACGACAAGCCCTCCTCCGCCTTCATTGCTCTCCTTTACCTCCATCTCTCACTCCGCTGAGTATACGATCCGGTGCATAGAAGTATATATAGAACTAGGTTAGTTTGGACGTATGGTTTTGCGAAAGAAGATGAGTATACATTATATGCAATCAATGAATCATCCTGACCATATCATATTACCTAAACTATAGAGCTTGACATAACTTTAGAACTTGCATGTATTCAGGTCTACAACACAATGTCTCTTATATGACTGATAACAATAAATCGTCTAATGCAATATTCAAAGCTAACAAGGAAGAACTTGAATGCCTGACAGGCCTCCTACTAAGAAACCAAATCCTACGTACCCACAAAATTGCAATCTGATCAAAAAGCTTGGAACTAGCTATAAACACCTTAGAACAGAGAAAATGAAACAATGAGGTCAAAAAACTTACCAGATAAAATACCAGAATGGTGAATACCTGAAAAATGTGGGAAGTGTTGTGAATTTGCTCATGTTTCCTTTGGATTGCCCTATTTATCCGAAACACGTAAAGCATATTGTGACAAGATCGAATATTCGGAAATTCAGGTGCTCAGTTGAGGATGCATGAAATAGGTCAACACAAAAAGTTGAGTCTCATGCACGTTGGTTTAACTTGTTCATGACATTTCCAAACGCGCATAAATTAAATTGTTGTTTAATCACATAATCAATTTTTATTTGCATAGTGTGTTTCGATGGAGACATCTTTGTCTTTTTAATCAAAGTTGAACCAAGAATTGTTATATCAAAATGAGGCTTTTTTATTTGGGTTGTACTTGTAGGTCGTTTTGGTAGATGTCCCAATCTTGTAAGTTGTAACAAAGCTTGTATTGGTCAACTTCGACAAGAGAATTCGTATAATTGTCATTACTCATGAATGTTAAGCACTATAACTCTATAAGTGAAGTTGATCTGATACCTTATTTTCTAAGAAGGCAATAACTTATGATAATTAATTAGAGCAAATTAGGTTTGTAAAAGCACAATCGTGACAAAAAAAAAAAGTCATAATTTTTTCATGCATCTCTTCACATTTTTTTGCAATTTTGCAATTAGCGTGAATCCTAGTGATTTGTACCTGTCTTGTTTTGCAATATGGTTTTTAGCTTCACAAAAATAAAATGTAGAAGTAATAAATAAATGGTAGTTGATATTAAAGGCGTTATCATACATTGCAAATGTTTCTAACTAAACTGGCGTTAATTAATTAATTAACTAACTATATAGTATGATTCATGTTTGACATAAAAAAACCTCCAATTATGATTGACTGTCTGGCATGGCATGCACCATGACTATGAGACGCAGAAAATGTCAAAGTTGTACAAAGCTCTTTCGAACTAAACTAACTAAAACCTATTTATAAACAATCGTGAATAAACACTGGCATGAAATCCCCTCTCTCCATTAATTAATTAACCATTTTTGGCCTTTGGACATGCTTAAAGGGTGGTGCTCCACTACTACTCTACTACTACTCTACTAAGTTAGATATCACATCTCTGCGATATGGTCATATCTTATCCTACTTCTTTTTTAATATTAAATTGTGTTTTTGATGATAGACTAATCGAGAATAGTGAATAGGTCAAATTATGAAGTGATCAAGTAGTGCAATAAACTGTACTTTTGAGGATAGTGGTGGTATAAGACAGTTAGATTTTCTTAAGCGTTTGTTTAAGAGTTGAGTTTCAACGTCCTCTTTTTGACGACATGCATGTATGATAAAATCGAATTGGGAAGGTAGTCTCTAGTTAAAAACCTCTATAAATACTTGTTTACCTCAGTTACGTTCTAGCTGATTGAAGCTGCGCGCAGACTAGGGATAAAAACGAGATCGAGAGAGAACTTTTTCAAAGAAAGTATTTGAGTATGCTATCGTATATTCTTGGATATGTCAAAAAAATCATATCCAAATATCTATGACCGGCTTGAAAAAGTGACTTGTTTAGTTAGGCGAACATGGAATGCTACAAAGAAGCTACGTATATTCCATGCATATATCATACCATAACATATAGTTATTCATGACTAGGTCCAATCATATATTGTCAAGAGACATCGCTGATCACCTTGATGGTCAGTTCTGAAGGGCCAAATTAATTAGGGACATCCCAAATCCCCTAAAATTAAGTTTTCAAAATCAAGGTCTGAACTCTGAAGGTCGATCGAGCACCTCACGAGGGCCTTCAATTCATGGGGCAGTGTCACGGCCGGTGGTGAGCACAAAATGCCGGTCTCCAAGCTGGACAAGAGAGCAACCGATGGGTGTGGCAACTCCTCTAAGTACAAAATCAGGTATGTAATTGAAATCATTTTTGTAAAACTTACTTAATAAGATCTCTAAAAATCAGGATTGTCATGATTATAATTCGTTGGCTGCTTCACAAACTTAAGAAAGGTTCCACCACCATCACTGAGTTCATGTAGCAAATTCGACAAAACGTGGATCTCTTGGCCTCTCTCGGCAAATCACAAGATCCAGAGGATGTCATCGACTATGATCTTCGTGGTTTAGATGACTCTTATCAACCCGTTATCAATGGAGTTCGAGCAAGGGACTCAATCATTAAGTTCGAGGAAATTGCATGAGAAACTCATCACGAAGGAACTACGTCTAAAAGACGACACTGGTGACACCTCCACCGATACACCTGCCACTACAATGACGGTCCAATGCAAACCACGCTTTCGACCACGGGGTCCCATGCAACCCTACGTACACACCTTTCCAAAATACAAACGCTAACCCTAACCCAAACTCCACTCATCCAGGACCAAGACCCTTCCTTGGAAGGTGTCAATGGTGTGGAACGCAAGGACATGTCCTTTCTCATTAATTGCTCAGTGTTTCGCAAAGTCAATACTTAGTCAAGTTTCTTTAGCTTTTATGGAGGACATTTGATCAATTTTCAGTACTATAAAGTTAGAAGCCAACTAAAAGATCAATCACTACAAGCCTTGAAACACTCACCAAAACTATTTGCATGACATACAAATCGATCAAACACCGAAAACCGAAGCAGAGATCAACGCACGAGTTAGCGCGTTCATGGCGAAGATCAATCAACCACGGCTAGCTTCATATCGACCTCCATGAGTTTTGTGGCGAAGACTTCCTTTTTGTCTTCCACTCGGTAATGGCATAGTGAAGAGAGTAGTTTGGAATGAGTTCCTTGCTTGATAGCGGAAAGTCTGTCATTGGCGATGTGTCGTTGTCCTTGAGCCACATTTCTATTGCTTTACGATCATACGTGTATCCGTCGGCCGCAACGCAAGGCTCCTCCATTATATCCTACAAACAAGCAACCTTTTCAGTAACAGACACGCAAGTGCAAGATCCAAATCATGTTTCGGTATCATCGCATATTTTGTCAACCAAATCCAAAGGGCTAGCATACCTTAAGCATAGGACATATGAAGTGGCTAGGAGGAGCAATCGGACCGTTGATAGCAACATCCTTAGCTTGATCAGCAAATTCCTTCAACTTCTCAAGCATAGGAAGAACCACGTTCCTAAGATCAGGCCTGTCCTTTCTCCTTAGCTCAGAGCACTGTACCGCCAAGAGCGCCATCTCAGTTGTCTCCTTAACGGGCCAATCTCCAGCATTCGGGTCCATAATCTGCATCAAACAGTCCTCACTCAAAGCATCCTCAACAATGAATGTTAATCCAACCGCCGGCTTGGCTGTCAAGAGCTGCAAGATCACCATCCCCAAGGCGTAAGTATCTGATTTGGCAGAGATCTGCCCGGTTCGTTGGTACTCAGGGTCAATGTAGCAAAGGGTTCCAGCCGGGCTCGTTTCCTTGTAAAGAGTCTTGGGATTCATGGTCATTGGGACTGATGTGTCAACGTTGAGCATGGTGCAGAGACCCGCGTCGCCTATCTTGCTTACGAGGTTTTGGTCAAGCAAGATGTTGGCAGGCTTAAGGTCTCGGTGGATGATTGGCTTCGGCTTCGTGTTGTGGAGGAAGGCGAGAGCTGAGGCCACTTCCCATGCTATCCTGAACCTGTCATACCATTTGATTGGTGGTGTGTTGTTCTTGCAGAAGAGTCTGTCTTCTAAGGACCCATTCTCCATGAACTCATACACAAGGCAACCCTCTTCAGGGCATGCGCCGAGGAGGAGGACCAAGTTAGGATGGCGAATTCTGCTTAAGATTTCAAGCTGAGAAAAGAAAAGAGATTGAAAAAATAGTGAGTTAAGCTATGAATGCTTAAATGACAAATTGTGAGTTCAATACATTGGAAAAATTCAGATGAATCTCTCTACTATAATACCTCTTGATTGAATTGCTTGCTCTGAGAGCCTTCCTTAGAGTGGAGAACTTTAGCTGCCATGGTTGTATGGTTTATCTTACACTTGTACACTGTTCCATATGCTCCTTCCCCAATTTTCAAGTCGTCTGCGAAAGAAGAGCAACCGGCCTCGATGTCTTTCCATGCAAACTTCTGGTAATGGTGGTAAGTCGGGCCCGAGAACGCGTTCTTGAGCTTCTCTTTCTCTCTGGCTGCACGGAGGGCAAGCAGCTCAGCTTCCTTCCTCTGATAGGCTTCCTTGAAAGCACATTCTCTTGCATACTCAGCTTCCTTTTTCGCAGTTTCGGCTTTCTCCTTCTCTAGCCTTGCTGAGTACTTTGCCTTTTCCTCCTTTTCGCTTATCTCCTGGAGAAGTGTTGATTCCTCCAGCCTCAGCTTGCTTAGTTCATTTAACTGCTCAATAAAAGCAAAATCATAAGCTTCTCTTGTATCATTTCTAGAGGTATCAACATGTATTCATATGAGCCATTTTACCTTCTGAGAGGCATTTGTTGTCTCATGTTGAGCCATTGTGTACATCCCACGGATATGTCTAAGTTCCATTTTAAGCATTTCAAGCTCCATATCCATCTTTGCCTTCCAATGTTAAGTTTAGCAAATTGTCACTTCATGAATACAGGAACACCAAATACGAGATACATAACAACACATGAACTATTTCAACATGAATCACACAACAAGAATTAGCATCAGCTAGAAACTGACCGAGGTTTCAGATGAGTTTAGAGTTGTTGAAGGTGAGCTAAATGTTGATGACTTCTCCGAGATGAAGGAATCGCTTTTGGTTGTGTAGCCTGTGGTGCCAGAACCTAGGCTGGTCATGGATTTCCCAGCTACATAGCTTAGAACATTGTCATTGTCCTTGAAATCTAGAGACTTCCAGCGGTTGAGATCATCGGGTTCTCTAACCGTCTTAGTTAAAGGCGTCATCGCACTTGACACGGGCTCCATTCGCTTCATGGGATGGTAAGGAGAACTCAAAGCATACTCCAAGGAAAACGACCCAGGGTCTGTTAAAGCAAATGTTGTTATTAGAAAATAGTTGCAATTCCTACCTAATTTTTGTAAACAGGCCTAACAGTATCAATAGACTTACACTTCAAAGTTCAAATTGTAACTCAGTTGTGCTATTCAATAGAAAAACTATAGGCATATGTAAAACACTTTCTTGTCACAATTTTAGTTGACATACGTCAAATTCTTGTAATTATCTCAAAATTAAACATCTTTTAAGGTGAAAATCCAATGCATTGTAAGTAATACAAATTCTGAGAACAAGAAACAAGCAACTAAGGCTTATGAATATGTACTTGAACCATTTTTTGTAGAAGTATTAGTCGAATCACTGGAAACACTAGTATTGTCGTTGGAAACGCGAGCACGGGGTTCGTCTGATGGGCGAAGAGACTCCAACTTTCCCCTGGAAACAACATAGACAGTGCAAGCAGAAGGAGCAGATTCTAAGATCATAGACGACAACAATTGCCCCTTCACTTTCCTGCAAAGTGTATGCACTCGAATTCAAAGTTGGTCCAATCCTTTCCTTACAAGAAATGTGGATGAAAGAATGTATGTACAAGTATGTATGTTTGTCACCTTGAGAACAAGCCATTGGAAGAAGCGCCTATGACGAGTTCTTTTGCTCCGATCTTAGCAATCTCATGTGACAAAGTGCTTGCAATCTCATCTGCCTCCACCAACACAATCTCAGTTGGCACCTACTTTTGTGAAAAATGAAAGATAAGTACCAACATCCTCTAATCTGAAAAGAAACGCTTAATTAGTCACCTAAACTTAGATTAAGCAAGGACCTTCTTGAAGGTGCAAAGCTTTTGGTAAGGAAGAAACATTTCCATTTTATGCCATTCAACTTCCTTCTTATAGGCGGCCGCGATACCCTCTACTTCATGTAGAGGAATCATGTTTCCCACTGAAAGAGATGTACAATGAGGAATGATCAATGCGGTTTTCGCAAGCAATGACATACCGAAAGCAAGCCAATGTTCAATGTAAAAGTGTCCAAAGTTGTGCTTACTTGGGCTGGGAACTGAGGTGATTTTTGCATAAACATGTATCAACTTGAATGAAACTTTTCCCTCAGCCTCAGCTACAAACTTTTCGATTGCCCACTTTACAAGGGCCTTGTTTTTTGTCCCACCGCTCAGGGCGACTGCCACGACAAGCCCTCCTCCGCCATCACTGCTCTCCTTTACCTCCATCTCTCGCTCCGCTGTGTACACGATCCGGTGCATAGAACTAGATTAGTTTCGACGCATGGGTTTGCGAAAGAAGATTAGTATACATGCATTATATGCAGTCAATGTATCATCCTGACCATATCACATTACCTAAACTCTAGAGCTAGACATAACTTTAGAACTTCTATTCAGGTCTACAACACAATGCCTCTTATATGACTACTAACAACAAGGAAGAACAAAGAACAACTTGGAATGCCTTACAGGCCTCCTCCTAACAAACCAAATCCTACCCACAAAATTGCAATCTGATCAAAAAGCTTGGAACTAGCTATAAACACCTTAGAACAGAGAAAATGAAACAATGAGGTCAAAAAACTTACCAGATAAAATACCAGAATGATAGATACCTGAAAAATGTGGAAAATGTTGTGAATCTGCTCAAGTATTGTGAGGAGATCGAATATTCAGAAATTCAGAGGAGATCGAATATTCAGAAATTCAGGTTCTCAGTTAAGGATGCCGGAAATAGGCCAACACAAAAGTTGAGTCTCTTGCACGTTGGCTTAACACTTGTTCATGACATGTCCAAATGCGCATTAATTAATTAAATTGTTGTTTAATCACGTAATCATTTTTGCCATAGTTAGCTTCGATGGGGACATCTTTGTCTTTTTCACCAAAGTTTTTTTTTTATCCAAAAAATTTAGGGTGAGGAGATGGTGCCCACTCCAAGGACAGGGAAGACCCAAGGGCTCAGAGAGTTCTTACAAGGAGATTTACATATGTCTCACCTCAAAAAGAGTAGGGGGGATCGAACCTGCGACCTGTCAGACGATGCCCTGTCATGCTCCACTAGACCAACCTTGAGGTTTCTTTTTCACCAAAGTTGGACCAAGAACTAAGGGAATGATGTCATATCAAAATGAGGCTTTTTTTGTGGGTTGACTTTACGTTGTTTTGGTAGCCAGATGTCCCGATCTTGCAAGTTGTAACAAAGATTGAATTGGTCAACTTCGACAAGAGAATTCGCATATTGTAATGACCCGTAAGTTCGCACACTATAAGTGAAGTTGAACTGATACCTTAATTTCTAAGAAGGCAAAAAGGTCCAATATCCCACGCATATTTTAATTAATGTGTATTTTTTACGTTATAATAATACAGCAAATTAGTTTTGTACAAGCACAATCGTGACAAAAAAAAAGGTCGTAGAAATGAGTGGATAATTTTTCTTACTTACATTTTTTGCAATTTTGTAATTAACGTGAATCCTACTTCTTTTTTTAAGCAACAACGTGAATCCTACTGATTTTGTACTTATGTGTCTTGTTTAATTTCCAATATCCCACAAAAAAATGATGTAAAAGTAATAAATAAATGGTAGTTGATCTTTTTTTTTTTTTGGTAAAATGGTAGTTGATCATTAAAGGGGTTATCATAGATGGGAGAGATCAAAAAAAAAAAAAAATAGATTGCAAATGTTTCTAACTAAACTGGCGTTAAATAATTAACTATATAGTACGATTAATGTTTGGCATAAAAACTAACCCTCCAATTACGAGTGTTTGGCATGGCATGATGAGACAAGGAAAATGTCAAAGTTGAACAAAGCTCTTTCAAACTATCTAAGGATTCGTTTGGTACGATTCCCTGGGAATGAGGAATGAGAATCAGGAATGATTGATTCCAGTATCCTGTTTAGCATAGAAATATCCGGAATTGATTTCATTCTCAGAAATGACTCATTCCAAGTCTGCAAGCTAATTTGATTCCAACAGAAATTGGAGGGTATCGTCCATTCCAAACATTGCAATTCTTCATCTTAAATTCTAAAGTTTATAAACCTTATTTTATAAATTCTAAAAACTATATAAACCTTTAAAATTATAAGTAAGAACTCTAAACCTTAAGGATTTCAAATCATAA
The DNA here is from genome assembly GCA_934048045.1 of Polygonum aviculare. Taxonomy (NCBI): domain Eukaryota; kingdom Viridiplantae; phylum Streptophyta; class Magnoliopsida; order Caryophyllales; family Polygonaceae; genus Polygonum; species Polygonum aviculare. The sequence goes on from OW204031.1 coordinate 21,909,300, forward strand.
TTATCTGGAATGGTTAATTCCGGCAGTATACCAAACAACATGTATGAGGAGTGGATTATTCCGAATTCTGATTCCATTCCGATTCCTGATTCCAATCCGATTCCAACAGCATATCAAACGGGGCCTTAACTAGTTATAAAACTAATTCATCAACAACTAGTTTAACCCCCGTACCATGTACGGATAATGCAATTATAAACTCAATTTAATTAGATATGTAACGTCAATGATCACTTTAAAAATATAGAATCATATACATGTATCTTCGTATTATGATTAATGTTTTTACCAATAGTAAATCAACTCATAGTATAAATAAGTTGGATTTGCTCAAAAATTACTTTACGATAAATATCACGTTTTATTATATAATACTATTTATCTAAAGATTACAACTAATTATTGGTAAGGGATAATTCTTAATTTTTGGGATAATTCATAGTTTTCGACAATTTTTACGGGATAATATTATATGAGATTCTAACTACTTAATTTATATAGATGAGGGTCCAACTGATTATTTTTATCAAATCATATATATTTATCTTTCTATTGTGATTATTTTTTTTATATATGCAAGGATCCGGTTGATTATTTTATTAAAGATATGACACGTGACGCAATTTTTTGGGAAGACTTTGTCTCCGCTTTATACTATAGACATAATAGATTAATAGTCGTGATTAAACACACTGGCATTAAATCCCCTCTCTCCTTCATTCATATCTTTTGGCCTTTTTTCTATAAAAAAATATATCTTTTGGCCTTTTTTCTATAAAAAAAATATATCGTTTGGCCTTTTGCCTCGGTTTAAAGGGTACGTGGTGAATGCATGGTGATGCTCCACTACTACTCTACTAGTTACATCATCTTTCCCATATTTAAATTTCTTATCCTACTTTTTTTTATTAGATTGTGCTTTTGATGATAGACTAATCGATAATAGTGGATAGGTCAAATCATGAAGTGATCAAGTAGTGCAAAACGGTATTTTTGACGATAGTGGCGGGGTAAGACGTTAGATTTTCTTAAGCGTTTGTCTAAGAGTTGAGGTTCAACGTCCTCTTTTTAACGACATGTATGATAAAATCGAATTGGAAATGTAGTCTCGTTAAAAACCTCTATAAGTACTTGTTTACCTCGATTCTAGCTGACCGAACTAGACTGGGATAGAAAAGAGAGAAAGACCTTTCTCAAAGAAAATATTTGAGTATGCTATCGTATTTTCTTGGATATGTCAACTTCTTTAGTTAGGCGAACATGGAATGCTACAAAAAAAGTATATTCCATAATACCATAACATATAGTTATTGACTAGGTACAATCATATCAAGATGAGCTAGGCATTTGAAACCCACAACATGTGTCTATACTAGAAGTGTTTAACGGGTCAAGTTAAACCCGCAGATTTACGAGTCAACATGCGACCCGTTACATTTAAAAAGTATATATATTTTTATTAATATTAAAATGTATTTTTAATAATATATATAAGTTTATTAGTATTAATTTTTTTTCTCAAAAAATCACAGTATTTGGAGTTGATCTACAACTTAATATCGTCTTTCATAAAATACACCTATTTAACTTAGTCAAACGGGTCAACGGGGCGAACTGCAAAACCCATGAGTCAGGTCGCATGTCGACCACCTGTTGAACCTCCCTACTTTATGCCATAGCCTATAGATAGGTTCCGTCTGGCTTTCTTTTTTTTAAAGCTAAGCTTTTTTTTAAGCGATTTTTAGTTTTTTTAGCTAAAAATTTAGACTATGGGGGGATTAGATTATTGAAACGCCAGATGAAAAGCTACAAAAAAATTCAAGTTAGCTGAAAAGCTCGTCTAGCCGAACAGAACCATAAGCCTATCATGAGCTAAATTAATCCTGAACTTTCAAAAACACTATAAAGTGCTCGACGTGGAGAGAACATAAATAAATTGAGACCATTGACAAAAAAAATTTAATATCCTCGTAGTATTGCAATTGGCCAATTTGGCCATATGGACAGAGAGCAAGGTGCATGCATTTCAGCTATTGAAATTTCAGAGCAATCTGTTTTAGATCGGAGAGAAGATTTGCTTTGCAATCCTAGAAGAACTTGTGAATACTAAAAAAACATAATCAAAGCTGAAAAGAATTAAGAAGTGAACATCCATCTTTACATAATTACATACATATATCTACAACAAGTACAATTACTGAATCATGCTTGATCAGAGAACTTTACCTGTGCCATATAATAGTTATTCTTAAGAAAAAATGCTTGCAGCTAATGGTTAATAGTTGATCCCAGAGGGGAAACAGTGAAGATTTGAACATCCTCCATGTGTGGAGTTCTGACAGAGTACTGAAAGGTCCAGCCATGGCAAGCGCCTGCGTGCACTCCTTCCTTGTTGACAGCAAACACTGCTCCGACAAACTTCGGGTATTTTTTCGCAATTCTTGACATGGCGTCCTCTGCAGCGAGCTTCGGTTGCATCCCGAGCCTCATACTCTCCACAATTTGGTAGCTGAAAGTTAACATCCGAAAGTAGCGTTAAAAAGGGAGACAATTCAGTTTACACTTTCTTCAAAGGTTATCGACATCAAGACTTGCTGTTGGCAAAACAAATGGCATGGAATGGATTGAACTATGCAGATGAACCATTTGCTACAGTAGATGCGGAATAAATGAATTGATCAGAATTCAGATCTGTCAGGGATGTACCATGGAAGGAAGCGCATCATGATATCACCGTCTCCTGTTGCTCCACAAGCACCAACTTCATCATCGGCATAAGCGGATGATCCTGCAATCGGCCCATCCCCAACCCTGGTTTAAATTTTAGATACTCCAATCAGAATGAGCTGAGCTCGAAATTATAGTAAGCATGAGATACAAAAGATGAGGCACAATCGACGATTTGGGATTTTACCTGCCAGGGATCTTGAACGTTGCTCCATTTGTGGATGTACCAACAGCAACATGTCCCATCTTACGTGTGGAAGAAAAAAAACAGGATTAGTCAAGTGAGACGGTCAAACGTAATCCACAATCAATCAAAGATTGCCTGTACCTTGTCAAATACAGCCATTGCAATTGTGTCATGGTTGTCTACATTGATCAAAGATGATGCTGATGAAGTCTTTTCCGCCAAATTAACAGAACAGCTCCCCTGACCAAGGCCCTTGCTGTCCTTTGGAACATAAGGGCCACAGCTGTTTGCAGGCAACACATTTTTCCAGAAATTAGGTTTACAATCATTTTCCTTCCATTTACTCCACTTTTTGAGAGACTCGGACGAACTGAGGTCTGTAGGGCCCGGAAGACCCATTGAAAGAGCAAAGTCAGATGCTTTGTCTCCAACTAGTAAAGTGTGCTCTGTGTGTTGCATGACTAGTCTTGCTGCTTTTATTGCATCCTTGACATATCTCATTGCAGCAACAGCTCCAACCTCCATTGTCTCCTACAATATCCTTGGCAAGTGATACACCCAATAAGTTTACATTCCCAAGACAATATATAATGCAACAAGACTACAACAGTGGTGCTAAACTGAGTCATAGAATTCCATCATAGCACTTAATAGAGTTATAACATCTCATTTACAATTACAATGTGTATTAGATTGTGCTTACGAGAGGATGATAATGCAAAATTCTATGAAATATCAAGTAGGATACACTGATACAGAAGGTGATAAGCTACTGACTGTTGTCATGATTGGATAAAACAGGTATTTTGTTATCACATAAATAATCAACTTCACTTACCCCATTCATAACTAAAGCATCAAGTGTAGTTTCTCCATTTTCGTCTGGACTACCACCAGGCCCAACTGTTCAAATAACGAATACAAAGAGTTAGCATTGACCTTGTACAAGCATGCAAACACCATACAGCAAGCATACTCATTTCACTAGCCATAACACACAACATGATCATTATACACTCCAGTCGTACAAAGAAAGGCTTCAAACCATGATAATAATACTGTACCAAACTGCGGATTGTTTCCAAAAGTTTATGAGATTCTTGCACCAGAAGCGCATTAAAAGATCGAATTATTCAGCCAATATAAGCAATCGCTATGTGAATGGAAGAACGTTTGATGCCCACAAGTTCTATCTAACAAGCTGGCACCACATCAGGCTTGCAAAGTCAGATTAGACATGCTAACCAGATCCCTTATAAGGAACCATAAATACTCTTTATTTTTTCCAGTTCCAGACTCAGAAATAGTGTTTGCACTCAACTTCTCATTGAAATGGGGGCAACCCAGGAACTCTATTGCAAGAAAAAAAACTACAACTAAACAAAGATCCAACCTTTTGTTACTGAAACGAAAAAAACACAATGTGTGAAACTAGCAAACAAAACTGAAAGGTCACCTGTGCCATCACACCCAAGTTCCTCACAAGCAGAACAGCCCTCCACAACGGAATCAACGGCTGAAGATCCATCAGAAGCGCTATTCCAAGCAGCCCTAACAGCCTCCACAAATGGCCATGTGCTCACCACCATCGGATACTTGCCCACATTCTCCGCCTATGATGAATTTCCCCAATTCGTAACCAGCCAAAAAAAAAACCCACATATCAAAGCTCATTACTTTAGAATTGCTCTCAATCAATCGAGCGACAGGTGGGCTATAAGAATTGGAAGTGACGACTACGAGTAAACCCTAATTGGGTGAAGATCGAAGAATAGATCAGATTTTTCGACAAAAAAGCCCACACTCGTCAAACAAAAAAAGTTAATCAACTGTAGAGAGAGATTTACCAGGGTGGTGGATGTAGTGACGAGGAATAGCAAGTGTAAAAGAGGTAAAAAGGGGGTCGCCATGGCCATGGAGATACGAGTGTTAGACTGAGGATCGATCCAACCACCAATTCCACCTTCACTGAACAAGCTTCAGGCTGGACGTTGACAAAATCAAAATAAAACCGTCTTTCACTTTTTTGTGAGACGAAGACATATAAAAAAATTTGTTTTATTTGGAAAAATGACTAAAATAATCTTCAATTTGATGGACGAACTATCACAATATTAATCAAAAGCGATTTCAAATCATTTTCCGATAAGTTTTATGGTGGAATCGATGATATTAAGATAAAAAATACATCAACTAACTGTAAAATATCAAGTTATTATGTCCGATTTTTTATCTCCGCATCATTAATTCCACCGGAAAACTCTTCGAAAAAGGCTTCTAAATTGTTTTTGGTTAATTTCATGATAATTCGTTTCATCGCCAAAGGCTTCTAAATTGTTTTTGGTTAATTTCATGATAATTCGTTTCACTGGCGATGGCGATGATTTACAAACTTGAGATTGAAAGTTGATACATGTTATTTGAATTTATTTTTCCTTTTTTTAATTTTGTGGAGATTCTGAGTGCATACGTAAATGGAATGGTCTTTAATAAACATTTACACTATTGTTTATAAGTTTTAAAATTACAACATGTTAGAAAATTATTTATGAAACAGAAAAGCTTGAGCATGTTCTTCACCAATCGAGTGTTAAGATTTTGATCCGTACATTTCAATCATATCATGGAAGTTGGAACTTTGTAATGTGCTTTCAGAAACCCCATACAATTTGTTAAGGTGGGTCTTCGACTCTTCGCAACCAAAACAAATCAGTATGACAAAAACTAAAAATAAAAGGACTACTAGTAGTTATCCATCTTATACTAGAAATGTTCCTAAGGCCAACACGGTTCTAAGCCAATATACACCACTGCCACACAAAATGTGAGAGCTGCTGATCAGAATTTGAGACTGAATAGTGAGAAAGCTAAATCTCCACAGCTAAAGGGCATTTTGTATTGACATCACCTCCATGTAGTTTCATTAGCATCTGTGAAGATTGTGTTGTGATGTTGGATGAGGCATTGGACTACCTCGATTGCAGCGAAATCGATTGGCTGGCCATCGTCCAAGGGAATGGGAGACGAAGCATCCACGTCATCATCTTCTGAACACAGCACAATGAGGGGAAGAAGACATAAGGCAACAGAGCAAAGTAAGAGACATCACAACCCAAAAAGATAGGAGACGGTATTTTAGCAATCAAACCCAAAAAAGAATGCCATTTTGCTTATCATCTCTTACATCAAAAGGCTTGTGGGAAGGGGAATTTCAGACTACTCACCGAGCATATTCCACGCACTATAAGAGGTTTGATCGTCACCCTTCCTTGGTTGATTTGATGTTTGGTGTTGCCAAAACTGACTATAGAGATCAGGTCTCTGCCCCATCTTCCACATAAGTACAGGAGCCATTTCCTCAGATAAGCTTCGAACATCCATCTGCAAGGAAATCAAGAATAGTGGATGCTAATAATTTCAAATTATAGGGCTTGAGCAATCCAGGATGCGTGCATGTAGCATAAAAATCCACCTGATAGATGGACATTATAATTGAATGGTCGCATGGAAGCGCAAAGCATTCAGATATCAACAAACTACATCAGTTTCAAATCTGTTTCAAATAAATGGTTAAAGTTGCAAAGCATATCTCAGAAAAGAATCGGACCTTGTTAAGAAGTGCCTTTTGGCTAACACGAAGCAGTAGTGCTGTGACGAATTCCACAGTCATGTAATTCACGTTTGGGAGTTTCTTCAATATGTTTCTCATAAGATTGATATTGGATCGCTTGCTACTAATTTCATTATAAATCTCATAGGTAATGACTGGCTCAGGGAGACTAGCCAAATAGCACTTGATCAAAGTAGCGACATCAAGTGGGTTTGTGCCTTCAGGTAAAGGTGCATCGGGCTCTGTGGTACCAAAGAGTAATCATGTAAGCTGACGATCAACATCAAAAGTATATAAGGAGAAGTCCGGCAGTATAAAAGAATTTGATGCAACCTTGGTTATATAACGAAACCAGTTGCTGGATAACCTTCCTATCTCCTTCTGCTTTGAACAAGTGCTGTGTGTTCAGTCCTGCCATCAACAAAGTATTATCAAGTTTACGTTCAAAAGGGCAAATTAACACTGGAAAAACTAGCAAAGATCATGCCTTTACCTGATGATATTAGATAATCAGCACATCTAACAAGAATATGGGGAGTGTAAGTATTTGATTGCTGCCTCTTTACCGTGATCTCAATTGGTACCCCAAAGACTAATAAAAGACAGTCAAATCAGTAAATATTATAATGCTGTATTGGCAGCCAACATATTTTTAAGAAGGTAAAGACATGCATAAGTCATATCATACATAGATTTGTTACATGCATGCAAAATGACACACCATAGATAAATTTCTTAATCTGAACATCCTTGACTGCAGTTCCTTAGTAGTAAATTGTGTGATACTGGGACTAAGTTTACCAAGTTTAGACTAGTGTATTTTCCCTAGCCAGTGGCTGGTTCTGCATATACTCCCACACCCCTCTCCTCTATATATCCAACACCTATATGTATACAATTAGCATGAAGAACCTAACTCCAACTCCCCATACCAGTAATAGAGACTCATTCTAGCCCAAGATAACATCCTAGAAGATTGCGCCATTTACATCAATTCAAATCGGGCAAACTTGGTAGAGCTATTGCCTTTCGAAGATTCTGCCAGCAAACATGGCATCCATGTATGTAGTAGCTCGCAAATCTGCTTACAGATTAGCATTGTTGATGGTATTAAAGAAGTGATCTTGCAAATCTATCCCGAATCTAGCAGTGTTTAATTCCCAAAGAGATTAAGGGAATGCAACAGATCTACAATAGTAAATAGAGCTTAAAATATAATTGAAGAAACATACCATCAGTGCTCGCAACACCCTGAAGATGATCAAATGAAAAGACAAACCAGGCATAAGTTAGACAAACATATAGACTGAAAACAAATAGCATGGCAAGCTAACTAAAACTCTAAAATACTTTACCTTCTGCCACCTTTCAATATCTGACATTAGCGATTTACTTTTAGTGGCGGTTTTTTTAGCAACCTGAAATACACAGTTGCATCAGTCATACACAAATAAAACAGTCAACTAGACACAAACAAGCTACTGTAAACGGACCCAAAAATCCAAATACATACAAGAATCATAGCATTCTAAAGAAGAACAATACCTCTTCGACTTTGACCTTTCCTACAACAACCTTCTCTTTCGTCTCAGAAAGCCCCTTTCTCAAGAAAAGACCTGTTGAAGCAGCAACCGAAAGAAAGCGCTCCTGCATGGCATGTTTAGTGGATGGCTGCTGAAACAAGGACCATTTACTCTTAACCACTGATCCAACTTTCTCCGCTGCACCAACCACATTATGGCTCGCCTCTTTGAGCTTAACACCTATGTTTCAAAGCAGTTAAGATGTAAACACACTGACACAGTCTCGTCAAAATAGATTTGCAGCAAATCAAGACTAAATGAACCTGAGCTGGAGAAAAAATCACTGGCTTTATCCTGCCACTGAGGAGAAACCGTGGAAGTCATTGGCGAAAGCTCGAAGAAACAAGCTTAATCTGATCAAACGATATCAGATACACCTGCTACAAGATAATTCCAAAACTAAGTCAACAGGGCTAGTTAATTATTATAAAATTGAATTCCTCTAGACCAAAGCATTAGTTAACTAGTACACTTAACCACGTTAATTTAAACAAAGGAGAAACAGAACATGAATGCCAAAAATCCTCGAAATTCAAGGATAAAAGAAGAAAACAAAACCTAGCAGAATCAAATTAATTTTATTATACCAACAACAACAACAACTAACTTCCACAGGAAGACAATCAAGAATCCTTGAAATTACATAATCAGCCAACCCGACGATCATTCGATCAAACCTCTGCCAAATTCCAAAGGCCAGCAACACAACAAAAGCAAAGACAGGGCAAGAGAAGAGAAAACAAAAAAATAAACACGCACCAGAGCACACACACGAAATCGATAATTACAAACCCTAATTTCGAATTCCGAGGAAATCACATGAACGGATTCGAGTCCGATTGATCATGCATCCGAATATATTTAGAAGAATCGAAGTTCAACAGTGAGAAGTACTAAATTGCGGTTCATCACCCGAGCAAAGATAGGGATTGAACTCACCGAAAGAGAGAATCTGGAAGCGTCAATTTTGCAGGGAATTAGAACAGTATGAAAAGGAGAGCGAGAAAAAAGCGGAGTAGAAGAGCTCCGCCTTGACGTCGAGTTGGACTGGTTTGAGAGAGTCAGCACCAGCGTTTTTTAATTTACTTTCCCGGTATTTCGGGTTACCCATTTCGGTTCTGGATACTTTCAATTTTCAAACACAAAAATAAAATATATAGAGGTATTTACTTTAAAAATTACATTAGAACTCAAATTATCTCTTCGATAATAAAAATCTGGTTTACATGTTTTATATCAGTACTTATTAGTTTTTTCAAAGAAAAATTGTAAGTGCATATTTTTGGTTAGAGGGGAAAAAATGGAAAATTCAATTGATGAATTCAGTAAAATGTTGTATGTAACGTATTTGTTTCATATAATTACCAAACTATAGGAAAATATTTCGTGCAGTCCACTTTTGTGCTATAAATATATCAACGGAAAAGTCCATTTTCAGATGATTGGAGGTAACTGGTAATCAAGAAAATCGAATCCCTCTTTCCACGCACAAGATAAGAATTCATATCCTATTATATCTACTATAATAATACAGTATAAAGCGGAACCCAAGTCTTTATTAAAATTTGCGTCATATCATCAATCCTGAATAAAATAATGATATTGATTTTTGCATTGATTTTTAAAAAAAAAACTATAATTTTTTGATATCTTATCCAATTTCCTTATATCTACTTAATATCTTACTCAATTTGTGATATCTTAAGATTTTTTCCTCTAACATGATTTTTGAATATTTTGCTTAACCATTTTTCCTTATTAATTAGTATACGTTTTTGTCATTATTAAATCTTGAAAAATAGTGAAAAACTTTCACATATGTCAATACTATATTAAATAATTATATATATATATATTTGAATAGAATTATTTAAACTTAACATTGTGTTAACTAAACTACATATATAGGTCAACAACATCGGACTTCGATCTATCGGGTTTGGGTTATAAATTCTCGAGTTAAAAGCGAATTCGTATCGATCAAAATTCGATCTTGAATCGGTTAATTCGGTTTTATATTTATATTACCCGTACATGGTACGGGATTTGTACTAGTTATGCTAAATTAAGAATAATTTTTCTACCATGTATTCTAAGGAGTAAGGACACACGATAAGAGACTAATAATAGAAATAATTTATAAATACTATTGCATTTGTCGCATTAGCTCACTGGTTACCCTAAGGTCTCAGGTTCAAGACTCTAGAGCGGCAGTTTATCTTATTTCCTTTAGAGCTTTAGTTTCTGTTTTTGATATGTTTATCATGTGCTATTATGGCACACAATAGACTACCTGAATAAAGAAACGCAGCCCTATATCAAGTTGAATTTGTATCCGTTCTCCTCACACACTAAACAGAAGTTGAATTTGAAGCTCTTTCAACTCACACCACAGCTTGAACAACATGAAATATACATTACTAAAGTTTGGAAGTCAAGTAATGAGCAAATCACTAGTTGAAGCGAATTTATTTGAGAGCACATAAGCTACAGCAAGCGCCACAAGTTCAAACAGGCAGCAAGCAGCTCTGCCTATTGAGAGCCATCTGGAATGAGCACAACCGATCCAAATGTTTTCCTGCTCTGGAGATCTGCATGGGCCTGTGCCGCTTGAGAAAGAGGATACCTATGGTTCACCCGAACCCGAAGAACGCCCAAGGCTATATTCTCAAACAGCTCTCCGGAAGCCTCCAGAAGCTCGTCTCGTGTAGCGTTGTACTGCAGGAGGGAAGGCCTTGTCAAGTACACAGACTTTTTTGCTAGCGCTGGGATAGGAACTGGATCTGGTGACCCGGATGACATTCCGAACAGAACCATGTATCCACGGACCTTCAGGCACTCTAATGACCCCTGAGATTTTCAAATCATTCATTTAATGAGTTTCTAGGCTAATGGGTTTCACAAGGATGCAACAAATGGGAATAGCACGAATTCGGGTACCTCAAAGGTGTCTTTTCCTACAGAGTCGTAGACAACGTCGACTCCTTGCCCAGATGTGATTTCGTTGACCCGAGTGACAAAATCCTCTTGCTTATAGAGTATGACGTGATGGCAACCGTCGGTTTTAGCCTGCTCAGCCTTCTCCTCAGTTGAGACTGTACCGATCACTGTAGCGCCGAGGGCATTTGCCCATTGGCATAATAAAGACCCGGTACCACCAGCAGCAGCGTGAATAAGGATTGTATGACCAGGCTGAACCTGTAGTTTTACAAACTTAAAGTTCAGCTGCTATGTCCTCATGACTCATGCCATATAGAATAGAGGAAGTAATACTTTTTGAAGCATAACTCAGATACTTCTGTACAATTCATTATGGACCCAAAAATGAGAAATTATTCCTTCCTGACATTGATCTCCAATAATCACAAAAATGCTTAGTCATCAAGCTTACTACTATATATAAAATCCAACATTTGACCACAAAGCAGAGATTTTGTATACAGAAATATAGGTCTAAGCAAATCTAAGTTGCCAACTGGGAGAGAGAGTGGCATGATACAAGCAGATAATATCCCACGTGAAATGGTTTGATCTAATTATTTCGTAGTATCTGTATCTCATGGGAGTCATGGCTCCTAGCAACATTTTGATGGGAGGACCACATGTGGTTGAAAGCTTACCTTAAAGCATCGACGGAGCAAGTATTGGGCTGTCATGCCTTTAAGCATAACAGATGCAGCAACGATGGGATCAATAGAGGATGGAACCGGAACAACAGCAGAAGCTGGAAGAATTTGCTCTTCGGCATAGGCACCCAGTGGAGTACCGCCATAAGCAACAATATCTCCCACCTTCCGCCCAGTCAGTCCTGGACCAACAGCTATGACTTCCCCAACTGCTTCCATTCCTGCACGGGGTAATTGTTCAGTGTATTACTACCTCAAGCCAGCTATGTGTCTAACTGGATTTTGTATCATGTCGGGAAATTCCTTCGCCTCAAACCCACCCGAAGTTCAGCAGTGACAATCTCCACTAGTGATAGTGACATAGCCACATAGAAGCTGTCACCCAGTTGCTAGTATATTTAGTGTGTTTGGGAGAACCAATAGAGAACAAGTTTCTCTCACCAACTTAATTCATTAAATTCATTTGTACATTATCTCTCCGATATTACACTGGGTGTTCAACCTGCCCCAATACGCATAGATGTAAAATAATGAAGTTGGAAAACTGAATTGCCGTAGAGCACTCACTTTATTCTTAAAGGAAGAGACTTTAGGAAGGCAAAAGGTTTGAAGATGGGAAATTGGTACCCCATGAAGGAAAATACAGAGGGTATCTAGTACATTAAAAGAAGCAAACATCATTCAAGGTGTTGAGTAAGGTATTGATTTTCCAAATGCAGGGACACCACTCCAACTTTGTAGAGCAGTTCTGAGGACTAGATGTGATCATTTTGTTTTTTTTGTAGCAACTAGCAACACTAGATGTGATCATTAAAGTGTAATTATCCATATATCACAGCAGAAGCTAAATTACAAGGCAACCAACCTGGAGTGAATGGCATTGTTGGAGCCTTGTATATCCCTTGGCGGAAATAAGTATCAATAAAGTTCAGCCCAACTGCCTTGTTCTTCACTCGGATCTCACCTTCTTGAGGATTACCTATCTCCACATCCTCCCATTTGAGCACCTATCCTCGTAAAGAACCATTTGTTGATAATGTGATAAGCTAACATGAAAAATACTAGAAGCTGTACCAAGAATGAATCAGAATCAGGTGACAGACGAAGTCTTTTATCTCCTAATCAGTAAAATCATATAGGAAAAATTGTAACAACTCTAAAACTTATCAGCCCGTTTTAAACTAAGCTGCCCAGCTCAAGTTAATCCGAGAAACTCATTAGCAAGGTGCTTAAAAATTAAAACAAGGCCTCACCCATCAATATCCAAAAAGCTTCAGTGATACAAAAGCCCACTTACTGAGTCAAGAGAGTGCAACATGAATGCTTATACATACATAGAGAAACATGTCAATGAAAACATTACTTGGCCAAAGTGAAAAAAAATTACTTGCCCAGCTAGATTTATCATTTGGGCATTTCACCAAACACATGGAGTGTATACCAACAAGACCCACAATGAGAAAAGGGCGTAGTCAGATACCTCAGGACCACCGTGCTCATAAACCCTAATCGCTTTCACCATTTCTCCTGATGAGGACGATTGAGCTCTCGCTGCAACAACTAGCCTGCGTGAGCCAACTAGTGGAAAGAATCTTGGTGGTGGTGGGCAGAGTTGGCGAAATTGGTGATGGCAAATAGCCGGTGTTCTTCCTCCTGCAAATCTAACGAAGGATGAAGCCATCAAAATGTTGGGATTCGATTATTATATACTGTACTGATACTGACTATCCAACTCTTGAACTTGGGGGTATTTTTGGGTTTGGGTGGTATAGCCTGGTGATGCAAGCAATGACTCTTTTTCTATCAGAATTGGGTTGCTCCAGTCAGCAATTGCGCTTTATTAAAAGACTGGTTCTTTTGTTGGTAGAAAAAGACGGGCTCAATACGGAAAACAAAAATGCTCACGTTACCGTTGTTGATGTCATTCTCAATCACCACTTGAATTGCACCACAAAAATCAACTCTTTGAATTCCAAAATCTTTAATACGATTCTCAGTCTAAAAAATGCTCTATAGTTTGTCAAAGTGCAATAACTTGATAGATTTAATTTTAATCTACATGTTTTTATGCGTTGATACTCGTACGAAATTATCATGGACGTGACATAATTTGAAAATGTGCTACAAAAGATGGAGCAATTCTCAATCCATCCACCAACAGCTAAAACAAGATCCAAACAAACATCCACACATACACTTTCGTACTCCTTAATAATCTAGCAAGAGAAAAGATAAGCACTACGTACGATCACACCATACTATTACCTATGGATTGTAGCTAATTAAAGATACATGTAACAAGTCAGTTAAAAAGGCGTAGCGTCCTGGTCGTCTCCGTTCGGGAACACGACATTATCATACACAATGCCGGCGAGCGCCGCTCCGACCAAGGGGCCGACCCAATACACCGCCTGGTTCCCGAAACTGCCTCCGACCGCGGCCGACCCGAACGCATACGCCGGGTTCATCAGTCCGCCCGAGAACGGCCCCGCTGCCAGCACATACGCGCCTGATATCAGCCCGATGACTATAGGCCCAATGGGCCGGGTCGGGCCCTGGGCCGCGTCCGTACCCGCGTAGCAAACGTAGACCAAGATGAAAGTCATTGTCCCTTCCAGTATGGACGCTCCGAACCCGGTCATTTCATCCGCTATGTCCGGTGCCACCACATTCTACGTACAATTCCACAAACATACACACTTTATTACATTAGGAAATAGTTACACGCTTTTACGTTGTAAAACGGTTTCTTGGGGTTGGTAATTAGTTTACCTGGCTGACGGTTAAGATCTTGAGGAGGAGGCAAGCCATGACGGATCCGAGCATCTGCGAGACCCAATAGAAGACGGCGACCGAGATCGGGATGTGACATCCCACCGCCTTTGCGAAGGTCACGGCCGGGTTCACGTGGCCTCCGGAGACTCTGGCCGAGACATACACGGCCGCGGCTAGTCCGAAGGCGTTGGCCACCGCCACCGCCAACAGGCTTGACGGGTCGGAATTCACGTCCGGGCTCAACTTCCCTATCCACCCAAATGAAGAAAAGGATATTTAACCAACACACAAATATAAAAAAGATGACTAAGACAACATTAATAAAAAGTTTCGTCTTGACTATGTCCAGAGCCAAGACAATTTTACTAGAAGGTAGTAGTGTAGGAAACGGGCGAGGAGACTAACGGCAAGACATGGAGGAGCCGGCGGTGGCGAGAACGAAGAGGAAGGTGGAGATGAACTCGGCAAAGTATGCGCGGAGGGCGTTGGGAGTGACCGATGTGCCTACCATCGCCAGGAAGGAGGTTGGCGCCATTGATTTCGCTTGGTTGTGTAAGGACGAGAGATTGATAATTGTAAACTTTGAGTAAGTTCCTTGGCTAGACGAATTAAGGAAGTTGTAGTAGGCGGCTTATGTGGCTTCTTATAGTGGTTGAGAGAAGTCGAGATGGATGTGATCAAAACGCTAGTGGTTTGAAGTTTGAAGTTTGATTAACCGCCTAATGATTGGCGGGTCATGACAGTTACCATTGATTCGTGTGTTTTCAATTGGTAATCATGCACTATATAATTTCGTTTCGAAAAAGATATTTAAGTAATGTGATTTTTTCATTCAACCAAAAAAAGTAATGTGATTTTTTCATGATGATCGATGATCAATCTTTCAACGATTTTTTCCTTCGTATAAGTCTGTGACCGGGGGACTAGCCACATATAGTACTTGCATATCTCAATTTCTCGAACACGTA
The DNA here is from genome assembly GCA_934048045.1 of Polygonum aviculare. Classification (NCBI taxonomy): domain Eukaryota; kingdom Viridiplantae; phylum Streptophyta; class Magnoliopsida; order Caryophyllales; family Polygonaceae; genus Polygonum; species Polygonum aviculare. Next base: position 21,924,776 of record OW204031.1, read on the forward strand.
CGTGACGATTTTTAATTTGTAGTGTATATATCAATTTTTTTTGTATGGATATTGTCATGTACTTTGAGTCGATGTGATTTCTTATGAAGTTTTTTCTTTTTTGGATAAGAGCAATGTTACCGAGTATCCAATCGAAGATTTTTGATCGAGTATCACCTCTAAGTTTTAATTGTTTGATTAGATGTTCGAAGGTTGATATAGATTTTTCTTGTGAAGCTTTGAGGGATCTTAATTTGAATATGATGTGATATTTGCATTTATACCCCTAAAGTGTATATCACAAAATATACGAACAAATAGGCCAATCTTAATGCATATCTATATTGTCTACAGTATAAAACGGAGACAAAGTCTTTACACAAAATTGTACCACGTGTCATATCTTTATTAAAATAATCAACAAGGCCATTGTTCCAATTTTATCAGATGTCTCCGAAGAGACAAAAATGAATTAATAAAAGGATTTAAATGCTTAGTTGTGTTACGATGTAGTTATCGAATGAATGCTAATGACATTTCCAATCTTCTTCTTCCTCGATCTCTATACTTCTCTATGTTCTTCTCCTTCCCTTCTTTAATCTTTCTTTCTTCCCTCCACCTCTTTCAGTTCTTCCCTAATATCCCCTTTATCTTACCCAAATCCTTCGGGACATAACAAAACATCCATTGTTATGTGATATTTTTCATGGCAATTAATCCAAGAGTGTGTTCAGTTCTTGAAGGAAGTGACGAACGCAGAACTCATTTAAAGGGGGGCACACGCACAATTTGTATTGAAGATCCGATAAATCAAGAACAGTCGAATAAATTTAATTATGCAATAATCTTGAATAGTAAAAAAAAAGTTACTTATTTATCAAAAAATTATACTTATGTATGGGATCTAATTTGTGCAAAAACAAATAGCTAGTTTGTAGAAAAAAATTGGAACAACATTAAACGTGAATAAAAAATTGCAAAATAATGCTACTAGGAATTGAATAGGAGATTCGATAAATCAAGAATAACCGATAAATTTAATTATGAGATCTAATTTAAAATCAAATAAATAATTTGTAGAAAAAATTGGAGAGAAATACATTAAATGTAAATAAAAAAGCAAAATGATGCTACTAGGAATTAAACCTTGATGGGATGAAAACAAAAGTGAACAACAAACCATCTAGACTAGTTGAATTTCATGTCATATTAATACAAATTACTTAAAAATATATTCGTAATTAACCTAAAATTTAACATATATACCGATAATAAACCGGACGGGAGGGGGGCACGGGCCCACTCATACCCCCTAGATTAGTCTATCCTTGAAGGTATGACATTTTTTAGGTTGGGATAATTTATTGCTTTTTTTTAAAAAAGTAAATAGAAGCAATGTTATGAATCTATTATGTATTTCTGAATCATTTTTATTAGATTCCGATTATTGTGTTTAGACGGGTGATGTGTCGAGTAAATTTACTCACTTCTTATAAAAGGTGGGGATCCACTATTTAACCCAAAAGTTTAAGTCAATAGTTAGGGTTTCTCGACATTTTGCTCATATCGTCCATGTGGGAAGTTTATATCTCCAACAATTATCATAAATAATCTTCAACGAGGAGAGACCACTACTTTCATGCTTTAGAGTTTGGGCAATTTGCTGCCTATTCAAAAACTTGGTCCCGAGAACAAATAATTCCAAAAGTTGAGTGATTTATTTCCTAAATAAATGGATATATTTAAGAGTGTAAACCGACGTATAAACCGGGGGAAGCAAAGAAATCCTTGAAAATAAGGATCTGCAGTCAGGGTAAACCCAGAGACGGGTCAACCAGAAATCTCCAAACCCCTTCGAGGCGAAGCAACTGGTAAGGACGACTAGGGATCTCTCATCGGTCAATTTCACTCCTTTTGACGCCTAATTAGCTTGTCAATTTCCCTTCCTTTGCGAATTCTGTTCTGGTTCTGCTGTTCTAAGTCTTTTGGGATCTCCAATTCGATTTTGAGGTCTTTTGCAATTCTGATCGCGCACATTCTCTTACAGATCGAGGTCATGGCGGACGGGAACAGTCACGCATCACATTACGTGAAGTTGACCAAAGAGCAGGCTCCATTAGAGGAGATTAAGCCCGGCGAGCTCAACCAGCCCATTCCAACATCTCAGGTTTTCTTCCCTTTCTTCCCAAAATGTTCGATTTGAGCTGTAGTGGTAGTAGAGGGGAAAGTTCATGTGCTGATGGGGGAAAATAGCCTGAATAGTGGATTGATCTAGTTGCAATCTCACAATCGGGTGTGTACTTAACTTGCGGTTGCCGTTTGATTCAAATTTCAAGAGGTAAATCTGGCAAGAGAACTTAGTTTGATATGAAAAAATCAATGTAGTGTTGGAGACCTAGTGTTTTGGTGATCTCTCTTTCTTACTAGTTACTACCATCAGATCTTTAGGAGTTTGGGTGAAAGAAACTGTTGGTTTATAGGCTGAAATGTTTTTAACTGGAAATACTTCCCTTTTGATGCTTGTTGCATATTGATGGAGTTGCTGCATTTATCATGTTTCTCACATTGTGGTGGTTTTTGCTCATGAAATAACTCTTTGAATTGTTCTGCTGTACTATGGCGTTGTTCTTGCTCTTAGGATGTGATTCACATGATTAACCTTCTTGTATGCTTAGATTGGTCAGATAATATACGCTTCTTAATTTCATTTTTCATATTTAAAAGTAATGGGCATAAGGTTGAAATTGATAGCTCTCTCAATGCCTAATGGTGGGTGCATGAGCAGTTGAATGTTCGCAAGTGCACTGAATGTGGGCAGCCTTTACCTGAAAGCTATGAGCCCCCAGCAGATGAACCTTGGAGTAGTGGGATTTTTGGTTGTGCTGAAGATCCTCAAAGTTGTAAGTAATTTTAAGGAGCTGCTAATTGCACACTTCTTTTTTAGTTTTCTTACGTGAACAATTTTCACTTTCTAGTGAACTGCTGAACAATTTTCACCTTTTAGTGAACTGCTGGAAATTTATGATGCTCTGAAAGTTTTGTATAAAATGTCCCTGTTTGGTGTCTGATTAGATACTTGCTGTAAAATTTATTTTAGACATCAAAATTATTCTATAAAATTTTCTCTTGAAGTAATCTCATTACTGAAACATGAAGCATACATTTGCTTATGTTTCTCGTGGTACATGTAATTATGTTCTTGCTTGTAATTTGTGTCTATATTGCCATTCAACAGGTTGGAAAGGGCTTTTCTGCCCATGTGTTTTGTTTGGTGAGAATATTGAAAGGCTGAGGGATGACACCCCATGGACTACACCTTGCATTTGTCATGCTGTTTTTGTTGAAGGTGGCATGGCTCTTGCAGCGGCTACATCAATATTCTACGGTGTTGATCCAAGGACGTCGTTTCTGATCTGCGAGGGTCTATTTTTCGCTTGGTGGATGTGTGGCATTTACACCGGTCTTGGCCGTCAAACCTTACAGAGAAAGTATCATCTCAAGGTGTTTCAACTCATTTGCATGCTTAATTTCTTATTATCTTGTTCAACTTTAGTTTGGGGTCTATCATTTCTAGGTAGCTTCAATCTAGCATTTTAATACCAAATTTCTGATTGCATTATATTGATGAGTATATTTTGGCAATTGGATAATTGCAGAACTCTCCATGTGACCCCTGCCTGGTTCATTGTTGCTTTCACTGGTGTGCCCTGTGCCAGGAGCACAGGGAGATGAAGACCCGCCTTTCTGATGACGCTGACATGTCCATGACAGTAATTAACCCACCTTCCGTCCAGGAAATGAACGCTGACAGGAGCACCGTTGAGGACTCGGCTGCTCGGGCCGCCTCATCTTCGACAACAGACAAGGAGAATGATCATCAGGGCACCACTCTTGAGATGCATCCTTTGTAGATTTCGCTCGTCTTGAGAAATTATGTTACAAAGGCGACGGAAGCCATGTTAATTTGACATTGTTATGTTCAGATGGATTTATTTCTTTGAAACTTCCTTCTTCTTTTTTTTTCTTTTTTTCTTTTGTGGGGATTTCGTCTTGGTAAATTCTAAATTTGGTGCTATTCACCGGCGGAGTCATATGAAAAGTTAAGATCCTATGTTATACATCATGTTCATTTCTTCTCAGCGTCAATTATGTTGTGTTTTTTTCCTCAGCATTATTTACTAGTCTAGTCATGCTGGGATTTTATATCTGGTTGGCATATTAATATTCTTTTGTATTTTTTTACGAGGTCGATTCTAGTGAATTTTTTTTTATCTTGTAAATATACATTTAATTATATATGGAAAAATAAGGATAAAGTCTGACAAAATGATTACAAAAAGTTGGATGGGAGCCTAGCAACCAATTGGGCTCCAATCCCCTTATTCAAAGTAAACCCCAACCTGTGAAAAATGAAAGACTTAATATTAGTACTAGAGGCATGACTCTGAGCAGTCCGTGTGACCCTTGACAAAAAATCCAGAGCATCACTTCCCAATTCTCCAAAGGTGGTGAAAGCGAAAGCGATGAAACCGTATCCATTATCAACACATTTGGAACCATACTTGTTCTCCTTTCTGGCGACAGCCCTAGCAACAGCAGCCCCAGGGGCGAAAGCATCGACACCAACTCCAGTGAACGGAGAAACCCCAGTGACATCCAAACAAACATTTTTACCCTTGTCCCAGCCATAGACAAGAAGATCCGCAGGCCTAAGATCGTTGCCTTCGTCAGACAAAAATCCTAGGGGCACCTCCTTTTGCACAACAACCCCAGCTTGAGTACATATATCACCCAACACATCTCGGACAAGGTTATGGCGAAATTTAACGCCAATATCATTACCACAATGCACGGCATGATCCCCAAAGCAATCCATAATCTTAGAAGAACAACAAGGACAAGTATAATCAGCAGAATACAAGGGGATTGCTAAGCGATAACACAAAACGCACCTAAACTGCCTTGGATGCATCGTTTGACCCAACCCTTCAATTGGAATTGTTTTCAAGAAATCCAAAGAGTGCGACGCCTGATTGCTAATAAGAATAGCCTTTTCACGAGCACTAGGATTGTAGCGACCCACTAACCCACTCTCCACCATGCCAAAGTACACTGAAGCCAACTTTTTCATAAACGGGGGGGCTGGTACGTCATGGCAAAGGTCACGAGGGTCGAAGTTGCACATATCCCGGAAGCTGTTCAAGGCTGACTCACATGCAGGGCCCAATTCAGAAACACCACAATGGCGAAGCAATGTGTTCTGGAGACTGAGCGACTGCAACCGCGAAGCAACAAACGCATACTCAGAAGCATCATGCGCTGTATAAATCCCAAAACCACCAAGGCGGAAGGGCAAGGTGGCACAACGCCATTGCCAATCTCCAAACCCAGCCCCACCCGCCACAATAATCTCTTGGAGAACCTTCCGAAGAGCTTGATCAAAGGTATGATGAGCGGACCCGAGCATCTGGGGCGGACAAGTCCGAAGAGAGAAATATAATCGACCGACACCAACACAATTACGCAAAAGAAGGAGCCCCGCTTGGGGGTCATTAAGCCCTGCGACAGCCTCCATCAGATTCACCGTCTTGGAAACCCTCTCTTCGATCAAGCGACTACAGAAGTCAGCATTCAAACTAACCGGGCCGCCAAGAAGTTTGACTCCATCCAAAGGACGTCCCATTTTGTGGGGAAACAACTTGGGATCACTACACCTCGGATCCAAGGTTGGCCAAAAGATTTCCGTTTTTTCGACATTCAAGTGCAGCCCCATAGCCGGCCCTTCCTTAATAATTAAATGCAACGCTTCCGAGACCACCACCGTGTCACCAATAAGAGTCCCATCATCTAGATACCAAGCCATAAAATCTAGGTTGCATTGCTCGTTGATCCGATGAACAAGCGGATGCAGAGTGAGCGCAAACAGCAAAGGCCCTAAAGGATCTCCTTGTTGGACACCTTGGCTAGATAGCAAAGAAGACTCGTTATAGTATAATCGGGCAGGCCGGGCATAGCAAAATTCGACCCAGGGAGAGAGCGAAGGGCAACGATGTCGGACCTCTCTAAGCATGGAGCTACGATTAATCAAGTTAAAAGCATTACGAAAATCCACCAAAAGCATAGACAAGCCACAAGTTCCCCCCTTAACTTCAATCAACCTGTTAACAGCATGCAGAATGGCCTCACTGCCGTTAGGCACACCAACACCAAATTGGAAATCCTCAAGATAAAGCCCAACATTCTTTCCAACCACAAAAGCCGCAACCTTGGAAACAAGTCTCCGCCAAACCGTACCAACTGCAATGGGACGAATACCCCCACTAGGCTTGAGCAAAGGCGTCAGCGGAGCACTAGCAATAAACTCACCCAAGACAGAAGGACACCTACCAGCAAGCAACAGATTAACAACAACAGTAATAGAGGCGGCTAAATCATCGGCAACAGCAACAGCAGCTCGCCCAAGCGCATCAACAAGGTGTTGGGCCCGCAAACCATCACGCCCACAAGAAGTTCCTTTAGGGAAACTTCTAATCCTGCCTAAAACAACATCCTTAGACACCGAAACAGCCTCAACAGAGTTATCAAAAGGGGGTAATGAAGGACTCGACGCATAAGGATGCTTCATCTCTAACTCACGAAAGGTCTCCTCATTAGGGGGCGCCACCCCAGACGACGTCAAAACGCGCACAGCAGCCGAGAAATGTCCATCACTGACTTTCCTCATACATTGCCTCTTATTCAACTCCTCTAAGCTAAGCTTTTGTTTAACCAACTTATCAGCGACCCCTAAGGAGCTAAAGCTGCTCACACCCTCCTTAAGAACCTCTTTAACCAAAATCTCAGGTCCCCCAGGTTCCCTCCAAACACGAATAGCTCGAGCGATACCCTCCACCTGGCAAACTCTTTTCTTCCCTGACTGGACGTCAGCGCTAGGCCGAATAACTTTAAGAGTGCACAAAGGGAGAAGGAGAAGAAGGATCCAAGAGGCAAGGTCATGAGGAGAGGCAATAACCTTATCAAGCGCTGCTTTAAGACACCGGGAAAAACTTAACCGATTGGCCTTAGGGATACTTTTCACAGTACGACATTTCCCAACCAAAACTTCATGCAACAACTCGACATTAAAGGCAAACGAAGAAGAGGCATCAACGATGGGGGCATTGCCTTGGCTAAAACAAAACGATGGAGGCGAGATACCTTGAATGAAAAACAAGGGACCATTGGAATTACCTCCACACCGAGGCCCAAAAACATCGAAACTATCACCATGCTTGCAACTCTTGGAGAAGGCATGAGTACGTAAGCAAGTTCCACACATCCAAACTTGAAGTCCTTGCAGAGTACGTTCTAAACTAGAAAACACACTCTCATCACAACCAATAAGCGACTTATATCTCTCCACCGAATCGCCATCGACAAAATGAACCAGCTTGAAGTGTTGGATGAGAGAACTAGCTTGAAGTGTCTAAATCTTGTAAATTGTGAACAAAATAAATAATTATGTGAACAACAGAAAGAAATATATGAACTAAATCAATTTTTAATATTAATCGTATTAATACGTGTAATAACACAATTTTCCAATATCAAGTTTTATTGATTGTATTACTACACATAATAGCACAAAATTACAAACACTTTTCGGAGTTCATGTATTTCTGTTTTGGGTTTATGAATATGTATTTCAAGTTAGCGGATAACAGTTTACAAGTTAAGGAAAGTTTTCATTTGATTCAAATCGTTTTATTATTTACGCTTACTTCAATGTTGTAATCAAATGTCTAAATCTTGATCTATATGTTTATATAAAATAAATATTACTATAAAAATTATCTATATATAAAAATTATTGTGTAAGCTCACAAAAAAAAATTATGTAAAATAAATTAAAACTCATTACTTACAAAGTGAAATTATGTAAAATAAAATAAACGTTTCTCATAAGTTATCACAAGGAAAAATAAATAGCGAACCCGACAACGATTCTCATATTTCATAACTTGGGCCTCTAAACAGCCCATGGATTCCATTAAGCCCCATTGTAGGCCCATGTAGATTCTCCCCTTGTAGAAGGCTGATACCGGAATCCGATTCCTTGCCTCCTCAATTCAATCTCCAGCTGAGACCTCGAACAAACCCTAGAGCAATCACGAACCCGACTCCCTCCCCATCACTGAATTGGAATTTCTGTCTGAATCTTTCAACAATGGATGCTCAGAGAGCTCTTCTCGACGAACTCATGGGTGCAGGTAACTATGTCTCTCTCTCTGTATGCGTGAATTAGGTTTAGTTAGGCTAGTGCGATGAGAATTGGCTGAATTGTTGAATTTTGTGTTTGGTTTTACTTCTATTTCCAGCTCGAAATATGACCGATGAAGAAAAGAAGGGGTACAAGGAGGTAAAATGGGATGATAGGGAGGCCTGCGCCTTCTACATGGTTCGGTTTTGTCCTCATGATCTCTTTGTGAATACCCGAAGTGATCTTGGTGCGTATTTCATCTTGCTCTGTTAATAAAGGGATACACTCATTGGTGTATGCGATTAATTAATCTGTAGATTGAAAATAGCAATGTAAATGCTGGTGTCCTTGTGCTTTCTTCTGATTATATTTTGGGGTTCTTCTGTGATGGGTTTGCTTCAGGACCATGTCCAAGGATCCATGACCCGAAGTTAAAGGAGAGGTAATTTTAGAATTGCTCTATTCTTCTGTTTGGCATTGATTATTGTTGGTTGTTTGTAAGGCATTAGCCATTGTTTTTTCTTAGATTTGAATACCTGCGTTGGTAACTCGCTAAGAAGCATTGTTGTATTTGTAAATGTACAATCTTTTCCTCCATGAAGATTTCCTTTCTCGGTGTCTGTTTCTCTTTTTCTTGTTTTTTTTGGGTTCGCATGTTTTGTTTGTACTAGTGAGTATTTACATTTTGATACCTGCCGTTTGAAGTAAGTTATCTGGTGTACAATGTGCTGTAGGGTGCAAATTAAAATTTGAGTTACACAAGTGGTTTGCTAAATGTAACACATATGGAGTTGTAGCTGCTCCAGGGTTTACACTTTGAGGTAACTGATCTAATATCTTGTGTCAGGTCATTAAGAAATCAGGAGCTGATTTCATGCTGTAGATACAGGAGATTTTTATATTAAGTGGTTAAAAATGAGCTAGAAGTGTTTGATTTTTGTCTTTGTATCTACCATACTACATGTGGCTCTTAGAATTTAAGTGGCACAGTACCATAATGTGTTAAGTAGCTAGTATATCTAAGGACCACTCAAGTTGCATCAAACATACTATGCGGTTGGAACTACAGAAATTTAGTTATCCTTCCTTTTTCCCTTTTTATTTCAGTAGATGAACCTTAGTCTCGTAGCACTACCACAAAGACCACCCCATTCAGTTTTTAAATTTCATGTCATTTTATAGTTGCATCGAGGAAACAAAGACAATTAGTTTGGTAGTATTTGGACATTGCAATGCTGTATGTATTTATTAGTTTGTCTTTTTTATAGCCTTATATTCTGCATCCACATATTCATGGGCTTCAATCGCTTGATAACTTGGTTTAGCTATTTATCTGTGTGTATTTGGATAGCTTCCAATTGTATAAACCCGTGCTTACTGGGTAATGTTTGGTTTTCATTATTTCCTAACCTATTATAACAACAACTGGTATGGCTACTTCATGAATTCAGCTTTGAGAGCTCGCCCAGACATGATTCCTACGTCCCACGTTTTGAAGCTGAACTGGCTCAATTTTGTGAGAAATTGGTGAGCTTTGCTTCCCTGTTAGCTGCCTTTGACATACTTTTCTTCTTATTTTGATATGATGTATGTTCTATCATTCTTGCAGGTGATGGATTTGGACAGGAAAGCTAGACGTGGGAGAGAGCGTCTTACTCAGGAGGCTGAACCTGCTCCTGCAACTCCAATAACTTCTGAAAAAGCAGAGCAGCTTTCTGTTCTAGAAGAGAAGATTAAAAATCTGTTGGAGCAGGTGGAGTCCCTGGGTGAGGCTGGTAAAGTTGATGAAGCTGAGGCACTAATGCGAAAGGTACGCCTTCTGAGGCATTCACTTTCATGTGCTTATGCATGCTAATATTTTAAATTGAAAATCTCTAGATTTAAAGAATCCAAGCTCCCGGACTACATCTATCTGTAATTTGAAATTTGAAGTCCTTGACTATTTAGTGCTCTTATAAGTAGTTCTGCTTCTGTACTTCTGTGGCTCTGCCCTTGGGTATCATAGGCTAAACTGATTTGGTGGTCGTGTTGACCGTTTTTTTCTGTTGTTACAACAGAATTATCTCTGCTATGAAATGATGTCCTCTCTCAATTACCCACAGTAAGTTTGTTTACATTGGGGTAAATGATTTGCAGGTTGATGTTCTTAATATAGAGAAGACAACATTAACTCAACAGTCACATATGCTTGCAATGATGGCTCAGGAGAAGAAAATGGCATTATGTGAAATATGTGGATCTTTTCTGATTGCTAATGATGTAACTGAGAGGACCCAATCTCATATCACGGGCAAGCAACATATTGGTTATGGGATGGTTCGGGACTTCATCACTGAGTTCAAGGTTAGTGAGGCTTTGTTGCTCCCTTGTAATCTCTATATCTATAATATCCTTTGTCTCTGTGGTTTAAAACTTGCCATCATGCATGTTTTGTTGGCAGGAAGCAAAGGAGAAGGCTAGAGAAGAGGAAAGATTAGTGAGAGAGAGGGAAGCGGAAGAGCGGCGGAAGAGGAGGGAGAGGGAAAATTCTAATGACAGAGACAAAACCCGAGATGGATATAGGGACAGGCGCCGTGATCGGGATGAAGGAAGAGAGTTTGAAAGGAAGCGTGGCGATTATACGAATGGAAGGAGTAGGAAGTATGACAGATATTCTCGTCGGGATCGGGAGAGGAGCAGATCTCGTTCCCCGGTTGCCCACGGTCGTAGGCGGGAGCCCCGCTCAACCACCAGCCCCTAAATATATGATGCCGGCTAATTTTGCTTTGTTTGTTCTGTCCAGTAAATCCTGTGCATGCAGGCTCGGAGGAGTCGAATTGTATGCACCCTGATCATGTGTCGAGCGGATGTAGTATTATCATTTATTTGATCTTTTATGTTATTTAGTTGTTTAAATTTGGTAAAACATGAAATTTTTGCTGGGGAAATCTTGGAAAAGTGGTAAAACATTACTGTAGGTTTATTCTGCTCAAGGAATGCGTGTAGGTGACAACCAATAGGTAGCCTATATATAAACACAATTTAACTTCTAAGGGTGATTATGTCTTCGGACATCTAGTCAAAATGGTTAAGCCTCTAAGGGTAGTACCCAAAGGTCACCGGTTCGACTCTCATGGGCAGTGTCCTCAATCAAAAAAAAAACTTCTAAGGGTGATTATTGAGCAAAGTCAAGTGTACTAGTTGCACGAGGTTTCAAATTATATGGATCCAATAGTCTCTATAATCCTTTATGTATAATGTACGTTAATTCGTTCTTCGTCTCCTATATAACGACGTTATAATATTGACATGCATGTTATCTATAGCTTATATGGTCGCATCTGTAATAAGACTTTTCTGTATGAAAGGTCCAATTATTATAATATGTCATACTTATATATATGCACATAAAATTTCCACGTAATATGATTTCTGTATCACATTAGATGTCATCAATTGTTGAAAGATTAATACATGCATATATGGCTTCAATTTTGGCAACACATGTGGAAAGAGAAGAAGCCCACGAAATTTCCTGCCTTTTGTCTCCTCATCCGTTATTGAGAATTGAAATTGAAATCTATATCTATTTATCTACAATGAAATGATGGGCAACGTAAAGGGGAACCGATATTGTCACTAGCTAGATCATTTTTCTCATTAATTATATAAGTGAGTTTCATTTAAACATTTACAAAAAGAAAAAGAGAATCCGGACTTGGCTTGATGAAGTAGAAGAAGACACCACACACGAAAATGCGTAGATTGGTTCCCTTGGTTTGTCTCCACCTTCATAATTGGAGCTTGACATTAATAGGACATGGATAAACTGGGGGCGTATGTCCTATCATATTCATATCATGTATAATAGAACCATCCCCACACCACACCCGTCCAAAACACACATATCTCGAATCACACAATGTATAGGAAATGCTACAACCTTCTAGCTTATTGAGGTCGGCTCGGCCTTAGAGTCTTTGTAGTACACTACCTGGTCCAGTCGTAAAGTAATCGATTATAGTTAATTAGATCGAATGACAAATCATAATATATAAGTATTTCGGTATATTGTTAAAATAGTGTTTAATCATGGGAACAATGTTTATTTTTGAGTTTTGATGAAGGAAAAACACTACTATGCACTTTATGAGTTGTTTCAAGTGTTTTAGGCTCGGAATAAAGAGTAGTTAGAAATAGTTAGAAACAATGATAAGCAATTCAAAGTGACAACGACAACGACAACCTTTGCCCAGGAAGGTCCCGCAAAAGCAGGATCGGGGAGTTCAAGATGAGGCTATTTCAGACTTAGATGAAATGCGCCCAATGCAACCCAAAAGAACGAACTAAAAATAAAAATAAAACTAAAAAAATAAAAACCAACTGGCTAGCAGTCCAACACTTTGATCTTCTCCCTCCAACTCGCCCTACACTGAGCCAAACTCTCTAAAATCCCTAACAAGGCGACATCTTGCTTAATACTGTCCATCCAACGTTTTTTCGCCCGACCTCTGCCCCTCCCGAAAGCCCCCAAATCTAGACGCTCACACCTCTTAACTGTGACATTTGGGCTCCGTCTCTGAACATGCCCAAACCAACGAAGTCTCGCTTCTCTAAACAATTCAAAGTGAATTACTACAAAATATGGTGGCCTTTTTTTTTTTTACAAAGTTAGTGCAACGCATAAGAAAAAGTCTAAAAATGGTTGAAATGTTCAAGAAAAATTCCAAATATAGAAAGTGAAAAGATCAAAGATATTGTTGGAGAGAAATATTTTATCCCACATCGGATAGCAACGGAAACATCCGCTAATATATAAAGAAGGGAGAAACTCTATCAATTAACTTAAGCTTTTGAGTTAGAAGTTAGATCTCGATATTATATGTAAATGTAATTTATAATAAGTATGACACGTTCACGTTCTTTCGACCCACCGTTCTCCAACCGATATAGAACAAACATATCTTTTATACACAAGCTTACAAAGAGATCAACGCATTAGAGCATTAAGAAAACTCAATATCTTATAACTCAAGTAAGAGTTTTTGTATCAAACTAATAACAGGCAAAAAAAAAGATAAGGAACGGTTTTCCGCAATTACGTGAATTCCGTGGGCGAAGAATGAAATAAGGGCGGGCGGGCGGGCGTGCAAGAAGCCAGAATCCGCCGCCGGATCCAAGTTGCTGACGTCATGACAAAATCGAATCCCGGAACAGTGAATGGTGCCACGTGGAAAAGAAGTGGGCCCCCCGGTCTAAGCCGTTGAAAATGCGCGGCGCGCAGGGGGGGATAATTCCCTCGCCTATTTCGGAATATTCCTTTTCTCTCCTCCTCAACTTGTTCTAAAAATATTGTATTGATTGTTTTAGATTTGAGACCCCACAGTCCTGAAAATTACGACTGATAATAGTTACTTTCCGTGTGTGTCCAAAATGCCCTTGAAGTACATGAATAGTACGACCAATGCGTATAACCAGTATAATTCGTGCGTATTATTGTTAATACGCAAAGGCTTTGTTTTGTTGAAGCCAACACTCGGCCGACGCCAGCCAGCGTCGAATTTGTTGGCTGATGGCGAAGGCCTCAACTCTCAAGGGGCCTAGTTTTTAATTATTTTTGTCTCCACTTGTTATTATGTGTTAATTTGTACTCCCTCCATTTCAAAATACATGGCCTTTTAGAAAATTCACGCATATTAAGAAACTTTTATATTGCCTAAATTACCTTTGTAAAAGTCATGCATGTTGTTTATAAAAAGAAAAAGCATGCTTGCATGTTCTACTTTTTCAATAATTGAGGTTATCATGAGGGGCATATCCGGAAAAAAGAGGGAAAAAGTATAAAATGGTCATGTATTTTGAAACAACCTAAATTGTCTAAAAGACCATATTTTTTGAAACTGAGGGAGTACTAATTAACATGCCTAAGTTGTTACTTTCGGTGTGAAGTTTTAAATAAAGATAATAAAAGAAGGTAGATTTCATACCAAACCCAACCCGTTATCTAGGCTCACACAAAGCAAGTTTTTTTCAATACAAACAAAAACATAAGGACAATATACTCACAAAGCTTCGTAAAAGTCCGTTTTAATCATATCTTTAGAGTAGTGAATTATATAATCAACCAGCTTGGACATATTATTCAACTAATTTCAATGGTTATAAAGATTTAGAACTTCATGAAAATATTCTTAAATCGGTCCTCGTCTCACTATCCTAACCACAAAATTACATAGCCACATTATTTTTTAGCACCATTTTTCATTTTAAAACTCATAATATTCATCCGATAAACACACTTTTTGTATGAACTCTACAACTAACAGTCAAAAATATATTTGCAACACTCAATTAAATGGGATAAAAGCATATTCTTCAAACTACAACAAGCATATTCCCCATGACATAATAATTGAACAACAAATTCAAAGTTTTCTCCTACCATATGGTATTTTCGTCAAATAGGACAATCTCAGAGGTTGCTTCTAAATTTTAATTCCCGTCTTCTTAGCCACTAATATAATCAATCAAAACAAATTAAAACGTAAGAATGAGTGTTGAGATTATAATAAGTTTCACTCGCCAGCTATTGGGTGTTTTCTTATGTATGTACAGTATTTGTATAATGGTGATTCCTATTAATGGTCCAAATTACTCTATGACGATTTTAGTTTTATATTTTAAGGTGAATTGCAAAAGGTAAAACACGAATCATGATTATTGGTAATGTAAATTATTTTTTAACAAATCAACAACTTCTTAAACTTTTTCCTTATACAACTTGTAACGATGGGGCCTGTATAAGCCTATGGGCAATTTGGGTAATGTAGTAGTACCTCAATATAAAATTGATATTTGTACCCGTTTTTTAAGCCATTCAGACATACAAAGTAGAAACCGCTTCCCTTGTAGCGAACGTCTCTGTTGATTCCTCCTTTGAACAAGAAGAAGAAGAAGAAGAGGTCAGATATAGATAGGATTACTGGTCAAGCAATCCAGAAATTGTAGTCTCAGACTCTCAGTTTGAGTAGAGCTTCAATTGGTATGTTCTTATTCTTCCTATCGCCATTTTTCCATAAGCTAGTTCTAAACTTTTATGTTTTCTTTTTGTTTCCTGTTACCTGGCTCTTTTCGTGTTTCTCGCATTGTTCTTGTTTCATTGAACAACTAATTGCTGATAGTTGGATTGCAATTGGGATCAGTTAATGTTTCATACCCATTTTGATTGAATGTTGATTAAGTTCATAGTTGTTCTTTCTTTTTCCATTTTCCAACTTGATCTTAGGATCCAATTGCATCTTTCAGAATCCATTTGTTGGTTAGCTGTTCCTAGTTCAGTAGATACATCATCTATGTATGCACGCTACTATGAAAGTTTTCTACCCACATAAACTAATTCTTAATTTGGATTCATCTTGACTTTTCCAGCTTGCTTGATCTTCTTATCATCATCATCATCATCAAGATCGTCATCCATGGGTTCCGTTGAGGAGCCGGTTCAAGAACTAAAAGACGAAAGGCCCTTAGGAATCCGATTCATCGAAAGCGTAAACAAATCATCACTCTCATTCAACACGCACCAACTCATTGTTCTAGTGGTCACCTTCTTCGCCTACACGTCCTACCACTTAGCCCGAAAAGCCCCTAGCGTAGTCAAGAGCGCCTTGGACCCCAACTCAGCTTCGGATTTCGGCTTAAGCTTGTCTCCTGTCCAATGGCAACGGAACAGTAATCTCCTCAGTTCAACCAGCAGTAGCGGCTGGGCTCCATTCGACGGATCAGATGGCACAGAGTTGCTCGGCTACCTTGATGTCGCATTCTTAATAGTGTACGCAACAGGCCAGTTTTTCTCAGGCCAATTGGGCGACAGAATGAACCTGAGAGTGTTCTTGACAATTGGAATGTTGGGCACCGGGTTCTTCACCGCCTGTTTTGGGTTCGCGTATTGGTTGAACATCCACAGCTTTTACTACTTCTTGGGCGTGCAAATGCTTGCTGGCTTGTTTCAGTCAACTGGCTGGCCTTCTGTTGTGGCTGTTGTAGGAAACTGGTTTGGGAAGAGCAAGAGAGGCTTGATTATGGGTATTTGGAATGCACACACGTCGGTTGGAAATATAGCCGGGTCTTTGATTGCTTCCAATCTACTGCAATTTGGATGGGGTTGGTCACTTGTTGTTCCTGGTATCATTATTGCTGTCATGGGTTTGGTTGTGTTCGTTATGCTGCCCGTGAGCCCTCTCTCGGTTGGGATGACTTGTGATGAATCAGATTGTAGCGAAAAAGGGTCTGCAGAAGAATGCCTTTTGGACTCCTCTGCTGATGATTCAAGATCAGCAGAGAGTAGTGTAGATTCAAGAACAGCAATTGGTTTCTTGGATGCTTGGAAGATTCCCGGGGTTGCTACCTATGCTTTCTGTCTGTTCTTTGCTAAGCTGGTTGCCTATACATTTCTCTATTGGCTTCCCTTTTACATCAGTTATACAGGTATTGAACCAGTTTTGTTTGAGCTGTGTCGTTGAGATCACAGAGTGGTTTGACGTCTAATAATTCATTTTTGTATTGTGTTGCAGAGATTGGAGGAGAGTACCTCTCAAGCAAGGCCTCAGGAAACCTGTCAACATTGTTCGACGTTGGTGGCGTTTTTGGAGGAATTCTTGCAGGATACATCTCAGATCGCCTCGGTGCCAGAGCAATCACAGCAGCTGCCTTCACATATGGCGCAATCCCAGCCCTTTTCTGCTACAAGGCCTTTGGATACATCAACATCTATGTCAATGGCATCCTCATGTTCATCACTGGAGTCTTTGTCAACGGCCCCTATGCTCTTATCACGACAGCTGTCTCAGCTGATCTCGGGACCCACAGCTCGCTTAACGGCCAGGCACGGGCTCTTGCTACTGTCACAGCCATCATAGATGGAACCGGCTCCATTGGAGCGGCCATCGGTCCATTGGTGACTGGCTACATCTCGGATGTAAGCTGGTCTGCAGTTTTCTTGATGCTGATGACGTCGGCTTTGTTGGCTGGGATTCTTCTTACAAGGTTGGTTTGGGATGAGGTGAAGGCAATGATAGATAGATCAAGAACACCGTCTCACTCAGCTAGGTCTCTTGTTTGATCGTAAGGACCAAAACACAAACACGAAAAAAAGAAATACTGAAGATTGGAGGGCGAGGAGAACTTGGTTTACCAAGGAATACCAAGCAAGGAAGGGGACGGATGTGTCTTTCTGGCATCCTCCCCCTGAAGTTTGTTGTAATATATGCAGGGTGAGGAGGGCTTGGTTTTTGTATAGTATAATCAGCATTCCATTTGTATGTGCCATATTTGATGCTGTATTTATGTGTGTAGAGTTGCTTGTGATATGAATCATATTCTTTTAAAGGCCAATAAGTGTTTTCTTTGGTTTAGACATTCAACTTTTTGGCATTCCAATATGTGATTCCTTGAAACTATTTAGCTGATAAACATAGGTAGAGATAATATATAAAAAAATGATCAATTTGAATTGTGATTCATTGCCTCAGCTACCAAGGTCACAACTTCATTGACCCTAAAATAATTACTTGATAGCCGTTGTGCAACAAATGAATGGCCTAATCTAACAATGACATCCTATAGCTTCAAAAGGCAAAACATAGTGACAATAAAAAATATGACACTCTGAGTTTTCTACCTGAGCATGGCTTTCACCTCTATCTACCCAAAAATGTACCCTACTAACAAACCAGTAGCATTCACCAACATCAGCCAAACAAGGAACAATCTGCTATTACCCCCTAGTTTTTGTTGCTTCTTGAACATCTCCTGTCAAAATACAGACAGACATTAAATTGTATCAGTCATAATCCCTATTCAAATAAAATGGTTCTGCATTAAACTGGTTCTGCTGAAAATATGGATGCATATATCCATGTTACTTGAGCTATAAACCATAAACATTGACTCCTTATATAGATTAATCTAAGTAGAGGTAGCACACTAATACATGTCTACATGACCGAGAAACACTTGCTTGGTATACTACGGAGGATAGAAGTTTGAGCAAGAGATTTTCTGAATTATATTCACTTTAAGATGAACAGAAGTGAGATGGAAGGATTTGGAAATGACCAATTCAGAATGCAGCTTCTTGGTTTGAGCGAGTGCAATGTGCTTTTCCTCCATTAACTTGGAAATGACAGTCCACTCCTAACACATAAATAGGTAAAAAGAGCAACAGAGAAGTAAGCTTACATGAATGTAAGTAAATACTCCCTCCGTTTCACAATAAGTGTCGTTTTAGTACTTAAAATTTGTTTCATAATATGTGTCGTTTTAGGTTTTCAAAGTGATTTATTAGGGGTGAATAATGATATTTTTATTGGAATGTGTATTTGTTGACTAAAGTTGTTCATTCATTGGCCAAAAAAATGTAATGAGTGATAAGATTAAGAAAAAGTTATAAGTTTTAAAGTGAATGATTGTTTTTTCTTAAAAACTGTGTTAAGAGCTAAAACGACACTTATTGTGAAACGGAGGGAGTAGTAAACAAAAAATGCAGGTAAGAATACATCCGCATTCAAGTTAAGGATTAAAACCAAGAAAGGGGAAATATACAACAACGAGCAGAGTAAAATGATCACACCTCTAGCCTTTTATCTCGGGTTACTCTTGCAACATGCGAATCCTGGAATTCGTAAAATCTTGTCAATGGAGACGCTTATTGATTTTAAGTTACAGAAGCATGAAACATGATACAAAACTTCTATGAGCTATAACATCGGAACACTCTAACATGCATTGTTTAGTCAATCAAAATAGCAAAATAATCAACTTTATTATCCCACACATCAAGTGAATGATCGCGGACAACATTGAGAACGAGCCTCAACGGAAAAGTATGGAACTACTGAAACACAACAAATATAAAACTAATAGCATATAGATTGAATCATCACCTGACATAGTTTCTGTTGATAGCTGTCCAAATCTTCCTCATATGCTTCTGGGATAGGAGATGGACGATTAGCACTGACAAATACTACCCTTAACTTGTACTCTTGAAGATCATCTACCGCCTTGTTCCTAAACTACACAAGGACAATCAGCAAATCAACACAAAACATTTACAACCCTAGAGAAAAAAGCACACACAAACAACAGGAAAACTTTGCTTGTACCATATCTGAAGTTACACTACTCAAACTGTCCCCATTCTGTACTAGTACACTATTAATGAGAAATGTGTCTCTCTTCCGTTTAACAATAGGGGCAACCTTCTGGGCTTGCAGGAAAACTAACAACACAGTCATATGGCAACATGTCAAAAAGGCAAAGATGAAGTACACAGAAGGGAAATCAGTGCAAGGAAACATGGATCAGAACACAACCTTCAACAACACATGTAGAACCAGCACAGATCAAACCCAGATATGGACGAACACAGTATTTCTTCGGATGGGTGGTCTTGACCTTGGTCATAGATAGGTTGAGCCCAGTTTAACGAATAAAGAATCAACATTTGCCATCTGGGTTTGAATCAAACAGGCTGGAAAGATGAAGCAAGGAATAGGGTAGGGAGAGTTTACCTGGAAAGCCACATCCTGTTGGGTGTGGTTGATCAGCTTGATTGAACACGTGGACACCTTATTCAGTTCAACTTCAAAAACACAGAGAATGGTATGTAATAAGGAGAAAGCACGGGAAATAAAAAGAAAAAAAGGGCAAATTTAGAGAGGAGATTAGGAGAATTTACAAGGGAATTTGAGGTCGGAGGGATGGACTTGCAGGAATCGTCCGATCATGCCTGAATACAGAGAGAAAAGCTTTCATCTGCATAAAGAAGTCATCTTTATCGGTTGAACTGTAGTTTAGAGAAGGAAATATATGTACTTTGCTTGGAGCGGACGATGTGGTATAGAGTCAGAGAGATTCCAGGTTGGGGCGAATGTAATGAGAGTAGTTTTGGTGGAGGGAATTAGGGATTTTGATTGGCGCCCCCTTCAGAAGTTTAACCCCGAAAGGTTCGGATCAATCGCTAACATGAACCACAAGGTCAAGACTTTATAGAAGGACCCAAAAAAATTATGTAATGTGCAGTAAAAAGTAATTTTTGATTAAAAAATTATACTATGTATTAAAATCGTTCCTTTTGAAGATTCTATATTATATAAATTTTGTAACAATAAAAACAATTTTTTTTAATCTAATCAGTATATTACTTTACTTTACTTTATAACCCAGTGGAGTTCCTCTTCCGGGGAATCTGGGGGGTCAGGATGGGGGCACCCCTGGCTTACGCAAAGGGGGTGCGCCCGAAAGACCCAAAGAAAAGAAAAGAAAAGAAAAGAAAAGAAAACTGAAACTCAATTATGTGTCAATCATAACTGAATTTAGTTCAAATGCACCAAAATTGATGTAGGGGTCATATCCAACTCAAAGGCACTATAACAGCCAAAGAGCATGAGGATGGGGGCACCCCATAATCTAATCAGTATATGCTAATCTCAAATAACATGTGTATCAAAAAATATATATTTTTGTAGGATCTATCAAGATAATATTATAAACCCACCTAGCATTAAATAAGCATAGGTTTTGCCATTGGACGTCATTAGCTGAGGCTGAAATATGCATAACCATAAGCTTATACCGGAACTCGACCAAAAAAAAAAAGCTTATACCGGAATGTGCATTGAAAACACATACACGTCTACGCAAACGCAAGACAGTTCAAAATTATACTAATGGAAAAAAGTTACACAGAAGAATCGATATGCAAATAGTTACTTTTAATGTACATCAAATTGATATATTGCATTCACAAGATAAAAATTCTGGAAAAATACGCAAACCGTTTACCAAATACACGAGGAGGTGCTGGTTCTTCCAAGCAAAGTCTATTCAAATGTTTGAATAAGAGATCTATTCCTATTTCATAAATAAAACGTCCATTTATGATTTTTTTCTTTTACTTCCTTGCAACAATAGAAAGCATGGCCCTCTTATGTTAGCTGTATTAACTCACCCAACATTTTGTTTGAAGAATTCAGCTAGCTACCACGACCACGTACGTACTCTCTCCCCAGACCCCGGTGTATAAATCTACTTGGTTCTCCCCCTTACCTTGCTGAACTTTATATAAAAAAAAAGATACATAACACAAGAAGAAGAGAACAAAAAACCTACATTGCACAACCAACGAACCATGAACAATGGTAGTAACGACATTGACCCAAACCGGCCCCTCCTTTCTTTGTCGGCGGCGACACCTCACCGGAGTCGACGGCAGACGCTCATCCCACTGATCCTCTCTTTCTTGCTCTTGGCCTCTCTCGTCGCCGTCGTTATCAACGGCGGATTTAAAACCACCTCGTCAGAGCCGGAGGAAGATGAGGTTCCGGGTCGGGTCGGGTAACGGGTCGTTTGAGTGGACCACGGCTATGCTTGCGTGGCAGAGGACCGCCTACCATTTTCAGCCTCGCAAAAATTGGATGAATGGTAGGTTTGTAGATCTTAAATAGTTTCCTTGTGATTAGTTACCGATGAGTTAAACTTATTGACATCATTATTGTGTTTAATTCATGCATGGTTTGATTTGCTTGTTTGGTGGTGGCGATGGCTGGCTGATCGAGTAACTATGCAGATCCCGACGGTTAGTACGTGCTAACTTAATTCTGATCGATCGACTTTTGCTTTAATTATATCGTTAATTATTTTGTACGTACTACGTAGTGAGTTAATGTGGCTTATATATATGTTTTTTATAAAGCTCCAGAATCTGATTTTGAGCAAATTAAGTGTTTTATAATTCAAATGTAGATCACGAAAGTTGTCATTTCTATCTGTCTAAATTAGAGCGTACTTTAATTTAAGCTCGATCATCACTTCAAAACTGCATGTGGTCCAAAAGTTGACAATGAACTACTGCTTAAAAGCATGTAAGCTTAGCTCATGAATAAGTGCATGTATACGTGCAAAATTTCCAACCCCAAAAATTGGACATAGATTAAGATGTAAAAATTATTATTTGTGAGTAATTAGTAATTATAGACACTCAAACCATTCATTTCTATTCATCATCCTATATGATATAATGTGAGGCATTATTATTATTATTACTATGAAAGTGCGTTATGCATTGCCAAATTAAAATCTGAAACCTTAGTTTGTAAATCATACTGCTTTTATCCAATCAATAATTGCAAACTACTTAGATCTGTAGCTTGAAACACGAGGTACAGGACTCTGTAATTAATTCGGTGGATATATGGATCAACGTACTTAATTTGGATTCACATGATCGAAACTGACTTTTAGTTGGACTTCAATCTACTACATACTGACTGACTTTTAGTTGAGGCAACACGTACGTTGTCACACAATCACACCTCCACTTTCCTTATCCCCAAATTTGTGCTCGAACCACAACTGCCACATTTGGTAAGGATAATATCACTGCCACCGCCAGAATCATAATCATCACCATCAAACACTCCACCTAATTTTCCCCTCTAACATAATTAGGTGTACAAAAATGTTTATAACGAATCTAGCCTGCCCTTCTAAGTCACACATATATGCATGTGTATGTACTATACTATAAGTACTACTACGTAGCATCTTGGTTGCATACTTAAAGATCACTGATTCGACTCTCATGACAGTATTGTTAACATATGTACGTAACAATATATGTGTTCGAAACTGTATGATTGATATAACATGCATGTGGGATAATCACATATATGGGTTCAGGGCCACTATACCACATGGGATGGTACCATCTATTCTACCAATACAACCCGGACTCGGCCGTATGGGGCAACATAACATGGGGCCACGCCGTCTCAAGAGACCTCATCCACTGGCTCTACCTCCCCTTGGCCATGGTCCCCGATCATTGGTACGACTTCAACGGCGTCTGGACGGGCTCCGCCACCATCCTTCCAGGTGGCGACATCGTCATGCTCTACACAGGTGACACCGACAACTACGTGCAAGTCCAGTGCCTAGCCTACCCGGCCAACATCTCGGATCCCCTCCTCCTCGACTGGGTCAAATACCCGGACAACCCGGTCATGACCCCACCCGAGGGTATCGCCTTGAAGGACTTTCGTGACCCGACCACAATGTGGGTTGGGCCTGATGGGATCTGGCGGCTCATTATCGGCTCGAAGCTCAACACCACGGGGGTGGCGCTCGTGTACAAGACCTCCAACTTCACCACCTACGAGCTTGAGGAGAACCACGTGCTCCACTCGGTGCCTGGGACGGGCATGTGGGAGTGCGTGGACTTCTATCCGGTGTCGACTACGAGCCAGAAGGGCCTGGACACGTCGTCCTATGGTCCTGGAATCAAGCACGTGCTCAAAGAGAGTGCTGACGATGACAAGCATGATTGGTACGCGATTGGGACGTATGATGAAGGGAATGACACTTGGACGCCCGATGACCCCGAGATGGACGTCGGTATCGGGCTTCGAGTCGACTACGGAAAGTACTATGCGTCGAAGACGTTCTATGACCCGGTGAAGGAGAGGAGGGTGTTGTGGGGTTGGGTTGGCGAGACAGATTCCGAAGATACTGACTTGGAGAAAGGATGGGCCGCCATTCAGGTAAACTAATTAAGCAATCAAGGATACAATTTTTCCTAGAGGCAACTAATTTAGATAGGGTTGGTGAATCTTAGTCAATACTGATCATGCATCAACAAATATGATATATCTTTCTAATCTAAGTCGTAACTTAGAAAATAAACTAAGACTCCTAACATGAAATGAACTTGTTGAGCTTACAACTAGCGGTCGACACAAAAACAAGTCAACTATATAAGCTATCTACTCCTTTTATTGTCAATTGATTTTTGTAATTCATGTTGCAGACGATCCCTAGGGTTGTAACGTTCGATAACAAGACAGGATCCAACCTCCTTTTGTGGCCGGTGGAGGAAGTGGAAAGCTTGAGGTCTTCTAGTTATGAATTCAGCGACGTTCTCGTCAAGCCAGGATCCATCGTCAATCTTGACATAGGCAACGCAACCCAGGTTTCTGATCTCTAGTTAATTGCTATTATTTGCTAGCAGCTTCCAATACTATACTTCTTTCAAAGTATTTGTCATAACGCTTTAACAATGTGTGGTTACACATATACGCAGTTGGATATATCGGTGGAATTTGTGATAGATGGGGATGCATTGAACACGACGACCACAACCTCGACGACCAATTGTAGCACGGCGAGCACAAGAGGCGCCTTCGGGCCTTTCGGTTTGCTAGTGTTGACGGATGACTCACTCTCCGAGCTCACCCCTGTCTACTTCTATGTTAGCAAATCAACCGACGGCAATATTAGCAACTGGTTTTGCACCGACAAATCAAGGTACGTACATACCTCTGTTCGCGCGTAATTAAGCTCCATTGTACAATGTGCGTATGTAACATGTTTGGAATTGCAGATCAACAAAGGCTCTGGATGTGGACGTGCAAGTTTATGGAAGCTCTGTTCCCGTTCTTGATGACGAAAACTACACAATGAGGATATTGGTACGTACACGAGATCAATCACGAGTCATTAAGCTTGATTGATTGATATATGGACGAGGATGATACATTATACTACTGATTAATGTAGGTTGATGTTGGGCCGTCAGAAATCCGAGCCCACAACGCAATAGAGGAGAAGCCCATAATCAGAATTATCGCCAACAACCAATTGAGAGAATCCGTTAATTTCGCATATCATTAATGCTGCAACGGTACTGTAGCAACGGGATACAGGATCATAACTCCAAGGGCGAAAATCAAGGGATTTGCTCCTTGATTGCCAACGGCTAAGTCAAAGGCAAGAATCTTGGGCATTTATAACAAATCTTCACCATAAAGTCAGGCGAGATCTTAGGGATTTCTTCATTAATGAGCAACGGTCTTATTAGAAGAATTGCAGCATTATAAAAGGCAAGGAAGGCACTCAAGAGAAGAGGAGGAACACAACAATCAGCACCACTCCCGAACACAAGTCTCTCTACGCCCCAAAACACTCCCAAATTCATACGTTCTTGCTACTTCTTTTGTTCTAAGGAGAAAGACATTCTTTTGTATCAATCTAAGTGTTCAAGCAATATACATACGAGCAATACAAACAATCCTAAGCATTCTTCGCATTTCTTTACGTTTATTCAATTTATGCTTGTCATTTCTTCTCGATTTACAGCTTATTCGTAACTTGTAACGCGTTGTGGCGACTTTGTGACTAGGATTCCCTCATTATAGCGAAGTAACACGTTTACGTGGTTAATTCGCCCAAAACAATTGGCGCCCACCGTGGGGCCCTAGCCAAAAAAGAAGTCACGCCGGAGCAAGTTGTGAAATCTTCATCAACATGGACGTAACTCTTAGCCATGAGTTATCAAAGCCGCGACATGGGGGTCAATTGCCCATACATTATGATTCCCTCATTATAGCGAAGTAACACGTTTACGTGGTTAATTCGCCCAAAACAATTGGCGCCCACCGTGGGGCCCTAGCCAAAAAAGAAGTCACGCCGGAGCAAGTTGTGAAATCTTCATCAACATGGACGTAACTCTTAGCCATGAGTTATCAAAGCCGCGACATGGGGGTCAATTGCCCATACATTATGTGAGTAAAACTCTACTTGATGCAGAAACGAGGTATTCTCCTATAGAATAATTGGTTTTATCTTTGGTAATGGCTTCAATAAAATTACGTCCTCATTTCGAAAGTCATTCTATCATTATGAGAACTAACCACCCGATGAAGAGTATCATGTCAAAACCAAAGTTGTCAGGTCTATTCACTTGAATGAGTACGACATCACGTACGAGCTTAGGACAACTATGGAGTCACAAGCATTGGCAGACTTCGTGAACGACTTCACCCCTACCCCTTTCGAGTTAGAAGAACAGGATGTGTTACAAGACTGGGGGTAGTCCTGAAATCACCGCTGGGGGTAGTCCTGAAGTCACCGTTGGGGGTAGCTTGAAGCTACAACAAACGCGTTAATTCAAAGGTTCTTACGAGTTACTGTCGCACGATGTAGCAGTGCCCAGAAGTCGGAACACAAAGCTATATCCTTTCTGAATAAGGTACATAACAAAACTGTCTTTTCAACATCTTTACATTTCCCCACACATACATACCGTTTTGCTACACGATTTTGAAAGAAACGCTCTTACGCGTACATGAAAAATTCAGAAAGAAACGCTCTTACGCGTACATGAAAAATTCAGAAAGAAACGCTCTTACGCGTACATGACATCGACAACATCTTACGAAAAACTAGCAAGGGACGCCTTGTGACGTTACTGGCCAAAACAACGGCCCCTGCCTAACAATCAGGCAACAATGTGCACACAACGACTAGTCGAACAAGGATGCAAGAGACAGGTTACGGGTTAAGACACATGCAAAACGATTTCTACATCAATGCAAGTGTTTACACCTTACACCTTACACAAAACAGGTTACGGGTTACGGCACTTGCAAAACGATTTCTACATCAATGCAAGTGTTTACACCTTACACCTTACACAAAACAGGTTACGGGTTACGGCACTTGCAAAACGATTTCTACATCAATGCAAGTGTTTACACCTTACACCTTACACATTTTGCTCTCTATTCTACGCATCCCACACAAAAAGCGCTACACAAGTACTTCACACGGAAACACGTTTATACACGTCCCGTTACGAGTACGTACTTCACACGGAAACACGTTTATACACGTCCCGTTACGAGTACTACACACGGAAATACGTTTATACACGTTCCGTCACAAATACTACGCGGAAACACGTTAACACACGTTCCGTCCCGTATACTTCACACGGAAACACGTTTATACACGTCCCGTTACGAGTACTACATACGGAAACACGTTTACACACGTTCTGTCACGTATACTACACACGGAAATACGTTAATACACGTTCCGTCACAAATACTACGCGGAAACACGTTTACACACATTCCGTCACGTATGCTACATGCGGAAAAACGTTTATACACGTTCCGTCTCACACACTACATCATTACATGATACTTGCGGAAATACGTTTAAACACGTTCCGTCTTCACTTCAGTCTTCAACTCCAAACCCGTTTTGGAACCAACAAGGAGCGACGAGCTTCATTTCGCGGGAAACAGGTCCGTGATTAGATCAAAAACCCTGAAAAGTCAGGGACTTTCCCGAATTTTTGATGGGGGTATTGTTGGGCCGTCAGAAATCCGAGCCCACAACGCAATAGAGGAGAAGCCCATAATCAGAATTATCGCCAACAACCAATTGAGAGAATCCGTTAATTTCGCATATCATTAATGCTGCAACGGTACTGTAGCAACGGGATACAGGATCATAACTCCAAGGGCGAAAATCAAGGGATTTGCTCCTTGATTGCCAACGGCTAAGTCAAAGGCAAGAATCTTGGGCATTTATAACAAATCTTCACCATAAAGTCAGGCGAGATCTTAGGGATTTCTTCATTAATGAGCAACGGTCTTATTAGAAGAATTGCAGCATTATAAAAGGCAAGGAAGGCACTCAAGAGAAGAGGAGGAACACAACAATCAGCACCACTCCCGAACACAAGTCTCTCTACGCCCCAAAACACTCCCAAATTCATACGTTCTTGCTACTTCTTTTGTTCTAAGGAGAAAGACATTCTTTTGTATCAATCTAAGTGTTCAAGCAATATACATACGAGCAATACAAACAATCCTAAGCATTCTTCGCATTTCTTTACGTTTATTCAATTTATGCTTGTCATTTCTTCTCGATTTACAGCTTATTCGTAACTTGTAACGCGTTGTGGCGACTTTGTGACTAGGATTCCCTCATTATAGCGAAGTAACACGTTTACGTGGTTAATTCGCCCAAAACAGTTGATCACTCGGTGGTGGAGGTGTTCGGGCAAGGAGGGAGAAGTTGTATTACGTCGAGGATTTATCCGACGCAGGCGATCTATGGCGACGCCAAGCTCTTCCTCTTCAACAACGCCACGGATTTGAACGTGACCGCCTCTTTGAAGGTATGGCACATGGAGTCTGCCGACATTCATCCTTTCCCATTTGACGCCCAAATCTGATTTCATAAGTTTCTTGCACATACGTACTTTAATTTGTGCATGCATCCTTTTGAGGCGCTGAGTTTTTAAAGAGTACTACGTACATTTTCTTATCATCGTTGTTAAGAACTACTCCGTATTATACTGATCATCAATAAAAAGAGATCGATTGGTGCAGTATATTTTATGAAATGGATCATATTAATTGAGCTAAAACTGTAATCAGGTTTAGGAAAAAAACCGATATATATCGATCTAGTGGCGCGCCCAACTTAATACATTAAGTTACTCGATCTTCAATCTTCATATATAGTTCAAAAAGAAAAAATTGGTCTATCATCATGTTACGTACCTATCTAATTACACCATTAATGGAATGTACCATTATACGTATAAGTATATAGAATACATAATTAATCAATTAAGCAACAACAAATGTTTGGACGCATCATCGATCAAATCGCCGAAGTGAAAGGCACCCCGGTGGACGGCAACCATGATTCACCCGCAATGAAACTCCCCACACTAAATTTGGTCACCTCACTCTTGCTCGTCAAAACGTGGAAGCCCGGCCACTGAACCCGCCCACTGACACCCGAGCCCGCCCCGTAATTCTTGTACTCCGCGTAATACAACGAGCTCAGGTACGAGCTCTTATTGTTCCACTCCAGCCAGCCCTTGGAGTCGACCAACGAACCCACGTACGTCTTCATGAGCACCGTCCTCGAGTAGGGCTGCCAAGGCCGGCCCAAGTAGGTAGCCACGGAGCCCACGAAGGGCTTGAGGTCGGGCGCGGGCAGTATCTGGGAGTTGTGGATCATGATCCCGGTGTTTTGGTTCGGGTCGTATCTTCCTTGGGCGGTGATCACGTTGGCTTGGCCCGTTACGGGCTTTCGAACGTAGAAGCGCGAGTTTTGGAAGACGACGGCCGCGTTGCCAAAGATGATGTCCACGGTGCCGAAGACGTAGCATTGCCTGTAGAACTGGCGTTGCGAGTGCACGAAGAGGGTGTCTTGGTAGCCGTAGAAGGCGCACCGGTAGAAGACCGAGAGGTCCGAGCTCGACCGCAGAGCCACCGCCTGGCCGGCGTCTTTCCCGGCTGTGTTGGCGAATGTGATGTCCCGGGCCATGAAGAGTATCCCGTCGATTGCTGAATTATTAATGATCGGGTCACGTAATTAATTAAAGCAACGTACTTCGAATTAACGACATTAAATGATCGATTTAGATTGAAATAAAGTGATCAAAAGCAATGAAGTACGAAGCCAGAAATACGCACTTTGCTTATGGTACAATATAATCTACGTCCATGATCTGGCTATTAATGATACCATAATCTAAGGACTCGAACCTTAATGGTCAAACATGTGCAAGATTTACTTACTATGTAAGCCTGAAAATGTGCCTTAATTACTTTATAATTTTAAATCAAAAAGCTACGTACACTAGCAAGAATCACTAGAATATATATACTAGTCCAAAGGTGTTAGTCAACATGAAGTTTAATTTTATACCAAGAAAAAGCTAGCTAGTTAGCTTCACAATAGAGTAATTAGAAACGTTTGACCAAAAAAATAGAGTAATTAGAAACAATGCCTAAGGCTAAATTCCCTACAACTTTCTTACAAGGTATGTAACCATGTAAATCAACCTTTAACCATCATGTTAGAGTTCACAACCATAACAATTAAACGTGCATGTGTTGAAAGAACACATAAAACCAATGCAAATTTTAAAGATCAAGTATGTCGTATAACATGATCACAATATCATACATACCAAATGAGTAAATTTACATACCTGCGGTAGCAGAATTGTAGGTGGTGAATCCCCCCTTAACACTACGTGCGCTGGTAATAAGGGTCTCCTTAACCCCATCACCCACCAAGGTAATATTATTTGTGTAAGGATTCACCCAAATATTTTCCCTATACACCCCACTCTTCACATATATTATCTTTCTCGTCGTCTCCTCCATCTTCGCAGCCGCATTGATCGCCCCCTGCACCGTCTTATAGTCACCTGAGCCGTCCTTTGCCACCACGAACGTCACTTTCCCGTCCACCAACAGCCTCCTGCTCTGCAAGAGCATCCGATCCGCCCTACTCACCCAACTCGGAAACCTAGAGTAGCTTTCAGTACCATTATTCTCCATTCCCAAAATACCCTCGTTAATTGCTAGACCATTACTGATCAAATCAGACACGTTGTACTCAACGTGCGGGAGCATGAAATCATGCGTTACGTTAAGATCCGACGAGCTTAGCCCACACGTCTCAAGGTTCGTGAGAGACGCGCTAAGCCATGTTTGGGCGTCGAAGTCGCTACAAGTATTGTTTGCGAGGCATTGGAGGGTTTGGTCGAGCTGGAGGACGGTGTGCTCATAGAGTATCATGCAGTCGTTCCATGCGGCCCATGCGGCCCGTGACTTGCACTGCTTGTGTCGGCTCCGGGTTTGGCCTTGTGCCGCTATGGCCCGCTTCAGGGCCACTTGGACCGCCATTTGGCGAAACTCGGCCTTCTTCTTGGGTCTAAACACAGGGTGTTTTTGGCCCATGAAGAACTTGCAAGGGCCCGGGTAAGGCACCGTCGCGCACCACCCGTTGATATCATTGGGTGGAGGTAGGTTCCCGTCTTCCGGTGGTTGGTTTTCGCCTTCTCTTGGCGGCCACACTAGAGGAGCCGGAGCCAGAGCCGGAGATGGAGACGGTGATGGGTATGGTGGGAGAGTGGAAGAATGAATGGTTTTGATGAATGTGAGTAGTAGGAGGGAAAATGTGAGGATGGAGAAGACATGAATTGGCGCCATGTTAGGCTTTTTCTTTGTTCAAGGCCACACTAGGTTAATTGGTGGTAGGGACGAGACTCAATTCTCTAGGAGCTAGATTCTCACGTTTATATAACAAGGGGGGTATCGATGTTCTACTTACGTACTTGCTAGATGCTAGCTACAAATCAAGAAGTTTTCAAAATGTGTATTTTTTCATAACTAAAATATCAATAATACTATAGAATTGTGATTGGGAATTTCTAACCTATGTTTTTAATAATTCAAATTTAAATGGCTTTTATGCACCCAACGAAATTATGAAGAACAAAGTTAATTAAATATGAGATTTCACCAAATTTAGATTATTAGACGAGATAATTTATGCGTACTAGTTTTAAATTTTTATCAAATTAAATAGTTTGAACTTTATTTGCTAATCAAGGTACCTGTTATCAATTTAATAAGAAAATACCGGTAAACAATATTATTTCTAACTTAATTATTAAGGCAAGTATCAAGATATAGAGCAAGAATGTCAACCAAATCTAGAATATGTGTACTTTTTTTTTTTATCCTCACTCGTTCTAATTATTTGCAGTAGTTAATCTAGTCTCGTTGAAATATATATATAAAACCTCTTGAATTACTGTTTTCAATTTGGTTTGAAGATTATTTTTTTTTTGAGAAACAAAATGACTGCATTAATTAGTCAAGTCCAAATCCAAAACAGAACGAAGTTCAGCGGAAATAAACAAATTGCACTGATTAAAAACACAAGCACTAAAATCAGAAGAGGCCAAGACACGCGCCGCTCCATTAGCAGATCTACGTACGAATATGCCTCAATTGGCACTCCACGAAAGCCTGTTGCAGCTGCCGAATACGATCCAAAATAAGCCCGAGTTGACCCCTCCATGGAGTAGAGTTGAGAAGCTTGGAAATAGCAGGCAAGCAATCTGATTCCAAGATAATATGTGACAGCCCCATATCAGCAGCAGAAGAAATCGCCCGCAAAATGGCTTCAGCCTCAGCCAACTCCGGATTACCCACCTGTCCATTGAATGGCTTTGGCCCCTAAGGCCAACACATCACCGTTACCATCCCGAACAAGAAAGCCGATCCCATTGGCAACAACTGAAGCGTCAGAAGGAGCCTCCCATTTACCTGCACCCGGCGAAACCTGCAGGGGCTGAGGAATTGGACCCTCAGCTTCACCACGTAAGCTTTCAAGTTGGGAGGCCTCTTCAATGATCTCGATTGGACTAGTGTGCCTACCCTCAAAAATGGCAAGCCTCAAGTTGAGGATAATCTCAGCATCCATGGGCAGGAAAATTTGAGATCAATAACTCACGACTATAGTTGATCTTCCATACGAGGGTAATTCGAGATTATGTCAAAAAATTGATAGGCATTGCTCGTCTAGTGCGCAAAAAGTTGTTTAACTAAACCCCAAAACAAGTAATTTATTAATGAACATGTTGATTGATTTTTCTGTCATAAACTTCAATTTTAAGGGAACCTAACTAGCTAGTTTAATACAGTAGTTTGTAGTTGAATAAATGAGCCCATTGAATATTTGACTAAACTTAATTTTTTTTTTGGTTGAATTGACTAAACTTAATTAACCTTGCAATGGAATAACAAATGAGATCTAATTTGCTTTCGCCGCTATCCATAAGCAAATTTTGTAAACCCACGAAAATTATTATCCAACCGTTCTGAACGTACAAACCCACTCTATAGATAAAAAAAAAGTATCACTTTCACTTGTGCTAAAATCTTGGATTATCGAAGGCTTTTTAACTCCTTTTAAGGTGTCATCAGGAAACAGTATACGCTAGTGTCGAGGCCCATAAAGGGCGTGCCGAGGCCCATAATGCTTGCCATGAAGCCCATTTGATATGGGTTGGAAAAGTTTCGCGTACTAATAAAGTACTCCAACTTTAAGTCAGGGGTTAAGGATGCCCACCCCTGTGCGAGCTTGGTTCGTCAGATCCATGGCTTACTCAGTAGAGAGTGGTCCGTTCGCTCTCGACACGTTTTTAGAGAGGCGAACAGGGCGGCCGATGCTCTTGCCTCGCTAGGTCACTCGTACCCGCTGGGATATCACGTGCTTGAACAACCACCGGATTGTATGACTACGATTTTAAGGGAGGATGTGATGGGAGTAGCATCTTCCCGACTTTGCCCTGTAAACTCCTGGAAT
The DNA here is from genome assembly GCA_934048045.1 of Polygonum aviculare. Classification (NCBI taxonomy): domain Eukaryota; kingdom Viridiplantae; phylum Streptophyta; class Magnoliopsida; order Caryophyllales; family Polygonaceae; genus Polygonum; species Polygonum aviculare. The sequence continues at coordinate 21,958,014 of OW204031.1, forward strand.
GATAGTATTTGAGAGCTGTTGCTCTCGTTTCCAGATCAAAAAAAAAATAAAGTACTCCAACTTCCATAGCTCTTCTCATGCACAATTGCAAACTCAAAAACACATGATTGATTTGCTTTGTGGGATATGCATCAAACGCCCTCTGAACAGCTCCAACTAGTTCGTCAATTGTCCTGACCTGCTCCTTATCTCATTAAAAAATCCTAGATCCAAGACATTCATATCCGGAGAGTTAGCGGGTTGACAAAGTAGTTGAATATCAAATCCACTCTGTGATGCAGCAAGCTTAAAACCCTCGTTGTCTGGTCGAACATGAGTCCTCGCATTATGTTGTTGAATGAAAATTGTCTTGCCCAACTCCTCAACAGGCCACTTAGCACAAATTGCCGGAATAACCTTTTCACTTAGGAAAGCACGTATCGTTTCTTTCTTAACAGAAGTGATCGGCTTTGTCTCCATTGTTCCCGCTTCTCGGTTTCGACTCCTTCTAATGGCTGGCTCCATGGTTACAAAGGGAAAGACACCTATTTTGCCGGAAAATATCTCATTCCCTTCCTCATCGAACCTTGGCCTTGCAATGGCAGCCAAGAACATGATTTTTCCGATAAAATTTTTGGATTGGCATGAACGCAATGGATCTTCCTCTTCCTTGTGTAAGTAATATCTTGTTGATTTTTTTGACATATAGAACCACTTTTCATTGATATGCACGATGTTAAACATTCCCGAAAACTTAGGATCATGCGGCAGAGTAGTTTCATCCAACATTGAAATGCAAAATTTGAGTCGTGTTATCTTGTGTTGTTCCTTTAAAAGGGGTTTGATGGCATTTGAGTGACGTTGTAGGTTACCTTCCTTCAACCGGTTGTGCAAAGTGCCTTGGCTGACCCCCAATTCATGAGCAAGTGATCTCAAAGTTGTTCGTTTAGGCAAAGGTATGTCAGCTATGCGAGAAAGATCCACCGTAACACGCTTTCGACCACTATTTACTCCTCTTTTGTCACACAAATCAACAACCGAGCCACTTGGAGTTCTTTTTGCACGATTCCAAATTCTCCGCACGGTTTTTAATGGAACTGAGAACAAAGATGAAACTTCAGTTGTTGTGTTGCGTCTTAGTTTCCCATTGTCACTTCTTTGGAGCAAAGCATTGTATATCATCCGCCGTTCTTCATTTGATAAGGTTCGGTTCTTTCGATTTTGGATTTCACCTATATATATCCATATAGACATGTTAAACACAAGCTCTTACTATGCACATACGATGGCTTACAACCTCATAGATACGCAACATACAGATTAATTAGTTAGCCAAGAAAGTTCATACACCCATCTAGAAAATAGATAACGCGTACGTACCTGGTTCTTCATCGGCGTTTCCGTGGTGTCCTTCAAGAATTGCTTCGTCATTCCCAACTTCATCTTGATCATGGAACAAAAATTCCTTATCTCTTTCAAAGTCTAAATTGGGGTTTTCATTTAAATCAAATTGAGGAACTTCATCCGGAAGATAATTCAAATCAATGTTGTTGTATGAAGCCATGGGTAAGGCAAGTATTGTAAAATTGGGCATGTGAATCATGCTTCAGCCATACACTATTTATGTACAATATCAATTGATACGTGAAATTGAAATTCGGCTCCAATTATCAAACTTTTGATCAAATTTGGATTTTAAGTTTTGCCTCCATTTTTTTTTACTGAAATTATTTTGAGTGTACACGTAAGGCAATGAGAGGGAAAAATATGTGCTTCTTGGCCTGTACATGCACGGAGTAAATGCTTTAACTTGAATTTGGGTAGAAATTGAACATTCTGGCTATGATTAAGCACTAATTAAGACTTTGAAAAGTCATTTAAAAAAAGAAGAGAATGTAAATTAAATAGGGGCAATTTGGTAAGAATAAGTCTGTCTTAATATTTGTACATTTGTCCTAGAAGGATAAATAGAACTGAACGGAGGGAGTATTTTTTTTAGGTACAGGGTGATACCCACGAGAGTCGAGCCAAAAACGTATGAGTACTATTTTACGGGTTTATCCGATTGACTGACTACGTTTATTATTCGGTTAACGAGTCTTGTACTAGAGAAACTGAAAACCCATGGTTAGTGGCTCACTTGGTCTTAATTAGTATGAAGATCGACTTTTGCCGACAACAAATATCTCGAGAATTAACCCTAACTTGAAAGTCTTGCTTAAGGACTTCTGTCTAGAACTAAGGCCTCGTTTGGTATGTTGTCGGAATCGGATTGGAATCAGGAATCGGAATGGAATCAGGAATCGGAATGAACCATTCCTTAGGCATGTTGTTTGGTATACTGTCGGAATGAACCATTCCAGATAATTTCGGTTTGAAATTCTTAAGGTTTAGAGTCCTTACTTATGATTATAAAGGTTTATAATTATTAGAACTTATAAAATAAGGTTTATAAACTTTAAGATTCAAGATGAAGAATTGCAATGCCTGGAATGGACGATACCCTCCAATTTCTGCTGGAATCAAATTAGCCTGCAGACTTGAAATGAGTCATTCCTGGGAATGAAAGCGATTCCAGATATTTCTCTGCCAAACAGGATACTGAAATCAGTCATTCCTGATTCTCATTCCTCATTCTCAGGGAATCGTACCAAACGGGGCCTAAGTGGTTGCGCGCGTTTATTGACACAAAGGTCTCATGTTAATGTAAGGCATATATAGACATCATACTTTTTTAGGAAAGCACTTGCACGGCTCAAACATTTATCAAGTCACAAAATTACGTACATTTCCTGGCCTAAAAGACATACCCCCATTCACTACATTCATTTGGTTCGTGTTTTTTGGTTCATTGAAACATATTACCTGTATCATGTTTTCTGGTTCATAACTGGCGTTTTGTTAGTTTATAATTTTGCTTTAAGTTCATAATTGTGGTTCTATTGGTTCATATGTCATTTGGTACGTTGATATAGTAATTACAACCTAGTCTTTCAATGTTTTTTTAGATAACTTTATTTGCAAATCTGACATACTCGTTAATCAAGTTGGCATGATGTAGGTAAAAAATAAATATAAAATAAGATTGTATTAGAATAATTTTATAGTAGCTAGCATAAATATAAAATGTTGAAAATCGATAAAAGAAATAAAAGAAATAGATAATAAGGGTAATTAATATATGAGAATAATTTTATAGTTTAGTAGAGATTAATTTTTTTGAAAAAGTGTTAAAATTATGGATAAGTTGGATAATATATATTATTTAATAAAGGTAATATTGTAATAAAAGTATGAGATTTTCTACCAAAAAACAAGTATGAGATAAATAAAAAGATACACAATAGCTAAATTTTATGGGATGTTTAAATATTAATACTCCCTCCGTTTCAAAAAACTTGACCGATTGGACATTCCACATATATTAAGGATTATTCATATATACCTAAATTACCCCTATACAATAATAACAACATCACTCCTAACTAAAAATCATGGCTATCCTCTCCCCCTCTGAAAAGCTCATTGGTGATGATACTCACCCTCTGACCGCCCCCAATGAACTCCCTGACCTTTTCGCCTCCATCACCCTCTCCGATCACATCTTCTCTGGCATGGTTTATACCTGGAACAACAAGCACGCCGCTTCCAGCCGAATCTACTACAAACTTGACCGCATTCTCTCTAACCCCGCCTGGCACCTCTCCTTCCCCAACTCCAAAGCTACCTTCCATCCCCCCGTGGCCTCTGACCACTCCCCTGCCATCCTCCAAACTCACCCCGACCAACCCCACTCCGCCACCCCCTTCCGGTTCAACAATGTCTGGGCCCATCATGAAAGCTTCCTTGCTACTGTTCGTAGTGTCTGGGACGTCGATTTCTCTGGGCAACCTCTGTTCTGTGTGGCCCAAAATCCCTCACCAGCCTTAAGACCCTCAAACCACCACAACCCAGCTTGCAAAAATCTCTTGGCTAAAGTACTCTGATCAATGCTCGTCTTATTTTTTTTTAAGCACATCAGCTCTCGCCGGGGCCTCTCCAAAATCCCTCACCTCACTACTCCAGACGGCACCGCCCTCACCGCCCCTACTAAAATTTCCCGCGCCGTCGTCAGCCACTTTGAGCTCCTCTTTGGTCAACCTCAGCCCCAACTTCCCTTTGACTACGATATTGCTAAGTGGGGCCCCTCCCTCGATCCTGAGGCGTCTGCGAGCCTCATCGCTGAGGTCTCTCCTTCTGAAATCAAGGGGGCTCTCTTCTCCATTGGCAACGACAAAGCGCCGGGCCCGGACGGCTTCGGCTCCTATTTCTTCAAAAAGACTTGGTCCATCGTAGGGGCCGACACCATTGCTGCCATCAAAACATTCTTTGCCCATGGGAAATTCCTCAGGCAGCTCAACCACACCACCATCACTCTTGTGCCTAAAATCTCCGATCCCACCTCCATCTCAAACTTCAGACCCATTGCCTGCGCCTCCACGCTGTACAAAACAATTGCTAAAGTCCTTGCCAACCGCCTCCAAGCACCCCTCTCCCAAATCATTGACCAAAACCAGGGCGCCTTTGTCGCCGGTCGCACAATTCGTCACAACTCGCTCCTTTGTCAGGAACTCCTCAAGCATTATGGACGGTCTTACGTGTCCCCGAGATGCGCCATCAAAATCGACCTTCAACGCGCTTTTGACACCGTCAACCACCAATTCATCCTCAAAGCTCTAGGTGCCTTCGGGTTCCCTAGGAAATTCATCCACTAGGTCAGCATCTGTATCACTACTGTTTACTATTCTGTTAATGTTAATGGCACTCTTGAGGGTTTTTTCCAAGGTCACAGAGGGTTGCGTCAGGGCTGCCCGCTTTCCCCGTACCTCTTTAGCATTGCAATTGAGTATCTCTCCAGGATTGTCAAGAAGGCCACTGAAAGCCCCGACTTCAACTACCACCCCCGCTGTGCAAAGGTCGGCCTCACCCATCTGTGCTACGCCGACGATCTTATCTTCTTCTGTAGGGGCGACTTCGAATCTGTCAGAATCCTCAAGGATGCCCTCGACACCTTTGGTGACATTTCTGGTTTGAGATGCAATACCTCCAAGTCCAGCGTCTACCTGGCTGGAGCCCCTCCCCTTGAGCATCACGCCATCACTGACTACCTCAATTTCAACGAGGGCGATCTCCCCATGAAATACCTCGGGCTTCACATGGGCTCCAAGAAGCTCTCCCTCACCGACTTCAGCCCCCTCATCAGCAAAATCACCGGCCGCATCCAATCCTGGTGCTCTAAGCACCTCTCCTACGCTGGTAGGCTTCAACTTCTGAACTCGGTCATCTACAGCATGACCACCTACTGGTGCCATGTTATTGTGCTTCCTGCCTCGGTCATTGAAAAGATTGAGGCCATTATGAGAAGCTTCCTCTGGACCGGCAAGGACAGTGGTAGGCGCAGCCTCGTCGCTTGGGAAACTGTCTACAAACCCAAGGCGAGTGGGGGCCTCGGGTTCAAGGAACTTCTTGCCTGGAACAAAGCTTGCATTTCCAAATCCATCTATGATCTTGCTGTTGAAAAGCCGAGTCTCTGGCTCGAGTGGACTACAGCCTATTGCCTCAAACGCCACTCGATCTGGGATTGTAGCAAGAAGAGCACCGACAGCTGGTGTTGGCGAACTCTTCTTGACATCAGAGATGAACTTACAGCCTTGGACAGCCCTGACCGCATCCTTGCAACGATGAGCCCTCAGGCTGGCAGGTTCTCAGCCAGCGCCACCTACACCGCCTTCGTTGACAGTGGCCATCACCTCTCCTGGCCAGGCTGTATCTGGGGGGGCCTCCACGCCGCCCGTTGCAGCTTCATCACTTGGCTGGCCATTCTGAAGCGCCTCCCTACACTCTCTAGGCTGGAGGCCTGGGGGATTGTTCAAGACAGCACCTGTCGCCTCTGTAACAATGCCCTTGAAACCGAAGAACACCTCTGGAATCATTGTTCTTTCACCAACTCGGTCCTCCGCACAATCAATAGCTGGCTTGGCATCGGCATCAGCTTCCCCGATCTCGACTCGTGGCTTAGCTGGTTGTCTAACAACCAAGGTAGCCAGCGATCTTTTGTCCATCACTTCCGCTGCAGCGCCATCACCAGCTTTGTGTATCACACCTGGCGAACTCGGAACGAGGTTATCCACCAAAACGGCACAGCCAACACTGAAGCCTGCAGCCAGCTGATCATCCAATCCATGAAAGAGAATGTGCACGCGAATTGGACGAAGAACAGTGATGACCTAAGCTCTTGGAGAAGCATTATTGGGACATAACTGTTGGAGACCCCTCTTTTGTTATTCCTCCTTTTAGGGCTGCTCCTTTTCTCTAGTTTTTGTCTCTGCTGGTTTTTTGTCTGGCAAACAATAGCTTCTCCTTGAACTTCTTTTTGGATGTATATTCCTTTCCCCCTCTTTCAATATACCGTAATTTTTCCAAAAAAAAAAAAATCATGACTAACATGGAAAAAGATAAATTCATTACATCATAGGTTCTTATGAGGGGTAAACTTGAAAAAAAAAATAGAAAAATATATAAAATAGACAAGGTTTTCAAAACAACATAAAGGTCCAAAGGATTAAGTTTTTTGAAATATAGAAAGTATAAGACAAATTTTCGGGAATAGATAGGTTATAGGTTATAAAGGAGGTTTAATAAACAATTAATATGCTACCAAAAAAATAAACAATCAGTATGATATGCTTTTCCGTCCGGCATAAAGGCTGGCTCAATTGAATAAAAGTAAGGGTCCAAAAAAAGGGTCCAAAAAGAAAGGCCGGGCATCTTTGCAGATTTCATTGATTAATTAAGACACGAGATTACCCAATTAAATTAGACACGTCTTCTTCTCTAGATATTTTATCTTTCTCCATAATATATAGAAGGCCCCGTCGAAGTAGATATTAACAATATTGTACACATTTAATACATCACACACGTAAAATGTACATGCACACTTAAATTGGCACAAAGTCTATGGCCAATAGAGAAGGCCTAACACTTCCATATCTCTCTACACAACTCAAAAAACACGTATGCTAACAAGGGTCGTGGGCCGTACAACATCAATCCCCAAAGACCAAACCAACATCACATATGGAAACAACATACATGTCACAAAACCACGTTATATATATAGACGTACTCTCTAGATTAGGTAAAAGTGCGTATCAAGTAGCTTACACAACTACTATTTTACAATTTCAAGTGGAACATGCATATGACTGACCAACACTTGAAACTAGTTACTTTCAATGGCATGGGCCATTAGAGCTAGCTAGCTAGCAAGGCCATTGATCAAGGCGAGGGCGTTGCTAGTAACATGAGCAATCTTCAGAATCTTGTCCCTCACCTCCACCTTAACCCCTCCGTCGCCCGCCGCCTTCTCCTCGAGCCCGTCGGTGCACGTGCAGTCGTCGGTGAGGGCGGCGCTGACCCACGTCTGGACGTTGCTCAGGTGGAAGGCGAACCGGGGCCCACCGATGTGGTCCATCTCGGACACCGACCGCCTGAGCTCGGCCACGGAGTCGTCCAAGACCTCGAGGCAGTCCTTCATGGGGCCGGCCTGGAGAGGGGTTATGTCGTGGGACCGGGACAGCTCGGTGACCGCGTTGGAGGTGGCCCGGGTGGTGGCCAGGGCCACCGCCAGGGCCGTGTTGGCCAGGAGCCGGGGGCTCGCTTGGATGGAGGTCGCGTGGGCCGCTAGCGTCGAGACGCAGAGTTTCGGGTAGGTGGTCTTGGTGCATGAGGTCTTAACGAAGTCCGTGCACGCTTGTGGCGTCGGACGTGGCTGATCCTCGGCCGTCGATGTGGCGACGAGGAGGAGGAGGAGGAGGGCGACCAACATGCTAGAGGTGAAATGGATATGGATTTGTTGTGTTTTGTGCTCCATGCTTAGTACTTGAAAACTTTGTGAGCTCTTTAGTTGTATGTGGGAGCTATATATATATAGAAGGCATTATATGGTGGATGGGATAATGTGTATCTTTGGATCGATGGGGTTGGCCGGAGGGGAGTGGAGTAAGGCTTTCTTGACTATATAATCTTATTATTATTTGTGGTTAAATTGATGGGAGCATTTGAAATATTAAATGCATGGTCCCGTGATTGTTGCTGTACTATTTTGTATATGTCGATGATTGATTAGATGAAGACGATGAAGATATGTACGTATTCTTAAAATCGGGAGTGATTTAATAAGCATTAACTCGTGAGTGACCAATGTCTAAACAAAGTGTTTTGTCTTAGGGTTTTAGGATCCTTAATTTCAGGGTTCAAGTTGAGAAAATTAAGGCTAGCAACACTTTGAATGAAAAACATGCATATTAATAATGGGAGGGAGTGGATAATAACTAGAGGTTATCGATTCGACTCTCGTGTACACTATACTCAAAGAAAAAATAACGGAAGGGAGGGAGCATATAAAAAGAGATCGAGATAGAGGTAACTAGTACGTGTAGTTTAATTTGAAGTCATTAATAATGATGGATGGGCTAGATAACACGTACCGACATGGACAATTATGTGGAGTGTGCTCGAAAACGATAATATATAGTATAATGTTAGCCGCTGCACATGCTCTCTAGTCTGCAAATTAATGTGCATATATAAGTCCTTTCGACGTGAGGTTGAGAATGTGGAAAGTCGGCCTTCGGGCATTTAGCCAAAACGGTTAAGCCTCCAAGGGTAGTACCTAAAGGTCACTGGTTCTAGTAATGGAACCGGATCGGGCTGGGTTGGGTTGGGCCGGGCCGCCACCGGGCTGGGCCAAGGAAACGTGGCCCAGACTCGGCCTGGCAAATTACCGGGCTGGGGCGGGCCAACCCACCCAGGCCCGTACCGGTTTTACCGGGCTGGGAGCGGGCTGCGGGCCGGGCTGGGAGTGGACTGCGGGCCGGGTTGGGTTGAATATTATATACTATAATTTTTTATTTTTTATATTACTATATACTTACATAATATACAATATACTTACAAAAAAATGAATATGCACCCTATGCTTACATTATATACTATAATTTTTTTTGGATGAACATCATAACTATATACTAAAGCGGAGGTTAGATAACTATATACTAAAGCGGAGGTTAGATTTAATATTTAGCCCAACATGTGGTACTTCCTCATTGGACCGCGTCACTCATCTTTAATAAAACAATTCAGTTTATTTGATTGGTTGAAATTTCATTGTAGACCCCACATTAGATTTCTTCTTATCTAGCCAATTTTTTTTTAAATCTATCTAATATATTGCTTGAAATAAAACAATATTTGTTGCACAAAAAATCTAACGAAAAAAAAACTATCTAACCTACCAAATCTATCTAATATACCGTAGAATAATCTTATCCAAAAAAAAATCTATCTAGCTTACCAAATCTATCTAATATACCGTATGGGTTATATAAACATACTAAGAATTCCATGCAAATTATGATTTCAAATTGTTACGTAGGCACCGAAAAAAATACTAAATTTATATATGTTAAATTTATATACTAAATTTATACTAAATATTAAATTATAATTATATATGTTAAATATATACTAAATTTCAACATATAGACGAAAAAAATACTATAATTTATATATACAAAAAAGTCGTGCCTTCAAGGCACGGGTACTGCCACTAGTTATATACTATAACACTATTGCAAAAATATAGTATATATACTTAAAAAAATGAATATGCACCGAGCCGGGTTGGGCCGGGCTCCTGACCTGTTGACCAGCCCGGCCGGGCTGGGCTGAAAAAGTCCGACCCGGGCCCGGCCCATGGCCCACCCGGGCTTGGCCCGTCTGGCCGGCGGGCTGACCGGGCTGGGCTTTTTGGGCCCATGACGCCGGGCTGGGCTGGGCCGGCCCGCACCGTTAGTCATCACTAACCGGTTCGACTCTAATGAGCAATGCCCTCAACCATAAAAAGAATATGAAAAGTCGACGAGCCCATAATAGCCCAACACATAAGTTCATAGGATTTCACTCTAAAATCAATTGAAAATAGGAAAAGTAGTACATGTACTTATATTGTGGGGTGATTTAGGTTCTAATTTCCGATGTGGTATAGAATTTTAATTTCAGCACTAGCCATGTCAAACGAAAAACTTTTCACTGCTCGAAACCTTCATGGCTCGGAAGTTCTCGGGGTTGTGTGCTGGTTTAATTAAGCTCCATATCACCGTGACGGCATGACAACGTCATTTGAATTATCTTCCTTTGATTAGGCGTCTTTAAGCCATGATTGGACTAACCGATACTAAGTTTCGAGGGGCCAACTAAAACAAAGAACGAAAATTACCAGAAAACCCTAAGCTTGAATCGATAAGGAATCTTACATAATTCACTCCTGCTAGTTAAATTTTAGCAAATTGGGAATCCAGAGAGGATTGGAACATATGAAAGTGAAACCGCCATTAGTAGGACCACATTTGACATTTGTGGTCTTATTAGACAGAAGGAAATGAGAAATGTGAGTACAAATTAAACCAACGAAATATCCTACTACTATTTCGAAATCTTATGTAGATGTAAGCTCTGTTCGTTGACAACAGCTTATTGAAAATAAGCTCTTTTTTTTGGTTCTAGAAAAGTCTCTTCCCTCACATGCACAAGTTTCAAAGCAAAAATAAGCTATTATGGGGGATAAGCAAATTGCAGCCGAACAAACTTGTAGGCCTTTTTTTTTTTTGATCAAATAAGGGCAAGACCCTAGCGGGGGACGGACTAGTCTCTCGGACGACGAGAGAAAGTCCGATCCTCAGAGTTGTCTGACTCCTGTAGGCCTTTTTGTTCAGGTGGCTAATTGGTTAATTGTACTCCGCATTATTAGAAGCAAAGTGAAGCAAGTGCTTAATTACCACAAAAGTTGAAATAATGGAAGCCCATAATTGCCTAATTGGTGATGGGTGGGCCTCTTACGGGCCCGAGGGACCAGCATGAAAATCCGCCATTTCTGACACTCCACCACGATTTTTATCCACCTTCAACGGATAAGCTTTGTATCAATTTTATACGAATCATACCAATTGTTGGAATCCCATCTCTAGCGCAATGGAATGTCTAAAGATTGTGTAGGTAATTGAGCTTAATATACGAAGTTAATAAGGTTCTAATTCAAAACCATATAAAAGAAATAACTCTTTAAACATACTCGCAAATATCCACAAGCCCGAATTAATTTCTCAAAACCAGTGAGCCTACACTTTTGTATTCAATCACTTCTTTATTGATCAGGTTGTCTAAATAAACATTATAAAGTCGGCAAGCCCAAAGACTCCGGAAAATGAACTCACGTTGAAACCCGCTCTGATTTCACAATAAAGTCTAGTAGAGTAATAGTCTAGAAGTCGTGTGGGTAATTGGACCTATAAGGTATACAGACTCAATGAGTTTTTAATTCAAAATCACAGGGTAATGCTTAGAGTAACTTTGTCGGTTATGGATACAATGTGGTTCATTTTACTTATGTACTTGTATGCGGGATTTCCAACATATTTTCGCAAATATCTATTCCAAAATTGGAATTCAAATCTCCTTGATGAGTCGTGTATGGAGAGTAGGGTTGAGCATGGAACCGACAAAACCTAAAAATTTAACCGAACCGATTTAAACCGAAATCAAACTGAACCGAACCGATGTGTTTTGGTTCGGATTTCGGTTCAACAAATTTCCAAAATCGGTTTTTCGGTTCAGTTCGGTTTTGAACCGATGCTCAACCCTAATGGAGAGATTATATGTATTAAGGGCATCGAACTATAATATCATGTATATACATAACACAGTCTTTCACCAAATGAATTTAGATGCAATTTTACTAGGACAATCGAAAAGAAAATACGGATAAACTTTCAGACCAGAGAAAGCTAAACAAGTAACATGATTACATATAAGTGCTAGAAGGGTGGGCCTATATAAAGCGACACTTGTCCTTGGGCTATGTTACTAGTTTATGGATCTAAGAGAAGCACTATTGAGAGATCCAGAGTTCTGTGCGAAAAAGACCGGCCTATCTTAGAAGTTAGAACTTGAAAATGAATATTTAGAAGAATAAGAGTATGTTACTCTAGTGTAGAGTATTCGATAAGGTAAGAGTACATCAATCAATCATATAAGTCCTAGAGTTTATACCAATCGAGTTGTTTTTGTCAACATATACAAGAGATTAATAAGACAAAGTGACACCAATACAAATTGATTTGTCCAGTTTCTTAGAATAATTCCACTGTTTTAATTGGTTATAATAATTTTTTTAATATTTTTTTTTATGTTTTTATGTTTTTTTTTGTATTTAATTTGGGATGTGATCGGTCAATCACATCGTAGTGAAGTATAATAGGAATAGAGTAGAAAATTTGATTTGATTATAAATACTTGAGAAATCTACTATAATACAATATAAAGCGGAACCCAAGTCTTTGTTAAAATATGCGCCACGTCATCAACCCTGAATAAAACAATGATTTTATTTTTTGCATTGATTTTCAAAAAATAACTTATATATCTTCTTGATATCTTATCCAATTTCCTTATATATACTTAATATCTTACTCAATTATATATCCTTATAAGAATAAGGAAATTGAAGTGATTTTCTTTTATATTCCTTACAATTTTTTCTTATTAACTAGTATACATTTTTGTCATTATTGAATCTTGAAGAATAGTGAAAAAATTTCACATGTGTCAATATATAGTATATTCATTAATAATATAAATTTGAATACAACTATTTTAGAATTAAAATTGTATGAATAAAAGTACATATATAGGTCAATAGATTCAGACTTTGGTCTATCGGATTTGGATTATAAGTTCTCGAGTTAAAAGCGTATTCGTATCAGAATTCGATCTCAAAACGATTAATTCGGATTTATAGTTACATTACCTGTACATGGTACGGGATTTGTACTAGTTCCTAATGATACCCATGTATTTTACACTTTTTCGGTGATGTCCAACATATTTTTATTCCGGATGATATCCCAGAGTTTTCATTTGAATTTGGCCCGTGCCCTTTTATTGATTTTTCCTTTAAATTCCACTCAATCATATATTCAAAAAGCGATTTCAGAAATTTAGTGAAAATTAAAACAAATTATTAACTATGATTAACAGGGAAAAAACTAACCATGGAACTGTAAATTGTCAATTTGTCATACTAAATGAAGAATAATTGAATTGAATTTGCTCAAATAACTTGGTGTAGGTTTGTTTTATTAACAAAAACAAGTTACGTATATAAACGAATGTTACTCATATTTGTTAGATCTTTTCAAAGAAAGATTGTCCACCTCCTCCCCAATAAAAACTTCATAATATAATACTGGCTATTTTTTTTGGGTCATAGTACTGGCTATTTGTTTGATCAGTGCTATATAATGTCGTGTACGGGTATTGACGATACTCGAAGTTATCGTCGGTTTGATACGGAAATTGAATGAACAAAAACCCGAGAATCGGAAGCGTCGGCCCCCCCTTGCCTCAGCCCCCTCCTCATATATATAGGCCTCAAAAATGTAATTACACAAGTGTCATCAAGTGACATGTGGCAAATGTGCGCCCATCAAACAAATGGCCTCATCACTTGTTTGTATCGTAGTGGCATTTGATGAGTGTGGAGAGATATCGTCGAGTCGAGTCTTTGGGGGTCAGCAAACCAAATGATGTATCAAAACTTGTTGGGTCAATTCCGCGATTGTTTATGTATTGATCGAGTATGTCGGAGGCGTGCTAATTCGGGACTCGTAAGGTATATGTTTTACTTCGAGGACTTTCCCTCTTGTAAGGGCCTTCGGATCCTCTCTCCCAACCCTTATGTCTCACATCATGTCCAACATTTTAATTGGTCCACATATATTAAAAATTATATCAAAAAAGTTAATTATACCTTAATTCTTCCCTCTCCACTTTTTGATCGTACTTCTCCAACTTCCTCTTCCCTATTCATATCTTCCCAAATATAACATGTGTATGAATTCGTTTCAATCTTTGGATGGATTTAAAAAAGAGTCAACCACTTAAAACCACCCGTAAAATAGGTCATATTCCACTTAACCACCCCGAATATATCTAATTATTTTTAACCATCCATAAAAAACTCTCCGTTAGCAAAACGCCACCCCTGGACCTTTTCCGTCAAAAAAAACCGTTAAATCGTATAAGATTACCTTTTTGCCCCTGATTTACTCTTATGTTATATAGAATAATCCCTCCTACTTCCCTAATCCCATTAATAATCCCTCCTCCATCAAACACAACCTCTCCGGCTCGATCCCTAGCCGGCTCCGGCGGATCCCCAACCCCGAAACTAGTGATACCCCCATCGGAGGCCCGATCCCTAGCTGGCTCCCACGACTTCGCCAGCGTGACCGACTTCCTGCCGAGCATAGTGGAGTTGGGGCGCCCCCACGCTCGCCTCCGACGGCTCCCTCTTCCTGGGCGTCAACCTCGAGTTCCCTTCCCTCCCCCTCCACCACTCCGTCCACGCCGAGCAATTCCTCCTCACCAACCTCTCCGTCCACCACCAGCCCCGTCCCCACCTCCTCAACGTCATCGTTTCCGCCTTCCCCAGTGGCCATTGTCGCCAATCCACCCCTATTTCCTTACAAAACTCAAGGACGCGACTCTCAATTGCCTTAATCAGAGCCCAGATCCAAAAGCCCCAACCTTAGCACACTAAAATCCCTCGATTTTGCACAAAGATTGAGTTGTGGATGGGTGAGGGTGGTTTAATCGGGTTTTGGGTTTCAACTCCGGCGAAGTCAACGTGTAAAATGGAAAAAACAAGGGCAATTTGGTCTTTCTCACGTTTTTAACGGGGGAACTAACGGAAGGTGGTCTTTTGCTAACGGGGAGTCTTTTATGGGTGGTTAAAAATAATTAGTCATATTCGGGGTGGTTAAGTGGAATACGACCTATTTTAGGGGTGGTTTTAGGTGGTTGACTCTTTAAAAAAAAAAAAGACTCCACAGTTCGTTATGAAAGAAGGAATAATATGATATGCTTTCTTTTTATAGATGGTGTTTTTGTTTACCTACAATTTCATGTTTGAGGTTTTTTAAGTTAAATTTTATTCTAAATCTACATGTTTTTTTCTGTTTCATTTTTGTATACAGAACTATTTTGCATTTCTACTCTTTTGTGTAACTCTCATACTAACTTGCTCACAAAAACTCCCATTATACGCTAACGTCTCCATTAACAATTTAACAGTGAGATCTTTATAAGATAAATAGAAATTTCTTAATCAATTAATTAAACTTCTATATAAAAATACAATACTATATAAATTGGTGTGGAACACATAAAATCAAAATAGGTAGAAAATCTTGGGCTAATCGAAAATAACGGATTGTAAGTATGACTTAAAAATGGAAGAGAGTTGGGCTAACCCCTTATAATTTTTCCTAAGAATAATATCAACTAGGTGTGCCCGTCGTGCCATGCACAACAATGACTCACGCTTCATATTTTAAAATTATTTTAATTATAAATAAGATATTAATTAGTAAAAACATATAATGAAAATTTTAGTATGTGAAAATGTTATTTTTTTCTAAACGAAAAATATTATTTTTCAAATTTGTAGTACTACATGTATCACGTATGAGATTATAAAAATATAAAACATATTCTAATTATAAAACAATTTATGTAAATAAAAATTTACTTACTTTTGCATCCTTCAAAATTTGTCTCTAATGGTTAATATATATCATTATCCCTATTATCACAACTTTGAGACATTATAAGTCAATATAATATAAAATGAGATGTTTTAATTGATTATTTTGGTTTGATCTTATTTTTTATTTTAATACTATAATTTATTAGTATGAGATATAACTACTACGAATTGTTATTCAATTTAAAAATATTAAAATATAATATGAAAATTTAGAAATATAAAATGAGTCCAACAGGATTCTAATGACTTTATATATTTAAATAAATACAAATATTAATCAACAGTTATTTTATTATGAAAGATATAAGCTAAGTTATTATGAAAATGATAATATATAAGTTAAGTAAAATATAGTAAATATAAACTTATTCAGTATTAAATATAGGAATAATAATTTGATTATAAAAGAGGGATTCTATTTTAAAATTATTTTAAATAAATTTTAATTACTTCTTACATAAAGAGATTAAAAATATAACTAATATATTAAAAAGGATAAATTATTTTATCATAATTCAAATAATATCTTTTACATGAATTGATAATAAAGCATGTAATTAGATTAGTTAAAATAGCATGAATTTTTTTAATTGTTTAATTATGAGAGATAAAATCTGAGTTAATAGGAACATGATAATATATAATTAAGTAAAATTTAATAAATATAAACTGATTTAGTATCAAAGACAAAAATATAATTTAATTAGAAAAAGGGGCTTCCATTTTAAAATTATTTTTTAAATTCGAATTTTTAAAATTATTTCGTACATAAATAGATTAAAAAGGTAATTGAAATGATAAGTTAATTGATATGTATCTTTTATAGAGGAAAATTTTAAAGATATATCATATTGCTTTAAAGATAGATATTAGATGAATAGAAAAAGGATAAAATTAAAGATTAGATAATTAAGGAAATTTTAAAGAAAAATATTATGCCTTCAAAGATAGATATTAGATGGGTAAGAAATGAAAAAAAATTAAAGATTAGATAAAAAAAAATAAAACATATAAAATCTATACTACCTATAGTATAAAGCGGAGACAATGTCTTTACAAAAATTTGCACCACGTGTCATTTCTATAATAAAATAATCAGTCGGACCCTCCTTTATACAAATTAGGTAGTTAGAATCTCATATAATCTTATCCCGTAAAAATTGCTTAAAATTTACCAAAAATTATGAATTATCCTGAAAATTATGAATTATCACTTACCAAGAATTAGTTGTAATCTTTTGATACTATAATTATTTAATAAAACGTGATATTTATCGTAAAGTAATTTTGAACAAATTCAACTTATTTATATTATGAGTTGATTTACTATATATTAGGAAAAAACACTAATCAAAATACGAAGATAAATATATATGATCCTATAATGTTAACGTGGTCATTGATATTATATATCTATATTAAATTTGATTTATAATTACATTACCCGTACATGGTACGGGGGTTAAACTAGTTGTTAATGAAGTGGGGTCAGAATTAACGTGGAGGCTCGAAATTCTCCGGCTTTAATATATAGTAGTATATAGATTGTCATTTAATTGAAAGGTTTTCATTTAATTGGAAAATGACGTGCTTTAAGTCATGATATATAGCAAGGTTTTCATTTAATTAAAAAATGACACACAGGAATTGGATTGAGATGGAATACAATTATTTTTCTTACACGCAACAAACAAAGATGATCCTTTACGTAATTTTACGTTAGACAGACCAATTTAAGTACATGGCCACTGTATAGGTGGATTTAAAAGATCCTATACTATATAATAATGTACTATAAGGTTTAAAAAGCATATCAAAGATAATCATACTTATATCCTATAAATCTTATAAAAATATATGTATTCGGATATTTAATCAATCTATTAAACTTTCTAGATATTATACAAAGGAATTTGACAGTTCCCTCGACAAAAAAAAAATTGTATCTAACAAAACACCTTCTTCAAAGGAAAAATATCTTCTAAATATGGCTCCCACTGCCCATGTTGAATTGTTGATCAAGTGGCAAGCCATGGAAGAAGTAACCCATAATTACTCGTCCAACGAAAAATTAAACACACTTTTTCTTTTTATCTTTGTTTTGGACTCTAATATTTTTATTTATCGAGAGAGAAGGGATGAACAGATTATTTTCATGATTTTATTAATTTATTCAAATATACTAGAGAAGTTATTAAAGGAATTGAAATCCATTTTTTATATAGATAAGAAGGCTCTAATATTTTATTTATCGAGAGAGAAGGGACGAAGAGATTATTTTCGTGATTTTATTAATTTATTCAAATACATTAGAGAAGTTATTAAAGGAGTTGAAGTCCATTTTTCATATAGATAAGAAGGTGCATGCCTAAGATAAAATAGAATTTCTTAATAATACGAATATGCCATGATACTTATAAAGATTAGATTCATTTTCTTTATAATAATATTTTGATTTAAGTTGATGGTTGCCTCCGAGTCCGTTCCTGTTATTTGATAATTTGTATTTCCCCACTGCTTTGTATGACATTATGTCAAAAGATCTTTCTTAAGTAATGCATTGGAGGTTTTATCAAAAAAAACAAAAACATTTTGATGATTGAAAATCAAATAGATTCTTAATAGTTTTGGATATTAGAGAGACGTGTAGTCAAAATAAGTGTAATTATTTTGAGAAATTAAAATTATATTTGCATGGTCAGGTTAGAAATGAACCACTGACAAGATAGTTATCTTCAGTATCATTCTTAGTTGTAGCTTAATTTGATTGATGTCGAATGTCTGGTTAGGCTTCCATACATCAATTTGCACCCTTCGTTATCAAACTACTTGATTGATCACACACAGGCCATAACGGTTATACTTATGGGAAGCGTATACCGACAAAAGTTCTTAACTCTATGATTTTTTCTGCTATATTCCTTTCCCTTATTTCTAAGATTTAAAAAACTCAAAATCTCGACACTCATGACTCAACAATCACTAAAAGAATGAAATTGAAACGAATGAAATTGACACGGGAAATTACTTGAAGCACCCTCAAGGTGGATCGTGACAATTGGATAAAGGACATAGGAAGCTCATGAGATTGGGCCTAGTTCATTAGTCAGTCTAGTCGACATATACATTCTTGATTCGAAATTTCACCTTAATTTTATTGTTATGGGCTAAATATCTTTCACGAGTTGTCATGGGTTTAGAGTCGTCGTATTGCGCAACATGAGATTTTTCACGTATCATCCTCACAGATCGTTATCTAAAATGTTGTCACATATCCGTCTGTCATTACTCTATGTCACATATTTTCTAATTTTTTATTAAGTCATATTATATATATTTATTTATGTTATATATATATATTTATCCACGTAAGATTTTATTAAATCACATCATATCCATTAATTAAACCACATCATATTTATTTAGATAAATGAGATTTTTTTCCTACCAAAAAGATAAATATAAAGATTGTTTATAAAGTTTCTTTTTTGTAGTCCAATTAAAGTTTTATAATTAAATCAATAATTATTTCATTTTACATATTCTTATGGGATTAATTACATCATAGAATTTATTACATGAAGCTAGATGGGAAATATTTTTGTAAATGTATATGGTCAATCGATATTCTTATCAAATAGTCAAAATCTTTCATTTATTAATTAATGCGTTAATTGGTATTTTCTTTCTTAATTAAAAGTTTGATTGTATATACTTTATCCTTTTGATTTTTTATATGATCGCAATCTTTATCATAAAAATGACTATAAAAATGAATATGATCGATTATAATTTCACAAAAAATCCTAATTATGCATTTTATATCACTACTAGTTATGAATAAATTTTAGTCATATATGAGATCAATATACTGTTTATAGTTAAAAATATTAAATTTAACATTTTTATTCAAATCCCGTACAAGCTACAGAAATTATACTAGTTTTTCACTACGAGGTTCATAGTTAAAGCCTAATAATATATTTCACCCTCGCTTGAAATCCTCACAAGCGCATGAATGACAAATCTACATTTTCTTATGCTAAACGACGCATTCTATTGTAATAATACCACTTGTTATCGACAGATGAGTCAAGTATCAAACCTAACAAACAAGTTCAGCCAGTTTTCATCATAAAATAATTTTCAAGCATTTGGTAATATTGGGTCGGGTTAATTTAGACATGAGCAAATGAGGGTTTGAACGAGTTATTATCGGGCTGACTATCTAATAAAATTGACGGGTTTGAGCAATATTTATATCCCAACGGGCCGGGCTGGACCAGGCCGGATATGGTTATTATTTTTAAGCCCAACTTAACCCATATAATTTTTATGTAAATAAAAAATACTCCATTGTCTCTGAAAATTTGTCCATAAAGCATAAAAACTCGTAGATTAAGAAAAAGTTGAAAAGTATTATAATTTGGGTAATATATGAAAAATACGAGGATACTCATACTTTTGTAAATTTATAGAGAAAAAAGGTATAAGGTGATCAAGTTGATGAGAAGTAAATTTATAGAGAAAAAAGGTATAAGGTAATCAAGTTGATGAGAAATGTGGATAAAGTTTATAGAAAAAAGTGATAAAGTTGAATCAGCTGATGAGAAAATTGGATAGTGATAGATATATTTGAGATTGAGTGGACTATTATTGTAAGAAAAATTGGATGAAAATGGAAAGATTGAGAGATGGACAATCTTATTGAAACGTGAAAACAGAAAAGACGGTCAAACTTTAATAGATGGAGGGGATACTATATAGTAAATAACTCCTAAGTCAAATTAATTACTTGACTTAACGTGACAACTTCGGCTTTTAACTCTTATTTATCCTAATTCCTTCTCTTCCTATCTATCATAGATGCAAATTTTCTTTCAGCTTCAAACTTTTTAACAGGTTTGGGATAAGGTTAAAATAATACGGAGCGTTTGTTTAAGAAATTACGGGTAGCTTTGTGGGCCGGTCCAACCCGGTCCTAAGGGCGAGCATGAACATACATATTAGATCTAGAGGAGTGGTTTTATATATTTAACTTGTTATCTCCCAACATTGAAATTAATATATCAAATGATTTAAATCGAAAGTTGATCGAGAACTAAATTTCTCTAGCTTACAAGTTAATGCAACTATAGTGAGATTTAGCGCTTAGCGTATCAGCTCACTAGTTGAGCACTCAGGGGTGTACCATGAGGTCACGGGTTCGAGATTCTACGACGGCGGTTAGTAACTAGTTCATCCCTTGTGGATGCTATAGGCGAGCTCAAGTATTACTTGCAACGACCCTAATCCTTTCTTTATAAAAAAAAACTATAGGGAGATTTATAATCCGACGCGATAAGATGAAGATATTTGCTTACGGATATGGAGGGCTTTATCACAAACAAAACGTAGTATGCATGATGAGGATACATAAAAATAAGCGGGAGCTACGGAAATCACGATCTTCTAATTATCATCTTTTTCTTCCTTAATTTATGAAATGACGGTCGATTAAGCGATTGACTTTCTAATATTCCCTAATCAATACCAACAGATCGAGTAACAGCTAAGGGAGATACATACACATGCTCCTAAGTGACGAAAACAATCAATCCCCATGTGCCCAATTCAGCTTACTTTCCGATGCAAATCATGCATTTACATTATATTACAGCCTTAATTCCATCTAAATTAGTTTAAGCTAATTAAGTGGTAAAGCCCTTCACTCTTATATTACAAAATTGTTGTTGACCCCTATTTCAATTATTTAATCGTGACATTATTACCTGATAATGTATATAATTACAGCCTGCAATTACTTAAGATGGCCGGGATCTATTTTATTCATTTACCTCCTTAACCTCATCAATCTATAAATACGTCTTATATGATATTTTTTTCTTCTTCACAACAACATATTACATATACACATCCGAGTTATATACAACAAAGAAAGGGAAAAAAAAAGCAAGCAAGTAAGATGAAATCAATCCATCATACCCTAGCATTCTTCCTACTCACCTTCATTTACACGTTCTTAGCATTAGCCACCACCGCCTCGGCCGCCTCATACACCACCACATCAGCCGCCGCCGTCTCGTTCGTAAAATCAACTTGCAACTCCACCACCTATCCTACCCTCTGCAACAATGTGTGCCTCCCGTACGCCCCGAAAATCAAGGGCGACCTTCGAAGGATGGTGGTTTATGCCCTAAAGGGCGTCGTGAGCGGGTCCAAGAAGACCTCCAAGACGCTTTTGAAATTTTCCAAGGACAAGAAGCTTAAGGCGTCCGAGAGGCAAGCCATCAAGGATTGCTTGGAGGAAAACGAGGACACACTCGACGAGATCAGAGAGTGTATTAGCATGATTGGAGGCATGAAGAACGTGAGCGCGTACGATGACATGAAGGCCAAGGTCTATGACATTAAGACGTGGCTTAGCGCGGCGCTGACGGATGAGGAGACTTGCATGAACGGGCTCGAAGAAGAGAATGTGAGGTCATCCATGAAGGCTAAGATAAGCACTTCAATAAGATACGTTACCATGCTTTGTAGTAATTCCCTCTCTATTATCGGCCAAATGCAATACTAGTAATTAGTCACAAATGAAAGGTTGTGACAATGTACGTACGTATGGGGCAAATTACAAGTACGTTTGGTATGTAATGGCAAGTGTACGTTCAGTCTTATTGTCTTAATACACTACAAGAAAATCCCATTTTGCCCACACTTGAAATTGTAAGAATTACCCATATCTTTCCTAGTAGTATAGGTACAACCAATAGTTTAAAGTGTTGGACTTCACTGTGGCTAAATGGGGTGCGGAAATACAAATAATATTTAGAAGTGTGGATAAAACCCACGTCCTTGCTTGTTTGTAAAACTCATTATGTATAGTGTGGCAATAAAGAGTGGGTAAAATAGAAGGTATAATTCTTTTTTAATAATATCTAGTTTATGCTTTCAATTACACTAGAATGATTAAATTACATTATATATAGCATCTTCTATCATGTTAAATCAATTATACCTCCAAATAATCTATAAAACTAATTACACCATGATATATAATAAATAACAAATAAACTGCCGTACAAAGTAAATTTTATATTCAAATCAACACAATGGGAGTTACATCATTAAGCTAAACTTACAATACATAATCTAAAGTAAAATTAAATTAAGAAGACCTGTGCTACCTCCATTAATATTTGAACGTAAACATAATTTTTCATACTTAATTGATCAATCTACTACACCACTCTCATATAGTTAACACCAAGTAATGTAACTGCTAAATATCTCGACAACCACTCTCAACTTTCGCCCAGCATGTATCCAAAAGAACGCTTATTGCTTTTTCTTGAAATGTGGAGTTTGAGTTGGTCCCCAATAAGCAGCGTTACGGCAACATCCACGACGGTAACAATAGGTACAAGCAAACTACATGCATGGTCTGCAAGGTGGAAGGAAGCATCTGAACAGGAAGATGGAGGAAGAAGAAGAACGTGTTTGTTTGGCGCCGACAGAGACTCGATCGATTAGTAATCGCTATGGAGGATTTTCCAATTGGAGAGGACACCATATTCTCTCATTTGAGTGCCAATTTTGATCTAGTACGTAACTGTAATAGGGAACCCAGGGGATGCTTAAATAAATATTAGAGAAAGTGGACGGTTAACACTTTTTTTTTTTTTTTATCAGTGGACGGTTAACGCTTAGCAGGAGATAGTGGGTGGTTACCAGTACCACAACATCAAATTAATTACTAGTAAAACTTTTTACATTTTTAAATCCTACCGCATATCTAAATGTAGGAAATGATTTAAAAGAGTATTTTTAACAATTTACCCACTATTGAAAATGTTGAAAGTTTAAGTGTAGAGAATTCCCACAACTTACCCACACTTCAAGTTCTTGCATATATTTCCAACTAAATAAAATGTGGGAACATTATCCTACAACTTTAAGTGTGGCGGGTTTTAGCGTGGGTAAATCATGATTTTCTTGTAGTGATATATATGTACGTACGCTATTAATTTATTTTGTGTCTGGCCTTCATATATTTTAACAAAAAACCCGGATCGCAACTACCCTACAATACATTATCTATATACAATTGTTGTGAAACTGAATGGAGAATTTTTATTTTTACACTAGCTAGTGCATGTAAATGCAATATAAAAACATGTAGCAAATGGTTACATAAACCAACTTCCAAAATTAAATAATGTCAACCATAATTATCTGTTTAAGAAACTTTTATCTAAAATGTCAACCATGGTTATCTGTTTAAGAAACTTCAATCTCAACCTTTCTTTGTAAGGAAAAAGATAATATTTAAAAGATACGGATCGTCCCTATAGTAGTTTGACTTATAGTCTTATACTGAGAGGTTGGCTAAATTCACACACTAAAAATAAGATGTACATTACTTACTCTTAACAGAAAGTCTGTTGACCAAAAAAAAAAAAAGTCTTAACATAAAGTCTCAAAGTATGGTGTAATTCATAAACAATAACTTAATTAAGTTTTTTTTTATGCATGATGGAAGCGCATGCCAGTTTTATATTGAAGATAATAATAATAAGGGTTGGATATACATAGCTAGGATAGAAAAACTAAATAAACATTATCATATTAGCAGACATTCTATTTATTAATAATATAGCACAGAATATTTATTTTACATCCAGTAGACATATACCTATATATATGTGGATAAAACTTTCATTTTACTTATAGGTGTAACGTACTATATATCAACCATTTTCATATCAGATTAGTATTTGAGAATTACATGTTAATATGTTGTAGAGATTGTTTTAGCATATATGGAAGGATTTTTTCGATTTTAATAATCATATTTTTTTGATCCGAATTTTAAGAATCATGTATGCCAGCTTCAAGTACATCTTCTCATAATGTACGTACAATGCATCATACAACCTAAGTGAATTGGCAATGGCAAGTCATAAATGGGATTTCGAGAATAAAAATAAATTGTGGAGGCGCATGGCCAGGTTGGAGCCTGATTGGAGGCTTGGCCAGATCGATCAATTCTAATGACCAGAAGATCTCAACAATTAAGTTCCATGTTATTATTTTTTGTCCCTCATATATAATATGATCGTTTTGGTGTAAATTAAACTCTACGAAATGACCCCGGCCTTAAATCGATCACTTTTGTAGAAACTGAACCTGATCTAAACAGTTACATGTTTTGAAAATTTATGTTTCCCTATCTTAAAAAGTTGACTTAACACGTTTTTTTACGAGGAAAGAATTAGGATCGCCGTAAGTATTACATGTGACACCTAAGACCTCATAGTAAACCTATGAGTGGATTGGGTGCTCAACTAGTGTGCTGATGCGCCAAGCGCGACTTGGCTTGTTTTGATATAACACGAACTCGCATATCCTTAGATTTTTATACCGGGTTATGAATTAGCCCATCAAGTCATCTCTAAAAACGATAAGCGGCCCTAAAAGGATGTGGTAGTGACCAAATATCGAGAAAAATTGAGAAGTTCTAATCATCTTAAAACTCCAAATGCACTTCTTCCCATTCATTCTTGGATAATTCTACATGATTTACGATAAGGTAATGCTATACTCTTTACGAGTGAAAGTTGTTTTAATTCATTATGTTTTAACTACGTCTTTAGTTAATGTAGGTCATGAGAAGAGATGAGAAATTGAAGGTCTAGACTTTGAAATAGTAAAAGTTGTGATATTAAAAATTTAGAGTGAGGGGATGGTAATCCAGTCCAAGGGCAGAGAAGATCCAATGGTTCAAAGAGCTCTTATAAAAGAATTTACATATGACTCACCTCAAGAAGACTAGTGGGGGCTCAAAGAGCTCTTACAAGTAGATTTACATATTCCAAATAGTAAAAGTTGATGGCACAATTGAAAGAGACTACCAGGTTTCTACGTGATAATTTATTTTTATTATTGTATATTGTAGCAAATGTTTTATAATGTAAGTTAGGTTTGTTTATCTAACATTCTAGGTGACATTATAGTCCTTCATGATTTAAAAAAAAACTGTACTATTTACATTTATACTAATAGTTAGTATATTGTAACTAATAAGATTAAAATTCAAAATAAATTTTATAAATCTAGAGGTCAATGAATTGTTGATACTTGGAATCAATGACATGAGTGCATATTCGATGGTAGACCAAAATCTTGGTCATATAAAAAAGAAGAGATATGGAAAAAAAGTAATATCCCTTTAACAATCTATTTAGTTATAAAATTTTATGACATCAATTTGGTCTTCATGATGACCAAAACTTTTTTTTGGTCTTTGTATAAGAATTTGACATGTGTACAGTTTTACTAGTTCTTTTTTATTTTCTAATTGCCTAATAAAATAATTTGAAAATTTCAATTTTATATATTGATAATCAAGATTTTTGGACAGCCATTATTTATACTCTGAAAGCCAACAAAACAAAAAACCAAGTCTGGGAAAAAGTGCAGAGAAGCTTGTTTTCGACAAAACAAATTTGTTCAAGCAAATAAAGGCGCGATGACAAGTAAAGAGGAGCTTGTTTCTGTTACCCGAGGTGGTGAAGGACGGGGACCGGGGACGGAAGGATATTACAAGTTGACTCATCATGAGTCGACCCAAAACTCCTATAGGGGAAAAACCCATTCTACAATTACGGGTCAATACATATCGGGTGAATACCCGTTCTACAAGTCGACTCATTGTGTCGCTACTCACAAGAGATTGCCATAGGACGTGTTTGGGTTGGTGATACGGTATTATTATTATTATTATATTTAGTTTATTAGGTCGCTTGTTGGGCCTTAGGTTTAGCATTAGCTCTAGGGTTTATTATTTAGCAGTTCTATATATTGTAATCCTTGTTATTCTGGAAATCAATCAATTAATGAACAATTATCTTTATCCCTAAACTCTCTCCTTCCCCTCGGTCTACATCTCCCTCGCAGGTCTCCTGCATTCCTCTTCCACGTCTGACTTCTTGCCTCTTTCCCGGCTCCGGCCGCCTTCTCCCGAGGCCTCGTGTTGCCTCTTATCCCTTTCGAGTCCTTTGGCACGGATCCGAGCTAGTCCGTATCAGTTGGCCAGTTTGAAGCAATTTGATTTAGTTTGTTCATTTTATCCACTTTGTCTTAAGATTAGAAGATTTTTTTTGGACAATTAAGAATGTTTAGTTCGGGTCAATATAATAGGGTTATAATTAATTAAGTTATAACGAGTTTTGTCTAAAGGATCCCTTAGTTTTAATTTCAGGTTGCCATCATGGACTCGTTCGTAGTCTAGAATTAGAAAACTGTTCGTACTAGTATAGAAGTACTAAAAATAGGAGTATGGTTATAGTGATTAGAGGGAAGGGGGCGGTGGGAACTCTTTTAGTACATTTTAAAAGTAATTAAACCCTTTTTAAAAGAAGGTAACTATCTAGTCGGTATAAATATATCCCCATCCCTTTTATTTTCTCTCACCTCCCATTTTTTTCCTCTCTCTTCTTTTCTCTCCCTTCTCCCTCTCAATTTCACGAAAAAAAAACCCTAGGAACCAAAGCTCCGACACCGCAGATCCGGCCTCCCCTCCGCCTCCTCTCCGATCGAGCTGTATATGGGGCGAGAATGGACGATACAAAGCGAAGCCGAGGCGGTGGAGTCCTGCTCGATCGCTGATCCGGAACTGAGGTAGAAGGCTGGTGTCGCTCGAGGAGGTAGTTCTGTGCAGAAAGGTGTCGAAAATGAGGTTTCCGGCGTCATCTCGGCAGCGCCGAACTCGGCTTCTACTATTGAGCAGAGCAAACCGAAGAGATCGGAAGGCGGTGACTCCGAGCAGGCTTGCTCTGAGAATCTCGCGGATGACGACGATCTGGACTGTACGTCGTCGGCGTTCTCAGAGTTCCACTCGGAGATTTTGTTTGACGGATCGGAGGACACCGATTTCCTGTCGGATTCTCTATGGTCGGACAATTCCGGCAGCCAATTCTCTCTAAATTCGGCCGTAGATTCGGTTTCTTCGCCGTTCGTCGTTCTCTCAAGACAGTATCTCCAGTTCAATAGATTGAGTTCTCAGTCCTTCAATGAAGTCCAATCGAGTGCTATAGACGAGTTCGCAGATGAATTTGTGGTAAGCATGCTTAACCAGTGGATCGTTTAGATCGTTCAGTGTCCATTAATCCGTACTTGATTAATTTTAATTTGCTATTAAGCTGAATGTGTTGTAAGTTTGCAACTGATTACTGTTAACGATTTCAGTATTGGAGATTTGAAAATGAAGATGACGAGCAGAGCTACCAGAGGTTGAGAAGCAGAGAGAGGGAGAGAGAATTAAAGATGGACGACTACGTGGCTGTGTATGCATCAACGATAGAATACGGCCTTCTGATTCACGAGCAACGTTTGCTCATGGTTCACTGGATTGTTGAGGTAGAAATTTCTCTTTCTCTATCTTTGCACTTCGCTGTTGTTACTCGTGGATGAAAAGTTGCGTGGTTGTGTTTACCATGTTCTCTTTCTCTATCTTTGCACTTTGCTGGCAATAAATCATGTTCTCTTTTTCAGTTAGTTAGGCTTGTATTTACTATTTACCATGCGTGGTTGTGCAAGTCCTCTGTAGCCTTAAAGTCACTAAAATCTACCAATATAGCATGACGCAAATTTTGTGGTAGTGGTAATGGATGTCACATCTTATTGCAATATTTGAATTTTGTAGTCAATGTATTTAATTGTTGCAATCATTAAGGCTATAAAAATATGCATTCTGATGATAGATTATTCTTTTCCATAAAAAAAAAAGACATGCATTCTGATGATAGTTTATTCTTTTCTAGTCAGAAGACCTCAATTTTTGTTAGCTTAAATTCTTAAGACAATTGTTAAGAGAATGCTTGTTGGCTAGCAAATTCCATGGAAATGAAGTACTAGATGTATTATAGTTGTATTATAATATCCCTTGGCTGAATGCTCTATTTAATGTGAAGTAGGAGAGCCACTTGAACTTGACTTCTTAGACCACATGAAAATACACTACTGAAAACAGAACAACTATCAAGAGCAGTAAATTAAACTAAACTTTGCCATATCTATAGTCAAATTTTGATTACATCCTTGCATGTATCAAATTTTGAGAGGATGCCTTGCACGTATCAAATTTAGTGAGTGGCTGGTGTTGATTAAATTTCTGTTTCCTGCTCCTGCCTAAACTAAACTTTGCAATATCTGTAGTCAAATTTAGACAGTCATTTACGGGTCTTGGTGATGACAAGTTGAGTTTACGGGTTTAGGTGATGATCAGTTGGTTTTAAGGGTTTTGGTGATGACAAGTTAGTTTTACGGGTTTTACAAGTTGAATTTACTTTGTGTTGTTAGATTTGTCTATATATTACTTTTAATTATGGCCTATTAGCTCAAATGGTAGAGCAACGTGCTTAAAGCACAATAATGTGGGTTCAAATCCCACATAGGCATACTTATAAGTTTTGATGACAAGTTGCATACGTGATGACAAGTTAAGGTGATGACAAGTTAGGGTAATGACAAGTTTTGTACGTGATGATAAGTTTTTTGTACGTGACGATAGGTTGAGTGATGACTGATGACAAGTTTTTGTACGCGACGACAAGTTTTTGTATGCGACGGCACATTTTTGTACGCTATGACAATTTTTTTATAAGCGATGACAAGTTTTTCTACACAATGGCAAGTTCTTCGTAAGGGATGATAAGTTTTTCTACGCAATGACAAGTTTTTTATAAGGGATGACAAGTTTTTGACAAGTTTTCTATGCAATGACAAGTTTTCTACGTAATGACAAGTTTTTCTACGCAATGACAAGTTTTTCTAAGCGATGACAAGTTTTTATGCATGGTGACAAGTTTTTTCCAATTTTTCGGTGACAGGATTTTTGGATGACAGGATTTCCGATGACAGGATTTAAATGGGACGCGGTGGCACGCGTGTATTTTTTTTTTGACCAGGGGTATTTTTGGAAAAACGACTAGTTAGTACATAAATTTTCAAGACAGCCTACCCACTCCACAAATCTCCCCAAATAGCTTACTTACCAAATTTTCTCGAGTGATTATATCTATTACTACCTCCGTTCAGTAATGTTTGATGTTTTAGCATTTCAACTTGAAATTAAAAAAGTCTATAAAATTACTTAATTACCCCTATAAAATTGCTTTAATTTCATAATGGTTTAAGAAGAAATTCTGTTAAGGAAAGATTTATATGGGGTAAATTTGGAAAAATAGATACATAAAAGTGTAAAACATCAAACATTTTTTAACAAGACTAATTGGCTAAAACATCAAACATTAGTGAACGGAGGGAGTATAGTCTAAAATAAGAAGATATGAGAATTGTTAGATCCTACGGATCTATAATAGAGAAATCAGGAAATAGGAAAAAGGTATAGAGAGACGGTGATAAATTTGTAAATGTAGCAATTTTTTACTGGAAAAAAATACAAAAACGTCCTCAACACTAAAAAACACAAAACCTGGCTACATCCGCTTTCGTTCGATTCGCTCTCCCTTCCGATTGCTCTCACGCCCTCAACCCTAAAGAACGAAATTTGGTCCAATTTAAAAGCCATGTTTATGGTGAGGAAATGAGTATTTAAATTACTAAATGTTTTGTATGAATATG
Source organism: Polygonum aviculare (assembly GCA_934048045.1). Taxonomy (NCBI): domain Eukaryota; kingdom Viridiplantae; phylum Streptophyta; class Magnoliopsida; order Caryophyllales; family Polygonaceae; genus Polygonum; species Polygonum aviculare. The sequence continues at coordinate 21,988,345 of OW204031.1, forward strand.
ATTCTATCTTTTTTAGGATAGATTGTTTCTTAGGGAAAATTTTATCTTTAGTTCTAGTTTCTTTATCAGTGAGAGAAAATCCTACGTAGAGATTGAGAGGTTACGTTAGGAGAATCTTATCAAGGTAAATCTCTCTGTGTAATCTTGAGTGCTCAAAATCTTATGGGGAATCTCTGATTTGGTAGTGCCTATAGACCACAGTTCTCGAGATGAATTAGGTGGACAAATTCTTATTATCTCGGCGACGATCACAATAAAAGTGGTGGTAGAAGCTCCTTTATCGGCTGTGGTTGTGAGTTGTGATGATATTTTATTTTTATAAATGAACTTCTGTGATTTTAATTTTGAGAGTCAGAGTTTTCAAAATATAATACAATGTTTATCTTGCGTGCTACGATTTTTCGGAAGAACTTATGTGATTACATAATAGACTCTTAACTAACTTAATTAAAACTCGTTTCAAATTAATGTTAGTTGGGTTGGGTATTATGTTCTTTGTTTTGTCGGATTTAGGTAACCTTAATAGTCCATTTTTTAATGTTTGAACGATTTGAATTCCATTAGGTAGTTTTCAAGGGTTTCAAAAGCATAGCTGAGGTATTTGACATTTTGTACTAACACAAACACTTAACCCAACACCAAACCCGGTTTAGTATCGGTTTATCCGAATTCAACAACAATAATGGGAACCAAGATGGTGAATTCTTATACTCCATCCGTCCTAGAAAGTTTGTCTCGTATTCCTTTTTGGGCGTCCCACAAGGTTTGTCCATCTTCATTTCTTTTTATTTATATCTACATTCTTTACAATAGTATTCTCATTCAATCACATATATTACCCCCCATTATCCAAATTTTCCATCAACTTTATCATTTTTCTCTACAAAATTACAAAACTATCCCTACTTAATTTCATATATCACCCCCCAATCCCCCATTATTCAACTTTCCTATCACTTTTCTCTAAAAAATTACAAAACTATCTCTGTCTAATCTCATATATTACCTATATTATCCTACTTTTCACCCACTTTATTCCATTTTTTTTAATCCACGAGATTTCCGTCCTTTTAGACTAACTTTGTGCGACGGAGGGAGTAATTTATTGATGTAGCTAGACTTACATTGCTCATTTGCTCGTGAGATTCGAACTAGGGATCGATTGGCTAGTTAAATCATACATTATATAACATAATTTATTTATTTATATCAGAATTATATAACATAATTAATTCAAGGTAATCCTATAATATAGACCCCCTTATCTTTAACTAGTGGAAACGTGATTGACGGACGAATAGTAACATTACTTACATTTTCATTTCATAAACAATACTAACTACACATACAATACTAGTTTAATTGTTGGGAAATCAATCCCCCAACTTTAGCAAAAGAACCAACTTGAATTAAACGGAAGCAAAACGGTGTAAAAAAGTTATAATTTAACACATTGCAAAACGTACAGGTACCCTTTAATTTTGTCCTCCTCCGTCCATTATAGCAACTTTTGATACAAATCCAGCTAGCTAAAAGACAGCTTAATTATAGGTAGGGAATCAATCACAAGGTGTTGGCGTACTGATTGATGAGCGCGAGTGCATTGCTGGTGCAATGCACGGCGTCCATGACCTGGGCCCACACGGCGTCCTTGGCCTTCCCGTTCAAGGCCCGGCCCGAGAACCCGTCGAGGCACGTGTTCTCGTCGGTGAGCCCGGCGCTGACCCACGTCTCCACATTGCTGATCCTCCACTTGCGCTCCTGGCGTCGGGCCCGGCCGGCCCGTTGGAGCTCGCTCGTCGACTTGGCGAGGCGGTCCACCATGTCGCCCATCTCCTCCTTGCAGTCCTTGAGCACGGCCGCCTCCTTGGCCTTGAGCCCCTTGGAGCCGCACACGCCCGCCACGCTGGCCTTGGCGACCCGGGCGTGGGCCAGGCTCACGGCCAGGGCCGTCTGGGCCAGCTGCCGCGGGCTCTGCTGGATCTTCGTGGCGTACGCCCCCAGCGTTTGGACGCACAGGTCCGGGAAGCTCGTTGTGCTGCATTTGTCCTTGATGAAGGTTGCGGAGGCGTCTGCGGTGGTGGCGGCGACGACGGTGGCGAAGAGAAAGGCGGCCCCTAGGAGGAAAAGAGTTGGCCTGGCCATGACTTAGGACTTAAGTTATTAAATTGCGTTGTTTTGTTTTGTTGTATTGCAAGTGTGATGGGCTGGCCAAATTTATAGATGGGGATGGGGATTGGAGAGTTGATTAAGGAGGCATGTCACGTGACTTCTGGGCATTGGGGGCCCACTTTACAGCCTTGGATTCATGTGATGTTGCTATGGATTATTGAGGTTGGAGCCCAATAGATTCATTACTCGGCTCTGATGAATTTGCAAGGGCAACTAGCATAAGTTGATGTGTGTGTGTACGGTAGATGATTAGTGTGAACACATAGGAAAGAGATAAGAGAAATGGAAATGTATGTAAGTAGTCATGAATGCACAAATTAAAGACGTAGAGCTGTCAGCGTCTTCGGATATTTAGTCAATCGGTCAAATTTTAAGAGTAATATTCAAGCGTTTTCGGTTCGACTTTTATGGACAGTACCCTCGACAGCTTTGTCAGAGTGGGCATCAAATATCTGTGTTGGAACTATTGCAATTATGAGCGGCAGTTGCAAGGGCGACTTTATTGATTTGCAGACCTTATCATAATAAGTGTAAGAGAAATTTGCAGTGTAGACCTAACCATTTTTCATTCGTCTGATACAGCAAATTTACGCATTGGACTAGTGAGATGTGAAAAGGGTACATTTGTCAAGCAAATCTATGAATGTTGATAATTCACCAGCTAGTAAATTAAGTCACACTACTCAGATTTGCTGGCCTATAAATTATTCGTTCAGGCATCATCGCGATCTGCGGGCAAAACATCAGCCATAGAATGAAGATTTTGGATTCATCCTCATACTTCGACAAAAAAACTCATGTTTGCCAACGTTCATGCAATATAATAAAGGGGGCAAAAACAAAGGAATATGAATATGTGTAATAACCCACTAATTGGCTGGCAAATATACATATTAACTAGCTTAACCTGTCGTGCCATGCACGACTATTTCACTTAAAAATATTAAAATAAAGTTATATATTTATATGGAAAATATTATATAAGTTTTATTATATGTTGATGTCTTTTATCTTTTAAAAAGAGTGATATTGTTTTTGAAATTCATATAACCCAAAAAATAGATATAAGATATAATTTTTTTCATTCATTTGTATATTTTTATAAAACTTGCTTATAGGAATATAAATTGATATTTTACTTACAATTTTTATCATATATTAATAACGACTATCATAAATGTAAACATAATTAAATTAAAAAAAATCATCAACTAATTGATAAAGTTTATAAAAATTTAATAGAAATTGTCGAAAACCACAAATTTACTTGTATTAAAGAAATAAGTTGAATCCAATATTCATAGATTTTTCTTAATTTGTTTGTGAAAGATCTTTCCCCGTAATGCTTTAAGAATGAATAATTAACAAAAGTTTTATCTTATAAGTAGATAAGAAGTAATTCAATAGGAAAACCTTATATAATGCGAATAATAAAAATTAGTTTTTTTTTATATATGAGGTAGGATCAAAATTAATGCGGTCGTTCAAAACCAACCACTTGTATGTTTGTATTAGAAAAATAAGGGATGTTTGTATAATTTGAGAAAAATTGTGGGATTATTTTGTAAATAAGTAAAAATTATAAAAAAGATGTACGTTATCAAGATATAAATCGAAATTATTATTTGGCTAAAAAATCAAACTTGTTATCAAGATAGAAAAAAATCAAATATAATGGGTAAAAAAAATAGTAGATCATATAAATATAGAAAATAATTAAATTAAGCTTTAAAATGCTAAATTTATTCAAGTAAATCAAATAACATAGTAAAAAAATTAGTCTTTCTATTAAAAACTAATTTAAAATTTTATCTTAAAATTTCTAAATTTATTAAGTAAATCAAATATAGTTCATAGTAGTTATATTTCGAAAATTCAAGATATATATTAGAATCATGTTTTTCAATTAAGTGATATATTAAAAAGATAGAATATCTTACCAAAATTCGAAAAATTTGAATATATCTTTTACATAAATAGATAATATAATTTTATCATATTAATTGAAATACCGCAAATAAAAATTATTTTTTTTAAAAAAATAAGGTGCGTCCAAAATCAACTTTAGAAAAGATAAGTGATACATTAAATAGATAGAATATCTTACCAAAATTTCAAAAATTTGATCATATCTTTTACATGAGTAGATAATAAGAAATATAATTAGATTAATTGAACTAATATAAATAAGAGCTATTTTTTTTATCAAATATACAGTGGGGTCAGAATCAACGTGGTGGCTCGAAAACGGTCGACTTTAAACCAATCAATCGGGGCCGATTTGAACATGTCTTAGTGTCTTACCACATCAAGGGCCAATTTCATAGTCGTACATGGCTAGAAATATAATCAACCAATTAAATTCTAGTTACGGGTTCAATTTGATTTTCATCAATTCAATTCGCTTTTAAACCGATGTTCGAAAGGCGTTGTTCATTTTTTCGTTTGATTTTTCATAGGTTCGAGCTAAATAACATCAAATAAAAGAAAATCAAAAAAATCAAACAGTTAAAGAAGATGATAAAACTATTTAAGAAAGATAAAATTAAAGATAGATAGTATGACTTTAAAGATGAAATTGAGGATTACATAATTAAGGAAAATAAAAGATACAAAGTTGTTATTATCTATTTGAGTTGAAAAAAAATTAAAATCAAGCGGGGCCAGAATCAACGTGGTGGCTCGAAAACGGTCGGCTTTTATAATATACTAGTTGAAAACCCGTACCATGTACGGGTGATCATTTTTTTGTTAGTATGTGTATCTACTATAATCTATACTATATATATTAATTCTTATATATAGATAGATTAAAATGGGAATTGAAAAGTTAAGTTAATTAATATATATCTTTTGTAGAATGAAATTTTAGAGATAAATAATATTGTTTCTAAGATAGATATTGGATGAGTAAGAAAAAGGATAAAGTTAAAGATTAGATAATTAAAAAAAATAAAGATAAATAGTATGTCTTTAAAGATAGATATTTGATGGGTAAGAAAAAAGATAAAGTTAAGGATTAGATAATTAGGAAAAATAAAACATATAAAATTGTTAATAAAGTGGGGCCAGAATTAACGTGGAGGCTCGAAATTCTCCGGCTTTAATATATAGTATAGATATTGATGATTGATTCTCTAGTATTATATTTCGGGTTCGGTAAGTTTTGGTACTAAAGTTTCATGGATTTCCAAAAAAGCTAATGGATCGCGAACTAATCCAACTGGACCCGATTCAACAAAAATAAACGCGTAGGAAATCATGCCAAATATGCACAATTTTCCGAATGAGGGCATGTATAGTAGTGCCCCATGTAAGCAGTAAGAATAATAATGCTAAATCACCAATTATGGAAACAGTAATAACGTACATACAGTTAAAAAGTCAATTAAGTTGGGTTTGCACTGTCCAAACATAGTTGATGATATCGGATGTTAGTTGAAACTTGCACTCCACTATAATTCGTTCGTCGTTTCTTTCTTTCGTGTACCAGAAAGCAACACCCACCTGTTTTTTTAACGCAAAAGCCCCAACCCCATTGGGTCAAAAACTGTTAACAATTTGTAGCGAAAATAGACTTTATACATTTGCCTTCGAATTGGTTAGTAATTTCCTATAACATAAGACCGGACACTTGGCCAAATAACTAACTTTTCAGCCTTGGTCTCTTCTAAGAGTTTCCATGGTGGACAAGAGTTTCTTAATACACACAGAATCATATGCTTTCCCTTCATGGTTTTTGGTATAGGTTTCTTTCAAATGATATTAATTCCACATTGTAGAATTCCTCATAATTCCCATGGTTTTGTATTCTTTAGAGCGATTTTTGTTGAACGACTCGAACCAATGAAGGTTGTATTGATTCCTGGTTGTGTTCTTTAGGCATAACCAATGAAGGTTGTATTGATTCCTGGTTGTGTTCTTTAGGCATGACCTAACTACATCAAGAATTCAGGATGCCCCATCTGAAATACTTTTACCAGGGACTATGCTTTTAGATTTAAAAACCAATCCAAACAATCTCAGCCATCTATTGATCATATCATAAACAAAGCAATCACATGCCCATACTCTCATCCCTTGAACACAAAACAAAACAAAAATATGATAGACTAGAGAATTGGGGCAAAACAACTGTTCAAAACGTATATGGTAACTTCAAAAAAGTGCAAGATGACAACAATAATAAACCCAGCCTTAGCAAGTCTTGGAACATGAGGACGACAAAAAAACGCATGTCTAAGAGTCGGCGATTGTGACCTCAACCTCAACCCCGGGTTCAATGGTGATGGATGTAATCTGCTTTACCACATCAGGGGATGAGAAGAGATCAATTACCCTTTTGTGAACTCGCAGCTCAAACCTATCCCAGGTGTTTGTTCCTGTAAAACATGAGCAAGTTCACTAGATATTCCACCATGCTTCAAAAAGCGAACTCAGGCATCTGCTTAATAAAGCAAACTCAAACATCAGTAGTTCAATTGTATACACTCTCAGTTGCACATTTTTGAACGATACATCTTACCATACAGTTATATTATTTGCACAGTTAGCAGTTTTATGACTTTGTTTTGCGGAACCATCCAGCGAAATCTATGCAATAAAGGTCTCACGGAACCAGTCACAATAATTGAAATGTAGCCCATCAAACCACACCCACAACTGCATTCGTATGTCATAGCAATATAGTCTAACAAGCCCTAATTCAGGAAACTGGTAGAGGAATAGAAAGTATACTATTCGATAACAGTTGAACAAAAATGCGACATGAAGATCATACCTTCACCACAGGGAGACTTCCTGGTGGTGATGTTAAGAACCTTGGTGGGCATCCTAACTGGTCCCTTGACCCTCAGGCGCTTGTCCTTGGCGCCACGAACCAGATCCCCACACACTATGATCAAACACATATCACAAAAAATTTCAGCTTCAACATCCCATTCATATGAAAGAATGGAGACGTAATCATCAATAAAACTCTGTAGACGTATGGAATTTCTATTACAGACAGTCCATAATACAATATGTAGAATCCCATGGAAGAAAAACTGAATGTCATCAATCAATAGCGTCCATTTTCTACATACAAAGGGCAAAAATGGGAAGACATACCAACTAAACTAACATGATAAAGACCTTTTTCAATTCTGATTAACAGGTAACAGGAACTAACCCCATCGATACAAATTTGAGCTAAAATGTTAGTTTGATCATAAAAGCAAAGCTAGAAAAATGTAAGGAGGGGATACATTATGCAGAAACAAATGTCATATTGAAATCTACCATACAATAGAGAGCTAAAGCAAATATCTGTCAGCAAATTAATATCCATCCTCAAATTAAGAGATCCCAAATTAACATCCTGGCAATACCGAACATTATAATCGAAAGTATACAAACCTTTCTCGAGGTTCTTGACATTTTTAGAAGAAAGAGTGATCCTGATCTTGTGAATCTGCTCCTGAGACTCTTCTAGCCCCTGCTTTGCTGGCTTCGCGTACGCCATCGTCGCCATAGGCCTTGAGGTTTTCTAATTCGGATTCATGAAGACGATATTCAGAAACCATTCAAAATCAATTGAAATAAAAACAGAAGCATATTCAATGGCTAATCCATCTTCGAAATCGGAAAATTGAGAAGAGACGGATTAGATACCTGTTGAGAATCGGGGAGAAGAGAGGAAGTGAAAATGGGTGCGATGTTCGGCCTAAAAAACCTTCGCTTGGTGTGTGCTTTTTGTGTTTTGTGCAATTTACTAGGGTTTTAGTGCAACAAAAACGGGCTGTAACTTTAGCGGGTCATGTTGAATCGGGTGGGCTTTCCATAAGCGCTGATGCTAACAGCCCATCAACAACTCCCCTGTTTCATGGTGTGTGTAAAGTGTAAACTGTAAGAAAAATAGCTCTCAACTAATTTTTTAACAAATTACTTTATTGTAATATATTTATTTTAGAAAATGCAGAGTATATTAGAATTCTTACGGGTAAGGAAAAATTCATCTCAATAAATTAAATGAATTAAACAATAACTACTATAAAAAATAACTCTCAAACAACAAATTATCACACAATCATGTCTTTCTCCCGTATATATATGGTATCGTTTTCTTATTCAAACATATTCTCTAAAACTAACTTGAGTGTCGAGTGGATTAGGAAGCCTTGATCCTCTTTGTCCAAGGGTTAAAGAAGAACATAACCTTTGATTCCCTTTGAAGTTTGAAGCACGTACAGAGAAACAAGGGAGAGAACCCGAGCCCCCTCATAGTCTCACTAGAATCTTTTTAGTCCAGCTCAAAGTTCCGGTGAACTAGTGGGCAACTTAGAATCTTTTTAGTCCAGTTCGAAGCTCCGGTGAACTAGTGGCAACCAAAACAAAAGAACCCTAAGTTCCTAAATGTTTTACAACACATGATATACAAAACTAATTAGATTCATACAGAATTGATGGTCATGAGTTAACATTGTTCCTAAATGTTTTACACCACATGATATACAAAACTAATTAGATTCATACAGAATTGATGGTCATGACGAGTTAACATTGTTTCTGCTTTTTTGTACAATCAAACATTAGAGGACGATAATTTTATCATTAAACGTCAATCGTCAATCATCAATCGCCTAGAGTTGAACGCTCCACGTTGAAAACATAGTTATGAATACGCTGCGTCCTATCTTTTCATTAAATAACTCGAAGATTGCACATGGCATTCAATTGGGGAATGCAAAATTGGCAGTAAAGCGCTCAGTAAAACTCTTAACAAAACATCAATCAAATGTATTAATCTCAAAGGAGCACAAAACACCTAGCTTAAACATAACATTGAGGTACAAGCCTAGGGCCTTTAGTGTCTCAATCATACCAACCAAAAATTTTGAACATTCAAAAGTAATCAACAGCTCATAATTAAGACCATCCTATCATTAGAAGCCTCATGTCCTGACTTATGCCACCAGGGTGCTGGCAGTTGTAGACTCGCTGCAATCAAATTGAAGTCAAAAGTTACAAGACATGAATGAAGAAGAGAGGACCAAGAATCAGAATCATGATCAAGGGACAAAAGAAGACATACTATTTCCAGACTGGTGGGAGCTTCTTGGTCTTCTTGTAGTAACGGGCAAGGCGGTGGATCCTGCTCTCAACCAGAATCAACCTAAATTTAGAGTCCTTGTCCTTCCTGTTCCTTTCCAAGTGCTTGCGGATTGCAACCGCCTTCTTGATAAGGTGGTACAAGTCCTCCGGAATTTCGGGTGCAAGACCTAGATTGTAAGGGCAGCAAATCATATTTACATGATCAGAGCATAAGCATTTAATGCTGAAAATTTTGCTCAAATATCTAACGACTTGAAGTATAGGCAATGCATTGACATGTATGGATCGAATATGGCTGTAGCAGTTTGAACAGTTATTGAAACAGTTTTGGATTTATTTTAGGTAGGATTATTTGTATACGAACAGAACATTCTTGCAGAGCATGGATCTTAGTAGATTGCTTCTAACACTTAAAGATTGAAGAAATAGGATCACTTATGCATCAAAGCCATTATAGATTATGCTTTGAAATCACAACCATATGTGATGATAACGTCGTAGCTTGCAATGCAAAATATGGCCTAGGACCATAACTGATCTTAAACTTGATGAACATATTGAAGACAAGATATTCCACATGGCTAAAACTAATGAAGAAGATAACAAATACCGAAGACACGATAAGATAACTGATCTACTCAAACAGCATCAGACAAACCGAAGACAGCTTCATTAATCTAACAATGAAGAAGAAAACTAATGAACTCATCAGCATTCATGAAATGCTAAAAGTAAATTTCTCAAAACAGATAACAAATACAAAACTAATGAAATAGGAGAGCCTAAACAACAGATAATCAACATAACATAATATCTACATCCTATCAATAAAAGAACTCCAATCCCATGAACTAGTCTGAAACATCTATTTTTGCATGATGATATGTATAATCCTGAACGACACGTTTGAACTTAATCATCATGTACCTCCACAAAACCATACAAGCAAACCAATCGATCCTCATTCAAATTTACTACATAAATGTATTACTTAGCCAACCGTGCAAGAAAAAAAATCCATTTTAAGCGCAATGCTAACGTACCAATCTACATTTTCCTAACACAAGCTCAGATGGCAAGTCCCATTTTTCCTCACTCCAATTGTAAACCCAACAATCTCAAATCAACACAAACAAAGACCAATCAAAGAAAATGGGAAGTAGCACAAACATACCATGGGCCTTAAGAATGCGGAGGATCTTGCTACCAGTAACGCTCCCGACCTGAGCAATACCGTGAGAATCCCTCAGGATCACACCAATCTGGGACGGAGTAAGCCCCTTCTTCGCGAACTTGCAAATGTTCTCCTCAACCTACAAATTCCCAAATCAAGCCAAAAATGGATGATCACTATACACAATGCAGATACAAATTCGCAAAGATAAAAACAGATTGAAATCGAATCTAACATCTTGTGAAGAGATCTTCAACCAGCTAGGGGGAGTGCGCTTGTATGGAAGGGCGGAAGCCGAGATACCCTTTCTGCAACAAACGCACACGAAAAGAACAAATCTTTAGCAGAGAAATCGATGGGAATAGGAAGATGTGAAGGGAAAGGAGGAGAAAAGAGACCCTCTGCTGTGCATACGACCCATGGCGACGGAGTTGAGAGGCTGGGTTCTTCCTGCAAGTGTGAGTAAGCGCCAACCCTAGACAGCGATGAGCCTCAGGTTGGGGAAGACGGCTAGGGTTTTATATTCTTCATGTGGGCTGCTCATTTTTTCAACCTTTGGGTTTTAACTGGGCTTTTGCATTTTGCAGGAGGAGGGCCCAAGGACAAATGAATTTGAGAAAGGCTTAGATTTTGTAGTGCTTTATGTTCGTAGGAAAATTGATGTGATGCAATGCTATGAATCCTATGATACTTATCCTTGGTGAATATACCCTCTATCCAAAACTTTTTCTTGATTGTGTGATCATGTCATGTTTATTTGGGAAGTCATCTCCTTGATTCAGTTGTTTAATATTCATTTCATCATTTGTTGTAATTTGGTTGTTTAATTTTAGCTCATTTCTTATTATTAATATTTGGATTTCAATGGGTGTTCTTTCACTACTATTTGAGCGGATTTTGGTTGCAAAGATTTTACAAACAAAATACACTTGAATTAGTTGGGAATCTATAAGACATGAACATTAAGATTGAAAAAACACAACAAAAATAGCCCATTCATAATCTTATGATGACGATCAAAACGTTTGCTCGCAAAAGTTCAACAATTCCGAGTGTCCGGCTTGCCCAACCTACTCATAAACTTAGATGGGTTAAGACAAGGAAAATCTATAAAATTACAACGACTCAGCTCATTAACCTGGTCCGAGCACATGGTGGATTGATGGCCTATCTCCTTCGGCTATATTTTTCGCTTCAAGTCCAACCGATCCTTGGTCCAAACCCGGAAATTTTCGGGTCTAGTTTATCACAAAGTCTTGATAACATCCTCGTATGGAACTTTTTCATCGGACCTCACCCCAACCTCCTCATCCACTTATCGAAGTAAGCCGAGTTGATCTTCTCACCGAAAGTGGTAAGAAGCCTCTTAAGATCCGAATCGGCAACTTAACCATCAGAATCCGGATCTAACACCTCAAATGCTCGTTGGACCGGCCTCCTTACTAGAATCCACTCCATTCACAAAATACTTGTCCACCAAACCCGCAAACAAGTTGAAATCCATAGGCACATACAACTTCTCCCTAGTGGTTACCTTGTCGAGCTCCGCCTGGGTCGGGTTTCCCCCCAAGGCCCGGATAAGCGAGCCTAGATCCCACGGTTCGACCCACCCGTCTTTGTCAAGGTCAAACCGGCTAAAGACCTCTCTCAACTTGGAGTCCGAGTGGTCCAGGGTCTTTTCGGGCCTGGTGGCCCGATCCGCGTCCTTTTTGGGCTTTGGATGCATTTTGTGTTTCATTTTCGTGAGGAAGAGTACCGGGTTGTGGTGGTGGTGGTGGTGGTGGTCGCGGTTTTCATCTTTGTCGTGCTTATGGCTTCGACGGCCGTGGTGTGTGTCGTGGTCCTCAAGGGGTTCGTAAGTTTCGTCGTGATTGTGTTTGTGGATTCGGATCTTGGGGAGGGAGATTCGGGTTTTGGGCGTGATCATCTTGTTGGTCAGTTTTTTGAACTTTTTCGGTCCCGCCCTTGCGTAACGTTACAAGAGAAGAGAAATAGGGAATGGGGAAAATGGATTTCTCTTCTTCTAACGTTACTTGATGGCCGGGCAAGAAAAAGGGAAAAAAAATTCTACCGAAAAATATGAAGTTGCAAAATGAGTTTTGTCTTTGAAGATATTTATTTTTGCGCTAGTGAATAATTTTAGGATTATTCCACTTGTTTGTTTATTTTTATAGTGAAACCCTCTAATTTAGGGTGTTTAATCTCCACCCTTGATTTATGTTACATATTAAGGGTGTATTAGGAATTTGTATAATTAGGAGGATTACCCGGATGTTTGATGGGTTATCCAGTTGTTGTGCCAATTCGGTGTTGATGCTGATTGTATCTGATACCCTGTGATCGGACAACATTTTCTTGATTAATCATAGTACAAGAGAAGTAAGAAGAAAAATGGTAGAATGGGAAAGAACATATGAAAGTTTTGTTACATTCTAAGAAACATCGACAGGTTTCAAATGACCAAATCAAATTTTCAGGTGGGTAACCCTACAAACTATTGGGGGTAAACTAAGCGAGTCTCCTAAGTAACGGCAATGTAAATGTAAAACCATACACGTTCAAGAGGGTCAAGACCCATTATAATGTTAATCAAGAATCCTGAGGAAATTTCGACCAAAAAAACCAAGGAACCCTGAGGAAAGAAAAAACACTACCACAGACAGACTCAAATGAATACTTGTAAAAAAAAGAAAAAGAGAAGAGAAGGGGCAACAATGACACTATAGTGAGCCACTAAATCTCGAACCCGCCTTCATCGGAGTCTCCATGAAAAGACGACGAAGACAGGTTGTTATCGGTGTCAGCATCTTTAGAGGTCTGTGTTGAGTTCACGGGGTCAGTGTGGGTTAATGGAGGAGAAGAGAAGCTCAAAGTCTGCCCTCCACCTCCGCCTCCTCCTCCTCCATTGAAGGGTGAAGCCAAGGCTGGGCCCGGGGGTGGGGCCCACACCGGCTCCACTCTTTGCTTCTTCGCCTTCGGCTCTGCCTGGTTCCCCGGCAGGAAACTTCCGACAACCACCTGATGATTCGAACATAGAAATTCTTGTCATACAAGTGGAGTTGAGAATTTGAGCCTATTGTTTCTTTTAGGATATAATTCACAACAGATTACCTGAACAGGATTGGCAGCAATGAGCAGACCAGCAAGACCACCGCCAAAAACATGACCATTGGTACCCGCCAGCGAGACGCTCAGGCCCCCAGATCTGCTCCTTAGCGTGCCGTTCTCGGTTGGCATGAACGACCCGGATAAAGAAAGTATCTCAAAACGGCCCTGCAACGACAAGCTCAATATGGTTAGGTATTATTATGGTTGATATTCGTATCGAACAATGCACATACCTAAACTGGAAGTGAATCAATCCAAAAAATTTATTCATACACAGGGGTTTGGGTTTCTTTCTAGAAAAGTAACAAAAAATATTTGGAAAAAGAACCGACCTCGTATGTGAGGGTACCCCCGGCAGAGCTAGGCTGGCGAAGAGTGACATTAGCAATTGACCCACTAGCAGAAAGAACACATATAGCTCGAGACCCTTCTTGAGAGAATGATTGAATCTTCATGGCAACATCCTACCAAAACAAGAGTAGAACTTGGATATTAACACTGACAAATCATGAAGCAGAATACCGATACATTTCACAGCTCATCAGAACGATACTATGACAGGGGACTTCACAATCGAGTGTCAAACTTTCGTTGCATCGTTCATAGTTGCCATAAAGCGTGGAAAGAAAAGGAAGATGAATGATTTCGTTGCATAGTTCATAGTCAAACACATCTTTACAGCACTTCCTAATCCCAAATTCTTCAACTTGAATGACAACAATGTATTAACTACTAAGATCATGCTACACTTGTTCTAAACACTTGATATCCATGATACCGTGAAAATCAGCATACTCGAACTATAAGGACGAAAAAGTGAGCAGTGATCATATACATACTAGTGACATCTGAAAACATTATATACCACGTGTAACAAAGCAATGAGGAATACCTCTCCAGCATTTACAGTGATCACATGGGATGTGAAATCTGCACCTACAAGATATGCCAGTTGATCACCTGAACACGGAAATAGCATTAATATTATCAATAACTGAACTTTAAGTTGCTAGAGGATAGAGCAACTCATTTTATGAAGGATCTGAACTTATATGATGCATCACAGAAGGTTCAAATTTGGTTTCGACAGTTATACAATGATATTGTTTTGTAAGGCATATAAAGTCAATCATTATCAGCGGAAATTTGATTCGACAGGTTATATACCCACCAACAGCCTTAATAATATGGATGCAAATTAATGCTCTGGCCAAGAAAAGAAAGCAGGTTTTATGGACAATGTAACCCTCCTAGTAAGTAATCGTCGGGATGAGCAAGCGCAGCACACAAACCCTAATTAGTGACCTTAAAGCCCTTATATAACAAGCTAGACCAAGCAACCCTTATATGACCTTATTCAATTATTTCTATCAAAAAGCTCAGATGTACTTTGGCAATCAAGAGACCTGGGTTAGAGGCTTCAATAAGTGTCCAAGCAAAGAGGTTTCAGCAAATATCCAAGCCGAAAAAGTGGAACTTTTCGGTAATAGAGCATTCAGTAAGAGAATAGATCGGATTTCGACAGACTTCGGAAGTTTGACTATTGAAAATTAAAAAGATACCAAAGTAAAAATACAAGCCTCACGAAAGGCGAACAAAATCAAAGGAAACAAATAGTTTTCCTCAAATGGAACAGACACTAAATGATGCATACACTACATCTATGAGAGAACAATAAGGCTATAAATGAACTAAAGTAAAAGGAAAGCACGAGATTGTAAAACATACTGCTTGAACAAGTAAATGTTTAGAGAAATTGAAATAATACACATAGGCACATAAATTCTCTTGAGATTAGTCCAGTTAGCACTTTTGTAAAGTAAAGAAATAAAATTCTAAGCAGAATCCTAGGTTGACCCTTCTGTTTCTCAAAAGAGAAATCCACTCATAACAGCATAATCAGTATTAGCTTTCATAACAGCATTTCCGCCGAAAGATAGCATCTGAGATAGTACCAAGCATACATAACATTCACTTTGGCGGTTTTATCACCGTTTCCTTTTAAGCAGCCTACAGCTTTTTTCACAAACTATCATCCCATATCACACATGGTGCAATGTCCCGTTTAAAACACTCAGCACTTGATACCCAATATAGCTTTTACCATCATATCTAAGATATTTTTTGATGTCACGAGATATGCTAGTATACTATCATAATCAGATTTCTTTCTTTCGATGATAGATAATCAGACTCCCGCCATATATAATACTTAAAATTTAAATCTAATCCCCATCCTTCTTCTTCTTGATCTATCACTCTCTAAATTGAAGTTGCAAGCGGCAAAACAATTACCAAAATCCAAATGGTAACCAACACACGAAGCGTGCAAGATACGCAACCAATGCAGTTAGTTGTTTCTATATCAGCTTTCTTCTACATCTATTTTGGACACTCTCCAACAGAGAGACCATAGCAAGAATAAACAATATCCCGTAAATACATCAAGAAACCAGGTTTGACAGAAAAGAGTATGCATGGCCAAGATAGACTAAGACTTAAATTGCATTCGCCAAATATGCGTTTGCCTTATAAGGCATCCTTATCGACACTATTCACATTACAATTAGCATATTTGCCATTTACTACTCACTCTTTTAGCCATAAAACTCAGATTCTAACCGCAATAACGGCTATAGAAACAGTTACACAAGGCAAATCACTCTATCAACACAAGCAACCGCAATGAGAAATCAGATGCATCAATCAACAATACTTGAAGAGTTAAGAGCTTATACCAGTGCCTTGAACCTCCGATTTGTGAGCCTTCTTTAAGGGCTGAAAAGGCTTGACCTTAGTAGTAGTGTGGTGTTGTTTCCATATAGAAAGATCGCCACCTCCACCACCACCACTACCACCACCACCACCACCACCACCACCCGAAAGCGGAATAGAGGCCGAAATGGGCATGGGTGACAAAGCAGGTGCCATTGAAGATCCTGGTCCATACTTCCTTGGCCTACCTCTTTTCTTCTTAAACTCAGTCTCACCAGTAAAGTTGGGTGTGGGCACTGCCACAATTGCTGTTGATTGCAAAGCTGCCATGGCTGGAGCTTCCACAGCATGGGAATTGGTGGGGTTCACATTCACATTCACATTCATATTCATATTCATACTCATATTCACAGGCTCCTGGGTTTCCACTTGAAACCCTTGAGAAGCTTCACTCATTGCAATTACACCTCCAGAACTCATTGCATCTCCTAGCAGGATTATTACAGTTTACAGCTGCATAGAAATATGAGAAGTGATCACCAATTCACCATACACCAATAAGAAAAAGTTGAAGATGCAAAATTTAACCAAAAGGAAAATATGAACTACTCAAAACCTAACTTTGCTACTACAAACGAGAAATCTGGTTACAAAGACAAAGAAAGACTTACTATGTCCAGAAACTCAGACAATCTCTTTCGCATGAAAATTCCTGATAACAATTAGAACACAAACAATCTCCCTTTTGACCCAGAAAACAAGTCTGCAACACCAATATCAGAATGGTAGAAATAAATCACAAAAATGAAAAATCAACCATCATTTATAGTGTCAATTTGGAAATAAGAGATTGAGTTTTCTGTATTTTTGCTAGAAAATCTTGGTGGTCAAATTTCCAGTTGCAGCTCTATGCAGAACTGGGAAATTTCTGAAAAAGTAGGGATTTTGCAGGAAAAGAGAAGAAAGAAGGGGAAGGAAAAAAATCACCATGAAAGAAAATAAATACTCAAAACAAAAGGAATTGTGATTAAAAAAATTGATACTGCGATAATTTTTTATACAGATACAATGAATTAAAAAAAAAAAGAATCAACTATGGTTAAGAAAATTGTTCAAGTCCGTCTAGGGTTTTTAAAAAAAGAAGGCATATTTAATGGGAAAGGCATTGATTTTTGATTTTTTAAAATAAAATTAGGTGGAAAGAAATCAAAGAAATTTGGTAATAAATAATTTATAATTAAAGCCCGTAAAAGTAAAGTTGGACTTGGAGCCTTTGAATAGTGTACATTTTCTGTCCAACCATTGACCAATTCACTTTGTGTCTTTATGTTAAAACTTGGGGTTAAAAACTTAAAATTGTTAGTCAATTACCCCTGATTTTGTAAATTACTTTGAATTTCCACTGTTAAAAGTGTAAAGTATGAGCAAAGCCCATGTGCAGATGTGCTAATGCTCATCACTATCGAGATATTATGTTTTTAAAACAAATAAAAACAGGAGTTTGGAAAGATTACCTCACTCGTATTATTTTAAAACCTACTCGGTAATCCGTATGAGATAATCTTCTTTTCAAGATACAAAATTAATTTTGTATAGAAAGTAATCAACGTATTGGGTATAAATGGATTATAAAACTTTTCATTTTGTAGGACAGTTAAGATATTGCATACCCTAAATTCAAGTGAAAGGGCTTTATATATATTTTTTTAATAGTATTTATCACCGTATCAAAATATTGATTAAAAACTTAAATGACCCATTTGAAAATGAACTATCCCAATCTAACTCGTTTAATTTTATGTATAATTATTACTAAAAAATTGTGTTAGAATTCTAAAGCATCCTTGATATTCATTGATAACCAAATCTTTTCTTTCATGATGTGAAATATAAATTTTTGAGAAGATAATCATTATTTAAAAATAAAATAAAACTTTCAAAAAATAAATGTCGAGTTCAAAATTTTATAACCATATGCGATAAGTCCAACACATAATTCAAGATTAACGAATTTTAACTTTCAAACCAATTATAGCTACAATTTCACCTAATTAACTATAGCCGTGAGCCCGTGAGAATAATTAGGTTGGTGGATGAATTAAAAGTAGGTGCAAGATTTGGATTAATGTTAAATATTTCTAAGTATTTACTTGCATAGTTACGTTACGTTACACTGTCATGATTTGGATAATAGATACCAGATTACCAGAGTACAATGTGTCAAAACAAGGACGCTTTGCATGTTTATGCTGACGGTATCAGGATCTCTCAAAGATTCCAACTCAAGTGAGAATCTGACTGACTAATTTAGTGCTTATTGTTTTGATTTCCCCACACATGCAAATATGCAATAGCGTTACTTTATGAATATCTTATGACACTTGTGATTGCACTCCAATTGGCAGATGGGTTTATGCAAAAAGAGGTCGAAACCCAAGTCCCAATTCAGACCTTATTTTACCAAAGACAGAGCTCCCACCCAGACTTGTGATTGTGAGTTCCACAGCAGAAAGTCATTTGGCCAAATTGTATAGACCAAATAATCAACTGACTATAAAAGACAAAAGCTGGAGATTGGCTACTCGAAAAAGGTCAAAATAAACCCACTTCAAAAGAGCAAAACAGAGTCTTGTTTTTTTCGGTCGAAACAGAGTCTTGTTGCTTGGACATGGTCGCGCCAATAATATGTGTTGAAATTGCCTTTTAGCAAAAATCCTGCAGTTGAATCCACAGGTCAGAACCAACCAGCAATTTGGAATCCACCAAAATTTGCTAATTCAAAAGGGCCACACTTGTTGGAAACAAGGGTTTTATTACTGTATTTGATTTTTGTTTAACGTGGATTGTATAAAGTAAAATGTCTTTGGAATGAAACTCCAGTTTTATTAAAGATGCACTCATCTCATCTTGACTATCTGTATGTTGACTGGGTCGGTGAGGAAATTGGAATGAATCCATATCTGCTTAACAAATCTCAAGGTTTCAACTTGAGTTTTTGAATTGATAGTCCATAGTCAATTACCTTAGAAAGAAAATGCCAATACATTGCTCAACAGTTCACACCAAATACTTAATTTTCTGGTCGTCTGCACTAAAAAAAATCAGCATTTATAGATGTAACCGAACAAGAAGTCACAACTAATTGCCAGTAATCTATATGTACAACTTAGTATTGAAATGGATTCGGAAAGTAAGGAAGCACTCGGTTTGGGAAACTAAAACCGAGTGCACGCCAATGTTAGAAACCTGCATGTGTACTGTATATGGCATGATATCAACATTTTTCTTCGAGGTGTTGATGCAGTGATCCAAGAAGTATATACCAATCTGAACTATTGCATCCTGTCAGTTAGTGATGCTTTCTCCTGTTGGGTGAAAAAGCAAATCACAAGGAAAATAAATAATGATCATGATTTACTGAAACAAGAAGCATAGACAGTCAGAAGATTTATTGTAAGGGGAAAAAAACCTCATTTTGCACAATGGTTTCTGAAGGAAACCAATGCATAAGCACGCCAAAATGCATCACTGCTGGCATCAGTTTAAACAGGACTGGAGCTGTGACCTGCAACAAAGTCGAAGATGAACTGGTTGTGTAATTTACGGAAATGAGACATCCAACATCATGTTCTTTAGAAGAAGGGAGAGAAATAATGATACCAGACTAAAAGCAGTCGTTCCAAGGAGGAGAAGGTACATTTTTGCCTGCATATTTCCATTGACATAGCAGAGATTTTAGAAACAGCAAGACAAAGAATTTTATGCGTATAACAACACAAATAGAGGACAAGCTTCGGTTTAGAATACAACTTGTTAGTATTCACTTAATTAACACTGAACAATGGTACACTTCAAAGTAAGATACCATCAACATCTCAAGATTCACTCTTCCTATGAACATTGAGGCATTTCCTCTGGTGATGTAAGAAAAGCATTAAAAGGAATCTAGTGGTAAACACTTTGTGCATAAGAATAAGCTGTTGATTAGTCTGTGGCTTTTTTTTTTACATAGATAAGTGACTTTGTTAGCAGATTTATTTCCTGAGCGCAAATCCTACTAATAATGCAACCACTTTAGAGAGTAGGAAAGCTTGAATGGATTTAAACACTGATCTTCTTTGGAAGTAGATAAGGTATATACCTCAACAAGGTGAAGACTGGAAGCACGACTTAATAGGACGAAAGCGAATTCTCCAATTTGAGCGAGCGACAATCCAACCTGCATGCAGCAAATGATGTTATATTGTTATATGCCACCTTTTTATGCTACTTGGTTGTGAGAAGAATCTAGCAAGTCAACTTACAAGGAATGATGTTCTGATGCTATACCCAAAGGCCTTGGTTACCACCGCAGCAACTGTAGTCTTAAAAACTACTACCAATATCACAGATGCCAACAATATATCAACGTGGTTCCAGATGAACTGCATATGTATTAGCATTCCAATGCTAGAGAGAAAAAGAGCAGCAAATAAATTCCGAATGGGCTCCACCTGTAAGATTCAAAAAGAATTACAAAATATATGTATTATACCAAAACTTTGCTCATCAAAATTTTATAAGAACATATCATTGATTCAAGTGTACTTTCCTTTCCAACAATGTATATGGAAACTACGAAGATGTACATCTTCGTAGTTTCCATATACATTTCCATTATAAGAATGGAAGTCAAAGATCTTTCAAAACCTAAGAAATACAACTTTTCGTTACCAAAAAAAAAATCAATTCAGAATAGAACAACTCAACAAGGACAGGTTGTGAAACAAGAGTCTACGTGACCATTATAGTTACAAGGAAATTATGCAACTGTGCTTTGCTACTTCTAAAACACTCCTTGAAATGTTCGCCTTATAAGTACCCAATAAAAACTTAAACCTAATTAGTTCTCTACAACAATTGTGGTAATGAAAACCATGCATTTTCAGTTCGAAAGTCCTATCTAAAGGAGAGTAGCATATAACACGGGCAATGGGAAGCAATACTTGACCTCATGAAACAGATGCCACCAATAAATGGAGTATGACTAAAGAAACAAACATGTTTAACAAAGGAAAAGGGTTCGAGGTTTATAGGGTAAAATGGTATACAACAAAACGCTGCATCTATAAAAGACACCCATTATTTCTCCAATAATAAGAAATCAACTGCAAAGTTAAATAAACATCATTGCAAAGCTGTGAATTCGAACATGCTCACGGAGTACGGAAGTAGAGAAGAATACCTGGTCCAAAGTGTGCTGAGCAAAGTCTGTGGTAGATATCATAACTCCAGCAACAAAGGAGCCTAGCTCAAGACTAAGGCCTAGCTTATCACTACACTGGAATGTAAATGCATTTTTGAAAAATATATCAGGAATCTGAATGATTGTGATTACTCCATTGACAATGAAGAAACAAACAGAGAGTACTTACCCAAGCAGATAACAAGCAGAACGCCACTAAAGCAAGTTGATACAATTCATTTGTCTGAAAAGTTATTCATATTAAGGGAAATCAGCAAGGTGACTAACAACAAAGGAAGCAGGAAAAAGAATTATCAGATTCCAGTTGTGTATAAAAGCCACCATAAAGCGATAATGCAGGTCATTGTACAAGTCAATTGCTACACATGCTTTTCCCCCTTGAAATAGAAACGATCAGATATAATAACACTTCCAACCTTGCGCACTGTTAGATATCTCTCATTTATTTGTTATCACAAAAGTACAATGTGGCAAATCAAGACATTAAACAGATAGTTTTTACACATTTTTCAGAGTCTTTTACCAATTAACTACTATGCCTTGTCATTTACCTGCGATGACAGCTGTATCATCAGCTTTAAAAAGCGTGGAATGAATGACCAGGTCAGGAAGTATGCAGCCGAGAGATAAAGAGACAATACCACCAAACTGGAATCAAAATACATCAAAACATACATTAATAAAAAAAAATTGCACAATTCCAGGTTAGTTTGTTAGCCTTACCAAAGGAAAAAGTTCATTCACAAAGCCACTGATCATGATAAGCTATATCTATTCAGCATTTAGCAAAATATGTGACTACTTCACAAGCAGGGAGTGAAAGATTTGATAGAAAATCAACAGTTCAGGTGCCCACTTCCCAACATTAACTATGATACCACTGCTTCAACCAAATAAGGTCTGCAAACTGTTCACGAGTCCTCTAGTTCCATAGACATTCCATTATAAGGACGTGTTTTCAGTATAAGATATTTATAAAGCAGAAAAAGGTAGCTTGTTTTTGAGATAAACAGGGAAAGGTAATTTCTCACAGAAGCCCGGATTTAAGATCAATGAAGTTCATCAGAAAGAAAGAGATCACATGATGGTATTCCATCCTTTAGATTATTGCCTAATTCAAGCACATTGATCTAATCAAGAAAAACAGCACATAGGCTTAAAACTTATCCATCGCTTACTATTCATATATCTAGAAAGTGCTCTGACAACACAGGCATCCAGAAGACACAAAATTATAAATAGTACATAGTGACTTTGTCACATATAGACTAATCTTGGCTAAAAACACATATTAGCAAAAGAAAAGGCAAGCCTTAAGAGAAAAGAAAATACTAACATCTGTTGGAGTTTTTAACCGGTGAAAGATAGAGAACAAGAGCTTATAAAAAAAACCAGTTCTAGATCAAATTATCAATGCTGCAAGTTTAGCCATAAAAGTGTAGTGCTTTGTTGATCAGCACACTCAAATGTAGGCATAACAACCAAGGTACAATCTTGACCTTGAGACTCGAGTTGTTGTCATTTATGAATTCTAGTTTAACATAAGTATTCATTTTCTTTGACAAAATAGAGCAAAGACAACGCCTATGTATAGGAACTAGGAAGGAAGGTTCAAGATTGAGAAAATACTCACAGTTTTCCCATTGAGAGCACTCCTAGCAGAATGCCACTGCTCCCACCAAGAACTGGCAGCAAAGCAAAAAGCAAACCAACAGCACAATCCTATATTCACACACGTAAGCAAATCAATGGCTGTAAACATGACCAGTAAGAGTTTCCAAACAGGATTACACCAAAGTTTTACCTGAAATATAAGTGTCCCTATAGTGACTTGCCCGTGAAGAGCATTGTTGTAATTTCGTTCTGCCAAAAATTTTATCACCTATTGGAGTGACTCACAATTAATTGAATTCTAAACCAAGACATTCAAATGTGAAACTTATTAGAAATACAAGGAAACAAACCACAGCTGTTGAAGACATGGAAAGAAAAGATCCAATAAATACACCCTCTGACAATTTTGCTCCGCATATCTGCATGCATATTTAATTTTAAGATCACGAAGAACACAAGAAACTAAGGGTGTGTTAGATCTCTCTATTTAATGCATTCAGACACACCCTAATTTGAATGGCACATCAAGTAATTCTGGCTGAACTTTGAAGCCGGACATACCATAGCAGTTATGCCACACAAGAACATGAATATGATGATTTGCAGAAATCCTCCAAGGACAGCTACAGGCCCCACTGCCCTTAACTGCAAAAAATTAATATTTAAAGCAACATCTCGAGAATGAAAATACAAAATAAATAATAGTATCCTGTATCACAATCTGAGTATAATTATAGAAACAAATTCCATCCAATTCTGCATAGTGTTTTAAAAATTAAGAGTTCATTTTTCTCAAAACAAAGTGTTTTTTACATTATAAAGTTGCAGTTTACTTTCTGTTCTTATTTTATGAAGGTTTGGCCCTTTCAACCAACATAATTTTATGTTGCCTTTTAGGTCTTAGAATTCAAACCTTTTGAGATAAAGTGACAACATACTAAGGTTTAGCCATACAATTTTCGAAAGAAATAATCTAGTTAAAATCTAATACAATTCCCAAAAGATCACAAGATTTTGTTTTAGCATAATTTAATAGACTTATGATGACACATAAGAAGTGACAGACACTGCTGCCGTTAAAAAAAGAACTGCCTCACATTGCTAAGAGATTTACCTTTGTCATTGAAAATTCCAAACCTAAAGCAAATAGAAGGAAGACAACACCAAATTGAGCGACAGTCTCAACCTGTAAAAGAAGAATGAGACACTTGTCAATAATAATAATAATAATATATCCCTATATGGGAAGTGAGATGACAATTTCATTCTCATGCCCTAATCACAACTTCAAATCTTTAGTTCCAATTGGAAAGCTTCCCTATGTGAAACAAGCCCTTTTACTTTGGAGGCCAGAAGTAGATCAAATACATATTACCTTTTAAACACGAGCACTCAAATTTTACACGGAAGTCTCTACACTAAGGAACCATAATTTGTAGCACATACTGAAAGAAAAGGCTGAAAAGCAACATTTTTCATGTGTTAAAAAAGTTTATAAAACTTGCTAAAAGTTACAAAAAAAACAATGTCAGGTGATCAACATATAGAAAAGGCTTGGCGAGGATAAATGTCATTCTTTGCAACAATATCAAAATGTGGCTGAATCATGGATGCAAAGCACTTCCTTTTTGAATTAGTGGACCACATCTTGAAAAGCCAACTAATCATCTCAACATACCTGGACCATCTCACTGATACATTTCAGACCACCTGGTCCAATCATTGAACCAGCAAGAATATAGCCAACAATTACCTGCAATTATTGGTTAAGATGCCTCGTTATAAACAAATATAGATTGATGGAAATGTATTATCAAGAATGGAACAAAAATAGAAATCTGATATCAAGGAACAATTTTTGGATATAGAAACTATAGTGTGCAAAACTTGCTAAAGCTAGGCAAAATAAATTGTGAAGTACCGACCGGTTGCCCCAAACAGGAAAACACTATTCCACCAACAGCAGCAGAGACCGTTAGTACAACTAAGTCTGATATTAGCCTGTCCAAGAAGAAAGCACATCAGAACTAGCAAGAATCATATGTCCATGCCATTGAATAAAACAAAAATATACGGGCATACAATACAGGTTTTTATCAAGATTTAGAGGCGAATAAGAATATAGGAAAACGAACCTGAAATCTACTTGAAGTATGGGATATTTTGATTTTTTGTTAGACATAACAAAGACATTATCCTGCCATCACCAAATGGGAATAATAAAAAGGATAAGAATCTCAAAGATAATCTACTTACTTAATTTACAGCTATCTGTATCCAAAAATCTGAAATAGCAAACCTTTTTGTCTATCAAGGTAGTCATGTCATCAGAATCCTCGTTTTCAAGAGTAAAAACATCTTGAAGCTGGAAAAGTTTTGTGCCACTGTCATGGATACATCATTTAAATAACATTAAGCAAATCAATTTATTAATCTTTATAAAAATGAAGCATAGCTGAGCAAAACATTAAGTCAAATAAAATGATATGAGCATGAAAAGCTAGTACTGTCCCTACTGTTTGATTCAAGCATTTACATGCATCCAAGGAAAGCATCGATTAGCAAAATAAAAAAATTCTGGTTAACTTACTTTGGTTCTCCACTATCATTCTTCTTGGGCTTATCATGAGTAATTTTAGCAACAGTCTCTAGCACAGCCTGCAATACATAACCATATTATTACTTCCCACCTAACAGTGCTTGTATGGAAACAATTGTAAGACCATCAGAACATTATAAGTCACACAATAGAAACTCGATTCAAGTTATATAGAATAATTGTGGCATAGTATGGAAAATCGAATGGCCTTGTTCTCTTTTCTTCGAAAAAGTACCTCTATGTTTTTTTCTTTTTGAAGTAGTGAAATGTAATTGTTTTTTACACATCTCTTTTCAAAAGAATGATTGCATTTAATGGTCGGTTAACACTAAAGTCAATAAATATCTCCACCTAGTTAGAAATGTATGGGACACAAGTAACCCGTTCTGATTTCTATATAGAGATTATAAGCCCCACGGCAATTTAGCTTTTCTTGCTTCGATTAAAAAAAAAGTAACACTACAAAACGGCTTGGAAAAAAAATCCACTTTTCCTATTAGATTTATTAATAACATCAACTCGCATCAAACCTCTTAGGCAAATAATCAACACTTTCCAAAACAGCAATGCTTTAGCAAGACAGATGTGTCTAAGCATTATCTCTAGCATAACGTTCAAGAGTTACCCAATAAGACAGATGTGTCTAAGCATTATCTCTAGATTATGATATAAAATGGAACGGTCTAACCACGAGTTTGAAGAAAAGTGAACTTACTTGCTGATCAGCGACGCTGCTATTAAAACTGGCCCCACCATCATCTCCTGATATAATGTCATTACCATACATATCATTTTAGAGCTTTACTAGGCCCTACTGATGATATAAAGAAAGGAGAGAATAGAGGCTGCTTCTGATTGAAAAGCATAAAAGAAAATTGTGGAATAGCAGCATGGTATAGATATGAGAGTGCAAACCATTACTATACATATAATACAAAATTGAAAAATAAAGAATGAGATTCTCCCATTTCCCAATATCAAATACCTCAACAACATTATTTAAAACCATAAAGAAAAAGACAAAAAGAAAGACTTCCCTTTGTATGTATGCTGAATACCATGTGGAATGTTAGGTAGTGTAAGAGATTTGGAAGACTAAACAGATCTATCATTACAAGAATAGGGAAGCACTACCAAACTGGATTCACTGGTACTAAAAAGTTTTTTGCTAAAATATAAGGAGATAAAAAAAATGACATGGGAGGCAAAGGCATGCTAGTCTTGCACATCAAGGCATAGATATATATAGTGGTGCTCACAAGATCCAATAAACTTAAGACATTGTAATATGATAGCAACACTATAATACCAAAACATGCTTCAATTGCAATTGTATCTCAAGGTAGGGTAACTCCAGTCAACTGACTGAAACAACTAATGGCATTTTTAAAGCTGCAAAAATGCGTTATGATGCAGCAGATGCTCTTAAAAACCAGACTAGCAAAATTCACAATTACAAACTGCACAATAGACTAAGGATTATGATAGATTGGGAAGATCATAGCCCACATTGAATTAAGTGGGGTGTGCGCATGGCCTTATAAGGATTTCGCCTAGTTACAATATTATCCCATTATTCCATTTATTTACAAGATGTGACATGCTGAATACAATTTCCCTCTAAATCAAAACACGATAATAGCATTTAGATCATTAATAAGAAAGACATACACAACTCCCCTGAATTAACCAATTTTGATTCACATCTATAGCAGTTTGCGAATAAAGTCATTATAACCATATGATATATCCCACCAAAGAGAACTGCTCTATCTGCACAGAAATTTGAAGTCATGCTTACTCCAGAACGTCAGTTCTGGTCAGTGCTAATCAAACTGTTGAGGGAGGAAAAAACAGCCATTCACAAAGGGGAAAATGAAGGGCTTCCTTAGCTTATGTAAATAGATGCCCGAACAAATATATTCATTCTTTAAAAGTTGTTACTTTCCTAGAAAATCCAACCAGAGGCTCTAGAAAATGTGTCTAATCGTCTATCCCTCCTCTTTGGATAATAGATCCAAAACTTTTACACTCATAACTACTTACCACACAGAGCAAGAATATGCTCCTTTGTGGACTCAATTGTTGTTTAGCGTATATTTCCACAAATGCATATGTCAAACTATCTTCACTCTAGAACTCTCTCCATTTTTAAATACTTTCGTAAGCAGGAACAGTATCAAATATCTTCCTGCCCACTGCAAGCCCCCATCGTTGCAGACTCACTAAACTAATATTCCGGCCCAAATGTAATCCATCATTTCTTATAACAGAAACTTGTAAGAAAAGGATACACATCCAGCAACATCAAACCAAATGCCTTATTTAAGGCATTCACTTCAAGGATGCAGCAAATAAGAAAAAGTCGATTACAAAAAACGACTCAGCCAGCTCAACTCCCTCATAGAAGAGCCAATGTTATCTACAGGTAATGACTACAATGTAGGAAACAGTCATAGAATAAAAATACAATATGTTCAAGATTCACCACAATTTCTACACTACGTTTCTGAATGCTGGTGGATAAACATCGAGTTGAGATAAAGCCAATGACAGCACCTTTAGCATATTGAGATGTGGCAAACAAGGGAGGGGTAGGGAAATTAGAAACACTATAATATTAAAAAGACTGAAAGTTTTGCGGCAATTTTCTAGACATAGGGCCATTAAGGTTGAAATTATTTATCTGCAATTGGTTCAGCCATATTCAAGTAGAGAAAGTCCATGTGATGACTGCCTAACAGTGAAGCTGAGTCTCGGAGAGAAACTAAAAGCCGGAAGACTAATGCAATTCGTAAGTTACGGATTTAGCCTACTGAAACAATAAACTCAAGAGCACAATCAAGAAATCAAAATTAACACCCTACTCAGTCAATTAATAAAGCTGGAAAAGCTAAATCATGCTATCTACTGAATCAACCTACTCAAAACACCAAGCGCCACGATGAAATCGGAATTAAGACTCTGAGAAAAATGGATGCACAGGCAACGGGAAGTCGGATATGCATACCTTCGGGATGCTCATTCTCAGAGAACTCCTTCTCGAGCACATGATCAATCATGTTCGCAATGGTTCCTGTATCATTCTCAGGCGGCGTGGAGCCGTAAAGATTGTTCCCGTAGAACCTTTCCCTGATGTCCTGGTCAGATCTAGCGCCATGGCAGAGCTGGATTTGAAGTATCGCCGTCAATAGAGCCACCGCGCACAGCCATAGCCGGATCTTCCGTGGCTCCGTGCACGAATTCGAATCCGCCATAGTACCTCGATTCGCAACACTGAAGAATCGCCTCCTGATCTCCTGTTCAGTGTTGGAGACGGGGGAACGAAGGCTTCCTCTTGAGGTTACAGAGACGGGGATCTTCCCGATGACATTGGAGAGGGGAGAGGTAGGAGAAGATGGTTAGTTGCGGGGATGGGGGAAGATGGTGGTCACGGAACAGAAAGTTGTTTTTGTTTTCAGATTTGATTTGAGATCAGCGTGGGAATAAGATCTTGACAAACTCTTGGACTTCATTAAGGCCCTGTTTGGAATGCTATTGGAATCGGATTGGAATCAGGAATCGGAATAAAATCAGTAATCGGAATGGACCATTCCTCACACATGTTGTTTGGTATACTGCCGGAATGAACCATTCCAGGTAATTTTGGTTTGAAATTATTAAGGTTTAGAGTTCTTAATTATGATTTTACAAGTTTATAGTTATTAGAATTCATAAATTAAGGTTTATAAACTTTAAGATTCAAAATGAAGAATTGCAATGTCTGGAATGGGCGATACCCTCCAATTTCTGCTGGAATCAAATTAGCCTGCAGACTTGGAATGAGTCATTCCAGGGAATGAAATCGATTCCAGATATCTCTCTGCCAAACAGGATACTGGAATCAGTCATTCCTGATTCCCATTCCTCATTCCCAGGGAATCGTACCAAACGGGGCCTTAGGCCCCGTTTGGTACGATTCCCTGGGATAATAATATAAAATAATATAAAATAATATAAAATAGTTTAATGGAAACTACCCAAAATAATCAGAACAAAAAACATTTTTACCCATGTAATAAAACATTATTTTGATTATTGGTCATAATTCATAAGAAAAAACATAGTTTATCATTATATAATATTCAGATTTTTTAAAAGTATAGGATAACTATCTTTGAATTGCAAAGATTTGTTTGTTTTTTTATTTATTCAAGGATTTAAATCTTTTTAAGACGGATTTATACATTTACTTTTAGTAATTAGTTTAAAAAATAAAGAATCTTATTTTACACCCTAAGAACATAGATTACAAAAATCATACAGTACTCATATATATTACCTTTGCGTATAATGTTGTCATGTGAGAACAAGTGCTCATATAAAAATATAATAATGCCGGTCAACCAATCTTACCTTGAACAAGAGATTTTATTACTAAGCTCATCAGCTCAAGTATGGACATATTGAATTCTCTTGAAACTTTTTGTGTTACATGTGTACTTTTTTGTGCATTACTAATTCACTATTATAGGGAATTAAATGACTATCTTTCACATCAGGATAATTGGAGAACGCTTATGTATAATAAGTTTTATGGTACAACATGCGGATTAAGGAAGGATGTTGGTTTAGACGTAATCAATGGTGATTTATTAAGCTACATGATAAAAAAAATTGAGAGGAGAAGATTAAATTAGTGGGGAATTAATTTTAAAAGGAAGGTAAATGATTAATTATAGGAGGGGATTTGACTGAAGATTCAAATTAAAATGTCAAGTTTTTTTTAAATGGAAGTTCCTTAATTATAAGGATTAATAAGAGTGAGAATGTTTTTTAAAAATAGTTAATTTATCATAAAATTCAAAAACCGTTAGTGAATCCTAGAAAATCTATTAGTCGGTGTCCGAATAATTTTATACGATGGTTTGAATAATTACATAGTTGAACATGTTTTATTGTTATATGAATCAGTTTCAAATTTGATGTGCTCATATACTACTAAAGTTGAATAAGAGCTTGTCTTCACTTGAAAATCAAATTATTATAAGCTGAATCATTACGTATTAAAATAAAAATAAAAATAATGACCTTGTGTGACCATTAGAGGTGTCAATCGGGTCGGGTCGGGTGGATTCGAGTTCGTTCTTTTCGGGTTCGGGTCAATCGGATTACAGGTCAAGTCGGGTCGGGTCTTGACAGGTTATTGTGCGGGTTCGGGTCGACCTAATAGGTCAAGGATTTGAATTTTTAATGATTATTAAAATAATATTATGATTAAATAATGATATTCAATAATAAAATATTATTTTAATATTATTTTATAATATTATTAAATTTATAATATTTTTTATGATAAGATAAATTATAATATAAAATATAAAATATATTTATTCTACGTATGTATAAAATATCGGGTCGGTTTCGGGTTTCAACCCAATCGGGTTCGGTTTTTTTCTTTGCTTCGCTACTATTTGAGTCAGGTTTCAACCCAAAAATTTTCGGTCGGTTCGGGTTGATTTTTTGGGTCGGGTCAGGTTTTGACAGCTCTAGTGACCATTGAATATGTAAACGTAATGCATTGAATAAGATGAAAGTAAGGATTGTTACAACTCGAATACATATTACAACAAGATTGAAAAAGAACATATGTTTTTCAATGTACAGTGATATGATAACTAAAATTCATTGTCTTTGTCTTCAAACTTGATCTATTACTATTCCATCCCCCTTCTTGAATAACTACATAACAAAACACACATATATGAATATCAAAATTCATGCATAATAGTACACATAAATAATATTGTTGAACAATTGTTCATCATATAATGCATAATTATCAAACAAAAAACACTATTGTAAAAGTTGTCTTATAATGATTGAAAAATACGAGCTATTGTATAAATGAAAGATGTATAACACTTAAAATTTGTTATTTGAAAAAGTATAATCAATATGTAGAAAAACACAATAGACGCACGTGAAACAGAAATGAAAAAGCACTCATTTCATTTTCTAATGAATAAGTTCATGCATTAGATAGATCTTCCTAAGTGTTATATCTTAAATTATATCTTTCTATAGATATCTTCCTATATGTTCTTTAAAATTATCAAATCATGCATATATATTTATCGTTCTATTGTGATTAGTGTTTTTTTATATACGCAAGGACCCGGTTGATTATTTTAATAAAGATATGACACGTTGCGCAATTTTCTGTGAAGACTTTGTCTCCGCTTTATATTATAGACAGTATAGATACAACACTTAAAATATTAAGTTACAGTATAAGACAGTTGAAGGATATATTAATGGATCAGTACTTAGGTTTAGTTTCGACAGTAAAATAAAGCATACAACGGCGGTGCAAGTTAAAGGTTTAGGAATTTCTCTCATGGTTTCAACCAAACAAAAGAGGAATTTCTCTCATGTATGCACATGATAATATGATAGGTTGTTTCTTTAATTTCTACAAAGTCAACCGATCGAGTATGACGTTGACAAAAAAAATTTTTTGGATCGAAATTAGACGTTGACAATTAATTGTTATCGTGATTAACATTATAAGTTTCGTATATCACTCTCCAGCGATCTACGCACATTTCTTCCTTAATCCATCAAAACCGTGTAATAATCAACTAAGCAAGTCATGTACTCCATCTCAAAATACACCGCGGTGTTGGCGATCATTGCTACTCTCTTGGTCTCGACCCAAAACGACCTGGTTTCATCGCAAGGGCTGCAAACCAGCTTGACCACGACCTGCCGTAGCAACAACACCTTCGTAGCCTACCAAGTAAACCTGAGGGAAGCCCTAACCCGGCTGACGAACGCGGCCGCAGCCAACGCCACCTTCTCCAACACCACTGTGGGCCCGCACGGCGCTAGGGTGTTCGCCCTCTACTACTGCACCGGAAACGTCACCAAGGAGCGTTGCAGCACGTGCCTCGAGGCGGCCGCTAGAGACGTAGGCAAGAATTGCAACAACTACACCGAGGGAACGGCGTGGTTCTTTGACTGCACCCTGTGGTACGCCGATTGGATGATATTTGGGGCCGAAGACGGAAAGTTTTCGTCTTCTGGATTCTACCCCGACTACTACGGCTCGTATGATGGCAAAAATATAGGTATGCTAATTATATATTAAAATGTTTGGTTCTTTATACTATAGTTTTGTTACACATTTTATACGTACAGTACAACAGGGATATATTAAGAACAACACTAGCAAACTAACACCGTTTCGATAATATAAGTAGTGCATGGTGGGAGAGAAGTGATCGAGGATACGGCGGAGGAGCTGAGCCAGGCAGCAGCCAACGACACTCGCGGGGACCCTCCAGGGTTCGCGATGAAGGAGGTGGCGGTTTCATGGAACGAGACGCTGGCGGGGCTGGCACAGTGCGCGCCTTGGGTAACGGGCGACTCGTGCTTGCGGTGCCTGAGGAACGCCACGCGTTTGTGGGGCGAGTTCTGCAGCAGGAGCGCCAGGGAATACGCGGGCTTCCGCAGCTTGATTTTCCAGCCCCGCTGTCGCCTCCACTTGTCCATTCAGCCGGCCGCCGTAAATTCCACGTCTCCGGCCACCCCGTCCAATACTACCATTAACAAATCTGGTACGTACGTACGTAGTATGTACTATATTATTAACTTATGTACAGCTAAGCTAATTTTATTCGACCACGTCCTATGATTTCCTGCAGGTACCATTAGTCGCTCTGCCGGGGAGATGGTCAAGTACTCTTACAACAATGTCATCGTTGGAGCAATTGCACTCACGTTCTTCGCTGTCTTAATTAATTGACCGTCTCTAGCTATATGATGCACGTGGACTTAAGCATCCTTGATCTTCTTATGTACTACTCCGTAGTTAACAATACGAAGGCTGAAAAAAGTCTTCGTAAGTTGTAACGACTTATGTTCACGTACCACGTACCTAAGAAGCTCATTTGTATATTTACACTAGCAGCTTGTTTCACACCCTTTGTCTATTTTCTTCTCTATGAATAAAACTTTCGGATCTAGCTACATAGTCATGTATATGTGAATTACATGAGATTAGTACTTCCCGTGCCATATGAACGGACGTGTTCTCCATAGCGTTGTAAAATGCGCGCATTTTATCTTACCAACTACCAAGGACGAGTCCAATTGAATCAACCAATAAACGTAGTGTTGTTGTTACGAGTGTTAGGTACGACTTGACGATCATCAACAAAGTTAAGCATCGTCATGATGACATCATCATAATAATATCATCAGTGTACATATTTTTAAGAGTAGTGTTCATGAGGGTCAAACTTTGATCTCTACCTTTTTCCTCAAAAGAAGAACATTAGTTCGAAAAGAATTATGTCACCAAAATTCCTCGAAAATATGTGGACACTTTATCAAGGTTGTTTGGGCCTTCTTTTGTACTGGGTCAAGTGCCATCATTATTGGGCTTATAGGCCCAATCTCCGACTTCTTCTACTTATCTCTCTTTCTGATTTCTGCTAAGTAGCAACGGTCCCATCATCGGACGGCTGTAAGCCAAGTCAGAGACATTGGACGGTGTAAAACACAGCGATCAAGTTACCACCGAAAACCTTAAAATCCCGCAAAACCCTAACCGCCTTCTTCCTCTTTCCTTTCCCTCCAGCCGCTGATCAACGCCCAAACCTTCTTCAGCAGGAGAGAATTATCTCCTTTTCTTTCTCTTCCATGCCTTCTGTTGCTGTCACTGATTCCCCACAGGCCATGAGTGACATCAAGAAGACCAAGAAAGAGAAGAAAAGCAAGTCCGAGACCGACGCCACTCCCATGGACGAATCGCCAGAGATCACCAAAAAGACCAAGAAATCGAAGAAGTCTAAGCTGGATTCCGAAGGGGAAGCTAGAGTTGAATCGGAGTCCAAGAAAAAGGAGAAGAAAAAGAAGAGGAAGACTGTGGATTTAGATGATTCGGATAAGAGCGAGACGAGCTCGGAGTTGGGCGAGCCGGTGAATTCCAAGGCGAGTAAGAAGGCTAAGCTTACGTTCAACAGTGATGGTGAGCAGGAAGAGAAGGAGGAAGAGGAGTTGGATCCGAATGCCTTGTCCAATTTTCGATTATCAAAGCCACTCAAGGACGCTTTGATTTCGAAAGGGATCAATTCGTTGTTTCCGATTCAGGCAATGACATTCAATGTCGTCGTTGACGGTTCAGATTTGGTCGGCCGAGCTAGAACTGGACAGGTTTGTGATTGCATTGTTGTTGTAGCCTGTAGGATGTTATGTGCTATGAGGCTGTGGTTCAAATTGGGACTCATAGAAAGTACCTTGTTGTTATGCAGGGTAAGACACTTGCATTTGTGTTACCTATATTGGAGTCATTGGTCAATGGCCGGACAAAAGCATTGAGGAAGACTGGTTACGGTAGGCCACCAAGTGTACTTGTGCTGCTGCCTACTAGAGAATTGGCGTGTCAGGTATTTGCATACTAGTTTCATCTCTGTTGCTGTCTCTGTCTTTTTTTATTATAATTGTAATACTCACTATCTATGTATTTGGGCTCTCTGTGTATATTGTTTAGGTGGCTGCTGATTTTGAAGCATATGGTGGAGCTCTAGGGCTCCAGTCTTCGTGCTTGTATGGTGGAGCTCCCTACGCATCCCAGGAGTTTAAACTGAAGAGAGGAGTTGACATAGTTGTCGGTACTCCTGGCCGTGTGAAGGTACATTCATTGTCTAGAAATTCTTGTTGGATACATGTTTTACTTCAGTTTGATTGTTCGTGCAAGTCAGCCAAGTTTGCTGGTGTATAGATTTGCTCCATGTGGTTCAAGTTCTTGCATATCATGTAATTTTGGATTGTGATTGTAATTGTAATTGCAGGACCATATTGAGAGAGGTAACATGAACTTGAGCTACCTACAATTCCGTGTCCTTGATGAAGCTGATGAGATGCTAAGGATGGGATTTGTTGAAGATGTTGAGCTCATATTGGGTAAGATATCCAGTTTTAGTAGTAGTAGTATATATTCCTTATTGACACGTAGACACATATCAATTCCTTATCTGACAGTTCTTGTTTGTGTTATCATCAAATGCAGGTAAAGTGGAGGATGTGACCAAAGTTCAGACGCTCCTTTTCAGTGCTACCTTGCCAGATTGGGTTAAACAGGTTAGTTCTTGATGCATATAAAAACATTGTTTTGGTTAAAGTTTACACATTTCATCCTAGGACACAATCCATAGCATGGCATAAATGATTTTGGTTCTTATTTTGTTCATCAGATAATGAACTATAATTTCTTGCTAACTTGAGTTTTTATCTTCTTGTGAAGCTTGCTACTAGGTTCCTTAAATCGGACAAGAAAACTGTTGATCTTGTCAGTGATCAAAAGATGAAGGCCAGTACAAATGTGAGACACATTGTTATCCCATGCTCTATTTCTGCAAGACCACAACTTATTCCAGATATTATTCGTTGCTACAGCAGGTTGGAATTTTTATTTTGTGATGTCGTCATTTACTGTTCAATATATGTTCCCACTTTTAATGGTATTTGTTTTCTTCAGTGGTGGCCGAACCATTATTTTCACTGAAACAAAGGATTCTGCTTCACAACTTGCTGGTCTACTTCCAGGGTCACGAGCCTTGCATGGAGACATACAACAAGCTACTCGTGAGGTGATTGCTTCAAGCTACCCTTGTCTGTGATATGAATTGGCTTTAGCCCATATGATTACAATAATTGATCTAAACTTATATATTGCAGGTGACGCTTAAAGGATTCCGATCCGGTAACTTTACAACTCTGGTGGCAACAAATGTTGCAGCTAGGGGTCTTGACATAAATGATGTGCAGTTAATTATTCAGGTTCGCCAGTTTACATCTATAAGTTTTAAACCATCCTTTTATCAATGTAATAGTAACCCTTTATTTTACCAATCAAATTCTAACCTACCTTCCTTTTATTTGGTTAGTGTGAACCTCCTCGTGATGTTGAAGCATACATCCACCGATCTGGAAGGACAGGCAGAGCTGGTAAAGTTTCTACTCTTTTATTTATTTGATTGTGAGGGTATCGTATTTTGATGGTTATTAAAGTGCTGAAAAGCTAAGTATCATTTCAGGGAAGACTGGGGTTGCTGTAATGCTTTATGATCCTAGAAAAGGGAATGTTACGAGGATAGAAAAAGAATCAGGGGTGAAATTTGAGCATATGCTGGCTCCCCAACCAGCTGATGTTGCAAAAGCAGCTGGTGTAGAGGCAGCAGAATCTATCTCCCAAATGTCCGACAGGTATCTATATACTGAAAAATTATAATGAAAGAAGGGGTGCTTGTTTT
Source organism: Polygonum aviculare (assembly GCA_934048045.1). NCBI lineage: Eukaryota > Viridiplantae > Streptophyta > Magnoliopsida > Caryophyllales > Polygonaceae > Polygonum > Polygonum aviculare. The sequence continues at coordinate 22,025,367 of OW204031.1, forward strand.
CCTCCTAAAATTTTCATGTGTATTAAAATATTAGCTCTTTGTAAATCAGTGTTGTACCAGCATTCACGGCTGCTGCGGAGGATCTTCTGAATAACTCTGGGCAGTCTGCAGTGAATTTGCTTGCAAAAGCTCTTGCTAAAGCTGCTGTAAGATTAATTCTGAACTTGGTTCATTATGTCGCATCCAGTTGTGTGGCTTCTAGCAGTACTATATTATGTTGTTGTTCAAATATGGTCGCAGGGTTATAGTGAGATCACAAAAAGATCACTTTTGACTAGCATGGAGAATTATGTCACAGTGCTTTTAGAGACTGGGAAGCCCATGTATTCACCGACGTAAGTTTAGCATCCCCTTTAAATATAAGCCATTACTTCCATGATCACATTACCAGCTTATTTGAGCCATTCTTTTCCTGTTACTTCAGTTATGCGTTTAGTGTGCTGAGAAGATTCTTACCCGAGGCAAAGGTGGAGGCAGTGAAAGGACTAGCTCTCACTGCTGATGGAAAAGGAGCTGTATTTGATGTGGCAGCTGAAGATTTGGACACATATATTGCTGGTAATAAATTCAATCTATTGCTGCACTAAATGTTGCGGAATTATCAAAGTGTATCAGTTCATTATTTGCAAAGCTCATTCTGTCAAAAATATCTTGTCAAAACTCAACTATATTTTACTATTTTTTCCAAGATTGTGAAGCTCATATCAAATATCAGGTTCGAAGACGCTCTTACCTTGCTAATCTTTATATTCTTGGTCACAGGCCAGGAAAACGCGGCTGATGTAAGCCTGGAGGTATTAGAAAAAGTCCCCCCATTGCAAGAAAGGGATAACTCGAGAAGTAGATTTGGTGGCGGTGGTGGACGTTTTGGCGGTAACAGATTCTCAGGGGGGAGAGGTGGCGGGGGCGGGTTTGGTGGTAACAGAAGATTCTCGGGAGGAGGAGGCGGTGGCGGCTACAGAGGAGGAAGAGGAGGCCGTTATTGAAGAGCTTGTTTGATGTAGGGCATGTGTAAAGTTATGGCGAGAGCTTAGAGGTGATAATACATACTCTAACCCCATTACTACTAGCAGCACAGCACCAAATTTTGCTCTTGTGTCTCTGAACAGCCATAGAATTAATTATAGGTTGTTCTCTATACGAGCTCTTTATTTAGGTATTGTTTGTATCTGTTTTCTTTCTTGGTCCCCTGTATTTGTTGTTGTTCTTCAAATTTCAACGTGGAAGCTTCTTATGTTATATGTGTTCAAAGTTTGTTGTAGTTGAACACTCGGACTTGAAAGAGAATGATCACAATAAATCTGGGTATGTAGTGTGGTATTATACCATTGATGCTACTGAATTAATCTATAACAAGTTATCTGTGCGTGTATGGCTGAATGGAATGAATTTAAATGGAAGGTGGGGTGAATATGTTGTGTGTAAAATGCCCATTTATTATTGGATGAGTTGACCCCTTTTTAATTTTAGGGATTATCCCTTATAATGTCAATTCTTTGAAGCCCATTGTGGTCAAAACTCTATGAATGCCCTTGGGCCTTCGTTCTATCAGTGAGAATATTGATCTTGTTTCTTCATCTCATCATTTGTACTAGGGGAAATTGCATTTAACCACCCCTTATTTTACACTTGTTGCATTTAACCACCCCTTATATTTTTTTTTGTATTTAACCACCCCTTATTTACAAATTGTTGTCATTAACCACCCTTTATATTTTTTCATGCACTTAACCACCTATTATTTACAAATAGTTACACTTAACCACCCATAGTTTATATAATAAATTTTTTTCCCTCTATTACATGTTCCGGTTGGTTCATTTCAGGTTGGTTCACTTCAGGTTCGTATGAATTTGGATTCACGTAACTATTAATAGAATTAATTTTATTTAATTATTATGATAAAGTAAAAAAGTACTCTGTATTATTTATGTATCCATCTTAATAATAAATTATTTAAATTATTCAATTACGAAGGATATACTACTATTTTTACAAAACACTGATTCGGGTAGACCCATCAGATATTGAATTTCAAGTTTTATACAATAAATGACATAGTCGGGTCTTTCTTTGACCCATTGATTTCAGATCGGGTCTCAACAAAAAAAATTGTACAACGTTAGAGAAGTGCTAGGATTCAAAAATATCTTTTTAGTAGGGAGATACAATTCGAGAACCAACTATACAACTTAGAAAAGTTTTAGGAACCGGAACTAATTTTTTCAGTTGGGAGATACTATATGAGCTTAATAATTCTTTTATTTTTATACTGTATAACAAACATTAAAAAAAAGAGCAAATATGTCATTTATTTTTGAAAAAATACCATTTTTGTCAAATGGGTGGTTAAATGCAACTATTTACAAATAAGGGGTGGTTAAGTGTACAAAAAAAATATAAAGAGTGGTTAAATGTAACAAGTGTAAAATAAGGGGTGGTTAAATGCAAATTTCCCTTTGTACTAATTCGATTGCGTTTGACTGCCCATTCAAACTGATGGTTTGAACAATGTTCGTGCGTTTTGTGTACTCACTAGCTAAAATTGATGTCATAAGCTAAAAACATTTATGTAGTTGTGAATTTGTATCTATCCACAACTTTGTATAAAGCAACAAATCGTCTAACTATGTCCTTGTTCAAATCGTCTAAATATGTGCATGTTTTTTTGACGGATTTATGCATTTTCTTTTAAAATTTAAGGTTACTTGTAGATGTTTATCATTCTCTCAGGATACACATATTGGTTAGAAAATTTGTAAACGTAAAATGCTATACTGATACTACTAATTAAAAACTTTTCATTTAGAAGTTTAAGCCCCTAGCCCCTTAAGCCTTGGCACAACTATGTCCGTTCGGTTTGCAGCTTAACGAAGCTTAATGGAGCTTGTTGAAGCTTAACTTTTTTTTAAATAAAATATTTTTGGTGTTCGGAGGGTCATTGTAGGTGTAACTTGTCTAGCTGAATTAAGTTGGAAATAAAAAGCTGCCTCCCCCAAGCTTAACAAAGCTGAACTAAGTTGAATTCAGCTTCAGCTAGTTTTACCGAACAGATCGTTAGCACTAACATCCTAGCACACTCAAGAGGGATCATGATATATGATTATCATCATACAAGTACTTCTTAGATTGAACGGAAACCTAATTTTCTTCGGCGTCTTGTATACATCGCAATCTTATTTGTAACATAGAAGCCAAAAGACATAAACATATCATGCTTAATTATCATCCACGTACTATTGGAATATTCTGAGCTCAAAATCTCATCTAAAACAAGTTGAAAGAGATGACTACGTTGAGCTATTCAGTTTGACTGATTGGATAATAGATTATTATTATTATCCATTTTTTGGTTTGGTCAGAGGGGGATCAGATGATTTGAACCAAGCAAACAACGTTTTTATGCCAAAGGGGATGATTTGATTTGGGCGACACTTGTGGTACTATCAGCTCAACGTTTAAAAGGGGAAAACAACAAACAAAATTGACACACTTGTGTGTAAATGTTTGATAAATGCCACTCACTTTAGATTGATTAGGGAAATCAGATAAGGTCGGCCATTATTAAAATAAGGTGTTAACATAAACATTTATGTTTGCTACTTGCTAGTTTCTACCTAATTCTGAATAAAGGTTTGCATGTAAGAATCGGATTTGGTCTAGTCCTGTATACTTAATTTAATGATTCTGTCTTCTAGTTCTAATGCAAATTTGCCCCCTCTTTTTTGGGTGCATCAGTAGTTATCTATATTATTGTTACATGAATTATGAAGCTTAAGTATATATTCATTCAAATATACTCCGTAAAAGTTTTTTTTGGAAATTTTACCGAAATTTTCTTTCTTTTATCCACCCTATTATTCGATTGGAAATTTATCTATTTTTCATATATATTGAGGATTTGTTTTTATATTTCTTTCTCGAAAACAATATAATAAATATAACGGTCTATAAGTACTCTCCCTTAACATGATTTATTTTTTTAGTCGAATCTCCCTTAACATGATTGTTATAAGCTTGATTTAGATTTTATAAGTCAAAGATAACAATTCAAAGAAGTAACTAAGGACGACACTGATAAAACAAGATCAGATCCCTAAGTGCCATAAAGGTCCTTGTTAAACCAGGTCTTAATCAGCCATTCAGCCCCCAACAAATAGATGGAGGCCCGTAGAGGAAAAAAATGGCTAAAAATTCAGAAGCAGAAAACGACAACGGAATTAGAGCCCGGACAAATTAAGAGGTAAATCCAAATCATCCTATTAATTAATAGAGTAATTAACTTTTAAATATACAGTAGTATAATGATAAAGAGATTTCCCACCAAGCCGGCCAGGCCACCACAAAACGACATTGTCAGGTCGCAACATTATCGTTTAATTTCAGTTACAACAATTGTGATTAATAACATGATCAATTAATTAACAAGAAAAGAAAGTGGGTAACTACACCACACGCTGCATGCTTACAATTAGGCAATCAGACAACAAAAGAGATTCAATCCAAAACAGAATTAGTGGAATTAATTAATCTTGTGATATTTGGGGGCACGTTTGCTCTTCGATCAAAGGGTCGTTTTTGAATTCTTATTGTATTAGTATATATCTTTAAAGGGTTTGTGTTTTTGAATACCATCTTTTTGTTGTCATGTAGTTAACCACTATTGTAACATAATGATTGAGGATTTATTGTAGAAACTGATTATTTAAGTTTAATCATATATACTGGCATACTTCCCTAGAATTAATCTGCATTATTTCATTATCTACCCCTATTATTCTTTTTCACATTTCGATGTCATATAAATTTTTCAAAAATATCAAAGTAAGTAATGCATATGGCATGGCATGCTATCTTCTCAGCAAGTCCTTTGATCCACTTTTTTTGGTCGAATGTATAATTGATCCATATTTGTGTTGTACATTGAACCACGTTTCTTATATACTAAAAACAAACCATAGACTTTAGGGTTGTAATGAGATATACAATTGGCATTTTGTTAGTTAGCAAAATCTCGAGTTATTGGATCAACTCAAATTTCGTTTTCTCTCGTGTCTCTTCTTGATCTCCAATTTCTAAATTAGAAAGGATCGAATGTCGAAGTGAAATAAATCAGTGAGAGAGCATATGAAGAGAAGAGGTGATCCCTAGATCGGAGTGGCGAACCCGGCCAAACCGTACCAAACAAGACGATGACCTAACTTTTATCCATACACATATTGATCGATACAGAAAAATCAACTACAGTAAAAATTCTTTTTTTAAATTGATCGAACACTTTGGTGCATGCCACTTTACAATTAAGATACTTACAAAAGAATCGGACCAACATATTAATTAAATCGATCTAAAACCAATTAAGCGCACAAAGGACTAAAACGCATAATCATAAAGCGGACTACTCCAGTAGATCCATTTACATGTATTAACATTTTGTAATCTAGCTAGCCAAGCCAGCTACCCAATTCTCTACTTCAATATAAAATCAGCTCTCAAAAAATAAAAAATAAAAACTTTAGTATAAAACTCCACAAACGGATCTTTCGACAAATTACAAGTATTATCTGTTAAAAAGGTTATGTCAATAGGATAAAAGATCTCCTATATATGTATATATATATTATATATTATATATTGACACATAATGGATGAATCAATTTGATCTAGCACGCTCTTCATGTACATTATTGATTATATATTTGAAAAATAAAATTAAGATACATGCATGAGTAATATTTTGATCACTTATCTGACGTGGAAGTCCAAGTGGGATTTACACATGCCATATTAGAAAATGACTTGTGGCCTTGTTGCCATATATGTCGTGGAAGTCCAAGCATGAAGGTGCATGCATGCTTCATATGGTTCCTAATTACGAGAAAACGGAAATAGAAAATGAAATGAATTCAATCCACTCATGTGATCGATACCATATTGATAACCAATGTTTAATCTTAACTTGAGCCTTTAATATCGGTATGTTCACAAAAGGAAGAAAGAAAATACATTTGCCATTCTATAACCCACCTTTAGTTAAGGAAATGTAAATTCATTTTTTGCATGCAATATGAAGCCCCAAACCAAGGAGGAATAGATTTGTCATGGCATCGATCAATATGAATCAAAATTCATTTTGTACGGAGTATCATTTACTTATTTTTTTGGTAATTGATCAACCACCAACTACTACTTAATTTGTTTGGCATTATGAGTTATAAATTGTATCATCCTGTTTAAATTGTATATGTTGACTCTGATGGTTGGACTCATCAAGATCAATCACCCTCGCAACAATCTACATTAATTAATATGCATTATTGTTTAAATTTCTTCCGAAAAGGTAAGCATTATGTATTTTTGTAAATCTCAAAAATATATGAAGTCAATATATATTAATTTACACTCAAATCTAGCTAGTCCCATGTAGTCTTAGTGCTTGTTTGGTTAAATGTAGGAATTGAAATTCATAGGAAAGTAATTCACATGAACTTAATTCCCACATATTGGATTTCACATGATTTGAAAAAATATGTTTGGTTACAATTAATTATCTAGTAAACAAATTTCTACATTTTGTTTGGTATGAATTGAAAAAACATGGGAATTTAACTAAAATTACAACATTAACCCTTATCCATTAAAAATAATAATGTAAATCAAGGGCATAAATGAAATTTGTAATTTAAATAAAAAAGAATTATCTTAAATATATGGAGGAATTGAATCTTACCCACCCCTACCATGGTAATTGCAATTCCTCCATTTTGGGGGAAGTATAATTCATGGGAATTTAAATTCTCATGATTTTGATGTTAAAAAAATATAACCAAATACATGTTTTTAAAGTCAATTCTGGGTGTTTTAAATTCCCATGATTTTGAGAGAGAACCAAACAAGCACTTAAGTATTTTCTTTAGAAATAATCTCAATAAATTTATTTGTATTCACACAAGCATTACAATTAGATAGAAACTACATAACGTGACTCTTCACTTCCAACTTGGTCTTTTATATGTCTATCACTAACTATACTAAAAATACCAACAATAATTACGGTATTAGGGTTCACATGCGAAATGGACACTTATAAATTACAGGGTTAAAGACGCCAATAGCCTATTTTCATTAATGAATTCCAATAATATACCCCTAGATAATAGATTGGACAATAATAACCTATTACATAAAATTGGACAAAATTGCCCTCTAAAACCAATTTACGTAAATTTAGAAATCTCCCCTCTACAGTTTTTACGTAATTCTTAGTCCTGCAATCTTCTTCCCGTCGGCCACCTTCCATCTGCCGGCCACCATCCTCCCGCCGGCCGCCGCCCTGCCGCCGTCCTCCTGCCGGCTACCGCCCTACCGCCACCCGCCGCCCTACCGCCACCCGCCGCCCTACCGTCGCATCCTTACCGCCTCCATAGCCTTGCCCAGATCTACGCATCTACGCCGGCCACCTTCCTCCCTCCGGCCACCATCATCCCGCCGGCCACCACCCGCCGCCGGCCACCAGCCCCCCGCCGGCCACCCCTCCACCTCCTAGGTCGAATTGTGTAGACCTGCAATTCGCAATTGTGGTATGTTACATTAAGTTTACTAGGATTTGTTACATTAAAAATTATGTAGATTAGATTTTATGTAAATGAAAGTTGTTAAGATTCTGTTGCATAATATTTGCTAGGATCTTGTTACATTAAATTTTATGTAGAATAATTTATGTAGGTTAAATTATTACATTAAATGTATGTAGATAAGATTTATGTAGATTTAGTCTAGTTTATTTGAGTATTACACAAATTTTATGTAGATTAATTTTGTGTATGTGTTACATTAATTTTATGTAGATTAGATTTTATGTAAATGAAAGTTGTTAAGATTCTGTTGCATAACATTTGTTAGGATCTTGTTACAATAAATTTTATGTAGATTAATTTATGTAGGTTAAATTGTTACATTAAATGTATGTAGATAAGATTTATGTAGATTTAGTCTAGTTTATTTGAGTATTACACAAAATTTATGTAGATTAATTTTGTGTATGTGTTACATTAATTTTATGTAGATTAGATTTTATGTAAATGAAAGTTGTTAAGATTCTGTTGCATAATATTTGCTAGGATCTTGTTACAATAAATTTTATGTAGAAATCTATGTATGTTAAATTGTTACATTAGATGTATGTTGATAAGATTTATGTAGATTTAGTCTAGTTTATTTAAGTATTACACAAAGTTATCGTAGAGTAATTTTGTGTATGTGTTACATTAAAATTATTGTAGAGTAATTTTGTGTATGTGTTACACAAAATTATTGTAGAGTAACTATTGTAGAGTAATTTTGTGTATGTGTTAAATTATTGTAGTTTATTTAAGATAGGAAAGGAAGAAGAAGGGGCTTCATGCTACCGGTGACGATCGGTACGACTTGGATGAACTTGCACACCAGGGACAAACGGCGGAGACGCTGAATACGTATTTCCTATTTTGAATGAGGGGAGAAATTAATGGGTATTATTACTCCTTTAATAGGTGTTTTGGTATTTCCAATAAAAAGATCTAGTTTTGAAAATAGTATTAGATAGGGGTATATTTTTGAAATTGATAATTGAAAAGAGGATTATTGTGGGATTTTTCTCCAAATTACATGTAATTAAAAACATAAAAAAAGGATGGAGGATTGAAGGGTTAGAGAGTCTATAGCCAAAATTAAAAAATCCATAGATTCGATGACGAAAAATTAGTTTAATTTGAAATTCATATTCTTTTAATTGGATGTTAAAAGGCATCTCCTGCCTGTATTATTGTTTTCTTACCCGGATCTCCTTGCGAGGAGGAGGAAAATACAGAACGGCAGAGGTTTAATCCCAAGTTTTGGAGCATGCTAATTTCAGTATTTTGTCACAACTTGGTTAGGTTTCCTCTTTTAAGAAATAATTAGTTTTTGGAATGGTCCAATGTGTATTCTCTGCCAACATAATGAGCACAAAATTTTGATCAGTAATCATCCTCAGCATTATGTCATCTACTTAGTCTTACTCGCAAATTATCGTGTTTTAAATTTATCACTTCAATCATCAACGCATCCTAAGTCATTTCTTCGATCTCTCGGATTAATGTAACTTTAAGTTTTAATTTTTCGTATTTTCTCAGATAAAAGGTTAATTCCCATACTTTAATTTTAATTCACTAACCTAACCTATAAGAGACAAAACTTATAAAATATACTTCTCCAATCGGAAATGAATTTTGATCAATTTTATGTATCATTTGAAGTATTCTAGATTATTAATTACTTAGGAATGAGTTATGAGAATTGAGTTATTATTGAACAAAATTACTTTTGTTGACAATACTCTTTATTAATTAATGTAAAAAGATGGTGAATATGATAATAAGAGACAAAACACTTTTGTTGAGAATTTCTTTTTTTACGAATGACATATTGTTTGTTCGTAATTTACATATTTATGTTTATAGCTCACGTATTTCTGCTTATACTTCACAATGTTGAATGTCTTTGTCGAAATGAATCCATTTTTCCTCCATCAAAATATTGAATGCCTTCTTTTGACCTGACTCCTCTCGGAATTCAACACCTCCAATCTTGCCTTCATCTGTGAAGATCGCCTCGTCCACTAACTTATGGAGGGTTGTGAAAACATATCGAGATAGAAAGGCAAACTGAAGAGATCTAGGATTCAGGTTAAAGGCGAATGAGATCCAAATCCGGGAACGAGATTCAGATTTTAGATTTGAGAGATTCGAGAGAGGTGAAGGAGGTTAGGCTTTGCTTTGTCCGGTTCGGCCTCTCCAGGGTTAGATCGATATGGTGCTTCATAGTTCATGCATGCTTAGACGAGGTGGTAATTAAGCTTTGTCTAGCGGAGGAGTGACCACATGAAAAATTTAGAGCGGTAAAAAGTATGTAATTGCAAGGATGGATGTGTATCAGCTTACAATTAATTTAGCTCCAATCAATCATATGCATATTATATTATATCAAGTTTGATAAAAATTTAATCGTACGTACTACTAATCTTTCTTAAGTACATAGGGAAAAAAATTAAGTTTTGTGCACTGTAAAATTACTCCCAAATTTATTCTGTTATAATATAATTGAGCGGTTCATATTAAATTAAATTATCAAAAGGATTGTCCGGCCATTCATAGGGAGATGAATAAATATTCAAACCATCACAATAATGAATAAGGGCCACATATTGAAGTAAATTTTTATGCTAAATATTCAATTTTGAGATTAATTATAAGATCGATGACCGAAAAATCCAACCCTAGCCTACTCATGATAACTTGCATCAATGTGCATGTCAAATTCTTGTATATAGAATTATTTATCTACGGCCAAGATGAACTCTTGCACTCTGTCACAACAAATTGAGATCTCTCACACAAAATTAAACATGAGATTAGTAAAGTTTATTTAATCCCTTCATGATTAAACTCGATTTGTTGTTTACACTAATAACAAACTAAATACCCTAATATAATTCATGCTACTTTATAGAATTCCTAGTGACTGAAGACAGTTGATATAAGAGACAAAAACAACAAGGGTCCCTCCTTTGATACATGGATCGATCTATCCTATCTCAAATTAACGAATCAAGTTTTATGTTATGATTTCTAACACTTGAGGTGGTCGATCTACGTACGTTGTTAGCCTAATTAAAATAATTCATATATACCTTCCCATTGAGAGCAATTTTTCTTTAATTACCGTTGTAATTACCTCGAGTATTGCCCTTAGAAAACATGAACTACAAACTTGATTATTACATTTGAAAACAGTAATCAAATTGCAAGATATAAAGTAGGGCTGGGTACCGGTCCGGGACCGGACCGGACCGGGACCGGGAACTCGAAAAAGTGTGGACCGGGGTCCGGTCCGGTCCCGGTCCCGGTCCCGGTCCCGGTCCAGTCCGGTCCTGGACCGGATCCTTATTTAAAAAAAAAATAAATATTTTTTTTATATAAAAAAAAAATCATATATGATTAATGAAAAATATATTATTATTAAGTATATAATATAAATATGAAACTTAAATATTAAAAATAAACTATATAACATTAAAATTAATATAATTTTTATTTAAATTTATTTTTTATTAAATTTTAAAAAAAACCCGGTCTGGACCGGGACCGGGAACCTCCAATATCATGGACCGGGGACCGGACCGGGAACCTCCCGGTCCGGACTGGATTTTGCACAACCCTAATATAAAGTAAAGACAAATAGTTAGAGAGTGTTGGAATATAAGAAATATACTTCCCACTAATGGGCAAGTCACAAAACCACTAACGTAAAAACGAGATGAAACCCTTATCCATTGGTTTAACCTTTTGGATTAGAAGGTGGCTAGATCACGACTTTTGCAAAGTGGTTATAATAAATCCGACACGTTTCGTTCTTTCGCCCACAGGGTTCCAACAAAGAGAGTGTCCAATCTTCTATGTTAGAAAACACTACGAGAGATGATGAATATCTAAATTTAATTAAATGACCACTACACAAAATCTATACTATTAATTGTCCCAAGCTCCTTTGGTCCTTCCCCCTTTGTGCTACAAAAGGACGTATCGATCATACTTAAACTAAACATTAGATCTAGCTAGCTAGTTTATATTGCATGTGGTTTATGAAAATTTGGATGCATATATGGTTGTTGGAACCCACCCTCTTAGCATATATGGGATATATATGCAATTATATCCCAAGTCATTAATATAATAATGTCATTTAACATAATTCATAATAAGAAAAGGTACTGGTCCAGTCTCTTTGATTATACGTACTTAATAACCGCTGCAATATCTCGCAACTTGCATGTCTAAAACGCTAAAGAGCGACAAAAATAGAATAAAAGTAGTAAGTGAATAAGGTAGGTAGCTAAAGTAAGGGCTAGGGGTCGAGGTACCAATTTGTCATATTCTGCACAACTACCACTTTTGGTGGAGATCAATTTGGTGCGGATAAATGAGAAGATAGATGTGATTATATGAAACAAGATTAGCCACTCTTATTAAAAGTTATTGTAATGTTTGTTTTGAGGGATGTTGATTTGCAGCCCTAATATTACTCTCCGAAAGAGTTTCTGTGAGTGGGTAAAATTTCGTCATCTTAAAAGGTAAGTTTATTTATTTTGTTATTTTCAATATTTAATTGCTTATTTCTTTTTAAATTAAATCGCGATAATTATCCGTTATACGGAAAATTCTATCTTATTTAATAAGATAGAATTATTGCTTGGAGTGGTTAAAAAAATATTGTGTGCTTAGGGATATAATTTTCACCTCCCAACCCTCTCTCTTCCACTGTAAATACATGTCTTCGTCATGTAGAAGGATCCATCCAAAAAAGACCTTGAAAAAGCAGATATTCGCTCAACCTTTTAACATTCTTGTCTTTTCGTGTTCTTTACCCTCGACGCTCTATCAACGATTGCTCAATAAACTTAGGCATCGATCGGAGGTGGATTAGGGGGTTTCCACCCCCTTTGTCCATTATTTTGTAGGTTCTACGACAAGGATGTGGTTGGAACGGAAGATGAAGGAAGAAGTAATCAATTAGTGCATTAAAGGAGAATTTTTTTGTACTAACAATTGACATTGACATTCGATCCATAATTACGGTGTTGGAATTGATGCCAAAAAACCAAAAAGCGGTCTTTGAAGACCCTAGAGCAATCGCGCAACGCAAAATCAAGCACGAACCCGAAGTGGACAGACCTGCAACCGCGGATTGGCCACCCTCGACCGCGGATCGAGTGGCGATCAAGTGAACTCCGAAATTCGTTCGGAGGGACGAATCCCAACACACGTTGATCCCTATATTCGCTCGGGAGATCAGACCACATTGCGATCCGAACAAGACACTTTGCCCGGATCCGACTCAAATCGTGACTCAATCCCTCTCGCAAGTGCGTTTGTTCATCGCACAGACCAACGGGGACTCGCGTCAGACGACGGAATCAAGAATCATAGCACTACTTTGTCTGAACCAACTAACTTTGATCGAGTATGGGATCGATGATGTGCATCTTTGAGTCGAAACAAGGATTGCCGATCCTTAAATTTCTGGATTCAAGAATTACTTTGGATTGTCGATCTAGTGAAAACCCTACGTATGATGCAATATCGATCACAGTACACATGAACCGTTGGAAATCTACCCCAATTGCAATTCGGCAATGGTTAAGAGATCATGCCAATTATTTTGATTAAGTGGGGTAAGACTCCAAGTATAATCAAGTGATCAAGAGTTCAATTTGTAGCCAATAAACACGCACAACAATGTGTTGATTTACCGTCACACACATACGTGATTGATGCCTACAACACGTACACATGACAAAGAATTAGAATGACTAATTATCGATTAATCAAAAATCCAATCTTGATCGTTAGGGTTTGCTAGCCAATAGAAACTCTAATTTACAATCTCATTCGCAATCTCAAGTTCAAAACCGTTAATATCAAAACTTATGATCAATGGGGAGAAGTTCAAAGAATGTTTCTTGACAAAGAAGAAAGCTTTAACTGCAAGACAAGAAGCATAAAGTGGGATAATCGGAAGTACCCAGGACATCACGCAAATGTGGAGACCTTGACTTCAATCGAACCTTAAACGGCGTAGTGTTTAAGGAAGATTCCTCGATTGGGGCAAGAGATCGAGCCTCAGACATTGATTTCTTGGGACAAAAACAAGGACCGTAGAACTGGCGCCGATCAAGACTCGCTTGATTGGTCACGTTCGAATGCAGAGCTAAACCGTGGGAGCATCCACGAGCGCGGCAACACATGTGCAAGTGCGGATCAGCGAAAGTTTGTAGTCAAAATCGTCGAGCATTCTTCGGACTTGCTTTACGGGAGTTATGCTTATCGGATTTGGACGATCCATATATCATTGGACAGAGGAATCTACAAATCATCTAAAGTGAACAACCCCAAAATATCACTCGAAAGGTGAAGAAAAGGCGCTTGAATTCTGTTGTAGTGCTCAAAGTATGCAAAACAGACTAACCTACTTCTAACGCCTCGTTCGGGAAGTAGAGGTATCGAAAAGTTGCGAACTTTACGTTGATAGAAAGCTGAAGAAATTGTCTACAAGTTTTCTGTTGACATCAAGATTAGAAACACACTCGAACTGATCGAAAATCACATTTTAAGATAGACACTCCCGATTATATGACAACCTCATACTGCCGTGTTTCTTAAGCTCATTCGGGAGCTAATGTCATCCGATTGTGACAAATCAAGATGGTATGGAAAGATCATAACTTAAACCATCTTTCATATTTAGAAGTTGAGGCTGGAATCCCACTCGAAATTGGTCGAAACGAGACAAGAATAGCGGTGTCCAAGTATCAAGCTAAGGAGACAAAAAGTCCATGATCACTGTCTAAATCGCTTAGACACCGCCGTGAGATTTGGAAAACTATTGACCTTTGTTTTTGACGTTGGTTCCACATTGATAGACCACGTACATCTACGTAGACGATATAGTAGTCAGGAGCCAACAATGTAGGGTTTTGTATGAACAATGCATGAAGCTCGACAATGAGAGCCGCTGACTTCGATATCGACATTGGCTTGGCGAAAAAGCGTGAATCCTAGCGAAATTGTCCCAAGGCTAACAACCTTGAAGCATTCAGTGACTTGTGACCAAGAGCGTGACCACAACCGCAAGTATGTTCTAAAGAGCAAGACCTCTTCACAGGGGCAAAACAGTAACCGCGGTCGCCAAGCTGCGACCGCGGAGTCGATGGCCACATGCGCGGCCCATTAATCCGTGTGCACAGATCCGTGTCAGGAGTCGCTCGCTCTTAGAAGACGAATCGCAACCACAGCCCACGCGGGCACGATCACGGTATTGGTTTAGCGCACTCTTTATGAGGCCCTCACGAGTATGATGAGTTGTTAAAAAAACCCTCATTTTTTGTGTTTTTCGTTTTCTTAAACAAAATCCTGGCCAAAATTTTTTCGTTTTATTCAACGTTTTGTTTTCCTAAATTCTCAACAAATGACACGCTTAAGGGTAAACGCAACGTTAGTTCATCACACTAACAAATTTCTTCGGACGTTAGTTCATCACACTAACGGGTTTTTTCGCACGTTAGTTCATCGCACTCACGGACTCCTACGTATGCTAGCTACGTTGGGGGTTCCCGTGATATTTCCTCACGGATGTACGAATATACGAATATGCGAATGTACGAATGCATGAATATACGAATATATGAATAAACGAACACGCCGCTCCCCTAATCTGCATGGCCACTTCGAGTTAGACCTACTGTACCCTACATCTTAGTCATGTGACGAAAACGTAGGTAGGGCATTTGTGAGTGGGTAAAATTTCGTCTCTTAATTATGCTCGCTATCTTTCGCCATAGAGGTAATTTTATTTATTATATTATTTTCTATCTTTAATTGCTTATTTATTGTAAATTAAATAGCGGTAATTATCCGTTATACGGAAGGTTCTATCTTATTTAATAAGGTAGAATTATCACTTGGAGTAGGTAGCAAGATATCACTTGCTCAGGGATATAATTTTTGCCTCCCAGCCCTCTCTCTTCCATTGTAAATACATGTCTTCGCCATTTATTAATCCTATTTCAATACTAGTTATTAGCCCGACCGGTACTAACAACCCTAATTATCAAATAACCTAAGAGACCTCCTAGATTCAACTTGACAACAGTATTAAGATTCAAGTATCAATAGAAACATGTATTCAGAGCAACCAGACATCTAAATAACATGCAATTGAATTCTCTTCTCTAATCAACTAGTCCTACCAGTCCTAGATTGATTAAAGGTTCTACTTGTGATCTACCTAATTCCAACCAGTAATTAGAAAGATTTAGTTGTAATTTAACCTAGAGATTCAATTAGATGGCCAGTCTAACAAAACCCTAAATCAAACTTATTCAATTAAGCATAGAGAAAACAATCTAGTCAAGGGAAATTAAGAACAATCAAACCTCACAATAATACTTCATTCACAACTTCAATTAACTAGTCAAACAAAAGGAGTTTAGCTACTTAAAGACATCGAAAAGCTTACAAAGTTTTCCATAGGGTTCTTGTTCTTCTCAAGCCTCCAATAACTAATGTCAAAGATTCAAAAAGATAATCAAACCTAGAACTAGGGCTAACTATATAATATGTCTTCCAAAAATATATCTAAAAGGTAACCCACAAGGGCCCAACAATATCTCGTAATAAATCACGTCATATTCACGGACACGGGGCAAAACTCGGGTTGGAAGACCCAAAACTCGGTCGAGTAATCGACGCCTTGCCTGAGTTTTCACCACAGAACGTAAAAACACGAAGCACGGTTTGACCACCTGAGACGCGGCCGCGTGATGCGAGTCCCCATCCCGCGTCTCACGTTCTGAGCACGATTTCCTTCGTTCTTGGCTCGGTTCGTCCCTTGGGCATGTTTCATGGTTTGATTTCCTTTTCCACCTTCTCCAATGCTTAGGCTTGCACCTCCTCTACACCCGTTGTCTTCACATCTACAATCAAAAACCACAACAAAGTGTAGATATCCGAATCTTTCTAACAAACTACAAAACTAGTAAAATTAAACTAACTAAAACTAAACCAAAAACTATGAAAATCCTAACTAAACATGCCCTAAAACACTACCTAATATGTGTCTATCAGCCATGTAGAGGGATCCATCCAAAAAAGACCTTAAATAAGCTGATATTTGCTCATCCATTTAGCATTCTTGTCTTTTCATGTTCTTTACCCTCGACACTCAATCGACGATTGTTGTTCTGACTTAGGCATCGGAGGTGAATTAGGGGGTTCCCACCCAAATTTGTCCATTGTTTTGCAAGTTTTATGTCAAGGAAGCAGTTGTAACGGAAGGTGAAGGAAGGAGTAATCAAAAAATAAATTTTTTATTTTATTTTGATATATTAGTATATGCTAATTAGATAAAGACGTATTGAATTTTTTTATTTGTTAAATTTAAGGATATATGATTGTTAAAATATAATTGATTTATAATTAATTTAATATGAGGTGGAGCCAAAATCAAGATGGAGTCTTGAAAGATATCGACTTTAATATATTGTAAAAATATATAACAAATTAGGGAAAATGTATTTCGAAAAGTTATTAAAATGATTAACTATGGGCAGAAACACATTCTACGATAATCCACTTTATTTATTTATTTATTTAAAACCACCCAAAAAGGAACAAGATTGTTGCTGGCCTCTGTCCCAACTAACGCAAAGCAAGCAACGAGACGAAGAGATCGAACAGATTGTAAGAGATTAAATTAAACTAGATTCAACATAGCAAATGATAGCTTCGTTCACCACGTGCTCGCTCTTATCGTTTTCCATTAGGTTCAATCCCATATATATGTAATTTCATTATTTTGGGGAAACCATATACGTGTAATGGAAATGATAATGATTATATGTTAAAGGCTGATTAGGTGCAAACTGAAAATGAATCCGTTCTGTTTTAAAAAAATCAACACTTTAGATTTGATTTAAATACAAATAATAATATATACAAATTATATGCATTTTGATTTGGATGTGCAAGAGTATTAGTAAAAATGTGCAAAAACCTATACTAAAATGTGCATTAGCTTTTTGATGCACATTATGCATCAATTTCATTTTCTTAAAGAAGGTTTTTTTACTGCCAATTCATATTGGAATGTTCATGTAACTTGGCCTACATTTAGGTAAAAAAAAAAAAATTGACTTAAAACATATCTAGCCAGGGGCGGACTTATGTAAGGCCCAGTGGGGGCACTTGCCCCCGCTGTGATTTTATATATATATATATATATATATATATGCTCCCGTTTCGATATAATTGTCTAAATAGGATTTGTATATATATTAAGAAATAATTGGTTTTTCCATATTACCCATATCAATGTAAAATTAATTATTAGTATAAAGAAATATGGAAAACGTATATATTACGATAAAATTAATTATTAGGGTTATACGTGTATAGAGATGGGAAAAAATATGAAATAGATAAATATTGTAAAAATAACAAAAAGTGGTGTTACGAACAACTAGTTTAAAATGGATGGAATATTAAAATTAAAGCACATATATAAATAAACATATTAAATATTAGCTAAATTTTTAAAAAAGGGATGGATTTTTGTGTATAATGTTTTTTGAAATCCACTTTGGGTTTAATAAAAACTTAAATTTGTTTAATGTTCTTTACTAAAGTTAGGACTACTTTTATACTCATATAAAGTTATTTCAGGTTAATTCCAAGTTACAATTATTAACACATTAATTAAATTTCTAACTAGTTTTAACGATTATACTTAAAGTAAGCTATTTTGCCCCCTCTGAGATAAACAAATGCGTCCACCATTGTATCTAGCCCCCCGAACTTACGCAAATCTGTCACTTAGACACTCCATATTTGATTTGGACCTTAATTGGGTACCTAAACTTATATTTTTGACCTATTGAACACTTGTTTGCTGACTTGTGAAAAAAAATGGTTACCATGGCGCCACGTGTATACCATGTGTATGCCACCTCATTTATTTTAATTAAGAAAAAAGAAAAAAAATAATAATAAGAAAAAGCAAAAGAAATTGCGCAGGGAGCTGAGGTCCGATGAGGGCTTTGCCAGATCGGGAAGCTGGGTCGGGGGTCGTCGGTTGGCGTTGGGATAGAGCCTTAGGAGTTCGGTTGTGGGTCAAAGTCGGGCATTGGGTCGGAGGTCGGGGCGGAGAAGTCAAGTCGTCGGTGGGGGTCGGGTTACGGCCGGCGAGCATGGGTCGTAATTCCAGATCTGGGAGTCGGCGAGGGGCGTTGACGAGGACCCGGATCTGGATCCAAGAAGGTGGTCACGGTCGACGTTGAGCAGAGCCGGTGAGCGAGAGGAAGCGATGTGCAAGCGAGCGCGGTGGCCAGAGACTGAGCGAGAGCAAAGGAGGAGCGCTAGACGGGTCGGGCGGAGGCCGGCAGCGAGGCTGGGCTACCTTCGGGTTGTGGCCGGCGGAGACGAGAGGGAAAGAGAGTGAGAGACGGCTGGCTTGCTGTCGGGGATGGCCGGCGGACTACGATGCGCAATCGCTGATCCCGAGGGAAACCGCCTTACAAGTGCTGAACACAATCATCCAACTCCACTTCGAGAATACCCTAGAGAAGAAGCGAGCAGTTGATCTGCAGAAGAAGGAGCTCTGGAAGCTCTTCCAGCTCTTCTTCGTCTTCCTCTCCGTCGTCTTCGCCGCCGAATCAATCTCCCCGCGCCTCCAATGCCGCCGTTGCTGGATCTCGATCGCCATCCTCTCCCTCTCGCACCTCGTCTTCTACATCTCTGTCGTCCAAACCCTAAGGTGCATCAACGGCTTCAAGTACCAGCGCAGGTGCCACAAGCTCACCCTAGGCCTCGCCACCGAGCGGCTCCGCCAGCTCAAGATCCGGCTGTCCGACGATGGCGGTTTCCAACCCTGCGCAATTTCTTTTTCTTTTTCCTATTGTTTTTCTTCTTTTTTTAATTAAAAGTAATGAGGTGGTGAGTCGGATAAAGTCATCGCGTCAAGATCAAAGATAATCCATAACCTAACAAAGCTAGTATAACAAGCAAGTAAGGGGTCGAACCCAAGAGAACTAAGGCTTTAAATATTAATATATTTATCAACTACAAATAACAGGGGGGAATTAAGATAGATATCTAAACTAATCTAAGAAACAAATCAAACAATCAAACAAATCAAATAAGGGAAACAAGTTCATTCAAAAAATCCACTCTGAAATAATCACTCGATCATAGATACATCCACTAATTTCATTCACACCTATGGTTAATTTCCATCCCGATCATTAACAATCGCAAGTCCACGGTCCAAGCAATTCTGTAACCCTAGGCAAGGACGCTTAACCTAGAATTAGCATAGAGAACAAGGATATGCAGGATACAAGCAAAAACAATCAAGCTACGAGTCAATTGCAAAAGCATACAATCAATTCTCTTCTTAATCCTAGTTGCATAGACAACAGGTCTAGGTTAAGTTGTTTTCACAGAACAGGTTTGTCCACGGTCTAAACCCAATCCAACAATAGAAAATCAATCAATTCAATAGGTTCATGACTCCTAGAGAAACGATCAACATTCATATAATGAAACACAAAAGAATTAATATTGTCCAAATGATAGAAATCAATTACCAAAATCTCACGAGTCCATACATCAGAGCTTCTCCCTTGAACAAACCCAAGGAGACTAGCTCTCCATAATACAAACTAAACTAAAGAATTAATTGGATGAGTAATGGATGTAAATTGGATGCCTAAAACCTAAGACAAGGCTCCCCTTATATAGACCCAAGAAACATACTCCCCGAGCTAAATAAGGATAGAGAAAAGATAAGAAAAATGAAAGAAAATAAAAATTCTCATTCCTCTCGATCTGACTCGAAACCGCTGGCGCGCCGGGTCCACTGCGCCCACGCTTCCGGAAAAGATAGAAACTCATCTCTGGCACCACCCGCGGTCACGGGTTACCTACCCGCGGTCGCGTGTATTTTCACTACATGTACTTCGGAGACTGTTTTGACCCTCTTCGGCTTGAAATATGACTTCGGTGTAAAAAGATGTATTGAAGCTCTTCGAGTTAGCTTTCCAATGACACCAGAATCAGCTCAATCCGACCACTGTAGCTACAAATATAGCCTTTGCAAGTAAGAAGTGTCGCACAGACATACAACTCAAAACGTCTTAAAAAGTCTTGAAACTTGAATCCTTGTGTCTTCAGCCTAGATATTATAATTACGCACAAACTCTAACCTAAACACAATCAATATAGCCCTAAAGTACAAGAGTTAACCTATATTAAAGAGAGCATATCAGGTTGCATACACATGGTACACATGTGGCACTATGGTGGCAAAAATTTTGCACAAGTCAGCAAACAGGTGTTCAATAGGTCAAAAAATATAAGTTCAAGTGCTCAATAGGTCAAAATCAGAGGTGGGGTGTCTAAGTAATAAAATTGCGTAAGTTCGGGGGGCTAGATATGTTTTAAGTCAAAAAAGATTCTGATGCACATTTCAATACAAGATTATACATATTTATACATAAATTGATGCATATCCATGACAAAGTTTGTATGCTAGGCATGAATTTTTGCATACCTAGGCCTACATTGAAGTACCGACGTGTCTCATGGAGTTAGGTGTTGGCTCTATATGAATCGACGTGTGAAGATATGATCCACCGACTTTATCATACGAACTCTTAAAATTCATTCTCCTTTTAAATATATGCACCCATTCACACGACAAAGCTTGTCCTTCGTATAATGAATTATAAGCTAGGTAGCTAGAAGCTGCCTGATAAACTCGTTGGATGTACGTACTAAGTTCGATCTTTGGCTTTTCTCACATTCTTTGAATCTTTTACTTGCTGTCACGCATCAGCACATACATACCACCAGTTTAGCCAACCTGTAAACTTTACAAAAAGCAACTAATGTATATATACAAGTTACAACTGATGAATACTACAGTACTAAATAAAGTAAGGTTTCATTTTATATTAATTTGATTTTTCCTTGATCTTACATGTGCGTATATATGAAATTAACTGGCTTTTGGAATTAATGGGATTCATAAGCTCGATTATATGGTTTGGATTTATCTTGATGTCGATCATTACATGCCACACCTGGCCAGCTAGCCAATCATATGTCCAACTTTATGATCGAATTCATATAAAGCTAGTTTCGTCTTTTATACGATGTCGTTTTAGTTTTTGGTACAATTAGTAAGAGTATCAACATTTCAACTAATATACTTTCATTGTTTAGTTAATTTTTACTTTGTTAATTTTGTATGCCTCTTTTGCACGATAGAAATTATTCCATCTGTTACATATTAAGTGCCATTATAAAATATATACACATATTAAGAAAAACTTTAAGTTTGATCTA
The DNA here is from genome assembly GCA_934048045.1 of Polygonum aviculare. Classification (NCBI taxonomy): domain Eukaryota; kingdom Viridiplantae; phylum Streptophyta; class Magnoliopsida; order Caryophyllales; family Polygonaceae; genus Polygonum; species Polygonum aviculare. The sequence goes on from OW204031.1 coordinate 22,047,347, forward strand.
ATTAATTCATTTTCTTAAAACAATAATTTACCTTTTTGAATAAAGATATTTTAATAAGAAACCAATCAAATCTTATGGAGAAGATGAGGAGGAGGAGTCTCAACTTTGTTTAAATAATTTGGGAAACGATGCAAATAATTTGTACAACTTTCAAATGACACTTAAATTGAATAAAAATGAGAGTCTAAAATGTCGCTTCATATGAATCAAATGGAGTAATCAACAATCCAATATAAAGAGCCCTAAAATCGCAATTATTGATTTTCTTTTTGTTTAAAATGGAATCTATGTATATATATAAAAGCCGTAAGGATTGGAGCCACCACGTTGCGCCGTCTAGGATTTCGCCACATGTTGCTTCTAAAATACGCCACGTCAGATTTTGCCACGTGTCACTTTGTTATTAATCCATGTAATTATATTTTAGTTAAAATTAATCCATGTAATTTACACATCAATCAAAATTTTAAGATTTTTCTATGCCATGTGTTGAATGTATCCACATCAGATCTAATCAAATACTACTGTTTACCAAATTTTTATTTCCAATTATGTAAACTTTTTAATAAATTTGGATATATAAAGCTGACTACATGATTTCTTTGTTTTTTGCAATCTACTTATATACCATTAATTTCTTAACAACTTTTTATGTTAAAATGTACGTATACTTTGTGTTAACCACTTTTTTTTTGATCGAATTTTTATTAGCCACATAACAAATGAAAAATGTACGTATTGTTATAAAACTAGAGAAAACCATAAACAATCAGAGGGAATTGAGGGAGGAAGAGAGATCAGATCTATGTTATTAGGTCACCCATAAGAGTCTTTATATAGAGAGTACAAGATATGGGATAAGATCAAATCTAGGGTTTTAAGCTTATCCATGTACATCCATATCCGATAATAATAATATTATAACACTCCCCCTTGGATGTACATCCCTAACTGCCTCGTTAAAAACCTTGTCTGGAAAACCCAATGGGACAAAACCAAGACGAAGGGAAAAAGAGTGCAGTGTTGGTGTCTCTCTTGACTTGAAATTTATCTTCCATGCTTGATTGAATTGAGCATCCATCCAGCCTTTGAGTTAAATCTTGAAATTGGAGAAACTTGTCAATGACATGTGTTGTGTCGTATCTCCTTGAATGATCATTTCTTGACTTGAGCAATACAAGCTTCATTATCTTCATATACCTCCGTTGGATCTTCTTCAACTTGATTCGCTTACAAATATAAGATCTCATTCTTTCGCGTATCTCGAGCTTCAGGTCGAGATTGTCTCATTATGGACCTTGTATGACGAACTGCCTCGTTAAAAACCTTGCTTGGAAAAACCCAATGGGATAAAAACCAAAGCCAAGGGAAAAAGAGTACAGTCGTATAATAATGCTCCCCCTCAATTAAACATACATTCTTCATATGACACACATATGCCCTCATGTGTCTTTGTGAAAGATTTGGTACTTTTGGACCAACAATCTTTATTGTATGTTTGGGGAGATAAACAATTCATTGCCACTTCAAATGACTTTACTGATGCAATGAAGCAAGATACATCAATGTCCATATTGCTTTGAGATAAGGTACTTCAGGACCTAATATCTCTTCAATTTCCACTAAGAGAAGAAGACAATCATTTTCCATACTTAGTGATCTTAATACTATATGTGGACTTTACATTTGTGCTTCAACCAATCCAAAGGGTCCTTTACCCTATTCTATGTATGCTCGAACTACAGGCCGAGACAATACTTAGTGGTTCATAAGTCCTTCATATCAACTTCTCTTTTCATGTAATCGGTTAAGTTAGACCTCTTCTGGAGATCAAGTCATCAACAAAAAATGATTACATGAGCATAAGACTCATTTGATCACTCATAAACTTTTTCCTGCAGTAGATATCCGCTAAGGCGATTATACTTCATTCTGTTGATTGACTCAATCCATGTAGCTGTCTGTTTAGCTTAATGGGATGCATATGATGTGGTTTCATGCAAATCCTTTAGGGAATTGTAATCCTTATGGGATTTTTCACCAAATTCATGAGTTGCATCTTAAGTCGCCCATCGACCAAAGCAACAAGAATCTGAGCGTTATTGCATCCATGATGTGTGAGCACATTTCTATGTACTTCACTTGAGAATTTATAAATCTCGTACAATCAGTCAAACTTTGAATCCGAACACTGCATTGTGATCATTTCATTTTCTTATGAACAACCACCAATATATAGTTGACTGATTTTATACTCTATGGTGTTGGAACTTCAGGCCCAAAAACACCTTGTTTATATAGCAAATGTAGCTATACTCGAATAGCTTCTTTCCAGCATTCTTAACCATTTCAATGTCGACGTTCCTCCATTATTCAAGGATCATTATCGCTCGACTTTGATTCCAACTGAACAAGCAAAGATATCAATGATAACATTACTCATCGACAATCCCAAATTGTCGCCAATGTTATTCTCTTTGCTTTTAGAGTCTTTAGATAGAATTTCTCATGAAATCTATCTTCATGTTTGTGTGTAGTCGACATATCATCACCCCTTTTGTGATGTTATCGGCTCTTTTCTTTTTTCGAGGAATGATATCTTTAGAGCCTAATTGTCTCTTCACACTTCCGGTGTGACTGACAAAATATTTGTTCTGCTCGGAGTTACTTCTGGAATCTCCAAACGAGGTGGTGCAACCTAGGTTGATGCATGTGACTTGACTTTGTCACTTTCATTTATATCATTACATATATTTGATAGCATACTAGCTATACGATCCACTAAACTTATAGTTTAGTTATCTTTGGATCTAAAATAGCAAATTGCATCCCATGCAATCGCTTTGGCTTTTAGTCTCACTTATATTCTCCCCCTAAAGTTGGGATTTTCACCTCGCCATAAGTGATAATCTTAATACCGAGCAAAATATTGATCACCGCTTATAAGCTCAAGGTATTCTTTAAACGACAAGGACCCAATCCTCTCGTTTAATCCCAACTTTCCTTTTGTGTGGCATTACTTCAAAATTATCTAGGAAGATGGAGGACATCTGAAGGAGTTAATCTCTTCTAGAGATAAGCTTCAAGTATGAGAATTTTCTATAAGCAGTCTCTCCACATTGAATTAACGACTTCATGACCCAAATGGATCAATGACTCTTCCAAGTCGTGTATTTCATGTATAAGCCCTTGCCTAGCTATCAATTATGACTGCATTGTTGACGACTCTACCTGAGTCATTTTTCGAACGTGTGTGAGAGCTACACAATGCTCAACCACTACACCTATTCATTATCCTCAATACTCAATGGAACCAATGGCTTGAGGCATCTTTCAACAATGATATGATAATCCATAATGGTTCACATGGCGATGTGTTTGGTCCTCACATATCACTTGAACCCAGTCAAGGAGTATAGGAGACTTTGTATTGACATACAACATACCGACTTTGCTACTAATCTGCCAAGAGCATAAGCCAAAGACTTCAGGTCTCAAGATCTTTTGTTCCTAAACCAATCATGGGTGTAATTGTTTCACTTGAGTGACCACATTAATCATGCCACAAGAATATCTTGTTATCAACTAACTTCTAGTTAGTGATACTGCACTGTTCAATGGGATATACTCTTCAAGAGCCATCTAAACCTTCACACCAAATTTGTCATCCTCATGATTGTGAAAACTTCTGGATTTCAAATAGTAGGTGTTGCGACACCGTTAACAAATATGGTGTTCTACCATTGAACATGTCGGTGATCTATACATTAGTTTGGGAGTTCATCAACTCAAATCAGATAAACCATTATCATGATAGTAATATTAGATGCCTCATAAATGATTGCATTCAGAACTTTGCTTTAGATTAGACCGGTCTCCACACTTATACTCATAAGTTGTGGTTCTTATCACTTATGGGATATCCCTTATCTCGGATGTCCTTCTAGACATCAAATTTACCCCTAACGTCCTAGCTATAAGTCATAACCATGACTAGCGGCCGCATGCTTAATATATTGTGACCTCTTTCACACCCTCTTCCGGAGGAGGCATGCTTCAGGCATGCAAAAGGTTGGTCAACCATGACCTTGAACTCCTAGTTCATGCTAGGTACGGGGTTATTTAGGACTAGTTCTGAATATAACATAAACTCATGTTTCTTGTACTACTTCTGGAGTACATGTCATATTTCTTGTACTACTTATGGAGTACATGACTGGTATGAGATCTTCTAACTCCCCAAGAGTTTACAATGATCTCTTCTTATCCAAAAATCGAGTCTTCAGGCTCGTATGGAGTTGATGATGATAACTATAATTTTAGCACAATTCTCCTAGAATTTCAAGTGCTGCATAATTCTCCCAAACATCTCATTTGTCAACTTCAGGTGACAATGAATAATTTATCATTATTATGTTCAAGAATGAATTTTCACAAATATTCTATTTGTCAACTCCAAGTGACAAAAAATAGAATATATCTTGAACCATTTATCATCTACTTCGGGAGATGATTGCAAAATTGTCTCTACGCGGACAATGTCATATATCCATCCGCTTCAGGGGATGATATGTTTCAACTTTAAAAACAAATAAAATTATATGTAAACAATAACATGAATAATAAAATTGAGAAACATAAATAAAGAAATAAAATATAATAAAAGATTGTCAACTTCTGGTGACATGAGATTGAATGTGAAGTCTTCCAGACCTCGAGACCTTTCAATCACATACTTCGGGATGTGATATATAAGACCACTTAATCGATCACATACTTCGGGATGTGATATATATGACTTAATAAGACTGCTTAATCACATACTTCAAGATGTGATTTGGTCTTTTTATTATCTACTCCAAGAGATAATATTTGTCATTGGTCATCTACTCCAAGAGATAATATTTGTCATAGAACATTTGTCATCTACTTCAAGAGATGACTTAGTATAAACTTTTATTATCTGATCCACTTCTGGGGATGGATTCATTTGTTTCATCCACTTCGGGGGATGAGAACTATCGCTTAGGATATAATGAGTGTAAACTTTTATCATCGCATCCACTTCTAGGGATGGTTTTTAGTTGTTTCATCCACTTCGGGGGATGAGAACTATCACTCAAGATATAGTATAGTATATTGACTATCGCTTCAGGGATAATCATATTTAGTAATCACTTCAGGGATTACATAATGATATTTTTTCCTTTCTAGGAATGATAATTACCACTTCAGGGGTAATATAATCTTCGCCTTTCCAACTCTTCCGGAGTTGAATAAAATTGTACTATCTCTTCAGGAGATGAAATTATGACTTTAATTTGTCGCTTCAGGGACAAATTTATTTATGAACACATTCACTTCAGGGAATGCATTATATATAATTATAATTTATCCTTCCGGGATAAATTTTTACTATCATCCACTTCCAGGGATGTACTTAGAGTATACTGAAGATATCAGTAGCAGCATATTGATAACAAATCAGGTATATATTCATCGATCATGAATGTAATTAAATACTGTATGAGCAATACGTATGCAAGTTCTATGCATAAGAACAGTTTATACACATGCGCTCAAAAAGGGTTACTTTTCTTCTTTTTCTTAAGGCCGATTGACCGAAAACCACCCTTATAATAGGCCATATTGCCCTAAACCACCCCTTCTATACATATTTACCGAAAACCACCCGTATGAACCCTTCCGTCAAAAAACAATCACCCCAACTGGTTTCCCCGTTAAAATTCCGTCAACGCGCGTGGGACGCGTCTTTGAACTTCAATATTTAATTTTTTTTACCTTTTTTTCTTTATCTCTCCAAACTTAATCTTCTCAATACACATTCACACATGTTACCCAAAATCAATTAAACTTCAATATCCCAAAAAAACACAATTGAAACTCATGAACCCCTAACCTCATCTCCTTCGAATTCAAACCCAAATTTATGCTGCCGGAGTCGGGAGCTACAAATCCGGTATCATTGCTCACTAAGTACCCTGCGTTTCGTTTGAATCCCGTTGCTTGAATATATCCGCATCTGAGAGCGGCGATTATAAAGGAGGAGTTAATTAGGGGGAGGGGTTACCGTCTTCGAGGCCGGGAGGAGAGCTTCTCTGACGGACGAGAATTGGGTTGCTTCTCTCAGCGGAGCTCGGGAACTGAAATCGGTCTCGGATGGGTTGCTTATTGGCTGGTAATTAATCTGTGAAGACGAAGACAACGATGAGTGGTTGTTGTTGCTGTTGTCGTTGCCGGGGTTTAACCTCTGATGAATCTTGTCTGTTTCTTGCTTCACCGACTCCACCACGCCCGCAAACACCGGCGAGTACTCCGGGATGTCGTAGAGTTTGTGCGGACGGGACGTGGAGCCCTCGAAGACGTTATCCTTGAACCGGGATAGGATGGACTCTGTTTCAGGGCTCAGAGACCGGGGCTGCTGCGCCTCACACAACTCGTTCTCAATAGCCCCTCAATAGCTCATGGCCGCTTGGAATTTGAACGCCCCTCCAACGAATCCGTCAACCTCTGATGAGGAGAGTGAAGGCCAAGATGGTGGAGACTATGAGCTTCGTCTCCGAGCAGAGTGAGGGCTTGATGACGCCTTTGAGGAGGAGCTCGGTAGATCTGAACGGGGGAGGAGGAAGGGCGGCAGCGCTGCAGGCGTTGGATGCGCCGACGAGACAGAGGCGGAGGAGAAGTGGGGTAGGAGGAAAAGGGAAGTTAGGTTAAATTGGAAGAATTTTAAAGGAAAAGAGAAATTAAATAAAAATGTTTGAATTTTTTTAATTTTGGATTTTACAAATTTAAAGGATTTAACATATAAAAATAAGTTTTAGGATTTAACATATAAAAATAAGGTAAAAAAATCAAAATCGAAGCTTAAAGACGCGTCCCACACGCGCGTTGACGGACTTTTAACGGGGAAACCGGTTGGGGTGGTTGTTTTTTGACGGAAGGATTCATACGGGTGGTTTTCGGTAAATATGTATAGAAGGAGTGGTTTAGGGAAATATGGCCTATTATAAGGGTGGTTTTCGGTCAATCGGCCTTTTCTTAATCATGAACTACTAAAACAACCAGACATGATCAATTTATATGCATACATTGACGACAATTAAAACAGTCGATCATGATTCATGAGCAAAGTACGTAGTATATATAATTCATGATGCGATCGACCAAAGTGCATGATTAATTAACAATTGAGAACATTTCACCGAATACAAAGTGCAATTACCAGATTCAAAAGTACAATTCATAGAAATCAAGAATTAGGATATACGTACTGTAAGTTGATCGAAAGTGAACATACAATATACAATACATTCAAATTGGAGCATGCATTGATTAGTATCGAACATATCGATCATGCAAATATCATTCAATTTGTTAGTCCATCAGATTCAAAAGATAGAAGTCTATCTTTGTGGAAGAAACAGATCGGTATCATTAAATAAAAGAACTGAGACTAACTAGATCTACCTTCAATCCGTATAGTCAAAGAAACACAACAAAGAAGATTGGCAAACCCAAGTTAACGAGATATGTAGCATGCAACAGAGAAGATCTGCAAACACGAATTAAGAGGATATGTACCATGCAATAGAGAAGATCTCCCACATGAAGCTTGTCTATAGAAGTTTAATTAAGAGATCGTGCACAGTGATCGTATATAAATTGAGTGAACAGGTTCATCAGAACTTCCGCAAATTAATTAGGAGTACATATTAATTAACGGGGATGCAATAGGCTATACGTATGATATATACGGATGACACGCACAAAGCAAATACATGAGACTCAATGAGAGAGAATCAAGATCGAACCATACGTATGCAAAAATAAGCAAGATCGAAATATGCGTATGCACACCTAGAGCAATTCGTGCTGATAACGTGTTATAAAACAAGAGAAAATCATAAGCAAACAGAGAGAACTGGGAGAGGAAGAGAGATCAGATCTATGTTATTAGGTCACCCATAAGAGTCTTTATATAGAGAGTACAAGATATGGGATAAGATCAAATCTAGGGTTTTAAGCTTATCCATGTACATCCATATCCGATAATAATAATATTATAACACATATACTTTTTTTTTAATTTTTATTTTCACTTTTGATCATGCAATTTGTTATCAAATCCTACTAAAACGAAGATCACGATAAAATCATGAATTAAAAAATATTCCGTAAAACTGAAGATCACGATTTAATCATTAGATATGATATTATCCAAATTTGGTCATTTCTAACCAATTTTTAAATTTTCAAAAAAAAAGTGTCATATCTTCAACATATCTTATATTTTTTTTTTTTTGTATTATGGTAGTTTTATTTTTATTTCCAATTATGTAAACTTTTTGTTAAATTTGGATATATAAATCTGACTACATGATTTCTTTGTTTTTTGCAATCTACTTATATACCATTAATTTCTTAACAACTTTTTGTGTTAAAATGTACTTATACTTTGTGTTAACCACTTTTTTTTTTGATCGAATTTTTGTTAACCACATAACAAATGAAAAATGTACGTATACTTTTTTTAAATTTTTATGTTCACTTTTATCATGCAATTTGTTATCAATCAAATCCTACTAAAACGAAGATCACGATAAAATCATGAATTAAAAAATATTCCGTAAAAATGAAGATCACGATTTAATCATGAGATATAATATTATCCAAATTTGGTCATTTCTAACCAATTTTTAAATTTTCAAAAAAAGTGTCATATCTTCAACATATCTTATATTTTGTTTTTTTTGTATTATGGTAGTTTTTTTTTTTTTGCAATAGCATATTATGGTGTTTCTATTGATTTCAAAAGCAATTTCTTAAAAAAATAAAAGGTACAAATTCAACGCCTTTATGTATCATGACAATTATATCAAATTATATTAGATTTTTAATTCGTTATATTATTTATTCTATTTTATAATATGATTAAAAATATAAAATGATTAAAATATATACATACATATTTTAATAAGATATTTTTTTGGTCTATACATACATATAGAGGCAAAATATTATTCACTAAATATTATGATTAAAATGACTACATGTTTAATATGAGTATATCAAGTTGGTGCTTTGCACACTAAGATATAAGCAAATATAAATTGAATAATAATGTATTTTATTGACTATAAAGTAATAAAGTATAAATACGTGATTTGTATAATAACATCTTTTCAATCAATCATTTAACAAATAAAAACTTTTAATATTCGATAAACCAAATTATATTAAAACTTTTATTATACATTTCACATTTATATTATATTTATTATATATCAAAAAATAATTTTAAAAATACAAGTCGTGCCATGCACGACGGGTACGACTAGTTTATAACTAAGGAGATGGGCCATTCATTTAGAAAGTCTAGAAAATTAGTTCCCGAATGTGAGGAGATTGTTGTTTTCAAATCTTCTTTTATGTAAACTTATCACAAGTCTGGTATGGTCCGGTCTTCTTTTCGCGAACCCTTCCTTAACTAAGACGGACTATCTTCGAGACCGTGCTTAAAAAGGATGACAAGGGAAAGAGTCAAGGTTTTCCTTTCATTTGTTCACAATCGAATTGTGCTTCTTTGTCATCTGACTAACCTTGACTAGGCCTATTCTCGACAATGCACCTCTTGGTTACACTTGAGTCATTAATGCTCAGTGTTGGGTCTGATTTGGACCACAAGCTTTGTCGCATGGGCATATCACCTCGACGTTCGACACCTTGATATCATGCGAGAGGCTTGGTAATCACTATAGTTGTCCCTTATATTGATTCTTTTGTGGTAGGTCATCTAACCTAGTCTAGAAGTTTTTTTGTCCTAGTAGACGAGGTTGCTTCTTCACACTTGTTAGGTACCGTGCCAAGTCTATTGTGTCCATAGGGTGATTTTCCCCTGATAAGACTCGTTTGGTGAGGGCTTGAAGCTTGATCTTGTTTGCCCTTGCCTTGATATGTTGCAAGGCTGGGTAGGTTTGGTCCATTTTCTTATTAGGTCCGACCTTGACAAAACTTGATCAATAAGTATTGAGGCTAAGGCGCAAGAGCTATTTTCGACATGGACGCCTTATTTTCATGCACAAGATATATGTGTCCATGTTAGAAACTACTCTTGCACTAGAGCAAAATGAAGCTCAAACATGTCGCTTAATTGGCACAACACACACTGAGGAAATACTAATTGATGTGATCTTAATGTATTGATATGTATATACCGTACATATTAGTTACTAACTCTAGTGGTTAGTTAGGCTTGGTAATTTAGCTTAGCTAGAGCGTTGATTAGTTAGTCACTAACTATAAATAGCGTTCTGTTATTAGCTAGCTTATAAGACACTTTACGGACTCTTAATACAAAAGAAAGATTTCTCTCGCATGTGTCTCGATTCTTCCATGGCTTCCATGGTTGTTGCTTGATTGCTTCTGCTTCACATGGTATCAGAGCGTTGAGCTCGATCCTGTTGCCTTCCTTGATTTGTTCTTCTCTCCTGGTCCTACTTTTCCTTTCTTCCTTCCTGTTTGACCTTATTCGACAACTCTCTGTAGATCGTACAATTTTTTGCTTGATCTGTTGATTTGCCTTGCTTTTGACCTAATTCTGAGTTGATTGAGGATGACTACACCTGAAATTGTTGACAATTTGATCATCAATGGAGGAGTTGGTGGTGATCAAGAGAACAATCAAGAAGCTGAGTCTCGGCTTCGTAATCAGAATGATTTTTCCTTGATCTTACACTACGTACGTAGTACTATACACTAGATCGAATGTTAGTAAGCTCAATTTGCACCTATACAAAAGAAAATTAAAGATCAAATTATTTAAAGAAAATAAAATTAAATATAGATAGTATGACTTTAAAAATAAAATTGAGGATTAGATACTTAAAGAAAATAAAAGATATAAAGTTGTTATTATTTATTTCAGTTGGAAAAAAATCAGGCGGGATCAGAACCAAACGTGGTGGCTCGAAAACAGTCGGTTTTTATAATACATATTGATTTTCTATCCATTTTAACTTACGCTCTAAATTCTTAATTATCATCAATCGTTTCACTTATCTAGTATATTTATTATCTCAACGCCCACCGATAAAGAACAATGTAGGTCAATCTTCGCATGGATGATCCTAAAAAAAGCATACTGACATAGCCTAAGAGTAAGAGGTATAGATACTTTTTTGGATTGACCCTTCGTTTGTGCATACATATATTACATTCTCTTTTATGATATGAAAAAGAGGCAACCGAAGTCCTATCACAAATTTGAATAAAAAAAGCCCACGTTCGCTCGGCGTTCTACATGCATGTACAAGTACCCAAAACGCTAACACTAACCAACAAAACTAACAATATACAAGTACGTTGGAAACCTAATTGCAAATGTATGTACAGGTATCGATCTTTCGAGAACTTATGTAATTTGGTCGGTTGCGCTCCATCCATCAATCTCGATCTCCCTCCCTTTTCTTAGTCAATTAAAACAATACAGAACGATCATCATCCACAAAAGAGATATGTATATATCTTTTAGTTAACAATAAAATATATGTTGTTTGGAGTTTTCCCTGCCACCTGGCCCATCTCCAATGAGGTTACAATTTGAGTACGTTATCCAAAAGATATACCTCTAGTGTGTTACCTGACCCTAATTTGATTCTCTCTTACCGGTGGGTCATCGTGATCCATCCATCAAAAGAAAGAAATACAAGGATATTTTTAGGATTCAAAATAAGAATATAAGATTTGTTCAAATTAGTGGATCATATATGACGTGAAGAGTTTACACGTCGGTTAATAGATTAAAAATATGCATATAATTATATATCCATGCGCACGTATGTGAATGAGTCTAAATATAGGCTCATGGGATTTCATAATAAACCCAATTATATACGTTAGGCTTTTAATTATTTTTATTTTTTCATATGGGAAGCTCTTCAAATCAACAAGAAAGATTGAGTTTAGGGTTTGAGGTTTTTTCAAATTCAGCTTATGGTTAGGGTTTTGAATTAGTGTTTAAAAATATGGTTTAAGGTTTGAGGGTTTTAAATTAGGAATATGTAAATTAATTATATTGATTTATTTCTAATTCTTGTTGTGGAGTTACACCTTAGAAATTAAACAATTAGACATGGAGCAAGAATTAATGAGTGATAGGTGAAGTTTTGGAATTAGGTTCGAGTTGAGGTATGTCATTATCTTAAATATGGAAATTGAAAATGAACCTCACGCATCTTTATTTATTTTTTTGTCTATAGATATTGTTTTTAAAAAAACTCTAAGCGGCTCTTAGATATGGAGGGGTCATTTAGCACTTAAAAAGGTTAAAAGACTAAGTGTATAAGGACCGTTTAACGTCTAGATTGGAAGACTTTTGTGAACACGGTATATAGAAAGCAACTATTTATACCTTGGGCCTTATCCGAGAACTTTTTAAATAAAAATGATAATATTGATTTACGTACAACACATGTATTATAACTTATATAGTAAAAAGTTAATGGGGTAAAAATCAACTTAGAAATTGTATATACACATGTAATTTAGATTTTAGAGCAATCAAAATTCAACTTAGCTTGAATAACTAATTCGAACAAAGCAAATTTTTTATAGTTGAAACCTGATCTATAAATTAGTAGGTCAACGAAAAAGCTAAACTTGATTGACCTATGCTCGATTGGATTGAAATATGAAACCAACTAACTTGACCTAAGTTGTTCTAGTTGCAAAGTAAATAAATTTTCTTGAATATTATAATCTATCTTTATTATAGTATAATATAATAAAGTTCTATTATATTACTATATGATATTATATACTTTTAATATTATTTTAACTATCATATTATTTTAAGAATATGTTCATTAACAACGTTGTTAAGAATCATATTTTACTCAGAATTGGTATTAGATTACATAAAAACTTGTGTATGTAATTAGAAAAAGTGATAACTATTTAGGAATAAAAAATTTGTACATAAAAATAGGGTGAACAGGGTAATTTATTTAGATATATATATTGAATTTACTTGAACCCGTATTCAAACTTAGGTGACGAAAACACTAATTATTATAGATCTGTTGTTGAATAGGTGAAATATTAATTAATGACTATATAAGTATTGTTATAAATCATATCTTATAAAAGAAGAATTGATATTAGATTAGATAAAAAAAATTGTTTTAATTAGATAATATGATAAATTATTTATGGATAGAAAATTTATATGAAATATCCGTAAATACAAATAAGATGGGTGGGATATAAAAATTTAATACCAAAATTGTCCTTAACAGATTCAAATTTAGAAGTATACTAGTTTAGTCCCGTTCCTTGAAGGCACGAATTTGATTTAACTAGAAACTTAATTTAAATTTAATATAAAGTTATTCAAAAAACAGTTTGATATAAAATCGAGAGAATTGGGTGGGAGGGACTCAAATTGTGACATATTGAAGGGAATGGGCTCATGGTGGAATTAATGAAATAAATGGGCTATTTTTTTACATAAAAACCAAACCCCCCATTCTTCTCTCTCCTCTTCCATTCTTCTCTCTCTCTCAAGCTCCTTCAAACCCCCCATTCTTCTAATCTCTCCCTCTCCCTCTTTCATCATCTCCCCCTCCATCTACTCATCTCTCTCTCTCCTTCTTTCCTCTTCATCTATTGATAACGGCGACGAGGCCACGGTAACCAGCTTTTCGAGGGCAAGCAACGAGGTGGCCGACGAGGATACCCTTGGCGACCGACGAAGCGACGGGGCGGCCGACGAGGGCGACGGGGCGGCCGACGAGAGCGATGGGGTGGCCGACGAGGTGGCGGACAAGGTATGTTTCTCTTTAAAAGCTCTAAATCTAGGTTTTTTTTAGATTTTCTAGATCTAGGGTTTTTGAAAATTCTAGATCTAGAATTAGATCTAGATCTACGGTTTTTTTCGTCGATGTTTTTAGATCTGGATATAGATCTAGAATTTGTTATAGAACTAGATCTAGATCTAAAAAACGGTGACAAGTTGTTAGATCTAGATCTAAAAAACGGTGACAAGTTTTTAGATCTAGATCTAAAAAACGGTGACAGAAACCCTAGATCTAGGGTTTTCGGTGACAGAAACGGTGACATGTTGAATGGAAGCAATTTTTCCTTTGCGGTGACAAGATCTGTACTTGATCTAGGGTTTTCTGTCTTGTCACCAAGTTTTGTGTGTGATCTAGGGTTTTCTGTTTTTCATTTTGGTGACAAAATCTGTACGCGGTCACATGTTGAATGTAAGCAATTTTTTTTAGATCTAGATCTAAAAAACGGTGACAAGTTTCTAGATCTAGATCTAAAAAACGGTGACAAGTTTCTAGATCTAGATCTAAAAAACGGTGACAAGTTTCTAGATCTAGATCTAAAAAACGGTGACAAGTTTCTAGATCTAGATCTAAAAAACGGTGACAAGTTTTTAGATCTAGATCTAAAAAACGGTGACAGAAACCCTAGAGTTAGATCTAGGGGTTTCTGGTTTGTCACCAAGTTTTGCGGTGACAAACCAGAAACCCCTCTTTTGTGGTGACAAGATCTATACTTGATATAGGGGTTTCTGATTGTCACCAAGTTTTGTGTGTGATCTAGGGTTTTCTGTACGCGGTGACATGTTGAATGCAATTCAGTTTTTATGCGGTGACATGTTGAACGCATATAGGTTCTCTGTTTGGTTTAACATGTTACAACATTGTGTGCTGGTGACAGCTTTGATTGCTAGGTGATGATAAGTTTTTATATATTACTTTTAATTATAGCCTATTAGCTCAAATGGTAGAGCAACGTGCCTAGCGTACGATAATGTGGGTTCGAATCCCACATAGGCTTACTAATAATTTTTGATGACAAGTTTAAGTGCAATTTGGGGGTGGTTCTAGGTAAGGTGACAAGTTTTTGTACGTGATGAACAAATTAGAGTGCAATACTGGTGATATTAGTTTGAGAGGTGACAATTTGTAAACGCGATGACAAGGTTTTGTATGGGGGGGGGGGGATTGTGCGTGGTGACAAGGTTTTGTATGAGGGAGGGGACTTTTATGTACCCGGTGACAAGGTTTTGTTTGGTGGTGACAGGTTTGGGTGTCATGACGCCATGTTCTGGGATGTTTTTGTAGTTGTCACCAAAAAAGCCTATTTACCTCATTATTTCACCGCGTCGTCCACTTCCCCTATTGTTGTCACCATCTGAGTCCATTTACCCAAAATCCTCTATAAAATCTTGTATCGTTTTATTTAATTTGTTTCTTATGAGATTTATTTTAATGATATAATATTTCTACTATAATATATTCTTTTAATCGAATAAATATTTATAGAATTATAGTTTTTGTATAAGGGTTGAATACTCCTAAGAGTTATAGGATTTATTTTAATGGTTATGGATTATAATTTTAATTATATACTTAATTGGAATTGACATATGTTTTTCTATATTATTATTTTGATTTCCACTTGAGTATATAGTAAGATTAATTAATTATATATTTAAAGAAAACTTATAAATACAATTTCAATGATATATATATTCTTTCATATTTTACATACATCTGTGTCTACATTCAAAATTAACCAATTAAATTGTTTTAATGAAGATGGATGATGCGGTCCAATGAGAAGTTGACACGTGTCGTGCTAAATATTATTTCTAACCTCCACTTTAGTATATAGTTATGATATTAATTACAATTGGGTAGGAATACGAATTCATACATGTGTACATTTTCATGAAATACCATTATCAATCTATATATCGATCTTGGGAAGACTAAGGAAAAAGTAATTATCTATTTTGTTGGTAGAAAAGTAATTACCTATTTAGGAGGATATAGAAAAAAATAGTTTCTTTTTGGTCATGAAAAAATCAAATTAAAATTTAACACAAGAAAATCTAAGAAAATTTTGTCCATGAAAAAATAGTTTATATTGGAGAGAGTCGTTCCATATGGCATCCAGGTCATGGTTGTATAAATCTTAATCGCTTCTTGACGGAGTATTTCTCGAAGATGGAGGAGCAATCACATAAGAACCAGTGTTACTTTCTACAACAAAATTCCTTATAAGAAATGGTAGCATAATCTAACCGCCAACTGATTTGTATTAAACTTGTATGGCTCAATGGATTGAGGATCATGCATATACATGTCCAGTGTATAAGTCCGACGAGATTATATCCTAAAAGTAACTCTCATGCATTTTATATAATAAGACTATTTTATTTCAAATTTATATATTCTCAACAGTTCAGAAGTAATTACGATTACCTTGAAAGGGAAAATAGCTCACACATTAGAAGTATTAATATCGGTATATCTTCTGGATGACTCAATATATATATATGATCGAGCTCATTAAGTGGAAATGGTTAGGAAAACTTCAAACAATCATAATAGAGATATGAAAAGTGAATAAATGGACTAGATTTAATTTTGAAATTATAAGAGAGAAAAAAAAAATCTACACAATCTCGTAATTAAAGAGAGTTGAAATAGTAGTGTACCCATATGTACGATTATAATATATTATTTACATGATTATAGCACATCATATGCATTTTTGATACATTTAGGATGTACTGTAATAATATCATTTAGAACCGCACTTATAATACTTTACGAAGTACTTTTAAAGTTTTACGATACATTTTTTCTTAGCGCATGTTTGCACAAAACATTTATTCCATACGAGATCCAAATTATGCTCAAATAATTAATGCAAATATATCTGATTTTTCTGATCCGGATTGTTTAGAAAACTATAAAAAGATGGCTCTTATGTGGATGGTGATCTTTCTGCATTGATTCACCAGGCGAAGATCGCGATGGATCGATGGAGCACAGCCAACCAAAATATATATAAGCTTCTCAAAAGATCGATACCGTCGACATGTGCAATTAGTTTTCCAACGTACTTATTGTGAGTTTTGTTTGTAAGCAAATTTTGGGTACTTGTACATGTAAAAACACCGATCGAACGTGTACAATTAATCCATCCATCGATTGTCATGCTAAAGACAAAGGAAATAGCTAAAGTGCCAAAAACCCACGGGGTTTCCACGTGACTTGTTCTGATAACAGCTGCTTTAGTTTGCATGCAACTTAATTAATTTTAATTGCATGCAGATTCATTTCTCATCATCGAGAGTGAGAGATCGAACTTGATAGAGACTCTCAATATATTGTCCTTTAATTTGTTACGCCGGCTCTCAGGCTACGCGTGTCTTTGAATTGTTTGTTTTTATTTACGTACACTTGTGCGATAATATATAGTATTACTCTATTATCATTTTGGTTTTATCCCAAATCCCCAAATTTCATATGGTTTTATTATACTAACATAACCATTACACAATTTGCAGGATCCATCATATATCTCATCAATTCTAGCCCCATTTTATGTTAAATTATATAGGGGAATTAGTACCAAATGCCCCTATTTGATAATCCGTTTGTAAATATGACCATTTTTTTTTCGATTTGCAAAAATGCCTAAAAAAATTGCGATTATGCCTAAAAATATTACATTCATGCCCAAAATGACTAATTTTTATCAAATAAAATAAAAAACGAAATATTTTAAAAAAAAATAGAAAATTATTATTTTTATTAATATTTTATTTGAGAAATAAAATATTTTAACAAACTTTATTTTTATCCAAATTTGAAAAAATATATAAATATTTTAATGTTAAAAAAGATTTCGTTTTTATCTATCCTCATTGTTTCCAAAAAATCTTGTGTGAAAACTATTTTCTTGTTTTATATTTTTTTCTTTGAATTTTTCAATTTTGTATTTAGAAATAAGTTTTAGTGAAAGATGAGAAAAAACAATGTTTTTTAGATGAAAAAAAACACGAAACAAATGATAGTATTTTTGAAATGGTGACAGGATATTTGGTTGTGTATGACAAGATTTTCGTTGAGGGTGACATGATGAGTCTCACCCTACTTTGTGATGAAACGAATACAATAACGAAGATAATAACGTTCAATGTTGAAACGAAGATAATAATGATCCACATTTATTTATGTTTTATATTTTCAAAAAATATCTTCCACCATATCTTCTACAATATGTCATTGTTTCCAAAAAATCTTAATGTTTCAAATTAGTGACAGGATATTTCATTGTGTATGACAAGATGTTTACTCAGGGTGACAGGATGAATTTTACCCTACTTTGTGATGAAAGGAAGATAATAACGAAGATAATCACGAAAAAGGTTGAAACGAAGATAATCTTCAACAAAATAATCTTCCACGTTTATTTACGTTTTATATTTTCAAAAAATATCTTCAACAATATCTTTCACCATATATTCTACAATATCTCATTGTTTCCAAAAAATCTTAATGTTCTAAAACTATTTTCTTATTTTATATTTTCTTTTTCTTTTTCTATTTTTTTAATTTTGTATTTAAAAAGAATTTCCAGAATTTATGGCTAAATATTTTTATTGTAATTATAATGATATTTTAATAAACTTTTATTTAAAAGAAAATACAAAATAATGTAAATTTTATTGCAAAAACGCCCAAAACAGCATGCTTCGCTATTTTTTTGTTTTAAGGGGCGTTTTTGCAAACCGTTTTTCTGGGTGGGGTATTTTCGCAAATTGCCCAATTATATAATTATATCTTAACAATTATATATTCTAATTAATTTTACAACTAAAAAAATTTCATATATCTTTATCTAATTATTATATTAAATATATAATATCTATATTCATAGTCTATCAAAATAATATCCTATATTTATAAATTATCTAAATAATATATATTCATACAATCTATCAATATCTTTAGTAAGAAAATATATAGATTTACTCTAAAAGAATACAACAACAACATTTATCCAGTGTATCCCAAAAAATATCTATATTTATTTCACCCAAAAAATAATATCTATGTTAATAATCTATCCAAATAGTGTCTATCTATATACACAATCTATGAATATCATACTAATTAAGAAAATATTAGATTTAACCTAAAAGAAACTATAAATATTAGCACATGAATAGATTTATCTACATGAAATATATAACTTTATATATATATCTATTAAAAAATACAATTTTAGGTTATATGGTAAACTTATATATTTAGAAAATATGATTTGCTAGGACATCAATATTATATTTATTTGTTTAAAGTTTTATTAAGAAAAGATGATCAACTGGAACATCGGTGTTATATTTATTATATTTTAGGTTGGTTTATAAGACAAATCAAATATTGATATTATGAGAATTTTATAAATAAGAAAATATACTACGGTCAAAATTTATATCACAAAAACAAGTTAACTCGAATTAAATATAATAGTACTATCATGGTGTATTTTATTTAAGACATAGCCGTGGTACGATAAACTAAGCTAGTATATATAAGTAAAGTAACTAGTATAATATTCTTTGTCCAAATCACCTATTATCATTTTGCTTTTATTATGAATTTCTACCATGATCAACGAATGAATTTCTACCAAATTAGTTGTAAAAAATAATAGAGGAAGCCAATTAAATTAGTTAAGTTTCATATGAAGTTTTATGTTTTTGTTAAAGCTAAGAGATATTGAGCAAAAATGATACATCAAATCTCATGGTCTTAAAAAGAATGATTCTCGAAACAAATTCGTATATAGGTGTTCTTCCCCACTGAATTTGGCATTGTTTTACTACAATCAGAATTCAGAATTCAGAAGAATATTTACTGCGCTAATAGACAAACAACAGGACAAACGCGATCTATTATGTGATCTTACAAATCTACAATTTCACATTCTGCCAAAACTCCTAGGATCAGTTTAATGTAAATTAATGCTATCCTTGATCATAAAAAAATCAAATTATAAGTACTCATCTACCCTAATACCGGATATATTAAATTAGAATTATGTATTTGCAAAATATGAGTGAAGAGTGAAGACCTTCTGTAAACGGTCTCTTAGGTGCATTGATCTTCAATGGTGAATCGGTCTCATATCTAAAATGTGGAGTAATATAAGTTAGGTCTATAGTTTATTTTATATTTCTTTTATTGTTAATTGGTTTTGGATGAAACTCTATCCGGTTAGAGTGTTAGACGGTTGGGCCCGTCTCTCTTGTAACAAGGCTTAGAGATTGTGAGGATACTCCGTTCGGGCTTGAAGGATTCATAACTGAGTGAGAAATTATTGAGGGTTAGTTGTGAATCATACATGGGAAGTGTTGAAGAAAACAAGCCCCTATATAAGTTTATAGGTTGTTCTCTTATTACCAATTGGTGTTGGGATGAAATTTCGTCAGACTTATATGTTAACTTGATATATGGGCCAATCTTCCTACGATGTGTGCAATATGAGAATAAATCTTACGCTTTGGATGAAGAGAATTCAAGGACATTCATAGTTCCATTAGGAATGGGATAAAACAACACAAATGATTTTTTGATAATTATTTGAACATTTTTCGGAAATAAGAGACATACACGATAAATGCTTAGGTTTTGGTTTGAAAATGTACATTAAATCCATGCCTAAAAGCTAAGTTTGTACCGTATGTAACAACGATCCCCTCCATAAGTTTTAAAGATGACAAACTTTATTAGAAACTAATGTATTTACTTAAGTATTCTAAAGGAACTCAACATCGAAAAGAAATTGCAAAAATATACAGTAGAGTTCCCATATCCAGGGGAACTCCGAGTCAGATCAAAACCCGACAAAGTAGAAAAACATTATGTTGTCAGCGTCGGTAAGTCTACAACCTTGGATGCTTCCAAACATCATTGTCACTCTAGATTGAATTTAAACAAAGTCAGATGTGAAGAAAATACATACTTGGAGAGCAAGATAAAAGGCAAAATATAATTCTGAGTTAACACAAGTTTGAACTATAAATCCCAATGAATTATGATTGTCAACTCACTTCTCACAAACCCCAAAACTTGAATACAATAGGGCAATCGAGAAGGAAAGGAAGAAGAGAACTAACCGACCGCGAGTATTCACAGCGAGAAGAGTATCTATTCCAAGCAGTGGCAGAACCAGAAATTTCACCAAATGAAGGCTAAATATACAAAATACATAATTGTTTTGAACAAGGCCACATGACAGCTATAGTTGTCAATCGAATGGGTCGGGGCGGTTTCGGACCCAATCCTTTTGGGGTTTGTGCTGATCCGAATTTCAGTCAAATCTGAATACATTGACAATCAGGTTGAACAATTTCATGTTGGGGTTTCCTTTAATTGGGTAAATTGGGGTTTTGGGTCGATTTCGATCGAGTTACTTAGATTTTAGGTCGACTCAGATTTTAATTTTGACCTTGTGGTTTTTCTCCTAGTTTAATTACCTTTAACACTAAATATTTAGTGTAATTAAATTTAAATTCAAAAGTATAATTATAAAAAATATCCATTATTATTATTTTGTACAATAACGTATTTATTTAAGTATAGTATATATATTTAATATATCTAAGTTATTTTATTAAATGATATTGTATTTTTCTAGAGATACATTATATATGACTATATGAGATAGTTTCATATAAATTTGGCAATTGAATTCAAGGTTACAAATTATGTTGGGTTCAGTGATTTTGAGTGGAGAGACTTTGTTTTTTCTAATGTTATCGGGTAAGGTAACTTTGAGTTTTTAGATGATTTTATATTGGATAACTTTGAACATAAATTTATATCAGACTAATACATTAAGATATAATTAAATTTTCGTTAATTTTGGGTTCGATTTAATAGTAAAAAATACATATTTTTAATAATGTATTTTTACAAAAAAGTTGGGTAAGGGCTACGTCCCCCAAAAGGCGGGTTGTAGTTCCACCACTGATTCCAAGTGAAGGGAACTAAAGAAGAGTCGATTTAAGGTTTGATCGATAGGCGGGTTGTAGTTCCACCACTGATTTAAGGCGGGTTGTGTTTCTATTTCTCGTTCGTGATAGCAATAAAAAAGTTCAAGTCTAGTTATTTTTGTATCCTAATATCCTAATGAATAAATTAATAAAAGAAGAAAACCATTTAAAACTCCTTTTTTGTGGTTGAAATCATTTAAAACTCCTTTGAAGTTTAGCCACATAATTAAATATTATGCGATTTTAATTTTGGTAAGAAACCGGACCCCCTGTTGTATCTATTACTTATATATTTTATGTTATTTTACCACTTAAAAAACAGTTTTCATAATCATCTCATATATATATATATATAGTAGATCTTAACTGCTCAATCCTCCACTCATAGTACGTATAAAAAATGGTGAAATATATAAGGAGGTTCTTAAATTTGTAACGAATAGTTATTTTGGATCCTCAACTTTCAACATTGTCATTTTACCCCCCATATTTTAAAATCACGACCTATTGGGTCCTTTGTCGATGATTTTTACGAGAACTCTTATATATACAGGCCCCTAAGCTTGAGCAATGGTCATTTAGTTAGGACCCTACACTTTCGACTTTGTCAGTTTGACACCTAAACTAAACATTCAGAGTATGTTGGGCCCTTGGACCCTGAGCTTGAGTGCAATAATTTCTCTTTGTCTTTTTTTTATATATATCTATTGTTTATTCCTTCAACCCTCCTCATTTTACTAGATCTGAGGAATTGAGTCATTCCACACAAAATTTCGGCGGAAGGATATGCTCAGGTCAACGAGCGAGGAGGGTAAGGACACAGGATAGGTGTAGTGAAGGGCGAGGTGATGATGTTGGAGTCAATGACGTCGGTGGGTAGCAAGACCTCAGTCGTGGAAGATGACGTAGTGAGAACTCTCGAGATCTGTCATAGCTCTTAGGCATGAAAAAATTAAAATGCTTAAAAATAAATTAGCTAATTAAGAGATTTGAGATTTTTATTTTATTTTTCTTCTCTTTAACATAGGGGTGGGCAAAATCCGGTCTGGATCGGATTTTTGGACCAGACCAAATCGGACCGGCACGGATTGGGACCGGACCAGGAGGATTCCGGTCCGGTCCTCGGTCCATGAAAATGGACTTTATTAGTCCCGGTCCGGACTGGATCAGATGTTTATAAATTTTTTGTAAAAAATTATATTTAAATAAATATTATAGTAATTTTAATGTTAAATACTTTCTCTGTCCCCATATGTCTCATGACACTATTCACGCGTATATTAAGGAAAGAAAAAAGTTATTTGTGTGTAATAAAAGGTTGACGAGTGAAAGGAAGAAAGAGAAATAAAGAAAGGAATAGATAAAATGCGAAGGTAAAAAGTTGATAAGTGTAAAAAGTTGATGGATCAAATAAGGAAAGAGAAAAATGAATGATGAAAAAACAGGTAGGTAGAGTAAAAAGTGATAAAGTGTGATTGTTAAAAGTGAAAAAATAGTTGATAGAAAAGGAAAAAAGAGACGGTACGACAAACATTTCGGGACGAAAAAATGAGATGAGACAAACATTAACGCACAGAGGGATTAGTTTATTTTTAATGTTAAGTTTCACATTTATATTATATACTTAATAATATAATATTTTTCATTAATGATATATGCTTTTTCTAACTATATTATAACTTTTTTATATAACAAAATAATTTTTTAAAGAAAAATAAAAATCGGGTCCAAAATCGGACCGGACCAGAACTGCATTTTTCCGGTCCGGTCCCCGGTCCATATTTTTCACAGTTACCGGTCCCAGTTCGGTCCGGTCCGGGTCTGGATCGGTGCCCAACCCTACTTTAACCTGTTGTTCGTATATTTTATTTTATTTTATTACATGTATGACATGACACACACATGCATGCGACACCGCAAAACAATTCTCTGAAAAATCATCAACCAAAGATCCAATAGGCCATAAAGGTTAAGTTTAGGTAATAATTTGACAAAATTGAAAGTTCAAGGTCCCGTATACGTATGTCACCCGTGACAATCATCTATCAAGGGCCCAATCGGTCTCAATTGTTAAATTTAGGGACCAAATTGGCAAAATTTGTAATTAATGGGTCAAAATATCTATTTATCGCAAGTTTAGAGGTCGTGTGCGGTTATTTCGCCTATAAAAAATACCGGTGCAAATGAATACGGTTGGATGACGTCACATTATTCCGTTTACTGTTATTTACAGTGCATTACATACGTGAATTGTCTCTGCAAAACGACAATCTCACTTTATAACTATTCGTAGCCTCCTTTTCGAACGATACATGGGCGAATTTCTTTTATAGCCCATAACTTTTTTTATACTCCGGTATAATTTATTTTGGTCGAACTTTTTTTTAAAATATAATTACAGCTTACTTTTGTTGAAACGCTATTATTAATTTTTTTTATTGAAGTTAGACTTAAAAAATAGGTTTTTTTTAATCGAAAATCAGTAAAACACTTTACAATATATCATATCGCGTAAACCTCACTTTCAATGGCTAATTACTGAGAACCACCCTATAAGGCTACAATGTATTTCGTTATGTTGTTACCACGTAATTAAAAATTTCCGGTTGAATTCCCCTTAACTAGTGCGAATCTTTTGCCCCTCTATTTTTCCCCAAATTACAACCCTATCTAGCCTCTTTCTCCCTCGAATGAGATGTACCAATAGCATTTGAACAACTCGTGCGGAAGAAGAACCTTGTCGAGCGTGTAGATCGCCAACGGCTGCTCGTCGTTGATGGTTCTGGTGATCTTCGCCGTCACCAGCTTCGTCTTGAGAGTGACCTCATCGTCGTCGTTCTGGACAGTGAAGACAAATTTGTTGGCGCCGTCGAAGGCGAGCATGTTCATCATCCCGTTGTTTGACTTGAGCATGGCCATGGATTGGTAGATCGGGACTCCGTGGAAGAGGAGGAGTGAGGTCTTGCCGCCGGCGGTGAGGTTCTTGTACTTCGGGAGGAACCTCTTGAAGGTGTTGTCGTCAGGACAGAAGACCGTAATTCCACTCTCGAGGCTACTTAGGTACGTCTGCTCAACGTCGGTTCCCCTGAGCATGTCGCTGAATACCTTGCATCCCTTCGACGACATGACGTTGGTTAGATTCATCTCCGTTGGGTTCGACGCCGGCGCCTCTGCTTCCGGCGAGGTCAGGTTCTAGCTGATCTCGATCACCGAGAGATTGTACGGGATCTCGGTCATGGATTTCACAAACGTAGCGTTCAAGTGTCCATTATTGTCCTCGGCTCTGAACGCGACCTAGAATTTCAAAATCAAACACCTCATAATTTTATTGCTTGATCTGGGAGATCTAGGTAATGGGAGATATGTGAGACCGGATTGAAAGCAACTTAGGTTAACTTGTCGCCTTTAACGCCGATGACATTGAAGAATCCGGAATAATCGAGGGCATCGACGTCGCCGGTGCCATGGTATAGATAGTGGCGGCAAGGGCAGTTCCATTGGTGATCTGGTGGAGCTTCTTGGGGTCGAAGAGGACGTGGAGGGAGAGGACGTTCTTGATGGTGGAGAAGGAAGGATTCTTGGCGAGGGGAGTGGCCATGGCAGCGTTGTTGATGGCACAGAAGGTGCTGGTTGCAATTGGGGATTTTGAAAAATAGAAATCGCACATCTCAGTTGAGGGAGAAAGGGACCAAATAGGGATGTAATTTGGGGAATATAGAGGGGCAAAAGGGTCATTGTACCAGTTAAAGGGAATTCGAACGATAATTTTTTATTGGGTGGCAAAAACGTAAATAAATGCATTATAGTAGCGATTTTCGGTAATTAACCATTATAGTAGCGTTTTTTTTATCCTTTTTATTTATTTTACAAATTTGTCATCATAGTTATATTACTTTTTTTAATAAATAAAAAGAGAAATCTTAGTTTTTTTGTGGGAAAGAGAACTATTAATTATAGTATGGAAAAATGAAACAAAAGAGAGCAATATATAAGAATATATTTACAAGTGTAAAATATGCTAAAATGACAATTATTATGAGAGGGATAAAGTATCATTTTAGACCATTTGACTTTGTTCTAAAATAGGAGTATAAATTAATGGGAAGTTGAATTTATAACCTGATTTAATTTATGATTACTTTCTAATTCGCTCGACCACTTAATTTAATTTATACTTATAAAATTGTAACCATTTTATCGTCTTATGACAATTAGTTGGTTGGACTTGTCTATTGATTCAACCAAAAAAGAGCCGAGCATTATTATTAGTGAAGAGGACTTGCACAAGTGTCAACATGTATAGTAACAATTTGGACGTGCATATATAGTTGCATATCCTATATACATCTTATTAGTGGATTCATAATCACCCAACTCTATATATATGTAATTATTATTAGTTTGGCTTTTGCGTATCCAAAAACTAATGTTCCTTTAAATCCTTTTCATTGTTTTTAGCATGCCTTATCCAAACTGTTCATGTTTGTCAAGAAAGCAATATTTTCTTGGTCGGTTTTAGCACCTTGTATTTATTTATCAGTACGGCTAATAGATGGTATTATCAAACTTTTTAGGAATCCATCTTCCAATCATACCTTTCATCCTTTAAATTGCGAGCATTATTAAAAAAAACAGTAAATGCAGGTAAATTCAAGAAAAGTTAATAAAATTTGCAAAAACTACTATTAAGATATTGTGACACTTTTTTAACAAAAGATTCTTCAAGGAGACTTTTTTCGTCACTTATTGCTCGTATTTTATATTGAATTTTGAAAAAATAATATTTATTTTGGATTATTTATTTTATTCACACTCTTAAATCTATCTATCTATCGATACAATACAACCAACGGCGGACGCACGGCATGCCTAGTGGGAGCTACAACCCCCATTCAATTTTTATTTTTTTTATTAAAAATATGTATTTGTTAACTATTGGTCCGAATACAAAATTAGCCCAAAACTAATTATATATTAATATATTATTCCTATATAAATCAATATTCGAAATTACCCAATACATAATCATCTAAAAATCCAAAGTTACTTGACCCGATATTATATGAAAAAACTAAAAGTCTCCCGAATCAAAAGCACTTGATCAAAAATAATCCGTAATCTTGAATTCAATTATCAAATTTATATGAAGTTATCTCATATAGTCGTATGTACTTGTAGGAAAATATAATATCATTTGATAAATTAATGTAGATACATTAAATATATTTATAAATTTGCTTAAATAAATATTTTATTTTACAACTTAATAACACTAAATATTTGTTATAATTATATTTTTGAATTTAAATTTAGTTACACTAAATACTTAGTGTCAAAGTTAATTTAAACTAGACAAAATATGGACATAATCGAAATCCAAGCCAACCCAAAACCTAAATAATTTGATCAAAATTGACCCAAAACCAAATCTTACCAGATTAAATGAAAAATCGACATGAAATTGTCCAATTCGGTTGTCAAAATATTCAGATTTGAATCAAATTCGGATTGATCCGAATCCCAAAACGACTGGGTCTGAACCCGTCTCGACCCACCCGATTGACAACCCTATATCCTCCCACGACCTTACTCATATATTTATAAATGTATATTTAGCCCATACTCGATAAATTTTCTAGGTCTGCCACTGGGTGTAGGTGATTTTTAACCGACTTACCGTGAGGATCTCTATTTTTTTGCATATTTCAACAAAGGTATTCTTAAAATAAAAATCGCAAAATATATAAATAGATCTTGATATAAATCATGCAAGATTTTTTTTCATGCTAAAATAAATGTGTGTTCAATTTTTTATGTTAAATTTTATTAAATAAAGATAGAATTTTTTAAATCATATGAAAAACTATCTATAAAGTTCACCTATTTCAAAAAGCCTCTATTCAAGTAATATTATATAGTTAATTTATGATATTTGTGTTACATGATCACTTTTATGAAGAATTAAAGTTTTCTTTAAAATAAAAAAGTTGTCTATTAGTTTTCAAGAAAAGTAAAATAATTTCCTTAATATATTAAGTTCCTGTTTTTCCCAAAATACCCTTATCTCATTTTTTATTTTATTAGCTTCTTCCTTTTTTCTTAAAGTTTTCCCCTCTACTTTGTATTTCTCGTTGTCTTTAGCAATTTGTACTCTTCCCCCTTCAACAACTTTTATGATCTTATTATCTTAATTTGTTTTCTCTTTTCAAGAAGTTAATTTAGTTTATCCTCGAATTGGAAAGACTAAATAATAACAAAAAAACGGTCAAACAACGAAACGGCTAGATGAAAATGACAAGTCCACTACTCGTTCAATTAAACTTCAAAAAAAATACTATACATAAAACACATACTAGTAGTCTCTCTCTAATACTGATTCGATCCATCTGTTTTCCATGTACTACGTATCACTTAATTTCGATCTTATGGCTTTCCAAACCCAAAAAGGAAAAGAAGCAACACAAAACAGCTAATATACCATTACTTAACCAAAATCGCCTCCTAATCAATAATTAATTTAATCATGATGAACATGATATATGTTTGTTGTTTCATTACACCACTTGACGATCAATACCAAGATTCCGCCTTTGTTGGACCCATTGGGAGAAGACATTGAGAGTGTTCATGTCAGCTCTATAGTGGCGTTGGGTGAACTCTAAGAGAGTTGGCCATGTGAAATCCGGATACGCCCTCGGATGCTCGTCGTCCACCAACTCTTCTGGTGGACACACCACCCTATCGCCCTTCGGGCATAGGAAAAACGCTATCGACTTCCTAGACATCTCACTATTCACCACCGCCCGATGCAAACAACTCCGGTACCTCCCGTTCGTCAGAGCCTAAGAAAAACACAATAAATCAATATACGTAAGATTGATATCCAAAGATCAAAAAGCAATCGTATTGAATGCTCACTGTTTTTGTCGATGGGACAATAACAACGAGCATAAGCAAAAATAACACAATAAATACATAAGATCGATATCCAAAGATCAAAAAGCAATCGTATTGAATGCTCGCTGTGGTTGTCGATATATGCGACAACACCAGTGAGCATAAGCAAAAAAAATAAAGTTGGTGGATCAGTTAATCTTACCATGAACGTGTCGCCAATGTTGACTACGAAAGTGTCAAAACGAGGAGGGATCAAGCGCCACTCATCGTCGACAAAGACTTGGAGGCCGCTGACCTGGTCCTGGTGGAGGATGGTGAGAGAGGTCGGATCACAGTGGGGCCCGGTCCCGAGGGTGAGATCGGGCGTTTGGCATGGAGGATAGTAGTTGAGTCTCATTACAGAGTCGTTTCCTTCGAAGAAGTTTCTAAAGTATCGTCTCCCCACTCCTAGACTCAGGCCGAGTAGCTCCATGATTTTGAGTGATAGTTTGTTCATGGATTCACAGTACTCTTGGTATAGCCGCCTGCGCCCATGCAATATTGATTAGTTAATCATGATTAATTAATTAAATCCCACGATCTTGCATGCTATTTAAAATGATGTGTGTGTTTTGTTTTACATGAGATATTGATTGTCGATCGACCTAACTATACATATACAGTCGATCAAGGAAAAAAAAACAGTAAATAAATCAACAACAACAACAACAAACTTGGCCCCGGCCTCCAATATATGAAGAAAATTTTAATAATTAAAACGAAAAGTTAGGTACGTCCATATCAACTGTGTTCGTACGTGGCTAAAGTATTTTTAAAATGCACCCCAACGGTAACTATTATTCACTAAAAAAGTTCATATCAATCTATGATTAAGGTAATTATTGGTTAAATTTAATTTTATATGTACAGGGAAAACATTTGTTTCCCATGTGGCCATCGGCAAAGGGATTAAGCTTTTCAAGAAAGTCCAGCTCTTGGGGGAGAACAATAGTCGATAACAATGATTCGTAATTATTTACCTCACCGGTTAATTTGGGTACGTGAACAATTAATATTTTTACCCCGTGATTGATTTACTATCATGGTTTGTACGTTAAAAAACGATAAAAGCTTGAAGAGACAATGATAGTATTGTTTTGCTCACCCCAAATGCTCAAACTCATCGCCCATTTTGTTCACAAAGTAGTCCTCGACAACACCCTCGTCTTCCGTGGGGGTGTAGCGGAACGAGAGCGTCTCCTTCCATGGCAACTTGGACGAGAACCGACCCGTAAAGCTACTAGCATACCCACAATGCTCCCCGAGCTTCCTTTGGGCCCTCTGCTTGAGGGCCAAAGGGAGCTCGAAGAAGTCATCCATGTGTTTGTGGGCGAACCCAACCAAGTCCGGATCAACACCATGGTTAGCCACTAGGAAGAACCCGTGCTTCCTACATGCCTCACCAACGAGCCTCACTGACTCGTTGGTAGGCCCCTCTTCCCCATCGAGGAATCCTTTCAGGTCGATAACAGGGACCTGAAGCTCCCTGGCAAAGCCACTAGGCTTTTCGTCGTCCGGCCAGACGAACTGGCTTGGTATCCTAGTCTCGTTACGGAGAACCGAGGAGTCAAAGACTAAGGACTTGGCCATTGTAGGCATTGAGGGTGTGTTGCAAGGAAGAGTAATGCACTCGGTTGCCATCGCTCGTGTGCGGGTTTTGATTGCTTTGGAGAATGAGATCGAGAATCGAGGAAATACTAGAGGAAGTTGAATTAGTAGCTTAGAAAGGTTGGAGATGGGAGGAAAAGGGACACAAAGATCGGGATCTTATAGTGAAAAATGTTTGCAGGAAGGGGCCTCAAGAATCGAATATTTAGAAAGAGGGGGCCGAGGAAGAGGACAAAACTAGGAATGGGCCAAGAGACGGTTGTCCTTTGCGCAAGGAGAGTTAATGCCAGAAAAGCGTTTCCCAATGGAATTTGGCGTCTCCTTTTGAGAAGGATATCAATTTCCTTTTAACAAGTAATATTTCGATTTTTTATTTTTACTTAAATATTTTCTCGATTAATCTTTTCCCTCTGTTTGTTTTTGGTGGTTAGTGCCAAATTGCCACCTTGTCAGACCTCCGAAATTTTAATTTGGTTAGAATCCAGCCTTTTTCGTACGGACAAATATTGGAAATCATCCCATACAATTAAATTTCCAAGAAGGTTAAATATGCCCAACAAGTAAAATTTCTTCCCCGGCCGAGGGGTTTCTCCTTCCTTTTCACCATGTAATTAAATTTAAAATTTTACGCTTTTTATTGAACTATTAACAACCTTAATGTAAAATAGTATATTTTATCATGTGTATTTATTTAAAATTCATAATTTTTAGGCCGATTGACCGAAAACCACCCTTATAATAGGTCATATTGCCCTAAACCACCTCTTATATACCTATTTACCGAAAATCACCCCTATCTCCACCTCCGTTAAAAAACAACCACCCCATCTGAATATTCCGTCAAATATCCGTCTACGCGCGCGTGTGGTACGTCTTAAACTACCCATTTTTATTTATTTTTACCTTTTCTATGAAATTGTTAATTCTAAATACTAGATTTTTTTTAGATGAAACTAAAAACTCAATTAAGTTAATTAGATTGAACATCCAACATCTCAAATTAGGGGTTCAGATTTCGATTGAACATTTGACCCAAAAAAAACAAGATTTTGATTGAACATCCAACATCTCAAATCGTGCATCTCCTCTCCATCTGCTTTGTCTTCGGCCCTCCAAGCAATGCACCAGCCTTGTCTCCCTCGCAAGTCCTTCCTAATCAAGTCGTCGAAGTTGAAGGCGTCTTCGTCATCATCACCATCATCCAAGTCAAATCTGGACAACACCCTGCCGCTGCTCTACAAGAAAAACCCACACGTGATTCAGAAGGAAATTCAGAGGCTTGGGAGGCACAACCATCTGAAGCCGACGGTTGAATCAGGTGCACATATGTTAGATGGGGAACTCATCCGGGTCTTGGAGGCTCGTTCAGACGCTCACGAAGGGTGGATTGGGTGAGATGGCGAGTCCTCGCCAGGGGAGTTGAGAGCAGAGGAGGAGCGGCGGAAGAGGGGAAGGCTGCCATTGGTGGAGGGTTGGAGGTGGTGGCGGGCTGAGACTGAGGAGGGTTGTGGGAGGACGACAGGAAGAAGTCGTCCTGGGTGAGGAACTCGGAGGGGAGTCGGAAAACGTCGATAGTGTCTCCCATTAGAGAGAGCTTGAAACAGAGGAGGAAGAAGAGGAGCCGGAGGTGAGTTTGTTGTAGGTGTGGGCGGAGGATTTGAAGGGGAGGATGGATTGGATCTGGGGTTTGAGCATCGGCTGTGAAGAGGAGGAGGATAAAAGAGGAGAGAGATGGTGTTAGAATAGGGAAGTGTAGAGAAATTAGGATTTTTCTTATTTTTAGAATTTTTTTTTGATGAAATTATATTTAGAATTTATAATTTCAAAGGAAAAGGAAAAGAAAAATGAAAAAGGGTAGTAATGGCTAGATAAAGACGCGTCCACGCGCGCGTAAACGTCTATTTAACGGATCCTTGAGTTGGGGTGGTTGTTTTTTGACGGAATGGTGTATAGGGGTGGTTTTCGGTAAATAGGTATATAAGGGGTGGTTTAGAGCAATATGGCCTATTATAAGGGTGGTTTTCGGTCAATCGGCCTAATTTTTATCATTTTTATTTTGGGCTTTAGTTTTTGCATTAGTGTTCTTACGCATATGATAGAAAATAAGGGTTGAGTTATCTCTAATTTGATTATTACTTAGTATTTGAGATAGCTTACATAATTAATTATGAGAGGATCGATCAA
Source organism: Polygonum aviculare (assembly GCA_934048045.1). Taxonomy (NCBI): domain Eukaryota; kingdom Viridiplantae; phylum Streptophyta; class Magnoliopsida; order Caryophyllales; family Polygonaceae; genus Polygonum; species Polygonum aviculare. Next base: position 22,079,973 of record OW204031.1, read on the forward strand.
GGTCAAGTGAGATTCGGAATGAAGTTAATTTAGAAACGTCGTGAGTTAAAAGGCTTGGAGTGGATCACATCACTCTTATATGTATCTTGATGACCGTTGAAACAACGATGGTTAATAGTGTTTGAAGGTTTTGTTTTCAACTTATAAACGGATCCTAATAAAGAATAAAATCATTTAATGGGTTGTAAAAAAAATTCAACTATAAAAAATAAGATAATTATTAGAAGATATTGATATTGTTTAATCGGTCCCTATTATTTTCGGGGCCATGTGCAGGTGCAATCTTTGCACCTACTTTGGACCACCCCTGGTTAAAGTGTATGAGTGGAAGCTCAACAAATTGAGCCCATTGTATAACGACAAGGGTAATGTACAAATGCAAAAACTAGTGTGAAAATTCTGAGCCATACAACGGAGGCGTGGGGAAAAAAAATATTGAGATGCATGGTAAAGGGGAGAGAGCTCAAGAGACTTAACATTGTGTATGAATATGATAACCAATTCGATCTTATGTCATGAAGATGGACCATGGAGCGCACCAACTTGTTGAGGAGGGAGAGAGGTGTCATGCATGGTTTATCCACATTGCTCTCGAGTGACATTTTGTTGGTGGATAGATAATGATGGGTTAGTAAAATACTAGAAATTTGAAGATAAATGCTTGAGTAAAAAGGGTATAGAATGAGCACGATCAAGATTGAGTAGACACATTCTTTGTGGTTAGGTGGCTACATCGTAATGAAGAAGGAGACGTTTGTTGTGCTAGGAAGAATAATGTATAGAAGTTGATATTAGGTATCCACATGTTGATAGGAAAAAAGTCTCATCCAAACTCAATGGCAAATTCTATGAAACGGTGATTAGGCTAGCTGCATTATACAATATAGAGTGTTGGTCGACTACAAGGGCATATAAACAGAAATTAACGACAAAAGGGGTGATGGACGGTGCTTCCACGGATGTGTGGCCATGGATACTGATCAAGAATGAAGTCTACGAGAGCAAGGTGGGAGTGGCCATGTGTAAGTTGTTCAAGAGGGAGGAAACTTTGCTCTACCGAAAAAGGGTGAAGGCCAGGCCAAGCAAGGCAGTCAACGGTACCGACAAAACATTCAATTTAAAATATATATTTTTAAAACAATATCACGAAATTACACCTATTTATATAACAAAAAATATTACATATAGGCTTCAAAACAAAAATTTTGACCGTATTATTTTCGGGGAGCCTGTGGCCTGTGGGTGCACACAGGTTTCGCCCCTTAGGGCCGCCCCTGAGGCCAAGTTATGTGTGTGCCTTATAATTCCCCTTATTGTACATGTTGATTCTACGCAAAAAAAAAAGAAAGGGAAATTCCGCCCGGTAACCACGAGGTTTTGCAAATTCCGCGTGGTGCCCAAAGTTTTTCGGTATTCCGCATGGTAACCACGAGGTTTTGCAAATTCCGCGTGATAACCTTGCCTACTATAAAAAGTTAAAATTATATAAAAACTTACTCATATTTTCTACTTAATTACACAAATCACCCTATCTTTAGTTTTTTAAAATATCTAATCTATTTTTATAAAAACAACTAACTTTATAATTTTAGTAATATATATATATATTATTTACTCTTTTTACATGACACATCTTCTATTGTTTATTATTAAAAAAAAGAATCACAATTTTCAAATATATGATCTATTTTTATAAAAACAACTAACTTTATAATTTTAGTAATATATATATATATATTATTTACTCTTTTTACATGACACATCTTCTATTGTTTATTATTAAAAAAAAAAGAATCACAATTTTCAAATTTATATTAAAAAATCAAAATAGATTTGATAGGTTTGTTGAAAAAATAAATAAACAAACTAATTTATTATACCTAATGAGAAATATCATTTAAATAGATTTTTTCAACAAAACTATCAAATATATTTTCTTAAATACCTAATGAAAAGTATTACTCAATATATAATCTTTATTATTTTTAAATGTTAATTTATTATAAATAAAAACATTCCTAGAGGTGTACATGTCATAAAAAGCCTATAATTTTTACACATTTTTAATGTCATGATATATGTACATTATGTTTAGAAAAAACAATTTTACTATCTTTTAAAAACAAATTACTTGAACTAGTGCACCCACTTTTAAATAACACCCCCTTAAAAGATCAACTATTAATAAAATTCAAGTTTATATTTTTTTAATAAGAAATGGTAATTTTTTTTAAAAATTAGGTATGATTTTTTTGATTTGAAAAAGGAACTGTTTTTTTATACAAATTTGAAAATGTGGTTCTTTTTATAATAATAAAAAATAGAAGATTTTGTAAAATAATAATATATAGTGTCATGGAAAAAGAGTAAATAAAAAAATATATAATACTAAAATTATAAATTTAGATGTTTTATAAAAATAGATTAGTAGATAGTTTTAACAAAAAAACTAAAGATAGGGTGATTTGTGTAATTAATTAGAAAATTTGGGTAAGTATTCATATAATTTTAACTTTTACACATAGGTCAAGGTTACCACGCGGAATTTGCAAAACCTCGTGGTTACCGGACGGAATTTCCCAAAAAGGAACTTTGGTCAGGTTGAAAATCACTAGATTGATGCGGAGTATCATTTTAAATTTATTTTTCGTGCCTCTCTTTCTAGGGAGAAAATCAAAATTCTTGCCATTCTTAATTTATTAAATTCTTACCTTAAAGGCTTGAATCCAAGGCGGAATGGAAACCTATGTGATCGATAAGACGTTTTGCTCTTATCATTTTTTCATGTCAATAATTTTATTTTGAGACCACATGCATATATACTAAATTATTGAATGTGTTTTAAAGTTTTGTTGATATATACGTTGTTTTTAGGCAAGACGAGGAAAGATGGACGTGGGGTTATTGTATGACAGCATACTAAATTAGAAGTATTCGATATGCATACTAAATTGGTTTGGCAACACTAGAATTAAACTAGTGGTTGAGTTAATATTAGCATTTTGAAAAAATTAGAAGTATTCGATAACTAGTAGTGGATATAGCTTTTAATGTTCAATAATTAAGTTATTTGATAATAGCTACGGTAAAAGTATGTAAACATACCAAAATTGTTGTCGATTTAATTTGATTTTTGCATTCAAAATAGTTACATAAACTATATAGAAGGTAGAAGATCTTCATATGTTTTTGAAAAAAATTATATAATTTGTTAATCTAAGGAACGAATCTTAGAACGACAAGTATTTCTGAACATATCATAAACGTTTAGATTTCATCAATTCAAGCTAGTTTCAACAATTCATTCCTCCCTTACTACACCTCAATAAACCAAATTAGATTAAAACAAGAAAATAAAGTACTAATCTGAAATATATACTAGTAGTTTGCTTGCAAATATAAATCATCTTTGTAATTCTTAAAACTATATGTACACCAAGAGATCTCAATTGTAAAACTATATGTACACCAAGAGATCTCAATTGTAAAACTATATGTACACCAAGAGATCTCAATTGTAATAATATATAATACATTAAAGCAACCCTAGCTAGGTAGCTTGAAGCCTATCTGTATTAAGAAATTATGGATATGAAAATACCAAATTTCCTGAAATGTGGGAGAGTAATGGCCTAACTAACTGGGCACATGGCCGGTATAAAACATTAATCAGCCCAATCTACATTACGTGTTTTGGCTAACTATATATATTCCTTGTTTGGTCATGAATGAGAAAGCCAACGTACATTAAACTCTCCTATCGACCATTAACAGAAATCAATGATTGTAAAGAACCAAACTCGATCAACCAATATTAAGAGGCTAGATAGGTGTTACATATATCTAAGTACTATATAAAACGTACTTGTCATCCTAATTTGACTATATAGAAAGCTTGATGTATTCCATGGATTATCGGCTGATAATAAAACAGCTTTTGCAACTTGCGAACACCAAAGAGGACACACCACACACCATGTATGTTATGTCCTCGATCGTTTACTTGCGCACTATCACGTTCAATTGGTCGATAATCCCGATCGATATGATATGACAGCGCACATCTTCTACCCTATGTCATATTCATCTATTTGAACAGCATAATTAATATGGATTAACGCTACAAAAACCATCCCTTACTTTCGATTGTTTGCACCAAATTTAATTACCCCCGGCCCTTGTATAAAGAATATAATGGTGCCCCCTAGCTTATATAAACAAGTGTGCGGAATCCAAGGGAAAATCGACAAGCCCAACTATAAAGCTCAATGTACAAGTTTATAAGGTTTCATTCCAGAACCAATTGATAATGAAAGAAGTAATTCATGTGTTTATAAGTTGGCTTATTTATCTCCCATTAACAATTGAACCCTAAACCTTATATACGTGTTGAATTGAACGTGCTATATGCACGTGTGCACAGACAGACATTTAGACATACGTCCCCTCACATTATAATTAATGACGCACTTGATTTTAACGATAATATGATTCAAAACTAATTAGCTAGAGAGAAGGGTATTATTGTATTGCAAACAGTGAAATGACCTTGGAGACACCGAAACTAATTAACACTAGTCCTATTATAAAAGGTGTCAAATTAATACAGTGACATCATCAAAGCTAACCAACATTAGGCCGGCAGGGAAATAAAAAAGAAATTGTTCCCAAATTGTCAACTAAGAGCAACTTGTAAGGTCCAGGCATGATACCACCTTGGCTTGTTTTGCGGGGGCTGCTCGTTGCTTGCTGGTGCAAGGAAGGGAAAGCCCACTTGGGCACTTGCTAACTCTTTTCAACTAAACATATGTACGCATACAGTAACAAGTCTTATATAAACAGTCTTATGTCATATGACAATATTTAGCTTTCATACATTGCTAATTCGGTGTTCACAATCACTAGAAGATTTGATAGGCTTTTTGTATGCAACTCATCGACCACTGTATACAAATATTTGCCCTATTTGGTGGGTCCCCCTTTGTCATTCTATTCGTCGGCAAAATGGCCACAATCTTTACATATACGCCTAAATCCGATTTGGAATGAGATTTTTTTTAGGTACCGATGGGATATGTTACATATGGTGCGTTGGCACATATTTCTTTATCAATATCATCTCTTGCTCGGTTTGATTTGAAATGGTTTCTATAGAGAGGTCAAAACTTAATCCGAACTGCTCGAGAATTTTAGTCGTCTTAAAATTAAACTGGACTCAAACTCAATGGATTGACCCGTTTTTTGATGTACATATATATAGAGAGAGAGAAAATGTATTGTATTTTTCATATAATAGAAATCTTACTATAAAAAATATTTAATTATTATATCTTATTATTTAATCATAATATTATTTTATTTAATAATCGTTAAAAATTCAAGTTTTTGATCCGTTAGGTCGACCCAAATCTGCACAATAACCTGTCAGAACCCGACTCGACTTGACTTATAAGTTGTAACCCGACCCGCCCAAACCAACCCGTTTCACACCTCTAAAGGTCTCGGATATCACAATAAAATGGATGGTCATAGCTTATTTGATTATTTGAGTGCAAATGATACACGATTAGAGGTATAGACTTTAGAGAAAAAACTAGTTTAACCCCCGTACCATGTACGGGTAATGTGATTATAAATCCGATTTAATATAGATATGTTTCATGAACTTCTTCGAAAAGAAATAATATACTAATATTGTTAAATCAAAATTAATCTTTTAGATATAGATATAGACATGGCTTTAAAGATTATTACAATGGTTGTTTAAAAAGATAAGAAATTTAAATGTAGTAGATAGGAAATTATGAAATATCGATATAGTCTAATTATTGATTTTAAGAATTTTATTTCGAAATTATAAAAAAACTTCCAAACAAATAATCTCATAGTTGTATTTTTCGATTTTATCTTAATCTAAATAATTTTGAAATAAAATTCGGATTTAAAAAAATAAAAAATTACAAAATATCTTTATTTCCTAATTTTCTACCTACTAAATTTAAATTTCCTATTGTGATTAGTTTTTTTTTACCAATGATGGTAAATCAACTCATAATACAATTAAGTTGGATTTGTTCAAAAAAGACTTTATGATAAATATCACGTTTTATTAAAAATAATATTTATTAGAAGATTACTACTAACTCTTGGTAAGAGATGATTCATAATTTTCGGGATAATTCATAATATTTGATAATTTTTAAGCATTGTTTTACGTGATAAGATTATATGAGATTCTAATTACCTTATTTTTATATAAGAGGGCCCAAGTGATTATTTTATTAAAGCAATGACACGTGGCGCAATTTTTTGTGAAGACATTGTCTCCGCTTTATACTATAGGTAGTATAGATATTGAAATGCTGGATACAATATGACAACATAGCGTTGGGTTCCAAATAGACTTTCATTATTAAGAATAAATAAATAACACTAAAACATATTTTTTTAAGTTATCTTATTTATGTCTATATAAGTTTATATAATTATTAATTTATGATATAAATGGGATCTTACATTTAAATAAGAATTATTCTAGAAACTATGTTGCTTGTCGAAGTGAAAACATTATGAACCTCTAAAGTGAAAACATCCCATGAACCTCCTCTTCTTCACCGTCATGAAGTGGGAAATGGATATAGATGAACATCCATCTAATGATGATAAGAACCAAATGACCATTCCAATCAAGAAGGTTAGAGAGGTGATTCAATGAGCAAAACTATGCCCTTTCTTACGATCATCAACATCCAAGTTTAAGAAGATCAAGAAGAACCTCACTTAGGTGGCGTTTGGTATAAAAATTATGGAAAGAAAGGAAAGGAAACAAATTTGTATAGAAAATGGGGATGATCTTCTCTTTTTTGGATGGAAAATGGAAAGAGAGGGGTAATGGTTAGAGAAGTATGGAGGATATGATTACCCCATGTTGAGGGGGTGGGGAGGAGTTGCTCAAAATTTGCATAAAAAGTGGAAGAAAGGGGCAATGATTACCCTTTGTATCAATGAACCATAAACTAAATAATGTCTAGATACATGCCTTAACCATTACCTTTCCCTCCAAAGAAACCAAACGGGCCCTTAGTGTTGAGGTATTGGCTTTAAGACGTGGTAGTAAAAAAGTATTGGTACACAAAAATCTAGGATGTACAAGTTTCCACTCTTTCTTTAATTTCTTCTTCTCGAACGTCGTTCAACCTTCCAAGACCTGGAAAACAATGGAACTGGGGGTGAGGGTCCCCCGAATCCACCTCTGATGCTTACGTCAGAAAGAGCAATGTCGCAGAGCTTTCAAGCTAGTAAAGCGATGTGCGGGAAAAAACTATACTTGTACTGATCGATGAAGGCATGTGTACTTATAATGGAAGACATGATGGGGGCTAGGGTTTCGAAAATCCCCTCTATGTATGGGCCGGTTGGATCGAGCATTCAGGCCCAAGCAAGTCGATTACTTGCTACCTAATCCATCCGAGAATCTTTCTTTCGGTTATGATAGAATATTCTAAAGTAAATAACCTAATCTAGAATAACTATCTTGATAAATGAATACAAAATATAAAAATAGCAATCAAAGAGGAATTAACATGCTCAATTGAAAGATATGCAAGCCATAAATAACATAATAAAAGATTCTACTAAATTGAATGCGGAATTTACCCGCTCACGGAAAGATTAAGAACTTTTTGGATGTGATCGAATTTTTAAAGAGGAATTAGCATAAGAGCAAAGCAGAGAGCTAGTGTAGGAGATTGGAACTGATCAGAGTTAGGACTTCGCCGTCAAGATTGCAATTGGGCATCACTCCTCCGATCCTATTAATTCTCTTGTGGCGTCTATCGCGGCCTTATGAGGTGAGATTTCCGTAGCACTCCAATGTTGTTTTATGGACCTGATTTTCTTGTCTTTATTTTGTTAGGAAATTGCAAGCAATTCTGATCACCTTGTTCGCCATGAAAGTGACTACGTATGAAGACACTATCAAGCAAGATAATTTTTAAATATTTTCTAGATATAATCACAATAATCAATGCGAGTATAAACCCTAGAAGATGGATTGTTGGCCGGACCCCTTAGTTACCGTCTTACTAACTCTATTAGACTCCATACCCAATAGAGATCATTCGAGATTTTCACTTTTGAGGTATCTTCATCGGTTTCCCTTGATCCGCAGCTCTCTTTTTCGACGCTTAAGATGTCTTAACGTGTCACTGATCCCCCGATCCAAACATTATGTACAATTTGGGTCGTCAATCGTCATTTATTAATATTGACGACCTTAGCACAAGAGCACATAGTTATGCCATTATCAAATTGTGCTTCATGCATCGTCCTGCATTTATCTGACTAATTAATGAAAAACACTCTTTTTCTCGAATGCTCCACTAATACAGATAGTACATGAACTAAACTTCAATCAAACCGAAAGATCGATCGGTGGAGTGTGAAACACATGCAATAATTCACGTCGAAGGGGTCCTTTGTTTCCCCTTAGCGCTTTGATTTGCCTCCATAAAGGATGAGCATATGGAGAAAAGCTAATTAGGGATCGAGACAGCACTAATAATGATCTTGACTAACCAACAAATTATGCTAGATATAACAGCTAGCTAAACTACAAGCTAGGTCGATCAACAGTACAAACTAGGGGTGCTCAACGGGTCGAGTGGGGTCGACCCGCGGCCTAACGCGTGAGTTTTTGCGAGTCGATCCGCGACCCGTAAAAAAATAAAGTAAATCGCGACCTGACCCGTGGATTTTGAGGGTCGGGTTGCGGGACGACTCATTAACCCATTTGACTTAGTCAAACCGCTGTATTTTATACAATACAAATATAAATTGTGGATCAACCCCAAAAATATGTATTCTAATAATAATAAAATAATAAAATATATATATTCTTAAAAGTTCATTTTAATACTAATAGCATTATAAATATATATTCTTAAAATTTCATTTTAATATTAATAACATAATTAAAAAAATATATACTTTTTAATGCAACGGGTTGCAATTCGACCCACAAACAAACTTACAGCCCGGACACAACCATGACGAATCGACCTAGATGACCCTTCTGGAATCAGGATCACGTTCCAGCCCTTCATATACTGGTTTCCTCGTTCCTTTATCTCACAATTCATTCCATACTTTTCTTTTGCTAAAAATCGACCTACGACCCGACCTGTCGATCGAACGGCCCCTAGTATAGTAGCACAAAGTACAAACCCATCAAAACATTAAGGGACCCTCATTATATATCAAACGAGCATCTAACATGCATGGTTGTGTTCATGGGCGGACCTCGATCTTTCAATCGGGTCGGGTCGGGCGGGTTCAGGTCGGGTCGTTCCGGGTTCGGGTTCTGGTCAATCGGGTTACGGGTCAAACTGGGTCGGGTCGCTTCGGGTTTTCGGGTCGGGTCGGATCAACCCAACGGGTCAAGAGTATCATTTTTTTGACCAAAATTTAAATAAAATATTATTTAAATAAAAAAATATAATACCAAAATATTATTTATTAATATTTTAATAATAATTATGTCCTAAATTTCTAAAATAAATCTTATATATTGTAATATAATTAAAACCTTTGGGTGCATAATTATCCGTCAATTTGTCATTTCATTATATTAGAGTGTATTCTAAAATAAGTTTTCCGCCTTATAGATCTCTTGACCCAACGGGTTTGACCCGACCCTAACCCAAAAAATTTCGGGTTTACCAGGTTCGGGTTCAAACTGGGTTTCGGGTTCAAATTTTCGGGTTGAAACCCAAAAATTTCGGGTCGGATCAGGTCGGGTTTACGGATCGGGTCAGCTTTTGACAAGTCTAGGCGGATCTATAGTATATGGTGCTCATTGGGATTTTATAATTTTTTATTATATATATCTACCTTTGTTTCATAAGAATTGTCTAAATAACATTTGTATATATATTAAAAAATAATTGTTTTCCTATATTATCAATATCAATGTAGAGTTAATTATTAGTATATATATATATGGTAAAACGTACATGATTATGATAAATTTATTATTAGGGGTATTAGGTATACATGTAAAGAGATGGGAAGAAATATAATATAATATTGTGAAATAATAAAAAGTAGTGTTATGAACAACTATTTTAAAACAGACGGAGTATTAAAAGCACATATATAAACAAACATATTAGTCATACACCTTAAATAGTTGAAATGGAATTATTTTGGTCGTAAAAAAAGTTATAAGAAAAAGATGGTGAAACGTATGTTTAGTGAAAAAATATTAAATATTAGCTAAATTTGTAAAAAAAGAGATGAATTTTTTTGTATAATATTTCTTGAAATCCACTTTGGGTTTAATAAAGACTTAATTTTTTTTTATTTGCTTTACTCAGATTATGACTAATTTTATACTTAGATTAAGCTATTTCGAGTTTATTCCAAGTTCTAATTATCAACACAGTGATCAAATTTCCAAATTCTAACTTTAAGATAAGGTATTTAGCCCCGTCTGAGGTAAGTCTCCGGGTCCGCCACTGTTGTGTTGCACCTCTCACGTGTATTTAATACACAACAAGGGCGGAGCCAAGATACAAGTGTCTTAGTTAAACATAGTAAATAACTATATACACATAATATGATCATAAACATTAGTTGATTATATTATAGAGAAAATTTAATACCCTTAACTCTATTAATCTCCAAATAGTTTTCTAAAACCTATTATATTGTAAATAGATAAGAATTTTTTATGTTAGTTAGGATTTGAGACCATAGTAATTATTATCATATCTAATATGAAAGCCTAAAATATACCACCACTCATTCATCATCTTTATATAGCATCTTTAAGATAACATATTTTTTATTGAAAAGACAAAATGCACCAACATATATAAGAATACAATTAGTTTAAGACAATGAGGTTATAAAGACTCCTCATAAATCAAACATACTAAATTCACTATTATTAAATTCTAACAACTAAAAATTAAATATAAAACCAAAGCTTCCAATCTAATAAACGATATATATGATTTAAGATATATTAACCATAACATATTATTTTAAAACTCTTTAATTATAATATGCATGTATGAAATTTAGTAAAAGATAACCGTATCTAAGTAAGTAAATGACTTAAAATTGGTTTACAAATATTCAATCTTTATATATTTATAAATTTTTGTTTAGATATCGGACTAAAGCACATCATATATCAAATTGAAGTCTCATAAGAGAGGAATAATATACGTAAGAAGAGTTTGGATTGGGGGCACTGGCCCCAACGTAGCTCCGCCCCTGGTACACAGATCGAGGTGTCATATATAGTAATGTAACTATATGATAAAAACATATTCTCCACGTACGTACCCAGAAAGCATGCAAGAAACAAATCACGTCGATGACTAATAGACATAACGAAGAATTATATAACCAAACCTTTAATAGTTGGATCAGAAACTATTTCACATTCATCGACCAGGACGATCACATTCATAACATGCACCACATTATCTAAAGATATATCACTACTCAGGCCAAGCCAAAGTCTGCCCATTTTTTGTAATATAGATTTCAGGCCCCGGGGCCGTCCGTACCCTAGTATATAATGCGTGTGTGGGTCCATAATATGTTTGAGGCTAGGTTAAATTTTGGTATGGTTGTAGGATACGGGGAGCAACACAATCGACAGCATATCGTTCTTGGTTTTGGATTGTTGCTTAAATTTGGAGGGCAATGTAAACGTCATGTTAGTTAGTGGGTTTTCAGCACAATATATCAACGTACGTACACTTTAGTCATGAAAGGGATAGAAAACGTTGTTGATCGACGTGTATATAAATCACGAAAAGAGGCCTCCTCAACAACCTACATAATCTCTTACATTAACCATGATTGTTCAATAATTGTTGATGATTATGTACGAACGTTCAACCTTAATTTTCGCTAGAGCCACACAATTCTATCAGTGCTTTCACATTTTGATGCCCGGCCGCTAAAAAGTTGATTATCTCATATTTCTAATTATACATTTGTTCATATTCCTTAATTAGGATGCGTCGGCACAATTTAGTGTTTTCATGGGTCCAAACGTGGTTGCCGATCGACAGTGGCGGAGGGAGGGGGGGCGGGTGGGGGCGGCCGCCCCCACCGCCGACCGGAGGAGCGGGAGTATATAGATAGCCGCCCCCAGGATTGGGGCGGAGGTGGGGGCGGAAAAGAAGGTGCATCTGCCGGCTTTTGAGGGCGGAGACAGAGGTGTGAAAGAGGATGTCGGCGGCGCTACTATTGTTGTAAAATTCCGATGCCACTTGGAAGGGATGAAGAAATTAGAGGTTCACAGACAATTTGGGTGTTGAAGAATTGTACTGGGTCTTTCATACGTATTTGGGCCTTTTGAAATTGTTCTATCTAAGTAATTGGACGTTCACAATGTGCATATCTGGGCCTTTCAAATTGGTTTATCTAAGTAATTGGAGTAATTGTGCTTTAAATGTCAAAATTGGATACATACGTATTTTAATAAAAAAAATTAGCCCAATTTTGTTTTTGTAGATTTTTAGAATAATAGTTTATATATAATAGTTTTTATAATAAAATATATTATAAGATTTACAAGAAAATATATTTATTTTACATATATATATAAAAAAAATTGGGTCGATCAGGTCGGGTTCGGATTTCAACCCAATCAGGTTCGGATTAATCGGATTCATTTTTTTCCTTGCTCATTACTATTCGGGTCGGGTTTCAACCCTAAAATTTTCGGTTGGTTCGGTTCGATTTTTCGGGTCAGGTCAGGTTTTGACAACTCTAATATCAATGAATCAAATGTTTTTTTTATGTTAAACTAATTTGGAATTAGTTGTTGAACATTGCTATATATGTGATATATTTCATATATGCATCGATACATTAACCGTAGATCGACTTTTCATTGTTTGACACTATATATATTTTGATATGTTTTATAGGAGCGTCGATACATTAAAATAGATCGGGTTGTCATGGTTGGACACTTTATATATTTGATATATTTTAAATGTGCGTTGATACATTAAAATATATCAATTTATCTTGACATTGACGTTCGAGGTCCGCCCCCCCTCTCAAACTTTTCTAGCTCCGCCACTGCCGATCGATGAAGGTTCTCTGTTGTGCTCGCCAACTTGAAATGCAGGCGTAGAAACTAATAAGTTTTATTTAAGGAAACGCGGAGCAAATCAGTTTATGGGCATTTTGGGGTTGCTACTTGAGGATAGAATATGTGCAAAATGATGGAAAAATCGCATTGAAGATGTCAAGATGAAGTGAGGATATTTTCGTGTTTATAGTTGCATATATTAGGAAATATTTCGTTCAAAGTGGTTGAGTGATTGACGAACTTTGTTAGTGCGAGTGCATTACTTTTTTTTGGTCGAAAGTGCGAGTGCATTACTTAGTTTTATACTCCGTATATGGTAGCAGACATCGCAGGTGCCACACCGACGACTTCCGAGCACTAACGATCTTACAGGGTGGACAAAATATTTTTGACTGTAATCCGGCATGTATCATTCTATAAATTATGTACGAGACATATCAAGACTTGTAATTTAAGGGTCGGATAAAAAGTCGATATTTTTTCATTTACGTGTTACTAGCTAATGGATTATGGTTCGACCCGTATAATTAGTAAATGATTTAAAAAGATATATCCCGCACACTCCACTGTTTTTGGTTGAGCACGTATCTTACAGCGAAAAACGATGTTGAACATTATTTGTACATAATCCACTGTTTTCTAGGAAAATTAACCACGATTTTTCAATAATTGTTGATGATTATGTACGAATGTTCAACCTCGTTTTTCGCTAGAGCCACACGTTTCTATCAGTGTTGTCAAGTTTGATGGAAAATATTTGAAGACCCCAGTAAAAAGTTGATGATCTCTTATTTCAAATTATACATTTGTCCATATTCCAATATGTTGGCACAAAATATATTCGTCGCCGTAATCAGTAAAAAGGTGATGATCTCCTATTTTCAATTAATATGTTGATAACCCTATCGGTAACTATTTGTAGATTTTGAATCAAGTATCGATGTGTAATTTACGGGTCGGATAGGGCTGAGCATCGGTTCAAAACCGACCCGAACCGCCAAAAATCGAACTGAACCGAAATCGAGATTTCGGAAAATTGTAAACCGAAAATGGTTAGTCTGGTTCGGTTTCGGCTTTGGGTGGGTCGGTTTGTACACAAACTGAGCAAAACCGTACCGTGGTCTTCTCCCAAGCTTCCTTTCATGTTCAAGTGCAAATCCCTCAATACATTTCCACTCTCTGTTCAACTGCAAATCAGTACAAGGGCGAGAGGAGGGGAGTAGATATCGAGGGCAAGAGTGGACGGCGAAGCCCAAACTGGTTCATCTCGACCGTCTGGTCCGTCTCGACAAAGCCCGAACTGGACGAGGGCGAGAGGAGTAGAGGGGAGTCGAGGGCGGCGATCGGGTGACGAGGGGAGTCAGAGGGAGGGAGGGAGATTTGGGATTTTGGGAGAAGCGGAAACAAGAATTGTGCTTCACAATTAGATCAACTCAACCTTAATCAGAGAAAAAGAAAAATAGAAAAAATATGTTTTTTTTAAAGTTGGTTTAACCGAAACCGAAATTTTCAAATTACTTGACCCGATGACCGAAGTGATTATCCTTGGTTTCGGTTCGGTTCGGTCAAAAATTTTGATTTTGTCGGTTTGATACTCAGCCCTAGGTTCGGTCAAAATAAATAAGGAAAATTGACTTGGAATAATCTCAAGTATCAACCTTCTACCAATAATAATCCCATGTTTTAATATTGCCTTTAGCAATCCGAACTATGTTAATATTAACCAAAAACGATACCGAAAAATTTTCCGGTATACTTTGCGGCGGGTTTAATGACATAGCGTTCAAAAATCTGACGTGGCGAGCAATCGGTTCTACGTCACACCTGCCACGTCGTTAGGATTGCCATGTCAACTTTCACTAAAAATTAAAACACAAATTAAACATTGAAAAAAAAAATTAGAACCTGCGATTGAAAAAAAATTACTGAATTTTTTCGGCAATTCTTGTGTTTTGAACATTTCTGAATATAGTGGTTGCATCCATGGCGGCCGTACCGAATTGCAGGTTAAACCCTAATTTTCGAAGAGTCAGGCCGAATTGGGAGCCGTCTGTGCAACCGGATCTTCCTCTTCGCTCACGTGGAAGGAATCCGTGGATGTGTCAAAGTGATATCGTTTTGAAGTTTCCTTCCCTCTCATCTTCGAAGGTCAAAATTGGGGAAGAGTGCACATACACGTCACAATTTTGGTATGGAGTTTCCTTTCACAATCTTTTTTCGTTTGATCTATTCGCTTACCTAACCTGATCAATGAATTTCACTTCCTTTGGTGCATTCTAGGGTGTGAATTTTGCCTGGAATCTTAGGTTGCGACTTGTGAATTTTTGGTTCTTCAATCGCAACTTGCAGATTTTTCTTTTCAATCGCAGGTTTTAATTTATTTATTTTTCAATGTGTTTTAATTTTTAGTGAACGTTGACATGGCAATCCTAATGACGTGGAACCGATTGCTTGCCACGTCAGATTTCCAAGCGCCATGTCATTAAACCCGCCGGAAAGTATACCGGAAAATCTTTCGGTATCGTTTTTGGTTAATATTAACATAGTTCGAATTGCTAAAGGTAATATTAAAAAACATGAGATTATTATTGGTAGAAGGTTGATACTTATGATTGTTCCAAGTCAATTTTCCAATAAATAATGAATTTCTTATGAATTTGTTTTGCATACAACATCGATGTGGTTACTAATGAACACTAGAAGAAACAGTCTATAAGCCCCATGACATGAGCTTTTCCAAAATACGCCAGAAGTCTTGGGCTGGCCTATGTGCTCTTCTGGGCCTTGGTAAATCGTATCAGCAAACGTTGGCCCAGCCCAAAATTGATAACCAGCAGTGTCTTGCTCTGCTGTTCCAGCTAACAAAAAAATGCTTAAAACAGTCGTACACTTGTTAACACAAACGTGTCCTGAATCGTGCTAGTGATCAAAGCTACACTTGATCAAACTTTTTCTCGACCGAAAAAGTGAACATTAAGTATGATCGGGTTTTACACTTTTACGTCAGAAACAGAATGGAATCCAATTTCATGATAACACGAGTTAGGTGTTTTTCGTGCATGTGAATTTTCCGGATCGGATCAACAGATAAGATAACTTAGCTCTCATCCGGTCTATTCCCCTCTCAACCATCAAGTCGTCAACAACGCGCTCCAATCTTACAAACAAAAACTTGTAAGTTATGAAAGTGCACTTACATATCTAAGCGTCCGTTCGACTCACCTACCAACGGATAACGGATAGTGTAAAACGTGAGTTGAAGGCTGTCTTCTTGGGTGTACAAGAGCGTTAAATTAGTGAAAATCCCGCTCCCGCTAGCCACGCTCAATTGTGTGGGTGCTGGTAACGTAATACAACAAGAGCACACAAAAGTGAGTTACACAGGCGTGCAAAACTCACTAATCAGTAATCAGCACACTAGACTACTTTTCTTTTCATTTCATTTGCGGCGTGGGTTTTGCTGCATTTCGCCATTCAAATTCCCTGTTCGGCTGTTCCATTTGTCAGGCTCCAATTCACCATCCTCAACAATGGCTTCTCTTCCCCTCTCCCTCGCCTTCCCCGCCAAGTCTCTCTCTCGTCACCGCTCTTCCCCGTTCGCCTCCCTCCATTTCCGCGCACACTTTCCTCCTCCCTCTTCTACTCCCAATCTTGTCCGTCTCAGCCTCAATCCGAAACGCTCATTCCGCCTCCCTCCCCCGTCGGCGAACGTTTCCGGCCCCGGACCTGGTCCGGACCCCGTCGAATCCGATCCGGTTTCGAAGCGAGGCGGATTCGGTGAAGATGAAGCGGATGAATTAGGCGATGAGTGGAAGCAGAAGAGCGCTATCAATTGGGGGATTATATCGAGCTTGCTGTCCAAGCACAAGCTCAGGCTATTCGCCTCGGTTTGCAGCCTCTTGGTTTGCACCACTTGCACTCTCTCCATGCCTATCTTCTCCGGTGTGTTGCTGCTCTTTCTTCGATTCCGTAATTGTCGGTTTGGAAATTCTGTTGTCTTGATTTGAAGTCCTTTGCTAAACTGTGAGGCCTTGATTAGGTATGAATTGAGTGTTCAGGAAATTGCTGACAAGGTTTTTAAACAAGGAATTAGCGGAATTGTGGTGATAAAATGACTTATGTGTAGGACCAATGCAATATATAGCATTTGATAAACTATGAGCTTCACTAGTATTGTCTTCTGATAATCATTTAGCTTGTAGCATGTGGCAACTAGCGAGCTAGTAGGTTGAAGTAGACCAGTAGTTAAGCTATTAGGCAAAACAAGTGTGTTATGATCTTTATTTTCTATTTTGTCTCTGATATTGGACCATTGATAATAATTCATGCAGGAAGATTTTTTGAAGTACTGATAGGCAAGAGACCCGAGCCTCTATGGCAGTTGCTTACTAAGATTGGGATCTTATATGCACTCGAACCTATTTTTACTGTCATCTTTGTTGTAAACATGAATACGGTCTGGGAGAAGGTTATGTCGGTTTTAAGAGCTCAGCTATTCAGAAGAGTACTGATTCAAAAGGTACATGAATCGTGTCCTTTCCTTGGGAGCATATGATATGAATCCTTCTCACTGGATTATGTTATGGAATCATATAGATATGTTGGTTAATTGATCCAATTATGCACACAACTGTTATGGGGGTTATCTTGGGGCTTCATAGATTATGCAAACAAGCAAAGTATTCTGCATGATAGGTTAATATTTTGCTTTGATTTTCATTTTCTATATGTGGCTGTCTGGTGGAATTTTTTATATCCCTAATGATTCAAGTCATTGAAAACTGATTTTGGGTTGCAAAATCTGATTACCCAAGTGTAAATGGTGAAGATACTAACATTGTGCACTCTTTTTTCTGTCCAGGTGGAATTTTTCGACCGTTACAAGGTATTGATGTTAACCTGTTGCAACCCTTGGATTCTTCTATTTTATCAGCCTCAGTCCACTCTTCTTAGTCTGTAATAATTATCGCATATTCTTGCCTAGCTTATTTATGTGCTATTTCAGTTCTTGTTATTTTCTAAAATGCTAGATGCTCATGATTCTTTGCATGATAGGTTGGTGAACTTACTGGTTTGTTGACCTCTGATTTAAGCTCGGTCAAGGATATAGTGAGTGAAAACATTTCACGGGACCGTGGATTCAGAGCGTTTTCTGAGGCAAGCTATTCTTCATTAAATCCAAGTGAGCTTTATGTTTATGGTTGTAACATTATGACAAGGAGGTAGCGAGGAACAAAACATTGAGAAAGTAACAATTTTCCTGTCATTCTTTAAAGCTTGAGAGAGTTTCGCGTTATTGATCTTTGTCTATTTTTCAGGTCGTCGGGACTTTATGCATTTTGTTCACTCTTTCTCCCCAACTTGCACCTATTTTGGGTTTGCTGATACTTTCCATCTCTGCTTTTGTTGGTGAGGAATCAGCGCTTTGCGTTATGGCTTTCTAATACAAAGTGCTGTTCTTGATGCTTTCCATCTCAAAATGCTTGTAACTATCTAGCAACTTACAGCTTTTCAGTGCAATTTACCATGAATGTTTTTTTGTTCCCCACCAGCTGTATACAGACGGTCAACATTGACTGTCTTTAGAGGTCATGGAATGTTACAGGCTTCAATGGCTGACTGTGTAACAGAAACATTTTCAGCCATTCGCACTGTAAGTTTTCCCAAGATATGTGTGCCCTTGAGTGTTATTTTGGGAGTGGGCACATTATACTTTTTTCCCTTTTGACTAAATAATCCCATATGATGCCCCAGGTAAGATCATTTGGTGGAGAAAAGCGTCAAATGTCAATGTTTGGGAGTCAGGTAGGATGCTGAGTCTTCTCTTGTTAATCTTTCTGGAATGTTCCTCACTCATCTTTCATTTGCTGATATCCAAATCTGTTCAATGTAGCCAGGTTCTTGCATATCAATCTAGTGGTACTAAGCTTGGCATTTTCAAATCTGTCAATGAATCCCTCACGAGGATTGCAGTGTATGTGTCTTTGCTGTCCTTATACTGCCTTGGAGGACAAAAAGTTAAATCGGTATGAAAACTTAATATCGAGGCACATCAATAATTTTTATCTTGCAATAATATAGATCTGCCCAGAACAGCTTACAGCCTTTCTTTTAGTTGAATTTGGAGAAGCAATAAGATAGGGTATTTTTAGCATGTGGTTTTGTTTCAAAAAACTGAAATCATGTCTATAACATCATATGATCCACTTATAAATGCTCATATTGGATAGACTTAAAATTTGATTCCAATTCTACCTTGCTGAGTTCATGTTTTCATGCCTTTGGCCACCCTAAACTTGTTCAGATTGTTGTTGCAGGGTGAACTCGCTGTGGGAACTGTGGTCTCTTTTATTGGCTACACTTTTACACTAACATTTGCTGTAAGTAACATCCTACAGCAAGGAAGATGTGATATCTTGTAATATTTTTGTCAATATGCCATCCTATAGTAATGTGATAATGATATTACCATACAGGTGCAAGGTCTGGTGAATTCATTTGGTGATCTTCGTGGAGCATTTGCTGCTGTTGAGAGGATAAATTCTATTTTTTCTGGGGTAGAAGCTGATGAAGCTCTTGCACATGGTCTAGAAAGAGAGATTCAAGGGAAAAAAGATGATGATGAAAAACTCGAAATGTTTCTTGTCAATGGTTTTGATGGGAAACATCGACCTCAATCAGTACGCTACATGTCAGCTCTTACTTCATTGACTAAAGTCCGTGATCTTGCTTGGTCTAGTGACATCCGTCTCGAAAGTAATCTCTCTTCTCTCTTCAGTCAGTCATGGGCATTCTAAATATGTTGCTCACTGACATATATGCTGTGATCACTTGAGCTTTACATCTTGTCTCACCAACTACCTTATTTATCTTTTAAAAAGATCTAACTTTACCTTAGGTGATCATAGGCTGGTTCATAGCTTTTGCTGAGGTTTCCCTACTAAAGTTTGTGCTTCTTTTTCTTAAATGAACAAGTTGTAGTGTTGTTTTATGTTTCTGTTTGCTTCTTCTTTTTCCTTAGTTTTCTCTACATATATGAGCCAGTGCTCAGTTTTACTACTTTTTGTTGCATTTTTCCACAGAATTTGTAAAGTGTTTACATTCCTCATATAACATCAATTACATAAGGGAATTCTGCATATAATGCTTTGGATTTATCATATTTGTATCCTTTCAAACTTTGCTTGTGATCCTCCAGATGTGCACTTCTCGTATCCCTTGAGACCTGACGTGGAGGTGCTTAGCGGTCTTAATCTGACATTGAAATGTGGGATGATCACTGCACTTGTGGGTTCAAGTGGCGCGGGAAAGAGTACAATTGTACAGTTATTAGCACGCTTCTATGAGGTATTTGCTTTTTCCTGGCTGTTAAGAATTAAGGTATTGTATTGCAGTCTTTTCTATTACATATAAACTCACCTGTACAAATGATTTTCCATTTTGTAGCCAACCAGCGGACATATAACTGTGGGTGGTGAAGATGTCAGAACCTTTGACAAAAGTGAATGGGCCCGAATCGTTTCAATTGTGAATCAGGTATGATTATATTTTTCTAGACTTCCTGTGTACCAAGAATAGTGGCTTTATATCTAATGTTTTCTTTCAAAGCAGAAAGAGTGTTGCCGTGTTGGACTTTCAAACTTAAGGAGATTTCATTGTGCAGGATCCCGTTCTTTTTTCAGTATCCGTTGCAGAAAATATAGCTTACGGGTTACCAGATGCTGACGTGTCCAAGGATGATGTAATAAAGGCAGCCAAAGCTGCAAACGCTCATGAATTCATCATAGCACTACCTCAGGTATTCTTAGTTTGCACTTTATACTCGGGAAATTTGTTCTCCCTTTGGCTAAGTATTTTCGCTTGCTGATGTTTCATTCTTTATATCACAAATCATATCCTGGAAATATTCTCCTCCCTCCTGAAACTCATAGTAAATCAAATTGAAATTGCACATCCTGTGGGGACATGAATGTCATTTTTCTTTTGGCCAGTAGAAAGTATCCTCAATGTGGTAACAATGTAACATTTTAAAATGAAAATTGAAAAAATGCCAATTAACTTTCTGTACAAGTATCTCGATTGCATTATGTAATATCATTTCTTGATTGGCAGGGTTATGACACGCTTGTTGGTGAGCGTGGAGGCCTATTGAGTGGGGGGCAGAGGCAGGTAAGTTAGCTCTCTCGGAGTTTTGAGATCATGTCTGACTTTTTCAAGTGTGACTCATTCTATCTTCTCATGTTTGCAGAGAGTTGCTATTGCAAGAGCTCTTCTGAAAAACGCCCCAATTTTGATTCTTGATGAGGTATTATTGCTTCTCTGTGATAGTATGGTTGAACTATATGTGAACACTGTCGACTTATTATCATACTTTTCCTTCTGTCTTCTCCCATTTGAAATAAAGCTGTGGTGTTAAATTCAAAAGGGTTTCCTTCAAAAGTACCAAAAAGTTGTTTCTATCTTATATGAATGACTAGTGCCACATTGATTACTTGTATTCTTTATTATTACAAAACTTTATTTGCATAGTCTCGTGTCTTCTTGGGAAGCAGTGTTGTTGTTATTTCAAAATGCCGGCAGGATTCTCTTATATATGTGCAATATTTTAAATGTGAGTAGTTTACTTGCAATCTAATGGTAACTTTTGCTGATATATACATCCAATTTGTACCTGCTCTGAAGAAACCAATTTTTAAATGAATCTTTATAAATCACTTACTAAAATTTATTGGCATCTGTCTATTTTACTTGTTCATATTGCTGGTTTAAACAGTACCCATCTTGATCTAATTTGATATGGGGTTTTGCCTTGTAGGCTACAAGTGCCTTGGACACAGTAAGCGAGAGCTTGGTCCAACAGGCTTTAAACCACTTGATGAAGGGCAGAACAACATTGGTCATAGCTCATAGATTAAGCACTGTTCAAAATGCCCATCAAATCGCACTTTGTTCTGACGGGAAAGTTGCAGAACTAGGAACCCACTTCGAGCTACTGTCTAAGAACGGCCAGTATGCTTCATTAGTCGGGACTCAGAGGCTCGCGTTTGAATGACCCTGATGATCATTGCCATTCTCAATGTACATGTAAGTAGAAAAAACATGTCCATTACTGTGTCCAAAATCCCAGAAATGAGAAGGGGTGAACCCCAAAGTGATGACACGGCATTACATACGCGCCTTCCATACAGGAGAATGCATTTGATTTTAGGAAGAAAAAAAATTGTACAGTCGTGTACTTGACTGAATGAAACCTCAGATTTCAGAACAATAAAGAAAATGAAGCAATGAATATTGATAAATAGCTGTTAGCTTACTGGGAAAAGCTTATCCCTCCGTTAATAAATACTTGTCGTTTTAGGTTGATTGAGTTGTTAAGAAATACTTGTCATTTTAGATACTTTAACACTATTTTTCCAATATTATCCCCACTAATTTAAAACAATTACTTAAATCTATACTAGAAAATAAAAGATCTTCCTAAGATTGAGGGTGTTAAAGTCAAATCATTTGAATTCTTAATTTTCAAGAAAAACTCTAAAACGACATGTATTTTTTAACGGAGGGAGTATGTCATAACACATTGTTATCTTAATGAGCATATGGATATACCAACTCTGTTATTTCGATTGCAAGCAATGATACCGAATTAGGTTATGATTAGAAAGCAAAAAAAACTGAGAATTTCACTGTGAATGTTTTTTTATTGACTGTCGAGTGCCGACAGTAAGGAAAAGAAAGAATTATGGGCTTGATCAAACCCAAAATAGATTACAGCCCAATACATAAGCGATCGGAAAATGGATCGAGATGGGGCGTATTGTTCGGCCAACCATTAAACCCTCAATCTCGAAATCCCACAAAGATAAAAAAAAAAAAGGTAAATATAAATTCTTGACTGCCTGTTTCTCAACGGGCCCTTTGTTATCTCCTCGAAGCCTTGGGCGACTCAGGCGCACACAGGTAAGCTCTAATTGATGAAAACATGTTATTATAACTATTGTTAGGTATTGAGCGCGAAATTTCACCTTCTTCTCTTCTAATCCTGCTGAGTTTTTGCCTGTTTTAATTTAATCCGGACGGTGTACGATTGAAAATATTCGGTGTGATTTGGTTGAGGACTTTCGATATTGAATTCGATCGTACGTCTTTGTCTGTAAATAAATGTGATAGTGATTTGGATTTGAAATTGTAGAAATAAAAAATAACTGGGATGGGATCGGGATTTTGAACCCGACGTGAATCGAACACGCAACCTTCTGATCTGGAGTCAGACGCGCTACCATTGCGCCACGGATCCCGTTGTGCTCTTTCCTACAAAAGTCCGTTAAGTACGTAACGCTACGGAGAATTCCAGAGTTTTATTTCGGAAAAGCTTCTGTTCGAGCTTGTTGTGTTGGAGGAACCCTAGCGGTGTCGCTTCTCGGTGCAAGCTCGTAGTTGATTGCGGATTCGGCATTCATTGAACAAAAACCCTAGCTTTGTTGTAAGTCCCTCTACTGTGCTGTGCTCTTCCTAATTTTGTTTTGTTCTCTCAATCTGTGATCTTTTTAAATCTTTTGGTTTCCTTTGGGTTTTAATTGAAGCTCTTCAATTGCGATTTACTGAATCTTATGGCTTCTCTGTTCATTTTGGGGATTCTGTGCTGTACACCAATTTTCGTAATCGTTCCTGAATGTAGAGAATTGTGGGTGAAAATGCTGAATTTTTTAGATGGAAAATATTGAAATTGGGGGGGGAGGCTTGATGCTCAATTGAATTCAACGATGGCATCGTAAATTTTGATATTTGTGAGATGGGTTTTTGGGCTTACTCTGATTGATTCCATTACCCACCAAACAGCCCCTGAATAAAGATGCAACTACTTAAATTTGAGGTTGAATAATATTCAATTCTTATACAAGGTGTTGTAACTGATACTGGTGATATGGATATTTGTTGCAGTTGCTCAGCTGGTGAGGAATTGCCATTGTAGACACAGTTGTTCCTGTGAAAATGGCATTAGTCGGGTCAGAGCAAATTGCCGAGGATCTCAGATTTATGGAGCTGGCGTTTGAAGAAGCCAAAAATGCTTTGCAAAGATTGGAAGTACCAGTTGGCTGTGTGATTGTTGAAGATGACAAAGTCATAGCCTCTGGAAGCAATCGCACGACCGAGACTAGGAACGCTACAAGACACGCTGAAATGGAGGCCATCGACGCTCTCTTACTGCAATGGCAAGGACGAGGGCTCTCGGAATCTCAAGCTGCTGAGAGGTTTTCAAACTGTGTGCTCTACGTGACCTGTGAGCCCTGCATCATGTGTGCTGGAGCGCTGTCGCTTCTTGGTATAAAGCAAGTCTTTTACGGGTGTGGGAATGACAAGTTTGGTGGATGTGGCTCTGTTCTTTCGTTGCACTTGAGCAGCTCGGATTGCCCAGCGCCTGGAGGGAGGAAGGGATTTGACTGCAAAGGCGGAATCATGGCAGACGAAGCTGTAATGCTTCTTAGGACTTTTTACGGGCAAGGAAATCCCAATGCTCCGAAACCTCATCGTCCATTGCTTCACCAATCGTAAAACCAGGTGATTGAATTCGAAGAACTAGGAACCCACTTCGAGCTACTGTCTAAGAACGGCCCGTATGCTTCATTAGTCGGGACTCAGAGGCTCGCTTGTGAATGAACTTGATGATCATGGTCATTCTTAATGTACATGTAAGTAGAAAAAACATATTTATTACTGTGTCCAAAATCCCAGAAATGAGAAGGGGCTGAACCCCAAAGCGATAACACGGTATACACGCCTTCCATACAGGAGAATGCATTTGATTTTAGGAAGAAAAAAGTTGTACAGTCGTGTACTTGACTGAATGGAACTTCAGATTTCAGAACAATAAAGGAAATGAAGCAGTGAATATTGATAAATACAGTAGCTGTTATCTTACTGGGAAAAGCTTATTATGTCATAACACATTGTCTTCTTGATGAACATATGGATATACCAACTTTGTTCTTTCGATTGCAAGCAATGATACCCAATTAGGTTATGATTTAAAATGTCTCCAACGTGAGTTAGAAAGCAAAAAAACTGAGAGTTTCACTGTGAAAGGAACTATAAACTAGCTTCGGCTTCTGTTAAAAAAATGGTCAAATGAGATAAAAAAAAATGATTTTGGTAGCCAAAAATTTTTTTTGGTCAGAATATTGGTAGCCAAAAATTCTTCCGTTTTTTATTGACTGCTGAAAATCAGGAAAAGAAAGAAATATGGGCTTGATCAGGCCCAAAATTGATTGCAGCCCAATACCTAAGTGATCGGAAAATGGATCGAGATGGGGTGTATTGTTCGGCCAACCATTAAACCCTAAATCCCAAAATCCCAGAAAGAAAAAAAAGAAAAAAAGAAAGGTAAATATTAATACTTGACTGCCTCTTTCTCAGCAGCCCCTTTGTAATCTCCCTCGAAGCCTTCGGCGATTCAGGCGCACACAGGTAAGTTCTAATTGATGAAAACATGTTATTATTATAATTATTATTAGGTATTGAGCGCGAAATTTCACCTTCTTCTCGTCTATCCTGCTGAATTTTTCCTGTTTTTATGTGATGCGGAAGGTGTACGATTGAAAACAGTCGTTTTGATTTGGTTGAGGACCTTTGATATTGAATTCTATTGTAGATCTTTGTCTGTAAATTTGCTGCCTTGTAGGTAAAATGACCTTATTGTATAAGTTTGGGCCTTAATTTGCAGTTGCCTGTTTATGATACTAGCTATAGATTTTATCTGAGTATTACGTGGTTTGCAGTTTGCTAAGCTTGATCTAGAGTATTGTGTATTGAGTGTGAAGTGAGCATGTATTTTTATTTGGACAATGTTATAATTGTAATCGACCAGATTGCTTCAGATTAGGAAATTTGAGTTTTTATATCGGTGGTGGATTTCAGTGATGTAAATTCCCTACTCATGTGATTTTTAGGTAAGCCATGGTGAAGCACAACAACGTTATCCCCAATGGCCACTTTAAGAAGCATTGGCAGAACTATGTCAAGACCTGGTTTAATCAACCAGCCCGG
This sequence comes from Polygonum aviculare, assembly GCA_934048045.1. Classification (NCBI taxonomy): domain Eukaryota; kingdom Viridiplantae; phylum Streptophyta; class Magnoliopsida; order Caryophyllales; family Polygonaceae; genus Polygonum; species Polygonum aviculare. Next base: position 22,106,146 of record OW204031.1, read on the forward strand.
AAGACAAGAAGACGACTTGGTGAGCCACCTCCTATGCAGTAGTCTATTGTGTACAGTATGGAAGCCAGGCAAGAAGACGACTTGGTCTTATGTATCAAATCGATTAATATATTTCTGTTGGGACTGATTTTCAGCCAGGCAAAAGAAAGCTGTGAAGATCTTCCCTCGCCCCACAGCTGGTCCTCTCCGCCCTATAGTTCACGGCCAGACTTTGAAATACAACATGAAAGTTAGAGCTGGGAAGGGGTTCTCACTTGAGGAGCTGAAGGTGTGTGTTTCGATTAGTAGTCTGCAAATTCTGTGGTTTGTTTCATCTGATACTTCATGGGTTTTATGGGGGTTTTGGGCTTTGAACATGTGTATTTATTTTGTTGTTTTCAACATGGTTATGCAAATTGTGTGTCAGCAACTTCCATTTTCCTACAAAATCTTGGATTTTTGTGGTGCTTTTTCAGGAGTTTAAATGTCCTTGTTAATTATGGTTTCCGAAAAGCCATTATGCATAAATTGGTTATAGACCTTGATATGCATTTTCTAAATCATTCGAATATAATACCTTTTTTATTACCTGAAGCAATTGTTGCTTAAACTGCCTTACCATTCTTCAATTTGTCTTGTTCTGTTTTAATTTGAACTTGTATCTTTTCTGCTAGGCTGCTGGAATTAACAGGAAGGTTGCAACAACCATTGGCATATCTGTTGACCACAGGCGCAAGAACCGCTCTCTTGAGTCTCTTCAAGCTAATGTCCAGAGGCTGAAGACCTACAAGGCCAAGCTGGTTATTTTCCCAAGGCGTACAAAGAAGTTCAAGGTATTTTAATATTTCCAATCAGACAGAATGGTTAGAAATCTTCACTATAATCCTACGAAGTTAGAATGAAGATTTCGGTCCTATGAAATTAGAATGAAGAAGCTTCCATAACAAAAAGAGAACGTTTTTACTTCTTGAGTGAACAAAAGAAATTTTCAACCATCATTGATTTTTTATCGGCACTTGTTTGTAGGGTGGCGATTCAACTGCTGAGGAGTTGGCTACTGCAACTCAAGTCCAAGGCGATTACATGCCAATTCAACGTGAGAAGCCAACAGTTGAGCTTGTGAAGGTAACTGAAGAGATGAAGTCCTTCAAGGCTTACGACAAGATCAGACTGGAGAGGATGAACAAGAAGCATTTGGGTGCTAGGCAGAAGAAGGCTGCTGAGGCCGAGAAGGAAGACAAGAAGTAATCAGCTAACCTCAGGTCAACAAATTATAGCTCTGCATTCGTTTCCTCCTAGTACTATTGCGCAATGTGCTTACTGCTTTGCTAGTTCTAGCATTTCTAATACTTATTGTAGTTTTGGAATCTGGGATACTTTTATTTGGACGCACATTTTATATTTATCCAATTTTGAGTTATGTTGGCGTTTGTTGTCAATTGCTGAAGTCGATTCCTTCTGGAGCTCTGCGTATCGTCTACTGATCGATTGCTCTTGGCGTTTCTTAATTTTACATTGCAGGCTTCTAAAATAAGCAACTAACATTCATGCAAAAGATTTGTGGCCCTGAACTAAAACTCTCTGGCTAGAATATTGACCTATACACATGGCCTGATACTAAATTGATTCGTAAATTGCTTCTACAATGTGCCGTTAACTGAGAGGAAAACCAAGTCCACCAATTCTTAGTACTCAAGTGATATTGTCCAAGTAAACTTAACTTTAATCCCCGGTTTAATAATATTGCCCAGGTATGATTGAACAACTTTTTTTAACACCCATTTCATAAAATAGTCTGTTCATGAGAAAGGACAATAAAGTACATCTAAAATATCTGATAATGATCCAAGTTTTCCCCTTTTCTTGAAACTCTCCTTATATTGTTTGTTTCACCAAGAGCATTAGAAAATAACCCGGAGTAAAAATATCAGCAAGAGCAGACAAGGAAGACATTAGATAAATATCCGCAAGAGCAAATAATGAAGACACGTGATATTTAGATATTACATGATAGGATCAGGATCATATGCCAAAGGCACACTCGCCACAAAACCACTTCAATACAGGATAGGAAGAAGAACTAAAAGAGTGGAAGGATATTTAGTACACCAAAATCTACCAAAGCCTTCTCACTCCACTTCCATAACAAACTACTACCATACACACACTTCAACCGTTTCATAATTCGAAACTCGTTATTACAAGAACATACACACAACATAAATACCACACCCGGAGCTCCCATCCACTATCCAAAAAGTACTTGCAAAATGAACTTTATATAACAAGCACACGAGATCAAGAGGATTGGCAGCCTGCGCGTTTTTCCTCAAGGGTGCTGGGGCTTGTCGAGGTCCTCAAGAGGGCGAAAGAATGTTTTCTCCTCCAACACTGAGCTGTATCCCCCAGCAGCCTGCGCACGTGAGCTGTGGAAACCCCGATCCCCGCTGCTGACGCTGGCATCAGTGACGGGCCCGAAAACCCCAGTGTGAGGGTTTGGAGCCCAGTACTTGTCTGATTCTTGCTGGATTACATTGTCTGGCACCAGTGCCGGACGAACATGCTCGTCTATGTTCTTGTCATAGATAGACGTATACACGCTTCTCCTGCAATATGGAGATCACAGTCAGTTTCCAACAACGTTATAAAAGCATCCAACAAGGCTATAATGGGATCCAAGCACAGATCCTAAATCATAAAGAATGAATTGGGAAACAGTAGATGAGCAGAGAGGGGATGCAACTTGATAGCTACAATTAGTAGATAAAACATGCCCCAGTTAGATCTATGTCACTGTGTTATTGTTTATAACTAGTGCTTCATTAAAATAGTAGGATTAAATTGGCAAGCTACCTTTTGAGATGTACCTCTATGGGAACATTCAACACAAACACGCATGACAATTATTGCTATATAAGATTAATGTGCAATATGGATTCGAACAAAAAAACTTGCAATATGGAAATTTGTTGACCACTTCACGGAAAATCGGCATGTAATAACATCTGACATATATATACACAAACCTAACATCATTAATCACAGCTATTTCGTAATAATTTATGAGCAATTAACTTCAAGATCCAAGATCCAACAACAGATCTGCAACTGTAAACTGTCATAAAAATATTTGCGGAAAACAGATGGATGATCCTTAAGGATAAGTATGACATCTCTAGCTTTGTCGTGTATGGTGAATCCAACTACAGGAACCATTGTCTATGGGGGCAACTTTATGTCCTGAACCGGATAAGTAGTAGGACACTTTTTGTGCTTTTGAATCAAGTACAAACCCTGGGACATAATGACTACCCACTATCAAATTTACTTTGATGGCAGGGCTAAATTATTTTGGATAAGATGAATACCTACCACCATAAGATGCACAAAGCTGTACCATTATAAAAATGACCACCCATTGCCCACACTAAGGCCATGTGGAAACAACATTGAGGTCCACAGATAACCCTACCATGATCTTGAATTCAACAAACCAATCTCTCCTTACAAAAATGGGGAAAAAAAGTAAACATATAAATAATAGTATCATCAATATGATTCGCCATAATATGGATAAATAGTTAATCCATGAGCACACTATGCGGGCATGTGAAACAACTACTAGGACCACCATGATCTTTAATTTGATAATTAAATAACTTCTCCTCGTTATACACAATCATCAAATATACAATATCAGCATAAACATGGTACGATTGTCCCTCAATGCTTATGCTTATACTAATAGTTACTGATATATCACTATAACTATAATCTTGATAGCCAATTCACTGATATGTTCCCCATCCCCTGCAAGAATTTCCCATAATTTCAGAATAAAGCAACAATCAATCATCCCAGCCTCCTCAGTCATCATGTATCTACTCAGATCCAGGTGGATAAGGAATTAAAAATGCAACATCAAAATCAGAAGGTAGGTTTGAAACCAAAGCCATAAAAACGAAATAGACGGTAGGTGATCTACCTACCACCAAACAAGACACGAGAGAAACAGTAGGCAGAAGAGCTCCTCTTTGTTTCCACAACAAACAAGCCTTACCAGATTTAATTTCCAAACAACGCACAAGCACTATTCACTATTCAGAGGGAAACACTAGTGTTCCAGATCTCGCGATCTAACTCACACCTGGTTATAGCACTAGATAGAACCGATCTCTCTAAGATTGCAACAATTTTCACCGTCATAATTAAGTAATGCTCAATTCCAGCCTCCGAAGTCCCCCAAAACCCCAACGGAAACCAAACTAGCTACTTTCAACAGGTAAAGTCACATACGGAACATCCAAAAACGGTCACAAAGCAGCAAATCACAGAAAAGCGAAAAAGCAACAGACGGAATGAAAGAAACGGAAAGCGGAAAAGGAGGAGGAGGAGGATCGGACCTGGAAGCAGAGAGAGAGGCGGCCGGATCAGAGGACCTGGCCTGGTTGACGAATCGCTTCCCCAATCTGGCGATTCCCCTGGTAGCACTCGAGTTAGCGGCGGCCATACAAGGCGGGAAATTGAGGTCTGCCAAGGAAGAGTAGGAGCACAAGAGTGGAGAGATAAAAAGGGTCTTGTGTTGTGTTGTGTTAGGCGGTGGATGTGGAGCTATGCTTCTTCCCACGCCCCTTTTATAGCAACCCAAAATGCCTAGGACGACTATTAAGTACACGGACTTCCACCAAAAATAAAAAGAAAAGGAGTAAGTAGACGGACCAAAAATAAAATAGAATAGAATAAAAGTAGCGCCATAGATGGAGTAAAATAAGTCCCTTATCCATAAAGACTTCACTTTACCCGTACGTAATTTGTCTAGACCGGTGTTTCTTGTTCAGTTACAAAAAAAACTATTTCTTTTTTTTTTTGACAAAATAGCTAATTGTGAGTAATAAATATAAATGGTATGGTAATTGACGAGATTTACAAACTCGATTAATTGTGGTGAAATTTGATTTTCCACTCGAGAAAAGACCAAAGCCTTCAAATAAAATAAGCAACATATTTATGTTTTTTTTGGTTGGATATTTTTTATGGTGTTGTTTTTTTGATAGAATTTTTGGTGTTGTTGGTTTCACCCTCCTTTGGATAAAAAAAAAAGAAGGCAAAGCCTTCAAATAAGATCACAAGAAGTGGATGCGTGATAATAAAGCATACGGTTTTTCTATTGTGTGCCCTAATGACACACTATAAGCCGTTATTAATGGAAAGATTTGATAAATCTTAAATTTTTGGTTTTTTAATTTTTATTATGATGGGTTTACTATTTCCATTTTAGAATTTTATTTTTTGTTTTTAGTATGTTTATCATGTGTTCTTATGACACACAGTAGAAAAACCGTAAAATATATTAAGTTTAACCGTTCAACCAAAGCAAAGAAAACCTAATTTTAAGTATGTTGCCGAGTTCAACTAAAATGGGCAAATGTTGCATACTTCAAATACGCACTCCGGCCCAGACTTTGACCCATAAATAATACTCGTTGTCGTTGTACGTAAGTAAACATTACGCAGTGCTTAATTGACAAGCTTGATTTTTTTTGATTTTTTTTGATTTTTTTTGTTGACCAGAAAAAAAAAAGCTTGATTTGATTTTAAGGAATACACGTATTAAACAACAAATTTAAGAAAAGCATGTAGAGGGCCATTACACAAAGTCGTATCAATTGTAAATGCTCCGATTTTCAATCAAAGGATATGTGTTACACTGTTAGCGATTACCACGTCACCATGGGATATGTGGAATATTCCGTCATGTTCTGTTAAGTTCTCCTGTAAACCCAAAAATGACCCTTCATTTTGGAGATGATGGTAAGAAATACTGTAGAACCTCATCTCAACAATCAAATCAAGTCCCCCGAGTTTAAAATTGCTTGCAAAAAGTAACACATAAATGCTTAGAATTACATTCAATTGCCCATCAATTTGACACATTGCACATAAACACCCTTATAAGTTATAACAATGTTTTTTTACAACATGACCTCATATAAGAAACTATTATCATTGGGTTAATTTGACAATCGCGTGCGTACGCCCTAAACTTGTTAAAACTTAATCCGGTTCTAATTGCCAAACATTTTGTGTGTTATGACCCGATATGAAATTTATGGATAGGGAAACACAAATAACCTGATCAACCGAAACACTAATGGAGTGTAATGGGTAAAAATTAGACTTATTGGGACGTTGTACAAATTAAAACCTACATCATTTATATTGAATACTTATAATATTTTTTTTATTGAAGCATATGTAATAATATCAGTTACTACAATAGTAATATTTAATCTCAAAAATATTATAATAATTAAAAAAAAGTTTTAAAAATAATACGGAGTATTATTAACTCAATGGGTTAATCGGAACCCAAATCCAAACAACTTATCCTGGGAAAAATACATCGACAGGTCCCTAAATTAGTACATTTAAGTCAATAAGGTCCTTATACTTTGAAATGTTTTAAGAACTCGATACTGATTTGACTAATCGTGTTCAACTCACGTTTGTAATTGCGCGTTTAGGTCAGTACTCACGTCCTTTTTATCTTACGTGAAATTAAATAAAGGCTAACAAAATACTGTATCTTTGTTAGTCTTTATTTAATTTCACATAAGATTAAAAAGAGATGAGTATTGGCCTAAACGCGCAATTCTGAACGTTAGTTGAATGCGATTAGCCAAAAGTGCTTAAAACTTTAAAATGTAAATGTAGGTGGGTAAATTTACCGCCATAATTAAGGATAATATTTCCGCCAGCCAGGTAAGCATATCTAATAAATATCTTTATTAGCCTATTAAATCCTGGTAGTTATCCAAGTAGTTGGAAGATTCTATCCTATTTAAGAAGATAGAATTATTGATTGGGCTCCAAGGAATTAACCCTAGCCCTCTCTCTCTACTATAAATACATGGCTTGGCCATGTAGAAAGGATATATACAAAAACTACCCTAAAGGGGCTGATCATCGCTCGCCCTGACTCTAGAGGGGCCGATCATCGCTTGTGATCGCCCTACCCTGCGCCTCTCTCTCTACTTTTACCCTCGCGAATACTCTACTGACTTAGGCATCGGAGGTGGATTAGGGGGTCCCCGCCCCCTTTGTCCATTGTTTTGCAGGTCATTGAAGATGAAGAGGCTTGGAGAAGAAGGTCATTGAAGAAGGAATTGAGACTTGTACACATGCATATTTTGTGTACTAACATTTGGCGCCGTCCGTGGAGAACGACGAACTAGGTTTTCGACCTTCGTCTCTATCCTCCTACGAGAACCAATCCGAGAGGGTTATGGATGGTCGATCCACAAGCCCGGATCGAGACAGCCGCCGGACGAACCGGCAAGACAACCCCGGGGCAATCGCGCCAGGCGAATCGCGCGATTCGTTTTCGGCAGCCCCAGAGCCGCGACCGCGGGGTTCACAACCCGCGACCGCGGATCGCCACCCGCGACCGCGGGTCGAGGCCAGAACACGCGATCTCCGAATTCGCCTGGAGGATCAGACCCGCGACCGCGGATTCACCACCCGCGACCGCGGATCGCCGCCCGCGACCGCGGGTCACCCACCCGCGACCGCGGATCGGCGCTAGGGCGATTGAACTCCGAAAATCGCTCGGAGGAGCAAATCCCGACACGCGCAAACCCCAATATTCCTCGGGAGATCGGACCACATCGCGATACGTACAAGGCGCCTTGCCCGGATCCGACTCTACCTATGACTTGGCCCCCCTCGCAAGCGCGTCTGTTCATCGCACAGACCTGTGGGGACTCGAGTCAGGGAACGGAATCACGAGTCATAGCATTGCAAGGTTTGAATCAACTAATCAAGTACGGGATTCGGCGGTGCGCCTCGCTAAATCGGACCTTGGATTGTCGATCCAAGAGGTTGCCATAATCAAGAATCATTGTTGATTATCGATCCAATGAAAACCCTAGATTGGGGGCAACTCTAATCACAATCGCGTGTACGTAACGCAGGGATATACGTATGAGCATACGGAACCGATCGCTAGAGCCCGGGGCGGGCGAGCGGTCGGTCCGATCCGTTACCCCAACCGAGCTGGGTCACGCCGTCGACGAAACTCTAAACGATTGGACGATTGGACCTGCGGTGCGCGGTCCAGGGCCCTGCGAGCGTGGGCCCACGTCGTAACGAACTCGGCACGAGTTCGGAAGAGGGTTTCGGGATCGGACACCTGGACCTGCGGTGCGCGGGCCATGGCCCTGCGAGCGCGGGCCCACGTCGTAACAAACTAGGCGCGAGTTCGGAAGAGGGTTTCGGGATCGGACACCTGGACCTGCGGTGCGCGGTCCAGGGCCCTGCGAGCGCGGGCCCACGTCGTAACGAACTCGGCACGAGTTCGGAAGAGGATTTCGGGATCGGACACCTGGACCTGCGGGCGCGGTCCAGGGTCCCGCGATCGCAGTCCGGGGCAGAACCGCGGGCGCGGTTTCGCTCCAGAGAATGTAACCTCTGTTCTGGGGAAAACCGCGACCGCGGATCCCACACCCGCGACCGCGGGTCAGCGATTGACAAGATTACCGATCGTGCTTCCGACTCACTTTTCGGGAGCTACGCTTATCGGATTCGGACGATCCACATATCGCCGGAAAGAGGAGGAGATAAGCTACAAATTATCTTCAGAAGTCGAAGCAAGAATCCTACTCGAAGTCAGTCAAAATTGGGGCACGAACTGTGCAGTCCAGAAATCGAGCCAAAGGGTTGGAGGATCAATCAATGTCCTTAACCATTGTGCAAATCATCAAGACACCGCTTCGAGATTTGGCAAGACCATTGGCCTGCACTTCCGATATTGAACTCGTGTTGGTAGACCGCGAACGTCTGCGCGGACGTTAGAGTGGTCAGGAGCAAGGTCCCTTCGCTAAGGCAAAGCGGCGACCGCGGTGCGCAAAGCCGTGACCGCACCCCTCAATCCGTGAGCACGGAATTGCAGCAGGGGCAGTGCGAGACAAAGATGATAAATCGTTACCGCGGCCCATGCGGGCACGATCGCGGTATCACTATTGCGCACTCTTCATGAGGCCCTCGCGTGGATGTTGAGTTGTTTGAAAACCTTCGCTTTTTTGTGCTCTTTCGTTTTCTTAAACAAAACCCCGGCCGGGAAACTTTTCGTTTTATTCATCGTTTTGTTTTCTTGAAATCTCAACAAATGACGCGCCTAAGGGTAAACGCAACGTTAGTTCATCACACTAACGGACTTCTGCGTATGCTAGCTATGTAGGGGATTCCCGCGATATTCGCCCGCGGATGTTCCCGTGATATTCTCTCACGGACTATGGTTGGCCCCCATAGAGTTCCCGTGATATTCGCTCACGGACCTTGAGTTTCACTCATGGAGTTCCCGTGATATTTGCTCACGGACTATGGTTTGATCCCATAGAGTTCCAGCGATATTCGCTCGCGGACCTTGAGTTTTCGCTCCTGGAGTTCCCGTGATATTCGCTCACGGACCGTGGTTTCCCACGGAGATTCCCGCGATATTCGCTCGCGGATGTTCCCGTGATATTCGCTCACGGACCGTGGTTTCCTACGGAGATTCCCGCGATATTCGCTCACGGATGTTCCCGTGATATTCGCTCACGGACCGTGGTTTCCCACGGAGATCCCCATGATATTCGCTCATGGACCGTGAGCTTCGCTCACCGGAGTTTCCCGCGATCTTCGCTCGCGGACCGTGGTTTCCCACGGAGATCCCCATGACATTCGCTCATGGACCGTGAGCTTCGCTCACCGGAGTTTCCCGCGATCTTCGCTCGCGGACCGTGGTTTCCCACGGAGATCCCCATGATAATCGCTCATGGACCGTGAGCTTCGCTCACCGGAGATTCCCGCGATATTCACTCGCGGTGGTACCCGTGATCGCTCGTCACGGTGGTACCCGTGATCGCTCGTCACGGTGGTTCCTGTGTATTCTCTCACGGAGTTTGTTCCCGCGTCGCTCGCATGGTGGTTCCCGCGTATTCGCTCGCGGTGGTACCCGTGATCGCTCGTCACGGTGGTTCCCGTGATATTCGCTCACGGAGTTTGTTCCCGCGTCGCTCGCGCGGTGGTTCCCGCGTCGCTCACGCGGTGGTTCTCGTGCATTCTCTCACGGATGATCCCGTGATACTCGCTCACGTATGTTCCCGTGGTACTCGCTCACGGATGATCCCGTGATACTCGCTCACGGATGTTCCCGTGGTACTCGCTCACGGATGATCCCGTGATACTCGCTCACGGATGTTCCCGTGATACTCGCTCACGGATGATCCCGTGATACTCGCTCACGGATGTTCCCATGATACCTGCTCACGGACCGCGATATTCGCTCGCGGAACCCCCATGATATTCGCTCATGGGGGGGGGGGGACCGTGATATTCGCTCACGGGGGTTCTCATGATACTCGCTCATGAACGTGCAAACGTGCCCGTCTCCTAATCCACATAAGTCACGCCAAGTCAATTCTAGAGTACCTACGTCTTAGTTGCGCAACTAAGACGTAGGTGGGGCATTTGTAGGTGGGTAAATTTACCGCCATAATTAAGGATAATATTTCCGCCAGCTAGGTAAGCATATCTAATAAATATCTTTATTAGCCTATTAAATCCTGGTAGTTATCCAAGTAGTTGGAAGATTCTATCCTATTTAAGAAGATAGAATTATTGATTGGGATCCAAGGAATTAACCCTAGCCCTCTCTCTCTACTATAAATACATGGCTTGGCCATGTAGAAAGGATATATACAAAAACTACCCTAGAGGGGCTGATCATCGCTCGCCCTGACTCTAGAGGGGCCGATCATCGCTTGTGATCGCCCTACCCTGCGCCTCTCTCTCTACTTTTACCCTCGCGAATACTCTACTGACTTAGGCATCGGAGGTGGATTAGGGGGTCCCCGCCCCCTTTGTCCATTGTTTTGCAGGTCATTGAAGGTGAAGAGGCTTGGAGAAGAAGGTCATTGAAGAAGGAATTGAGACTTGTACACAGACATATTTTGTGTACTAACAGTAAAGTTTATGGGTATATTTGAATATTCCAACGTATATGGACTAGACTGATAAAAACGCACAAGTTTAGGGGCTTATAGATATATTTTGCCACTTATCCTCATGCGTGGCATCGAGTACATACAATTGATCGTAGAATGTGGGTACGTAATGTGTACACGATGACACGCGAAAGTAAGGGGTTGCATTACATATAACAATGTAGGTAGTGTTTGTTTTTTGGGTCAAAATATATGTAGGTAGTTCCTTCGGGCATTCCATCCAACGGTTAATTCTCCAAAGGTAGTACCCAAAGGTCATCGGTTTGACTCTTATGGGTAGTGCCCTCAACCAAAAAAAATAAAAATATACGTAGGTAGTATTTAATTAGGATATAGTATGGTTTTGTAGAAAGAGTTTTGGGGAATTTTTTTTTGGAATTTTTCAGATGTAAGAATGGAAGATAAAATTCATTTTATTTGCCAACTTTTTAATTACAGAGGTAAGAGTGTTGATAGAATAGGGCGTCTCTGGTTACTAATCAGGAATGGAATATGAAGTCAAATAAAAAAACAATTTATCGACCGATTGCGTAAAGCTCGCGGTAGCAACGAGACCGGGGAAAGTATAAAGAAAAGATAATGTTTGGGCACACTTCTAAATCCGCCGCAGCTCCACCCTATGGTTTTCCGCAGCCGATGGGTTTCCAGCTCAACCAGGCATGCGTTGAGAGGAAACCCGCCAAAGATGGCCCGTTGAGAAGACAGCCACCGCCGAGAAGGCTATTGGTTCCGAGAAGGTCCTCGTCCGGTCTCGCCGGATTTAGAAGTGCGCCGCAAGTTTGAAGATGCTTGCGCCGCAAGTTTGAGATGCTTGCGCCGCAAGTTTGAGATGCTTGCGTCGCAAGTTTGTACTTCTTGCGCCGCAAGTTTGTTTGTTTTTCTTGCTCCGCAAGTTTCAAGTTCTTGGCTATCGCTTGAGTTTTTTTATTGGAGTTTGAGATCATGTTTCGGAGGTTGTCCGGGTGGTGTGTTTCCTCTTCAGGCGTCTTGTCACACCTCCTCAAGTCGGCTTCTTGTTGTTTTGCTCTCCGGCGGCTCTACACGCCTGTGTTAGATCCTCATCTAACCCGCGGAATTGCCTTTCTCTTATTCTGTCTTAAACTCCTCAGCTTTTTGTTAAGTTCTTGTTGATTGTTTTTTTTGTTTTTTCTTTTCTCGTTTTGTTTGTTTTGTTTGGTTTTGTCTGTCTAGTCGGTTTTTCCGGCTACCGAGCTTGTTCTCGGTCTCTCAATCTACCGGGCCTGTCCGGTGCTTCGAATTCTCACCTTGTCAAAAAAAAAATTAAAGAAAAGAGAATGTTTTTCTATTGTATTAGTTTTTTTTATTAGAATTAATTCGATTAGTCTTGGTTAGCGATCCCGGCTCAGTGAGATCCAGCTTCTGAAGCAACCTAAAAAGGAGAAGAATGGTTCTATAATAGAATGAAGAACCTGAAATAGAAGTCAAATTATTAATTAGTTAAATTATTTATTCAAATTGTTAATCTATTTTCTTTTCTAAAATGGTTATTTTAATTTCCAGGGCATAAAAATTTGATTCAAATCTTCTGTCTTTATTGCTTTTAGTTGGTTGTAAGTTTAGAATTAATATTTTTTTATGTATTCCAAAGTGTCAGTATAATAATATTTTTCTTTGGTTCAAAGTTTTAATATAATATTTCACCCAATCTAAAATAATAGGACATGTTTTAGGACGTGTTCATGGAACAGAAAATTTGGATCGATAAAAATTGTCTGGCAACAAACAGTCGTACATACGGTACAGCATGTACGTGTTCCACACAATATATAAGTTTCACCTAATCTTCATATGTGTGTAATTGCATGCACATGCCCTATTGCAAGTAATTTATTTATCCTTGATTATATAAAAGGATTTGCATGTTATTAAAACTCATTGGTAGATTTCATTTTAGTTTATGGGTTGTAAACCTCTTAAAAACTACTGTAATTATTCTCAAGCTGATATGTTGACTTAAATAATCAGCATGTGGTTAGTGAGGTTGTATATTTTTAACTTGCATTATTGTTTTTTTGTCGAAAAGAGGGATGAGCCCTAATAACAAAAAAAAAGGCAGGCTAAGAAGCAATACGTCGGGGGAAAGTCCTACCCTTAACATAGTCCAAAAGTAAATCAAGAACGCTCGTAGGCGGTTCAACAAGCAAATGAAAATCAAAAGAAAAAGAAAGCACAAAGCTAGCAAGGGAGTCGGCAATGACGTTCGCTTCCTTGAAGACATGGATAATACGAGCATTCCAATCTCGTGTCAATAAGACTTGGCATTCCCTAACCAAGCTAAACTGAGGATGAGTATTACGCGGCGGATTGTGCATTAACTTGACCGCCAAGGCCGAGTCAGACTCAAGACACACGCCACGGTATCCAGCATCCCAAACCATTTGAAGCCCATTGCGAATACCATAGAGTTCAGACACTGGGATTGAACAAGCACCCAAATTATGGATGAATCCACCCTTCCAATTTCCTTCGTGATCAAGAGAGCGACCCCAGCCGAGGCCGCCCGGCCATTTAACTTGCATTATTGTGATGGTGATATTTTATTGGTATAGAGATTAAATATATTTTGAATACCTTCTTATCAAAAACAATTGTGAATACGCTATCATACACACAATGCATGAAGTGAAAGGGTCATGGGAAAATAATTGTTTATGGAGCCGATTTTGTATTCTTTTTAGATTTGAAATCTCCATATAGTTTGTCTTTGGGTCCAAAATGTCCAATCCACGTCAAATTTAAATTGCCTTTGTTTATTATCATTCCCACACATGGTTCATACCCACTGTTCATACTCTAATGGGGCCAAGGTCACCCAATGAATACTGATCCAAGTGATCGACAGCTCAAAATTAAGCATTGATTTGTAATGTAGCTAGTATTTTACATTAATGTTCCGCAACAGCTATAAAGTCTATAATAGATTGGGAAAAACTTTGAAAAAAACATAAAGAATTGTGACGTACATATGTATAGTAGGACAAACAACATATTCATGGTGGTGCATATAAACATGTTTTACATATAAAATGTTATATGTTTCGGTGGATCAGATAACGTAAATTTAAACAACGCATTCCACGATTCGCATTGAGATGTCCTAGTATATCGAAAAGTTATTAGACTGTTTAAAATCATAATTTGAAACAATTACTTACAATAAGGTAGTACATTGGAGTATTAATTATATATCTTAGATTAATTGAGCATGAAGGCTTACTATTAAACATTTAGTATTTTTGTATTAAATTATGTGGGTTGATACACTAAGGTTAGATGTGGACGGTAAATTTTCATTATAAAATCAATTTTTTTTTTGAGCACATTATAAAATCAATTGATAACAAAAGAATTACGACATTAATTAAGATTATGGAGTATATTAATTCACCTATGTTCGCATGTGAGAACTATAGTAATTCCACATATACGGGATGTAAATCGTTATAATTTACATCGTAAAAGCCTCATTCATATTTGTTCCGCATTTTTTTGAAAAGTGCTTACATATTTTCTTGTTTAAATATCTCAAAACAGGCTATTTATATGTAGAAAGAGGGTTAAAACTATTCTTAGGTTGATCCAAAGTTAACGAGGAGTTTTTTTTTTTTTTTTTGGAGCAAAAGTTAACGAGGAGTTGAAAGTAATTAACGATATAACAATTTTGAGAATTCAAGTGCTCTGAAATTAAAAAGTGCGCTTACGTTGAAAGCCCCATTAATTTGCAATGCCCCTTTTTTTTTATAATTTATTCTTGCCAAAATAATCTTATATAATATGTTAATTAATGAACACGTCCTTTTTTATGCTTGCCAAAATAACGATATTATAATGAACACGTTACCACCACATCACATGATAGATTGATAGGCAACAAAACAAATATGAGACAAACTTATAAGAAACTGCAAAGAAATTTCTGAGCTTATCAACCTACTTATTCAAACACGATAGCCACCACTGGTTATAATTAAGAAACTTCCAGCAAAATTAACTCTTTTTATTACAAAATTTTCAGATAAACGAGTAAGTTATATATATACAAGGACGTTTTTGTTGAAGGCAAATAAAGTTGATATGTTAAGTATTTACTTTTAATTACAATATGAATTATACGATCGTACGCTGATCCTGCAAAAGATGATCATCAAAGTTTGAAGAAGGGACAAAAAAATGGCTGCATGAGACGTGCAACTAAGTCGGAACTATATTTCGTGTTTTTTTTTACAAGTGGCCGGATCGGACTTAATATTTCTATATACCAACCCAATTGTTCCTATTATAAATAGATACTAAATTCATATTTATATGCCTATTTATTTTTTGACTCATGGTTTCATTTCGTATCTAATGACGATTTGTTACCTCTCCAAAAAATTCCTAGTAAATTTATTTATAGAAAAAACAAAATCAGTAGTATTAATTTTTCCTAGTTGCTAGCACCGAATAATATTGACTAAAATTTTAGTACTCACATGTTCATATACTTGCACATTTGACATTTATAAAAACCTTTTCTAAAAGCCCATATACATTTAAAAACCTTTTTTTTTTTTTGGTAAAACATTTAAAAACCTTCTATAAACAACCCCATATATACCTAAAAAAACCTTGTAAAAGTCCATCCATCTGAATAATTATGCATCTAATCATTGGATTAATATACTATTTTTCACACATCTACAATATACTCTCAAAAATATCAAATCGTGCACTAATTGGACATTATCGCTTAAAAAAATCAAATCACGCAATAATTAGACCTTCACAATCAGGCAGCCAGCAATAATTGGGACATATTCTCAACTAAAAAAATGTATAACTTTGATGCATTATGCATGTGCTAATCTGTAATACGTGTATCTGACTGGTTATCTGCGTTTTTTTTAGAGCTCTTTGATCAATCTCCAATCCTTTCTTATGGTCTTCCCATTTTATTGATCTGTTTTTGGATAGGTCAAAAGTTTACCAAGATTTCGTCTCAATGCATGGCGACAAACAAAACAAACCACAACAATCATTCTTCAATCGATCGAGATGAAAAGCAGTCTACTTTATAAGATAAGCAAGACGGACGGAAGAAATTCCTCAGCTCACAATCCTCATAACTTATCATTTTAGAATGAAGTCCACATGTGTAGATCATTTGCGCAAGACTAATATTCACTTATATGGTGTATATTATAGGTATGGATCAAACAGATTCCAAACCCCGACTTTTGTCACGACAAATCTTGGCATCAATCAAATTTCATTAGATAAACTCTATCTGGACCCGTTTAGATAACACTCCAGTGTCAAAGTTCTATCGATCTACACGTCATGTACGCTTTTTTCCTAGTCATTTTTATTGTCAATTATTACGTATCCTTATCATGCTTGAGTCTTCTGACTATAGAACCTAACTTTGGCGAAGGTTTGACAAAAGCATGAGTCTTCCAACTAGAACTTAATTTTGTGACGGGCCGGGGTTGATATATTGAGAAAAGCCCTCTATCTGTTGGGAAACCTATCTTACATCGGAATTCATAATCTAAACCGCCTACCATATAAGTACATGAGTTACTCCTTCTATTGCCAATTGGTTTTAGGATGGAACCCCATGGGCTTATGTGGTTAGGCCCATTCGCGCATGTGCGCACGACGGTCGCCCCCTCCGTCATCATCTCTCCGGTATCGGGTCCACCGGATCCCGACACTATCTACTTCGAGGCGAGGGCGTTGGCCATTGGGCCCATCACCTTGACCCTTAGATCTCGTTTTTGAAGCTTTAGTGGGTTAATATTGTTGTTGTTGCACTACAGCAACTGAGGCTAATATTGTTGTTGTTGCACTACAGCAACTGAGGCGGCGCCTCTCCCGAGTCGAATGGGACGATAAATCGAGGGTCGTGTGTATGTAAACTCATTACATAATACCGGTGATGTGTCATCATAAACTCAATTGATAATAATAGGAGCAATCCATACATTTATATGCTAATTAAGGCTGTTTTTTGTTTCAATTTTAGATATAGGATGACTTATTCTTGACACCTTGCGAACTACACATGATAATTAGCGTTAACGTGACACGTAAAACTCATATAGATTCAAACCAAAATATGTTTGTACAAAGTGAATGACTATCTCAATGTCCTAAGTCCGTGCGTGGGTGTAAATTGAGAGAAGTAGACTCTAAGGTGGAAAAAACCGGAGCCGTACTAAGAGTGTAAATATTGGTTGGCCAAATTTTTTGTCTTGGTAATATAATATGAATTTTTTTATATATCTTTTTATCAAAAAAATATCATTTACATAACTTCTCTTTTACATGACATGTGGCATCACCACAATGAAAGACCAAAATCCATTTTGATCCTCATGAAGGCCAAACTTCACTCTCAAAATCCCCTTTTCCCATATTTATTATTTTTTTATTACCTCTTTCTTCCTAAGGCCAAAATTTGGCCAACCATTGCAAGTGAGGTTTATGGATAATGGATTGAATTGAAAATTCTAGGTCTTATATGGTCTCGATTCTAGTATCAAATTTAATAAATAAAACATTAAATTTTAATTGAAAAGTATATATTTATATAATTAAATTTATCTAGTATATAGCATAAAAGTTAAATATATGTATTGTAATTTGTAAAGTATGTTTTATGAATAAAGTATACAATGTTATTTAATTTGTAAATATTTTCTTTTTTTTTTAATGAAAAAACCCAACCACAACCAAGACTTTTAAGTTCTAGATGAAAAAGAGAACAACACATTTCGACCCCTCCAGGTTGTCTGATGTGTAACAACACGTTTGAAGACACAATTCACCTGATGATTGATTGCCCACACACTAAACAAACTCTACACAAAATTAATCAAAACACCGCAAGCCTAATCGATACGATAGATACAACCAATAAGAACCCCTCAAGTATCCTAGCTGAGATACAACAACTGTTAGGTGAGAAACAATTTATCGAAGTAGTTGTAAGCTGGTGGTGCATTTGGCAACAAAGAAACAAATTAGTCTTTCAAAAAGAACCAAATAGCTATATCCATGAGCTGGATAAGTATATCCAATCCCAAATTTCTTTATGGACCAAGACCAAAGTGTGGGCTGAGAACGAGGAGGAAAAAGTATATATGGGGAAAACCAAAAGCAGAAGGAAACAAAAATCACAATATTGGGAAAAACCAGAACAAGGATGGATCAAAATCAACTTTGACGGATCAGTCTTGCAAAATAACTCGGCGTCCACAGGCTTTGTAATTCGTGATCACAATGGTGATATCATTGGTATTGGTACAAACAGAACTAGGTCTAGTTCAGTTTTACAAACTGAAGCCCGGGCCCTTAGAGAAGGAATTGTAGCAGCAAAACAGAAAGGATTTAAAAAAATCTTAATAGAGGGTGACAACCTAACAGTCATCAGAGCGGCCCAAGGAACTTGCCAGTCCCCTTGGGAAATTGATATGCTGATCTCAAACGTCTTGACTATGTCCCAAACGTTTGAGTCTTTCCGTGTGTCACATGTTGGTAGGGATCTCAATGTTGTGGCTGATAAAATTGCTAAGTTGGGCCACAATCTCCCTATTAATCATATTTTGAATCACTCAGAGTTGACAACTCTCATCCGTCGGGATGCTCTAGGACGACTCCTAATCCTTACCTTTTCAAAAAAAAAAAAAAAAAAAAGAAGTTCTAGATGAAAAAAACCATATATAGTCTATAGTGTACAAGACTATTTTTAGGATTGCGCATGATGTGGGCTCGATTGGAAGACCACGAACCCAACACAAACCCAAACACACTAAAATGGAAAATATCTTTTTTTTGGGTCTAAAAATGGCAAATATCTTGGGCTTCTCTGGATATTGGGCTTTCTAGCCCATCTCTTCCCCTCATTACCAAAACCTGGAGAAAAACTCCACACTTGAAGGACAATTTCGTAACTTCAAGTTCACTCATTTTCAACTTTCACTCTCATGGAAACCCCCAAAAACAGGGGTAAGGTGAAGAGCCCAAACACCCTCTAAAACGCAAACCCATGTTATTGTCATCCTGTGGCCACTCTGGACTTTGAAGAAATGCAAAGACGAAACGTAATTTACAGAAAAGAAATCATCAAAAGCATCAGTTTCTCCCTCTTCCTATCACAGGCCTGAGTTTGGTTTTCGTTCCTCTCGACCTCAATTCATTCCTCTTGCAATGGTAGTTTTTCACCTGCAGTTGCCCATTTGAAAACCCTACTACTCGATTTCTGAAAAAGGATATTAAAAAAGCCCCTTCTCTGATCTCGTTGTTTGGGTGGCCATGTCTTCCACCAAGTCCAAGTGAGTACTCTTTTGTTGGTTCTCTTTCCGCCTCCTCTGAAATTCTTCTGCATACTCTGTCGAATTTGCTAATATGGAATTATTTCAGTCTTTTATTTTGTCTTAGATCTGTCGCCTCGAATTCCGCCCTTGCTTGTTTACCCTCGTTTTACACTTTCCGTTCGTTATGAATTTCTCAGCTTTGTTCTCTATTTCGTAGCTTGTATCGTCTTCAATTTTGTCTACAGTTTTGGATACTGGCTATCCAATTTTAGATTTAGTGTTGCCACTTTATGTAGCATTGCCAATTGTGGATAAAGTTACAAATTTGACTTAGATCTGCCATATACTAGGTTTTTTTATAACTCACTCTAATATGGGTCACCTTCTGTTTGATGAATTGCCTCAGTGAAGAAACAGTGTCTAAATTTCTCTTTCCCTTGCCTTGGTTATATGCAAATGGTTGCTCAAAGTGTGCAATAGCATCACATTGTATTTACATTGCTTTGGCAGGCCTAGTTTGTCTGGGACTCCTGGCAAGAAGGCTTCACCAGCAACCCCAAAACTTGCAACTTCAAAGCCAAGCAAGACACCCGTCAAACTCAGTGCTGATTCGCCTTCCCCTCAGAACCCAAGGGCCTCGGTTGAACGGTCTGCACGCACCATTACATTTACACCCAAGTCCGGATTTAATAGCCGTGCATCCCCTAGGGTCGCCACTCCACCTGAAGTAAGTTTCTGCTGTTGCCTTCTTAAGATGCTGCTAAATTTTGAAAAATTAGCCGATTGAAATGTTTAGTTGATGTTTAATTTTTGACTCGTTTCAGAAATCGCCGTCTAAGATTCTGAAGCCATCGGAGTTGCAAGCTCAATTATCGGCAGCTCAAGATGAATTGACGAAGGCGAAGGAGAAGCTGGTTTTAGTTGAAAAGGAGAAAGCTGAAGCCCTCAGTGAACTAGAGGAGGCAAGAAAACTGGCAAATGATGCCAATGAGAAGCTTCAGGAGTCTATAGTTGCTCAAAAGCAAGCAGAGGAGAGCTCAGAGGTTGAGAAGTTCTGGGCTGCTGATTTGGAGCAGGATGGGATTGAGTTAGTTGGGAAGAAAGAAGAAGAGTTGCAGAACGAGCTTCAAGAGATCAGAAATCAACATGCCATGGATTTGGCCTCTCTGTTCTCCACCAGTGAGGAGCTCCAGAGAGTCAAGCAAGATCTGGCCAAGGTTACTGACACTAAGAATCAAGCTCTAGTCCATGCTGATGAAGTGACGAAAATTGCTGAAGACCGTGCTGAGAAAGTGGAGGTCCTGTCAGCTGAGGTGGCTCGGTTGAAAACAGAAGCTGGTGAAAGTGCAGATATGATGGAGCTGAAATTAGAGCTGGATTCTCTCAGGAAAGAGCTTGAAATGGCCAAGGGTTTTGAGAAGAATCTGGCTCAAAACGAGGAATCATGTGAAGTTCTGAAGTTGGAGTTGAGCTCTGTTAAGGAAGAGCTTGAAATAGCCAAGGGTTTGGAGAAAACTCTGGCTCAGAAAGAGGAATACTGTGAACAGATGAAGTTGGAGTATGAATCTATCAAACAAGAGCTTGAGAAAGCAAAGGGCTTAGAGGAGAATCTATGCCAGAAAGAGGAGTCCTTGGAACTGATGAATTTGGAGTTGGAATCTCTCAAGCAAGAGCTAGAAAAGGCTAAAAGCTCGGGCAAGGAATCTTATGAGCAATTGAAGTCAGAGTCTGACTTTCTGAAGAGTGAGCTTGCAAAAGCCAAGAGCTTGGAGGAGAGTCTCACTGAGAAAGATGAATCATTGCAGCAGCTGAAGTTGGAGTTAGAATCTCTTAACCAAGAGCTTGTAAAGGCCAAAGGCTTCGAGGAGATGCTTTCTCAGAGAGAGGAATCCTATGAACAGTTGAAGTCAGAGTCAGAGTTTCTGAAACATGAGCTTGAAAAGGCTAAGGGTTTTGAGGATGATCTCATTCAGAGAGATGAATCTTTGCAGAGGCTGAAACTGGAGTTGGATTTTCTCAAAAAAGAGCATGAAAACGCAATTTCTCAGAGAGAGGAATCCTATGAAGAGCTCAATATTGAGCTGGAAGCTTCAAGAATAGCTGAAGCCTATGCTTGCAGTTTATTGGAGGAGTGGAGAATTAAGGTAGAGGAGTCGAGCAGATTGGGGAATTCTCTTGAGACTGTTATGAAACAGCTAGAGAGAAATGGTGAATTACTCAATGAGGCTGAGTGTGAGATCAACTCCCATAAGGAGAAGGTATCCTTGTTGGAGACATCTCTCAGAAAGCAAAAGGTGGATCTAGAAGAATCAGAACAAAATCTTGAAAAAGCGCGTGAAGAAGCTTCTTCTGCAGCTAGAGAAATAGTGTCACTGAAGTCTAAGCTTGAAACTGTGGAGGAGGAAAAGGCCCAGGGTTTGAAGAATAAAGAACCTGCAGAATCTCGTGTTGAAGAGCTCTTAGAAGAGAAGAAGATGCTCATAAAAGAGATAGAAGATCTAAGAGAAGAGGATGAGAAGAGCAAGAAGGCAATGGAAAGCTTAGCTTCTGCACTGCATGAGGTTTCTGCTGAGGCAAGGGAGGCTAAGGAGAAGTTACTGTTAAGCCAATCTGACCATGAAAGGCTTGAGCACCAAATAGAAGATTTGAAAGTGAAGTTGAAAGCAACAAATGAGAAACATGAATCCCTTCTTGATGATGCTAAATGTGAGATTAATCATCTCACACGCACCATGGATCAATCGAAACTGGAGTTTGCAAGTCAAATGGAGGGTACGAAGTTGGCTGTAAAGGAAACAAATGAGAAGTATGAAGCTCTGCTCAGTGATGCTAAGCGTGAGATCGCTCAGTTGAAAGATAACATTGAGCATCAAAAGACAAATCACCAGGACACAAATTCTGGTGAGAAATACGGAGCCATGATCGATGACGCTAAAGATGAGATCAAGCATCTCTCTAATATGATGGAGAAGTCCAAGGTGCAATACGAACACTCCAAACTTGAATGGGAAAAGAAGCAACTTCAGCTTATGAACGCTGTGAAAAGATCAGAAGAACAGAAATCCTCCATGGAAAAGGAGATAATGAGGCTGGTGAATCTCCTCAGAGAAAAGGAGGAAGTGGCTCGCACTGAAGTAGAAGAAGGGTCTCAGCTAAGAGAAGCTCTTGACAAAGTCAAAGCTGAAGAGACAACACTGAAGACCGATCTACAAGACAGGGAAAGTCAGCTGCAGAATTTAATTCGCGAGAATCAGGAGCTGTCGAAGCTGCTTGAAGAAGCCACGGCCAAAAAACAAACCATGGAGAAAGGAGACTTTTCAGACTGTGAAAAGGATTATGATATGCTTTCAGAAGAGAATGGGCACAGGGTTGAGAAAGAAACAAGTTTTTCCAACTCAATGACAGATGAGAGTAAAGAGAAGGGAGAAGATAGCATTGTAGATTTAGAGCCCAAGATGTGGGAAAGCTGCAAGATCGATGAACGTGAGCTGTCAATGGAGAGTGGAGAGCAAGAATCTCTCGACGATGTGTTTGATCCCAGAGCTGAACCTGGAGAGGGGTTTGATCACGTGAACGGCGTCCAATCAGACAGCAATACAACCCCGCCATCTAAGAAGAAGAAGAAGCCATTGTATCACAAGTTCGGCAATCTGCTCAAGAAGGGCATTGGCAACCAAAAATAGGAGGTTGGAATTTAGCAATAGTCTGCAGTATATTTTGCGACTATTGCATCACAAAATGCTCTTTAACAAGAAATTATTTGTTCTGTAGTGTAGTGTGTGATGATAGCTAGGAATCATGAGAAAGGCCTGGGCTTTTATTTCATGTTATGTTAGGAGCAATTGGTATGCTGTGCACTGTATTTTCCTAATTCGCACGTTCTCTTGTCATTTTTTTTCCTTGTTATGTTTACCAGAACCTGCACTCTTGCAGGAGAAGAACAATCGACTGAAATATGAAGGTTGGTCAGAACATGGAATTTCTTGTGATTTTTTTGTTGTTGTTGTGTCACAAAAACTGCACTCATGCAGAACTGTATGTTGGTTGCTGAATGAAAATGCTACTAATTATGCTATTAATTTATTGGTTGATTAAACTATTAGTGGGGGTGTAACTTGTAATGAATAAGTGCATTTAGTGACACAATGCTTTTGTTTAATTACTTGAGCATGATGCGTGGTGTGTGTAATAGTCAGACTATGCATTTCTGATACAAATATATGTGACGAGAATATGAAGGTACAGTCAGACTCAACTAGCACGGCCACTTTTGAAGAACCCTTTGTAACCCTAATATCAGTTTCAAAATCAAATCATAAGCATCTGTCTTTCAATTGATAATCGCTTGCAGATATAGACGTTTAGCACTAAGTCTAAGATAATCAGTTTAGTGCTAAAGCTGAATGTGTCAAATCTTATGATATGATCCTGGTAGTGCTTGTTGAACGTGGTAGGTAGTGTATTTTACTTTCCTTTCGAAATTGAAAAATTATCTTTCACAATCCAATTTCTAGGAGATTTAGAAGAAAGAAAATCATCTCCTTGGTTGAATTTCAACGAAAACTAAAAAAAATTCTTGATTGAACACTCAAAGTGCAATTCTTTCGCACTAGTCAATTTGATTACAATTAATTTGTCAATAATTAAATCACTATAAAAAAAATTTGCTGGGAATTATATCACTACAATTAATGAAACATGCAGAAATTAGATAAAAGGACAACCATTATCAAACATAGGATAGGATACAACATGTATTTGTCTATAGCAGAGGCCGGAGTTGCACATAAACTAAGCTAGCAACCACCTTCCACAATTCCTCCCTTTATTACACTTATATTACATTCAATTTACAAGACACCTTCTATAGTCTATATACATACATGGTGCTGCTTCTTGGCTTGTTTAATATACAGTTCACGCCTATTTTATACTTGTGTATAACACTATCACTATTTCAGATATCACTTTCCCTTCTTCTATACACCTTACTAGAGAAAACTAAAGGGAAATTGCAAGGAAACTGCTAACCGTTGCAAAGGACACTAGCTACTAGTACTATTAATATTAATTTTGCTACCTTGATTTTTCCTGTGATTGCTTGATCAGTATTCTAGGACAAGGGCTCCAAGTGGGGCTCTGTGAGGGATTCCCTTTCTCCTCTTAGCAGTCCTGTAAGTCACTCCCGACGTGGGCCCAGCGCTCCTAGGAGGCGTCGACGGCGAGAAGCTGTGCGTTCGTTTCTTGGCGACTCCATGGTGCAAGTTCTTTGATGGTTCCTCTAAATCTGAGCTCACCGGCTTCAGGGCCCTCTTCCAGAAGTTCATTGATGAGCCATTTATCTTTTTAGCAACAAAAATGAAGCCTTGTCATTCTACTTAGTCCAGGACTCAAGACTCAAATTATCAGATGAACATGACAAAGGGGAATGAACATGGCTTTTTTTAACATAAGATTCACCAGAAGCATCTTTCTTGACACATTTATTAGGCATTTTAGAATACAAAACTGGAGAACAACCAGAAACCCACCCCAGAAAAACTTCTTAATGTCCCCTATAAACTCTTTGCCACTGTGAAACCAATAGCTCTTGAATACAAAAGCTCCAATAGCAGCCGTATCCTGTTTAGCAAATAGGCCAATGGGGACTGAAACTCATATGCGCCAGACATTAGTTTATTACAGTAATCTATGTGCCATTGGTAAGAATAAGCCAGCTTAAAAGGTCAAATGCAAAAAAAAAAAAGAAAGAGTAAGTTACTTGTCACTCTAGATAAAAAATTGTTGTTGTTTATATTTGGTGACCTAACTTTGGGAATTGTATTTCTAGCAGGTCAATTCAACTACATTATTGATTGATTATTCTTATCTTATCTCCTCTATCCCAGCCAGCCATCCTTGTCTATTGCTTCCTTGATTCATCCTCACCCACAGATTAATAATAATTTAATCAATAATTCAAGACAAGCAATAGACTGAGTAATTGAACAGGAAAGCAAGAAAATGAACAGTACAATTAGAGTACCTTGCAACCAAGAGAGCAGAAGGTGAATGAATCAAGAAGGCTGCGCTCACAAACAAGGCAAGTATTGGTGACACCTTTACCAGGCCTAGGCTGGGGCCTCTCATTCAAGAACACAATCCTTGCACTGTTGATTATGTAGGTCTGGATCCCTGTTATATCCAGGTGCTTTTGTATCTCTGAAACCCTAATCACATCATGGTATGATGACCTCCTTATCTGTCAACAAAAGCAACACAATCAATTAAACAACCAAACCCAAATGAAGAAAACATGATCAAATTTATGTATAAAGGTGGAATCTTTTTACAAAAGGCAATACATAATGAAGAGACCTGAATAGCACGGTGGTCTTTGTGAGAGGAGAGACAGAGGGAGCAAAGGGCTCCATTGGTGCAATCCAAGCAATACATGTTGCATTCGCTCTTGTGGGCGTCTGCGTGGGCTTTGCACTGAACAAAGAAGCTGGTGCTGAGGAGCGGGCGCAGCCATGGCGGCCATTTGGTGTCCTTGTCATGAGCTGCTCCTCCAAACTCTGCCTCCTGTTTCGGAAATCAGAGACAAACCCAGTTCAGTTTGAGCTCAAATGTAGATAACCCAGAAACGGAATCAGCAAATTTATACGAAATGAGGAGTTGGGGAAGGTGACAAAAACGGAGGAATTTCATCGAACAGGTTGTGCTCATTGCGCTTACCATATTCAGAGACGATAAAGCTCTGCAATTTCTAACGAGTAGAAGAACTGGTTATTATGCCGACCTAAAGAAGGGGTTAAGAGTTAAGATGATAGCAGAGAGAGAGAGGGGGGGTTTGAGAGAGACAGGTTTGTTTGGGTTGAAGAGGTGGGTAGGGTCGGAGAGTGGCAAATGGCAATGGCAATGGCAATGGCGGTCATGCTTATCTTCTACACCATACAAATTGCACACTTATCAATTCTCTAGAGTATTAGTAGTATTTTTTTTAAAGTAAGTGAAAGTGATATTTAATAGTAAAGTCATACAAATCTATGTGGAAAAGAAAGTAATGGCAGATGATGGAATTTAGAAGCCTCAAATCATATAGTTTTCCGAATTGATTTCTTGATCCACTTAGCTTTGTCTTATACACAGTTCATCAGACTTTCCATTTCACTATCCGAAAAACCATAAATATAGAAAGAAAAGTCGAACACGGAGGACAGGGCGTAGCAGAGCCATAGATTTGGATTCGAGAACCTAATTAAGCAGAAGCGTCTACATGAAGGCACTCACTCAACTTCAACCTCAACTGTATGTAGTGAATTGACGTTGTCCACCATTATTCTTATTCTTTCACAAAATTGGATCGGTGTAATCACAAATCTTGTGCCTTCTTGTTGTTGGTTCTATTCATTTGTTTCTTTCGTTTTCTCTCACTTTCAAGTTGTGATGTGGCAGCGTTTCATTGAACCTGTCCTTCCCCAGAAGAATTGGTCCTCTTCAAAGCTTGCAACTTGCACAATTCTTCTCTTTATTTATTTGTTTTGTTTTGTTATGTGCTGACTTCAGTTAGGTTGGGGTCGTTTGAGGCAAAGTCCTTGTGATCTTATTAGAAGGTGCTAGCAGCAAAATGATGACCCCTATATATTTGGCTTCAAAGTGTAATTACATTAGTAGTGGACTTGGCTTTTTAAGTTTGTGGGTCTTCGGTTGTAATGGAACTAGTACTGATCCCAAATGGACACATTATTATAATGCTCATTTGGAGTATATGAAATCCATTTTGGAATTAGCCTATTTTGTTTCCAGTAGTTGATATGAAGAGAGGTTCAACTGTTCAAGAGCGATTGATGTTTGAATCACTCCCTAATCCTCACACTATACATGAGTTCATAGCCTCATACCTATTGATATGTATATACTAGGGTGGCCCAAACGGATGATGATCCGTAATCCGATCCGGTCCGATCCGTAATATATGGATCGGATGACGGATGGGGTATTTGGCCCAAACCGGATCACGGATCGGATACGGACATATCCGGCGGATTTCGGATCAATCCGTAAATATCCGTAATTAAAAGAATCGTTACAAATTTACAAGTGAGAGCATTATGGGCTAGCAGCCCAATTCCAATTCCATGCCAGCAGCCCAATCCCATCCGTTCTAAAATAACAAAAGTACAAAACCCTTCCTTGCCTTGCCTCCTTCTCGGATTGAAGATGAGTGTCACGAGTATCTCTCAACCCTAGCCGCCCCCCTCCCCGTAATCGCCTCGGCTCACCTCGGCTCACCTCGGCTCCTCGCTCTCTCAATCGGCTTCGCACCTCTCGTCTGCGTTGTTGTGCCGAGTAAGTCGCCCCTCACCACTTCTCTTCCTTCCTCAGTTGATGTTGTATTCTGTGGATTGCTGGTTTGAGATGGATTTAGAATGATCCTGATAGTTGTTCACTTAGTGTCGTTGTTCTATTAATTTGCATGTCGTTTTTGAGAAGTTCAGTTTGCATCTGATTTCATAAGCGTATGAGATCCGAATTCGATCGGTTTGAACTTTTCGATCTCAATTAAGTGAAGGATTCGTGGTGCTTGTTTCTGCCTATAGTTATGCTTTCTCCTTGAATTTGCTTCCCTGCTATGTTTGAGCTCAGCTTTAATTGAATTCGTATGGACATACTAGATTGAAAAATTAGGAATTTCTTTTATGTTGGAAATTACTTGATTTTTCAGGTTTTGCATGCTTGATATTGCCTAAAGCTAAAACTTTAATTACTGACTGATGAGTAGCAGAAAATACAATCGGACTAAGCCTTAATGGGAACAATTAGGGAACACAAGTCTTTTGTTTATTTGTCTGTTTTCGGTGGAATAGCAGTATATAAAAAGCTTTACACTTGTGTTTATCATTGTTACTGACCTAAAGTATTTTGCCCTTTGATAGGGTGGAGTGCTTTTCAAAGGGAACTTGCAAGGGAAGTCTGATAAGAGTTATTCAAAGATAACAAGGAGGATAAAGGTATTCTCTTCAAAGCTGATTGTCAAGTTCTAGATATCTGAATGTTTATGTTCTTCACAAGATTTTTTATCCCCCTCAATTCTTATTTCTTGCTTAAATATTGGAGTCTTGAACTGTTTATAATGATATTTATTTATCATGTTCTATTCAGCTCTTAATTAGATGGAAGCAAGTGGAGCTTCTCCAGTAACCGACACCGCTCCTACAGTTGATGTTCCTACTGCAGTTGAAGGTGGTGCTACCGATGTTGCTTCTTCAGCTACTGGAAGGCCTCCAGTCCATAAAGCGAGAGGAACGATAAGGCCTTTTTGGGACGATTTTACAACGTATACGTGTCCAGTGAAGAATTTAAAGAGAGCTAAGTGCAACTTCTGCAGTTCTGACTATCTGTGTGATTCAAACAGAGCTGGATCTTCAAATGTGTCGAAGCATTGGACTAAGTGCAAAGGGAATCCGAGGAATCAGGGTCAAGGTACACAAACTCAGCTAACTTTAGAAACTTGTGATGATACTAGTGTGAGGATGAGAAGCTGGTCATTTGATGCAAAGTATGTGAGGGATTCTGTTGTTCGCTATGTTATTAGAGATGAGCAACCATTTAGATCCGTAGACAAAAAAGGCTTTAGGGATGCTTTCTATGCTGCTCAACCATTATTTAACATGCCGAAACATAGTACCATAAGACGTGACTGTCTTGCACTTTATTTGAAAGAAAGGGAAAATTTAAAAGAGCTTCTTGAAAATTCATGTGTTAGTGTCAGCTTGACAACCGATAGTTGGACTTCAGTAGCAAATGATAACTATTGTGTTGTGACTGCTCATTGGATTGATGAAAATTGGGGTTTACAGAAAAGGATAATTAATTTTTGCCTATGCACTAGTCATACAGGAGAGAGTATTGGTATGCTGATTCAGGAGATATTGAGGTTTTGGGGTCTGTCCTCTAAGCTCTTAACAGTAACAGTTGACAATGTAGGGTCTAATGATGTAGCTTGTAATTTTCTCAAGGAAGTAGCTAAGAAAAATGCTACCATCACTAAGGGAGAACATCTACAAGTGAGATGCATTGCCCATATAATTAATCTAATTGTGCAAGATGGTATAGCCTTTGGTGGAAAACATATTGCAAAGGTCAGAGCAATGGCTAAGTATGTTAGGGGTTCGGCGGCGAGAAAACATGCATTCCAATTAAAAGTGAATCAACAAGAGATTGAGTATAAGGGTAAAGTGAAAAATGATGTGCCAACTAGGTGGAATTCCACATATTTGATGTTGGAATCTGTTTTAAGGTATAGAAGTGTGTTTGAATATGGTGGAATAGATATTCCAAATCTGCGGGAAGGAACAGAATTGGGGCCTATGACTTTGCATGATTGGGAAAGATGTGAACATCTTAAAGAGTTTTTGAAAGGATTTTATGATCTGACTAACCGTATCTCAGGATCATTATACATCACAAGCAACTGGCTTGTGTTTCATATAGGTGTATGCCTGAAATTGCTGAATTCATTAGCTCAGAGTGAAGACTCAGAGCTGAGGATGATGGGACGCCAGATGAGATTAAAGTACGACAAATATTTTGGGGAAATGAAGAAGATGAATTTATTGATGTTTGTGGCTACAATCCTAGATCCTTATAACAAAATGCGAGGCGTAACTTCTGTTTTAAGAGGCTTATTTGGAGAATCAGAATTAGAAAGCTCATTGAGGATCGTGAAAGATTTTGCATATACTCTGTTTGATACGTACAAAGAAAAGATTTCCCCACAACCTAGTCGGACTTTACAGTGTCGTGTACCTGGTGAATCAGATTGGTTGAATGTATATGAGCTTAGGGATGATGCCTATGAATGTGATGATAGCTTGCGATCAGAATTTGATCTTTATTTGGCTGATAGATCAGAACCTGAAAAAACTGATGTTTTAGATTGGTGGTCGAAGAATCACCAAAGATATCCAATCCTTGCACGAATGGCTCGAGATGTACTAGCAATTCCTATAACAACGGTTCCATCTGAATCCGCATTCAGCACTGGCAGACGCACGATTTCAGAGTATAGGAGTAACCTGTCTCCTGAAGTAAGTAGTACTAAACTGTTCGTTTCTTTAAATCAGTCATGAATTAGTTAGTTTTATCATCAATTCTAATGAATACCTAACTATATGTTTATATTTCTGCCTTGATAGATGGCACAAGCACTTGTTTGTACTCAGGACTGGATTCGTGCACGTGATAGAAATCCGATTATTATTGCTCCTGATGGGGAAGATTCAGATGAAGAAGACTACCCAAGTGAGGTCATTGATGGCACATTTTATGCATGCTGAGGTTATGGTTGATAAAAGCCAAGGTATGTATTCTGTTGTTATGGTGATAAAAGCCAAGGTGTGCATGTTGATGTTGTTTGTTTCTCCTTAATTTTGCTCTTGAATAGGAGAGTTTTAAATACAACCATGTTGTTGGTAGCTGGTGTTCTTCTATTAATCAAAAAATTAGTTCATCCACTAAGTTGTGATTTAACTGTGATTTGGTAATAATCTGATTGTGAATTTGTTGATTTTAGGAGCAGGAGTCGAAGGTGAAACAAAAGAAGAAGCAATGAGGAGTGGTGGTCTTTGAATTCTGAGATTGTGTACTGTCTAATTTCAATTTCATTATCAGTTTTAAAGTTTAGTTTGACTTGAAATCAAGTATGTATGTACTCAGGACTTAACTGTGAACTGCATGTGGAGTTGTGGACAAAAACCATTTCAGACTTGTAGTCTTGCTTTAGATTTGTTATGTTTTTTTTTTCAAGTATAAATTGTACAGGTTGACCTGGTCAAACGGGTTAAAGGATCGATCCGTCGATCCGATCCACATTATCCGTAATCCGTAAATCCGGATACGGATCGGATTACGGATCGCCATTCTTGAAAATATACGGATGACGGATCGATCCGTGATCCGTAAATACGGATACGGATCGGATCGGATCGATCCGTTGGGCCACCCTAGTATATACTGTACATATTAGTTAGCGTTAGTTGTTAGTTGCTAACTTGAGCTAGGCTTGGTTGTTAGTGTTAGCTAGCGTAGTTTAGCATAGTTATAAATAGTTTTCTGTTATGTTGTAGCGTAAAAGAAGATATTTTCCAACTAACACAATACAGAGAAAATTCTCTCATTTCTTTAGTTTCTTCCATGGCTTCCATGGCACGTCTTCCGCTTCACATGGTATCAGAGCGCTGAGCTCGATCCTGTGGTTTCTTCTTGTCTTCTTCGTTTGATCTTGCCTTCATCCTTGATTCCTCTTCCTTTCGTTCTCTTTGTTCCCTGCTTTGACCTAATTTGGCGATTTTTTGCAAATCGCTTGTTTGCTTTTGGATCTCGTTGATCTGTGATTTTTCTCCGTTTTTGAGCTGTAATTGAGTTCTGTGAGGATGACTACACCGGAAATTGTTGACAATTTGGCTGCTAATGGCAACAATCCAGATGATCACGAGCAGGAGGCTGAATCACGACTTAGCAATCAGAATGATGATCCTTTGTTTCTGGCTAACTCCGATCATCCAGGTGCAAAACTTACTCCTATGCTCTTTGATGGCATGAATTACACTAATTGGAGTCGTTTAGCTAAACTTGCGCTCGGAGCGAAAACTAAGCTGAGTTTCATTATTGGAGTATCTCTGAAACCTAAGAATGAAAGTTCTATGGAATTTCATCGCTGGATTAAGGCTGATTACATGGTGAGGTGCTGGCTTCTTAATTCTATGAAGCCTAGGATTGCGCAAGGGTTCATTTATGTTGAATCAGCGCAGGAATTATGGACAGAACTTCATGAGAGGTATGCTCAGTCTAATAGGCCTCTTATTTTCCAGTTGAAGAGGAATCTAGCAAATTTGAAGCAGGATAATATGCCTGTTCTTGAATATTATACTCGTATGAAGTTGCTTTGGGATGAAATTGCTAGTATTAAGCAGTTTCCTATCTGTGAGTGTGGAGCTATTAAAGCCTGTTCTTGTATGCTGTTTAAGAGAATGTATGATGACACCATAGAAGAGAAAGTCATGCAGTTTCTTATGGGACTTAATGATACTTTTGATCACATTAGGACACAAATTTTGGCTACTGAGCCTTTACCTAATGTTAGTAAGGTCTATAACATGGTGTATCAAGCTGAACAGCAGAAAGTAGTTGCTGGTGAGGTGCATTCTCAGGGAGATATGAATGCTATGTCTGTTGGCCGTCATCAACTTCCTCCTCAGAGGAACACTGTTCCACATCAGTATACTCAGGATAAGAAGTCTGGTTATAATTCTGGAAATGCTAGTGGCTCTGGTTCACAACAAAATGGAGGTAAAGAGGATTATAGGGACTATAAGAGACAGAAGATGGATAGGAAATGTGATTACTGTAAAGAGAAAGGTCATCTTATGGAGAGTTGTTTTAAGTTGCATGGATATCCAGACTGGTATAAGGAGTACAAGGACAAGCTTGGTGATAAGTCAGCTTCAAATGTGCAACTTGAGTCTCCTTTTGATTCAGAACCTGATGAGAAGGGAAAACAGTTTGCTATTGGCCAGAGTTCTAATGGTGAGTTTGATCCAGCTTAATGTTAATGTTGTCTGCCAGGAACTCATAAAGGCTTTCAAAGGCAAACAAAAGGTTGATTGTAATGCAAGCTTTGCAGGTATTCATAATACAGCTTTAAATGCTCATGTTATATTTGATAATGTTGATTGGGTTGTAGACACTGGTGCTACAGACCACATGAGTTACAATTTCACTTTGTTTCACAATGTTCACACACTACATAAGCCTGTATTGGTGGGTTTGCCTGATGGCTCCATCAAGAAGGTCACCACAGTAGGCACTATTACTCTGTCAGACACAATTCAGTTGCACTCAGTTCTATTTGTTCCAGATTTCAGACATAACCTTCTCTCTATTTCGAGGTTGATTGATGATTCAAAGATTGTAGCACATTTCACTAAAGATAAATGTTATTTCCAGGACCTTTCAACTAATCAGACTGTTGGTGCTGGTGTACGAGTTGGAGGATTATACAAGGTCACTGCTGGATTCAGAAATACAGAAGTTGATGCTGCTGTTTCTTCTTTTTCTAATATTCCTGTTATGAATAAGGAGCATTCTGTTTTGTCTCCTAAACCTGCAAACTCAGTTTCTTTGGTTGATTTGCATATTCTCCATGCTAGAATGGGACATATTTCAATTTCAAAGTTGCAAACTCTGTGTGATCAAGTGCCTAAAACTGTGAAAGATTTTCATTGTGAAACTTGTGTTTTGTCCAAACATCATAAATTGTCTTTTCATAGGAGTGTATCTCTGGCTTCTAATCCTTTTGATTTACTGCATATGGATGTGTGGGGGCCATATAAACATGTGAGTTTAGAGGGATGCAGATATTTTCTCACTATTCTTGATGATCACAGCCGTATCACATGGACTTATTTGATGTCTTCTAAGGACTTAGTTTTCACAACCATTGTGAACTTTGTTCCATGGCACGTCTTCCGCTTCACAATACCCATAAAAATAATTAAAATATCTAGGTTGAGAGATTCAATATGTTTTTTTTTAATCAGAAGAGATTCAATATGCTTAACTTCTCTTAAACATCATATATTGTCTATTATCTACTGTGTCGACGGTTTATAATCTGGCAATAATTCGATTCAACATTAACACACCAAGCACATTGAATAGGATATCTATTTTTTTTCCGAGAAGAAGGCATCTTGCCCTAAGTCCCTTATATGCTTATTACTTTAGGAAGACATTGATATTCTCACAAAACTCTCTAGATAATTATTTCTTTATTTTAAGGATAATTCCTATTGAGAAAGCATGATAGCATATCAAATACTGTAATTTTTAACAATCCATAAGCTGAAATTAAGGGCATGCATTCCTATACAAGTATATTGATGGCAGTGTGTCCCACTGTCCCACATTGGACATGAGAGCTTGTATATCATATGTAAGGTTAAATCCTGTACATACATCGATGAAAAGCAAATCGGAAAACACAGTCTACATTTTAATTTTCATGAGTTATTTTTATAAATAATGAACCTTACACACAAATCTCAACTATGAGTTGTTTCACTCCTCCTTAGATTATGGTTACACCTGGATCTTTGGAGGTCTTCATAGGATTTTACTTTGGTGGTCCCTGTTGCACTGTCTTGGGCAAATGCAACTTCACATCTATGCACAAAGTACTCATTCACTATCATTGCAACTATATACAGAACTTTCATATATAGCAACATAAACGTACCATGTTATATATTACACTGGCTAAACGTATGCCATCATTATAAAATGGAAAATGCTAGATGTCTCGCCACTTTTGCGTGAAATACGTATCGCATCCTAAGTGGCATGGGACCCACCACCAGTTTCAGCCTTTTACAATTAATTAAAAAAATTAAATCCTTTGGATCCTAAAACCAGATGTGTCTTCCTTCCTCGGCTCGTCCCCGACTCCCTCTCCAACTCTCTCTATGCAGTCTGCCCACTCGAATCGTCGCCGGACGTGGAGCGGTTCCGGCCGCAGCTCTCGCGATCTCCGCCGCCATCGGTCCGCCCCGCAATCGTTCCTCCCTCCGTCCTTGCCGTTGCTCCTCGCTACTGGCTCCGCCTTCGCTCCACCGTCGACCTCGCTCCGCCCACGCCCTGGATCCGCCTTCGATCTCTGGGCCGTCGATCTCGAATTCCGGCTCGGAAACTCAATGTTCTACGAGGAGAGCATATGTGTTCTCAAGATCTTTTTGGACCACGTGATTGGCGATGCCATTACCTACACTGAGCACACCAGGAGGAAGACGGTGACCTCCATGGATGTCGTCGTGTCCACTACGTTCTCAAGAGGCAGGGAAGAACGCTCTACGGCTTTGGCGGTTGCGATTTCAGTTGTTTTTATGCTCGATTTGTAGGATCTATAGTGGTTGAATTAGGGTTTGTGGATGCTCATGGACAGTTTCTGTTGCTTATACTTGTAGCTCGTGAGTAATGGAAAGATTTCAATCTAGTGTTTGTGGAACAATTCAGATCTCACTTGATTTCACATTGTTGTTTGGTTATGGCTGAATTGAACGCTCAATTTGAAATGAAACTCAATGAATGTGAATTGGTACTCGGTTCAACAAAACTTTGAGCCCAAGTGAAAACAACAATATCTGGTTTGGTGGACAGAATGTTTGTTTTATGTATATTAAGTTGTTAAAAAGAAAAATTCAAATTGTGAATTCCGCCATGGGAATGAATTCCTTTTGAGTTTTGTTTCAAATCTTCTTAGGAACTCCAAGCTTGAGTCTGAAGTTCTCTTCCATGAGGGGAAACCTTTCTCTCAATGTGATCTTTGGTTCCCATCAACAACTTCACGCCTCTCTCATCCGAGATCGGCGGCCGTCTTAGCTATCGCCGGCGAAGCCAGAGGGCGGAGCGAGGAGCGAATGCGGGGCGGACCGATGACGGCGGCCGGAACCGCTCCACGTCCGGCGACGGTTCGAGTGGGCAGACTGCACAGAGAGAGTCGGGGAGGGAGTCGGGGACGAGTCGAGGAAGGAAGACACATCTGGTTTTAGGATCCAAAGAATTTAATTTTTTTTTATTAATTGTAAAAGGCAGAAACTGATGGTGGGTCCCGTGCCACCTAGGATGCGATACGTATTTCACGCAAAAGTGGCGAGACATCTAGCATTTTCCTTATAAAATACCTGTCATGACTTGTGGGTAAGGGAAAAGAGCTAATATAGCTTCAAAAGTTATATTCTCAGTACATATGTCAACTAATTAATCAATAGCTTGCTACCGTTTGTAGTTTTTCAGTTCAATGACGACACTATGCTAAGCAGATGCAGTACACTAAGTTGGTGGTTGAAGTGGATGCTTTGGAGGTGCTCAAAGCTGTTACTGTGGCTGATCCTGTGCCCAACTTATACTGGAAGGTCATCTCTGAGTGTAGGAATCTCATTACTTTTGATGGGTGGGAAATTAGTGTTAAGCACATATCTAGGACCGCCAATCAAGCTGCTGACTGGTTGGCTAGAATTGTGGAGGATTGTATGGGAGAGTTTATTTTGTTTGACAATCCTCCTGAAGGATTAGTGTCGGTTCTTGAGGTTGATCGCTGGATGAGCGAAAATATGTAATGTTCTTGCATTATTATTTAAATAAATGGGATAGCCCCTCTTTTTCTACCAAAAAAAAAAAACTAGCTGAATACCCGTACCATGTACGGGTAATGGTCATATTTTTCGTTAATTTGTGTATCTACTATAATCTATACTATATATTAATTCTTATATATAAATAGATTAAAATGGGAATTGAAAAGTTAAGTTAATTAAAATGTATCTTTCATAGAAGGAAATTTAAAGATAGATAATATTGTTTCAAAGATAGATATTACAGTAGATGAGTAAGAAAAAAGATAAAATTAAATATTAGATAATTAAAGAAATTTTAAAGATAAATAATATGCCTTTAAAGATAGATATTTGATGAGTAAGAAAAAAGATAAAGTTAAAGATTAGATAATTAGGACAAATAAAACATATAAAATTGTTAATATAGTAGAGCCAGAATTAACGTGGAGGCTCGAAATTCTCCGGCTGTATTGATTCAATATCTTAAAATACTCTAAGCTACCTACCTATAAGAGCGCGGGAATTAAAGTGGGCCTATCATCATAACAAACAAAAGCCCAATAGCATACTTGGATCCGATTACAACCCGACCCGCATCACCTGACAGTTAGTGGATAAATATAAATAAATAATATAAAATATAAATCCCAAAGGGAAAAAATATTTAAAGGAGGAAGAAAAGAAGGCACAACACACAAACCCCCCATCTCTCTTTCTCCGCTCTTCCTCCTCAATCCCGTCCACCTTCATCTTCTCAGCTCCGGGGAATTGAGGATCCCTTCATCATCGCATCGTAGTTTTTATCCTCATAATCCGATCGATCGTTCCGAGCTCCCCGCCGTCATAGCCGTTTGTTATTCGTCTCTAGGTTTTTCCTCCAGCTTCCAATCGATTCTCTCAGGTTCGGCTTGGTGCTATTGCTCTTCGATTGAGCAAGCTCGATTGAGCCTTCTCCGTCTCGTGAGCTCTGCAATTCGCGAGCTTACTGTCGTTTTCTGATCACGAATGCTGTAGGATTTGATCAAATGTTGGATTGAGGAAGCGGATTTTTTCGGTTTCGAGTCTTTAAGTTTTGGATAGACGAGGATGGGACTGGATTCGTCTGGAATATCGATCATGTGCTTGCTTTGATTTCAGATAGGGCGGGCGATTTCCCTCCCTTTTGCAAGTTTGACTAATGCGGGGGTTGGGACGAAGCTTTCTTCTCTAGCGCACTCCTTTGGCATTCATTCAGAAAGTTGTACAAGGCGGTGGTTGCTCTTGTGGTGGTTGTGATGGATGAGGAGGTCAAGCAACCGTGTGAGGAAGGTGATGATTCACCATCGCCATCACTGTGGAGTCCGAGACAGCTGGCTTTCCGTCCCTATCTTCCGCTTCAGGATTCGAATCGAAGGGATCCAGCTTTACAAGTTGCTGTTCGAAGACCTGTAAGATTCTGCTTCCTTGGTCTTCTGTAATTGAGTCATGAGTTCTTCAGCTTGAATGCTCCAAATTGACTTATTCTAGAGTTCAGAAAATAGAAAAGGCATGTTCTATGTAAGATCATGGGTCTCCAATGGGCAAGCTTGTTACTTAATCACCGGTCCCCCGGATCACAAGTTTAAAGTTCAATTAGCTGGCCGTAATCAGCTTCTTTGATGCTATATTGCTGTCCAAATTTGTCTTTTCGTGGGCGTTCTGTTTGTATTGGCAAATTCAATTTTGATTTATTTTAGTTATATGCACATATTCTCTGGTTTTCTTATTTTGGCGAGCTGATCAAACTAAAGAGACTTTCTTTCAGCAAACCTATATCATGCAACTGCCTCTTTGCATAATTTGTGGATTATTTTTCTTTTCATTCTCCTTGACTCTAACACTCCCATATGATTTTAATCAATTACGACAAATTGATTGAGAGGCAAGACATCAGCTCTGAATTCCACATTGAATTAGGAGTTAGGTTGATGAAGATTGAGGAGTCCTTTTGGTAGAACAGCTGAGGGAAAGGAAAATGAATATTATAAGTAGTGAAAAAGAAGTGTATGATAGTTTAATTCATCAGATAAGTTCTGGTATCAACTTTTCTATTTTATTCCCATGTGAGGAAGGGCAATGGATCTGATCTTTGCACAATAGAATCAAAATAGTGAAGGAAAGAAGGCAGGGAGTCACTTGGGTGACCAATAGATATCGGTTAGCTTTATAAAAGACGCTTATCCTTATGTATATATATGTGTGTTATATTCTGTGTATGGATACTGTTTTAGGAAACTTCTGATGGGAGACTATGGAGAAGAGTTTAATACCCAAAAGTAGCCCATAACAACAAAGAAGACAAAAGATGGCCTTAAACCATGTTGTGCATTGTTTATGAAATTTGTTGCCAGATAATGCAGTCTAATCAGCTTATGTACTAGTACTCTTGTACATGGCCAACTTAATTAGTTTCTTTTTTGTATGTTCAGTATGCTCCATTTAAAACAATAATGTAATTTTACTGAAATATTTAAAATGTATTCTTAATATAGCTGCCTGTTGCTTATAAATACTTAAATTTTGCGATCTTGAAGTAATATGTAGTTTTCATGTTGATGTGGAGCTTCTTTTTGTGTAGCTGGTTGCCAGACTGACCAGGGGCATAGTTGAAACATATCAAACGTGCAACTCTGAATTTAAGTATGCAGACGAGTTAGTTCCAAAGAACTTTTTGACAAGTCCTGCAGATGGAGTGCTTAATGATGGACATGATAATGCAAACTCAGATTTAATTCTTTATATGAATTATGCCTTGGTCAATTCACAGAGGCATCTAAGGTTTGATTCACTTCTCTCAACCTTGCATTTGAACCTTATCTGGTCGTATTTCCTTTATATATGTTAAGTAAAACACTATTTCTATTTTTTTTTCAGAGAGCGTGTGTGTCATACATGCTTCTTTGTTGTTCTTTTCACTTCAGGCTCTCCATCTTATTTGACGTGTCCTTTTGTCTTTATATAAATTATTCTCTAAGAAGCCGTTGAAGTTCTTGATGAACATGAAAAAAAGTCAAAACTAAAAAAAAGAAGCTGAAAGTGGCAATTTTATTACCAAGGTCTATACAAGTCATACCTCATGCCTGTTATACAGTCAGCCCGGAAATGAAAGATATCAATGAACTATCCTTGTGCTGTGCTGGTGCATGACACTAATATCCTAACCTCTCTGCAGGTATATTGTGAAAGATGCCCTTGGGCATGGAACATTCGGGCAGGTTGTCAAGTGCTGGGTGCCAGAAACTAACAGTTTTGTTGCTCTTAAGATCATTAAGAACCTTCCTGCGTACTATCAACAAGCATTAGTTGAGGTCTCTATTTTAACATCGGTACGTTGAGTCACTGATTTTTAAATTCGTTAATGTGATGCTTGCCATGAACTTCCAAAAAGAACTGATTCAAAGTCTTTTATTTTCAGCTGAATGTGAAGTTTGATCCTGAAGATAAGCACCACATCGTTCGTATCTATGATTACTTTGTGTTTCAGCGTCACTTGTGCATTTCATTTGAGTTGCTCGATACAAACTTGTAAGTTCCAGCATCAAGTTTCAAATTTTTTACGTTTTCTATATCTGTGTAGGCGTGCATGACCTGGGTAAGTTGTTGCAGGTTTGAGCTTATAAAACTCAATAATTATGGAGGGTTATCATTAAGCATTGTGCAGTTGTTCTCAAAGCAGGTGCTTTGTTTTCTTATTTGTACTCATTATGCAACAATGCACATTTATTTCGTGGGTCATATATATCCACTTTATGATTCAATTATACTGCCATTTTATGTAACAGATTTTGTGTGGATTAATCCTGATGAAAGATGCTGGTATAATTCACTGTGATCTAAAGCCAGAGAACATTCTCTTATGTACAAGGTAAAGTCCTTTTATTATATTATAAAAGGAAATGTTGTCAAACCAGTTTTCATCTAAACCGTGTAATTCTGAATTAACAGTATCAAACCTCCAGAAGTGAAGATCATAGACTTTGGATCGGCATGCATGGAAAATCGAACTGTATATTCCTATATTCAGGTATGTTTCTACCTGGTCTTCGCTGTATTACCGTTTATCATTGGAGCTCCTTATCTTATAAATCTGTGTGTCTGATCTGCAGAGCCGCTATTACAGATCTCCTGAAGTTCTTCTTGGTTATCAGTATCCTTATGAGCAAGTGGACAACTGATAGGATAATATTTCTCCTTTCTGCAATTTGTCTCATCTATGTTGAAATAATATTCAACATTCTATTCATATTTCCTTTTCTTCATATTGGGTGTATTTGGATGCAGCAGGGTCTCTGTCTCTATTTTTTGGTGATGGTTCATTTTAAATGCTCTCTTGTAATTTACGCAGTTTTATGCTGTAGGGGTTAATGCTGCTCATTACTTCTTAGAATTGGCTATGCCGCTTAAGAATCTAAGAAGCTTTACTAGGATGGTTCTTCATGGAGGTTTGGGGCAATCTTGTAAGGGCAATCTTATATGGATGGCTGTTATATATTCTCTTGTAAGTGGTGGCTTTTAGATGGCGATTTTGAGACAAAAATGTGGGTTTGATTTTAGTTGATGCAAAACACCTACTCAGGTTGCTATATTGACTTCTACTTATGTATGCACTGAATAGGTTCGATGTTGAAAAAGGACATTTTCTACTTGTACAGAATGCTTCACATAAGAGAAATCTACAACATGCATTACATAATTTGATTTTAATTCTGTGAAGTTTCTTAGTCCTTACTGTTACAGTCTAGTAATGGCAAGCGTATGCAACCTTAATTTGTCCTCTTTTTGGACATTTGGCGTTTTTCTCAGAGACGTTGTGCTAAAGCACTTATAACTTGTTCCATTATTCTTATTTATACCTTGTCCCTTCCCTTGCATCTATTTTGAGTTCATCTAGTCTGAGTTCATTCAGCATGTTTGCATTCATGTGTAGTATAGATCTAGTTGGAAAGATAACCCTTCAAATGCTCCGATGATGACTTAGATTACTATTGGAAATGCTTGTTTGTAGGTCTCTGCTTTGACTTGTTTGACAGTTCAAGTGATGCTTTGACTTATTTTAAACTGTGTGTATGGCATTGGCATATACATACATGATGTTAGTTCCTTAACGATATCTTAGATATACTACTTCCATTGACATGTGGTCATATGGATGTATTGTTGCTGAGTTGTTTCTAGGTATCCCGTTGTTCCCAGGTTCATCGGAATTTGATCTCCTGAAGAAGATGATTAAGATACTTGGGTATGGCAGCTGCTTCTACAGTTAAACGGGTTCAATAAATTGCTAATTTTATTTCAATGCATTGAGCACTTTGTATATGTAAGAGAACTTTACTGAGATGAGGATAAGATGATAAAACTAAGGATAAACAACTCTAATGAGAAGAGGATAAGAGATTATTATGGTCATCAAAATGCTTCCTGACAGGTTGAAGGAGTAGACTGCCCATTATTAGTGGCTACTGAAAGCTGATATTGAATAAAACCAATAATTGTCCTTTCATTCTTAGTCATTATATCATTTCTGGATCTTTTAAATTATTTGTAAGTTAACTATTGACAAACTGTGAATCTTGCCATGTGTTTGTCCTTTCTCTTTCATTATTATTTATCTTTTGCAGATATCTTTAGCTTAGTCATAATTAATGCTTGCTTGATAGGAATGGCATCTCACCATGCCTCTTCCTGCATTATTTGCTGATGACTTTTGTGTATACTTGTTTAATGACCACATCACCGCCTTCTTTTTATGTCTTACCAGTCTGTTGGTTTGTTTGGTTTCTACTTCCCCGTTTCATTTTTCAAGGATACCATGTCTTCCTTTATTTGATAGTGCATTTTCTCTATAGTTGCCACTTGCCACGTGAACCACATTTTATATGGCACTGTTATGATCCTATTCTGGTAATTACTGTTGATAAATCCATATAAAAGTGGTAACTGAATATACTCAGCTCTTGATATACAATACTTTGATCGTTGATGTTTGTTTGCTGGATTAAAAGTAGTGTCATGATTGTGTTGCTGATCCCTTCACATTCTCCTTGTGGAGATGCTATTTCACTGCTTTTATTTTAACCTACTTTATGCTCTAAAATTTGCAGGGGACAACCCCCTGACTATGTGCTAAAGGCTGCAACGAAAACAAATAAGTTCTTCAAGTATGTGGGGAACGTTACTCATGCTGGTCCTCATGACATTGCTATTGGAAGAAGTAGTTATCAGCCATTGACAGCAGAAGAGTATGAGTCTGTAAGTGTGTAGTCATAGAAATACTTTTCTTCGGTTAAATCAATTGATAAGAAGAGATAAAGGATTCGATTGACACTCGTATGGATTATAACCAGTTGGCAAGTTGACTGCCCATTCTGTATTTAATCTATATGCAGGAATTGTGATATGCTCATTCACCGTTTGGTGTTGTTAATTTGTTTCTATACAGAGGGAGAAGAAAAAACTTGAGAATCAGAAAGAGTATTTCAATTATATGGATCTTGAAGGGGTTGTTGCTGCCTACCCCTACAGGAAAAACCTATCTGAAGAAGACGTATTGAAGGGTCAGTAATATAGTTTTGTTGTTATCTATGAGCATAGTATCTTGATTGCATCCTTGCTACTAAAGGGGATATATTACCCTATCAGAAACATAAACTAACATATTTCTACTCACATATTACAGAAAAACAAAAACGGTTAGCTCTGCTTGATTTTTTAAGGGGACTTGTTGACTTCGATCCTGAAAAGAGGTGGTCACCATTACAGGTTATTTTCAGTGCTTAAGAAAACAACATATCCTTCATTTTTTTTCTTTTTGCTTCTAAAAGTGGCTGATTGTACTTATGCAAATAACTTTGGTGCTTGGAGGATCTAATTATTGTTGGTTATCTGCAGGCCTCAAAGCATCCTTTTCTTACAGGGGAACCATTCACAGGTCCTTACAATCCCCCTCAAGAGACTCCATATATGGTAAATTTATTGGTTGATACTTTATATTGAAGTGTTCGATTTGGTTTTCAAACTTCCTGCAAGCTATTCCTTGCAACTATTAAACGTGCACCCCATTTAAATGTCAATAAGTGCCATGAACGATCAGGAGATTTCCTGTTTCAGAAGGACTGGAGAGCATGAATAGAAGGGTATCCTCACTGTAATGTATAAGGGCGTGACCCTTCACTAGGATCCAACCATAGAGGGCTGATTCAATGACTTGTATTTTCCTATGTATTTTGCTCAATGAACCAAAAACCATCCAAGTTAGCGAACCATTTAATTAAATATACAAGAATAAACAAGCGCTCATATTGTTTGTATTCTTCAATATGACGCTATGGGCCTGCAACAAATGACATTACAATTTTAGAATATCTTGTATTGAAATAGATTTGTTGATGTTATGAAGAGGATCTAGCCTAGTACATGATGGATGCTACTGAAAGATCCTCTGTTTTATTTTTGTGTGTCTACTATATCTTTATCCTTCTTCTTGCTCATGTATTAAAGGTACATTCTTATCACACAAGTGGTATTCCATGCATAGCTGCCTAACTATATTTCGGTCATTGGTATAAATCCAATGGGTCAACGACATTGTAGTAAACGAGGTTCATAACACTTCGTTTTGACTTGATTGCACAGCCTGTTTCACACAATTTTAATGTGGATCATCATCCGGGTGGAGGCCATTGGTTTGCAGCTGGTCTCTCTCCAAATGTGAGTTCGCCGAGGTTCATAACACCTCGTTTGCATTTTCTTTCTTACACTTTTGGAGCTTATTCTCCTTCAACTTACTAATACACTATTTTCCAGATTTCAGGCAGGAACATAACAATGCAAAACAGCTCACTTTTTCAGACGGTACCATATTCATATGGTAGCAGCTATGGCAGTTTAGGAAGTTATGGCAGCTATGGACCAGATTGTACTGCATTTGGCAGTAGCTATGGTAGCTATGGGGACAACCCTAATACATTTGCACATTATTCACCTGTTGGTCCTTCAGGGATGAATATGTATCCTCAAGGAGTCGCAATGGTTGGATCTAGCCCTGATCCCAGGCTTAGAATGATGCATCGCTCGCAAGGACTTGGTGTTAGTCCA
Source organism: Polygonum aviculare (assembly GCA_934048045.1). NCBI lineage: Eukaryota > Viridiplantae > Streptophyta > Magnoliopsida > Caryophyllales > Polygonaceae > Polygonum > Polygonum aviculare. The sequence continues at coordinate 22,150,756 of OW204031.1, forward strand.
TTGCCTCTTGGAACCAGTCCTTCACAACACACTCCACCAAGCTCCTATACGTATATTCCTGGTTCTCCAGGACATTATGATTCATCCTCCCCTGCAAAAAACTTCTTTCAGGGATCACCATTAGGAAAGGGGGTTGCAGCTAGCCAGTTTTCTAGAAGAAGACATCAGGAAGGCCAATCCACTGATGGTTATGGCTCCATTCCATCAGATAACTCTAGAAATGTACCCGGTAGTATTCCTCTGCACATGTCCTCAAGCTCAAATGTATCAAGTTGGAGGCATTCTGGAGGAGGCTCGGCTGTTGGTGCTGGGTACTCCTTTCCAGCAACAAGCTCCTTTTCACACGGTCCAACACCTCAGTTCTCGCATAATAAGGGGACACCTACAGACAAGCATGAGACCAGACTTTCATTGCCTGATCCTGGTGATTGGGACCCAAGTTACAGGTAAGCAAATTGATGGTGATCATTTCAGTTAAGCCAGGATTTGAAATAAAATGATCTTTTATGCTGCTGATTTTTAGCTGGACTGTGTCTAGCGTTGCTTATTATTTGCTCTTGTTATTGATGGGCTTCTCAAACTAGTTTAATAACTTACAATGCCTTACTAAAGACAGGAGTTGAACAAATACACAACTGGATAATGCTTTAACAAGCACCTTAAAGTTGCAACTTGCAAACATTAGGTTGGGTAATGTAAAAGGTTCCATAAGCTATAAGGTGATAGATAGTGTACTGATAGAAAATATTTTGAGGTTGTTTTACCTAAAATACCCCGAGTGGAAGTAGAACTTATGCAGGGGAGGCTTAGACTAGGTAAGTCTACTTCCTGTGTTCTGCAGTAACTGAAATTTCCAGGAAGGTATTTTCCTTGAACTTGGAATTTTGTCACTTAAATTCAGCCAAACCCATACATATGCTCCTATTTCCAAGATTTTTAAGACATGGGAATTTTCACTGGAAACCAAGCAAATCCTTAATGATGCTATGACTGAAGGTCATGAAAATAAGTTTTAACAGAATATAGAGGGAAGAGATTGTGGGGGCACTTGAGACTGAGGAAATCCAGTTAGTCAAAAGTTTTAAGAGGAGAATTGCTAGGCTATAAGATCCGAGACTAGGTTAGATTTTGTGTATTCAACTGTTTTTTAACCTATGTTTGAAATTGTTTCTTTTCCTGAGTGAACTTATTTTTAGTTTCATGTCAACTGTACATAATTGCTGAAGTGACAGTCCTGTCTTCTGAGTTAATCAATGTTTATGTAATGCCAATGTAATTGAGGCAACACTTTCCTTTCAGTGATGACCTGCTGCTTGAAGATGGTGGTTTTGATGATAGCTCTGTTGCATCTGAGTTTAAATACCGCTTAAACATCAATCAAGCTCCTGCATCAGGAAAAACATTTACTGGAGCTGGCAGAATCAATCATGACTTCAACGGAAGTTTGACTAATTTGGTACAGAGGTATATATGTGCTCTAATTCAACTTATTCGTGTGTATCTTGTATAGTTGTATCTATGTGGTTTATCTGTTGAATGTTGAGAATGAACTATTTTGAGCTACGATTTTGAGTTTGGCAATGACGTAATCAACAGGCCAAATGCACCTTTACAACCCGGGGGTGGTAAACCTGGCTACAGTCACTCCATGTCAAAAGCTTTTCTACCCCATGTGACTCATAACAACTCTTCTTCTTCAAGCCGTTCAGGGCAAAGGCCTATTCAGTATTTCGGTCACGGGGGATCTTCGGCACCTAACACTAACAAGTCACAGCAACCTTTTGGCTTCAACACACCACCGTCATCGCGTGGAAGACACAGAAATGACTATGGCAGAATCACGTAGGCTCAGGCTTCATGCCCATACAAATGAATTCAGATTTGGTTGTGTTAGGAGCAGCTGGCGCCCCTCTGCGTTTTAGCTTGTGCTTTCAAAGTGTGTAATCCCCTGAGGCATTCTCAGCATCACATCTTAAGTTAGTGGTTTCCTTCAACTCGATCAGTCAACTTAGTAAGGAAAAGAGCTTGGTCTTGCTACAAGCATGGGGTCTCCTTCATCGGCTTCTGAGTGTAGCACCAACAGGCCAGAAACGAAGAAGGGAACCGATGGTTGAGTTCCCGGTCCAAGGGTTGTTCGGAGTGGCGATGGTGGATGGTTTAGTCGAATGTTCAACTAACTTTGTGCTGATTTTGAAGGCTTAGATGCATTCATGGAGAAAAGTCATAAAAAAAAAGTGTAACGTTTTTGGTTTGTATCCGTTGATTAATTGATTTGTATGACAAAAAATTGGAGTTTTCTATTTATTTAAATTAAATTTGAAGGCTTAGATACATTCATGGAGAAAAGTCATCAAAAAAAAAAAATAACTTTTTTGTTTTGTATTCGTTATATTTAGAATATTGTATTTTTTATTTTAATTCACATCCTTCTCAGATATAGCCAATAAATCTAAATCCGAACATTACTAAATACCACTTACTAAGCATTTATTGGTCAAATAACACACTTATTTTAAAGCATTTATAGGAATATTTAAGTTTTAGTAGAGAGAATTTTAATTTATTATTTATAGGGATTTTACTTTCTTTTTCTAAATAGTTTTCACATACAAACTTTTTTTTTGAGAAACTATAATACTCTAAATATCTTTTAAGTTATCTTTTGGTGGTAAAATATCTTACTTGGTGGCTAAAAAAATAGAATTAAAAATATCTTACCATTGAGTTGAGTTGGTCACGTTAGACTTTAATAGTTGGGCAGAATTTGTTAGTGCGCGTAGTATTCCAACACGTGTACTCGTACCGGAACCCCCTTTTTTGGGGTTTCCTATCGCAGCCGTTTAATATAAACCATTAAACCCTAGATCTCACCTCTCTCTACTTCTCTTTGTTCCCCGCTTCTCTCAAATCCCTAATTCCGCCGGGGAGAAAAAAAATCCCTTCTTCAGCTCTTCACCACACCCCCTTGTGAGGCTTAGATCTCTTCGCCTCACTACTTTTCCAGTCTCTGGATTAGATATCCGTGGTTGTTGTAGCTCGAAGACATGGTTTCCGACGCCAGCAAGAAGAAGGCCGCTCAGAAGAAAGCCGCCGCCGCCGCTAAGAGGGGTGGAAAGGCCGCCGCCGCTTCCTCCAAGGCCGCCGCCTCCTCCGATGTCGACAAGGTCTCCAACGGTGTATCGGACCTTCTGCTTTCTGATCGGACTTGTACTGGTGTTCTCTGTTCCCATCCTCTATCCAGAGATATTCGGGTTCGTTTTTTTGTTCGCTTACTTGTTTCGATCGCCGCCGTCTAATACGATATAAAATCTGACCAATTAGCGATTTGGATTATTGATTTGTAGCTGTTTGGATTTAGAAGTTTGACCGTAAATTGGTCTAATTGTTTGTCTATCGTGGAAAAGTTTTCCAATTGTTTACATGTGAACTGCTGTTGTTCGATTGTTTGGATTGGATTTTCACCATGATGAGTTTGTGTGGGCAGCAACACCTATAAGATCTAAACGTGGAGATAATCAGTTTTCATACATGAAACTTTGTTCTTTTTCTGTTTGTGAAACATGCATATCTTTGTTAATAGAATCAAATGATTTGAAAGATCTCTTTTTTTTTTGCACTTTCTTATCTGCGATACAGTATTGCCAGTTTTATTTTAATCTTCAGATTCTGAATTTGATTCTAGTATCTTTTCTGTAGTTTTCTTTTTGTTTCCATCCTAATTGATTTGAACTGTGTGCGTGTATATTATGTTGGTAGGTTTTCTGTCCTTCTTATCTAGTATGTGTCTAACAGATGATATAAAAATATCACTTGGTATCGAGTGTGTGGTGAAGTTGCTATATTTATGAAGTTTTCCCACCTGTATTTAGATATATCAGACGATTATTTGGACAGGGCTGTTGTGTCAGAATGATGAAGTCTCTAGTTATTCTTCAGGTGTTAATTTTTTTTTCATCTTTTCTTCCTACAGATAGAATCTTTATCTCTTACCTTCCATGGCCACGAACTGATTGTTGATTCCACTTTGGAGCTGAATTATGGAAGGTTTGTCGTCTCTTTAGCTGTCCTTCTACTTCAGTGTTCCAAGTATTCCTTTGAGTTGATTTCTCAGGCATTATGTGTTGCAACCTTGATGCATCTTCACTTGCTTTTTCAGGCGTTATGGTTTGCTTGGGTTAAATGGCTGTGGAAAATCTACTCTTCTTGCTTCAATTGGATGCCGTGAGCTTCCCATCCCAGACCACATGGATATCTATCATCTTACCCGAGAGATTGAAGCTTCTGATATGACTTCACTTGAGGCTGTCATGAATTGTGATGAAGAGCGGATGAAATTGGAGAAAGAGGCTGAGATACTATCAGCACAGGTTTGGACACTATTAATAAGTTTGCCCTAAGACTTTGGTGTTTCTGAAGTAAATGTTCCTAATTAGTTTCTCTGTATATATTCAGGATGATGGTGGTGGTGAAGCTTTGGAACGACTTTATGAGCGTTTGGACGCCTTGGATGCTTCAACTGCAGAAAAGCGAGCAGCTGAGATTTTGTTCGGTCTTGGTTTTGACAAACAAATGCAATCAAAGAAGACACGTGATTTTTCTGGTGGTTGGAGAATGAGAATTGCACTGGCACGTTCCTTGTTCATGAACCCAACCATTTTATTGCTGGATGAACCTACAAATCATTTAGGTAAATCATTTATATCCTTTACCAAGGCCTTTTCTGTTTCTGGATTATGAATATGTTTTTGGGTGTGGCACATTCTACCTTAGTAAGGAATTAGCTGTTTACCTGTTTCTTAGTTGCATGGATTTTTTTTTTGAATTTGTGGTAATCCACCGTCTATGGAGTTATTCTCATACAGAATTTATCAATATGTAATGATCCTCGTGAAATCTAGGCTTGTGAGGCTGGACTATGCACCACATTGTCGGAAAGTAAATATGGATAGGGAAAGGACTATCCAAAAGCATGTCTTCTGAGGCTAACATTAGTCTACCACTTGTATCATGTGAAGAATTTGTGGGGCTGTTTTTATACTTGTGCGTCAATTAGAGTCTTGCAACCCTTAAATGAATGCAAAACTTTCTCCCTTTGTGTCAAAAGTTATCCTTGTAGAATTTGATAACAATGTTAAAATTGTAAAAGAATCTCTCTTCAGTAAATGTATCTACTTTGTGATTTATCTTCATATAGCATTATTTGGAAGGCTGAATTTATCATTCGCTTTTGTAATGATGGTTGCTTGCAGGATCCTAACACTAATGATTATCTTTCTCATTACAGATTTAGAAGCCTGTGTTTGGCTTGAGGAGATGCTAAAGAAGTTCAATCGGATCCTGGTTGTGGTCTCACATTCACAAGATTTTCTCAATGGAGTTTGCACAAACATCATCCACATGCAGAGCAAGACCCTGAAGCTGTATTCCGGCAACTATGACCAATATGTTCAAACCCGTTCTGAACTCGAAGAAAACCAGATGAAACAGTACAAGTGGGAGCAGGAACAGATTGCTAACATGAAAGAGTACATTGCTCGCTTTGGTCACGGATCAGCCAAATTAGCGCGTCAAGCTCAGAGCAAAGAGAAAACCCTTGCAAAAATGGAAAGAGGAGGTTTAACTGAGAAAGTTGCCAGAGACCAAGTGCTGACATTCCGCTTTGTAGATGTTGGGAAGCTTCCTCCCCCTGTACTGCAATTTAGTGAGGTAAGTTTTGGCTACACCCCTGAACATCTAATCTACAAGAACATTGACTTTGGAGTTGACCTCGACTCTAGAATAGCTCTTGTGGGACCCAATGGGGCTGGAAAAAGTACACTGCTAAAGCTAATGACTGGAGATTTGTTCCCAAGTGATGGTATTGTGCGGCGTCACAATCATCTGAGAATTGCACAGTATCATCAGCACTTAACTGAGAAGCTGGACATGGACCTGTCTGCTCTACAGTTTATGATCAAAGAGTATCCTGGAAACGAGGAAGAGAAAATGAGAGGATCCATTGGGAAATTCGGGTTGTCAGGTAAAGCCCAGGTTATGCCCATCAAGAATCTTTCTGACGGACAGAAGAGTCGGGTTATTTTTGCTTGGTTGGCTTTCAGGCAGCCTCAGATGTTGCTTCTTGATGAGCCCACAAATCATTTGGATATTGAGACAATTGATTCTCTGGCTGAAGCTTTGAAGGAGTGGGATGGCGGTATGGTTTTGGTTAGTCACGACTTCAGGCTTATCAACCAAGTGGCTCATGAAATCTGGGTGTGTGAGAACCAGAAAGTGACTCGTTGGGAAGGTGACATCATTGATTTCAAGAGGCACCTTAAGAAGAAGGCTGGACTGTCTGAGTGAAGCATTTTGGGGAATTTGTTGCTCTTTATAATTTTCAGGTGTTATTTTGATGCAGACTTTATATATATGATAGAATCGCGAATGTTTACATTGAAGATGGTGGCTTTGGCGTGGTCTCATTTATTCAGGCCAAGCAGAGGTATAAGGGCTTTTAGAAGACGAGTGTATTAAGATTTATTTGCTGTCATATATTAGTGTGTGTTGACAGAAGAAGCCTTTTGTATCCGTCCATCTTCAGAGCTACGTGATTATATTTTGTCGACTAGTTTCTTACTTGCAACTTTGTTTTCAGACACATGTTTGATGATTTTTTTCTGAGACATATGGATCTCCTCGTTTCTTTGAGGGGATCAAAATAAAAGACCAATTGGCTATTTTGTTGGGTTTTCTGCTCTCTTTTGTTTTGGCTTATTTTTCTTGCTTTGGTGGTTTGAAATTGATGAATGTATTATTTGCAAAGCACATGTTTAATTCTAAGCCTTGATGAAAAAAATTCATGCCCAAAATTTCTCACCACCCTCGTGAAATTGATTGTCTGGCAACTAGTTAGAGTTCACTTGGTTTTTTTTTGTCTTGCTGAAATCTATCGAACAACAAGAGAGAACATAAAACATTGGAAACTAATGCATTGGTTACATACAAGCTCATACAACAGTTTCTACATTATACTCCTTTTCCTGCTACAAGGTATACCTTTATTGAATTTGAAAAACAAAAGCATGTGTAAACAAACAACCACATTCAGATGGATCCCACCTTCAAACTCAAAGCAAGCTATCAGATTGAGAAGGCAATCTCCTGAAAAAGTTGACAGGCACACAAGGCAGCTTGCTCTGAAACCTCGGGTGGCGAAGCGTGTACAAACCTGACACCAGCGCCACCACTCTAAACGGCGTGACATACAAAACAACGGCTGCAAGCAAACAGAACAGGATGAACAAACTCGTGGCCCTCGGGTCCCTCCAGCTCAAGAGCGACTGAATCCTTTCCCCTTGCATCGAGATATCTCCCACAACGGTCTGAATCCTTCCCGCGACACTCCTCAGCCTATCATACCTCATTCTCACAATCTCATGGCCTCTTGAAGTTGGAAACGTGTCGAACTCCTCATCCAGCTCATCTGGATGCACAGCCTCCGCCCAAGAAAGCTTTGAATCCATATGGGGCGGGTGACGCGGACGGTATCTATAGTTCCAAAGCCCAATCAAGAAAAGGTAGAGGCAAAGAGTTGGGAGAATCAGCTCTGGATACCAAATTAGTATCAAGAGTAGGACATGAACAAGGACTGATGTAAGAGGATTCTTCCAGTTGCAAACGTCACGAAACCATCTAGAAACCGAAATGGCACCGGACAAGAGTGACATGATCCTGAAGAAATTCACTTTGCTTCTCCTCATACTCCACAGATGTGAGTCCACATCCAACATGTACTCCACAACTTCCTTTCTTAACGGCGGCTCGGCTCTGCCTAGCCTTGTGGCGACTATGTTCATGGCTTGGTATCTTAAGGTGTCTATCTGGTTAACTGTAAAGGGATTTATGTAGTGCATCTTGGGTAGAAGAGGACGGCCGTAGGTGTAGATCATGTTGGATAAAGAAAGGCTTGTGAACCGAATCGTTAGCTTAAGATCGCCCATCTTCTTTAGCCCGGTTGGGTGAAGAACAAGAAGTGGATATGAGTTTGCATAGACTCGATTAGATGACAAGGTTGATAGTCTTATCCTTACCTTTCCAATCCTTGAATCTCTTGAAACTGATGGTCCATTCTTCTCTGCTCCTCGTCCTCCTCCTCCTGCAAGATTGCAATTGTCAAAAACTCCTAATGTGATCACAGTACAAGGATCATAGACTTCCCAAGTGTATTGCTCATTCCACTTGGGATTGAGTGTGTCTAAGATTGTCCTCGTACGAACCCATTTCTGCCCATACTTTGAGACACAATACGCGTCGGTCCGGCCCCTGACATCCTTCATCTTCATAGGGAGCAACCCTTGAGCACTCAAAATACCCACTTCAAGAATCCCAATGGGCTGCTTCCAGAGCTGCCTTGAAGTCGGTCTCTGATCGCTTATGTACATGGTTGACTCGTCTAACACATGGTATCCTCCTTCAAGACATGCTCTAACATGCACTCTGCTTGCAAATTTCATCTCCTTCCTCCTATCATTCTCAAGAGCTCCAAATCCAAACTTCTCAAGGTTGAACCACCTTGACTGAACCGGCCTATAATCCAGCCTCTTCTCAAACCCGTCAACCGGTAAAGCCAACGTCCCCAAGACATCGTCTTTCGACGAATGGACACGGTCCTCTACCGTCAGGACCATTTGCTCTTCAAATGGCTCAGCAACCACAAACACCAAATCTTCATTCCAAGTCTTTGTCCTCAGGACTTGGCTCCCAACTTGCACCTTGATGAACAAGTCCGGGGCCCGGGTTCTGTCGTTCGGGACCACATCTTGAGCCTCTATCACGTTGATCCTTAGATACCATAGCTTAGGCGCCATGTAGACCTTGGACCGTACGTTCGGGGCCCCGCCTTCTCCGTTGCCAAGAGCTCCATCAGAATGCACAGCCTCAGAGAAAGCCTCATCAGCTTGAGTCCCCATCCAAACAGCCACCATGATCTCTCCTCTCACCTTCCCTTCGCCTCGTCGGTGGTGCTCCAACCGGTACCATTGAGGGGCCAACGGACTATCCGGTGGGACCCGCGTTGGGACCTCATTGAGATCAAACACAACTCTCCCTATGAAATCATCTCTCCCAATCATATCCTTGTCTTTCACAAAGATCTCAAGGATTGAAGCCTGGACCTTGTCCTTGGAGAAGGCAAAGACCTGGTTCCACTCGGGTGATCTTCGGTTTTCGTAGTGCCGAGTCCTTCCCTTGTAATTGCCAAGCTTGACCTCTACATAAGGATCACAACTCCCTGTTAAGGGACTTGCTGGAAGATCCTTGGATTTCACCACCCTAACATAGAGGTAAAAGGCTTCCTCTACAAGATCATATGTGCTAGGTGATCTTTTTGAGCCCATCCACCCTCGCCCTCCGAAGCCTTTCTTATGATGCCAAGGATTGGCATCTTTCAGCATGTACTCATTTTCTTGATTGACATTAAGCCTGGCCATTCTTCTTGTGTTTGGAAGATGATTTTGTGGAGATGAAGGGTATTCAGTGTATTGTTATGATTTTGACAAAGGGCTGGAACAAAGTGTAAGAAATGAAGAGGCTAGTTCACTTGTGAATGCCAGTGTTCAGTGAATTGAGATTCCAGAGATGTGGATTTGGTTATAAAAACAGGCTATATAGCTCTGCTTGTGGCCTAAGGTATTCAGCACTGGTCTCTGGCTCAATTGTAACTCAATGAGGAAGGAAGGAAGATATTCTCTCACACTACAGCAGAGGCTGAGATGTACATATTGCAAGTAGTATTGTATGATCAAGCAAAGAATCAAAGAGTTTGTGTCTGTTTTTTTTCCCTCCTGTTTTTATGGGTGATGTTGATTTGTTTTCTTGATCAAGCAAAGAATTCTTTGATGAAGAAGCATCCTAAGAAAGGGTTAGAAATGGGGAATAGAAAATGAACTTTATACAAAACTATCTACAGCTTTACATCAAGTTAAGGCAAATGAAATGCTCCAAAAAGTATTTAGTCTGTTTTAAAGAGGATTTCTGTAACGTCCTTAGCATGAAGTTAGTTTGCTCAGTTGTGTTTCTTAACGAGTTGGACAAAGTCACAAGACGTCTGCATGTGGTACCATTTTCTTGAGTTAGTGGAAGACAGAAATGTGAAGCTGTGTAGTGTTGTCAATCAGTGGAAGATTGGAAGATGCTTAGGGTTTAGGACTTGAAGGGTTTTCTAAGTTTTCAAAGTGTTGATTTGCGGTGGGAATTAAAGAGAATTCGTTTCTTGTATGGAGAGCAAACACCCGGAAAAAGGGCAAAGGAAAAGGCAGTGATATACATGATGTATTAACATTATACAAGCTTGATTTCTAATTCTAAGAAAAGGCACTGTGCAGGCATGTATGAATGAAGAAAAATGAGGTACACTCATAAATTAATACAATTTTATTATGGGTGTGAGACAAAGTATTGGAGCTTAGTCCAACTTCTATGCATATTAAGGGGGTCAAGCTTTCAATCTAATGATTCCATATGCATTTTGCTGTTGTTGTTTACTTAGGAAGTCAGTTTTGTTGCAGTAAAGACTTTGGGTTAAGTACGTAGATCTAGCTTCTTAGTAACCCGGTATAATCTTGTTATGGTAAAATATATTAACTACAAATGGTGAAGATTTCATTACTGTCAAGAGAATAAAATATGTTTACCAAAAAAAAAGAGAATAAAATATCTCTTTGAAATGTATCATATTAATTATTGATTGTGGAGTGGAATCAAAACCTGGATTGAAAGGGTGGATGGTACTTTGAGCTGTTATTTATTTATCATTTTTAGCAATATTTTTTAATAGTAAATATAGCTCGTTATAAATTAATATTTATATATTTACTTTTGACATCGTTCTTTTTAACTATTGGGTTACGAAAAAATTCCAAGACTGTCAACTTATTGCAAACATTATGACATTACAAGTCAAAATTTCTGCTAAATGTGGAATTTAGAATATTCTTGAGAGTATTGGGAACTAGAGATACAAATTAATCGTCTAAGAGTGAACCATAAGATGCATTTTTAACGTACAAAAAGAGCTTACTTAAAATAGATTAGAATTTTAAAACAGTCTTCGAGTACATGGAGAGTGTCGTCTCTCCTTCTACCCAAAAAAAACTTGGAATTTTTATGACTTACAGAGTTTTCAGGAAAGAAATGGTATAATCATCTATTCCGATTGTGACTTGATAAATCAGCAACTTCATCATTCATAATGCTTAATGCTTAAGCTTTGGTCGGCAAGAATTTTGTTGGGCTAGTAATCTACTGTTACAAAAAGAACAAAGTAAAGCAGAATTTATTATGGGCCAGAAACCACTTGGGCTGGGCTGAATTGTTGGGCCCATGAAACCCGTTTGGCAAAATGGAATTTAATTGGCGCGGAGGTGTGCCGGTTTTCATGAACCGCTAATTCCGGTTCATGGTTTAGGGGAATCGGAACTAGTCTTGCTCGGTGCATCAGACGAGACCCGGAACTACTGTAGTCTTGCCGATTTCCTGGTTCAGAACCTCTAGTTATTCATGCATTATTCTCTATTTTTTATTATGTTTTTAAAAACATATAAAAAGAATTTCTTACTTGAAAAACACTTTCAAACAAGTGAAACAGAGTCGGGACATACAGAACTTTTTTAGTAAGAAACTAATTACAGGTCAACAGCTATTTTAGAATGATGCTTAAATGTAATCTCACATTGGCAATGCATGAAAAACATTTCCATTCTATACTCATATATAGCAACATATAACTAAACATAACAAATTCACAAATATATCACTAAAACAATTGCATTTTATACTCATATACTGTATAACAACATCTCATGGGTTAAGCCTCCAAGGGTAGTACCCAGAGGTCACCGGTTCGACTCTCATGGACAGCGCCCTCAACCAAAAAAAAAACAAAAAAAACAAAACATCTAGCTAAGCTCCAGATATATCGTTACCTCCAAAAAAATGCTCTGTCTACTCACAAAAAAAACAAAACCACCCCAAAATGATATAACACACTTTTTAGACAATAGCTGGAAACATTTCAAAAACAATGCCTGAAACGGAACTCCACAATTGGACAATATCTGCACACCTGCAAAAAACGGGGCAGCAGCAATGGTTTTAGCACTACCAATAAGTGCACACATAGTTTTCGTACGAGACCGAACGCTTCTCCACCACTTTCTCTAGCCATGGCCGGCATAGCCAGATTGTACACAACTCCAAACGCAGAACGTACTAGCACCTCTACTCCATACCTATTTCCTCCTCATCTATATATACCTACCGATTCCGCTTTCTGCCAAACCTATTTTGTTCTTCCGCTCGCTCTCGGTCGCTCCACTTGCTCGCTGTTACTTGCGTTTCGAAAATGGCTGAGGTACGAATTTCTCTCTTCTCTAGCAAGCACAGATACATATACATTTAGCGGTTGAGCTCTCAGCTCTGGCGATTTGTACTATTTGCGTTTTGATCTGATCGATTGTGTTTTTTCTTTTTTTCCGGTTGCTCTGTTTTTGTTCAGAACGGCGGGAAAGAGAAGGACGAGAAGAAGAACGGCGAGAGCGAGAAGAAGATCGTGAACGCTGTACTCAATGTCGATCTGCGCTGTAACTGTGTTGGCTGTATTTGTCGTCTCCGGAAGGCTTGTTTCTCTCTCCATGGTGCCGCTCTCTTACTTTCTCTGCTCGTTTCTCTGTACGACTTAGGGTTTCATGCTGATGTTGTTTCAGCAGTTTGCGATTTCGATTTTTTATGCTGTGTAAATAAATCTGTTCGCTGTTGTTGTTATCAGGCGTGACGACGGTGAAAGAAGATGTGAACTCTAACAAGGTGAATGTGTCCGGAATGTTCGATCCTGTGAAGCTGACAGAGAGGCTTCAGGCGAGTATGAAGAAGAAGGTGGAACTTGTATCGCCGCTGCCTCCGAAGAAGAACGACCAGAAGAAAACAGAGCAGCAGAACAACCAAAAGTCCAAGAGCGACAAAGAGGTCTTTCGCCTTCCTTTTCCCTTTCGTCTTCCGTTATTTACTCCATACGAACAATTGGCCAATTTATTACATGATTTCTAGTGTCTGTCCATCTGCTTTGGTTCAATTCTGAACCAATTAGTGTTTTTGTTTGAATTTGGATGAAAATTTGTGACTGCTTAGACGTTCTGTTACAAAATCTCCACTCTAGAGTTAAGTAGTTAACTGGCAATTCACTGCTTGTTGAAGTGAAACTTTCATCTGCATTGTGTGTTTCCAGTTTTGTGTACAAAGCCTGCATATCACTAGCTCTAGTAGGAGCAAAACAAAGCAACTATTCCTCCAATTCATACCTGGAAATTTGAATGATATACTCCATTCTTGTAGAACTAATCGTGGCTAAGATGTGAAGTTAGATTGCTGATACTTCTGTGTACTACGTATACAGCCTGTTGTGACAACAGTGGTGCTGAAGATGTCATGGCATTGCCAGGGATGCACTCAGAAGATCCACAAGATCATCCGTGCTTACACAGGTCACCTCAATTCCCTCACCATTCATTTGCAATATAAACTCAGCCATTCTCACAAATCTAATCTTCTTTGTCATCTTCTGCAAGGGTGCAAACTGTGCAGATGGACAAGGCAAAAGAGCTGATTACAGTTAACACTATATCTGATCCCAAGCCACTAGTTGAATTCTTGCAGAAGAAGCTCAAGAGGCCAGTTCAGATTGTCCCAGAGAAGAAGGAAAAGGATGAAGAGAAGAAAAAGCAGCAGCAAAAGCAAGAGGGGGGCAAGAAAAACGGCGGTGAAGGAGGTGAGAACGGCAAGGCGAAAGACGACAAGTTGGATACCAATATGGAGTATATCATGTTTGGAACAGGATATGGGTATAGAGAGGTGTCGTCTGGGTATGTGGTGGATGTGTTTTATGCTCCTCAGATCTTCAGTGAGGATAATCCCAACAGCTGCTCCATTATGTGATCAGATCGACCTCCATTTTGGTAATGCTAGATTCTACTATATATGCTAACTAAAACTTGGTTATATAGTCTTTTTGATGGTCTAATTCTTGGGATGGATCTGTTCAGTAATGATGGTTGTTGAGGTAACTCTGCTGGTGTGGAGAAATTTTTGGTATAAGTGTATAGAGAAGTTGAAGGTATCAACAGTAGTATATTACTGATATTCTCATTTCATGAATGACGTTTTGTGAGTACATGATTTTGTGTGCTGATAGTTGCTTGCTTATAAGTTATTATAAATTTATAACTAATCAACCAATTACACTCTCAAGCTAATCGACAAGGCTTCTTTGCAATTGGAGATGTTTTTGTATAGATTGGGCCTGCGGATTTACCTTATATTATAAACTACAGTAAAACATTGTGCTCCGATTAATTTGGTCAAGAATTATTGTTCAAAATTTTGGTAAGAATCAAAGGGACAAGACTGACAAGTAGACACTTATTTTCTATCATGTGCCCTTCTTCATGAAAAATGAATGACCGGAAACCTAAGTCCTCAAACGTTATATGTTGGTGTGAACCCGGTTCTAGTTAACTCGGTTGTTATGCATTTCATATAAATAAAATAGCTTAGTTTATTTTCTAAGCTAGTAAGAGAGAGAATGAATGTATCTGAGAGGTTGAGCGGGTTTTTCTGTTGAGAGCTCCTCTCTCTCTTTTCTCTGTATTCGATCAAACACATACAGATCAATCCATACATTCTGGTTCTTCTCTCAATTTTCTCTATGATTTCTTCGATTCTTTCATGGTATCAGAGCACAACAAGATTCTTGTGTTTTTTCTCTTCCGCGATTTCCCAATTTTGAGTTTCTAGGGTTCTTGTTCGAAGTTTCTGGAGAATTATGGGAGAAAACGTTCAACAAGACTCAGGTGGACAGAGTTCGGCTCCAATGGACAACTGGAATCCGCTTTACTTGTCGAATTCAGATAATCCAGGTGCGATTATCGTTTCACAAATTTTTGATGGAATTTCTGGATTTCATGCTTGGAAAAGAGCTGTTTGGATAGCGATTTCTGCTAAGAACAAATCAGGATATCTGGATGGGAGTTGTGTAAGGCCGGATGATGATGAGCAGAAAGCTAAAGCATGGGATCGAAATAATGACATGGTGATCTCTTGGTTGTTGAATGCATTGCATAAGGATATTGCTGATAGTGTGTTATTTTATCCTACTGCTAAAGAGATCTGGTCTGAGCTTCAAGATCGTTTTGGTCAGGCTAATGGGGCAAGATTATATCAAGTGCAGAAAGATCTGGCTTCAATTAGTCAGGGAGCAGACAATGTCACTTCCTTCTATACAAGAATCAAGAAATTGTGGGATGAGCTGGCAGGATTACAATGTATTCCTTTGTGTACATGCTCGGCAAAGCAGGAAATGCAGAAATCTGAGCAAAATTATAGGCTCATGACTTTCTTGATGGGTTTGAATGAGGTTTACACGTCTGTGAGAGGGAATATTTTGATGATGACTCCTTTACCAACTGTGAGTCAAGCTTATGCTATGTTGATTCAAGATGAGAAGCAGAGACAGATGCAAGCACAGACTCAGTTTATTTCTTCTGCCAATTCCGTTCAGCACAAACAGGTTCCTAATCAGAGTGTGCAGAATTTCAATCAAGGGAAGCCTAGGATGGAAGAAAACAAACGATCTTTTGCTCCAAGTCAGTCTGCTATTATTTGTGATCATTGCAAGAAACCAGGTCATGTCAAAGAAACTTGTTACAGGATTATTGGTTTTCCTCCTAACTTCAAAAACTATAAGGGAAGGAGAGTTAATGCGAATGCTGGTGTGCAAGAGAATCAGGTTGGACAACAATCAGGTTCTGGTTCTGGTGCTTTTACTCAGGAACAATTACAGCAATTGATGGGGTTATTTGATGCTATGAAGTCCAAGGATACTCCTTCTTCGTCTGCTGTGAATTTTGCTGGTATGGCTTCTTTCTTATCTCATTGTTTCAATTCACAGAAAACAGTTAGATTTTGTGACAGAGATTGGATTATAGATTCTGGTGCTAGTGAGCATATGACGTTTGATAGAGGTTTGTTGTTGAATTTGAGAGCTCTCAGGGAGGTTTGCTTAGTGTCTTTGCCTAATGGAGAGAAGGTTTCAGTCAGATTCTGTGGTGATGTAGAGATTTGCTCAGGGATATGCTTACAGAATGTGTTGCTTGTGGAAAGTTTCAAGTTTAATCTCTTGTCTATTCAGAAATTGTGTTTACAGTTGTCTTGTGAGGTAGTGTTTTCTGATTCTATGTGTGTTGTGCAGGGCCCTTCTCTGAAGAGGCCTCTGGTTCTTGGTGAGGTACATAATGGCCTCTACTTGTTGTCTTCTGCAAGAGATGATCATTCAGTTTTGAGTCAGCCAAAAGGATTGAATGCAGTGCTGGATAAGAAGACTTTGCTACACTATAGATTAGGACATCTTCCTAGTTACAAACTTGTAAAGATGTTTCCTGATGTAGTAGAAAGTCGTGTAGTTAATAATGAAGCTTGTGATGTGTGTCACAGAGCTAGGCAACAAAGATTGCATTTTCTTTCTTCTACTAGACAATCTAAGGATTTGTTTGATTTGATACATATTGATGTATGGGGTCCATATCATGTGGCTACACATGGTGGTTTCAAGTATTTTCTAACAATTGTGGATGATTTTAGTCGAGCAACATGGACACATTTAATGGCTTCTAAATCTGCTGCATTTGATTTACTTAAAGCCTTTATTGCCATGGTTGAGAAACAATTTGATAAGAAGGTTAAAACAGTAAGATCAGATAATGCTTTTGAACTTGGATCAAGCATTGAAGGAAAGCTATTTTTTGCTTCAAAGGGTATTTCTCATCAGACTTCTTGTCCTCACACACCACAACAGAATGGTGTTGTTGAGAGGAAACACAAGCACTTGTTGGAAACATGCAGGGCTTTGTTGTTTCATTCAAAGTTACCTATCATTTTCTGGGGTGATTGTCTCCAAACTGCCACTTATTTGATCAATCGAGTTCCTTCTCCTCTTCTTCAGAATAAATCACCTTTTCAGTTGCTTCATGGGTGTCAACCAGATTACTTGCATTTGAGAGTGTTTGGTTGTTTGTGCTACAAGACTGTGGTTGGTCCAGCACGAGATAAGCTCAAAGACAGGTCAGTTGCTTGTGTTTTTGTTGGTTATCCTAGTGGAAAGAAAGCATACAAAGTGTATGAGTTGGAAAGTAAACAGTTTTCTGTTACAAGGGATCTGGTTTTTTATGAACATGTCATTCCATTTGCTTCTGGTAAATTTTCTGATCAGAATTCTACTGGTGTTCTTCCTAGAGCTGTTTCAGATTTTGATTGCTTACCTCAAGATGTGTTTCAATTTTCTCCTAGTCATGATCCAGTTGATGTAGCTCAGGAAGTTGTTGAGAATGTTGATCATAATCCAGTTCAGGATGTAGTTGAGGTGAGAAGATCCAATAGAGCTCGACAGGTGCCAGCTTATTTGCAAGAGTATCATTGCAATCAAGCTAATTCAGGGCATACTTCTTGTACTCTTTTGGATGCTTTGACACCTTCTTATAGCTTCTGTCTTAATGCTCTTTCCTCAACTCAGCAGAATCTGTTTTCCACAGTAAAGTACAAAGAACCTTTCAATTATGCAGAGGCAATTCAATCTGAAAAATGGAAAGAAGCAATGGAGCTTGAATTTGCTGCTTTAGAGGCTAATGATACTTGGGAAGTTGTATCTTTGCCAGTAGGAAAGAAGCCTATCTCTAGCAAATGGGTGTACAAAGTTAAGTACAAGTCTGATGGTTCTCTTGAAAGGTTCAAGGCTCGTTTGGTCATTAAAGGCAACACACAGAAAGCAGGTTTGGACTATACAGAAACTTTTTCCCCAGTGTTCAAAATGACAACCATTAGATGTCTTTTTGTTGTTGCTGCTAAAAACAAATGGCCCATGTTTCAGTTAGATGTTAATAATGCCTTTTTACATGGAGATTTATATGAGGATGTTTATATGAAGTTGCCTCTTGGTTATTCTGCTCCAGTTGAAGTTCAAGGAACACCAGTTTGTAAGTTGAAAAAGAGCCTCTATGGTTTGAAGCAGGCTTCATGATAGTGGTATTCAAAATTATCCAGTGCTTTGAGTTCTCAAGGTTTCTTATATTCAAAAAACGATTATTCCTTGTTTATTAAGACAGGATTGAACTCAATTACAGTTGTTGTTGTTTATGTACATGATGTATTACTTATTGGAAATGATATTGAGGAGATTACTAAGTTGAAGGCCTTTCTTCATGATCAGTTTAAAATCAAGGATCTGGGCAAGGTGAGTTTCTTTCTTGGGTTGGAGGTTATTGATACTCCTTCTGCAGTCATTGTTTCACAGAGAAAATTTGCTTTAGAATTATTGCAAGAAGCTGGAATCAAAGAGTGCAGACCTGTTTTGAGTCCTTTGGAATTGAATTTGAAATTGTTGCCAGATCAAGGTGATTTGTTTGAAGATCCTCTTCTATACAGAAGGTTAGTTGGAAAATTGAATTTTCTTACAAACACTAGGCCAGATTTGAGCTTTGCTGTGCAATATTTGAGTCAATTTCTGAAAACTCCAAGAGTGCCACATTACAATGCCTTATTGCATACTATTAGGTATGTACATTCTTCCCCATCTTTGGGATTGGTGTTTTCTAAGGACAATGATTTCAGTATGAAAGCTTATTGTGATTCTGATTGGGGTGCTTGCCCATCAACTCGGAGGTCTGTTAGTGGTTTTTACATTGCTCTTGGTTCTAGTCCTCTGTGTTGGAAGTCTAAGAAGCAGCATACAGTGGATTTGTCTTCTGCAGAAGCTGAATACAGGAGTATGCGCAGAGTTGTGTCTGAATTAAGCTGGTTATCTAGGCTTCTTCATGAGCTTCAGGTTTCTTCTGTGATTCCAATTCCATTGCACTGTGATAATCAGGCTGCCATCTACATAGCCAAGAATCCAGTTTATCATGAGCGCACCAAGCACATAGAGCTCGATTGCCACTTTGTAGGGGAGAAACTTAATGATGGTCTTATTACCTTACACTTCACTCCATCTAAGTCCCAGCTGGCCGATGTCTTCACTAAGCCATTGACAGGATTGCAGCATCAAGTTGAAGTTGGCAAGTTGGGTCTGTCAAACCAGCCTCCAACTTGAGGGGGGGGGGGGGTGTTGGTGTGAACCCGGTTCTAGTTAACTCGGTTGTTATGCATTTCATATAAATAAAATAGCTTAGTTTATTTTCTAAGCTAGTAAGAGAGAGAATGAATGTATCTGAGAGGTTGAGCGGGTTTTTTTGTTGAGAGCTCCTCTCTCTCTTTTCTCTGTATTCGATCAAACACATACAGATCAATCCATACATTCTGGTTCTTCTCTCAATTTTCTCTATGATTTCTTCGATTCTTTCATTATAGCACACAAGACAAGAGGCTTTCAGCCTTTCACATTACAATGCAATATCATGTAACATAACGCGATCAAAATGAACCCAAAGAAAACCTGTGCGAGGAAACATGTGATATGATCATCATCAAACAAATACTCTATCCGATCCTTAAAGGTGTCATTTTAGCTTTTATCATAATTTTTAAGAAATATATTAAATAAATTCAAAATATCAAAAAATTTCTCTGTCTAAATTTTTTTTTGGTTGAAGGAGAGGCGGCACTCTCCGGTCCCTTGAGAGGGCGTTTTATTGATATTTAAAAAAGAGGGCTAAGTAATTAGCACGTGGCGGATGGCCCGACCCCTTACATTGTCAACATGCAGTCAGTGGCGGACGGGAGTGGGGTCCTATGGGGTCTAGTGACCCCCACTTCGACCCCAAAGAACGGCGCCACCTAGTGAGGATTACGGGAGATTAGAGATTGGGACCCCACTCTCTCGACGTCGAAAATCTCTATATTGGCTTATATGTTTGTGCGCTTGATGTCGAAAAAAACTTTAGGTTAAAATCTGTCATAAAAACGACATTGTTTTGAGTAGTTTTTTTGTATGGGTTCCGTCCAGAATTTTAATTGAACAACACCATTTTACTTATAGAAAAACTTGAAGTAAAAGCTTTTACTTTATAGTGTTATAACTTATAAGCATGCACCCACTATCCAAAATATCTCTTCCAATTTTTACAAAAAAAGAAGTTAAAATATCATTCTAATTTCCAAAATTAAAACTTGCCTCCATATATAGCTCTAATTTTCCAAAAAAAAAATCCTTTTTTCGATATGTAATGACTTCTTTTGGTATATTTTTGGCCTTTTCACTTTATAATTGTTAAGTGGTTGTGACCCCTCTTTAATATTTTTCTGCGTCCGCCACTGTATGCAGTCCTATAGGAAAAGAAAAAGCACTACACGCGGCGAGGCTATCCGCAACGGAGTTTGCTTCTCAACATGACAGAACTGAACCAGTCCCTACAAATCAAGTCTTGGCACATAGAGATCAGGCTAAAGACCGGCTGAATAAACACAAACAAATATTACGAAGTGCAAGGGGAAAACGAAACCTATGGAAACAAGAGCAAAATTTAGGTTAGACGACAGATAACTTATTTTTCATTTTTTAGCAACCATTTGTGAGCTTTGTAGTTATGTTATTTGACCTTACAATGATTTCATTGACTTAAAACACAAAATAGAATTCCAAATTAGCAATCCTACTCAATTAATTAACGAGCCAAAAGCCAGATTACTCTACTCATACTTAAATTAATGCCAACCGATCGTTGACATGCTCTAAATGGAATATGTATATATTGTTGGCCCATTGGGCTAATCCTAGAGACAACATAGTAGTGACTAGTAGCATACACCTGAATTAAGCTGATCGTCAAGAATCGATATCGATGATCAAGTGCATGGCTGACTATTGACCAAACACATCTATGCGTTTGATGCGATTGATTGAAATTATGCGTTTTTTTTACATGCACATTACTGTATTATTTTTTCGTTATTATTCCAAACAACTTTTAATGTGGCAAGTGGTTGCCCCGAGCTCAGGTCAACCATTTTTTATACAAAAGCAAACGTATGTTACGTAGCCTATTGGTTCATTTCTAGTTGTTATTTTGCTAAAATGGATAGTGTCTTTCCTTTAATTTCCTTTTATTTCAAGTTGAATTATTATATCAGTATAACATAAGAGATTAACTCAAAAAAAAAAAAAGGAAAAAAAAACGGTCTACACTTATTAATTTGTCAACTCCTTGGAACCTCATTTCACATCTACTATGGTTTAATTTCGGATAGTAATTTGGCCTCATTTGCTCACTCTCAACTTTACGTCCAAAAAGTAGCAGCACCATTTTTCATATTGGAATTTCCCATTAATTTAAGAATGAATTAGGATTTATGCAGACTAGATAATACTAGTTGATTGTGTCATCGGCATATATACAAGATAGTACAATTAAGTTGACATTTCAATTTTTAATAGTTGCATTTGCAACTTGGTGTTTTGTATCAGAAACGTTATATTCAATATCATGGACGAGGCGAAAAGAAGGCAAAACATACTTTGACGAATGTTTTAATTAACAGTACTTTTATAATTATAAGTAAGCACACCAAATTAGCAATTCAGAATCGAAAAAAAAATGAACGTTGAAAAGTTAGGATCATAGGAAATGGTGTTCGCACAAAAGTCACCGGCCGATCAATTTAAAAAGTAAAAACCAAATAATTACTCAATTAGGGGTTTGATTAATTAACGTGTGTCCATATATATATATACAATCTAAATTCGTAATGAACATTAAAAGTATATACTAAATTCGAAAAGATCAACACATCATGTAACACTGTTTGTTAATTTTACACTTTAATATAAAATTAACAAATTGTCTGGACTTTGACCATCTAGGCAAATAATTAAACTTCTAAGAGTAGTACACAGATGTCATTATCCGACTCTCATAATTGTTCTCAACCAAATAAAATATTTTTTTTTTTGGTCA
Organism: Polygonum aviculare; assembly: GCA_934048045.1. Classification (NCBI taxonomy): domain Eukaryota; kingdom Viridiplantae; phylum Streptophyta; class Magnoliopsida; order Caryophyllales; family Polygonaceae; genus Polygonum; species Polygonum aviculare. The sequence goes on from OW204031.1 coordinate 22,172,721, forward strand.
AGAACAATTTTCTAATTTGTCAAAATTAGAACTTAGTTTTTTTTTGGTCAAGACAAAATTAGAACTTAGTATGTAAACGAGAAGAACACATTAGAAGTTTAACTCATTCTGTCTTTTTCCTACTTGTTTTATTAGTGCGTAAACAACTTTCTACAAATAAATTTTATCTTCTTCATCAACTCATTCTATCTTCTTCCTACTTCTCAATGTTTCCCTCTCTTTTCCTAATTCTTCCTTCTTTTTATCTCTTTCTCACTTTCATTCAAGACTCAAAAGTAGATAAATTCAAGCAATTAATATTTAATAAAATTATTGATTTGACCTAAAGATGATAATACTCTATATTCTAAATGTATAAAAAGTATTATCTAACTCATATCCTTATGTCATAATGTACTAAGGCCGTTTATATGTATAATAGTTGAATGAGTACATGTTAATTTTAGTAATCTTTTTTCTTTGGTAGAATATACTCTCTCAATTAAGAAAAACATTTCGTTTTGGATTTTGTCTTAAAAATTAAGAAGTCAAATAATTTTACCTAAAATACATCAATTTTATAAAGATCTTTTATTATCTATTTTTTATAAACTTAGAGAAACCATAAACAATTAGAGAGAGGAAGAGAGAGGAAGAAAGATCAGATCTATATTATTAGGTTACCCATAAGGGCTTTATATAGAGAGTACAAGAAACAAGATAAGATCAAATCTAGGGTTTTGATAAATTTATCCATGTACATCCATATCTAATAACAATATTATAACACTCCTCCTTGGATGTACATCTCTAACTGCCTCGTTAAAAACCTTGTCTGGAAAACACAATGGGACAAAACCAAGACGAAGGAAAAAAGAGTGCAATGTTATTCTCTCTCTTGCCTTGAAACATGTCTTCCTTCTTAATTGAATTGAGCATCCATTCAGCCTTTGAGTTGAATATCGCCTTCAATGATCATCTTTTGATTTGAACGACACATGCTTCATTATCTCCATATACCTCCATTGGACCTTCTTCAACTTGCTTTGATGACACATATAAATCACATTCTTTCGCTTATATCGAACTTCAGGCCGAGATTGTCTCACTATGGACCTTGCATGGTAAACAGCCTCGTTAAAAACCTTACTTGGAAAACCCCAATGGGATAAAAGCCAAAGTCAAGGGAAAAAGAGTACAGTCGTATGATATTGCTCCCCCTCAATTAAACATATTTTCTTCATATGACACATATATACCCTAGCCTCATGTGTCTTCATGGAAGATTTGGTACTTCTGGACCAACAATCTTTATTGTATGTTGGGGGAGATTGATAAGTCATTGCCACCTTAAATGTCCCTAAGGCAATGGAACAATATATATTAATGTCCCTATTTCATTGAGATAAGGTACTTCAAGACTCAATATCTCTTCATTTTATAAAAGAAGATACGGAGTAATATTTTCCACACTTAGTGATCTTACTACCGTATGTGGACTTAACATATGTGTTTTAACCAAACCGAGAGGGTCCTTTACCCCATTCTATATATGCTCGAACTGCAAGCCGAGACTATACTTCGTAGTTCATAAGTCCATCATATCAAATTCTCTTTTCTTGTAATCGGTTAAGTCAGACCTCTTCTGGAGACCAAGTCATCAACAAAAATGATTACATGAACATAAGACTCATTTGATCACTCATAAACTTTTTCTCGTAATAGATATCCACTAAGGCGATTATACCGCATTCTGTAGATTGACTCAATCCATGTAGCTGTCTTTTGAGCTTAATGGGATGTATATGATGTGGTTTTATGCAAATGCTTTAGGCAATTGTAATCCTTATGAACAACCTAATGAAGTACTCCCTCTGTTTCAAAATACATGACCATTTGAACATTATCTAGAGTTAATTATTTGGGTAGAGAAATATAAAAAAAGTGTAATGATTATGATAAAGATAATCATTAGGAGTATAAATGGAAAGAGATGGAGAAAAAAAGTGAAATAGACAAGTATTATGAAACAAGAGAAAATGAGCATATTTCAACCCAAAAAAAAAGAGAAAATGAGCATATGGTCATGTATTTTGAAATAGAGGAAATATAATATAATAAGAAATGTGCAAAAATATCTAAAATAACAAGCATTTTTGAACAACCTAATGAAGCTAAAACGACAAATATTACTTAACGGAGGGAGTATCTTAATAAACTTCTTGTGTTATGTTGAGGGGACAGAAATGATAGGATGGATCAGGACGGAAACACGGAAACTGGTGCTCTAGAGGTACTAGTCAGCCTCCGGTTCCAGTTCGTCATTTCCCGAAATCAGTCAGCCGACGATTTGGGGCTTGTTTCACTTTTGGATGGAAAGATATTTTTGGTTGAAAAATGATGTTTTGAGGTGAAAATTTTGTATTGGTATTTGTGAAAGTAGAAATAAGGGATGGAGGTTAGAAAAAGGTAAAATAAATTTTTTTAGTGAAAAAATTGTTTTGATATAAAAAAGAACAAGCCCTTGGTTAAGTTCGGAACCTCTAATTCATCTATTTATTTTTTAAAAAATAATCATCGGGCTTAAACAATGGTCACCGTTTAGGTGAACCGCAATTGCGGGCCTTATTTTAAAAAAAAAACAATTTGAACCGAAACTGCTAATACATGACAATTAAATGAAACGGTATTTTGTATATTCCGTAAAATGAGGAATACTACGGTTTACGACTCTATATAAACCCTTTGTGTCTAATAAATGAAATGATATACTTATACTACAAATAGTGATGGTATCGGACGTGCGAATGAATTACTCGTATTAGTCTATATTATTCGAAAACAATAGTAATTTATTAGTCTATACCGGTTTACAAGTTTACAACTCTTATAAAGTGTTGTGGTACAAATTATAAAGCTCGCAGCCGGCAGGAGCTCGATAGGATATTTATCAACCATTGTCAGAGTTCGAAACCTAATCTGAAAACATATAATATCGAGCACCAATTTATACGTAGGAATTAGGATGGATCAGTTCAGCTATATATATTCTGATGGTATAATAATTATTCTAGAACATTTTGATTGAAAATGGAATAATTTTATTTGGATGATCTTATCCTTAGGGTATATTGAAAGGGTATAAACTGACATATAAAAAAAAGAGAGATTAATGAAATGATCTGTGATGGTCTCTATCAAAGCTGGCCAACATGTAAATGACGTGGGTAATGAACATGATCATCAACTGATACGAAAGTGATTAATTATATAAGCAAATTAGCAATTGAGGGTTCATGTATTGGTGTATTCGTATACAATTATACAGATATAATAATCAAGAAGATATGCTCGTAGACTGCAAAACTGGGTTAAACGTAACTCCAATCTGGCAGGAGTGATCTCACCTACAATTGGGAGAAATGAAGAAATGATTATTAATTAGCACAAAAGAGCTAGATAAATTAGAGCGACTTCTCTGACTTAGTTGGTAACTAATTAAGACTAGATCATAGAGATATGACAAAGTTAACCGTTGACAATGAATATGGTAACTAATATAGTTCCTCTATTCTCAAATTGTAGTGTGTACGTGTGATATCTGAGAACAATTTAAAGACGAAAGGGCAAATCGTCGTCCCTATAATTCGAAATGAAAAGACTCCCAACCTCGAAACCAAATGCATGAAGGTGATGAACATGAAGGCATCAGAAGAATTAGTAGTTGTTCCTACGTAACAATACATCAATAATACAAAGTAATAGTGGAACTTAATTAATGAGAGAAAATCCTTACCCTTTTATTCCAATAATTTACCTTATTTTATTTTGGAAATCATTTTAGCAAGATAAACAATTTTATCACATTTTCATTTGTAACAGAAGAATATATCATTTATATTCTTACACAAATTTTTTTTAAAAATAAAATAAAAATAACAATAACCTAAATGGATCTATTTATATAAAGTTAGATGGAAGCCTAGAAACAAGCTGAGCTCCCACACCCTTCTGAATACAAAAACTCAATCTATGAGAAATAAAAGTACCACTTTTAACATTGTTAGAGTGGCTAATAGCGAGAGACTTAATACGCGCGAGCGTGTCTAAAGCCTCCTCCTCGAATTCCCCAAATGTAGAAAAAGCGAAGGGAATAAATTTGTATCCGTGCTCCTCACATTTGGACTCGTACTTCATTTGTTGTTTTCTTTTTAATTGAGGACATCTTGTAAATTCTCTTTATGAGGAATGAATTACCCATTTTTTCCTTAAAACAAACTGGGTACGTAGTACTACTCTGTATTTGACATAGGAGTATCTATATAATGGATTACTTAAGTTAGACCTAATTACACCCTTTTTCTTAGGCTGTTAAGCCCATGAGTCATATTTATGCCTTTAAAATACTCAGTATAAGATCATGGGTCTGTTATAAAAAAAATCCAATGGAGTAGAATATCTTAGCTAGCATCAAATTGTCCGCTTCTCTTTAGATTTGATTAGTAACCAATTCATAATCTAATCAGGACAAGTAGTACTCGTGACAACCTTAATTTCTTTTCTTATTAAAAAAATTGGCCGGGTTAAGTTAAAATCAAATCACCCTCCAATGTCCTAATTTAGTATCCTAGCACGCGTAAATCACAAGAATTAAATACAATGGCTTTATTACCAACCATTAATCAATTAAAGTAAAAATAATCAGAATAAAATAAAGGAATTGGCCGCTTGTTGGCCCCAAAAGCTCTCCCAATATCCAGATTCCAACTTTTGGGATCTTCCATAAGTTGGATTTCATATATTTTAATCTATGCAGCGTTACGGATATTCTTCCCAGTTGTATCTTCATTCAACGAATTAAATTAAACTAAACTAATCTAAAATTCTAACACTTGCCCTCAATTTCTCCATTTGATCTCTCAGCAGACAATGTCAACGGTCGGCTTACTCGAGCCACACTATAAATCCCCAATTCAAACACACACCAATTCCACCAATCCAACTAATAGCATCGATCCTCATTCTTGATCCCAGCCAAAACAAGAAAAAAACAAATATTAATAGATTTTGCTCCAAATGTCTGGGCGCAACAACGACGATGAGCAGCCCGGGGAGCCCGGGAGCTCGATGCACGGCGTCACGGGCCGAGAGCAGTCCTTTGCGTTCTCGGTGGCGTCCCCTATGGTCCCCACCGACACCACCGCCAAGTTCGCCCTCCCTGTCGACACGGAGCACAAGTCGAAGGTGTTCAAGATATTGTCGATGGCGAACCCGCACATGCGCACCTTCCACCTCTGCTGGGTCTCCTTCTGCGTCACCTACATCTCCACCTTCGCGGCCGCTCCCTTGGTCCCTATCATCCGCGAAAACCTTGGGCTCACAAAGAGAGACATAGGTAATATATCTGTAATAACCCCGCCCCATGTTGCCAATTGATTTTAGGATGGATGTCTAGCTTATCAGTCCACACTAGACTTTAACCTTACATCATAATGTTATATAGGAAACGCGGGTGTGGCCTCTGTCTCTGGCTCCATCTTCTCCAGGCTGGTGATGGGCGCGCTCTGCGACCTCTTGGGACCACGATATGCGTGCGCCTTCGTGGTGCTGCTGGCGGCTCCCACCGTGTTCTGCATGGCCCTCATTAACGACGCGGGCGGCTACATAGCCGTGCGCTTCATGATCGGCTTCTCCCTCGCCACCTTCGTCTCTTGCCAGTACTGGATGAGCACTATGTTCAACGGCCGGATTATCGGGTTGGTCAATGGCACGGCCGCTGGATGGGGAAACGTCGGAGGCGGTCTCACTCAGTTGCTCATGCCTGTACTATACGAGGTCATCAAGAAGTGTGGTGCGCCGTCGTTTGTGGCCTGGCGAATCTCCTTCTTTATCCCGGGGATTATGCACATTGTGATGGGGATCTTGGTCTTGACCATGGGTCAGGATTTGCCCGATGGCAATCTCGGCTACTTGCAGAAGAAAGGAAATGTTCAAAAGGACAAGTTCTCTAAGGTAACTTTCAGTTATTTTCTTCATATCGATTTATTATTAACGAATTGATTGAGTGGTGATCGATTTTGTAAATGTTCCCGTTGCAGATATTGTGGTATGCGGTTACCAATTACAGGACATGGGTGTTTGTACTTATCTATGGATACTCGCTGGGCGTTGAGTTGACAACGGACAATGTCATTGCCGAATACTTCTATGATAGGTGTGTATCTTACTCTCTATAGTCTGTACCGTAATCAATTTAGCAACTTCTTACGCTACAAAAACAAAGTACTACGAAATTATAATATTCTGCAATTTGTTAGTTTGGTCGCTACGTTCCCAACATGAACATACATATACATGTTTTGATGATTTAGGTTCGATCTAAAGCTCCACACCGCCGGAATCATAGCGGCGAGCTTCGGAATGGCGAATCTCGTGTCCCGACCCTTCGGAGGACTCGCATCAGACTGGAGCGCCCGGCTCTTCGGAATGAGGGGAAGGCTGTGGACGCTCTGGATCCTCCAGACGCTGGGAGGCGTGTTCTGCATCTGGCTCGGCCTCTCGAAAACCCTGCCGATGGCCATCGTGGCCCTGGTCCTCTTCTCCTTGGGGGCGCAGGCCGCGTGCGGGGCCACCTACGGAGTCGTCCCCTTCGTGTCGCGACGCTCCCTCGGGATCATCTCCGGGCTCACGGGCGCGGGAGGGAACATCGGGGCCGGCCTGACCCAGCTCATCTTCTTCACCACCGACTCGTTCTCAACCGACAAGGGGCTCACCTACATGGGCATCATGACCATATGTTGCACCCTCCCGGTTGCCCTGATCCACTTCCCTCAGTGGGGAAGCATGTTTTTCCCTGCGAGCAAGAACTCGACCGAGGAAGTTTACTACGGGTCTGAGTACGACGAGGACGAGAAGAAGAAGGGGATGCACGAGGGTAGCATCAAGTTCGCCGAGAGTAGCAAGTCCGAGCGTGGCCGCTCCGCGGGGCCCACACCCGAGGCTACACCGGGTCGTGTCTAATAACAGGGCATGAGCTAAGCTAGGCTCATTGAGTCTAGTGGGCATGGGATCGAGTTTCAACACTATTATGTATTTTCTGTTTTTATATATATACGTGATCTCCATTTTGCTTTTATATATACGTAGTGTTTGTTGATTTTGTGTTGTTAAGTAGATCGATCTGGTAGGTGTACGCTGTGGAGTGTGGAGCTACAAAGTGACACTTCCACAATGAAAATTGATATATAAGGTGTAACAATGTACATTACTTGTTGTATGTATCATCAGTTCACCAATGCTTCTTAATGATTACCTTTTTCATACTGTATGTATTAAGAAAAAAAAAACATAAACCGGTAACTGTTCTATGCTTCATATCATTCATGATGAATTAACGGCTTTCATGTAAGCAATAGGAGTATTATTTAAGGCAGCACAGGATATATAACTCTAATTGATACGTACGTACGTACGAACACTATGGTAACTTGCACAATATCAATACTGGCTAGAAGTCCTTAAATGCAATCGAACATGAAAGAAAGCATCTAATTAAATCTGATTGATATAATGTAAATGTCAAATGGGCGTTTGAGCAAAATTTGACTATATATAATTAAGGAACCTGTGAAAAGGGCTTTGAACAAAAGGGCTAACTCTCAAATTCAGCTTTCGTATTCTCAGTGTATCCCACATTCAGCTATACATGGTGTAAAACCAGAGACGCAAATTATGGTGATAATTCCCCTTTCATTATCAACGTGAAAGATCAAGTATATATGGTACATCAGCTGACCTAAAAACCTATACACAAGATAAGATCTTCACAAGATAGAAAGAAATCTTTCTTAACAAACTATATCTATACAAAATATCGTATTACTCCCCCTCAAGTTGGAGCATGTAAGTCTCGAATGCCCAACTTGCGAAGAAGATAACCGAATTGTTGTTGTCCCAATGCCTTCGTAAATATGTCTGCGAGCTGATCGGAGGTACGAACATATGACGCAGATATAGAGCCTGACTGAATAAGATCACGAACAAAATGTAGATCAATCTCAATGTGCTTGGTCCTTTCATGGAAGACCGGATTAGCTGAAATGTGCAATGCTGCCTGGCTATCGCACAAAAGTCGCATGGGAGAAGAATGACGAACGCCGAGAGACCAAAGGAAGGATCGGAGCCATAATAGTTCACAACAAGCGGCAGCCATGGAGCGGTATTCTGCTTCAGCAGAGGAACGGGCGACTGTGGGTTGCTTCTTTGTTTTCCAGGAGATAGGGGAATCACCCAAAAAAACAAAGTAGCCAGTCAAAGAGCGTCGTGTCAAAGGGCAAGCGGCCCAATCCGAATCACAATATGCTGTCAATTGTAAGGAACTGTGACGAGACAAAATGATGCCTTGGCCGGGAGATCCTTTCAAATAACGAAGGACGTGAGTAGCTGCTTGCCAGTGAGCTTCCTTGGGAGATTGCATAAATTGAGAAAGTATATGCACCGAATAGGAGAGCTCTGGACGCGTAATGGTGAGGTAGATAAGGCGTCCAATCAACCGACGATATCTATCTGGCTCAGAGAAATCAGGACCATCAGCTTTGCTCAAGTTATGATTCTGAGGAAGAGGAAAGCTGGCAGGTTTGGATGCAAGCAACCCAGCCTCAGCAACAATCTCAAGGGCATACTTCCGTTGAGAAATAAATAAGCCATGCTCTCCATGAGCAATTTCAATGCCCAAGAAATACTTCAAGGTACCTAAATCTTTCATATGAAAGCAAGTGTTTAAGTAGGTTTTGAAGCGAGAGATAGTAGCCTTGTCATTACCTGCAATGACAAGATCGTCGACATAGACAAGAACATGAAGAACTGTAGCATGTTGCCTGTAGGAAAATAAGGAATAATCAGCATAGGACTGTTTGAATCCGAATTTCACCAAAGCAGAAGCGAGCTTGGAGAACCAATTGCGTGGAGCTTGTCGAAGCCCATACAACGATTTCTGAAGTTTACAGAACCGGCCTGGTGATGTTGAGTAACCTGGTGGCGGGCGCATGTACACCTCCTCAGCGAGGTCACCATGGAGAAACGCATTATGTACGTCCATCTGATGTAGTTCCCACCCTTGAATGGCAGCGACGGATAAAAACACCCGGACAGACGACATTTTAGCAACCGGCGCAAAAGTTTCATTGAAGTCGATGCCTTCAACTTGTTTATTACCCATAACCACTAGACGAGCTTTATACCGTTCGACCGAGCCATCTGATTTATACTTGATCCGGTAGACCCACTTACAACCGATGGGCTTCTTATTAGGCGGAAGCGACTGAACAGACCATGTCTTATTCCGTTCTAGGGCAGCAATCTCTTCAGCCATGGCCTGTCGCCAGGCTGGATGTTTTACAGCCTCAGAGAAAGATGCAGGCTCACGATCAGCTGTCACTGCAGCTAAAAATTGAACATGGTTTGTGGAAAAATTTTTGCAATCAACAAATTGTGCTATAGGGTATAAGGTACCTGAGGAAGTTGACGGAGTGGATGGTGTTGATGCTCGGGGGGGTCTATGCAGGTGGTTGTGTTACAAACAAAGTCACGAAGCCGAGAAGACACTTGACGTGGTCGAGTGCTACGACGAACCTCAATGTTTTCATTAGGTGCAGCTGGTGCTGGAGCAATTTCAAGTTGTTGAGGTAATTCTGCTGGCTGCAATTCAGCCACAATAATAGGCGGCTGGTGTGGGGCTGCTGGCTGCAATTCAGCAGCGACAAGTGGTTGAAATTCAGCAGCTGCGGCTGGCTGAAATTCAGCAGCTACAGCTGGCTGCAAATCAGCGGCTACAGCTGGCTGTTGTTGTGGAGTTGCCGGCGGTAAATCAACAGACGTAGCTGGCTGCTGGTGTGAAGTTGTTGGCGGCAAGTTGGTGACAGCAGGAGAAAAGTCAGAGCTCCCCCTGTCAACCAAAGGTGGTTCATCAAATGCAGCAGATGTAGTGGAGTTTGTAGGAGAGTTGTCCTGATTCACCACATCAGAATCAGCAAAAGGGAATTCAACTTCAGAGAAAACAACGTCCCTTGAGTTGAAAAAGACGTCATTATCAAGATCATACAAGCGCCAAGCCTTTTTCCCGAAAGGATAGCCCAAGAATACACAACGTCGACTCCGAGAAGCAAACTTATCCTTCTCTCGGGGAATAACTGAGGCATAACATAAACAACCAAATATGCGAAGATGAGCATAGGAAGGTGGTTTACTAAATAATAGCTCGTAGGGGGTTCGGCCTTGTAAAATAGTAGATGGTGTTCTATTGATCAAGTATGCTGCTGTAAGGACGCATTCGCCCCAAAATTTGGTTGGTAAGTTCGCCTGAAATCGAAGCGCTCGAGCAACGTTTAAGAGATGACGATGCTTGCGCTCAACTCGGCCATTTTGTTGCGGGGTAGCAACACAAGAAGTCTCATGAACGATGCCAACAGAGTCAAAATAAGACCGAAGAGGTAGGAACTCCGTTCCATTATCAGAGCGAACGGTCTTGACAGTTGTCTGAAATTGATTCTTCACATAAACACAGAATTGCTGAACTATCCTAGCAACTTCTGATTTGCGAGCAATTAAAAATACCCAAACACAACGGGAAAAATCATCTACTACGGTAAGAAAGTAAAATGCTCCACAAGAGGATGCAATATTGTACGGACCCCATACATCAAGATGAATCAAATCAAATAAGTTTGCTGCTTTATTCAAACTTAAAGGAAAGGAATCACGAGTTTGCTTTGCTTGAAGACAAATGAAACAAGGAGTCTGTGAATTACATTTAATAGAACCAATGCCAGGTAAAATAAAACTAGACCCAAGTGCCGGATGACCCATTCGCTTGTGCCATAAGACTGAAGAAAGAGAAGACGCAGCAGCAATACCGACCCGATCAGAAGCCAAAAACGAGTTGACCGAGCACAACCAAAAGACCCCATCCCGAGCTTCACCCACGCCAATCAAAATCCTCGAAATGCGGTCCTGTATAGCACAAAGTTTGTCAGTAAATGTGACGAAACACCATGAATCTGAATTTAGTTTAGCAACAGAGATGAGATTGCAATGAAATTTAGGAATAAATAGAACATCAGAGATTCGCAAGTTGTCGCCTAAGACGACTGTTCCAGCTTCAAATGCAGCCACTTGTGAGCCATCGGGAAGCAAAATCAGAGAAGGTTTTATGGACTGGATGTCAGTAAGAAGCTCCCGACGACCGGTCATATGAAACGAGGCCCCTGTATCTAATATCCAATGATCAGCAGAGGTCTTACCGTTCAATTTATCAGTGCTAGACGTGCGATAATCATGAAGCATGTTCAGCATGTCCTGCCACTGTCCATCGTTGAGAGTAGAATGAAACCCATCACAATCACGAGCTGCATTATTGGCAAGACCTACAGAGGCAGAGGCAGCGACGCCATTGACAGAAGCCGAATTTTCACGAGATTGCTGGCGACCGGAGTCTGAAGGAGCCGATGGAGTACGATTAGTCTCACGACTGGTAGAGGAAGCTGAAGAAACGCCACGACTTTGACGATATTCAGCCCACCACTCTGGATATCCAGTGATCTTAAAGCAAGTAGCTTTTTCATGACCAATCCGGCCACAATGAGAACAAGTGGGTTTCTCTGATGTTGAAGAAGAAACCTGATGTGAACTCTGCGTACGAGACGGAGTACGGGACTGCCCTGAGCGAGTGCCACGAGCAGCCAACGCAACTGCATCAGAACGCGTGGAGCGTTCCATAGAGACCTTGCGATGAGTTTCTTCCTGTACGACAAGAGAATACACTTGGTTGAGATTTGGAAGTGGATCTCGAGCCAAGATATTGGATCGAATGGTCCCATAAGTATCGTCGTCAAGGCCCATCAAAAACTGATGAATCAAGTCTTCTTCACGAGCATTCTGTAGATCAGAAGTCCATGCCTGAATGCACTTGCAGTTGCCACAGTTGCAACTACGATTCTTGTCATAACGAGAAAGTTCGTCTTGCAGGAGAGATAGACGAGCAAAATAAGTTGCCACGGATTGGCCATTCTGTTGGAGACGAGCGATCTCCGTACGAAGTTGATGCACACGAGGAGTGTTACCAACCGAGAACCGCTGTTTGAGGGCGTCCCAAAGTGTCTTCACAGAGTCAGAGTATGTCAAGGATGATCTCAGAGTGGGGTCAATGGATTGAAGAATCCATCCGACAAGCATCGAGTTGACGCTACACCAGTCATCATAATCTTCAGATTCAGCAGCAGGTGGCTGAATTTTGCCGTCTATGAAAGCAAGCTTACGTCTTGCCCGAAAGGCAGTTCGTAACGAGCGCTCCCATTCTTGGTAGTTATCGCCTTTGAGAGTCACCGGGCTGATCTTCATACCTGTGTGATCAGAAGGGTGAAGGTAGTAAATAGACCGTTGCTTAGCGGCATCGGCAGTGGCCTTGGCAACGTCATCAGCGGTGGCCTTGGCGATCAGTTCAGAAGTCTGGGCTGCAGCGGCTTGTGCAGCAATTTCTGCAGGGGTGGCCATGATTCACACGTTTAAACAAAGCAAAAGAAGAAAAAAAAAAATTTTTGAATTGGCTCAAGAAGGCAGAGGAATTCAACGCTTGGACGGGTATAATGTGTTTTAGGGTTTTGGCTCTGATGCCATGTAAAACCAGAGACGCAAATTATGGTGATAATTCCCCTTTCATTATCAACGTGAAAGATCAAGTATATATGGTACATCAGCTGACCTAAAAACCTATACACAAGATAAGATCTTCACAAGATAGAAAGAAATCTTTCTTAACAAACTATATCTATACAAAATATCGTATTACATGGGCTCGTGCACTAGTCTCTTATAGGCACTATCTTTACTCTCTCGTATAATTGGGCACTAGTCTCTTATAAGCTTGCTAAATGTGCCTTAGAAGATGTGCAATTACATATCGGTAGACCAAACCCACTCTCATGACATGAAGAAAGTTTGCGGGTCCTATAGGTATAACGAGAACATTTCTTTATAAGAAATTCTTCATTGACTTATGTGATAATACATTCCCAAAATTATATTATAAAATAGACTTACGGGAGCTTTGACATGACGAATTGACGAAGGATCAGAATATGACAATGATGCATATACAACACATCTACATATCCTTTAATTAACTTAACATCCGCTGCGTGACCTTCCTAGAAGGTAACAACACAAGGCTATGATCAACAACAGCAAGATCAGAGGCAACGATATCACTATCACAAATCCCATGTTTCAATTCCCCTATTCCGTAGTTCTTGCACCTGTCATTCCCAACAATAATAGTATCATTTTAGATTATACCATAAATACTAGACATAGATTACCAACAAATGCACTAGAGCTGGAAATCAATCGTTCTTGTCAGCCCCTCTAAACTCATCAAACAACCCTCTATATATCTATAATTGATCCACGTCAAGAACACTATTTGTATCTAGTCATGGGTCCGGTTCGAATTGAACTGGCAAAAGCTGTCTATTCCAAGAATCGAACTGGTGGTTCCGGTCATCCCCGGTTTCGGTTCGGAGGATTCCCGGAACAGGTGAACCGCCGGTTCTAAATCGGAAAAATGACAATTTGCCTCTTTTAAAAAAAAAAATTGATTCAAATCGGAATCTGAACCGGTTCTGTTTGGTTTCGGATTCCCGGAACCGCCAATTCTGAAATCGGACAAATACAGCAGAACTACGGGAATTGTTAGAAGACCCTTCAATCCTTTCCACTCGATAAGAACCTAAAATTAATTGATGTCAATATTACTCTACTGGTCAATCTTTTATCTTTGGCCCAGAATAAAACTCTTCAATATTTTTGCAACACTTTTTCCATAAAGTACCGATCAATACTCACTACTGACTAATATATATTAAATTCAATCAAATTGGAAATTCTAGAAAACCAATAAACATGTGAATATGAACAAGATCAAAGCGATCAGTGATGCAGAACAATATAATTTACCTTATGGCCTCTTCTTTTTCTTTTTCTTTTTCTTTTTAGCTTTGCTGAGCTTCGCGAAGTAGATGATAACTGAGATCGGTGGAGGCTAAGAGGGGGGGAAAGATGTATCGGGTGGAAGATGCTTTCACGAAAGCCCTGAATTTAATTTAAAAAAAAAAAGCAAAATAAAAGTTTTGGTAAAGTGATAATGCACATTTTGTTTTCAGTGTTTCCACTTGTCTAAGTAACGCGGTTTATCTTTCAACGATTGGGATTGTAGTCCACACTTGTTGTTGTTAGCCTACTTTTCCTTCAAAACCAAACTTTATTATTGTCCTATTTAAAAATGACATTGTCAATTATAATCTATAGGCTGTAAGAATATAAGAGTTATTATGTTGTACTTGCACCGTCTAAACTTTAGTTACATTCCATTCTTATATTCACTTAGATCATGTGTTACTTTGTGTTATTTTCTAATTTTCTGTTTTATTAATAAATAGGGGGGTGACCCATCCAACGGACGGGGTTAGATTCTTTCGACATTTACACCTTACTAGATTATTGGGTGTGCCCTTTACCGAACACCATTAATAGTAATTTGCGACGTATTATTTAGTTAATAAAGGAATGCATAATAATATTATTAAGAATTAGATATTCATATCGTCTTTTTTATCCGAAATCGTTACAATATTTTGTTAATCCAAAATCGTGATTTGATGTTAAGAATAAGTTTAAATTTAAATTTTAAATTTGTATATATGATATAAATAAAAAGTATAGACTAAACATTGTCATATTATTTCAAAATATATTTGATTAATAAAATAATCATATGTGATACAATATGAAATCTCAAGTGAAATATTTTATCAACATATAAATTTTTATAATTAATAAGATTTTTATATGATGATAGAAATCAAAAATTAAGTTTATTATGACTTATTTAAATAAATCTTTGAGTTCATTTTGAGTTTTAGTTTCTCTTTGGGGTCTCTTAGCTTGTTGGTTGTAGTTATTGGATGGTTTGAAGCGTTTGTCTTCGGTTTTTTTGGGCGTATTCCAGACCTGACCCCCAAATCCTGCATCTGCGGGACTACTTGGGTAAATGTTGTTATTGTTGTTATTGTTGTTGTCGTTGTATCAGTGATAATATTTTTTGAAGTAAAATGAATATTTTAATACATCTTCTAAAATTTTAATTATTTTATTAATAGTAGAGTTATATATCAATATAATTTATAAATGAATATTATAGCAAAAAGTCAGTTTATATATTTTAAAGATATATTTCAAATATATTTTTAGACATCTATAGCTTAAATTATAAATCTATGAGACTAAAAAGATTGACAAAGAAATATGGCAAATGTATATGATTATAAAAAGAAATCAATTATAACAAATTTAAAGTGACAAATAAATTTAACAAATTAATTATAATTTTGATTTACAAAAAAGAATGTCTAAGATGTGAAAAAAGATAGAAATTGAAAAAAAAAAGATAGATGATAGACAATTCACATAAAGGCGTTAGCCAATGAAGCTTTCCTCTAAAAATTCACATAAAGTCGTTAGCGAATGAAACACAATCGTGTATGATACGTTAATATTAATATATCTTATTGTAATTGTTATTTAGAGTTTAATTAATCCGGGTTTTCTTTACGGTTTTTTCTCGGGACCCGTTTGTTGAACCATTAGAGTTAGCATTAGGGTAGGTTTTATATTCAACTATATATATTGTAATCCTGTTATTTGAAAACCAATCAATGAAGTACAAGAAATAATTTGCCCTAATTGTCCATCCTCCCTCCATTCTACCGTCAATCTCCCTCCAAGGCCACACGCCTCTTCTCTCGTCTCTCTATCTCCTGGTCGTAGGTCATTCCCCTTGGTTCGGCTAACTTGTGTTCCCACCTCTTTCGGGCTCTCCGGTAACAACCTGGACAATTCCGGGATACTTACTAGAGATTCTCCAATAACCCTCTGGTACAAACCCTAGTGGTGTGTATCGATGGGTGCTTTTATTCTGAACTCCCTCATGACAAACCCTGGCGAGGTCAAGTCCGATCTTGTCGCCGCTAGCCTTGCCAGAATCACAACCATGATTCAGAGGCTGATAGATGAGGTGGAGACATTGCGTCGGGTTCATGAAGTCAAACGATTGCGAACGGATCAGATTTTCCAGATCTTGGATATTCCCGATCCGATCACCGCCACAACTGTCGCCACCATCCCCGCATCCACGGCCACCGCGTCCGCAGCCGCCAAGTCCACCGTGGTCGTTGCGCCTATTGCTCGCGCGACATCCGCGCATGCGGCTCCTTCGCCCACAGTTGTGGCTCTTGCACCCACGCTAGCGGCCCCTGCACTCGTTGACTGCCCGCCACCCGTGGCTCAGGCACCCATCGCCTACCCGCCATCCGCGGCTCAGACACCCACCGCCTGCCTCCACTCGCGGCTCAATCATCCATCGCCTACCCGCCACCCACGACCGTTATTTGCACACTACCAAAGGCCGCGGCTACTACCCCTGCCCCCGCCACCGTGACCATCCTTCCCAGGATTCTCGACACACGCCATAGTTACTGACTCGTGAGTCGTGTCCCCCCGCACAGTCGCCAAGCCGTCATCGTTGCATCACCTCGCCAAGACCACATGCACAAATTAGGGTTCAGGCCTTGGTTGTGTTATTTGTTGCGTGGATGCGACTCGTTTGCATCGATCGACTCATTTGCGTTTAACCATGGAGGACCTGATTGACGCTTTCGCAGCATCCTCAAGATTTCCGCCTTGAGGACGAGTCGACTCTCATTGAGGGAGTAATTGATACGTTAGTATTAATATATCTTATTGTAATTGTTATTAGAGTTTAATTAATCCGGGTTTTCTTTACGGTTCTGTCCCGGTACGTGTTTGTTAAACCGTTAAGGTTAGCATTAGGGTTAGGTTTTATATTCAGCTATATATATTGTAATATTGTTATTTGGAAACCAATCAATGAAGAACAAGAAATAGTTTGTCCTAATTGTCTATCCTCCCTCCATTCTACCGGAATCTCCCTCCTAGCCGCAGACCATTCCCCTTGGTTCGGTTAACTTGTGTTCCCACCTCTTTCGGGTTCTCCGTTAACAACCTGGACAATTCTGGGATACTTACTAGACATTCTCCGATAACCCTTTGAGACAGACCCTAGTGGTGGTGTGTATCAGTGTATTTGGTCTAAGCTCAACGAGAAACAATATGAAACATGATTTTACATATAAAGAACAATATATGGACAAATATTGAGCTCATTACTGCTTTATATACACATATGATCATAAATTCCAAACACCAGTTTTGGTTGTGGATTGATAATGTTATTATGGGAAGACAATCATGAAGTCTAACACATAAACCTCACAAAGTTCCTTCTCATGCAACTGACACCCATGTCAAACTATTAGCTTTGATACCACTTATTATGGAGAGACAATTGGATAATGGACCCAGACATCAAGCCCAATACAGAAATCCGATGAGGTCTTTCCTAAAACCAATTTGCAATAAGAAGAGTAATTCATTTATTTATATGTAAGGTTGGAATCCATTGAATTTCCGACGTAGGATTCAAAATTAGCCCAACAAGTGTAAATGTCAAATGCGGAGCAAAATCAAAAGGGCTAACTAACTCTCAAATTCAGCTTTTTCATTCTTTTTTTTGTCAAGTAAATTTAGGGTGAGAGGATGGTGCCCCAATCTAAGGGCAGGGAAGACCCAATGGTTCAAAGAGCCCTTATAAGAGAATTTGCATATGACTCACCTCAAGGAGACTAGAGAGGATCGAACCTGCAACCTATCAGACCGATACCCTATCAATGTCATGCTTCACTAGACCAACCCCTTGAGGTTAGCTTTCCGATTCTAAGTGAATCCCAAAACTCACAACAATAAAGTTCAGAGAGGAATTTCCACAGGTCGAAGGATGAAGCGTTATAATTCATATTTCCAACAATCATTTAACATATATGATGGGCTTAGCATTTGGGTTGATATACTTAAGGAACCTAGCTAGAAGTATAATGAAGAGTGGGCTAAAATGATGGCGAAACGAATTTGATGATCACGATTTGGGCCAAAAAACTAAAAAAAGTCTGGCAAATACTTCAAATTGTGCTTAGTGGATTCATTTAAAGAGATTGCCAAAGGAGTAACAATCAAGGACATTTTCGTACTGTGTGATTGTTGGTGTTTGTAATTGGGCTTGAAGCCTTTGATGGATCGGTGTACACTAGCCTATAATGGGCTTGTGTACTAGTCTCATGTTGATTGATCCAGCTAATAAATCAGGGAGTGAGTGTTAGTAAAGTAGTTCTGCTCAAAGGTCCGGGCGACATGTAACCTGGACTAATATGGGTCGGGTATGGGTCGACCCGTAAGAT
Source organism: Polygonum aviculare (assembly GCA_934048045.1). Lineage (NCBI taxonomy): Eukaryota > Viridiplantae > Streptophyta > Magnoliopsida > Caryophyllales > Polygonaceae > Polygonum > Polygonum aviculare. The sequence goes on from OW204031.1 coordinate 22,191,119, forward strand.
CCATAATTATTTTTTACATACTAATATTGTCAAACTTTCAGCTTTGATTTTGGATCAAAACTTATATAAATGTTTGATTTGGAGTATGATCATCTTTGACGATTTGATGGATATTCATACTTACTGTGTTTTGTGTGATATCGAAACTTGACGGTGTGTGTGACATATTTTTGTGTGTTTGATGTTTTTGGAGTATTTAACACGTTCCTTGATTTAGAATGGCGAATTAAAAAATATTTCACAAAAAATGAGTCAAAGGGGATAAAAATGGTCAAAATTAATAAACGGAAATTTCACCTGGTAACCCTGTGGGTAAGGCAATTTCACGTGGTACCCACTCATTTACGCTATTTCACGTGGTAACCCTGGAGTTTTGACAAATTTTGTCAAATAACCCTGCCATTCCTTTATAGTCTAAAATGTTAAATTGGTTCTTTTTTCCTTTTTCTTTTTTGAGAAAAAAATATCTTTTAAAAATATTCTTTTAAAAATTTCATATTTGCAAGAATTAGTAGATAGGTTGTGTTATTATTACTAGAATATATGACAATTATATTATCCATATATGTATATTATGATTTTTTCTATTTTATATTCAATTGGCATAATTATATAGAATAACTACCTTATTACAAGTATAATATCTTTTTCTACATTGTCTTAATTCTATAAATTTAAAAGGCTAAAAAAACAACAAGCTAATGAGTGATGAAATAAGAATTCTTCAAATTTAGAAATGTATATTTACTTTCATTATATGTGAGATAGAGCTTCTTCTAACTTAAACTTGTTCAACTTGATTAATATTATTCCAACCTCAAATTTCATGGATTCACTTTTAAAAATTATTCATTAGCTTGATTCAAAATGTATTTTAATATATTCAAAATGTTTATTTTTATCTTGACCTAAACTAAGAAATGATCCTACATAAGAAATTTCTATATTTAAAACAAGTACAATAATTAATTAAACCAAATCTACCAATTGTAATAATAAACAAGAATTTAAAATTTGTTAATTTTTAATAAAAATTAAAGCTTTAACCATAAAATAATGGTAGGGTTATTTGGCAAATTTGTCAAAACTACAGGGTTACCACGTGAAATAGTATAAATGAGTGGGTACCGCGTAAAATTGCCTTAACCACAGGGTTACCACGTGAAATTTCCGATTAATAAATCATTTGATACGTTTGACCGAGTCAAATGGGTCAATCCTTAACCTGATCAGTGGTTAAGGATCAAGATTTTTAATTACGAGTCATCGGATCGACATGTGACCTGTAATCCGGATTACGGGTCAGGTCGGGTCGACTCGATCGAGCTGAGACACATGTACGTGAAGTGAGTGTGAGTTGTCCCATCATAACTATATACTAAAGTGGAGGTTAGAAATAATATTTAGCACGACATGTGTCACCTTCTCATTGGACCGCATCAAACATCTTTATTAAAACAATTCAATTTGTTTAATTGGTTGAAATTTCATTGCAGACCCCACATTAGATTTCTTCTTATCCACTGACTTCCATTTTAATTATTTCCGTTAAAAAAAAACTCTAAATTTTGATAATCAAGAAATACATCAAAATCCCATAAGAGAAAAATGTATACATAATTTTGATAATAAAAAAATCTAATACATAATATATCATTAAAAAAATAAGTATAAACAAATGCTCAAATCCCATAAGAGTAAAAATTAAAGAAATATATAGTACATAGTCTTACATTTATCCAACTATTATTTTTGTATGAAAATCCACATAAGTTCAAGTCGTGCCTTCAATGCACGAGCAGTAACACTAATGCATAGCTAAACACAAGCCCAATCGTCAGTATTTCTAAGTTCGAATAATTAGTAAACGACGTCGTATAGTATAGGCACTGTTGCTAGGCTCGTATAATTGTATACACTCACAATATACATGCACACTAAATCTTGTTAAATTGTCTTAGAAGAACTGAAAAAGTGCAATTACATATTGGTAAATAACGAGCGGGTGATATATAACTCGTTAAGTTATGGCTAAACTCGTTATGATACAATGAAGAATGTTCGTGGCTCTGATAGATAGGTAAAATGAGGACCTTTAACATATAAACCCATAAAGCTCCATCCTACAACTGGCAAGCTTTAGCGTCTGAGATGGAGCGGCTAGGACGGCTATAATAGCGTCTAGCCGTATATATAGTACTCGTTCGAAGATAGCAATGAGTGTAACAAAGGGTAAATTACACCCTTAATTAGTCTCTAAACGTTGATATATTTCTTTATTGGTCCTGAAACTTTATATTGTTTTACATGAGTCTTTGTAGTCTAAAATGTTTTTTTAGATCTCTCTAAACTTTATATCGTTCTAAATGGGTCCCTAAACTGTGAAGTTCTTTATAAATTTGATCATTTTATCATAAGCACGAATAACAACCATCAAATGCTCATGGGAGGGTCATTAAAAAAAGAATTTCTCAAAAGTGAGTCATTTGCAAAATTAACTAGAACAAGTGTAGTTTGGGATGAAGCACAAATAAGACATGGTAGTAGTAGGTTTAATTACCTACACAATTTCACTCACAACAATGGTATAGAATGATGAGTGACTAGAATCGAGGCTCAACAAATGGTTGTTATTCGTTTCATCATAATGGGTCCCTAAACTGACAAGCTTGGGAGGAAGCACAAATAACTAAATAAGACATGGTAGTAGTAGGTTTAATTACCTACACATTTTCACTCACAACACTAGCATAGAATGATGAGTGACTAGAATCGAGGCTCACCAAATGGTGGTTCCTTGAGCCAAAAACCTACTAAATGGAAATGAGATTAGAAAGAAAAGAGAGAGTGAATATGGTAGAAGTAGGAATGAGGCTGGAAATGAGGTTGGCGTGTGAAGGTCGGGAGAAGATGTCATGTATAATAGTAACGGTGTTCTAATGTTTGCATTAATAAGAGGACCAACAATGCACAATTTTTTAATAGGTTAGGGACCCATTTAGAATAATATAAAGTTTAGAGGCTAATATGAAAGATATTTTAAACTTTAGGGATACATTTAGAGTAATGTAAAACTTAAGGACCAATACAAAAATATTTCAATATTTAGGGACTAATGATGTAATTTACTCATATAACAAATAAAAAAGTTCAAACTTAACTAGGGTTTAGGATAAAGGGTGCTTGCGCGCGGAATGATTCTGTTGATGAACATAGATCATGATCGAGGATACAAATAGGGGTTTGTTCTTCATTTTGCATCGAGCCATTGTTAGTGTCGAGTGATGGTTCATATGGACAGACTAATTGTTGGCCTTGTTGAAATTATGATTGGGTAGTGTTGGGCCGTCCAGAACTTAGGCCCATGAACGTAGCGGATAAAAGCCCACGAAGGAAGTCCACAACGGTCACCAGCTTAAAGTCTGCATATTTCGTCCCTCCGTTAATGACAAATAACGACTGTAGCAAGGCGAAGATCCTCGCCATAACTACATGCGAGATTTCCGGGATCTTGAGCGGAAGAGGCCAACGGCTCAATATGGATAGAGGCTCCACCATTTAAGGATAGTACAACTCATGGAAGAGGGACAACACTCTGCACTCGCAATCTCTCGAGCAATACTTACCATTCTCACATCTCATCAATCGCAATCTTTCCCTTTTAGAAACACATTGTACTTGAATCCTTTCAATTGTACCCAAAAGCAATATCAAAGAGACTAATCCAACCAGCATCATCGTTCACGCCACTCTTTTTCCAAATTCTGTAGTTGTTATTCTCATTATTATTTTCCGTTCATTATTTCTAACACATCGTGACGACTTTGTGACTAGGAGTCCCTCATTGTAGCGAAGTAACGTGTTTACACAGTTAATTCGCCCAAAACAATTGGCGCCCACCGTGGGGCCCTAGCCAAAAAAGAAGTCACGCCTTAGCAAGCTACCGAATCCTCATCAAGCATGGATGCGACTCATAGCCATGTCGGAGATCTCGAGCCGAACAACAACGAAATCATCGACTCCGACGACAACCAAAATCTCAACAACGACAACAGTAACCCCAACAACGCCATCAACAGCGGCGGTAATGACAACCAGAACCAAGAATTGCCTCTTCAAGAAGAGCCACTAGTTAACAACTCCGAGAGGCAGACAGCAGAATCCAGCGCCATTGCAAAAATCCGCGCAACCATGCTCGCACTCCAAAAACATTTAGACAGCCAAAAGGAGGCTAATTCTAAAATCACTGAAGTTTATGGAAAGCAAATTGAGGCTTTAACTAATGAACGTAACTTGCTTCGGTCTCAGGTTCAACCGGCTCCGGCTTACCATCAAAGGAGCGACGAGATTAATGACGTAGCCCGGCGCCTGGATATGGAGGATCCCAACCTCGTCACTCCAAATGACGCCGGACCATCAACGGGTAACCAGGTACCTGTTAACACGTCCGGGGCAGCTCGGGAGAGTAGTGAGGTTGTCCAACTCAAGGAACGCCTCAGAGCCTTGGAGGACCGAATCACCCAGGTCCCAGGGGCTCCTCAACCGATAGCAGTAGAAAGGCGTGATGGTTACACCGATTCACCCTTTGTACCCGCTATCGCGAGAGTTAACATATCCCGAAAGTATCACGTCCCTGAAATTCAAAGATATGAAGGGACTACCGATCCCGACCAACATATAGCTTTTAAGCAAGCTATGAACATTAGTATTGATCTCGGAGCGCGGCAGAGAGCACCTCGCCAAGAATGTTGAAAGATCCCAGAGACCCGTCTCCCCCAAGCATGCCGGCGTAATCAACGTCATTACTGGGGGGTCGGATATCTGTGGTGTAACATACTCCGCGGCGAAGAGAATCGCAAGAGAAGCCAGACGGAAAGTTCCTGGAGCCCCTACATCATCTAGCTACGCCATCATGCCCATCACCTTCGACGATGTCGAAGAAGAGGAAGTTCATCATGATTGCTTAATAATATCTTTGACAATTGCAAATTTCCTTGTTAAACGTATTTTGGTTGATAATGGAAGCTCCACTAACTTGCTCATGTTGGATGCACTGTACAGCTTAGGCCTTGGACTTGACGACATGGTCAAGAAGTCTACGACTTTAGCGGGATTCAGCGGCGAATCGCGCAACACGCTCGGGGAAATTTCCCTACCAACTATCGCCCAGGGAGTAAACTATCAAGTGAAATTTCAAGTGCTAGATTGTCCCTCACCTTTTAATGTTATTTTGGGCAGGCCTTGGATTCACGGGATGAAAGCAATCCCGTCAACATATCACCAATGCGTGAAGTTTCCTTCCCCTTGGGGGATACAGGAGATTCAAGGAGAGCAGAGACTCGCAAGAGAATGTTACTCAGTAACCATGAGAGCGACGACTTCCACAGCCTCAAAGACAGGGACCAGCAAGCAAATATCCGATTAGCAATTAAAGGACTGTAAGACTCCATCCTTCTACGTAAAGCCAGAGGCTCCTGAACTTGAAGAAGTAGCTCTTGACCCATCCGAACCTTCAAAGAAGGTCCGGATCGGAGCAGATCTAGAGCCAACTTTGTGGGAAGGGCTGGTGGAGTTTTTACGGTCCTACAAAGATTGTTTCGCCTGGGGGAATGAAGACATGATCGGAATAGATCCAAACGTAATTACTCATGCTTTGAACGTCAATCCAAAAATGCAAAACAGAAAAGGCGTAAGTTCGCCCCCGAGCGAAATCAGGTAATCAACAATGAGGTAAAATCCTTACTTGAGTCGGTAAAAATCACAGAAGTTAAGTACCCTAAGTGGCTAGCAAATGTGGTAGTGGTCAAAAAGAAAAATGGTAAGTGGCGCATCTGTGTCGATTTTACTGACTTAAACAAAGCATGTCCTAAAGACTCGTTCCCATTGCCTCATATCGACGCAATGGTGGACGCGACGGCAGGACACGATTTGTTAACTTTCATGGACGCGTTTAGTGGCTATCACCAAATAATGATGAATCCTGAGGATCAAGAAAAAACGGCATTCGTAACTAATCAAGGAACTTATTGCTATAAGGTTATGCCCTTCGGATTGAAAAACGCAGGTGCTACTTACCAGAGATTGGTTAATAAGATGTTTCAGGAAAAGCTGGGGGAAACAATGGAGGTCTACATCGACGACATGCTCGTCAAGTCGTTAAAGGCGAAAGGTCACATCGCTCACCTACGAGACGCCTTTCAGATCTTAAGAGAGTACAAGATGAAGTTAAATCCAACAAAATGCTCCTTCGGCGTCACCTTAGGGAAGTTCCTCGGGTATATAGTTACCCAAAGGGGGATAGAGGCAAGCCCGGAACAGGTTAAAGCCATAATGGAGCTTGAGTCACCGAAATGTGTGAAAGACGTCCAGAAGTTAACGGGAAGAATAGCAGTGTTGAACAGATTCACATCCCGTTCATCAGATCGAAACAAACTATTCTACGACATCCTGAAGAAGAATGTGTCGTTCGAGTGGAAGGAAGAGCATGAGAAGGAATTTGAAGAGCTAAAGTAGTACTTGTCAAATCCACAGGTACTGTCAAAGCCACAGCAAGGAGAAAAATTGTACGTCTACCTCGCCGTTACAGAAGTCGCAGTCAGCGCCGTTCTAATCCGCGAAGAAGATGGTAACCAGTTACCGGTACTATGTAAGTAAAACATTACTTGACGCGGAAACCAGGTATACTCCTACGGAAAATTTGGTCCTTTCTTTAGTAATGGCTTCCATTAAGTTACGCCCATACTTTGAAAGTCATTCTATTATCGTAAGAACAAACTATCCTATGAAGAGTATCATGTCCAAACCAGAATTATCAGGTCGCTTAACGCGTTGGCTAATCCATCTGAATGGCTACGACATCTCATATGAGCCTCGAACAACAATAAAGTCGCAAGCCTTGGCAGATTTTGTTGTCGACTTCACCCCTACCCCTTCGCAACAAGAAGAACAAGAAATGTTGAATGTAACGGGTAACAGCAAATGGTTGATGCACACCGACGGCGCGTCGAATCAAGCTGGTGTTGGGCTGGGGGTAGTTCTGAAGTCACCACAGGGGGATAGGATAACCCAGGCTGTGCGATGTACGTTCAAAGCTACCAATAATGAAGCAGAGTATGAAGCGCTCATAGCAGGCTTACTCGTTGCCAGAGATCTCAACGTGCAAGAAATCGAGGTAATCTGTGATTCATTACTTATCGTGAACCAAGTAACAGATTCATATGTTGTCAGGGATTCAAAGATGAAAGCATACCTCGAGAAGGTGCGTGAGATTGTGAAAGATTTCAAGCATTTTGAGATCAAGCAGGTTCCTCGGGACGCTAATACACAGGCTGACGCCTTAGCTAATCTTGGATCCGCCATAGACCCACGAGAATACACCAATATTCCCTTCGTGTACCTCGATGCACCATCAATAGTCAAGGAAGCTGACGTGTTAACTATAAGCAATCCAGGCGATAACCCGTCCTGGGTAACGCCTTACCTGGAATGGCTGCAGCAAGATGTCCTGCCAGAAGACAAGGAGGAAGCCCGACGGCTTAAGGTAAAAGCTTCAACATTCACGGTTAAAGATAACATTTTGTTCAAGTGGATGTCGTCAGGGGTATACGCACGATGCGTAAAAGAAGACGAAGTACAGGCGGTGTTACGTATAGCAACCCCTCTTTCTTCAAGATTCTCAGGAAGGGTCTATCCTAGCTTCGAGGGCGAAACTCTTATAAGCGGGTATCATAGTAAAAACTCTCTCTTTCGTCAAGATTCCCATGTAGGGTTTATCCTAGTTTCGAGGACGAAACTATTTTTAAGGGGGTACTATTGTAATATCCCTAATTTTTATAAGGGTAAAATTGTAATTTTCTCCTTAATGAAATTTAATGGAAAATATTATTAAACAAAGTTTGATAATAAGCCTTTTAATATCATAAGACAAATTATATTCTCTAATAGAGTTTTGGTTCTAATGAAATTATGTAAAGAGTTTTCCTAAGTTTAGAATACAAGATTTATAAGTTTTGGACAACAATAAAATATAAAAGTGTGACATAAGTTGGTATTTTTGTCACATTGGTAAGTTAGAGGGATCGTTTGTGCAATTTAGAGCAAGTATAGTGCTCCCGACGCAGCTCTTCTTCAACCTTGGATCAAAAACTTCAAATGGCCATAACTTTCTCGTTTCTTAACGGAATTCGATTCCGTAAAATATTATGGAAATCCCACGATCTGATCTATAAAAGCCCTCCACCAATTGAAGGAAATTGGCCAAAGAATATGTGTGACGTTTAACGGATTATCGATGACAAATGGATAAGGGGACATTAAATTGGGAGTTTAATTCAGCCCTTTGACAGCCCATACTGTCGTGGATGGATAAGGAATATTAAACCTCCTATTAATTGCAATTAATCAGCACATTTATGAGCCAAATGGATAGGCTTTGTAATTAAACCGTTCAAGGGTTAGGGTTTCGTTCGATGGGGAAATTGGACTCGTTTCCAATCCAATCTGAAAACCATAAAAGCCTAGACTATAATGATAATCGTCCTTCAGCCGAAACCTCTCAAAAATTCCTCTCAAATACTCCCGATTCGGTTGAATTCGCCGGAGGTAGACAAAGTGCGATCGTTACTCTGTTCTAGCGATGCCGGGTTCGAGCGGTTCGTTCTCCGCCGTCCGTACACGAACAGCGACGCCGCCTGATACGGAGTAACCGGATAGGAACCAAGTTAGGAGCTCGTGGAGCTCGAAGAACTCAGTTACGGATAGCCTAGGATCAGTAGGGGCTTAGAATTACCGATCGAAGAAGCTAAACGTAGATGTCGTGTGATCGATTGAATGGAAAGGAGAGATTTAAGGAATAGAGAACATGTTGATTTCATTCATAATCTGGAAGAGCTACAAACGAAGGTTTATATACCTAGTTTAGGAACCAAAATTCATAAAAAATACTAAATAAACCGAACCCGACCGGGTTTACAATTAAAACCGGTCGCCATCTCATTTCGCACTGTAACAGTACTCCCCGTTGGAAGAGATCCTTGTCCTCAAGGATCAAGAACATGTTGCCTATGATGAATTGATGAGGAGAAGTCAGTATTTTGGACAGCATCAGGGAAGTAGACAGTGGGCAAGCTTTTGAAGTCTCATTTAGCAAATAATCAGGATTGAAGATGAGCCCAACTTGGAGCAGGTGGAATGCAATAATTTTCTCAACTCCAAGCATAAGTTGAGCACCCACTACCTTGCCATACACAACACTTCCATGGACAGGCACCAATTCAACAACATCAGGCTCTTGACCAGTAGACACTAATTTTCCACGTTCTCCATAATAACCCATGTAAAAGCAACTTGAAGCAAAGTTACCATGTTCCTGCTTAGGCTTAATGTCAGCAACTTGAGGCAAAACAACCAGCTGAATGCATATGTAACCCATAACACTCAATGTAGCAAATCCCATATACGGATACACATAATAACACACATTAGTTTTTGAACCAGCAGAAACGTTCAGGTGCTTGCCTCCACCCGGGTCGAATACAAAGACTACAAGGCTGGCCTGGGATATCTCAACTGGATTGCAACTCCCATATCTTATCATGAGCCAAATCAAAGTACTCTGCCCCAGACTCCTTTCAGCTTCTTCTAGCACATTGTATTTCATTGGCCAGCCATTAAACTCACCCCCATATGACAAGCCCCTAGAGTGATCACTAGACAACAACTTAGTACCTCCAGGGTCAAAAACCGCAATATCAACACTATCATTTGCATCTATCAATGGTTGAACATTATACAAAGGAAGTAGGAACCAACCTAAAGCCTCGGTTAAGTTGAATTTCAGTTGAGAGATTTGAACACAAGCCGTTGTCTCCAAGCAATTAACAACCATGTAACTAATAGTTGCACTGTCAACTGTTCTAGCTGATCCATGAGCTGCAAAGTCCCCCTTTTCAGCAGAAACCAACATTGAAATATCACAATTAAGCAGTTCAATTTTGGAGGGAATATTGCTCAATGCATTTCTCTTCATCAAATTTGGGCTAAGGCATGCCAGGACACATTTAATGGCATGCTGATCAGAAGCTGGAATTTCTTCCCTCAAATATCCAGGGATGATTCTCCTCTTCATTGGCAAGAACTTAAGCAACTCACACTTGATAGCACCTTGATTGAAAATTTGCAAAAAATCACATGCAACCATAGAAGCCATCTCAGAGTTGATATCCTTCATATCCAACATAATTAAGAGACCTCTCTCACTCCTTGTCTCAATACAAATCAGATTATTCTTTTGTAGACTCTTCATTGCTCCTTTAAATACTTTCAACTAATACTTGTTATGAATACAATCACTATCACCAGTTTGAGCTCTCAAACAACAACATAAATCAACACACATGCCATTTAGCAGATCAAGTGATTTTACTCTAGTGGAATCAAAGCATAAGATGTCTTCTGAACCTTTACAATCTGCTTTATCAAACTTCAATAGAGACAAGATATCAGTGTGAGAATCCAGTAGAAAGGGGTCCATGAATTTCCTGAACAACTCTCCATTGAAGATGATTCCAAGATCAAAAACAAGGGGCTTAAAAGATTTATAAGCCGGCAAACTTTCTCCACCATCCCCATCTTGAAGCATAAAATCATTACCAAGCTCAACAAGCATAAATTCTCCATGTTCAAGTTCAAACATGAGTAGCTTAACACAATCATCTTGCTGGCTGAGTCCCATAAGTTGGTCATGATTGAATAGCACATCTAAACAATGTTCTCCATGAGTCCCATAAATTCTCCATGAAGCCTCAATTGGTGCATCAAATCTCAGCAGAGTACCCTCAAATGAAAACACATCTAAACAATGTTCAATCAAATTCCTAGACGGTTGCCCTCCAGGATCAAAACTCAATGTTCCCACACCATCATCACCCACATATCGAATAATTATGGACATACTACGAGCAACATTTCCAGCATAATTGATATCAGACTCAAAATATCTTGACGGAGCAATGCAATTTCGAAATTCCATCAGTGAATGAGCGTTGATACCTGTCAAGTAATTCTCCTTGGCTTGATTTCTGTCTCTTAACGGCAAAGCAGCTGTAGAGACGTTCAACACATCAAGTCTATGGCCTCCTTGTACCCCAGGCATTTCATCGAACACTTGGTGGTCCACCAAATCAACTAGATCCTTTGAAACATTTGGCCCATCCTTCAATTTCGCTTGTTTTCCTCCTGGATCAAAGTTGGCTCCCATCTCTACAACCTCCAAAACAACTTGTTTCGAGTGCCCTTGTGGCTTGAACATTTCGTCGAACATGTGGTGTGCGACTGAGTATACATCCTCTGGTTCAACGTTTGGCTCGTTATTTGGCTTTATTTGGGCTCGTTTTTCATCTTGATTCGGAGTAGCATCGTCTACCACATCAGATTGGGCAACTAGCTGAGCAGCTATAGTTGCAAGTGCCTCGTTTAGCTTGTGAAAAGCTCGATCCTGCTCTTCTCGAGCTGCCTCACGAGCTGCGGCCCAGTCCGCTTCCATTCGCTCCAATTTCCTGGAGATTTCGTCCAAAAGCTTTGCTGCCATGGCAGACCTTTCCGAAGAACCGAACAGCTCTGATACCAATGATACGGAGTAACCGGATAGGAACCAAGTTAGGAGCTCGTGGAGCTCGAAGAACTCAGTTACGGATAGCCTAGGAACAGTAGGGGCTTAGAATTACCGATCGAAGAAGCTAAACGTAGATGTCGTGTGATCGATTGAATGGAAAGGAGAGATTTAAGGAATAGAGAACATGCTGATTTCATTCATAATCTGGAAGAGCTACAAACGAAGGTTTATATACCTAGTTTAGTGAACCAAAATTCATAAAAAATACTAAATAAACCGAACCCGACCGGGTTTACAATTAAAACCGGTCGCCATCTCATTTCGCACTGTAACACCGCCACCTTCGCCTCTCGTCTCCTTATTCATATCTGTGCTCGCTGTCTCGAATTGTTGCCGGAAACCGCCGTGCCGCAGCCCCCAACTTCTCCATTTCCTCCTCTGTTTTCACGTAAGCACTGTAATTGCAATGTTCTTAAGACTTGCTTAGTAATGTATATTATGTATATATTTCATATTATATGTACGCATATTATAAGCCACTATATAAGCTTAATGTGTATTTTGGTAGTCATTTTATAGTGATATTTGATTAATCAAGAAAATGTTTTAAACTGATAAAATAGTATTTTGTTAGATTTCAATAATTCAAAAGAAAAAGTATAAGTTTTTATGTATTTTCAAAAGCTAATGTAAGTGATATTTTGTTTTACTAAAGTTGAATATAAACATATACACACAAGATATAATTATGTTGTTCAATGTGTATAAGTATATATATAAAAATAATGATATGGTTCTCAAGTAACTAGAAAAGGGAACTCCTTGTTTCTATAAAATACCTACAAGTATAAGTATATGACTATGTTTTCTATAAGATACCTACAAGTATAAGTATATGACTATGTTTTCTAAACATGGATGGATATTTTGTACACAATTTTGATATAAGATTCTATATAACTCAAATAAAGGTTTTGAAGTTAAAAACGTGTTTTGATATAAGCGTGTATGATTATTATCTTTGAAAGATTTGAGTTTTCATTTCATACTCTTGCGCATAGTATATTAAGTTCTGAAAAATTAAGGCTAAAGTTTATGAAGGATATAAACTTAGTTTTAATTTACCTTCTCAACGTCAAAATAAATTAATGGAAATTTTATTTTGAATTGGTTCTTTTCCGGTACCGTCTTAAACAACGAAGATTCGAGACGTCATCTTGAGTCGATACTCTCGAGTCAATCTTGGTCAACCGTCATATCCGAGGCAAGTGGATTTGGTTCTTTTATGCATATGTTTTAATGTCATGATTTATACGTAAATCATGTTATCTTTGATTCTTGGGAACTAATTGTTTGAATAAAATGAACATAGGATTTTATTGCATAGATTTAACGACTGCTATTCCTAGTACTCCGTAGGATGCGCTAGTCAAACTAGGTCTCGATGTGTGTGTGGACGTAAGTGCCACGTTGTTTGGTAGTTGTATGTAAATTTATATAACTGTTAATCTCACCAGGCAGAGGGAGTACTCCCTGGTGTAAGGTCATGACCAAGGCTGCCTCAATCGCCGAGGGGTCGTATAAGGCGTAATGCCACATAAGGCGCAATGCCACTTAAGGCGTAATGCCACTTAAGGCGCAATGCCACTTAATTGGGACTACGTGCCCATACCCATGTTAACATACCTTAATAAGTCAAGTGAAATTCTCTGTGTGTTTAAGAAACAATAAAGATAAGTGCGTATGTGCACATGAAGACACCTAAAGTACAATCTCTGTGTGGTAATATTTTCCCAACAATCTTGCATCAAAGTTTTATCGAGAATATCACCTATCGTTTTCAAAGTCATACTCGTTTTCCGTGGAAGTGTGTAGTTGCTAGATCGTCGCCCGGCTTTCACTCGGGGTCCGACATCAGCTGCTACTCACTCTCACTAACCGAACCACCTTCAAAACCCCTCTTGCTTAGTTTGTCACAAGACTAACCGGCCACTCTTTTCCCTTGCATGGTCGGCTGGTGTCAACCGTATTTCCGTTGCGGCACATCAGTGCTGGAGTCGACATCAAAGACTGAAGACGAGGACACATTAAGGATCTTGCTCACTCTTCATTCCGCACTTTGAGTCTTAAGCTGTATTTGGGTTGAGTTTCTTGTCTTGTTTGGACCAATCGAACTAATCTCAATTTCGATTATGTAATAGAACTTCTATCAATTTGAGAATTGTAATAAAGTTTTTAATTCCGCATTTAAAGTTCTGGTTGTTCTGTTAATACTATAACGCCTAGGGTGACTTTAGGTATTAAACCTGAGGTTACTGGCGGTAATATCCCTATGTAAAAATTGGGGTGTTACATTACGGGACATACATGACGGCGAGTGCGGCAACCACACAAGGGGTCGAAACCTGGCAAAGAAAGCAAGCAGGATGGGGTATTACTGGCCCACCATGAACAAAGATGCAGCAAAGTTCTCTCGGAAATGTGACGCGTGCCAGCGTCATGGACCAATTCCACATCTACCATCAGAGTTACTTCATCCCCTCACTTCACCATGGCCATTCATGAAGTGGGGGATGGACATCGTTGGGAAACTCCCACCAGCTTCAGGGCAACGTGTTTATCTGCTTGCCATGACAGACTATTTTTCTAAGTGGATCGAGGCCGAAGCCTTCAAGGAGGTCAAGGATACTCAAGTTATCTCGTTCATCCGCAGAAACGTCTTAAGCAGGTTCGGGATACCATCCACTATAGTATGCGACAACGGCTCCCAATTCATCAACGACAAGACCAAAGCCTTTTGCCAACAATACAACATTCAACTTGTTATGTCTACACCTCGCTACCCACCAGCGAATGGTCAGGCGGAAGCAAGCAACAAGGTTATCCTTAACAATCTTAAGAAGCGGCTTAAAGATGCCAAGTGAAAGTGGGCAGACGAGTTACCACTCATATCATGGTCAGACCGCACTACACCCAAGACCGCAACTGGACACACACCTTTCTCCCTGGTCTACGGGTGCGAGGCTGTGTTACCAGTTGAGGTATCCTTGCCCACTGCTCGATATGGTCTTACTACAGAAGAATCCAACCTCTCTAACTTGTTACACCACCTCGACACGGTGGACGAGTTACGAGATGAAGCCTCAATACGATTAGCAGCATACAAGCAGGGGGTAGCACGGAGTTACAACAAACGAGTTAATTCCAGAGCATTTCAAGTCGGAGATTGGGTGTTGAGAAAGGTTTTTCAAAACACTCAGTTACTAAACGCAGGAAAACTCGGAGCAAATTGGGAAGGCCCATACCAGATTATCAAAGTCGTAGGGCAAGGCGCATACGAGTTAGAATCGCAAGGTGGCAAGACGGTGCCCAGAAGCTGGAACGCGATGAACCTGAAGCTCTATCATTTTTTAGCAAGGTACATATTTACAACATTACCTTTACATTCCTACACGTTACTTGACTCGATTACATTACGGCTTTACACAAGCCTTGACATACATGGTTCTACAAAAAAAAACTAACAAGGGACGCCTTGTGACGTTACAGGCCAAGACAAGAGGCCCAAGCCTTACAAACAGGCAACAAGTGCACGCAAATTGACTAGTCAAGAATTTCAGATGCACGAGGCGAACGAGACAAACAAGAGTTTTTCATACAAAAGAAGCTCTTTATTTATGTACTTGTACACTCGATCACTATTAATACAAGTTACAATTACTCCTTACATCTTCTCCCTCATATGTTGCATCTTACACACTTAGCGCTATACAAATTACATACAGACATCTAAACTAAGTTGAGTCTTCAACAAGGCTCTCGAGCTTCCATCTTGACTCTATACCTGCAAAACAAACACAGACAAAACAAAGGCAAATATGCATAATAGTAGTAATTAACAACCCCAAAAAGCAAAGGGCAAGCAGTCAGAAGGCCCTACAACTAACGGCCAGAACATTTAAAGTCTTACAAAATAACCCCAAAAAAACACAAGGGGGTGAAACAGGTCCAGAAACCCCAACACACTGGGGGTGGAATAAAGAGTCTTTAGAAAAGAAAAGAGAAATCAGTCTTCCGCCGCCCTTACGACGGGTTCCTTCTCTGTCGCTTCCACTTGCGCCACTTCTTGCGCCACCTTCAGGATATCATCCATCAGAGATGGATTCTTCAACGCCTTAGATGCACCAGGGAACATTGCTATGAAGTCCGCCCTTTCCTTTGCAACGTCTCAACCAGCAGACTTCCCCGCGATATGCTCCTCCATCGTCTCCACCCGAGCCTTGAAGGAGTAGAAGTCGGCAGACTCCTCGATCTAGTTCGCCAAGGCGGCGGATTTCTTCTGTTCACTTTCGAGTTCCTCCTGGTAAACCCGGGACTCTTGCTGGGCCATCTTCAGCTCCTCTTGCAGTTCGGCAACCCTCGATTCCAGAGATGCCTTCTCACCAGGCAGCAGAGACGATTTGTTCTTTTCGTTTTGAAGGTTCATGTTGTAAGTAGACAGTTGGTCAGGTAGGTCTTTAAACTTGTCGAAGGCAGCAAGAGAAATTTGAAGACCCTGAGCAAGAGCGTTAACGCGTTACAACTCAGAACTAAAGAGAAAAGATAACGCGCAAAAACACGAAATTCAGAATGCCACATACCTGCCACTGCGCAGCGACGATTTCGCCAAACAGCTCGGAGTAAGACGACTGGTGATGAGGACGGCCTGAGAAGCAATCGACCTTCAAAGCTGTGAGGGAGTTGAGGCACTTTGTGGGATCCATGTCTAGCGACATCATAGTCTTGGGGAGGTCGGTCATCCTAACTGATAACGATGATTTAGTCGTCTTTAAACCACAATTATGCAAGAAAACCAAACTAACTTAAACCAAAGTATAAAGCAAGTAAGGGTCGATTCCACAGGGTGACAGGTTATCTTTAGCAGTGAAGTTTGTGTCAAACAGAAGTAACAAGGGGGGTTTTTAGGTTTAATTCACACAAAACATGCAAATCATTCGAATTCAAGAGTTTACTAATCAGTATTTGGAAACACTTAGACAAACAAATATCCGCATTCGCTTGACAAGTTGATCATTGATTTCATTCAATATCTATACAATGGAAATTCCAATTCCTTTTCAAAAGTAATTAATAGCACAACCAGATACTATTAACCCTAACTAGATAAATAATCATGAAACTATCAAGATTCAATCTAACTAGCAGCATTCAACAACAGGAATATAATTGGATACAAACTAAGATAAAACAACCAGCTTTTACCCTAGAATGCAAATCAATTCTCTTATGCATAAGACTAACACAACCAGATATTAGCACGATGCAGTTGCTACTTATGAATTAGAGATGCTCAACCAGAAACACTCTAAATCTAGCAATAACCTAATAACAATAAATCCTAGATGATCAGGCTAGAAATCATTGAAACAAGTCAATAGCAATTCAAACAAGAGAAGAGATTAAATCCACGTAATCGATAAGGAACTAGAAATCTCACAACTGAATCAGAACCAACACTTCAATTGTCTGTCTAAGCAAAGAGGCTTAGTTCTCCATAAATCTCCAAAATTCAAATCAATTTCAAACTCCAAAACTAGGTCTAAACAAAGGGTCTAAAACTCCTCAAATATGAGAAAACAATCTATCTAAAAATACATAAAAACCGGACCAAAAACTATATCCATAAGTCCAATAAATAAAACGCACTGTTTAAAGGACGAATCCGCCTCGGAACTGGCAGCGGTCGCCGCCTATGGGGCAGCGGTCGCCGCCTCCCACAGATCACGTTTTTCTTCGTTTTTCTTCATTCCAACTTCAAGTGGTCTTTGGTGCACTTCGACTCTTCCTTCTTCAACACTTCAAACACCATCTTTAGCACCTAAAACATGACTAAAAGTATGCTAAAACCCCATCTATATACACAACATAAATGTGTATATCACTAACGCCTGAATCTCTTCTAGGCAGGGCAGGCTTCTTAGATTCCGGGACCTTAGGAGGGAGCGATATTGCAGTTTCAGTGTCTGCACTAGAAGCGGTTTCGGCCTTCCTCTTCTTTCGCGCTTCTAAACGCTTAGCCGTGGAGAGTGTAACACCCCTATTTTAACCCAAGGGTGCTACCGCCAGTGATCTCAGATTTGACCATCCAAGACCACCCGAGGCTGTAGGTAACACAACACGGTTCAAAGTAATATAAAACAGGATAGTTATATTACATTTAAAGTGGTTCATCGTTTACCACATACTTGAAAAGGCATTCAAAGGTCTAAAACGCTAGTGATTGAAATGGAAACGTCATTAGATAATAGTGCAGCGGAAATTAAGACAATAATATTATACAAGTAGCTTGGCGGACCCAGAATGTCCAAAAGGCTTGAAACGTTCCTTCCTTCAGATCCTTGAGTCTTCGGCTTTAATCTGCTACAGTCTTGGCCTTGTTACCTGGTATTTCCATAGAAGCAAGAAATACCAGCCGACCAATGTCGGGAAGAAAAGAAAGTGGTATTAGTCTAACGCGAGACTAAGCAAGTGGTAGAATACGACTAGGTTCTTAAAAAGGCTAAGTTGTCGGCATCAAAGTCCACAGGGAACTGAACGATGCACGACCAGTCGGGTTCTTTGGCAGTGAGAGAAAGACAAAATAGTGAACGAACTTTATTCGAATAGAACTCCGGCAATGAAAAGTAAAGGAATCTGATGCGAAAAGAAATACAAGATTTCTTTTGAAGGATAGGAAATCACAGGGAAGTGACTTCCTAGAAAGAAAGTTATTGTTCTTTGTCTGTTGGGAACTTTATTAAATCACAGCAAGTTTGAGAGAACTCCATCGAGTATTTTCGAGGAGCACTCAAATTCATTCTCTATCACTAATGTGCATAGGCACTTATCTTTGTCTAAAGTCATAAGGCAATACAGATGTAGTGTGTGACTTTTAAGGTGGCAGCTCGCTCTGCAGAGAGACGATGCCTATAGAGTAAGGGGAATAATCCCTGGCACTTAGCTAGAGTGCAAAGTTCACCCCTCCAGCAGTGGAGCGGGCAGAGTCATGACCCAGTACTGTGAGCCGATAATAAATATACCACCCAGTACAGTTATAAAGAGATGTTGAGAGTCAAAACTCGCATCCCTAATTCCTACACT
Organism: Polygonum aviculare; assembly: GCA_934048045.1. Taxonomy (NCBI): domain Eukaryota; kingdom Viridiplantae; phylum Streptophyta; class Magnoliopsida; order Caryophyllales; family Polygonaceae; genus Polygonum; species Polygonum aviculare. The sequence goes on from OW204031.1 coordinate 22,209,870, forward strand.
AGTCCACACAAAGTCTCGAAAGAGACTTAAAGCAAGCAGAGACCACAATCATCGGTCCTAAGTCCATGGGCTAGCGCAGTGCAGTAATGTAAATAATAACAGGGTCGTTATCTCTAAACAATAAGTAACCCTATATTCATTTTATTCAGCAAACAAGATGTTCCCAACAAATTGAACAGGATAACGAAAGGAATCAACGATTATCAAATATAAAGAGAGTACGAAGGGAGAACCATCCACTTGCCTTCGATGTTCGAGAGTTAAATCGCTACGAAGGCAGAATTTTTGAACGAGCGCTCCTAGAAGCTTGACCTAATTCGAGGCACGGAATGATAACGAAATAAATTAATAATTAATTTACTTCTTAGTCTAGGAACTCCTCGAATTGTTAGTTTATAAAAGCGAAGTTTTTGGCTTATTAGAATGTTAGAAGCGAGCTTAGTATTTTCGTAAAATCATCGGTTTATGAACGTCCTTCATAAAATTTATTTATAAAAACGCTTCTTAAAGAAATTAAATAAATACTTAATTAAAATTCATTAATCATAGTAAAATAATATTTTCACATTATACGTCCCAATTAAGAAAAGGGGTATAATACTCTTTTAATCACTCCCATCAAATATATTAATTTTATAAAAATAATGACCAAGTTTTAAAAGCCTATAATTTGTGTGATCATGATAATAGTATGTTTATAAGTATATTAGGTAGGAGTCATTATTATGATTTAAGATAATCATAATGTTTAACTTCATAACCATTAATTAGTGGCTAGCAATAGTGTAAAATACGTAACTCAAGGTTTCAAAAGTGTCATCCTCATTTCAAATAAGTAGATGGGTCTAATTAATTTAGTGGGCCTACTTAATTTAAGCCTACAAAAACAAAGGATAGGCCCAACCTCTTAATATCTTCTTCTTCTATGAGCAGCCTCCTTCTTTTACGTATAAGAAGTTTGTTGACTGCCTCCTCCTCTTCACGCGTGCAGCAACAACACCAACCAGCAGCTCCGGCGATCGACGACGACAACGGGCGGCGGCGCACCGCAGTCTCCGGCAATTCCTGGCGGCGAAGAAGGTGGCTGGCGGTTCGGTAGGCTTTCACCGGTGAAGAGGGGGAAAATCAGATTTGAAGAGTTTGCAATTGGGTCGATTTTGATCGGTTTTGGGGACAAATTCCTGGCTGAAATTGATGGGGAAAAACTGCTGGGAATTCAGGGGGTTTGAGAGAAAAGGAAGACGGAGTTGAAGATGTGAATTGAAGCTTGACAGCCCCCCATCTTATAGCAGATTTTTGCCCAATTTCGTACGCAAGGGAAGTGGATGCAGAGATAGAGTGGCAGAGTAGGGGTAAGGAGCTTGCTCCTCCGGATTTCTGGTTGCCACGAAGCTTGACTGAAGTGATATTGGCGTGTACGACCGGAAGTCCCGGGTACATCTCGTGAGTTTGGATTTTAGGGGGATAGTTGGGTTTGAACTAAATCAGTTCCCCTAATGGACAGAGAGTTCTCGAAGTCTAGTTGGAAGAAGGATGGGGAGTGGGTAGGAGAGGTTAGGGTTCTAATCTCACCTTCTCCATCCTCTTATTTTTAATTTTGGCCCATTATAATTAGATTAGCACTTGATTAGATTTTATAACAATTAATCCAATTTAATTAATTATTGCTAATTAATAATATTAATCTTCTCAAATTACATTTATGAGTGAAAAGACTTAATTTTATCTTTAGACTATAAATCTCCGTTTTATATTTTAAAATTATACTTAACGATTAATATGCTTTCTTGAAAGCTTTAGTTTGTCGTTACGAAAACGAGTTCATTAGAATTGTTCTTACACTTCTAATAGAATATAGACATAAAATCTTATAAAAATAGCGGGTATTACAGAGAGTGAAGCTGTGGAACGCGTAGCTCTGGAGCCTACAACACAAAGATGCAAACGCGTCATACAAACACGCAAGGATTCAAAAAATAAAAGTAACACGCTACCATAAAAAAAAAGAGAAAATAAAAACTTACTCGACATCTCGACTTCGTCAGACTCCGTCGAAGGAGAAGGCCCGAGATCTGGATAGGATCTTTCGGTGGTCAAAAGATCTTCGATTTGGGAGATGATCACCGCGGTGCCCTTATGTGGTACAAGAGAAGAAACTTCCTCTGCAAAGGTAACCGGACAACGCGTTAGGCACCGGTTAAACAAAAACAGGGGAAGGGGAAAACACTACCTATAGGCCTCCAGCGGCTTCTTAAGAAGGAGGTGTCGCCCTTAAGAGAAGAGATTCTCACAAAAAAGAATTTATCTGCCCATCCACGGTCAGATTTTGAAATGTTGAACACAAGGTCCGATTTCGTCCTAAGGGTTTTCAACGTAATACGCCCAGGGCCCCCTTTAGAAACACGATAATTTAAGAAAAAATCCTCGGTTTTGAAAGCGATGCCTTGAGAGGAACATAACCGCTCAACGGAAAGCAAAAGCCTCCAGACTTGAGGGAGTAACTGCCCTGGCGCGACCTCTAATTTTCTTAAAAAATCTACAACAAGTGGTGAAAATGGGAACCGGTGGCCAATACGAAAGGGGTATTCATGAAGACAAACCCAGTCAGTGGCATAAAAATCGGCATAAAAACCAGCGGGAGGAAGAAAGATTTCGGCTTTTGGAGGAAAGCCCATAAGCGAAGCAAACTCCCAGGGACTTTCAGAAGAAGAATCCCTTTGAAAAGGCGGAGTAAGAGTGTGGGAAGGAGATAAAGGCGGTGAAGTAGAGCTTTTCAAACAAGAGGAGGAAGCTTTACGAGAAGCCATGAAAACCAGAAGGAAAGAAAGCAAAGAAGCGTACCTCGGCAAAGAAAGGAGGAATAGTTGTGAAGTTTGCAGAACCATCATCGCCCCCATTAAATAGACAGGTGATGGGACAGGGCCATCATCCGCTACAGCTTCCCAATACAACTTTCGAAATTAAAAAAAAAACTAGAGAAACCGCCAGCGGGATTATTTCCCCGGGCTTTTTTGAGGGGGTATTGTTGGGCCGTCCAGAACTTAGGCCCATGGACGTAGCGGATAAAAGCCCACAAAGGAAGTCCACAACGGTCACCAGCTTAAAGTCCGCAGATTTCGCCCCTCCGTTAATGACGAATAACGACTGTAGCAAGGCGAAGATCCTCGCCATAACTACATGCGAGATTTCCGGGGTCTTAAGCGGAAGAGGCCAACGGCTCAATATGGATAGAGGCTCCACTATTTAAGGATAGTACAACTCATGGAAGAGGGACAACACTCTGCACTCGCAATCTCTCGAGCAATATTTACCATTCTCACATCTCATCAATCGCAATCTTTCCCTTTTAGAAACACATTGTACTTGAATCCTTTCAATTGTACCCAGAAGCAATATCAAAGAGACTAATCCAACCAGCATCATCGTTCACGCCACTCTTTTTCCGAATTCTGTAGTTGTTATTCTCATTATTATTTTCCGTTCATTATTTCTAACACATCGTGACGACTTTGTGACTAGGAGTCTCTCATTGTAGCGAATTAATGTGTTTACACAGTTAATTCGCCCAAAATAGGTAGCATCTAGGTGTTTGTAGACTGTAGCTACTTGTATGTTAAGATTATAGTAAATCTACCAAAAAGAAATGAAAAGTAATATATTCATGAAATACAATGAATTAGGTTAGGTTTACAATATGAAAGGTACTTTCAACCAAAAAAAACAATATGAAAGGTACTTTTTATTGTAACGTATGCACGCAGAAAATATGGTTACGATATCCAATACTAAAATGGATAAATTTGGAACGAAAACTATGAAAACTACGCTAGAAAATATTTTCAAAGAGGATGAGGTTTCTTTTTTAGTCGAAAAAGTGGAGGTTTCTGATCAATAAATGTTTTTAGAAAGGAATTCAAACAACAAGTTTCATTTTATTAGAGAATTATAATACCGGTTTTTCTATTGTGGCCCTACAGACACGTGATAAGCATACAAAAAACAAAAACTAAAATCCTAAAAATAGAAATAGTGAACCCGTCACAAAAAAGATTAAAAAAGCAAAAATTAATGATTTATAAAATCTTTACATTATAAACCTTTTATATGGTGTCCTTAGAGCTTATGGTGGAAAAATCCATAAAAAATCACAAGATATGATACAAAACCAACATCTTTTGATGCTTAATTGATATTTGTTACTTAAATTATAAATTTATGGGACAACAAAATATAGCAAATGTATATGATTATAAATATAAAATATTAGAGTGAAAAATAAGTTTAAGAAATTAGTTATACTTTTAATTTGTAAAAAAGAATGTCAATCAAAATAATGAAAAAAGATAGATATTAAGTGAAAAAGATAGAAATTATAAAAAAAGAAGAAGACATATGATAAATAATTAATAAGAATAAGAAATACTTTAAAAATTATTCTTAATTAAATTCTTTAATATTAGGTGAGGCCAGAATTAACGTGGAGGTTTCAAAAACCTTGACTTTAATATACAATATAGATAGATTATCCGCTTAAATATTTTATGAGAGGCTAGTATAGTAGGCTAGTATACATGGTCATTTTTCTATAATATTATTTTTTAAAAAACTGTCAATTTGAGAACCAAATTCAATTTTGACAAATGGTTCCCCTTAGCTCAAGTCAACTATTTTAATTCAAATGCGTACGTAAGTTACGTTGCCAGCTTTATTATAAAGCTAACAAAATTTTCTTTCTTCTATAGTGACAATTTTGAACATAGATCTTGGTATCCGTATGTGACGGCCTGATGGGTACCGACTTGGCCTCATTCTACTTGGCAACTAGTTTAAAACAAAGTATGATGTGTTGTTAGACTTACAGTAATGCGTAGTTTGGAGTATTTTATTTTATACACATTTAGAAATTTGATTTAAACCGTACGTATACTAAATCAGAAAAGAAAAACAAATTTCCTATCGGTATTGTATAGTTTAGCGTACAATTTTTTATATAAAATTTGACGTATTTCAACAAAGTTTTTATTAACATAATTTATAATATGTAAATGTTTTGGACGAATTAACCACGTAAACGTGTTACTTCGCTACAATGAGGGAATCCTAGTCACAAAGTCGCCACAACGCGTTACAAGTTACGAATAAGATGTAAATCAAGTAAAAACAGCAAGTATATATCGAATATAAATTAGGAAAAACGAAGATAGCTCTGGATCGCTTGTATTGCTTGTGTGTATATTGCTTGAACACTTGGATCGATACAAAAGAATGTATTTGTCTAAGAACTATAAGAATAGCAAAACGAATGATCTTGGGCGTGTTTTTGGGGCGTAGAGAGCTGTGTTGAGACTTTGTGTTGAGACTTGTGTTCCTCTCCCCTCCCTTGTATGCTCCTCGTCTTTTATAGTGGTGTTATTCCTCTAATAAGGCCGTTGGCCATGAATGAGGCAATCCCTTGATTTTCGCCTTTGACTTTATGGCGTTATAATGTGCCCGATATCATCGTTGATATAGGCGAGATTTCCGGCCATTGATTTGGTCAATCTGACCGTTGGTCCAAGGCTGAATAAATGCCGAAGATCTTGCCTCTTTCTTCATAATTGTTGAGGATATTTGTTATAAATGCCCAAGATTATCTCCTTCCTTTTTGGGAGATCAATTTGAATGCTATTGATGGGTTTCTCCTCTCTTGGCTAACGGCTTGATTTTATGAGGCCCAACAGTAAAGATATTTTTATATAAAATTTATCTTTAGTTTAAGAATGTTAATGCGTGATATGAATATATAAGTTTAAATCTTATTGAATAAGATGAAATCTTTATATATATAAATTTTATAGATATTCTACCAAATAAATAAATAAAATTTTTGTCTACCTCTCACGTACATTACCTTCGGCCTTTGTGAGGCCCAAAGGAACTACTGTTGAGTGACCCATTGCTTACGAAGTCGGCAAGTTGCAAAGCCTAATGCCATGTTTAGAAATTTTGGTTACATTTGAAAGAATTTGGATGATCTTTCGATGATAATTATAATTTAAGTGACATGAGAAAAAAAATACGTTTGATTGGTCTAAGTTTTATTTAAGTTTATGGAGTCATATAAACAAACTAACAAAATCTTTTGATGATGCACTTGAATAGTTGATTGAAAAAGATTGTTGATTGAAGCAAATAAACCGCTGATTAAATTTCACCTCTCACAAGTTGGAACAACGTCGTCAGCTGGTGAGAGGAAATAGGTTGGAAGCCTGTTTAATTTGCGCACATTGGCCGACAGTTTAATACTGTATTGTTTGAATTAAATTTGTAAATTGGATAAGTTCAAACAGGTATAAGCAATGTCCCAAAAAACTCTATAAACGGTTGGCAGGTGATGATAAACCGCCTAGTACCTAGACGATCTAAACGTTTTCCTAGGTAGCTTAGGGCTTTTTAGCACCTAGAGCCGAGACATAGATTAGATTTGGACGAATTTTTAAGAGAGTGGGTGTAGGCCAGTCACTTCTAGTTTGAGGGTTAAAGATAATTAGAGCATCCACAATGGAGATTAGTTGTGTTTCTTAACCCTTAAAAATAAAAATAAAGTCAGAAAAATGTCAGAGAAATATTTGTTAGATGTGAGAAAAATTTCTTGTAGAAGAGAGGCTTTCTGACAAATTTCTCTGCAATTTTTTTTACTAGCAAATAGGGAAGAGAGAGAAGGCTTTTAAGAAATTTTGGGGTATTCTCTGTTGTGGATGCTCTTAGTTTGTACTATTACAAGTTAAGTTAAATGACCACATGTGGTCATTGCAAGTCATATATATGGTTTTGGGTAGAGTGCATCTTTGAATGATAATCATGGTTTACACACTTTTCCGTCGATAAAGTAAGCAACCGATATACTCCAACCAGACGAAATTCGGTAACTTAACAAACCAATATAAAAATAACCAAAAGAAAAAAAAACTAAAACAAATAAAAACTAAGCGACAAACTCAAACAAAGAAGTACTAGGAAAAAGATAATTTTATGAGTTAGAAGAAATATTAATCCAACTCAAGCCTGCAAAACCATCGAGGACAAGTTACTTGTAGCTAGAACCAGGCACGGATCTAGAGGTAGGCTGAGGTGTGTTGTAGCCTACCCTAAAAAATAATACTAGTACAATTATAGAGGAATATATTTCACAATCTTGTGGGAGTCCAAGTGGTAACGGGCCTAGCAGCTGTAGTCTTTTTGCAGAACAAGCACGGTTCGAGTCCCAGTGGCTGTGCTTCCGGGGGTTTATTCTTGTTCTTCTCAATTTTGTAGTCTAAGTCTTCACTATTTGTAATTTTAACCCATTTTTCCTCTAATTTTATTTTTTGCCTATAATGTAGCCCACCCTAAAGCTTATTTCTGGTTCCGTCCCTGGCTAGAACCTAACTAAAGGGAGTGTGACAAAACGCTTAAACGTGCTTAAAGATAGTCATATATTATTTGTTATAAAATAAAATTTTAAATCAATATTTTAATTGAGCTTGACGTTTACTTTGTTCTTTGGATCGTGGCTCAAGTTTGATTATGTTTGGATCATATATTCTCGGGTAAAATACAAGTTCGGCTCATTTTAGAGTGCAAACAAGTTCAAGCTAAGTTTTCTCCATGTAGATGAAGCTTTACATGGGGGTGAACACTTTAACGGTTTGGTCTTGTCCATGGTCTAACCTTTTTTTTTTTATATGTGTCCTTCAGTAGTTAGGTCAATCTAGGATCATATGCACATCCTTGATTGCAAGGGGTTCATAGGCTTTGGCAATTTTTATTTAGAGGGTGCTTCTAGGGATGGTGCTCACCGATCAAGCCTTAAAGAAAACTCTAGAATTGTGTAGGCTCGTGAATTGGCAATTCTTGATTACAGAAGTGCGCACTCTATATTTGCATCATTAAAAGTTTTCGAAAGGAGTCCTTGATCGTAGACTTTTACCTCAACTTGACTTAGCCTAGAAAGATTGAGAATTGCCTTGTAAAATGGGAGATAATGCCTATACATGCCACACCAACTCCTCGTTTGCGAACCAACTAGAGCAATTGAGTCTCAAGCATCATAAACAAGCCTATTTGTGTGTCACAAAGTTCTATGCAAATTGTCCTTGCTGACTTGCTTTTCTAGCTTAATTATTCAAATTGAGGCTCAACTTAGCTACTCGAAAAGAATTGATCTACGAATAACAAAATTATGACTTGGAAGCGAGAATCTCTTTATTATTTCAGAACGTACAATGTCTGTGAAATTTACATCAAAGAGTTATGGGTATTACTTTTAAAGACTTAACCGCCGTGTTAAATGTTTTGAGGATCCATGTGCGCTCAATAATACTTCTACCTAGTGCAATTTTGCAAGTGGATAGTGAAAACTAGGACAAAAAGTAGATGTTGAAATTAGGATAAGTGTTACTCATTCCTCCAAAAGTATTGTGCATTCAAGTCCATCAAAACCCTTCTCAAAAAAAAAGTCCATCAAAACCGACAAACCAAAGGAGCAGGACAAAAGAACAATGGGTTCCAATTTTCAATCGTGATCGGTTTTAATAATACATGTGTACGTACTTACGCATTATTATGTACGGAGTACGAATCAAAACAATCTTCTTGAAGTCAATGCAAGCTTTCATCATTTTTAGTACACCGAATTTTTTCTCAAAAAAAAAAGTACACCGAATTGAATACAGTATTTATTTAGATTTAAAAAACAAAAGGCGGTTGATCACAGTTGGAACTTGGAAGTATTAAGCAACTAATCGCACAAAAAAAGTCAACGAACGACTGCCTAAAACCCAAACTTATTTAATTACATCCATCTTCTTTTTCATAAACTATCTTAATTTATAATCATCAACGTTAGTTGGAGAAGAAAAAAGCTGTCCACCCAAGAATCATTTGATTCATTTATATGCCAATCGGCAACGAACACGATCTGGGTTGAACTAGTGGATGAATTATAAAAGATTAGAAAAATAAACGAGCATTAATAAAAGCCTAAATCAACGCACTTACGCAACTAATGGAGGAATATAATATATGATGGGCAACGTGATGATCTGACATGAACTAGATCGATCAGTTGTGTTTATAAGTCGTCCCTCTTATCCCTGATTTATTTTTTTTTCTTCCAAAAAAATACAACACATAAGGGAAATTATTACTATAGACTAAAATTAGTTAAGGCCTAATTAATCAACGCGCACACGTAATTTGACCGAAAATAACACGTATTACACGCAACTACCTACTACAACTTCAACTTACACACAAAATGATGATGCTCCACAAATCGGAATCTCTAGCTAAATCTCGCAACGTGGTATAATTAATTTTATGTGTCAGTATATATTGAGCATTTTTTTCTTCATTTTATCTCAAGTATACTAATAACAACGTATAAATGACAAGAATATAACACTATGTCACTATCAAATAAAATGTTTGTCACCTACCAAAAAAATTGAACTATCGAATTCAAGAGGATGGTCTTATAGATGGGGTACGTATTGCAAGTGGCTGGCCGGTAAGATATGAGTATTCAACTAAAATGGCGTCAATATATAAATGATATATTTAAGTGCACATATCAATATCATCCATTTTTAGCAATTTTTTTTGTTAATACTATAAAATTTGTGTGTATTGATTATTAACGTGTTAGATTACAGCTGTTGTTCACTATTTGGCATGTTCTTTGTCCTATTCATCGGGCATGAATCTTGGGTTAGATTAAATAGCGTACGTGTACGTAATTAATTAGTTTAACTAACGTAATGATATTTGGCGGTCACCATCAAATTAAGCTGGCGACCATGTTAACTAATTGGATGAACATGGTAATTAATTAAGCAGGGGTATTTATATAGAACTAGTATAACCCCTGTCCTAATTAATTGGATGAACATGATAATATGTCTATTTTTATATAAAATTAGACATATTATCATGGTTAACTAATATAACATATTCATTTCGATTTATTATAAAATTTCATTGGATTAATTAATAGACTATTTTTTTGCAGCAATGATCAATTTTATTAAAATAGTTATTTAATACTTTCTAAATTTAATCTAATTTTAATTTAATATTATATTTTTTCACATATAAATAAAATGTACTCAATTCAATCATGGTAATCAAAATTTTTTCTTATGATTGATTATCATAATTGAAGTAGGTGAATCCTATTTCTTTATAAATTATTGTAAAAACATTATGATCAATTTATTTCAATTATTGTAATCAATTGTTAATATTATTTTTTCATACAATGTATTTTATTCAAGTATTTATTAAAATAAAGTTTTAAAGTTGAGTTATCCAGGAATGCCACATGACACAAATTTGTCTACAAACTTGAATTTTGTTATATAATATATTAGGAATAGGATAGATAAATAAATATTCTGTACTCCCTCCGTTCCCAAAAGTTTGTCCATATTTCCATTTCGGACGTTCCGAAAAGATTATCCACCTTTAATTTCTTTCCATTCATATCACATAATTTTTACACTTTTACCCCTAAACAATCACACAATTTACCTACTTTTACTATCTATTTCTTCCTCATTTCTCTCTCCTTATCACTTTATCACCATTACCAATCTTCCACCTCACTTTATCACCTTTATTTTATATTTTTTAAATGAAAATGCAATCTTTCACCACTACTTTATTGGATGATTAGACTTGCCTTAATCCACTACATTTTTTACTTTATGAACAACCTTTCGGAAACAGAGGGAGTATATAAAAATATAGTAAGTAACGTATCAATCACTCCCCCGGTGAGAATCGACTTGGCTCCGATACGGAAATCAGGATGGAACCGCAAAAGCGATAATCATGTCCACCGGGGTTGAACACAAATGAGTCGATCGATGCAAAGTAGTTGCCAAAAGCACTAATCAAAATAGCAAAAATATGGCCAGTCTTAGGCATATGGTGCCTCCATTCAATAAATACTCAATCAGGGCTGCAACCCTAATTTTTGAAAAGTGGTCATGGTGAGGCGGTGCAACGACTACAACTCGATGATCGGGCATTGTGAGACGAGGTGGCGGTTGGGCGGCGAGCACGGGAGTGGGTGTCACGCGAGCAACAGGCGTGCCGATGAAGGCCACGGTCGGCAACGAGAAGTTAGCGGTCGCCGCTTGGCAATTCGGGTTGTTCGGGTCAATTCGGATCGGGTCGGGCCCGTTCGGGTCAAACAGCCATTTCGGATCTTGTTCGGTTCGGGTTCGGGTCGTGTTCGGGTTCGGGTCCTTTTTGGATTGCTTCGAATCGGATCATTTCGGGTCGGGTCAATTCGGATTCGGGTGTTATTTGGATTCAACTTTTTTTTTTACGGAATTACGGATATATTTTCACCGTCTAGTCGTCTAGTCGATGACCCGTACGGCCGTACGTACCTTTTACGGAACTACGGATATATTTTCACCATTTACATATAACGATATAAAGAATAATTATTATATCATAGCCTTTATCTAATTTATTTTCTTAAACTCTATGTTTTTTCTTAATGATTAATTATTTACTTGTTAAAAGTATTTCATAATTGTAATTTTTAAATACGCAAACTTAATTCTGTATGTTTTAAATCAATTTCTTGATTTGACCAATCAGATAGTTAACAGGTTTGATAACGTTGTTTTGGATGGAGACATCCTTCTCAGTAAGTTAACAACAAATTTGTTTGAGTAATAATGTCAATGTTTTTCTGTGAAACATAGGTCGGTTTCTGAATAAATTATTTTAAGACGGTTTCTTAGGAGAATTTAATGAGGGATCGAGTTCAGTTTAGACTTTAGAGTGACAATATCTCCGAGACCTCGACCCGATCTTACACGCTTACCTGATCCGCACACGGCACACGCGACAATTTAATCCATTTTAATAGATATAATATATTATATTATGTATTAAATTAATTTATAATATATTATATGTAAAGAATATAATATTCGGGTCTTTTCGGATCGGTTTATTTCGGGTCAAGTTCGGTTCGGGTCAGTTCAGGTTCGGGTCAATTCGGGTTCGGGTCATTTCGGAATCGAGTCAGTTCGGATTCGGGTCAGTTCGGTTTACATTTTATTCGGGTCATTTCGGTTCGGTTCGGGTTCAGATCGGGTCTGGGTCATGTTCGGATGGTTCATTTTTCGTTGTTCGGGTCAAATTTCGGGTTCGGTTCGGGTTTCGGGTCTGGGTCACTCTCTGCCGGGTCTATAGCTAAAAGTGACGGGCTAGGGCGGTCGCCGCTACATGTAGCGGGTTGGCGACGGTCGCCGCTTTCTGCAAAAACGTGGCGGCAAATTCTTGCTGTTTTTGGCCGGCGATTGAAGTTGACGTCGAGAGCAACCATAACACTTCCATTCGACAACAACCGTCATAGATGCATCTCCCGACAAAAGATTTAATCGCCTTTAGAGAGAAATCATGAGTTTGAATTTAGATTTGCCAATAAAATCGAGACCCATACCCTACTCTTTGAAGGCTTTCCACGTCTCCGATTTGTATAAGACTTGATTCAACACTTGATCGGAGTTGAGGTAGTATTCACGATGAACTATGACGAACGTCGTTCGATCCTCCTCGTTGATGACCATGGAAACGCAGAGTTCAAGAATGAAAGCACCAAATAATACAGACGCAGACTCTCAATGAAAACACCAATTGATACGTACGTACCCGATGTGGATTCGTATCGGAACCTTGTCGATCAAGCTAAGGCTTGAATCGATCCCAAGGTGGGAGACAATTCGATGAAACACGGTGGTTAATGTGTTTGAGAGAGAGCTAGAGAAATTAGGACAAGGGAAAAGTAGGGTAAAATAAATATTTTCTTGTTATTGATTGATTTCCTTCATTGACAGCATAAAAAAGTACATGTACTAAAACCTAACCCTAACCCTAATCCTTTCGATTCAACAAAGGCGTCCCGAAAAAGAATCGTAAAGAAAACCCGAGAAGTAATTTATAAAAATACATTAGTAAAAATATTGTAATTAACGTATCAACCTTCCTGAACCATTTCACGACCGAAGTGATAATTACAAATTTACAACAATAGGATGTAGGAACGCTCATTTCTTGTCGTAGTTGCTGGATCCAAACGATCAATTCGACCTGTGACAGCTAAGGCAATAACTCAATATTCAGCTTCATGGTTAGAGCGATAAATTTACCACCTGATCAAATTACCATCCGAGAGAAAATCAACCCAAATTAAAATAGGTCACAACATGTCAATTAGAGTAATAATAAAATACCCTTTTAACCATAAACAAGTTCTATAAAGGAACAAATTTTCTGATAAAAAAAAATAAAGTGAACAATTTTTTATTTTTTATTAACTCAATTATTATTATTATTTGGATTTTCTACATAAAGTTGGAAGGAAGCCTAGAGACAAGCTGTGCCCCCACACCCTTCTCAATACAAAAACACAATCTATGAAAAATAAAATATGAAAGGGCGTATATATTTAATTATGAACAAAATTAAATATCTAAAAGAAAAATTAATTATGAATGAAAGGGCGTAGTAAGTTGTAAGTACTAATTACAATAGAATCAATAGTTAATTTAACGTAACGTGACAAATGCAACGTCCCAGTTCCTTCCCACCACCTTCCTTCCCATCGCAGAAACCTATATACGTTGAAAGATAACATTTTATACTATAACCTACATTTATGATTCATCGCGTTTATAGGTAGAAATGTGTTGAAAATCCGCAGCTACATTTCGCTTGATTAGCGAGTTAGCATTAATATATGTACATAAGCCAAAACCCATTTGCTAGTCTTCTTTTTGGTTGAAAACATTTGCTAGCACATTTGTTAAGAAATGTATATAAGAATTTTGTGTAGGTCCATACAGTAATATATATATAGAGAGAGGAAGATTTGTATAAATATTATGTAATTTTATTGACGAGGGAATGAGAGTATTTATAGACAATCCGTTTGAGGTCTGCTCCATGTGATTCTGATCTCCTCCACACGAGTCGGCCCCTTGGCGTAATTTCTGATGAAAGCCTCTATATATTATGGTTAACAGTATACGGTTTAACCATTTCCAATGAAGTTAAAAATATGAGAATCCGGGTTATTAGACCAAAATTAAGTCAACTTATATCCCTAAGTTATGTTGGACTCGCATCCAATGGTCATATATTCCAATGGTATGCTAGTTAATAGGGACCCATTTAATTAAGAATTTGTATTACGGCGCGTATAGTAATACTACTCCGTAATTAGTTACTCCATGTTGCGATATAAAAACAATTAAGGAGTTATTTAGGAGTCGCTGTGGCATTGATTAGCTAACTTGTGTATGTGAGATTTGATGGTGATAAGAGCCTCTGTTTAACTTGGATGGAGGATTGATAATTCCAGAAAGCTATAAACTTCAAGTCTTCAACGTTCAAGTATATTATTGTTATATATTCAAAACAAAAGTCCTAGATCGGATTAGTGACTCATACTTAGGCTGCGTTTTCTTTTCTACTTTTTCAAAGGTCAAATAGCCCATGTTAGGCTGTAGTGACAGCCGGATCATGTGCATTTAATTGGCAGCCTATTTGTTAAATTATGCATGTAGATTGCAGCACACAAGAAAAATACTAATTAATTTAGAATTTACTAATTTGCTTGTTTCAATTCATGCCCTTCTCCCCAAGATGAGATAATTAATCTACAAAGTTCTTAGAGCATCTCCATGAAATTTTGTCAAAATTTTCTTAAAAAATAGAGATCTAAGAGCATCTTCAACAACATCTCCAAATTCTTGGAAGATGTGAGTTTGGAGATTTTTGTCCTAATTTTGGCCCCAACAGATTCCCCAAAGTGATCTCCAAAATGGAGAAGATCTCCAAAACTCATGGTGGGTTCTCCAAATTTGGAGATTTCTCTCCTTGCTCCATATTGTGAATTTGCAATTAATGTTTTCTTTTCCTTTTATTTTTTTTGGTTAATTAAATGTAAAAAGTTGCTTTTTCTTACGTCTTCAACTCTTTCATCCAATCATGTTTTACTTCAATAAATATTGATTCTCCAAAATGGAGAAATTGTTGGAGTTTGAGCATCTCTTGGAGATGCCCTTAGGGCATCTCCAACAACATCTCCAAATTCAAATTTTTGACAGATGTGAATTTGGAGATTTATGTCTTAGTTTTAGCTCTAACAGCTTCCCCAAACCAATCTCCAAAATGGAGAAAATCTCAAAAAACCAACATGTCTTCCCCAAATATAGAGACATCTCCATTTTGATTTTGTATTTGATATTTATTTTTATTTCTATTTTTTTTGGTTAATTATCCTAATTCATCCCCTTTCACCCACTTCTTCTCCAATTAAAGAACAAGTTTATTATTTATTAGGATAAGATTGTATAGAGTAATAAATATTCATTCTCCAAAATGGAGAAACTGTTGGAATTAGAATAATTTGTTTTTGGAGAATGTAGCTCTTCTTTCTCCATTTTGGAGAAAGTTTTAAAGCATCTCGTATTCTCTATAAAAAAAACCTGATCCTACTCCAACAGCTTCTCTATTATAGAGAATAAGACATTTAATATTTCTTTTTTAAAATCTTAAATTATTCTAAAAGAAAAAGAAAATAAAAATTTATCAATTTATCAATTTCCATGAATATGGAGCTCTTAGGCCGCCTTTTATTCTAGATCAATTAATCAACGATAAGAATAGTATACGAACCTTATCCCTTAACTTAAATTAGGTGGCGTTTGGTATAAAAATTATGGAAAGGAATGGAAAGGAAACAAATTTGTATAGAAAATGGGGATGATCTTCTCTTTTTTGGATGGAAAATGGAAAGAGAGGGGTAATGGTTAGAGGAGTATGGGGGATATGATTACCCCATGTTGAGGGGGTGGGGAGGAGTTGCTCAAAATTTGCATAAAAAGTGGAAGAAAGGAGTAATGGTTACCCTTTGTATCAATGAACCATAAACTAAATAATGTCTAGATACATGTCTTAACCATTACCTTTCCCTCTAAAGAAACCAAACGGGCCCTTAGTCACAACTTTCAACGTGATCGAGAAGTTATACTTTCTTTAGGAAAACAATGCATATGGACATATATCTAGCTAGTTGCATTGTTGCTCACTTGTTCCACAATGTTTTGGTTCGATCAGTTTTTACTCTAATGAACCCCGCTTTAATCCAAGAATTTATCTTAACTCTCATCGGAAAATCAACTACTGTATATATGTTGACGTTGAATATTATTGCTCGTCTTTCCCTCCCATGAAAATAAAGCACATGCCCATGGATCAACTTAAAGACTACTCAGTCTGCTGAACGTTAAAAGGAAGTAAAGGTCGTTTCTATAAGTGCTTGCTTGTATCACAGGGTTTTGGATACACATAATTACCATTTCCTATATCACATCTTCTTTTTGCAAAATGCGATACATATGATACAGACAAATTTCGACCAAAAAGCTATAGAGATATCAGATCGATATAGGCAAATGCATTTCATATTATATTATAAATCTATTCGGCATTTTATATTCCCCTCCCAAATGCATGTATATCACCTTCCAAGAAATCATTTTGTTCAACTTAATTTGCCATCCTTTTGTTTTATTGACAAGAAAATGTCAACGGCTGGCTAAAACACGCAACCAATCCCTCATGCCAGTTTTTTTTTTTTTTTTTTTTTTTTTTTTGGTTTGAGCCATCATGCCAGTTATTTTGGAAAAGAATATCCGTACGTACGTATAAATCCATATACATGAATATCCGGGGCCCATATATGTACGTACGTGCCATTATAAATACCCAACTCAACACACATTAATTTCCATCAAGCTAAGCCAACTACTACTACCATCAATTCTCTCTCATTTTGCACCCAAGCAAAAGAGTTAAGAAGAGAAGACAAAACTTCCAAAGCCCTTGCTAGCTAGCTAGCCTTCATCAACTGTGATCCGATCCAAATGGCTCGCAACAAGAATGCCCAGAACGACGATGAGTTCGGGTCCTCGCTGCATGGAGTAACGGGGCGCGAGCAATCCTTCGCCTTCTCGGTGGCGTCCCCTGTGGTCCCAACCGACACCACGGCCAAGTTCCCACTCCCTGTCGACTCAGAGCACAAGGCGAAGGTGTTCAAGATACTATCGATGGCGAACCCACACATGCGCACCTTCCACCTATGTTGGGTGTCGCTGTGCGTGACCTACATCTCCACCTTCGCCGCTGCCCCCCTCGTCCCCATCATCCGTGAAAACCTCGATCTCACCAAGCGTGACATAGGTATGACTATTATTAATGGACCTTACTTTAGAAAAATGCACCATACGTGCGTACTTTCTAATTATAAGTAGTGCTCTAAAAAATGCTGGACAGCCTCTAGACGGAGTGAGACCGTCTAATGCCTAGGCAGCCAATACGATTGCTTAGGTGGTCCAGGCGGGTTAAAAGGCGACTAGCATCTAGACGGGACCTAGACGAGATTTTTAGAACACTGATTATAAGTCATCCGGGGCAAATTAACTAATAGTGTTGTGTTGTGTATTGGCAGGAAACGCGGGTATAGCCTCAGTCTCTGGCTCTATCCTCTCAAGGCTGGTGATGGGAGCGCTCTGCGACCTCCTAGGGCCTCGATATGCGTGCGCCTTCACGGTGCTGCTCGCGGCTCCCAGCGTCTTCTGCATGGCCCTTATCAACGACGCGGCTGGCTACATTACCGTCCGTTTCATGATCGGCTTCTCCCTCGCCACCTTCGTCTCTTGCCAGTATTGGATAAGCACGATGTTCAACGGCCGGGTCATCGGGCTGGTCAACGGGACCGCGGCTGGGTGGGGGAACGGAGGAGGCGGGGCCACCCAGCTCCTCATGCCTCTGCTCTACGAGCTCGTCATGAAGTGTGGCCCATCTCCGTTCGCAGCATGGCGAATCGCCTTCTTTATCCCGGGGATAATGCACATTGTGATGGGGATCTTGGTGCTGACCATGGGCCAAGACTTGCCCGATGGCAATCTAAGCCACTTGCAGAAGAAAGGGGATGTTCAGAAGGACAAGTTTTCTAAGGTTGGTTGATAAATATTGTTAATCTTTTTATCAATTCATTATAAGAATGCTTTCATAACATTTCTATGAAATATATATTTGAGCACGTCGTTGATACTTGGCCTATCATTTCTTCCTTGATTGTAGGTACTGTGGTATGCGATGAGGAATTACAGGACATGGGTGTTCGTACTTGTGTATGGATACGCGTTGGGTGTGGAGTTGACAATAAACAATGTCATTGCTGAATACTTCTATGATAGGTATATATTAACTAGCTAGTGATATTACTACGGTTACATTACATATCATATTATCATATATTTGCGTGCTTAAGAAAGATCTAACTAGGAAAAACAAAAATAAAAAAGGGTTTTCTTTGAGCGAAAAAAAATCTAAAAGTTAGGGTATACTCCCTCCGTTTCATAATAAGTGTCGTTTTAACACTTAAAATTTGTTTCATAATATGTGTCGTTTTAGGTTTTCAAAGTGATTTAATAGGGGTGAATGATGATAATTTTTATTGGAATGTGTATTTGTTGACTAAAGTTATTCATACATTGGCCAAAAAAAGTAATGAGTGGTAAGATTAAGAAAAAGTTGTAAGTTTTAAAGTGAATGATTGCTTTTCTTAAAAACTGTGTTAAGAGCTAAAACGACACTTATTGTGAAACGGAGGGAGTAGCTTTCAAATCAAGATTGGGCATCCATTAAAAAAACACACCTATGACATCTTACTTTTAGAACTAAACTCCTGAAAAAATAACAAACCCTCCTATCAAACCCCCCTATTTATTTTTCAACCAAAAAAACCCCCTATTTATTTAGTTGTTGTATAACTTTACATGCACACCACTTGATTAGTACTGTTAATTACTCCACGTACACCACTTGATAATAAATTAATATTTTTTTCAATCAGGCCTGCTCTTGGACATGTGAGAACCTGCAAACAGGCTTCCAAATTAATTGGGCCTCATTTGAAGAGGTCCGATTGAGCATTAACAAAAATAAAAGTAAAAAAACCGTTTGCATTTTTAGATTTTTGTTTTTCCAAAAGCCCCATTTCTTTTTCTTCTCAAAGATTATATTTTAACCGTGTACTATAAAGTATAAACCGTGTAAATGTATATTTTAAATGAGTTAACTTTTTTTTTTTTTGGGTTGAAGGGAGGATTAATTTTTGAACATTTAGTATTTGCACAATGATTATACATTAGAAATTTGTTTTTGGGTGTCGTACTGATAATATATACATGTATATATATGGCCTAATAATTCATGGACCAGGCTTAAATATAGGCTATAACATTGTTGGTATATATCTTAACTAATGTTCCATTCATGTGTAGGTTCGATCTAAAGCTCCAAACCGCCGGAGTGATCGCAGCGAGCTTCGGGCTGGCGAACATCATCTCGCGGCCCACGGGCGGGCTCGCATCGGACTGGAGCGGCCGCCTGTTCGGGATGAGGGGAAGGCTGTGGACCCTCTGGATCCTGATGGCCCTAGGAAGCGTCTTCTGCATCTGGCTCGGCCTCTCGACCACCCTCCCGGTGGCGGTGGTTGCCCTCGTGCTCTTCTCCTTCATGTCCCAGGCCGCGTCGGGGGCGGCCTTCGGGATCGTCCCCTTCGTCTCGCGGCGCTCCCTCGGGATCATCTCGGGCCTCACGGGGGCCGGGGGCAACCTCGGGGCCGGCCTCAACCAGCTCATCTTCTTCACGGCGGGCTCGTTCTCGACCGACAAGGGGCTCACCTACATGGGGGTCACGTGCATGGTCTTCACCCTCCCGGTCGTCCTGGTCCACTTCCCGCAGTGGGGGAGCATGTTCTTCCCGCCGAGCAACGGCGTGAGCGAGGAGTCGTACTACGTGTCGGAGTACGACGAGGACGAGCAGAAGAACGGGATGCACGAGGGCAGCGTCAAGTTCGCCGAGAGCAGCCGGTCCGAGCGCGGCCGGTCTGCGGGGCCCACCCCCGACGCTACACCCGGTCGTGTCTAATAAATAAATCATGTGTAGGGCACGAGCTAGCTAGGTTGATCTAATTTGGTAGTTTCAACCCACTATACATATGTACGTACGTCGTTGTATGTGATCTCTCGATGTCGAGCTAGTCCGATGATAGACTGATTCGGATTCCGGTATTGTAGAGGTCCTTTAATTTTGGGGTGACCCTCCATTATTTTGCTTTGTTTTTTGGTAGCCTTTGCTGCATTTGTTGAGGAGGTGATCGAAGTGTAGTACGTCGTGGTGTAATGTACGTGCAAATGGTGTAGCGTATCCCTACAAAACTGAAATTGAGGAGAGAATGGTTCTTGTACAAATAAAATGAAACGCTTACAATATATGTTTGGTACCAACTTTCTTGGTTGAGCTATTGACTTGAAGAGTTTGCACATGATTTCTTCACGCTCTCCGGGTTGTCCTTGGTAGGAAAATAATCTATTGGGCTTGTATATATATGTCAAGTCCAAACCTCCAAAATTTCCCATCCTATTACATTGGTACTTGATTTTTTATGAGTAATTTTCAAAGATAAGTTGTCACATGTAGTTTTCACTTTCTATAAATGTTTTTTTTTTTGTACTTCTTCCCATGGATAGCTAACATGGCTTTTTAAGACAATACATTTGTACTACTAGCTTTAATAGAAAATCTCATTTCGTCCGTTTTGGCTCTAAGTTTTTGATGTTACTCTTCTCTTAACCGTCATTCATTGCTCACTTGCTCTTCCTAGTATTAATGGAATAGTTTCACTATTTCAAGCTTTGAACATTGTTCCTCTAAAATGACATTAGTTCCAGTGTGCAACGACTAAGGCTCAGGAGCATAAACTTGCAGTCGCGGAGATGAGGATGCTTAGGTGGATGTGTGGTCATACGAGGATGGACAGGATTAGGAATGAAGAGATCAGAGGCAAGCTTGGGGTGGCTAGCATAGAAGACAAGTTGCGGGAAGCGAGACTGCGTTGGTTTGGCCATGTCTAGAGGCGGAGCCCAGAGGCGACAGTTAGGAGGTGCGAGCGTTTGGATCTAGGAGCTTACCGGAGGGATAGAGGCCGCCCGAAGAAGCGCTGGATGGACAACATAAGGCAGGATATCGACAGGCTAGGGATTTCCGTGGATTTGGCGCAATGCAGGGAGAGTTGGAGAGAGAGGATCAGTGTGGCAGACAGCTAGTCAGCTTGATGGTGGAGCCTTCTAATCTTGTGCGGCCGTGGATTTTTTTGCTTAGTGGGTTGTTTCTGATAAGCTTAGTTTTATTTTTCTTCTCTTTTGTTTCTTTTAGTCCTAGTAGTGGTTTTTGTCTGCCTGTCGGGTTTATAGGTTTTAGTTTTTAGGTTTTTTCGGTGAAGTTTGTTGAGTGTTCAGGTCCGTATCTCTTGGGTCGTATTGGGCGCATTTCATCTTGGTCTGGAATGCCCCCACCCTGACCCCCCAGATCCTGCTTGTGCGGGATTTCCCTGGGTTTATGTTGTTGTTGTTGTTCAAGTGTGCAATGTCCAGATTGGGATTTGGATAGAAAAGAGAAAGAGATGAGAAAATAGAATGAGATTAGATGAGAGATAGAACAGACAGAAGATCGGTTGAAGAAAAGAATGATGTTGTGTTATTACTTGGGTACCAAAATAGAATACTACACTAACTTTTATATCCTCACTCAATCGAGCTACTACCCAAACATCAGTACACGCTATTCTTCCAATAGCATCACAAAACTGTCAAGAGAACATCATGAAAATCTTCCAATAACGCCTGCACTTTCCCTTGAATCACCAACTCTTTACTATCAAGAAAAACAATTGAGCCAATTGTGTAATAATAAGTGGAACCCCTTTCTCGATCAATTTATGTAACCGATTCCCACTCATGCTTTTCACACTTGCCTGCTCAGTCATGCCCTTAATCTCCACATGTCTCCCATCTTTCACAAATGAGATCTTCAACCCTCTGAAATCAAAAGTGACAGGGCTGTACTCTTTGAGCCAATCACCTCCAAGAACTAAATCACATCCACCCATCTTAAGTACTCTTAGATCAAAAGCAAAGTAGCAACCTTGCATTTCCTATTTAAATTTCTTGCAAACCTGGTGACTATGCATCTTCTCACCGTTTGCCACAGAAATCTCCATCACGGTTGCCTCGCTCTGATACCAATCTGCAATGTCTGGATTGGGATTTGGATAGAAAAGAGAAAGAGATGAGAAAATAGAATGAGAGATAGAACAGACAGAAGAGGTTGAAGAAAAGAATGATATTGTGTTATTACTTGGCTACCAAAACAGAATACTACACTAGCTTTTATATCCTCACTCAATCAACCTACTACCCAAACATCAGTACATTACACAGTGATGTTTGTCAATCATCAAAACCTTATGGTAGGAGAAAACATTATTCCAATGATGGAGAAACTTTTGACGGTTTCATCAGTGTCAATATATAATATCCAAGAGTACTACAAACTTAATTTCCCCTGTTGTGGAGTTGCTTTTCAACGCCAGAGTTTGGATTATTGTTTTTGTTTTTCTCATTTTAGTTTGTCTGGTTATTGCTTTTTGACAATATCCAAAAGTATCAAGGACGAGATCACGAGAACATAGTATGTACCTCTAGATTTGACTGCATATAGACGACGACAACTATCGAAAAAGTGGAGTAGTAGGTAGGACAAGACGAAAGTTCAAAATGCATGAGAATGACAAGAAGTGTTTTGTAGAGCATGTAGTTCAGGTTCTATCCATGTTCCAATTCAATACCTAAGGCCTGAGATCCTATAAGTGTTATCCCATGTCAACCCGTAGAATATGTACGTATTTCACGTTCTATCAATGTTCAATTCAATATCGTAAGGCCTGAGGCCCTAGAAGCATTATCCCATGTCAACTCGAAGACTTCCCAAAAGGTCACCCATCCTGATACTACTCCCGTCTTAGCATGCTAAACTTCGTTGTTTTTTGAACTCTCGAACCATGGAAATGAAGAAGAGCTCTCATTGGTATGAGGAGCATTGCAATCCCTTATAAATTATCGGGGTGTTACAATCTCTCCCTCTTAAGCACTTGACGACATCATCAAGGCCTAATGGCTACTCCCTGGGTCGAGTGACCGTCCTCCAAACCAAGTCAAATCGTAGGCCGAAGTCGACGCTGATATCATTTGTAAGGCCCGAGACCTTAGAAGGGTTATCCCATGCCAATCCGAGGACTTCTCAAGAGGTCACCCATCCTGGTACTACTCTCGTCTTAGCACGCTTAACTTAATAGTTCTTTTGACTTCTCCAACCATGAAAATGAAAAGTTCTTATTGGCATGACAAGCACCTCAATCCCTCATAAATTATCGGGGTGTTACACTCTCCTCCACTTAAGCACGTGACGACCTCGTCAAGGTCCAATGACCGCTTTCCAGACCATGCCAACTCGTAACCCAGAGTCGACTCTGATATCATTTCCCAACTCGTAACCCAAAGTTGACTCTAATATCATTTGTAAGGTCCGAGGCCCTAGAAGGGTTATCCCATCCGAACACAAAGACTTCCCAAGAGGACACCCATCATAGTATTACTCTCGATTTAACACGCTTAATTTAATTCATAGTTCTTTTGACATCTCGAGCTATGAAAAGAAAGAGTTCTTGTTGGCATGAGGAGCACCTCAATCCCTTATAAATTATCGGATTGTTATAGGTGGCATCTAGGGTGGTCTCCATGGCCTTGACGACCTCCTTCAATGTTGCTCGTCGGACGCCTTTACTTGATCATTTCCCTCGTACCTTGGCCGATGTCAGGAGATGCTCCTAAAAGTCTAGTCTTGAGTCGGGAATCGCCTCGTCAATTTCTTCTTTGCCCGACCTCTTAACCAACCGAACGTGTTTTCAAGTTATATGCTAAAAACAATCAATAACATACCTAGGGCTGAGCACCGGTTCAAAACCGGACCGGACCGGACCGGATGTCTCTAAACATGTGGACCGGGGACCGGACCGGAGACTCCGGTCCGGTTTTGGACCGGATTTTTATTTTTTTAAAAAATAATATTATTTGAAATAAAAATTAATTTTTTATTGAAAAAATTATAATTTATTTAGATAAATTATATATAAATTATGAAAAATATAATATTATTAAGTATATAATATAAATGTGAAACTTAAATATTAAAAATAAACTATAAAACATTAAAATTAAAATAATTTTTATTTAAATTTATTTTTTATTTAATTTTTATAAATATCCGGTCTGGACCGGACCGGACCGGGGACCGGATTTCTCAAATTCATGGACCGGACCGGAAGTGCCTCGGTCCGGTCCCGGTCGGTCCCGGTCCGGTCCGGTCCAAAAATCCGGTCCGGTCCGGTCCAAAAATCCGGTCCGGACCGGATTTTGCTCAGCCCTAAACATACCCTACACATTATGATAAGCTTAAAACATATACAAACACCTCAACTTGTCCATTTTGGTCATTTGGACACTTGACCTTTGAAATTGACCTATTGAGCACCTCAACTTGTGAAAGCCTACCTATTAAACACCTATTCCCTAACGTGACATTGCACGTGTGATGTACACTTGATTTAAGATTGTTTTCATTCAAAACCAGATACTTTTAAGCTTATGTGTATAAAGAAATTTGTCTGACAATGTAGTATGGTGACAGGTTTAGGTGGCATTAATTTAACGAGGAGGCCTTATCTGGCATTACGTGGCCTTTTTTTTTGCTCAATCATGTTCACATAATAGCGCGTGTCTATTGTAGCGCTCTGTAATCAGGGACGAGGTATTTAATAGGTAGGTTTTGACAAGTTACGGTGCTCAATAGGTCCGTTTCAAAGGTGAGGTATCCAAATGACTAAAATTGACAAGTTCAGGTATCTGTATATGTTTTAAGCCCATTATGATAGTACGTAATTTCTACCAAAAAATGTATGATCGTATACATGCTGTGATCACTAATTTAAGAACTTCTGCACACAAGGTAGAAGATGTTGTTAATATTCTATACCAATACGTTATGATATCTTATTATTGTCAATGAGTTAGTTTTAATTTCGTACGTAATTAAAAGAATAATCAAAATGTTGTTTTCATAAACAGTCTATGAAAACTGATAAATAAAAAACAAGGACAGGTGTTTAGCGCAATCAAATTTCATTTTGAAATGTATCATATGGCGTTTTTGTGGTATACAACTTCTTTTGAAACCAAAATAAAAATCGATTATTTTTACTCCTTTCAAAAAAAAATCATACGATGGCATCTCATTGGATAGCACAGACTCCACAGTAAAAAAAAACCTGAATTTTTTGTGTGAAGAAATCTGAGTACATCGTAATAGTAAGAGTCAGTTTAGCAAATCATTGCTGATATTGTTGATCGATTGCTGATACTGATCTAAATTGCTGATATTGTTGTTGAAATTAAAAACTTACTCCATCTTTTAGATAAACAATGGGGTGTTTGGTAAGACAGTTTGCTGATTTTGTAGGAAAGGCTAGTGTAATTACCATTCTACCCCTAATTAAATTAAAAAACAAAACAAAAAAAAGTCACGTACCCTCATAACCTCATTCATTCGAACCCTAGGAAAACCCCTGTCTGCCGTCTCGATACTGATTTTTTTCGGGACCACCATTGGACTAGAGGCTACTGATCTGGTGTTCATCGTTGTTGTGGGTGAGCGCCCAGAACCCGCCTGGTCTGTGTGTCCCCTAATTCCGTTCCCCCCGTCGGAGAATTTGAACTCCCCGGCCAACCACCGGAAACGGAGCTGCTCCTCCTCGTACAACGTTTACCCGATCTCGATCCTTCCAAGTTCTAGGTACTGTCACGAGGTGGCCTACTCGCCGTCGCCGACTCCGATCCACTCTCTGGCGTCGCCGGCGCGGTCTCCAGCCACCACCAGCATTTGGTGTTGTAGCTGGCGACTCTCTTCTTCCTCTGCAACTCGGCGGCGGATGAAACTCCGTTTGGCACAACAGCCGGCGATAATCGGCGGCGAGGAGGGGAAGAACGACCGGCGAGGTGGAGTTATGGAAGTCATCTGGGAAGAACCGGTGGTGAAGGGATGGGTAAAGGGGAAAGAAGGAAGGGTAAGGGGGGAAAGAAGGGGATAAGCATGGGGATATGCTTTTTTTTTTTTGTTGTTGTTGCTTATAAGTAATAAAGTGATTATAAAGCACTTAAAAAAATTCCGTTTGACACAACTCGTTTGCTTATCACGTGCTTATAAGCAAAAAAAGTGCTTATAAGCGCTTAAAAAACCTACCGTCAAAGGGACTCTAAGTAGCTGTAAAGATACGTATCTTGTATAAGTGCTTACTTCTATCACATTCACAGGGGTACGGTATGGTCATTTTTTGATACATAATTACCATTTCATATCACATCTTCTTTTTGAATTAAAATGCAAAACAGATGTAGACAATTTTCGACCTAAGAAAAATACAGATACGTTGACCAAAAAAAAAAATACAGATACGGACAAATTATATATTTTGGGATATTATATGTGTTCAGTGTTTTATATATATTCTCCTCCCACACGTATCACCTTCAAACAAATTTATTTATTTTTTTCCAAATTTGCCAACCTTTTGTCCTATTGGGGAGAAAATGTCAATGGCCGGCTTAAACACGTAACCCCATGCCAGTTATTTGGGAGAAGAATATCCGTACGTACTTGTACATCCGTATAGATGAATATCCTGGGGGCCGGGCTCGATCTTCACTATAAATTACACAATTAAGCACACACAAACTTTCAATTCCCACCAACTAAAACTAACATCCATCCTCATTTTGCATCCAAGCAAACGAGGAGGTTCATCAAGAAGACAAACCGGCCTAGCCTAGCTTCCACTCGTCTCACAATAAATGGGTCGCAGTAAGGATGAACAGCCCGATGATGAGCTCGGGACCTCGATGCATGGAGTCACGGGGCGCGAACAATCCTTCTCCTTCTCGGTGGCGGACCCTGCGGTCCCCACCGATACCACCGCCAAGTTCGCCCTCCCTGTCGACACCGAGCACAAGTCGAAAGTGTTCAAGATATTGTCGATGGCGAAGCCGCACATGCGCACCTTCCACCTCTGCTGGGTGTCCTTATGTGTCACCTACATCTCCACCTTCGCCGCCGCCCCTCTCGTCCCCATCATTCGCGAAAACCTCGATCTCACCAAGCGTGACATAGGTATATATGAACATTAATGGATCTATTATTATTATTAATTATTTGATTTTTTATACATAGGGAAACAATGTTCTCGTATCAGTCAAGCCTCAAGAGTGAGTAATGTTCAGAAGTCTCCGGTTCGATTCTCATGAATAGTGCTAATTAACTAACACTATGGTATACTAATTGTTAGGAAATGCTGGCATAGCATCTGTCTCCGGCTCGATCTTCTCTAGGCTGGTTATGGGGGCGCTTTGCGACCTCCTGGGACCCCGATACGCGTGCGCCTTCACGGTGCTACTGGCGGCCCCCAACGTCTTCTGCATGGCCCTCATTAAGGACGCAGCCGGCTACATTACGGTCCGCTTCCTGATCGGCTTCTCCCTCGCCACCTTCGTCTCCTGCCAGTACTGGATAAGCACTATGTTCAACGGCCGGGTTATAGGGCTGGTCAACGGGACCGCGGCTGGGTGGGGGAACGGCGGAGGCGGGGCCACCCAGCTGCTCATGCCCGTACTGTACGAGCTCATCAAGAAGTGTGGCCCGACGTCGTTCGTGGCGTGGCGAATCGCCTTCTTTATCCCGGGGATAATGCACATTGTGATGGGGGTCTTGGTGCTGACCATGGGCCAAGACTTGCCCGATGGCAATCTAGGCCACTTGCAGAAGAAAGGGGATGTTCAGAAGGACAAGTTCTCCAAGGTTGATTTTTGCTTTTCAACTTATATAACGTTAACGTTAATTAAATGGGCCGATGTAACGCCTTTAACTAATACTTGGACTATACTTGTATCATTTTCTTGATCCTTACAGGTATTGTGGTATGCGGTAACCAATTACAGGACTTGGGTGTTCGTACTTGTTTATGGATACTCGCTAGGTGTGGAGTTGACCATATACAATGTGATTGTTGAATACTTCTACGACAGGTACATAATTCATTTATTTGCATGTGTGCTTAGGAAAAACCAAATTTATAAATAAAAATTAATATTTTAAAATTAGGGCATATTAGATTTATAATTAAGATCGGGCATGCAATTTTTTTAGTAAAAACGATTTTTAAACCAACAATGCAAATGAGATATGATCAGCATTAAGCACTTTCTTTTTAATAATATATCATGCTTTCTGCACTTAATTCTAATGGAAAAAGGTACTATTAGAGCCTAATATTAATATGCCATTTGATTTGTACTTTCATATGAAACCTTATTTTACTTTCCGATATCTACTCTAATGTTTAAACTTTTACAATAGTAATTGAAAGAAATTATTCAACTTTCGGGTGAAATGTTTGTCACTCAAAAAATTGAGATGATTATTTATTTCAAGGTCCATTGCAATAAAACTTTAGAGTTAACCGGCATCCTCCAAATCATGCTAGCTTAACGTGTAATAACCAATTATCAACTAGTCTATACTCTATAGCTACAAGGAAAGGCGTCCGAATTTCCTTAGGTATCCCTCGGTTGGATATATCTAAGATTGAATTGCGACGGTCAACATGACCGATTAAACCGGCTAGATCTAAAAAAAAAGATAATAAATCAAAATTTCTAAATGGTAAGGATAAAGCTTGAAGAAATAATTCTACCAAAAAAACACTTGAAGCAATATTTAATAACCACCTCCGTTAAGAAATACTTGTCCTTTTAAACTCATTGGGTTGTTAAGAAATACTTGTCCTTTTAGATATTTTAGCATACATTTTCCTATATTATCCTTACCGATTAGAAATAATTACCTAAATCAATAATATAAAATAAAAGATTTTGATAAGATTGAGGGTATTTGAGTCAGATCATTTGACTTCTTACTTTTTAAGAAAATACCTAAAACGACATGTTTTTCTTAACGGAGGGAGTAGCAACAAAAAAGTTTGTCTTGCAGCATATATTAGAAAAGTATTTGTCCACTACAAAAAAAAACGATTTAGCGACCAACAGGTTGGATGCTAAAATACAAGATCTGGTCGCTAAAACCATTTAGCGTCCAAATGTTGGTCGCTAAATTTATTAGCGACCAAGTCGTCGCTATATTTTGCGACCAGTACATTAGCGACCAGATGGACGTTAATTTTCTCCCCTCGATTTGCCGACCAAGTGGTAGCAAATTGGCGTCCACCTGGTCGCAAATTTGGCAACCAAATGGTAACCACTTGGCTGCCATCTGGTCGCCAATTGGCGACCAAGTGGTACCCAATTGGCGTCCACCTTGTCGCGAATTTGACAACCAAATGGTAATCAATTGGCTACCATCTGGTCGCCAATTAGCATCCAAATGGTCGCGAGCTGGGTCAGTCAAATGGCTACCATCTGGTCGCCAATTAGCGTCCACATGGTCGCGAGTTGGATCAGCCAATTGGCTACCATCTGGTCGCCAATTAGCGTCCAAATGGTCGCGAGCTAACACCGTGAATTGCCGACCAAATGGTCACGTAATCACCGCAGTTATCTTCAATTAAATTGGTCATTACAATCCGTATAGTGATGTTTTAGTTTTATAACGTTCTTTTTCATTTCATAAGAGTAACAATTTCAAAACCCAAAATAATATATATGTATATATATATATCAAAAGATTTATAAGGTCTAATATTTAGATTTAGTTATATTACATCATTGTGCAATATCATTAGTTGGCAAGGTAGACGATGATAGTTGATTTGCTTGAATTTGTTCCATAAGACGATGAAGGCTTTCAATCTGCGTGGCCTGAGTGGTTTGGGTTTCCCGAAGAGTTGTCACCTCAGCACGTAGAGTGACATTTTCGCGTTGAAGCTCCGTCATCTGAGGAGACACTCTTCGAGGAGCTCTAATCTGGTCTCTATAGTATTCAACTACAATAGATCCGAGTGGCAACAACTCCTCCCGGTCCAACCCCTCCGACAGCCTCTAAATAGGCCTCACACTCATCCTGATAAGACGGAGGAGTACCGGACTGAGAAGACTTCTGGGCGATAATCTCTTGAGATCGCTCCTATACAAAAAAATAATATAATATAAACAAGTACATAATTTATAAGTAAATTAGTAACAATAACCGAAATAAGCAAACAATGTGAAATAGAACATACTTAATACCAATATGATGGATAACAGAAAATACTTATACCATTGTACCAATCTGATGGATAACAAAACATGCCAAGTTAATGATGCTTATACCAATAATTAAATGTTCAATCATTGATTCATTGGTTAGTTTGGGGTAGTCTCAAGTTAATGATGCTTCTTTTGAAAACTATAATCATAAAAGGAATTCCAAAAAATTATATATATAGAACCTACATCAATACTAGTATTATTGACCCAAAAAATCAATAGTAGTATAATGATCGAATAAATTATTTCCTTTTCAAGGAATAAAGGTTTTGACTATGTCTCAAAACATGACTTCAAAAATCCACCTTTAGTATTTTCATAAAATTACATGCACACCACGATAGCGAATAGTTACATGCATACCACCACCACTTGATAATAAATTAATCAATCTTCCAATCAAGCCTGGTCTTGGACATGAGAGCACATGTAAAGAGGTCTCCAAGTTAATTGGGCCTCCTTTTGACGAGGTCTAATTTTTTTTCCTTTCCGTTCTTATAGTAATAGCTTTGCATTTTTCTAGATTTTAGTTTTTTCAAAAGCGCTATTTCTCCTCTTAGGATTTTTAAGTACCAATCACTTCACTAGCTAGTTGGCCTAGTCAAATGAATGAAGCGTAATAATGTACGTACGTTAAACATATATAGTTAAGGTATCATATATGAACCGTTCTGATGCTTAATGTTTGATCCATGTATTGTATGATCCAGATTCGATTTAAAGCTCCACACAGCCGGAATCATCGCGGCGAGTTTCGGTCTGGCGAACGTGGTGTCGCGCCCCTTCGGAGGGCTCGCATCGGACTGGAGCGGGCGCCGCTTCGGGATGAGGGGGAGGCTGTGGGCGCTCTGGATCGTCATGACGCTCGGAAGCGTCTTTTGCATCTGGCTCGGCCTCTCAGCGACGCTCCCGATGGCAGTCGTCGCCCTCGTGCTCTTCTCCTTGGGGTCCCAAGCCGCGTCCGGGGCAGCCTTCGGGATCGTGCCCTTCGTGTCCCGACGCTCCCTCGGGGTCATCTCGGGCCTCACGGGGGCCGGGGGCAACCTCGGGGCGGGGCTCAACCAGCTCATCTTCTTCACCGCGGGCTCGTTCTCGACCGACAAGGGGCTCACCTACATGGGAGTCACGTCCTTGGTCTTCACCCTCCCGGTTGCCCTAGTCCACTTCCCGCAGTGGGGGAGCATGTTCTTCCCGCCACGCAAGGGCGTGTCGGAGGAATCGTACTACGTGTCGGAGTACGACGAGGACGAGAGGAATAACGGGATGCACGAAGGCAGCATCAAGTTCGCTGAGAGCAGCCGGTCCGAGCGCGGCCGGTCCGCGGGGCCCACGCCCGACGCTACACCGGCCCGTGTCTAACTCTAATAATAGTATGTATGTAGGGCATGATATGAGCTAGCTACGTATTATGTGTGACCTCCATATATTCTACTCCATTTTGCTCTTCTTCTTTTTCTCGTGGCCCTTGCTGCATTTGTGTCAAAGAGGTAGTGTGTTGTACGTGTGCCGTGCCCTTATGGTTGTAACTGGTATAAAATTTCGGCACCGGTATACTAATGAATGCTTCAATCTCTCTTTCAACCCAAAAAAAAAATGCTTCAATCTCTCTCCTTTAAGAGGGTGCGAGTCTTTTTTTTTTTTTTTTGATGAAAGAGGGTGCGAGTCTTTTTACTAATCCATCTCCGTTGTTTAAGTTATAAGGGTTCAATACCGCGCTTGTCGCATCAGCTCACTAGTTGAGCACTCATGGTAGTACCATGAGGTCTTGAGTTCGAGACTTCCTATTTTCTTTAGAACTGGTAAAATAGAACTGGTTAGTAACCAGTTCTCATCCCTTGTGGATGCTCTAGGCGAGCCCAAGTAGTACTTGCGGCGACCCTAATCCTTACCTTATCAAAAAAAAATAAGGGTTCAATACCGATAACGCGTCAAGGTAAAACAAGAAAATAACGTATATCCATTCGAGAATTGGCTACTATAATTCGGAATACTCTTCATACGGGGATTTCATATCTATTTATAGAAGAGTAAAAGGCAGAGGATCTTCCATCGGGCATATACTCAGATATCTTCTTGAAGCGTTGAGCACTGCACAGTCTTCCAGCAAGTGGCGTAATCCAAAATAAGTTACGTGATATCAATTGGAGTTATCTTCACGCTCGCCTGATAATATTCTCTCGCCTCTCAGATCAAAAAAAAAAGAAAAAAAAACCACGCTCGCCTCTGTCTTCTACCCACCATCCCGATAAGAACCCTAAACCGCCTTCCACCCACCATCTTCTACCCACGTTTCACAAATTTAGGAACAAATTAACCGCTTGAATAGCTTCCTTTAAATCCAACGATGAAGATGCTTGCTCTCTTTTTTGATAACTGCTCGATTGAAGCTCACCTTCCGCTCTCTGAAATCCAATCTGCCTGCACCACACCAGCAGCATCATGGCGGCCGCCAGCGCCAGCACGTGCGCCGCCATCGACACCGCGCCATCGACACCACCAGGCGTCGGCGCTCTCACGCTCACTGGCCCCACTTCTTCTGTCGCCGGCCGCAACCTCCAGGCGCCAGCGCCGTCCTGCTCTTAAATCCATCGCCGCCTCCTTGGCTGCCACCGTCGGCGTCCAGGCTTCTCCCACTCTGTCAGGTACTTGGCCGCCGCTAAATTCGTTTTCACTTCCCCCGTCCCCTTCTTTTCCATTAATTTTGCTGGAACGTCTCTTTGACCTAACCGAGTTGATTTCCGTTCATGTCAATTTGACGACTCCGAGTTCAATTTCAGCTTTCGATCAATTAACCGAGTTGATTTATTTGTCTCAGGAAGCCTCAAATCTGCTCGGACTGTTCCAGATTGTAAACTGTTCTGCTTCATAACCAACTAGGTAAACCTTTTACCTTTTTTGAAAGTTCATCTGCATTTTGAACCCGTTGGAGCCATGGCTTCAACTAGGTAAACCTTTCGTATGCCTTTTGGATGGAATCGTGTTAATTGGACTTAGTATTGAACATTCTAAAGGGACCCTTAGAGCATATACAATGGTGAGGATTTACCATCCTCTTAGCACTCTCTCACCTCTTAGAGGATATCCTTGTTGTTGTGGGCAAATGAAAGAGGATCCTCTTTGATAGAGGATTGCTTGAAATCCTCCTTCTGTAGAGGATTTCTCACCTTGGCTCTTGTGTAAAAAAGCAATCAACATCCAATTACTTGTTGACATGTGGTCAAATTTGTTTCTTTTTTATTTCACTTCCATTTACAAATAATAAATTCTAATTATGAGTTAAGAAAAATGTGATGTTATTTTTTACAAAACAATAAAACCAATGCTTATAATTTTTTTACAAAATGTGATGTTATTTTTTTTAATCTATAAAAAGAGTCTAATTTTGCACTATTTTCACATAAATCTTATTTTTTATTTAATTTTCTATTATAACAACTTATATTATGTAAACAATTGAAATATTTTTTTGTACTTAAAAAGTTTGTAATAATTTGATTAGGTAATATAATAACAAGTATAATAATTTTTTATGTTGAAAAATAGTGTTATTTTGTGTAGTATATATCATTATTTATTTATTTATTAATTATGTTGAGTTAGGCAAATAAAAACATTTTATTATTACTTAATTAGAGTAATTCAATTTGTTAAAAATATTTGATTGACATAAATTATGTGTTTGATGTATATGTAAAATTAGAAATGAAAAAACAAAAAGGATACAAAGAGGATCCTCTTTGTTGTGGATGAAAATGGAGAAAGAGGATGAGGAAGAGGAATGAGATAGTGGGAAATGAGGTGGATGAAAGAGAAGATGATGTGTCAAGAGGAGAAAAGGAGAGAGAAAATTGAGAGAGGATTGAACCTCCTTACCATTGTACATGCTCTTATAACAAAATTGTCTGTTTTCCACTGCAGTTCCAATTTTTCCTGATTTAAGTACATAAATGAAAACCAAGTACAATTGAAAGCAAATGTTATGATTGGTAGGATATCAAATATCAATCTAGCCCAACACGTGAAGGGCTCTTGCTCTCTAATAATATACGTTTTTTAATTGCGTTTGCAACCAGTTTGAGCATCTTGAAGCATCCAACGTAGCAGAGTTTACATCCTCCAAAATTATTGTTGCGAGTTCTTCGGTTGACATGAATTCAGTGAATCTGTTGAGTTTCGAATTAGTGTGCTTAAGAATTTAGTGTGATGAATTCAGTAGCTGTGATTAGCTTTAGTTTATGTGATTTAGAATGATGATAGATTAGGGTTTTAATCTATGGATATTTCTCTATAAGACTTTCAAAGTATATAAGAAGATATTACTGTTATAAACTAATTTACTCTGTTGCAGACAAATTGATAGTTAGCATACGAAATTCATTCTGTGTGGCTAAGCTATCCATCTTCACGTTGGATGTTGAATTATTGTTGACTGTTGTCTCCTGCTACAGGTATTTTACACGCCACCATCTACCCACGTTTGAGTAAATTTAGGAACAGAAAAACTGCATTCAATCAGCTGGCTTATATATTGTAGGCTGAAATTGCTCATCGCTCTCTTTGCTCTCTCCTGATCTTTCCACTCCCATTCAATCCTCTTGAACCATCAAACCAGAGATGTCTCTAATTCCCGAATTCCAATCAATTTTCGGCCACCACTGCTCCGCTCGACTCCAATCTTCGACCACGACTAAGCCTTTGTTGGTCCTGCCATCGAGAAAGCTCTGAATCCGCTCGGCTCCAATTTCCGACCACAACCAAGCATCCATCGCTCCTGCCATTGGGAAAGCTCTGAACCTGATCATCGGCTCCACTTTCCGGCCACCACCGATCTTCCATCAAGATAGATCTGAAGAAGGTTAGGGTTTCTCCAATCTCTTCATTGGAAACTTACATAACGAAAGAAACATTTAACTGAATTTTTTAAAACAGTAGCTATTGATCAACTTTCTTGATGCTCTGGTGATGCTTTAGATTGCACATATTCCGCTTCTTGATTCCTTCCCTAAATGATGTGCTTGCAGAATGAAATGACTGTCTTTTTAATGACGACGGCTCAACAAGTCTTGTGTTCCTCTGTTTCATGTACTCTGATGTCTGCATTTGAACTGATGAATTGCAAGCAAAGTTAATGCTAATTGATAAGTTCAGGAGTGTATCACGTTTTTTTTGCACTTTTGTATTGAAGGCTTAGTTTGTAGTAAGTTAGGTTGAATGTTAATTGTGAAAGAAATTGTTTTTTGTATGTGTATTAGTATACTCACTGAGTCAATGATGTAAGTGAATCTGCATTAATTTTGCATTTCAGAGAATTATTCACTTTTTTTGTCACCTTAGAAGTTTAAGTTGAACTCATTGTTTCAGAGAACTGGGTGGAATCGTGCTTTTCTATGTATTTCATTTTTTTAGTTTTTGGTCTTTCTCTGAGTTTGTCACTAAGGTCTAACTTTTGCTTCTATTTTTTCTCCCATCGTTAATACAGGAAGTACATCAATTGGATGTGCTAGAGCTTCTAGCATATTGGGTTAGACAGTCCAAGGCTTTTCTAGATCAGCTTGGTGTTAGGAGAGGTAAATAATGATAATTATGCGTACAGTTAACTATGGAAAGTGGGAGCATGGTGTACAATTATTGATATTATATTGCAAGATCATCTGTACTTGAAGAATCACCATAACCATTTTCTATTTTTTGTTGTGACTTTTGACGACATCTTTATTCTAGACTAAGTAAATGTGAGGGCGCTCTTAGCTATATCTGTTTTTGGTTGAGATCTATCATTGGTTTATAGTTTCTTAACATTTATATTAGAAGAAGGGTTGTAGTGTATTGCTTCATGATAATGTTCCTTGGAGCAAAAGTTGAAGGGTGATACTTTAACTAAAATGAGATGTAATGGATAGTTATTTTTTGAGATCCCGCTTTTGAAAACATCATCAGTGACAGTGTGTTAGTAGTTATCATTGTGTCATAAACTTAAAATACAAGTCACCAACATTAACTTTGAACCTAGGTTGCTTAGTTAATTGATGGCTAACTTTAAAGGACATTTTGCCATATGATTACTGCTAGCTTGCCTTGATGTCATCCAGAGCAGTGAAACAATTGTTTCAAGCAGCATATTGTGCTAAATCTGCTAACCAGAATGTGACTATGTTGGTTCATGGCTATCTAAGTTTCACCCAAAATTGGTGTATCCAAACAATCTGACTTTCAGCTCACATGAGGAGAGGAACAAGAGGTCCATATACTCAACTGGCTGGAGGAAAGGATTGGATTTAAATCAGATTTCAAATTTTTTTTTTCCTTCTACCTTGGAAATGTACAATTATAACTTACAAACCTATGTTTTGCATTTCAATTTTTATATAATTAAATATGCTTTTCTTTTGAATGTTTGCTTACCCGCTCAATGTATTACAGTGTCATCACTTCTCACAGGAAATATGGAGCTACCCAACTTCCAAAATGCTGATATTTGTATCGTATGAGAACCCAACTTTCTTTTATACCATACTACCATTAGTTACATGCATGGAAAATTTGACTATTGGAGTATAAGAGATTCGAAAAACGAATTAGTCCAACTTATTAATATAAGAGGTGAATTTGGAAGGAAGTACCTAAACTATCTAAAAGAACAAATTTTATAAACTAAAAAAGCATATACAATGAAAGGAATATTTAAGATAAACCCGTCCAAGGTACGGGGATTATACTAGTTGAACTAAATTGAAAATCAAAATTTGATTTAAGATGAACAAAAATCAATCGAACCAAATCGAAAATTAAAATTTGATTTAAGATGAACAAAAATCAATCAAACCGAATCAATTCAGTTCAGTTTGGCTCAGTTTTTTGGATTCAAAATACATAAAAGGATTTCTTTTGAAAATAGGAACGAAACTTGAAACCGAAGAAAAAAAACCGAAATCGAACCAAAACCAAAGTTTGTTAAATTCTTAAACCAAAACTAATAGCGTTGATCGGATCAAATTTTCGGATGGAACAGAAGTACAGAACCATGTTGAGCTTCTTGACTCAACACTTTCTATATATGAAAAAAGCTTCTTGTTGGCTTCACTCTCGTAGGAGGCTAGTTGATGCTCTCCTCTCCTCCACACTTTCTTTCTTGGGAAATTCCTCTTGGTACCCCTGTGGTTTCGACTTTTCCTTTTGTGTCCCACGAATTGTTTTTTTCCTTTTGGTGCCCCTGTAGTTTACAAATAGTTCTTTCCGTACCCAAAAGTTGAGTTTTCCATCCAAAAAATCAGATTTCCGTTAAAAAAAAAGATAAATAAAAATAATTTAATTTATTAATATGGGTCCGGATCCGGTAGGAATGATTATTATGGTAGGAAATAGGAATAAATCATAGCCATTGGATGAGGAGAGATCAAGGGCTCAAGAAAAAAAAGGGAAAAAAACGGCACGAGCGTATTTTTCGGAAAACGGCACGGGCGTCCAAATTTGTGCAACCGTATGGCCTATTTGTGCAACCGTATTTGTGCAACTCTATGGCCGATTTGTGCAACTCTATGGCCGATTTGTGCAACCATATTTGTGCAACTCTATTGCTTATTTGTGCAACTCTATGATCAATTTTGCATTCATGTCATCTTTTATAGCAGTCGAAGTTCGTATAGTTTGTTTCGCTTTGGCAATTTGTGCAAGTCTATTGTTAATGTGTTGAATTCTATGGTCAATTTGTTCATCAATATTTGTGCAACTCAATGGTCAAATTTGTGCAACTCAATGGTCAAGTTTGTGCAACTCAATGGTCAATTTGTTCATTCATATTTGTTCAACTATATTGCCAATGTGTTGAATTCTATGGTCAATTTGTTCATTAATATTTGTGCAACTCAATGGTCAAATTTGTGCAACTCAATGGTCAAATTTGTGCAACTCAATGGTCAAATTTGTGCAACTCAATATTTAATTTGTTCATAACTTAACTTATTACATTAGTTGTGATTAATTAATAATTAAAAAGGGAGGGCAGTTATGTGTGGTCGCTTAATTAGAGGGAGTGGGAAACATAAGGTACTAATTTCTTCTTCGTACATGGTACACGAGTTTTATTACGTTATACTCCCCCCGTCCCTATTTATTTGTCCAGTATTCCATTTCGGGCGTCCCCTTTTGTTTGTCCACTTTCCATTTATATCCACTCTTTTACCCTCATTATTTCACTCTCTTACCTACTTTATTTCTTTTCATCCCAATCAATCGCATCTTTTACCCATACTATTCAACTCTCTCACCTCCTTTATACTACTTTATACCAACTTTTCCCAATTACCAATACTATTTTATACCGTTCTTAAAACCCGTGAAAATTATCCTTTTGGACAAACAAATAGGGACGGAGGGAGTAATTAATTTGGTAGGAGATGTTTAGAAATTGCTACTCGTACCAACAAAAATACACTTCATATAACCACTAACCAGTGAGTGCGGGGCACCTATTGTATGGATTGGAAACCCCGCCCACAGTGCTGATTTACATACACCAAATAAACAGCTACTGCATTTGCCTCAATATTTAGGCAAACAATACAAGCTTAGGAAACAGATAATTAGGGAGATTAGGTTGATACACATAGCCTAATCAACAACTATTGTGTAATATCTCCCTAAACATTGAATTGAAGGTCTGGCTAGTCCTTCAATGAGTCTCCCTACACTGCAAGAAAATCAAGTAAACAACAGCTACAACATCAGGAAACTTAGGATGTAATTCTAATTCTAATGCTAAAAGGAATCACACTTTCTTGATTCCCTCTACAGTTCTATTCCCTCCGTCCCTTTTTGTTGGATCTACGTGTGTCAGTATACGGATGTTGATCCTCCAGAGGGATCAACAAACCGGGCAGCGGAAATAACAAACAAATCAAACAAGTTATAGTTGACACAAAGTAATTCAAATCAAGCCAGCCTCTTGTTATTACCAAGCATGAACATACAAACGCGAATCCTTGATCTTAAGGTTTACACAATACCTTCTACCCAGACCTTGATCCTTCAGCGTCGGACACACTCGTAATTCGACTCAACGGACTTGACCCACACCTCTAGCTCACGTACACAACTTGACCTAGAGTACTTCGTGTGTTCTTAACTCAGGCACACAGCTCTCTCAACTCTCTTGAAAAAGCGTAACTTACAACCCTAATACAATGATCTATATATACTACTCGGCTAGAATAAATTCTATCCTAAAATATATTGATCATCTATCTAGATATATCTTACTTAGGGAATAAGATAATATCTTCAACAAACTAACAAATCTTCGAAATCTTCCAAAGATAAGTAATTCGTTCCATCCGATCCCTTCACGCGCGTTTCCATAAATAGCTTCCAGCTTTGCGCGTTGATCCACCTTCCATAAATAGCTTCTGCTTGCGCGCCAGCTATTTGATGATCCGGTTGATCCCATCGGATGTTCCTGCTCTGTTTCATGCTCAATACAACCTGTTTGATCCTGAAACATATAGCAAACCATATTAAATGTTTCTCAAGTGTTCAATCATCATCAAAACCTAACGGGATCGATTGTCGGGACTAACCACCATCCCAACAATTTCCCCCTTTTTGATGATGACAAACACTTGGGAAAATTTAACAAAAATGATAACAAAGTGTAAGACGTTCCCCCTGAGTAGGATCTTCACCGAACTTACTCACAAGACAGCATAGTTCCCCCTTAGCATATGGTCGATCCCTCTGTACCAAGAACCAGTCGCATCTCTGCAATTTTCCTAACTTCCCCCTTTTGGCATCATCAAATAACTCAATTTGATCCTTATGAAACGTTTTAACACATAAGCACAGAACACTTCAGGAAAATAGCAATTCATTCATTACTTAGAAATGTTGGATTACATGATCGGGAGCAGACAAAAGGTGGTTCCTGCACTATCACAATTAAAACATAAAAACAGAGAAAAGACACTCAAAACATCAGATAATATGGGCTAGGGATCATAATGGGGGATTCACTCAAGCATGGGAGGGGGATTCATCTTTGCCTTCAGGGGGTGAGGGATCATCCTGAAGCTGAGCCCTGGAAACATAGAAGTCGACAAAAGACTCGAAGAGCTCTCTGATCCTTGTCAATTCAGCCTCAATACCCTGTAAGCTGTTGCCACCGGAAGCTGTAGCAGGTGTCTTCTTGGGGGTTTTCGTGGCAGAGGGAGCAGGGCGATCCTGGTGTACCATGCGCTCCAAGTTGTGCTTGGCCAGAGGGAACCCAAAGGACTGTTCCTCCTTAGGCTGGTACAGACCCCTCTTCTCCAGAATAGTCTTGACGAGGCCTGGATATGGAAGAGAATGGGTCTTTCCTGAGCATTTACCCATGTGGTGAAGAATCAGCTTGGAGAGATCAAGAGGCTCCTTTCTCAGAAATTGATCCAGAAGCACAACATCAGCGATCGTAGGATTGTTGCGCTTCTCCTGTCGGGGGAGAAGGACCTTGGCCAGGTATTGGTGAGCGATCCTCACCATGAATGGCATATCAGCTGTGGCCATTCTCGCCTCAGAGCTTCCGAATACAGTCTCCATGAGCTCGTCTTTATCCTTGTCAGCGGGCCAGACTCCAGACGTGGGCAACGCATTGATCCCCTCATGTGGGATCCCTAACCAATCAGCGACCTCATCAGCAGAGAAGACGAGGGTTTTGGTCCCAATCTTGGCGGCCCCAGAGAGGCAGACGGGGGTATCATAGCACTGGAAGGAGGAATAGAAGGAGCGGACTAGATCAGGATCAACAAGTACCTTTTCTGTAGACAGATGATCCCAGCCTTGGAACGTGATTAGCTCCCAGAGATTCTCAAGCT
Organism: Polygonum aviculare; assembly: GCA_934048045.1. Classification (NCBI taxonomy): domain Eukaryota; kingdom Viridiplantae; phylum Streptophyta; class Magnoliopsida; order Caryophyllales; family Polygonaceae; genus Polygonum; species Polygonum aviculare. The sequence continues at coordinate 22,251,040 of OW204031.1, forward strand.
CATGTTCCTTAGCAAGAGCCTCTGTGATGATTAGGGGAGCGACAATCTTCCGATCCTTTTGGTCCTCCGAGGCCTGCTCCTCAGGCTCCGCGGACTCCTCCACCGGGGCAAGGACCGTCTTGCCTTTGTCTTCTTTTGTTTTGGTCCGGCTGCGAGTGGCACGCACAGAGGAACGGGGAGTGGAAGTTAGGCCTTTTTGCTTCTTGGTTTTGCGTTTGGGCACCGGGGTTTTCAAGTCCGAGGCCATCTCCACAACTTCATCATCCTCGGCGTCTTCTTCTTCTCTCTCCCTTTTCTTGGAAAGAGACTTACTTTTGGCAGGGGAGGCGAGCTCTGTTTCTATTTCTTTCATGGAGGCAATTTCAGCGGCCTCTTTCTTTTCCGCCTCCTCCGCAGCGGCCTCTTGATCCTTCGCCGCTACTGACGATTCTGCCTCGGCCACCGCCTCCTTGCCAATGTTGGCGACGGAGTCCAGGGAGGTCATGGGTATGGCTTCCGTGGCTTTGGGAGGTTGGGAATCACTCGCCTTTTGAGCAGAGAGCGCGGCAATTTGGGCTTGTAGGGCTGCAATCTTTTCAGCATTGGATTGGGAGGCCATGGGTGAGTTTTGGTTGGAGCTTGGGTTGAGAAGACAATTAGGGTTTGAAGATTTTGTGAGCAATTGGATGGGAGAGCGAAAGTTATAGGACGCAGGGATTTGGTTAAGGCAAGAGAGATTTTAGGCAAGAGAGGGTGAAGGGGATTTTGGGTAATTTGGGAGAGATATTTATGGATAGAGGATAGAGGGAAAAGGATATGGATAGATAGGGAAAGATTTTTACCTCAACAGATCTCCCCAACGGCCACAATTCTGACTGTTCCCCCAACGTTCACATAATTGCACCAACGGCTCCCTGCAAGTTCTGTTTTCAAAATCTGCACAATAATTGGTCCCCAACGGCTCTAATTCTGCTCAAATAATCACCCGGTAACGGTAACATGGCTTCTCCTGGATTTTCACTAGCCGTTACACCTGATCCCAATGCTCCTGAGACTGATCCCACACTTTGCGCAACTCAGTTTGATCCCTTCTACTGATCCCACACACATACTTGAGTGAATGAAAAGGGTAGGTTTTGGATAGCAAATAGGTACCAAAAAAAAAAAAAACTCACACGCATATCCAAAACAAATATTTTCACACAAGCAAGGTCAGTAAATTGATCCAGATAAGTAAATCCCGTAAAAGAAAGGATCAACAAAGATATGCTCATAGGAAACGTTTACCTGGATCAAGGCTTGGGACGGTCTATGACTAACTATCATTTCGGCTTATAACATGGGATAACAAGATCAAGTTAGTCATTTTGGGATCAAAGAAAAAGTTTTCATGCTTTAAAAATGATAGCTCAAGTAATTGAATGAGAGCAACATGGATCAATAATCAAAACAAGTAAATCATTATGAACGCACATAATCAAGAAGATAATGCTCAAGAGTGTTGTTCCCCCTGGATCAAAGAGTTATTTTAGCCAGTCATTGGGGGAATAGAGGACCGGGACTTGACTAGTTCATGGTGATCATGCCTAAGAGTATCCTCAGATGCTCAAAGGGTTTTCTATCCAATGCCTTGGTGAAAATGTCTGCCACCTGGTTTTCGGTCCTGCAATGATCCAACTTAACAAAACCTTTATCAACATTGTCTCGTAAAAAATGATGGCGAATTTCAATATGTTTAGTACGAGAGTGATGCACAGGATTTTTGGAAATGTCTATGGCACTTGTGTTATCACATCGAATGCTAGTAGTTCCAAGAGACATACCATAGTCCTCCAATTGCTGTTTAAGCCAGAGTACCTGGGAACAACACGCTGCGGCCGCTACATACTCAGCCTCGGCCGTGGACAAGGCAACCGTGTTTTGTTTCTTAGATCCCCAAGAAACGAGACAAGGTCCTATGAATTGCGCCATTCCCGATGTACTCTTTCTATCCACAATATGCCCAGCATAATCAGCATCAGTGTATGCAAGAAGATCAAATTCGAACATCTTAGGATACCAAAGGCAGAGATTGGTAGATCCCTTCAGATATCGAAAGATCCTTTTCACCTCCTTGAGATGAGACTCCTTGGGATTTGCTTGAAACCTGGCACATAGACAAACACTAAACACAATATCTGGCCGACTGGCCGTTAGATATAACAAGGAACCAATCATTCCTCGATACGTCTTCTGATCAACATTGATCCCACCTTCATCTGCATCCAAACGAGTGTTAGTAGAAATAGGTGTATCAATAGGTTTTGTGTTCTCCATGCCATATTTCTTAAGCATCTCCTTGATATATTTCTGTTGATGGATTCTTGTTCCCTCCTTTTCCTGCGAAAATTGAAGACCAAGAAAAAATGATAGTTCCCCTATCATACTCATGTCGAACTCGCTACTCATAAGAGTTTTGAACTTTTCTACAAGAGCTGGGTTAGTGGAACCAAACACAATATCATCAACATACACCTGTACTACCAGAATCTCACCGCGTTGTTCTAAGAGGAACAACGTGTTGTCGATTGCACCACGTCTATACCCATTAGACAATAGGAACTGGGTGAGCCTATCATACCAAGCTCTGGGAGCTTGCTTGAGCCCATACAACGCCTTGTCTAACCTGTACACATGGTCAGGACAATCAACATCTTCAAATCCAGGAGGTTGCTCCACATATACTTCTTCTTGGAGGATCCCATTTAAGAACACCGTCTTCACATCCATTTGGAACAGTTTGAAGCCTTTGTGAGCTGCAAAAGAGATTAGCAACCGGATTGCCTCGATTCTGGCAACAGGAGCATAGGTCTCGTCGTAGTCGATCCCTTCCTGTTGGTTGTAACCTTTGGCAACCAGTCGCGCCTTGTTCCTCACTACAACTCCACCATCATCGAGTTTGTTCCGGAAAACCCATCTGGTTCCAATTGCCTTCTTGTGCTTTGGTCTCGGTACTAGTTCCCACACCTTGTTCCTCACAAATTGGTTTAACTCGTCTTGCATTGCCACAACCCAATCCGGATCACGAAGAGCTTCATCGATCGTCTTGGGTTCTACAAAAGAGATAAACGCATGGTATGCAAAGAAACTACGAAGTTGGGACCGAGTACTTACACCTTCCTTCTCTAATGAAGTTAGAAGATTATCAAGTGGGTGAGCAGCTCGCTGTTGATAATTCCTGACTTGAATTGATCCTTCTGCTGCTATACCTCCTTCTTGTTCCCCCTCAGCTTGTGGATCACTTTCAACATTGGTTGAAGAGGGATCGGGAGTGGGATCAGAGGAGACACCATCTTCAGGACCTTCATCATACACGGGATCGCCCTCCAGTGATGGCATAGATGCATCGGATGCACCATCATCGTCATTTGGAGGATCACCATTGGACTCTGTGGAATTATTGACATTTGATCTTCCACCACTTCCACCTGTCCGCCTTGGTCCTTCATCTTCTTCTTCTGAATCATCCTGCTGAAGATGCATTGCGGGATCAAGAGATGAGGTATGATGGTTTCCAGCCATGGTCTTTTCATCAAAGACAACGTGGATACTTTCCTCCATCTTCCTTGTTCTCTTGTTGAAGACCCTGTATGCCTTGCTGTCTAGTGCATATCCCATAAAGATGGCCTCATCACTCCTGGGATCGAACTTCCCGAGAGCATTCTTGCCATTATTATGTACAAAACACCTGCAACCAAAGACTCGCAAATGTGCAATATTGGGTTTTCTTCCCCTGAGCAATTCATAAGAAGTTTTCAAAAGAATTGGACGAATCATAGCCCTATTAAGGATATAGCAAGCTGTGTTGACGGCTTCGGCCCAATAGACTTGTGGAAGTCCACTATCAATCAGCATGGTCCTGGACATATCTTCCAGAGTCCTGTTCTTGCGCTCTACCACTCCATTCTGTTGAGGTGTGTGAGGGGCAGAGAAGTTATGAGAAACTCCATTGGTCCTACAAAATCGTAGGAATGAAGCGTTCTCAAACTCTGTCCCATGATCCGACCGGATAGCACCAAGCTTTTGTCCCACACGAACCTCCAATTGTTTGACAAGCACCTCAAACTCTTGGAACGCCTCGCTCTTGTTCTTGAGAAAGATGGTCCAAGTGTACCTAGAATAGTCATCAATAATAACAAAGATATATTGACTCCCGGAATGACTAGCCACCCTCATTGGTCCACATAAGTCCATATGGAGCAATTCCAGTGGGCGTGATGTGCTCACAACATTCTTCGACTTGAAGGAACTACGGGATTGTTTCCCTGTAACACAAGCGTTACAGATTGATCCCTGGTCTTGTTGAACACATGGTAATCCGGTTACTAGGTCCTGTTTGAAAAGCTTGAACAAAAGGTGAGAGCTCGCGTGTCCAACACGCTTGTGCCAGAGGGCACTAGTATCAGCAATTGTTACCAAACAAATTCCCTGAAGTGGTTTAAAAGAGGGATCAAGAATGTAAACATTGTTGAACCTGTTACCTCTGAGTACCACTTCTCCATTCTTTCTGTCTTTGACGAGACATTCCTTGGAAGAAAAAATCACTTCATTGTCTCCTTGATCACAGATTTGAGCAATGCTAAGTAGGTTGAATCCAAGATCATTCACAAGCTTTACATCCTGCACTTGTACACTGTCATTGATCCTTACTGCGCCAGTCCCTAAGATTTTGCCTTCATTCTTGTTGCCAAAGGACACAGCTCCTCTAGCACTTGTGTTTAGTGAGTTGAGGTTGTTTCTGTTACCGGTCATGTGGCACGAACATCCACTATCAAAGTACCACCTGTTCTCCTCACTCACAACACCCTGCATTTAGAAGATTAGTCCTTAACGACCCAGACAAGCTTCGCTTGACTAGGTCGAGCAAGATACTCATACTTTCTTTGTTCCTCAGGATTAGCTTCATAAAAATCAAGCAGATTTACTATATTGCAAGCATTTTGAGAGGCAAGTTTCTTGATCCTAGGCGGACCTTGGTTAGCACGCTGAACATTCCTGGGGTTTCTACGAGGGTAGTTCCTAGGCCTATTATTTCTAGGTCTATTGTTCCTAGGTCCATTGTACCTAGGAGCTCTATTCCTAGCAGGTCTGGTCCTAGGAGCTTCCTGAGAGGTACTAGCTTCATTGGTCCTAATCTCACTCTTCTCAGCTTGGGACTTTCTTTTTTCACAGTCAGCTTTCCTATGTCCCCCATCACCACAGTACCAACAAGTCATAAAGTAAGCTCCCATGTGATACTTAGGGTGAGGTTTCTGGATTCTTCTCTCATTGATCCTATCCTTGTTGAGGTCCTTGGGCTCACTTCCCTTAGATTGTTTTATGAACATTTTATGGGCTGGTTTACCTACATACCACTCAGAGTCCTCACTCGGGTTTTTCTCCTCACCTTGCTCTAAAACCAGAATTCTTTTGGTCAAGTGCAAGTTCCTATCCTTAAGGCTCTGTAGTTCTCTACCCCTCTGTTCATATAACTCAGCAGCATCAAAATTCTTATGAGCCCCATCCTTCTCTTTATCCCCTGTGTAACCTATCCCGAATCTCTGGGGAACAAAGGTAGGACCTACATCAACAACTTCCTGTTTACCCTTAGCAATATCAAGTTTAGTCAACAAAACACCTTTTTCAGTATTTAAAGCAACAATTTCATCATTTAGCTCTTCAATAGTGGTAGTCATGTTGAGAATCTTGATTTCAAGTTCAGGACAGTGTTTACAAGGATCAACAGATTTTTCAGAAGCACTTTCAAGAGATTCTTTTAGTTCATTGCACATGTCATTAGCTTTAGTGAATTCAATCTGAGCATCAATGGTGTCATTATGCAATTCAGTTATCATTCTAATCAAACTTTCCTTAGATAGATCTTTCAAGGAGTCAAGGAATTCAGATTCAGGTACCTCAGATGACGAGGACTCTGGCGTAGCAATAGCCATTTTGCACGTGTGGTGCTCCTCTTCTTCCTCTTCTTCCTCTGCATCTGATCCCCAGCATGCAGCAAAGGCTCTTTCCTTGTTTTTCATCTTGTTGGGTCTATCTCCTTCTGATCCTTTAGGGCAGAATTTAGCATAATGACCCTTGTCACGACACCGATAGCAGGTGACGTCCTTGATGTCCCTAGCTTCCTCATTGTTCCCACGGCGTTCACCAGAGTATTTGAAGCGATCACCTGGGAATTTCCCTTTGTTCCAAAGCCTTCTCATTGCTCTAGTGAAGAGAGCAGTTTGATCATCAGGATCAACGATATCCTCTTCACCTTCCTCTACTATGTAGTTCATAGCCTTCTCAAGTTTGAGAGCAAGGGACTTAGCAGATGTCTTCCCTTCCCTGTAACAATTCCTTTCAATCTCATACTTTGTTAGCTTTGCAAAAAACTCATGTAGTTTAAGAGACTTGTTCTTTTCATTTTCATGGAAGGTTAGACGACTATGTTCCCAATCACCAGTAAGTCCATTGATTAACACTCTAACTTTAGTCTTAGTCGAAATCTTTTCTTCATTAAGACCTAGACTAATCATTTTAGTATCAAGAGCGGTAAATCTAGACTGATAGGAGGATACAGTTTCCTCTTCCCTCATTTTGAAGGTGAGGAACTCCTTCTGGGTAGCAAGGATCAAGTCATCCTTCATCTCGGTGGTACCGTTGTGGATATCACTCAGGGCTTCCCACATCGCCTTGGCATTTTTCAGATTGCCGACCTTGTTCTTGTCCTCCTTGGTGATCCCACATGTGATGAAGGTCTTAGCAAGGAAGTTGGCTTCCATTGCCTTGAAATCATCTGGTCCCATGATTCTGGGATTAGCCTTTTTCTCAGCATCAACTTCGAAGTCTCCTAGTTCGATAGCCAACCAGGACTGGAAGTTCTTTCCCTTGATCCAATCAGACATAGCGTCTTGCCATTGATTGTACTGACCCGGGAGCAGCAACGGGGGCTTGGAGTTAGAGACACCAAGTTCTTGAAGTTGTTTCTCCATCTAAAAACCTGTTTGACACAAACACACAGACTAGAGCACGCAGGCTCTGATACCAATTGTTGGATCTACGTGTGTCAGTATACGGATGTTGATCCTCCAGAGGGATCAACAAACCGGGCAGCGGAAATAACAAACAAATCAAACAAGTTATAGTTGACACAAAGTAATTCAAATCAAGCCAGCCTCTTGTTATTACCAAGCATGAACATACAAACGCGAATCCTTGATCTTAAGGTTTACACAATACCTTCTACCCAGACCTTGATCCTTCAGCGTCGGACACACTCGTAATTCGACTCAACGGACTTGACCCACACCTCTAGCTCACGTACACAACTTGACCTAGAGTACTTCGTGTGTTCTTAACTCAGGCACACAGCTCTCTCAACTCTCTTGAAAAAGCGTAACTTACAACCCTAATACAATGATCTATATATACTACTCGGCTAGAATAAATTCTATCCTAAAATATATTGATCATCTATCTAGATATATCTTACTTAGGGAATAAGATAATATCTTCAACAAACTAACAAATCTTCGAAATCTTCCAAAGATAAGTAATTCGTTCCATCCGATCCCTTCACGCGCGTTTCCATAAATAGCTTCCAGCTTTGCGCGTTGATCCACCTTCCATAAATAGCTTCTGCTTGCGCGCCAGCTATTTGATGATCCGGTTGATCCCATCGGATGTTCCTGCTCTGTTTCATGCTCAATACAACCTGTTTGATCCTGAAACATATAGCAAACCATATTAAATGTTTCTCAAGTGTTCAATCATCATCAAAACCTAACGGGATCGATTGTCGGGACTAACCACCATCCCAACACTTTTTGTTTGTCCAAAAGGACATTTTGCGCGGGTTTTAAGAACGGTATAAAATAATATGGGTAATTGGGAAAGTTGATAGTATAAAGTAGTATAAAGTAGGTGAGAGAGTTGAATAGTATTGGTAAAAGATGTGATTGATTGGGATGAAAAGAAATAAAGTAGGTGAGATAGTGGAATAATTGGGGTAAAAGTGTGGATATAAATGGAAAGTGGACAAACAAAAGGGGACGGAGGGAGTATTATTCAATAGCATGAGACAAATCAACATGATAATGAAATTCCAAAGATCAGTTGGAGCAGGTAATCACACATTAGTGAACAATAGCCAGAATGCCAAATCGAGCAAAATAGTACAAGCACTAACAATCACTTTAATCAGCACAACCAAATCGTTCAACATGCAACCAATTATGGAATATAAACACAAGAACAACCAAATCGGAGGAAAATGGAGAGAAATCTGAGAACCTTGTAGATTTTGGTATACAAGTGCAAAGGAATTACAAGTTCCTCAATCCTTACCAAATTCTGGATTTGTTTAATTGGAAAAGAGATACGACTATATACCTTGAAGTAGCTGAACGACATGCTTACAACGAGCTTCATTATCACCATCATCAACGTCACCTGCAGATCTACCACCATCGGAAGGAGAAGATCGATCGATCTGGCCGTCGCTGATTCCGCATCTCGGAGACACGATCTGGCCTAGGGTTTCGGTGTCAAGCTTTCCGGTGAGCGGGAGGGCGAGGCTCCTCTGGTAGGAGAAGATGGCTGATTCGAGTGGCTCGTCGAAGGAGTCAGGATTCTCCGGCGAGTTTGAGGCCGGTAAGTAGCCGAATCGGAGGATGTAGCTCCTTAACTTCTTCAAAGCGAGTTCGTCGGCCTCAATCGCCTCGCTGACGACCGGATCGAGTCCGCCTCCGCCGTCCTCCTTCATTCCCTCGCCTTCCTCCCCTGTAGAATCGGGCCGTTGAAGCCGACGACGGGCAATCGAGCCGCCTCTCCACGCCCTCCACCAGATCCGACCGAAGTCAAGGTTGGAGAAGAGCCCTAGCCTGAACTCCAGGAGGCTTCGTCGAGGATGGGGAAGCTGTGGGAGTGGTGGTGGTGGCCGGGGCAGGCGACGGGGATTTGGTGGATGTGGTGGGAGGGGAGGCGGTGGGGGATCGGGAGGGGGCTTGAGCGAAACTGCACGCGTGGGGAGGAAGCGTGCAGAGGAAGGAGACTAGCGTTCTCTTTTGCTTAAATCTAAGTCATTGGATCCGTTAGATTGGACGGTGGAGATCTATTCCTATTTCTCACCACAACAATCTTTCCTACTGACTCTTTCTCTATTAATATATTTCACCCATTTATATAATAAATTGAAAAATTAGGAAAAAAAAATTAAAAACAATACTAGGTTGTGAGAAGGAAGAACGACGCACGGGCTGGGCATCTACGGCGGCCGGCGACAACGCTCTCCCGGAGTCAGGCTCCGGCGAGCTTCTACGAGGTCTTGAAGGTGAAACAGACCGCCTCGCCGGCCGATATCAAGACGGCGTACCGGCGACTGGCCAAGATCTACCACCCGGACGCTGCCCCCGGCGCCGTTCAATCGCCGGATCGGGATCTCTTGGAGGGTCCGGATTTCATCCAGATCCACAGCGCCTACGGGACGCTCTCGGATCCCAAGGCTAGGGCGGTCTATGACCGTTCGATTGGGAGGAGGATGGTGGCCAGATCGGCGGTTTCGGTTCAAGGTTGCTACGCATTTTTTTCGTTCTTCTTCTTCTTCAGGTAGTCGTCCTGGTTTTTACTTGACCAGGGGAAAGCGATCAGTGTTGGTAGTATGTATTTGATCTACCTTCGCTCGGATCCAATTAACACATATCTTTCAGTTTTATGTTAGTCTTCAATTGCTGAGAATTAGATGCCTTGTTTAGCTCTCTGTTTCACTACTCTGTTCGTGATACAAAGTGTGAGCTCTTAAAGATCATGAAGAGGAGATGTGAAGGCGATTGTGTGCCCGAGTCTTCCACTCTTTCCATATGGATGTAAATTTCCAGTTTTACAGTGTAAATACTTTTAACTTGATCGAGCTTAATTACTGAGATTGAACTCAGTAATTTTTGGTGAAATATAGTAATAAATTAAATTATTTTTATTTATTTATTTAATTTAACAGAAATCTGATTTTTTGGATGGGAAACTCAACTTTTGGGTACGAAAAGAACTATTTGTAAACTACAGGGGCATCAAAAGAAAAAAAAAAATTCGTGGGACCCCAAAAGGAAAAGTCGAAACCTCGAGGGTACCAAGAGGAATTTCCCTTCTTTCTTTCATATCCTTGCTAGCAAAACTTCCTGTTGGGCTGGACCCAAAACATGGGCCCAAAATGAGAAACTCAATGACTTGCGGTCTCATAAGTTTCCATCATTCCAAAATATTGACTAATCTTGTATAATTTCTTCTCGTTCTTCTTCTTTCATAAGAAAGTCTTGTATATATTTTTTTTATAGCTGTAGGACTTGATTTTCCATACAAGTAAAAGAGTGGCGATAGGGATCAAATCCAGAGCCTTTCAACATGGGGCTGAAGTTCTGTATATTTCTAGTGTAAAACGTTTGTTGTAATCTTGTAATAAACAAGAGAGTTCATTCAATACAGTATAATGTAACGGTACGGTATATCGATCAACCAAACAAAGCTCGTAGGCCAGGGTTTCATTTTCCCTCTTGTCTCTTGTGCTGATTCCCAGCCAATGTTGCATGGAATTGTTTGTGGCTCGTCTGGATAAATTCCGTACGTGGTTTAACATATGCTACATATTAGAAGATATGTACATTATATGTGCGAAACAATTAGTTTGTGTAGTTCAACTTCTCTACTTTGTATATGACATATCACATATGTATATTGGCCGGCACATTGGCATAATCCAAGAGCCAACATAGTAATACCTGATCGACGCTCAAGTATAATGCATATTCATGGTTGACCAAATGCTTACAAATGGTCATTTTGGATGCGATTGATTGCGCTTTTAGTTTGATCGACATGCATTTTTATTTTTTTTTAAAAAAGGTCAGCTAGTTTCAATTTGAAAACCAAATTGTGGGTAGTGGATCCCCAAGCTCAAGTCAACTACGTTAGAATACATATGCTAACGCAACTAAGTTACACGTAAGTACGTAGTTTGTCCATTTCCATTGTTAAAAAAAGAATAAAAGTAAAAGGTGGAATGGAAATATTTGAGGGATTGGGATGGGGAGGGTGAATTGGGGGTGTTTTTAGAGAGATTAGGCTCGGTTAAAAAAAACTGAAGAAACTAGGCTTTTCCCCCCTTTAAAACCCCCAAACTCTCTCTCTTCTTCTCTCTCCTCATTTTTTTTCTCTCCTTCCTCTCTCCTTCCCCTCACTCTCTCCCTCTCCTACACTCCCTCCCTCTCCTTCCTCCCTCACGCCCGCCCGCCGACGCCCGCCCGCCCTCCCTCTCCGTCGCCGCCCTCCCTCTCCGTCGCGCGCCCTCCCTCTCCGTCGCCGCCCTCCCTCTCCGTCGCCCGCCCTCAGGTTCGTCCGCCATCTCTTTCTCTCTCTCTCCATTCTCTCCCTCTCTTCCCTCTCTCCTAGATCCGGGCTCATTGGAGCAAGATCCGGGCTCCTACGAGCCAGATCCGGGCTCCTATGAGCCAGATCTAGGCTCGAACGAGCCGGATCTAGCCGGATCTGGGCTCGAACGAGCCGGATCTAGCCGGATCTGGGCTCGAACGAGCCGGATCTAGCCGGATCTGGGCTCGAACGAGCCGGATTTAGTCGGGTCTGGATCTGGGCTCGTACGAGCCGGATCTAGCCGTATCTGGGCTCGTACGAGCCGGATCTAGCCGGATCCAACCGGTTGGATTTTTGGGATTTTTGGGTTTTTGGATTTTTGAGTGTTTTGGATTTTTTGGATGACAAGTTTGTTTTTCGGATTTAAGTGATGACAAGTTTTTTTTGTGGGTTTACGGTTTTTGAGTTTGTGGGTTTTTGGATGACGTACAAGTTGAGTTTAGGGTTTTTGAAACGATTTTATGTTTTGGGGCGATGACAAGTGATTTTTTATGAGTTTTGAGCAATTTAAAACAAACTGATGACAAGTGCGTTTTAAGGTTCTGGGTGATGACAAGTTGTGTTATATGGTTATGGGTGATGACAAGTTCGTTTTTATGTGTTTTGGCGATGACAAGTCCGTTTTTAATGTGTTTTGGTGATGACAAGTTGTTTTGCGGTTCTGGGGGTGATGACATGTTTGTTTTAAGGTTTTTTGGATGATTTTATGGTTTTGGATATGTTTTTGGATTTTTTGGATGACAACTTTGTGTTTCGGGTTTTTTGGATGACAAGTTCATTTTAGTGTATTTGGGACGATTTTATGATTTAGGGTGATGACAAGGGATTTTGATGAGTTTTGAGCAATTTAAGTTTGTCTACGGATCTGACTGATGACAAGTGTGTTTTAAGGTTCTGGGTGATGACAAGTTCGTTTTTATGGGTTTTGGCGATGACAAGTTCTTTTTTAATGTGTTTTGGTGATGACAAGTTGTTTTACGGATCTGGGGGGGATGACATGACGGTTTTAATGTTTTTTGGATGATTTTATGGGTTTGGGTATGTTAGATTTGTATATATATTACTTATAATTATGACCTATTAGCTCAAATGGTAGAGCAATGTGCTTGATGCACAATAATGTGGGTTCAAATCCCACATAGGTCAATTTCGTAACTGGTCATCACTCATGACAAGTTTTTTGCGTGAATGATAGGTTTTACCTCGACTTGTCATCAGATGACAAGTTGAGTACGTGAACAAAATGACAAGTTTTCTGTGCGTGGACTGATGACAAGTAACTTGTCATCTGATGACAAGTTACTTGCCATCACTAATGACAAGGCGGTCAATGCCGGTCAACGTCGGCCAACACCGGTCAACGACTAGTCAACGTCGGTCAACGCCGATAGTGGTAAGGGGTGATGACGTCATCATATGTCATTGATGACGTCATCTTGTAAATTTAAAAAAAAGGTAGGGGCAAAATTGGAAAAAAGCCTATGGGGGCACATTTTTTTCCTTGTAGCCTATTTGCTTCAATATTTGTCCCCCATGGGTTACTTACCCATTTTCGTCGAAATATTTTTCTCCTTTGTTTGGTAAAGGACTTTTTTAAAGACTTATAAGCATTCTAATGTTAATTTTATAAAATAAGCATTTTAAAAGAGTGTTTGGCCCAAAAAAATATTTTATAAAATATTTTTTTATTAAAGAAAGCCTGCTAATTAAACTAGCGTTGATTAATGGGTTCCATAAACATAAACTCCATCAGTAGTTTTAGCAAGCTAGCTAATTCATCAACGATGCAATTAGTAGATCGATCTCCATATAGATATAATTAATATATGTTGGAACGAAATGATCTTGCCTAACAAATTGGAAAAAATTATCAATATATGTTGTTCAAAAGACATGCTAGAACTAGAAGTGTAAAAAAAATTAGACAAAAGAAATTTCCAGCAAATTGTTAAAATAAAACGTGTGATCCCGTCATACCCCAATTTGCTCATTTGCAAAAGGCCGGCCGGTAATATTTTCAAATGGCGTCAATTATACCAAAAATCACATTTATCATTAAATTTTAGATACGTCACAACAAAATTGATATTATAATTGTACTAAATTACAGGTGTTAATCGCGCTTACTATTATACAAGTTTAAAGGTAGATATATAGGTCCACGTAAGGGAGTGTACTTCTAATATTTTAAAGTGGTTTATTTGACCTGAAATGATAATGTTTTACTTAAAAAATAAGATATGAATCATATCCCGATCTCATAACATACTAAAAAAATGCCTTTTATGTACATTTGAACGAGTATTAGGTTTGCTCTTAATTGTGTTTAAGGACGGAAATGATCGATCTACTCGACGAGGTGATCATGGCCCCTACCAATATTTAATATTGGTGATCGGTGCAAATTTAATAAAAACTAACATAATTCGACCAAAAATAAAAACTGACATGAAAAAATGACATATAATTTTAACAAGAAAAATCACCCGAAAAGGGTGCAAGTGCTAAGCACAAACTGAGTCGGTGAGACATAAGAATAACTCATATACTAGTGGAAGATTTATGTCCTAACTTCCTGTGTGGGATAAGTCTTTAATCTCAACCGTGATCCTATCATGCTCCACAAATTAAGGATTTATGCTATTCGTATTGTATGGTTTAGTTTTGCATTATTAATTGATATAACGATTTTTCTATTGTGTGTCTTAAGGGCACACTCTAAGCGTACTATATATAGAAACTATAACCTTAAAAAGGAAAGAGTGAACCAGTCACACAAAAAATTAAAAAAACAAAAAAATTATGGCACATAATAGAAAATTCCTTGATGTAATTAAATATTGAATAGGTTCAGGCCTTTGGGAGATATTGAGAGGGTAATTAATGTGAGATTACAAAAAACAATTACAAAGATCCATATAGGATGATCACCATCAAAGCTGGCCAACAAACTAAATTACGTGGGTGATCAATTCGATGAACATGATCACAAGATGCAGAAAATAGGTAGTTAAATAATTAGGGTTCATATATGTGCATATGAAGGCTGCAAGCTGGGCTAAGGGATTAAACAAAACAATTATTAACACCAAAGAGCAAAGCTATAAGTAGTAAGCACTTGACTTCTATGGTAAGGCTGGACAAAGATATACGAATAAGTGGAATATATAACAAACGTGATGCAAGATTACTTTATTTTTCCGTCTCTTGATCCAAGTTATTGAGTTGGAATGTTGAGTTTAAAGCACAAATTATAAATTGTTGCGTGCAGAGCTTAATATACTCTAGATCCATGTTCAACTTCGATCACGTTGTTCGGCTGTTGTATACTTGTAGACGTACGTGTAAAACGGGTTGATTTAATCATTTTTGGGGTGAAAAATATTATAGGTTAATCACGTCGATCTAGTCATATATGGCCGGGCTTCGCGTCGGGTCATCTTTAATTCGGACCCATGCTTAGATGATCGGTCCATCAAAATTCAACGTAGATCGAGCTTGTTGTCGATGTATTTCAGAATTAGGTTAGGTGTTTTTTATCAAAAAAAGTGAATATTGAGTTTAGGCTAGAAGTGAGAATGTTTAAAGGTACTTGAGATTAAAGGTCCAAATCATTTAATAGAAAATGAAAAAAATGGCAAGAGCCAATTCTACAAGCTAGTATTTTTGGAAAGATAAGAAAAAACCGCCATTATAGTAGCCACATATACCTAGCTCTCTTTTTCCGAACAAAAAAAAAACCTAGCTCTCTAGGAGATCCCAAATATTAATGTATGCATAGTCTTAATCAAGTTGGATGGATCCAGCTAATTTCTTATTACAAGTTAATAAGCAATCAAATTCCCCAGTAATCGATCGATTAGGGCACGATACGAATATTTGGAAGATTTGATAAATCTTAAAACTTAAAATTTATTAATTTTTTTTTGTAAGGAATTCACTCTTTCATCTTTAGAATTTAGTTTTTTTTTGTTTACGATGTTTATGACATGTCCTTAAGTCACCTAATAAAAAAAAAACTTAGGGGGAATAGTGATCGAATAGGGAATCCAAGTTTATGTACGTATTCATTCCATTCTTTATAGCAAATCTAATCCTTTGTAATTGTATGCGATACTTTGTCTTGTTTATAAATGAATAAAACAAAAATCATGATCGGATCAATGGAAGAATCCTAACTGGAAATGGCAAGTGCTCAACTCCGATTTGTTGCCAATATATTCAAAGCTGACATCATTAATCAAATATTTATTTACCATTGCGTTAAGCATCAGTTGCGTTCTGGTGAAGGTTGAAACTAAGTTTACGTCCATCCATTTCAACATCCAGAACATGCGTAAACCACAAGGAATAGTAAAATAACATAATGGCAACAATTAACAATTAATACAAACAATTAGAATATAATTATACGAAATGGCCTCCGACTGGTCCCAAAAGTTCTTCCCCAATATTCAGATTCCAACTTTTGGGATCTTCCATAAGTTCAATTTGAGATCTTATAATATATTTATCTAAATGCGGCGTTACGGATATTCACATTCTGCTCCCACATTGTAGCAATGCAATCTCCTTTCCACAAATTAACTAAAAATTAAAGCTTTTGCCCCCTTCAGCAGACAATGTCAACGGTCGACCCAACAGCTCGGCCACTATATATTGATACCAACATTAACACAATCACTACTCCAACAAGCTAATCAACATTGTAGCCGAGATCCAACACACACACTAAGCTAGATCGATCCAAATGGCTGGTCACAGCAACGATGAGCAGCTCGGGGAGCCCGGGAGCTCGATGCACGGTGTCACGGGGCACGAGCAGTCCTTCGCGTTCTCCGCGGCATCCCCTGCGGTCCCAACCGACACCACCGCCAAGTTCGCCCTCCCCGTCGACATGGAGCACAAGTCCAAGGTGTTCAAGATATTGTCGCTGGCGAACCCGCACATGCGCACCTTCCACCTCTGCTGGGTCTCCTTCTGTGTCACCTACATCTCCACCTTCGCGGCCGCCCCTCTCGTGCCCATCATCCGTGAAAACCTCGGCCTCACCAAGCGCGACATAGGTATATAATCATTATTATTTCATTTATTGTCAATTGGTTTCAGGATGAATACTCGTTCGTTCACCGGTTCACCGGACTTATTATATTCATTAATTACTATATGAATAGGGAACGCGGGTGTGGCCTCTGTCTCTGGCTCCATCTTCTCTAGGCTGGTGATGGGCGCGCTTTGCGACCTCCTGGGGCCGCGATATGCTTGCGCCTTTGTGGTGTTGCTGGCTGCTCCCATGGTGTTTTGCATGGCCCTCATTAACGACGCGGGAGGCTACATAGCGGTCCGCTTCATGATCGGCTTCTCCCTCGCCACCTTCGTCTCTTGCCAGTACTGGATGAGCACTATGTTCAACGGCCGGATTATCGGGTTAGTCAACGGGACCGCAGCCGGATGGGGAAACGTCGGGGGCGGTCTCACCCAGCTGCTCATGCCTATCCTATACGAGGTCATCAAGAAGTGTGGTGCGCCGTCGTTTGTGGCCTGGCGAATCGCCTTCTTTATCCCGGGGGTTATGCACATAGTGATGGGGATCCTAGTGTTGACCATGGGTCAGGATTTGCCCGATGGCAACCTCGGCTACTTGCAGAAGAAAGGGGATGTTCAAAAGGACAAGTTCTCCAAGGTACGTACATGTGTTTACTCTTTCATTGAGTTACATGTCATTAACAAACTAATCAAGCTAGGGGTGATTAAAAGTTGAGCTGCTTATTTCCCCTCTTGCAGATACTGTGGTATGCGGTTACCAATTACAGGACATGGGTGCTGGTACTTCTCTATGGATACTCGTTGGGCGTTGAGTTGACAACGGACAATGTCATTGCCGAATACTTTTATGACAGGTATTTAACCATTGACAATGCTTCAATTTTTTCTACGTTTCTTACACGAACAGACATAGGTTGGAAAGATGGGACAAGAATATATAAAATGGGCTCATAATTTGGAATCATTAAAACAATGATTGATTTCAAGCTCAATTTATGTATGTGTTGAATTTACCTCTAGTATTTTGAGGTAGTCTGTCCCGGACTTGCTAATGTTTGTTTGATCAATCAGGTTCGATCTAAAGCTCCACACCGCCGGAATCATTGCAGCGAGTTTCGGAATGGCAAACCTTGTGTCCCGTCCGTTCGGTGGGCAGGCATCCGACTGGAGTGCCCGTCGCTTCGGGATGAGGGGAAGGTTGTGGACGCTCTGGATCCTCCAGACGCTCGGAGGCGTGTTCTGCATCTGGCTCGGCCTTTCGAAAACCCTCCCGATGGCCATCGTGGCCCTTGTCCTCTTCTCATTGGGGGCTCAGGCCGCGTGTGGAGCCACCTATGGCGTCGTCCCCTTTGTCTCCCGACGCTCCCTCGGGATCATCTCCGGACTCACGGGCGCTGGAGGGAACATTGGCGCTGGGCTGACCCAGCTGATCTTCTTCACCACCGGCTCGTTCTCAACCGACAAGGGGCTCACCTACATGGGCATCATGACCATATGTTGCACTCTCCCGGTTGCCCTGATCCACTTCCCGCAATGGGGAAGCATGTTCTTCCCGGCAAACAAGCACTCGACCGAGGAAGTTTATTACGGGTCGGAGTACGACGAGGATGAGAAGAAGAACGGGATGCATGAAGGAAACATGAAGTTCGCTCAGAGCAGTAAGTCGGAGCGTGGACGGTCTGCAGGGCCCACGCCCGAAGCTACACCGGGCCATGTCTAATAAAGTAGGGGCACGAGACATGAGGCCGAGTCTGGAAGTTTCAACATGGCGTGTTGAAATCCTGACACAAGTTCAAGTTTTTTATTTATTTTTGCTGTTATGTTTTGTACAACCGTCCTTTACAAGTTGAGAAAGGAAACATTGTATTTTTTCTTTGTGGTAACACAATACACTGTATAATACCATATGCTTGCGAAGATTTGTTTTCATTTTCCACTGTTTGATATATGAGAGAATTATACTCCGAAATAAGAACTACATATCTGCCATTTTTCTATAATTTTATATACTTACCACAAGTTAACAGAGGCTTGTACCTGGGAGATGAGATGAACTACTAGCTCCAGCTTGTGACTCAGAGCAAAGGGGACCACGAGACAGAGACTCTGCATTAATAGGCATCATGGCATTGTTTGATCCAAGGAGACAGGCAGAATACAATTAATATCAAAGATTATTGAATTCTCTTAAATTCCTTATAAACTCAGGCTCTGCAAACTTCTTTTTCCATGGACTGACGTTTCTCAACGAAAAACATTGTCAATCATGTGTCACAAACTAGGACCAAGTATAACTTCATGTAAATTGCTATGGCTCCATGAGGAGAACATACTCAAAGACCAACCTCTATACATACATGAGTCTATGGTTTTTGGATTGGAAGCCTATGCAGCAAAATAAATGCAGGAAATAGTATATCAAGCTAGACCACAAATCCTGACTGTCAAGTGTCAACTACCTTAGCAAAAATAGCAAGGAAACTCGTGAGCACAAGACTTATGAGCTTAGCCTTCCAGCACCACCACAAGTAACACAAGATCGAGCAGATGAGCACTTTGTGCAATAGCTCCATTTCTTAGGCAGCCTGTACCAGAACCACAAAACCTCCAGTTAACCAGTTACAATTGCATTGAACACTGAGTAGAAAGAGTCAAATGTACATCACCCTGCTGTGTATCTTGTGGCCGCGTTTGTAGCGGTCGTGCGAGCCTTCTCTGCACCCTTTTCAGACATCTTCTTAGACAAAAAGCCTTCTCCATTGCACTCTGGACAGATTCCGGAGCCTCCACAGGCGTCACAGATTCTAGAAATCGTCTGAATTCAATCATAGACAGAAATTTGATTCAAACAGAAGTCTTATTGGATGAAAACACTAACAAAATTTTGCCGCTTTGTAGAAAGGAATCGAGTACCTCAAGCTCCTGAGATGCTTTTGTCCTCTTCACTAGAAGAGTAGCAGCTGCTCCAACAACAGTAGCTGCAATTGCAACAGAAGCAAATGTTTCCGGCAATGCTGAAGATTTTACTGAAGAACGCGCCTGTCGTGGCAATGTCACCAATCCGACGTTGCTGCTAACCTGAATCCTTGCATTCCTGGCTACATTTCAGGAATGAAGTAATTCCAATGAGAAATCAGCTTCATCAAACTAGCTACATATGTTGTCCTTCAAAAATAGAGATGAAATTAAGTGCTCTAATCTAGAAGAATAAGGAAAGATCCCACTTTAACTCAAACTGTTAAGTTGTCAGTCATACTAAGGTCAAATTAAATCCATGTGAATGCAAATCCTTACTTCTATAGCATAAAGCAGGGAATCAAATTCTGAAACAGGTCAAACAGCACCATTAAGTATATTCAAGCGAGTCTCTACACAAAGAAAAGACTTGAAAATTGAGGATCATATCATCAAATTTTACACTAATAACTAGCCTTCTGCACCAGAAAGCAACACACTCTCCCAATTGAGTTCTGCGCACTAACTTTTACTGTAATCGTAGATCATGAGAACTGCTTCTGACAATTTCAATTGGAAATTTCGGATTCATACCAGCAATTGGAGGATGAAAACCTCAAAATTACGAGCTTGGGATGTAAAAATCGAGAGAAGTTCGGGATGAAAGAAGAGAAGGTTCTTTTGAGTTTGAGGTTACCTGTGGATAAGGAAGAGAGCGATTGAAGTGGAAGCTCCATTTTTTTCAGGATGCTTGATATTAAATATCTTATCCTGTGTTATATACCATGGCGCGAGCGAGTCATGTTGAGGAAGGCCTCTGCGTATTTCCACTGGCGAGGGTTTCAACGGTTTCCAGAGTGAAGATAATTTTGGTTTTGGATCACGCTCCTGCTCCCACAACTCGTGGCTCAGCATTTGTTTCGTGAATTTGTACTTTGTTGTTAGTTTTACCACTATGTGTTTCAATGTCTTTGGAATGGCGATCGATGAATCGTAAGATTTTGTTAAAATGGTTCATATTGTTTTGCTAGTTATATAGACCATGCGGTGATTGGAATAAGGCGATCGTATTGGGATTCTGGTATCCTTTTATTGCAAGTATTACTGTACTTTTATCTGTAAGTTACGTTACGGTGTTCAATTCTTGCAATGGAGCTTTCATCGAAGCAGTTGATTCTCTCAGTTTTTAAGCTTGGGAGAACCAACATCAACATGCTATCAAATTCAGCAGTCAAGAGACTCACGACAACAGGATCCAACTCGGTCAACATCCCCGAACCTAATAATTATAAAGCCAATAAATACACCACATGCATCATCTTATGTCCACGCTGTTGCTTTGTGATCTCATGGGCGACATTCAAACTTCAACAATTAACAAAATAAATCGGTTTTAGGGTGCCTAGTCCCGCCTCTAGCCGGACGATCCACCACTCAGAGAAACTGAGGCTACAATATGAAAACCCTAATGTAGGATGACGAAGCTTTACCTGTTATAAACATATAATCAAGCACCAGCATTTCCCTTCCTCTGAACAGGCTTGTAGAGCACAACTGTCACATATTTGGATCGAAACCGATGCGTGAAACCCAGTGCTACCACAGATGGCGGTGCATCTCTCTTCTCGATGTAGAGGTGGTTAAGAACGACATTCTGGGGCTGAGGGAGCATTGCAGCCGTGTCTCTGCCTCCAGTGTAGCCTAACAATGGATGTTCCAAATGCGGGGGCACAAGAGGGGGATCACGTGCTTCATCGTCAGCTCCAAGGCCGATGTTATTGTAACTTGAATCAGGAGAGTTAGGGGTTTCAAACCCTACCACGGTCCTTCCTTCCTGGAAATAGAGCTAGCTTTGTCAGTAAAGTCGCTAGAGCTACGCAAGATAGTACAGATGGAAAACAAGAGTCAAGGGTGCATTTGGATTACACAAGATAATGCATTATATTTTGCAATCCAAATACCCTCTTTATGTACTTACGTGATCACCAGAGTAGCGGATGCTCATGTTGGAAAATGAATGGAAGAGGAAGGAGTTACAGATATTGTTACCTGCAAACAGTCTTTTGTTAGAATCTTCATTCATGCATTACTATGAAGTGTAATTAAGCAGGGTCGTCCAATTGCACATGTTAGTAAAGTATTTTAAAAAGAAAGGCAAGAAGTTTCTACTTAAAACTTACGAAAAGGATTTTGTAGTTACTCTATGGAAGTCTATAAAATGAAGCCTGGAAAAAAATTCATTTCTAACTGAAGGCCAATTATGAAGCTCTAAGGATTTGCTAGAACAGATTCTCACTTCTGTATAACAAAAAGCAGGTTCAAACTCTTGGGCTTATCATGCCTCATTCAGTATATGCCAGGTCAAGAAATAAGGTTGTTGATACTCTATAGAATCTTGGCAGATAAAAAAAAGCATTAGCATCGGTCCTCGAGATTCTATAATTCTAGAGCTATTGGCAGAACTCTTTACTGTACCTACTATGGAAAAGCATGCTATTGCTGGGTACGTCTCAAAAAAGAACATGATAGAAAGTTGCTCCTATTTTCCTGTATAGAAGTCTATTGTGGGAATCTCTGCACCAATATACCTTAAGACTTAAGAGAACATTCTGGTATTGAAGGAGTTATTCACAATGTTCAGCAATTTTTCTATTGGCCTGGTCTGTAACAGTTTATAGCAAATTGGGTTGAGTGAGAGGTTTGACAGTTCAAAAAGGATGGCTGGATCCTGTATAACTACAACCTTTGAAGATTCCATCTCATTGTTGGTTCCATGTCACTCTGAGCTACGTCCAAAGAGAAGACATAGAATTATGGTGGTATTTGACATTACACACTTGCTAAGCACAAAACGGGGTCCAAGCACATACTACGTTACTAACTATAAGATAACCCTATTGAATACACACTAGATTGATTGCATAGACAAAGATATCAACATTATATTGAAGTAACCAAAAAAACATTAAGTTGCTCCAAAATTCAAGAATCAGTAAGCTCACAAGTTTATCTGCAAATATAAAGACAAAGCCGTATTCAAGGTCACTTGAATCTCTACTCCCTAATTCAAGAGGCTAAAACAGAAGGCATGAAAGCAAAACCTGAAAATGCAAAGGGTAAAGGACATGATGAGATAAGAAAAAAAAAATTATCAGGATACTCAGAATTCCACAAGAAAAAATTCTGGGCCCTCAAAAGAGGAAAGTTGTGGAGCTGGAGAAGAAAAGTGCCCCTTTTCCTATTTGGAAAAAAAAACAAAGATATATCCCACATTTTTGTCGAAAAAACAACTCTAGCTACATCCACATGACATACGTATGCATCAAACACATTTCAAGTATACCTTGTCCCAGTGGAACACATGATGCATATAATGTACACCCCTAGTACAAACAAAGGCAGAAAATTAACACTAATACTACGTGTCCAACTCGTGTGTCGGCTACCTGTATCTTGCTAGTGAGGCGAAATAAAGTCTCTTAATCATCTAATACATGTATCCAACACGTTTCAAGCACCGCTTATCCAGATCAAACGGTGTTATATCATTACTCGCCTTCCGTCTAATACACGTTGCAGGCACCGATTATCAAGATTGAACAGTGTATCAATACTCGTGTGTCGTTTAATGCATGATACACCATGCGTGAGGACTTCATAACTAATACATGTATCCAACAAGTTTCATTCACCACATTCATTTCTTCCTATAGAATTTAAGCTTTTGCATTTACCCTAATGTTCAATGTATAATCATTGATCGCTGATTTTACAATCAACCACGTCTATCAACACAAATCACCAAGTTACGGTTTCGAACAATGAATATCCCTCTCCATTGATCAAAATCAAGGATTGCGGCCTGGTCCAATAATCACCTAAAACTCCACATTTGGCCACTCACCGCATCTAAATCGAAGATTCACAATCCAATTGAACAACAAAACAACACAATTGCACCTCAAACACGATTGGACGCGAAAATGAACGAACCGCGAACAAGATCTCAGAGAAAACACGCAAAACACAGCACAACACAAACAGTAATCGAAGATATACTCATAGGAAATTGACGGAAAGTAGAAACTAACGGAATAGAAAGCTAGGGCTAACCGAAAGGCGACTAGAGATTCGGCGTCTTGGTGTTTGGTACCAAAAGAACCGATAGAGGTGGGAGATACGGCTAGGCTGCTCGAGAGGACGAATCGCTCAGGAAAGCTCCGGACTGCCGTCGCTTGGTTCGGTTCTCCGATGGTGGATTGTCGCCGATGCCGGATCTGGTAAAGGCTAGAGGAAGCCCACCGACGGAAAGAGACGAAATTGTGGAAGGGAGGGCAAGCAGAGAGGGGAAAGGTGCAAGTGGGGAGAGCTCGCGTGGCTCTTGTTCTCTTCCTTTAGAAGTGAAAAAAAAATAGATGCATACAAGAAAAAGATCAAAACAGAATTTACCATATATGACGACTTATTTATTTGTGTTTATCGTTTTGGTGTTGCTTCAATATTTGTGTTTTCTTCTCTCTTTGATGGTTTATGTGCTAAATCCAAAACTTTCGAATCCAATTGCTTCAATATTTGCTTTAGATCTCGAGCCTAAAGCGGAAAGAAAACGCTCTCTTTCTTTTCCTCCGGTTAAGGGATATGGGAGCTTGGATTCATCTCGTCGGCACGTGTGATGTTAGGACGATATTAAGGACGACAGTCATTAATATTTAAACCAATAATGATCGTCCCTTGTTTTGATAATGACAAACTCAAAAGTATTTGATAAGTTGTTCAAGTGTTGATCTCAGGTAAGTCCAGTGGACGCACATGAGCGAAAAGGACAACAAGTGAACGGCAGTCCCTAAGCTGTAGGGACGCACGTCATCAGAACCTCCAAAGCTGAACGTAATTGGCGAAGTTCCTGCGAAGATAGGACGGCGTCCTCATCAAGAAGGGACGCGCGCCAAAATACGGACGAGGTTCAAATTCAAATCAAGGCCGCCCCAACATGATTACATCATCGTCCGGCCTTAGTCCTCAGAAGGAAGTTTCCTTTGTCTGGGCACGTGTAGACAATGCCAAAGACGTCGCTTTCCCAGCGATGGTCACCTGCCCACGCGGAGGCTTCCCAAGCGTCAACAGAGTTGACTTCCTCAAGAGGCTTATCGCACCGTTGATCAAAGCCCAAGGATCCTGCCAAGTCTCAGAGGACGCTAGAGGACAAGAACCACTTTCGCTATAAATACCCTCCCAAGGGTATGCATAGCGTTGGTGGACTTTGAAGACTTTCTCTCAAGCTCTCCCGAAGCATTCAAGAACATCAACTCTAATTGATTTGTCTCTCACAACTCTAATTGATTTGTGAGAGACAAACTACAACTCTAATTGATTTGTGGTTTGAATTGGATTTGATGTGGTTGGACTTTCTTTCTCTTGCTTCACGCTCACTTGATCTTCTCGATCTTCGTTGATGTTCTTGAATGCTTCGGGAGAGCTTGAGAGAAAGTCTTCAAAGTCCACCAACGCTATGCATACCCTTGGGAGGGTATTTATAGCGAAAGTGGTTCTTGTCCTCTAGCGTCCTCTGAGACTTGGCAGGATCCTTGGGCTTTGATCAACGGTGCGATGAGCCTCTTGAGGAAGTCAACTCTGTTGACGCTTGGGAAGCCTCCGCGTGGGCAGGGGACCATCGCTGGGAAAGCGACGTCTTTGGCATTGTCTACACGTGCCCAGACAAAGGAAACTTCCTTCTGAGGACTAAGGCCGGACGATGATGTAATCATGTTGGGGCGGCCTTGATTTGAATTTGAACCTCGTCCGTATTTTGGCGCGCGTCCCTTCTTGATGAGGACGCCGTCCTATCTTCGCAGGAACTTCGCCAATTACGTTCAGATTTGGAGGTTCTGATGACGTGCGTCCCTACAGCTTAGGGACTGCCGTTCACTTGTTGTCCTTTTCGCTCATGTGCGTCCACTGGACTTACCTGAGATCAACACTTGAACAACTTATCAAATACTTTTGAGTTTGTCATTATCAAAACAAGGGACGATCATTATTGGTTTAAATATTAATGACTGTCGTCCTCAATATCGTCCCAACAATTTCCCCCTTTTTGATGATGACAAACTCTTTCAAATAATGCGCACAGAAGTAAAGCTTTTAGCATGAGAAACTACACTTGATTTGTTTTTCAGCTTAGGTTGACATGCAACACATTCTTTTAAGTGCGTTCTAATTTATTCCTAACTAGCGTCCTTTGGACTTGGCCGAAATTCCCCCTAAGCACATGCTTTCTATGAAAACTTAAAGCTAATCGCATCTCTGCAAAACTATACTTCCCCCTTTTGGCATCATCGAAAAGGAGAACAAGTTGAAAAGCATGTAAGCACAAAGTCATAACTCAAGTAAAGAACGCTTAGACAAAATGAAGCACAAATGTAGTGAATGGCATTCAGAATGAGAAAAGAGTACGTTCATTACAGACATTCACAAATGGTGTTCAAAACGGGGACAGCGTCCCATTGTCTTAACAAAAACAAAAGAAACGATAAACTGGTTCAGGGTTAGAGGGGGGGAATGTGATCATTTGCGGGGACGTTTGCCAAGAGCCTTGAGGTGTTGCTCCTGAAGATGGTTGTTCTGGGCAAGGAGCTCGTTGTTGCGCTCAAGAAGTTCGGTGTGGACGTGAAGGGTGTCGTGAACCTGTTGAATTAGATCTATCATCATGCACTGGTTCTCGAGCATCATGCCCATCAGATACTTCGTAGAGTGCTTCTCAGCCTCATCAGGGACGCTCCTGAAAGGGAACAAGAGGTAACTCGTGAATCCATGATGACTTCTTTAGAAAATTGTTCTAAGTCCAAACTTATTAAACTCATTGGTAAGATCATGGAAGAAACTGTGATCATGCAACATAGAATGGATGAACTTGAACTTGAAAATGAAAATATTCTGGTTGAATGTGAGAACTGTGCTACAGTGTCTTTGCAACTAGAGTCCTCACGTGAAGAAACTAAGTCTCTGAAAACTGAAATGATGTGCCTTAAACTAGAGAACGCCAAGCTTAGGGAAGAAGTAAAAGTGTTAGGAAAGAGTCCTGTAGTTGAGGAAGTTAGACCAATAGTGTTTGTCCCAATTGTTAATGAAGGAAGTGTTAATGATTCACCGATTCTGGTGTGGTTTTCGCTTCTGATCATCGGGTCTTGAAAATATTCACTGTGATTGCTTGGTGTTGAAGGAAGGTGTTAGGGTTTGATTATCCGTGACGGTTATGGAAAAAGGAAAGAACATTCATCTCACCGAGGATGAATGCGAGGAAGTGGTTGAAACAGTTACTGATCAAGATCATCATCATCATCTCAATTCGCTTTATCTGGTGGGAGCTATTAGCAAATAAAGTAATTTGCTTATTTGTACTTATCTAGGTATTAGATACTCTATTATTAATAGGAACCTGTCGACGACGTGACTGTTTAATGTATATGCGTTCAAAGCGACAATAATAGGGAGCATGGAGGCTGAAGAAAGGAATCGTCTTCAGAGAGATCAAGCACAACTTGTTCATCTTTCAATTTGTTGATAAGGCTGATAAGATGCGAGTTATCAACGAAGGACCTTGGTCTTTCGATAAGGCTCTACTAGTTCTTCGTGAGCCTGGCCTGATCCAACCATCAGATGTTCAGTTCGACGGGGCCGACTTCTGGATTAGACTCTATACGATCTACTTGTAGGGGCGATGACTATAGGGGTTGCAATCTCAATCGGTAACTGTTTGACAAAGTAGTGACAGTTGACGAGTCGACAATTGTAGTTGGTGGACGGTTTCTTCGAATTAGGGTTTCTTAGGATATTACCAAGTAGGGGCAGACAAGATTTTATAACTTTTTTTATTATATCTATGTAAAAAAAAAAATTGAAAGGTCCAATTCATTTTAAAAAGTTGTAATGGTGTAACTTTTTAATTTATTACAATTATATAGTAATCAAAAGTGTTTTCATATTGTGAAAATGAAATCTTGATGTGGGATTATATAGGCTGGTAGGTGCGTCGTGCAAGAGAAAAACAAGGCATCCCACATTGAAATTAAATGCATTAGGAAAAAATATTTGAACTTGCTCATTTGTTCACCTAACAAGCTTGAAACGCACAAGTATATTCATGTGCCTTGTTTATTATATTTAGATTTTAAATGAAATGGATACTATAGATGGAATCTTAAATCTGTCGTATTGACCCAAATTAGGGCTTCTATGGTTGCAATCTCAATCGGTAACCGTTTTGGCAAAGTAGTGACATTTGATGAGTCGACAGTTGTAGCTGATGGACGTTTTGTTTGAATTAGGGTTTCTATGGATATTACCAAGCAGGGGCGGACGGGATTTTATAATAATTTTTCACTATATCTATGTAAAAGATGGTTAAAGGGTCAAATTCATTTTAAATAGTTGAATAATGGCGTAACCTTTTAATCTATTGCAATTATATAGTACTCACAAGTGTTTTCATATTGTGAAAATGAAATCTTGATGTGGGATTATATAGGCTGTTAGGTGCGTTGTGCAAGAGAAAAACAAGACATTCCACATTGAAATTAAATGCATTAGGAAAAAAGCATTTAAACTTGCTCTTTTTTTTTACCTAATGAGCTTGGAACGCATGAGTATATTTGTGTGCCTTGTTTATTATACTTATTTGATCTTTGAGACCATTTCTCGTAGGGTTGTCCAATTGTACGTCCGTGTTGCCCGTAACCCGGACCGACTCATAATTTATGCGTCAGGTCACGGATCAAATAATTTTCATTCACGGATTACGGTTCAACCTGTGACCCGACCCATAAGTTGACCCGTAAAACCCACTTGACCTAGTCAAACAGGTCAATCCGTAAAATCCGTAAACCAAGTTATAGGTTGAGTCAGGTCAATCCGTTGAACAACTCTAGTTTCTCAAGTTATTGGGAGCTACCTCAGCCCTTTATGTCATTGTATATCAAGTTGCAGGCTACATATAAGGGAAGGAGATATTTTAAGAATTAAAGACGTGCATGAATAGATCATTTTTATGATCAAGTTACACTCAAGTAATTTATTAAACTATCCGTACGCAATATTATTGTGGTTTCCCTCGCCTCTTATTTATGAAAAAAGCCCATAGGGGGTGTTTGATAGATGGGAATCGAGAATGAAAGTGTGAATTTGAGAATGAAAACCCCATACTTGTTGTTTGGTATGTTATAGGAGGGGGTTTGGCCTTTGTCTATGCATCGTGTCTTAGGCCTTTCAGGCCATCATTGGGTGTGATTTGTCATAGGACCTTGTAGGGTGTCTTGATTCTCCTTTGGTTGTTGCTTTGTTTTTGTTTGGCAAGGTGGGTGCTGTTGTTTTGGGTGGACTAGGATCTCGGGTAGCTTGTGTAGTGCTTCCTTCCCTAACCCGCCTAAGTTGAGTTCCAATGGTGCATTGGTGCTAGGATACTTAGGTAGGCTTGTGTCATGTCCCGAACAATTAGAGAAGGATTAAGAAGAAATCAGGGAAGAAAGAAGAAGATTAAGGAGAAGAGAGAATAGAGAAAGAAGAGGAAATTGAGACAAAAATAGAGATGAACAAGACTAATGTCATTAGCAATATTTTCTGGATGACTACACGGAAAACACCTTAGACATTTATATGCTTTAGCATATTTACAAAATATGCCCACAACTTTCTTATTCTACCCAACTTACCCATATCATTACAATGCTCTGATACCAATTGTCACGACCCAAAGAATTTGGGTAGGATTAAGAAGAAACTAGGGAAGAAAGAAGAAGATTAAGGAGAAGAGTGTTGATACCAGGAACCGTCAACGCGGTAAAGCACCCCACCAAAACAAAATATGACCAAGGGTAGATTTCTCGAGATGGCGTCAAAACCCTAGACTATACGGCCATCGCGATCGTGTATCTCGCTGACCAGGTCAGTAATTCTTACAGGGTTGACTCCCAACAAAACGGAGGTCCGGCCCCGGGGGTTGCGCTCACCGCGCTCACCGCCAGCCCCATCCACGCAAGTGGGTGGGCGGCAACGTCCCATCAGGCGGGCGGTGGGCGGCAGCGTCCCATCCGCGCAAGCGATGGGCGGCAACGTCCCATCCCGACCCCTTATTGGCCAGCTCCGCGGCTGCCGCCTCGGGAGCCAGCCACCCAGCGACACGTACCTGGGCGGCTCCCGTCCCACATCGGCATCTCGCTCCAACCCAACCCAAACCTCCACTATAAATAGCGGGCTCAATGCGCCAGAACGGGGATCGAAAAACCTCGCGAATCACACACATTAGATCTCGAGCTAAGATCATTGTTGCAACCCGATACACCTAAACGCGATAGAGAATCTCTGTTTTGTCGTAATCCTACAGCTAAATACAAAACATCCCTCACACTACCCTCATCGCGCTGCACACTACTAGCAACCGCATACTGTCCATCTCTCCGTCCGTTGACCCGGTTGAGTTCAAACTTTGTGCTCTTATCGCGTTTACTACTACTCAGTGTTTTCGGACTTCAACATTGGCGCCGTCTGTGGGGATTTTCATCAAACTAAGCAGGCACCGTTTCAACCGACGCAGAGTGATGGACGCTAACAGCAACAACGCTTACTACGCTGACGGCGCAGCCTTCGGGATGCAGCCGCCACCTCCGTGGTATTACGGGTCGCCGCCCATACCGCAACCACAGGCCGTGCCAGGGTGGAACCCGGGCTTTCAGCAGGGTTTCCAGCCGCAGGCCCCATTCCAGGGGTATGTCCACGCGCAGTACTTTCAAGAGTACGCACCCGCGCAGGAGCCCTATGTGGAGGAATACGCCACCACCAACGGGAGCCCGACCGGCCAGGAGGTGAACCAGGACGCTCCCAACGCGTTATCGCCTCCAAACCCCAACTTCCAAGGCTACGTTCCCGCGTACCATTACGGCCAAGGGGCGTATCCCATGCAGCACGGCCAGGGCGCTTACCCAATGCCCCACCAGCCGTACGTGCCCGCTTACGCCGCGGGTTACGGGCCGGGTCAGCCATACCACACCCCGCCTCCAGGAAGCTCGAGTGAGGACATGAGCATATCGCGAGGGTGCTCTACCTCTCGTTCCCTGTCCACACGCTCCGGCTTCCGGAGCAACACGCTGGTGGACGACCGCGGCACCTCTTATGGAAGCCCCTTCGCCGACTTCATACAAGAGGAGCCCATGCCCAAGGGGTTCCAGAAGCCGTCAACAGCACTACAATTCGACGGCACGAAGGACCCGGGAGAACATGTCAAGCAGTTCTTCGCGCACATGACGTTTAACACTTATAATGACGCCATGTACTATCGGGTTTTTCCCTCCACCCTCAAGGCTGCCGGGATGAGATGGTTCACTAACCTCCCGGTGGGTTCCATCAGGTCTTTTAAGGATCTGACGAGGCGCTTCATGTCCCATTTCAGTGGGTCACGAACGCGCATGAAGACGACAAAGGATCTCATGGGCGTGACGCAAGGAGAGGAGGAGACCCTGGCGGCCTTTTTCACCCGGTTCGTCAACGCGGCGTCGGAGGTGCCTCACCTCAACGATACCTCTGCCCGCGACATGCTGATCCACAACCTCCGCGACGGAACATTCAAGGTCAAGATGTGTGGAAAGACCCTGCACACCAATGAAGATGCTTGCGACGCCATCACCAAACGCGTCTTCGCCGAGGATGCGGCAGGAAAGCCCGCACAGGACCGCGGCAAAGGAAAGGCCAAAACCACCCCGGAGGCCCTCGCCGTATCCACCACACCAACAAAGCCCCACGGTGGACAGCGCGGTGGCCATAGCCGTGGTGGAGGCCGTCGTGGTCGTGGGTATCAGGGATACCGCGGGCCACGCAATAACCGCGGTGGAAACGGGCCATACAACAACGACCCATACACCGGGGCTAACACCACGGCTCTCGGACCCCGCAACGACGGTGGGCGGCCGCCGCATGCAAATACTTTGGCCGGCGCCGCGCCCGCGAGGGGGGAGGTCAACCAAAACGACCCCAACCTCTACATCAACACCATCGCTGGGGGTTCCACCCTCGCGGGGTCTAGTGGCGGGGAAAGGAAGCGTTACGCTCGCGCCTCGACGTCCGGAGGCTCCATCAACAGTTTGGGCGCGTCGGGAATACCTCATGCTGACATCACCTTCCGACCTGGCGATTCCCGCGAGCTCATCACTCCGCACACGGATCCTCTGGTTGTGCACGCGGTCATCGCCACCAAGATTGTCAAGAGAATCATGGTGGACACGGGAGCGTCGGTGGACATCTTGTACTACGACGCGTTCGCACAGCTGGGCATCTCCCCCTCCACGCTCCTTCCTTACGCCGGGAAACTCACATGCTTTTCCGGCAACGAGGTAGACGTCGCGGGGCTGGTCACTTTGGACATGACCCTGGGGGACAGCAAAGACGCCCGCCGGACAGAGCCCATCGAGTTCACTGTCGTCCGGCTCCCCTCTATCTACAACGCGATAATGGGGCGGACTTCGTTGATGAAGTTCCAGGCCGTCGCGTCCGTTTACCACTTAGTTTTGAAGTTCCCCGTGGAGGACCGGGTCGGAGTTGCCCAAGGCCAACAGATTGAGGCACGAAAGTGCTATGAGGCGTCAACCCGCGCTCGCCCTGCCGCGTATGTTATAACGGGCGGTGCCAGCGCGGAGTTGGACGTACGACAGGAGCGGGAGCGCGAGCCTCTCGGAGACTTTGAGAAGATTGCCATCGTCCCTTTTCCCGACACGGCCGAGAAACTCTATGTCGGGGATTGCATGACCGGGGCGGACGCCGAAAGCCTGCAAAATCTCCTGGCCCGTTCTCGCGATGTGTTCGCGTGGACGGCGACGGACCTAAAGGGCGTCCCTCCCGCGCTGGCGCTACACTCGCTCCGAATAAGCCCGGGGTCCCGGCCCGTCTGTCAAAGGCGCCGGAAGACTAACGAGGAGCGTGCCAGCGCGGCAAATGAGGAGGTTGAGAAGCTCCTGCGTGCCAACTTCATCCGCGAGGTCAAGTATCCTACTTGGCTCTCCAATGTCGTTTTGGTGAAGAAGTCCAACGGGAAGTGGCGGATGTGTGTCGACTTCAAGGACCTCAACAAAGCCTGCCCCAAGGACAGCTAACCCCTGCCCTCCATTGATGAGCTGGTCGATTCCACCGCCGGCCATACCGCGCTGAGCTTCCTCGACGCCTACTCCGGCTACAATCAGATAGCCATGGACCCCCTGGATCAGGAGTCCACCGCGTTCATCACTCAACGCGGGACTTTCTGTTACAGGGTGATGCCCTTCGGCTTGAAGAACGCGGGGGCCACTTTTCAGCGCCTGGTAGACCATGTCTTCCGGAAACAGCTGAGGCGCAGTGTTTCGGCTTACGTCGACGACATTGTGGTCAAGAGCCACAGCGCGCAGGAGCACCTGGCCGATCTGGCCGAGGTTTTCCAAACCCTGCGCGCCCACCGAATGAGCCTGAACCCGGAAAAGTGCGTCTTCGGGGTGAAATCTGGGAAGTTCCTCGGATTCATGATCAGCGCTAGGGGCATAGACGTCAACCCCGCCAAGGTCGCCGCGGTGTTGGAGCTGCGCTCACCGGCTTCGCGAAACGAAGTCCAGCGACTGGCGGGCGCGGTAAATTATCTAGGCCGTTTCTGCTCCAGGTTGTCGGACCGCGCTCTCCCTTTCTTTTCTTGTCTCAAGAGTACCACCACCTTCACCTGGACAGACGAGATGGAGAGCGCGTTCCAGGCTCTGAAGTTCTACCTCGCCAATCTTCCGACGCTCTCCCCTCCCGTCCCGGGAGAGGATTTACAGTTGTATATTGCCGTAAGCCAGCATACTGTCAGCGCGGTCCTCACCCGCGACTTCAGTTACCCGGTGTATTTCACCAGCAGGGTGCTTCAGCCGGCAGAACAACGATACTCACCCGCGGAGAAGATGTCTCTGGCCGTTGTGGTGGCGGCAAGAAAGTTGCGCCCCTACTTCCAAGCGCACCCCATCCAGGTCCTCTCGAACCTCCCTCTGCGCCAAATTCTGCATCAACCAGCGCTGTCGGGAAGAATGACCAAGTGGGCAGTCGAGTTGTCAGAGTTCGACATCTCGTACCACCCGAGGACCGCGATCAAGGCGCAGGCCCTTGCGGATTTCGTGGTGGAGGTCACCTTCCCCGACACGGACGAGAGCCCCGACGAGTGGAAGGTCTTTGTTGACGGCTCGCACTGCGACCTGGGGTCAGGTGCGGGGGTGGTCCTTGAGGGACCCTCCTACGCGTCCGAGCATGCCCTCAACTTCGGCTTTGAAGCAACCAACAACGAGGCCGAGTATGAGGCAGTGATCGCAGGAATTGAGATGGCCCTACTGGTGGGCGCGCGGAGAATAAGGGTTTTCACAGATTCTGAGCTAGTCGCGCGCCAGGTCGGGGGCCAGTACGAGTGCACCACGGGGTTTCTGCCCCAATATCGCGCCAAGGTCAAGGCGTTGATCGCCTGCCTCGAGACTTTCGCCATTGAATCCATACCGCGCGCGGCAAATGCCAAGGCCGACGCACTGGCCAAGTTGGGTTCCGCCCTCCCGCCTGAGGTCGGCAACAAGGTCATGATCGAAAGGAAGATGCAACGCGGTGTGACCAGCGCGGTGTTCGCGCTGGCCACGGACGGATGGATGGCTCCCATAATCCGATATATCCAAACCGGGGAGTTGCCCCAAGACGATGCCATAAGCGCGCGCAAGCTCAAGCTCAAGGCGGCACGGTACTGCATCGAGGGCGACAAGTTGTATCGCCGCGGCTACGCGGAGCCCAACAAGATAGTCCGGATGGGGATCTATTGGCCTACCCTGCGCCGCGATGCGGCGGCATACGTGCAAAAGTGTGACAAATGTCAGCGCTATGAGAACATCCAGCACGCTCCGGCGCGAGAGCTACGCGGCATCCAGCCGGCCTACCCGTTCGCGATGTGGGGCATGGACATCCTTGGCCCTTTTCCTAAGGCCGCCGGGCAGGTACAGTTCATCCTGGTCCTGGTCGATTACTACACCAAGTGGGTGGAGGCCGAGGTCATGGCACGAATCACAAGCGCGAAGGTATGCGGGTTCCTCTGGAAAAATGTGGTTTGTCGTTTCGGCGTCCCCATCGCGATAATGACAGACCACGGCCCACAGTTCGACAGCGAGGAAACACGTGACTTTTGCGCCAGTTTGAGCATAGAGTTGAAGTTTTCTTCGGTTGCACACCCTCAGTCCAACGGACTCGTGGAAAATGTGAACGCAAGGATACTCGACGACCTCCGCCGCAGGCTGGACGGCGTGCAGGGCCGGTGGGCAGAGCTGTTGCCCCTAGTTTTATGGACAAACCGCACCACACCGCGCCGAGCAACAGGCGAGACACCTTTCGCAATGGCTTACGGCAGTGATGCCGTCGTACCCGTCGAGTCCATGCTGCCCACAGAGCGTGTCGCGGGGTACGATCAGTTCACCAACGACGAGGCTCTCAAAGTGGAAATGTACCTGCGCGATGAGCGCCGAGAGGCGGCGGAGCTGCGGTCAGCTGAGTACAAAAGAAGGACCGCGGCGTACTACAACAGGAGGGTCAAGCCCCGCGGCCTCAAGGAGGGCGATTTGGCCCTCCGAAGGACCGACGGGGGCAAGCTTGACGCGAAATGGGAGGGCCCTTACCGCCTCTCCAAGGAAGTCGTCCCGGGGGCCTTCAAGCTCACAGACCCGACGACAAGGCAAACTCTCGCCAAGACATGGAATGAGGCACGCCTCAAGAAATACTATGTGTAAATAAGCTAGTGCCGTCACCGCGTAGCGGTCGGTTGTAATGTCCTGATCCCACATGTTGTTTTCATATGAATAAAACGAGACAACTATCGTGCACTGTCCAAATAATGAATCTATCGTTACGGGAAACCCGAGTTGCCGTCCTCGCTCGGGGTTGTCCGCTAACGCGCGCGATGCGCATAGGCGCACTCGAGACTTACGGCTACGCCGCTCGTAGTTGCACAAAGCCTTAAAACATCAAAAACTCCAGTCGTTAGGGAAACCCGAGTTACCGTCCTCGCTCGGGGTTGTCCGCTAACGCGCGCGATGCGCATAGGCGCACTCGAGACTTACGGCTACGCCGCTCGTAGTTGCACAAAGCCTTAAAACATCAAAAACTCCACAGTCGTTAGGGAAACCCGAGTTGCCGTCCTCGCTCGGGGTTGTCCGCTAACGCGCGCGATGCGCATAGGCGCACTCGAGACTTACGGCTACGCCGCTCGTAGTTGCACAAAGCCTTAAAACATCAAAAATTCCACAGTCGTTAGGGAAACCCGAGTTGTCGTCCTCACTCGGGGTTGTCCGCTAACGCGCGCGATGCGCATAGGCGCACTCGAGACTTACGGCTACGCCGCTCGTAGTTGCATAAAGCCTTAAAACATCAAAAACTCCACAGTCGTTAGGGAAACCCGAATTGCCGTCCTCGCTCGGGGTTGTCCGCTAACGCGCGCGATGCGCATAGGCGCACTCGAGACTTACGGCTACGCCGCTCGTAGTTGCACAAAGCCTTAAAACATCAAAAACTCCACAGTCATTAGGGAAACCCGAGTTGCCGTCCTCGCTCGGGGTTGTCCGCTAACGCGCGCGATGCGCATAGGCGCACTCGAGACTTACGGCTACGCCGCTCGCAGTTGCATAAAGCCTTAAAACATCAAAAATTCCACAGTCGTTAGGGAAACCCGAGTTGCCGTCCTCACTCGGGGTTGTCCGCTAACGCGCGCGATGCGCATAGACGCACTCGAGACTTACGGCTACGCCGCTCGCAGTTGCATAAAGCCTTAAAACATCAAAAAATTCCAGTCGTTAGGGAAACCCGAGTTGCCGTCCTCGCTCGGGGTTGTCCGCTAACGCACGCGATGCGCATAGGCAAAACCTATTTCTACTCGCCTGGTGTTGAGCGCGGTCCTAGCACCTAGCTTGGCATGGGGTTGAGTACGGCGAGTTTTCGCAAAACCTATTTCTACTCGCCTGGTGTTGAGCGCGGTCCTAGCACCTAGCTTGGCATGGGGTTGAGTACGGCGAGTTTTCGCAAAACCTATTTCTACTCGCCTGGTGTTGAGCGCGGTCCTAGCACCTAGCTTGGCATGGGGTTGAGTACGGCGAGTTTTCGCAATACCTATTTCTACTCGCCTGGTGTTGAGCGCGGTCCTAGCACCTAGCTTGGCATGGGGTTGGGTATGGCGAGTGCCCAAAAACAAATCAAAGATAAAAGGGAAACAAAATTCGCGGTAAATTAATCACAAGGCCGCGCTGCGGCGAATAGGTTTTTGACGCTTACTTCGCGTCAAAGTTAAAAACAATTACAGCCGCATCGCGGCGACAAATATTGTTTGGGCCTCACGGGCCAGACGAAACCAGTTCAAAAAAGAAAAAAAACAAAAAAAAGAGAGTAATAATAACAACAAACAAGCAGCAGATCTTCAAGCTTAGCAGAGAAGGGCTTCAGGCCTCGGGAGCATTGACCGCGGTTTCGGAGGCAGGAGGGTCCTCAGGGGCTGTTTCCTTGTCGACCTCAGCGGCTGGGAGTTCGGGGTTGGCATTCGAGGCATCAGTTCCCTCTGCGTTGTCCTTCTCGACCCCCGCCGGCGGTTTCGCCACCCCGTCTTCCCAGACCACTCCCATTTGGGGATGAAGGTCGGGGGCAAAATACTTCACCTGATATCTTTCGCAGTACTGGAGAGCGGCCGTAACCGCGCTGAGGGCCTGGACGATCCGCGCATCGTCGACACGTTTCTCCAGGTACTCCGACGAGTTGAGAAAGTCAGGTATCGCGCTCTCCAGCTTTTTGCTGGTTACTTCCAGCTGTGAACTCAGCTCCTCGTTTCACGCTTTATAGCCCCCGACCTCCTTCTTCAGCGCCGCGACCTGGGACCTGGCGGACTTAAGCGCCGCGGCGTCTTTTTCCGCCTGCGCGCGCAGCTCCTGGAGTGCCGCTTCCGCCTCCTCCTTGGCTTTAACCGCAGCCTCCGCTCGCTCCTCCTCCTCCACCAAACGATCAGGGAGGTAGTTTACCCACGCGTTGACCTACGAATCAAAGCATAAGTTACAGATTCAAAGATAGAAACCAGGGCAGGTTAACACGAAAAGAGGAAAAGATCGCGTACCATATGGCCGTACTTCTGACACTCCCCCCTGACCTCCTTCGCGTTGAGGGTCTGGAACCATTCCCTCTCCTCCTCATACCCATATTGGCCGGCCTCAAAGGTACCCCAAGCGGGCCCCGGGCACGCAAAACCCGCCACCTCCGCCCTCCGCGACCAATGTCGTCGGCTCCCGGCGCCTGTGGTAATCTGGGCGGGTCCCTTCGAGGGGGAAGGAGGCCGATGCCCAGTCGCGGCCACGTCCCGCCTGGACCTCTTGGCCAGCACCCCTTCATCGCGGGCAACGTCTTCCGCGGTCTTACGCTTCAGGGCCTCCGCTTGCACCCGTTTGCCTTTGGCATCGGCATGGCCCTTCGCGGTGGCCTCATCCCCCGTTTTCGCGTTTTTTCCCTTAAGGCCTCCAGTCTTGGCGGTGGAGGGAGCCCCGGAGGTGGCAGGGGCCGACTTACCCGAGGTTAGGGCGGCAAACACGTCCATATCTGCAAAACAAACCATCAGTAATCACAACCAACGCGGTCAAAACAAAAGAATAACATACACAAAAACGAGAAGAAGCCCCGGAAAACAAAAAATACCCTCGCCCGTATGCGCCGGAGACGCGGCGCCTGACGAGGGCGCTTCAACTTCCCGAGGAGGCTCGGGCCTCAGGCTGAGCCCCGCGCGCTCAAGGCGCTCCTGGGTCAGCCACGCCTGTTGCTCCCTCTTGTGGGGCGCAGCAAAGGCTTTCTTAGCCGCGGCGGCTATTTGCGTGGCACCGCGCCTACGCTTGTAGGGGCGGAACCTATCAGCAATGAGGGGGCAGAGCATAACGTCGCCCTCGAAGTCGTGCACAATAAACCATTTTTCCCTCCACCGCGGTCCAACGTTGGAGGGAGTGATAATGAGATTGCAATTGGTAAGGCTGAAGTTAACAATGCCTCTTTTATCTGCTTTTATAGTGAGGATCTGTTGCAGATGCCCCGCGGAAGGGGGGAATTTCAGCTCCAAACACCTTATGTGGTACGCCGCGATATAGCTTCAGCAGTTAGGAACCATCGAGGCAGGAGCGAGCTCAAGATCGAATAAAAATTGGGACACGTAGGGCGGCAGCGGAATCCTAAAGCCCGCGGTAAGGCTCGCCGCGTACACCACGTGCCCCGCCTCGTAGGCGGCATAGCTGTTACCCCCGTCCGAAGGTAACAAGAGCTCCACCCCTTCTGGCCAAGGGTACCCCACCGCGATCTCGTCCAACTCCTCGAGGGTAAGGATGGACGCGCAACCCTTGGCCAGTGACTCCGGGTTCTCATAGTCAGGCAGGCGCGCAGGCCTGGTTTGACGAAAGCGAGGGACGGCCGCCCTACCGCGTGGTAGGTACCGCGAGGGAAAGCTCCTCGCAATCCCAGACGTGGACGCCTCGTCATCAGGGGCCTCATCGTGAGGGTCGTAAGGCCTGCAGCGGGCCATTGATCGCGATGAGGAATCACTTTTTGTACGAGCCGCGGACACCGTAGTAGGATCGCTCTGGCTCAGACCAACGGGCTCGCGGAAGTTGTTCTGTGAATCACTAGCGGACATGTCCCGGTACTCAGGCGAGGGATCGGGGGCGTAGAAGTCGTCCCAACTCGTTATTCTATGACCGCGATCCACGCCTGAAGGGCAGGAGTCGCTGGAAAACCCCAAATCCAGGGCACGGAAGCAAAGAGGCTCCTGGAGGAAGGAAAAGAAAAATGATGTGCATAGGAAGAAACAATCACGGAGAAGTATATAACGCGATAAGTACACAGAAAGCAATAGGGTCAATAAGAGAAACACAGAAGACTAATGGAAACAAGGCACGCGGTACCCTAGCACGGGCAGATGTCATTTCGCAACAGGGCGAGGAGTCCCATCAAAACAGAAAGCCTAGGGGCGCGCGCGCTGTGTCAGGAGAACATTCCGCCGTTCTCGACACGCTTCCCGAAGGGTCAGCCAAGACGACGGGGCCTGATGGGACGGGTGACCGCGCTAGGCATGTCATCTCCCTTCACCCCGCAGGCATGACGTTCCGCCTCCCCTAAAACCCTTGCGCTCCCCCGGCGACGTTTCGCCTCTTCAATGGAGACGTCCGCCGCCCTACGCTTCCCCAAAATCGTTCCAACCCCGAGCCCCCACTTAGCGAGACGCTCCCCCCAACGAAGAAACCACCACGAAGCGCCACCACCAGCGCATCACGGCTATCGGAGTAACCCACAGCCCTAACCCGGCCCACGTTTTCTTTAGGGCGGTGGCGTGCTGGCATCCACCGCCGCCCTGAACTCAGAAAAACCCACCCAGGGCGAGGCGGCCCTCGGGGAGTTTCGCACTCCAAAGCCACGGGCGCCAGCGCCGCTGTCGTCGCTGGGCCTAGGGCTAACCCAAAAAACCCAGAAAAATGCAGAAGGGGAAAGAAGAGAGGGCGAGGAGAGGAAACGTACCGGAAGGAAGAGATGGCGACGGGGGAGGGTGCGCTGACGACACTGAGGATTCGGCGTTGTCCGGCGGTGGAGGGCGGAGACAGTTGAGAGCGAAAATGGAGGATCCGGGTTCTTGAGTTTGAAAGTGATGAAGTGGGGAAGACGGAGCGGTTTCCGCTCGTTCTTATGTCAATTCATGCCGGGCCGCGGGATTATGGGCCGAGCCTCGCAAGCGGCCCATTAGACGATACGGCCCAGCTGCCCTCATTGCCACCCTCCCCGTCTGCTCGCCCTCATTGTCCAAACTCGTTCCGTCCATCGCGTTTCGGGTTCAAGGTACTTTTTTGGACCCGTCCTCGAAAAGGCATCAAGGCCCGGTCCATGGGGTTGTGTTGATACCAGGAACCGTCAACGCGGTAAAGCACCCCACCAAAACAAAATATGACCAAGGGTAGATTTCTCGAGATGGCGTCAAAACCCTAGACTATGCGGCCATCGCGATCGTGTATCTCGCTGACCAGGTCAGTAATTCTTACAGGGTCGACTCCCAACAAAACGGAGGTCCGGCCCCGGGGGTTGCGCTCACCGCGCTCACCGCCAGCCCCATCCACGCAAGTGGGTGGGCGGCAACGTCCCATCAGGCGGGCGGTGGGCGGCAGCGTCCCATCCGCGCAAGCGGTGGGCGGCAACGTCCCATCCCGACCCCTTATTGGCCAGCTCCGCGGCTGCCGCCTCGGGAGCCAGCCACCTAGCGACACATACCTGGGCGGCTCCCGTCCCACATCGGCATCTCGCTCCAACCCAGCCCAAACCTCCACTATAAATAGCGGGCTCAATGAGCCAGAACGGGGATCGAAAAACCTCGCGAATCACACACATTAGATCTCGAGCTAAGATCATTGTTGCAACCCGATACACCTAAACGCGATAGAGAATCTCTGTTTTGTCGTAATCCTACAGCTAAATACAAAACATCCCTCACACTACCCTCATCGCGCTGCACACTACTAGCAACCGCATACTGTCCATCTCTCCGTCCGTTGACCCGGTTGAGTTCAAACCTTGTGCTCTTATCGCGTTTACTACTACTCAGTGTTTTCGGACTTCAACAAAGAGAGATTAGAGAAAGAAGAGGAAATTCAGAGAAAGATAGAGATGAACAAGACTAATGTCATTAGCAATATTTTCTGGATGACTGCATGGAAAACACCTTAGACATTTATATGCTTTAGCATATTTACAAAATATGTCTACAACCTTCTTATTCTACCCATCTAGCCCATATCATTACAACTTGTTCCTTCATTTTGGCATCGTGTCTTATCTAGCATGATCTTGCATTGAGATTTGCTAGATTTAGACCTTACTGGGAATTTGGAGAAGTTTTAGGCTTTGTTGTATCTTTATTTTGGTTTTTGTTAAAACACTCGATTTTGCTTAATAAACTAGTTTAACTCCCGTACCATGTACGAGTAATGCGATTATAAACCCAATTTAATTAGATATGTAACGTCAATGATCATGTTAAAAATATAGGATCATATACATGTATCTTCGTATTATGATTAGTATTTTTTAACTGATAGTAAATCAACTCATAATATAAATAAGTTGGATTTGTTCAAAAATTACTTAACGATAAATATCACGTTTTATTAAATAATAATGTTTATCTAAAGATTACAACTAATTCTTGGTAATAGATAATTCATAATTTTCACCAATTTTTACGAGATAAGATTATATTAGATTCGAACTACCTAATTTATATAGAGTAGGGTCCAAACTGATTATTTTTATCAAATCATATATATTTATCTTTTTATTGTAATTAGTGTTTTATTATATAAGCAAGAACCCGATTGATTATTTTATTAAAGATATGACACGTGGCGCAATTTTCTGTAAAGACTTTGTCTCCGCTTTATACTATAGACAATATAGATTTTTTACCATTGGCGAAGGTTTCAATCTTTTCTTTTTTTACCTCAATAAGAAATTTAATCTCATTCCTAAATTTTATACCACACACTTAACTAAGTTTTTTCAAGAGTCTCTATATAAGAAGGCCCCCTTCTTGAGGTGTACCTTCAATAGAAGTATTGTCGATCAATATAAGAGCTCTTTCAATAAGTTCAACAACATGCGTATCCAAAATTTAATCAGAATTGTCCAAAAACATAAAACCAACAACAACAACAATAGACCCAGTACAATTTCCTTACAAAAATGTGGGGGGTCAAGATGGGGGCCCCCTGGCTAATCGCAGAGGGGCCGGGGCATTCAAAAGACCCAAAGACTACAGATAGCAAAGTAAACCGCAAAACACAAAGGCACCAAAGCGCATAAAAAGCAAGAGCACCCAAAATACACGCACAAAAGCGCAAAACACATAAAAAGCATCTAACTGACCCAAACAAAAACATCCCAAAAACATTCCGGATATAGCAAAAGATCAAGGCAAGTCATCTGTTTAGGGACTATCCATCCAAGACGCGAATCTTTTCCCTCCAAAATCCAAATATCCCTGTAAACTGTCAAATCTATCGATATCCCCAGAAGACTGACATCCATGTGAATTGCCAAAAACATAAAACCAATTAGTTAAAATTTAGCATGACATGAGTATAAATTTTCAACCATTATGCATTACCACTTAAGGTTTATTGAGCAATGTGGATCATAAGAAGCAATCAAAAGCTACATGTGTAACTGTGTAAGTAGACAAGGCCTTAATGGTAATAACTTGTAATTGGTGGGACAGAGTTGTAATATACGTAATATGGTGGTTGAGATGGTTAGACTGTTATATTCAATCGAGGGAGACGCAGGAAAACAGCTCACTCACTAGAGTCACTAGTAAACTTTCTTCACACAAGATCAATGGAGTCTGTTGTTTTCCTGGTTTCCAATTCCTATCAATCACATTGCAGAATTCCGTTCCTCTTCCTTCTTGTTCGTTTCTGCTGATTCAATTCCACTCGAACACTGTTCTTACTGGATCACTCGGGAGAAAGAATTCTTCGCCGCCGACCTATCTTCTCTACCTCGTCAAAGACTGATAAACCCTAGGAACCAGAGGGATAGCGAATCAGGATTCGGGAGAAAAATGCTTCGCCGACGGCATATCTTTTCTTCATCGCCAAAGAATGAAAAACCCTAGGAATCGGAAGGAGAGAGAATCGGAACTCGGGAGAAAGAAATCTTCACCGCCGGCATTCTTCTCCGCCTCGTCCTACTACTTCGTGTATGTATTCTCCTCTGGCTCGTCTTGTCTTTCATTGTTAAGAAATTGATTGATCGGCTTGAACTTGTCGTTCTCAATTGAATGAGGAATTCGGGGTTCTTATTTCTCAAGAAATATCCAAATTGTGACCTGGTCTGTGGCGGTGCCTTTGAATTTAAGCACCAAATCCTCCTTTTCCAGATATTTGAAAGGAAAAATAGTGTTATGGTCTTTCTTTCTTTGTCGGTTCCAATCTGCACTTCGCAGATTCGCTAGCTTGTTTCTATCGAGCGATATAGTAGCTGTCTCCAGCAACTGATAATGAGACTCATGTCTAAATCATTGACAACGTATATATTAGGCTACCATTACTCAGAGGTATTTTTTTGATGGAAATTACTCAGAGGTATTAAAGAGCTAGACTTATGGAAAAAGAACAATAATATGCTTGCTTTATTTCCTTTTCCATCAAGAATTTTCTGTGTTTCTGGATAGCTGAGTGGTCTCTTTCTCAATTGTGAAACAAGGAGGGTTGCTCTCTTGAATTTATTTTATATAATCCGCCATCTCCTTCATCTGACATTCTTGAAGACAAGTTGACAACTGTATATCGCCCTTAGGTCTATTTCAACTATAATTTGATGTGTCTTCCCACCTGGCGCTTTGCTGTAGTCTGCATATTATTGATTGTCTGTACTTCCATCTTACTAAATACGAGTGCTCTGCCTAGACCTCTGATTCTCAACCATGTTGTTGTCTTTCGCTCAGAGGGCCATTTTTGTTTAAGACCCATTGAGTAGGTTAGTTATTGAAATGTGGCTGTGTGGCTACCCGTATCTTTCATTAACTGATTTTAGTAAGGTTTTAGCTAGTCTGCAAGGATAAGGCTAATGTAAAGTGTCTTCACTCTGCTAATGTGAGGTTTCAGGAGCTAGAAATTATGCTTTCTTGTAGCTTGAAACCAGCTCACAAACTTCCAA
Source organism: Polygonum aviculare (assembly GCA_934048045.1). Classification (NCBI taxonomy): domain Eukaryota; kingdom Viridiplantae; phylum Streptophyta; class Magnoliopsida; order Caryophyllales; family Polygonaceae; genus Polygonum; species Polygonum aviculare. Next base: position 22,295,212 of record OW204031.1, read on the forward strand.
CCAATCAAAACTTGCTCTAGAGATTAACAACTGTCGAGATTGAGAGATAAACTTTCAAATTGAACCCCGTTATTTACCAAATATTTGTTCTCCTTTTTTAATATGTTTTGGTGCATTCTGTTTTCCTTCTTGCACTGTTTTTGTATTGTATGTTTACAGCTCTTCTTTGAATCTTGATTTAGCTGTACTGCTAGGATGACTTATTGTGGTTGCTAGGATAGAAGAGACAGTTACAATTTCTGAGCTTTAAACTGAGAAAAGGCATGTGAGTGTGTCATCTCTCTTTCCCTCTGACTCTCCATTTCTTTTTCTTTTAGAATATCAGAGTCACATGTAGACTGTAAATGGGAAAAGAATGTGTAGGAGTCACTTCCTAATTGCTTAAGATAACGCATTTGATTCTATCATTGGTCTTTTTTTTGTTGACTTATTAGATGTAATAAAACTATCATGCGTTGTCCACAGTACTGTCTCAAGGTATCCAGCGCAAGGTTGAATACAATCCTGGCTGGTTTTGGTACTAGTCTGTGACTGAATCCATGAAGCTGCATCAGGAAAGTGCTTTAGTGTGTTTCATGTTCATGCTCATGATCTGGGCTATTTCTTGTGGTCAGTGCCCTTTCTCATTCAATATTTCTGTATTATTCACTTTGCATATAATTCATAGCAATGAATCGTCTTGATGCATATGTAGCTCTAACATTTGCAGATGACTCCTCAGACACAACTGGTATAAGATGGACATGCTCTTGCTCTTCAGCTTATCAAGTGAGTCAAATCACCCTCATTGAATCAAATTGCTCTGAGACTTGTGACTGTAAATCTGGTGAGTGCTGCGACCTTCCCTACCATCTATGTGGTCATGTTTTTGGTGTTGCAATGGAAATAGTCTCTGATTGTAATATAGAGTGAATTTGAACAAATCAATCAATCTTATTTCCTTTCACCCTGGAGATGCTAGAAAGCCTAGAGCCTTGAACCAGAAACAAGATTGTGAAGTTGTAATATTCTGCTTAGCAGTTTTTCCCTTTTTCATAATTTCATATACATATGGATGCATTCCATTAGTGCTGAAACAAAATAGGTAATTAGTCAACCTCAATCATATTTTTGTTTCTTGTACACTAATCATTCCTGAAGTTGGGATGGTATCTAGTTGAGTTCTCTGATATATGTAACATCACATTTTTATGATCTCTTTATGTGCACACTTGTCTCTTTGGTCTCACACAAACAACAGTTAAAATGTATTATGTATGCCAATTTCTCATGACAGCCACAGGAAGCTCAAGTGACTACAAATGGACTTGCGCCTGTGCTGGTGAGGAGTTACCACTGCTTGCAGTTGATGATCATAACCCATACTGCTTCACAGATTGCAATTGCACCTCTGGCAATGGTAAATACACTGTTCGCTTTCTTTCAGCCGAACTTTATACTATATGAATTTTCTCTTCAAAGAAGAAAGGTCCAATTTCTATTTGATAGCCAGGGATTTGTTCAACTCAATTCATATATGGGTAGCTGGTGTTAGTATCAGTTTTGAAGCTCGAATGGTAGACCTGTGCCTTGCTGATGACTGCTTTATATTACTACAGATCTTATGAATGGATGAACTATTCTTTGGACTTTCTGACTTGTATGAATCCTGCTTCCTATTGTATCTTACTGATTCAACACGCAAAGTTTCTTTTCATGAAAACGTTGCGTTACAAAAGAGTTATACGTCTGCTCTCCATTCTCCAATTATGAGGATTCATTTTAGAGGATACTTATTGGCACTTGTATTGTGATTATTGGGTCAGAGTAGGACACATTATCAACTTCTTTCTAGAACAAATTATCTCTGATATGATTCCTCATCAGTAACTTTCCTAGCTCTACCCTAACCTCACTCAAAATAAAGTAAATGGAATGACTCTAGGTGGTTCACAAACCAAAAGCTAGTCAAGATCAAGTGATTGAGTGGTTGGTTAACTGTTCATATAAAATGCTGTTCAAGTATTGAACTCCACCAATTAAGGAAAAGCGGCATACATCTTCTTGGCAGGTTTTTCTCCTAAAGGACCAACTCCAAGAAACTCCATCTCTGGTCAAGTACTTTTCATCATGCTTCTGATATTTGTAGTGTTTGTTCTGGCATTTGTTGCATCAATTGCATGTTTCATCCATCAAAGGAAGAAGCTACGGTCAGGAGCAAACTTAACAGACGAAGGATGTAGTTACAGCAGTGATATCAATCTGATAAGACGTAAACCTAGTTCGCAGCATAAACCCAGGCTGTCGATTGCAGGTACAATAGTAAGTTAATGATTCACCTTTCTGCCATAATAATTTTATTACTTGATATTTGAAACTCAACTCTTTAGTGCATCTAGTATAGGTCTGTGTAAAAAGGAAAATAATTAATCCTACAATTTGGTCAAATCTGATTTCACGATGTTAATCAATACTGCTGTCATCTTGTAGGTTGCATAGACAAAGTTTGCTGCCTTGTTAGAAGCAAAGCGGATAATCTTCATGGAACAATGACCCAGTTTACATACTCTGAGCTTGAACATGCCACGAATAAGTTTTCTGATTCTAATTTGATTGGTCTTGGGGCAAGCAGCCATGTCTACCATGGTCAGCTAAAGGATGGTAGAACTGTTGCAGTCAAGAGGCTCAAAATTCCTGAGCACTATGATGCAGATTCTGTATTCCTGACAGAGGTATGCATTCTACTCTCCAATCCAGAGTCAATTAGGAGAATATGTAACTCATGGTGTCTTCTGATCAGTGTTGCATTTCTGCAGATTGAACTCCTATCAAGGCTACATCACTGTCATGTAGTGCCCCTGATTGGTTACTGCTCTGAATCAATTGGAAAACAATCTGAAAGGCTATTGGTGTTTGATTTCATGCCTAATGGCAATTTGAGAGAATGTCTTGATGGAACTTCTGGAAAATATCTGGACTGGCATACTCGTGTGGGCATTGCTCTTGGAGCTGCTAGAGGCTTGGAGTATCTTCATTGTGCAGCAGCCCCAAGAATTTTGCATAGAGATGTTAAGTCAACCAACATCCTTCTAGATGAAAATTGGAGACCAAAGGTAACAATATTGGCTGGATATTTTGCAATCATGAACTTATCCGGTCACCCTAACTCATGAGCTAGAGATTTGAAAAAGGAAAAAGAAAATTTTGATAAGACCATTTTACTAACTGCTACTTATAAAAAATGGAAACATAGGGGAATTATACTTGTTGTATATTTCTGTCTTTGATAGTGTTTAAATTATTAAGTGATTATTGTTGAAACGTGTGCTTTGAGAGGATTTTGTTCTCCGTAGATTCTTTTCTTTTCTAGAAGAATGAAAATCTGAACATTTTGTGGTGTCCAGATAACTGATCTTGGCATGGCAAAAAACATAAGCACTGACGGATTTTCAAGTTGTTCTAGCTCTCCTGCTCGAATGCAAGGAACATTTGGCTATATTGCACCTGAGTATGCTGTTGTGGGAAAAGCTTCGTTGAAATCTGATGTATTCAGCTTCGGAGTCGTTCTACTTGAATTGATAACTGGTCGAAGACCCGTATACTCTTGGCCTGGTAAAGGAGATGAGAGCCTTGTCATTTGGGTATGCAACTTAACATATGATGTTGGCTCACTACTTAGTATCCATGTTTTTAAGCTATTCATAGTACATCACTAGTATTCCTATCACTTGCATACAATGTCAGATGCACCAGGGATATAATTCTTCTCTGGTAATTAATTTTGCTGGTTGAACAGAAACTCTCAGGAAATGAGCTAGAGCTGATGTTCTTTATTTTTTGTTATTATAGGCAGCACCTCGGTTGCAGAACAGCAGGCGTGTAATTTCGGAGTTACCTGATCCTCGTCTTGAAGGTAATTTCCCTGAAGAGGAGCTGCATATTATGGCCTACTTAGCAAAGGAGTGCTTGCTTCTGGATCCAGAAACCCGACCTAGCATGAGTGAAGTTGTTCAGATACTCTTGACTATTTCACCCGACACATCCAAGAGAAGGAAGTTTACCGTAAATCTCTTTCAGGTATATTGGATGCTGGATCTTCCAACTGTTTCACTACTTTTGACAATGCTATCATAGTTGCTGCAAACTAACATGGTACTTACATCTGCTGCAGAACATGCCTAACAATAGCATAAAAAGCAAACCTGAACAGGTTGAGCAGTGCAAGCGAATTGACGTTTGTGCTAACACCGAGGAGCCCAAGAAAGTATGTCCAAGCGCATGGTCGCCTAGAAATTCTTTTCCTTTAAATACTGCTCACTCTTACAATGTACAAAGAGAGAATCTGCCATCTGATAGTTCAAGGACGCCGCTGACCCATACGACTTCGAGAGGCAGGAGCTGTTACTCACATCAAGACACAGACAGTGTCGACTTGACTGAGCCCCGTTTCGAATCATTCTGTATGGACAATCCCGGGTCTGATTCATATCCACCTCTATGAAACATCTACTTCATAATAGCATAACAATGTGCCGAAAATTGTCATTTTTTGTAATTTGTAAATAACTCCTGCTTTTCCTTTTTTTTTCCCTTCTTTGTGTTTTTGTTAAGAAAGAACTACAGTATATGACATGTAAAGAAGTTTTTGCCCAATGTTCTCAACGTCATTGTCTTCCTGGTGCTGATTGCACAGATGTTCATACTAAAGGAGAATGCTATAGCTCATGTAATCATATAGGAGTTAAGATTGCACTTCATGTCATTGACTCAAGGGACAAGTCAAATTCTAGCGTAGTACATCTTTTGGCGGCACTTCTTAATCTGAAACTGTGCCTAAATTAAGATTTCAGAAGTATTATTTTACGTCAATAATAAACAGATCGTGGATTAGGGACGAACTATTTGATTGATTGGCAATGGCACAATTGTAGATTGACAAAACTTGGCACTCTTTAAACCCCTTTCAAAAGGAAGCAAGCTTTATTCACACGTACAATACGTCGGATTCTAGGATAGTGTTATGAATATTCGGCCAGACTCCACTCTGGTTATATGTAAGTACATGACATTGACTTGTATGTGTTTATTCAATTATGTATACTCATGGTCAAACTCCATAAGATAATCACATGGCAATAATAGGATGCCTGTATTGACCAAATTGCAACTAATCAAAATTCAAAAAGTAAAATTTAGTGGAGTTTGTCTATATCCGATCTGAAAGCTCAACTCAATGTTATTCGAGAGTTTTTGAAGTACGGATGCAAAAAGTAACTTGAGATTATTCGAGTATAAATATCCAAAACTACTATGACAATTTTGTTTACGAGAATAGAAATTGGATTTATTTTCGTTGTTAAACAAAGAAAATAAATTGGGAGGACATGCAAACATAAAAAAATCTTGAGCAAGTCTAAAACCCTGAAGAACACAAATCGGCCATTGCCATTGAGATATAGGGTACGCGTACATGTGCAACTCACACGTACAAATGTGCTCGTTGTTGAGCCACATGATTGAAAAGCGTCAACCCTGCAAAAATATAGATATTCTGAAAGATAATTTGGCTAGATTGCATCTAATTAATTTCTGATTTAAATGTACTAAAGTTGACCGATTTATATGCTTAAATGCTTGTACAATCCCCCCTCATTCTCATTTCATACTCGAATGAACTATCTCGATCCATTTGACTTACTGCAACTTGTCAATTAGTCCGAGCTAGCTAGATAGAGACTGTAAATCCTTAGGTCACTTTTACTTACGCTTTACTATTGTTTTTATCAGGAAAGAATTAAAAGTAAGTAAGAAGATATCAACCAATCAACCTAGAGTATACTTGTGGGTAAGAGTTTGAAATTATAAATTATCATAACTATATATTAAAGCGGATGTTAAAATTATTCATTATCACGACACATATCAACTCCACATTGGACCGAAACATCTATCTTTATTAAAATAATTCAATTGGTTAAAATTTAATTGTAAACCCTATATGTATGTAAGATAGGAAAGAATATATATCAATGAAATGATATCTATAAGGTTTTCTTATATCTATAAGGTTTCCTATAAATTTTTGTTCGATTAAACAAATATATTATGAATAAAATAATGTATCATTAAAACAAATCTCATAAGAAATAAATTAAATAAAATAATACAAAATTTATATCAAACTATTCTTTTGAATAACTTTATATAAAATTAAAGTAAGTTTTTAGTTAAATCAAGACCGTGTCTTGAATGAGCAGCTTCACATCCCTTTTGAAAATATTCAGTGGCTTTTGTGAAACAAAAAGATAAAAATGGACTAATACTAGTTATAATCGTTATAATTTTGAAAGTATTCAGTGACTTCTCTGAAACAAAAAGATAAAAATGGACTTTCGAAAAAAACATTGAAGAAGATCATAGAGAACTTTAGAGACAATAATGTCGATCTCTCGTTCAGAGCTTCACATCCCTTTTGAAAATGTTGACAAGACATAAGCTATCACTCTTAATTTTCATGAATTTAATTTGATCGCAATGATTCCGCCTCGATTATGCCTTTACGAGGTGCAATTACTTTTGCGATCAGTGTGTGACGAAGCGAGTAAAAGGTTCCTTGTATAACTTTTTGGATCCATCGAAATTTGGTCTATGAGAATTTGTGACAGATTTTTTTCCCTATTATAAAATTTTAGTTTATGAGATTTTTTTTAGGTTTTAGAATGAACGTTCTAAAATACTTTCAAGGTTTTTTTATTGGTTATATTTACATCTTCTAGGATATTTTGTAATTTAATTTGTCTATTTTGTTTTTTCAATAGAATGTAGACAATTTGTTAAGATCTATAGGAGATGCAATGCATAAGAACTATGTATGCACGTTGACATGTACTCTATCTTTAGTATGCAGGCCATTATGTCTAACTTTCTTTTAAATAACTTTAAAAAATGTGTCGAGTTTTCAAATCTAATAGAGTAGCATTTAACTTGAGTTCCTCTTGTTGTGGTATGACTTATGAAGTTGATTGCTGAGTTTAGTTGCAAACCAACCGGTTATTCCAATAATGCCTATTTGTCATTTGGTTACTAGCTAGTACTAGTATAGTACTATAAATAATGCCTAGTGCACCTAAAAATTAAGGGTACGTTTGGTATTCAATGACGGAAACGTAATGAAATGAAAACGAAACTAATCCACATTATTATCAAGATACATGACGAATCGCCTGAATTTTATACAGAAACCACCCTGAATTCCTTTACGATACTCCACTTGTTTTCCTAATCTAAGGGTGGGATAATAAATCACCTCAATCATTCTCTTTATCCTTTTATGAACAAAAAAATTTCAAAGTTTTAAATTAATGTATAGTGATACATAATTGGACTAGATTCATGTTTTTTTTCGCTTACGTTTTAGTGATTGAAAACCAAACGGGCTAAATGTGTGATGTCCATCGATCATATACGTATCTTTCCTACCATTCACATGTTTACATATTTTGAAACATAGTTTAATCAAGCGTTATGGACTAATGGAAAGGAACATTTTTTTGCATGATTAATTAAATGTATGACTTATCTCTACCCCTAAAAAAATTGGTATGACTTATCTGAAAACACATTTTGCAACCCTTCAATCTCACCTTCTTAGCAACTCTCTGTAATGGCATCGCCCCAGAAAAGAAAAGACTTTTTATTTTTCTTCAGACATTTGTATTGTACAGTATTCAACAAGAAAATCCAAAATGGACAACTACAAATTTAGGCTTCTTGCATTACACCAACTTGCCCCAAACAAAAAGTTTGGCAAAAACCCATTTAACACCCTAATTCAGAAGACACACAAAAAATCATACGATCAACCATTAATTTGCTTTCATACTTGCATACCATATTTTATAATGCATTATAAATACTAAATAAACATTATACGGCGAAGTCAACTTGGACCGACCTCTGGAATTTCTTCTACATAAATCTCTCATAATCCTTTTTTAACTTGTCCAGAACACACATTACCAATTTGCTTTTGAAGATCGCATTCTTTAAAGTTGGCCAAAGGTTGCCTTGATCTCTCGATTGTCTGCTTGATTTGCTGAGCAAGGAAAGGAGCTACGAGCAGTTTTAATCATATTACCCACATTTTTATTTCTCCTAATTCCATCCGTTTTTGCCTTTGTTTACAAGGTAGTGCCTTTGACTTTGCACTTGTTTCCTTCTAATTAATTAATTGATATATACATCAATTATTAGTTTCTAATCTTAGTTAGGGAGGCTATTTTAATTTACTGTATTTTTTAAATGGGGTTCACCCTGGTTGATGATGATGAAATGGACATCTGTTACACTGTTTAGATCAAGATTTGCAAGATTCATTATTTAATTCCTATTTCGAATAAGAGTATGTAAGTATTGTTTTTTGTAACATTAATGTTTTGATTAATTTCTAAGGGTAGGATTTCTTGGAAGGTGTTCTATAGTTTACAACAGATGGCAGGGCATTGAGACAGTTAAGCACTAATATTGATTTTTAGGTTCGTTAGTTGTAAATTAACTTAAGTGAATAATTAACTTAAGTGGCGGATTAATTCAAGTGACGAATGCATTGAGGCAGGGTACTTTAAGATCGATCACAAAAACTGATATATAACTTTCTGTGAATAATTAACTTAAGTGACGAATGCTTAGGTATGCTCGTAGGATTATTAGCCCAAGGGATCAAAGTCAATTACAAGTCATAATTGGGATTTAACTTTCATTCCAAATAGAACTAAAGTAAGGTTTAGAAACTAATTGGAATAGGATAATGGCATTAGAACTAAGGGATGCGTATTAGTTAGTTATAATCAGGAAAAGTAATTACAAGTCGTAAGTACTTAGGGGGGGTACGTAGGGTGTAGTCCACACTTAACGCCAGCAAAACCGGCTTTCTTCCACTTCCCTTGTGATTCAATTGATTTAGGAAGCAAGTGAACGTTGAAATCAAAATGCTTTCATATTATACTACTATATACTACTCCCTCTGTCCCATTGAGTTTGTCTCGTTTCCATTTTAGGCGTCCCCTTAAGTTTGTTCTCTTTCCTTTTATATAAACAATTTCTTACTTATATTACTCTCATTCAAACTCACTTTTTACACCCAAAATCTAACTTTTCCTTCTACTTTATCACTTTTCAACTTTTTACATATATAAAATTACAAAACTACCCCCATTCAATTTCAACTTTTACCCACTTTCCCATATCCCAATACCTACTTTATCACCTTCTTAATAACCGCAAAATTCGTCCTATGAGACAAACTCAATGGGACGGAGGGAGTATTTACAATTTTCAAACAATACTCATATTAATATTAGAAAATAAAATAAAATTAAAAAAAGGTGCAAGATCCGCCAAAATTTTAACTTTCAAAGCACTAACATGAGATATTAAATGCACCTCTTTAGCCCCACGTTAGCCTTCATTCATCGCCCCCATGAAAAATCCTTCACATCCTCTCACATTTTAAATACCCTCTTAAATCTCTCTAATCTCCTTACAAAACCACACACACACAAGATCCAAACCTCCATTATCACATTCTCCTCCCCTCTTATGACTTACTATCTAGCCGATCCCTAATCCCTCCCTTAATCACATACTAATTTACAATTAGTTGTTGAACCATTTCTATACAGGAGGATCAATCTTATCATGGGGTTCTATAGGAGCCAAGGCGGGGGGAGGGGCTCTTCAAGCGGAGACTATTTGGAAGGAATCTTGAATGACTACGTCAACAAGTCCAAGCCCGGGTCCGGCTCCAAGCCGCCCGGGCCCAAGGGCACAGCTCGCCTCGTCACCGTGCTCACCTGCCTTCAGTTCGCCTTCGCCATCTACGCCACCTTCCTCTTGTACTACATGAGCCCGGCCATGGACCTACGCACCAAGCCCGACTTCATGTGGGCCACCAGCTTCGCCAGCAAGTGGAAACAGTACATTGTCCAGCAGCCCAATCTCATCACCCATCTCCAGGCATCATTTCATCTCTTACGCTATTTAACCGTTTGACTAGATGTCCGAAGGAAACATCTGTTAGACTATTAGCTGTCTATAGTAAAATGACATTATCTTGCGTTATAATATAACGTGTTACATTCGATTCCATGCAGGTCCCATCGAATGCGATGGGCACGGATCTACAGGCCGTGACCATCACCCCAGGCGAGGTGTGCGAGCACGAAAAGATCAACTTCGAGCAGAAGAAGTCGAACGACCTCCAAATGATCAAGATCAAGCACGAGCTCTACGACGAAGTCCTCCGGTTCCAATCCAAGAACCTACAGACCGAGACCCTAGACCAGCTCCTCTCCATGAAATCCAAGTGGGATCTCAAGAACCCGGTCAAGCCCAAGATCACCGTCATACTCAACCATTTCAAGCGCAAGACTCTTTGTTCTCAGCTTGACTCGCTCCTCCACCAAACCCTGCCTTTCCACCAAATCTGGGTCCTCTCCTTCGGCTCCCCGAACGAGCTCTCCCTGAGGCGAATCGTCGAGAGCTACAACGACACGAGGATCAGCTTCGTCGCGTCCACGTACGACTTCAAGTACTTTGGAAGGTTCCAGATGGCGCTCCAGACCGACTCTGATCTGGTCTACATTCTTGACGATGACATGATCCCTGGGAAGAAGATGCTCCAGATCATGGCGCATGTGGCCGGGACCGAGAAGTATAAGAACTCGGTCCTAGGGAGCATTGGGCGGATCCTTCCCTTTAGGCAGAAGGATTTCACGTTTCCGAGCTACAGGAAGTTCAAGTCTAAGGAGGCAGGGCTTTACTTGCCTGACCCTGCTTATGATATCATTGTCGAGAAGGTCGTTCGGGTCGATTTCCTGTCGAGTTCGTGGTTCTTGTCGACTGAGCTCGTTAAAACGCTCTTTGTTGAGGATCCGTACACATTCACAACCGGTGAAGATCTGCATTTGAGGTTAGTACAAAAAAATCTCGTATCCTATTTTCATACTTAATTGTAAAGCTAGTATACGTAGCTACATATTAGTTGTGCTCTCGAGATAAAGTACTGAGCTGAATTTGAATTCTTTGCACAAAGATCCTAACAAGCAAAAAGTTCCATCAACTGAAATTTCATTCGTTATAGTATAGTTTTCTAGCCTGATTTTAATATTTCGATCATTTTCTTCGATGTCGGATGCAATATTTTCATGTCAATAGCTTGCACCGACAGGAATTAATTTTGATCAATCTAACAATCTTGATAACCATTGGATACGGAATATATTTTAAAAATTTTAGATCTTGTCCGGTTGAATGATTTATAAATAATTCAGTTGCAGATCTTGGTAAACTACAATTTAGTAAGTAATTCTAAGTTTGTTTGGAATCTAGAAGAAAATCTGATCTGAGAGAATTAAGCCATGTTCATTATTGATTAGGAGTCAACTCTTCTGCAATCTGCATAGTGCATAAGCAATACCATAAGAATTATCTTGCTAGTGTACACTTCTTTGTGGATTTTTTGTGAAGTCTAACTCATTGCCTTTGTTGTATTTTCAGCTACCAACTTCAGAAGTACCGAGACGCGAGCTCATTCGTGGTCCCAGTCGATCCGAAGGACAAGGAAACATGGGGCGACAGCGAGCACAGGCTAGCGTACGTGTCAGAGACTACGGTCATCTTCAAAGGCATTGTCCAAGTGAGGGATGACCAATGGTGGCAAACCCTCTCAAGTGGCTACGTCACTCAATGGGCTGCTATGTACCCTCAGAAGATTGATGCCCTCTTCTATGCACACTCCATTGATGAGGTCAAGGCCTTGACCCCACTCATTGAGAAGTTTAGGTCCACAGTAGGCAAGAAGGCCTATGTGGTTGTCTCAGGAGGACAGTTTTGCCCCTGTGAGGATGCAGCCTCGGCTCTCAAGTGGCCCAAGGCGGTTTGCAAGGAGAGACGGTTCAAGATCTTTGATCTTAGTCTTGGGGCACTCTCAACTGTGTCCAAGTCTGAGGTGCCGGTGGTTAACACTATTTATGCAAGCATGAAGGGGTTGGTCAAGATCCATAACCCGAGTGTGATCATTGCGCTATCCGATATTGATCCGAATGTTAGGAAGGCGCTCAAGATGGCGTCTGAGACGAATGCTAACGCATCTACCCTTGTGCTTTTGCCAAGGCCCTCTGTTCCTAAGGTCCTCTGGATGGCTGATCTGAGGTCTACCGCCTTACCAAGTGAGTTGCATTGTCCCGGATTCATCTAGGTGTTTATTGAGTCTTTGTAAGTATTGAGCTCATTTTTGATGGCTTGGTGTTTTTTGATGTCTTAGATTGGAACAAAATGAGGGTATCAATCAACATTATCACACAAAACCGAGCCAAGTCCCTAACAAGGCTTCTAAAGTCACTCAATGATGCCTACTATGTCGGAGATGAGGTTCCCATCACCTTCAACATGGATACCAAAGTGGATGAGGAGACCATAAAGCTTGTGGGTTCATTCAATTGGGAGCATGGGCCTAAGACACTGAGGAGAAGGATCATACAAGGAGGGCTCATTCGCGCCGTAAGTGAAAGTTGGTATCCAGCTTCAGATGATGACTATGGGCTCTTACTTGAGGACGACATAGAAGTCTCACCTTACTACTACTTGTGGATCAAGTACGCGCTCTTGTCGTACAAGTACGACCCACAAGTGTCGCTTCCAGAACTTTCCGCCATCGCGCTCTACACTCCACGGATAGTGGAGGTCGTAAAGGAGAGGCCCAAATGGAATGCGACAGAGTACTTCGCTCGAATCCATCCAAACACCCCCTATCTCCATCAACTCCCTTGTAGTTGGGGAGCACTCTTCTTTCCTAAGCATTGGAGGGAATTCTACGTGTACATGAACATGAGGTTCACTGAGGATGCCAAGCAGAACCCGGTTCAGATCCCAAAGTCTAGGACAAATGGTTGGCAAGCGTCTTGGAAAAAATTCTTGATTGACATGATGTATCTACGTGGCTATGTCGCGCTTTACCCGAACTTTCCGCACCAAGCAAGCTTCTCAACCAACCACATGGAGCCAGGAGCTCATATCTCTGCCAAGGACAATGTTGTGAAGCACAACAAGGCTGATTTTGAGGTGCCTCTTCTACAGGATGACTTTAGGAACTACTTACCGAACGGGAAATTGCCCTCTGCTTCAAAGCTACCCTCGCTTAACCTCTTCAATCAGGCGGTATCACTCAAGGGACTCAAATCAGCTGGTGCAAAGCTTAAACAAGATGTGATCCAGTGTGATGCTACGGAGATCGTGACCGTCGATCATGGCACAGGTTTGCCTAGCAAATGTGCCAAGTTCTGATGAGCATTCTCTTACACAATTCTTTTACATAATCCCCTAAACTGAATGCCTGGGATACATTAGAAAGGTAAGTTGAAGGAACTAATGAAGGGTATATAAAGTTAAGACACTGTTGTTATTGTTTAGTTCTTTTCTTCTTCCCCTCACACAATAGAAATGAAGGGGAAAACAATGTTCTTTGAAGAGAATTCATTATATGTCGAAATATTTCAGCATTGTAATTTACAGCCAAAAGTGGCTTTTTCTTCCATATTTTGAAGAGGGTTTCATACCACAATATTTTGCAATATTCATTTGGTCTGAGCCACAAATTCTCAACTCTCAAACTACCCCGAATGATGCTAAGCCATAAAATGGCCATGATGAGCTTGCACTTAACCAAATACCACTCAAACTTCGAACAGATGCCACATCCAGCAAATTAGGCTTTCATCAATGGACCATGGTTCATATGACATATCATCTACCATGTACATAAATAATAATGAAATACGAAGACGAAAAAGTTTTCATTCAAGTTGTAGTGGTACATGGCACGACGGGTATGGATAGTAAACTACTAAAAGAACACTTTGTGCTCCTAAAGAAGCGCAATTTGAGTGATGAACATATATTACAATATCAAACAGACAAAAGCACAACTGCCGAAGCTACCGAGATCGGAAAAAAGGCTAGACACCAGCTAGAAGAATAACTTGTCTTTTTTTTTACATCAAGATCAGAGTTTGTTATTTCTTTTAACTCGTAACAAAAAAAACAAAGGCTCACAAGTGTGCCAAGAAAATCAAATCTCCTTATAATCATTGGATTTCATGTCTTCCCACCTATATGTACGTGTTGCATGTTTTTTCTTTACTTCTGGATACTTACCACCAGTCATCTAGAAGCCAGAGACCAAAAGTTCAATAGAAAAGAGGGTAAAACAGCGAACCAGGCCATGAATGCCATGCCTGTAGCCATCTCGAACTGAATGCAATGATTCTGGGCGCAGCTATTGAGATCATTATCGATCAAGACAGTGATGCCTGCAGATGCACTGGCTGCTGCAAATGTAAGTGTTGAAGTGATCTGCAACAGAGGATAATGGTTAAATATGGAATTTCAGAAAGTCTCTGTCTTCTGATGTTGTGAATGAAATAATTTACAGTTTTGATCATGTCACCCAAACAATGTTGCTTCATAAAATGTGCATGTTCTTTATTTATTTATTTTAGTTTTAGTTTTCCTGATTTACATAAAAAGATTTGTCTCAAATTTCAAGCAAGCACATTAAGGGCCAAATACTTGGTCCATAAACAGGTCTCCTATGGCATGTTATCCTTAAGCACTTGAATGAAGAAAAGATGACAAAACTGGGAGATGAAGAAACAAATTAGGCTAGAGCTTAAACAACAGTGTTATAACATATCAGACACCAGCTCAAACATTGGAAGACAGATAGTGCTAAACATCAGATAGGGTATTATATGCCTTCACATTTTGCTTACTGAAAAATACACATGCTAAGACTCGGATGCATATATTTACTCACTGACATAACTAAATTGGCCTCATATAGTGATAAATCATCATTCCCACAATGCTTCTCAACAAGGAGTTTCAACCAATGAAAACACATTCTATTGCTCGTAGCTTTATTCTGTTTATATCTTACCCCATCACCAGCAGTAAACAAACTGACAACTTTATAATTTCGAAAGCTGCGTTTCACCATCAGAGCATATATATCCATTATGGCTAGTGAAAGGCTCCAGAGAATCTGCAAGATGGAAGTTGCAACAAGATACCTAAAAAAACATGAAAAAATGTTTCTGGTTACTATAAACTTAAACCGTTGAAAATTACTGACAGAGAAGTAAGCAACCAAATTTAATTTCAATGGCAGAACAAGAAAGAAATCTTTCAGTAGTGGCTTAAAACTCCAGGATTGTAGAATGTTGAAATAGTAAAGTCAGATAAAATTTTGAAGTATGGTTGTTTCCTCACTGAGATAACAGAAAGCAAGTCATTACAGTTTAAAAACTAAGTTACCATGTTATATACAGAAGTAATGCATGACAGAAGCATATACCGTACACAATAACATATCTTAGGAATAAAAAATAAGGTAGATTCTGAAAGACGATATTATAGATTTATAGGGCACACAAGCTGGACAAATCATATCCCAAAATTGTGTATTATTCATCTGTTTAATCATGCAAGTGACCAACCACATTGTCTCCAAATAAAGTCTTGAACTGAATCATGTTATGTTTCATACAAATATATTCATGGAAGTCTCTATTTCCCTAACAACTCAACTATGTCAGCAGTAACTCATATAAATCCTAGTTGACAGTGCACAACCAAAAGAGCCAAACAAAACATTTAGCAAAGGAATCCATACATAGGTGATACGATCCTACTAGTCATCAAATTTCTAGAAATTAGGATTTAATTGTTTTTCTTATTTTGATTGTTACTTCCTGCTTGCTCCTTAATTTTCTCAGTAGGTTAGAAGTTGTTGCATTATCTCTTAGTGGGTTAGTGTTGTTAGTGGTGTTAGTGGTCAGTTATTTCTTAGAATTAGTTATTTTATTTCCTTTAAATAGGCTAGAAATTCTCTTGTTCAGCAGCTTGAATTATTATTGAATGAAAAAGAGTACGTAGGATTTGTTGTCCTGCAAATTTCCTCTTGTGCATTATTTGCTTAAGAGTGGTTTCCTCAAAGAGAGATACTCCTTTGAGTGGTATTTATCAATAGGCTATCATTGTTAGCTTCCAGTACTATTTGATTCAACATTTTCTTATATGTTGTATTAACATCCTTGGATTTGCAAGTGTAGAAACCAGCTTTCTTCATTCAATTAAAGTGCAATAATTGGCCAATATTTTTTTTTTTTACCTTGATACAGCTGATAATACCAACCAAAACAACAATAAAACCCACATTTCACATGCTACAAATGTGATTGCAATATGAAAAAAGCTACTTAAACTGTAAGTTGAGTAATGAAGAAACAACTTTCACATGACACACCCCTGAAATTGACTAACTTCATATCATATAATATCATGTTATCCTCACTTACAATTTAAGTGTTTTGTAATTATCAGCAGGTGCATGTGCTGGATCATAGCATGATAATGCAGTCAACCAGTCAAGAAATGAGATTGTTAAACTCCCAAGGAAACCAAAATTAAAAAAAAAAACTCAGGTGAATCACCCACCCCTATCAGGCAATACACAACACAATATCCCCCTTGATTTCCTTGTCTAATCAATAGATTGACTTATGTGTGTAAGACTACAATGCCCTAATTCCCGTCAACTCCCCACGGCGACGAAACCCCCAATCTCAATCTCATCTCAATATCATACCACGTAATCGGTCCAAATTCATTTCAGAAACCACAAATCAAGTTAAAATTACTCAAGAATCCGCCATACAAACCGAGAATTCGGATCACATATTATAGAAAATTTCCAGAAATAGAAAGAGCGAGATCAGGCGGAAAAAAAGTAAGATTCAGTAGTAGTACCGGAAAGCGGTGACAGAGGGAAAATCGCTAGTGGAAGCCATGACTACGAGTGAAAGGATCGCGAAAGCGGATTGCAAGAGGCGGAGAGTGAGGCCGCCGGAAGTTCCCGGCATGCCTTGAACATCCTTCAAATTGAACCTTGGAGGTTCATCGCCGGCGCCGGCGTTCTCAATTGAGAACGGCGGGGCTTCGACGGGATGCACCGTTGGACGGCTCCTGCTCATGGAGTTCGGATCTGATTCTTTCTAGCTAGGGCTCCCACCCAACCAACCTAGAAGAAGGATTTCCGATCGGAAAGTTGGGGGAGAGACCGAGAGAGAGAGAGAGAGAGAGGGGTTTGGTTTGGTAAACAGAATCGTTTGGTGGTGGGCTGAGCTAGTGTGATGTCAGGAGGGTGAAAACAGGAGTCCAATCATAGCACGCCAAGTTGACATGACTTTACTTTTCAGGTTAATTTCATAGACCACTATTTTTAACCGTAAAAGGGCGAGTTAAATAAATTTTAGGTGGAAAAAAAAACTTAAAGTAAAGGATCTTAATTCTTAACCAAAACATAAAATACTCCATTTAATAAAGTGTTATTAAATGATGCGAATATCAAAGTTCCCAATATTCTTTGACTATATTCTACCAAGATAAAATAACCTTTGACTATATATCATTGGGTGAAAGCAATGGAGAGTTAAATTTAAAATAGGCAACTAGACCAAAAAAATAAAAATAAAAAATAGATAAGAGATAATGGTAATTTGTGTTTCAACCAAAATAGACAAGAGATAATGGTAGTAGTTTTTATTTTATTTTTTCTAATTTTGTCACTCATTTTTGCCATTACGTCCAAAATTATAATATTTTACCATGTATTCACATATTTCATGCACATATTCATATTGTAATAGTGTGGTATTCAAATACGTTCGTTTGAAAGTTTAGACCTACATGTATGGTCTACCATAGGTTTATATATTGTACTGATATTAATATAATAAATCTTGCAAGGTTCGTGTGTTAATAGTTTATGTTCGGTATCGTCAAATTTTTCCTTTTGTCAAAGGGAAGACGACCCTCTCCGACGAGGGAGCGTTTTATTTATAATTAGAAAAAATGGGCTAAGTAGTCATTGTATAGACGATAGTCCGACACCTTACATCATCCAGAAGTAATAATAAAATCCCTTCGAACGGGACACTCAATACATAGACTAAAGTTAAAAGCCCTAAACGCGAGGCGGTCCCGATATCATAGAATTCATTTATATCTGTAGTAAGTCACACATCTTATAAGTTAGAATTGGATGACATATTTTTTATGGTATCATTATATACTTTAATTACTACATCATTCCACACACAATAAAACATTACAAAAAAATCTAGAATATATATGGACAATTGAGCGATCAAGAATTATACATAATTTTCACCATGAAATCACTTTTTCATATCTTTATAGTCATGATAAAGATGTGAATAAATTTTATACAAATTACATATTCACTCCATCCTTAAAAGTTTGTCCATCTTTTCTTTTAATTTTGAGCATTTCCGTCCATGTTGTCAACACTTTCCATTTATATCATCATACTTTTACAATCTTATCATCATACAATCTCATATATATTACACCCATTATCAAACTTTTCCATCAATTTTATCACTTTTTCCTATAAAATTTACAAAATTAGCCTTATCTAATCTTATACTCTATCCGTTTTAAAATAGTTGTGCATTTGAGCATTTCACACATATTAAGAAAGAATGATTTTTCCTATATTACCCTTATAAATAAAGAGTTAATTATTAGGGTAAAAAAACATGAAAAAGTATCATGATTACGATAGAGATGGTTATCAGGGGTATAAATGGAAATATATGAGAAAAAATGTGAAATTGACAAAAATTGCAGAACAAGAAAAAATGGTCATATAGACAACTACTCATTTGAAAGGGATGGAGTATATTACCACTCTTATCCAACTTTTTCTTCAATTTTATCACTTTTTCTCATCAACTATCAACTTTTTCACTTTTTATTAAGCGAAATTATTTTTGATACCCGTGTGGTCTCGACAATTCCTTTGTGTCTCATGAAAAAAGGTTTTTTCTTTTGATACTCATGTAGTTTACACAAATTCCTTTTAGTAGCCAAAAGCCTTTGCAGACTCGTTCTCTGTCCAAAACAATTCATTCTTCGCTTACAGTTTAAATAACAAATTAAGAAACTAATAATAATAAAAAAGCAAACACGTAAGAACTCGTTACTATTTTGTCTTCCATATTGCAACCACTACCACCTCCTCAACAATACGTTGTCTTCCATATTGCAATCACTGGAGCATACCAACATGAGATATTAGGCATACATCTTCGGAAAAGTCATTTAAGGTGCTCATAACAATCAAATCAAATCTAGTGTTGCATATACAAAAAACATAGTCAAGAACTCGTTACTGTTAATCATAGGACATATGGAGCTTAAACTTGCCATAGAGTAAAAAAGACATACTCTAGCAAAGCTATCAATCAACATTACAAAACTCGTTATTGTTAACCCGATGTACTGATTTAAACTCCACATTTCTATGTAAAAAAAGACACATGGAGCTTAAACTTGCCTACGTATCAGGCCCGTAGATAAGGGTGTGCAAAAAGGCCAATAGCACAGGGCCCCAAAATTTTCAAGGGCCCAATTTTTTTTTTGTGTACTTAAATTTCTTAATTATGGCAGAATAATTGCTTCAACTTCCCACTTCTTCTCACACCACTTCTTCTCACGCCTCTTTCAAGTTTCAAGTTACCATTAATTACTCATATTTTCTATACAGAATTAATTACACCGGCCCAGATTCTCTCCCAAATCTCAATCTAAATCAAATCTTCCCTATTTTTAAGTTAGTAATTTCCCTGTTTGTTTTCAATTTTTAACCAAAATCAATTTTCGAAAATTTCCTTCTTATATGTACTTAAATTACGCCTTTGTTTGTTTTTAAAATCAAAATCAACTTTCTATGTACCTAAATTTCCTTCTTCTATCAATATAATATCATATCTTTACTTAACTAAATAATTTCGAAAATTTTACATCTTATATCAATATATATATTAAAATTTGTATAAATTTTATAATACATAAAGGTCCAATTTTTAAAATAAAGCAGGGCCCCCCAAATCTTTGAGACGGGCCTGCTACGTATGCGATAGCATGAAACACAAACAAACATGGAGTCATTCCCCTATCCAGGTTGTCTAATAGATGAAGTTGAAGCATGGATTGACATTAGATTTCATCAATCTCTATTAATTTTGCGTTTCCCAAATTATAACCTCAGATTAAAAAAATCGAAATTAAAACCCTAATACATAGAAATTGGGAAGGGTCTTGCAATTGAGTTTACAAATCACGATTTGGGGCGGAAATTGTGTGGTGGAAGGCGTCTCTTGAGTCGTCTTCTTCGTCGCCTTGCCTGATTGGCCCGGTCATTGTGGTTCTTCGCTCGCTCGGCTCCTGTGCATTTGTCGTTGGTGGATGTAGCAACCCCGTCACAGTCGTTCTTTGTCGTCGCCGTGCTCCACGCCTTTCGTCGCCGCTGTGAAAGTAGCAGCCCCACGCCGTCGTCGTGGATGCTTGACGATGTCACCCGACGAGAATCTGCCAGATAATCTCGCAACGCTTTTCTTCGTGTTTCTCTGTTCTCCTTAACTCTAAGTGTTTGCATGTTTTTTGTATTTTTATTTTTTTTTCTTAATTTGTTATTTAAATTTTAAACGGGAAATGAGTTGTTTTGGATGAAGAATGTGTTTGTAGAGGTATTTTGGCTAAAAAAAGAAAATTGTGTAAACTATAAGGGTACCAAAATGAAAAACTTTTTTTCTTGCGATGCCAAAAAGAATTGTCGAGACTATAGGGGTATCAAATGAATTTCCCTTTTATTAATCCGTGTGCAAATGTGCGCTTTATGGACAAAATTTCGAGGAGAGAGTATATAAATAGAAAAAAAAAGCAATAACAGAGTAGAGATTAATGATTTCACTTTTTAAATATTAAAGTAAAAAATTTATCATTATTTGATTTAATGACGTGACATATTGAGTCTCATTAAAATCTATCTATAATACAATAAAGAAGGAAAATTTGCTGCAATAACTGCTCTTCATTTTATACATATTGTAATGTTTTCATGGAATTGTATGGGTGGGATTTTACCATAAATTTGCACTTATGAGAGACGTTACTTAGGCAATTTAATCTGCACTTGGGACATTATTTTGCAGAAGAGGCGTTTAACCAACCAAAGACGTTACACACCATTCACCTAATATTTATAACGGGGCAGGCGTTTAACAATCAATTTGCAACGCGTCCTTGGCGATTATACGAGCATCCCGTCCATCCCTCCGAAACTCCGCGGACAAGGTTGCCTTCGCCGTTCCTTCCTCCTTCCTCGCTGCCTGTTTCTTCCTTGCCGCCACTGCTCAACCGGCGTTTGCCAAAGACGCTCTTTCTTCCTCTTCTACCGGTATGGTCTCTTCTCTCCTATTTAATTTCCTATTTTAATTTGATGTTTAATCGAAATTTCGAGCTCAAGGTTTTAGGGATTTGGATCCGTGTTCGGATATTGGTATTGTTTTGATGTTCAATCGAGAATTTAAGTTCAATCCCTAGGGTATGAGCCTGTGATTTAGGGTTTTGATGCCGATTTATGGAGATAGAGGAATACTGCAATGAGTTACAACGTGCACTTGCTCCTGTCTTTACCTCCTTCTGCAGATTGTTGGATTTCTAAGTTTGGGCAATATAGAGATTGAGCTTCCTGTATTGACTGCTAGCCTAATTTGTTTTTGATTTTTTTTTTACTTCTTTTTAGTTCTGAAGATGCAGTTCATCGTGTTTTATTCCTTAGTTCTTTTGATTTGTGGCATCCGATTGATTTCTGAAGGTTGCGTTTGAGATAACGGAACCAATGAGTTCGAATTGAGATGGCGTTTCAAGGCACTGCCTCCCCCTATCGCCTTTCTTGAATCCACAGTAAGCACTTTAACTCTCCTCATCCACTTTCATATTATGTATATACGATTGTTAAAAAGAATCCATTTTGATGTTCAGATACAGGGAGAAGGGAACAGAGGGGTATGGACTGAATTTCTCTCTTCTGTCCCGTGATTTGGGTTCGATTTTGATTCTTTTCGTCTTCTTCTTTATGATTTTCGGAGCTTATAAATTTCCATGAGTTCTAAATCTGTTTTTTTTTTTTGCAGGTGCATATGGAGATATTAGAAATCTTTCTTCTTGGTGATAATTCAAGAATATGAATTTAGAGTAGTTCATACATGTTGTTTTCTTCCTTAGCCAAAATTTTCTTATATGAATAAGTTTTGTTCTTTTGTTTTCAATGATGCAGTTCTTTTCTATTCAATAAAAAAACAGGCAACAAATTTCCTTGCATTATGGCGTGTCTTACTTCTGGTATGAACCATTTGCAGATCATACCATATGATGATGAACCTAGAGGTAACTATCACTTCATTTCTCTTAGTAGTTACAGTTGTTGTTAAGAACCTAATCAGGTTTCGGTTTTGCCACTCTTTCATCCCTGAAGTGAATTATGACACGTAGAGTTGAAGAGAGAAGCTTAAGGTTTCAACATTCGTTTACTTTCCACTGAATTTTGGTAGTATTGATCTGACCGTTACTTTTTCTTCTAGAGTCGTGGTTGTCCATTGTTGAGCATTTATGCTACACCAACCTTGGAAGAGAAAGAAAAGCCTTTTTCAAGTCAAGGATGGCAGGTAACCATTCAACACCTTACTGTTTGTTTCCCCTTTTATACCTTTATATACTTCTTTGATGAGCATATGCTATTTCTGAGAAAATTCAAATGCTTGCCGAGCGTTTGTTATAGCTAGCAATTTCACCAGAAAAGTAGAGAAGAAGAAGGTAGTCTGGCATCGAATCAAAAAAGAAGAAGATGAAGAAGACTAGATCAAAGAGGAAGCAGAAGAAAACTGGACAAAGTGACAAATCCAGAGAGCAAGCAGGCTCTGTGGTGAACGAGTCTTCCACTTGCACTCCAATGGCTGTCATTCCTCCAAACAGCTTAATTACAGCGTTGGAGGACGAGCAGGCAGAGGAGTTATGTCCAAAACGGTATCAAAGCTTTTGGTTCTGCCGGTGGAGATAACTCCGGAGATCGGAATGAGCATGGGGCGGTGGCGACCGGAGAACTTTTTGCTCCTCTTCGGCTATGGCGGAAGGGATTCCAAAAACAGAAAACAAGAAGAAGAGGAAATTGCACAAAAGGAGCCTGGAAGAGCTCCTAAGCTGCTCAATTTGAACGGAAGAATTCCAATTGAGTTTAGTTCAGTGGCTCTGGAAATTTTTCAAAATTTGTGCGAGCTGGTACTTAGCTTGATAATAGATAACCACTCGATTTAGTTTTCAAATGTGTGATTCATTTTGGTTGATAGTTGAAATTTGAGGGAGCTGCACACTGAATCACAAATTCTGTAGAACATACATTTTCATATCAAATTTATTAGCTGGCAAACAATAGCATATGAACTTTCAATTGCCACTTTCTTTTGTTGTTGTATTCCGTTAAATTTGTCGTCCAAAAAAATATGAAGTACAAAATAGTGACCATTCATTTACCAAATATTGAGTGTGTACATAATTATTATATAAGAACGGTTACTTTTTTATATGAACGTGAAATAGGAACAGTTATCTTTTTATAATCAACCTTTTTTATATGAACGTGAAATAGGAACAGTTATCTTTTTATAATCAACCTAATAAATGATTATTATATATTAAGTGTGTATATAGTTATTTCATGTAATAAAAACTATTGTGTTATTAACTAATACAGTATAATTTATGTTACTATATAGGAAGAGAATAGGAATATCAAAAGGTGAAAAGAAAATAAATATACTTTAAATTTCATTTATAATTGACTTAATAAATCATTTATGAATAAATTCACCCAACTTATTGACTATTCAGAGTTTTAATAATGCAATGTACAAGTGAATTTAATATACTTTTTTAGCACATGCTAAAGACAAAGACTTACATATTTATACAAAATGTAAAGATGATTAAAAAAAACTAACGCAAATCAAAATTTAATATATTAAGTAAATATTTTGAATTTATTAAATATAATATACATAAAATGTAATGTCATACATATAATTTGATATTTAAAAAAGTGAGCACGCGCTCATCATATCCTAGCAATGCAAAATCATTTTGCATAATTAATTTTTTCAAGACCGATTTTGCACTTCATCATGCTCCAAATAATGATGAAACAATTATGTATTCAATTCGGATCTCAAACACGATGACTGCCGATTTTGCACTTCATTATGGTCCAAATACTGATGAAACATTTTATCACTAAAGAGAAATTGATTTGAGATATCCCTCAACTGAGAGTTCGAGACTTAATAGGAGAAGATTTTGTCCATTTTTCTTTTTTCCTAATCAAAATCTATAAACACATAAACTTATAAGAAAGTTGACAATAAATACACATTATTAAAATTGTGAATAGTCAAACTATTAAGATGAATGAGTTAAGAGTGAATTTATTTCATAAATAATTTATTAGGTCCGTTATAAATCATTTTTGTTGTACATTTACTTTATTTTCACCTTTTGATATTCCTATTCTCTTACTTCATACTAGCATAAACTCTATACTTATTAATTAACATAATACTCCCTCTGTTTCAAAATACATGACCATTTGGACATTGCACATATATTAAGAAAAAAATGTTATTCCTATAATACCCCTATAGAAAGTAGAGTTAATTATTTGTTTAGAGAAATATGAAAAAAGTGTAATGATTATGATAAAATTAATTATTAGGGGTATAAATGGAAAGAGTAGGGAAAAAAATATGAAATGGTCATGTATTTTGAAACAACCTAAATTGTCTAAAAGGTCATGTTTTTTGAAACGGAGGGAGTAATACATAAACGTATATTAGTCTTTCGACCAAAAAATGTATATTAGTCTAATTGTATTCAATTGTTTTATAGAATCTTATACGTACTATTTATTTATTTTTATAGAATCTTATTTTTATTCTTATACATATTCTTATTATTTATGTAGTGTATTAATTTCTATTTTCTTTATGACGAAAAAAATCGGTTGTGGATTTACAAAATTACTTAAAGGATTTTTAATATAGTTATTTTGTTATGTATTTTTTGAATTTAATTAGGTCAGTTAATTAATATATGTTCAACTAATTTTATTTTTCATTATTAGAAATTTGAATAGTCCAACAATTACAATGTGACTAAATTAAATTTATTAACTTAAAATAATAACAGTTATTGTCATTGAACCAAAAGTAATTCCAGCTGCAGAAATCGTAAAAGCATAGCCAAACTATTAACATTAACATGTTCACTAAAAATAAAACATGGACAATTTTCCGGCCAAATTTTAGATTATTGGTATTATTGTACGTTCCTTATATTCAGTAACTAAAATGATCATATTTTTATGATGCTATACACAATCAATATCTTTATTTTCTTTCTAAAGCAACAATCATTCTGCTGTAATCAAAGCCCGTGCATCGCACGGGCGACTAACCCTAGTTGGTATATAGATCTGAATTCGAACACTTTGAACGACGTGTATGAAAACTCCAATTGTAGACCGAATCCTAATCTAAACATTAAAGTCTTTGCAATATCTTAACTTGGACATAGAACGGCTAAGATCAATCCAACTAGATAAGAAGCCAAATAATACTATTCTTCGTTAAGTAAAAGATGTTATTTTAGAATTTGTCTAAAAATAGTAAAATACAATTATTTTACTATAACACGGAGTGTCATAAATCTTGTTAAGATCAAATAGTATATAAAAATATTTTAAAATATGTAAAATAATAAATATTTTATAATAATTCAACGAAATTGAAATAAGAAATACTCCATTGTCCATTCTCAACGAAAAGTCTGGTTGATTTGTACTCAATATTATGCATCCTCTATCTCAAATTCTCAATTCTCAACGTTCTAGGCCTTTTCTCTACAATAAAGCCTTTTCATCTCTCTCTCTCTCTCTCTCTCTCGTCTGTGGTCGATCTCTCGTTTCTCGCTGTTGTTCGTTTTCGAAGTTTAGGGTTTTCCCTCTCTCCTCTCTCCTCTTCACAAAATTTCGCCTCACCCTTTCTGTCTACTCCAATCCTCAACCTTTAATCTTCGTCGCGCGAATCTAGCTGTCTCCTCAACCTCAGGTCAAACTCGAGGAGTCAGATCTATCTCCATTTTCGCAGCTCCGAGTTCGAGCTGCTTTCCGCACCCCGCTCTTTGCTGATTGGAATTTGAGCCTTTCACCATGTTTTGGAAGCTCAGTGCTCTGTCTGCTTCTTCACCTGTGAGTTGAACGAAGAATTCGTTTGCTTTTTTCTCTAGCGCTGAGCTTTTTTTTTGGAAATAAATGCTGGACAATTTGTCTCTGTTGGATCCAATTATTAGCTCAGCTGATAAAATATTGCTGGATTTAGCGTCCTTTAATAGTTCAGGTGCTCAAATTTGTGGATTTGTTAGCTCGAATGTGGCTGTATAGCTGGTATTGAATTCTTATGGCAATATCCACTTCTGCCAACGTATTATGGGATTGTTAGTCTGCAGTATATCTGGTATTGGTTTCCAAGCTAAGACAGTGATGTTTGGTTTAATCATGACGGACAATTGGTTTCAGATTCATTTGATCATGATTCGTTCATTCTAGCTGGCTTCATTGATTTGCTCTAAGGAAACTTTTGCTGAAGTATATTGAGGGGTGTGTTAGGTTGATTCATTTTGATTTGTCAGCATTTATTGGAAATCTCCCTTTTGTTTATCCGCAGAATTATGACAAGAGCTTTGCAAATTTATTAAGTCGTTTCCTCATGCTATATTTTTTATCGGACTTGGTTTGCCATCCTAATATGTATATTTAGAAGTAGGCTAAGTAGCTTAAACAAAGTTCAATGCTAGTGGTCCTCTCTTGAACATAAACAAACTTCAACGGAGGTTCTTGTCACTCCTCCTTACATCTCTTACTCTGTCACATAAAATCCCATGTACCTATTGTTGAAAAAAACGTATTGAAGAACCTCGTGCTCTGTATATTCTAGGGCCTGTCTTCCCATCAAACTCTCTGTACCGACAAGTAGCAAGAAGGTCCTTTTGTTGGATCATATTTTTCAAATATGCTTGCCAATCATTAAATTTAATCCTCAGACCAATTTTTTAGCCCCCTTTCTCCTACGTTGGCACTCTGCCACATTACGTTTAAAACTCATTTCACAATCTAGATAATTGAGTTTAAATGAACCCCCTAATCCATGGTTTTAAATATTTTCACAGCAATGTACCTGTATTTAAAACTGGTGTTTATTTTTTTGATTTATCATATACAAAGACAACAAATATTGCAATTCTGGCCTTTTAAATCCATAAAGAAGTTACAATTTGTGAATATTAGCATCATGGTAATTTGATAAAAAAAAATGATAAAATCTTGTTATTTACATAGATCTATCTAGTTTATTTATTTCTTGAAAAAGAGCAGCGGTGTGACTGGAATGGGGTGAAAGTATAAGATCAACTCAACGACCATTTGTTTTTACCGGGGAAATATATAAAGCTTGATGCTGGATACAAGTTATAATTTTTTCTTTTTTTTGGTAACATTCAGTTATCTTAGCATTTTCCCAGATACACTTAATGTATCTGTATTTGGAAGAGACAGACCTTGGATTTGGAGATTCTGTCTCATGCTTGACTACATATCCATACGCGATCTGCTGAAGCATGAAACTTTTTTGATCGAGGCTTTAAATATGCATGGTGTACTTTAGGAATTTTCATTTTTTGATAGATCCTATTCCCCAGGTTATTCCATTTGGACGTGTGAGGGCGGTTGAATAAGTTAATATAATAAATTTATAACTGCCTAATATTAGTTCTGTGTACTCATGGATGTGTGCTTGGTCTTCTTTAAGGATGTAGTTTGTGATGTAAGAGAGTTGATGATACAATAACTTTCAATTTTAATATTACAGGACCTTATAATAGCTATTTTTCCTGATCATATTCTTCATGTTTTTTTGGTTTGGCTTTAGGTTGATGCAGTGTTGGACAAGGATAATTTTACTTTGGATGAGCTTCTGGAAGAAGAGGAAATAATCCAAGAATGCAAAGCTCTTAATAGTCGTCTGATTAATTTGTAATTAATATCCTTACTATCTGAGCCTCTGTCTGCTTAAGTCTCCATCTTTCATAATTTCTACCATTGATGATCTTTATCATAATTGAGAGGTTTTAATGTACATATTCAGTCTACGGGATAGAACACAAGTGGAGCAATTGGTGCGATACGTGATTGAAGAACCTCATGAGGATGCTGATAGTAGCAAAACCTTCAAGTATAATACTCTTACTTGCCTGTTATTACATTACATTAATTCATTTTTAGATGAATGGCACGAACTGCCTATATGTGGTTCTCATTTCTCTGCATTAAAATTCCCCAAATCAGCTTTTCTGTATTGTTATGCTAGAGCCCTGCTAGGAGAAAAAAAAAACTTACAGGTTATTTTTGCTCTTTCTTTTGTGATTAGGTTCCCGTTTGTTGCATGTGAAGTCTTTACCTGTGAAATAGACGTTATTTTAAGGACTTTGGTGGAAGATGAAGAGGTAAGATTGCATTGTGGGAAATTAGTTTTTCTTTGAAGAATCAAACCTGGATTCCTTATTTGATATTATTTGCTTGTCTTCTGCTTACAGCTAATGGATTTACTGTTCTCATTTTTGGATCCAAACCGCGTTCATAGCCCCTTGCTTGCTGGGTATTTCAGCAAGGTAATCACAAAATAGGTTCATAGCTATATATTTCTTTTTCTGTGAATGCGTATGCATACTTATATGATGGAGGATATTCCATGAATGTGATTCATATTGCATACAATTATGATATTGAAAAAGAGCTGCACATATTGCCCCTTTCTTCTTCCATTTGATTTTTCCCCTAATGCATTTTTCTATTTGCATAGGTTGTCGTTTGCCTTATGCTAAGGAAGACTGTACCACTCATGAATTATGTACAAGTAAGTTCACGTTCTGGAATCTAGTTTGATGATGGAAAGAATTTGCTCTTTTCTTTTTCCACTGCATTCATCACTTGTATTTCCTTAACTGGCATTGAATTGAGGTGATGTATAACAAGGGATTAGGAATTGGGTTGGAACTTAGAAGATTAAGGATTTTTCATTAGATTGTGAAATGACTTGGGGTTATGGTTACGTAATTTATATCAATAGCCCATTACCTCCAGTCTCCATGGGACACCTTTATTTTCTTTTCCTTTTCATCACATCCTTCCCCTTCTTCACTCTTTTTCGTTCCATCATGCTCTTCACTGTCCTCCACTGGTTGGTCCTTGTCCTCTCAAGGGCTAAATGGTTCAGAATGTGCTGAATAAGAATGAAGATCAAATAATTTGTAGATGTAACAAGCTTCAGGTGGGTAGGATGGTGTGGAGAGAGGAGCCAAAGGTGAATGATAAGCTGTGACCATCCCCGCTTTTTCAATAATCTATTACTGACATACAGTTGTTCCTATGCCAGGCACACCAGGATGTTCTTCGTCAATTAGTTGACTTGATTGGAATCACATCTATTATGGAGGTAATACAAGTTCCGCTCTGTTTTTTATACTTCAATTATAATTTGCTATAGGCTGGCTTCATCTGACATGCTCAAACCTCCTTTGATTGAAATGTGTGCAGGTTTTGGTCCGTCTTGTAGGTGCCGATGACCATGCTTATCCTAGTTATCTAGATATAATGCAGTGGCTGTCTGATAGCAATCTGCTGGAGATGATTGTGGATACATTGAGTTCATCTGTAAGTAAAAGGTTTTTTTTTTTAAATGTGTTGTTCGCATAAACCCCCAGTTTTACCTAGTGCATGCTTAGTTTTTTGCTTTCTTCCATCAAAATCTTTTTGCACTTGTCCAGATTATCTTTCTCTTGATGATTGCTATGTTATATATTAGATGAAACGCATAATTCAATTTACCCTGATTTTGCCATCTTTTTTGTTAATTTGTATTACTGGGTGGCTGTAAAGTAGTAAATGCTTAACATGAAGAGACTTATGGTTCATTTGACAAGGTACTGAAAAGTGAAGTATGTTTTTCTCATTTGTTCCCTCTGTTTGATTGTTTAGAGCCCCCCTGGAGTTCAAGCCAATGCTGCAGAAACTCTATGTGCTATTACCCGAAACACAGGATCATCTCTTGCCACAAAACTTTCTAGTCCAAGGTTTACATGATTGATTACTTCATGCTAAACATCCTAAACTGGGCACTTTCTTACCTCATGTAGTCACTAAGCAAGAAATCTGTTTCAGTTTTGTTTCAAGGATTCTTGGCCATGCGCTCGAAGACTCGCATTTTCAATCGGGCCTCGTACATTCACTGTCTGTATGCATATCATTGCTTGATCCAAGAAGATCAGTTTCATCTTTGATCCTATCTGTACGAGGTCAACATCTGTATGAAGCTCCCATCTTAGTGAATGCAGATACTGTCAGTGCAATGCTACCTAAGCTAGGTCGGTATTAAAGCTATATAGTTTGTCATTGCCTTATTTATCTAAACCTTTTTGCTATAATATCCATTGATTGCTTCAAGCTTGAAGTGTATCTTAATGTTGTTTTTTAGCTGCGTATGATGTCATTTATTTATTTTCCCAAACCTGAAGTTCTTGCACATTTGATACTGGTCACTAATTTTCATGCAGGTGATCTGGTTATGCTATTGAATGTCTCAGCTGATGACAAAGTCTTGCCTATGTCTTATGGCGAGTTAAAGCCTCCTCTTGGAAAGCATCGACTTAAGGTTCGGCTTCTTTCTTCCTTTGATACTCTATGTACTATTGTACTATTTGTGGATTCTCTCTTCCTATTTTGTTCTGTCTCATAATTGATGATTGCTCTCTATGAACTGTCATTGTTTTGTCTGGAAATATAAGTCCCTTTTTCACCTTTATGACATTGATCCTTTAGTCCATTTTGTTAAACTGTAGTGTGAGTCAAGCATGAGACCGAACTCTGTGTGTTAAAAATCAAATTTTGAGTCCTGTTGTTGAAACCATGTTCTATAATATTTTGTGGCTGCCATTATTTCAATCTACTAAAACCACTGGTGATTGATATCAACTGTATGTAGAGCTATCAAATCATGTCCCAAGGGGAGGACCCAACTCAAAAATACTAGCCAATCCTGATTAGCCTACAAATATTATTGGTTGATTGGGTTTGGTTGACCCAATGGTTCAGTTATAGAAGAATGAAATTAAAATCCATAATTTTTAACTCTTGAAACATTGTAATAATAAGAAGAATTTTAAGTGATGATGTTCTCACCTGTTAGGTTGACTGTACTTGAGTAACAACCTGTACTGTAATTGACTTGAAGTTTCAAAACTAAACTGACCAACACAATTTGAAGGATCACATATGAGTCTAATCTAAGGCATGTTCAAAGTTGGGCTGACTGTATTTGTGTAGCAACCTGAACTGTAACTCGAAGTTCCAAAACTGACCAACACAATGAGTCTAATCTAAGGCGCATGTTCAATGTGTCATATGAGTTTCTCTGTGTACGTTATTTAATCTTCCTGATGTGATGCCTTTTCGTATAATCTTGCAGAGGGCCTTTTCATATATATTCCCAGCTTTGCAATGTGCTAGGATTTTTGACACATTTCCTTTGTTTTTTTGATAACTGATTGCAGATTGTGGAGTTCATTTCTGTTTTGTTGAAAGCTAGCAATGCAGCTGCAGAAGAGGAATTAGTCAAGTCAGGGACCATTAAAAGAGTGTTAGATCTTTTCTTTGAGTAAGTAGGCATTTGCCATTCTATCTCTTATGACTTGTAGCTTGTTAGGCCCAATCAAATACTTCTCATGGACCAGCCCACTACAAGCAATGTTAAGCAGCCAGCCAACCCATCAGACGAGGCCCAAGGGCATTTACATCCGACCGAGGCTCTTCAGTGGAAGCAGTAAAGAGGCAAATTAGGGTAGAGGAAAAGGGAGGTTAATTAATGCACTTAATTAGGTCCCTAGTAATGAGGAGACTCTTGTAACGTATGAAGGGAAATTGCATTTCTGGGAACGTAAAGGGGGCTGGAGGAAGCTGGAGGGGAGAAGAAAATTCAGACAACTTGTAATTTCTGGCGGGGGATCGGTGAGCCCGATCTAGCTAACTTTTGTTCCTTCTCTCGAACCAATTTTAGCCCAAACAATTTGGCGCCCACCGTGGGGCCACGCCGATCCCAAAGTCAGTTTTGCAAAGTCTCGACCCTAGTCGTCCGACCATGTCCGATCCAGGAAACGCCGTAGTGGACCACTCCGGCGAGGGGAGCCGCACCCAAGAGCAAGAGATGGTTGAGTTCCGCCGGCGAATGGCCAACCTCCAGAAGGAACTCAGCGACCAGAGAAGCGCTTACGAAGCCCGTCTCGAAAAACTCACCAGTGAGAACAGTCGCCTCAAGAGCCAAAACCAGCTTCTGATAACCGAGCGCCAACCGGCCAGGGTCACCAGAGGGGTTGGCGGTCTGACCACAAGGCTCGGCTTCGGTGGCGGGGAAGGCACCTCTCGGACTCGTAGTGGCCGTGACGCCAGAGAGAACTACGTCACCCCACCGACCGCCTTGCTTGGAGCTCTCCCTTTAAACCGAACCAGGGGGAACATTCCGCATCAGGCCCCACTAGAGCAACTAAGGTCCGCTAGCGACCCCCGACCCTTCCGCCCGCAAAACACATGGGCCGCGGAAGGGAGCAATGAGGAAGAGGATAATGACCGAAGGAGGCCAGTCGACTTGGACGCCGTTATCCGGCGAATGGTTACCGAGCAGATCAGTGCTATCACGGAGCAGGTGGTGCGTAGCCACAACAACTTTCGTCCAGTGGCCCCCGAAGCGCCAGACGGCTATGACGAGTCTCCATTCGTCCCCCGGATAGCCCGCGTAGAGATCCCGAGAAAGTTTGTTGTACCATCCATGTTGGCATACAACGGAACCGGTGACCCAGACGAGCATGTGGCCGTGTACAAACAAAAAATGATGACCATCTCTTTCCCGTACCACTCGAAGGAATCGATGATGTGTAGAAGCTTTGGGGCGACCTTGGCAGGCCCCGCGCTAGCGTGGTTCATCAATCTCCCCCGAGGGAGCATCCGTTCTTTCGCGGAGCTTTCTGATCTCTTTCGCTCTCAGTTCGCTAGCAGCCGGCAGTTCGAGAAGCAATCCAGCGACCTCTACCGCATCACCCAAAGATCTAGAGAATCCACCAGAGAATATCTAGATAGGTTCAACAGAGAGAAAATTGCCATCCCCAATTGTGACGTAGCTACAGCTGTAGAGGCATTTAGGCAAGGGGTGGCGCAAGGTAGCGGGCTCTACGAGGAGCTTACTAAGCATCCCATCACCAACTTCGAAGAAGTGCAGGTCAAGGCTCTGGCGCAAGTGCGGCTAGAGGAAGACCGGAAGCTGCGCCAGAGAGTTGTCGAGCCAGAGAGACCAGTAAGACAAGATCGCGCTGATTACCGTCGGGAAAGGAGAAGCCAGCCCTACTCAGGACGCCGCTGAGTACGCCTAGAGATGTGAGACATGCTAGCGCCACGAACTAGGCTAGGCCTCGGAGACTTCGCACCCATCCTTCGAAAGTAATATTTCTGAACTTGGTTTATTCTAGCTATTTGTTTTCGATTCTCTGTTTCTTTTCGAAGTTACCTCTAGCACTAGTCATCATGCATAGACTTGATATCATTTTGTTTGCATGGTTGTACGTGTGCACTTGCTTTGCTTTGAATTCAATGAAACGCCGTAGGGCTCTAGTGGCCCCGAGGAACGGTTGTATTATCACCTCGTGTGTGATCGATACTCACTACAAACACAGGGGTCGATCTGCCAACGACTTACTAAGGCTTAAGCTCAACGTGCTACCTAGACCAAGTCTAGAGAACGCAAGTTTCGCTAGAGGGCGCAAGTTTCGCTAGGGAATGCAAGTTTCGCTAGAAAATGCGCTATTCGCCAGTTGTCGCAAGTCATCTGCCAGATGTCGCAAGATTATTCGCCAGTTGTCGCAAGTTATACACAAATTACCGCCCTTGGGTAGCTCCCACTGGGGTAGATTATTCGCCAGTAGCCGCAAGTTCACTGCTAGCTCTAGCTAGCTACAACCGATTCGCCAGTAGCCGCAAGTTCACTGCTAGCTCTAGCTAGCTACAACCGATTCGCCAGTAGCCGCAAGTTCACTGCTAGCTCTAGCTAGCTACAACCGATTCGCCAGTAGCCGCAAGTTCACTGCTAGCTCTGGCTAGCTACAACCGATTCGCCAGCTGCCGCGAGTTTACCGCTAGCTCTGGCTAGTTCCAACCGCTTCGCCAGTTGCCGCGAGTTGATAGCTAGCTCTGGCTAATTGCAATCGATTCGTCAACTAACATAAGCCCAAACGCTGGCTAATCTGTCGTTCGTTACCAAACGCACGAGAACTCCAACAACCGCTAGCTAATCCCTCGCTCGCTACTAGATGCACAAAAATGCTAGCGCTCGCCAGCTAGTCTGACGCTAGCTGCCAATCACACGAAACCGCTAGAACACTCACGGGGTGCTAGAATACTCTATCTCACCTACCACTTGCTAGCACGCGCTAGCTAAAAATCATTCGCTAGCTATCGCAAGTCAAACGCTAGCTTTGGCTAGCTATAAGTCATTCACCAATAGTCGGTAGTTATCACGGGCCACTCACTCGCTATCAGTTGTTAGTCGCTAACTAGCATACGACATATGCTAGCCGCCACGAGCCATCACTAGAAACAACACAAGCGATACCAAGTTTGGATTTGCTAGGGACACAAGGGATCGCTAGCGCAGTCTAGCCTACACCCAGCAATCGAGTCAACAAAGACGTCGACAACGATTCAGCTCCTGACCGATTCGTCATCCTAGACTCTACAGTTGGGTATAACTACTCGTTCTAAGTAGGCTGGGGTACTCAATCGAAGTATCAACGAATCAAATTCCGTCCCACTTGCACAGCAGGTCCGAAACTTGATTCGGGGGTATTGTTAGGCCCAATCAAATACTTCTCATGGACCAGCCCACTACAAGCAATGTTAAGCAGCCAGCCAACCCATCAGACGAGGCCCAAGGGCATTTACATCCGACCGAGGCTCTTCAGTGGAAGCAGTAAAGAGGCAAATTAGGGTAGAGGAAAAGGGAGGTTAATTAATGCACTTAATTAGGTCCCTAGTAATGAGGAGACTCTTGTAACGTATGAAGGGAAATTGCATTTCTGGGAACGTAAAGGGGGCTGGAGGAAGCTGGAGGGGAGAAGAAAATTCAGACAACTTGTAATTTCTGGCGGGGGATCGGTGAGCCCGATCTAGCTAACTTTTGTTCCTTCTCTCGAACCAATTTTAGCCCAAACATAGCTTGAGCTCTTGATTTATTTGTCTATTTTCTGTGAGCGTCATTTGAGATGCAACTTTAATCAATTGAGGACTCCTTTTCTAACTTTCCTTGACAATCATTTCTGTTCAGGGTTTATCATGTGGGGATGTATTGATTTTCATAAATGCTACAATTATCCATGATTCCATGATAATATTTTTTCTCTAATACTAGTCTGAAGGAAAACATTTATGTCATCAAATTGATTATCAAGTTCAATCCTATGAAAGAAATTGGGACAAGTGAAACTAGATGTTAAGTTGAAGCCTTGATCTGTGAGGGGAAATTGAAGTGGCATGGTCAGACTGATTCTAACATGAATTTACCGTTATGCTTATGCTTATTTTAGGTATCCATACAACAATGCATTGCATCATCATGTTGAAAGCATAATATTGTCGTGTATGGATAGCAAGAATGATAACATTGTTGATCATCTCTTCAAAGATTGTGATTTGATAAATAGAATTCTTCAAGCAGACAGACATCCCTTACTCTCAGATGATTCAATTCAGGTACTTGGTGCTCTTTGCGTATGATTTTTATGCATCAACATTAATTTGCCATGTCCTCTTTGCTTTCATTGTTCCAAATTATGCAGGATAAAGGCTCTCTGTTACAACTTTTAAAAGTAGCAATGGGATCTATGATTTGATAATACCTTAAACATCAATTGATTTTTTATTCATCAAACACTTTCCACTTCCGTTTTCCTTTGTTTTTTTGTCACCAAAAGCGATCAACCATTTCTAGGAGCTAATTCAAATAGAATACACATCTTGGAATAGCGTCACATTGTTTGCAAAACATGCCAATGATGCCATTGATCTAAAATACACTTGCAAATTGTAAAATCTTCACATTAATATTAGCCTCATAAGAAGTATGAAAATTATTGAAAAAACCTGGAAAATAAAGATTTAAAGTCATAGTTTTTGAGAAATTAGAAAATTGCAGATTGGCAACTTCATGGCCGTCTCTTGATTAGTGATCTTATATACCATAGACTGTCTCGAATTGTAAAAAATGGTCCATAAAAATGCAATCTGTAAGCATTTAACATTTGTAAGAAAATTATTAAAAATAAATGGGCACACCTTATAGAGATTACTAGGGGAGACTGTAAGAGTCAATGTTTTTTTACAATTTCGAAATATCCTAAACACAGGTTATATACTTATATGCGCATACAAATCATTCTTCCTCAAATTTCTCATTACACTTGCTTCCTTTTCAGTTTTCCATGTAGCTGTAGAATATCTTGTTGATGTGACGAAGCAAGCTACTATGGGTTGCTTCCACAGGAATAGGGCTAGCTTTTGTAGAGTTGGATTATATAATCAATGATATGCACTTGCAACTGCACTTAAATATTTAAATATCTATCACGTGATTTGTATAGTTAGCATTAAACCGTATGTAGTTTTTTGAGATAGCTTAAAACATGAGAGTATACTTCATCTGCGACAATTGTTGGGTTTATTTATAAATACTTGCAGTGTTAGGGGTTGCTTAGCAAGTTCCATACACAGCTTGATTTGTTTCTATTCCCGCTTTAGTTCCACTTTGTAGAGGTTTCTCTACTAAAAATTTATAGTCATCTGTGCTGAACCAAGTCACAGGAAGAGCTAATTGGTTCACAATCATGCTTAAGCAAATGTGCAAAGATTCTTTCTCTCTTCCTCTCTCAACTTAATATTATATTGATAATGCAGCCAACTGTTCCTGCGCCTGGGAAGCAGCCACCGCGGAAGGGAAATATCGGACATATTACACGTATGAGTAATAGAATTCTTCAACTAGGGCAAAACAACGGCCATATTCACACTTATCTGCAGGTGATTGCTATTCCTTGACTTTTGAAGATTTGATCAAGCAGTCCTTGTATGGTAGTATATGACAACTGTGCTGAATAATTAGTGAATGTTCTTTTTGCTTTGATCCTCCTTACATCCTTGCAAAATATTGACCTATTTTCTTTGCTGGATTACACTGTTAATTGTAGCATGTAATCTTGATCTTGTTGACAAAATGCTTACACAAATATGTGTTTCTTTCTTTGATATTGTGACTGTCTTCTCGCCAGATGTACAGAACTGTTTCTGTTTTGGTCTGTTAATGCAGCTATGCTGTAATGCTATGTTTGGGTTTTTTAGACATTATTCTAATGTGTATTTGCTTTTTTTTTTCTTTTCTGTGCTCAGGAAAATGCTGAATGGAACGAGTGGCAGGCTACTGTTTTACAGGAGCGCAATGTGGTTTGGAATGTCTATCGATGGGGTTGTGGGTATGCATCCATGCTTGAAGTATTGATGGTTCTTTTTTATTGCATTACTTAGCTGTTTTTCATTGCAATCATCAAGAGACAGCGTACTTTGATGGTGAAGTTCTTGTTTTGTTCTGACAAAGTGGTTTATTAACGTTATTTGTGTAACTGGGGCTAATTTTAATGTATACTTAAGCTTTGACTGCTCAACTTTTGTTTAGCATCTACTTTAAGCTTCAAGTTTAAACTTCTTCCTCATAATTTTACTTTTTGTTCCTGCACAGGCGTCCAACTACATTACATGATAGAACAAGGGATAGCGATGATGATATACTTCATGACAGAGATTATGATGTAGCTGCTCTAGCTAATAATTTGAGCCAGGCTTTTCGGCCAGATTTATTTGTTACAGAGGGTTCTGAAGAGGTATTTTGTTTTGTAAGCTTCTTATGTATGCTAGCAACAATCTGCTTCTCCGTTATTGCTTCATTTCAAGTAAATATAATACGGATCTGATTAAAATATCCTTGCAGGACAATGGAGGTATCGATCGTGATGATGAGGTATTTCTTGCACACTTCATTCTAGATTTATGAGGTGTGAGCATTAGGCTATGTTCAGATACAATTTGCTGTCCTTTTTATTCATTTTCCTTGTTTCGTATTAAATGCAGGATGTTTACTTCAACGATGATTCTGCTGAAGTTGTGATCTCTTCTTTACGGCTTGGTGATGACCAAGGAAGGTCAGTTGAATTTAAGTTTCATTTGGTTAGTGTTTTCAAGGCATGTGTCTATATGATTATGCTACAACCCTCTGTCATATTATCACATTCCAATCACAACGGCATACATTTTAAAAAAATTGCAGTTTGTTTACGAACTCAAACTGGTTCACTTTTCGAGACGAAAGGATCGACAATTCTCCTGGTGGCGCCACCCTATCTGACATAATGGATGAAATCTACCTGAATGAGAACGCTGGCAGTGGTAATAGTGGTAGTGATGATGAGGTGGTAGTGGGCGAGGACGAGGAGCTGGTTGAAACCAAAGATCATATGGATGACCCATCAATCTCAGACCAGAACTTCACAAAATCAGGATCCAGCTCTGAGATTGAAAAAATGAACAATGACACGGCCGAAGCAGGCCCAACCCCCTTCCAGTTTGAGACATCAACAAGAGGAAACCCAAATCCATTTGGAGATGTACCGCCACCAGCAGACTGGGCTAGATTTCCAGAGCCATCAGATTCTTTGAACCCTTTTCTTGATTCCACATCCTCGGGCATAGACTCCGTTCTGCCAAACGGGACTTCTACATCTCCACCACCTGCGGATACGAGCAAGACTGCTGCCCCTTCGTTGTTTGAAGAGGATGTCGAGTTCTTGGGCGTGGAGCCAGAAGGCACAGAGAAGGCAATGGATCAGGCTCTCAAGGAAGGTATAGTAGGGGAAGCGGGGCCCTTGAGAAAGAGCCCTACAAAGGCAACATCAGCCTCAGTAGAGGACAAAACTGGTGATGACAACACAGGCGGGATGAAGGAATTCAATGACGCTAACTACTGGAGGGTTGAGCAAGAGGTTGCTGTTATTGAGTGATGATGATGGTGTAAGTTTTTCCTACTCCCTTGAGAAGGGATCACTAGCAGACAATATGTACAGCATAGTTTTGGGGTTTCCTTCTCTCTTTCGGTTTGCAATTCAGTGTTTGTAAACGATTCTAGTGCGGTTTTTTTTGTTTGAGTTAAAAATTCATTGTCTGATGCTGTTAATCTAAAAATGCTTTCTTGGGGAGTGGTTGATGGAGGATAGATGCAGTTTGATATAATTAGTGATGTTGGCAGGGACTCGTGTAGGTATGGGTTATGATTTAAACCCTGCTACTTTGCAAAACCTTGAGTTATCTTCCATTTTCTTAGCTTCTACAAGTTGTAATTCTGAATTTCATGGTTGGTGCTCTTATAGTTGACTCCTTTGTGGTAGTTGTAATTGCAGCTTTATGTGAATCAATCAGTATGTACGTTTGTTGATCATTTTGCCATTTGATAGCCCTAATCTAATTCCCTAAAGTGCTAATGCACTATGGTCCTTGTTACCTATATGAAGTGTAGGCCTTCGTTCTTTTCGTATGCTCGGGGGGCCACACTTAATCGTTATGGATGAGGAGACTTGGACCCGAGACCTTGGACGGCTGTGTAGTTTGAACCGTCCAAGTTCATGGGTTGTTGGGCAAACT
Organism: Polygonum aviculare; assembly: GCA_934048045.1. Classification (NCBI taxonomy): domain Eukaryota; kingdom Viridiplantae; phylum Streptophyta; class Magnoliopsida; order Caryophyllales; family Polygonaceae; genus Polygonum; species Polygonum aviculare. The sequence continues at coordinate 22,335,107 of OW204031.1, forward strand.
GAATGGCTTCATTCGCGGCCATTGTAGAATGGATCTAAGGTTTACTACCGATGTTGGTTCCTCATTCTCGAAAATACAAGAACTAATCTAAGCCCTGACAAAAGGATGAGAATAATTCAACCTAACACTTACAGATTTGAAAGATCAATACACCTAGGAAGGACATGAACCAACAAAGACCTACCCTATTAAAACGACGTGAAGTTGCGCAAGTCGTGTAAATTTCACAACGATGTTTAAGTACATCTAACACCACATTCACATGTGACAACTAGTACGAAACGCCAACATAGCAACTACAACTCTATAAAATCATGCAATGTATAAAACTTCCATAAATCATGCAATATATAAAAATTCCACCCACCCTAGTTCTAGCCTTCTAGGGGTACTCAACAGGCCGGGTCGGGTCAACCCACAACCCACAATGTAGATTGCGGTCTGATCCGTGGCCCGAAAAAAAAGTGACCTGCAACCCATCCCGTGGGCGACTCATTGGCCGATTTGACTTTGACTTAGTCAAATCGGTATATTTTATACAATACACAAATAAATTGTGGATCGACCCTAAAAACGATAAATTTGCTTTTAATTTTTTTTAATAGTAATAAAATTTATAAATATACATATTCTTATAAGTTTATTTTAATACTAATAAAATTAAAAATATATATATATTCTTAAAAGTTCATTTTAATATTAATGAAATTATAAAAACATGTATATTTTTTAAATGTAGCATTGGTTTAACCTTACCTGACTCGAGACGCGTAAACTTAAAAAAATTTGACCTGCGACCCGACCCGTTGAACATCCTACCTATGTGATTTTAAAGGAAGAAAAACATACGACTTTTCTCAAAAGTGGTAATTTTGTTAAGTAAAAAACATACTAATGGTACCTCAAGAAAGTTTAAACTGATAAGTGCGTAGGGCTTTCATTTCACAGTAATTTTCACTTATGTACTAGTATAATTTTAGTTTGTTTGCTAAAAGCTTCCCAAACCTCTCAACAATTTCCAACCTAGGAGCTTGGGGGTAAAAAATGTTCTTAAAGGCGTTATTTTGCTCACTCTAGGTGAACCAAATTTACTTCATTAATTTGGTACACTCGCTTTCACTTGGCCAACTCTAGCTGAATTCACTTTACTTTACTGCTGTGAGTTTTTTCACTTTGTATCATACCTTCAGACAATTTACTAAGAAAATGTATCAGCATTGGAATTGCCAACTTTACTGTGATAGCGATTTGTCATTATGAAAACTTGAGGTCCAACCAACGCTCATCAAGTAACAATGAACTGGGCACTGCAGTATTAAAGACTTTGAAAAGTACATCTACCCAAATGTCCAGTTTTAATAAGAAATCTACCGACCCAATTATGATCCAACTTGAATCACGGATCAACCTATAACCATGCAAAATCGGACTACTGCTACATTTTCGTGCAATTTTGCATAGAACATTTTATGTTCATCGTTCATTCACACCTGGCCTTGCAAATGGCCCTTATGGACAATGGCTATCAGTGAGGCTGTAATACAGAAATAGCTTTTCTCCAATATCAATATTTCAATAAAAAGTTAAGGGTTTTTACTTTCTACTCCATATCAAAGAAAGCAGAGAAAAATTTGAATTTATCGTATGAACAAATAAACAACAAATGATCAGATGAAAATTAACCGAATCTGAACCGAAACAAGAAAAATTGGCAACCACATAATCAGTTCATGCACCAAGGGTGATGATCAAAGTGCCTGACCCCGATCAAGAATCTGATATAAAAAACAACAGAAACAAATCTGGAATTTACATGCAAAATCTGATCTCAACAAAAGCAACAGAAAAAATCGGCCACCATTGAATCAGTTCATGCGGAAGTGAGCACATGCAACAAAATAAAAAACAGAAACAAATCTGATATCAAAAACAACTCAGATCAGGTTGGCAATATGCCAATCTGGGGGCAACAAAACTGCAAATGCAAGTATGCAAACCAAAAGGAAAGTACTCTAATACTCTTCTCATGCATGTTGGTAATTTAAACAAGAAGCAAATGGCAATGCACTTCGAAGATCACAAGCATCCGATTTCCAGATGAATATTAAGTGCCATAAAGAGTGTAATAGACCTAAAGATATGGTTTATAAGAGGGTGCATAGACCTATTTGTTACAACATAGGCTTCTTCAATGGAATACTACTTGTTACAACATAGGCTTCTTTAATGGAATACTATGGCGATATGCTCAAGGACTTCCGTTGGTGGAACAACCCCAACCCACTTCCATTAACGTTCATGTGCTCACTTGACAGTATCCTGCAAAGACCAAATTCTGACCTTATCAGATGTAGCAAGCAATTAGAGTGTGGTGACAACATCAAATATAATCCCAAGGAATTTGCAGGCCTAATTTATCACCTTTTCATGGCTTTAGCTTCCTGAACCCAGCAAGATTGTCAAGCTTCCTGTCATCCTTCTAAATATACTGCAAGGAACAAGAAAGTGTTGCAGCAATTGCATAAAGCATGATTTCTTTCATAATGCAATTAAGAAGTTAACATGCAACGAGCAGTTACTTTGTAAATGGTCCTGTGCCTTTGTTCATTTCACTTACTTATATTCCAAAATTTCACCCTCACAAAAAAGGCATGCAAAAACTCTCCCTCCCATCTAATTCCTTTAATATTCATCCAAATAGGCTGTGCAGGTTAGGTTCCAAGAAGTTTAAGATTAAAAGGTGAATGTAGTAAGTTTCAGGTGGATACCTAAATGGTTCGTCACCCATGCATTTTACAGCACCAGATGAATCGCGATAAGGAACACATGCAAAAACATCTGCTCGCTTCACTTCAAACAACGTAGCTAGTCTCTCATAGAGTTCTGCATAAGAGTCAAGAGTCGACAGATCAATAGACCGGCCAACATCCTCAATATCCAAGAAAATCTTGCAGTGTCCACTTCCTTGGACAAGAAAAGGCATGTGAGAACCCTCTTCTATTTCCACCACCTTGGATGTAACTTCATCAGGATGTGGGGGTTCAGAGACATTGAGGTCCAAGGTGTTGGACAAACTCTGCTGTTCTATGACAATTTTTTGACCGAAAAGCAAAAGTTGAGCTGGCTTTTCACCGTCAGCAGCATTTGGAGTGCTCTTGCAAGTAATAAAATTCATAGATTGGCAAGGCTGTTTTTGTGTCACAGATGTGACCAACCCAGTTTGCAGCTTATTCACATTGTTTATAGTATGATGATGGTACTTCCACCATGAATCACCGAAATGATTATGCCTGGCTCCCTGTATGACTGCAGAATGAGTTCTGCATGGTCCCAAGGGATTGTTGTCTGAAGAAGATGGGATTAAAAACTGGCCCCTGAAAAGAAACTCTGGATTTTGAGGCATCCGGACTCGTTTCGCTAATGGTGGTGAGAATGGCAGGAGGTTGTGGAGCGTAGTAGTGGGCTCTGAGGAGGTTAATTCAGCCTGCCATGGATTGACACTGTTCACATTCACCAAGTCTGGCTCATCCCACACTACCTGTGGTAGTAATAATAGTACTTCGTTATTTTCATTTTCAGGAAAACTAGAAACAACTTGCACATGAAAATGTCCATCTTTCCTTCAAGAACATGAAAACAAGAAGAAAGCCCGGACAAGATTCAGATCTGTCTGGTACCGTGATAAAGACATGATTACTACGCTAAGAAGCTTTTGACCAGAGATTAACCACATGGCACATGGCATTTATGCAGACGCCATTACTCATTGGTGTCAACTGTGACGGTCTGAGAACAATACTGATGCTGGTCAGGTGGCGGTTGATAGCTCAATTATGTAAATGTCATTGACCCATGGTTACATAATTCATTTCTGTCTCAGTAGATGATAATTTTAAAAACAAGGAGTACGGGCTTTCTTCTTGAATAAATGAGCAAAGATCCAATAACAACAAAACTAGAACATGGTTAGGACTTAGGAATGCAACTTTTTCCATATACAAGGAGCCAAAAGCAACAGCAATTGCACATGTAATAGACAACAAAGGACAACACTAACAGTAATAAACAGGCACCAGTAAATCAGTTTCATTGCGAGTGAATGATGAATTTTTGATTGAATGAAACAGAAACAAAGCTCTAAATTATGCAATCAAAATCCAGCAAATATGGAATGTTCAAGGAAGAGCAAACCTGAAGAATCCGCCATGGAGAATGAGGCCAATTGACAGGATCAGCGAGGCTCACACCAGAAACAGTCCCTTTAAACCAGCTAACCCGCGCAGAATCATCCGTCTCGAACGGCATCTTCAACCTCATCCCGGCACACCACCTCACCTTCATCGCACTCCTCACCGCCGCCTCATCCACCACAAACGGCGGCGACCTTCTCCTAGGGTAATACTCCGCCTCAAACCCTACACCTCTTGCCGCCATCTCCACGGCCAAGGCAACCTCCTCCACCCTCCCCTCCCCCTCAAACACCGGCTGAAACCTCCGAAACGCCGGCATCAACGACGTCATAACCGTCTCCCGGCGGCGAGCGCGGCGGATGCCGATCGAGATCTCCCCGTCCTTGTGGCGGAGGAAGACGACGGAGTCTCCGGCGACGAGCTTCTTCTGCGAGACGAAGAAGCTCCAGCCGGTGGTGAGAAGGTGGCGGCGTGGAGTCCCTCGGTAGATGTGGCGGAACCGCCAGAGGACGCCGTGGACGTCACTCGCCGTCAGCGTCTGCGTAGGCGGATCCGCCGAGTAGTCCAGCTTCGGGAAGATCGTCTCTGCGCAGTACCGAGGGACCGAGAATCCGCCGCCATTGTTGGCGTCAGACTGCGTCAGCGTCTTCGAGAACGACGGAAGCTTCTCCTCCTCAATCTCCTCCTCCGCCGGATCGCCGCTTCCGATCTCGTAACCGCCATAGCAATCGGATCCGTGGCTGAGCGGGAGGAGGCGGAGGCTGGCGAAAACCTCGTCGGTGTGAGGGCGAGCGTGGAGCCTGACGGCGGCGACTCGGCAGGGAACGAGCGGCGGGGCGGGGAACGGCAAGACGGTGGCTCCGGCGAGCGCGTGGTCGAGATGGCCTTGCGGGAAGTAGAAGACGGCGGAGTGGACACGTGGCAAGGAGGCGGTCGTCCCTGCGCAGGCCAGCCATAGCTGAGAGTTCACCGTGGTCTCCTCTTCTGCTCTCTCCATTTCCGATGAGCAAGCAAGACACCGTCCACAGCAAATTGCTCGTGTAGAATGGAAGAATCTAGAAATTCTAAGTTTGGACGGGAAAGGTGGTGAAATCAGTGGCGGTGGTGGTGGCAGAAGAGAGGATGTTTGTTGTACTACAGTAGAAAGAGTGAGGAAGAAGCTAATGGGAGAGGGAGACAGAGAGAGCATGAAATAGGTGTGCAACAGCCATGAATCACGCCATAGCCATGTTCATGTTGTGTGTGCTAGAGCTGTGTGTGTGTGTGTGTGTGGGCGTTTGGATGAATGAATGAAGGGGGGAGGTGAGTTGTTGGTGTTGGGGGAAATTGGTTTGTTTTGGAAGCAAGACTCCAAAACGGGGCGTACACAGACGAGTGAAAGGGACTGACACCCCAAACAGAAAGCATTTCCCTGTTTCTGTTTAGCCTCTCTGTGTCACTCGTCAGTCTCCACCTTTTTTTATTTTATTTTATTTTTGGTCAGATCTTTGTAAACGGCCTTTGTAGATGGTTGCATATAGCTATAGCTAGGAGCAGTAGTGCCTGATTTTGTATGTCACACCCTTCTACAAGTGGATAAAGCCTAGTCCTAAATAGCTCTAGTAAAAAGATAGATCGTCACAGTGATCAGACATTCAGGCCCAAGAACAAAAAAAAAAAAAAACATTATCTTATTGATAGAGAAAGAATTTAAGAGGGATTATGCAACTTAAGTATCCATTGTTATCGAAAGTTTGTAAAATCAGAAAATGGTTCGTGTCAAGTAATATTCATAGCATTAACAAAGTACCACCCACCTTGTTAGGTTAAGTTACAAATTAATGATTTAACTAATTAAGAAAACCTTTTAGAGGGATATGGTAGTTGGGTGAGGCTTTGTTAACATCATAAATCTTACTAGTGATTTAGATTTTATGTAGTTTTGTATATGTAGTGTATGATTTTCATGTTTTACCTCTTTGAATTACTAACAAGGGCTTGTAATCACTTTACATTTCTTATGTCCTATATACGGTAAATTATCTCCTTATAGTATTTTTGTGTATGTGTGTGGAATTTATTATGATAGACGTTAGAACTAGAAATGTGATCCAAACTCTTCTTCAAGGATAAAAGATTTAATCTCTAATGTCTTATCTCATGAGTCATGACACACATGGAGAAATTATAGTATTGAAGTCTTATTTTATGACACCTTTTTGTCCATGTGTTTTTCTACACGATATTTATTTCTTGGATTAATTATCCTCACAAAATAAACAATAAATAAAACTATTTCATGTAAGATTTATGTTTAGTTCACAAGAAAAAGTCTAAGCCAGCTAACAATTCTGCACTTAATGGTTAAAAGTGACATTTCATATTTTAGTACCAGCAGAAGAACGTGATTGTGTATAATTGGTAACAAAGTTTGCGGATTTTCATGTCGTTTGTCTTTAATTTCTGATATTGCTGCTTATATTTTAATTAATCTAACCATTCATTACATTTCTTGACAAAAATTAAAATAATCCGAGTATTGTTGTGTAGCCATCCAATAATAATACCTCTGGCCTACATCGATAACCTTAGTCTAGGTTGCAAAGTAAAGATGTAACAACAGCAAAAAAAAAAAAAAAAGTTAATTTTTTCTTCATTTGGTACTATGTAAAGTGTCCTTGTCCATAATAACAAGTAAAGTTCACACTCACATTTAATTCAATAAACATGAAACAACAGTGAGTTCACAGTGTCAACTTCAAAATTCCAGCCACATGATCATAAAAATCAACCAAGATATGTCATTGAGTGATGGCTAATACAAGCTTGAGCATATCAAAAACCTCCTTCTATTACAATGCAATTTGTAGCATCAACATAAGTTGAGTTCCATTTTGTTTTGCAGTCAAGAACCAACATTTCGGAAAATCTTAGGTTCTCTAGCCATATGCACCTTCAATCCTCTTCGGAGTCGAAGACCAAAGCGAAACACAACCGCGTATCCTTTCAAGCGAATAGATTCAGCATGTGTACATGCTTACACAAAATGTCACCACACGCCATAAGAGATCGTTAACCAATCCTGTCTAGTGTTACTTGTATCACAGAATAACTTCACACAGCCACAGGTGAATTTTTCAGCAATGTTATGTATGTTCAAAGTATTGATCAAAAGCCTGAGCAAGGGCTTCAATTGTGTGTGGGCATGGCACATGAGCATTGGCAATGGAACATCAATATAAACATTATCGGGTGCATTATATTCAGATCTGGAGTGACCCCAAGATCTTACCGTCGCGGGATTCAGTGGGTCAATGCTGTTGTTGCATACAAAGAAATATGATCTGCAAGAAAATACAAGAAGTATAGCTCTTAGTGTTTATCCCCATACAAAACCCATTGATGATCAATAAAGTGAGATACACAAATAGCAAGTGTTGTTTTTTAACCTGCAAACATCTCCAATATACAGTATAACATTTCACTGTCATGGTTGTCGGGTAATGAGGCTGAAGTTTGCATTCAAGCTAGCGACAAATCTCCGAAAACCAATATGGTTGACTATATAGACAAGGGGCACCCGTGGGTGACAACCATGTTTGCTCAGTGATTAGTTCTTGATGGTTTTACTAAACTTGTTAATTGTACAAATTCAATGCTCTAGCCTAAATACACTATTAAGCTAAGTGAATCTTTGATACGACATTTGATGTTTGGACTGCCTTATTCAGTTGCTAGAAAACTAGCCGTTCTAATTTCAGGTCACCAAAAACCCGCCTCTTTTCAAATATTGCCGGTTCTCTGACATTGAGCAATACCATGGATTTGTGCCTGAGAACAAGCGGGCGCTGTGAAACACAAACTTCAATAGACAAATAAAAGTGCTCTTCAGCCACCAGAAACAGCCTAGGGAGATTTGAGTCATAAGCTAAAACCACTCATACAGATGGTAGACATGGGGATGATGATAGTATATGACACCAGACCAGCACCAAAATGCAGCACAAAGAAAGTCAAACTCTTCCTCCCTCTACATACAAAATGTTCCTACACCTGCCTACCAAACCTTATGTGCTTAGAATCATCACACTTCCAGCTCCTTCAATAGCTCCTCTAAAGCCACGGACGGGTTTACTGCAGCTTCCTCGTCTCCGCAGCCTTCCTCGTTTTTCTTCACACTCGTCATTTGATCCAGCTTCTTGTCCTGCTCGGTTCCATCATCAGTTGCCATTTTGTCTGGTTTTGTGTCGGTGACTGCTTTTGGTGGGTCCTCTTTCCTTGCTGCTGGTGGTGGGGCAGCATGGACTGGGACAACCGACCTAATACACACTGGAGGAACAACCCGCACTGGTGGGGCCCGCATACCAGGTGGAGGTGCAGAGAAGCAAGGTACAGAGCTTCTAATAGTGACAGGTGGAGCCATTCCACGGCACGATGACGGCCTTGGGTGGAACGGTAGGTAAGAAGGAGCTCCAGCAGTAGGGAACTTGTGGCGCCCAGAGTTTTCAGGCAGCCTAGAATGGGAAGATGAGTAAGGTGTACTATTATTATCAGTTGACGATGTAGACGGAGAACGGGTCTTGGGAGGGTGTTTTTGGCATAGGAAGGGAAGGATTTTGGAGGTGGCTGGAGGAGGGCGTTGTGGACTTGAAGGTCTAGGACTTTGGTTTGGGTGCTTCTGAGGGAATATGAAGGGGCGGTTGGAAGGATGACCCCTCATTCTCTCTCTTAACTTGAAATTCAACAATGCACGAGCTATCGTGACCTGCTCCATCTCATCAGTAAACTCCGCTTCAGCTGATGGGCTTGATGTTTGTGCAGCCACTGTTTAAAATCATCAAAAACAGACAGTATAATCAGTGCAACAGTCCTTTAACCGAATACTCATAAACTCATTGAGATGTAAATTATTCATGTTCCAAGGCAATGGTCAATAGATGGTGACCCATCATTAGTTGTTAAAGCCAAGATAAAATTTTCATTTATCTGCCTACTACTCAAAGCCATGTGTGGAACTGCTTAAGAACAAACACTCAGAAAACTGAAATGAAGACAAACTTGCATCAACAGTTTGTGAAGTAACCATCTCAAGCCTAGTAGTTGGAGAATGTTGATGGTGATAGAACAATATAGCCTATACAATAAGAACTGCATGACTGTGTTTAGTTTAGAGAGAGCAGAATGCTTACATTGCTTCAGTGATGTCCATGCCGCCAAAGCTGCATTCTTCTCTGCTTGTTTCTTATTTTTAGCAGGCTCCCCAGTGAATATGATCGCAGCTAGTTCTACAGTGCCTGTAAAGACAGGTTGGTGACCTAGACCTGACCGAAAAGTAGTATAATGCGGCAAGGGAGCTCCAACTCTTTGTGAAATCTCTTGCAATAGGTTTTTGTAAACCCCTGTTTCATCCTGATAATGGTGAAGCTCAATCAGTGACAAAATAAGATCTACAAACTAAATTTGCTGAGTCATGCTGTGAACAACTTTACCATGTTAGCATAAGAAAGGCTTGAGAAAGTACATAGGCCACCAGATTGCTATATAATGTATCTAAGGTAAGTTTAAGCTCAAATGAAATGGACCTAAAAAAGAGAAAGACATTCCTACATTTCAAAAGACAATATGCATTGAAAAAGTTTTATCATGGTCTAATAGACTAGATGGATATTGATGATGATTGATCCCTGGAGCAATGCAAATGGGACTTTCCAAAGATTAAGCAAACACAGACACTGAAATGTCAGTATTAGAAGTTTTAAGATAGCAACAATAATGATTGGACAATAGACACTTCATGACTATGTAGATAGGATATATTTTGCCAGAGGAAATCAGTACTTAGTTTTGAAGAGTAGCACCTACCTGGACACTAGTGCCTTATTATATTCCCTCCTCTTAGATGTGTTACAATTTACAAACATATATCACAATGATTTGACCACATTAACAACACAACAAGAAACCAGATTCTAATAGATTAACCGGTATCAAATAAAATATCAGGCATTAAAAAACAAAGACAAATATTCAATTCAAATAACTTCAGATGTTCAACATCAAATGGCAACAGAATTTGCAAAACAAAAAAAGGATTTGTAGGTGTAAACATAAAACATGGTTTGTACTCTATAAACCTATCCTCAGACCCAATTTATGGTAGGGCATAACATTGAGCTTCTGAATGGTTCAAGAAGAAAGGAATTAGGCCCTTATTATAGCTCCTTTTGACAACCATCCCACACAAACACATTCAAGGGAGAGAGAAAAATTGCCCTTGGATAGTCAGATGTAGTGCGCTACAGAGTTGAAGATAAGTGCTTTAATGATTTGTCCATCTGTGTTTACTTTCTCAAGATCAATCAAGTCAAACCCCATTGACTTTTGAAAAAACGTAGTGGTACATATTGAGCAGAAAACAAGATTAAAAAAAAGCCAATACAAGTTGACAAATGCTAGATTAGGACCACTAATGACAATGCTCCCTTACCTACCACAACTATAATCCACCTTCAGTGCGATCAAGAACTAATCCATGTTGATCCCAGTAAAAAAAAAAAGCAGACACTTTAGTTTTCTTTCTTTTCATCCTTTTCTAGAAGAAAATGACTCACTGATACCCTACAACCTTACCCAAAAAGAACTTCCACTGGAAATCAAGATCAGACCACATCAGAACCAACATAAGCATCAAACTACGTAATAGGAAACACTCAAGGTCTTATAAGTTTCAGGTTTTGCACATGAAAGGGGTAACGCAACGGCATTGTCTAGACTACTAAACTACTTTAGTAATAGAAAAAACAAACACTCAATCTAGGGTTAAAACTTCATCTTGGTTTAGGAAGGAACACCAGCTCTGAAGACCAAAAAATGGCATCAAGTCCACAGAATGAAATCACCACATTCTAAGGACAAATCTAAAACCAGCAGCTCATGCAGATTCCTCCAGAAGAGGAGTAAACACTCAAAAGGACCATATCACAAAAAAAACACTCAAAACATTGCAGAGAGAAAGAGGAGTACAAACTATACAGAACAGGGAAGAAGCACTCCAAAACCACCAGTCCACCACCACCACCGAGAACCAACCAGGAAAGGGGCATTCTCGTAATTTTGCTCAAATTCCCAAAAATACCCCAACATTCCCCCAAACCACAGAACGGGCCTCTAATCAGGGGTTATTCGGGTAATTCAACACGGAACGCCATTTTCGGGCCATGTTAGCACAACAGAGGAAGGCAGAGAGAGAAGGAGAGGGAGGCAGAGAGGCTTACGAGGATTCGAGCGGCGAGAGAATGGGAGGGGCCACGGGAGGAGAGGGAGGCGAGGGCGACCTCGGCGGCGGCGTGCTCAGCCTGGCGGAGGGTGGAGAAGAAGTGAGGGCTCTCGAAGGATTCGCCATTGAAGGTGACGACGGCCTTGAAGCGGGGAGCGTGGTCGGGGCCTTCTCTTATGCAGGTGTAAGAGGGCAGATTGAAGCAGCTCCTCTGCGCCAGCTCCTGAAGCTGGTTCTTATACATCTCTCTGTCTCCTCCGCCTTCTCCTGTTAGACAGCGAGGTCCGATTGTGTCGGAGCCGGAGCTCCAGGGGGCCGATTATGGAGGATCTCGAGGGGGATTAGGATCGGGGATCGGAAGACGGTGGGTTTTAGGGTTTTGAGAGAGAGTTGCAGATGGTGGAGAAATTGGGGGTTGGGAAAGGAGGAGAGAAAAAGGGGAGGGGGGGAGGGGGGGAGTAAAGGGGGGTTTGTTGGGTGTTTAATTGTTTTTGGGAGCATGCAACGCAATAAAGAGGAGAGAGAGCGGAAAGTTATTATTTATTCTATTAGTACTTTTTTTGAATTGAACGGAAATGTATTTAATAACATTAATTTTTGAGGGTGGAAAATATGGTAAGATCCATTGTATAAAAAAACGCCTATTGTGCTTTTTTTTATCGGAATTTAATAAATATATTAATATTAGCTCTGGTTTATATTTTTTTTACAAATTTTTATACTTTTTATTAGTTTTTAATTATTATTTTTTTGTGTTCTTCGTTGAGAGTTTAAGAAGTAGGAATTCGAATGTCATATATCATCGCTATTAATTAGACTAGTGAGAAAAAAATAGTTAATATCTTTGAACACAAATGTAAAAATATGTAAAAAAAAAAAAAGAATTTAGATGATGAAAAATGAAGTTATTTGTTTAATAAATTTTGTATTTTCATAAAAAAAGATATTCTTAAAAGATAAAGTAATGAAATAATTGATTTCTTTCTGATTAATAACCCGTCAAGTCACGTGATGAAGGTGAGCACAACTTTCTCACTCAGTTCTTTTAAAATGCGCATCTTCTTCTTTTAAGAGGAATATATTGAATTTCACGCAACCTTTAAACGGGAAAGGGGGGCGGGGTGATATGGCGTCATGTGACACGTCACTAAAAAATGTTCTATTAAACCCCTGAACTTACTAATTTTGTTTGATTGGACCCTCATCAAGCGTCATGTGACAAGTCACTACCACGCCAACGTCATGTCAGCGCCATGTCAATGCCACATCACTGCCACATGGCACTGACATGGCCGTTATGTGGCGATGACGTACCATTAATGTTAAAAAAACTATTTAATGAATTTATATATAGTTTTTTATCCAACTCATTATACGAAACGTGCAATAATAGATTCAGCTCATGCAATAATATTTTTATATTATATTTTATTATTAAAATAAAAAAATCTTTTAGTATCAAGTAATATTACTTAATTCAAATATTATTTTATAATATTTTTAGTTGCACTGCATTGGCGTTAACTTTTTTACCGAGCAGAACTAAGGTTCCTCTTACATAATTGATTAGTAGAGTTGTCAAAACTTAATCGAACATGCTAAGCCGATCCGAACCGACCGAAATTTTTTAGGTTTGAATCCCGAAAATGTGAAGTTAAAACCCGAATCTCGAACATTTATTCTACCTTTGTTTTATTGTTTTTCCAAGATTGTGTATTTCAATCTAGGTTTGGGTATTCGGCCTCGGCTTTGATAGATCTCAACCACGTATATTGACAATGTGTGAAGAAAAGTCACGGAACTAAGTAGAGGTAGGATAGCACAAAAGGGACAACGATGAGGGAATTCGAGGAGGTCATGTACCGTTGAGCGATAGCACGAATTGCTTGACCTTAAAAACCAAATGTGAGATGACCAAACACATAGGTGTATGGGTTTGCAACATAATACTAATTGACAATAGGAGTAATAACCCATATATTTATATGGTGAGCAAGTTTCATTATAAATCGATGTGGGATGGGATTTTATACTCTAATTCTTAACATAAATCGAACATAGGATAAGGTTATATAATCCAAAGTTACGAAGGAATGTCCAAGGCTAGTGAAATCAAGTAACATATAATGTAAGGAGGGTTATTAGTTCATTCACTAAGGACAATGTTGGGCATGTCATATACCACACCTCCCCCACTAAGATCTTTTGTTCATTTTTTTTGAAGAAATTAGGTCTTGTTCACTTTTTTTTTTTTTTTTGAATCGGTGAGAATTAGGGATCCCCCTCAAGGCGGGAAACCTAGAGCATCCGAGTGGATGAGAGCTAGAAGCTCGTGGTGGTTCTGAATTGCTTCCCATGAGTGACTGTGACCCAGACTCGCAATTTTATCGGCCACAGCATTGCATTGCCTACTCTCATGTGAAATTTGAACTAACTCGAATCCTTGCAAGGATACGAGAATATCAGCTACAATCCTTTCAATTTCCCATGGGCAATTGATCAAACCTTGGACAGCTTTGATAACTGTTACATTGTCCCCTTCAATTTCAATTCTCCGAATATTACTTTGTTTGGCCTTTAGTATTCCATCCCACAATGCTAGAGCTTCAGCCATCAAAACCGATACTTTGCCAAAAATTCTTACAGTTCCAGTTATGGGGTTTCCATCCATATCTCTAATAATCGATCCACCCGACGCGTTTCCATTACTTATCTTAGAGCCATCAAAGTTTAGTTTGACAAACTCGGGTTTTGGTTTTTTCCAGTGTCTTAATTTCTGTCGTGTCTTTGACTGTCGTCGACCCATCCTATCTTGATCCTTTTCTTCATCCTCTTGCCACCTCTTGGCTTGTTTCCATTGCCTCAGTTGTGCTCGAATATATAAGCTTAGGTCTTGAATTAAATCACTAGGCGTTGTTTGGAAGACCATCTTGTTTCGTTGATGCCATATGCTCCACCAAATTACTACAAGTTCAATGAGCATTGTCTTTCCTAATCTTGTTTTAATATCGCTTAGAACATTCCTCGGGTTTTGATGTGGGGGGACGTACGCCCTAATTACTCGCTCAGTATCTACATTTATGCTTTTTATCACCCCTAGCGTGTACGGACAGTTAACCATCAAGTGTATCGAGTCCTCGTGGGTTCCATTACACATGAGACATCCTTGTGGGATTACGACATGTTTCTCATAAAGCATTTGTTTGGTTGGTAGTCCATTCATATCAATTTTCCATAAGAAATTTTGCACTTTTGGGTAGATGTCAAGCTTCCAGATCCAGTCATTTGGACTCGGATTCATCGCATCCTCCTTTATAACTAGACTCACTGTTGACATTGTTGAAAACCATCCATTTCTGCTTGGTGCCCATATAAGCTTGTCTTCTATTTCATTACGTGGAATAGGTACCAGTAATATTTTATCTACTATATCTGTGGGAATCGCTCTTCTCAATTCATCTATTTTCCATTCTCTTGTCGTTGAAATAAACTGTTCCACTTTAATGGTAACATTCTCTATAGCACTTCTGTTTACAAGCTTCTCCAACGGATCTTGCATTACCCAATTATCAATCCAAAAATTTACTGACTTTCCATTTCTTATTTGCCACCGAAGACCTTTCTCAAATTCCGGCTTGAGTTTAATCAAACTTTTCCATGGCCATGATGTGTTAGGTTTACTCCTATATTCTGCAAGTGTGTTCCTTCGTAAATATTTTTCTTTTACCACTTTGACCCACACATTGTCATGCTCTGTGAGAATTTTCCACAATAGTTTCATCTGTAATGCCTTGTTCATATCCGCCGCTTTCCTTATCCCTAATCCGCCATATGCCTTTGATTTACATATTTTGTCCCATCCTACTAGGGGTTTATATTGTCTATCCTTAATCCAAAAAAATATTCTATTGATCACATCAATTTCATCGTGCACATCCTTAGGCAACATAAAACTTTGCATCAAGTAGTTTGGCTTTGTAGCCAGAGTTGATCTTATTAGGACTGACCGTCCTTCCTGAGATAAATTACTGGCTTTCCATTTTGATAGTTGTCGTTGAGCATTTCCTATTGTAGAATGGAATATTTCTTTGCTTACTTTGCCATTAATGATCGGGCATCCGAGATACTTTTCTAAATTTGTCACTGTGTTAATTCCTAACGCCTGTTTAATACTCTGTTTCTGCTGATTTCCCACCTTTTTAGAAGTGTGAAAAGCTGACTTGTGGTAATTTACCTTTTGACCTGAAGCTGCACAATACTCCTCAATAATGTTTTTCATCAGACTACATGCATTGTGGGTCCCTTTTGCAAATATAATTATGTCATCCGCGAAGGCCAAGAACGGAATCCTCGTCCCCCCTCTTGATACTGGAAAACCAATTAGAGGTTTCGGGTTTTCGCTCACCTTCTGTAGTTTTCTTGCCAAACTTTATGCGCCAATTATGAAGAGATAAGGTGATAACGGGTCGCCTTGTCTAATCCCTCGTTCTGGATTAAATGGGATAGTGGGTCCACTATTAACCAGAACTGAGAAAGATACCGTGCATACGCACTGGCGGATCCATTCTACAAATTTCCCATCAAAGCCGAATTTCATAAGCACTTGGAATAAAAAGGACCAGTCAACCCTATCATATGCTTTTTCCATATCTAGTTTAACCGCCATCCAACCATCTTTTGCCTGGCTTCCTCTAAACGAATGAAAGATTTCATACGCAATGAGAACATTGTCCTGTATTGCTCGTCCTGCTACAAATGCTCCTTGCAGTGGGTGAATGATCTTAGGCATTACCCTTTTTAGTCTTTCTGTCAAAATTTTTGCTATTGTTTTATAGATCGTTGTGCACAGGCTAATGGGGCGATATTCGTTTGTTATCGAAGGGTTGTCATTTTTTGGGAGAAGTGAAATAAATGTATGGTTACTTTGCCTCAACAATTTTCCAGAATGGAAGAACCCTTTGATTGCCTTGATTACAGTTGGGCCCACAATATCCTAATATTTTTTTATAAAACTCCGCTGTCATGCCATCCGGTCCTGGTGACTTATCCGAACCAATTTGAAAGACTGCATTCTTTATCTCTTCATTAGTTACCTGCTTGGTTAGTTGTACATTGTCTTCAGTTGTTATCTCGTTATCTATGAGGGAGAGGATTTCTTTATCTCTTCATTAGGTCTTGTTCACTTTGTCGATGAAAAGATCTATTTATCCAAAACATACTTTTATCACTCTTGAAATCATTTCCGTGTCACTCTTTCTATTTTTTTTACGTTTTTCAATACACCTAAACGACTTTCAACTCAAGAAACTTTCTTTCAACGAGTAAACACAAGGCCTTAGGGTCCGTTCGGTGAGCACTTGTAGGAGCTTAGCGTGGCTGAAATAGCAATTTCAAGCTTCAATCCTACGTTCAGCAAAACAGCTGGTTAATGAGCTTGAGTAGCTGACCGTGGCTAAATTATGGCCAAAATTTGAAGCTCCCCCAACTGAACGAGATTTTTCAGCTTCCTCCTAAGTTTTGGACATCCCATATCCCTCTCTTGTATCTCTCCAAGCCTCACACTTTCTCTCTCGCAGTTGTTGTTCTTCATCATCATAGATTGTTGTCATTGATCTTTCTCATCTTTTCTTCGCATCTCGTTTTACTATTAGCATCCCAATCTGAGGGCTAGACCACCAACTATCGAAACCCTAATTAGGGGTGGAGAACAAATTGATACTGAGAAGACCTCCGGACCAGTGATTTGGTCTTGCCGACGCAAGTGGTTGACGAGATGTCAAGGTTGGAGGCGAAAATGGCATCAGGGGAGAAGGGGGTGGCGTTGGGGGCTGTGATGAAAAAAAGGAGAGGCCGGGCTGACACCGAGAAGAAGATCGGGTAGAGAAGATGAGTGGCAGTGATACTCGGTGGTGGTCGATTGTGGACGGCAGGAGGCCGGACATGAATGGCCATTGAGGAAGAAGATGAGATCTAGAAAATATACTTAAAAAAATAATTTATATATTATATCCTTTTGATAATTTCACTTATTATTCAAATAGTAATACCGAATAACTAATTGATTTTTTTTCTATCTAGTTCCAGATAGCTATCTAGTACGTTTTAATTAACTTTATAATTTTAGTTCCAATTCCAATTAGTGCAGCCAAACATAGCCTTAGATTCAGATTACCACGATTATATGTAATTCTCATTGAATTTGGAAATAATATAGTACTTGAGATGAATTAGTATCCTTCTTCACGTGTTATAGTTTTAACGGGCTTGATTAGACCATTACATGTTTTTTTTTTGTTCGAAAGACCATTACATGTTTTAATTATATGGAAGAATGAATATTAGCAGTTCATTGATTTAATCATTGACCATTGACGGTGAGTTAATAATACGGTTCACACAAAATGCATAACTATGTTTACGTACCTTTTGAAAAAGTCAATGCCCTTTGAATAATTTCTTGTTTGACCGTAAACGTAATTTATCTTTTTGATCAACTAAGAAAATTACTCCTTAGTAGAACGATTGGAGTCAAATGATATCGAATCCAGCACATATCCATCATATAGAATACAGAATTTTATTTCTTAAAAGAAAATGCTACAGAGTATGAATTAATAGTTATTGTTTTTTTTTGGTATCAGGAGTAATAGTTCCTGTTAAATGTATAAATCAGAACTATGTTTAATGAACTCAAAATACAGTAAAATTTATACCAAGTAAGAAAGTACACAACAAATGAGATTTATATTCAAATTCTGTTTGAGCGGGCGTAACTATACATTTATGATTTGGAATTAATGGTCAAAAATTGATTCTAGGAATTTAATGAGCTAAAATCGGATGAACTGAAATTTGTATCGATAATTATTTGTAAGAATTTAATGTGCTAAAATGAGTAATTATTTTTCTACCAAAAAATTTAATGTGCCAAAAAAAAAAGAGCAATTATTTATAAAAACATGTGGAAGTACTACATATTTTGTAATTATCATGTGCATAAGTATAAAGTATAAACCATGGTTTCGACCAAAAAAAAAGTATAAACCATGGTCAGCAGCAATATGTAGAGTTTTGTTTTGTTTTTTGTTCTTGGTGTTTAGGTCATTTTGGACTTGGGAAGTTTTACTATTCTAAATTTTGAGTAATGTGAAGGCAATAAAAATGATGATGACTTCCACATTCCACAATAGATGGTTGGGCTCCTTTTAATGCTTATTGTGGTGGTAGTAGTGCTGTGGTCAGATAAGTGAAATTGGAATCTTTGGGCATCGATGTTGCTTAATTACATAATTGCCCCTAATTTCTTGCCCACTTGATTGATTACTAGTCATCATTTATTATAAATTAAAGTACTGTAAAATTTAACATTGTAGTCATTTTGAACAAAAACCAAGCTTTAGCAAAAAACATATGTGAGTGCGGTTCTTAACACTAATTCACACGGTTTACATCTTTTGTGTAATGGATTTCATGTTTACACCGTAGTGAAGCTTTTTGTTTCGATGGATGACTTTTGGAAAGTGGGTATGTCTAATTGTTTTTGTTGAGACTAAAACTATCCCACATCGGGAATTGAAAGCTAAATCATCCACCGTATAAGTACATGAGCTACTCCCCCTATTGTCAATTGGTTTTAGGGTGGAACCTCATGTGCGTATGTGTCGGGCTTACCGCGCATATGCGCTCGAACCGACGTGTGAATCCCCCACGTCATATATGGCCCACCGAGATTTAACATGGTATCAAAGCCTGTTTGGTCCGGGTCCCGACTTCCTGGTCTATGAGGCTAGCCGGCCTTAAGGCACGAGACGTCAAGTGCAACCCCGCATATTGCGGGGTCAGACAGTTGCACTTGAGGTGGTGTGTTGAGACTAAAATTATCCCACATCGGGAATTGAAAGCTAAACCACCCACCGTATAAGTACATGAGCATGCGGGGTCAGGCAGTTGCACTTGAGGGGGCGTGTTGAGACCAAAACTATCCCACAACGGGAATTGAAAGCTAAACCACCCACCGTATAAGTACATGAAAGCTAAACCACCCACCGTATAAGTACATGAGCTACTCCCCCTATTGCCAATTGATTTTAGGGTGGAACCTCATGTACTTATGTGTCGGGCTTACCGCGCATATGCGCTCGAACCGACGTGTGAACCCCCCACGTCATATATGGCCCATCGAGATTTAACAGTTTTTTTTGGATGAAACTAGTGGCACTAAACTTGGTTTACAGGTTTATGAAACTAGTGGCACTAAACTTGGTTTTCAGGTTTAGACGTTGGCACTAAACTTGGTTTACAGGTTTAGACGTTGATCTAGTGTATTTGAATGGATGAGAGTTTGAGATTATGAGTTATTTGTAATGTATGGAATTGGAAGTCAATTATTTTATCAACCGTCTTATATGTATCTTCAAATATATGCGATTTGGCGATTCCAAACCTATAAAGTATTAGAAAAATACCGGCACCCATTAGTTCAATTTATCACGAATATTGTCTTTAGTCTAATTGAAGTCATAGCAGTATTGTCATTTTCAATTTCTATTTTTCAAATCACTAATAGTGAGCAATCACTTATGATAATAGAGCTTGTTGTTTCCGCCATGGCACTCCATCAATATGGATAATGTCATTGTAAAAATTCTAATGCAATTTCCATTTTCGTGTTTTTCATCTTGATGGATTTGAATCATAAGTGGTTTGGCTGCAATCATCATCTTGTTGTTTTTTTTAGTTTGTGTTCATTCCATTGATTGGATACTACAATATCCATCCCTATAGTTATTATGGAAGTGTTCTATTCTTATGATGTCAGATGCTTCACCATATTGTACATTGTTAAATTTATGAAGTCTACTTTAGAGCGGTAATTCACCCTTCACATTTTTTCGATTGTATTAAGTGCTCTTCTAATAAGTACGTGTGAATGTGTGATATCAAACATTAGAAAGGTTTCAATGTTTCATCTTTCGATTTATCCAGCATATTCAGTATTAAAAACAGACTTTATCTGTGTCTTTAGTATGTAACACTAATATCATACGTTTTTCTCATATCTAATTTAATCATTATACTCTCTCGTTAACAACAAAAACTCCTCAAATAAGATGTGTTAGTAGTATCTATAAAATATTGACATTTTAGTTTAGATTTTTTTTTTGGTGAGGACATTTTAGTTTAGATATAGTTTACAAGAGGAATTCTGAGCTTTGAGATACTGACACCCTTAATAACCTCGTTCATATACTGCAATTGTGTCACATTTTCTCTTGTAGCACCACCAATTTACTCAAGCAATCTACCACTTTTAAACTTGATTACACGTACGATCAAAAACATTTAAATGACATTAGATGGTATAAAAATAAAACAACTAATATTCTAAAGTAGAAGTATCCCATGTGAAAGGAGTGGATCAATCCATCCTTGTAGGTGGTGTTATACACTCATATATACCACTCAAATACACTCATACGTTTTTTGTCAAGTGTACTATCAATAAGAGTCGAATTTGAGACTTCAAGTGTACTATCCATGAGAGTCAAACCGAAGACTTTTAGGTATGATCTCACCCATTTAATCAATTTACTACATGATCAAAGTAAAATGGACTCCTTTACTTAACAAAGTCACGGTGTAATTACAAGGTTGTAGTGAAAAACTAAAGGGTCAGAACGTCATTTTTGAGTCGAGATAACGTCATAATATATGACTCCCTATTTTTTCAATTTTAATATGTTAGTGGACATCAAAATCAGGTGGGGAACAAGCTTTATTTTGCATACTCCGTATTATTTTTTCTCTTTTGTGCCCTTTTTATTTCCCTCGAATTCCCATGTCCCGAAATTGGCGAATTTTGACTAAACCTCATCAGAGAAACAAAATGATTAAGCGAAGGATACTACAATATGCTTGTTTTATACGGAGAAGTACTGTAGTTATTGCGTATACAAACGGTCACATGAGATGCAAACAATAATGTAAAGTACCACGAATTAAAATACTACTCCAAATTGTTCCTTGGACTTGAAATTCCAAAATTTTGTTAACTGTATTACTCCCTCCCTTCGGTCCCATAATATTTGAACACTTTTCTTTTCTGTTATCCCAATATGTTGTCTAATTTCCTTTTTATTAATAACTGTCTTGCAACTTTATCCTTGTCAATTGTACATTTATTCACTTTTTTAATTACTTTATCTCTTTCATATTTTTTATACTCATTATATTACACAATTATTTTTATTCAATCTCATATTTTATTCATCTTATCATACTTTTTCAACTTCACATTTTATTAATTACCGTGAAATTTATCCATCCTTTTGAATAAATAAGATGGGACGGAGAGAAGATTGATTATTCTTTTGACTAGGTCCTAAATTTATTCTACGTCTGACCAAAAAAATTTGATCTACATGAATATTTTGACGTACAAGTGCTTTGGAATCATTAGTTCACGCAAAAAGTAAACAGAGAGAATAATCAATCATTTGCCATTTTTCCTTTTACTTATTAGGGCCTAATCCTCATGCTCTTTGGCTGTTATAGTGCCTTTGAGTTGGATATGACCCCTATATCAATTTTGGTGCATTTTAACTAAATTCAGTTATGATTGGCACATAACTGAGTTTCAGTTTTCTTTTCTTTTCTTTGGGTCTTTCGGGCGCACCCCCTTTGCGTAAGCCAGGGGTGCCCCCATCCTGACCCCCCAGATTCCCCGGAAGGGGAACTCCACTGGGTTATAAAGTAAAGTAAAGTTTCTTTGTTTACTTAGTTAAAACCAGAAAGTTGTCAGTAAAAATGTTAATTCAACCAAGTTCTCATGGAACCGAAAGAAAGATTTATTCCACTGCTCAAATGTTCAAAGATTCTTTGTTTAACGTGTGCTATGCCATCAACTTACTGCAAACAGTTTTTTGAGTTTTGATCGGAAAAAAAAAACAGTTTTTTGAGTAACAAAAAGAAAAAGAAAAAAAAAAGAACTTTTCCCAGTAAAATATACTAAAACTCACTCACATATTTTCATTTCCCCCGGACTAACATGTTCAAACTATCACAAGTTCATAATTCTAAAACAACCAATAATCCATTGAAATAACTATTTCTTGATACTACTTATTATAAATTTGATACAATTTTGACAATGAAATCGATCAAAATGCTTATATTTTCTTTCCATACCAAAACGTATTTTTTAAAATCAATTTTTACAGGGTTTTTTTTTGATGAAATTTTTTACAGGGTTTACTTATTTGTGAAAGGGTTAGAAAATCTACATGATCCAAACCCCTAAACATAAAATCAAGAACAAATTTAGCTAATTCTTTTCTAGCTGAAAACGGCTGGTTTGTTCATTTGAAAATGCATTTGGCATTAACGCCAGCATTCTCAAGCCTGGGTGAGACAAGGTGAGTTTTCAAGTTGAAACATGCTTTGTAAATTGTCAAATCAATACGATCGCATCTAAGATTCACATGCCCAATACATTTATATGATCCGAATTAAGTTTCTCCCACACGTACTAGCAGTCCTCTCAATGCAACATAGCAGCAGCACACAGATTATAACAAGCGATGCAATTAAGTTTATTACAGTAAGTTTCATCAGTATACCATGTGATGTCTGTATCGTATATGACAGGTGACCTTCAATAAATGAAAGCTAGGTGATGGTGGAAAGGGTGATATGGGAAATTTATTACTGCAATTCAGTACGTTTGATTGATTAAATAAAAAAAGTAATATGTTTAACAAGAGAATTAAGCTTAGCTGTCTAATTCTCGTCAAACAGATCGTCTATACCCGTATGAAGGGAGTAATCAGTTTCAAGAAGTAGACAATAATAATTACCATTTGGATGTTCTATAAAGCATTAAATCTTCTCTAGTGAGCACATACCTCACACAAGTTAACGATGTCAAAAAGGCTCAAATATCCAAACTGTCAAGGTAAAGATAAAAGGTTCAGTTTCACTACACCAAAGATGAATTGTGAGGGGCGATTTTCCGGACAGCTTCGGCAGAATAAGGTGATAAGAAATGTTGGCTGTATAATGACACTATAGTACTATATACTCTGAAAGAGGGGGAAAGGCTACTCATGCAAAATACAGAAAGGCCCTACGTGGGAAAATTTTGATTGCAGGATTTTATTTTGAAGGAACTCAAAGGCTGAGAGAGATAAACATAGCCTTTACCATGAAAAGGGGCTTGCTCCTAGCAAGAAAATCTCATTCTCGACGTCTTTCACCCACTGGCATACACGGTTGCACGTCTTGATTGCCAATGCCTGCCCAATAATCATGCATACTTAATTGGAGTTCTCACTGATTAAAACAAGTATGTCTCACTAACTTCATGATGGAATCTGTTATAATAAGGCCAGACTTGTCCCAATTACAGTACTTAACTTCAAGAAGTTAATAAAAACAAACGGCTATGTAGCAAAAGAAATTCTGTGAGCATATAGATTAGTAAAAAAAACTTACTTTGTCTGCAAGAGGGTCAAAGGCCGCATAAAGCTCGAAGTCCGGTGTCACCCAGCAGAGTAAAGCTATCACAATGAAACATGAGACGTCACAAGAGCTATATAACTAAGAGCATTTGATGAAAAAACAAGAATTCTAAAGTGAAGTCAAGCAAACGTTTTAGCACAAATTAAGGTACTTGTCTATTCTTTCATCTAAATTAATGCATTGGAAATAGGCAGCAACTGAAAAAAAATCATCATAAGAGATGACTGTTAGCTAAATTTATTGTCCTTTTATCTTCTGTACGAGTTTTTCTTCAAGCAAATAATATCAAGATCGCACAGAAAATAGATGATCACCATAATTTTCGTCTCTTCTGAACTGAGTTTTGTGGGGACTGGATCCTGTGCCATACATGGAAGCATGAAGCTTTTGGTATTGTCTGTACAGTCTGGTGCAAAACAAGATAATTAAATTGATGAAAGTGGAGTTTAAGTATCTTCATACAAGAATGTCAAAATTGTTGCATACCTTTTCTGCTGTTGAGGAGTACTGATTGGAGGTGAGAATTCAGAGGCCACATACTGGTCCAAATATATACTGCGGTATATGAAATGCCACAGTCCAGCTGGGCCACCAGTGCCGGAGTATGATTCCCTGAATCTCTCTGGAGAATGTTGCCCCACAAGAGGAGATAAGGGTGCAGATTGAGGGGATGGATCTGGAGGCAAATCTTCAACGTGCATACCACCATCCATCATTGACCGTTGAACTTCACTAAGTACATTGGACTTCAACAGAACAGATTCGATACGTACCCTGTTGTGAATAGTGATTAAAAAAGATAAGTCAGTTTCGGAGGAGACAAAACTCAGTCATTTGTAGCAACAAAAGCAGTTGTGCATTATCCGTTGGAAGTAAATCTGATCTCTAGACCAAGAGATTACCGCCATTTTTCTCAGTTTCAATATGTTCATGCTATAGGCCAACTTAGGCTTGATCAAGATAATGAGAAATGAGAAAAATCCTCCTCTTGAAAAAAATGGTTAATGTGCAAGGACTTTGTGAGCTCCAGATCAAATGTGTAAATACATGAATGTAGTTACCTGCATTCTTTCAAATGGTAAAAGGCATCTGAACTAGTAGTAAGCAACATCAAGTATGTTTCTACCTGCAGTAGTGATATGATGGATCAAATATCACATATATGTGTTTAACGGTTGCTGTTTGCAAACAGCCAAAAACTATTAAGCTCTGCTTGTTGAGCAATAACTATCAAAACTCGAGTGTAAGATAAACATTATGAGTAGAAGCTATTGCTTACATCTAAGT
Organism: Polygonum aviculare; assembly: GCA_934048045.1. Lineage (NCBI taxonomy): Eukaryota > Viridiplantae > Streptophyta > Magnoliopsida > Caryophyllales > Polygonaceae > Polygonum > Polygonum aviculare. The sequence goes on from OW204031.1 coordinate 22,360,358, forward strand.
AATTGACATAAGCATATAGAAAGGCCATTGGATTATATCTTGGCAGGCAAATTGGTGAGAAAGATTCTGATGTCCTGCATCATAGCCAATGTAAAATAAATTCATACTAATACATAACCATATCAGAACCAGAAAATAAATTAAATAAGAAATGCCAGAAAGCTACACACTGAACAAGGAAATTCATTAGCATTAAACGCATGAATATATCCAGAAGCCACTTGGACCTATAACCATCAAATTTTAGGAGCACAGGATGCAACCTACCTGAAAGATTCAGATGACATGACAAAATTGGAAAGTAACAGCATATCATCTGGGTGAAGTGAAGCTTTTTGGGCACCAACTAGGCTGACAACCTGCAGTTGACCTTCAATGCATTAAAGGAATGAAATATCAAAAAGCCATTAGGACCTAACTGTACATTTTGATTATGAGAAATAACCTTATTTTTACACATCAATATTGCAAATAGGACACCAGAATCAGAAACATCTTGCAAGACAGAGCCTGCTGCTTGCCTTATAGGATAAGCAAGCGGGAGACATGTATATGCATGGAGAAAAGTAGCAGGGTTCCTGAAAGCAGAGCCAATAAGTGATCAAATACCTAGTCCGGCATATAGTAGTTGATAAAATACTTATCCAGTCTTTCAATCAATTGAAGGAAAAAAGAATTCCAGCAATGTCATTTGAGGTATCAGGGCAACACTGGTGGGACTATGAGATGGTTCAACTCACTATTGTGCATTTTGTATGCTTCATCATCTTGGTCCAATCAAAATGAACTCTTTTAGCATCTATATATAACAATATACTCTTCATATTAACTTCAAGTCCTCTGTGTTTATCATTGCTTGGTCTCAGAAGGGAATCTTTAAAAACAATATCAACATCTATACATTACAAGCTCTTTTAATCAAATTTAACGTTTCAATGAAACCATATGGGCTCGTACGAACAAAGTTGGAACAGGTATAATGATACCTATATACTGAGTTGATGGTAATGTAAATGAAACCTTAGCAGGAAGACAAAGCTGAGAGCTCAAATTTAAATTTGTTTTACACTTGAGCTTTTGATACCAAGAACATCATCTTGAAAATTTATATTTGCTTTTCATTTTCCAGTAGTAAAAGAAAAGAAACCATTCTATCCATCTTCCACAAAGAATATTCCAGGATCAAGGAATGCGTAGAGAGTAGAGGCACCACAAAATCCCAGAGTTTATCTCACACGTAGTACAAGGAATAAAAGGGACCAGAATAGAAAAAAAAGAAGACAAACCAGCCAAAGGAATGGATGAGTGAAGAGAATACGACATCAGTCCCACCAAGCAAAGGAGTCATATCAAACTTAGAATTTTTCTCAAAGCATCTGTTTACTGACTTTGTCAAAATTAGTATCATCTGCATATGGACATAGATGATGCCAGATTTAGAGTAATGCACTCAAGCCAAAGTGATTGATTTCTTTCATATTGGTGTTTTGAAGAGAGATCATGACTACCTGACCATAGATAAGTTCCAACTGTCCTCTTAATGACTCGTAAGGCTCCTCTGTACAGCTTATGCAGACCAAGTAAATAGGTCCCTTTACAAGAAACACTACCTATAGAAAAATTAAAATCAATTACATAGGCGAGTCAGGTAAAGACTTACATAGGCATTAAGTTCTGCTTGAAAAAACCATTTTATAAACATACGAAGTTCCACTCTTTGCCAGTCCCCTTCTCCCAAAAAACAATTAACTAGTAGGAAGACCAGGGGTAGTCATAATTCCATTGACCACTTTAAAAACATATAAAATTCCACTCTTGGTTTTGAACAAAAACTTTAATTTTAACAGTTGACAGCACCCTTCACCTAATGAGCAGAAAGAAACACATTTCCCTTCGAGTACAAGGTCCTAATTTCCCATGTCCCCGAAGAAGGACAAACACTGTTTGCAGCCAGCTTAGGTCAACCTTCAGAAAAGATTTCTGATACAAGTATCCCTAGTAGTGGATATTCTATTCTGTATAGCAATGCATAATTACAAAACAGAGACCATTGCCACTCATATGCAAATCTTACAACAGGAACATGCGGTAACTAATACAGGAGTTGCTTTGCTAGATTGAATTCAAGAAGAAAATCAATTCTCCACAAAAATTGCACGAGTAAATGTATCAAGCTCAAATCTATTTAAGCCAATTTTAAGTTATATTTCCATTGGAAACATAGTAGCAGAATGATATAGTCACACTACCAATCAGTAAAACGCTAAATCAAGTGCTCACCTGGTGTTTTCCAGCCCTTACTAATTTCACCTTATCACCCCTGAGAAGATATAAGAGCATTGATTACTCGTACTCAAATTTGAAAATTCATGTAATAAACGATGCAAAACCTCAAATGCAAACAGGATTAGGGAGATAAAATGTCCAATAGATGGTGCATACCCATTTTCCACAAAAGAAATTATGGCTTGTAGAGTTGCAGAAAATCCAGCAAGCTTATGCTCATCTCCGTATCTTGTTTTTCAAATAAGAGAAGAAGTCTCAGTTAACGAACATAATGAACAGCTCATATATCGATCAGGTGTTTAGATAAACATATTACATAAGCAATCAAGACCGCAGCTTCAAGACAGTAGATGAAAACCTGGAATAAATAGGCTTCCCAGAGTTGCTCAGGATAAAAAAGTGCTTTTTCCTCTTCCTCCATGAAATAGATGCATCGTCCTGCATGTCATATGCTGATTCATTGAACATAAGATTGCATATGAAAAAAATGACCTTTTATGTTTTACCTTCAATTTGATAATCATTTTTGTGCTATCTTGTTTCTAGTTAGCAGCAATGAAATGTGGACCCCAAACAGGCCAAGTGAAAGAGCTAGAAGTGAAAAGTAATCTATCCACCGTGCTATCAGGGAACTTGACTGAAACACACAAAACTAGTCGAAGAAAGCCCAAATAAAGATAACTAATTCTAACAAACTGGAACTCAATGATTAAGCAAGCAGATAATTGCTTGGTTGAGTTATGCTCCTTGGGTCGCATTGGAGGAACTTATAGAAGTCTCCTATATTCTTCATCACATATCGCTTCATCTTATGCAATAAAATATGATTTTTAAACAATACTACATTTGTCTTGTTTCTCCTCAGTCCCTGTCGACAGTTCCATATTTCTATGACCCTAATCAATTGCTCCAAGGCAAAAGATAACATGTGGTATTGTTATGGAGACAAAAAATACTACGAAAGAAAAAGGAGCCTATCTATATGTTAGGGAAGAAAACTTCATGTCTGGAAGTTGCAAGATTAGGTTCTCCCAAGATTCCCCCCATTAAAACCCAGAAAAGATGCATCACCTATTTATTCTGATCAGTAGAGGGTCACTACACCTAACTATATTCCCAGTATAAACATGATGTATATTCATTCACGCACATGTGTTTGTTTTTCCAATCAAAGACATGTCACATTTCTGCTTCCAATCCACTTCAGTAGATGTTGACACGTTCTTGTTAGGACCAGCACTGAAAGGAAGATGCTAGCAGTCAAGCAGCTGTAGAAGCGTCCCAATCAGCACATACATATACTCTGATAGTAAACATCCTAGAGTTCACTACATTTAATTGTTCCTCTGACAATTTCTTCTCCCTAGTTGGCTTCCAATCCAGAGTGTTCCAGTGCCACCCTCCCATTTTTTCCAAGAATTTTCCACCCCAAAGATCAAGTTATAAAACCTTAAGCAATGACATTCAAGGACGTGGTGAACTGCAGTCAGCAATGCATGACATAGACCAAAGCAAGCCTAAACTGAATCAAACCAAATACTATCATTTATACAAAAACACTACCATACTCTGTGAATGCTTCAATCCCTAATAATAAAGGCAAACGTTCCACATTCTTCATGAAAATAACAACACCAATTAAAGGCTACACCGTAAAGGGGAAGATGGAGCTAACTAACATCAAGAGTTTTTTTATCAATTCAATGCTTGGCCTTATCGAAAATTTGCATTAGTTTCATCCATGCAATCCTAGATGCCAACACAATTTTACGAGATGAAAAACTGTTCCGTAGAAATTGAGGTCCAACCCAATGCAATGGTCCAATTTCACACATCGTAACAGATAACGCAATGCGAAACTGACCTCATCGACGTGTCTCTTTCCCGGAACCCAGGGCGATCGCCAGTCCGTGATCCCGTTCGTGAGTTCATCCTCCCTGATCTCGCGAATTTCGTCGTCCCCAATCTCCTCGATCCCAAACGCAGTGCCTTCACTACTGGTACCTCTCTCACCAGCATATCCGCTACTGCTAGGGCTCGCCCGCGCCTCCTCCACCTCGACATGCTCCGAGTTCAACTCCCTCCAATCTCCACCGAATCGAAACGAATCGCTCTCCTCCTCCACCACCTCCTCAACCGCCATTCGAACACGACTCCGATGCTCTTCCTCAGCCTCAATTCGCGGCGCCTGATCGCCGACCTCCACTTCGTCCACCACTCCGTTATCGTTCGCATCGGCGGGGGCGGCCTCGTCGGCGGAATCATCCGGCGGCGGCGGAGCCTCGCCTAAAGCGACGACCTCGTCCTCCATCTCGTCTTCAGGCTCCGCCAATGTAGGCTCGGGGGACTGGCTAGGGTTTTGATCAACGGAATCCTCGGCTCCAGACGACGAGGAGGAGGACGACGAGCTCGAATCCGATGTCATTTTGGATTCCCTCGGATCGAATTCTTCGTTGACAATCCCCTTTCTTCGAATTACAGAGAAGAGAGATCGGCACGTTGTCTTTGGGGATTGAGTGAGAGAGAGTAGAAAGGAGGGGGGGAAACTTCCAAAGTGCTACCGGTCGGTCGTGCACGGAAGAAAATGTGACCAGTAGGTGCCTTGGCTTTGGTGGTGAGAGCGCAGAGAGAGAAAGGAGATGCCTTTTTCTCGTTGCCTTGTGCTTGCAATTTTGCACCGCGTTCCACCTGGACCCCATTTTAGTTTTGGGCCGGGTTCGTTAACGGATGACATCACTTTATTTTCGTAAGACGGCCCAATTCCTAGGCCCGTAAATTAGGCCCAATCTACTATCATCATCTTATAAATGGTTTGATTGCATATAGGACACATGCATAAGCTTGAAATTATGCACGATTTGTCTACTGTTTTGTTATGTCTCTGTGATTATATGGTTTATATCCTACTCTCCCTTTCTTATATATCTCAATCTGGATATTGGGAAAACCCTAACTCCTGAATTAAGGTATTGAGGTGGTTGATAGAACAGCACAACAACAACAACAAGGGAAAAGGATTAGTCTTACGAGCTTAGTTTAGGTGCACATTGGACTCCCTAGTGCTACATGAGAAAACCTCTTTTCACGGCATCACAAAATCAACACTTTCTTTTCAGAATTTCAGGCTGGTTGATTTGGGCCTCAGTATAGATTTTTTACATTGTTTTAAAATTGAAGAATTATGTATATGAGATGAAGCTGCAAATTAGTGGGGCGGTTTATATATCCCAAAAGACTGAGCTGGAACTCGTCAATAATTTAGGGTAGTTGGGTGATTTACTTTGGATTTATTTTAGGGTAGGAGTCTAAGACTATTATTATTTATCGATTTTTCTATTGTGTGCCCTTAGGGCACACTATAAGCAGTTAATAATGGAAATATTTGGTAAATTTTAAATTTTTTGCTTTTTAATCTTTTTTATGACGGGTTCACTCTTTTCCTTGTAGGGTTTTAGTTTCTGTTTTTGGTATGCTTATCATGTGCCCTTAGGGCACACAATAGAAAAACCGATTATTTATTTCGTCAGGAAACGGGGAAGACCCCAACATGACTAAGGCCCTTAAATGTTTAGAGTGGGAAAAAAACGTTAAATGGAGGAGTCTCTACAGGAAAATGTTAATCCAATCGGAAAAAAAAAACGCAAGTTTAGTAAGGGAGTCCGCGACCATATTTGCTTCTCCAAAGACACGAGTAAGTTGGGCCTCACCAGCTTGACTAAGGGAGCTCTGATATCTAGAAGTCATGCTAAAAAAAATGATGAGTGGGGTTAATATGATTCAAATTCAATGATGATATGGCGATAACCTTTAGACCGAGCCAACTCGAGATCGACCATTGTCACTACCCCATAATTCAGCCACTGAAACGGTGCACTGTCCAATAGTATGGGCAAACCCGCCAACCCATCCTCCATCAAAATCATGATATTTTGTGATTAATTCAGCCAGGACTATTATAGTGCATTGTTCAAGGTTGTGATTAATTTCAAAGTAATTAGTAATCTACTGCTCGATAATTTGGTAATTTTTGCTGTTAGCTTATTGAATGGTTCAAAATTGTATTGATTGTATTTGTAGATAAATTGATATTTACTATAATACAGTATAAAGCGGAACCTATGTCTTTGTTAAAAATTGCGCCACCTCAGTGATGTTGAATAAAAAATTCTATTTACACCATGTAATCTAGGTTGAATAAAATAATACGTTTATTTTAGTAGGTATTAATAAAATCAAATTATTAACCAAAAATTAATAGGATTCTGCACTATAATTGGATCACATATCAAAATAGAAAATGGAAAATTATGTTAGCTAGAATCTCTCTGTATATTTTTCGGTATCAAGAGATCAATATCTTACCACGGATGAAAAATTGTTAATCAATTAAGATCTTATCCAATTAAAATATCATGGAAAATTATCTTTTACACAAATCTCATATAATTTATATCTTTTAATGTACACGTTAGAAATATGAGGATAACAAATAATCTTTTACACACATCTAATACTATAATTTATTTCTTTTAGTTATTAAAATAATCCTCATATAATATATATGAGCATGAAAAAAATGATCATTATCCGTACATGGTACGGATTTTCAACTAGTTTTTTCATAAAAACTTAGGGTGATAGAGCATAATTAAATCTAATCCAATCTAATTATAAATTCATTTGTTGAGGATGATGATGATCCATCGGTACGCAATTTAGCATTCTTCTTGACTTTCATTCTTTCTTATCCATGGAATTGATAGGATATAAATCAATACTCCGTATATTGTGGAAATTAATAACATGCAAATATGTTACTCTATACGTTTCTGGACAGTCTGAACTCTGATGTATATGTTAAAGTGCTTCACTAATTCATATACCTTGATTTTCTTTACAATTTTATTGCAAAACTAATCATATCTAATGTATTTGATTTATAGCTCATATATATCGAGCTAGGGGAAAAAACAACAGCATAATGATAACAAAATCTTATAATTGGAGGGATTGAACAGATGGACATCTACCTGGTTTGGTTTGGTTTGATTGGATTGACAGATCGACTGTACAGACCATATCTCATTGTTAAAATAAGCCCAAAATGGTGCGTTTTAGCTAGCTAGCATGTAAACTTACATATATGGTTAATCCATTAGTTTTAAAATGAGAGAGTGAAAATGACAGACGAAAACAACCGGGACCCACGCTAGCTAAGCACGAAGCGCTAATAACTTGTAATTAAATCATTATCATGAGACGTAATTGGACGGCTACTTAAATTAAACAACCGGGGTTCTTGATAATTAAACCAAAAGCGCCCACCACTAATGAAACTCAACTACTACCACAAATTAAAATAATTCCCTCTCAAACACTAAATTAAGAAATAAAACAAAAAAACTTGTACACCCAAATGACCCAAGTAACAATGTACTACTAGTAAATATAAATACCCCTCCACTTCCCCACTCTGCTCTCACATCCTTAATCTCCAACGACCCCTCTCTCTTTACATTAATCAACAAAGTGATGACAAAAGACATGGAAGGAGGAGCCGAGTTCCCGGCCAAGGACTACCACGACCCCCCACCGGCACCGCTAGTCGACATGGAGGAGCTCGGGAAGTGGTCCTTCTACCGAGCCATCATCGCCGAGTTCATCGCCACCCTCCTCTTCCTTTACATCACCGTCCTCACCGTCATCGGCTACAAGAGCCAGTCCGCCACCGACGAGTGCGCTGGCGTCGGGATCCTTGGTATCGCGTGGGCCTTCGGTGGCATGATCTTTATTCTTGTTTACTGCACCGCCGGTATCTCAGGTAACAATTAATGAATCTAACTCGAGAACAAAGAAGAAGAAAAAACGACTCGAATAAAAGAGTGAAACTCTACTCATTGACTTAAGCTTTTGGATCTAGAAATAGATCCTACTTCTTGTTATAATAAAAAGCGATGTAACCTCTTGTAGGAGGACACATCAACCCAGCCGTGACGTTCGGGCTTTTCTTGGCGAGGAAGGTGTCGTTGACGAGGGCGGTTCTGTACATGGTGGCCCAGTGCCTGGGCGCCATCTGTGGGGTGGGCCTCGTCAAGGCCTTCCAGTCGTCGTACTACAACAAGTACGGAGGGGGAGCCAACGAGCTCGCCACCGGCTACAGCAAAGGAACTGGGTTGGCGGCCGAGATCATCGGCACCTTCGTCCTTGTCTACACCGTCTTCTCCGCCACCGACCCCAAGCGTAACGCCAGAGACTCCCACGTTCCCGTAAGTCCTTAAGACGGAGCAAAGAAGTAGTACTAGCTGTATATATATAACACATATAATATATGTTTTGTAACGTTTTTATAATACATGTGTATAGGTATTGGCACCGTTGCCAATTGGGTTTGCGGTGTTCATGGTTCACTTGGCGACCATCCCGATCACGGGGACTGGTATCAACCCGGCCAGGAGTTTCGGGGCCGCCGTCATCTACAACGACAGCAAGGCCTGGGATGATCACGTACGTTGTACATAGTACTATTTGTTGATTGATGAATTGATTAGCATGTACGTACGTGTCTAATAAAGCTATATATGCTAATTCCTGATTGATTATATATGATTGCAGTGGATCTTCTGGGTTGGGCCATTTGTGGGAGCAGCCATAGCAGCAATCTACTACCAGTACATTCTGAGAGCAGGAGCCATCAAGGCACTTGGCTCCTTCAGGAGCAGCAGGTCTTAATTTATTCATCCATGGCCTCTCGTGCATAAAATCAACTTACGTTGGAGAAATTGATCGAGTCATAAATTCAGTTCCGGCCTGATAATGTAAACAATTGTGGGGGAACGAAAACAAAAAAGAAAGAAAGAGTGTTTGGATTTGGGACTTGTTGGTATTCAAAGTTTATGGGCTAGCTCTGTTGTAATTTCTTCATCTTGTATGTTTTCCCTTCTTTTTTTTAAATTAAGACTTGTTAATTTATTTTCTCTCGATCTCCGTGTACTGAAGTGTGTACGTATTTCTTGTACAATTCTCTAAGTTATTGTTTGTTGCTGCATAAATATAGTGCATCTGCGTTTTGTCAATAGCGATTATTGATAACATCAAGAGTTATACTACTAATAGATAACATAATTCCGACCAAAAAAACATAGATAACATAATTGTCAAGAGTGATAACAGATAACATCATTAATGTTATATATCGGTTATCGTGAGGCCATTAAGCTACTAATCGCACCTCAATTTCACACTTTAACATAGGCTCTATGTATTAAAAATTTGAAAGTGTGGGCTGTATACTGTATGTTTAAAAACTACCCATAAATTAAGTTTGGATTATAAGCAATAATGCATCACCCTAAAAGGCCTTTTATTCGTATTTTCTGTTGGACTCACAAATATAGCCCAAGTATTTTGTAATAGAAGGAGCCCATATGTGCAGCCCATGCGATAGCTAGCTCGTACAGCTTATGTGCTGTCATATAAATATCATGTAAAACCCTATCTGAATTGATCAATGAATGAAGTGTGAAAGTTGCCGCTTTTTACCTGATCCCAATGTAGATTCAAAGCCTTCACTATTCATTCATACTTCATTCACCTAACACATGATTCCACATATAGTTTGTTTTCGATTCCTTCCGCTGAACTCAACATGGTATCAGAGCAATGACCACTGAAAATCCCTCTAGAGAGCAAAACCAAGCCAGAGAAGAGATTGAATCACCTCCATCAATCACTACACAAGCCACAGACGAAAATCAGGCGCTTTTGCAACCTGAACAAGAAAATCAGCCACCTGAAGAGGAAAATCAGCTTCCTTTACCTCATCCTTCAACAGAAATGAGCAACAACACAAACGCAACAGCCATGACAGCAGCTGAGGTGGATGCAGAGGAACTCTATTTACACCACTCGGATCACCCAAGTTACGTCCTTTCAACAAGCCTTCTCAACGAGAAGAATTTCAGCCACTGGAAACGCTTTGTGGAAGTGTCCTTGTCGGCGAAAAACAAGCTGGGCTTTGTCACCGGCAGCTGCAAGAGGCCAAGCCTGACCTCACCTCAACTTGGACAGTGGGAACGAGTGAATAACATGGTAATCTCTTGGCTTTTGCACTCAGTAGAAAAAGAAATTGCGGAGTCGATATTGTATTGTAAAACCGCATCTCAAATTTGGAAAGAATTGCAGTGTCGATTTGGCAAATCGAATAGGACTCGCTTGTTTCAGGTTCAAAGAGAACTTAGTTCTATTTCGCAAGGGAGTATGTCAGTAACCACTTACTTCACAAAACCGAAAAGGCTATGGGATGAGTATATGTTGATGATGGAAGATAGAGTCTGTGAATGTGGCTCCTCTGCTGTCACGAATGATATTGTCCAGGATCAAAGAGTTGTGCAATTTTTAATGGGCTTGAATGATAGTTTTTCTGCTGCAAGAGGAAACGTGCTAATGATGAATCCTCCTCCAACACTAGATGGAGTATATCAGTTGATTCTTCAAGAAGAAGATCAAAAACACTTGAATGAGCGCAACAAAGCTGAAGGTGATTCAATGGCCTTCGTATCTCAGAGAATGAAGGATGGACAAAGACAAGCTCCAAGGTACTGTGAACACTGTAAAGTGGGAGGCCATACCACCGACAAATGTTGGAAGCTACATGGCTATCCACAAAGGCAATCCACTGAAACTGCAATGTTTTGTGAGCACTGCAAAATGAACAACCATAGCACTGACAAATGCTGGAAGATTGGGAAATCAGGAAATTCTTCTCAAAAACAGACCACAGACACAAGATTTTGTGAACACTGTAAAGTGAATGGGCACACAACCGACCGTTGCTGGAAGATCCATGGCTATCCTCCAGGAAAAGGTCCAAAACTCGCAGCTTAGGCATCCACAAGCGCCAACAACAACTCGAGCACAAGTCTATTTACACCACAACAGTATGAGCAACTCATTAGCTTTCTCCAGCAGCAGCAGACTCACTCTTCTGTAGGTGATGGTGTTTCTCATCATGTAGCGTTCTTAGCAGGTACTGGTTTCTCTCTCTTTTCTTATGGTAATAATTCTCATTGGATTCTTGACAGCGGTGCCTCCGACCATATGACACCAAACCTGAACCTTTTCACCTCATATCAACCTCTCCCTAAACCAGCCTTTATTGTTTTGCCAAATGGAAAGAATGCAAAAATTTTACACAAAGGAACTGTGAAGCTATCTCCTCATTTACTCTTGCACAACGTGCTACATGTTCCTGAGTTCTCCTTCAATCTTCTCTCCATTAGTAAACTCACTCAAAGCATGTCTTCTAACATCATTTTCACTCCTCAAATGTGTCTCCTCCAGGGCCCTTCGATGAACAAGCTTTTACCGATTGGCCGTGAAGCAAATGGCGTCTACGTCATAGACCACAAAGCCCTCTTCTCTGACCAAGACCTCAAGAGCAATCCCACTTCTCATAGTTTACCCTTTACAACTTTTCAAGACAATTTATTATCAAGTTGTAATGTTTCTGTTTCACAAATTACTCCTGAACTTCTTCATTGTCGTATGGGACATATTTCTTTTGAGCAATTAAAGCATGTTATGCCATCAGTTTCTATGAGTAAGCCTCATCTCATTTGTCAAATTTGTCCTAAGGCAAAACAGTCTCGTCACTCTTTTTCTACTAGCTCCACAATCACAACCAAACCCTTTGAAATAATCCACATTGACACATGGGGGCCTTACAAAGAAACAACTTATAATGGGTTTAGATATTTTCTAACAATTGTCGATGGACACACTAAATGCACATGGACCTATCTCATGTCACACAAACACAATGCCCTTTCCTTGCTAAAGACCTTTGTCACCATGATAAAAACCCAATTTCATGCTCAAATTCAAATAATCCGTTCGGATAATGCTCCTGAATTTTGTGGCCATTTAGCTACTGATTTTTACTCATCTCATGGCATCTTGCATCAAACCTCATGTGTTGACACACCTCAACAAAATGGCATAGTTGAGCGCAAACACAAACATTTATTAGAAGTTGCAAGATCCTTGTATTTCCAATCAAACCTTCCTCTATCTTTTTGGGGTGATTGCTTACTTACAGCCACATTTCTTATCAACCGAAGCCCATTACCATCTCTACACAACAAATCCCCTTATGAGCTCCTCTTTCAAAAACCACCAGATTACACTTTCCTGAGAAACTTTGGTTGCCTTTGTTATGTCAACACTCTCAAAAAGGATAGAAACAAATTCACTCCTCGAGCCATACCCTGCATCTTCATTGGTTATCCTTTCGGTAAAAAGGGCTACAAAGTCTTTGACACAACCACCAAACAAATATTTTTCTCTCGAGATGTTGTGTTTCATGAACACCATTTTCCTCTTCACAGTTCCATCTCATCAACACAGCCTGTTACCTTGCCCACCTTGCAACCCGATTTTCCTACCGCCATCTTCCTTCCCACTACCACCCCTTTATCTCATTCATCCCCACCCAATGAAACTCCCCTTTGTGACCAGCCTACTTCTCCCAACTCCACTGAAACCTCTTCCCCTCATAATACCTTGAATACAGGCTTGATCACCACTGATCATCCACCTTCCCCAAATCTGCCAGAAATTCCCCTAAGACGTTCATCAAGAGCCACCAAACCTCCAACTCATTTGCAAGATTACATTTGTTCCTACACTTCGTCTCCTTCATCTTCTGGAATCATTTCTTCATCCTCTTTACCACAAATTCACCATGCCTTTGTTGCCCAAGTTCTCTCTTATTCAGAACCTACATCCTATTCACAAGCTGCTCAAGATCCAAATTGGATTAATGCCATGAGAAAAGAAATTGAGGCCCTACAAGCTAACAACACATGGTGTTTAGTTCCTTTACCTGCAGGAAAGAAGCCGGTTGGCTGTAAATGGGTCTTCAGAGTGAAATTGAAGTCTGATGGAACGCTAGAGAGATATAAAGCCCGCTTAGTTGCCAAGGGGTTTACTCAACAGGAGGGTATTGACTTCCATGATACCTTTTCTCCAGTGGTAAAAATGACAACAATCAGAACTGTAATCTCATTAGCGACTGCAAAACAATGGCCATTGTTTCAGTTAGACGTCAACAATGCATTTTTGCATGGCGACTTGAAGGAGGAAGTTTACATGACTGTTCCTGAAGGCCTATCGAATCCTAATCATTTTGTCTGCAAACTTCAGAAATCCATCTATGGGCTAAGGCAAGCTTCTCGACAATGGTTTCACAAATTGACAAGTTCACTTATTCTCCTTGGCTTCACTCAATCAAAAAGTGATTACAGTCTGTTCATGAAGAAGCACAATAATTCCATCACTCTTGTTGCTGTATACGTAGATGATCTTCTCATCACAGGATCAGATCAAGAGACAATTCAGCAACTCAAGTGTTATCTTGACAAGACTTTTAGCATCAAAGATCTAAGGCTCCTTCACTATTTTTTAGGCCTGGAAATCAGTTATTTGTCTACTGGGATTGCTCTGTCTCAACAGAAATTCAGCAAAGAATTGCTTCAAGAAACTGGTTTTTCTAATGCTGCTGCAGTAGCTTCTCCTCTTCCTTACAACATCAAGTTGAACAACACCGATGGCACTCTCCTTGAGAATCCTTCTCTATACAGGCAACTTATTGGCAAACTAAATTTCTTGACACATACCAGACCAGACTTAAGTTTTGCAGTGCAGACTCTGAGTCAATTTATGCAGGCACCACGATCAACACATCTAGATGCTCTACATCATACACTTAAATATCTCTCTTCCACTGTTGGCCAAGGTATTGTTCTCAATGGTTTTTCATCACCCAAACTCACTGCATACTCTGATTCAGATTGGGCATCCTGTCAAGTGACTCGACGCTCAGTTAGTGGCTACATAATTCTTCTTGGCTCTTCTCCAATAAGCTGGAAATCCAAAAAGCAGTCCACTGTCAGTCGTAGTTCCGCTGAAGCAGAATATAGAGCCATGGCTCAAGCCTCAGCTGAAGTAACCTGGCTTGTTCGACTGTTGCAAGAAATTGGCGTTGAGCCAATCAAACCAATTCAGTTATGCTGCGACAACAGGTCTGCCATTCAAATAGCTCAAAATCCAGTTTTCCATGAGCGCACCAAGCACATAGAGATTGACATCCATTTCACTCGTGATAAAGTACTTGAAGGCTTATTGCAATTGAAGTTTGTCCCTTCTTCCTCACAGCTGGCTGATGTCTTCACAAAAACGCTCCCTTCTCATCAACAAAATTTCTTGCTCTCCAAGCTGGGCTTGTCCAAGACCCAACCACCAGCTTGAGGGGGGCTGTTGGACTCACAAATATAGCCCAAGTATTTTGTAATAGAAGGAGCCCATATGTGCAGCCCATGCGATAGCTAGCTCGTACAGCTTATGTGTTGTCATATAAATATCATGTAAAACCCTATCTGAATTGATCAATGAATGAAGTGTGAAAGTTGCCGCTTTTTACCTGATCCCAATGTAGATTCAAAGCCTTCACTATTCATTCATACTTCATTCACCTAACACATGATTCCACATATAGTTTGTTTTCGATTCCTTCCGCTGAACTCAACATTTTCTAACCCTCATGCTATTTAATTATAAGCTTATTAAATCACCTAGCTACGTGTCACTAATTGAGGAGATCAAGATGTTCTATGACATTGCAAACCACACACTAAAAACGACCGGGGAAAAAAAACTTGTACACTCGCAAATACTTGCAAAGTTGGTCAATCATTTGGTACAAAATTCCAGCCTATATATGTTTAGACAGCATTGCTTTATTTTGTATGTTAAAACTCTAGTAATCATCGATCACTACATGCTTGATTGGTTTTATATAAATTATCTTCTTAAAGAGAACAGCTCATCTTACTTTGCTTAGAGTATACTATTTGTCTTATAATGCTTGTCCCAACACATAATATACGGCAATAAAATACATTCCTTATCTTATCCCGAATTATTTAATTTTTTATTAAACTATAATGGGGGTGGAAGATTATAATTTATACGGAGTATTAACTATTAAGTACGCACAGATCGAATATGAGCTAACTATCTCCTTTCAATCTTTTATGAAACACTACCAATAATTAGTCTATATTTTTTGGGCAGTGCTATATATGATTTTTTTTGGTTGAAAGGCAGTGCTATATATGATGAAATGAGCAATGGCATATGTATAGCATATATACAAAATAAAAAGTACGAGGTGTCATCAATTCCTACGCTTTAAACGGTAGCTAATGTACTTTAGAAGTCCGTATTTTTGCAATTAGTGCTACCAGCATATGTTCATGTAAATAAGATATTGCAAACATAATTTTGTTTGTCGTATATTGGGGGATTAAATAAAAAAAAAAACAGCAGCTACACTTTATATATAGTGTTCAGTACTAGTGATGACCTTAGCATGGTGGTTCGATCTCTTAATCGTCTCGGGTACATAACATAAAGTCATATTTTTGAATATTTTGGCATCAAAAAAATCTCATTCAAACTAAATAATGTTAGAGTTGGTCAATTGTGGGGTTGTGTTGGCTGGGTTGGATTGATAGGTGTAATGAGGTGGTAATGTTTGTCACCACGGTTAATGGTTAATTGTACAGTATAACATTTTCCTTCTTACGAGAGTGCATGGTAATAAGGTTAAGATGCCTTATTCTGTTGTTGATTGGAACCCGGCGACAGCAAGCGTCCGAGCCTCTCCTCGACGGTGGTCTCGCTGATTGGTCAGCAAATTGGGGGTCCTTGGGGCGACGCGTCTCAGATGGAGCTAGGGTGGCAGCGCGCGCCCATCTGCCAAAACGGTATGCTATATAGTATCTTTTGGTGTTGGGCATGTCACGATCTATCTAGGCCTAGGTTTGTTATCTATCTTTTCAAGGTTTTATGACTCTCTATAAATACTCATTAAGTACGAGTGAGGTATTGTTAAAGTAGAGTGTTGGGCGTGGCTAATTAGTTTGTTAAGCTCACGTACGCTGCATGACCCAACTGTTAACCAAAGTGCCAACATGTCATTCATTACTTGCATCTCTCTGCTTACACTTACTCCATCAACACATGCAAGACAACAATTTTATGGTGCTCACGAAACCCTCAAACCAAGTTTGTTGATCGATTACACTCTCAGCTCTTCTATGTTAAATAGTACAATTCATCCCTGCAAAAACACAGGAAAACCTCAATCCAATTAACGGATTGAAGGTCCCTTTGGGTAGCGGGTGATTTGTCAAATTAAATTGGATCGATTAGAGAGAGAAAGGGTGAGAATGAGAGGAAAGATTGTACCTCCAAAAGCCATCTTCCTCCTTTGTGTTGCCAGTTTTCTTGCAGGATCACTCTTTACCAACCCAAAATGGACGTATCAGCAGACGAGCCATGGCCAGAGCCAATACGTTAGTAGTCAGATTACTTCCATAACCATACCGAATCATCACCAAGGGAAGCGAGCCGCGACTAACCTTCCTGCCCGGCTAGATTTTGATCATAAGCGAGTAAGCCATCATCGATCAATCACATTGGTATATATAGATTAGCTTGATTTTGTACTTGATTATAATGATGGTCGTATCAGATCTTGATGCAGGATAAATCAACACACATCATGGATGAAGTTAAAAAGACACACCAAGCAATTCGGTAAAATATTTTCTTTCTTTTTCTCCATCTCTATATAATGATAACTATTAGTATACATTTATGTACTTTTGCAATAAGATAACAAAATAACAATGAAATTGAATAGATCGCTGGACAAGTCCATTTCAAATTTGGAGATGGAATTAGGGGTGACTCGTACTAGCCAATCGACTGAGAGAAGATCTTCCTCTGGAAGTGCATCATCAAATCAAACTCTTGAGAAGGCGTTTGTAGTCATAGGAATCAATACTGCATTCAGCAGCAAGAAACGAAGAGACTCAATTCGACAAACATGGATGCCACAAGGTACGTGTGAGTCATATATAAAAAACGAGTTGATGGACGTACAACTGGATATTCCCTCACAGACAAATATACATATTAATCATATGATGTGAAAATTGATATGCAGGAAACAAACTGAAAAAGTTGGAGAAAGAGAAAGGGATCATAATCCGGTTTGTGATAGGGCACAGTACAACACCAGGAGGAGTGCTAGACCGAGCAATCGACGCAGAGGAGGCGGAACACAACGACTTCCTTCGACTTGAGCATGTGGAAGGTTACCTCGAGCTTTCTAGAAAGACACGCTTGTATTTTGCCACAGCCATTTCCATGTGGGACGCTGATTTCTTTGTCAAAGTGGACGACGATGTCCATCTCAACTTGGGTACGTATGAACTCGTATTAAACCACATTAGCGTACATGGTCAGCCAACAAGTTTGCTACTAAGCGACAATTTGATTTGATTTTAGGTACGTTGGCAACGACGCTCTCAAGATACCGATCTAAGTCTAGAATCTACATTGGGTGCATGAAGTCAGGGCCGGTTCTCTCTCAGAAGTAAGCAAGCAATAGCTTGATTACATTGATTGTTACCGCTGTTAAAATAAATTGAAAGAATAAAATGAATGTGCAGAGGGGTAAAGTACCACGAGCCGGAGTTTTGGAAATTCGGGGAAGAAGGGAACAAATACTTCAGACATGCAACGGGCCAAATATATGCCATATCTAAAGATCTTGCAGCCTATATATCCGTGAATGCGTGAGTACATACATGCGTATAATATACATCTATATGTACGTATATATATATAGCATATTGGTATTGGTAACAAACAAATTAAAGTACATGCAGGCCAATTCTGCATAGATATGCGAACGAGGATGTATCTCTAGGGTCGTGGTTGATCGGATTGGAAGTAGAGCATGTGGATGAACGCTCCATGTGTTGTGGAACTCCTCCGGGTGAGTACATTTATAAATTATAAATTAAAATTAAAACTAACTCATCATTAACTAATTTGGTTTAGTCTCAACCGTATTAACTAATTGGTGTTTGTCTACTCCATCTAGAGTGCGAGTGGAAGTCACAAGCAGGGAAGATGTGCGTGGCATCGTTCGATTGGTCGTGCAGCGGGATCTGCAAGTCCGTAGAGAGGATGAAGGATGTGCACGACACCTGTGGGGAAGGGGATGCTGCTGTTTGGAATTTAGTCCTTTAATCTATACATATTGATTTAGTGTATTGCATTAATCTACTTTCTTATACTTGATTGGATTGCTCAATGTTATACTACATGGTGACGGCATGACAAATCAATCCAACGTGGCATGATATATGAATGTGGCACATCATCAATCAATGGCATGTTAGAAATTGTCATTCACATTTGGTCGGGACATTGTAATCACTAGAGACTTTAACCGTGTGCTCATATGAAACATCGCTCTTTTCGAAGTAGAATGGATGAAACCATGTTTCCTTTTTCTCATATTGGTTTTCTCCAATTTGACCAAAAAAAAATATATTGGTTTTCTCCAATAGAGATTCTAGCATGCATATATAATTACTTCAATTAGAGACCTCCATTAATTCACGGTATTTTATTATAGATTTACAATAAATAGATTATAAAGTCTTACGAAATAAGTATAAAATCATCAAAACGCTTTTTTTGGAGAACAAGAAAATCATCATTATTCATCGTATTTGATTTGCCCAAAAGGACACAACCTATAAGCCTTATGCTTGCTTATGTCGTTAATTATTGAGGACATTACTAATATAGAACCTTATCTTCAAGTTCAATGTCATCGTAATGATTAATTTTTTCCACTTTTTTGTTGGGTGTGTAATCACTCGAGGATAGTTGGAAGGATGTAACTTTCTAATGATGCAATATGGGATTTAAAATTAGGGTCGGTCGGTTAATGTTATTATTCCACGCATTGAGATTTAGGAGAACTAGGAGATTGACTATAATATTTTTCGTAGCCTTATCTAAAACCTAATTTTAAATAGGCCCGTGAATTGTGGGCGAAAAACTGCTTGATGTAATGTACCCATAATTCAAATACGAGTGAACGTGATAAAACAGGATTAGAAGTTAGAACCATCTAAAACTTTGAAATTTACTCCATTTATGCTGGCTCTTAAAACTTATGACAGACCAACCTAATTCTTGCATTGTATAATCACATATTAGCACCCATGTGGTACGTACTATATCTTCAGGATGAGGAATCCGGTTATAAATCACTTAAATCTAAATTAACCGTGTCCTATAATGATTGGAAATCAACCATTTCACAAACCATATTTTTCTTATTTTTCATACTCTTAACATGAACATGAAGATATGATCTATATACTATATATACAATATACTAGCCTTAAAAAAGGCCCCATTTTTATGTAATAAAGAATAGGAGAAAATGGGCCTGGCCCAAATCCCCTGGATTATAGTTTCCAAATCTAATTGTAAATGGATTTGCAAACCGTGAGCCTGGGCTGAAAAGGAACATCACATTCACACACCTCTAATTAAAGATCCACGTCCATTTAACTAATGACAGCATTAACTTGATGCATCCTTTTCTAAATCGCATCTCTGCATACAAATCCCAATCCCACATGTCCTTCTCTTAACAAAGCCCACGCCATTGATCATAATCGCATTAACTAGTTGGCACACGCATCCATTAAGCTAACATGAAAGTTATAGCACAAGCCTCAAAGCCAATAATTTTGGCCTTCCATTTTAGTTCGATCTAACCGTGTCCTTCTCCCAACTTCAAGTTTTTCTCCCCTGTTAGAAAATCTGTGTGTGTGTTTTGATGGTTCCAAACAGGTTGGTGAGAAGAAGTCGCCGACGTCACAAAGATAAAGTCAGAAGTCGCCGACCACCTCGACAACCTGGTTGCCCAGAAATCCGGAGCCGAGCGGAACGCTATAAAAGGCAAAGCGCGTAGCAGTTTTAAGGAAAGCACGGCAGAAGGATTCTGGAGGTTCGTTTAAGGCAAGAAGAAGCTCGTACATGCCGAAAATCTTCATGGGTTATTCCGAGATAATTAAGAAGATTTTATTGTGTCTTAAGGAGCTAATTAGGAAAGTTTTGTAAGGATTGTGTCTAATTCGTTCCTTGGACAGAAAGGATGAATTATGCCACAATCTCCGTAGTCTATATATTATGTTCGGCGTTCTGAGAATGAGAAGGAACAAGGAGAGAACGGCGCAGAACTAAGGGAGAGTTTCTGTGAGTTCGAGTTTCTGAGGGTTTCTGTACTGTGAGCGAGTGTTGCTGAGAGTAGAAGACAGGTTCGTGTGACTCGAGTATGTGGACGGGAGAGTACGAGAAGAGTTGTATTGGGTGAGGGTAGAGTACATAGGCAGAGTACTTGCAAGAGGGCGTGGGATTCGCATCTTGGAGTAGGAGAACCTTTGTAAGCCCGAGAAATCAATATAACAAGTCGAAGTGCTCTTCAAGTCCTACCAAGTGAGAAGCTTGGGAGGCAAGTGGTTTTTCCCGAGACAAACTAGTTGGTTTGTGGAGGGTTTCCACTCTAAATACCTGTGTTCAGTTCCGGTAACTTAAAGTCTTTCTTGTGTTTGAATTTCCGCTGCACAACCTACAGGTTGTTAACTCTGGTCGACGACATCGTAGGTGTCGACGACCTCTGAAGTACTAACGTAGATCCTACAATTGGTATCAGAGCCTTGGCTCTAGATTTTTCTAGTACTTTGCAGGAAAGATGTCTACCACCAACACCGCTATCAATGACTCCTTCTGGAAACCTCCAGTACTCAAGCCCGGAGAGTACGATTGGTGGGTGAAACAAATGCAAACCCACATCTGTTCTCTGGATGGACAACTTTGGAAAGTGATTTCCATTGGTCCTGAAACGTTCCTGAAAGCTGATGGAAAGGTGAAAGAAGTCACGGAGTATGACGACGTGGACTTCAAAAAGCTTGAGAAGAATGAGCGTGCCAAGAAGGTTCTCCACCACGCTCTAACTAGCAGTGAGATCAAGAAGGTCATAGGTTATGACACTGCTAAGGAGATTTGGGATGCTCTAAAACGTCTCCATCAAAGTAATGATGATGTCAAAAAGGACAGAATCATAACCCTTGAGAGAGAATATGAGAACCTATTCCAAGGGAAGAATGAGTCCCTCCACGACTACCATTCCAGGTTTCAGTCCGTGGTCAATCAGCTAGAGTTCCTTGGAGAAAAACTTCCTCAATGGAAGCAAACCAACAAGCTGATTTCGGGTCTCAACAAGAAGTGTGACGGCATGGCGACTTCTCTCTTGTCCCAAAAGGACACGAAGTCGATGACCGTGGAGGATGTGATTGGTCAACTGACCATGCTTGGAGGTATCCAACAAAGACGGGAGGACAGGTTTGATTCTGAAAAGGTCAAGAACATTGCTCTGAAAGTCGAAAAGGCTTTCGACATCGCT
This sequence comes from Polygonum aviculare, assembly GCA_934048045.1. Taxonomy (NCBI): domain Eukaryota; kingdom Viridiplantae; phylum Streptophyta; class Magnoliopsida; order Caryophyllales; family Polygonaceae; genus Polygonum; species Polygonum aviculare. Next base: position 22,382,052 of record OW204031.1, read on the forward strand.
CAAGGACAGGATGATGAAGAGGTCGATGACGACGACGTTGCCCTCATCTCAAAAGCGATGAAGAGACTTTGGAATCGCAACAAAGCTCCAGCCAAAACCCCCGAAGCTGCAAGAGATATGAAGGGAGTGATATGCTATCACTGCCAAGACAAAGGGCATTTTGCTAAACAATGTCCGAAGAGGGAGGTTGGCAAGAGCATGATGGCGACTTGGGACATGTCTGATGAAGAAGAAGATAGGTCGCCGACCAAAGAACACTGCTTTATGTCCTTGAGTGATGACTCCTCAAGTGAGGTAAAAGATGCTGAACTTTCTTCTCTTTTAGCTAAAAAGACACGTGAACAACTTTGTGGTATCATTGAAAAACTTGGTCTTCAAGTTTCGGAACTAAGTGAAGAAATTGATGAGAAAATTGCCAATTTGATTGATGATAACAAAGTTTGGTCTTCTAAAGCTATAGATCTAGAAAATAAAAGTGTTTTCAAACCTGTTGATTGCACTAAATGTCCTAATCTTGAGTCTCAGGTTGTTGATTTACAGAAACAGGTTGACGACCTAGAAAAACAGGTGTCTAGTCTTGAAGGAGAGAAACTCATGCTGAAACTTGGAAATGTTAAGTTGTCTAGTGATCTTGAAAATCTGAAGATAGACGATGAGGCTAAGAAACAGAAATGGAAAGATGAGTTTGTCGCCGACAAGGTCCAAGAAGTCAGGGGAGACTTCGGAAGGAGATTCGTGAAGGTTGATGACCGACCTGGTCTCGGTTATGGGAAAAGCCAGAATGAAAAGGGGAACGCTTCTAACTCTCAGACATCCAAAGGAAAATCCCCTATGCATGGTCACAACGCAAGTTGTTCATCGCATGTGGCGGACCCCAAGGGTAAAGGGAAGCAGAAGTGGTACCCTAATCAAAAGGTTCGTACCATGTGGGAAAACCAAGTCCAGAACGCTAGTCCCTCACGGATTGACTTCCAGGCCCGGATCGATAACAAACCTGTCTATCCAGGGTATAGTAAGTATGTAGGGTTGAAATCTCACATCACATGCTGGTATTGTGGCAAAGGAGGCCATTACCAACATGAGTGTTTCAAAAGGACTAGGGATTCTGAAAATGCTATGAAGTCGAGGACTGCTAGGAAGAAGTCTAAGGTCACCAACTCTGTCAAGAACCCTAGGAAGAAACCTAATCTCACCAACTCTGTCAAGGATCCAAAACCTGCTAATACTGATGTTTCTGATGATAGTGTGAAATCTGTTGCTCGACCCAGAGGAGTTGTAAAACAACTCTGGGTTCGTAAAAACTAATCTTGTTTGTGCAGGTTGAAGTGAGTGTCGACGACCCCTGGTTCATCGACAGTGCATGCTCAGCTCATATGACTGGAAAATCTGAAGATTTTGTCTCACTTCAACAACACAAGGGAGGTAGCATTACCTTCGGAAACAATAGCAAATATGTGGTTTCTGGTATTGGAAAGGTGAAGATCTCAAGTAAGGTTTCAGTTTCTGATGTTAGCTTGGTCGACAACCTTGGTTTTAATTTATTGAGTGTAGCTCAATTGTGTGCTGACAGTAAAAATCAAGTTGTCTTTGATCATGAGCAGTGCCAGGTGATTGAAATTAGTACAGGTAGGACGCTTCTGAAGGGATTATGCAGAAACAATGTTTACAAGGTTGATCCCAGCTTCCAATCTGAAGAAAGTTTGTGCTTGAAGTCTGGTACAGAGGTCGCCGACCTCTAGCACAGTCGGTTCTGTCATGCTAGCCAGCAGTTGTTGATCAAATTGCATAAAGAGGAGCTAGTTCGTGGTTTGCCCAAGATTGAGGTCTCTAAGTCTGGAATCTGTGATGCGTGTGTGAAGGGTAAGCAAGTAAGGTCCTCTTTTAAGTCCAAGAAGGAGGTAAGCACCTCCAAGTCCCTTGAGTTGATTCACATGGATTTGTGCGGACCTATGCGTGTGCAGAGTAGAGGAGGAAACATATATGTTTATGTTATTGTTGATGACTACTCACGCTATACTTGGACTATCTTCCTTGCTTCTAAAGATCAGGTTTTCGAGGAGTTCGAGACATGGGCAAAAGCTGTTGAAAGAAAACTTGGTAATTCCCTGGTGGCTATCCGGTCTGATCATGGGACAGAGTTTGAGAACTCTGAGTTTCTGGAGTTTTGTAAGAAGACTGGAGTCAGCCACAACTTCTCGGCGCCAAGAACCCCACAGCAGAATGGCGTAGTTGAGAGGAAGAATCGAGCACTAGAGGAGATGTCGCGAACCTTGCTTATCTCTAGTGGTCTCCCAAGGAATTTCTGGGGAGAAGCAATTCATGCAGCCTGCTATGTGATGAACAGGGCTATGCTGCATCCACTACTTGGAAAGACTCCGTACGAGCTGTTGAGAGGAATCAAACCCAATGTCGCCCACCTCCGCGTTTTCGGGTGTAAATGCTATATTCATAACAATGGGAAGGACAACTTCATAACAATGGGAAGGATAGCCTGGGCAAGTTCGATCCAAGAAGTGATGTTGGCACCTTTGTTGGCTACTCTCCAACAAGCAAAGCTTACAAGGTGTACAACAAGAGGACTAAGAAGATTGAAGAAAGTGCTCATGTGGTGTTCGATGAAAGCACCATGGCAGGTTCTCTGGTTCAGGATCGTGATGATGGTGATCTAGGTTACTTCTTATGTCTTGAAGATGTCTCTGACAGGGATAGTGCTGAAAGTCCGTCTGGGGTCGCCAACCTTGACAGTGTCGTCGACTCAGATCAGAATGCAGAGGCAGATCAGAATCAGAATCAGGATCAGAATGCAGATGCTGTGCAGGATCAAGGTATTTCTGAGGATAGGGAAGCAGATCAAGCAGGTCAAAGTTCAGATCAAGCAGTTCAAAGCTCAGTTCTAGGTAGCTCGTCTCAGGTTCCGCAGGTCGACGACCTGACTCAACTTCCTATCAGGAACTATCAGCAGAAGGATGCTCATCCGGTCACCAACATCATCACTGATTATTCGAAGGGTGTGCAGACAAGGTCCTCACTTAACCTCTTTGCATTCAATGCCTTCATTTCTATGTTGGAGCCGAAGAACGTTGAGGAAGCATTGAGGGACCCGGACTGGGTCAATGCCATGCAGGAGGAACTTCATCAGTTTGAGCGCAATAAGGTGTGACACTTGGTCCCTAGACCGAAGGGAAGAACAGTTATTGGAACACGTTGGGTGTTCAGGAACAAGCTGGATGATGAAGGGAACGTGGTCAGGAACAAGGCCAGGCTTGTAGTGAAAGGTTACAATCAACAAGAGGGAATCGACTATGATGAGACATTTGCCCCCGTAGCTCGTCTTGAGGCAATAAGGTTGTTGATTGCTTACTCTGCCTTTCATGGTTTCAAATTGTAGCAAATGGATGTCAAGACCGCATTTCTCAATGGGTACTTGAAGGAAGAAGTCTATGTTGAGCAAACTCCAGGTTTTGAAGATGTCGCCAACCCAGATCATGTTTACAAGCTTGATAAGGCTCTCTATGGGTTGAAGCAGGCTCCCCGTGCGTGGTATGATAGGCTGTCGCAGTTCTTAATCCAGAATGGATATGTTCGAGGAGAGATTGACAAGACCTTATTCTTGTTAAGGAAAGGGAATCACACTCTGGTGGTTCAGGTCTATGTCGACGACATCATCTTTGGCTCAACAGACCCTGAGCTAGTGAAGAGGTTCGCTAACCTCATGTCGAGTGAGTTTGAAATGAGCATGGTTGGTGAACTCAAGTTCTTTTTAAGACTTCAGGTCGTGCAGGATGAGGAAGGCACCAAGATCCATCAACAAAAGTACCTCAGGGAGTGCGTGAAGAAATTTGGTCTTGAGAGCTCTCGCTCTTTTGACACTCCCATGTCGACGACCACTTCACTGGGAAAAGATGAGAAGGATCCAAAGGTGAATGCAACTTTGTATCGAGGTATGATTGGATCTCTCTTATATCTTACAGCTAGTAGGCCGGATATTGTCTTTGCTGTGTGTCTTTGTGCAAGATTTCAGGCCGATCCAAGAGAATCTCATCTAAAGGCTGTAAAGAGGATCATTCGTTACCTTAAGGGGAGTGACAACTTGTGTCTGTGGAATCCGAGGGTCAGCAACCTCGACCTGGTCGGCTACACTGATGCAGACTTCGCAGGAAACCGTGTTGACAGGAAGAGTACATCCGGGATGGCTCAGTTTCTGGGGTCTTGCTTAGTTTCTTGGGGTTCGAAAAAGCAGAATTCAGTCGCTCTATCTACAGCTGAAGCCGAATATGTCGCAGCCGCTGCATGTTGTTCACAACTTCTCTGGATCAAACAACAACTTAGTGACTATGGAGTGAAGTGTGGGTCTGTCCCCATACTATGTGACAACACAAGTGCTATAGATATCTCCAAGAACCCGGTGCAACATTCAAAGACAAAGCATATTGAGATAAGGCACCATTTTCTTCGAGATTGTGTGGAGAAAGGGATGGTCTCCATGGAGTTTTGCAGGACGGATGAACAAAGGGCGGACATTTTCACCAAAGCTTTAAATCAGGAACCCTTTGAACGACTTCGCATGGAGCTAGGTATGATCTCTCTTGATTAACTTGTTACCTTACATGCTACCCCTCGATGACTGGCTGAAATCAGATTGTCTATCATGAGAATAACATGCTTATGTGGTGTAAGTCTAATAGGGTATTCATGCTTTGATTGATGATTCACTTTGCTTGTGTGTGCATGTCGACGACCTCCTGCTTATTGTGATTATGCTTGCAATTATGTTGAACTTTTTCTTTGAGCCCAAAAGAATCAACCTGATGACCCCTGAACCCTCATTAGAAGCCCAAATGATGGTTGATTCTACTACTGTCCCCAACCTATCATGCTTGAGAGTCTCTATGAGCCTATTTGTTTGTTTGTGTCATTTAAACTGAGACTTATCAACATGATCGACAAATTCCATAAAATATTATTTTTATGCTTGGGTTGCTTTGACACCACCCGGTGTGACCCAACCCCCAAGCTACTCCAGGTGGTAATTGTCATAGTGTATTCAGTCTGTTGATTATGTTCAGAAGTATGAGAACAGGTACAGGTCGACGACTTCTCAGGTGTGTCAGTTGAGGTCGACGACTTATCAGGTTATCTCAGGTCAGTGCTCAGAAAAAAGTTAAGTGTTGAGAAGAAATGGAGAAAGCTGTTGTGATGTCAACGACATCGCTGTTGTCGCCGACTTCTCAGTGCGAAAGCGCACGTGTTACTCTTGAAGGAAGTCTCTGACAGGTATTTCAGTTTAAATCTTTAGAAAGTGGAGATTTGTCTGGCCAATAGTGCACTTGAGTGGATTGTAGTTGCCTTGTTGAAAAAGGGTGTAGTCCAAAAGATGTTGGACTCGTTTGAAGAAGTTAAAAAAAAAAAAAGAGGAGAAAAGAAAAATGAAAAAATGAAAAAAAGAAAAAAAAAAAGATGGTTGAGTAGGGAAGTTGAGAGTGAATTTGCTAAGTCAGGAAGTTCTGGAGCAGAGTTGGCAACTCTGAATGCTAAGTTGGATGTACTGGAGAATCAGAATCTTGAGTTAGCAAAAGGAATATCACAGATGCTTAAGAGGATGGCAGAAGTTAGTGAAGATGTTGACGACATCAAGGAAGTGTTGAAAGCTATGAACTAAGTCGTCGACTAATGCACTATTGACTCTATCACTATCCTGCTTTCTATCCCTACAGCATTATTCCTTCCACTAAAACTTTTCTTAAGTTCGATATGGTTGTAAGATATTAATACTCTTGTTGTGTGTGCTCTGTTTGACATTGCCATGCTTGCGTGGTTGTTGACTTGGTCTCTGCATGCTTTTGCCTATATTAGCTAATATGTTTGCCTTGCTTATTTCTCCATGATTTACGATCTTTTTGATGATGCCAAAAGGGGGAAATAGCTGAGGGTTGCATGCTTAATTTAAGGGGATATGTTGAATTTCAAGTGAATGTTGAACTTAGGGGGAACTTTTGAAAAGTTAAGGGGGAAATCGTTTGAGATGATTTCTTGATGATCTGATATGATGCTCTGATGCAATAGATTGCCTTTTTGAGATGTTTGGACAGATTGCAGAAGACCCCTTCCAGTGCAGATTAAAGATCGGTGTTTGTCACCATCAAAAAGGGGGAATTTGTTAGAAAATCTGTGTGTGTGTTTTGATGGTTCCAAACAGGTTGGTGAGAAGAAGTCGCCGACGTCACAAAGATAAAGTCAGAAGTCGCCGACCACCTCGACAACCTGGTTGCCCAGAAATCCGGAGCCGAGCGGAACGCTATAAAAGGCAAAGCGCGTAGCAGTTTTAAGGAAAGCACGGCAGAAGGATTCTGGAGGTTCGTTTAAGGCAAGAAGAAGCTCGTACATGCCGAAAATCTTCATGGGTTATTCCGAGATAATTAAGAAGATTTTATTGTGTCTTAAGGAGCTGATTAGGAAAGTTTTGTAAGGATTGTGTCTAATTCGTTCCTTGGACAGAAAGGATGAATTATGCCACAATCTCCGTAGTCTATATATTATGTTCGGCGTTCTGAGAATGAGAAGGAACAAGGAGAGAACGGCGCAGAACTAAGGGAGAGTTTCTGTGAGTTCGAGTTTCTGAGGGTTTCTGTACTGTGAGCGAGTGTTGCTGAGAGTAGAAGACAGGTTCGTGTGACTCGAGTATGTGGACGGGAGAGTACGAGAAGAGTTGTATTGGGTGAGGGTAGAGTACATAGGCAGAGTACTTGCAAGAGGGCGTGGGATTCGCATCTTGGAGTAGGAGAACCTTTGTAAGCCCGAGAAATCAATATAACGAGTCGAAGTGCTCTTCAAGTCCTACCAAGTGAGAAGCTTGGGAGGCAAGTGGTTTTTCCCGAGACAAACTAGTTGGTTTGTGGAGGGTTTCCACTCTAAATAGCTGTGTTCAGTTCCGGTAACTTAAAGTCTTTCTTGTGTTTGAATTTCCGCTGCACAACCTACAGGTTGTTAACTCTGGTCGACGACATCGTAGGTGTCGACGACCTCTGAAGTACTAACGTAGATCCTACATCCCCACCTTTTACAACGACTACACACATTAAACATGACATCAACCGTGCATGATGAATGATCTATTTCCATTGAGTAAACTTAAACCTGATCAAGATATAATGTCACTTAAAATAGATTGGACGAAGAAACTAACTAGTTAATCCACGTACCGTGATACAATTAAACAAAGCAAGGACACACGTTTCGCAGTTCAAACGAATTTAAATCATTTCAAATCACAAAATAACCCGTTTATGATATTATATTTCCCGTATCAAGTAAGGACCCTTTTGATAATAAGGAAAATATAAACAGATCAATGAACTTAACAACATAACATGTAGTAAAATATTCATCAATCTCCTAACATGACCTCATATACATTAGGGCAGACTGATCTGATGGAAACCGAGACCGACGGTTTTCGGTTCGATCCTCGATTCAATACCAGGATTTCATTTTTCGGTAGAGTTTTGTTTTTTTAGATTTGGTTCGAATTCTTCAAAGAAAAACCTAGCTAATACTCCGTATTTACCAAAAATCGAAAAAAAACACACAGAACCAAACCGAGTTTTATGGTTCGGTTTTTGTTTCACCAATCAATATATTTCGCTTTTGGTTCAATTCGATTCCAGACCCACGCTTAACCCTAATCTATATAGTGTGATTCCAGTAGTAACATATTTATTCGACCAAAAAAAAAGGGAGTAACATATTTATGGAGCAAACTCATGAAATTTACATTTCCACAAGTTATGTCACCGTTTTATGGGAAAACAGATGCTAGATCACAGGCGTTATAGCGAAAGAGACGACAAACAACAGACATTTCACATTTTCGGAAGCAGAGAACGCCGACCACGGCCTCTTCGTGCCCCTATCAAACAAGGCCCCGCCTTTCTTCGTCACTAAATGCACTTCTGTGGCATCCTCTCAACTTCTTCTCCCTTCCAATCCCAATTTTCACTGCTCTCAAATCGCAATCTCAGATCTCTACCCCCGCCGATCGGTTACAGTTTCCGCCTCTTGATCCGTCGGCTTCGATTTCGCTCTGCTCGTCTGCTGAATCAGCTTCGCCTGCACTTCAATTCGGCTGATTTACACGCCTGATCGGTGTGGATCTGTCCTGGTTTGAGTTAGTGGATTGAGATGAGGGAGCTGAGGCGAAGGAACCAAGGGTTTGGTCGGCAGGCGAGGCGGAGATACTCCAACTTGGCGTGGGGTGTGTTATTTGGATTTGTTGTGATTCTCTTCTTCTTCGTTCTACTTGGCAAGGATAGCCAACCTTCTCGCCAGGCCTTTTCCAAGGTAAGAAAAAGATTTTTGATTTTTGGTTTCAGTTTGGTTATGCAACTGCAAAGTGGAATTTTTTGTTTTTGATTTCGTTGCTTGATCTGATCTAATTCAGCTTGGACATTTGCTTATCAATCTCGATTGTTTTGCTTTCACTTTCTGTATTGCTGTTTTGAGGCTGCTTCGGCGCTTGTGTAAACTTCCCATTGTGTGCATAATTGGGGCAAAAAAGGGATAGTATGAATTCAATGGCATGTGGAATTTCTTTGTTGCATTAGCACATTTAATCCAAAAATTGACTATTCACATGCACATATAATGAAGTAGAACTACATTGTTTGAATACTCACTGAAACCTGGAGATCTCACTTTTGGTTGATCACTACTTGCTTTAAGGTGTAAAAAATGACTTCCTGGAGGGTTTACAAGTTTATAGATGATGTATCAAGGCACATGTTTTGCCATTGATGAAATACTATCCTATTTTATTTACATTGTCAAATTGAAAAAAATGAACTAGCCCATGATTCCCTTTCTTTACTTCTCTCCTGATGGATCCTATGATTCCTACCCAGAAATAAATTCCCCTATTGTGGTTTCATGGATGAACCTATGCCTCAATTCATTGGGATTTTACGGAAGTTACTTGATGTCTTTCCTTGATTCTCTAATCAAACTATGTGAAAAGTTTCTGAAAAATACAATTAAATCACATCAATGAGCTATACGATTAAGCTGTTAAGTGTTTTTCTGTATATTCAACCTGGGGCATGTGGAAGAACTAGAGTTAGAGCACAGTACACTTTAAGTATTTGGAGATCATTAGTGTACTAAAAATTAACATCTTTAAGCAATCGTGGATACAAAAAGATTATAACCTGAACTTTCATTTAGTACGGATAATAACCACTAACCACCATGTATACGGTGAAACCTTTGAGGGAGCAGTATCTAAAGGAACCTTCTTTGATGTGATCTTTAGAAGATAGTTCATTGCTGTTTGGACGTATATCAAATGTTTTAACAAAAAGTCCATTTACTCTCTTGAGTGCATTGGTTTCTAGTGACATGAACAAACTAACACTTTTGGGGAACAAAAAAAACTAAAATAAAGCTTTAGTTCTCTGTCCGACACAGGCTTCTCAGCTAATTCTGTATATTGTTTTTGTCTGTGCAGGATAGTGCTTAAGCACAATATCCTTGAATTTAGTGTAAAACATGTCCTGTAGTCTGATTAAATCTCTACAGCATTACAGTTTCGAAGAATAAAAATCTTAAAAGGCATCTTAATTTACCTTCTTTCACATATATTATTGCCCTGCTTCGATGGACATAATACTTTAGAACTGAAAAACATAGTACTGAATATAACTATTCTTAATTTCACAGGGAAAGAGGATCACAATGTTACTCCCAAAAATTTTAGTTTATGCTGTAACTCAATATTTTGGGATGGTAGAGAGGAGGGTTATTATGTTGTTTATGTTTACTAGTGGTCTACAACACCAAATATTGTCTATCGTTTTCGCTCGTGTTTTTCTTTGGGTTATTAGCTTTTCAGTTAAATGTGAATCAGTTGTATAATCACTTAATCATATGCTAGCTTGTTGGATTGTGCTCTCAAACTCTGCACCTGCTTTTATCTGCTGTAGAGATCTTACAGGCGGGACAGAATTTTTGAAGGTCTTAATGTTACTGAGGAGATGCTGAGCCCTAATTCAATCACAAGGCAAATTCATGACCAAATTTCTTTAGCAAAGTCTCTTGTTGTGATTGCTAAAGAAAGCAACAATCTCCAGTTTGCATGGGAGTTGAGTGCTCAGATCCGTAATTCCCAGATTCTCCTCTCTAACGCTGCCACAAGGAGAAGCCCCTTGACCACAGTGGAATCAGAAAGTGCTATTCGTGACATGGCACTTTTGCTCTACCAAGCACAACAGTACCACTATGATAGTGCAACTATGATGATGAGATTAAAAGCCAAAATTCAATCCCTTGAAGAACAAGTGAGTACTGTGAATGAGAAAAGCGCCAAGTATGGACAAATAGCGGCAGAAGAAGTTCCTAAAAGTCTGTTCTGCCTTGGTGTTCGGCTTACAAACGAGTGGTTTGGTGGCCATAACCAACAAGGGAAGTCCTTAGCAAGAAACCCAAATATGTGGAAGCTTCAAGATAACAACAACTACCATTTCTGTGTGTTCTCTGACAATATTCTTGCAACTTCAGTGGTAGTCAATTCAACAGCTGTGAACTCAAAAGATCCAGATAAAGTCGTATTCCACTTGGTAACTGATGAAGTAAACTATGTACCGATGAAGGCCTGGTTTTCAATGAATGACTTCAGGGGAGTCACTGTTGAGGTTCAAAAGATTGAAGACTTCAGCTGGCTCAATGCTTCATATGTCCCGGTTCTCAAGCAGCTTCAAGATTCCGAGACCACCAAATATTATTTCTCAGGCAGCAAAGTTGACAACCAGACACCAATTAAGTTCAGAAACCCTAAATACCTCTCAATGCTCAATCACCTCAGATTCTACATACCAGAAGTGTTTCCTGCCTTAAAAAGAGTTGTTTTTCTTGATGACGATGTTGTGGTACAAAAAGATCTCTCTGGGCTCTTCTCCCTTGATCTTAAAGGTAATGTCAATGGGGCTGTAGAAACATGCATGGAGACGTTCCACCGGTACCACAAGTACTTGAATTACTCTCACCCTTTGATACGGTCTCATTTTGACCCAGATGCATGTGGGTGGGCATTTGGGATGAATGTTTTTGATCTAGTTGAATGGAGGAAGAGGAATGTTACAGGAATTTACCATTATTGGCAGGAAAAGAACGTTGACCGGACATTATGGAAGCTCGGTACACTCCCACCGGGTTTGCTGACTTTCTATGGATTAACAGAACCACTGGATTCTTCATGGCATGTGCTGGGTTTAGGGTATACAAATGTAGACTCCAAAGTGATAGCAAAGGGGGCAGTTCTACATTATAATGGTAACTCAAAACCATGGCTGAAGATTGGGATAGAGAAGTACAAGCCACTATGGGACAAGTATGTTGACTATTCTCATCCTTTATTGCAACAGTGTAATGTTCACTGATGCTGAGTTTTTGGCAATGTTGTTTTGTTGGTATTGCCCTTTACATGCACGGCACACCTAGTAAGGTTGCAAAGGAAGACTTAGATATATTCTTCTAACAGGAAATGCCCTTTAGATACGTGGACATAATTTATATGTTCTTACAAGATGAGGGTGAGGTGAGGTGAGGTGAGGTGAGGTGACGTGGGTGAATTTCTAGAACTTAAATTACCTGGATAGGCATGATCTGTTCATGTTGTAATGTTTGGTTAGTGTGATGATACGTGCATCAATTATTTTGTTTTCTTTTTAATGTAATTTCAATGTTTAAACTTGACTTGTGTCAGTATAAATATTGTCTACCATTATTCATCCGCTTATTTGCTCTTTCTTTGTATTGGATGCTTTACCATCCTTCATAACGTTTAGTTTTAGGAGAAACTGTAATTCAGATTCTTGCTGTGGTGACCATTTTTGTCTGCTAAATTTTCTATGGTCATTTGATCAATCGAGTCTTCCTTAATTATGGTTTATTTCAAACATAAAAAAACCACTAGACTAATAGACAGACCCCATTGTGAAAAAAAAAACACTTTGTAGAGCACACTAAGCTCATAACTTGAAATCATAGATAGTATATACCATATTTGATTAAAGAAAACAACAGTTAGTGCTTTCCATGTTTCTGCTAGACGGGCAACTAGGCCTTGCCTTACTTGGGGGCACATATATTATTATTCAGTCTTGGTAAGTGCCCATCATGAATGAAAACATGGAAAGCACAGGCAAGCTGATTATTAGGCAGGAATTAATATAGCCTTCATCTTTATAATATAAGGTCAACATTCTATGAGAATATATCTGAATTAGTATTCAAGCTCTCCTGGTCTATATATGCTTCCCATGATCAAACCGTGATTCCTCCTGGCTCTATTACAAACTGATCAACTATTCAAGACCCCGAAAACAAAATCAAACCCGAGATCGAAGGATGAACGATCTGTTCTCGAGCTCGTTCCGAAAGTACACGGATCTCAAAGAGCAAGCGCACTTGGACGACATCGAGCAGGGTGGTGGGGGTGGCGGCAGCAGCGCAAGAGATGCCGCAAACCTCGACTCGTTCTTCGAGGCGGTGGAGAGCGTGAAGGAGGACATGAAGCACGTGGAGAAGCTCCACAAGCGTCTCCAGGACGACAACGAGGAATGCAAGGTGGCGACGAATGCCAAGGCGGTCAAGGATCTCCGAGCCAGGATGGATGCTGACGTGACGCAGGTGCTTAAGCGGGTTAAGCTCGTGAAGGGGAAGCTCGAGGCGCTCGAGAGGTCCAATGCTGCTAACCGGAGGCTTCCTGAGTGTGGACCCGGGTCGTCGACTGATAGGACGAGGAGCTCGGTTGTTGGAGGGCTTGGGAAGAAGCTTAAGGATATGATGGGTGATTTTCAGGGTCTTAGGACTAAGATGGCTGAAGAGTATAAGGAGACTGTGCAGAGGAGGTATTTCACGGTAACAGGCATGGTCTAATATACTCTCTACCAAGCTTAGTTAAATTGGTTTATAATAGCATCGTCTATGTACACTTATATGGTTAGAAATCTTTTCTCTGCTTAAAAGTTTAGGCAGAATTTGGATTAAGCATTACATGGGGTCGATGAGTCCTTTAAACAACTTGTAACTCCATATGTTAATATAGGTGAAAAGGCGGACGAAGAGACGATTGAGAACCTCATCTCGAGTGGACAAAGCGAAGCGTTTCTCCAGAAGGCGATCCAAGAACAAGGACGGGGACAGATAATGGACACGGTCCAGGAGATCCAAGAGAGGCATGACGCAATCAAGGAGATAGAAAGGAACTTGGTGGAGCTTCACCAGCTCTTTCTCGACATGGCGGCTTTGGTGGAGTCGCAAGGGGCGCAACTGAATGACATTGCAAAGAATGTACAACACGCGAGCTCATTTGTCACGAGGGGAGTTGATGAGCTCCAGACGGCGCGAAAGCACCAGAAGAGCTCGAGGAAGTGGGCTTGCATTGGTACCATACTCGCCATTGTGCTCGTGATAGTGATCTTGCTTCCTATCTTGACTACAACTTTGTTGAGGCCTTGAAGGCGTCGGTTTAGGGACTAAGTAGGTTTGTACTCGGTTTTTCGATGTTGATTTTTGTGTATGTAATGTAGTAGTTTGTTGATGTATAATCTTGCCTTGCTTTTGCTATTTGGTGGAGAAGAAAAAAAAATGTCATCGTAATTTTGCATACCAAGTTAAATATTAACAAGCTACATTCATGGAATCATATGTCTTTAATTTTTGTCTATGTTCTCCCTTCTATTGAGATGGGATAATCTTAAAGTAACAAGCTTGATTATAGACGTCCCTTGCTACAATTGGTGGCTTTCCAAACCGAGTGTGATGTTCGAATACGAATCCAAACATTAGAGTGTAGCTTGTACTAATTACACCTCAAATAAATCCTAACATTAGAATGTTTGGATAATTGGATTCAAAAAAATGAATCCAAACATCTCAAATAAGGATTAATTACACCTCATTAGAATTATGTACTGGACTATATTGTGTACAATTTTACAAATTTTAATATGGTATTAGAGCATCTTCATTTCCAAGGTTGTTTGTGGCAAGTTTGTCAATCACCTATTGCTAATGGAATCTCATTAGGCTAAAATATGTGCACAACTATTTAGTATGGTATTAGAGCATCGATTTACAAAATTTAGTATGGTATTAGAGCAAGTCCACTTAATAGGTTATTTGACCTTTAGCTTGGAGATTTTATTGAACATTTCAACAAAAAAAAGAGATTTTATTAACCACCTATTGTTAATAGGGAACTTAATGACTTATTTTTTTTGGTCGAATGGAACTTAATGACTTGTTAACTACCTACTATCAACGGAATTTCATCAGATTAATATTTTAAGATAATATGTGCACCATACTACCATAGTCTGTCTAAGTGGAAACTATTGCTCAAAACCTTAGAAATTCAGGGAAATGGGGGTTGGCAACATAGCAAAACCCGAACCCGGTTTAACACCGGTCTAGCTTTGAGCATATGGGCCTGAAAAATGCCCTATATCAGTATCCCCGATGAACGCCAAATGAAACCCCCTTCCTCATTTTCACCTCCCTGATTCGAGCCTTCCACTACTCTCTCTCCATCTCTCAAATCTGAAAACTCCATGGCAGCTCGCATTTTAGCTGCCGCTACGGCTCGTCAACTCACAGGCCTTGGCCGGATCTCTACATCTCAGCCTTCAGCTCATCTAATCCCTCGCCGTGGACTCGCCGGCGCCGCTGGTATACCTTTTCAATTCGTTTGATCTCTAATCTCGTTCGTGTTTTTCCGGATGTTCTCCATCGTTTTCTTTTGAGATCTGTGTTTGGATTGCCTTGTTTCGTGCTCTAATTTGCTTCCGGAATCTGTGGTCTACGGTCTCGCTAGATTTCTCTTGAGTTCCCGATTCCGATTTTGTTGTGCGAGCTTTTTGCTGATATGAATCTCAGTTTATGAGAATTATTCGTCTTCTGTTGGCTGGATTTGGGAGTGATCTTTTCCAGTTTTTCCATTATTCTGGTTGTTGATGCATTATCTGATTGGCTGGATTCTAGTGAGGAAGGAACTATCCCATTAGAAAAGCGGTTTGGTGAAAAGACTCTACCTTCTTTGAGAACTGAAAAAACGAAAAATAGCTTGTACCTTGAAAGGGTTGTATTCATTCTGTCTCTGTTATTTAGGTTTTGAAGCTAGTATGCAGTTATGCACTACGCATTCTCTCCCTTTTGCTTCTGAAGAACTACCTATGCCATCTAATCCAGAAAAAGAGGTCATCTTTTGGAAGGAGAAGATAAAATTCAAACTAAATTGCTTTTCGAAGTTTTTTCTAAGAACAGTGGCTAGTTTCTCTGTCATTACGATTCCCTTAAACAGCCCAAAATTTTATTGTACAATACTCTTCTTCTGTTTGATTTAATTCTGAATCATGTATTTCACATTTCTCTTTTCTTGTTAACCAGGGCTCTTTTAATCTTCTTGGGTTTTTTTTTGCTCAAACTCGTTGCTGATTTTTAGAATTCTATAAGTGCTGGGAGAAGCGTGTTCAGAACTTTGAGATGTCTAGACTGGAGCTTTCTCTTAAAAATGGATAAGAGATAATCCATGTCCAAAAGAATAACATATGATGATACTATCATCAACATATCTACATGCTTGAACATTGAATACATACAGTGATGTTATCATGAGCAACTGTACTTAATTTGTTGAGTAATTCAAGGAGCTCTTCCTGGGAATAGACATGGACTTAGATACCAACCAGATGAATGATTGCACATTAGCACATAGATATCTTAAAATCTGATATTATAAGTACTTTCTCAATCTCCTTACTTACTAATTTGTTTTCTTGATCATTACAGATCATCATGGGGCACCAAAAGTTGACTGCTGGAAAGACCCAATGAGCCCATCAAAGTGGAAGGAAGAGCACGTAAGTTCTTACTTCTTATGGATTATTACAATATTTTTGGAACATATATTAGGGTACATTGATATTTATGTTAGGACTTAGGAGTCCACAAAACTAGTGATGTTTCAGAATGGCTCTGATCACAGCATCCTTAATATGTGGTTAGAAGTTTGCTGAGGGAAAAGTGAATGATAAATGCTTCAGACATCTAATAATGACTAAACATACATAATGGAGCAGCTAGCATTGTTTGATATGAAATTTGCTGTTTCTCAATGCTTGACTTTGTCATTTGCCATCTGTCTATGCCTTAAGCTATTATTACTATTAGTTACTTTTCTGCTATATAAAATGTGGAAATTGTTATATACATGGTACCTAGTTTATATACACTGGTACAGTATAAGCTGCTGCCCGTCCTTATACAGAACGAGAGATGGTTAACAATATGCCGTCACAGCATGGGGACTTCATGTTTCTAAAATGGCAAAGCTCCCAAAATAATTTAGGAGAAGGGTCCATGCAATGGATGAAACGTAATAGAGCCATAAGTGTAGTCATCTGCTGAAGTACTTATCTAATCTCATATCACCAAACTGAACTCTAGTTCAAAGAGCTCAAAAAAGGCTAAAGATGTACTGTAGTTGCTTTGTTCCTGCAGCCTTTTCTGACAACCTGGCTCAGCCCTTTACATTCTTTAGAAATAGCCATCAAACTCCTCAGCTTGAGCCAAACCTGGATGATTCGGAAGCTCGGCCATCATAAGTTTGTAATCATGATCAAGCATCACTCTTTTGTTGAATTTTGCAATGCAAGCTGAAGACAAATTTAGAGAGGCAGTGCTTAAAGAATATCAACACCGGTGGTCATTTGGTGATGTTTTTTTTTTCATAAGGACAAATGGGAGAGGTGAATAGGGTAAGACAATCAGAAGAGGGTGGGTGTTGGGATTGGTGGCTTGAGTATGTGAATATCAATGAATCAATAACAGAACACATGGAAGATTAGGTTCTTTTTTGTTGTTTTACTTTTGTTTAGTTATGCTAACGTATTTCTTTTTAATTAATTTGACTATATATTCTTCTAAAAATATAATAATTTAAGAATTACAGCTCACAGAGTCGGTGTCAATCTTTTGATCTTGTAAGAAATTGCAGGTCGCAGATCTTTAATGTAATGTGTAAAATCTAATTTGACAAGGAGTGATGACTTTTACTGCTGCTTAATTTTAAGAAGGAATTGTATGGTGTCTTGTAAACCTGATGTTTTTTTTTTGTTTATTAGTGGTGTAACAATATGTGTACTCTATTGCTTATCTTACTTTTCTCTAGTAACTTATGTTTTCATTTTTGCAGTTTGTCATTGTGTCTCTTTCTGGATGGGGCCTTCTTATCTATGGAAGTTATAAGTTTTTCACTGGGGGAAAGGGCAAGAAAGAGGAGGTATTGTAATTCAACCTGGAGCTGGCTTGGTTCTGCATTAGAAATTTCCTCCTGTGCTGGGTTATCTAGCTTAATTGTTTAATGGATACAATCGCTCCATCTATATAATCTATTCCAAGAGGCTGCTGGAAATAACATGTGACATGTATCCCTGTTATGTCTCCCCGTCTTAACATCCTAGTTGTGACCTTACATGCTCCAACAAAGTTGATCATCACTTTCTCATATATTATTTTCTTCTGCTGACATATTCCCGTATGATCCCTAATTTTTGTTGATGACTTTGTTTTGTTATATGTTATCATTTGCCCATCCTACTTTCTTTGGAAGTTGTGTTCTAGGATCCTCTACTTTTGGGTTTTTTCTTCTAATATATAGTATCTGTGAAAAGGGTCACGTTGTTTATTGTCTTCTCTGGGTTTGTTGGCTACATTCACCACATTCTATGTTCTGATTAATTATCAATAGAAATATATATTGAGAAACATATTAGAGAAAATCTATTTTCCTTATCACCTTAAATTCTTTACACTTTTCCCTAATCTTTGTCAACGAATTTGTAATTTAATGACTCTCTTCCTTATCGTCTAGAGATTTTTCCTGGAAAAACTTGGCTGCCCTGATCTTCTATTGTATATCATGCATTCGTAACCAAGAGAAATGTATTTGATGTGAAAGTGGACGAGCATTTGTTGGTTCCTTCATTCGCCTTCCATAGGATTTCATTGTCTTGGTGATATAGATTGAAGATTGTACTGTTTTTTGAAGCATTATCAATGTCCTGAGCTTGTTCTTCTCCTGCTAACTGCAGAAATTGGTGGAGGCGTCACAGTAAGGATATGGTGGCTTTTGGATGAGATTAGTGGGATTCATCAGAGTTTCTGGCAATAAAATTGGTCGCTCCAACTTTGCAGCCATAGGAGCTTTCTTCTGTGTTATGCATAACTCCGCCTGGAAACGATTGACATTCAAGGATAATTACATGCTGGGTTGTATTTTGTTCACCCCGGAAACATTTTTCAAATGTTGATGTACGCCTGTCTTTGCTCAAATTCTCGTTTCTATACTTTGATGGCTTTTTGTTACCTAATGAATCCTTTGCTCTGGAAATTCCCAAAAAAAACGATCCATCTACATTAACCACATTTTTGCCCTCGTCTCTTTTCTCTTTAGTGATTTTGCTCTGTAAAAAAATGAAACCAATATAGTAGTGAAGAGGTAATTCTTAAAAAAGTTACAATGGTCAAATAAATAAACAAACTGTTAGAAAACGTAAAAGAAAAAAAGAGGAGAGATTTAAGAACAGAAATTGTGTTTCTTAACTGGAAAATGCTACGTCTCCCGGAATTTGCGTGATTTCGTCTCGCGCTGACGTGGAGTGGGTCCCCAGCCATAATTTAGCGAGGTGAGTAGCATTTTCCTTTTTAAAAAAATCCAATTAAAACCCCCTCAGTAGATCTGGAGAAACTTGCTCTGTTCTGCAATCGCGTTCGTCTCTCCGGCCTCCTTCTCGACCACGTCGTCTCCGGCCTCCTTCTCCGACCACGTCGCCGCTGCTTCCCGACCGCGTACCAATTTGACATCTTTTTCTTCATCTTGGGTTTCCGTCATGGACTCATCGGCGGCCGACATCTTCGAATCGTCTCTGACCTTGGAGACCGCCCACTACGAAGAGGGCTACGCCGACGGCCAGCGAGACGGCGCCGTTTCGGGGAGGCGGGACGGCTACGAGGTGGGCCTCAAACACGGCTTCGAAATGGGGGAGGAGCTAGGGTTTTACAAGGGCCTCGTCGACGTCTGGCTCTCCGCCATCCGGGTCGACCCGGCCTGTTTCTCGCCCCGGGTCCAGAAGAGCGTCCACCAGATGAGCGAGCTGCTCCAGAGCTACCCCATTCAGGATCCTGAGAGCGAGGGCGTCGACGACATCAAGGCCAGCCTGAGGCTCAAGTTCAGAGCAGTTTGTGCCAGCCTAGGCCTCAAATTGGAGTACGATGGCTACCCTAAAACTTCTGATGCTGTCGACATTGGCTTTTGAAACAGGTAATTGGTGCTTAATAAAATAGAGTCAGATTGATTTCAGACATGAAGTGCAAAATTCAGTAATCAGTAGATAAGGTTGAGAGTTGCCATTGGCAATATCAGAGCATTGTTAACACATACAACAGATAAAGAGAACCAAAGTAGAATAGCTTATGATTTTCTATGCCCATGTCTTATTTGCTCATCATTTGAAAATCTACTTGAGAGATGATGCAAACTGTATTTAATTCCTACTCTTGACAGGAAAAGGCGGATTCGGAGGACTCGTCGGGTGCTCGAGCCTTGTGAAGGCCTTGGTGGTTGGTCTGTCACTATGAACACAACATGAACTTGATGTTGATGAACCTTGGCAACTTTTAAGCATGCCAATTCTTCTGGCTCATGTATTTGTGTGCTGGTCAACTGTGCTGGTCAACTGTTACTGGCCCTTGGAGGCCATGTGTTTTATAGCTCCACTTATTTATTTTTACTGAAATGAACACTTGTATGGCCTTCTTTCTTGCCACAAAATTCTCAACACCAGTCATAAGCATTCTTCAATAAACTTTCACAACGCATGAGAAAAACGAAAGAACGCTTCAGACTCCTCTTTCTTCTTTTACCAAGTTACAAGAAGCATTTGCTGATGAAACAAGAAAGGACATACTTTTGCCTTTCACCATTCAGAATGAAACAAATCCACATTTCTTGGAGAAGTCCTAAGAATGAACGTCTATACACTTGATGCTCATTTAGTTGACCAAAATTTCCATCATTCTTCATATAATAAAATGAAAAAGAATGTACAATTTCCTGTGTAAGAAACATTTCTCCTGGCCAATCAACACTGTTTACTCTTGAACTCATCGGACAGCAAACTTCCCATTAATCCTTGGAGTCTCTTAGAGCCAGGGCCCGGCAAAAACACAGAATCATTTCCTCGTACAGAGCAAGGATCAGCCTCACCATCTGACCTTCCTACACACCAAGCACCTGGGGAAAACCGTTTTGAACGACCCAGAAGCTCTTTATCAATCTTATCTAACACGGGATCTTCCCTTGCGAATTTCCTGGCAAACACAGCGCCGCTTTTGACCATCTTGTCAAAGTCCTTCATTGTCAAGACGCGAGGGTGCTGTTTTGGAGGACTGTCCCATGCAATGTAGTGGAGATCATGGCCTATGGCGGTTGTGCGGAACTCGTCTTTGTTACAAATCACTGTGTGGAAGTAACTTTCTGGAGAAGACATGAAGTTTGTGTAGTACATTAGGACGGTCCTGGGGAAGTTGTCCCATCCCCATATGCAGTATTCAACAAATGATCGAGTTAGAAACACCCATGCTGAGCCTGAAAATGATTGGAAAAAGAAATTTGGGAATATCTGATTCAGGGCACTGAAATTCCTTATTTGAGATGCCATGAAGTCATGTTATGTCCAAAAAGCATAATCTATACTGAAATGCCCAAAGGGTTAACCTTGCTTTTGAAACTTTCACGGCATATTGGCACTGTAATTTCCACTGAGATGCTAGAATTTTAAACCTACTTACATTTATTGCATTGGAAATAAATTTCAACACCATCTCAATTGTATCCAAGTTATTCTAGAACCATACACGACGATTATCACCTACATTGAATTGTCTACCTAGGATCAATCGATATCTTTAAATAAATAATGCGCTGGGGAGGATAGGAAGCTGGCACTGTAATTTCTCTACTCAGGAAGGAAGAATCAACTAACAAAATATAAAAGAATTGTGTGTGCCTTTTCCACTGAGCATGTTAAGTTTGCAGCAATTCTCAGTAGGCTTCAAAAGAATCCACAGGGTATTATACTCATGTTTTAGGGTGCAGATCTAATATATATTCCTTCCAAGTTTCCTACAAGAATTAGGTAGTATCAAACTAATATATATGCAATAAATAAGTTCCAGCATGAATAAGATTTCTCTTAGGAATTTTAAACCAAAACCTGAATGCAATTCAAGTCCTTTAAAAAACTCAGCGGCATTATAGCATTGTCACAGAATTCAACATTCTCGATTCATGTACTCTTACTAGCTCACCTGTGAACAGCTTAAAAGCAGTAGGTAGGGATCGACGCTGGGTGGTCAAAGCAAGATCTGATTTCTTGGATAGATAGAGACCTGGATCAATGATGATGGGCCTTGCACGTTGGTTGCTGTCAAAGCATATGGAATTTAGTTTGGCTACATTTTTTTGAGGCCCTTATAGAAGTATGCATCAAAAGCTATTTGTACTTACAGTTTCCACCCAGCAACCATCTGAGCATTTTCAATGAAATTGAGACTCCTAGACAAGTTCGAGAAAACATGAAGTATATCTGCACAGAGAACACATATTGAGATAATAAGCCCAGGAAATCGGCAATAGATGTTTTCATTTATGTTTCCAATAGCATGAACTGCAAAAAATTGTAATATTGAACAAGCAGATGCTTCATTTCTTCTCTACTAATCAAGAAATAATGTTGAGCAACAAGTAAAGACTCAAAAAGCATATGGCTTACTAAAAACAATTATAGAAGGAGGTCAATTTCCTTTGACAGAGGAGACAAATGATGGTAAATTTTACTATTTGCCCTGTAAAAAGGTCAATGGAGAATCCTCAGTCATCATCATCTTCCTTGCCACCATGAAACCAATTCAATATTGTTTCTACAAAACTACCCTTGAAATACCGTACTGAACACTAGTAAGTTGTAACAGAAACAGTTGATAGTTGACACCTTAACATAGGTGAAAGACTATGCTTTTGAATATAAATGCCATTCAGTACAGGTGCATAATAGAGAATTTTCATATAAGCTTGAAGTAAAAACATAGAGGTTAGAAGCAAGAATGCCTCAAAATGAAAACAATGACAGGGATATTCTATACAAGATTAAGAGACACTGTGAGATTATTAGATGGGAAACATCTTCAATGGGAGGATATACACTAAA
Source organism: Polygonum aviculare (assembly GCA_934048045.1). Taxonomy (NCBI): domain Eukaryota; kingdom Viridiplantae; phylum Streptophyta; class Magnoliopsida; order Caryophyllales; family Polygonaceae; genus Polygonum; species Polygonum aviculare. The sequence continues at coordinate 22,404,371 of OW204031.1, forward strand.
TGACTTCAAGAATATGACGAAATTTTAAAGCAATTGAGCAACATTATGAAATGATAAATTAGTAACTTTTATTAATAAAACTAGACCGAGGAATTTCAAAGGAACTAAAATATAAAGGCTGTCATTAGATCAGAAAGTAGAAACATAATGTACTAAACTTTATTTCATTAAATTAAGTCCAAATGAGTATTTGATTTCAAGTTGCATGAACTGAGTTGTTTAATGCATTGTAGGATGATGATTAGCCTTCTGGAGTGAGGTCCAATGGTTGTGACAAGCTATATTGACAATGGAGCAGAAACTCAAATTTGTTTACACCTAGTAAGCAAGATACGCAAAGGCAGAATAGAGATATGCAGAAGCTAAGAGTTGAACACATCAGAATTCCAAATGCCAGGGAAGCTTAGCAGCATTATATCAGGAGAGTTTGGTCAGTGTATTTTATCAGAATACTTATTCAACAAAGTGAATGGTAGTAAGCAACAACGCTTAATCACTCTTGACAAGAATAGCCAAATGAAAGAAAGAAACCAAAACTCCGTGAATCCTGAGCTTGGGTCAAATCAAGAGACGGACAAACATACCCATTCAACAAGGCCAAACACATGTACAGAAACAAAAACGAATGATTACAAAAACAACCATCATTATTTGATAACTTGAATACAGCTGATACTAACCATCTTGAGTCATGAGTGGATAATCTGAAGCGCTGAGATTGATGAACCAATCCCATTCAGAGCTCTCCTTCAACAAAATGGCAATAGCTTGTAGGGTAGAGGCAATCATAGTTGGGCCTTTATACGTCACCAAATTGGATTTCGCCATAACTCGCACATTCTCCACCTCACGGAACGTAGGATCGCCTTTCACAGACAAAGTCAAATCAATCCTCTCCCTAGGCGGAGCCTCAAGATCGAGGTGCAATATATACTGATTTCTTGGATGATACACTGCCTGCAAGACCCTCATCATTCTGTGACTATCGCCTTTTGTACCTGATATAAGGTAAGCAAACCTAGGTGCTTCCATTTTCATTCCTGTGTTCCACTCCAGTGATCTCTTTATATCTGATTCAACAAAGTACCCAGTTGATTCCTCCGATTTTGAAAAGGCCGATTCATCAGCTTCTATTGCATCATCCTCGTATTCATAGATGGGCGAGTAAACTCCAAAATTAGCAGCTAAAATGAGAGTTATGAAGACCAATATACTCGCAAAGAACGGGATCACCCATTTCCTATCACTAAAGACTCTGCTATTATGCTGATTGGCATGCTTCCTCATAGCCATTCAGCTCAACCGAAGCTCCAATTTGGATATAAGAGCACGGGCTTCCAAGCTACTAACTTGAGCAAGTAGAAACCCTAGAACAGACAGTTGCAAACCAGCTCTCAGAGATCAACACAAGCGGCAAATCGTATGATATGTCTTCAATGGGACAGAATCGTCCTACTAGGAAATAAACCCCATTCTCGATCCTCCATGGGAGGTAACCCTAAATTTTCAACATCCAGAGCAAACCAGACACCATCTGCTAGGAAATTGGACAATACCGATCAGGAAATTAGGTCACACGAGCAAAAGCATAAAACCCCCAATACAAGCAGGAAGGAAAAACGCGATTACCCAACCTTACCAGAAACCCAAGGGTGGTTGAAAGCGTAGCCACAAAACAGGGCAAAGACTTCGGTGAAAATGCAATTCCGATTGGCTGGCTTTTCCCTTTTAGTGTAGGACACTCATGAATTGCAAATTCCGCCGTAAATTGAACCAACCCAGAAGCAAATACAAGTTCTTTTTTAGCCCTCCCAAGTTCTTAAGACCAAACAAGACTGGGAAACGGGCACAGCTGAAATTTCCCTTTACAGCATTCAAGTAATCACACAAGCACCAGCATGAATCAATCACTAGTTAAGAATGGATTTCTGCCCAGATCCAAATCACCATAAAGTGTCCAAATTTATGCAATATATTAGTATCAAAGTACGGCCTTGGAAGAAGATGGGTGATAAATATTTGAAAATTCGGACCACTGAGAAAGCTTAGAATGCAAGTCTTAGGGGGGGGGAAGGCTTGAAAATGACGCCAAGTAGTGGGAAATTAAGGATACAAATCGGGAGAGGTTTTTGGTGGGACGAAGAACGCAAGAAAAGGGCTAGAAACAGGAGGAAGCGGTGATGACTAATCATGGCTGGCCAGCGCGTTTTATATATTGATCCGCTTTGAAAAATATAGTCCTGGATTTCTGCTATTTCTTTATAATGGTCCGTACGATTTGTGTTCAATTTGTTGGACCGAAATTTATGGGCAAACTAACAATTTGTCTCAAAAAAAAAAAAAATTGTCTCAAAACGTACTCGGCGGTAAATATATGTTGGTGTAACACAATACCGTATTAAACTCCCACATTTGTTCAAAGGATAAGACCTCTCACTAGTATGAGTAAAAACTTATCAAGGGAGCTACACTTTTACTTTAGAAACTGAATTATGATCATGCATGCCAAGTTTTGAATAAGCTTGGGCACACTAGTATATAGAGAGAGATGGGCATATGATCAAAACCAAGATTTCAGAACTTGCAGGGCTCAGAAAATCATAACCATGGTCAATGTGACCTCACGATTACCGCGCCTACGTACACTGCCCTCGCTTACCAACCAAAAATTGACTTCACGATTCATGATCACGACTTTTTTTTAGGTATTGTAGTAGTGTGATGATCTATGTATTGACTATTACTTACGTTACGTAGGAAAATTTTTGGGATGTAAAGTCTTCGTCCTAAAAATTATTGTAGTGTAGCCACAACTTTTTAGAACTGAATATCAAAAGATAACCCTCATGTCCAAAAATTCCGATTAGGCTATCACCATACGCTCTCCAAGTCTCCACCCTGACTCATCAATGTCAAAAGACTTTTACCTAATTTCGACATATCTTTAGAGAAGTAAACACGGTGGCCAAGAAGCTCGTCGGTTTGGCCCACTAGACAATTGTTAGTATACAAAATATGTCGTGTACAAGTTTCTGCTCCTTTTTCAATGATCTTCAATGTTCCTCCACTCTACAAGCCTCTTTCCCTTCAATGACCTGCAAAACAATGGACCAAGGGGCGAGCGACCCCGAATCCACCTCCGATGCTTAAGTCAGTAAGGACAATGTCGAATAAAAGCGTCAGGCAGAGCGATAGCTTAGAACTTGACTTACCAAGCACATGAATGCATGTGTATTTCTAGAGGAGAAGGACACCACCGTTGATCTTCAACATGTCATAGGTTTTCTAAATTAGTCTCTAATTTTTACTCCCTCCGTTTCAATAAACATGTCGTTTTAGCCATTTGCACATATATTAAGGAAGCTATTAAATGTACTATTGTACCCCTAATTATTGCCTTACTTTTTTACTTTATTGAAAACCACTACTAATAAACTGCTAATGATTATAAGGGTAATTCTGTAAAGTAAATGCCCAAAAATGTAAAATGACATGTATTTTGAAACAAGATTTTAGAGCTAAAACGACATGTTTATTGAAACGGAGGGAGTATTCATTTTATCTTAATCTCTAACCTTCTAAATATCGACATTATTAGTCCATTGCTAAGATTTTTGTTTGAAATATTGTCAGTTGTATTACATGGATTGTACTTGTCATTTAGTGGATAACTTAAAAATATGTTATTTCACTAATTTTGAAAGACGGTCTAGTTTTCGCCTCCAATTTTTTTTACCAAGTCATCAACTAGATGACATATGACACACCATCTATGTAATGCAACTTATGGTATTTTTAATAAAAATGTTAACAAAGAATTAATGGTATCAAAATTTAATATGTTATAAATTAAGTTAGAAAAGGTTAAAGATTAGAGACTGATTTATACAACGTAAAAAGTTGAGAAACAATGAAGTTTACACATAATTGGAGAATGAGGTTTCGTATGAAGTTTTGAGGGTGAATGAAATAATAATTAATTAACGAAGGCGTCGGCAGCTAAGCTTAATTTGCATGCTGCTTACGGCGCCGGCATTTTTTAAATCCGCATTTAACCTAAAGCTAATTAAAAAGGGAGCTTCATCAAGTTGTGAACTGGCTTTTCCTTTTCTTTTCTCCTTTTTTGAAATCTCACAAGTGACTTACTTTTTTCGCTTTTTTATAATTTTATTGGAATCTTTTTTTTTTGATAGCTATTGGAATCTTAATACTCCGCTATTGGATTTTTTTTTAAAGTCTCTTAGTTTTTCACATAACTTCGCTATTGGAATTTTGAAGTCTGATATATATAGGAGCTTTGTATGAAGTTAAGATCGGTATACTAGACGGATCTCATAAATGGATAAGTTGTAACATCGGTTCGGGGAATTAAGGGACCGGATACTAAAACATGATCAAGAGAAGTACGAACAATAATAACAATAATAATAATAATAATAAAAGAGTAATTGCAAGTTCGTGATTGGGAGATGAGTAATCACTTATGTTGACAGTAAGTCAATCCATTGTGGGATATGGTAGTAGATTGTCAATATTCTCTCCATCTAGATGAAAGATTTTTAAAAGATGTAAAACATACAAATGATTTGATCAACCTAATACAATTTAGTCCAAAACTCAAAACACTGTCGGTAGGAGATACGGCGGCATTGTCGGTCGGGTCGATCCACTACCCAAACCAAACTAGAAACTATGGGTGTTGGGTCGGGTCGATCTACTACACATAAAAAATGATAAAGCGATCCGCAACCCAACTCGCGGGTTTACGGGTCAGGTCCTGTTTAATTTGGTCAAATCAATATATTTTATCAAATACAAAAAAAATTGTGGATCGATCTCAAATACGGTAATATTTTCCAAAAAAATAAATAGTATTTTAATAGTAATTATATATATACTTAAAAGTTCATTTTAATACTAATAAAATATATATTTTGCGGAGGGTTAAATTGAGCAAGTGTGTAACAAGGGACAATTAAATATAATTTACCCTTTTTTAATACTCCCTCCGTTTTAAAATACATGACCATTTGAACATTGCACATATATTAAGAAAAAAAAGGTTATTCCTATATAGCCCCTATCAAATGTAGAGTTAATCATTTGTTTAGAGAAATATGAAAAAGTGTAATGATTATGATAAAGATAATTATTAGGGGTATAGATGGAAATAGATGGAAAAAAATGTGAAATGATCAAGTATTATGAAACAAGCAAAAGTTGTTATATGGTCATGTATTTTGAAACGGAGGGAGTAATTAGGTCGTCAAAACATTATGCTAAAGAAACTCAGAAACGAGGCTAAACAAATACAGAGTATATTTTTTGTTTGTACGACCCGAATTACTTGGATGGGGGGAATTTGGTGGTACGTCTGGCAAATTCGGCAATTCCAACGAGTTTATGCAACTTGCAAGTTGCAACCCTATAGTACACTATATGAATATTTGTGCTATCAGCTAGTATACCATCTTCACAACTCCTATGAACAAAATCTTGGTATCAACGCTGACATGTCACCCTATTAATTGTACTAGCTACAGCAACGATTAAACGGAAGAGATCAGTGGAAGTTCAATTCAAGCGCAATTCTTGAATCTTTCTTATCCAATGAACTTACACCAACCTGTCCTCCTAAATTTTTTCTACCATTTTTTAGAAAAAAAAACACACTACTTTCCTCAAGTTTTTATATTCATATTATATTTTTTAAAACTTTTTCACATATACGGAATAATTTTTATTTTTTTCATTTATTATACCGAAAAGGCGAGAAAAAAAACGGCCTAAAACATACGCAACCCCCTAAACTTGCACATATTAGTCATTCTAGCACCTCAATTCCTCGGGTATTCATTTTGACACCTGAACTCGACGTTTTATGACCGATCAGACACTTGGACGCTAACATGGCAAAAAAAATTGCCACGAGACAGCTCCGTCACATGCCATGTCACTATTTGAATAAATAAATAATACTGTATCAATAAACCCCTAATTAAAAGAAAAAACAAAAAAAACTCATCTTCCCCAAACCCTCCTTCTCCCTTCTTCGGCATAACAGACCTGCCGGCGTCCCCCACCCACATCCCCCAATTTCACAGGAAGAGGGAAAAAAAGAACCAATCAAGAAACCCCATTTATTTCCCCATCCCCCAAAAGCTCCAATCCCCGATCAGAGAACCCATGTCTAGGGATGTCAATGGGGCGGGTTCGGGTCGGGGGACACCCTCCCCGTCCTCATACCCATCTAAAAATTTATTCCCCATACCCATCGGGTAATAAAATCCATACCCATGTTTGTACCCGTCGGGTCCCCATCCCCATCGGGTATTCCCCCATACCCATTTAGTTTTCCCCATTTAAAATCCCATGGGTTTCCCCGCATAATTTGTATATGATTTTTATTTAAAATTATATAAATTCTACACCAATTCACTATCTAACTTATATAACATATAACAAAACTTCCAACAACAAAGAAAAAATAATAATATTTCAAATTAACTAGTTATATGTGATAATTAACTAATAAAAAATAAACAAAAGAACATTAACTGCAAATCAAATAAGACAAAATAACTAATAAAAATAGTCAAATTACCAATAACTAAAAACAAACTCATAAATAAAAAACAAAATAGACAAACTAAAAACAAAATCCCACACCCCCGGCGGGGATTCCCCACGGGGGCCCCCGGTGGGGTCGGGTCAGGTCGGGGACATCTATTCCCATACCCGTACCCATACCCATCCGGGTATTTATTTTGCCCCCCATTTCATCCCCATCCCCACTAGAATCCCCCCGTCCCCATCCCCATGTCGGGTATTCCCCATGGGGAATGGGAATCCCCGCCCCATTGACATCCTGGCCATGTCCCATCTGGACAACATCCCCTCCACCCCAGGCAAATGCAAGATGGAGAAATCCCCCTACCTCCACTAACGAGTCTGATGGCATTCCTCCCCCCTCGCCAAGCTCACCATCTGGTCCTGCCTCTTCCTCGGCCTCATCTTCCTCTTCGTCTTCCGATCGACCTCCTTCCACCCCTCCTCAAAATCCTCCTCCAAACCCTCCGACTTCTCCCGCCGATCCCTCCACACCTCCTCCTGGAGCGGCCAAGACTGGGAGAAGCGCGTCCGGAGCTCGGGCCGGGTCCGGGATCTCGGTCCTAGTAACAGGCGCCGCCGGCTTCGTGGGAGCAGGTAGCGGCGTTTGGGCGGAGCCAACGGAGAGAGAGAGGGCGGGTCGTCGGAGCTAGGTCGAGACGGCGGCGGGGCAAGGCCCAGATCTGAAGGATGGAAACGAGCGCCGGCGTTGGGCTGCAGAGGCGAGAGCGGTGGAGCGAGCCGAGGTCGCCGGTGGGCTGGTTGCTATCGGTTTGGCCGGGGGAATTCGAGATGATTGAGGGGCCGGAAGCAGAGCAAAGGGATTCGGGGTTGGCGAGTGGGTGAGTCCGGGGATGATGAGGGCCGGAATTAAGGCTGCAGATGACGAGTCGGGTCGGAGACGCCGGCGTGTGTTAAAGGGAGACCGGCGGGTCTGTTCTGCCGAAGAAGGAAGAGGGAGGGATTGGGGAAGATGGGTTTTTTTTGGTTTTTGGTTTTTTCTTTTAGTTAGGGGTTTATTGATATTATGGATTTATTTAAATTGTGACATGGCATGTGACTTGGCTGGTAATTTTTTTTGCCATGCCAGCATCCAAGTGTCTAATCGGTCACAAAATGTTGATTTCAGGTGTCAAAGTGAATACCCGAGGAATTGAGGTGCTAAAATGACTAATGTATGCAAGTTTAGGGGGCTGCGTATGTTTTAGTCCGAAAAAAAACACACATTAGTGTTGAATTGAATTTCCAGTGCTGATACACCAATCTTAAGTGCAATTTTAGAAATAACCCATCCAATAATGATTGACGGAGAGAACACAACCCATCGAATGACCCATTTCCGGCGATGCGAGTTTTGCCTTTGAAAATAGAAGTTGGGCATGTGACCCCCCCTGTTCACCTTTCTTTCCATCTTTAATGACAATGATAGTGATAATCCACCCACAAGGACAACAGTATCTTGATCCATCATCATCCCCAAAATCAAAATTTCGGCCAACTATCTGATTCTGCAATCATTTGTTGCCGCCCTAGCTCGCCTCCACCCACCCCGCCGCTCAAACAGGGTGGCGTCCTTTGCCCATCGTCTGCGCCTGCAATTAATTGTACCAATACATTGCAATTTCACTTTATTCCGAACCTCTACTGTTATAAAGATTCAATCTTTTTCACTTACAAGTCACACGAAACCGAGTTTTATCACCCGCCGCCATGGCTACCACCCAGACAGAGCTCAGCCCCCGCCGATGGGCTCTACGTAAAGTTGCGAGATTTCCTGTTTATCAGTACAAAGAGGGGGAAAATTGAACCGTTTTTGACACAGAGGGAAGATGGTACGTTTTTATGTGGAAAAATCAGACAATTATGTCTCCGATTCGTCTTCCGCACGAGAGAGAGAGAGGAAAAGGCAATGGCGGAGAATAAAATAAGATAAAAACCGTGTCTTTATGCAGGGGAAATTTTTCTCACTCATATGTCATATCATGCAAGTAACGCCCAAACAAGCCCTCCTTTTGAAGCCCTTTCTCTCTCTCTCACACACACACGCAAATCGTCGCTCTCGTTTGCACCCCCTTTCAATCCCATCTGGTCTATTCGCATTCTAGGCCAGCTCATTGCGAGGTGGGTGACCTGCACACCTCCATTCCCCTCCCCCCCTTTCATCAAAGTACGAATACTGTTTTACTGCAATCGGACTCAGAAAAAAATATAGCCTTTTTTTCCAATTTTCAACGTCTCACCCCCACCCAGATCTCTACGAATGAGAGACGTATACGTTCCTTGGAGATGCGTGCCTTCTTCCCACTCTTCCTCCTCCTAACCCTTCTCCTTATTCCTCTATAAAAAAACCCCACCACGCCAATTTTACACCTCTCCCCTTTTGCCCTTTTGCCCTTTTGTTCTCTCTCTTCTGGGTATCGTCTGTCTTCCTCCGATACCTAGTTTGAGGAGGGTTTAATTGGCTAGGGCATTTGGGTACAGAAAAGGGGGAGAATGGCGAATGGGGTTGTAGAAGAGGGAGGAGTAAACGTGGAGATGATGTTCAGCGAGGAGGAGGTGAGGGACATGAGCGGGCTGAACAAGGGCAAAGATCACTTGGAGGTCATGTGTGGGTGCACTAGCAGGAGATATGGCGACGCTGTCGGTAGGCTTAGGGTTTTCATCAACGGTGATCTAGAGATCTCTTGCGATTGTACCCCTGGCTGTCAAGAAGGTTTCTTTCTTTTGGATTAGTGTTCTGATATTCTCCCCCGTGTCTGTAATTCATAAAAGCGCCTTCCTTTGGTCCCTGCATTGAATGATAAAGTGGTTGTTGACTTGCTCTTGATCTTCTTTTTCTTCATCATAAAATAAGTGCGCATCAGATGTATGTAGATATGTCTGAATGAAAGTGGGTATTGTTTCTCCCATGTATTCATGCCTGCCACTGTAGTTATGGTACAACATATATGCATTACTTGCCATTTTGTTAGTACTGTTTAACACTCACTTTTTTTACGTTCATAAATGCTCACCTTGCCGTTCATAATCTTTGTTGGTCAATTTGTTGTGCAAAGTCATGCTTGGTTGATTACCATGTTCTGCTGGGGCGGGTCATGTGTTGTGATCCTGTTTCATCTGCTGTCCTTTTCTATCCAGTTGGGCTGTAATTTTATGATTACATATAGGTCCCTAGTTTGCCATCCCACTATCTTAGCTTGGATCAGATTTGTGGCTTTTGGGGGTTTGGAACAGTTCTGTATTTGGTTTGCTGAGCCTCTTGCCTCCTGCCTTCAAATTTGATCAGTTTGTGTTTTTTTATATTCCTGCCAAGGTAGCCTGCACATGCATATGTATTGTTAAGTGGGCTCTATTTATATGTGTTTTCTTTTTCTCTGTGGTGCGCCCTTTTAGCCATGTCTACTTGGGTTTGTTTGTTACTGTAGGACGGCTTTTTTATGCATTGTTTTCTGACATGTTATCCTCTTACACAAGTGTCCACTCGATATTGGATTACTTGTCAAATTACACGCTTTCTGTATACCTAAATTTTGCATCAAACCTATGAGTGATATTTTACTAGTAACACATCTTCGTAGCCACCAATTGCAGTAATGCTCTTCTGTATGAACGTTTGCATGTGGATGAGTCCTATTATATATGGATGCATGTCTTGGAGGTTGTTTTTTTATGGTGTATGCCAAAAGTGCTAAGCTACGTGGATTGTTATATGCTTCTGGAAGTGTGATCTTCTATAGGTGTTGATGCAAGTTAGATCATTGGATAGTTTGGATGGATGGCAAAATCAACTGTTATTCTCTTGTGAAATAATGGGAACCGAGAGCATTAGCAGTTGATTACTATAGCATACATTGTCAAAAATTGGTGTTTGGCAATTGTATTTCATTTGATGTGCTCATATATATTAGTTGTGCTGTATATATGCTAACATCCCTGCTTTTTTGTACTTCATTAATGAGTAAGCACTCAGTCTAATCACTTTTTCCTGTGCTTTGAACAATGACTTCGATCCTTCATCTAATTTCATGTTTTTTTCCATTTTATTTGACCAGATAAGCTGACTCCGTCTGCGTTTGAAAAGCATTCTGGAAGAGAATCTGCACGAAAGTGGAAGAACAACATTTGGGTCATTTGGAATGGGGACAAGGTTCCATTATTCAAGACACCACTTTTGAAGTATTATAACCAGTCCATGAAAGCTTCGAATGGTTCTGGTAGGCACAGTAGTCGTGTTTTTCATCGTGATGAGTTTATCCAGTGTACTAGTTGTGGTAAGGATCGAAGATTTCGGTGTCGCACGAAAGATGAATGTCGATTCCATCATGATGCTTCCCTCGATGAAGAATGGGAATGTTCAGATCACCCAGTTGACAGGTTTGCTACTGTAACCTTTCAGGCCGTGTTTATGAATCTAGTATCTTTTGTACATCAAATCTTTGCCAATAACAAATGGTTTTCAATGCTAAGCATGGCTTCATATCATTGTTTTGGGCACTCTGCATCAGATAAACTCACCTCCTGTTTTACATTATATTGTCTGGCTATCTTTTCCCTTTCCTAATGTCCAGTGACCTGCTGTCAATACCCCAATGCTGTTTGGATTTTCTGTTTCGTGTAGTTACAGTTCAGGCAATTTTGCTTCCGACAGAACAGCCGTTTTATGTACTTGTTTGGCTTGCAACAATATTAGTGGAATGGTTCCTAATTCTTTGACGATACTTTCTCCTTCTAATGATTTTTGTATAGAGGTTATCCATGTAAATAGCAACAGTCATATTGCTTCTCCTTGATGCTTGCTTGATTACTTTTTTTCTTCCAGAATTGCTGTTCTAAACTGGCATTCATCCATTTACATATAAAAAATAATCGGACTAGATAGAATGGATGGGATGGGAATATTAGTCCTTTTTATAATTTAGAGTGCTTTGATTGGATCTTGGGTCTTTCTGGAGTTGGTTTGTGAAAATTATCAACATCGGAGGTATTTGTAGAAAATTATCCCATCTCTTCCTCACATCTCTGTTTGTTAGAAATCTGTTTATATAATGCCTCAAGAACTAGAAATCGTGCTATATATGGAGGGAATGTTGCCCTCAGGGTGGAGTTATACATCCAGAATTTAGAAAAGGAACCAATTTTCTGTTTATTTCCACATGGCAATAAACAGAAAATTGGATTCTACGGATGCAGTCAATTTTCTGTTTGTTGTCAGACTTGATTTCTGTTTTGCCTAAGATGCAGTCAAAGAATTGGATTCTACGGATCTACGGAAGTGTGAACTCGACGTTAAACGGTAAATGAATACTCTGTCATTAGGAGCTTGTTGTGATAGGAATGAGCGGGTTTGTAAGAAGTTAAATATGGATGTTGCATTTTGTGCTTGATGTGTATGAAATCCTTGTACTAAGTGATGAAAAGCTGCAATGCTTTCTCTAGTTTCATCTAAATATTGACATGTTATGAAGATTGCTAACTTGCTTATGGTCTTAAATTGCTGTATTCATGTAGCTGTGAAGCATATGGTGGTGGGAATGAAATAGTTTTGGTTATATATTTCTGCTAATGGCTGAAATGTTGTTCAGGATATCGTGTGAAGATGATGAAGAGAGGGCAAGCAGAAGAGTTTACAAAGGCTGCTCACAATCACCTACCTGTAAAGGATGCACCTCCTGTGTCTGCTTTGGGTGTGATCTCTGCCGTTTCTCCGACTGCGATTGCCAGACTTGTGCTGACTTCACCAGAAACTCGAGCGCTTAGGTCTTCCGACGAGAATTAGTGAATCCATTATATTCAAATTCAAGCTATCTATCTATCTATCTGCTGACCTAATTTATGTCAGACAATGGTTACTGCAATATTGCTAGTACTTTGACAGTCGTAGCCCTGGGCAACTGAGTAGCAGTTCTGAAAGACAACTAAGCTCCATTTTGTTTTAAATTTTCCGTTTAACAATCACATTCGGTTTATTTATTCACTTCCAGATTATAATCCAACTCATTTGCATCCATGCTGGTGATTAGTTACTCATTTGTCTTTCTTTGAAATGAATGTGGAAGAGCTAAGAAAAAATTTCAGTACAAAAGAACATTTGAAAGTCACATTTCATTTCTGTACAGGGCGAGCTGCATTTTAATGACAACTCTGGTTTATTATTTTGAGATTGGAAGAAAGATGTACTGTGGAGGGAAATATTGGTTAACTTCAAAATAAGTTTGCAGTGCAACACCACTTTGCATGCAAGCTTTATGTACTTGTATCCTGTAGCAAGTATCATTATTAGGTGCACAAACATGAGAATCGTAGTATTAGCCATACTTGCAAATAAAGTAAGCTCAAACGAATGTGACCGATTTCTAACCTTTTTTGAATATTTTTTTTGTTTCATCTCATGAACCAAAGAAATCCTTATAATGCTTCACTTTCTGAGAGTGGCTTTTGAGTATTGAGTACATACAATACAAACAGCTGACATTCATATAGTGACCACAAACAAAACTTCATAGGCTCACATCACAGCTCGTGCCAAAAACGTTCACAATTCATCACAAAACTAACAAAATTACTCCAACACTAAACATAGACAAACAAAAATCATTTCCTTGTTACAAGGGCAAAATTGACAGGGAGCGAAATGAGGGATCATTGTCACCTATAAATTACCTGGACTGATATGGCCGGCGACCTCCTCCCCGTCTTCCCCTACCACCTCGTGAACGCCCTCCTCCCCTGTGCTGGAACGGAGGTCTGCTGCCCTCCTGATGAGGTGGAGTTACTCCCTGGTTGAACTGAGGTGGGCCCCCCTGATGAGGCAGTGCTGCTCCCGGGTTGTTGAACTGAGGTGGCCCCCCCTGATGAGGCGATGTTGCTCCCGGGTTGTTGAGCTGAGGTGGGCCCCCCTGGTGAGGCGATCCTGCTCCCGGGTTGTTGAACGAAGGGGGTGTTGCTCCCTGGTTAAACTGAGATGGGCCCCCCTGATGAGACGCCGCCCCAGCTCCCTGGTTGAATTGAGGCGGACCTCCCACTTCAGCACTTTGAGGAGGTATGCTTGGGGGTGGGCCACCACCCTGCCCAGCAAGAAGCAGTCCAGAAAGCATGGAAAGCTGAGCAAGTTGGGCTTGCAAGGCCATTGAGAGCGGGACTTGGTTCATCGCGTTTGGTGGCACCATGCCTCCTCCTGTTGGTAAACCCGAAAATGGCGGGACATTGTTTGGTGTCAGGCCAGCCGGGTTAAACCCCTGTTGAAAAGGTGGCCTTGAATTCATCATGGGATGGTGTTGTTGAGCCCAGGGCATCTGAAATCCACCAGCAAATTCTTGGTTTTGTGTTTGAAACGGCATCCCATTTGGCTGATAACCCTGTTGTTGAGGAAATCCAGGTCTCATACCAGGTCCTGCTGTAAATCCAGGGCTGAATCTGGAGGGGCCAGGTTGGACACCACGTTCAGGTGGGGGTCTAATAGGCCCTTCAAATCGTTGATTCTGCATGTTATTATTAGCCTGAACAGGAGGCCGATCTCTTGTCTGGAAAGAATTGTTGGAACGTGCATCATTCCTATTAAAGCTGTTGTTGTTGTTACTCCTCTTGTGACTTCCAGGTTCCATGCTGTTAGTTTTGTTGCCTCTCTTAGACATTTTCAACATTCTCTTATACTCCGCCTCTTGCTCATCATCTGAGAATTCTGCTTCGTCTACCTCTTCATCATTGTTGCCCGATGCGTCGTACCCTTTTTGGTAGAGATTTTTGGTGTTGAGAACATGGTCGACAAACTCTGGAACAAAGGACACCAAAATGCCTTCATGTAGCCCTTCCGGTACCTCACTTTCTGAATTATATCTCACAATATAGTAAGGGTTCTTAACAGGTCCAAAAATCTCATCTATTCTGCCCAATGGAGACCTTTTTTCAGTTATCCATAAGATGGAGCCTTCACTGAGAGGATTATGCTTCTCACCACCCTCAACAATGACTTGAGCACCTAATGTCTGACAAATACAATAACAGACCCATCAACATGATAAATCTTTGCAGGGATTTTAGTCTATTATTCAGTCAGAATAGAAACTAGGTGGTACCAAAGTTGTCAACAGTCTAGACATTTATTGTATCGTTTATTAGGACTTACAGATTTGAAAATCCAAGTATGCATGGTACAGAACATATTGTTTATGCTATAATGAAATACAAGTGAAAGGGCAGGATTGACGTATAGACCATTGCCAATCAAGAAGACAATAGAAGCTCAAGGTTTCAGAATATATTCCAATGCCGACATAGGCAAGTGAATCAAAGATGCCATTTCAACAAGCAACATTCTAATACCAAAAATTAAGAAAGCTAGCCAGGCTTTCATGAAAACATACCGAGTTCACAACGCCAACAGGCAACATCTGATGAGATGGCTGTAATGTGACATCCACCGGCAGTACTGGAGGAAGATCCTAAGATTTCATGAACACAGCATTAGATAGAGATTTAGTTGAGCCTCAATACAAGAGATACCATTATAATATACACAATATACACCAAAAAGAATCAGGAAAACACACAACAATGGACAAAATGTCATGAAATTGGTTCTAAATCTAGCTCATATGGTCAGGAACTCATCACTTCTAAGATGCACACACCAGACTTCAGGCCATTAATAAGTTCTGGGTCAATTAATTGCACTTGGCACAATAAAAGATGCCTATAGGGGTCGATATACTGCACTGATATATGAACCAAACAGCTCAATGACCTAATGTACAATAAAAAACAAACAGTAACTGAGTGAAGGAAGCTTAAATTGACAAGAATGGTGAAGGAGAGATCCTGAAATCGACTTACTTTGACCTCATTTTTCGACATAATAGGCCCTACAACTACATCTTCGTCATCATCATCCATAAAGATTTCATCCTCAATGCTCCAAGACACCATCTTGTCTGCATCAGCTTCCATTATCTCACCTTCCTCAAGCTCCTCTTTCACTTCACATACTCCCTCCTTAACCACCCCTTTCTTCTCACTCTCATCATCACCATCATCTTCTTCTTCACCACTAGATGAAGACGAGGAAGACGAGGAAGATGAATCATTAGAAGAACTCTCACTTTCAGACTCAGAGTCACTGCTTTCACCATTGTCACCTTCAAGAAGAGCTTCTTCACTCACTACTACATCATCCTTCATAGAGCTCTCATCAACAGGATTAAACTCCACAACATCGACCAAACTAACTTTCCCCAAACCCTCCTCAACGACACTGTTCAAACTCGGCAATTTCTCACCAGAAGGATCCTCCAAACCCTCGTTCCCCCCTTTCAAACAAACTCCGCCATCATCAACCCTAACCACCTCCTCATGATTAATCCCACTCGTCCGCTCAGTCTCAAGAGCATCCCCTCCGCCAAGATTCGGCCCCGCCGTCTCAGAAGGAGTCTCTTTCTCGGGCTCTTGCATCTCCTCAATCCAATCCTTTATGGAATCGAAGTCCTCTAGTAAGGAGGAGCCGTTGAGGTGGGGAGGAAGATCCTCTGGCACGAATTGGTCGAGGAAATCGAACTTGTCGCCCCAGGTTAGGTCAAGGGGATTCTTGAGCTTGGAAGGGAGGTTGCTTTCTTCGTCTTCGTCGTGATGGATAAATCCTACCATGGCAGGGAGCTCAATTTGGGGGAATTGAAGGGGTTCATGTCTGTGTGTTTGGGGTTTATGAAGGAGGTTTGGGTTGAGAAAGGGTTTCAGAGCCGGTGGCGGCGCTGGTTCGAGAGCGTTAAACCCTGAGTTCTGGGTTTTAAAAGGCAGCTCGGGTCAATTTTTTTAATGCATGGTCCAATCTTTTTATAATGTATGGTATAAAAGGTCTTGAATATTACCAAATTGTCTATGTTTGGGGCTTTCATCTCTGCTATGTATGTGATCATGCCACCTCTTGTAAGCCATGATATTGAGGATAGTAGTTTAGGGTTATAATTTATTTTTTTGAATTGGATAAGGGTTAGAATGTATAGCAAATTGGATTGAAATTGAAATTGAAATTTGGTTTAGGATCTATACTTTCCCATTCTATTTCACTCTCGAATATGTCCATTAGTTGTTTTTTCGGTCGGAAACATGTCCGTTAGTATTGTAACGTGAGATCGAACGAGAACAATAATACATGGTTCGGTAACGGTGTGTTACCTACATCCACGGGCAAAGAAATAGTATATTATTATGGAAGACTGAATTCGGATTACATAACTCTAGATATTTCGAGAGTTTATATAACGACTCAAGAAACCCTAATTACAATTATGAGCCGCGGACCCAAAAAAGATTGCGACAGACCCAAAAACAGATTACAACGAGACCTTCATGCTACCTGTCGCAGTGTGTGATTCAGATTTAAGACACATTAACCGTTAGTTTTTTTACCATGCCGAGGATCCATGACGACTAGAGATGGTTCTCATCACGCTTGAGATGAATCTCGTAGGTGATGCACATGTCCATCACATTATTACAGAAAGTTTGAAGTTGTCCATTAATTGCTTATGAATGGGAGTATTATGCAACAATCAGCTTCTTTTTTCATAGACAATAATAATCTGTACATTAATTTTCTCAGGACGAATATAACATTTAACCGTTTTTTTTTTTTGAGCAAAACATTTAACCGTTTGATTTCGAAATATGATGTGTTTTATGCATACAACACTTAGTCAGAGATCGAAATAGTAGTACGATAAAAAAAATTACATACATTTTGGACAATAAATGGGGTTACTTCACCTTTTGAAGACGGAGGAGGAAAAAGTGGCTCCTTTTATGTGGTGGCTACAATTCTCGCAGCAAGGATCCTCTACTCCTTTCTATACTCCCATCTATACTCCACTTCCTTTTTATGCTTAGACCTGTTCAACTTCGAGCTCGGGTTGGGTTCGGGCCGGGCCAAAAACAAAATTTTGTCCACATCAACGGGCCGGGCTTGGCCCGGCCCGATCATTCGGGCCTATATTTTTGTCCGTACCCGCCCATAAATGCGGGCCGGGCTTTTCACGGGCCAATCGGGCCCATAAATCCGATGATTAAATTTAATTTTAAATGGTCAAAAAAATTTAAACATGTACTAATTTTATAACTAACTCATTTATTAACATAGAAAATCGGGATTATTAAGGCAACAAATGAATATAAAGAGCATCTAAACAACTTTACATGTCTAAAAGTCAAGTTGACATTTGACAACTAATCACAAATCAATCCAAGGAGAATTAGATAGAGAAAAGTAAGATGAATAAATTGAGAATACTAGTAAACGTGAGATACAAATACAATTACGGTTTCGTATATAATATGTTGAAAATATGTAATAATACGTTGATATTGCTGTTAATATTTATTATATCATTAAAATAGTATAAATATTCGGGCCGGGCCGGCCCGGGCCCGTGGGCTTTTTACATTGTCCAAGCCCGGACCTATTTTTTAGTGGGCCGGACCGGGCCGGGCCATACGGGCCAACACCTATGTCCAAACCCGTTTTTTTACGGGCCGGGCTGGCCGGGCTGGCCGGGCTAGCCCGAAGTTGATCAGGTCTATTTATGCTACAAAATAATAATAATAAAATTTTATAAATATATTTTCATGTTAACAATACTTAGTCATATATATTTGTACATTTCTTATCATAAAAAATTATCATTAATATTGTTTTACATTAAAATAATGGAATAAATCATATTTTTGACATTTAAAAAATATTGACTAGGAGTTTATATCATAAAATTATACTAGTATATAAGAATAACCATTTATACACAAAAATAATATTTATAAATTTTTTTATTATGATTTTATGGTATAAATAGTAAAATGGAACATGGAAGGGAGTAGGGAGAGGAGTAGAAGATCTTGACTGCAATTCTCGGGCCAATTAAAACAAACATGCAAGATGGGTCGAGCGGTAAACCAATTCATTTTCAAGCCTAATATTTCTAAAACATGCTCTAGGGGTCGGCCACCCACGTAGAGTTTTGGCCACTTCTGTTACGTCACTTCCTGGGGTCTTCCTCCTTCTGATCAAAAAAAAAAATGAGTTGAGAAGAAAATGATAAAACTATACACATCTAGATATCTAGGGACACAAAATGATACTTGTTGGGCCGTCAGGAATCCGAGCCCACAACGCGAGAGTGGAAAGGCCCATTAACAGAATCTTCGTCCACGACACTTACAAGCTCCGATGATTTCGCACATCTTTAATACCGCAACGGTACTGTAGCAACGGGATGATCATAGCGTAACGGCAAGAGCGAGATTTCCGGGATTTGGCCATTAATTGCCAACGGCTAACTCAAAGGCGAGATCTTAGGGATCGCCTCATTAATTGCCAACGGCTTGAATAAAGCAATAATCCTGAGCATTTATGACAAATATTCTAGCAATTACACCATAAAGATTGGTGGCGAAATCCATGGGATTTCCTTATTCAATGGGCAACGGCTAGTTTGAGGATTGCAGCTCTATAAAAGGCAAGGAAGACACTCAAAGCAGGGGAGGGAAGACAACTCTCGAACACAATTCTCTACGCCCCAAAAACACTCCCAAGATCATTCGTTTTGCCATTCTTATTGTTCTTAGAAGAAGACATTCTTTTGTATCGATCCAAGTGTTCAAGCAACATACATACAAACAATACAAACAATCCTAAGCATTCTTCGCATTTCTTTACGTTTATTCAATTTATGTTCGTTATTTCTTTTCGATTTACAGCTTATTCGTAACTTGTAACGCGTTGTGACATCTTTGTGACTAGGAGTCCCTCATAGTAGCGAAGTAACACGTTTACGTGGTTAATTCGCCCAAAATAATTGGCGCCCACCGTGGGGCCCTAGCCAAAAAAGAAGTCACGCCGGAGCAAGTTGCGGAATCTTCATCAACATGGACGCAAATCTTAGCCTTGTGGGGGATCTTGAGCCAATCAACAACCAAGTCAACGGAAACGGCGATGATTACAGTCATAACACCAATAGCGGAGTGACCAGTGGCGGACTACCCGCTGGGGGGTTCGAGAACGTAGATAGAAACATTGGAAACTCCGAGCAGCAAGGAGGAGGCGAATCTAGCGCCATCGCGGAACTCCACACAACCATGCTGACTCTTCAAAAAGAGTTGGATAGCCAAAAGGAGGCTAATGCTAAGTTTACCGAGATTTATGAAAAGAAAATTGAATCTTTGACTAATGAACGTAATTTGCTTCGATCTCAGGTACAATCAATCCCGACTTACCACCAAAGGACAGACGCGTTGAACGGTGCCGCTAGGCGTCTAAACGTGGATGGTCTAAGCTTCATCACTCCTAACGACATCAGACTGTTAACAGGTAACCAGGTAAATGGTAATTCCTCAAGGGTCACTCGGGAAGATACTGAGATTTCCCAATTAAGGCAACGCCTTAGGGCCCTGGAAGACCGGATTGCTCAGGTCCCAGGGGCCCCTTAAACCAATAGCAGTAGAAAGGAGAGATGGTTATACCGACTCCCCCTTTGTACCCGCTATTGCGAGAGTTGATATCTCTCGAAAGTATCACGTCCCGGAAATACCAAAATATGAAGGGATTACCGATCCCGACCAACATATAGCGGCTTTCAAACAAGCCATGAACATTAGCACCGTACCTTTTGAAATGAAAGAAATTGTTATGTGTCGATGGTTTGGGAACACGTTATCCGGTCCCGCACTAAACTGGCACTCTCATTTACCACTTGAAAGTATCTCATCTTTTGCTGAGTTGGTTGATAAGTTCAGGATCAGGTTCGCAAGCAGTCGGCATGCCAAGAAGCGGTCAAGCGACTTGTACCGGCTTACCCAAAAGCTGCGCGAGTCCCTGAAGGCGTTCCTCAACCGCTACAACGAGGAACTCGTAACAATTGAAGGATGCGACGCAGCCACCGCCGTGGAAGCTTTCCGACAGAGTATATCATCCCGTAACCCGGAGTTATATCGTGAACTAACCAAATACCCTTGCTCGAACTTTGATGAAGCACAGGTAAAGGCGTTGGCACACGTTCGATTGGAAGAGGACGACCTCTTCACAGACCATATAGCCAGTCCTTATCGAGTTGATCGTAGGCAAGAAAGGCGAGAGACGAGATACAGCCCCTACCCTCCCGCCGAGTATACTTTACGACATGCCAAAGCCAACCATTAGCACAACTTACACAAGCTGACAAAACGTGTTACAGGTATCGAGTGGGAATAAGTGGTTATGTATATGGACAAAGCTTCAAATCAAGTCGGTATAGGACTGGGGGTAGCCTTGAAATCACCACAGGGGGTAGCTTGAAGCTATAGCGAACGCGTTAATGCCAAGGTGCTTACGAGTTAGTGTCGCACGATGTAGCAAGTGTCCAGAAGTCTTAAGTTATATCATTTCTGAATAAGGTACATGACAAACCTGTCATTTCAACATCTTTACATTTCCCCACACATACATACCGTTCTACTACACGATTCATAAAGAACGCTCTTACGCGTACATGACATCGACAACATCTTACGAAAAACTAGCAAGGGACGCCTTGTGACGTTACTGGCCAAAACAAAGGCCCCTGCCTAACAATCAGGCAACAATGTGCACACAACGACTAGTCGGACAAGGATGCAAGAGACATGTTACGGGTTACTGCACTTGCAAAACGATTTCTACATCAATGCAAGTGTTTACACCTTACACCTTACAAAAAATAGGTTACGGGTTACGGCACTTGCAAAACGATTTCTACATCAATGCAAGTGTTTACACCTTACACCTTACACATTTTGCTCTCTATTCTACGCATCCCACACAAAAAGCGCTATACAAATACTACATGCGGAAACACGTTTATACACGTTCCGCCACAAGTACTTCACACGGAAACACGTTTATACACGTCCCGTTACGAGTACGTACTTCACACGGAAACACGTTTATACACGTCCCGTTACGAGTACTACGCACGGAAATACGTTAATACACGTTCCGTCACAAATACTACGCGGAAACACGTTTACACACGTTCCGTCACAAATACTACGCGGAAACACGTTAACACACGTTCCGTCACGTATGCTACATGCGGAAAAACGTTTATACACGTTCCGTTTCAAACACTACATCATTACATGATACTTGCGGAAATACGTTTAAACACGTTCCGTCTTCACTTCAGTCTTCAACTCCAAACCCGTTTTGGAACCAACAAGGAGCGACGAGCTTCACTTCGCGGGAAACAGGTCCGTGATTAGATCAAAAACCCTGAAAAGTCGGGGACTTTCCCGAATTTTTGATGGGGGTATTGTTGGGCCGTCAGGAATCCGAGCCCACAACGCGAGAGTGGAAAGGCCCATCAACAGAATCTTCGTCCACGACACTTACAAGCTCCGATGATTTCGCACATCTTTAATACCGCAACGGTACTGTAGCAACGGGATGATCATAGCGTAACGGCAAGAGCGAGATTTCCGGGATTTGGCCATTAATTGCCAACGGCTAACTCAAAGGCGAGATCTTAGGGATCGCCTCATTGATTGCCAACGGCTTGAATAAAGCAATAATCCTGAGCATTTATGACAAATATTCTAGCAATTACACCATAAAGATTGGTGGCGAAATCCATGGGATTTCCTTATTCAATGGGCAACGGCTAGTTTGAGGATTGCAGCTCTATAAAAGGCAAGGAAGACACTCAAAGCAGGGGAGGGAAGACAACTCTCGAACACAATTCTCTACGCCCCAAAAACACTCCCAAGATCATTCGTTTTGCCATTCTTATTGTTCTTAGAAGAAGACATTCTTTTGTATCGATCCAAGTGTTCAAGCAACATACATACAAACAATACAAACAATCCTAAGCATTCTTCGCATTTCTTTACGTTTATTCAATTTATGTTCGTTATTTCTTTTCGATTTACAGCTTATTCGTAACTTGTAACGCGTTGTGACATCTTTGTGACTAGGAGTCCCTCATAGTAGCGAAGTAACACGTTTACGTGGTTAATTCGCCCAAAACAATACTAGAACTCACAAAGTCATAACAAGATGACAATGGGAATTTAACAACTGTGTTGTTACATTATGGTCAATGAGGTTGTCATGTTTTGTACTAGTTGGTGTTATGACCCTAAAAGAGCATTTTATTTTTTACCCTTTTTCAGTTATAACCCTAAAAAAGCCTAAAAAACTAGACACGGTAGAGGTTGCAAGAGGGAGAAGATGGTCAGACCAATTTTCAACTGTTTTAGGGAGGAGGTTTTTGCCCTAAAAAAATCTTAATAGAGCATTTTAATTTGTTGGGTAAAACTCAATAAAAATAATACTATTGGAGGTGAGTCTTTTTTTGGAAAAGTTGGAGGTGAGTCTTGATATAGAGAGTTATTTAATACAGAAGACAACGTGGGTAAAACAGTAGAATCGATCCTTGATCGAAAAAAAAACAGTAGAATCGATCAATGTGTCAATTACGTGATGGAAATTTAATTTACTTTCTTGCTTCACAAATTATGTTATTATAGACTCGACCGAAAAAAAAAAATTAATTATGTTATTATAGTAACTTATTTCCCCTTGTTTTATAAAAATTATTTTTTTAACATATTATTTTTACCGTTTTTCAGTTATAACCCTAACAATTAACCCATCTTTACGTACTCATGTACCTTTTTTTTTTTTTTCAATTCTCCCTTTTTGTTATTTAATAGGGTTTTTTTTTAGACAAGAAATGAGAATTTCTCAATATATGAGCAAATGGTTTGAATAAAATCTTTGTCAAATGGATCAATCTAAGGACAAGGAAGACGGAAAGACCTAAGAGTTCAAAGAACTCTTATGAAGTAAGAAAGTTTATGCTTCACTAGACCAACAACCTGAGGTTACACGAATTGTATACAATTATTGTACATGTTGGGCTGTAATTAAGTTGTGAAGTTGAGTTGGCCATATATGGCAAGTAGTTTTGTACTAGCAAGTAGGCAACTAGAAAGTGCAAGTAGCCAAGTATGGAGGTAGAAGATCGAAGAGGCGTTCACTCATGTGAAAGTGTGAAGTATCTGCCAGTATGTTGTTGTTAAACCGAAAGTGTAGCGTGACTGAATTCAACTTGCCAATATTAATTGCTACTCGAAATAATTGTAATGGCTTATCGGTATATCAACGGTCAACCCGGCATGGATATAATAGCCAGCGTACGTACGCATGCGGATGCAGGTCGGTACGTTGCAGGTTGGTGTTTGTTAGTAGTTGTGAGTTTGAATTACATGCACATCAATACCACCTTCAAGTTAGTAGTTGTGAAGTTGACTTGGCCATCGATCGATCTTCAGCAGTTCAATGTTACCTGATGTTACAACTTACATTTGCATTTGCCCATCCCAAAGTTTTGATTAATTGATTAACGTCGTGAACAAATAAGTCGAGTTTTATTGTGTTTAACCATATATATTATGGATCATTTACATATGTTTTGAGTCTGGAAAATCAAATCTTGCTCATCCTCAACTTGTTTACAAATCAAGATGAACACAATTACACAAATGAGGTTTAACCGGACCAAACACGTACTGGGTTGCTTATGAATGATTCCGTCCATTTACAGCCCAAGACAAGATCGATAGTGTTGTCTAGAAACTAGAAGTTGCATATGAATAGATATTTTACTGCAGTTAATATTTGTGGGTGAGTGTGTTTTTTTTTGTTTTTTTTTGATGATTCTCCTTCATTTTGTTCTCATAATGAAATTAAAGAAGACTCACTCACATCATGTAAATGAGGAATAGGTGGTCTATGTAATAAATATGTCCCAGTCATTTTTATGCACACATAGCTGTCCGGTTCTGTTACCTCATTTAATTTACCTCCCTTATTCATCTGCCTTATTTATGATTTACCCCTCGAATTTACAATAGGTGGTTAAAATTTTCAAATTTGTACAAACCCAACACATTAGCATCGATCAATAATTCATATGACAAAAACTCGTACATATAGATAATTATTTCCCATACATGAGTAGGGTAGGGAAAGAGGGTAAGGGAGAAAGAGTACAATTGAGCGAGGTTAAATCTAATTTACTAGCTAGGGAGTATTTGTATTTAGTAATTAATTAGTGGGAAACTAATTAATTAATTAATCTAGACGACGGACGACGGGCAACTAATATATAATGCAAAGAATTCAGTTGTAAGAGCCTTCGGCATATAGTCAAACGGTTAAACCTCCACGAGTAGTACCCAGAGTTCACCGATTCGAGTCTCATTTGCAGTGCCCTCGACCAAAAAGAAAGCGATCAGTGGTAGGATCGGAGAACGGCACCACAAAAGGTACAGATGATGGCACGCCAGCAACGCCAGTAGAAGGGGACGTGGCAGAAGCGGGTGGCCGTCTTCATGTCGGCGACGCTAGCTCCTCCGCCGCACCTCGAGCACGTGCCCGCCGCCGGCTTGCTACTCTGCACTTGCTTCGTCTGATCCACCAGAAAGCAGAAGCACACCATATTTTTCTTACTGTATTTAATTTCTTAGGCTTACGTGGGTACTTTTGGTTGGAAGCGGGTTTTGAAGTTGTGTGAAGTTGGGGTTGGGCCGGGGTTTATATATATAGATAGAGTTGGTGAAATCTGGAGCGTTGGATTCATGATGATCGATCAAGGCTGGCTCCCAGATTAGCCAAGTGGAGGTACGTCGTGCATTTATTGGGCTTTCCTGTGCCTCATCTAATTTCGGTCCTTCTTTGACTTGGCCCCTATTAAAATTAATCTTCTTTTAAGGCTAGCTCCATCGTCTTATTTTGAATTGGTTCCACTCTATCTCCAATCTCTACATGCATTCTTGGTGAGCTGTTACTTAGACGTGTTTCAGCTAGCCAGGGTTCATTTGTAAGTGAGATTTAGATTTGATTTAGTTAGGAGGACGTCAGGTGATTAGTCTATTTGTTCTCCATATGTGGTCCTTGTCGTTTCAAGCTAAGTGGGGCCAGGCGTACTAGCAATCAAGTGTAGACGTTGAGACAATTTGTTAGAACCCAATAATCGAGTTACATTGTCTTAAAAATCTCTTCTAAGCCCTGTCTAGAAACTAGGCAGTTCCCGCCCGCCTAGCTTTATAACCGGTCTAGGCGACATCTAGGTGTCCGTTTAGGCTACCTAGGCAACCGTATAGGCTTCACAAGTGCTAGGCGATCCTTTTCTGCTTAGGAACTGCTAGGCTTTTTTAAAAAACGCCGCCGAATCAATGTACTAAATGGGTGACCCGGTTGATCAATGTCTTAATTTGTACATAAGTATCAATCTCGTTAACATTGCAATTTGTTTTTAGATATATATGCACATGCACAAACCCACCATTCTGGTAGGAATGAGTGACATGTACGTTAGAATATTTGGTCATTTCATATGTAAGGTCAAAATGAAAGGTTGTTCTATGGAAGTTCATTCATACATGTGGTCGCCCTCCATCATGCGATAGGTGATTGATTTTCCACGTACTACGACCTTATTAACTTAATTAGTTGTTAGCAAACAGGTGAGGTACATGAGCCTTTGCACTTGGTATCATTGGTGATAGAGTTTTTGGACTTGCTTAAAAATTGAAATCAAATCGAGGTTTACGTATCTATCATTATGTGTGAATAGTACTCCATATATATCTAATTTTGAAACTTGTTCATTCAAGATTGTTTATAAGATATCCCATCCAACATTTTGGATTTTCAACGTATTAATTACTATACTTACTACTATAATTAATAAGCATGCATCAACCAAGTGTCCAATGGAAATCGATCGAGTGAACAACTAACATGATGTGCATGAGAAACCAACCAATGGCATCAAAGTTGACTTTGCCTTTCTCCATCCCTAAAATAGAATACAATAACTCCATCCTTGGTATCAGGCGAATGCATTTCATGGTCTTTTATGCTATGAAACGGTTGGTCGGTTGACACGTGTACGGGTCCCGTTCGTTGTGGACCGTGGACGGTGGTGGCTAATCTTATCCTTAAGATTCATGAATGACAATTGACAACAACTCCTATTCCTATATTAACGCGGCTTAATTACTCCGTTCTCTGTTTCTGGCTTGGTTTGTGTTGCTCGAGTTGGAAAGTCTTGGTGAGTGAAGGAGATGGCTATGTTTAGGCATTAAGGAAGCAAATTGGGCCCGGCTTTCGGGTATGGATCGACCTTGGATTTTCGTAATTTTGTGGGCCCAATTAAGGAACCAATGACCTAAAACCATTAGCACCATGATTGTAGTATGGTCGTAAGATGGGTAAGCAGTTGGAGATATTATGCGACATTATTCAAGGAGAGGCTTTGGCATGTGTTGTCTGAAGGTGGGGACTTGTATTGTTTAATCGAGTTTTAAATACAGCTTCTTTTTTTTTTGATCAGTAGTTTTAAATACAGCGACAAGGAACTAGGAAGTGATAGTGTCATGATTTCGTACTTTTATGTAAGAGGTAAGTTTTTCGATCAATGTAACTATGACTCGACTGGCTCAAAGGGAGTCAAAGCAATCACAAATAAACCTACATACATTTATGCACATATGTGTCACGAATAATTGGAATGAACTTACATACATATATATATATATATATCTATGTCCGGTACTTTGAATTCTTTCTTTACATACTAAAAAAAGCTGTAGAGATTTTTTATCCAATTTTTGGTTTAAATTGTAGGTATAAAGTGACGGGATTATATACTTTCTTTCCATTCACTTGAGTTGCAGTCGAGCTTAAAGCGTACATACTAGTCGACTAAAGTCTGGCCACCACCTAAAAATAATAATAAACGAATGTAAAATAAAGAAAAAGATTGCAATAGTTTTAGGGCCCGTTTGGTATCTATGAAGAGTAAAAGAGGTTTATTAGAATAAAGTGTAATAAGCGGGCTAGCTTTGTAATTAGAGAAATCTCATATTAAAAACCCGATTGAGTTAGTAGAGCTGGTAGCTTGTACGAACATCTTCTCTAATTTTCCTCTCTCTGAGTGATTGTAAGATGTTAAGATCCATGGTTTCCATGGTTGTATTCTGTTGATTTCTCAAGTAATTGATGAGGAAAGCTTGAGTTTTCATGGTATCAGAGCACTCGAAATTCTCAATTGCTTTTCTCGATTGAATTTTTTCTGTTCGCATCTTGCTGTTTCATCTTGTTTTTCAAGAATGTCGGGTTCACCTTTGAGGGAGAGAACAGATCGTGTTTCAATGGAGGATCTTCGTGTGGAAGAAGAAAGGAATTCAGAAGCAGAGAGAGTGGAACGGATTGTGCGTGCAAGATTGGATAGGGAAAGAGACAAAGAGAGGCGAGATCGAGAGCAAGGAGTAGCTTCGAATGATCCACTCGCTCTCTCAAATTCAGATCAGCCAGGCGCTCAATTGGTTCCGCAGAAGTTTGATGGAACAAATTTTCTCAGTTGGAGCAGAAACGTGAAGCTGGCACTCGGAGCTAAAATCAAGACTGGATTCATTGATGGTTCTTGTCGTCGCCCACCCTTGGGAACTTCAGAATGTGCAAGGTGGGTACGTGCAGATCATATGGTGAGATGTTGGCTTCTCAATTCGATTGAAGGTAGGATTTTTGAGACTTTGATCTATGTTGATTCCGCATTTCAGCTTTGGGAAGAATTGGTTGAAAGATTTGGTCAGGCCAATGGTCCATTGCTATATCAATTGAAACGAACCCTAGCTACTTTTGAGCAAGGTTCTTTGTTTGTTGGAGAGTACTATAGTCGGTTAAAGAAATTATGGGAGGAATTGAAGAGTGTTAGAGTTGTTATTGATTGTGATTGTGGTATATGGTCAAAATGTGCTTGTGATTATCAATCAAGAAAACAAGAACAGGAGGATAATGATAGGTTAATGGATTTCTTGATGGGGTTAAGTGATGATTTTGATGGAATTAGGGGAAACATAATAGCTATGGATCCTTTGCCTAACATTCACAAAGCTTTTGCTTTAGTTCAACAAGCTGAGAAGCAAAAGAATGTGTCTAATTCTTTGAATGTTAGAGGTGATGGTACTGCCTTGTCAGTCAATAGTATGTCTGGACGTGAACAGCAACAGTTTGGAAAAAAAATTCTGAGTAAGGAGGAGTTGCAGAAAAGAGGTTTGGCTGGGAAAGATTCTTACAAGCGAGGCAAGGATCGTTTTGATAGGAATGCAGGAAAATATGAAAGGAAGTGTGAATATTGCTCTGTTCCACGGCATTCTAAGGAGAGATGTTACAAGTTGATAGGATATCCTGATAATTGGCGCTTTAATGATAAGAGATCTGGTGATCGAAGAGCTAATGCAGTTGAGGCAGATGCTGAAACACCGTTTGTGGCTGCAATGTGTCAAGAGATGGCAAAGATGTTCAAAGGGAAGGGTGTTGCTTCAAGCTCAGGGAAAGCATCTTCCAGTTCTGTTCAGTTTGTTAACAAGCAGTCAGAGACAGGCTCTTCTTCAAAGTTTACAGGTATGGCTACTGGTGTTTTTGCTAGTGTTTCTGCATTGACAGCTAGTGCTTGTTTAGATACTGATGTGTGGATCATAGATACTGGTGCCACTAATCACATGGTTTTTGATTCAAGGATTTTAGTTGCTAAACAATCTTTACGGAAGTCTGTTCGTGTAGCTTTACCTGATGGTTCTATCAAGTTAGTTGAGTATTCTGGTTCAGTCAGACTTAATTCAGATTTGTTGGTTCGAGATGTTCTTCTTATTGATGGCTTCAGGCACAATTTGCTTTCTGTTACAAAATTGATGGATGATCATGGTTTGACTGGTCATTTGGATTCTGATGGTATATGGTTTCAGGACCTTACCACTAAGAGGATGGTGCTTCGTGGAGAAAGAGTTGGAGGACTCTATATTTTCAGGAATTCAAGGTCTTCAGATGCAGTTGCATTGGCACAGAAGAATGAGTGTAATGTGTCAGATTTGTTGTTTGCTAATAAGTCTTGTTCTAATAAAGTTGATAGTGTGTTGTTACACAATAGGCTAGGACATTGTTCTCATAGTAAATTGCAACATTTGTCTTTGCCAGTTGAGCATTTTTTATGTGAGAGTTGTATTCTTGCTAAACAGTGTAAAGAATCTTTTAATAGAAGCATAGCTTTGGCTTCTAAGCCGTTTGATTTGGTTCATTTGGATGTTTGGGGCCCTTACAGAGAGCCTTCTTCCTCTGGTGCAAATTATTTTTTGACTGTGCTTGATGATCATACAAGATACACTTGGGTGTACTTGTTTCAATATAAGACACAGGTGAAAGATATTATCATTGCTTTTGTGGCTTATGTTCAGACGCAGTTTGAGAGTACTGTAAAGGTGTTTAGAAGTGATAATGGAACAGAATTTTTGCAACACAGTGTTCAGGATTTCTTTGCTAAGAAAGGGATTGTTCACCAAAGGAGTGTGGCAGGAAATCCTCAACAAAATGGACGTGTTGAGAGAAAGCACAGACATATTATTGAAACAGCAAGAGCTTTAAGGTTGCATGCAAATTTGCCCAAGAAATTTTGGGGTGAGTGTGTTCTAACAGCTGTGCATATTATCAATTTACTTCCTAGTTCAGTTTTGTCATGGAAGGTACCATATGAATTGTTGTTTCTTAAACCAGCAGATTATGATGCTTTAAAAGTGTTTGGGTGTCTTTGTTTTGGAAGACCAAGCACTCATACTAAGGACAAGTTTGAAGCTAAATCTAGAAGATGTGTGTTTATGGGTTATTCTTCTGGTCAAAAAGGTTATAGGCTGTATGATTTGCAGGCCAAGTATTTCTTTGTGGCACGTGATGTCATATTTCAGGAATCATTGTTTCCTTTTATAGAAGATACAGGTTTTTCTCCTACATCTGTTTCTCAAGAGAGTTTGCCTTTAGTTAATCCTGCATTTGATCAAGTTGAGCTTGTTGGGAAGAAGATATGGCTAAGGAGATTGAGGCACTTGAAAGGAATCACACTTGGGAGTTGACCACATTGCCTCCAAACAAGAAGGCTATTGGTTCCAAATGGGTGTACAAGATTAAGTTTAAGCCTGATGGAACTATAGAAAGGTATAAGGCTAGACTTGTGGCTAAGGGGTATACACAAGTTAAGGACAAAGATTATAAATATACCTTTTCTCCAGTTGCTAAGCTTGCCTCTGTCAGGATTCTTCTTGCCTTAGCAACTGTTAAAAAGTGGGATGTTCATCAATTAGATATAAACATTGCCTTCTTGCATGGTTTTTTGGAAGAAGAAGTGTATATGCAACCTCCACAAGGATATTCAAAGGCGTCTAATGGTCAGGTATGTCGGCTGAAACGTTCTTTATATGGTCTCAAACAGGCTTCACGCCAATGGAATATAGAGCTCACAAATCTGTTGTTGAAAATGGGGTATGTTCAGTCTAGAAAGGATTATTCTGTTTTTGTGAGAAAATCAGGTTCTAGCTTGGCTATTGCACTTGTGTATGTGGATGATTTATTGTTGACAGGAAATGATGTTGATTTCATTATGAAAACCAAGAAGGGATTGGATCAGGCTTTTACCATCAAGGATTTAGGACTCATAAGGTTTTTCTTGGGTATTGAAGTGGCACGATCTGCTCAAGGTACTGTTCTTACACAGAGAAAGTATATTCTGGATATCATAACAGATGCTGGTTTGTTGGATTGTAAAGAAGCTATTTTTCCTCTACCTAAAGGTCTTGATTTGTCTACTGAGGAGGCACAATTTTAAGTGATCCTAAGGTTTACAGGCGTTTGATTGGTCGTTTGTTATATCTTAACATAACTAGACCTGATGTTTCATATGTTGTTCAACACCTTAGTCAATTTGTGCATACTCCTAGAGAACCTCATCTTCAAGCTGCAATGCATGTTGTCAGGTATCTCAAGCACACTCTTGATTGGGGTCTTTTTTATTCAACAAACACAGATTTAGTTGTTTCTAGTTATAGTGATGCAGACTAGGCTGCGTGTAAGTTTTCAGCTCGTTCTTTGAGTGGATACTGTGTTTTTCTTGGGAGTAATTTGGTGTCTTGGAAGACCAAGAAGCAGAAAACAGTCTCCAAATCGTCTGTTGAGTCAGAGTATAGGAGTATGAGCTCGACGGCTAGTGAGGTGGTTTGGATACATGGTTTGTTGAATGATCTTGTTGTTCCTGTCTCATTGCCTATCACTATGTACTGTGATAATAAGGCAGCGCAGCACATCGCCTCTAACCCAGTTTTTCATGAACGTACGAAACACCTCAGGATTGATTGCCATTATGTGCGGGAAAGAGTTCAAGAGGGGTTCATCAAGACTGCACATGTTAAGTCTCAACTACAATTGGTTGATGTCCTTACAAAGCCTCTTGGAGAAGCACAACACAAGTTCTTATCTTTCAAGTTGGGTTTGGTTTCTTCACCCACAAATCCAACTTGAGGGGGGATATGAAGAGTATAGGAGGTTTATTAGAATAAAGTGTAATAAGCGGGCTAGCTTTGTAATTAGAGAAATCTCATATTAAAAACCCGATTGAGTTAGTAGAGCTGGTAGCTTGTACGAACATCTTCTCTAATTTTCCTCTCTCTGAGTGATTGTAAGATGTTAAGATCCATGGTTTCCATGGTTGTATTCTGTTGATTTCTCAAGTAATTGATGAGGAAAGCTTGAGTTTTCAGTATCAAACGACGGCAACGTAAACGGAATGGAATAGAATGAAAACGAACCTAGTCCACATTAGCATCATGGTACATGATGAATCACCTCAATTTTCATTCAAAAACTACCGTAAGGTCCTTCGCGGCACTTAATTTGTTTCTCTAATCTAAGGGTGGGGTAACAAAACACCTTAATCATTCCCTTCATCCCTTCTCTAGACACACAAATTCGAAGTTTAAAATTAAAATATTTTTTTTCAATTAATGTATAGTGACCCATAATTAGACTAGGTTCATTTTCATTCCATGTCATTCCGTTTTCGTTTCCGCCGTTGGATACCAAACGGACCCTTAGTGTTTGCGGTCCGTTGAGACCAGTTTTTAAATTGATCTTTTATTGTCCTTTCAATATATGTATTAAATACCCATGCTCCATTAGCTCAGCCGGTAAAAAGCCTTGGGTAGTACCCATAGGTCGCCGGTTCGAGTCTCATGGGGTACGGGTACCGTGTATTTACCCCCGGGGGGTTCCGGGTAACCGGATAACGTGCGGGTGATGGGCTCCCTCTTCAGGTCTTCGGGTCCCTCTTCAGAGAGAGTGAGCCTAGCGACTCTGGGTCGCTCAGCGGCCCCTCTTTTGAGAGTGGAGAGTAGGGCTCCCCTGCTACGGCCCTGTTTGCCTTAAAATTTTGATATAACCCTTAAATATGAAATTGATCATGTTATGGGGTACAAAAATTACATATATATATATACGTATATATATTTAAAAATAATTAGTGGTTTAAGAAAAATTTATTAATAATGTATATTCATATATGATAAAGCATACTCACTTGGGAGTAGGGAAATTATACATAAATCAAATCTTAAAAATTTTAATCCGTCGTTTAAAAAATGACATTAAAACAATTGTTTCCGTCAAAAATATAACATTAAGACGGAAGGGGTGTTTTTTTTTTATATCACACGGGGTAGTTAATTAACTACCTTCCCCAAGACACCCACTAGTATATATATTGGAGGAGTTGGGTACGTTGGCCGGTTACAAACAACAAAATCTCAATCTTCTTTCCTGCAAACAAACAAAGAGAGTAAGCAAAACAAAAAAAAAAGGGAAAAGAGGAACGTGTTCTACGTACAGTTCATTATCATTACCACTACCGATCACAATTTGCTTTTGTCATTGCAAATTAAAGGTAGTATGAGCGTGTATATGTATATACGTATACTCTTGATCTGTGTTTTGTTTTCCTTTCTTTCAAAAATCATTTAAAACTGATTTTGTGGCCCGGGAGGAACCGAGTGGATCCGAACGCCACACCGAAAATTGATTTCGTTTTAAATATATTTACATACACATATTTGAAAATGGGTTAACGTCATGGCCTGGGAGGAACCGAATGGATCCGAACACCATGTACGTTAACTTGTGGCCTGGGAGGAACCGAATGGATCCGAACACCACACCAATTAGCCTTTTTTCTAGGCCGTTATAATGCCGAAATTGCCTCGGAAATTTTCCGTACATAGTGTCGGGGTATAATCGTTGAAGGCCACTTGTTCGTATGACTATTGTCATAATATATAGTTACATGAAGAACTAATTAATTACACATCAAGCCAAGAATACAAATTGGATCAACCATGCATCTACGACAATAAGTATAAACATGCATGGATATATGATGATGTGTACACTTAAGTCCTGTGGAAATCTTTCATCGACTTGACCAAAGTTAAAAAGAGATGTTATGCACACATTTCAGATCTTTATCTTTGTAACTAACTTCCTACGAAGTCGAGGCCATGAGAAGTTAATTTGCCTACAAAGGCGTTCTAATTTTAAGAGCATGTATGATTGAAAGATGGATCATACTAGCTAGTTTCTAACGTGTGTCATGTACACACATATGTATGGTGATCGTGGAGAAATAATCAACCTACGTACATGACATAATATATTTCATTTTAATCCAAATCTTTAACTTAATTTAAAAATAAAGCGGTAGAGTATATGTATTGTATAATTCATGCATATATCATTTCAGATTTGCCTTGATTACTAAAAATAAAATAAAAGGGAATCACAAAGATAACCCAGTGAGGGTTTATTTTGGTTTATTTTGGTTTATAAAATCAAATTAAATTTTAGAACTACGTAAAGACTTGATGTTCTTTTATGAACTACGTAGAAAACTTGATATCGATCATATATTTATCAAGTTCAGTCGCAAATTTCAAATAAAATAAAATATATGTCTTTACTTAAGAACTACGTGTTGATTTGATGCCTAACAAAGGCTACGTAGGAAACTCAATATAAGACAATGTGTCCATTGAGTTCAATCACAACCCAAAATGTAAAGTCCAAATTATTCTTTAAGAACTACGTGTTGATTTGATGCCTAACAAAGGCTACGTAGGAAACTCAATATAAGACAATGTGTCCATTGAGTTCAATCACAACCCAAAATGTAAAGTCCAAATTATTCTGCAAGAACTACGTGTTGATTTGATGCCTAACAAAGGCTACGTAGGAAACTCAATATAAGACAATGTGTCCATTGAGTTCAATCACAACCCAAAATGTAAAGTCCAAATTATTCTGCAAGAACTACGTATGATTTGATCCCGTTACATACGGGTACGTAGGAAATTTAACGTAATTTTTGTACGCGTTAAATTCAATCACGACCTTAAATTAAAATTTTAATATATCTTTGAGAACTACGTTTGACTTGATTCCATATCATATAAATGGATACGTAGGAAATACAACATAAAATATAAATGTGTTGTATTCAGTCGCATATTAAATCAAATTAAATTAAACCAAATTAAAAACATACATAAACCTTAAGCCTTATGTTTGGTGGTGAAGAGATTAAACAACCCTTCCTAGAAGGTGGGTTTAATCTAATTCGCATCGTGTAGATGATAGTTGGTTTGAATTCGAACAACCCTTCCTAGAAGGTGGGTTCGGGTTTATTCCACTGATGCATGAAAATCAAACATAAACAACAAAAAAATAAATAAAATAAATAAAACACTCTGAACTACGTAAGGCTTGATTCTCTAGAAAAGAGATACGTAGGCAACCCGTAAAATTGGGTCCAGCCCAAATCATAAAATATTTTGTATCGACATTGCTTTTAATCAAAAGAGTCAAAAGAGAGGGTCGAACTAAAATAAAAATAATTATTATATGTTTTGTAATTTTGTGTACATTTTTGCTCAACATATTTTTGGCACGCCCAATGGGACCTTTTCTTTCTTTTCATCTTTAAGTGGTGTCGATACTAATGTTTACTTTGCGTTGTTGTAAGGAAAATGGCTCTACAAGCAACTGTTAACTTCAACGAACTCCCCGTAACTTTCATTGTCAATGGAGGTCGTTGGGTGAGAAAGAGGTCGTTTGTGGTGTGCTTCAACGTCACTAGGGACTCAATCTCTGCTGAGATCCCTCTTGAGAACCCCTTCAGTGCTCTGCCCGAGGGGGAAACGAGTGACAAGCCGGGCATGAAGCCCAAATATGTGAAGGTCGCTCACCCAAGGGCAAACAAACCCATCAACAACCAAGTGGCGACCAACAAAGCTCCATCTACAAGTGGCACCAAGCCCGTAGTTGGGGTCTCTCACAGGCCCACTATTAGGGTCATTAAGACTGTTGAGGAGGTTACAAAGCCTGCCACTCGACCCATCTCCAAGGCCAAAAAGTCCAAGAGAAGGGGTCGTAAGAACAGATCCAAGAGGGGCGGGGCAACTCACCGCTTAGCGAAGTCGTCTGCCTTAGAGTTGGCTAACAAGACTCTTTGGGAGGCTGCTCGTGAGCTGGCAATGCCGAGGGCGCCAATCCATGTCCCTCGAGTCGACCCCCAGACCCGTATCCTCATTGGGTCCATACCTATCTACATAGGTGAGACTGAGGAGGTTAACATGGCTTCCTTCACCGAAGAGGTCCCTCCAAAGACCTCTAAAATCATGATTGTCAAACCTTCTCAATCCGAGAAAGCTCGAGACGAGCAAAACACCAAACGAGACTCACGAGCTCTTACGAAAAAGAAGGGCTCATCAAAAGCAACAAGCTTGACTTCAAATACGGTCGAGTCCCAGGCCTACACCGGTGTTATCACGAGGTCGAAGGCCAAAGAAATGTCTTTTGCAAGCGTGGTCGCACGTTCCCCGTCTCCTCCGCCACCTGTTGTAGAGGATGTACACTCAGAGGAGGAGGTTGAAAGTTCTCCACTATATGGGGATTTAAACACTCTTTTCCGAGAGGAAGAATTTCCGACCATGGCTTGCAAGCCAAAATCACCTCCCGCCTTACAAGAAGAGACGGAGAGTATGCCGGTTTTAGTTACCGACACAACCAGTATGGAAGAGCAACTCCGAGAGTTGCAAAATCAATTAAGCGAAAAAGATGCTCAAATAGCATCACTTGCTGCTCGAGTACCTAATCATGTTCAAGAGAGTAGGCAAGACCAAACGGGGACAAGTGGTGAAAGTCACGGGGCCGGTTTAGCTCTCACCGCACAAGAAGTACGAGAGATGATAACTCAAGGGATTAGAGAGTTTCAAGCCTCACAAAATCCACCTGTCATAGGGTACCGAAAGCCGTACCCTGCACATTATGATTCGGTTCCTTTTCCGCCTGGATATCAAAGGCCGAATTTTGACAAATTTGATGGCGTTCATGGCTCACCACACGAGCATCTCGCTCACTTTTATTTTGCATGTGGCGAGACAGCACTTAGTGATGCCCTGCTCTTAAGGCAGTTTGTCCAGTCACTAAAAGGGCCAGCGTTTACATGGTACACACAACTACAACCTGACTCTATTCAGACTTGGGATGACCTACAAAGGGCATTCTTGGCCCAGTTCGTAAACGCATGTCAACGTTCAAATGAGCTTGCAAACGACTTCATCTCCAGGTGGAGAAGCCTAAGATTACAATGCCCTAAAAAATTAAGTGAGCAGGCTTGTGTGCAAATGTGCACCAATAATCTACTTCCTGAGCTTGCAGTACACGTAGGAAGTGCCGAGCCTACATCATTTGATGCTTTGGTGTCGAAGGCGTGTAATGTTGAGCGCCAACTTGCTAGGCGCCAAGCAAGCTCTAGCCGTTCTCATCATAATGACTCAAAGAGAGATGAGGGCAGAAAGCCACAGAAGAAGGGTGAAACCATGGCTACTTTTATCAAGCCTAGTAATAAGTCTTCTAGTGGCAATAATTCGAAGGCTCAAGAAAGGGGAAACTTCAAAGAGTCTAATAAAAAGCTAACTCTTGAAGAGAGGAAGCAAAAGAAATACCCTTTCGACGACGATGACGTTAAAGGGATATTTGAAGAATTGATGGCTGCCAAACTTCTGACGCTTCCAGAGCTAAAAAGGCCCAAAGAAGTTGGCAAGACGAGCGATCCAAAATATTGCCCGTATCATCGATTGATTAGTCATCCAATCGAAAATTGCTATGTCCTTAAGGATATTATAGAAAGGATGATTAATAAAGGAGAAATCGAGATCGAAGGAGCGTCGTCAAAAGCTCCAGCGGCCTCGTCGAACATAATCTCGACAGTAGGCGCCCAAGAGTATGGTGATCCATCTTTAGAGTGCACCAATACTCAAGAGGCAATGAGCATCCCTACTGTATCACTGCCTCCTATGGCGATTCCAGTTCAATTCAGACTGGATGGTAAAGTTCACGTCGTTTGGGCATACCCTGATATGCCAAGACCTAGTCCTACACAACCAACACTATATGAGGTAGTGATGGACCCGCGTATCGAGGAATCACATACCAAGGACGATGTGGATGAAGAAAATAACAACTCTGAGTGGAAGACTTGTACGAGCAAAAGAAAGCCTCGAAAAACAATGACTCGAAGCTCAGCCTCTCCGGGTTTCAAAATGATTGGAAGGAAACCCGAGAAAAAGAAAAGCAAGAAGAAAAAGAAGTCCACTAAGAAAGGAAAGAAGCCAATGGTGGACTCCGACGAAGAATATATATTACCCGAACGCATGCCGTTCACGTTGAAGGACTATATCCCTAAGAACTTCTTGGATGACGAATCATCCGATATTGAGATGTTTTGGGACGAAGAAGTTGTCCAATGTTGTATGGCCTCATGGGCTGACAAGTGTGAGGAAGAGGACTCAGAAGTTGATGCAGTTACTCTTCGTTCTGGGCGTGAATTAGAGCCCGTGAAACTAAAATCGAATGAAATAGCTCCTAGCGGAGCATCTCAAACGTCGGATTTTGAAGATAACACCGATGGGGAGACTCTTAAGTCGCCACGAAAAGACAAAGGAGAGCCAAGGGTAGCTAACAAAAATCCTATTCCTCAAACGTCGACTTCAAAATCCAAGGCTCCTCCAAAGGAGCCAAAAGAGCGAGTCAATTATGACGTCATCGGCCACTTGAAGCGAATTCCCGCTCGCCTAAGTGTTTACGACGCTCTACAAATGTCGAATGATTTAAGGAGGGCACTCATTCAAGCTCTCACCGATCCCGATGACTATAAAGACCAAGTCGACCCAATTGAAGTTGACGAAGTGTCGTTGTCTCCGCCGGTCCGTTGTGCTTCGTGCATGGCCTGCATAACATTCTCCGATGAAGATCTTCAATTAGGAGAAGAACACCATAATAGGCCCTTGTATGTGACCGGCATGGTCGGAGATACAAAGGTCAATCGGATTCTACTTGATTGTGGGCCAGCTGTAAATTTGCTCCCACTGAAGACATTACGAGCGATAGGGTTGACAACAAGTCACTTATCCCCTACCTTGCTCACTATTCAAGGTTTCAACCAAGTTGGCCAAAAAGCCATGGGCACAATCACTTTGAAGATGGTGCTAGACGACTTATACAAAGACGCGCTCTTCCACGTCATTGACGCTAACACTTCTTATAATGTCTTACTTGGAAGGCCATGGTTGCACTCTAGTAGGTCTGTCGTCTCCACGCTACATCAATGCTTGAAGTATACGGATCATGATGGGAATGAAAAAAACATCCGAGGTGACCCAAACCCCTTCAATGGTGAGGATGTCAACTATGCTGATGCCAAGTTCTATAAGTCAGTTGGCTTCGAGTTGAGCTCATCAAAGGGTAAAAGTAATTGCACCAATAAGCTTCAAATGAGTGAGGCATGCCCAAGAGTCGCCCTAACGCCAACTGTGTTCCTCGCAGAAGAGAGCAAGAGAAGCTCACAGTCTAAGGTGTTGTTTAAGTATACACCAAAAGACAAGAGAAGTCCCGGCCAAAAGTCGCTAACCTCTGTTGAAGGAGTCTTCAACTCGCTCATGACGAGCTATAAATGTCCTCTTCGCAGAATTGATCAGTCAATCCCCGATGAAACGTTGATCATTCATCGATTTTATGGGGATAACAAGGATGACAATAAGAGAGTGGTATTAAAGAGGAGAATCTCCGAACCCTCTTTTGAAGCTTCATCCTCAAAAGGCCACAAGAAACCTAAAATCAAGGTGTGGGGGTCGATGCATTCCTCCAAAGGGAAGGCCATACAAGGAGTCCCCGACGAGAGCACATGTGAAAACTTAAAACTATCTCAAGATGGGGGACTCTTAGTCGCAAGCATGACGGAGCCTGTGTTACTAACTCCAGAGGAGCAAGACATGTTCACAGAGGGTGAAGGCTCATCACGACGAGTTTCAGTGTTTGAAAGGCTCGATACAACTTCTAGGAACGATGCACCTCATGTTTCCGTGTTCCAAAGGCTTGGAAATATCAAGCCTAAAAGGAAGGGAGTTCGAGCGAAGAAAAATAAAAGACTGAAGCTCAAGAAAAAGAAGCCTGTTAAATTTCTTATGAACAAACTTGAAGGTCTTGCCATCGCTAATGTTGAGGAAGTGAATATGGTATCCGTCTCCGATGAAGGCGACACCCGAAGTCATGAGTCCTCTCAAGAAATGATAGAGCACTCACAAGACTTCATCAATACAGTTCAACCTGCACCACCAGAGATGGAAGATGGAGGCCAAGCAACAATTGATGAGCTCCATGAAATTAACTTGGGAACTCTTGAGGACCCTAAACCCATCTTTATTAGTGCTTTGCTTACAAAAGGCGAAAGAGTGGTATATGAACAACTACTCAAAGAATATAAAGATGTGTTCGCCTGGGGGTATCAAGATATGCCTGGTCTAGATCCAAAAGTCGCCGTGCATAAATTGGCTATATCCGAGAATAAGAAGCCAGTGAAACAAGCACAGAGACGATTGCGACCCGAATTGGTGGTTAAAATCAAAGTTGAGGTGAACAAGCTCATTGAGGCGGGGTTCATTCGTGAAGTTCAGTATCCACTGTGGCTGGCCAATATCGTTCCTGTTAAGAAGAAAAATGGTCAGCTTCGTATTTGTGTGGACTTTAGGGATTTAAATGAAGCATGCCCTAAAGATGAATTCCCTTTACCCATTACCGAGCTCTTAGTTGATGCCACTACGGGTTTCCAGGCCTTGTCCTTTATGGATGGCTTCTCTGGGTACAATCAGATCAAGATGGACCCAGAAGATGAAGAATTGACCGCCTTTAGGACACCCTTAGGCACATTCTGTTACACAGTGATGCCTTTCGGTTTGAAAAATGACGGAGCAACCTATCAACGAGCCATGACAGTCATATTCCATGATCTTCTTCATAACACTATTGAGTGTTACGTGGACGACTTAGTGGTGAAGACAAAAGAAAGAGTAGACCACCCAAATGACCTTCGCATAATTTTTGAAAGGCTTCGCAAACACCAACTTAAGATGAATCCTCTCAAGTGTGCTTTTGGCGTGACATCGGGGAAGTTTCTTGGTTTTGTTGTACGGGACCGAGGGATCGAAATTGACCCCGACAAGATCAAGGCAATCGTCCAAATGCCTCCTCCAAGGAACCTTCGCGAGCTTCGAGGATTACAAGGGAAACTCGCGTATATTCGACGGTTCATTTCAAATTTGACAGGGAGGTGTCAACCATTTCTAAGGTTGATGAAAAAGGACTCGCC
Source organism: Polygonum aviculare (assembly GCA_934048045.1). Lineage (NCBI taxonomy): Eukaryota > Viridiplantae > Streptophyta > Magnoliopsida > Caryophyllales > Polygonaceae > Polygonum > Polygonum aviculare. The sequence continues at coordinate 22,445,611 of OW204031.1, forward strand.
TTTTATATGGGATCAACAATGCCAAAATGCTCTCGATAGCATAAAACAATATTTGATGAATCCGCCAATCTTGATGGCGCCTGTCCAAGGAAGGCCTTTGATCTTATATACAGCAACCCTCGAGCGATCTTTAGGAGCTATGTTGGCCCAAAATAACGACGAGGGAAAAGAAAATGCTTTGTATTATATAAGCCGAACAATGGTGGGAGCTGAGCATAATTATTCTTCTATGGAGAAGATTTGCCTAGCTTTGGTATTTGCCGTCCAAAAATTACGACATTACCTATTGTCCCATCAAATTACTTTGGTTTCTAAGGCGGATCCACTAAGATATATCCTTTCCAAGGCCGTACTATCAGGGAGATTGGCCAAATGGGCCATGCTACTCGCACCCTTTGACATTAAGTTTGTGCCCCAAAAGGCAATAAAAGGGCAAATCATCGCTGACTTCTTAGCTTCCCATCCGACCCCAGATAATGAAGAGTTGTCAGACGACCTTCCGGATGAAGAAGTATTCATAGTAGAAGAAAATTCATGGCAACTTTACTTCGATGGGGCATCAAATAGAAGGGGTGCAGGAGTTGGCGTTGTCTTTATCACGCCCTCTAGCGGGTTGGTGCCTTATTCATTTTCCCTCTTGGAAAATTGCACGAATAACGTGGCAGAGTATGAGGCGCTCATAATTGGTCTAGAGATAGCCCTTGAAATGCACATTGATCCTTTAAGAGTGTTTGGCGATTCTCAATTAATCGTCAGACAAGTAAATGGCTTGTACGAGGTCAAAACCGCGAGTTTAATTCCTTTGTGGAAAAGAGCAAGAGAACTCGTGCACCAATTTGATGATATAGAGATCGTGCATGTTGCCAGGTCAGGAAATGATAAAGCCGACGCTCTGGCTAAGTTAGCCGCGTCGTTAACACTACCCGATGAAAGAGAAATTCGAGTCACAATCGGAGAGCGACATGTGCTAGCGTCGTCCTTAGATAGACTTGCACAATTTGAAGAAGTGGATGTCGTTTCGGTTTATCAAATTGATGAAGATCCTGATTGGCGACAACCATTAATTGAGTATCTTCGACATGGAATCCTACCTGAAGACTCAAAGAAAAAGGTGGATGTAAAGCGACGAGCACCTAGGTTCCTATTGGAAAATGGTACACTATACCGAAGAAGCTTCGATGGGATCTTACTTAGGTGTTTGTCAAAAGAAGAGAGTATGCATATCCTAGCTGAAAGTCATGCCGGGACGTGTGGGGCGCATCAGGCCGGTCCTAAGTTAGCCGATCAAGTTAAACGATTAGGCTATTATTGGCCGACAATGGTAAAAGATGCAATGAAGTTCGCTAAGGCTTGTCATGCCTGTCAAATTCATGGTGACTTTATTCATCAACCACCCCAACTCCTTCATCCATCTATCTTGTCATGGCCCTTTAACGCATGGGGTCTCGATGTGGTAGGACCTATTAAGCCATCATCTTCCCGTGGCCATCAATACATTTTGGCCGCGACTGATTATTTCTCGAAATGGGCTGAAGCTATACCATTAAAGGCAGTTGGAGCAAAAGAAGTTGTTGACTTCATAAGAATTAATTTGATCTATGGATATGGGGTCCCTTCGAAGATAATTTCAGATAATGCTCTCTACTTCCGAAATCAATTTATGGTGAAGCAAGCCGAAAAGTTTGGATTTAAGCATAGTTTCTCATCGAGCTACAATCCGACATCAAATGGCCAAGCTGAAGCATTCAACAAGGTGCTTTGTAAAATTCTTAAGAAAATGGTCTCAAAGTCCAGGAGAGATTGGCACGAACGCTTGCCTGAAGCACTATGGGCGTATAGAACGACTGTTCGAACATCCACTGGGTGTACGCCTTACAATTTAGTCTTCGGGTCTGAAGCTGTTTTACCCTTGGAGGTTCAATTACCTTCTCTGAGAGTTGCCGTGCAGTTTACGAATCCGGACGAGAATGTTAAAATTCGCCTAGCCGAGCTGGAAGCATTGGATGAGCATAGGCTGGCAACACAACAAAGACTCGAAATTTATCAAGCCCAAGTTGCAGGGGCATTCAATAAACGAGTCAAGTTCCGTTCTCTTTCAATGGGTGATTTGGTTCTTACTATAAGGAGACCAATCGTCATAAACCGGAAAGCACAAGGAAAATTTGAGTCGAAATGGGAGGGTCCATATATTATCACCAAGGTCTTCCCCAAAGGCGCTTATGAACTCTCGAATATTGATGGTGGAGTTTTGTATTCTTGTGTGAACGGAAAATTTGTGAAAAAATACTTTACTTAAGTCCGAAGTAGGCAAGTGATAGTGGGGGTGATTCGAGCCACCCTTCCTAGAAGGTGGGCTCGAGTTACACCTATGATGCGTACAAGGATTAAATTAAATAAGATGTTTAGCTCATATGCCAATGATAGTTGGGCTAGATTTAGGCAACCCTTCCTAGAAGGTGGGTCTAGATCTAATCCTCTGATGCGTATGGGTAAAAAAAAATGATTAATTAAAATAAACCACTTGAACTACGATCAGCTTGATCCCTCAAAAAGAGGGTACGTAGGCAATCTAGCTAACCATATATGCTAGATGCAGCCCCGGAAAAAATTAAACAACTCTTTTCCCACTCATAAATATGATTGTGGTATAACATATAAAGAGTACATGTTATATACAACAAAAATATATTTATATGTTTTGAACTCAAATACATGAGTCATCAACTAGCCATGCTAGATTAATTAAGGGGCTAATTAAAGGAGCTCAAAACACATGACCGACGGTCCCTGTTGCCCTTTAATTGTCCAGCTATCCAAAGGAATCCACAGTGATAGCCTGCAAACATAGAGCATAAGTGCATAAATAACAGAAAATTGCAACATATCCAAACTTTGAACAAGTTCAATTCTTCACTTGTACAAAGTTTGGGGGGTCTCTGTTTGCCTTAAAATTTTGATATAACCCTTAAATATGAAATTGATCATGTTATGGGGTACAAAAATTACATATATATATATACGTATATATATTTAAAAATAATTAGTGGTTTAAGAAAAATTTATTAATAATGTATATTCATATATGATAAAGCATACTCACTTGGGAGTAGGGAAATTATACATAAATCAAATCTTAAAAATTTTAATCCGTCGTTTAAAAAATGACATTAAAACAATTGTTTCCGTCAAAAATATAACATTAAGACGGAAGGGGTGTTTTTTTTTTATATCACACGGGGTAGTTAATTAACTACCTTCCCCAAGACACCCACTAGTATATATATTGGAGGAGTTGGGTACGTTGGCCGGTTACAAACAACAAAATCTCAATCTTCTTTCCTGCAAACAAACAAAGAGAGTAAGCAAAACAAAAAAAAAAGGGAAAAGAGGAACGTGTTCTACGTACAGTTCATTATCATTACCACTACCGATCACAATTTGCTTTTGTCATTGCAAATTAAAGGTAGTATGAGCGTATATGTATATACGTATACTCTTGATCTGTGTTTTGTTTTCCTTTCTTTCAAAAATCATTTAAAACTGATTTTGTGGCCCGGGAAGAACCGAGTGGATCCGAACGCCACACCGAAAATTGATTTCGTTTTAAATATATTTACATACACATATTTGAAAATGGGTTAACGTCATGGCCTGGGAGGAACCGAATGGATCCGAACACCATGTACGTTAACTTGTGGCCTGGGAGGAACCGAATGGATCCGAACACCACACCAATTAGCCTTTTTTCTAGGCCGTTATAATGCCGAAATTGCCTCGGAAATTTTCCGTACATAGTGTCGGGGTATAATCGTTGAAGGCCACTTGTTCGTATGACTATTGTCATAATATATAGTTACATGAAGAACTAATTAATTACACATCAAGCCAAGAATACAAATTGGATCAACCATGCATCTACGACAATAAGTATAAACATGCATGGATATATGATGATGTGTACACTTAAGTCCTGTGGAAATCTTTCATCGACTTGACCAAAGTTAAAAAGAGATGTTATGCACACATTTCAGATCTTTATCTTTGTAACTAACTTCCTACGAAGTCGAGGCCATGAGAAGTTAATTTGCCTACAAAGGCGTTCTAATTTTAAGAGCATGTATGATTGAAAGATGGATCATACTAGCTAGTTTCTAACGTGTGTCATGTACACACATATGTATGGTGATCGTGGAGAAATAATCAACCTACGTACATGACATAATATATTTCATTTTAATCCAAATCTTTAACTTAATTTAAAAATAAAGCGGTAGAGTATACGTATTGTATAATTCATGCATATATCATTTCAGATTTGCCTTGATTACTAAAAATAAAATAAAAGGGAATCACAAAGATAACCCAGTGAGGGTTTATTTTGGTTTATTTTGGTTTATAAAATCAAATTAAATTTTAGAACTACGTAAAGACTTGATGTTCTTTTATGAACTACGTAGAAAACTTGATATCGATCATATATTTATCAAGTTCAGTCGCAAATTTCAAATAAAATAAAATATATGTCTTTACTTAAGAACTACGTGTTGATTTGATGCCTAACAAAGGCTACGTAGGAAACTCAATATAAGACAATGTGTCCATTGAGTTCAATCACAACCCAAAATGTAAAGTCCAAATTATTCTTTAAGAACTACGTGTTGATTTGATGTCTAACAAAGGCTACGTAGGAAACTCAATATAAGACAATGTGTCCATTGAGTTCAATCACAACCCAAAATGTAAAGTCCAAATTATTCTGCAAGAACTACGTATGATTTGATCCCGTTACATACGGGTACGTAGGAAATTTAACGTAATTTTTGTACGCGTTAAATTCAATCACGACCTTAAATTAAAATTTTAATATATCTTTGAGAACTACGTTTGACTTGATTCCATATCATATAAATGGATACGTAGGAAATACAACATAAAATATAAATGTGTTGTATTCAGTCGCATATTAAATCAAATTAAATTAAACCAAATTAAAAACATACATAAACCTTAAGCCTTATGTTTGGTGGTGAAGAGATTAAACAACCCTTCCTAGAAGGTGGGTTTAATCTAATTCGCATCGTGTAGATGATAGTTGGTTTGAATTCGAACAACCCTTCCTAGAAGGTGGATTCGGGTTTATTCCACTGATGCATGAAAATCAAACATAAACAACAAAAAAAAAAAAAAAAAAAAAACACTCTGAACTACGTAAGGCTTGATTCTCTAGAAAAGAGATACGTAGGCAACCCGTAAAATTGGGTGCAGCCCAAATCATAAAATATTTTGTATCGACATTGCTTTTAATCAAAAGAGTCAAAAGAGAGGGTCGAACTAAAATAAAAATAATTATTATATGTTTTGTAATTTTGTGTACATTTTTGCTCAACAGGCCCAACAAGCACGGCCGGCGTGAGACTAGTCGGGTGCTAGTAGCTCCGGACACTCACGATAATTCAAAAAAAAATATATATATATATGTATTAAATTAAACAAAATTAATTACTTAGAATTTTTTAAAAAAATATATATTACCAGAGTGATACAGTATAATTTTTCAATTGAATGACCAAAATAGTACTGCTTATACTCTTTAAGTCTTAACCACTGAGGTATATTAGGCATTGTCGTTTTTTCTATGCAATTTCAAGTCTGGCGGGTGAGAGTGAAGTGAACCTACCGATTGACATTTTAAACGATTCCAACAACGGCTAACAGCCTAACATGAACATCGCTCAACTGCTCATCAAGCGCCTTTACCATTCTTCCTCCCCACTCGTCCGCCAAATCTCCCAAACCTCGCAATCTAGAGAATATGAAATCCTTGCCCTTTGCAGATCAGGGTCCCTCTTCGAAGCCATTACCCTTCTCAACTCCTCCGACCCTGAAGATCTCCAACCCAATACCTCCTTTCTGTACGCTTCCCTATTGCAAACGTCCACAAAGATTCGATCTTTCTCACACGGGCTTCAGATACACTCGCATTTGGTCAAATCCGGCCTCGAATTCGACAGGCTAGTGGGGAACAGCTTGTTGTCTTTCTACTTCAAGTTGGTCCCCGACATTGACGAGGCTTCCAGGGTTTTTCAGGGATTGTCTTCTAGAGATGTGATTTCGTGGACCTCCATGATGTCTGGGTTCATTCGAGCTGGTAAACCCAGGAAATCGATTGAGCTGTTTTGGGATATGTTGGGTTGTGGTATTCTGCCAAATGCCTTTACTTTGTCGTCTGCGATCAAGGCCTGTTCTGAGCTTGAGGATGTGAGGCTTGGTGGGTGCTTTCACGGAATTGCTTTCAGTGCTGGGTTTGAGAGTAATTGTTACATTGCTAGTGCATTGATTGACATGTATGGGAAAAATGGCAGGTTAGAAGAGGCACGCCAGCTGTTCGATGAATTGCTTGAACCGGATTCTGTTTGTTAGACTACTCTGATTTCTGCCTTGACATGGAACGACTCGTTTAACCAAGCCTTGGGTGTTTTTCATTCGATGCAGAGGGAGTTCGGGTTGGTAGTAGACGAGTTTACATACGGGTCGGTCTTGACTGCTTGTGGCAACATAAGGTATTCGCAACAGGGTAAGCAAATCCATGCTAAGCTGATTGCAGAAGGGTTTTGTGGAGATGTCATAGTTGGGAGCAGTCTAGTAGACATGTATGCAAAATGTGGAACGATCAAAGACGCTCGTCTTGTCTTTGACAGGATGCCAAGAAAGAATTCCGTCTCTTGGTGCGCATTGCTTGGAGGGTATTGCCAAAATGGAGAATTCAAATCTGTGATTGAATTGTTCAGAATAATGGGTAGTAAAGATCTTTACAGTTTCGGAACTGTTCTTCGTGCTTGTTCAGGCATGGCTGATGTCAAGCTGGGAAAAGAAGTTCATTGTCAATACGTGCGAAAAGGCGGTAAAGGAAACGTTATAATTGAGTCAGCTTTGGTTGATCTGTATGCTAAAAGTGGTTCTATTGACTATGCCGAGAGAATCTTCTCATCGATGGAGGTTAAGAACTTGATCACTTGGAATTCCATGATCTGTGGTTTTGCTCAGAATGGAAGAGGAGCTGAAGCTGTTGATCTGTATAGTAAAATGGTTGAAGAGGGATTTAAGCCTGACTACATCAGTTTTGTTGGGGTTTTATTTGCATGTAGTCATTCTGGCTTTGTTGATCAAGGTAAGAAATACTTCAACATGATGGATGAGTATGGGATTAAACCAGGAGCTGAGCATTACAATTGTATGGTGGATCTTCTTGGACGTGCTGGATTGATAGAAGAAGCTGAAAGTTTGATTGGAAGTCCAGATTGTGAAAATGCAACTTCGCTTTGGCCAGCTCTTCTTGGTGCGTGTACGACTAGTAGAAATTACGACGCAGCTGAGCGTGTTGCAAGGAAAATGATGGACAGTGACCCTGAAAACCACTTGAGTTATGTGCATCTCACAAATGCTTACAAAGCTGTTGGCCGTTTTACAGAGGCTTCAAGTATAAGGAAGTTGATGAAGCACAAAGGTATAGAAAAAACGCCTGGGAAGAGTTGGGTTGATTCTACAAAGGATCAGATTAGGGTGTGAAACTTGATTATGAAAATGGAGAATGTGGATTTTTGGATCAAACAGCTATGCCTGGATTTTGTTTGTTGTGTAAATAGTAGCAATGCACCAATCCAACTTAATAAGTTTGATAGAATCTATTCAAAACGGAGGGTACTGCTTATGCTGGCATAGGTTACAAAAACTGATACAGACAGGCAGAAAAACTCGAGGATTTGTCCTCACAGACATACAGAAAATAAACTTACAACTGAGCTACATTTAACAAAAGTGAATGAAAACCCTATACAGAAATAGGTAACTGACAGTTGAACAAAAAACCTTATATTCTGTCAAACATGCTGTTCAGCCAACTAGGCCTCTGTACAATGTGATAACAAAACCTATGAGGAATTCTGCACCTTCTAGTAGGAATCCACATCTGACTCTTCTTCAACCTCAGACCCTGAAGGCTGATATTCATCTTGAGAATCAACGAATTCACGTCCTTCCAGAAACTTCATTTCCTGAAACACAAGTTCGGCAAGGTCATGTCTATCAGCATTTCTGTAGGCATCAATAACAGCCCTGAACATGGACTCACTAGGCTCTTTATACTTCAACTGGCTGTATATTCGCTTTATTCCTTCAACCATGTGGGCTTTTCCATAGCAATGCACAAGGTTTAAGCCAGTAACAACATCTGGGTTTATCCCCTCATCTTGCATCCTCATGTACAAATTTAGCGCCTCGTTGATTTTCCCAGAGGACCCATAAGCGTATATGGCAACATTGTACATCACAGTGTCTGGACCCATTTTTCCAGCATTTTTGAACACGTCACAATACTTGAGAGCCAAATCATACAGTTCAACCACTGAGAAAACATAGGTTAACACAGCTTCTTGGCTATACGGTTTCCTTCTTCTGTAAAACGTACCAAGCTGATCTATAGCTTCGCTCGTTAGACCTGCCTTCTTCAACAGAACGAACAATACCTTGAAAGTACTACTTTGAAGCGCAACATTCTGGGCCAACATCTCATGAAGTAGATTAGCACTGTCAACTAACCGACCTTTTGACACATAACAAGCCATTACCTTACTAAATGATGCAGAGTCTGTGAGCAAACCAGATTCTTTCATTTCTTCTGCAATGTCTATGGCTTCGTCTAGCATTTGCATGTTATTGTACAGACCGATTATATTTGCATATGTGATGGCATCTACTCGGCCCTGTTGTCTCAACTCATCAAATATCAGCTTTGCCTCTGAAACAATACCGAAGTTGGAATAAAGCTTAATCATACTATTTGAAGCGATCAAATCAGGACCATCTTCTAATTTCTTTAGTTTATCATAAATTTCTTTGGCTCCCTCCAGGGATCCTCTTTTGCTGTATGCTTTAATCAGAGAAGTCAATATAATCTGATTTGCAGGGACTCCTTTTTCTTCCATCTCATGGTAGTATTGCAAAGCCCTTTCAGTTTCACTTGCTTCAGCAAACCCGTTGATCAAAGAACCATAAACAACCTCATTCGGTTCTACCTCTACCCTTTTCATGTCTTCAAAGACATCAGCAGCCTCAGAAACTCGGCCTAAACGAGCATAGCTTGCAACAACAGCAGAAAAGGTTGGACATTTTGGTTTTAACCCCGCTCCTTGCATTTCCAACAACAAATCTCTTGCTCGGTCCACTAAATCTGCACCTGCAAGCATTTGAATCAGAGAGTTGTACGTGCACTCATCCGGCCAAGTACCAAGATTCCTCATACTTTTAAGGAGAGAAAAGGCCTTATCATATAACTTCGCCTTTCCATAAGCTTTAATCATAACATTATACTCCAAAACATCCTTCTTTGCATCTGGCGAGCTCCCATTCCTGTAGAACACAGTCTCAGCTTCAGTCCAGAGTTCCTTTTTAGCATAAATATCAATAATTATAGCATAGGTCTTGGAGGAAAACCCTCCATCCAATTGGCACTTCTGCAGAAACATATTTGCCTGATTAAGCAATCCAGCGTTTACGTACATCTGCACGATATCTGGGATGGCATACTCATCAAAGCGTGAACATGTTTTCTCAATCTCTCGGATAACTCTCTCTACTTCTTCAACCATTTGCTTCTTGCACAACATGTGAAGTACAGCCCTATAAGTCACAGCATTCGGACGAAGTCCTACCTCCCTGATTTTCCAGTAACATTTTAGGCCAGCATCAATAAGTCCAGCTTCAGCATATAAAGATATAAATGTATTATAAGTCCTTATATCGGGAGATAAACCCCTGTGCTCCATCTTATCAAGCAAAGCCTCAGCCTCAGATAAATGGCCATGACTTCCGCAAGTATGGATCAATGCATTGAATGTGATAACATTTGGAGCCACACCCGCTTTCAACATTTCAGCAAACACATCAGCTGCATCATCTAACCGTCCAGATTTGCCATACAAATCAATCAAGGTAGTGTAAGTACTCGCCTGTTGAGGCTTTCTAGCAACACAATCTGTTCCAGAGTCAACCACGGCCTTTGAGCGATTGTTTCTTCCACCTACCTTAAAGAGCTCAGTTGACAAAAAGTGTTTTAAACTTAAACCAGAAGCCGACAGATCCTCACTCAGACTGTCCAAATCAAGGGATTCCAGTTCAACCTTCCCAACACACCAACCCTTGTAGAATTTGTCCGCCCTATCAAACTCCCCAGCATCCTTGAGTGTCTTAACAACAGTGTTCATCACCACTTCATCCGGGGATATCCCTCGGTCCCTCATATGCTTAATCCACAAAAGCGATTCCTTAACAAGACCAGCTCTTCCATACACAGAAATCAGCATACTGTACGTATTACAAGTTGGCATCACACCATCCCTCGCCATCTCAATCCAACACAGCCTCAATTCATCCCACTTTTGGGCTAACCCCAATGCTCGAAGCACGACATTGTAGTGTATGACATTAGGCACATAATTTTCCAGTGATTTCATCCAGCTGAAAACCCTAACCACTCTCTCCCACCTGCCCTGCTCCTTAAGAATGACAGTCAGCTCTTTAGGACCCAAATCCCTAGCATATGGACTAAGGGCTTTCCCAACATCTTCTTCAGATTCCAAAGACTTTAGAATCGTGGGCAAATTACCCCCATACCTCTTTTTCTTTCCGTTGATTGAATTTAAGCTGCTCGGAGGAGAAGCAAGTGTTTGGGAAGAGCAGCGGACCTTAAACCCCGGAAAACCCCTAGGGCCAGATGACCTCAGCTTCTGGGAAGCTGAAACCTCAGGCACGAACAAACATACGCAGATTCTGGGTACACGAGCTTTGAGTAGGAGGGTGTTAAACCCTAGAGGAACCCTAGTACTCCTAGGTTGGAAAGGAGAGCGAGGGGGGTTATGGGGCTTACATGAGTTGGAGAAGCTTTGATGGCCGAATTGTCTTGGGCTCTGACATTGAAGCATCGTTCTTCCACGAACAAAGCTTCGAAAGGTTTTCCTATACTTGAATAGAGTTGAGAATTCAGAAGGATTTTGAACTGAATCTACTGGCTTTCTTTCTCTCCTTTTTAGAGGATGAAAGAGCTGCGCAAATTTTGACCCTGAAAATAGTTATACTGTGCAGCTGCGAAGATATTTGTTCCTACTAGTACTATTTAGATTGTTTTTTATATGATTATTAGGACTTAAATTATTTAATAATATTAACGACGTTTTTTCAAAAAAAATAAAGTTGTTAAGTACTCGTTCTCGAGTTTAAGTCCTCCGAGCAAAGCAACAATAACTTCCTAACTCCATTGAATTTTTTCACATGACTACTTTCGATGTGTTCAAACGAATCACACTCCATAGGTATATGTAAAAACAAAGGTCTAAAATGAACAGAATTATGAGATTTAGGTATTTTGTACCCAAACCTATCAACTTTGTGGGTGAAACTTACTAATTCTACTTCATGGTTTTAGGAATTTTGATATTCGATTCAAGTATCATCATCTTCGCTTCTTTTATTGGATTGAGCTGACCCTTGCATCTATTTTGTAACACTACGAGATGAAAGGAACTTAAATTCAATTAACCCAGCCAATTATACAAAAGTAAGTTCTGTCACTCAGATCGAATGTCTAATCTAGCCTGCAAGGCTTACGTGTTTGGGCATGTGTGGACAAATCATTCTCATCATGGCCATGGGTCATGCTAATGTTGCAAGAGATTGCGGGTAGATTGCTGTAATTAAAATTCCCGTATCATTTCGCCTTCGAGTAGCTCTTGCTAAAGGCTACAACAATGCATTAGAAAGATAAAACCTCATTAAGGCCTCGTGCTCACATAAAGTGTTAGTGTTTGGAGCATTGGAATGCACCTCGTATTTTTCTCATTTATCCTTGGTTGATAATTTGATAGGGAAGTACTCATAAGATACAAATTTTAGTAACAAGATGGACCAAACTATCTGTTAACCTCTTGGCAAAAAGCCCAACATTGCAAAAATGACAATAACCAATCAGTGGCACTTGATGACTTGAAATTACGAGTTCAAATCACCTCACGGCTAGGCAAATCAATTTGGACTCTAAAATTAACCGACTTAATGTATATGCAATAAAAGAATTCTAAACAACGCAGGGAAGTGAGGAAACATCCAAAATAGAAATAAGTTCAATGGTGTGATTGATCAGAAGTGGAAAGACAAATGTAGTTTCCACCAAGTACACGTATCAACAGCTTCAAAATGTCCATAAGGTTCCAAATTCAAGCAAAAACAAAATGTGTGGAGTAAACAAATGGCCCTAAATATTTTTCATGAGGTTCCCTTTTATGCAGCCCCGTATACCAAGAACCAAGAAGCCAATTACACTTTGAGCGATTCAGGAGATGTGAAAAAGCAATAGCTCGGGGAAAAAATGGTGAGATGTCAGCAGCATATGTACCTCATAGCATACCAATTGAAAGACCCTTTGATATGTACGCATTTAACTAGTCTGCAAATTTTTTGTTACCAGATCAGAATGAAGCCATCATTGTTTGCCTTACAGCCTGTTTCTTCATCTCTGCGGCCTTGCCGCTGCCCCTGAAGTACATGTACACTTGCTGTAACAGAAAAACAAGCATTAGTCGAAGTGAAAGCTATGGATTGTAAATGTTAGGGTGTGTATGTATTACACAGAATAAGTACACAGCTACTACAACATAATCCATTTCCCAGTGTAATCCAAAAACATCAAAGTTGCAACAGAGAGTGATGAGAAACCTGTATAACCCAAATGCTAAGTAATGACTCCAGGCAGAACAGTCCAAATCCAATCATGTAGAAAATCTGTCAGATAGAGGTGCGTAAGAACTTGCAACCACATCTAGTTATACAGTGTTGAAGATGAAAGTGCTGGAAGCATAAAAAATACTAACCCCTGCTAAACCGCTTCTGCTCAAAACATCTATAGCAGCTAAGATACCCCTGCAACAAGATAGTACATACTAAGGTGGCGTTTGGTATAAAAATTATGGAAAGGAAACGGAAAGGAAACAAATTTGTATAGGAAATGGTGATGATCTTCTCTTTTTTGGATGAAAAATGAAAGGAGAGGGGTAATGGTTAGAGGAGTATGAGGGAAATCATTACCCCATGTTGAGGGGGTGGGGAGAAGTTGCTCAAATTTTACATGAAAAGTGGAAGAGAGGGGTAATGGTTATCCTTTTAAACAATGAACCATAAACTAAATAACGTCTAGATACATCCCTTAACCATTTCCTTTCCCTCCAAACAAACCAAACGGGCCCTAAGAGTGGGGAAAACTGCCATAACCAATTTTTTGAGTTCTGTTTCACATGTTCCAATAAACTGTTTTATGACAACTAATGCAAAAAGGGAAGATTTCAAGTTTTAATAGTGAATGATCCACAGAAGTTACACAATTGGTTTAACAAAACCATGCTATAAGTCTCAACCAGTAATGGGCACATTACATTCATTGACCAAAACTTCTTCACTATTTCCATACTCCATGCATACAAGGAGATAAAGCTATATGTCTAGGATACACATGCGAGTCAATGGAATCTTCTAAAATGTAAACCTGTTAGAATTATATATATATAATGCTATATATATAATTATATATATACTATATATGCTATATATATATAATGCAATAATGCTATTTTTCTAATTATCTTGCAATATTTAGAAGAAATTTCATGAAGTTTTACTGCAGCTGATCTAATCTTACGTTAAAGATTTTCCCTCAAAAATGATAGGTGGAGCCACAGCAGCTAAGATGCAGAAGCCAATGTGAACCTGAATTTAAAGCAGAGGTAGAAGTTTGTTTCAAAGCATCAACTCAAATTTCAATCACAGGCTATGATACAAATTTTACCACATAGACGAGGAAGAACAACCCAAACTTCAAAGCACTGTCAGTCCTGTATAAGACAGTATTTTGAAAGGTCATTAGCTGATAGATTAAAAGAAATGTAAATTACCCACTTATCGAACAAGAGAAGTTAGCCACATCAGGTGCCTAAAGTTTTTATTTAGTCAAAGAGGAGGATTATTTACATGAATACTACCTCATGGCACGATAAAGTGGTTGATACCACAAGACATAGGCCCCTGGGACTCCAGATAGCAGATAGATGATAGACAAAAGCCAGATTTTAACACCTGCAGTAAAAATATTATGCCAGTAAGCTAATGGACGGATCACATACAGATTTCATAGTCATAAACTAATATGCACCTTCTCCTTTGATCCAAGCAGTAGAAACTGCAATGACATTCCATACAAGACAAACAGCCAAACCTGCATAACCAAGAAACAAAGACAAGCACTCAGCCACAAGATACATGCTTAGTGGCATACCTATAAGGGTCATGATCCTCAACCAGAAAAGATCATGTCATGATGGTTCCTAACCTTTCTATTGTCCTATGAAATTCTTTCTCAGCAATTGCCCTAAGGACATTATGGTATTAACATTAAACTGATAGAAGGGCCAATTTTGCAAAATAATCCCAACCCAAATTGGCCTACGATATCTAATGATGTCATAACGGAAAATCAATAAAAGCACCAAATTTGCAAAATATTCCATGGGTTTGGGACTTGATTAGGAGATAAATAAGTGTAGGGACCACTGGTCCATCATTGCTGACCCACAAATGTTGAGGACCAACATGCAACTTTCCCATCAAACATGTGACATATAGCTGGGAATAAGCAAACACAGGGAACCAAGTAAAAGATTTTAAAACATGCCAAGTCACAAACAAGAACCAGGGGTAGTTTCATATCAAAGCATCAAGTTAACAAGACAACACACACATAGACCAGCAAGTAAAACTATGAGGATTCCATCTCCTTGCTGGAAAAGAATGGACAAAGAGGAAGTCCTCAAATCAAGAAAACATGAGATAGTAAAGAGAAGATACACATAATTGTAGTTTCTATACCTATTTTTGGCTATATATAAATATAAATAAACAACATACCTAAAAATGATGTGAATGCTACATATTGCAACTGTTGCAAATGTATTGGTATTTCATTTGCAATATCATGATGAATAATTGGAAAGAATGGAGGCCAGTTCTTCTCCTCTATTACAATCCCAGCTGCAAAACATCATGATGAACCAGTCATCATAAGAGAACAGTATGTCAGATCAGATAAATTTTGAATATGTTAACAGGATTGATACCGCGTGCAACAGCATCTTCTCTCCGCTTGAGTTCCTGCATGGCACCAAGATTGGGTCAAAATATATCTACAAGATGCTATAGCATATCTAAACACTGTCAAAAACTTCAAGTGATCGTTGTCATTTTAATGATTAGTTGAATCACAATTTCATAAAATAACTGCAGCTAGATACATTGAGAAAAAAAAAACAATAGAAATTTACCTGCTCACGTTTCTTCAGTTCAGCTTCTTTAGCTTGGAGTTCCTTCTCCATCCTCTTTACATCCTACAGCACAAGAAGGTAAATGGAGCAGGGAAAATTTTTAAGGCATTTGTAAATCTAAGCTCTGGAGCAAGAATTTATACAAGAATTACAAGAAATTGATCATCAAAGTGTTGATTACCCTGGTGTTGTTATCAAGAGGAATATCAACAGTAGTGCCATGAACATAGTCAGCAGGTTCATGTGGAAGGGGTGTCAGCCTAGAATTGGATGCAGGAGGAACACTTCCATGATTCTGGCAATGATTAAACAATATATAACAAAGGTAATATAACATCACCAACATGGAACAACACTTAGAAACACTGGTAACACAGCAAGACAAGAAAAGATTTTAATATTGGAAGTCATATGCAGATGAAGATAATAGCTGCCATAGTACTTCACGATCAGCATTTGACTAAGGTTTTTCCTCTGTAAAGACTTTCAACTAAGGAGTTTTCACTTTTTACACATCTCTGCAGCATGCTCAAACTTGATCTAACAACACCAAACTCTATACATGATATGTAATGGTTGATATAACAACTACCAAACTCTATACAAGGTATGTAATGTTTGAATTCAGCATGCTCAAACTTCATTTTTTTCATCTAATATTAGCATTATTACACCATTACGCCAACATACCTCAACAATTTAACATCTCAGAACAGCAATTTTATGTGCACATTGAGATGGCTAACATTCAATGGAAATTGCTGATGCTTCGCACTACATTGAAAGCCAAGAGGACAAGTTTAGAAGCAAAATAGGAGAGGCAGCTTACTGGCATGTAAAAGGCACCTCCACTGAACGTTGACTGTGCTGATCCTTTCCCTTTTGCTCCCTGGTTCTATCACAGGCAAGAAACATGAACGATAACTTCTGATCACACAAGTTTCACACCGACTTCCACAAAAGCATCAAACACGGTTTTCCAAAGCAACAGATCTAATTCCATAATTCCAAACCCTAGAGCAGGCACCCAACCCCAATCTCTCCTCCCGTTTCCACGTCCTCATACATAAAATCAAACAGATACATGAAAAAACAACATCGAACCCCAATTACAGGTCGTTTCAATGTCCCTGAAGTCAGAGAACAAAAATCGACGAAACAACTTGGCAGAATTTCGGAATGTCACCAATTAATCCCCGAATAAAACACGGATCTCGGAGTACAATACATCAATGACCTCAAAATCGGAAAATAAGAGAGAAATTGCTCACAGCGAATGGATTGATCTCGTCATCATCGTCGAAGGGGTTTCGATCGTATTGGCCCGCCATCGGAGTAAACCTGGCCCTACAACTGCCCGAACAGATTTGAGAGGGAGAAAGAGGTTTGAAGAGGAATTCGGAGAAAAATGTCGGTGCCAAAGATCTCTACAGCAAGAAATCTTCTACCAGAAAAGTCTTTTCATTATCTATTGATTTTAATACTACGTATAATTTAGAGGTTTTTGCGGTAAGAAATTTGGAGGGGGCGGAGGAATCATCAACTGCCTCGCACGTTCTTAAACCTGAGATGTGATGCTGCTGACCTGCCTAACCCATTAGTTAATGCATAAACAAGGGGTCACATCTAATTAATTATATTTCCTCTCAAAAATTAAGAATTTTTTATTTGATTACCAAAAGAAATTATTTACAACCCACGAGAAATAATGTTGTCGAAAATCACAGAGATCAGTGGTGATTATTTAAAGCTCGACAGCAATTTTGGGGCATGGCCAAGCTATGTTTTGAACGTCAAATATAACAAAATGTATTAAGGTTAATCTTTCGTTTTTTTGATACAAAATGAATTATGATATTTTCAAGAAAAAATCCACTATTAACATTTAACAACAAAAGAAATTCTATCACGAAAAAAATGCAGATTAACTAAATGGTCCAAGGCCACACTTTCCACAGGATATAAATATATATGACAGCAGATGATCAAACAACAGAATACATCTTTGTTGCAGCAAAGCTATGATCTTTGAATGACTTCACAATAGAAATGAATAAATTGGAGGAAGAAGAATTAGGACAAACACATTTACTCCAGGCGTGGGGGGAGGAAAACAAGGGGATCATGAAAGAAAACCATTCCTTCCATCCAAAGAGCTTCTGTCGCCTACGAACTTGAGATATGAAATCCCCCCGTGTGAGTTTTCACCAGAGATCCTTCAGCAGATTGAACAGTCCACAGATCTTCTGGATTTAATAGTCCATGACAGAGCAAAATTTCTTGAATTTGACAGAAAGAACCTCCTATTTTTTTTTTCATGTGTTGAAATCTACAGAAATCACTGGTTCCAATAATGAATTAACGCCTGAGAGAACTTATTCTGGTTGGGGGTCCTCTTTGTAGCATGCTTTGAAGGTCTTGTACAACTTCAGACATCGAAGGCCGGAATTCTGGCTCCGACTGCAAAAACATAGTTCACAAGCTCAGTAACAAGTAAGGTCTTCTCTATTGGCTTTTGACCTGAATTTATGAATGTAAAATGTAAACAGATATGGAAGGTGTTATAGCTTACTTTGACGCAGCTAGAGATGATGTCGGCGAAGTGTGATAAGGATTTGACTGGATAATCTCCTTCTGAAAGAGAAGGATCCACCATTCTTGTCAATGCATTAATATCATGAAGCTGAGGAACGGCCCATCTCACCAAAAACTGTTCTCCACGACTTCTCGTCCTGCAACAAAGGTTCAATCAACAGAAAAGTAGAGTTAAGTTGGAAGAAGATGGGTTTAGGCGTGATTTAACTAAAGCTTTCATCTCGTACCTGTCATAGGACGTTCGGCCTGTTAATAGCTCTAGCATTACAACTCCAAAGCTGTATACATCACTCTTTGTAGTATAAATGCCTGACTCGAATTCTGGAGCACCATAACCGTATGTAGCCTCGAGGTTTCCTGAGAGCTGAAACCACAGTTGCCACACTTCAGTATTAAAGCCAAACTGATAACATTAGTATTAAGGCAGAACTGATGGCATCAGGAAACTGAAAATAAAATTTGCCTCTCAAACAATAGATTTGCTGCAAGGATACATTCTAGGGCACATTTTTGCTAATACAACTGATTTTGACTTGACTGCTAATTTGCAGGTTTATTTACCAACTCTTCTTACCTGAGTTACATTGCCCAATGATATTAATGGGGCCAACCCACAATCTGAGACACGTACGCTGAGATCATCGTCTAGAAGAATGTTGTTAGACTTGAAATTTCGATGCACAACAGGCGGTTCGCAGACCTCGTGCAGATACCTAGCAGATAAATTTACCATTAGATATAAAAAAGAGAGATTTAAAAATTGAAACTTCTGAAGCATTACAAAAAAGTGAAGCTTAAGCTGACACTTACTCTAATGCTCTTGCAGCTCCAAGCGCCATTCTCATACGAGTGTTCCATGAAAGTTGCTTCTTATACTCATCCTCGGAGTGCAACGCATCCTGTAATGAGCCATTACCACAATATTCATAGACCAGAAGCCGTTGTCCATGCTCCATGCAGTAGCCTACCAACTCCACAATATTAGCTTGCCTGAGCAAGTCAAGGTTGTTTACAAGTTCAATGAACTCATAGTCCTTTTGCCGGCTGATTATTCCCTTCTCAAGCTTCTTCACTGCAAGTAACTGCAAAAAACAAAAGAAAAGTCATGAACTGATCTTTGCACTACACATAGAACATGTAGTAGACAAAAACAAAATATATACCTTTCCATCTGGAAGCTCTGCCCTATAAACACTCCCCAGCATGCCATTTCCAAGACGATTATCCTGGGAGAAGCTGTTTGTGTATTGCTGAAGAGACGCGATTGAGAAAGACCTTACAGATGTCTGGAGACGTTGATTCCTCATGGCGGGCTCCACAGGTGCAATTGGTGTCACTATTAGCTTCTCAGCAAATGGTTCTGTTGGAGGCGGCGGTGAAGGTGGTGGTGGAGGCATCATATGGCTTATATCTATGTCACTCATGTCACTCATGTCACTATCCTGCTTTCTTAAGTTTCCCATCCTCTGGGAATAAGGGTCCTCCCGGTTTACTGGCTTTGGAACAGCAGTAAATCTTCTAGGCTCTGGAGTAATTGGGACTTTTTGAGCCACATCATTGGCCTTCTCAACTGGTCAAGAAAGTCTCTAGTAAGTTTCTCCCCAGAGAAAGAACAGGTGTGGAACTTATTTTATCTTTTGGTAAAAGAAAAGGTACATTCTTGAAACCCATTTTTCCAAGCTAATAAAATTATACGGTTTATCTATCCCTAGTACATAGAGCATAAGATAAAAAATCCCATTTTAGAATCGATTATCTTACATTAGATCTATCTAGGATTTGTTTAGAGTTTTCAATTTATGGTAATAGTTTTTAGAAAAAGGATTCAATAATAATTATAGTAAGACAATGAAATAGAATAAAAATGTTACCATCTTCAATCTGACTGCTGGGTTGGATAGCGGCAAAGCTACGAGGAGGATTCTCTCTAGGAGTTTTATGTGGTGGTGGTGGAACATCTTCTCGACGGTAAGTATGATACATGTCCCTGCTTTTACTGAAACAACCTGGCAAGCACACTAGAAGTGCTAAGATCAAGATGATGAAGCCCATTGCAGAACAGACGCCTATGAGAATTATCTTCTTATGTGAATGGCTTGAACTTCCTCTGGTTACAACCTGACTAGAAGAAGGGCTATTTGCCTGTTTACTGGGCTTCCTTCCAGAAGGAGGGGTAGTACTGGCTGGAGGAGAGCGTGTTGAGGACCCGGAAGAGGATGGCACCATAGGAGATGGTGGAGAGGAGCTTGCTGCAGGTGGTGAAGCTGAAGGTGATACTGATGGAGAGATTGGTGTAGTACTAGTATTGAAAGGATTCCCGTCTTTCCTGTTTTCAGTGATTGTATGTTAGCTCAGAGTCATTTACAATGGAAGTAAAAAGTTTGATTGGCAAAATATAGAGCATAGATAGGGATGAAAGATTTCTATTTCGGGAAGAAAGAACAAAAGAACGAAAGAAACAAGTCTCTCTAAGGCTCTCACTTGAAGTTGTTAATTGCAAGAAGCTTGTCTGGTATAGGTCCAGAGAACAGGTTGTTCCTTATATCCCTGCAACAAAGTGAATGAAAGATAGATAAATATTTCATTTACATAAGAGAATGAAGAAATTCAAATACAACATGGCTTTGGAGTTTGTACAATCCTATTTCATAGAAGAGTACTTGGTATTGAAAGGGAGTATATAGTTAACAGACCAAAAAGTAAATTTTTAAAAAGCAAAATCCATAAAGATATGAAATCTTACAAATCTTGAAGTGGAAGACCCACCAAAACATCAAGTGGACCTGATAGCTGATTGTCCTGCAAATGCCTGCAAAATAGAAGTCTTAGCTTCATTCCTAAGAGAAATGAATCAAATGATACCAGAATTTATTTTATTTTCTGATTCAAAAGAATGTGCTGTTATGCTCAACCAGTGTACTCACAGACTAGCTATGGCCAACAAACTCTCCATTGAAGCTGGCAGCTCCCCGCTCAAACTATTGCTAGACAAGTCACTGCATGAACACACACCATCAATAAATTTATATGCTAGTAACAATGGAAGTATGAAGCAGAGATAGCTTTTGAGAATCAGATAGAAAACCAACATGCTAGTCACTGCCGAAAGCGATGCAAATGCGTCTGGGATTTCTCCACTTAAGTGGTTGTTGTTAAGTTTCCTGTTAGAAATTTAAATTTGAACGATCAGAGGAAAAAACATTTAAGAATGAAATAACCATCATTAAACCCCTCTAAGACTTACAAGGCAGAGAGTCCGGTGAGAGTCGATAGAGACTTAGGGATGCTTCCTGTGAAATTATTACCTGAAAGATAACTGTTGCAGGTAAAGACTATTAATTTTTTGAAGGGTGTTACCTTTAGAAAATATATGAATATAAATGAAAGACAAGCGACTGGTAGGTTTGTATTAAGAAGCATACAAGTTTACTATGGTGATGGGCAAGTTAGTAGGAATGCTCCCACCAATAAGATTGTTGCTCACATCGCTGCATAATATCCAAACAAAATGGTAAGTATATTATAAGTTCCTAGGCAAGTATAAATCATTGTGAAGAAGATATCGCGACTAGAGTATGATTGTATGGAGACACCGGTTTATCATAACAGCTTCAGCAGGCAATAGAAACTCACAATAATGTCAAAGATGAAAACGACCCCAAGCTGTCGCCCAGTCCTCCTCCCAAGTTAGCAGCGACGAGTTGTCTATGACAGAAATTACAACAATTAGTTGACATAACAGGAAGATTTAAAACAATATAGGCCATGGCTACAGCAAGGTATGACAATGAAATGAATCAAAAGGTTTCTTACATTGAGATTATGTTGTTTGTGGTGTCACACTGAACTCCTTGCCAAGCTTCCCCACATGGATCTCCACCAGTGGGAACCCAATTAGGGAGCTTTGGACTTCCCAAGGCAGCATATAAGCTACTGATTGCATCAACTACATTTTGAAGAATACCACATCACATAAACAAAAACATTGTTTCATATAGACTCATGACATCATCTACATTATATAAAGCAAAAACATGTACTGAACAGAATTTGGAAGAGATAAATAAGAACATCAAGAACTTGGTTGTGGATTTTACCATCCGTAGGATTAGTAACACCATGAGCGAACTGCTGAAGGAGAAGAGCTACAAGGCCAAAAAGGACCTTAGCACAGAGTTTTGAATCCGGGGAGTTGGAAGCAGATCTCATTCGACCCATTCATCCGAATCAGGGGTTCTTTCTTCCAATCCCTATCCCTATCCCTTTCCCCCAATCCGGTCCTCTTTGAAAATTTCCACAGTGATGAAGTCTTCAGTCAACAAAAGCAGGAGGACTAGGGTAAGTCAGGATACAGTAATCTTCTTACTTCAACAAACGGCTAACTTACGAGAAGGGTCAATTTCAAAGCCAAGAGCAAAGCAAAATAGATAAAAGGGTCAAGAGGTTGCATACCAGATTATATGAATTGAAGAAACCAATTGGCCGTCCCTGATCTACCAAATTGCGCAAAAAGGGTGTATGGGCAAAAGCTTCACTGAAACTCACAAGGGGATTGAGGTTTTCTGGGAAATGTCAGTTAGAGCAGTAAATCAACTCTCCAAACAAATTAAGCACAGAAATCCATACCAATAATGCAAAAGCCTAGTGTCCTAGTGAGAGAAAGGGATCAATCCTATTGAGCGAAAATAGAATGTAAAAACCCAATTGCCCAGAAACCTTGTTTGGTTCCCGTGAACTAGATCAGAGCAGCAAAACCTGCTCAGCACAAGAATCAAAGTAAAAGCTCCCAAGCAGCAATCAACAAGAAAAAGAAACGGAAGAAAAAGGGGATTTTTCTCTTCTCGTTTTCTGTTTTTTTGCCGGGGAAGAAGTAGGAAATAATTGGCTGGAATAATTATCAGAATGATCCTCAAAATACTACCATGAAAAAGATAGCAATTGAAGTTAATGGAACTACCCCCATTAACTCCTTAACCCACTTGTCATTCTTTTTCCCCCCTTTCTAAAAGCAACCCATTAATCCAAGATGTTAACTCAGATTTAGCCCTTCAACAGTTGAACCAAGAAAAAAGAGTAAACACCAACCTGGTCGAGGTGAGAAATCAGATGAATGGGGAGTGTTGTTCGTGGGCGAGTTAAGCGAATGGGGAGAGATGGAGCTGGAAAAGCGGACACAAGAAAGAGAAGAAACTTGAAAATGGAGAGAGAGAGCTGGAAAATGGAAAGAAGAAATCTTAAAAAAAGGAAAAAGTAAAGGCGTAATAAGAAAGTGGGAAGTTGCGATGAAATCACACAACACACCACACCCAATTGCTCTGTAAATTTCGGCTTGGGTTTCCTCTTCTTCTTGTACCAATCCTCTTCCATTTTCCTTTTCCAATTTCTACTTACAAAACTAATAAAATATTTACAATGGGATAAAATAAGGGGGGCGGAAAAGGATTGCCGTCATTATCTGTAATGTGGACTGTGTTTCAAGTTGATACTCTTTTCTACCTTGTAGGCACGCGCCTGGAAGCGCGTGAGATCGAACGTCAGATTGCAGTGTCAGTGACACGTCAGCGCTCGGCACAGTCTCTGGCGAGCTTCATTAATGGCTAAGCATTGGATTTGGAGCAGGCAGTGAGAATCACGTGTCTGTTGCGCGTTTGGCGTCGTCTATTGCCTTTCACCGGATTGTTTTTCACTCTACAGTACTTTTTTTTTTTAAATTAGTTTTGTGTGAAATTCTTCATGGGTCAATTTTGATCTTCCCTACAAGATGTCTGAGAAAGAGAAGATGGTATCAAATTGTTCTCTTGCATGTTGGCATGTCAAAACTTTGAATCAATTGAAAATATTTGGATTGAGAGCTTGAAAATTGAAAACAATTTGAAACCTAAGTTAGATTGACATGATCGATATGAAAATCTATACTTCGACATGACATAATATATTTTTGGTCGAAACATGTTGTATTTTTTTTTTGGGTCGACGAAACATGTTGTATTTGCAATGGCCTTATTTGAATGATTTTTATATATAATATGTAAAGATTAATTTTATAATATGTAACGATCGACCTGGCTTAATCCAAACAAATTGAATCGACCCGATAGAGTTGAAGTATAATGTATACAAAAATAATGGCAAAGTTACATCCACTTCTTGATAAATAACAGCATCTCATCAACTGGACACTTGGATTAACAAAAATTAATTGTGTTGATTGCTCCTTGGACTTTTCCATTCTAAATATTAATATGATTACGTTAACAAACTAAATTAGTCTGATTATCTTGTTTTTACAGTATTATCAAAGTGCTATGATACTCTGATTGACCTATATATGAAATGAAGTGATCAAAAGAATATAGTGGAATACTATCACGTACGTCATATATGTTTTGAATTTTACTTATTCAAACATCTACCTACTAATGACTTTTTTTCTTTTTTTTTTTTGGTTGAAATCTACCTACTAATGGCATGCACATATATATACGCCAGAATATAATTATGCATGCTAAACACCAGAACAAACAATTGAGTATTGACCGAATCCAAGAAAAACAGTTGAAATGGTCACATACATGCGTTATATATCTACGGGCTTTTTATTTTAAAGTATTAAAACGTCGACCTAATTACTAAAATGTATTATCAGATTGATAGTCGACGGGAATCGGGATCGGTATGTAACGTCAAGCATATCAACAAGCAACTAAGATATGTATATAATTAACCCCTCGTCATCTGTTAACCGTAACTAAACTAATCGCCGATCAATCAATGACAACGCTTAAACTAGTGTACGTATGTAATGTAATTAGCATATTCAAGTTGTAGGTACGTCCTACTTGGATGATGGGTAAAACGCTGGTACACAGAAACTAGTGTAAGTAAATTGTGTGGAAACTGACAAGTATCACGGTAGCCACTACTATTTATGGTAAGCTTCGCCCTACATGGCAACTGTTGTCAATTGTCATATGCTTAACTGGCCGGTAAAATAATACGGAGTATATATTCAGATTTATTTCCTCTTAAAAAATAAAAACAAATAATTTCTGTCAGATTTTATCAAGAAATATCTGCAAAAAAAGTTACTCCGTAGTTGAAATCTGATACTCCCTCCGTTTCAAAATACATGACCATTTGGACATTGCACATATATTAAGAAAAAAGTGTTATTCCTATATTGCCCCTATCAAATGTAGAGTTGATTATTTGTTTAGAGAAATATGAAAAAGTATAATGATTAAGATAAAGATAATTATTAGGGTATAGATGGAAAGTGATGGAAAAAAATGTGAAATGGTCAAGTATTGTGAAACAAGCAAAAGTTGTTATATGGTCATGTATTTTGAAACGGAGAGAGTATTAGAAAGTATTTGCTCTTATATTATTGACAAGATTTGACGAACAAAATAAAAAAGATTAGATAATGTTGATATAATGTTTAAAGGTCCTGCTTAGGTTCTAAACTTCTAATAGATGCTTCAAGTTGTATTAGGACTGTTCAACCTATCAACCCATCCCGGCCCGTAATCCGAATTACGAGTAATGGGCGATAATTAGAAAAACCTTGACCCGTGACCCAAACCGTTTGACCGGTCAACCATATAAAATGAATAAATGTGATCATTTTTAACCCATTTAGCACATTTCCTTGTTTTTTTTCTTTTACAATTCTAAATTAAACAAGTGTCAAATATCCGTAAGCAACAACCAAGCAAAAAATTCAATTTAATACCCTCTCGTTTTCCATCAAATAAATCACTAGTAAATTAAGCATATATGAGTTGATTACCACTTTTTTTGCATTTGTTAGTGACACGCCACATTTAGAAGTAGTCTGGTTAACATACATGGTGTTGGTACATTGCACTTACTTTAGTGTTACGTTAATGGAAAAAAATACTCTATTCTTTTAGTGAAGTTTTCTTGCGCTCCCGCTCACTACTTCCCTCGGTCTCACACGATATACCCTTTTTTTCACGTTCTTGGGTTGTCTAAGATTCTTCAATACACTTTTGAAATCGGTCACACCTACAGTTTAATTAATTGTTCTTCTATCCAAAAAAAAGGTTTAATTAATTGTTCATGGAAAAAATTAACAACGGTGTTAGCCTTAACTAAGGAAAGTAAGGAATATCATATTTTAGCACTATCGCTAAAGGTTGCAACTTGCAAGATGTTTCTTATTGTTGAATAGTTTCATTGGTCTGACTTAAAATATCACACTTCTTGATAAGCTCGAATGTCTGTTCTTGACCAAATGAATTGAAAACCAAAACAAAATGATTAGCTTTTGGACCTGGCTCAGAATATGATCGAACTTTCTATTTTTATTCTAATTCAAAGTTAACAGCTAGCCAGCTAGAGTGACACAATTCGTAGGCTTCATCCGTGACTCAAAACGCAGCGTATCATTACAATAGAAAAAAGGGTTTGCAGTTGGAAGAGAATTTGTTGTCACGAGTTATTGATTGGTCAGATTCGAGGTATGAAACCAAATATACAATGGCTAAAAATCAAGCCCATGTTGTTTACAGATTTTAAGCGACCACGAAATGGCCTGCGCATGAAAATGAAAAACTCTAAAAAAAGAAAGACAGAGAGTTTGAGGCCTAAAACAATTGGGACAGAAGATGCTCCTCCATTAATGTGAAATATTTAGAATGATTGAAGTGTTCTGTGTTCTGTCCTTTCCATTTTGTCCCTTTCCTTTATGTTACCGTTACACTACTACTCTTACGTGTGAATTTGGGTCGTGGAAGAAATCCAGACGCATACATTTTTTTAAAACGGGAGAAACGATTTGAGTGATTTTATGGTGAATGTACGTATCTGAAATAATAGGTTGCATACTTACATTTGTACAAGTTTGTAAGAAAATATACATAAAAACACATTTGCTTCTTTTTTTTGCGCATCAAAAACACATGAGATATAATTAGTTGAGATGTACCTCCCCTGTAAATATCATGTACATTGGTAATTTGTTAGATTGCACTAGTCTTGTATATGTTGTTGTCCCAAATAGAGGAACGCTCAGGTACAATAGGTTTTGTGGTGTAACATGCGGATTAATGAGGGACGTTGGATTGGAGATAATCAAGGGTGATTAATTAGGCAACATGATAAGAAAATTATGGAGGGAGTATTAGATTAGTGGGGATTAATTTTAAAAAATGAAGGTAGCGGATTTGTAGGAGGAGATTTGATTGCATATTCAAATTAAAAGCCACGTTTTTTTAAAAGGAAATTTCCTTGATTATAGGGATTAACAAGAGTGAGAAGATGTTTTTGAAAAATAAATAATTCACCATAAATTTCAAAAGCCTTTAGTGAATTATATAAAATTTGTTAGTCAGTGTTTGAATAACTCTGTACGGTGGCTTGAACATGTTTTATTGTTTTATGATACCTTTGCTAATTTGGTGTTTTCATATAAACTAAAGTTGAATAAGTACTTGTCTTCACATAAAAATCAATTCATTATAAGTTGAATCATTACAAATTAAAATAAAAATGAAAATACCTTATGTAAGCATTGAATATGTAAATGTAATGCATTGAATAACATGAAAATAAGGATTGTTACAACTCGAACACATGCTACAATAAGGTTGAAAAAAGTATATCTACTTTTCATCATACACTGATATGATAAAAAAAAAAGAGTCATTGTCATTGTCTTCAAACTTCATCCATTACTACTTCATATCTCTTCTTGGACAACTGCATAACAAAACACACATATATGTGTTGATACCCGGATCTGTCACCGCGTTGGTGCACGAGATAAATAATATTGACATAAAAGATTAAAGTGCTAAGCACGCTTTTAACGCGCTAGGTACGCGTATAACTGAAATGAATAAATGTACGCGTATGGCAGCATGTATGTACGTAATATCCCACATCGAACATACGGAGGCGAAGTTGTAATGGAGGGAAACTTATTTGCACCTTGCCGCGTTGGGGACTATCCACTTGCCGCGTTGTGTATGTTGTTTCAGCATGTGGCTTGCAAAGCCACTTTTGTTGACTTTTCAACCAAATCTCCAACATGGCCAAAATGAAATACTTAAGGAGGGGATTTTTCTTAGCTTCCCACATCGACAATCAACGGCCAAGCAACCAGCTTCCTCATTCTATATATAGTGATGCTAGGCAAAGTTAAAACTGATCGGAAAAGGCCTGTCCCGAGATGTGTTCTTGAAGGACGGACCCCGACGTGTTTGAGTCTCCGAGAAGCTCGCACTATTTTACGGGAAAGACCTTAAAAAGTCTTATACGCCTCCGAAAAGAGAATAAAATAATACGCGGGGGGTGGGAGAGCTCGAAGAAAGACGAGCCGGTTTCTAGCGCGCCGAAAGGCCCGAGAGTTTAATAATTTTGTCCCGTAGTTAGTTCGAGATTTTCGGACTTCAACAATATGAATAACAATTTATGCATAAGTGCATTTTATATTTTGAATAAGTTGAAATCAATGTTGGAAAATGCTGATATTTATGAATAAGTACATATTTTGTGTAGAATAATTATATGTTGCATTTTACTAGAAGTTGAGTTTGAATAACGAATATGTACTAATATTGTTGAACAAGTGTTCATCATACAATGCATAACTATCAAAACGAAAAACACTATTGTAAAAGTTGTCTTATAATGAATGAAAAACACTATTATACAAGATGAAAAATACAGAACAATTAATATCTGTTATTTGAAAAAGTATTATCAATATGTAGAAAAACACAATAGACACACATGAAACGGAAATGAAAAAGCACTCTTTTCATCATGTAATGAATAAGTTCGTGTAAGTATTTGAAAAAGATTCAATGAGATAAACCATTACATATTTGTAACTAATATGTTAAAAAGTTGTCTTATAATCATTGAAAAACACTGTTGTACAACATGAAAAACACAGAAAGGTCTATATTCGTTATTTGAAAAATCGTTATCAAAATGTTGAAAAACACATTAGACATACATAAAACAGAAATGAAAAACATTCATTTTATCTCGTAATGAATATATCCGTGTAAATAGTTGAAAAAGATTCAAAGAGTGAAACCATACCCGTCTTTCCGACGATCTCTTTCAAGTTGCATCCATACACATCTTTGTCCATGAATTCAAATCACAAGAACCCAAATCAGACCCTAATAAATTGAATCAAACCCTAAAAGCAAGCACAATTGTCATAAAAATCACAATTTTGTGGGGAATACAATCAAACCATGAAAGGAAAATTTCAAATTTCAAATAGAACAAGTACGATAATGAAGAATGGGGAGAAATCTTGACAATAACATATGTAACTTACCAATTTTTTCCACCAATCTTGAGAAATTCGTGTAGAAATTGATTATGCTCGACCATGTGGCATGTTTCAATCTTTCTTGTCGAACTCCGGTAGAACTTCTGATCGTGAAGATTTGGAGGTATTCGATGGAGAGAGAATTAAACCGAAGAGAAGAGATGAAGAGAGAGGCGGAGAGATAAATTTGAGTAAATATGGTTGATTATTCAAATTTGGAATGAATTAAAGATATGGAGAAAATTGTGTAAATCAAATCCCTAAAATCATGCTATAGAGATATTATGGTACAATCTAGTGTTGCTCACCCATATCATCTATTTGCACCTCTTTTTTTTTAATCTAGACCGTCCAATATGCATGATCTAACGACTCCCCTCTTGTTGCATGTTGTACCATAATGAGATGTTTTACTTGAGCATTATTCGTCCCAAATAATGTTGTTGTATATATGCATCAACATGTGTTAAATGTGCATAAATATTTACTGAGATATGCACTCAATGAAAATATAAAATGGAATGTTATTTTTTTTTCCCGAAGATGGATGAGATTCTTTTTCTTTTCACACCAAAACGGTCTATATAAGTGAAAGTGATCCTTAATTTCCTAATAATAAAACATATTTTGTAATCTAAGGAATACCAAGACAATTCTTTAAAAAACAAACCATTTTTTTCCTTTTTTGATTGGATAGATTTTCAATGCCCTCTCCCCCTTTTTTTTGGTTGTCCATTGGTTCACCGAAATTTTGTCTTGGCTACATCCAGCTCGATCCGGGTGACACACCCGACTTTGGTGGGTGAGTCTCCCAAAAGGAACTTTTGACATCCATTGGAGTTGAACTCCACATCCATGGGATGTGGAGCATATCACTTACCACCTGAGTCAACTCCATTTGGTCAATGCATTCCCATTTGAAGGACCCTTTGAGAGTGAACCTTCCCCATTTTTTTTTGGTAGAAAAACCTTCTCTATTTTGTGCCTAGATGAAAAATTAATTGGAAATTTCACACGATAACCCTGAGGTTTACCCTTATTCATAAAATGTATTAACGTTTGTCATATTTCACATGGTAACCTTGAGATTGATATAAAATTCACGTAATAACCTTATGTTATGTACAAAATTTATCATTTGTCTAAAAAAGTCAATATTAATTTTTAATATTAAATTTATGAAATCAAATTTTAAAAAATAGATAAAAAAACTCTAAGATTCTCCTCGTATAATTTTAAATTCCTTATTTGAGTTATTATTTAAAATAAAAGTTTATTGATCAAAATAATATAATCTCTTTATTTACCAAAGAATGATTAAATAATTTAAATTTACATTGAAAATTTTGATGGTATAAGTAATTAAAAGTCAAAATTCCTATTGTTTTAGTTAAGGAAAGTTTTGTACAAATAACTTATACTGTAAATACTTTAGTATTTTGATATTTTGCTTTATTTCCTTTATGAGGTAAATTAATTTTGGTAATGTGAATAATTTAAACTTTTCACTAGTTAACGTGATCAATGAAAATTCAAGAAAACATGTATTGAAATTATTTAATTTAATAATATAGATTCAAAAGTTTTTTTTATAAATACTAGTTTAAAAGGTTATAAGATTATATCCTATAATTAAATAAATATATTTAATTTTATCAATTATTGTTATAGTTTAAAACTTATTTATTAATCTATTAAAAATTAATATTCAATATAATTTATCTATTTGAGTTGATAACTATTTTAAAGTTTTCATCAATGACCAATTGACCATTGAAAATTTCTAATTATTTATATTCTAAAATTTTTCTTTTCTCATACAAGAAATAATGTAATATATCAAAATTTGAATTTTTTTTACAATCGAAATTATTAGTGCAAAAAATAATTAAGTAGTGTAATGAAGCTTTCAGATTTTAAGCTATTTATATTTTCAATATTTTCAAATTAAAAATAAACTATCTGATTGTTTTTATATTAATTACTTTATAAGATAATAATATGAATAGGAAAGAATAAATTTATTTTATGATAACATTTAATATTAATATCGGATAAAATTATACTTGAAGAATTGTCGAACTCTTTTTAATTTTCTTTTTAATTTCACAAATTTTAAGATTAATACAAATTTTAACCTTTTGGGCATGTGACAAATTTTGTATATATTTTAGGGTTATTGCACTAATTTCGTATAAATCTCAATGTTACCGCATGAAATATGTCAAACTTTAATACACTTCAGGAATAATGTTAAACATCGAGATTACCATGTGAAATTTCCGGGTAAATTAATTTATCATGACAATATAATAAAAAAATCAAAAAGTAATTCTATTAACTCGACACGTTCGTGTTGAGGCGAATCGATAATCACACAATAAATAATTGCGGACCCAAAATCCATATCGGCACTTCAACAGTACTAGTAGGCAGAGCAAGTTCCGAGGGAAGGAGAAGAGATACGCTCACATCAAACTCGGAATCAATGGGCGTTCAGAAGGAAGTTCTCAGGGCCGGAGCCGGTCCCAAGCCGGTCCCTGGCCAGAACGTCACCGTCCATTGCACTGGATTCGGTCCGATTTCTCTTCTAATCTGTGCACTTTCGTTGGATCGAAGTTTGAATCTCTTTCCGGGTTTGCTAAGTATCTTCGCTTTTTTGTGCAGGGAAAGGGGGCGATCTTTCTCAGAAGTTCTGGAGGTATGTATAGTTTTGGCCAATCGCAGGCCGTTGATCTCTTCTGCTGAGATTTGGTATTTCTAGGGTTTTGGCTTCCGTTGTTAGCGGTTTGATTAAAGCTTGTTTTTGGTGATTGTTTTGTTCAGCACAAAGGATCCTGGGGGCGAGCCTTTCTCATTTCAGATTGGCAAGGGGAAAGTTATTAAAGGTTTGTGTCAATTGACTCCATTGTTTCAGTGTAAAGTGTTATCTGGTTAATTGATGTTTAGAAGGGATTCCTATAAGCTAAGATGTGTAAACCAGTTAATTGAAAGCTTCAAAATTGTCGAATGTGTTGAATCCAGGCGAGATGCTACGCTGTCTGTGTATAAAACTCCCTAATTTTTAACAAGACTCTTTGGTTGGAAATTAGTTGGGGAAGCAGATCTCAGACTTTTTGAATGAAAGTTCAGAGCTTCCCCAGGAATCAAAATTTTGATATGTTCAACCTTATGCACAAAGATGGTTAATATTTATCGGTTCAGATGTCTAATTTCCGAGCTTAAATGATTGTTGTCCATAGTTTGAATCTCTGTGACTTTTACATTGTTGAAAAATCTCTGCCCCTAACATCTTGTCCATTAGACGTACCACCACAACTCCATGGTTTTATGTAGGCTTCAGGCTTGATGAACTATGGCCATGTAATGGCCGAGTTCAATGCTCAACATAGTGGCAAAATCTGCTTGGTGACGCTGGCCTGTGATTTCATTGGCATCTCATTTCCAGAGTCAATTTCGGTCAAGCTATGAGTATGGAACAGATAGCATTGTGATGCTTGGATCTGTCATTGAAGTGGAAATGTCTAGTCATCATCTTAGGAATAGTAGGGTTTTCAAAAGCATATATAGTCTCTGATGCTTAAATATTTCATATAGTATAGTAGTCGTTAGTCAAAGATTTATAGGACATAGTAGTCTGGAAAATCATTTATTGATTGTGATTCTATATTAAACTATAGCTTATTAAGCTTGTCTTTGCTTACCTTTAATAGTTGCTTTCTCATGATTTTGATGCCGTTGGTTTTCTTTTTCTGAATATGAGAATGGACAGAGGCTGCATCTTGCGGGTTGGTAGCTATCTTTTACTCCGTAGTTTCTTTATAAGAATTGAAAAAAGTCTCTGTCTTTATCCTCCACTCTCCAAAGCTGATATTCCCTTCAGCTTTTAAAATACTTCTTGCATAGCTAAATAACGAAAATGGGTGCTTTCTCTTTGCAGACTAATTAAATTATTTCATCAGAAAGATGTGCTTGCTTAGAACAGATTCATATATTCTTTCTGGTTGCTTTCTAATATTTATTTCCATTGGTCAGGGTGGGACGAGGGTGTATTGGGAATGCAATTGGGTGAGGTTGCCCGGCTAACTGTAAGTGCCTACTCTTCACTATATTTAGTTGCCTTGACTATTTAGTGAATGACTTGACTGATCTTACAATGATTCATTGGCACCAAATTGCATAATGTTGCTCCTTATGCTCAAATAAAAAGGGATTAACTTGCTTTGCACCAAATTACACTGATTTATTTTTCGTCAAGAACTGTATTTATTTTAGTAAGTGTTAATAATTGCATCTGCTAGATCTGAATTGTTATCATCAGACAGTATTGCCATTGATGTTATGCGGAATGCGATGTTTATATATGGCTGCTGAGATTTACTAACAAATATCTTCTTTGGGTAATACTAATGCATTTTTCACTCCCCGTGACATGCTACTACAGTGCTCTCCGGACTATGCTTATGGCCCGAGCGGATTCCCTGCATGGGGGATTCAACCAAACTCTGTTCTCGTGTTCGAGATTGAAGTGTTGCGTGCGGAATGAACTAACACCAGGGAGCTTGTACTCATCCTAGTATTTTACTACGAATAAGTTTGGTGCCTACTGTCATCAAACCATTTAAATGTTGGAATACTTCATATTTAAGTTTGATACAAAGAGGTTCCCATATCTGCATGTAATTTCTTGGCTTCCTGCTCCCATCTTGAAGTTGTAGCCACGGGCTATATTCCCATCTTATTGGAAGCGTGTTGGTTTGCATGGTTTCATAATACTGGTGCTAAATCTCTGAATTGCAAATTGGGGATATTGAAAAAAGTTGACAATTCCTGATGGGTGATGTAATCTAATTGTTCACACAAAATATAGCTCATTCAAATCAACTGCTAACAAAACTTGTTCATCACCCTTGTTCTTTGATGCCTCGCCCCTTGGATTCTCATGATTATGTCCATTGATCTCTCAAAATACTCTCTCACTACATCCTCCTCTTTCCTAGAACTAGCCGATCCTCCTGCATCTCCTTCAACACAAAATTTACCATTACGTCGCATTGAATCATCTTTCGTCCTCGTTGAAGTGCAGCCATATGAACTGTCTTCCTCCCTGGTTGTACTGATCGCCAGACTACTCATAGATACTGCATGGTTTCATCATATTACACACCACAAGTTTGAATGCTATGGTTACTGAACTGTTGCGCACATTGAACAGCGGTTGCTTCTGTCGCCATCTCAGAAACCTTGTGTTCAGGTTTGCGCCCACCATACAGCATATATGAAGACTAACTCTGATTAGATCAAGTGATGAAACTAAATTCTCGCACGGAAAAAAGAAGTATATATTATGCACAATTAAGTTAAGCTAATAATCCTTCCTCCCTTTCACACCAAAAGGGCATATACTCATTTCAGTCATTTGAGCAAACTTGCACAATTACTTGGGCCCAAACTATAGACTGAAGAGGCCCCCGGGGCGTTGGCGTGACGGTACTGGGGTGGGAGATGGATCCTCACGTCCCAGGTTCGATCCCGCGTGAGAGCCTCCCGTGGTTTGTGTGCCAAGAGTTTGGGGCCTCCTTGTGAGTGACCTCCCTTGGTATTGTCACCCACGAGATTGGGGCGTACCACCGGCTCGGGCCAGCCCCTTTGCAACCACCACTGCCGCCTCGCGATTTACCTCCTCTTCCACGCCCAGGGCAGGGTGGGCAGGGGACGGCCCCGTTTGGTCCGTTATCCAAACTATAGACTGAAGAGGGAGGAAAAGAGCGCTCGTTTCCTAAGAGAGTTCGGTTTTTTAAAATTTAAATATTTTACTATTTTTTTTAATTATATTAACTACTTGGATTTTTTTTCATTATCTTAGTACTCACTCTTAAACCAGGCCCAAAAAATGGATTAAGATCTGCTAAAAGCAAGAGACTACACGAAAAGTTACGAGTACAAACCCCCCCTTCCATTCCATCTCCTTTCACTCTTCTTCCAAACTCCGACCCTAATTGGAGGTGGGAAAGAGCCATGGAAGACCAGAAAGTGTTAGACCTCGTGAAAGAGCTCGTTCATCGTCTGCTCTCTCAATCCCCGAACGCAGACGAAGCCTCGCAAACCCCTCCCCAAAATGCACTCGACCCTAATCGAGCCCTACGCTACGCAATTCGCATCCTCTCCAGCCGAATGACGCCTTCAATCGCAGGCGACGAGGGCGCCATGGCCGAATCGATTAAGCGCCAGCTCGTCACCCAAGGTAAGTCCTCGGAAGCTCTCACCTTCGCCGATCTCTGCTCTAAATTCACGGCCAAAACCGGCCCCGGCAGCATAAACAACAAGTCGGCCGTGCTCTACTTGCTTAGGGTTATCTCCGAAGATCGGAAGAACGCTAGGAAACAGTCTGGGTTTAAGGCTTCCAGCAATGTGCTTGTTAATTCTGCTGTCTCCGGGAGCTTGCCTTGTCTTGTTGATTCTGAGAACAGTCAGAATTCGAAGGGCTCGCTTTGGAGCGGTGGGGTGCTAGTGGTGTCCAAGGACCCCGAAAACGTTCGAGATTTGGCTTTCAGGGAGTTCTCTGATTTGCTCAGGGAAGAGAATGAGGTTTCTGAGGAGGTTTTAGTTAGAGATGTGTTGTATGCTTGCCAAGGGATTGATGGTAGGTATGTTAGGTTTGACACGAAAGAAGACGGCTATGCTCTGGCTCCGTCGATTAAGGTTCCGAGATCTACTAGGAACATGGTTCACAGGCTATGTGAGCTCGGCTGCTTGTTTAGGAAAGTTAAAGGCTATATATCAGATAGTATGGACAGATTTCCTTCCGAGGATGTTGGAACGGTTGGACAGGCGTTTTGCGCTGCTTTGCAAGACGAGCTTACTGAGTATTATAAGCTTTTGGCAGTGCTTGAAGTGCAAGCCATGAATCCCATTCCGTTGGTCTCTGAGAATGTGAGCTCTAGTAACTATCTGTCCCTGAGGAGGCTTTCAGTTTGGTTTGCTGAGCCGGTTGTGAAGATGAAGCTGATGGCCGTTTTAGTTGACAGTTGTAAGGTGTTAAGAGGTGGAGCAATGGCTGGGGCAATTCATTTGCACGCTCAGCATGGCGACCCCATGGTCAATGAGTTCATGAGAAGGCTTCTCCAGCGGGTGTGTTCGCCTCTCTTTGAAATGGTTAGGAGTTGGGTGTTGGAAGGTGAGCTTGAGGACATATTTGCCGAGTTTTTCATTGTTGGCCAGCCTGGGAAAGCCGAGTCTTTGTGGAGAGAAGGCTATAGGCTCCATGCGGGAATGCTTCCTTCCTTCATATCCCAATCACTTGCACAGCGGATTCTGAGAACAGGGAAATCCATTAATTTCTTACGTGTTTGCTGTGAGGATCGGGGATGGGCAGATGCTACAACTCAAGCTGCTGCTGCTGCTGGAACAACCACAGGCAGAGGCGGCCTAGGATACGGTGAAACAGATGCTCTTGAACTGCTGGTTGATGAAGCAGCAAAGCGAATAGATAAACATCTTTTGGATGTTATGTACAACCGGTACAAATTTAAAGAGCACTGTCTAGCAATTAAGCGGTATTTGTTACTTGGTCAGGGGGATTTTGTCCAGTATTTGATGGATATAGTTGGTACAGATCTCTCAGAGCCTGCTAACACAATTAGCACTTTCAAGCTAGCTGGTTTGCTTGAAACTGCGGTTAGAGCTTCTAATGCACAGTATGACGATAGGGATATACTAGATAGGTTGAGAGTAAAGATGATGCCTCATAACACGGGTGACCGGGGCTGGGATGTATTCTCTTTGGAATATGACGCTGGTATCCCACTCAATACTGTATTCACTGAATCTGTAATGGGAAGGTACTTGAAAATCTTTAATTTCTTGTGGAAGCTGAGGCGAGTAGAGCATGCATTGATTAATGGATGGAAGACGATGAAACCGAATTGCATCACATCACTTTCCATTAAGCTACAACGGACAGTTAAGACACAGTTACACAAGACACTGAGGCAGTGGCAGGTACTTTGGGATGAAATGAACCATTTCATATCCAATTTGCAGTACTACATCATGTTTGAAGTTCTAGAGGTGTCTTGGTCCAATTTCTTGAGTGAAATGGAAGCGGCAAAGGATCTTGATGATCTGTTGGCTGCCCATGAAAAGTATCTCCACTCTATTGTGGAGAAGTCGCTTCTGGAAGAGCGGTCAAAGAGTCTCTCTGGGACGTTTTTTGTCTTGTTCGACATAATATTGCAGTTCAGAAGCCTGGCTGATAGGTTATTTGAAGGAGTTTTGGAGCTGCAGACAAGATCAATGGATGCCTCTTCATCATTGAAAGACAAGAAGAGACAGCCTAGTAAGCAAATGAGTGGCAAGTCGTCAGAGCCTGGTTCATGGGCGACTGATGGTAGGAAGGTATTAAGCCAGCAAGCAGGTAAGTTTCTCGGTCTAATGGAAAAGGAAATGGGTGATATTGCGAGTCGGTATTCATCCCTTTTTAAAGAATTTATATCTCAGCTTCCTGTGCAGCAACATGTTGACTTGAAGTTCTTACTTTTCCGGCTTGATTTCACTGAATTCTATAGCCGTTCTATTTCCCCACAGACTGTGAAGGTGTAAGGTTTTAGTGTGAGTTCTTTTGAGTTTGAGGATGTTTTTCTGCTTGTGAAGGTGTAAGCTTTCTGTCTAAATTGTATTTCGAGTTTGAGAATGTGTTCTTTCAGAAGGCCCAGAACTGGACGAGGAACCATGTTGATCTAAGTCATAATTTACACTGATTGATTGCTGGCTAACCGGGTATAGCCAATTCTTGTTATGACAAGGCGTTTTAGTTGTTGCTAAAAAATTTGTGATTGTATGCATCTAGCTTTTTGCAGTGGATAAACAAAGTGTCATTTGTATGATGATCAAGGCTTTTCTGGCCGCATACAGGCACCAAGCTTTATTTTCCTCCATTTGAAGCCCTGTTTTGAAGATATTCTGAATGTTTATGATACAGCATGATCCTAATTGCTTATAAAAGGAATAGTCGATATCAAAATAGACCCCCACAAAACACATGTACAAAGGAGCCGAACATGATTTGTTAGATTCAAATTGAGCTTTTCATCACTCTCTTCTCTTGATTGCATTTCTGTTGCACCAGCAATTTTCATTGAAGAGCCGATGTCTATAGCCTCTGCATTCTCAGATGCACTAGATATTTACCCTGCAGCAAGATTACACATCCATCAATGACATGCATCATACAAACAGAAATTAGATTCCAATTTGACTGTGCTAAACAGAATGCCTTCAGTATAGCACACGCACCACTTCCAAACATGCTCAGCCTTAATTTCGGAGTTGCTCTGTGCCTGACATTACACACGCCATTGGCTCATGAGTAGGGTTTTAAATCAACCGAGCCATTCACGAGATATTTGGCATTCAACTCGTTAAAAATTCGTTCTGTGTTCGGCTCGATTTGTAAACTAGCTGAGTCTAAACAGTTTGAAAAGATAAACGAGTGCGAACATGAAAACTCGATTCGTTTGTTTATGAACAAGTTGGACTATATATTCGTGAACAAACTCGTCCCAATATTCATTAACAATTTAAAATATACATAGTATTGTTTAATTTTGTTTAGTAAACTATTTTTCATAACCTTATATATCATGTACAAATGTTTATTTGTTCTTTACTATTTTTTGTACCGAAAATTTTAAAAGGTACAGTATAACCTAGTTTTTTGTATTTATTTATATGTAAACATCTTAACTCGATTAGTTTTCTCGCGAATAAACTAGGTGCGTTGTTTGCGAACCAGCTCGAGCTCGATGAAAACTTAAATAATTTTGATTGATTTTTAAATAATTAATTTTTTTAAACCATAATAATATCATTTCTTAATGAATGTTTGGAAATATTCATCTTTAAATGCATATATTAATCAAAATTAATTTTGATAAATTTCTACCCTATATGTTGTTTTGCCAACTTGGATTTATTTTTAATATGGTCACTATATATATCTTATATAAGTATAAACCGCTTTTTTAAATGGTCAACATGGTATTTACGAGCATTTGAGAAATTAATAACCATAAAATGTAAACGTGGTAGCTAGGGCTGGGCAAAAAAGACCAAAACCGTTAAACAGGTATCCAAAAGTCTTTTCCGGTTAACCGTGACGAGAAAAACCGGTTATGGTTATCCGACCGATTTTTTAAACGGTTTAACGGTTCGGTAATGGCTAATGTTGAAATGTGGTTTGCCAAGCCAACTGTCATGTGCATGGTGACATGGCAAAGCAAATTTGCCTTATCGCGTATGTTCGATGTGGGACATTATGTATATACATGTTGCCATACGCGTACACTTAAAAATGTGCTTTAGCGCTTTGATCTTTATGTCCTCACTATTACTCATCTCGTGCACCAACGCGATGACAGATCCGGATATCAACAATATGTAGATTCTATTCCTTACATTATTTTTTCAATTAAATTCCATAAATTTAAAAATAGTTAAAAATTAAAACATAAATGAATTGGTTAAATGTTTTGAATAGTTCATAAACTAAATTTTCTTATATAATTTTCTTGTGTAATTAATTACAAAAAACAGACAAGAGGTTTTTATTTTGTTTTTGTTCGTTGTTCCTTTATTTGTTTTTCTTATCGGCTTATTTGCCTACCGAGGTCTTTCTCGGTCTCTTGATATAGTGGGCTTGTCCGGTATTTCTTTTTTTTGGTTGAGTCTTGTCCGGTATTTCGGATCTTTACCCAAAAAAAAAATGAAATTTTCGACCGATGTTTTATCTTTCTAAGTAAACATAATACGGGAGTATAATATTGGCGGTTGAATGGGAAATTATCGGCGCCAGCGCGCCGTATCAGTACACCGCCATTGAGAGAATGGGCTTTTCTAGGGTTTATACTTCCTCTCCTTGCTATATAATTCTCCCCTCTCCCCTTCGCTCCCTACCCATATCGCCGTCATCCATCCTTTATTTTCCTCTCATCGATGCCTTCCTATTCCGATTCATTTGTTTAGTGTCTATATTGCCCGCAGATGGTTTTCGCCTTTTCGCACGTTGCACCCCGGGCTTCTCTGAAGTTAATTTCAATGAAGAAGACAGCCCCAATGCGCGTGCCAGATCAATCATCTTTCCGTTCGTGTTACAGATCAGCTCTTGTACCTATTTCCCCCGCTTTTCTGTGTCAATTCTACGGGTACAACAATTTCCCCCAAAAATCAGCAATTAATTCACATCTTCAATTTGGGGTTTTAGGGTTTGTTTGGAATTATTTTTGCTTCGCTACACCTTTGGACTCTTCTTGATCGAAACATTAACTCAACGAGAGTCTAGTCATGGAGGCATACACTAAAGGTGGTGTTAACGTGGAGGTTAGCACTTCTTCCTGTTGTTATGTCTCTAAAAACATATCCCCTACATGGTAAAGA
Source organism: Polygonum aviculare (assembly GCA_934048045.1). Taxonomy (NCBI): domain Eukaryota; kingdom Viridiplantae; phylum Streptophyta; class Magnoliopsida; order Caryophyllales; family Polygonaceae; genus Polygonum; species Polygonum aviculare. Next base: position 22,486,372 of record OW204031.1, read on the forward strand.
TCGCACCTTTTTCTGAAAACGCAATTGGCCTTAGATTATAGTAGTATAACTTCATTTAAATCTGTATTTTCAGTCGTTTACTACTGATGATGCACAACTTATCCTTGGATCAGTCTGTTATATTATATGGCAAAGATGAGTACTTTATGTTTAGTTGTATGACTTGTATCTTCTGAAGGTATTGTTATTCGAGTATATGTGTTTCAGGCAGGTTCTGAAGATAAGTGCTTAGATTTTTAGGAATAGCCAGTCGAGTATATGTGTTTCAGGCAGGTTCTGAAGGTAAGTGCTTAGATTTTTAGGAATAGCCAGTGAAGATCTAATCCAGTTTAGTGAGGTGTAGGCAATCCAAGTCTCTGCTCTTGCAGAATGAACCTACTTGGTGAACCTACATTTAAATGATATTAATGGATTATACTGAGGCTTCTGTCTTTGTTGCAATATTTTAAACTTGTTGTATCATGTTATCATTGTATTCACTGTCTTTTGAGATCCTTTTCACATATATAATCAATCAATTAGTTTCCCTCCTCATTTTAATAGTTAGTAGTTGCCACTTGCCAGTGAAGATCTAATCCACCTAAATGAGGTGTAGGCAATCCAAGTCTCTGCTTATGCAGAATGAACCTACTTGGTGAGCCTGCATTCAAATGACATTAATGGATTCTACAGAGGCTTCTATTTGCTGATTTTTCACGGTGTTCTTTGTATAACTCAATTTTTTGTACATGTGAAGAAGTATTTCTTTCTTATTACTGCTTACCTGTTTCTTTAATTGTTTTCAAGTTACTTATCACATCTATGATCATCCATTTATCTTGTTTGCTGATTCTAAAAATTTATAACTGCCATTGATGATCTAATCCACTCAAATGAGGTGCAGGTGATCCAAGTTTCTGCTTATGCAGAATGAACCTACTTGGTGAGCCTGCATTCAAATGGTATTGATGGATTCTACTGAGGCTTCTATTGCTACTCTTTCTTTCTATCTTTCAAACCTGTTCTGTCAAGTTATCATTGTGTTCGTTGTCTATTGAGCTACTTTTCACATTTATGATCAGTTATTTTCTCTGCTCATGTTATTAATTGGCAATTGCCAGTGATGATATAATCCACCCTAATGAGGTGTAGGTGATCCCAGTCTCTGCTCTTGCAGAATGAACCTACTTGGTGATCCTACATTCAAATGATATTGATGGATTCTACTGAGGCTACTATTCCTTGTATGTTCTATCATTCTGTTTGTTGTTGGAGCCTTCTGGAACAAGGTTTTCTTCAAATTGTTTTTAATTTTCTTTTCGTGATAATTTATTAGTTGATCTGGTTTGATGATTCTACAAAGTAGTCATGCTGCCTGTGATGATTCAATCTGCTCTAATGAGGTGTAGGTGATCCAAGTCTCTGCTTATGCAGAATGAACCTACTTGGTGAGCCTGCATTCAAATGATATTGATAGATTCTACTGAGGCTTATTTTTCTGACTTGCAAAAATATGTTCTGCCATAGTGGTTAGCCTATGGCTATGAGTTCAACTATACTCGTACACAGATGTTGTGTAAAGGGTCTGAAGAACTCAAATATTGTGTGTTGACATCAGCTTCATCTCTTGTTTCCACGAGTTGGGAGTCAAAATTACAGCACAAAATAATTAACCCTAAATTGTATATATAGCTTTGATGCAATGTCATGTCTCTTAATGTAAGCTAAGGTTCTAAATAACATTATGTTGTGGTCCATCACGCTAGCAGACCGGAGATGGAGTAGGCTTTCCTATGTTTGAATAGTGATAAACATTTTGGCAGAGCACATGGCTATTTAGTAGTGATATGCAGTATGCATGATTTGATTGCATAACTATGGATGTTACCAGTATTCTTCTTGCAGGAACCTCTCAAAGTAATAACATCTATAGGAATTGATATGCTCTACCTGTGAACTATTGAAGATGGCACTGGGTTTCAAGTTGTTATCACTTGAATATAATTGTACAAGTGAATTTGTTAAAGCAATTTTGCATGTACGTGTGTGTTGTATTTACAGTCAATTGGCAGGTGCTTTGTAAACTCTTCATATTCAATACTATGATTGACAGTGTTTGTTTGAGTTTACTTCATTTTCGCTCACGGACAACTGTTTTATAATTCTGCACTTCTGAGAAAGAAGACCTATGAAGAAGTTCTTTGTATATCAGGCATGATATCAAACCTTTTTTGACCCCCAAAGTTGAACCTTTGCTATAGAGCCTTCTACATGACTTGGAAGAAAATGTATGATATACAAAGAACTTCTTCATAAGCCTTCTACCTTTGCTATAGCCTTTTTTTACCCCCAAAATTTAACCTTCGCAAATGCCCTGAAATTTGTATAGGATGATCAAATCTTGCAAATCCCGAAATTTAAATAATCCATAATTCTTGGGAGATTGAGAGTTGGACCTCGAATCAAATTCGTAGATACAATTGGTCAAGTTTGGATATTTGGTGCAAGTCGAGCCCACAATTGGGCCCTTGCCAGTCACGAATGTGTGAACCACAGAGCTCCTCTTGCATTTCCTGATAAGCTTCCATGGACACAACTCACAGAGGCATTTGGAGATCAGATTCTGCCGGACACGTGTCACCCATCAGCCAATTGGATATCAGACTATCTATCTCCTCATGGATAAGCAATTCTGCCCACCTCACTCTACATACAATCTTCTCTTGATCATTTTCAATTCAACTAACTTCTCCCCTTCCACTCTGAAGCACAGCAAAACATTAGAATAAGGAACACAAATCTCATGGCCTCTGTTTGTGCTTCCTCCACCATGGTCTCTGCTCCCATCTCCTCCCCAAGGCAAGTCTATATCAGAGTCTCCTTAGATCAACCGTTATTTCAATTCATCTGAATTTGACATAGTGAATAGTAATGTTAAGTAAAGGGAAAGAAAGTTAAGAGATTTATTAGTTTGTGTGTGTTTGGCAGCTCACAGAAGACAAACCCAGCTGTGGGGATCACAAAGACCTCCTTTCTTGGTGGCAAGAAGCTGAGGGTCACCAAATTCTGCGCACCGGGTTCGGGTTCTAGCGGTGCAAAGCCGTCTTTCGCCGTGCGAGCAGTGGCGGCTGATCCAGACAGGCCCTTGTGGTTCCCTGGGAGCACTCCTCCTGAATGGCTCGATGGCAGTCTCCCTGGTGACTTTGGCTTTGACCCTCTTGGATTTGGTAAGTCCAAACACACTACTAGTACATGTGTTTAGTTTGTTGATCACTTGTAAATAGCATTTAATGCAAGATGATAGTGCTCAGCTCTTGTACATACACACTAGCTTGCTTATAAAGTTTTGTCTTTTAATCCTGATACAAAGGAGCCTTTTCTAGAGCAAGATCAATAGATATCTTGATACTTGGAAGTTGCTATTGTATACTAACAAACATTCATGGTAAGGTAACTAACTAACTAACTAACATTGGTTCTTGTTATTCTTATTCAACTGAAACACAGGCTCAGACCCAGAGACCCTAAAATGGATGGTACAATCAGAGCTAGTACACTGCAGGTGGGCCATGCTCGGCGCGGCCGGAATCTTCATCCCAGAGTTCCTGACCAAGATCGGAATCTTGAACACACCTTCATGGTACACAGCCGGCGAGCTCGAGTACTTCACCGACACGACCACACTCTTCGTGATCGAGATGGTGTTGATCGGCTGGGCTGAGGGCCGGAGATGGGCCGACATCCTCAAGCCCGGCTGTGTCAACACCGACCCGATCTTCCCCAACAACAAGCTCACGGGGACAGATGTTGGGTACCCGGGTGGGCTATGGTTCGACCCGTTGGGTTGGGGCTCGGGCTCCCCGCAGAAGGTGAAGGAGTTGAGGACTAAGGAGATCAAGAATGGGAGACTGGCTATGTTGGCTGTCATGGGAGCTTGGTTCCAACACATTTACACTGGAACTGGACCTATTGATAACCTCTTTGCTCACCTTGCTGACCCTGGCCATGCCACAATTTTTGCTGTGAGTATTTTGCACTAAAACTTAGATGCATTAATTTTTGTTACACAAATGTGTGTATTGATGATTGACTTATATTCCAACTCTCTAATGTGTGTTCATTATGTATTTGTAGGCTTTCACCCCAAAATGAGGGAGGAATCAAGGGAAAGAGAGATGAAGTGGAGGGATGTGCAGGGGAGGATTTTGTTTTGGGGGTCGAATGTGTGTTTACAAGAAGATTTAATTCTATCTTTCTAGTGGTTACATGTACAAATACCTCTATTGGTTAATCTGAAGTATGAAGAACATGGGCCTTTACTGAAATAATTTAGTCCACATTATTATACTAATTAATCAATAAATATTTAGTTGTAAATGTCCGTGCAAAGTATTATAAAGCTGTTTGTATATATGACCTAAAAATGCGAGGGAAAACTAATTAAGGACAAGCAAGTGCTTGCACAACTTTATTATCACGAATACACAGCCTTAGCTTACATAATCTAAGCATTCAAGCAACAAAAATTTGAGCCATCAGACTTCCAAATAGAAGCTTTAGGTCTTCTTCATGAGCCACTAGACATACAATATTAGTGAAGCTTAGATCATATAGTTAGAAATTTTACGTTATAGAAAAGGATACTAAAAGTAAAAACTATACTATCGCTAGGCTTACTACTTCAAAAAACATCTATATCATAGGGAATGTAGTCAATTAGGAAATTTTCATCAAGTTCAACAAAGGATCTTCAACAACAGACCATGTCATGTATATTTCACAACGTAATCCTCGATCACTCAACTTGACAAAGGACTTGTACGAATCTAGACTATACTAGCAGATGACCCGTACCTTGTACGGGGATGTTATTTATTTATTTACTGCTTTGTGTATGAATTTACTATAACAATTACAACTATTATCATATGTGTACTATTTTTTAGACGACGCTTATTTTTTGGACTATAAAATGATATAATTTATGTATATCATCGTATATATAAATAACCTTTATTTATATATTTATTTTTTATACATATATAAGCATATATTTAAATAATTGAGGAAGGATGACATAAGATAAGATGCATTATCACATTTTATTAACAATTGATACAAATCTTTAGGCATTTAAATTAAATTACATAAACTAACTTATATAATAAAATCAATAAGTTTAAATACAACTCGGATTAATGGATTATAATATCAAAGATATAGATAATATTAGTAAGTTAAATAGAAAACCAAATTATCTCGTATATATGTTATTGTTTTTTGAAAAAATAATTAAATAAAAAATATATAAATATGTAATGAAAATGTTAGCGAGTTACTATCTTAATTAAGAAATCTATCTTTTTTCCTAAAGTGTAATAAATATGCAATATTACCGTATATATGATAAATATAACATCTACTTTTTTTTTATTGATATTTTAATATGATATTATATTAAAAATATATTTAATATATTATTTTAATAGAATGAATATTTTCCTTAAATATAGTGGTAGAATTTGCTACCATTGATGATTTAAAAAAATAGCATAAAAAAATTACGAAAATGATCTAAAGTCAATATGATATTTAATTAAATGGGTAATGATTATGATTTATAGATTATGACAAAAAGAAATATTTTGTTAAATAAAAGTTTTATGATAGGTATATGTATTTAAGTGAATATAATGATAAGATAGAGATTTATATATGGATAGAATTATTAATTAAACAACTCAAATTCTAAGATAGAACTAATATCTTAATTAGATATGTATAAGACTATGATAAAATCAAGATGTAATAAGATAGATTTTTAAATATTAAGGGGGTGATGTGGCGCAATATGGTGACAGAATTTGCTTCCGCTTTAGTATATAGTAATCAATATATATTATAAAAGCCGACCGTTTTTGAGCCACCACGTTGATTCCGGCCCCACCATATATTTAACCAAAATAATTTTTAAAGTCTTTTAATTAACTACTAAAATTTTGCTCCGTAAATTTTCAATCTTTTAATAAACTACCTTATCAACAATATCTAGCCGAAAATATAGTACGTAAATAAATCATATACAATATCTAATCCATACACAATATCTATCCATAAAATCTTAACAATAAAAAGCTAAGAATTTGTTGGATTATAGCCGATTCAATTCGAGATGAATTCATTATCATTAAATTAGAAAAGAAAGAAAAGAAAACCTACCCACTATAGATTAAGGACGAAACTGGCAGTTTTGTGAAATAGTAGCTTTCAAGTGTAATGCACTCAAATAAACTTAGATTTTATGGATTATGATGCCCTCAAGACATATACTTTAGGATTTTAGTTGGAATAGTAGCTCTCCTTTTCTACTAATTGCTTGATTTATTTAAGTAGGAATTTTATGATGCATCTTCACTACATCATTAATTTTTTTTTATGAGTACATGTCAAACTACGTATCTTTTTAATCTTTGGCCGATATACTTTAACCTAACACTCATATTGTTTTTATATTTGAAATTAATAAAATATAAAATCAAAACATGATCGTATAAAATCAATATATTTTATTTTATTTTTTATATTATAAAAGCCGACCGTTTTCGGGTCACCACGTTGATTCCGACCCCACAGCATATTTGATAAAAATAGCGTTTATTTATGTTATTTCAATTAATCTAATTATATTTCTTATTATTTATTTATGTAAAAGATATGATCAAATTTTGGTAAGATATTCTATCTTTTTAATATATCACTTATCTTTTCTAAATTTGATTTTGGACCCACCTTATTTTTGATATAAAAAAGTTGTTTTTATTTGTGGTATTTCAATTAATTTGATAAAATTATATTATCTATTTATGTAAAAGATATATTCAAATTTTCGAATTTTGGTAAGATATTCTATCTTTTTTAATATATCACTTAATTGAAAAACATGATTCAAATATATATCTTGAATTTTCGAAATATAATTACTATGAACTATTTATATTTGATTTACTAAATTAAATTTAAAATTTTTAAGATAAATTTTTAAATTATTTTTAATAGAAATACTAATTTTGTTACTTTATTATTTGATTTACTTGAATAAATTTAGCATTTTTAAGCTTAAGTTAATTATTTTCTATATTTACATGTTCTACTATATTTTTTTACCCATTGTATTTGATTTTTTTTTCCTATCTTGGTAAAAAAAAATTCTTTTTTTAGCCAAATAATAATTTTGATTTATATCTTGATAACATACATCTTTTTCATAATTTTTACTTATTTACAAAATAATCCCACAAATTTTCTCAAATTATACAAACGCCCCTTATTTTCCTAATACAAACATACAAGTGGTTGTTTTTGAACCACCACATTAATTTTGACCCTACCTCATATAAAAAAACTAATTTTTATTATTCGGATTATATAGGGTTTTCCTATATATTATAAAAGCCGACCGTTTTTGAGTCACCACGTTGATTCCGGCCCCACCATATATTTAACCAAAATAATTTTTAAAGTCTTTTAATTAACTACTAAAATTTTGCTCCGTAAACTTTCAATCTTTTAATAAACTACCTTATCAGCAATATCTAGCCGAAAATATAGTACGTAAATAAATCATATACAATATCTAATCCATACACAATATCTATCCATAAAATCTTAACAATAAAAAGCTAAGAATTTGTTGGATTATAGCCGATTCAATTCGAGATGAATTCATTATCATTAAATTAGAAAAGAAAGAAAAGAAAACCTACCCACTATAGATTAAGGACGAAACTGGCAGTTTTGTGAAATAGTAGCTTTCAAGTGTAATGCACTCAAATAAACTTAGATTTTATGGATTATGATGCCCTCAAGACATATACTTTAGGATTTTAGTTGGAATAGTAGCTCTCCTTTTCTACTAATTGCTTGATTTATTTAAGTAGGAATTTTATGATGCATCTTCACTACATCATTAAATTTTTTTTATGAGTACATGTCAAACTACGTATCTTTTTAATCTTTGGCCGATATACTTTAACCTAACACTCATATTGTTTTTATATTTGAAATTAATAAAATATAAAATCAAAACATGATCGTATAAAATCAATATATTTTATTTTATTTTTTATATTATAAAAGCCGACCGTTTTCGGGTCACCACGTTGATTCCGACCCCACAGCATATTTGATAAAAATAGCGTTTATTTATGTTATTTCAATTAATCTAATTATATTTCTTATTATTTATTTATGTAAAAGATATGATCAAATTTTGGTAAGATATTCTATCTTTTTAATATATCACTTATCTTTTCTAAATTTGATTTTGGACCCACCTTATTTTTGATATAAAAAAGTTGTTTTTATTTGTGGTATTTCAATTAATTTGATAAAATTATATTATCTATTTATGTAAAAGATATATTCAAATTTTCGAATTTTGGTAAGATATTCTATCTTTTTTAATATATCACTTAATTGAAAAACATGATTCAAATATATATCTTGAATTTTCGAAATATAATTACTATGAACTATTTATATTTGATTTACTTAATTAAATTTAAAATTTTTAAGATAAATTTTTAAATTATTTTTAATAGAAATACTAATTTTGTTACTTTATTATTTGATTTACTTGAATAAATTTAGCATTTTTAAGCTTAAGTTAATTATTTTCTATATTTACATGTTCTACTATATTTTTTTACCCATTGTATTTGATTTTTTTTTCCTATCTTGGTAAAAAAAAATTCTTTTTTTAGCCAAATAATAATTTTGATTTATATCTTGATAACATACATCTTTTTCATAATTTTTACTTATTTACAAAATAATCCCACAAATTTTCTCAAATTATACAAACGCCCCTTATTTTCCTAATACAAACATACAAGTGGTTGTTTTTGAACCACCACATTAATTTTGACCCTACCTCATATAAAAAAACTAATTTTTATTATTCGGATTATATAGGGTTTTCCTATTGAATTTCTTCTTATCTACTTATAAGAAAAATCTTTTCTCAATTATTAATTCTTAAAGCATTACAGGGAAAAATCTATGAATATTGGATTCAACCTTTTTCTTTAATACAAGTAAATTTGTGGTTTCCGACCATTTCTATTAAATTTTATAAACTTTATCAATTTATCAGTTTATGAATTTTTTAATTATAATTACATTTATGATAGTCGTTATTAATATATGATAAAAATTGTAAGTAAAATATCAATTTATATTCTTATAATCAAGTTTTATAAAAATATACAAATGAGTGAAAAAATTATGTCTTATATATATTTTTTGGGTTATATGAACTTCAAAAACAATATCACTCTTTTTAAAAGATAAAAAACATGTTCATATAATAAAATTTATATAATTTTTCCATATAAATATATAACTTTATTTTAATATTTTTAAGTGAAATAGTCGTGCATGGCACGACAGGTTAAGCTAGTAGATATTAAAGCCGGAGAATTTCGAGCCTCCACATTAATTCTGACCCCACTTTATTAACAATTTTATATGTTTTATTTTTCCTAATTATCTAATCTTTAACTTTATCTTTTCTCTTACCCATAAAATATCTATCTTTAAAGGCATATTATTTATCTTTAAAATTTCTTTAATTATCTCATCTTTAATTTTATCCTTTTTTTTACTCATTTAATGTCTATCTTTAAAACAATATTATCTATCTTTAAATTTCTTTCTATCAAAGATACATATTAATTACCTTAACGTTTCAATTCCCATTTTAATCTATTTATATAAGAATTAATATGTAGTATAGATTATAGTAGATACACAAATTAATGAAAAAAATGACCATTACCCATACATGGTGCGGGTCTTCACCTAGTTTTAATAAGATTGAAAATAGTTCTTGACTATAAAATAGTACTTTTCTATGGAAAAAAGAACGGACATGATAAAGATTACCCACTTCAATAAGTTAGACCGATAACCTTAAAGAATTGGCTTATGGAATAAGACATGGTATCGGTTTGATAGTTTGGTCTTCCATATTCTTGGGCCGGGGTACCATATCCTCACCCTAAATTTTTGCTAATTAAAAAAATAAAATTAAACCGATCAAAGGACAACTATCAAAATTATCAAGTATATTCGCTAAAGGTATATAGACATAGTGTTTCATTATTTTGAAACAATCTCTTATAGTTCATTTATTCAAACTCAAGCTCATAATTTGGATTATTTTTTGTAGTGTGGATTATTAATTAGCATATGTAAACAGATAGACTAGACAAACCTTGTATATAATACCACTAAAATGATCAATGATAAGATGTTTATGCATTATTAAACGACATAAAAGGAGGAAAGAAGCTTGTTTAAGAAAATTGTCAGAAAAGAAGAGAATATTAATTTGGTTTTGGTTTGCGAAATTTATAGCATAGGAGCTATCAGCACATGGTGCCTAAAATATACCGTGGGTTTATAAAGTCAATGTCTGAACGAAGGCATATGCAGAAATTTTCGGGATACCGATCAGGAAAAAATGAAAAACAAAACGTAGTTTAATTATCATACCACATTTGATAGTTTATAAATCGCATGAACATATGCAGAAATCTCGTGAATGTGCCTTATAACTATGAGTTTTTTAACAGGGTGTTCGGCCTTTATAGATGGGTTTGAGTGGGTATAATCTATCTATTACTATGTACTAAAGCGGAAGCAAATTCCGCCACCACATTGCGCCACATCACCCCTTTTATTAAAATAATATATCTTATATAAATTCTCTATCATCTATTAAATTTGAAAATCTATCTTTCGATCATTTAGAAAATTTATCTTTGATCATCCATTAATTTGAAAATTTTATCTTTCTACTATTTAGAAAATTTATCTTTTATCCTCTATATAAATTTAATGGTAATGTGGACCGGTTATACTATTGAAAAATAATAGTATATATAAATTTTTGCTTATCATAAATCTACGTACCATCCATGAAGTATCTTTATATTACATAAAAGATATATTTGATAAGTGTAATCTCCATACCATGAAATATTTATACATTACATAAGTACATGTGCAAATCTACAACTTTTACGAAATATTTCTTATAAATAATGCATCTCATCTTATTGCATTCTTCCTCGATATATATATGATTATGTATGTATAAAAAATTAATATATAAATACAATACTTTTATATAAATATTTGATGATATATGAAAATTATGTTATTTTATAATTTAAAAGGTACGCACCGTTTTAAAAGAAATTAGACATATGATAATATTTGTAATTGTTATAGTGAATTCATATACAAGATAATAAAAACAAAAAACACCCCGTACAAGGTGCAGGTCATTTGCTAGTCTTATAACTAAATAGATACAGTATGGTTTATCTAAATAAGTATACATGATCATACCCTAGTCACGAGGTCGTATATAATCATGCATGCTCACCTTGCCCATTTGATAAGTTATACAACTACATATACTTAACTATAAGAACTCGTACAAATATCATAAATTTATACACATTTAATTATAAAATTACATATAAATTTATGCAAATTTAATCAACATAAGCTTTTTGATTGTTTGAGATCGAACAACCTTAGAATAACCTTTTTTTTTTAATCGAGAGAGACATCACTTCTCTTCTCGGAGTCATATCCTTCTTTATAACTTGAAGGAGTCTTCTACCCTAACCCGTCTTATATTTTAATGATTGGAGTTATTTGCTCGTACAGTTGAGCTAATTAAATTTGAAATATTTCTACAGTTTCATCTAAAAACTAAATTCATAATGTATCAGATGGGAAACCGACCGTATCACATGGGACGCAGAAGGCCAAATATATAGATATACGAAGATTTGAGATAGAATGGAATAACATCGTAGTTATCAAAGCTATAACCAGATAAATTCACTGTCCATGGAAAATAGAAAAGATTATGAGTTTATGATACACATTCTTGTATTCCTTTGGAATTCAAATCGGTTCATTTTAAACATGAGAATGGACTATGTAATTGTGTGGATGATAAACTAAGGAAAAATCATTCGAAATGACCACAAACTTGTACCTTTCATCCTAAAAGGATGTTCTATAAATCCTGGCCTTAAACAAAAAAGATGACCTCGTCACGATTCACCGGACCAAAAGTCAACAGGATTGAATACAGACCCCGACCAATCTAATTACTACAGCTGGTCAACAGCTCAAGATCAATACAGGCCCGACCGATGTAATTACTACAAGAGATCACAATCAATCTCCTAATCAGAAATATTCGGGCATACTCCTGACTTCATTAAATTCATTCACGCCAATCAGTTTATGCATATTTAATACTCCGAACTCCGTTTCTTTCATTTCGACCAGAAAAAACTCCCTTCCTTTCCATTCAAGGCGTCAACCCAAATACGAGTATACAACAAACAAACAAAACCACCGTATCTACCTGCAAATCACTCAGTAAACAGAACAACACAACTTAAATCTTCGTTTTCCTTTAATTAAATCTGTTCTTGGCGGCGGAAAGGAGCCCAATTGAAACCATGGGTTGTTTTAGGTAGCTTGGCTTATTGCCTAATCCAAAAGGGCCTTGAATTTGATCAACTGGACTTTTTAGGCAATTCACCCTGCCCTGTCGTGTCCACCAACGGCCTCCATCATCCCTCTCTATTACCCAACACGTCTCTTCCACTTAATTTTAAAACTCACTATTAAACTCCCACCCAAAAAAAAACCCAAATTCCGATTGTGTCCTATGGCGGGGTCAAAGGGATGACCCTTCGTCTCGTCCAAGAGTCTTCCCAAACCCCCATCAAAATCCCCTCCCATCTTATAATTCCCCACCTTGTTTCTGTGCATTCCACACGACCTACATCTAGCTCAGATTCATCACACCACTCCGCTTTATATAATCCGAAGTCTTACTCAGGGGCTCAGCCATGGCTTCCTTGTCGACATCGAGCGTCAAAATGCTGGCGCCCACCACCTTATCGTGCGACCAGAACCGGGCAATGCTCCCAGCCACACGATCCGCCACATTCCGACTCCCCAGAAGATCGACGGCCAGGAGGGCCGTCCAGGCCTCCTCTGCCCCCAAGCCCCCGTCTGCCACCGCCACCGACGAATCCACCGCCGTCGATGCCGCCCGCCTGCTGCCGAGGGTGGAGCAGAGGGACGGCTATTGGGTCCTCAAAGAGGAGTTCCGGCAGGGGATCAATCCTCAGGAGAAGATCAAGATCGAGAAGGAGCCCATGACGCTCATCTCCGATGCCGGAATCGCCGAGCTCGCCAAGCTCTCCATGGAGGAAATCGACAAGAACAAGCTCACCAAGGACGACATCGATGTCCGTCTCAAGTGGCTCGGCCTCTTCCACAGGCGAAAGCACCAGTGTAAGCAACCTCAATTTCTTATAAACTCGGTCACTTTGGAATTTGAATAATTTGTATTGATTGGGTTGAATTGGGTGTTAGATGGGAGATTCATGATGAGGCTGAAGCTGCCAAATGGGGTGACAACGAGCGCCCAGACGCGCTATTTAGCGAGCGTCATACGCAAGTACGGGGAGCAAGGCTGCGCTGACGTCACCACCAGGCAGAATTGGCAGATCAGAGGAGTTGTGTTGCCTGATGTGCCTGAGATCGTCAACGGTCTCCGCGAGGTGGGGCTCACCAGCCTACAGAGCGGGATGGACAACGTCAGGAATCCGGTCGGGAATTGTCTCGCCGGTATCGACCCTCATGAGATCGTCGACACTAGGGTTTACACTAACCTGCTCTCTCAGTTCATCACCGCCAACTCCACCGGCAACACCAGCTTCACCAACTTGTAAGTGTTTAGTTAGTTAGTTCTCAGTTTTTGAGTCTTTTGTGTTTTGGGCGGTTTTGTGATTGAGTGTATGTGTGGTTTGTGGGTTTAGGCCGAGGAAGTGGAATGTGTGTGTGGTGGGATCCCATGATTTGTTTGAGCACCCGCACATTAATGATCTAGCCTACATGCCGGCCATCAAGGACGGTAAATTCGGGTTTAATATGTTGGTTGGCGGGTTCTTTAGCCCCAAGAGGTGCGAAGAGGCCATCCCGCTCGACGCTTGGGTCTCTGCTGAGGACGTGGTCACGTCGTGTTCGGCCGTTCTCGAGGCTTTTCGTGATCTCGGCTTCCGAGGGAACAGACAGAGGACCAGGATGATGTGGTTGATCGACGAACTCGTGAGTACATTTAGAGCACACCATTTATGCATATTATTATGGATACATGAGTTTGAAGTTTCATTTGTTTATAGACTGAGTTGTAATGTGGGTTTGGAATGTAGGGGATTGAGACATTCAGGGAAGAGGTGGCCAAGAGAATGCCGGCAAAGGAGTTGGAGAGAGCCTCCGAGGAGGATTTGGTTCAAAAACAATGGGAAAGAAGGGACATCCTAGGAGTCCACCCACAAAAGCAAGAAGGCCTGAGCTTTGTGGGTCTACATATACCGGTAGGTCGCCTCCAAGCCGACGAGATGGATGAGCTGGCCCGTTTAGCCGACGAGTACGGCTCGGGCGAGCTCCGGCTCACCGTGGAACAGAACATCTTAATCCCTAATGTACCGAACTCCAAGATAGATGCCCTCCTCCAAGAACCGCTTCTACAATCAAGGTAACTTTCTGATTAAGCTTTACTAGCTAGCTTAGCTAATAGCTGATGACATTCGTGACCATAACTCACAAGAAACATGATGTATTAAACAGGTTCTCTCCAGAGCCGCCGATTCTTATGAAGGGTCTAGTGGCCTGCACTGGCAGCCAGTTTTGCGGTCAGGCGATCATTGAGACGAAGGCTCGGGCCCTGAAGGTGACGGAGGAGGTTCAAAGGATAGTTTCGGTTGACCGGCCAGTGAGGATGCATTGGACCGGGTGCCCGAACACGTGCGGGCAGGTACAAGTGGCGGATATCGGATTCATGGGGTGCATGGCAAGGGACGAGAATGGGAAACCGGTCGAAGGGGCGGACGTGTTTGTCGGCGGGAGGATTGGGAGTGATTCTCACCTTGGTCAGGTTTACAAGAAGAACGTACCTTGTAAGGATTTGGTGCCATTGGTTGTGGAGATCTTGGTGAATCAGTTTGGGGCTGTGTTAAGGAGTACTGAAGAGGATGACGAGCAGTAAAGGGTCTACCAAAGTTGCAAATATATTGGTTTTGTTATAAGTTGAATTTGTGTTATTCGATTGGAAAAATCCGTTTTTGTTGTAATGTGATGGGTGGAAATAAGGAGTTGATTAGCACAATTGTGTTAACATACAAAACAAGTGCATGATGAAGAGACCATAATGGTCATATGAATCATGACTTGGTTAAGTTGGTTACGTACTTTGGTAGGTCTTGTTACTAGTTCTTGTAATTAGCCCTAAATATCTTGTATTGATGTGATTGAATCACGCACTTTTTGATCATTGCTTAATTTTGATGTGATTAAATCACGACACTTTATTTTTATTGCTTAATTTATTGCCATACGTCGATCAATTTGAGAATTGGATATTTTGGATGAGAACATCCAAAGAAACTCCAGATAGAGCATGATGGGTCAATTCTGTTTCTTTTGATCATGAGGGAAAACATGAATAGATGATTCTACACAGATTCTACTACTTGTCTTTTGTTGAAAACTTAACTGAACGAAAATCTCAATATTCAAATGCAAGTTTTTTTATGAGAAAACATACGGAGTACTATCTAAAAATCCCATGTCAAAACTAAAGTAACTACATGCGTTCATAAAAGCATGAAATCCAAACGAAGTACAGACGCTCCAAAGAAACACTTCAAACTTTTTTTTGGTCGAAAGAAACACTTAAAACTTAGAACATATAAAATGAAACTTATATCAAGGTAAGAACTTCTATATATATTATTGATATTTTACATGATAGGTTGACTCTTTGATCACTCTATTACAGAGACACAAAGGCAAAGTTTTTTGATCGATCACTCTAACTAATTAATTGGGAAGCCAACAGCTCAATTGCATGACCGTCCTCATTGACTCATCCGACTTGTTCAATTTCTCGGTTTCACGGACTTTCCTCGGAATCACAGCCGTCGATCTGATCTTCTTAGCGTCCTGAGCCAACGACTTGAGGTTGTTCTTGGCGTGGTGGTGCAGGGTAGTAAGGGTGTGGTTCCACCTACAGAATCCAAGCTGGTCCTTCAACGCTTCCACCGTCGCCACGGCTGTAGCCACAGCCCAAGCTTTGGTCTTCAGACTCATTCTTGAGAGATTGAATGATTTGGGAAGGGAGTGAGTAAGATCAAGTTGTGGGTTTGTGTTGGATGAAATGGGGAAATGGTAGCACTCGTTTTATAAAGGGTTCGGTGACGAGTGCCGATAGTTTCGGACACTTTTCGGTGGGTCGATACCACTGGTTTGTAAGGGTTATTTACGTTTTTGGCCTTAATTTTGTTTGGTGGGGAGGGGTAGAATTGGTATTTGATGTGCTCCAGAAATCTACTTGAGCTCCACTTTCCAATACGCATACGCCCCACGGATTTGGTGAAAGGAAACGAAACCTGGTGTTTCGTTGTTTTTTCCTATCTTTATGGGCATTACTGAACCGTGAGTTTTCTTTGTTTTTCTTGGTAGTGTGTGGATAAGAATATGAAGTCATATCGTAGTAATACGAAAAGATAAGGTGGGTGGTGTTTCTCTATTTCTCTATTTGTACAACTTTTTGTATGGTTTGATTTGATTTCCTCTTTTTTTTTTTATAAATTGCATACAATAATTTCAACTTTGGCAATGGTGGCAAATAATAGCATTCGTTTTTTAAAGTTATACTAAATAACATAATTATAGTATTAGGGGTGAACATTAGTCCAAAATCGGATTAGACTAGGATCAGATTTCCCCAATCTTATGGATCGGGAATCAAACCGAAAAACTCCGGTCCGATTTTGGATCGGAGTTTCAATCCAGTTGATGAATAACGTGCTCTTACGAGTGATGAATACTGAGCTCTTGTGAGTAATAGAACCTGGGTGTTACTACCTCGCCCGGCTGAAAGTCTCATCACAGTCTATATATACCAACCTTAGAGAACGACCATAGCGATCCATCGATCCTTGTACCGTTCAAGAGAGCCATAAGTTCCGTTCTGATTGCTCTCTTGAACGGCACAAGGATGCAAGGATTGATTGCTCGCTATGGTCGTTCTCTAAGGTATAGACTGTGATGAGACTTTCAGTCCGGTTGTTAAACCAGCTACTATTTGTACTATCCTCCATCTTGCAATTTCTAAGTCTTGAAAAATTCATCAACTTGATGTGAAGAACGCCTTCATGGTCACTTATAAGAAACCGTCTACATGTTTCAGCCTCTCGATTTTGTGGATCCCGAAAGACCTAAGCATGTGTGCCTCTTACAAAAATCTCTATATGGCCTAAAATAGGCCCCTCAGACCAGTATCATCGGTTTACCTCGTATTAATTTGTACCACCTAAGTCGGAATCCACATACTCTGAAATGTCCGATTCGACGCTTCTCTAAACTTCAAAGTCTGATTTCATATTTTGTGATCTTCATTCTGATCCCATAATTTCACTTTGGTGGGGCATATAAAGTAAGAGTTTGGTTCTGGTAAGAACAACCCTTATAGTGTAAAATGAGAAACAGTCTCTACCGTTAGATCTTTCGGATCTGACGGTAGAGATTAAAGGAGGATATAAGGAAAACGGAAAAAACGGTGGCAAACTTGTAAATAAATTGATTTTGACCAAAAAGGTTCATTGTACTCCACTTAGAGGTTCATTGTGTTCCACTTGTAGGTTCATTGTTTTTAAGTTCATGAAATATAATTATTTGGTTCATTGAATTCGACGTAATGGTTCATGAATTTGAATCACTCGGTTCATATATGAAATGCGTAAATTGTGTAACATAAAAGAATTTGGTTCATTGTGTTCCACTTGTAGGTTCATGTCGTGTAATTATACAGTTCATTTAATGTTAAAGTGCATAGAAGATAACTTAATCCTCAAACACACATATCAAAACATTGTTTGAAGTTTATATTCAACCGTACAAGTAGTAATGAAATAAGAACAATCTTGTGATAAGTGAAGAATGTAGGCATCGTTATCGTGCTCATCGTTATCATTATCGTGCGAAAGGTGCGTTCAACTTTTCATGAAGTTCATATCAATCGTGGTTCATAAACGACAGGTGTTTGGTTCATTGGGTTCACCTTGTCGGTTCATGAACTTTAGTCATTCGGTTCATTTAATGTGAAACTACATATAAGACAGCTTAATCCTCAAAACGCGATGGTTCATTATGTTCTACGCGATGGTTCATTATCTTCTACGCGATAGTTCATGAATATGAATCACTTGGTTCATGTATGACAAAACGCGAAAAGTGTGTAAACACTTGGGAAAAAATTGACTACATGGTAGGCTTAAAAGAAGCTGTGCAATTGGTACCGAGAAGGCTACTTAAACAGATT
The DNA here is from genome assembly GCA_934048045.1 of Polygonum aviculare. Classification (NCBI taxonomy): domain Eukaryota; kingdom Viridiplantae; phylum Streptophyta; class Magnoliopsida; order Caryophyllales; family Polygonaceae; genus Polygonum; species Polygonum aviculare. Next base: position 22,504,847 of record OW204031.1, read on the forward strand.
GAGCTAGTAAGTGTGATTTTTCAATCCAATATAAAAACTTGTGTACTTGCATCATTGTCATTCAATGAAAGTCCTTCGGTACTAGCATCACCATCCGAATGAGAAATGTTAGGATGGCTGGAACTTGATGAACAACCTACAAAAGAAACGTAAAAGCTATGAGTGAAACAACATGAAAACACACTACAAATGGGCAAATACGGGTATTCTTTTGGTTCACAAAGATTATCGGTATGGTTCATAAACTTTCAAGTAAAGGTTCATTGGAATCCATTGAACGGTTCATGTAAATTTAAGCACGTTGGTTGAGGCATTTTGTCGAACACATGGTAGGCAATCGGGCAAAACGTACATAATCAGCTTCTAGGGTCAATTGAAAACTTCAAAATCACTTTCTAATGCAATCAAATCATGTAAACACCAATCATACACCCAATCTTATGTCAAATTCGCAAGTTCTCAGTTATCTTGCTCAAGGAAAACCTAAAACTAGCAAAGCATAAATTCTCACTTTCAAAAATCATAAATCGTTACCTATATCCATAGAAGCAATTGAACAAGAGCCAAAGGACGAAAATACAGTTGAAAAACAATCGAATTTTGTTGGAGAAGAGAGCCGAAGAGATCAATGAACAATTCGCCAAAACAAACGCTCTGTGCGAGCGTAGAGAAACAAGGGGGAGATCGATGAACAGTAAAGCAGGGCAAAAAGACGAAAATGCCCTTCCCAGTTAAAAGCAAGGGGGAGCTGCGTGTTAAAATCAGTCCGTTGATTTGCCCAGATCTAACGGCCATAAGGTGTTCGCATTTTACACCGTATGAGCTGTTCTCACTTGATCGCGAATCTATAAAGTAATTCTTTCAATTTGAGAGTACTTGTGTGAAAATAAATCTAAAATAATCCTTTCTAATATTTATAAAGGATCATTATCAATGAAGAAAGTCATTTAGGTTTCCACATACTAGTCATCTAGGTTTCCTCATACTTCTCTTATACTAAATTTATTGCAAACTGATAAAGTAACAAATAAATTTATGTCATCATACTTCTCTTATACTTAACATAGGTGATTAAATTGCACACTCTTTTTTTCCGTTACGCACTCCGACTTGTGCGGATCCGGGATCCGCACAAGGAGAATTAGGTTTAAAACACTTGTGTAGATTCGGAATCCACACAAGTTGAAGTGCGAAAAGTAAAAAATAGAGTGCGCAAAAACTGGCCGTTAACATATTGCAAACCTATAAAGTAACAAATCAACTTCTTTCAATTTGTCTTGTACTACGGGTGTTAATATGCCTAAAATCTCTGTCGTTGATCGAAACCCGAGCAACAAATTAAAAGGCTAGGGTTTCACCAACATAATCTATAATTCGAAAGCTATGCTATATGTTCTATTATTTTTTTCTGGTAGAAGGAGAGACGATAGTCTCCGTATGTATTAGAGTATTTTAAACCTCTATATAAACTCTCAAAATACTTCATAATCCCAAATCAATTTCCATAATAAGGGATTAAGTGATACTTCATAATCCCAAATCAATCTCCATAATAAGGGATTAAGTGTTTATTTATCGGTGACCTCGCTAACAAAATTATGTAAATTCTTGTGTCATTTTTGTTTTTATCATTCTTGTCCAATCCTATCACAAAAGTAGTTGTTTTTTTTTTATCATTTTCGTTTCATCTTTTTACAAGAGCTGCACATACCAGGTTGTACTCAACAACATTGCACTGGAATCGCTAGACAGAAACAACCATTAAAATTTTGAAGATCAAACTCATATATATTTTTCATTAACTATAGTATCTACAATTTACACGATCCAATACTTTTTCTCTCACTCTTTTCATATAGGTAGTCAACTATGAGATACGAAAAGAAAGATCCAATCCAATCAATCTATTGATGATCGGTTCGTAAGATTGAACTAACTCGGAAGCCAACAGCTCAATTGCATTACGGTTTTCATAGACTCTTCCGACTTGTTCAATTTCTCCGATTCTCTGAGTCTGCTCGAAATCACAGCCGTCGATCTAGAAGACGACATCTTGGTAGCGTCCTGAGCCAACGCCTTGAGATTGGTCTTGGCGTGATGGTGCAGGGAAGTGAGGGTGTGGTTCCACCTACAGAATCCCATCTGATCCTTCAACGCCTCAACCGCCGCCACCGTCGCCGCCACAGTCCAAGCTTTGCTCCTCAAAAAACTCATACTCGATCGAACGAATTGAAAGTTGATTGTTTGTGAATGAAGTAGTGTAAGGTTGAACAGATTGAGATTTCGTGTTGAATTGAGAATGATGAGGAATTCGGCTTCGGTTTTATAATGGTTTGAGGCAGGGGACACGTGGGTTCTTTTGCCGATTGTTTCAAGTGATTTTTGGTGGGCTGGTGCTGCTGGTTTTAGAGGCCTACTTTACGCTTTTGCCCTTGGATTTTGGTGGGCCACTGCAGTAAGTGAAGGACAATGCTGGTATTTCGTGCTTTGCTTGTTGATTTGTTATGTTGGAATACCAAATGCGCCCCATCAGAAACCATGGTTCTTGTTTGTCATTTCTTGCAATAATGGAATGTCGACTCATTTAAGAAGTGTGGGCAAAGTTTGGATTTCAATGCCCATGATTACAATAAGCTACTGTATAATGACTCCATTATCTTTAAGCTGACATGATCCAAAAGAAAGCTGTTAGGGCATCCGCATTGGTAGTCCCTGGATGGGTCCCTGCCCAAAAAAAAAAAAGAAAAATAGAGTTGAAATTGTGAAAACATGAGGGACGTCCCTCAAATGAGGGACTTTGAGGGACCATGAGGGACGCCTACGTGGCGCGCTCTAATTGGTTTAAATTATACCCGTTGGATGCGTGCCACGTGTCATGATCTTTACGAATACGATTTTATTATAAAAATTAAATATAAAAACATAAATATTGATTTATTTACTTAGTTTATTGTGTTTTTAAATTTATTCATTTTTTTAAAATGCATAAAATTAAATTCTCTTTCTATAGAAATCCATTTTGTATAAGTTTTGCATAAAATATATATATAAATAAAACATGAATATCATTAGCGTAATAATTTATAATTTTTGGTAGAAAAAATAAAGATTTATATTGAAATCGTATGTCCTCAATATATACATATATTTTATCCTTTTCAATAAAAAACTAATATTTAGTTATAAATTATTATATTATATTATATAGATATTATTTAAGATGTAAAATACTATTATAATATTATTTGAGAGTATATATTTAATTTAACATAAAATAGTAAAAAAAACATGAGAGACCCATTGGGTCTCTACTAATGAAAGTCCTAAAACCCACTAAGTCCCTCAAAATATAATAACTATAAAAATAATATTATTTTAATGGTGAGAGACCAAAAGGGTCTCTACTAATGAAAGTCCTAAAACCCACTAAGTGTGTGTTTGGCAAAAGCTTATTGGAGCTTACTGGAGCTTATGATAGCTTATTGAAATAAATAAGTTTGCAAGGAGGTGTTCGGCAGGAGTAGATTATGATAGCTTATTCTAGCTTATAGTAGCTTATTTTTTGTTATAAATTTAAGTTCCTCATGTGTAGATTATCCAGCTTATGGTAGCTTATTCCAATTTTCTCCAAATTTATATAGGTGGGTCCATACCCCTCATCTTACTGTCTTCTCCCTCCTCAATACCCTTTTCGTCATTTTACCCTCTACTTTTATCAACAATCAGCTTGTTTTACCGAACACCCGTTAGCTTAATAAAAATTGTCAGCCTTTAAGATTAGTTACGCATTTCAGCTAGAAATATAAGCTTCAGTTACAAAAAGCTTCAGTTACCAATTCAGCTTGATTTCAGTTAGTTTTACCGAACAGAGCCTAAGTCCCTCAAAATATAATAACTATAAAAATAATATTATTTTAATGGTGAGAGACCAAAAGGGTCCCTCACCAATGTGGGTGCTCTTACACTTGCACTGTCAAGTACGGAGGATTGGAGGGTGATAAACTGATATACAAACAAAGAAAAAAGACGGATGGATGATATACTATTAATGTATGTCCAAAATGTATACATTATGATTAATATTATGCGAGATATGTATGAGATAGTTAAGTTATTGCTCGTATTTCGTATAGTAAGTAACAATAATTAATTTAAGTGTTACTGGCTAGCTAGGCCAAAAAAATGCACCCAATAAAAGAGAAAAATCTACATTCAATATATAAAAAAATCTCTAGAGAAATAGTTGATCAACTCTGATGCATGATACGGTGTAAGCTTTAATTTGATTTAATTTTTCAAGATCGATCGGGCAATGCATTTAAAATTCTTCCAAGAATTATGCTATCATGTGATACAACTCCTTACTTTGTTTAATTATATGGCAGATTTGTACAGAAATCCCATTTTGAATCTTTGATACAGCAGGCTTTAGCAAAAACACGTACAAATGGGTGAAAATTGTGAAAATAATAATTCCTTTGTTTATATTAAGTGTACGTTTTTTTGTAGTGTAAGAATTAGACGATACTAGTAAATGACCCGTACCTTGTACGGGGGTGTTTTTTGTTTTTTTATTATCTTGTATAAAAAATTTACTATCATAATTACAATTTTTATCACATGTTTAATTTTTTTTAAAAGGCGTGTATTTTTTAGATTTTAAAATAACATAATTCTCGTATATCATCAAATATTTATATAAAAACATTGTATTTATATATTAATTTTTTATACATACATAAACACACACACATATCGAGGAGCAATACAATAAGATGAGATGCATTGTTAAATTTTAGAAAAAAATGATAAACACCTTAAGTTAAATCGCATAAACTAACTTACATAAATAAACCAATAATTTAAAATAAACATTAAGATTAATATAATATTATATTTTAAAAAATAGAGAATATTTTATAAGATAAAAAAACAAATTATCTTATATATATGTTATTATTTTGTAAAAAAATAATTAAATAATAAGTATATAAATATCAAATAAAAAAATTATTATCTTAATAAGAAATATATCTTTTATTTAAAACATAATCAGTATGTGATGTTACTGATATAATTACCCTAAATATATCATCTAATCTTTTTATTAATATTATTTTTGGATTTCAATATGATACAATAGAAGAAAAAAGTTTTAATACATTATTTTAATAAAAAAAGATGTGTCGTAGGTATAGTGGTAGAATTTGCTACCAATGATGATTTTTAAAAAAGTTTAGAACAAAATATGAAAATAATACTTATTATTAATAAATTATTTAAGTAAATGGGAAAAAATGATTTTTTTAAATAAAAAATATAGGTTAAATCAATTTATTAAGTAAAAAGGTAACCATATAATGATAAGATTGAGATTTACATATTAGGATAGAGTTACTTAAGCAATTCAAAATTTAAGATAAAACTAATATTTTAATTAATTATGTAATATATTTATACTTTAACTAAAACGATTGATAAGATAATAACTGTTATAATAAGGGGGTGATGTGGCGCAATAATGTGGCAAAATTTGCTCCCCGTTTGATATATAGATAATAGATAGATAGATATTTTTTGATAAATTCAGCTTTAGTATATAGTAATATAGTAATAAATTTAATTAAAAGTATAATTATTGGTAGATAAATTTGTAAATATGTTAGATTATATCTTTACAATATATATACTATTTGTTAGCCATCACCTTATCATATGAGCATACGTACGTAAGTTTTTAAAACATATATAAGATTTGTAAGACATTACCTTATCTTTGACGGGTAAGTAGTGGATATTAACATCCTTTCTTATATCTTTATAATATATTTGTATATAATTAGTGGAATAAATTTATATGGTATAAAAAGATAAATTTTTTCAAATTCAATAGAGGATAAATTTTATTTATATGATACACTATTTTAATAAAAGGGGTGATGTGGCGCAATATGGTGGCGGAATTTGCTTCCGCTTTAGTATATAGTAATAGATATTAACCTCGCGTAAACGATGAAATATCCATTTGTTTTTTTTGATCGAAAAATATCCGTTTTTGGTAACGAAGAACGTATAGAAACTAACCCTTCCTAGTCCCTTTCTTCAGGGGCGGAACCAGAATAAACATATTGCGGGGGCCAAATCCTTTTAACTAAATATAGCGAACTTACAACTTATAATATGAAAATAGTAATTACTTTAGCCAAAAAATTAATTTAGTATATTATAGTGAATAATTTATTTCTTAACTCTATCAAAATCTCTAAATAATTTTCTAAAAAATCAATTATATCTAAATTTTTTCTGTATACTAACTATGACCATAATTATCTTCGTTTTCATTGTAAAAGTCTAAAATCTATAATCACCGTTTAATCACCACTTGTGTATAACTGTCATCATTTTTATTAAAAAGATACCAACATGTTTCAAAAAAACTAACGTGTATGATTCAATATATCTCACCAATAACATAGTTTTTGAAACTAATATAAAAGTATAGGGTTTAGGAAAAGAAAAACAAATTTAGAATAAGTAAATAACTTTTAGAAGTTCGACCAAAAAAAATAACTTTTAGAAGTGATTTGTAGAAGTCCAATCTTCCAATGCTCATAACTTTTTGCTCAGATATCGGATTAAAGCGTATAATATATCAAATCGAAGGTCTCGAAAAGAGGAACACATATACCTAAAAAAATTTGGATTGCGGGGGCCATGGCCCCCACTGGCTATAACATAGTTCCGCCTATGCCTTTCTTGATCAAACACAAAATCCTTATAATCCTCTACTATTTTGTATTTATATTGTTTTTTCAAGGTCCGTATTTGGTATTCGCTAGTTGCTACGTACATACTACATAATCAAACAACGTGTTTCAAATTCTTGTAGTAAGCAGATACAAACAATATGCTTCACGTTCACATATGTAATTGTGGATTTGGTTTTAGGGCAACATGATCTTCATTCAATATGTTTCAAGTTCACAACACAAACAGAGTTCTTGCTTGGAAGCCTAAAAGCTTAATTTGATCATGAAGGAAGTTGCACCAACACTTTGATATCATATCTACAGTTCACATAACCTAGTGCCATCCTTTGCAATTTAAAAGATCAATTGACCTAGCTAGGAAGCCAACAGCTCAAATGCATGACTGTCTTCATCGACTCCTCTGACATCTTCAACTTCTCGGTCTCTCTGAATTTGCTTGCGATCACAACCGTTGATCTGGAAGACGGCAATCTCTTAGCGCTCTGAGCCAACGACCTGAGATTGGATCTGGCGTGGTGGTGCAGGGAAGTGAGGGTGTGGTTCCACCTACAGAATCCGAGCTGGTCCTTCAGCGCCTCCACCGTTGCCAGGGTTGTTGCCACCGTCCAGGCTTTGCTCTTCAGACTCATTCTTGATGGGCTTTTTTTTTTAGCTTTTGCCTTTTGGAATTTGACAACGGGGAAAACGAATGTTTTCTGAATTTGGTGGGAGTTGAAAGTGATTTGTGTTTTGGTTTTTGGATAGGAAGGCTAGTGGCTTTATAGTGACAGGGGAGGCTAGTGGTTTTGTTTTGGGATGGTTGTTTCCGGCACTTTTGGTGGGCTGTTGCCGGTGGTTTCTGAGGCTCATTTACGGCTTTGCCCTTGTGTTTATGTCGGCTCAGGGAGATGAGTGATGGACAAAGCTGGAATTTCCTCCGCATGAACGTGAAAACAGCACATGCGCCTTGCACTGATGAGCCCACGAGGAGTTTATCTTGGATTTATCAGTGCTGATGAGTGATGACAACGAAATTAATCATGGATAAGATCGTCAAGTTGAGATGACAAATAGAATAGTGTCTCACTGAGTAGGATGGTTTACTTTTTAAAAAATATCTATACTACTGTATTAAGATTTTTCTCGTTATTAAAAAAATAATTTAGAAAATAAATTCTGAATTATCATTTTGAATGAATTTAATTTGCAAAATATTACACCAAAGTAATCCCATAACATTACTATGGTAAACGAAAGCTACTTGTAGGTTGCTCAAAAAAACAAAAAAATAAGAGCACATATCCTTACAAAATGCAGTCCGGATCACCTAGTGCACTGTGTGTTTCATCCCCTATTACTTTCCTAATATCACTCCATGTGGAGATTTGTTTTAACCTAATTTAATTAAGTTAATTAAAACAATTTTACCAAAATACAAAAAATTACCAAGTCAAAAAAGAATCTTATCTCTCCTTAATCTTTTCTACCTAACCTTCTTCTCCCTCGATCTCTATTGCCGCCGTTCAACTGTAGGCACTTTCAAGAATCTGTAATTCATCACTAAAAAATACTTCCTCTGTCCCTTTAAATTTGTCCATAAAGCAAAAAATCACAGTTTTTAAGGCAAAAAAAATTGTGTCAGATTGTAGCAGGTAAGAGGAAGAATAGAAGCTTCAATTTGTACACCCACGTGCAACTCAAAAAGCACAATCCACAACTCCACTTCTCAACCAATCAAAAGCATTTAAGCAAAGCTAAACAACCAATCAAATTACAGGATTCATTTCACATGGATTGCTACCCAAATGAAGCAATTTTAAACTACAAATACACCATTAAAGCTTACATAACCACCATCTTCTCTTACAACTCAGGGGAATATTCAGAGCATTTACACAGCTCATTTAAACACAAAAAAAAAATTCACTACAATTGCATCACTACTTCTATTTAATGGCTTCAGCTTTTTTTGATTTAAATGCACCTCCACCTCCAGAGTTTGTAGCCCCACCAACAGATCAGGATCATGTGAGCATAGATTTAAATGTGCCAACAACTGGGGAGAGTGGAGAAGAAAACTCAGGGGAACAAACAGAGGAAGAAGTGCAACAACAGAGTCCACCTATTTCACATCATCAGCCATCAAAACAGAAGCTCAACAGTGAAAAGAGGTTTCATATTCTTATGAAACTGCATCAGATAAGGCCAAAAGGAGCACGTCTCAAGAGGGGAGAAATGCAGGCAGTTGCAGCTCAGTTTAACGTTTCAACAAGAACCACAGCAAGGATATGGAACTTGGCAAAACAGCAAAGTGAAGCAGGGCAAAGACCCAATGTCAGCACAAAATATCACAATTCAGGGAAAAAGAGCAAGACAGTAAATCTGGAGCAAATCACAGCAATCAAGATGGGAGACAGATCATGTGTAAGAGACTTAGCAACAAATCTAAACATGTCCAAGAGTGCTGCACACAGACTTATCAAAAGGGGAGTCTTGAGGCCACACACAGATGCACTCAAACCAGGGTTGAAGCCAGAGAACATGAACACAAGGTTAGAGTGGATTCTTAGCTTACTAAGGGGAGGCACACCAGAAACAAAGCAACAATATTATCCAATGTTTGACTTTGTACATATTGATGAGAAGTGGTTCAATCTAAGCAAGAAAACTCAAAGAGTGTATCTAGCACAGCATGAAAGGGGCAAATATAGGGCAGCTAGTTCAAGTAAATTCATTCCAAAGGTCATATTCACAGCAGCAGTAGCAAGACCAAGGTTCAATAATGAGGGAGCATGCACTTTTGATGGGAAAATAGGTATTTTCCCATTCACTTATCAGGAACCAGCAAAGAGGAAGTCAAAAAATAGAGCAAAGGGGACAATAGTTACAAAGCTAGTTGAATCTGTCAACCAGCAGGTCACAAGAAGAATGCTCATTGATGAAATAGTTCCAGCAATTAAGGCAAAATGGCCATAGGAAGGAGCACAACAACAAGTGATATTTATCCAACAAGACAATGCAAAGGCAAACATATCACAACAAGATCCAGAGTGGCAACAGGTATACAGACAAGAAAACTTCACATTCATATTAATTCAGCAATCACCAAACAACCCAGATCTGAATATATTAGACCTAGGTTTCTTTAGAAGTATACAATCATTGATGCATAAGAAGATGCCAAAAGACATAGATGCAATGTTGGATGCTGTTAAGGAGGCATTCTATGAGCTAGAGCCTAAGACTCTAGCAAATGTGTGGATGAGTCTACAATATGTAATGAACGAGATTCTTAAAGTGAAAGGTAGCAATGACTATGATATACCACATGTAAACAAAAAGAGAATGGAAGCACAAGGAACTCTGCCAAGAGAAATTCAAGCACCAATGTGGGCTGTTCAAGAAGCATGGGATCTCACTCATGGAACACAACAACAACCACAACAAGAGAGCATGCAAGAGGGGGAAGAAGGTAACATGCAAGCAACTCAGAATGACAGTCAAGAGGAAGCATATGAAGATATCCATGAAATGCAGTATTAAGTGGGGAGGGGACTAGATGGGGTAACTATTTTGTAAAAGTGTTGTATTTTTGTGTATATGGGCATATGCCATGAATGCAATATTTTGGAAATCATGAAATCATTGATCATGAACATGAGAAAAGAGCAAGCAGTAAGCAAGATATACAAGCTGCATTAAACAAAATAAGCACAAATTGCAAACTGTAAAACAACATATGCAAACTGAAATCAAAATAAACAAACTGTAATACAGAACATGCAAACTGTAAGCAAAATAAGCAAGCAAGCATGACATTGAAATCAAAAAGAAAAAGAAAATATGGTCTCAGATCTCCCCATTCATCATTGATACAACCTAACATTAAACTTTGATCAAAGATGGCATGCCAAAGCCTTAATAAAAGCTGGCTTCCTTTTCTTTTATCAAAGCCATAGGGAAAGGATTACAGATTGCATCTCAGAGCATGCTCATCATCATTAAACTTTGTTTATAAAAAAACATGCATCAAAAACATGGAATGCAGAACATTGCACAAGAGTTTGTCCATAAAGCATGAAGCATGCACAAATTCAAGCAAAAATATTTTGTGCCAGATGTGTAGCAGGTCAGAGGAAGAAGTGAGGTACACACACGTGCAACTAAGGAAAAGCACAATCCACAACTTCACATTACAACCATTTCAGTAATAACATCACATGGGCAGAAAAAAGAATGCACAAATGGTCTCAGATCTCCCCATTCATCATTGATACAAACCCACATTAAACCTTAATCAAAGATGGCATGCCAGAGCCTTAAGAAAGGCTGGTTTCCTTGCCTTTGATCAAAGTCACAGGGAAAAGGATCAGAGTTTGTATCTCAGCTTCATGCTCCTCATCATTGACCTCACACAAGCAAAAAAACACACACACACACACACAAACACACAAACATGTCATCATACAGAACCTAGCCTACTCAATTCACAAACACGTAAACATGCCTCATGTATTTCAGTTTCATCAAGTGACAATCACATTTTAGATAATCAATTAACAATGAATGAACCGGCTTGGAATACAGAGCATGGATTTCAGTTTCATGACATACCCAATCAACCATGAATTCAAGAGCATACATTTCATGTTCATTCAATCACATGAATCATGCATCTCACATTCATTAACACAAAATAATCATGCAATTCAGTTAATCAATTAACAATGAATTAACAAGCATGGATTACAGAGCATGGATTTCAGTTTTGTGAAATACTCAATCAACAATGATTTCAGAATGCATCTGAGGTTCATTCAAACACATGAAGCATGCATCTCAAGTTCATTAACACACAATAATCATGCAATTCAGTTTCTTGCATTTCCAAAATAATCATGCATTTCCATTCAACCACAAGAATCATGCAATTCAGTTTCATTCAATCAAATCTGAACATTTCAGGTTCATTGAAACACACTAATCATGCAATTTAGTCTCATGAATCATGCAATTCAGTAAAACAAAGCAACTGAGAATCATGCAATTCAGGAGCATACATTTCATGTTCATGTAAATTCACACCCAAGAATCATGCAATTCAGTTTCATTCAAACTAGCAAGACAGTGAAACCTAGTTTCTAATGTATGATTCGACAGTGGGTAAGACACCATGAGGTGCTTCCCGGTCTGAGCATGAATCAAAAGCAATCAACAATCAATTCAGGAGCATACTTTCAGCAAGACCACAAATCAGTTAAACACCCAGAAATAACAACAACGAGACCAACAACAAATCAACGTACATCCAGCAACAAGAAGGGGAGATCCAACAGATTTCCAACAAGAACAACAACACACATCTAGGAACAGCACACATCCAGGGGAGATGGACAAATTTCCAACAACAACAACAAGGGGAGCAAGAACACAAATCAATGTACAGGAGCATACAAAAGGGGAATTTAGGGGACTCATCTCGCTCAGATCTAATCATCTGAGAGATCCACGGCAGCCTCGTCGTCGCCACCCTCCGAGTCAGGCACCCAAGCTCCTTCTCCTCCGTCACCGGAGAATCAGGACATCGTCGGCCCTCGCTATCGGCAAAGAGGCGGTCCCAAAAGGACATCGTCGGAGAATCAGGAAGCGGCGGCGGTGGAGGTTTCGACATGCAAACAGGCAGAATGGAGGCTCAGAGGAGAGGGCAACGGCGAGGGACAAAACGGAGAGGGCAACGGCGAGGGACGAAGGGAGGCTCAAGATCTCAGATCGGAATCGGGGAGGAAGGGAGGGAGAGATTTGATTGAGAGCGAGAGGGAGGGATGTGTGCACAAAGAGAGCAAGATAGAGAGCCAAACGGCACAACACAACAAAATGAGGGGTTGCCCTAGGGTTCCACCGAAAACCACATTATATATGTGGATCCCCCCATCTCTCATTTGCAGCCCAAAAATGCCCAGCCCAAATCAACATTAATGGAGCTTATCTCACATTTGTACACGTTAATGGAGGTAAGGTCAATTATGGTCCAATTTTTTTTAATCAAATGTATAGTTAAGTGGGTATGGTTTTAATGGAAAAACTGCAATGAGCATGAATATGCAATTTTTTTAATCAAAATGTGTTGTTTATTTTGGTTTATGGGTGATTAAGTGTAATGTATTTAGTGTAGATGGGTAGATGGAGAGAGTTTGTTGGGGAAGAAAGAGATGATAAGAGTGTGTAAAATGAATGATTGGATAAGGGTAAAAGTGTAAAAGAAATGTGATAAATATGGAAAGATTTGAATTGTGGACGAACTTTCCGGGACGACTAAAAAGGAAATACGGACAAACTCAAGGGAACGGAGGGAGTAGAATTTTTACACAAGCTGATCAAGGCTACATAAATTACTTGAAAGAGGAATGTGTGATCCATACGTACTGATTGCATTCCTAAAGCCTCTAAATCACACAAATATTAATGTGCTTCAACAGATCATATATTTTTTCCAACCTAATTGGTCCATTTGCAAACACTATTTGAACCTATAAAATCAGTAAGTTTCAACATAATAAAGAAGAAATCTAATAAAAATCTATAATGAGATAATGAGGTTGATTGATGGGTGTACACTTGGAAGGAGAAGAGAATCAAAATATTAATATGGCTTCGATCATGTATGCGGACTGGCCGGAGAACCAAACGCCTACATTTGAACGACGGCAAGAGAGAGGGAGAAGAAGATTAGGTAGAAAAAAATTAAGCAGAGATACGATTCTTTTTAGATTTGGTAATTTTTTCTATTTTGAAAAAACTGTTTTAATTAACTTAATTAAAAAAAAGGGATATTCCGCACGGTAACCACGAGGTTTTGCGAATTCCGCGTGGTAACCAAAGGTTTCTGACATTCCGCGTGGTGACCATGAGGTTTTACAAATTCCGTGCTATAACCTTGTTGTATTATAAAAAGCTAAACATATATGTAATTCACCCCTAATATTTACTTAATTACCTAAAATCACCCTATATTTTTATTTTTTCAACAAAAGTAGCAAATATATTTTATTTTAAAACCTAAGTTTATATTTATAGAATAATGTATTTTCTTATTTAATCTTTTTTCATGTTACTATATGTTATTATTTTTAAAAAATTAACCAAAATTTGTTATTATAAAAAGAATCACATTTTAAATATAATGTACATATATAGTGACATGAAAAAAAATGTGCAAAAATGATAGAGTTTTTTATAACATGTACAAATTTAGGTTATTGTTTTTATAACATTTAAAAAAATAATAAATATTATGTGTATCAAATAATAGTTAACATTAAGTGTTTTAAGAATATAGATTTGCTACTTTTGTTGAAAATATAAATATAAGGTGATTTTATGTAATTAAGCAAATATTTGGGGTGAGTTTTATATATTTTTAGCTTTTTATAATACAACAAGGTTATATCACGGAATTGGTAAAACCTCAGGGTCACCACGCGGAATGTCAGAAACCTTTGGTTACCACGCGGAATTCGCAAAACCTCGTGGTTACCACGCGGAATTTCCCTAAAAAAAATCTACACGTGGAGTAATATTAGGAGAGCAATAGGGGATGAAACACGCAGTGCACTAGGTGATCCGGACTGGACAAAATGAGGTTAATAATAAAGTATTACTACAAATCAGTTCTCCCCTCGATGACTCTGGTTACAAATCAGTTTTCACTAGAATCAACCTCTTTATTGTTTGGGTTGAAATTTTGATTCATTTTGTCTCCTTTTGTCTTTTTGATTCATTTTGTCTCCTTTTAGATTTTCTAGATAATTGATAGAAGTGAATTATGAAATTAGTTTATTGGTCTTTTCTAATCTTTTTTAGAAGGCACATATTCATGATCGATCACCTAGACACCGACCACATGAAAATGAAGCGGAAATTGAGGTTGAACCGTAGGTTTTGAACCACAACAAGGGATTAATCTTAGCGCAAAACCCACACAAATGATCATTCCAATGACTGAACCTTGACTTGAAATACAGTGTTCTTCTGTCTTCCATGGGTTCAATAGGTCAGAAAATCAAGTGACTGAATTTTCTTTCTGTCATCTTCTTTGGCCTTCTTGGCTTGAAAATTTTGCCCATTTTGCATAAAGATTTGGTTTAAACTTCAACCTTATCGTTTGGACCAATTTACTAATCTTGTCAATCTCTATGGTTTTGCTCAGTTCATTCGATCTAATATGATTGATCCTTGGAGCAAATAGTAGTACTAACTCACGGATCTACCTTATAGTACACAAATATAGGGGAAAATTCGTTGCATTGATGAAAAATCCACACTATGTACACATACATGATTCCAAAAATCTATCTATCTATCTATCTATCTATATATATATATTTTCCGCTCTAATTGAGGGATCTGACTAATTGGGAAGCCAACAGCTCAATTGCATGACTGTCCTCATCGACTCCTCAGACTTGTTGAATTTCTCCGCTCCTCTGACTTTGCTCGAGATCACAGCCGTCGACATCTTGGACGCGTCTTGAGCCAGCGCCTTGAGATTGGTCTTGGCGTGATGGTGCAGGGAAGTCAGGGTGTGGTTCCACCTACAGAATCCCATCTGATCCTTCAACGCCTCCACCGCTGCCATGGTTGTCGCCACTGTCTTCTTTAGACTCATTCTCGTTTCTTTTCTTCGTAAGTTAGACAAATTGGAAGGTTTGAGTGTTCTGTGAACAAGTAAAGCTGATTGTGTTCTGGACTTGGGATGAAGAAGAATGGAGGAGTCTGGTTTGGCTTTATAGAGAGAAGGCGGTGGTTTGTGCCGATGGTTTCCAGCAATTTTGGTGGGCTGATACTGCTGATTTCTCAGGGCGAATGTACGGTTTTGCCCTTGGATTTATGGTGGGGCAGCCCAATTATTGAGGGATATAGTTGGAATTGTGGTTTCCGGTTTCCCCGGAAAATACAAAAAACAATGCGCCCCACGAATTGAGAATCAGGCCATGGTTTTCCCTTTGTTTTGTGGGCTTCCTACAATGATGGGCGAAAATACATCTACACATCAGGGCATATTTGGGATTTACCATATTTCAAGTGGACTATAAGTTTTTGTTTTCTATCTACCAAGTTTACATCTTCTATGTTTTATTTCCTACAATGATGGACGGAAATACAGAGATTAAATAAGACTATACTTTCATCTTTCCCTTCTATGGCTTTATTTTATATTCTAAAGTTTGCTCGTGTAGACGTGTGTTTATTTTATACAATCACAACTTTTGCTAGTATGGTTTTCTGACCTAAGTATTTTTTGTTGGCCTTTACAATATAACCCACGTGCTCTATATCCAAGTATTTAGATAAATGCTAACAGTCTGTAAGGTTTGTCATAGGTTAACAAGTCATTTCACCAAAAAAAAAAATAGGTTAACAAGTCTTTACAAATAAGTAAAGGTTTTTATGTCAGCCTTTTCTTTTTCGTAGATGTCATCGTTGATACTATTTCATTTGGTATGATTAAAGGGCGAGATTTGATTGTTGCAACGAGTTTCTAGTGCTAATAGAAGCTTTTTTTTTTAACGAGATTATGGGTCAAACCCTAACAAAAAGCTTCAACTAGTATTTTTAGGGGCTAAGGCTCCGTTCGGCACCTATGCAAAACGCCCCCGCTCTCCGCTCCCGCTCCTCAAAATGCTGCCATCTGGGGGTACAAGGGTACAAATAATGGTGAATTTCCGCTCCAGCTCCCCGCTCCCGCTGCCCCCGCTGGTGATTACGCTTGTACCGAACGTACGCTAAAGCCTTAGTCAATCGTACCACCGTTGTTCAGTCCATTTTATATGGTATGACCGATTGAGGGAGCATTCGAAATCAATCGGGTGCCTCTACTATATATGAGATGTTTTGGTCAAGTGCAAATTTGTTATTGTTTCAACCGTATCGTTTCATCATTATCAAACTATACTCGTCCTTCACTTCTTTTTGTTAGGCCCCATTTGGTAACACTGTCGGAATCTGAGTGGAATCAGGAATTGGAATGGAATCAGGAATCGGAATGAACCATTTCAAAGACATGTTGTTTGGTATGCTGTCGGAATGAACCATTCATAATAATTATGGTTTAAAATTCTTAAGATTTAGGGTTCTTAATTATGATTTTAAGGGTTTATGACTTTTAGAAGTTATAATTTAAGGTTGTGGAGTTTTAGGATTCAAGATGAACAATTATAATTCTTGGAATGGATGATACCTACCATTTTATGCTAGAATCAAATTAGCCTGTAGGATTGGAATGAGTCATTCCTGGGAATGAAATCGATTACATATTTTTCTCTGCCAAACAGTATACTGGAATCATTCATTCCTGATTCTCATTTCTCGTTCCCACCGAATCAAACAAAAAAGGACCTTGGAAAATTCTTCGTTGACAGTCAAGATAGCCCGAATCAGCAACAGAACCCCAGTAAAGCCCAATAAAAACGTCAACGTAAATGGGCTAAGAAGCCCATTTACGTGTCGTAAAGGTGATGGAAAACTCTTGCCTTCAAGCAACAACCTTCAACGGGAGGTCAATTTCGTCCGATAGCTCACGTGTCAGCACCCTACTGGCTAGCTGATTATAAATGGACAAAAAACGGTGTAATTACACTCGGATAAGCCCCCGCACACAACAGCCAATCACTCTCTCACAAAATAGGAAAAACGGAGAGCCATTTGTAGCGAAAGCAAAGCCAACTTCCCAAATTTCATTGCGCCATCTCACTCTGCATACAAATGGAGATCGATAATGGAGTCTCCTCTCTCTAATTGAATCTACTCCTATCCCTCTCCTTCTCTCTTGTTTGTCTTCCTGTACCTTATTTTGGAATTCGACCTCCCTGGTGTGTCTGCAATGGCGGCCGTCACTTCTGTGTCCTTTTCTGCTCTAGCACATTCGTCAAACGGAAAATCCCGCTTCTCTGCAACTCGAGGTTTCTCCGATGGCCTCCGTTCGCGCCCTAACTTCGCCGATGCGTACGCCTTCGCTCTTAGATCTTCGAACTCCAGCTCTCGATTGGTTGTTCGTTGCATGTCCACTGGAACAGGTTTATTTTTCTCTTCTGGCTCTGTGATATTTAGTTGTATTTGTCAAATCAGTGAGGATTCTGTGTTAATTTGATTAATTCAGCTCAAATTGGTGAGAAACTGTTTCGAATTATATCTATAGAATGAATGCGTTGTTTTGCTTAAGACTGTGTGAATTCTCTTGAGGATTGGTTAAAAGTCGATGAAAAGTTACCTGAGAGATTTAGAATTGTGGTCGGTAGAGTCAAAATAGGATCGATTTGAGTGCTAAATGATACTAAAGCTGTTGGATAAGTAGCAGTATGTCCCATACACGTAGAACTCATCTCCAAGAAGTGTTTGTAGGCACTGCTTCTTGCAAGTCATAGGTGGTCTTTACACTTGGTTAGCCAAAACTGAAGAATCTCATGTGGCTGTTTAGCAAAACAATATGATCTCTTGCATACTTCTGGTATGGCTTTCAACAAGTGACTCATGATCCTTGTAAGTTTGCTTTACCTAGGTTCTGATTGGAACGTTACAGTAATGTGAAAGTTTGTACATAACATGAGTGATAGTGCCACTGATAGTTTCAGGCTTTCACATGCATTACCAAAATAAGATAGATGTCATAACCTATATCCTATTCAGTTTCAATACTGCAAACCATCACCAGCCTTTTCGTACATGTTTTTCTTTTTTGGCGAGGCTTTGTTTCATCAGAGATTCTCTTTGTCATCTTTGTAATATATTGTGAGAAGATTTATATAAGGTGGCTTGCTACATCTGTAACAAGGATGAGTTACTAGAACAAATGTCCACAGCGTTCTGTAGAGGATGGGTTGTGTTAATCCCTTATTCCTATACCTTCCTGTGCGCCAATTGTAAAGTTGTAAGTGATGGCTTCCCATATCGATTAGTGAATAGAAACATATCTAAAAGCTTTGAGCAAGAAAATGTTTGCGAATTGGTCGGTTTAGCTTGCATCCTGTGTGCTCATTTCTACTTGCTTTTGTTCAGTGTTTCATTCTATCCCTTCATGGATTCTACCACCCTCTGCATTTTGCTGCTGTAGAAAAATCCATCTTGTAGATTATGGGCAATGTGCCGATCGATTCTTTTCTTTTTTGTAATTTTCTTATATTCTTTTTATTATTCAGATGTGCCTCCCCCTGTAGCTGATACAAAGTTGAAGTTTCTCAAGGCTTATAAACGTCCAATTCCTAGTATCTACAACAATGTGCTTCAGGAATTGATTGTTCAGCAGCATCTTATGAGATACAAAACAACATATAAATATGATCCTGTGTTTGCTCTCGGTTTTGTCACTGTGTATGACCAACTTATGGACGGATACCCTAGTGATGAGGATCGAAAAGTAATTTTTGAGGCATACATTAATGCACTAAATGAGGATCCAGAAGAGTACAGGTTTGTATTGGTCACTCTATAATTGTCTAAACTTTCTGCAGATTGGCTTTGCATACTCAAGCTTTTGACAAGCACCAAAAAGAGCAGAATGCTTCAAAACTGCATTCTGATACATTGTCCTCTATCAAACGAACTTTCAAAGAGTTCTTTAGTTTTTTTAATTTGATAATTTTTATTTTATTGCGATATCCCGCCGGTCTATAATGTAATATGCATTTCCTGACTGCGGGATTGTCCTGTTTTTTAAATTGACTTGTTTTTGAAAAGACAAAGTGAATGAAAGTTGGAGCAGTTTGAAGTCCAATATATATTTCTTTTTAAGATACTTGTGAAGATGTTTACATTGTCTTAAAGCACTACATATCTTGACTGGAGTGATAATAGATACATGTATTCATTAGAAAAGATGCACAAAAACTGGAGGAGTGGGCTCGTGCGCAGACATCTGCCTCATTGGTGGAATTTTCATCTAAAGAAGGAGAAGTTGAGGGAATCTTGAAAGACATTGCTGAGAGAGCTGGTGGAAATGGCAGCTTTAGCTACAGTCGCTTCTTTGCAATTGGGTTGTTCCGTATGCTTGAGTTGGCTAATGCAAGTGAACCTACGATCCTAGAGAAGGTTTGGTCTCTGAATTCTTAAAGGGTTTGCTATACATGCATCCTTCCTCATCAGTTATGTTTCATTTATTAAATTAAACTGTAGTAATAAATGTCTTTTCCCCATTTCTTCCTCCTTGTAAGCATTTGCTCACATCTGTGCAAACCTATACTTGCATGTAGTAGGATTTTTTTGGCCCTGTCAGTATGTAACATTATGCACTTTGATCTACCGTGATCACGTAATGAGTTCCATCATGTTGGATGTGGACTTGTCCATCATGGATGGAGGTGGAAGGATATGACATGCTACAGCGGTAATAGAGTTTGATACTCTAGGCTTTTAGATGCATATAGTTTATGATACAAGGGTTTCTTTGAGCTTTAGATTTGGTAATCGTCTGAGAATTATTTGGTTGTTCTTTCTCTTCACAACTGTTACCAGTAGTCAGAATGTGTTGTCAAGTCGTTCTCTTTATTGTGGGCTGAAGTTATGCTTTCTGACTTTCTATTTTTATTCTGTTTCTGAGGTTGTAGAGATATTTAGACATAATGCATGAATGTTCAACTAGAATATTTTCTCTATAATTCAAATTTAAGTCATTGCATATGATACAAAATCTTATTATTCTGAACTGAATATATAAATGTTAAAGATCAACTAATATTTTTCGTCTTTCTTTCCATCTGCTTATATATTCATTGTTAAAAAACTTATTACTATATTTGATTGATAAATGATAAAATGTTAATTGTACTCATATTTTGTGTTTATACAGCTTTGTGCAGCCTTAAATGTGAACAAGAGAAGTGTAGATCGTGATCTGGATGTCTACAGGGGTCTGCTTTCCAAGTTAGTACAAGCGAAGGAACTCCTGAAGGAATACGTAGCAAGGTATGAACTGATCTTTGCTCCGGTATTTCTCCACGCTACACACCGTTAGGACTTAGGAAGGTTGCACTGTTATTGCGAAATATAATACAGAAGTTAGATTTTCCTTCATTTCTACATTTAACATGGGTGTCATCTCTTTAATATCTTTTACATTAGATTTTGTGAGCCCTAGCATTTTACATAGACGTGTCACTTTTCTTGGCCCGGGTTATTAGTTGAAATGTGCTCAACTCCAATCTTTTTAACTCTTGTGCTGGTTTACTAGTTGAATTGACTGAGCCATTCTGAACATTGTTCTATGGATGGGTTTTTTTGCAGAGAAAAGAAGAAGCAAGAAGAGAGAAGTTCCCAGAAGGCCAATGAGGCCATTACTAAATGACTGGGAGAGTCTGTTCATACCTAGAGCAACGATGCTGCTGTTGACAGCGGGAATATATATTACAGTGTAAAACTTTGATCCCTTTTTTCCATCCTTGAATCCTGAGGTAGAGCAGGGCCTCCTAATTTACACGTCATTAAGCATGTTATTGTGATAACTGTATTTACTTTATTTGTCTTTCTTTTTACTGTAATTTCAGTGATCACTGAACAAATGATCAATGTATTTTTTTTTTCCAAGTTTTCACATACAGCAACTTATAAAACACGTGTTTTATATAAAACCATAAGTAAGTTTGTTAGCTACTTATAATTGGTTAGGATGGGTAGATTAGGTTCTGCTAAGATATAGCCTTCGGTTTCCTTCATTTTCTGGTCGGCTAGTTTCAATCTATGCATTTAAGAAGATGCTCAATTAGTTCTAACAGCACATGAACTGGTTAGATGAATTGTTAATCTATTTCTTTGTTGGGTTTAAATTCATCATCATCTATCACAAATTACCTTGGCCCTGTTTTTCAAATTGGTGTTTTTGACTGAGGACCGTGCGGACGATAGAGTATAATATATTTCTATCATTAAAAAGGGGCACACAGTTACAATAACATGTTTCCTTAATATCATTCGGACGATGAAAAGAATAGTAATAACAATCAACCAAAATAAAATATGCAAACACGATAGAGTAAAAGAGAGCCAGTGCAAAGTGCTCAATCATCAGTCGCACACAGATTATTTATAGTAAGAATTTTCTTCATAGACCATGCAACTAGCTGAGGTGAGCTATTTCGACCTCATCTGGCATCTTGAACGTGTCTGCAGCACCAAACTTCCTCCATTCTTCTCCTTCTGCAACAGAGTCATCTTCATTACCCTCTTCGTTGGAATCTTCCGAGTGACTAAACGAGGGATCATGCATGCTTCGAGCTTTGCACTCGTCGGTTGCAAGCATATTCACTTGTCCATGGTGGGAGATTTCCACGACAACTGTGTCATCATTTTCGGGAAGAGGCTGTTTCCATGGCTCTCCATCTATCCTCATGTATGTGCTGTCACTTGCACCTTTGTGGAATTCAAACCGAATTCTTCGTGCCTTCACAATAAACAGAGTTTTACAAATATAAAATAATTATACGAATCTTTTGAGTTGGTTACTTGGTTCAGGTGATTTTGTAATTAACCTGAGCAAGACGAGTGCCATGGCCCTTTGGAGCAAGCAAAACAAGTCCATGCCAAGCGTCTCTAAAGCCAACGACCTCAATAAGGCCATCATCCACAAATGGTGGTGTCAACTCTCTCTGTAGGTCAAGTAATAAAGTGAGTTTATGAGAGCAAGGAAGGTTGTTTTTGTCCGACTGTTATTTTAGTTGGTTTTTTGAAAAGGAGCTTACATCACGGAGCTTCCTTCTATTTGGCACTCCCCAAGGATTGAGGCCACCAGAAAAGCTTGGCAAATTAAGGCATACGATTGACCGGATACTGCATAATGTAAAAAATCATAGAAGAATGTCAGAACAAAGCCACTAACTGCATCAAATGTGATTAACACTTTGAAATGGTAATTCTGCATGTTAAAGCATGAAGATACAATGACTAGTTTCCTAAGACGGTATAAGTTAAAAAAAAACACTGTACACTGTAAAGTACCTGGAAGGTATACTAAGTTCTTTCCATTCTTGTCCTTTCATGATCTTGATCTTGGCTAATTGAGCAATGTTCCTACAGCAAGAGAAAATAACATCTTAGATGATCTACAGTCATATACATCGATAGAAAAATATAAGATCATAGAAAAATGTTTAGTTGTCATGGATCCGTACCATCAGTATCCATATGTATACAACAAATAATGATCAAACAGAAGTGTTTAGCATAGTGTTAAAATTAAACAAATGATTTACTTACTTATCAGAAGTATGGACAAGAGAAGCCATAAACCATCCTTGTGTACCAACAATTTTGGCATATGTACTCTGGTAAAAAAAGGCGGCAGCAAAGTCAATCAGTTTCTAGGTTCTACCTATACATGCAAACTGTCAACTGTAAAACATTACACCAGTTTCTTTCTGCAAATTTGGTTTGTTCTGCAAGCTAGAATGAGTGAGCTAACAGCAAAGACTAAATAGCCACAAAACAATTACCTGGTTTACTAACTGATTTTTAAATTTTTCCGGATGCAACTTCCGCTCAGTATGAAATGCATATGACACTTGAGCATCCATTCCTGTACATAGAGAAGAGGATTAAATTTCATACGTGGTGCCAGAGGTTTCAGTAGAAATATGTACAAGATAATGAAAACTAGGACATAAAACATAGAAGTTTGACATATCTAACTCTGAGGAAAACATTGAATCAGCCAATTATCAGTACAAATTTTACAGAGAATTGAAAAAGTCAAATCACCCACTTACCCATGCTGAAGTAGTTCCAAAATCCTCCACGAAAGGTATGGTAACCCTCCTGCAAAGCATGCAATGAAATCATGATGAAAAAAAATGATAAGTTTAAATTGGAGTAATACATTGTTTGTTAACCTGTTCTAATTTCCTCTTGCCATGCCAATTCTATTCTATTGATATCTAATCCATTCATAAAGTCGAAGAAATTACTGAGCAACATCAAGTTAATCTGAATAACTAAGACAATCGATTCTGAAAAGGAATTTAAAATATTAAAAAAGGAATAAATGCAACATGGTATAGTAGATGAAAGATCACCATATTCTCTGAATCCCCAGGAGAGATCCGTCCAAATGCATGCAAAGAATGTGGCAAATCCAGCGGAGCAATTGGATCACATGTGCCTTCTTTTGGGGCTTTCATGCGCATCAGAATGTGCCAACTAAAAGTAGAGAAGATGAAGAGGAGCTTATTTACAGTTTGCTTATTGAAAAACATATTCTGGTGGCACAAGATTACAATAAACAGGCAATCTAGTAACAGGTAAGCAGTATCTTGAACAAGATCATTACTTGTCAATTTTCATTTCTCTTGCTTTCTTCACTTGATATAAGAATGAGGTGACAGCTTGGCGATCTGTCCCAGGGTTCTTCTTTCCCTGCAAATAAGGGGAAAAAAATATTTACTGCTTCCAAACAAGGAGTTAAGATACGCTGTCTTCTGGAGAACAAAACTGAATAAAAAATAACATATGCTAATGCTACATGTGTGTATATAAATCTAATGACATCACCATACTGTCATTAGATTTTTTCACAACTAACTTTCAAGAGTACAATAATTATAGATTGTTCACATACAAAAAGGAACCACTTGTACAAAGAAAATAACAGCTTACCCAACCAAACGCGAAGGGAAGATTGTTTCCCGTTCCAAGAGGGACAGTAGCGAGTGGTGGTGGATGTGGCAATTTCATATCACATATAACTCCAAGAATCCATCCAGCAGTTCCATCCCCTCCTGCAACCTACTCAACATTTTGCATCAGCAACATCAGTTAACGCTTTCCTTGCTACAACAAGCTTAGAATATGACACATGTGACAGTACTGAACTATTGATAAATCTAGACTCACAATAATTCTCAACTTCCTCTGGACTTCAGCAGCTAGCTCATCTCCATTTTTCTTGAGGTTCTCTATGTTCTGGTATATCTTACACAGCACCTTATCTGGAGACTCTTCCAACAGATCAATAACCTGCTTATTTGTTCATGTGAGAATCAATACAAGTATATGAAGATCCAAGATTTCTTCAATAAATTCAAACCAGCTAATAACTTTCACCTGCTTGGAATTGAGAAGGCTACGGTATGTTTCGAGAAGATTACCACCGAGCTGACCACCGCTCTTAGAGTTCACAAAGACGACAACGGGACACTCAGGTGGTGAGGCAGGGTTTCCTTCAGGGGAACAATCGCCATCAAGTATGTAATTAGGAATGTGGAACTCTGCTAAAGTATCTCCCATGTCTTTGTTTCAGTATCTGTCAAAAGTTGAGAAAAGTAAACATGGTGTTTCAAGAACAGGAAAATGCAGGATGCAAGAAAATTAGGGAATAATAAAACTATATAAACAGAAACCATATTGGACAGATCAAAGAGTTGAAGCAATTTCTCAAGTCAGTATGAAATTGCAATAGCAGTAAAACAAAAACAACATTTCAGAAGATTTAGCAGCATATAGAAAATATATTCCCGTTCTGAGATGAAATCCTGCAACCTCGATTAGAATAAGAACCTTGAAGAGCGAGGAAATTCATGTGAAGATGAGCTTTTCCAATTTGTGTTCATTGTAGAATGTGCTAAGAATTGACTAAATATAGAAAGCTTTTTCAATTGCTGACAATTTGATCACATTAGATACGATACGGCGGACACACCGAGATAGTCTAGCCCCAATTTTCAGCTCAGAGACGAAAATTCTCGCTACAATTTGTACTTTCAGATGACATCAGAGAGTTATCAAATCAAAAACATATGCAAATTGCATGAGTTACTCAAGATCGCTACATGAGAAGCGCTAGAAATTCGCACAACAGATTACTTAGCTTAAAATTCAGCAAACAAAGAAAAATCCAGACAGGCAACTTCGAATTGGAATTTTCGCTCAACAATTTGGAAAGCCACGAAAAGTAAGAAATAGAAATTGCAGGTGCGTAAGAGAAGAATTGCATCTGAATCGATCGGAGATGGAGAGTATCACCTGAAGGTAATCAGAAAGGAAGAGACCGTCTGCGATAGAGATCGAGAGATGTAAAGATGTAATGATAGATGGGAATTGGAGAGAGAGAGAGAGAGAGAGTCGGGGGTTTTAAACGGGAAGAAGTTTTGATTACGAATGAATGAATCATGAATGCATATGCGCTCTTTATCGATCCATTGACTCCGGCTGCGCGTCGTATCACACGATGAAGATTCACACTACACTTTCGTTTTTTTGTTTTTTATTTCCTTGTAAGAGTATAATTAATGATATATTTATTGTATCATTCAATTAATGCATATGCTAAAGCTGTTAAACATGTGGGGTCGAGTGGATTCGGGTTCGTGCTGAGTGTGGATTCGGGTACGTCAGGTTACATGTCAAGTCGGGTCGGATCTTAACAGATTATTATGCGGATTCGAGTCGACCTAACAAGTAAAGAATTTGAATTTTTAATGATTATTAAAATAATATTATGATTAAACAATACTATTTAATAATAAAATATTATTTTAATAGATTTTTATAATAATAGTCTTTAAAATAAAATATATTATAATATTTATAAGAAAATATATTAATTTTACATGTATAAAAAAATTGGGTCGGTCGGGTCGAGCCCGGGTTTTAACCCAATCGGGTTCAGTTTTTTCTTTTGCTTGCTACTATTCGGGTCGAATTTCAACCATAAAATTTTCGATTAGTTTAGGTAAGGTTTTGACAACTCTACCGTGCCAGTGAAACCGGAGAACCGGATGGAAAAGGAATGACCAATTATGTATCTTTATTTTAAGGAAATCTAATTAAATAATTAAAATAGTTTGAATGATGTTGTTAGCTTAATATATATTAAAATTTTAAAGCCTTTAAACCACGTGTGAGCAATCCCGTGATAGAAAAGATGGAAATGGAAGATAGGGCTTAAAAGTGGAAAAATGGTATTTAAACACGAAGGATTTAGGCGGAACGGCGGACACGCATGATGTAATTAGGGCTTTGGTTAATTTTGGGTCAAATTAGGCAAATGGCATATTAGTATTACATATAAACCTATTTTCTCTCAGATCTGAAAACCAAAACTCGTTTCTCCACCGACAATGGCATCCTCTGCTCCTCCGATCCTCCCGATCTCCGTCCCTCAGGCTGCCCCGGCCACCACGACCGTCGTCGCCTCCTCCGCCGAGTCCCAGCCGCCGATCACCACTCCCGCATTCCGCTGTCGCCTCCTCCGCCGAGGCCGAGCCGGACGCCGGTTGAAGAAAACCCCGTTTTGTTCACTCTCGTCGGAGATGGCAATGCTGGACGTTAGGTTTCCGATTTACTCGGCGGTGAGAGTGATCGGGATCAAAACTAACAAACCGGATGGTTCAGTCGCTCTGATTCGTCGATTTTGTTCTTCCACTTTTCGAATTCTCCGGCCGAAGATCTTTTCCGGCAAGATTTCGCCGATCTCTTGTTTCTGGTTAAGGCGTCATGGCCACCAAAGGCCTCAATTTGGACGACATCAGGAACGAATTGGTTGATTTTCAAGGCGAAAGAAACCACCGATATTCACTTCACAACCGGTAATCCCATTCTCAATCTCTGATGATCGCTTTTGTTTGGATCTTGCAACGATTTCTTGATTTTTGGCGTTTTTTTAACTGTGAATTCCGGAATTTTGAGTACGGATTGTGAATTGCGAAGGTTGGTGCCATGTTCTTGTAGATTTTGAATTCTCATTCTTCTGCTTCAGTTCGATGAATAGGACGCTTTCTTTGAAACGATTTCTCCAGTTTTGAATATCAGTCGGAAGACATGCGTTCCTGATTCAGAGATAGTTGAAGAGAGAGCGATTTTTTAGTTTTGTCAGTTACATTGACTGGAAACGACGAGTGAAGTTGTTCTGTTGTAGAGCTGCGATCTGTCTTGCTTGAATCGGTTCAATTTGGGAACAAGATTCACTAATTAAGTGACAATTAGTTGTGAATATTGTCACTTGTGAAGAGTCATCACTAATTAAGTGTCATCACTAATTAATCGATACAAGTGACAATATTTATATATGTACTTATGAAGAGTCATCACTCAATTCGGTGAATATTGTCACTTGTGATGACAATTTAGTATCTTGTGATAATATGGTAATGTCACTGATATTTTAGTTTAATGACAATTGTGCTGATACTGTCACTTGTAAAATACTACTAATTGTACATTTGACATATATTGTCATTTGTGATGATAATTTGGAGTTGTGTGCATAAGTCTTGGTTTGGTACTACTAGATCGAGGTAACAATCGCTTTCGATTTGGCGTGTTTAGCTTCACAAATGTGAACTCGTTTTTTGCTAAATCTCTGCCCTACGAGGTCTCAGCACCTCTAGTTGTTTTTGATAGTATGCTGAGTTCATGGAACTAATCACACAATGAAATTAGCTGTTCTGTTCATTTGTTATTCTGTTTAGCTTCAATTCATTCATTCTGTTGCACTTGTTTTGCTGTTCTGTTTTGTTTTACATGTCGAATCTTGTGCTTTTAGTGCAGAATGAAATGCCATCAGGAATGTATGTAAAGTTTGACCTGAATATTCCTGGGATGTTTTAATTGTCACTTGTTTTAATTGTCACTTATTTATAATTTTGGATCACATTGTCTTTTAGGTGGACACAATAACTAATTGTCACTTAAGTGGAGAGAATAATTAATGGTCACTTGTGATGACAGAATAATTAATTTTGGATCACATTGTTTTCGTTGATTGAATGACTTTTCTTGTTTATCAATTTGACATATATTGTCACTTGTGATTGGATCTGAATGGTTTTACTTGTTTATACATTTGACATATATAGTCACTAAATTTTATAATCACTGTCATTGATAAGAAAACTAGTTTCATAAAATTCATGAGTGTCCATAAATCTTCTAGTTATTTCTTGAATATTGTCACTTGTGATGAAAATTAGTTATGAACATTGTCACTTATGATAACAAGTAGGTGTTATCAAGAAGATCCTTTGATAACATTGGTGATGATATATATTGTCACTTGTGATGATAATTTGGAGTTGTGTGCATAAGTCTTGTTTTAGCTATACTTATTCGGTGTGATTACTATAATCTTCTAGTTAATTGTTGAATATTGTCACTTGTGATGACAATTGAGTGTGTGAATAATCTCTGAATATTGTTACTTGTGTTGACAATTAGGTGTGAATATTGTCACTTGTGTTGACAATTAGCTGTAAATATTGTCACTTGTGTTGACAATTAGGTGTGAATATTGTCACTTGTGATGACAATTGAGTGTGTGAATAATTGTTGAATATTGTCACTTGTGCTGACAATTAGGTGTGAATATTGTCACTTGTGTTGACAATTAGCTGTGAATATTGTCACTTGTGTTGACAATTAGGTGTGAATATTGTCACTTTTGTTGACAATTAGGTGTGAATATTGTCACTAGTGGTGACAATTAGGTGTGAATATTGTCACTTTGTGGTGACAATTAGGTGTAAATATTGTCACTTTGTGGTGACAATTGATGACAGTCAACGGTCGGTCAACGCCGGTCAACGGTCGGTCAACTAGTGGAGAGAGGGGTTATGCTATGTGTTCAAATATGACATATTGTGGTATTTTCTTACTATATGGCATTTTCCGTTTATAAATTATTACATTAACACCCCTTGTTTAAACACCCCTTGTTTATAAATTATTACATTTAATTATCCGTTTGACAAAAAATGTTTTTTCTACATTAACAAAAGTAAATAATGTTTTTTAAACTTTATATTAAAAAAATTGCATATTATCTAATTAATTGCATAAAATCACCCTTCTCTTTAGTTTTTTTAAACTATTTACTCTTTTTTATAAAACACATAAGTTTATAATTTTAGAATTAAAAATATTTTTATATTGAATTTTTCCATGATATTATATGTTATTATTTTAAAGTAATCATCCTTTTTTGTTATTATAAAAAGAACCGTATCTATACTATATCTATACTATATATTAAAGCCGAGAAATTTCGAGCTTCCACATTAATTCTGGCCCCACCCACCCCATGTTAAATTAATTATAAATCAATTATCTATCCTTATTAATTTTACAAATACAAAATTCTCATATGTATCTATCTAATTATCATATATTGATATATTAGAATAATATCTATATCCATAATTTATCAAAATAATATCCTATATTTATCAACTATCCAAATTTTATCTATTTATACAATCTAGATTGATCCTTCCTAAGTGATTCATGGAAATGATATAAACTTATCAAATAGGAAAAAAAGTGTAAGACAATAGTTTAATGTGATCAAAATCAGTGGCATAGCTTTAAGATACATATTCATTATTGCATGTGCCCTATACGAGATACGATCAATAATATTTTTTTGACGTATTATTTATTCAATAAAAGAATGCATAGCATTATTAGGAATTAGATATTGATATCATCTTTTTTATTCGAAATCATTACAATATTTTGTCGAACTAAAATCGTGATTCGATGTTAAGAATAAATTTCAATTTCAATTTTATATGATATGACTTAAATAAAAATCATAGATAAAGAACTATTATTTTATTCCACAATATATTTGATTAATTAAAAAATTCATATTTGATATGATTTGCAATCTCAATTGAAATATTTTATGATTATATATACTTTTCACAATTAATAAGATTTTTGCATGATGATAGAAATAAAAAATTAAGTTATTTATGACTTATTTACATAAATCTTATAGAAAAGTAGATTTTTATCATTAATAATATTTTTTAAATAAAATGAATAATTTAATAGATCTTGTAAAGTTATTATTTATTTAATAATAATATTGAGTTATAGATTAATACAATTTATAAATGAATATTATAACACAAATTTATTTTATATTTTTTTTAGATATTTCTCAAATATATATTTATATATTTGTTACTTAAATTATAAATTTATGGATAAAAAAATATTGATAAAAAATATGGCAGATAAATATGTACAAAAAGGAATGTCTAAACAGATATTTGAAAAAGATAAATATTTCGTGGAAAAGATAGAAACTAGAAAAAAAGAAGAAGATAGATGATAGCCAACTAATATGAATAAAAAAAAACTTTAAAACTTATTTTCTATTAATTTTAAAGTCTTTCTTATTCTTATTAATATCATCTATCCTTTTTTTTAATTTCTATCTTTTTTCACCTAATTTATATCTTTTTCAACTATTTGCAAAGACAGTCTTTTTTATAAATCAAAATTATATTTAATTTTTTTTAACTTAATAGTCACTCTGAATTTTTTTATTGTATTTTTATAATCATATACATTTGCCATATTTTTTTGTGTCAATCTTTTTTTTGTCACATGAAATTAGAATTTAAGCTACAGATATCTAAAAATATCTTTGAAAAATATCTTAAACTAAATTTGTGTTATAATATTCATTTATAAATTATATTGATATATAAATCTACTACTATAAAATTAAATAGTTAATTATGAATTTATAAGATCTATAAAAATATTCATTTTGTTTGAAAAATTAGTATTACCGATACAACTACAAGTCTATTTTTCTAAAAGGTTTATTTAAATAAGTCATAATTAACTTTTTTTTTGATAAATAATTAACTTAATTTTTGATTTCTATCATCGTACAACAATCTTATTCATTATAAAATATAATTGTTGTTAAAATATTTCACTTATCGTATCACATATGATTTTTTTTACTTTATCAAATAAATTTTGAAATAATATGATTGTGTTCTATCTATATTTTTTATTTAAGTATATTAAATTTAATTTATGTTTATTCTGAACATCAAATCACGATTTGGATTAAAAATATATTGTAACGATTTCGGATAAAAAAGACGAAATCAATATCTAATTTTTAATGATATTATTATACATTCCTTTATTAATTGAATAATACATCAGAAAAATATTATCTATCGTGTTCCGTACAGAGTACGGGCAATAATCTAGTTTGTTAAATTTGTATAACAAAATAGTCTAGTTTTTAAATAAGGGTGATTTTGTTTAATTGAGTAGATATTATTGATAAGTTTTATGTAATTTTAGTTTTTTATAATATGTGAAAGTTATTCTGAAAAATTTGTAAAACCTCGTGATTAGATAATATACGAAATTCCAAAAACACTTTATTTACCGGGTGAAATTTGCAAAACCGTCGTTGGGAAATTTCCCTTTTGTTTTGGTCAACCTTTCTTTACCTTTTTCAAAAACAAAGAAACAATTTGCGTTGGCACTTGGCATTTAGCATTGGCGATCTTCGTTGATTGGCCTTACTCAGGCTGGGTCCCACACTCTCACCTCAATTTCCCTGTAGAAGAGATGATGACATAAGTGGGCCAGAGTACGTGTATGGTCATCATACGTGTGGTCTTTTTCTGACATATATTTTTCAAAACGTGTCTTATGAACTACTCCCTCTGTCCCCGATAACTTGTCCGTAAAGTAGATTTGCATGCGGATTAATGAAAGTGGTAAATTTTGATAGGTGATGTGAAAAAAGTGATAAAGTTTGATAAGTGATGTGAAAAAAGGGATAAAGTTGATAAAAAGGGTGATAAAGTTGATAGGTGATGTGAAAAGAGTGGGGATAGTTTTGTAATTTTATTGAAAAAAGTGATAAAGTTGAGGAGAAAGTTGGATAATGAGTGTAAAAAAGAAGTGATATAAATGGAAAAAAATGGAGGTGGACAAAGTTTTGGGGACAACTGAAAAGGAAAGGCGGACAAGTTATCGGGGACGGAGGGAGTAACAAAAAATAACTCATCAATTCGAACCCTAAATAAGTTACTTAATTCATTCACCTCTCACACTAACTTGTAACGTGGACTTAGGTTTTGTTTGAGCCTTCAATTCAAGTTAACCGTCGATGATCCATAGTTCTATGGTTAAACGAGGATGACAACCTATATAAACAATTTACCTTTCTTCCATTACCGATCCTGGCATCAGCTATACATGGAGATTAGAGGAGGTGCGAATATGAACATTTTATCAATGTTATTTAATTATAGGCGTGACTAGTCATGCATCTGGAGAACTTCCAAAACATGAAGAGAGGAATAATTAAGGATGTTGAATTGAAAAATGATAAGAAGGTGGTGACGGGTTGGGCTGCTTAATTAGTTAATTAATACTTTCTCCATGTTAAAATACTTATCTTTTTTCCTTCACAAATTTCAAAGGAAAATGGATAAAACATTTTGGGACGAATAGAATATTTATTACTCCCTCCGTCTCTGAAAGTTTGTCCGCCTTTCCTTTTTGGGCGTCCCGAAAAGTTTGTCCATCTCTATTTTATTTTCATTTATATCACTATACTTTTACAATCTTACCCTTATACAATCTCATATATTACCCCTATTATCCAACTTTTCTCTCAACTTTATCACTTTTTCTTATAAAATTACAAAATTATCCTCAATCAATCTTACAAATAACTCATTTTTATACCCTTATTATCTACTTTAACACATTTTCCCATCACTTATCAAACCTTTTCACTTTTCATTAATCCGCGTGTAAATGTTCTTTATAGACAAACTTTCCGGGACGGAGGGAGTAGTAGTAATCAACTAATGACAAATGTAGGGGCATCAGAAATATTTGAACAAAAAAAAGGAACGTGATCGATCGAGAAATAAAGCAACTAGCAAAGCATAATATATGTTCCCGTGAATACCCCAATCTTAACCCTCCAGACTCTGTACTCGCGAGATTCATTGGATAATTATTGTTGTTGTGTTTTTGCCGATTTATATATCTTTATCTTATGTGCAAACGTTAATGAAGAAGGTTAAGGATAAGTCATGACTCTTGAGATTGAGGACAACATGATGTATATAAAGATTAGAGGCTAATTAGTGGAGGGAGATGACGGTACGTGGTGAGTAAGCTTATTGACTTCACTCCTGTAATTGTTTTTTTTTATTAAGT
The DNA here is from genome assembly GCA_934048045.1 of Polygonum aviculare. NCBI lineage: Eukaryota > Viridiplantae > Streptophyta > Magnoliopsida > Caryophyllales > Polygonaceae > Polygonum > Polygonum aviculare. The sequence goes on from OW204031.1 coordinate 22,538,575, forward strand.
AAGATTTACTTTTTTTTTTTTTGAATAGGTAAGAATTCGGGGTACCAAATGAAATTTGGTAGCCCGAGAGGCCGTTAAACGGCAGCCAAAAATGGCTAGGAGGGTCAAAAAGAGCCACACATGGCAGACAGAATATACTAAGGATAGCATAAATTCTCAAAAAACAAAAGCAAAACGACATTGGAATCGAGGTGAGTCAAGCACTAAGGAAATCTTAGCGTCGCAGGCATCAAGTCGACCCATCATGGGGTGTGCGAAATGGACAGCTGACGCTCCCTCCACCGAGATGAAGGATCTTCAGAGGCCCCAAGCACCAAGCAACCTGGCCTAGCACAACTCGTTCCGAAAATTCCAACAAAGCTTTTGCTCTTCGAAAAATTTATGCGTAATTAAAGTACGAGTAATTCTGTCAAAAGTATCCAAAACTACAGATCAAGCTTTTATTCCTTGGAGGCCAAGCATAATTATTCAAATATTAAAATATAAAAAATAATTGATTTATTCCTTGGAGGCAAAGCAAGCAAAGAGTTGAGGGTGATGATTGTACGTCACAAGCACCATCTCTTTGTTTCCTTTCCTTGATTACTCACTAATTTTCAATTCCCTGGTTTGGAGGTTAAGGTCTAAAAGCTAATAAACAACCATATTCTTGATTTTACAAATTCACAAGTATTCCAAAGAAAAACCAAGAGAACATCTCTTTTTCATAACAAACATCGATCATGATGCAATTATGTTCCAAAATGGCAAATAGAGAAACGAAACAAGAAAGAGATAAATTTCTCGTGGACAACAAATAGTTCAGCCAGTAAAGTTGAAAAATCCAATTTCATGTTTCCATTGATCTTGTTCTTTTTGGTACCATATGAAAAGGCACTAAACTTTTTCACAAGTGCATCCTCTGTACCTCCTTAATCCATCCTCCGTATCTCCTTAATCATTTCATTGAGGTTGGACTGTTACTAAATTTTTCCTGGGACAAAAAAATAACAGAAGCATATTACCAAGAGAGCAATTTTTGGGTTGGATTATCATCAAATTTTCAGCAGATTATGGGATAGATTCAACAGAGGTCTTGTATGTAGGCTACAAGCCCAATTGTTGTTCACTGGAGCAGCACAACTACAGGTCTAGACGACCGTAGCATGCTCATACTCGTCTTGTTCAGAGTCGTCTTGTTCAGGGTTGTTCAAAAGAACAGGTTTTTCATGAGATTGTTTTTTTCATGAGATTGTTTGTTTTCGGAGCGAATGCTCAAATTTGTAGAGATTGCTAGATATAGCAATCAATTGTTCAAATTCAAAAAGAAATGTTCTTGACAACAAAGAAAGAAACAACCTTGTTTCTTCTGCGTATGATGGTTGGGATAAGAGCAGCTCCTCTCCAGCGCCGTCCTTAAATCCCCCATGGTCTTCTGCTCCGCCTCCTTTTCGTGATTTTTAAGCCTCTTTCTCCAATTTTTCCTCCATCGCTCGATTCCTCGAATCTCTAGCACATCACAGTTTTTTCAGGCAAAAGGCTAGGAATGATTTTCTTAGCGGCTTTATGCTTGGAAATCGGGAAATCTTTGAGCCAAGAGGGCTCAGATCTGGCTAGAAAGAAGATTCTATGGGAGATTTGAAGAGGGTAGTTCATTACAGCTTGCATCATATGAAAAGGTATGAAAATTTGGGGCTTGAGGAGTTAGGGTTTTTCATCTTGGGAGCGTTTTTCGGAGGTCGGGAAGTAAGATTTACTATTACTCAAATACTACTTGAGACTAGTTTTCAGTATCAAGAAAAATTTCACTAGTTTGGAGCATCAATTAGAAACAATTTCTAAGTAATGAACGGATGAAAGCTAGGAACAACTTCTAAGTAATAGCTTTATCATTGGTGAGTTTCAAAGCAGAGATATCCAAGTCATCTTGATGTCTTAGTCGTTAGATTGGACTAATCAGTCCATTTAACTCTCTTAATTGATGAGTAATCTTTATGTTATCTAATTTTATGCCATATAAAAATTCATTAATTACAACTATGACTGCGAACTTACTACATAAATGTACCATATACTTGATATATTATGTCATAATATGTGCTAATGAAGTCTTATATATATATGATGTAAAATTGGATAATTTGACAATCAATCATCATTTAAAAGAGTTAAGGTAGCACATGTTTGTTTCACTTAGTGAATGACTAGTGACGAGTAGTTCAAAAACAAATTTATCAGAATAGAATGATCTAATTAATAGAGTGTTTTTAAATAAAGTGTATATGTGTACAACAAGCTAGTATATGCCAAAGTTTCCTATTTAATCATGGGTTTAAAACATCAATGATCATAAACATTTATTTGGACTAAAATGCATAAAAGAAAAGTTAAAGAAACTAATAACATAATTCATCCATAACACGTTTATATTACGTAAAATACTAATTATGAGGGTTTAATAGACCAAATTTACTTAATAAAAGTCTAATAAACATTTATAATAAAGGAGTCTATCTGGAAAAAAAATAACTAAAGATAAAGGAATCTATTTGTAGTTTAGCCCTATAATCTAAGTGTCATGTTGTAAATCCATTGCAATTAATAAGTATAAATAACCAATGATTTTTTTATTATTTGCTCTATAGACACACTATAAAAATTTAATATTAGAGACATTTGATAAGTCTTACATTTGAGATTTTTTAATAATTTTATGCGATGGGTTCATTATTTCTTTTTAGGATTTAGTTTCCATATTTATAAGCGCTTATAACGTATCCAATAAAAAAACCAATATACAGGTCATCGATTAACGTATTTAATATAACTAGTACAATGCCCGTACCATGTACGGGTAATGTAAATATAAACCCGAATTAACCGATTCGAGATCGAATTTTGACACGAATTCGCTTATAACTCGAGAATTTATAATCTAAACATGATAGACCGAAGTCTGAACCTATTGACCTATATATGTACTTTTATTAGTACAAAGTAAATTTTTAAAATAATTCTATTCAATTTTTTATATTTATATTATTATATAATATACTGTTGACAAAAAAAGTTCTATGTGTAAAATATGTAACATGTGAAAGATTTTCACTATTTTTCAAGATTTATTAATGACAAAAATGTATACTAATTAGTAAGTAAAAATTGTTAAGATATAAAAAATCACTTATTTTTTTTATTCATATAAGGATATAATTTTAAGAAAATCATGTTGGGAAAAATCAAGTGGGTAAGATATTAAGTAGATATATGGAAAGTGGATAAAATATCAAGTAGCTAGATATATGACTTATTTTTAGAAAAATACAATGTAAAAAAATAAAATCATTATTTTATTCAAGGTCGATGATGTGGCGCAATTTTTTACACAGACTTAAGTTCTGCTTTATAATGTATTATAGTAGATGGTTACCGAACAAAAATCTGTTATATTATGTAATTTGATATTGACCCATAGACGATAAGCATCTGTAAAATATGTGAATGGAGTCTGTGATAGCGAAATCCACTAGTGAATTAGGTAGGGTGACGTGGATCTCGTAAGAGACAAAGAAATTGAGCTTGATCGAAAGGGTTGTCACTTATCACAAATAATGGGTACGTTGTATTTGACAAGGACAAATGAACGATAAGGCTGAGATGAAGGAGAAATCTGGAGATGTGTTGAGTAAACCTAACCTGAAAAGGGTTATGTTGACGGAGGCCACTAAGCCAATTCGCAAGGTATTGGACAGGACAAGGGCCATAGCTCGATCGAATCTAAGCCTAAGAGATACAATCTAGACTCGTCCGAGGCATCTCTCCATATGCGTCTAAACTTGGTTATCAATGCTTGATTAATGGCGCACAAATTGCTTCCATTCCATTCCATCATGAATCCTCTTGGTTTGCTCCGACAAAAACCACATGTCTAGCTAGCCAACGCCCGACGTATAATGCAATCGCACATACGCTTTCGCCCTCTTACCGACGCTAGCTTCACTTGATCATTTAGAGTGACCCACCCGGGTGACGGCTTCTTCCATGCTCTAGGCTTCATAGCCACGTACTAGCCCCGGAGATCGATATGACCTACGCACCATGTAGGACCTAGCTAGCTTAAAACAGCTGCTCCGCTTGAACATCCATCGATCACTCGTGCAAGTCTCGGGATATATATCATCTTCAACACTTGCCTAACCAACCCCGACCCTCCCGTACGCAAGATAGGTTTTCCCCGAACTTACCTAGACAAGATGCACACCCATAAGCAACGAGAACCGACTCCGATCCATGTCCCCCCACACTCCTCATTCTTATCGTTCCGATTAACCAAGCTTAGTTCGCAAGGGAGAACTTGTCGACATGGATGCTTGTTAGGCTATTTGTATGTGAATTATGAATGACACTAGCCGATTGATCGATGATCGTTACTGCCTCTTTGGCTCTATGAACTTGCCTTCAATCTGGTTGTTCTTTTTGTTTGAAGCGATGGCACTTGTTCTTGCTTTGATTCCGTTCTGTTTGGGCCCTAAGTTCAGTTCGTCTCTGTTGTTCTGTACCTAGTGAAAAACAACTCATCTTTGCCCTCGAATTGGGCCTAAATCTTGTTAATCACAATATGGGCCAGACCCATTCTGTAAATTCGATTGTTTTTCCGTGGTTGGTTTTGCATTTCGGCTGGTTTTGTGCACAAATCTTTGGGTGCTTGTTTGTGTAATTCATGAGAAAAGGTGTGTCTTTATGACTTGAGGCGGACTGTACAAACAAGCGCTTTGTTTGGTGTGGACAACGTCATTTCATTTTTGATGGTCGCCAAATTTTCTTATTCTCTGCTTTCTTCTTCTCCTGTCAAGCCATCCATTGACCTGTTCTTGAATTAGAGCTTCGTTCGAAAGACTCGAAAGGAATTTGAATGAATTCACTTTCCTAGATTGGTCAAATCAGTCAAAAAGAGAAAGAAGGCAAGGTGGAGATCAAAAGAAGGAACGAGCCAGAGCTACAAATAAAGTTAGCGGGAGGTGGATGTACGATCGAGAAGAAGCATTATGAACTCTTTTTTAACCAAAAAACATGTACTTTTTATATGAGAAATTTCATGTCCTAACTCGATCGGTCCCGAGAGACCGTGATTATGACCTAGTCACCTAGAATTGAACATTATTCAATTTTTCCAATTTGTGTGCATTATTAACTTTATGTACTCCGTATCCAGCAAAAGAGGAATTTATAAGGTTGGTTGGGGGGATGGGCTTTAATATTTACGTGCATGATTGAAAAAACTACTCCATAAAAGACGATGTATATGGTGTAGGCACGTTTAATTAGTAAAAGTCAAAGCTAGTCACACTCAACAAACATTACACGCAAGAAGTTGAGAATTGGATACTACCATATCCATCATCCGATCCATGTGTGTGTGACTCTATTCAATATATTTTCAACAACACAGTACTCATTAAGTGGATACGAATTAATCATTCATCCAACAAAATCTGGGCAATTCCCAATCTTCTTGTATTCCTTTTTTTTTTTTTTTAACGTTTATAATGTACAAAAAAATCAAATATACGTGCCCTTTCTCCGGATTTTCGACGTGGACGACGGCAGTAGGCGCATGCAAATCAGTTCTCCTTCGACTCAGCTACTGTCGTACGCGTATTCAACAATTAAGCTCAAATTATCATTTCAAAATGGATATAGTAATATTAAATGTTATTAATTTAGTGGTTGAATGTTGAGACATTAACTTGCTACAAAACTCTTCCACTATCGATCCAACTACCCTGCCCTGGTTGAAGCTGCTTAGGTGCATGTACGGGTACGTGTTCGTCAATTATACTGTGATAGAAATTACCTCGACAATTAGGTAGATGGTAATTTTCCGAAATTGAGAGATCTATAAACGAATAGCTATTTAATATTTATACAGTTAATATTAAATTAACCATTCAATTAAACACTTGCTTATATCTGCTCGCGAGCATATATAAAATTAGAGTGTTGGGTTTCCTAAAATTAGAGTGTGAAGGCCAGCCTCGATGGTCAAACCGAGTTTATGTAACGCTATATTTTTTTTAAAAAAGTTATATAGAAAATTAGTTTTTTTTTTTTTAATGGTGAACAAATAGAAAATTCGTTGATGGAATGGGGTTAAAATCCATTTATTCAAATTCATCCCACTTGCGGTTTTACAGAATACAAATCATTGCGGTGGCCTTAACCCATTCATTTCGTAATGCATGGCCCTCTAATAATTTTTGGAGGCCCATTGTAAAAATGTATATGGTTGTCCACGTTGATCTAATGTGAGTTTGACTGGTAATTTTCATTCAACCAATGAAGTTTTGTGGTTAGTAACTTGTTGTGATTGTTCAATTGAAGTAATTTCGCAATACATTAAGGGGTGATTAGCAGTCACTATTAGGCCATCAGCCGGATTGTTACGTGCCACCCTATTTTTTCAAATCATGAGTATACTCAGATTTCACCATCCGAAACCCTCCAAATGTTAAATGCAAAAGATTTCACTACACTAGCTGTTATTTGCTGGAGTGTATGGCATCAGAGTAACAAACTAGTTTTTCAACAATCACCGAATTATCTCATTCCGGACCTTGTGTCGTACGTAAAGATCCATCTCCAACAATGGGAAGATAGCAAGAGAAGGGAAGAAGAAGAGGATGGGTATAATGGACCGCGCCACATACCCATAGCCACGAGGAAGAAAAGACTGAAGAAATGGGAAAGGCCCAAACGAGGATTTATTAAACTCAATTTTGATGGTTCGAAACTCCAAAATGGAGATGCAACGGGTGGAATAATCTTAAGGGACTATGAAGGCGAGACTATGGCGCTCTCTGCTATTAAATATGGAATAATATCGGTTCTTCAGGCTGTAGCAATGGCTCTTCGCGATGGAATCCTCGCAGCAAAACAAAGACATATAACTAAGTTAGAAATTGAGGGTGATAACGAAACTGTCATCAAGGTGCTACAAGGCCATCGGACTTGTCCTTGGGAAATCGAGAGAATTATATCGGATTCTCTCATCCATTTGCAAGATTTTGAGACGGTCCATGTTTATCAAGTGGGTCGTCTGATCAACACTGTGGCCGATAAAATCGCTAAAATGGGCCATAGTTTTTCGAATGATATTCTTTGGAACCATCCAGAACTTATTGTTCTCATCCGCAAGGATGCTCTAGGACGACCTCCTTGATCGGAGGTCCTCCTAATTCTCACCTTTTCAAAAAAAAAAAAAATCCGAAACCCTCCAAGGTTATCGGCTACATAATATACGAGTACAAACAAGCAACTCAGTTCTTTATTATTAAAGGGATTTCCCCCAATTTGATTACAAAAGCAATTACACATATAAACACTACTTCGTATAAAATAATAATTGATTGAAATGGGATAGCATCGAAATGAAACACCAACTCGAAATATTGTTTAAAAAATAAAGTGTGGGATCCAAAATGTCAAAAGCATTCCAATCTTGCAGAAACCCACCTTCCTTCCTTCAGAACTTCGTGTTTTCGTCCCTCATCTTCAACACATTCTTCCTTCCTTCACCCTTGATTTTAGTCGCCACGACTTTGTCGTTGCTTCCTAATATTTCTGCAATAGACATTAAATATCAACCAACTGATTTAGGAAAGAAAGAATAGATGTTAGTTTGACGCGAGACTAAGCAAATGGTAGAATGCGACTTGGTTCTAAGAAAATATTTGACATGATGGCATCTTAAACTATACATTAAAGTTAGTTGATGTACAATAATCGAGGGTTCTTTCAAATGGGAAGTATACAACTCTTTGAAGGAGATGTATTAGACAAATAGGGCTCAATAGAAAAGGACAACAATGGCTTGAGAATGAAGAAATATGAGATTTTTTTGAAGTAGAACACTAGATGATAGTAGCTACTAAGAAAAATATGTGTTTTAGATTTTTTGAGAACTTTCATAATTGGAGGCATCATTGAAAAGTATCCTTCGACTAATCAGATTCATAATCACCGTGATACCATATGTTTTGTGTAGGTTCATAGCGAAAAATAAAATCTTTCATAGAGAAAAGCTAGAGTGATTTTTTAAAGTTATACTAACCACCCTGTTTTGACTAATCACTATACACAAGGTACTAACTTTATATGTTGGCTTGTCTTTTCCTGAAATATTCATGATGGGATTTACAAAACCTCGACAATAATTTACCCCCTTATTCTAGATTTTTATAGCTTACTAGTCATTTTGTTTTTGTTGTAATTAGTGTAATTATCCCCACCTTGTGCGGATTTTATTAGAACTTTCCTTGTATAAATTTACATAATTATTTAATACATAAATTTTACGAAGCTCAATATATATTCAAAGCTTCGATATATTTTTAATAGTGTTATGAGGGTATCTATGAGGGTAAATACTAATTTACCAATAGTGTTAATATTCTCTTTTATAGCATAGTATTTAAAGAAACATGCAGTTCAACTATAAGTATTTAATTAAGAAAAAATACATTAAAGAAGATAAAAGTTGGGATATCCCGCTTTTAAAAAGAAACATCCAACTAAATAAAGTGGACTTAATATCCCAAATAGTTATCCCACAAACGTACGTCCAAGACAGATTATATTGGAAACCAAGTAAGAATGGATGGTTCTCGAGTCAAGCAACGGTTGATTGGATCCATAAAAACAAAGAAGATCCATCTCAAGACCTTGAGTGGATCTAGAAACTAAAAATACCACCAAAACAGGAAAAACTTCCTGTGGAAAATATGCCTAAATGGCTTACCTACTAAAGTCAGACTTGCTGCAAACCACATTGGAGTTCTACAAGGTTGCGTTTCCTACAAGAACACCCATGAAGACTCACACCACCTCATTATGAACTGCTAGATGACAACCGACGTTCTACGCAAATCCGTCAATAGTAAAACAACCAGAATCATAGGAAATCTAAATCCAGATAATTAATAAAAAATCAAAAGAACTTATAGAAGAAATAAAATCTAAGACACCAACGAAAGAATTCGAAGACCTAGTTGGAATCTGGTGGAGCATTTTGTTCTTCAGAAACAAACTTACATTTGATTCGGATAACCAGTTGAATGTAACTCTAATGATGGTGTATGAATTCAACAAAAAACAGAAAGATGAATGGAGACAAGCCAACCAATTAGAACAAGAAGAAAAAGCCAAAGGCCAGAAGAGGAGAAAAACTTCGAAATGGAGCAAACCTCCTCCTAACCACATCAAACTCAATTTTGATGGGGCTGTTAATTCACATGGTGCTGCTTCCTTTGGGTTTATTTTCAGGGATGAGTCTGGAGAGCCCATCTTTCATGACGGAGTGTTCATTGGTAACCGCTTTGTGGCTTTCTTGGAGGCCTATGCGCTCCGACAGGGGATCTTGGAGGCCATCAACCGTGACATTCCCCGCTTGGTTATTGAAGGTGAGAATCTACAAGTCGTCAATACGGTACTAGGAAGCTGGAGCTGCCCGTGGGAAGTGGAAATGATTCGGATAGACATTCTTGGGTTGCTCGGGAATTTTCAGAGTTGGACGATCTCTCATGTTTCTCGAGAAGCGAATGCTGTTGCTGACTTCATCGCCAACTCCTTTCCGTTGTGTTTCGACTTTGCATGTTTGTTCTGATTTAGGTCTTTTGGACCTCATCCGTAAGGATGCTCTAGGCTAGTGCCTCTTATCGTATATAGGGCCTAGCCTAATTCCTTTCCATATCAAAAAAATGTTATAAATAAGATTTGTATAACTACCAAAAAAATATTATATAAATAATCCCTATTTCTAGCTATTTGGTAGAAAACAATATCTATATTTACATATTTGGTAGAAAAAATCTCTACATTGACCTAATTGGAAGAAGAAAAAATCTTTATATATACCTACTTGGTAGGAAGAAAAATCTAATATGTGGACAAATATATATATGACATGGATAAATAAATATGATGTGGCTTAATAAAAAAAATTAAATAATATCTGACGTGGAGCAACGATAGACCGACATGTGGCAAAATTCCGTGTGGCGAAATATGAGAACGACACGTGAGAAAATCCTACGTGGTGTAATGTGGTGACTCCAAACCTTACAACTTATATATATATATATATATGTATGTATACATAGATTTTCATAATTATTTCCTGTAACTTTCAAACCCGATGGAGAATGAGGCAAATCTAAGTGTTCTAGTGTGCACTCTCTAGATAAAATAGCTATCGGATGGCAAAAAAATTCAAAACAAGTAATCGTGAATACTTGCTTGACGTCTCATCTCACTAGTTGAGTATTCATGGGTACCATGGGGTCTCGGGTTCAAAACTCCATTGCGGTTTTCCCTATTCTCTTTAGATCCGGTTAGGAACCAATTCTCATTCTTTGCGGATGCTTTATGCAAACCCAAGTAGTACTTGTGGCAACCTGAATCCCTTAACTTATCAAAAAAAATCGTGAATACTTATTTAATTTTTTTGTTTTCTATTCTCTCTTGTTAATTTGTGAACTCTCAATCATTAAGGCCCATTTGGGACATTATTGAATTCTATCCTTATATAAAAAGGAAAAACAATCTCGATCATATTCGAACACGCCTTAATTGACCAACAAACGAGTCATATACATCGATAAGTTAGTGTGTCAGCTAAATACATAAGTGGGTACACGAACTCGTGTCTATTAGTCATTTAGGACCCCACACTTTAAACTTTGCCAATTTGGCACCTCAACTCAAAACCCACGACCAATTAAGCACATAATCGCTGACATGTATTAAAAATTTGCCATATCAAAGCCACGTATCTTTCCACGTATACACCACATCATATTTAAATAAAATAAATTATTAGGATAATTTAAAAAGAAAAAAGAAGAAAAAGAAGAAGATGGAGACGTGGGTGTCGCCACAGCCCCCACCGCATCTGCTCCTCGACGGCGGCGAATTGAACCCTACTCCTCCAACTCATGCGGCGAGGCCGAAGACCGGCTCAAGGACGGAGATGACGGAGGCGAGGTGACAGAGGGTGGTTATGTTGACATGAGCGAAGAGGTTGAGAGAGGAGGCAAGGATGAGCGAGCGAGATCCCAAGGATGAAGGGGGAGGGGATGTTGATAGTGATCCAAATGAAGGTGACGAGCAGGCAGTGAAATATGGAGGGGATGTCGGAGGAGACCGGATTGCTAGAGTAGATCGAGGCGACATTGAAGACGGCGACCGCGGTGGAGAGTAGGGAGAAGATGAAGATGAAGGTTAGGGTTAGGGTTATCAGGTAGAAGTCTTGGGGGGGGGGGGCTTCTGGATCGAGATCAATTCCTTAATTATGGTGGATAGTGAGAGGATTTGGAGCTCCTATGGTTGTAGATCCATGGCCCATTTTACAGTGTATGGGAAGAAAGTGAGAAATTTGAGGATCGGCGCCGGCGGTAGAAGTTTTTCTTCTATTTTTTCTTATTTTTTTAATTATTCTAATATATTATTTTATTTAAATATGATGTGGCATATACATGGACAAATACGTGGCTTCGATGTGGCAAATTTTTTATACATGTCAGCGATTATGTGCTTAATTGGTCGCGAATGTTGAGTTGAGGTGTCAAATTGACAAAGTTTAAAGTTCGGGGTGTTAAATGACTATTAGACACATGTTCAAGTACCCCCTTTTATATGTAGCCCACAATAATCTATGAAACTATGACCAATAAGATTATCCATGTATTTCAAGAGTCCAAAAGGCTAAATCCCCCCTCCCCACATCCCATGTATTTTAAGAGTCCAAAAAGCTAAATCCACATCCCCTCCGTCTAAATACCACCCAACTTTAGGAGATTGTAAAATTTGTTTGGGCGCACCTCATTATTGATGAGTCAATTGAAAAATTAGTTTTGGGAGGTGCTATTCTTCACACTATTTTACTAAACTTCATACTAACAAATTATAATATATCCTTATTTCAAGATATATATACACTAACAAAAGTTAAAGAAAGAATGTATCCTAAGATGCTTTATGTTTGTATGATTTAATATATCTGGGATGTATTTAGATCTTAAGAAAATTTTAAATATTAAAAGTTAAGTTGAAAATTATTTTAACTTCATTTAAATCTTAGATATTAAATATTAAAACTCCAAAGCTAATCTCTTTTCACTCCATTTGAAATTTAAAACATAATCCTAATTAATTTCCCACTATTACTTCAATTTTCAAAAAAAAAATCATCCCTATGTATTTGTTGATGTAGAAAAACAAAAATAAAATAATACAACTATTGATGTTTCGGGTGGCCGGCTGGCTTTGATGACATAACCGAACAAAGCAAAATCGAAACTTTATATTGATCATCATCAAGCTCGATTTGGATCGATCCCAACTATTGATGAACTTGACAAATGACATCGCTTTAGAAAATTGTTAGAGATGATTAAGTAACCACTTCCTAACTAATTAATGAAGCCCTCTTGGGATCGGATCTTGGAAGTTACCCAACTTGATATGACTAGCGACCAACTTATATAGTATAATGTCGATCCCGATCTTAATTAAGTAAGTGTGACCTACGTATTATTTGTGTCGAGGTACAACAACAACTTTGAAAAGTTGAGACAGAGGCAGTTGCGCGCACAGCATAGCTTGATTTGCATGAGCTAACATTAATGGTGGCCGAGAAGTTTGGTGTTAGGTTTTCATTTAAGTTAGTCCACCAAAACTTTGCAAAGGGTAGATGACAATGTGAATGAGCCTCTTCAAAACTAAGGTGAAATGCCATGCACCTTTGTGTTTGTGGGAAAGGGGAAATTAAAAGTATTGTTTAAAGAAATACATGTTCGTTGCTTCGCTGGGCTGTGTGTATCAAACCATTGCCACACAAGTGAGGAATGTAATTGTGGTTGGCAAGTTTTAGGTTTGATGAATATATAGGCTTGGAACTTTACGTAGAATCAACTGTATTGATTCCTCAGGTTTTTTTTAATATATATTCTTATTTTTTTTGGTCGAAATTTTTAATATATATTCTTGAAAACGGAACTGGATCCTCTAAATTTTATTAGTTATTACTCCCTCCGTTTCAAAATACATGATCATATAGCAACTTTTGCTTGTTTCATAATACTTGACCATTTCACATTTTTTTTCCATTTCTTTCCATCTATACCCCTAATATTTATCTTTATCATAATCATTACACTTTTTCATATTTCTCTACCCAAATAATTAACTCTACATTTGATAGGGGCAATATAGGAATAACACTTTTTTCTTAATATATGTGCAATGTCCAAATGGTCATGTATTTTGAAACCGGGGAAGTAACTAGTTTAGTTTTCGCGCAACGAGCAAATTTTGTTGTGTCCTACACTTAAGGCATTATAATAGACAGATGCGGAGTCAGAGGTGGGTTGACGGATTTGTATATACAAAAATAAGTAGACTAAAAGTACTTAGAAACCAAGTAGCATAGATGGCAATAGTGTCTTGTGGGTTCAATCCATTTGTACCTTTTTAACTATTTTCTTTTGTTCTTTCTTTGGTAGTTTGGTAATCTTAATTTAAGACAATTTTAGCCCATCCATGCTCCAATTCCTGATTCCGTCCCAAGTAATAAATAGGGGAAGGTGATATAAACTTATGGTATAATTATAGTCATGGACATCATCATCTACTTGTTAGTCTGTGTGATAATTGATAATATTTTATAATAGTTCCTACAAAATTAGCATTTAAAGTATTTGTCCCAAGTTTCAACCCAAAAAAAAAAGGCATTTGTCCCAAATAGTAGTTGTAATATTTTAGCGGAGCCGCTATTCATACACTATTTTTTGGCTAAGTATACACTAAATGGTGCGCCTATTTTAGGAGAGCAATTTGGTACGCCTATGATAAGTGTAGAAGGGCAAAATAGGAAAAATTATCGTTTGGAACAACACTGTGCGCCTACCTAGTGCGCCTAAGAGGTGCACCACTTTGGTGTGCCTAAGCTAGAGTGTGCTCCTAAACTAGGAGCACCGTACCAATCTAGTGCCCTTGACAGTATAAAACTTTTGTTCGTATTGGGCCCATTAAGCCCACAATACTATCCAAACCAAATAGAACTTAAGATCCAAAGAAACGTTCATAAAAGAGTAAGGCATAAACCGAAACGATTATCAAACGTGATGAAAAACCGAAACTAAGAAATCAAACTCGAATTGGGCTTGTGGGCCCATTAGGCACAATACGACCCAAAGCAAATAGAAATCTCGATCCAAGACAACGTAAATTAAAGATTAAGAACAAAAACTGAAGCAATGGTCGAACGTAATGAAGTGTAACACCCCAATTTTTACGTAGGGATATTACCGCTAGTGACCTCGGTTAAAATCCCAAAGTAACCCTAGGCTTTATAGTTATCACAAAAGATGACCAAAACTTTAATGCGGAATCAAAATGATTAAATAACAAAGGTCTTAATCGTCGATTACATACCAAGTCGAGAATAAAAACTTGTATTGGATCTCACACCTCGAGAATCTCAACACGAAAACTAAGTTTAGAGATACTTAAGTGCGGAATTAAAATAAAGGTCTTTAGAAAAAAACTTGAGTCCTCATCGCCTCGGTTGACTAGTCTGTGATTATGAGTCCCCCTCCTGATGTGCCGCGACGGAAATTCGGTGGACACCAGCCGACCATGCAAGGAAAAAGGGTGGTCGGTTAGTCTTGTGACAGACTAAACAAATAGGGTTTTGAAGGTGGTTCAGTTAGTGGGAATGGGTAATAACTGATGTCGGACTCTGAATGAAAGCCGTGCGACGATCTAGCTACTACACACTTCCACGGAAAAACGAGAATGACTTTAAAAAGTTTAGGATATCACAAGAGGTGATCTCCTCGATAAAACTTCGATGCAAGATTGTTGGGAACATATTATCACACAGAGACTTTATTTTAATTGTCTTCAATTCGTTGAATACGAAGACGAAATTGATTTAACGTGCACATACGCACTTATCTTCATTACTTCTTTAACACACAGAGGATTACACTTGATTTATTAAGGTGCGTTAATCGCGAATGTAAGTGGCATTACGCCTTAAGTGGATAAAATCCTTAAACGATCCCTCAGCGGTTGAAGAGGCCATGGTCATGACCTTACACCAGGGAGTACTCCCTCCGCACTGGTGAGATTAACAATTAAATAAATCTACACACAACTACCAACCAACGTGGCACTTACGTCCACACACACATCGAGACCTAGTTCGACTAGCGCATCCTACGAAGTACTAGGAAAAACAGTCGTTAAATCTAGCAGTAAAGTTCTATGCTCATTTTAACACACAACTAGTTCCCAACAATCAAAATTTCATGATTCAAATATAAATCATGCTTTTAAATCATATGCGTAAAATTGAACCATTCCACTTACCTTGGGTTCGGTTAAGACGAATTAAGAGATCGAAGGTATGACTCACTAATGACTCCTCGTACCTTCGTTGAACAAAGCGATCAGAGGAAAGAAACAGAGGTCGGCGAGGCGAAAGTCGGGCGGTGGCACAGAGGATTACGGCAACGGTTCGAGGCGATGATCACAGATCCGGGTACGGCGGCGAGAGGCGAAGCTACTAGTGGAAGCGGTGTCGCTGTTCGTGGACGGACGGCGGAGAACGAGGCTGTCGAATCCGACGTCTCTAAAACAGAGGAATCCGGACTCCTCGGGTTTCTCCGGCGATTTCAGGCAGAATCGAGAGCGTTTTGAGACGAATTCTTGAGAGGAGAATTGTAGTGTTGAGATGTGGCTTCTGAGTCCCTCCTCGTACCCATTTATAGTTGTCAATTCAAGCGTGAATCGTCGAATACAACCGAAGCCGACGATTCCAAACGTCGCCCCTTAAATCCAATTCAATCCGAATATTCTTCGGCTTTTTAACTCGATTCAACCCATACATTTACTTCTTACGCTACCACGTCGGCCAGGACTCCAAGAGACGCTCTTATCCATTCCCAAATCATTCGAATTTGGCTGGAAACTCCATTCGAACTCTAACCCTAACTCGGAATGTCTACTGAAATTTCGACCATGAATAGGGACCTGAACCTTCCAATTGATCGAGGGCTCTTATAGATAAGGTCATGGGCTTTCTATAACACTTTACGGAATCGAATTCCGTTGAGAAACGAGTAAGCTATGGCCATTTGAAGATTCACCCAAAAAGAAGAGTAAGATCGGGTTTGATTTGCTTGGATCAAATTTCACAAACTATACCTCTACTTTGCAAATGTGACAAAAATGTCCAACCCATACTAAACTTTCATGTTTAAACAAATGATATAATTAAATTTATATCTCTTTATTTTATTAAACATTAATAGGAGATTTACTAAACTACCCCTACAAAAATTAGGGATGTTACAGTAGTACCCCCTTAAAAATAGTTTCGTCCTCGAAACTAGGATAAACCCTACATGAGAGACTTTGCGAAAGAGAGATCCTTTACAATGATACTCACTTATAAGAGTTTCGCCCTCGGCACTAGGATAGATCCTTCATGAGGATCTTGACGAAAGAAAGGATTGTTATATGAAGAACCGAAACTAAGGAATCAAATCTGAATTGGGCCTATAGACCATTGGGCCCAATACGATCTAAACCGAATAGAACTCTCGATCTAAGCTAACTTTCATTAAAGAGTAAAAACATAAAGCGAAAAGATAGTCGAACGTGATGATGAACCGAAACTAAGGATCTGAACTCGAATTGGGCCTATGGGCCCAATAGGATCCAAACCGAATAGAACTCTACCTCTATCCAAGACAACGTTCATGAAAGAGTAAGAACGTAAACCGAAACGATAATCGAACGTGAAACCGATCCCAATATTTGACATGAAACCGGTTTCATGTCATGATCTCGAAGGATTAGAGAGAGATTAGGAAAAGATTAAGGTAAGAAGAATAGTTTTAAGAAAAGAAGGGATTATAAAGCCTATTGGAGAATTTCACATTAAACTCCTAAATTACATCACTTATCCTCATATTTCCATAATTACAATCCATGATGATATAATTGTTAGAATATAATTGATTTATAATTAATTTAATATGAGATGGGAGTCGTGAGACCAAAATTAACATGTAGGTTTAAATAATCTCAACTTTAATATATAATATAGATAGATTGTAAATTTAGACGATTAAAACCGTCACCACAACTTTAGATAGATTTGTAGAGTATCTTATAGGATCAAGGGTGCGTTCAGTAAATAAGTTAAAATACTGATAAGTTAAATGATACTGATACTGATTTGAGATACTGATAAGTTAAATGACACTGATGTTGAAAGTGAGTGTTCGGTAGAAAGATTTGCTGATTAGTTGTAACTTCTTTTTTTTAGACAAATGGGTGGTAACTTCTTCTCTTTTTTTAGATACTTATAAGTAACAGAATACTTATTTAGACAAATAAGTACCTAAAATTTTAAATTGCCGAACACCTATCCCGGATACTTATAAGTATCATTTAACTTATTTTAACAAATGAGCTACTTATTTTATATTTACCGAACGCACCCTAAGATAAAGATCTAGACGGTGCTTGACCACAATGAGGAATATCACTATCCCATTCAAGAGGTGACAAATTTATTCGACATTGTAGATTAGGTCACATTTCCCTTTTCTAGTGAGACATGTTTGAGGAATGAACAGTGTTGTTTCTATCAATACAATTATGTGATACTTGTAAATTGTAACTTTGTTAAGTTTCATAAATTAAACCCAATTTAGTGAAATAAGCCAACTAATTGTATTGGTCTATTGTATATAGATTTATGGGATCACTTTTTTGTTGCAAGTTTGAATAGAGATTTGATAAAAATATCTAGTTGATGATATGAGTAGAGCCACTTGAACGTATCTAGCCAGTCCATAAATAAGCTAACGTCTAATTTTTTTGAGCATTGATTAGCTTGCGTCCGACCCAATTGGGATCATTTTGATGCAAGGAGGACAAGGTGTATACGTACGTACTTGTGTATCTTTTATTATCTGGTGATTAAAAAACAAGGCAATTGGGATCATTTGCTACCATCTGTACTACCAAAAAAACTATGCCACTACTCATAACATTAAATTATCAATTAGTACATAAATAACATTTCCTCCGCTTTGAAATAGTTCTCCGTTAACTTGTTTCATAAAATTTGTTCAGTTCATTATTTTTTTCCACTTCTTTCTACATTTAATCCTAATGAGTGTCTCTCAGTAATGATTATCACTCATTCATTGTGATTTTTAAGCTAGATATATCATATATGTCATGATTTGTAGTTTTGTACTAGGTCTTGTATCAGTATTTGCAACATACAATGTAGCGGAGAATTCCAACTGTTAAAAACAGGGGCGGACCCAGGATAAATTTCTTGGGTGGGCTAAACTTTAGATAAAATTTATAATTGTAGAAAATGTGAGGTCAAAAGTAGAATTAATAGAAATTTAGGAAAAAAAGATTAAAAATAACCTGAAAAAATCTTGCTTGTAGTAGGATTTGATCCGTGTCTTTTTGTTTCTCTCAAAAAAGTTGAAAAAAACCAATGGGCTAAAGTAATTTTCCTAACATTTCTATTACTAAATTTGATCTATTATAAATTTGGGGTGGGTTAGAGCAAACCTTAGCCTACCCCTAGGTCCGCCTCTGGTTAAAAACTTAAAAAGGTGTTTTACACCCCGGATGTTCAATTATATGAAGATGGTTTTCCTTTCAAAAATGTACAATAAAAAGCTACAAATTTAAGACAGATTTTACTTATCCATCATCTTTTGTCTATTTACACCACTCAACATGCTGGTGTATTGGTGTGGAAGTACAGTCAATATTAATGTGGTAACGTCCATATAACATGGTGATGTGGAATGCACAAAACATACATAGTTTCTTATCAGGACATTTTTTTTTGGAGGTGTTTAGGCTCACTTAATGTTGGTGTAGAAATTCCACACTACCACATTGAGGGGTGTACCTAGTCAAAAAATAAGGCGTAAAAAGATTGTGCGATAATTAATATTCCCCCTATGCTAACTTCTCCTGTCACGACAGCACGTGGAAGCTCGATCTAATCTTCCTCCAAAATCTGGCAGCATAGAGATCGATTATACATGTCATATAAGCAGGGGCGGATATAGGGGTGGGCTGGGATTTGCTCTAGCCCACCCCAAAAATAAAATATAAGAATATTAGTAAGAATAAATTTTATAAATTCATACTAGTTCAAGTGGTAATTTTTCTTTTTTACACAAGTATTACAGGAGAACTTGGGTTAAAATCTCACTATTAACAATTTTTTTTATAGAGTTATTCTATTATTGGCCCTAATATTTCTATTAATTAAAAATTTAGCCCACCCTAAATTTCAATCCTAGATCCATCCCTGTATATAAGCCAAGGCTTTGTGCCGGTCTTCTTACTAGTGAACACAAAAAGAGCAAGTTGTGGATGTGATCGTACCGACGGGAATGCACCGGATCTCATCGAAACTCCAAAATTAAGCGTGCTTGAGTGAAAGTAGTACTAGATTGCGTGACCTCTTGAAAAGTCCCCGTGTTGCGTTAATTTGACTACCAAAAAAAAAACAAGTTGTTTAATATATAAAAATAATTGAAATTTACTGGCCATGAGTTTTGAACTTAAATTCTTTGAGCAGCCAACCCATACCTTATCACTACACCAACTTGTATACTTTCACCTTTTTGATTTGAAATTGTGATGGGTCCAATAAATAGGTTCGATCATTCACTTATAGCAGGAAGTACTCTCTTTGTCCCTATTTTTATCTTTTCTTTGAGTTTTTGCACAAGACTTAAGAAAAGTAAAAAAAAAAAGGGGGTAATTTTAATGATTTGATTATAATAATATGGTAAAATAAAAGGAAAAAGGGATTAAAACAAGGGGGTAAATTGAAGGATTTGGTGATGATAATGTAGTAAAAAGAGAGGAGAGAGGGATAAAAAAAGAGGTAATTAAGTATGATTTAGTGAGGATAATGTAATAGAAGGAGAGGAAAGAGAGATAAAAAAAATAATAATTTAAAGAATTTGATGAGAATAATGTGGTAAATTAGACAATCCTAAAAAAAAAATCAAAAATAGAAAGAATAAGAAGGGAAGCCTTAAATGAAAATGAGGAAGAGCAAATATGGAGGAAGGGAGTAGTAATTTTCCAATGAATGGGCAGCAACGCCCCCTCATAGCTATACCCTTGCCTCAAACGTCATGTAGTTAGTTCACTCAATTCAACATGCCATACATATAGTTAAACCTCTCTAAACTAGCCATCTACTCCAGACGTTATTCGGGACGGTTGTTTAGTAATATTTTTGTAGTTTTGTATTGTCGTTGTTTATATTTATGGTTTCAGTCATTTATTTATATTCAAACAATATCTTGTCTTGGTTAAAAAATTAGGATGACATTATTATTGTATTTTTGCATTATTAAGATTATAAATTTGTGAATATAAAAACTCGTATTCTTAATCTATTAGTTTTTAGTTATAATACTGACACTGATTATCCACAAACTAACTTAATAAAGAAATTTAGTAATGACTCCTATAATTTTTTTTATGATATAACATTTAAATTTGAATAGATTAATCAAGATATAAATCATTATAATGGAATTAATTGGTATAAAATAAAATTTATAATGCATATAGATATAATATAATTCAATAACATATATAGTGCAAAATATAATAAGAAAATGAATGATTATAAAATAAGCAAATATAATCTTTCATTTTTAAGCCGCATCATTTAATAAAAAATGTACTCAATAAGATAATATTATATATATATATATATCTACACACTTATCAATAAGAGTAATATATTAAACTTAATAATGACAGTTTAATTAATAATACCACTTTAATATGAAATTAATTTAATAAGATAAAGTATATTTAAAGTATTAACACATAATATTCAATAATAAAAATATAATCAGAAATAAATTTATTGAAATAATATATTCTACTATTACTAATAATAAGAAGAAGAACAAGAACAAGAACAACAATATCATGTTACATTGACTATAATACAACTTAATTGGAGTGAGAGCAATTAATGCTAAAAAAATTCCAAGTTTACATGTACGTGAGATGAATAGAGTCGGGAGCATTATATTTTATAGAGATATTAACTAATCGATACAATTATAGTTATTAATTCAAAGAGATTTATACAAATGACAGATAATATATGAAATGACACATGTGAAAATTGTATTGTGGAACTTGAGGTCATGATTTTTTATCTTGAATATTGCAATAAATGGATGTTAATAGCCTTTTCAAATGAAAATGGTCATATTTAGAGGTCCAAAACTTAGACATTTGTGGTATGATCTTTGAAAATAGTCTTAGATTATGAACTTAAAGACAAGTAATATTAGATTATAGGGTATTAATTTACGAAGATTCTACCGTTCTATCCTATATCCTAAAATTTGTAGAGCATTCGACATATGCAAGATGGGAAGGAAAAAATTGTAATAAATAAAGACTAAAAGGAATTAAAGTATGGAAAGGAAACCCTTGAAGATAAGTTCTCAAAAATTATGCATCAATTCTGACCTACAAATACACAAAATTGAGGAAATGGACTGACGGAGACATTTTCTTCTCTTTGAGGATAGCCGGCCAATTTAGAAACGAAATCACGTACAAGATCCATTCAAACCGAGGCAAATAAACAAGAAACCTAAAAAGACAAGAAAACTTACACCCAAGTGTGTAGAACATCGATCAAATGTCAAATGGTCACATTGGCACGCTATTTTTAGCTTGCATGGACTTGTTTCAACTAGATGGTTCAACAAAACTTCAAGTACAAGCTATTCCTTCTAATTCACCGGAATTTCCTTGCTTTGACCACACAAAACATTGCCTTAATTAGCTAATTCCCAAGCTGCAAGAAAGTAGCAATTTCAATTATTGGCGCAATGCATGGTGTCAAAACTTGGATCATAACCTAAACTGGTAAATTCATAAGTAAAAAAAAACGATCCAGATAAATTTTAGACTTTTTGAAATTTTATGAACCGAAGATCGGACCAGATATACTCTGATTGCGGATTTACAGTGCCCTAATCAAATGAAATGCTTATAGAATTAATGTCCTGATTATTGGTACTAATTAACTAGTATATATGCTCGATGATTACGTAAACATCAAACCAATCCAAATCATTCTCCAAAATCACCCGCCACGTACCATTAATGAGAAACCCAGGACCTTGCGGAAATTGATCAAATCAATCTCAACTCCACAAGACTCCCATTTTTCACGTACCATCCAACTCATTTAATTCTCTTAAAGCATCTCCAACAGGATCTCTAAATTTTTAGAAGATGTGAATTTGAAGATTTATATCCTAATTTTAACCCCAATAGCTTCCCCAAAGTGATCCCCAAAATGAAGAAGATCTCTAAAAATCATAACGGATTCCCCAAATTTGACGATGTCTCCATTTGCTCAATTTGTGAATTCGCAATTAATATTTTCTTTTGCTTTTATTTATTTTTGGTTAATTAAATGCAAAAGTCACTTTTCCCTACCTGTTCAACCCTTACGTCCAATTTCTCCCGTTGCCAGGTTCAACTCCACCATTACTTCCACTTCCAGTTTCTTCAATTCACCGTTCAAGTAAGATCTCATATGCAAGCAACAATTCTATTTAGTGTTCAATCGGTCCAATTTTCTAGGTTTCGGTACATGTTTTCTACTTTCGATGTCTATTGAGTTATACTCATATTGATAGGAAAGTTTTTTGTGCGTTTTGCTATATTAGATTTTTATCTCTTGTTTCTATATAGTCACCAAATGCTGAATGGGATTTCATCAAGACCATGTGTAATGTTGTTGTAATCACGATTAAGCTTTTGTAATGTTGTTGTAATCACGATTAATAGTACGATGACCTATGATAAAACCACGATGGCCATTGACGAACCTAGGGGGGGCATGAGGGGGCCCGTGCCCCCCCTCCCGTCGGGTTAATTTTCGGTATATATATGTAATTTTTGATTAAATATTAATATACTTTAATTAAATTTGTATTAATATGACATGAAAATCAACTAGTCTAGATGGTTTCTTGCTTAATTTTGGTTTAATTCCACCAAGGTTCAAATCCCCATAGCACCATTTTACTTTTTTATTCAAATTTTTTTGGTATAAGAGCTTTTTTATTCAAATTTAATGCATTTCTCTCAAAATTTTGTTTATAAACTAGCTATTTACTGCATAAATTAGATTTCATACATATCGTAATTTTTTTTTTGAAAAACAAGTACCTATTTTATTACTATTTAAGAGTATTGAGTAGCTAAATTTATCGATTATTCTTGAATCATTGGATCTCGTACACGAGTTGGGCGACTGTGCCCCCCCTTTAAATCCGTTCTGCGTTCGTCACTGACGATGGCCTCCTCCCGAGCTTTGAACGACACAATATTTTTCTTCGATATGAGCAAGCAACACTTCTTCATAATCGTTATCAATATTGTCATCATCATTCATGAATGTATCAACTAGACAACGCTCTCCTAAAGAACGACGAGCCATAAATTATAGTTTTAGTGTGAGATAATTAAGGATGAAGAAGAGCACATGAGAGAAATGAAAGTGGTAACATTTATAATAAAAAAATGTAAGATGTTCATTAGGATAAGATTGACAAATATTTTTTTTTCATGATTGGTCAAATAATATAAAATTTATTAGCATAAGATATTGCATATTTTTTATTTCCTTAATAGTAAGATACATATAATATCTTATTTAAGACAAATTAAAAAAAAGATCTATTATTTATTAAAAAAGATTGTATAATAAATGAGAATAATCTAGCAAATCTTTTTTTGAGAATGTAACTCCTCTTTTCTCATTTTAGAGAAAATTTTAGAGCATTTTAACCATTTTTTGGAGAAGCACCAACACCTTGAGAACCGAGCGTTGTTACCCTCCTTCCTCCTTTACTGCTGTGGGGTCCGAACTTCCAACCAATTTCCTCTTCCCCTTCATTTATATACCCACCTCCTGACCAAAAAAATTTATATACCCACCTCCTTAATCCCTCACTTCAGCAAAATCCCATTCCTCCAAACACCCTTGTATCCTCCCTCATTTTCCGATCCCAGTCATCGGCTTAACTACGAAAAACCAAAAAAAAAAAAAAATAAACAAATGGGAAGCCTCGGCCCAGAAACCGCCTCGGAGTCGACAGCGGCCCAGTTCAGGCCGCTGGACGCGGAGGAGTTCCGGTCCCAGGCCCACCGAATGGTGGACTTCATCGCCGACTACTACAACAAGATCGAGTCGTACCCGGTGCTGAGCCAGGTGGAGCCGGGGTACCTGCGCTCGGCTCTCCCCAAAACGGCCCCGTTTTGCGGAGAGCCGCTCGAGGACATTCTGAAGGACATAACGCAGCACATCGTCCCCGGCATGACCCACTGGCTCAGCCCTAACTTCTTCGCCTTCTTCCCGGCCACCGTCAGCACCGCCGCCTTCCTCGGCGAGATGGCCTCCACCGCCTTCAACTGCGTCGGCTTCAACTGGCTCGCCTCTCCCGCCGCCACCGAGCTCGAGATGCTCGTCATGGATTGGATGGCTTCCATGCTTAAGCTCCCCAAGTCTTTCATGTTTTCTGGTAAGCTAGCTCACTAACCAGCTCCGTAATTAAATCATTTAATTAATTTGCCCTTCTTTTAGTATGTTCTGATTGGTCCATTCAATATTTATTTTTCCAATTTTATGTTTGTTTTAGTACAGATTGGTCCTTGATTTCACTGTGTTTCCTAGTTGTTTACTTCTTTTTTCCTTTTTTTTTTTAGATAAATCTTTTCTAGGAACAAAAAACAACCAAGATTGAACGATATAATCAGCAATTAAGGCAAGTACAATTAAAATGAAAGCATGTAACAGTGACTGGTGGACTGAGTGCTGCTCAATGAAAGCTGCCCTTGACCAATGGGAACCCTACACCCCTTTAAAAAGTCCCCAATCCTCCCACGATTTAAGTTGGTTTAAATCTCTAAATTAAAAATATTATTTGTCCAGTTATCATAGTTAATAAAAATTTTAAAAGTAAAATAACTAGGGTAATATATAATAATAGATGAGGGTAATTTTGAAATTTTACAGAGTTTAAAAAGTTTTTAAAAAATGATAAAGTTGATGAAAAAGATGAATTATTGGGGGTAGTACATAAGATTGGAGAAAGATAATTTTATAATTTTATAGAAAAAAGTGATAAAGTTGAAGACAAAATTGGGTAATAAAGATAATATTTGAGGTTGAATAAAGATTAAAGTGTAAAAATAGATCGATAAAAATGAAAAGATTCGAGAAGTGAACAAACTTTTTGGTATACTCGAAATTAAAAGACCAACAAACTTAATGAGATGGACAGAGTATCCAATTTTTATTTTTCAATTTTAAATTTAAGATTTCAACAGATCAAAATCATGTTAAACCTATTTAGGACGTGTGAGAGGATTTGGGTTTGCGCTCAACATATATATTAGAGTATAGGTAATGGTAGGCAAAAAAATATTGGACATAGAATTAAAATAATAATATCTTTTTTACACTTTACATATTTTTTCTTCCAAATTTTTTCATGTTAACACCTGTCATTCTCATATTCAAAGATCAAATTACAATTTTGATCATCACCATGACCAAAACCACATTTTCTCATCCATTTTTGTATATGTCCTTTCTTCCCTTTTAATGTTTTTCTAATCTAAGACTAAAATTTTGGCCAACCATTATACGCACTTTTACTTTCTCGGATAATTAGATAAAATATTTATTTCGGATAATTAGATAAAATATTTATTTCAGTCAACGGTTAATATTTTTTAAATACGCCGAAAGTAAAATCTTACTTAGGCCTTGTTCTTTGTTACCCCAAAATAATTTTTTCAATCAAAATATTTATTTTACCCTTTTCTAACATCCTTACCTTATTTCTACTCTTACATTTTTTAATACAAAATTTTTCAACCAAAACATCAATTTTATAATTTTAACTTATCATAGATATTTTTCATGCGTACAGCCTGCCTATCCTCGTATTAAACTCCATTCAATTGAAATTTATATATAAGTGTTGTCTGTGTATGTATATATAGTTGTATACTATCAGCCGTCATTTTTAAATAAGCTGTCCAGAAATGGATATTGTTTACTATGTCTATGAATTACTGCATTTAGTCATTTACGTACTAAAAGGCTTAAATATAAATAATTCTAATTGTAAAATGACTTTTTAAATATAGTAATTTAAATTCTAAATGCGGAGATTATGTGGAATCTAAACTAATGAATATTATAGTGTGCCCCTCGGGCATATAGTAGAAAAACCGTTTTAAAAAATCGGTTTTTCTATATTGTGTATTGTAAGAGCACACTCTAAGCATACTAAATATAAAACTAAAACCCTAAAATAGAAATAATGAACTCGTTACAAAACAAATTAAAAAACCCCAAATTCAAGATTTACCAACTTTTTCCATTAGTAGATGTTCATAATGTGTCTTAGGATACATTATAGAAAAATCATTAAACGGTATATAGAAACTAGCTAACATATCGCCTACCATGACAATTTTATTGTAGTACGAAGTAAGAAAATTCTAGATTGAGAGAATTAAATAGTTGGTAACGATTTTAGTTTTTTTTTTTGTCGAAGGTAACGATTTTAGTTTATCTGTATTCGTTATTTTATATATCAAATTCCATAAACTCTCGTAACGATTTAAAAAGTTTCCAAATGAACAATACAAATAAAATCATCCTAGTAAAATCTTTAATTCAATCTTGATATATTTATCCAAGTCATTTTATTTTTTCCCCATTGAAAATTTTATATAGAAAAGTGATGATATATTTAGTTGGTTCACGACTCACGACTCAGGATAGATAAAATGCCTTGTAATAAACCACTGAGATAGTGACACATTTTTGGGAACCTTTGTCATTAGGGGTATATATTTAGGGCAATAAATACATGTCATCCAAAAATAAGTTACTAAGTTCTCGGTCGAGAAGGTTGTAAGACTCGATCGACAAGCTTTATTGAAAGGAAAAGGGATAGTAATTAGATCAATTAGGAGATGGTCACACCCTTAATATCTTCATCAAGATGCTTCAGAATATAGTCATTAGGGTTTTATTATAAATGAAGCTAAGCTTATTGATCGGCTACTGAATTAGGTTCATGACAAACTTAACATAGCAAAATTGAACTGTTTGGTCTTTACTAAGTCATGCTAAAAACTGGACATGTTGAATATATATATCCATTCTCTTTTTGAAGCAAATTACTGTCCCCTAAATCCGCTGACCATATTCTCTCCCGCTTATGGCATCCCCGGCCACTTCAAATATTCACATTTCGTTGTGAGAACTGACTGAGCAATTACACTAATACTATGAACGAATATCACTAACCATTAACACATAGTTTATAATCTTCAATTCCTTGTGACATATTGAATTATTATACATTTAATACTATATTTAATAATTGTGAATGCCGCAATCATGTACTCCATATTTTATGTACGACCACATGGCATCTAAATAACAAATTAAAATTAATTGTTATCCTGTTTGAACTAAGTATGAATAGATTTTTTTTTTCCAGCAAATACTATATCAATAATTGACTTGTTTAAATTTATTATGACCACGTGGTGTCTAAATAATCAATGAAAGATAATTATTCTTTTGTTTGAAATAAGTATGAAATTTAAAAATGAATAGATATTTTTCCAACCTCAACTAAATATTTGTATCAACGAATTGACTTGTTTATATTTACATGAATCTACCATGCCTCATTAAATATAGAATTGGACATTATCTAGTAGTGGAGGAGGAGGTGGTAAGGAACTTAATTTCTAAATGAGAGTACTCGAGCCATGGATATAGTTATTTAGTAAAAACTATACGTTGTTTATTAAACAAGAACAAAAATAAAAGGGGAAGAAAAGAAATACATCAGTTAAAGAGTTATAGCCTACTTAAACACTCATCTTATCTACTCCATAAAACATTGGTGGCACCATTATTTTGTTTAATAATGCATGACTATTGTTTTATAGTATATGGATTGCAGAGCTGGCTACCAATGGAAACCATATTAATTAACTTGGGTGTTGTCGTCTTATTATACACACTACTCGTGTTGGTGCTCCTATTAACCCTCAACAAACATCACATTTATGCACATCATTCATTTCGTCTGCGCATTGTCACCTACTTTCACCACCTCATTTACTACCCTAAAACAAGTACTACTTTACGCATAATCCGGTAATCAATATCTTCACATAACATAATGACCCGACCCGGAAAATGACACTATACTTTTGCGTGTCGTTTTGGTTTGTCACGTGTCATTCAATAAATAAATTGGGTCTAATAAATTAAAGTATTTGTAGGAACGGGCGGTGGGGTCATCCACGGGACCACAAGCGAGGCGGTGCTGTGCACGCTGATCGCGGCCCGGGACCGGGCCCTGGGCACAATCGGCGCGGGCAACGTGAGCAAGCTGGTGGTGTACGGGTCGGACCAGACCCACTCCACCTTCACCAAGGCCTCAAAGCTGGCCGGGATCCTCCCGCAGAACATCCGGCTCATCAAGACCACCAAATCGACCAACTTCGCCCTCTCTCCTAGTCAGCTCCAGAGGGCGGTCAAGGCCGACGTGGAGGCGGGGCTGCTGCCCCTCTACCTCTGCGTGACGGTGGGGACCACCTCCACGACGGCCGTGGACCCGGTGGAGCGCCTGGCCGACGTGGCCAGGGAGCACGGGATCTGGGTCCACGTGGACGCCGCGTACGCGGGCAGCGCCTGCATCTGCCCCGAGTACCGGCACTACCTGGACGGGGTCGACCGGGTCGACTCGCTCAGCCTCGGCGCCCACAAGTGGCTCCTCAGCTACCTCGACTGCGTCTGCCTCTGGGTCAAGAGCCCCAGCCTCATGGTCAAGGCGCTCAACACCAACCCCGAGTACCTCAAGAACAAGCTCACCGACTCCGACTCGGTCGTCGACTTCAAGGACTGGCAGATCGGGACGGGCCGGAAGTTCAAGGCGCTCAAGCTCTGGATCGTGCTCCGGAGCTACGGCCTCAAGAACCTCCAGATCCACATCCGCTCGGATATCCGGATGGCGGCCATGTTCGAGGAGTCGGTCAAGATGGACGGACGCTTCGAGATCGTGGTGCCCACGAAATTCGCGCTGGTTTGCTTCCGGGTGAACCCGTACCCGAGGATGGACCCGGCCCGGATCGAGGGCCTGAACCGGAAGCTGCTTGACTGGGTCAACGCCACGGGACAGGTGTACATGACGCATACGATTGTTGGGGGAGTGTACATGCTGAGGTTCGCTGTGGGGGCCACGTTGACAGAGGAGCGCCACGTGGTCGCCGCGTGGGAGATTATCAGGGAAGGCGCTGATCGCCTGTTGATGCCAACAAGTGTATGAAATTCTGATCGATCGAGGTACGTAAAACGTAACGTAAGTTTGGGGGGGATTTTATTGTTTTTTTTTTGGTGATCGATAGATGATATGGTGGGCAGAAGAAGAAGTTTATAAGAGTTTTTATTTTACGAATAAAAGTTTACTCCTATTCTTTTTTCTTTTCTTTTTTTTTTTGGTTTCGACGTTGTTGATTGGCATGGGTGTGTATAAACTGCACTGCTACACGTTGGGTCGATAGGAAATGTAGGAGCCAAGTGTACACTTATATATATCATAAATTGTGAATGTTCATCCTTTGAATTGTAATATCATTTTTAATTTAATCAAGTTTTTCAGTTTCGTATATGCAATTTCGCTGGATCTATGAATCGCGTTTGCATGCATGAACAAGTAATATAATTATCATTTACAGATGGGATAAGATAGTTGATGTGTACTTGTATTAGGTGAAGCAAATAAGTGGATTTATGCAGGCCCATTTGATGGTATTCGTAGCACAAAGTGTATATGGAATTGGTTGTGCATCATTTCGTACCTTCAAATTGGTCAAAAATTAGTACATCGATCCACCACAGCCCGATTTAATGATAGTTCTCCTTATCATCTTGTACGTACCTTAAAATTAAATAAAAGTGTTCTCAAAAAAAAAAAAAAAAAAATAAAAGTGTCAAGCTAGCCGAGCCCATCCAGGGCAGGCCTATTGAATGGGTGTCAACTCGTCATTGATTAAATGTGTTGCACTTCAAAACTCTTGTCAATTTAACAATCTTGTGATGTTATATATGTGGGCTCATACTGATTACTGTACGATTTTTGTATGCTCCATTATTCCGTCAAATCTACTCTTTTTTTCGGTTATGAGAGCCGAACCGATAACCTCTGGGTACTACCTTTAGAGGCTTAACCACTCGACTAAATGCCTGAAGGCATTCCGTCAAATCTACTCAAACTTTTGTTAACAAACAAAATAATATCTACCCTAAAATATTGGTTTCTCCAGCTCAAAGAAAGTAGAGAAATTTGAATTGATACTAGAAGAGAGTGTAATTACCATGTCGAAGCAGATTGTATGGGCCTAAGCCCATGAAGCGCCTTGACCATCCGTTGTTGAAGCAGTATATACAGAAACGTGTCATCAAAATTGGGTTCGGTTGTAAAGTTTGTGTGCTGCCCTGCCGAAGCACATTGTATGGGCCTATGCCCATTAAGCGTAATAAACCATTTTCATTATGGAAGCCCAATAACATTTTTAATTAAGTGAGCCCAATAGTCGTAACACTCATGTGAGCTGATATCAGAACATAAGATGTTATACTTGGAATGAGTTTGGGACAATAAATATTATTGGCATGTCAATGGGGTAAAGAGGAATAAGGATTCGACCAAAAATAAAGAGGAATATATAGAGGATTAAAAATGTTAATGTGGGCACGGGAGAAAGTCACCTTAAAGTCAAGATATAAGCTTGTGTGCAATTTGAGAGAACAACTAATTTCAGGAATCAATCGTTTCCAAACCATAGAAGAATCAATCATATCCAAACCCTTTTACATACCAAACACAAAGAATACGATATATACCATTCATTATATCCTACTCATAGATAGAAAACCAAAAGAATACGATATCATGCATTATATCCTACTCCTAGATATAAACCCAAACATGCCTAAGAATCTCAGTGGTTTAATTTGTTCCATATTTTTTTTCGTCCACTGGTTGACCAGGACTCCGACCTAGGTCGCCCACCTGACTTTGACGGGTGAGTCTCCTAAAGAAATTTTTTAAATCACTAGAGTTGAACTCTAGACCCAATGGATGTGTAAAACAGGCCGCTTATCACCTGAGTTAACTCCCCTTGATATTTGTTCCATTTTTCTTAATGAAGGAAGACGGCGGTCAATTATTTAAATATCTTGTGATATTTGATTCAGATAAATCTATATATAATTTACTGATGATAAGGTTAAAAGTTTACAGCCTTGTAACAAGTTTGTTAAAATCCCTATAAGACGTTACATTGGCTGCATGAAGGCTCAAAAGGGCTTCAATTCATTTCTTTTGGCTACCAGTCAAGGTTGCTTTTCTGGGTCGAATCTGTGCGACTCGATCATTTTGAACGAGGTAGGCCTAAGATTGGAATGGAACTATACGAAGGAAAAGTTTAGTATGTTGATATTTAACTTTGCTAGGCTGAAATTAGGCTACGTTTGGATTTTTCAAATCGTAATTTGTTTTTTTTTTTGAGCAACAAATTTGTTTTTTTTTTGGTTGAGGGCACTGCCCATGAGAGTCGAACCGATAACCTCTGGGTACTACCCTTGGAGGCTTAATCGTTTTGATTGAATGTCCGAAGACACAAATTTGGTTTTTTGAGTTTCACAAAAATATACAAATTAAATCTGATCTCAGCTTTAAACGCGCATAACTAGCTACTAAACCAGAAACATAAACACGTGGTCTCATTTAATCTCTCTCTTCCAGTTACCTAATTAACGGTCTGTTACTATGTACGATATTTTTTTATTTTTCTGGTCGAAATTAATCAGTGGTAGGCCATAGATGTTTTATACTATCAATAAATCAGAACCAAATGAATAAATCATACGTAGCTGGAAAAAACAATTCAACAAATTAATGGGTCAGGTCAGGGGAAAAAAGCTAGGCTGAAAAGTTGATAATGGAGTATTTTAAGAGTGCGATGATAAAAGCATGGTAGAATTTAATAATTGATGATGCATGGTCTGAACTAGCTAGGGAGTCAAAGTCCCTGTGAAAAAGGATAATTAGAAAGCCTAGCTTGTTCAAATCATGTAATTTAACTATACCATATTATTTGTTTGAGGAGATCAAGATTCCAATCTTCTAGACATTCAAACACAGTATATGAAGAGGCAAAGTAATAAATTTAGTCTCGATCAACTTAAGGCCACATATCTGTTCTTCACTTGTTAGACGACCAACGAAGGCAATAACTTTATGACTTGAAAAAGAAAAATATACTTTGAATGATTATTCGTTGGTCAGGATATTTCAGAACAAATTAACCGACCAGTTCATATGGAATGAGCTCCATCACGCTACAAACGGTTATATCTTTTTGAACTTCAATCCAAGTAGGGCTACGTGTATATGTTTTCGATAAATAAGGAGGGTTAAACTAGTTTTCTAAGGGGAGTACCTAGAGGTTATGTTGGAAAATCATTGTTTCCGAGGGAACAATCATTTGTTGCCTTCCTAGTGAACAATTCCACTGTTGTCTGCCGAGGAAACACCGTTACTATGAGGACAATGTTAGCGTTCTCTTGTTTTGATAATGAAAAACTACCTATCATTTAACCTTGTTTTCGAGTGTTTTGAATTGAAGGAAAAATATCCAAGAAACAGTGAACGTTGTTGAGGGAACAACAACGTATGCGGAGTGAATGCTTACTATTCTTAATAAGCGTATAAGAGCAATGAAGGAAACCTAATGCGTTGTGGTTCTAAGTTGGGATGGGCTTGAAAACACATGAAGATCTCGTCCAACTAATATGGGAAGAAGATCAGATATCTTCGAGATATGAATCATATGATCGAGTTTTAAGGATAGAGATATGATTAATTTATAGGATAAACCGTGCGACTTATATGGTTAGGATCAGATGATATCTCACGTGGCTTAGCCTATAAATATTTATAGGTTAAGTCTCACAAGTTTACTGATTGCTAAGTCTTCAAGATTGCACAAGTGAAGAAGAGAAAAAGAAGAATGTTTTGATAATCTCTTTTAGTTCTTGTTATACGTGTTTATAGGATGGGAAACTAGGATTTGTGGTGCTAGATTTAGGGAATGGATTAGACTATTTGAAGGCCCTCTTTGTCTTAAAGAAACTTATAATTGACATTAATAAAAGAGACTAGTGGTGATGCCCGTGCATACGCACGGGGCAAAAGTTTCGGATGGACATGATATTTTTAAAAGTTTGTATTAGATCAATGATAAGATGTATCTCAATAAATATGGTTTATTTCATATTAATAGTATCAAATAATTATATATTGATTATTATTCAAAGTTAAAACATTCCTTTAAAATATGAAAGGATTGGTTGATTTTTAGAATATGAGCCATTAATATGAGCCATTTTATGTGATTATCAATATGAGTCATTAATTGGGTTACGTTTTTGTTAGTGGTTACTGGTTATTGTAAGGAGAAAAATAAAATTGGATATAATTAATCACTTTTAATGGATACATTATAAAATAAAAAGGGGTAATGGGCAAGACTCGAACCTTGCACCTAGGGGATATGAACTCACATAGTTACCACTTGAGCTACAACGATTTATCAATTTATTTTGCATTGAAGTGTATATATAAAAAGATGGGAAGGAGGAGTGATTAAGGCAATAAATGGTGGCAACAACCCATTCTTATATGTATATAAGATTGTTAAAACTCCTCTAATGAGGGAGCGATTTTTTCTCTTGAACAACTAGTTGGTTGGTTATTTGGGAGTTTCGACTATACTTGATCGTGTTAATTGTTACCTGCTTATGTTTAACATTCCGCTGCCCAGTTCATTGTTCTCTCTACCGGATAACAATGTTTGTATTCTAACACTAATAGGTTACCGATTTGACTCTAATTAAAAAAACTAGTTTTATTTAGATAAAATAAGGACATTCATCTAAGTGTACATTTCTATAAATACCTCTAAATCAAATAGTCGGACTTGAAGGATTATTAAACAAAGTAAATTCCCCTAAACAACCATCACTAATTTTAGAGAGCCAATCTACATTGATTCGCTTTTCACGATGACATCCCAGAAGCAGGTACAATTAACACGATCAAATATAGTCGAAACTCCCAAATAACCAAACAACTAGTTCATTGTTCTCTCTACCGGATAACAATGTTTGTATTTTAACACTAATATAATAGGTTACCGATTCGTCTATGATGGATAATACTCTTAATTTAAAAAACTAATTTTATTAAGATAAAATAAGGGACGCTCATCTAAGTGTACATTTCTATAAAGACCTCTAAATCAAATAGTCGGACTTGAAGGATTATTAAACAAAGTAAATTCCCCTAAACAACCATCACTAGTTTCAGAGAACCAATCTACATTGATTCGCTTTTGACGATGACATCCCACTAGTATCCTAGGAGGATAGGACCACATATGTAAGTGTTAAGCTCTTACTCCACTAAATCGTACTCCACTAAATCGATGTAATCTATCTAGCTAGAGTTGGTTCTTATCCAAAAGTTAATGCCTTTTTTAATACTGCCCAAAGATCTTCATCGTGGATTGTTTTCAAAACATGTCCGAAACTCAAAAAAAATCTCATCCCTAAACAATATTTGGAATTTGGAGTAGTTCGTATGTATAGTATCCTAGATTTTACCTAATTGGAAAAACGTTATAATAATATCATATATTTATAAATTATCCAAATTATATTTATTCATATAATCTATCAATATAGTATTAATTAAAAAAATATTTAGATTTTTCAGCCAAAAAGAAATTCAGATTTACCCTAAAAGAATCTATCAAAACAATATCGATCTATATTTATAATCTATCAAAATAATATCTATCTAAACAATCTATGAATATCATACTAATTAAGAAATATTTAGGTTATACGATATAGTTATATATTTAGAAAATATGATAAGCTAGGACATCATTATTATATTTATTTGGGTACAGTTTGATAAGAAAAATGTGATCTACTAGGGCATCGACATTATATTTATTATATTTTATATTTTAGGTTGATTTATTAGATAGATCAAGTATTGATGTTATGAGAAATTTATAAATAAGAAAATATATTATGACCAAATTTTATATGACAAAAACAAGTTAATTTGAATTATATATAATAGTACTATCGGACTGTATTTTAATATGTAGGTGGAATTACATGTGCATAAACTCAATAATGAACATATACAACATAATATAATATAGTTTTAATATTTAAGACATATTCGTACATAGTACGATGAGCCAAGCTAGTTAGTTTTTAATTTCCTTCAAAATAAACTTGTGACAAAAAGCCAGCATAAATATCAGGGCTATTTGAATTGGTCGAGGAACAATGGAAGCCGCTCTTCGAGGCGATGCTAGATCCACTGATTGGCACTTAAGGTTCTTGTTTATGACCATGTTTTTGTTCCCGCTTGGAAACTCCGAGTAGATCTTTTGATCCCAACCTACTTTTCGAGCTGTAAATCTTATTTCTTTTCTCAATTCAACCAACATTTACAAAAATAAATAGTAGTGCTATAATTTGGTATAAATTAGAATTTTGAGTTTTCATTATAAGACTAAAAATAGATTTTAGAGATACGTTTTGTTCATCTTCGTGTTGAAGTTTTATAATTTTTTGAATAGTAAGTTGCTTATAGAGATATGACATATTAAGGTTATATTTTTGTGAGGTAGGTTCCTGAAGTAGAGTCTTTGTAGTAAGGAGATATGACAAATTAAGGCTATATTTTTGTGAGGTAGGTTCCGGTGAGGAAAGTCTTTGTAGTAAGGACAACCCCTTATTGTGAGGAGTAATCTCGTCTATTGGATTTACCTTCTTATCTTATAATGGATAATCTATATTGTTTTAAATTATCAAATTTTTAATTTTTATTATTTTTGAAGTTAGTTTTATTTATTTTTATTTTCAAAAAATTGAATAATATAAAAAGTGAACTTATAGTAAAAAAATGGACTTAAAAAGGGAAAAAGCGAACTTATTGTACAATAAATTGAACCGTACAAATTACAAAATGAGACATTTAGTACACGTAATTGAACTTTTTACATATTAAAATGAACTTTTGGTTTATAAGAATTGAGCTACCACATTTAAGGGTTATAATCATTTTTTTCGAAAGAAAGATATTTTTTATCTTTTTGAATTTTAAATTCTTAGTTTTTATTTATGTACTGCAGTTGTTATTTTGTAGCAAATAATATTATCGAATTAATGAAATATTAAACTAAAATAATATTAGTTTTGTAAAAATTGAATTTTATAGAAAATGAACTTGAAAGATACATATAAAAATGGAATTCATAGAACAAAAACTTGAACTAATAGTAAAAAAAATTGAACCCATATAATATTGAAAGTTGAACTCATAATACTTATAAAAATAAATTTTATCATATTAATTTAAACTTTTAGTGTATAAAATTGAACTGTCATACTTAAGTGTTTTGAAAGGATTTTTCAGAAAAAAAAAATTAATATCGTTTTTGTAAAAAAAAACTTTTTCTTAAAAAAAAATTGGACCATCTATTACACAGTAAGGTGCAGGGGCGGAGCCAAGAGTCGAAGAATGGAGGGGCCAAAATTACTATACAATTTTTTTCGTTTTGTTTGAGGGGGCCGGACCCCATAATATCACTACAAGATAGGTATATAAAATATAAAATTCATAAAAGCATAACTAAAAAAAAAATTTTTTTTTTTGTTTGTGGGGGCCAGGGCCCCCTCTGGCCCCACAATGGCTCCGCCCCTGGTAAGGAGGTAAATCTAATAGATGAGATTATTCTTTACCACAAGAAGTTGTCCAAAACCATATTTTTGTTAACACAACTTGTTTATTATTATTGTTGACGCTTCTTCTATAAATCCAACAAAGAATTTACAAAATGCGAAATTAACTTTTAGTGCTTGGACCATCCCAATGAAAAGAGATCTTATTCAAATACAAGACTTCAATGATGATGATGGATGCTATCATTGATAAGGCTGTATTTCGAAACTCGTCGTAGTAACGAAGGAAATTTTCATTGGGAACTTGTCATAGTAACGAAGGAAATTTTCGTTTGATATCCCCGAGTCTTGGGTTTTTTCAAATAGTGTCCCAAAAAAAACTTATTTTATGATATATCTATGAACTTCTATCTTAGTTCAGTCCGTATCCTTTTCTTATTTCTCCATCCATATCATTTGAAAATAAAGAGATGGTTTTCAAATTAAAAGAGAAAAAATTTAAGAAATAAAAAAAGGAAATACAAAATCATTTGCCAATGAAATCTTTGTCGACTATGAACAAAGGACGGATAACGGACAACGGACAACGAATGGTCGGGGGTCGACGGATGAAGGGCGATTGACGGAGACCTTGAATTTGGCGAGAGGAGCAAATATTTCCACCCTTCATTCACAGGCAGACAAAGTACGCGGACTACGGAGTCGATGACAACCGTGGAGAATTCGAGCACCGCGGGCTTTAGGCCTGATTTGGGGAGGAGCTTGGCCAACGAAGGACTTGGCGTAGAGGGTGAGCTGACTTAGTGGGTGCAATAGGACTTGGATGTGTTTTTTCCTGAATTTCTTAAATCCTCTTTCTT
Organism: Polygonum aviculare; assembly: GCA_934048045.1. Taxonomy (NCBI): domain Eukaryota; kingdom Viridiplantae; phylum Streptophyta; class Magnoliopsida; order Caryophyllales; family Polygonaceae; genus Polygonum; species Polygonum aviculare. The sequence continues at coordinate 22,576,489 of OW204031.1, forward strand.
TTCATTTTTAAATTTGAAAGTCATTTCTCCTTTTCTTTTAAAGGAAAAATGACTTAAAATAACCACCAATATGAACTTCCAACACAAAATAATCCCAAATTTGAAAATCATCACCAACGATACAAACTATCACGAAATTAACCAAAAATGATTCGGAAGCGTTTTTAGACGAGTTTTCTAGTGGAATCGATGATGCGGGGATCGAAAATCAGAAATAACAACTTGATATTTTACACTTGGTTGAAATATTTTCGATCGTTGTATCAACGATTCCACCGGAAAATACGTCGGAAAAGGCTTTCACATCGTTTTTGGTTAATTTTGTGATAGTTCGTATCTTTGGTAATAATTTTCAAACTTAGGATTATTTTTGGTTAAAATTTGACATTTAAGCTTATTTTGAGTTATTTTTCCTTCTTTTAAAGAGAAAATTTGGGGAGTAGGCTATTTGGGGAGTTTTGTGGAGCGGATAGGCTGCCTTGAAAATTTATGTGCTAACTAGTCGTTTTTCCAAAAATACCCCTGGTCAAAAAAAAATTTACACGCATGCCACCGCGTCCCAGTTAAATCCTGTCATCGGAAATCCTGTCATCCAAAAATCCTGTCACTGAAAAATTGAAAAAAACTTGTAACCATGCATACAAACTTGTCATCGCTTAGAAAAACTTGTCATTGCGAGGAAAAACTTGTCATTGCGTAGAAAACTTGTCATCCCTTATGAAAAACTTGTCATTGCGTAGAAAAACTTGTCATTGCGTAGAAAACTTGTCATCCGTTACGAAAAACTTGTCATTGCGTAGAAAACTTGTCATCGCTTATAAAAAACTTGTTATAGCGCACAAAAAACTTGTCATAGCGTATAAAAAACGTGTCGTCGCATACAAACACGTGTCGTTGCGTACAAAAACTTGTCCTCACTCAACCTGTCGTCATGTACAAAAAAACCTATCATCACGTAAAAAAATTGTCATCACCCTAACTTGTCATCGCGTATGCAACTTGTCATCAGAATTTATTAGTATGTCTATGTGGGATTTGAACCCACATTATTGTGCGTTAAGCACGTTGCTCTACCATTTGAGCTAATAGGCCATAATTAAAAGTAATATATAGACAAATTTAACAATGCAAAAATTAACCCATAAAAACCACCTTGTCATCCCAAAACCCTTAAAACAAACTTGTCATCACCCAGATTCGTAAAACAAACTTATAATCATCAAAACACATCAAAACGAACTTGTCATCACCCCAGACCCATAAAATCATCCTAAAAACTTTTAAAATCATTCAAATCGAACTTGTCATCAGTCAAATCCGTAAAACTAACTTGTCATCACCCAAAATCATCCCAAAAAACTTAAAACAAACTTGTCATCACTCAGATTCGTAAAACAAACTTATAATCACCAAAACACATGAAAAACAAACGTGTCATCGCTAAAACCTATTAAAAACAACTTGTCATCACTCAGTCCCATAAAAATCATCCCATAACCCTTAAAAAAAACTTGTCATCAGTCAGATCCATAAAACAAACTTAAATTGCTTAAAACTCATAAAAAACCACTTGTCATCACCCAAAATCATAAAATCATCCCAAACCCCCCAAAACTGAACTTGTCATCCTAAAAACCCCAAAAGCCAAAAACTCAAAAACCCAACCCTAGATCTAGCTCGTAGGAGCCTAGATCTGGCTCGAACGAGTCTAGATCTGGCTCGTAGGAGACTAGATCTGGCTCGTAGGAGCCTAGATTTGGCTCGTTGGAGCCTAGATCTGGCTCGAACGAGCCTAGATCTGGCTCGTAGGAGCCCAGATCTGGCTCGAACAAGCCCAAATCTGGCTCGAACAAGCCCAGATCTGGCTCCAAAGAGCCTAGATCTGGCTTCAACGGGCCCAGATCTAGAAGAGAGGGATGAGAGGGATGAGAGGGAGAGGGCGAACGAACCTGTAATCGACGGCGGTGGCGGCGACGGCGGTGGCATAGGTGGTCGGAGAGGGCGACGGCGAGGAGAGGGAGGGCGACGTGAGGGAGAGACGGATTGGGGTGGGCGCCGACGAGAGGAAAGAGAGGGAGGGAAGAGAGGAAAGAAAATGGAGATGAGAGGGAGAGAGGGATGAGTGCAAAAAAAAAATGAAGAGGAGAGAGAAAAAGAAGAGAATTGGGGGTTTTATATAAGAGGAAGAGTCTAGTTAGCTAACTTATTTTTGGGAGAGATTACCTTCTTTAAATTTCCCCCAAAACAACCCCCCACACCCCCTTCCCTCTCTTTTTTTAAATAATGATGTCTCAAATATTAAAATTATTTCAAACACATTGTATTGTTGAATTTATGCACATTTGATTTCAATTACTAATAAATTACACCATGATAGTACTATTATATTTCATTCGAATCAACTTGTTTTTCTGTATAACTTTGATCGTAGTATTTTTTCTGATTTATAAATTTCTCCTAATATTAATACTTATTTTTTCTTATAAACCAACCTAAAATATAAAATCATGTATTATATGTAGATAATTATATTAAATATTTTTTATATATATATATATATTTATCTTTACCATATAACTTTAGTTTCTGAGTAAATAATTTTACCATATAACCTAAAATAAAATTATATATTTTTATATATAAATATATAAATTATATATTTGCTAAATATTTATATTTTGTATAGATATATATTTACTAATTTCCTTGCTAACATTTATAGTTTCTTTTAGGGTAAATCTAAATACGTAGTATTTTCTTAATTAATATAATATAGACTGACTGAATAGATAGATATTATTTAGATAGTTTATAAATATAAGATATTAATTTGATAGATTATGGATATAGATATTGTTTTGATATATTAATATGTGGTAATTAGATAAAGGCATATGAAAATTTTTTAATTGTAAAATTAATAAGGATATGCAATGTTAAAATATAACTGATTTATAATTAATTTAATATGAGTCAGAGTCAGTATTAACGTGAAAACTCAAAATGTCTCGACTTTAATATTATAGTATACCGCCTCATGGGTAGTTAGTTAGTTACCCTGTTAATTAGGCGAGTTATTCGAATTGTGGAACTCGGGTAGCTAGCTAGTGTGGGAGGTATAAATGCATTCTTGTATTGTGTTCTTGGCGACATTGGAATAACAGATTTCTCCTCATTTTCATTCCTCGTCTGTACGTTCTCTCCTTCTATCTTCTCATCCCTTTCTTTTCTTAACAAATATGAATATCCTTCGGACATTGCAAATATATTGTATAGATTGACGGCCGGTGAAATAAGAAAAGGTTATAGGCCAGACTAAGATAGAAGTTGAGGAGTATATCTCAGAATAAGTTTTTTCCTAGAACATCGTTCGGAAAACACCAAAACAGAGGGGCATAAAACCGAATTTCCCTAAAGATTAATTTAAGCATTTCCTTACTTTATCCATGCATGTGATGCATGTGATCTGGCAAACAGTAACAGCAAGAGTATTCCCATGGTAGTGCTAGATGACGTCATTCAGCACACGTCATCCACGCTTTCAAAGTTCAACCTCTGTTGACCAGTTAGCAGCCAGAGACATTGCACGAGTGGCCAGATCGACCAAGCTAGGATTCATGCATATCGATAGTGGCCCGGAATATGGCTTCCAAGTGGATGTCAGAATCATTGGCTTTTTTTTTTTTTTTTTGCCCATCTTCACTGAATGGATGATTTGTTCAATGATAAAATTTGTTGTTATAGAATGAAGCAGATCTCAAACGAGTGTATGTTACACGTCAATTTCGCTAGCTAAAACATTTACTAGCTCCAACATAGAAGAATATAATAGATATAGCCAGCTACATATATATAGCTTGGGGGACTTTGGGGGATCCAAATCCTCCGTCCCCTTCCCGTGTCCCCTTCCCGTGTCCCATCTCTTCTTATTGGTCGAACTTATTTTTTTCGGTAGAATTAAAGGGAAAATATAGGGGGGGACCCATGCTTTCGACCAATAGAAAAGGAGGGATACGCGAAGGGGACGTGGGACGGGACAGAGGATTTGAATCCGACTTTGGGACCGTTACGTACGTACGTTGCTCAGATTAGGCATTTAGATGAGCGCAAATTAAAATAGAGAAATGATTTATATACTTTACAGTTTGTTCTTTCTTACATAGACCGAATATCATATAAGTTCAACACTACTACATTTTAGTCAAGAATCAATCAACTACTGTACATCTTTTGAGAGAAAATCGTCAATTAATATACATGAGAAAAATATCTCACAAACTTATACTCCCTCAGTCCTGGTTTGTTTGTCCAAAAGAATAATTTGTACGGGTTTTAAGAACGGTATAAAATAGTATGAGTAATTGGGAAAGTAGGTGAGAGAGTTAAATAGTATGGATAAAAGATTTGATTGATTGGGGTGAAAAGTGATAAAGTAGGTGAGAGAGTAGAATAATGGGGTAAAAGAGTGGATATAAATGGAGAGTATGTGGAAAAAAGAACTACTATGAAGTTAAGCGTGTTAGGACGAGAGTAGTCCCAAGATGGATGACCTTCTGGGAAGTCTCTCGGGTTGGCATGAGATAACGCTTCTAGGGTCTCGGGCCTTACACTTATTATCGAGGTTGCAAGTGAAATATACGTACGTGGATAAGATCGGGGGTCATGCATATATAAATCCAGTACATAAAACCCAATGAAATTTCATCCTAAAACCAATTTATAATACGAGGAGTAATCTAATGATATCTATATATACATATATATACTAAGACAATAAAACTATATATATCCTTCCATCTTTAGAGGTGGGAAGTACTTTTATTCTCAGCACTCGACTAAAAATTTTGAGAAATTTTCTTAATGTTGTGCCTATATTTGGAGAAATTATTTTAATGGTGTGCGTATATTCGGAATTATTTGGAAGTTCAAGCCTAATTTACAAAAATCAAAAAAAGAGAAATATAAAGGTGTTGGCCGGTTATATCAGGACAAAGACCGTTTCCCTTAAGGTGTAAAGACAAGAGAGGGCGACACCAAATTCAACAGACCAATTAGCCATGATCATGGATTATGGTTTACCAAGTTCAATTCATCTGTGCATGCGCTTTTGTGCTCTAGTCCAAGGTGTGTTCATACAACTTTCTCATAAGGCATGTACTTGGGTCAATCCAACAGCAAGGGCAAGTATCCATGATCACACAAGCTTTTGAAATCAAATCAACCAATTAACACACTTTGAATTATCAAAGTTTTGTGTCAATCCTTAATTATAGATAGTTTAGCTAATGACCGATGACATTCGATCATGATCTTGAGCATAGACGGACCTAGGGGGGCATGAGTGGGCCCTTGCCCCCCCTACCGCCGGGTTAATTACCGGTATATATAGGCAATTTTAGATTAAATATGAATATATTTTTAATAAATTTGTACTAATATGACATGAAAGTCTACTAGTCTAGATGGTTTGTTGCTTAAGTTTGTTTTAATTCCACCAAGGTTCAATTCCACATAGCATCATTTTGTTTTTTTTATTCACATTTAATGCATTCCTCTCCAATTTTTGTTTTTCAACTAGTTATTTATTGCATAAATTAAATTTCATACATAGTGTATTTTTTTTTGAGAAATAGGTATCTATTTTTTTACTACTTAAGACTATTGATTAACTAAATTTATCGTTATTTTTGAATCATTAAATCTCGTATACGAGTTGTGCCCCCCTTTAAATCCATTCTGCGTCCGTCACTGATCTTGAGGTAATTGGTTACTCGGTTAGTACCACCATATCTCGTTGTAAATGACTTGTTAAAAAATAGTACTAAGTTGTTACGATGTTATTCATTGTCAATTGAATTTGGAGGATTAAAAGCAAAACATATATATAACTAGAATCAAATAAAAACTTTCTTTAACCTTTAAATTATAAACCATGAACATAAAATAGAGATGCGTGAACATGAAATAGTTATACGTGAACCTATAGATGGACGAAGGCGGGGGGTCAACGGGCAATACGAATCCTCTGGTCCACTTTTTTTTTAGAGAGAAGAACTGGAAAAAAATTGTTTTTTGTTTTCGGGTTTTTTTTAATTTAAGAATATTATTTATACCAATAAAAAAAAGGATTATCAAGTTGGACCATGAAAGTGGACCAGAAGATCCTCGTTGGGCACGTGCCCTCACTTCCTTCCGGCCTTCCGGGTTGTAATTTATAATTTATAATTTTAATTTTTTTGTAAATATATAGTTACATAAAAGTTAAGTAGTCTAGCTAGTTTAATTTTAATTAATTTTAACTCTAAAGAGGTCTAGTATTCAAGTCTCATCGATTCATTTATTTTTTTACATTACATATCTTAAGTTTTATTATACTATATATATTACTTAGAATATCGTATAAGTCTCACCTAGGCATGTTTTTACTGCCGATTCCGCATAAATAATGTGTACAAGTGATTGTGTATAACTTTGCTATTGATTGTACCAAACCATATTAGGTACATAATGAGCATGCAAAAGCCATGCACACTTAGTTAAAATACTACACACAAACAAATATTTGCAATGCACCAGTCAATTACAAATAATATATAATCACTTACCATACAATCCGCACTTCGTGTGACATATCATTCACACTTAGGGCCCGTTTGGTATACAACGGCGGAAACGGAAACGGAATGGAAATGAATCTAGTTCAATTATAGGTCACTATACATTAATTGAAAAAAATATTTTAATTTGAAACTTTGAAATTTGTGTGTCTAGAGAAGGGATGAAGGGAACGATTGAGGTGTATTGTTACCCCACCCTTAGCTAGATTAGGGAATGATTGAGGTGCCACAAGGGTACCGCAAGCCCCCTTGCGGTAGTTTTTGAATAAAAATTGAGGTGACTCATCATGTATCATGATGCTAATATGGACTAGGTACGTTTCCATTCCATTCCATTCCGTTTACGTTTCCGCCGTTGGATACCAAACGGGCCCTTAATCATAATACTATACACAATCTGTTATAGGATTATTTCGACCAAAAAAAATCTGTTATAGGATTATGCATTTTCATTTACTAATTACAAATAGTAATTTATAAAACAATGCACATTTAGTAAAAAAATCATGCACATCCAATTAAGGTGTAATACATAAAAAAAAATAGGTTTAACGAGGGTGGATGATGCATCAAAACACAAATTTTAAATTTATCAAGGGAGGATGACACAATCATACACGATGAAACACCGTTGCTCCTATTCCTCACTTTCTCCATGTACGGAACTGCGGAGAAGGAACCCTAACTAATAGAATAGCTTATAGAGGAGATTGGTCGATAGGTCTTTTACAACGACAAATGAAAAAACACAAAGGCCTCAGAAGATTATCATATGTACAAGTTGGAGATCGATAAGGAAACCATAACAATCAATTAGCAAGAGCTTTCTTCTACTGGTTTCTCTCATACTATCAAGCTCGTTTTATCCTCATAATTATTGAGGTGAATATTTTCAATTAATCAAGTTGTCTTTGAAGTTTATTTCATTTCTTAATATGATCAAGTAATCTTGTAGTTTCATAGTCAAAATATTTGTACATTCAACTTTTGTAGTACTTTCATGGATTAGATCTCTCTAGACTTTCTAATTTTTTTTATTTTTTTTTAATAAAAGGGGGTAATTTTATTCACAAAAACGGGGTTACAAAAACGCTAGTAAAACTAGCAGTTATCCGGGCTTTCAATGCCCAACTTTTCAAAGACCTTCCTAGTCTCTCTACTCTTACGATTCCATCTAGCAATAATACAATTTCTCACAAGATTAATACTTATGCTAGTGCTAACTTCCTCATCTATTTTATCATCCTTGAAAATCAGCTTATTTCTAGCCACCCAAGCATAATAAGCAACTACACGGTGCCACAAACCAAATTTAAGGCTTGTCTTGCCTTTCATCCTCACAGCCTGATTCTTCCAATCTTCCAAGTTGGTAGCCTTTCTTCCAATTTTTGCCCAGCGCAGTACACCAAGTAGGACGTGTCTTGAATATTTACACTCAAACCACAAGTGCTCTACACTTTCCGGCTGCCCTTCCTCACACAAACAACAACAGCTAGTCTCAACTACACCCATCGCTAGCAGCCTGTCCATGATCGAAGCTCCCCCTCTAAAGATTTTCCAAAGATTGAATGCCAGTCTAGGTGTGTACAACTTGAGCCACACCAGCTCACTCCAATCCTGATTTTCGCTTTTAGACCTGATGCTATTGTACAGCTGATTAACGTCCATCTTACCCTATTTTGCGACCAACACTGTAGGCTCTCTGCCCTCCTCCAAGGACTCAGCAAACTCGTCTCTAAGACGCATCACAACTCTCCACACAGCACTATCTGTTTGATTGTAGCTAGAAGCCCAAATGTCACCATTCCTGGTGTGATTACTCTTCACCCAACATTGCCAAACTAAACCAACGCAATTCTCATTCTCTACATCAAACAACAACTCAGCAAAAGACGCCTTGCTCCAAGCTTCAATATCTTTTAACCCAACACCTCCCTCCTTTGTAGGACAATAAAGCTTTTTACACGCAATCAGAGCCTTGCTACCATCGCATCTTCCACTCCAGAGGAAGTTCCTCAACAGCCGAGTAATGTCTTTTAAGACACTTTTTGGAAAAACAAACATCTTACACCAGTAGTTGATGATACCAACCAAAACCGCTTTGAGGATTTCAAGCCGACCAGCATACGACAGGTTCCTGCACGCCCATGCATTTATCTTAGCTTTAATTTGATCTTGGATAGCAAGCCATCAAAGTCCTTTTTAAGCAGTCTGGAACTACTCAGCGGCACACCTAAGTACTTGACTGGCAGCTCACCCTTCTCCATTCCAACCAAATGTAGGATGTCTTCAAACTCTCCCGCATTTAGCCCAGCACAAAACACCTTAGACTTTGACAAGTTAATCTCCAGCCCAGAAATGCCACAGAAGTAATCTAAAACCTTCTTCACTACTTGAACAAACCTACTACTTCCATGGGAGAAAATAAAGAGATCATCAGCGAAGCACATATTAGTTACCAACTCTGGTGCACCCCGGGTGAAACTTGTAATCGCCTTTCTTAGCCATCTCTTTGAACGCTCTGCTCAAGTATTCCTATCCTCTTGACTTTCTAATTTTCATAGTGCACCTCTATAGTGATTCAACTTTTATTCTTGTTTGTGCACTGTAAAAACAAATCAAGAAAGTAGGATGTTGTGGGGATTTAAGTCCTCTCCTTCCTGAATTGTTCCTCATAATCAAGACAAAAACGATCTCACTTGCATAGTTGCATCCATAGCCTAGTGGTAATAATTAACTCAAATAAAGTCAAAGAAGTATAGTAATTAAATCATGTTATAAATAATTAGGCCGCATGGCACGGTATGAGTGAAGATGACAACTAAGCACTGATGACGATATATTGGCCAGATGATTGGAATTGCATGTGAAAGCATAAGTTAATGTCTTAGGGGAACGCTCAGGTGAGATACCTTTTATGGTACAACATGCGACACAATATCAACTATTAGATAAAAGTAAATAAATGCTTCCCATTTGGAGGGGGGGGGGAGAAGGGTTTCGTAGAACCTCGACGAGTTAAATAAGTTCTCATTAGAGTATGAACAAGTAAGTAAGAAAGTAAGAAAGATGTTAAAAAAAGTACGCAAGAAAGGGTTGAATAACTATCTACAAGCATGTGAAAAATATCATATTGAACAACTATGTGTAACTCCTTGAATAAGTATCGCAAACGGCATAACAAGAGTCACTTATGTATCCCCCGAATTTCCGTCCCTATATATAAGCATGCTTCCAAATTGAGAGGGGACAATGGTGAAAAACATTCTTCTGAATAAGTGTGTGTCGTTCGTTGAGCAATTATGCCAAACGGATTGAACAAGATTAGCCAATGTGTCCCCCTCCCAATTTCCTCCCCTCCCCCACACCGAAATCTCGTCCCTATATATAAGCATCGATGCTTCCAAATTGGGAAGGGTGAAAAACATCCTTTTGAACAAGTAAGTGTGGTTCGTTAAACAAGTAAGGCAAAGGGATTGAACAAGAGTCACCTATGCATCTCCCCTTCCAATCCCCCCCACCCACCAAAACCCCGTCCCTTTATATAAGGATCGATGCTTCCAAATTAGGAGGGGGGGGGAGGGTGGAAAACATCCATTTGAACAAGTGTGTGTGGTTCGTTGAACATGTATGACAAAGAGATTGAATAAGAGTCACCTATGTATCCCCCTCCCAATTTCCTCTCCTCCCTCCACACTAAAATCTCATCCCTTTATATAAGGATCGATGCTTCCAAGTTGGAAGGGAAGAGGGTGGAAAACATCCATTTGAACAAGTGTGTGTGGTTCGTTGAAAAAGTATGGCAAATGGATTGAACAAGAGTCACTTATGTATCCCCACTCTCAATCCCCCCACCAAAATCCCGTAGCTATATATAAGGATCGATGCTTCCAAATTGGGAGGGGAGAAGGGTGGAAAACATCATTTTGAACAAATAAGTGTGGTTCGTTGAACAAGTAAGGCAAAGGGATTGAACAAGAGTCACCTGTTTATCCCTACTCCCAATTCCCCCCACCGCCTACCCACCAAAATCCATTAGCTATATATATAAGAATCGATGCTTCCAAATTTAGAGGGGAGGAGTGTGGAAACATCCTTTTGAATAAGTAAGTGTGGTTCGTTGAAAAAGTACGGCAAAGTGATTGAACAAAAGTCGCCTTTGTATCCCCACTCCCAAGTAAGCGTGAACAAGTAAGTGTACTTCGTTGAACAGGTTTCCCAAAGGGATTGAACAAGAGTCACCTATGTATCCCCACCCCCCCTCCCTACCCACCAAAATCTCTTCCTATATATAAGGATCGATGCTTCGGAATTGGGAGGGGAGGAGGGTGGAAAACATCCTTTTGAACAAGTAAGTGTGGTTCGTTGAACAAGTATGACAAAGAGATTGAACAATAGTCGTCTATGTATCCCCACTCCCAATCACCCCCCCTACCCACGAAAATCTCGTTCCTATATATAAGGATCGATGTTTTCAAATTGGGAGGGGAGTAGGGTGGAAAACATCCTTTTGAACAAGTAAGTGTGGTTAATTGAACAAGTATAGTAAAGAGATTGAACAAGAGTCACCTATGTATCCCCACTCCCAACCCCCACTCCATACCCACCAAAATCTCATCCCTATATAGAAGGATCGATGCTTCCAAATTGGGAGGGGAGGAGGGTGGAAAACATTCTGTTGAACAAGTAAGTGTGGTTAATTGAACAAGTTTAACAAAGGATTGAACAAGAGTCACCTATGTATCCCCACTCTCAACCCCCCCCCCCTACCCACCAAAATCTCATCCCTATATATAAGGATCGATGCTTCCAAATTGGTAGGGGAGGAGGGTGAAAAACATCCTTTTGAACAAGTAAGTGTGGTTCGTTGAACAAGTATGGCAAAGGGATTGAACAAGAGTCACCTATGTATCCCCACTCCCAACCCCCCTACCCCTACCCACCAAAATCTCGTCCCTATATATAAGGATCGATGTTTCCAAATTGGGAGGGGAGGAGGGTGGAAAACATTCTTTTGAACAAGTAAGTGTGGTTAATTGAACAAGTGTGGCAAAGGCATTGAACAAGAGTTACCCATGTTTCCCCATTCCCAATCCTCTCCCCCTCACCCACCAAAATCCTATACCTATATATAAGGATCGATGCTTTCAAATTGGGAGGGGAGGAGGGTGAAAAACATTCTTTTGAACAAGTAAGTGTGGTTCGTTGAAAAAATATTGCAAAGAGCTTGAACAAGAGTCGTCTATGTATCCCCACTCCCAATCACCCCCCCCCCACCCCTACCCACCAAAATCCTGTAGCTATATATAAGGATCGATGCTTCCAAATTGGGAGGGGAGGAGGGTGGAAAACATTCTTTTGAACAAGTAAGTGTGGTTAATTGAACAAGTATGACAAAGGGATTGAACAAGAGTCACTTATGTATCCCCATTCCCAATCTCCTCTCCCCCCCACCCCTACCCACCAAAATCCTGTACCTATATATAAGGATCGATGCTTTCAAATTGTAAGGGGAAGAGGGTGGAAAACATCCTTTTGAACAAGTAAGTGTGGTTCGTTGAACAAGTATGGCAAAGGGATTGAACAAGAGTCACATATGTATCCACACTTCCAACCCCCCCTACCCACCAAAATTTTGTCCCTATATATAAGGACCGATGTTTCCAAATTGGGAGGGGAGGAGGGTGGAAACATCCTTTTGAACAAGTAAGTATGGTTAATTGAACAAGTATGACAAAGGGATTGAACAAGAGTGACCTATGTATCCCCATTCCCAACCCCCTCCCCCTACCCACCAAAATCTTGTCCCTATATATAAGGATCGATGCTTTCAAATTGGGAGGGGAGAAGGGCGAAAAACATCCTTTTGAACAAGTAAGTGTGGTTAATTGAACAAGTTTGGCAAAGGGATTAAACAAGAGTCACCTATGTATCTTATTCCCAATCCCCCCCCCCCCCCTCACCCACCAAAATCCTGTACCTATATGTAAGGATCGATGCTTTTCATTTGGGAAGGGAGGAGGATGGAAAACATCCTTTTGAACAAGTAAGTGAGGTTTGTTGAACAAGTATCGTAAAGAGATTGAACAAGAGTCGCCCATGTTTAATCTCTTTGCCATACTTGTTCAATGAATCTCTTTGCCACACACACTTGTTCAATGAATCACAAACCCTTGGGAGGGGATGAGGGTTTGCTAGAACCTCGATGAGTTGAACAAGTTCTCATTTGAGTATGAACAAGTAAGTAAGAAAGGGTTGAATAACTATGTACAAGTATGTGAAAAACATATTACTTCATAACTGTTTATAATTCCTTGAATAAGCATCGCAAACGTAATGCACAATAGTCACTTATTTATCCGCCCCCAATTTTCATCCTTATATATAAGCATGCTTCCAATCTAAGTATCTCTTCCATAGACCATTGATTTACTTTCATCTAATGGTTGATATTGTGTTGCATGTTGCACCATAACTGCACGTTGTACCGGAGCGTTAAGGACAGATCCTGTGCTATTCTTAACTAATGCTACGAGAGGAAGCAATCAAGCATTATTTTGGTTAATAATTTCTCTCTCTCTTTCTCTTTTCTTTTTTTAATCTGAAAAACGGGGTTAGACCACCGTAGGATCTACGTGTGTTAGAGTACAGACGTTGACCCTCAACGAACTGGGCGACGGAATAAAAACGATTCAAACAAGTAAAGATGAACACAAGGAATTCCAAATCAAATTTAAAATTCTTATTACCTAGTGTGAACTTACAAACGCAGATCTTAGTCCTAGGTGTACACAACTCCTATTCGTCAGACTTCGATCCCTCAGCGTCAAACACCCCTTGTAACTCGACAATGCAAACTCGACCCACACATTTAATCTTCGTACACGACTCGATTAAAGTCTCCGTGTGTTCTCCTCTCTCTCAATCACACTCAGGAATTGAATCTCTAAGCTTGGATAGAAATCAACAACCATGTGAGGAGTCTAAAGAAAGAAATAGGGTTAGTAGGCTTGAACTCTCGTCTCTATAGAATATGGAAGAGCTCATACCAACAACGTTGTCATTGTTTGCAAAGAAGTAGAACACAACGACTTTCCAGAAGATCACCCTCATAGTACAATTTTTCTAAGCATGTGTAACTTCAGAATTATATTGGGAACCAGTACATTAATTCTGTTTTTTTTTACCAAGAACATCTACCAACTTTTTTTACTCTGGACGTTTGTGGATGATAATGACTTAACCATCACAAGAAGCAACCTCGAATCACTTGTTTATGACCCACGTACGTACATAGACCAATTACTTATTACTAGTGTGATGGACCAAAACGTAGAAAACGTGCCTAACTCATTTGCACATCATTGTTTAATTTATAGTTATCTTGTTATTTCGAGCATTGCATGAGAAGTTTATTAATGGCATTAGACAACATGGAAGATATATAGTTATTATACAAATTCTATATCGATTTCGGGCGCACCCCTTTGCATAAGCCAGAGGTGCCCCCATCCTAACCCCCAGATTCCCCGGAAGAGGAACTCCACTGGGTTATAAAGTAAAGTAAAGTAAAGTACAAATTCTATATCGAAGAAAGTTTATGGGCCCAATAGATTGGTAGATTCGGGTCGTGTCAGTACAGACGCGTATGAGCCTAACTCATAAAATCATGGGTTTCACATTTATATAGATGTGGATAGATGTGGAATAGGTTAATTCCCAACATACTCCCTCAAGTGCAACTTGCACCGGGCTCTGATACTATTAAGAAAGTTTGTGAGTCTGATAGATAAGTATATTTGAGACATGTCGCATGGGCCTAACACATAAGTCCATTGGGTTTCACCCTAAAATCAATTAATAATAGAAGTAGTAGCTCGTATGTTTATTTAATAGCTGATTTATATTCTTATTTAAGATCTGGGATAGTTTAGTTCCCAACAATTATATACATAATACATATGAATATGATTTCTCATTGTTTTTTCGGGCGTTGTATGTGCATCTTTTTGGGATTAACTAGACTTGCTAATTGCAATAGTGAAAATTGAATCATACGACCAGTACGTTTTAGAGTAAGATTTCATCAATTTTACAACCTAAGCTTCAGACATTTCTAGTTGTGTTATGTGATAATTTTGATAAACTTCATTTTATTTGTCCAAATTATTTTTTGAAAACATTCATCTAATATGAAAACTTTACCTCACTTGCCTAAAAATTAGTAGAGACCTGTTTAAAATATGTTTTCTTAACATATATGTCACTCTTTTAATTTATAAATAGGACAAATTTTTGTAATTAAAAATAAAACATAATTTATTGAATAAAATTATAATATAGAAAAATAGTTTTATATAAAATACGAACAACCTGAAATTCAACTCTTTTTAGGAAAAATGGAATTCGTACAAAATCCCAAATGATTATATGAATTTACTCCAACAAGTGAAATAGTGATGATTTTATGTACTTACTGTTATTTTTAAGGAAAACTCCACATGGTGATCCTGAGGTTTTTAAATTTCACATGGCACACAAACCTTTTGCAGAAATTTTGCGTGGTAACCTTGAGGTTTTTCATATGATAGCCTCAAGGGATTATAAATTATAAAAAGTACTCAATATATAGCCACATTACTTTGTTTAACTGAATAAATGACTCAAAATTTATATAAATGTCTTATAAGTTATATAAAGCTTTTTTTTGTGAAACTACATATCCTCAATTTGTATGGTAAAATAAAATACCCTTTTTAAATAATGAAAATCACATGCAATTTCAAAATATTTTCCACCATTCAATTTTTCTAAAAAAAACATAAAATTGTAATTTTTTATAAGAGAATTTATATTTTAAGAAAGTTTTTTTGATGCATTAATTAAAATTTTGGCTTTTTAAATGAAAATAATAAATATTTGTATATATAATAATATACTTGTCATTAATATGTGTAAACAATTGAGTTTTTTTAAGTTTTATTACATAAACATAGATTATTAGGTGTTTTTTCCAAGCTATAAAAAGCACCAAATAAAAAGTATGTGTATTAACTATATACCGATGCTTGTTATTAATAAATTTTATAAACAAGATTAGATAGTTTTAAAAAAACTAATAATAATGATAATTGTTTCAATTAAACCAAATATTATGGTCACATTTTAGATATTTTTAACATCCAAGGCTATTACACGGAGCGCGTAAAGCCTTGAGTTTATCACGCGGAATTCCAGAAAGGTTTATGTACCATGCGAAATTTGCAAAACCTCTTATCACCACACGGAATTGTACATATGATTTCGATTGATGAACATATTCCATAATATAAATTTTAAGTTTGTTCTTATGAGAATTTTCTTTCCTATATATATATATATTTTAAAATACACAAGCATTGATATAATAGAATCCATATGCACATATATATAGTTCAATCTTTATATAATCGACAAAAATCAAAATGCGCATATGTTGAAATTAATATAGTATAATTTAAAAATATATGAAATTGAAATCCTATTTGCACAAGGTGTAATTAATCTAAATGCAAATATAGCTTAAATCTATACTACTATAGCATAAAATGGAGTCAATGTCTTCACAAAACAAATTGTCACGTGTCATATCTATAATAAAATAATCCAATGGTGCAATATTCTGAAAAATATTATTATTTAATAAAATATGATCTTTTCAGTCAAACAAAAAAAATCAAAATAAAATCAGAAACTAATTTCAAAAATACAATTTTGAAATTATTTTTTAACAAATATAATATATGTTTGAAATATAATTTGGATTTTTTAATTTTTAAATAAACAAATCTAGACTATATCTATATGTATAGTATTAAACATCTAATTTAATAAAAAATGATCTTTCCATTTAAGAAAAAAAATCAAGATAACATCAGAAATTAATTTCTGATATATAATCCTAAAATTATGTTTGACTATACCTATATGTATAGAATTTTCTATCTAATTTAATATATACGATCTTTCCTTTTAAGAAAATAATTAAGATAAAATTTGAAAACAGTTTCTGATATATAATCCTGATTTTCTTATCAAATATAATATAATTTGGAATTTTTTAAACAAATAATTTAGAGTATATCTATATGTATATGATTTTCTATCTAAAAATCTATATCTGTATTAATTAAAAATGATATTTTAAATTAAGGTATGTAATACAATTAAACATGATCTTTTACCTTATCTAATAAAATTTAATAATTGAAATCATATATATTTGTTTAAATAGTTTAGACTTTAAATCATATACTAGATATCGGCTTAAAACATATACAGACAACTCAACTTGTCCATGGTCATTTGGACATCTGACATTTGAAACGGACGTATTGAGCATCCCAACTTGTCAAAGCCTATCTATTAAACACCCCTTCCCTAACCTGACATTGCGCGTGTGATGTACGATTGATTTAAGAGTGTCTTCATTAAAAGCCAGATGTTCTTAAGCTTATGTGTATACAGAAATTTGTCTGAGAATGTAGTACGGTGACAGCTTTAAGTGACCATTAATTTAACAAGGAGGCCTTACCTGACATTATGTGGCCGTTGTTTTGCTTAATCATGTTCACGTAATATCGCGTGCGTATTACGTCACTCCATAATCAATGATGAGGTGTTTAATAGGTAGGTTTAGACAGATTAGGGTGCTCGATCAATAGGTCCGTTTCAAAAGTGAGGTGTTCAAATGACTAAAATGGACAAGTTTAGGTGTCTATATATGTTTTAAAATAATATTTATAAATTATTTTAATTAAATCTTTGTTCAAATAAATGAACTTTGTAGATATAATTTTTCTTACCAATTACCAATGTGCCTAACAAATTTATTACAGGTTGTCTGTTATGATTCGCGGATTGAACTAGTTAATATTAAACTAGCACAAAAAATTTCTCTTATGTATTTTGGAGTAAGAAAATATACATTCAAATCATTTTTTTTGGGTAGAATACATTCAAATCATTTTTTTTGGTTGAGGGCACTGCTCATGAGAGTCGAACCGGTGACCTCTGGATACTACCCTTGAAGTACAGGCACATTTAGAATTTGTATGCAAAAATTTAACTGACTCGAAAGAAACTACTTGAGTTGACCGGTCAATACAAAATTTCGATACTACCCTTGACTAAATGCCCGAAGGCCATTCAAATCATTTTTGAAGTACAGGCACATTTAGAATTTGTATGCAAAAATTTAACTGACTCGAAAGAAACTACTTGAGTTGACCGGTCAATACAAAATTTCGATGCAAAACCTTATAAATCGGTTATCATGGGAGTTGCACATGACTTGCAAGAATGTCATCTTTCCACATAATTACATAGGTATCACCTTCATAACAACTATTAAACCCCGGTATTGTTATAAACATACATATTTCATATATGTAGGATCATTTCAAGCCAAAATGATTCTGGATTCACAATGTTGACTGTTGGGATGGTCTTGATCCCAATAATAGATCTCAAGTAGTTTTGATGATGATTGAACACTTGTGAAGAATTTAATGTTGTTTGCTAAGTGTTTCAGGATCATTCTAGGATGTATGAGCAACGAAACATGAGCACGATCAATCATCTCATCCAGTTGAGGAAGTAGAGCCACTACAGAGTACTTGTTGATTCCGGAGTGCGAGAGCAAGGGATCAACACGAAGGCAGGATACTATATCTGGCAAGCTGGATCAACGCGCGAGCGCCTGTGAGAGATCTTTCTATTTAAGTAAAGACGCGTTGCAAGAGATGGATTGGGAGAGAATCAAATTTCGTGGATATGAGAAAATTCTCTTGTTAGGATAATCTTGCTAGAGAGATATTCTGTTTCTCTAGATAGGATTATTCTAGGTTAATCACGATTTTATATTAAGGATAGAATTTGTTCTAGGCTTTAGTATATATAGTGGTTAGCGGTTTCACAAATACTTCACCAAAGCATAGAGAGAGCAATTGTTGTGTGCAATTGGAGGAGAAGACACACGGAGACTTCAACTAAGTTGAGTACGAAGGTTGGAGGTGTGGGTCGACAAGTTGCTGTGAATTGTTAGAGTCATCCGACGCTGAGGGATCGAGATTCAGGATCTAGGAGTTGTGTACACCTAGGAATTGAGATCTGCGTTTGTAAGTTTGATTCTGATTAATAAGAGTAACAAGTTGATTTGAAAATTATTTGTATTCACCTTTACTTGTTTGTTTGAATTGTTACTTCTGCTGCCCAGTTCATTAATCCCTCTGGAAGATCAACACTGTATTCTCACACGTAGTTCCTACGTTGACATTGGCATATTGCTCAACTAAATCACTGACAAATTGGTTATTTGTAATGACGAAAATTCCATTGAATTCTTGACCGTAAACTAACTTCAGCAATTATAATCAATCTATGTACGGATTATTTAATTAGTTTCAAAATTAAATCGTCTTTTGGGATTACACATCTACACGCTACACGTTGATCAAGTTTGTCACCCTTTCATTCAAAAAAAAAAAAAGTTTGTTGATTAGTTATCCGATTTAAAGTTATAATGAGTTACTCATTGTTCCATAATGTTTATCATGCATGAACTTCTTTCCATTGGTCCTAAAATACTTTGTTTCCTTACAATTTTGCTATTATTCAATTTCATATATATTTTATATCCTATTTTTCATCCATTTTAAGTTCCATCCATTCAATGGCTAATCACCCTTATCTCTCCATACTACTATATGTGTAATAATCTTGATAATCGTACTATAGGACTAGCACTACGGAACAAGTAAAGTATTATTATTATTATTGTATTGTTTTGATTGGATTACCCTAAACCAACCCGGATCTTCTGGTTCCTTTCATGGTCCATTTTACTAGTCTCTTTTATCTAATTGGTTAAAATAGTCCTAAAATTCAGCAATAAATCCCTAATTTTACTTTATTTCATTTTAACAAGTGATAGAAACCAATTAGAAAAAAAAGGACCATGAGTATGGATCATGGAAAGGGATCAGAAGATCCGCTTTGGTCTAGAACACCCGTAATTAAATGGGTGAAAATCACGAACAGTTCTTAATAATTTAATTTCAAAGTTTGAATTAGGATGCCCTGTAGAAATTCAACAGAAATGTATACGTTAGTAAATTTCCTTGTACGTGGAATTATATACATACAAAATATATGCGCATAACATCCAAATCTTTTAATCTTCATTGAAACAATACCATCCCATGAAGCGCGTAGTGTCCTTATCAATTGCACATAAAATAATTAGGAGTCTAGGATCGATCGACCAACACATTTGATTCCAAACGTAAAATAATAGCAATAGTCCAAAGATCGGATCGGAAGAACCATCACGAACAACCATAAAAATTGACCCAATTAAACCACCCATATATTATATGCAACTATCTTGTAATTAAACCACCTATTGATATAGTCAAGCAAAAACAGTAAAACTAAAAACATACGACGTATACTACACGATTCAAGTGTATAATTTCTAGGAAAACAGAAGGACATTTCCCGATCGAAATGGATGATAATCATGTAGCGAGTAATGCATGGGACCCTTATGTTCCTTTGCTTTTATTCTTTTTTGAAAAAACGGCTTTTTGACTTGAGAAGAAGCCAGAAAGAGCTATATTCAATCAGTCTACGCAACTTTTTTTAATCTGTGACCGTTGAAAGAGGGACGTTTTCCGAGTAAAAAGTGGCCTACGTACTCTTAAATCGGAAAACAATAGTGCATTTCAGTGTCGTGACTTGTGGGGTCTCGATCGTACCCTCATCACTCGCCAGTCTATATATATATTTGCCTTCTTCTTCTTCCACAAATTGAGTCGTAGTTTCCTCATACTACCATACAACGTAAACAACAAGCACCGAAAGAGCAAGGAAAAGTTGTAAGCGTTGCTCAACATAAACGTAGGATTTGATTTGATCGATCCATCAAGGACTCGGTCGACATGGTTCGAACGCCGTCGTTCGATAAGAACGGTATCAAGAAGGGAGCATGGAGCCCCGAAGAAGACAAGAAGTTGAAAGCTTTTATGAAACTTGGCCATTTCAACTGGAGAGAGCTTCCTAAGCTTGCCGGTAAGCATGTTTTATTATATATGTCTCTAGCTAACTAAGCTCCTACATATAATATATGTGGCATATAATTAATGTCTTGGTCTAGTTATCATATGATCAATGGTTCAAGCTCGGTTTGCTTATGTTATTCTATGAGACGTACTCTTTCTTTGTGGACATGGTACTCTTATATATACCCTTCGACAACATCCACTAATTCGGAACTTAAATGATTGAATTTGTGCGCGTAGGTCTACAACGATGTGGGAAGAGTTGCAGATTGAGATGGATGAATTATCTTAGGCCGGATCTCAAACATGGAAAGTACACGAAAGAGGAAGAGGATCTCATCCTTCAACTCCATCAACAGCATGGAAACAGGTATGATCAGTTAATACTTATTTCACAAGCTAGGCTTAGTATAATGTTTGATGGCCAACAACATGTAAACTAATCAATTGATACATATATATATATATGTACGTGTAGGTGGGCTACGATAGCGTCACAATTACCCGGAAGAACAGACAATGAAATCAAGAACTACTGGCATACCCACCTGAAGAAACGGGCCGGGTTTCAAAAACCCGCGAAAAATCTCAAGACCCACAAACCATTACATGACCAAAACAACGCCACGCAAAAGAATAGTCCAACATCTCCGATGAATTTATGTGGAGATCATATTCAAATCTTGGAGAGCTGCCCATTGAGCTCCTCAGAAATGGGGTCCTCGTCGTCAACTTATACCACTACAAGTTGTGACATCTCGAGCTCCAACGTTGGGATCTCGAGCCCTAGTGATTTCGACGATGGAGGTTTGGAAGAGATGTTGAACTCGTGCAATGGCCTCTTCGAAGACATGTCGTCGATTCTAATCCCTTTGGATCAAGCATTTGATCATGATACTTACAATATGGCGACATCTTTTGATGGGGAGTTTGCGATCCAGGAGGATTATCCGGCAATCGCAATGGATGATTTATGGAGCAAGCCTTTGGTTGAGGACTACAACGATGTGTTGTTATCTCCTTGTGTGAACTACTACTACGACGATAACGTCTTCGGCTTGTTTGAGGAAACCATGCAAGAGATGGCGCCATGACAAACTGGTAGAACGTGCTTGTATACTTAATAGTAGATGATATATATACGTCATTTTAGCTGTCTTATATATATAAGTGTGCATAAAATAATGCAGCAAATTAAAGGTCGTATACTGCAACTTAACTATACATGTGCATAACAATTAGATTAGGTATATTATTATCTATAATCTATACTCTATAGTCTATACGGAGATGATATGGATATATATACATATACATTGACTACTTTCCTTGAAAATTTCTTGCTAGTTAGCAAGTTGTCCGCTGACTTCATATGATTTCACTGCAATTTCAAGTTTGTTTAATGCATGTTGGCGAAGTTGAAGGATTGGAAAGAATATATTAAGGCAGATGAGAAACAATTCGAAGAAGTACTATAGCTTGACTTAGTTCATATATGCATAATTAAGTAATTGTTCTAGTTTTAGTCAGCGTAGAATTGTGTATACAATGCTCTAGTGACGTTGATGAAAATAATGAACCATCTTAATACACCCATATTGGTTATGGTCATGGCCGGGTAGGCTGAAGAGAAACGAATGTCAGAGAAAAACGAGAAACAAATATCATATTCATTCTCCCGGCACATATATTCAGTTTAACGTGTGTAAATATATAAAATTAAGTGTATTCAGATTCAAAGAAATTTTTGTTAGGTGTATTTAAATGTTTGATATTGAGTAGTAAATATAAATGCACAACTTTTTTAAAATATACAAAAACTATAGTTGAAGTGTAATTAAAATGTTTGAATATAGCTACTAGACCTGACAATCGGGTCAACTGGGTCGGGTTCGAGTCGAAATGGGTTCGGGTTGGTAACGGGTCACGGGTCATCGCGGGTTTCAAGTTGGGTCGGGCCAACCCAACGGGTCTAGAATGTTGAAAATGTTAACATTATTTAAATAAAATATTATTTATATAATAAAATATAGTATTAGAATATTATGTTTCTATATCTCAATAATATTATTTAATATTAAAAATATATTTTATATATTCTTAAATACAATAAATTGGGTCAACCGGGTTCAAGTTCAATTAGGTCGGGTTGAAACTAGGTCTCAGGTTTACATTTTTGGGTTAAAACTCAGAAATTTTGGATCGAGTGGGATTTGCGAATCGGGTCAGCTTTTAACAAGTCTAATAGCTACATATTAGTTTGAACATTAGTAATCGATGATTTGAACGTTCGGTACTGAATATTGAATATGAATGCGTAGGTTTTGAATATACAAATTACATTGTAAGTATATCATGTTTAATTTGAATATACCTACAATTAGTTTGAACATAAGTAATAAGTTTTGAATATACCAATAACATGAACAATTGCAAAAATTAGTGATGGCCAACAGTGCGGCCCGGCCCAGCCCGGCCCGGCCCAGCCCGTGTCATGGGCCCAAAAAGCCCAGCCCGGCCAGCCCGCGGGCCAGACGGGCTCAGCCCGGACGGGCCATGGGCTGGGCCCGGGCCGGAGTTTTCCAGCCCAGCCCAGCCGGGCTGGTCAACGGGCCAAGAACCCAGCCCAGCCCGACCCAGCCCAGCCCAGCCCGGCCCGGCCCAGACCGACCCGGTGCATAATAGTGTTATTTTTTGTAAAAATAAAATTAGTATTCACCCTATTAATTGTATATTTGTAAAAATAAAATTATTTGCACCCTATAAATTATATTTGTGCAAAAATAAAATTAATATGCACTATAATTATTAAAATTAATTACATATTCATCTTAATTATTAAAAATTTGATAAGTAATTATTAAAAATAAACTATCGGCCCGGCTCAGCCCGGTATGTGTGGGCCAGCCCGGCCCGGCACCAGCCCGCTCCCAGCCCACCCGGGCCTATGTGGACCGGCCCAGCCCAGCCCGGTGATTTGCCGGGCCGGGCCTGGGCCACAGTTTCTTGGCCCAGCCCAGCCCGGCCCGGTTCCATCACTATGCAAAATGAATGTATAGTGAATACGAAAGTATAATAGTTTGAATATACGAGTAACTTGTAGAGTTGCAAAATGTTTGAATGTATCTATTGATTAGTTTAAATATACATGTGTATACCCGTTAGCTGAATATGCATAGTTGTATGTTGAATATGAAATCCGTTTCTCGTTTCTCCATAACTGATCGTTTGATCCTAATACTTTTGGTCATATATATCACGTTCTTTTAAACATAAATCATATATATACATTGAAATCGGTAATTTTCTTTGAGATGATCTATAATTGTGTGTATGTGTGTTTGGTTAAATAATATTATTTAAAATTCCATGAATTTTAATCTCCATGATTTTTCAACTCATAGAGTCAGTAGGACTTTAATTAATACCAAGAAGGGGATACAAAAAAACAAATCCTGGTAGAAAATTTATGAAGTAATTTTTCATATTTTCAATTCCTAAGAATTACAATTATAACATTCAACGAAACTATCCTTACACTAATGTCTAGGGATTTAGGGTCCGTTTGGTATCCAACGGCGGAAATATAAACAGAATGGAAATGAACTTAGTCCACGTTAGCATCATGATACATGATGAGTCACCTCAATTTTCATACAAAAACTACCACAAGCCCTCTCACCTCAATCATTCTATCCATCCCTTCTCTAGACACACAATTTTTAAAGTTTCAAATTAAAATATTTTTTTCAATTATAGTGACACGTATATTGGACTAATTTTTTTCCGTTCCATTTACGTTTCCGCCGTTAGATACCAAACGGTCCTTTAATCTGAAGCAATATGTGATAATTAAAAAATTCAACCCAAAAAAAAATCAACCACAAACCCGCAACCCAGGAAGAAAATTAAGAAAACTCCGAGTAATTTGACCCTACCTCCGTCATCTTTGACAGTATATCGAATAGAAATCTCTGCAGAAGAATGGTGATAGGATTTTGCAAAAAACTGATGACAATATTTTAATTGAAGTCAACAAGATGAAGCTTATCCATGACATAAAATTTTATCCATCTTCAAAAACAAACTTAGCTAGAGCGACGAGTTTGTTAGTAAGGCTAATCTATAGTATTATGTACTAAAAAAGCTTTAATTCATATATTAACTTTCTATATTAATTAACTAGTAATATACGAAACGCAATGCATATGAATCTCAAGTTAAATATTTAAACATTTTTTGAAAAGTGAAAAGCAAATGAATTGAAGAGGGAAAAGTTTTACAAAACGTCCAAAAGACCAAACCAGTCAAATACAACAAACACCCCAAAATTTCCTAACTTCTAGCAAGACCACATGTTAAGGTGTCCTAAATGACAAAGTACTCGACACTAACTTATGGCTGGATGCACTATTGTAAAGAATTTTTCTACCGTCTATGTGTCCTAACAAACTGCGGAATCTTGAATTTGCTATGTGATGCAAGAATAACATATATGTCTAAGAAGAGGGAGTTGGAGGTCAATCGACGAGCTAAGCCAAGACCTTTCCGCAAGTCACGAGCTTTCAAGTTCAAGAAGGTCTTCAATTATGGCAAATTATCCTTTCAATGCTATCAAGTTACACGTCCAAGGCCTCCCCGAAAAAGGATTAAGCTTGAAGATATTTTCGGAACTCAAGTTCTCGTCACAGCTTGAGTACTGTTCAGTAAAACAGCCATAACTTTGGATAGAAAAATGATCTCGAGACGATTCAAGATGCGTTGGAAAACTTATTCAAAGATATACAACTTCATAGTTGACGTCAAGATGAGAATCCAACCAGAAGATCGTCCAAAATGCGTTTTACTGAGAGCAGTACAAAATCATACGGGAATCTTTAAGTTTCCTTATTTCTATCTTTAAGATTTTAGCATATTTTAGGAATTTCGAGTTTGTTAGTTTGTTAGAAGTTTATTATCTTTGTTATTTCCTTTTATCTAATTAGTTATTGTTTCCTTTTATTTAATTTAATTAGATAGCTTCTTTTCCAAGCAAAGTTCTATCTTAGGCAAGTGTTAGAAGATAGAATTTTGGCTTCCTATTGTCTATTTAAACTCAAGTTTGCTTTCAATAAAAATCAGTTTTGAATCCTTGGAAATTGACTTATTGAAGTTGATTTCCTGGGAGTCTTAACACCAAATTGGTGTGTCCTATTGCTTGCTTGATCGATCATCCTCAACAACAACTCCTCTTCTCTCAATCATCATCTTCATCAACAATCCTGCGCGCACCAATCCGAGATCCATATCCTTGGGCAATCTTCAACGCGTGCGGCCCTTCACCTCGAAGGTTGTCACGTATCACTATGTATGGATTATAATCGGTGACAAAAGGAAGAACGAATTTAAAAGGGACATAATTTGTCTAAAAAATTAAATCTCCAAGGGTAGTACCCAGAGGTCACCGGTTCGACTCTCATGGGCAGTGCCCTCAACCAAAAAAAAAATTTTAATCAAATCAAGTATAACCAACAAATTAGTAACCGACAAATTTAGTTATTCAATACCTTAAATAGCAAAAAATAGCCGTTTATTTATCAAAAAAAATTATACTATGCATGACATCTAATTTATGCAAAAATGACTAATTTACAGAAAACAGTTGGAGAGAAATACATTAAATGTGAATAACAAATGATGTTATGAGAAATTGAACCTTTGTGGGATGAAAAGAAAATTGAACAATAAACTATCTAAACTAGTTGATTTTCATGTCATATTAATACAAATTAATTTAAAATATATTCATATTTAACCTAAAATTACATATACGCACTATTAATAAACCCGACCGGAGGGGACACGGGTCCACGTTGCACAGGAATTGGTGTCCGTCTATGATTATAATCAATAATTCTTTATCCAAATCTGCGTTTGGTTGGTATGGGTAACATGTCCGTTCAATTTAATCATAAGATCATAATCCAACTTTTATGCCATATATTTTGCTCATATATTCAATGTGGGAAGCTATATTCTCCAACGCGTTTGAATCTTTCAATTTAAATTATATGACTGGGTCGATTTGCTCGATCCCGTCGAGCAAGATATTGTGTGAATGTAATGCACTAGAGTGGTAGGGTATGCTTAATTAAGATGAAACACACATAGTTACACATGTTGATTTGAAATTATTAAAATAGTTTAAAAGTTGTAACAATCAAAGCATAGATGATAACGATAAATACTAACCAAAAAGATCAAGACAAATAAAAAGAGAGGGAGTACTATGATTTTCCGCTGCTAATAAATAATGATTAGTCAGTCACTGTTGTCTTATGATTAATTAAATATTGGTTCTTTTTTCGACCAAAAAAAGATTGGTTCTTTTAGCACCCTAAACCTTCCCCGGTAGTTTTTAATAATTTGTTCGGTAAGGATGTTGGGTTCTTTTTGAAGATGTGCTTTGTTCAAAATCTACTTACTTTGAATGAAGGGGTTGTACTGTTGATCATTGAAAAGCTATTGAAAAAACCCTAGGGCATAGAAAATTGCAATTTTCTTCCTCTCCGGTGACGGGCCGTGGGAGCTAGGGATTCCTCGCCGGACGTGCGAGATTCACCGTGATCGGACTAGGTTTTGGCTTCGGTTTGGCAGGACTTGGGTAGCCATGGGAGATGAGATGGACAAACGGAAAAATTTGCACTTGACAGAGGAGGAGTGCGAAGTTGTTGAAGAGGCACTAGGAGACCGAGCGAACGACGGCAGATCAAGTTCGCTGCTGCTGGTGGGTACCCTTCTCACTTCGAGGCCGTTCAATGTGTACGCCTTGAAGACAACCATGAGAAGCGCTTGGAAGGCAAAATACGGTGTTGTCTTTCGGGAGATCAAGAACAATCTTTTTGCCTTCCAATTTGCTGATGTTGGAGACAAGGAAAGAGTGTTGAAGGGAGGACCGTGGGCATTCGATCGTTCCCTACTTCTGTTGCGTGAGCCTGGGAATGAGCAGCCCTCAAAGATGGTGTTTTCAATGGCAGATTTTTGGGTTCGATTCTATGATATTCCGATCTCGGCAATGAATAAGGGAACGGCGGAGCGTTTGGGCAGTCGGGTTGGACTCGTGAAGGAGGTGGACGAGTCCATAGGGGCACTTGGCCATTTCCTTAGGGTTAGAGTTACAGTTGATATTACGAAACCGATCCGAAGAGGCGTGATGATGAGGGTTGGAGATGATAAACTTTGGGTCGAGATCAAGTACGAAAGGTTGCCGAATTTTTGTTACAGTTGTGGTTTGCTTGGCCATGTAGAGATTGACTGCACCGATGAAGAAGCCAAGCACTACCAACATGAATATGGGGACTGGCTTAGGGCTTCCCCGCTCAAGGTGATGGCGGAAAGGAGTAGTGCAGAAAGGGCGAGGGAGGTTGCTATCCTTGGTCTGCAGGGCCGACAATTGGTTATTGACGATGGATCGGGCAAGGAGGAGAGACAGGGAAGGGGTCGCAAATCTCTTCTTGATATCTTGGAGGAAAAGGAAGTCGTTGATGCAGAGAAAGATGGATCAGGTTCTTTAGCGCAGAGCTTGAATGCAGATCAAGAGCAAGCTGTCCTTCAGATAGGGGCAATAGGCTTGGAGAAGGGCAGTGGTGTTGTTGTGAACAATGGGGGGATGGGAAATAAACACACATTGCATGGTGACATGCAAAGTGAACAGGAAAACCCTCCTACATTAAATGCTGATGTTGCTCCTATGGATATTGCCTTAAATGCCAACCCCACTCCAAAGAAGAACACGTGGAGGAGATTGGATCGTGACGGTGGCTCTGGAGGGAAAGGGAAGACATCAAATCAGAAGCGGGGGCGCGAAGAGGAAGTGATTGATGAAGAGGCGGAGAAGTCTGTTGATGCTAAGGGATATGGGGAAAATTCAGGAGGTGAGGATGGTGGAGATAAGAGGAGAAAGTTGGAAGCTCAAACCAATAATGTATCGGCGAGGGAGGTCATCCTTCCTCGCCGGGCGCCATGAGTTGTCTCAGCTACAACTGTCGGGGATTGGGGAAGGCCCGGGCAGTTGGTCGCCTTGCCGACTTGGTAAGGAAGGAGGTCCCCAAATTGCTCTTCCTCATGGAGACTAAGCAAGATAGGAAGAGCATGGATAGTGTGAGGAGACGGCTGGGCATGAAGGGTGGTTTTTTTGTTGATTGTGTTGGTTCATCGGGTGGTCTTGGTTTGCTGTGGGAAGAAGGTGTGGATGTGTCGGTTCAATCATATACGGCCCATCACATTGATGCCGTGGTTGATTGGGGCGATGGTCGGGGGAGCTGGCGTTTCACTGGAGTTTATGGTTGGCCAAGGAGGGAAGAGAAGAGGCTCACTGTGGAGCTTCTCAAGGAGTTGGGGAGAACCACTTTGGGTGCTTGGTTGTGTTGTGGAGATTTCAATCAAGTGTTTCGGATCGAAGACAAGGTGGGAGGGTTGGCGGCTGAATTGAGTTCGGTATTGGCGTTTAGGGAGGCCATGGAGTTGTGTGGGTTGGATGAGATGCCTTTCAGGGGAGATCGTTTTACTTGGGACAACGGGAGAGAGGGGGCTGATTTTATTAAGGAGAGGCTGGATTTGGTCTTTGCTAATGGGGCGTGGAAGTGTTTGTTCCCCTACGCTGGAGTTGTCCACCTTCCACGTTGGGGTTCAGACCACATTCCAATAAAAGTGGTGTTGGAGGATGTGGAGGAGGGTGAGGCTAGGCCTAGAGGGAGAAAGCCTTTTCGTTTCGAAGCCATGTGGTTTGAGCATGAAGATTGCTTGGAGATAATAAGAAATGCATGGCAAAACCCGGGAAGTGGTTGGGTGGATAGTGAGGTTCCGGGCAAGATTGGAAGATGTGGCGAGGATCTTCATGATTGGGATCGGTCTTGTTTTGGGAATGTTCGCAAGGAGTTGGCTGACATCCGGGAGAAGCTGCGATGCATGGGCAAAAGAGGAGTCTCGGGGTGTGATATTCGGGTTCGGAGGGAGCTGGAGGCGAGGGAATCCGAACTCATGCATCGTGAAGAAATTATGTGGTGTCAGCGGGCAAAGGCGAATGAGCTGATGTGGGGTGATCGTAACACGAGATTCTTCCATCTTAAGGCGAATGGCAGGAAGAAACGGAACCAAATTTGGAAGCTTGTCGATGAGGAAGGGAGGGAGTGGAGGTCGTTTGAAGGGAAGATTCATGTCGCCCTTGATTACTTTCGTTCCCTGTTTAAACCCGAGTCTAGAGCTAGTCCGATCACGGCTCCTCAAGGAATTGAGCCTTTATTGACGGTGGAGGACAATCTCGAGCTGCTTCGCCCCTTCACTTCCGAGGAGGTAAAACTCGCTCTCTTTTCCATGCACCCTACAAAATCTCCAGGTCCCGACGGTATGCCGGCACTTTTTTACCAAAAGTGTTGGGATATTGTAGGCCCTGATATCACTTCCTTTGTGATTGGGATTTTGGAGGGCGCCGACTTTCCCTCGGATTTCAACCATACTTTTATCTCTTTGATCCCGAAAACTAACGAGCCTTGCAGGATGAAAGACCTAAGACCGATCAGTTTATGTAATGTGCTCTACAAGGTGGTTTCGAAGGTTCTTGTTAACAGAATGAAGGAGTGTCTCGGGAAACTGATCTCACAATGTCAAAGTGCTTTTGTTCCTGGGCGGTTGATTACAGATAACGTCCTGGCGGCTTTCGAATTGTTCCACTACATGAAATCGAAGAGGAAGGGCAGCCAGGGCTATCTTGCACTCAAGCTGGACATGGCCAAGGCCTATGACCGGGTTGAGTGGGATTTTCTGGAAGTCATGATGCGGAGACTGGGGTTCGCTGATAGGTGGGTGTCCTTGGTAATGAGATGCGTCAAGACAGTCTCTTTTTCGGTCCTGATGGAAGGGGTGCCGTCGGTTCGGTTTGAGCCGGGGAGGGGATTGCGCCAAGGGGATCCCCTCTCCCCGTACCTGTTCCTCTTATGTGCGGAGGGGCTCTCGGGGATCCTACGTGACAGTGAGATGCGCAGGTCTCTCCAGGGGATTGCTATTGCTAGGTCTGCGCCTCGTATCTCCCACCTCTTTTTTGCGGATGACTGTGTTCTCTTTGCAAAGGCGACGTGTCAACAGAGCGGTGAAATTGTCAAAATCCTCCATGATTACGGAGTTATGTCGGGACAAGAAGTCAACTTTGCTAAGTCGGAGCTATCTTTCAGCAGAAACGTGGGTGAGGTGCGACGGGAGGAGATTAGGCGGATCACTGGAGTGCGGGAGGTGGAGAAGCATGATAAATATCTGGGCCTCCCGACGGTGGTTGGTCGGTCCAAGAAAGTGGTGTTTGGAGGCATAAAAGACAGAGTTTTAAAGAAGCTGAATGGTTGGAAGGAAAGATGTTTGTCCAGGGCGGGTAAGGAGGTATTGATCAAATCTGTGGCCCAAGCGATACCTTCTTACTTTATGAGTTGCTTCAGGTTTCCAGTGGAGCTTTGCAGGGATATTGAACAGATTATTTGCAAATTTTGGTGGGGTGATGGTGAGGGGCGGTCGGCGGTTCATTGGCTCAGTTGGAAACGCATGTGTTTGCCGAAGGATCGGGGAGGACTCGGCTTTCGAGACATTGAGTGCTTCAACCTTGCAATGTTGGCTAAGCAAGGATGGAGGCTCATACATGATCCTGACTCATTGATCGCCAGGCTCCTTAAAGCAAGGTACTTTCCGAGATCTTCTTTTCTAGGGGCGAGCCTCGGTTCGAACCCTAGTTACACTTGGCGGAGTATCTTGCATGGGAGGAGGGTCTTGGAGAGTGGTGTGTTGTGGCATGTGGGAAACGGTAGCAATATTAGGGTGTGGAGTGATCCATGGATTCCGAGGCCCCGCAGTTTTAGGCCGATCACGCCATGCCCTACTAGTGCTGAGGATGCTCGTGTTGTTGATCTGATTGATTGGAACCGTGGGGTCTGGGACGTCCCGCGTTTACAGGAGCTGTTCATCCCAATGGATGTGGAGGCTATCCAGCGTATTCGCCTTTCGAATCCAACCGTGCCTGATGATTTGATGTGGTATTGGACGAAAGATGGTTTTTTCTCTACCCGCAGTGCGTATCACATGCTCATGCAGTTGGAGGCCGAGACTAGTCATGGGTGCTGTTCGGAGGGGTCTCGAAGGCAGGCGGGGACTTGGAAGAGGTTATGGAAGGTGGATGTTCTCCCTAGGGTGAAGAATCTAATTTGGAGAGCTTGCAGGGATGTGCTCCCAGTTAAGGTGAATCTGGCTAAGAGAAAGATAACGTCGGACGATCGATGTGAAGTTTGTGGCCTGCAGGAGACGGGTATCCATGCTATCTTCTCTTGCGTGGAGGCACAAAGAATTTGGAGTTTCTTTCCAGCCTTTGACGAGGAGGGTCGGGAGGCCGTTTCTGCTTTTGATTTCTTTGAGAGAGTTTTGTCTTCTTTCTCTGGCTCGGATGTGGAACTATGGATGATTGTGGTGTGGAAGATCTGGGCCAGGAGAAACAAGCTTCTCTTTGAGGGTGTTCGGGAGGATGTTTCTTGTGTGGTTCGTGCTATTCAGGAGATGCAAGGTGCTCGTCGGTCGGTTGGATTCTTGCCGGATTCGAGGAGCGATGTGCATTCTGTTGCCTGGAAACCGCCTTCGGATGATTTGCTCAAGGTGAACTGTGATGCAAGCTTTTGTGGGGAGGGGTATGCTGGCGCTGGTTTTGTTGTGCGGGATGCAGGGGGGGAGGTGATGTTGGCTGGGTCGGCTGGTGTAGGAGTTTGCAACGACCCTGAAGTTGCGGAAGCTGCTGCCTTGGAATGGGCCCTTCGGCATTGCTTGGAGTCGGAAATCTCCCATGTGTGTGTTGAGTTGGACTGCAGCTCGCTTGTGTCTAAGCTGAAATCGGGTCGTCCCTGGAAAGGTGAGCTTGGGGTTGTTTTGCGCTCCATCCGTGAGTTAGCTCGGGAGTTCCGGCGATGTGATTGGAGCCATGTACGGCGGGAGGGCAACCAGCCTGCTCACTTCTTGGCTTCGATCAAGCCTACTGTTCCTTTAGTTTCTTGTGATGTGAACGATTTTCCTTCTGTTTTTAGCTCTTTAGTTGTATCCGACAATTCTATGTGATTGAATGAAGTTTGTTTTGCTCAAAAAAAAAAAAAGAATGAAGGGGTTGTTTTATAGAGCAATAATTAGGACTTTTGGTGCCACAATAACCGATTCTATTGGCTGACCACGCAATTGTGGATATGAAATGCCACGAAGGTATAAATGGAGGTTTACACTAGTTTGAATGAATCTGGTGCGGATACGCTATAAGTAAAAATACATCGTAAAATATCAAGAATATAATGTAGTGTAAAGTATTAGATATAAATTCATAGATGAAACTGTTATGATAAATAGTAAAATATCATAATTATCTTGTAAAATATCAAAGAAGCACTTATAATTTAGATACATTCTTAACACTTGCAATACACTTTGAATCTGGATCATAAATAGAGGTTTGAGTGTGAATCATGGATAACATAAGATGTATTATTTACTGTTGGATACACTCCGTTTACGACCTCAATTAAAAGTGCACAAATTGTATTCAACTTTTTTTTTGGTAGAACAAATTGTATTCAATTTATGAATAAACTTTTAATGCTTATAGTATATACCGTTTCTTTCACACGAGATGCAAACTTCATAGTCTAGAATTCTAATCTCCAAATCTAAACTTTTTTCATAAAGTATGTCCTTACGACCCTTGTAATAAAATTAAAGTAGTGGGCTACGAGATGAACAAGACCACCAACACAAAACTTGATTATTTAGCCCATCGCTTCTTTAAATTGATGACCTCAATTCCAAATCTTATCGAGGAGAAAACTTAATGGGCTTGTATTTTGGGCCAATGTCACGTAATCTCGAAATACAACTATTGAAACTTGATCCAAACCTCTTCAATTCCCAGACGTACGAACAAAATATTTTGTGCTCCACATCCTTGCGGCTTGACATCCTAACACGATTAGCCTTGTTTCATTTTTAAAGGAACGAGGTCACAACTTCGAACTTCTAGGACAACGGCTTACCCTTTTTTTAAAAATTGGTTATTAATCGCTCTCATTCCTAATAGATGTTATAGACGAGCCCAAGTACTACTTGTGTCGACCTTGATCTTTACCTTTAAAAAAAAAACTATTTTGAATTTAGTGATGGTTTTGAGCACAAACCCTTATTTTGCAGGTGATTTGTTATAATGTCGGGTTTTTTGGTTGGTTTTGTGCATAAGTTTCTATTTCATGAGTGATTTGCACCAACTTTGGATTTTATGGTTTTGTGTATCCCTATTTTATGGTTGATTTTGTGCAATTTACCCTTACAACAAATAAAAACATCAAAAATTTAGACTTATAATGTGCACGAGAATACTTTACAATTGTATTGCTCTCTATTGTATCCCCCGTGCTATATAAAATCCAAGATTAATGTTAATCTTCATGGCGCATCAAAATGATCAATCCGATGCTTGCCCTCGTTGCTCACTGCCGGAGACACCCTTGCATTTGCTCAGGGATTGCCGGAAGATCAAGGAGGTGTGGGGGGCCTTGAGTGGAAACGCTTTACCTGTGTCATTCCTCTCTTGTTCGGACGTTAAAGATTGGATTCTGCTGAATATATCTAAATGTGATGCCTGGAGCACCACCTTTGCCAATATGGTTTGGCAAACTTGGAAAATCAGGAATGGCATTGTGTTTAATCAAGTTGAT
This sequence comes from Polygonum aviculare, assembly GCA_934048045.1. Classification (NCBI taxonomy): domain Eukaryota; kingdom Viridiplantae; phylum Streptophyta; class Magnoliopsida; order Caryophyllales; family Polygonaceae; genus Polygonum; species Polygonum aviculare. The sequence goes on from OW204031.1 coordinate 22,610,956, forward strand.
GAAGTTGAGCGGCTCTCAAAGACAGTGGTCACCCTCTCGGCGGCCTTTTCTACGGCTTCTGTGAAACTGCCTGGTTTAGGTTTTCACGGCGGAACCCCTATAGGTAATTCCTCCCCCCCGATCCTTTGGACGCCGCCGGAGGTGGGCTGGGTGGTGCTGAACGTGGACGCGGTTTCCAAGGGGAATCCGGGAGCTGCTGGTGGCGGAGGATTGCTGCGTGATCACTCGGGGTCCTTCCTCTCAGCTTTCGTCTTCAAGTGTGGTCATTGCTTGGCCACGACGGCTGAATTATGGGCGATCAAGCACGGGATTCAATTTGCTCAGGACAGGGGCTTCTCTCGTGTGGTCATCCGGTCGGATTCGCTTGTGGCCTACTCGGCGATTCAGAAGACCGATCAAGCATATAGGCGGGACATCCAGCTGGTGTCTTGGTGTCAAAGGGCCATTGCCTCTTTCCCGGGTTCTATCCGTATGGAGCACATCAGTAGAAAGGCGAATGTGGTGGCAGACAAACTTGCAAACTTTGCTCTTAGTTTTAATGTTTCTTTTTTATCTTTTGATTACATTCCTAGTTGTATTGAGCATCTTATTGATGCGGATCTTGTACCCTCCCCGGAGGGAAACTAGTTTCTTTCTAAGTTAATCGCAGGGGTTTCCCGTTTTCTGAAAAAAAAAAATGATCAAATTGGTTCTTTAGAAAAGGTGGAAAATCTAGGGGAAAAAAACACGCACACGTAGTAGCATACAATTCACATGTCCAATTAATTTGGACTTCACATTTATTAATTTTTTTTTTCGTCTTACACGGTAAATGCACTAGGAATAATTGTGCTTTAGCTAGTGTTGCCGAAGCTTTTTTTTACTTTGAAAACCGTGGCACAGCACGTATATATTATGCCAAAAAAGTCAGCACTATATATATGTGCAGAACTTTAGTAATTATTTTTTATTTGAGTTATCGCCTATTGATTCGTAACATATAATAATTTTGTAAAAGGTATTGGCACTTAATACTGCTCATGTAAAAGGCATGCAGTAATTGTTTGAAGGATTCCACACCAACACTGCACAGTTTTCGATCACCTCAAGAAATCCGAGTGTTGTTTCAAATTTTGCATTTTTTTAAGTCCCTTTGACAACATGGTGTACGTTATGTTATTTATTTTTTGGCTCAGACAACAAGGTATTTATAGGTGTTAGAGCTTATCAATACTCCTGAAATTACCGATGATGTGAATTACCAGTACTAAAATTAAGTGCTTATTTTCAAAATAAGGTATAAGGTGTTTGGGTAGATCTAGAGTTATTTACGAGTGTTGAAATTGAGTATTTTTTTTGCTCTATCTACAAGTAACTCAAAGTGTTAAATCGACAATGTGTTAAAGTCAGTGAGTCATATTTGACGTTGGAGTTCACAAGTTGGTTCGTGTGCATATATGCAGTAGGCTGTTGGGCGTCTCAAAATTAAGCCCAAACCAATCAAGAAAAGGCCCATCCAAAGGAGCAATTTTACGTTCAAACCAAGCCCCGCAAGATCAGCCATTGAGGGTGATATTTTCGGGCGTTTACCATGATTACTCCAAGCAGTTACACCATGGAGCTGAGAGCGAGATCTTCGGGATTTGCCCAGCCATTGCCAACGGTCTAATTGAGGAGAGCATCGCTATAAAACAAAGGGGAAGTACCAAGAGAAGGACACAATCTGCATGCTTCAAATCACTCTCGAATTCAAATATTCTAGCTATTTTTCAATGTTCTTAGAGGAAGATTTTCCTTCGTATCAATCCGAGCATTCAGTCCGAACACTCATATAACATTCACACAAGCAATAAGAACAATCCAGAGCATTTTCAACTTTTCTGCATTTCTATCCAATTTATACTTGTCAATTCTTTTCGTTTTACGCCTTATATATAACTTGTAACGCGTTGTGATAACTTTGTGGCTAGGATTATCTCAATATAGCAGGTAACGCGTTTACGCGGTCAATCTGTCCAAAACATAAGCTTAGGTTATATGGTGAGCATTAAGAGAGTAGCTCATGTACTTATATGGTGGGTCAGTTTTCTCTTTTAATTTCTAACGTGGACAGTCGTTCTTTCACAACAATCATAATTCTTAACGACATTGAGGCCAAAGTTTGTGTTATAAGTTTTCATATGGCAAGCCCCCGACAAGAATCAACCACCCAATAGTCACTGGCCGAGAGTCGGGCATTAGTTACTATTTGGGTATTAGTTTTATTAATTGTTATTTACTTATTTTTGATAGAGTTTAATTAATAATGTCCGGGTTTCTTTACGGTTCTTTTCCCGGATCGGATTTGTCGAACCGTTAGGATTAGGGTTTATAATTTAGCTATATATATTGTATCTTGGTTATTTGGAGAATCAATCAATGAATCAGAGAAATTTGTCTTTGCCCTAATTCTCTTTAGTGTTCCTCGTTCTTTGCGTTACTTGCGCGACTCGCTCGAGCCTTGCGTCCACACTGGACGCGGTTCCCCCCCTTGACCAACAAGGATCCGATATGTAGTCTACACCGGGCTCGTATCAGCTAATGAGTCACGCACTACGTACAATCCTATCCAATGCCACATCAAGCAAGACAGTAATCTCCCAACCAAGTAACCAACCAAAATCGAGTACATATGTCGATATTCCACCTTGTTCCTGAATAAACAACTTGGCTGACTCCTCCAAACAATCGAAAGGTTTGCCCTTTGACAAAGATTTGTACAAACATATTTGGATCACAAAACGTCAATCCAAACCTTATTCTTTGTTTAATTTTATCCGTCAAAGCCACATCCAAGAGTAACACACTCTGCCATACTAAAAAAACTCGTCAACCTCTCAACTTATCAGAAAACTTTATCTTACCTAACAGTAGAGTAATTTGATTATGAAAAATCAACTCTCAAGACATGTCCCAGGTACACAGTCAACTATTAAACCACTCTCCAATGTTCATTGCCTCTCAAGAAGACTAGCATTACTCACGACAAAAATTTGAGATTAACATGAACTAACTTTTTGATCTATTGATAGCTCGATAAATAAGTTTTATCTTATCTTATCATAAAAAAGAATACGAGACAACTCACAAAAAAACGATCATATATTAATTTGAAATAAATCGGAGAAAGAGTGTATTGAAGATTTGAACTTTAAATCTCAGGTATCCTAAAACCTATTCGAAATAGAAACCTCTCTCATTATCTCTACGTGGAACAAATATCTCTTTCACGGATATAGCCCTCCTTTAGATCAACAACAAAAACAAAAATCTCTTTCACTGAATATTTAATTGTTAATCGTTACGGTTGGCGGGCACCCCCTCCTTGATTAGCATTTTCAAAGCATTTTATTTTCCACTATAAAAAAAAGAGAACCGGGCTAAATCAAAGCAACCAAACAAATACCCCCAGAACCCTCATTAACCCTTCTTTTGGCGTGCACTTTCACGATCCCACGCTTTCTCCAACCACCCCTCCCCTCACGGGCAGTTTGCCGTGCCCCGGGGTGGCCCCATTCGGTCAGCCCGGGCAGGAGAGAGAACCAGGCCTCACCTTTATTTTCCAAAATTTATCCCCTTTTTTCTTCCCATATTTATTGGGCTCTGATTTTCCCCTCTTCTTTCTTCCACTACAAAAGCCCATAAAAACCGCCCTTCCACATCGATTTCGCTTGTCCTTTCTTCTTCTTCCCTCCTCCAATCCCGATCGATTCAGATGAAGAGCGTTTCGAAGTGGTCCCTCTGTTTCCGGCCGCCGGCCACGATCGAGATCGACGACGGCGTCGACTGCTCCGCCGACCGGATGCTCTCCCTCATAGCCGCCGCTCGGAACAGCAACCGCCTCAACAACAAGAAAAAACAGGACAAGAAGAAGAAATCGCCCAAGACGAAGCTTCCCGAACCTTCTCCGCCAACTCTCCGTCGCTCCTTCTCCAGTGTCGTCAGAGCAGTTGTCTTCGAAACCTCACTCGTAAGTCTCTGAAATCCACGCTACTTTTCCTTCCCCCAATTTCAATCTTCTCCTTTTTTTGCGAGTGCGTCCAAAAGCACGTTTCTCAAATCTAATTGGATTTCGAAATCGTTTCTTTGTCGCAGAGTAGGAGAGTCCGCGAGTCCAAATTATCGCGTAACCGCTCCGATCAATCGTCCCTCAGACTTCCTCCGTCCGATCTGGAACCGCTAACCGCCGCCGATCGGACAATTGAGAAACCGAAACCGAATTCGAAAGCGGAATCGGCGATCGCACCAGACTCGAAGAAGTCCGTCTCAAATCCTCCGGCATCGGAAACCGCGATCCAAAGCGAGATCGGCGGTGGATCGGCGGTGAGGATTAACCCCGTGGTGTGTCTGATTCTGCTGAGCCTTTGCGTGACGGTGTTCTTGGGGAGAGCGTTTGCCGTGATGACGACGACGATCGGGATATACGCGTGGAGGAGCGGCGTTGTGGTGGTTGGATTGGGGGAGGTGATAAGGTTGAAGGAGGAGCGGCCATGGAAGAAGGTTGTGAAGTTGAAAAGAGGGCCGACAGTTTCTGTGCACAGGGAAACAAAGTGATTGAGCGTGGTGGTGATGAGGAATTCAGCGTGGCTTTCCTTTTTCATCTATGTTTGACGATTTGTTTCTAAAGCGTGGAAACATTTTGCCAGTCCAGTGTTGTGGTTTCCTGTGACTGTAGTGTAGGAGGAGTCGCATAAAAGTATACTTTTACTGTAAGGTGAATAGGGAATTTGTTTAGGTAAAAGAATCGTCTCTTTTGGTGTAATTAATCATTAATGAATGTTTAGTTGGTGTCAATATTTAGGATTATATATTGGTCAAATTTTAGTTGAGCACGCAGTGTTGAATGGTTGAACGCGAACAAACAATAATGACTTAAAACTTGATTTTGTTAGCTTAAATTACACGGGCCCAAGAACATGGAACAAAGACTTTGAAATTTTGTTTTGAATACGAGTTTCGAAAGAGAATCATTTTGTAAGGGCCTACTGCTACTGGGGTTTGTAAGAAGAAACTAGCGGAGTTGTCGGGAAAAAGAGAAGATCTTTTTCCCATTTATTTTTATTTATAAACGAAACTAATCAGTGTTATTCTGGTCCTTCTCTATCGATCAGTGGTGGTGCCTTAGATTCCTGTCAGAAAAGTTGTGAGGATGTTTTTTGCAACTACATAATACCAAAACGCAAGGATGAACCACTCTTTTTACAAGCCATATGTCAATCGGTGTTGAACTCGATTTGGCACGGGAACCCAAGGAAAAGTTTAGGCCCCGTTCGATAGTAGCGGACTTGCGGAGCTGAAGCGGAGACCGCACCTTTCCGCTACCTTTGATGGGTGTTCGGCGACAACGGCGTGACTAGCGGAAAGCGGAATCCGCTCCCCAATTCAGCTGTCATCTCTCCCCTCCTACCCCCAGGGGACTGAGTTTTGGGTAGCATTTTGGCTATTTTTCGGTCCGCTACTTCGCCCCTTTTTCCACAACTACCCCCGACCCCTTCCAGATCTCAAAGAACTCAACCAACACAAAGAGAGGGAAGCCCCGCGATTCAAATCTGGGAAGGAGAAGCCTTGCGATTCATATATGGGTAGGAGAAGCCTTGCGATTCATATATGGGTAGGAGAAGCTAGCCCTGCGATTCAGATCTGGGTAGGAGAGGCCCTGCGATTCGCTGGGGAATTGTTGCCTTTGATTTGTCAAATTGGGTGGAGTGGGCTCTCAATTGGGTGACTTTTATCTTTGCCAGGTTGATCCCTCATTCACTCATCGCCATCAAATTGTTAACAGATGCCTCAAAGTTCAAGCAGTGCGTTGAGCTTCCACTAGCACTCTTTGGAATGATAGGATTGAATTTACTGAGTGCCAGTCTGGGTTTTGATCTCTTATCAATTTTGTGCACGCCAAAATCAGTGTTTGAATAAATAAGAAATAAGAATATTCAATTCTAGTGCCGGCAAAGGTTGGGAGAGATATGGACGGTGGTGCTCGAGCAATGTGAGAATGAGGGTATTTGGATAGGAGGGTATGCTTTTTTTATTATTTGTTTTAAATGTGAGGGTATTTTAGTCTTTTTAGCATACACTTTTCGGGATTCAGTTAGTTATCTTACCGAACACCCATTTCAAGTTTTTCTACATTCCGCTACTTAATTCAGTGTCAGCTACTTTTCGGATTCAGCTTTCAGTTACAGCTTTCAGCTTTCAGTCACAGCTTTCAGCTAATTTAACGAACGGAGCCTTAGTTTTGCTCAAAACTGACAAAAGACGCGGAATAAAAGAAAGGAATATAACAATTCTCCCGTGTGTTTCAAGTTTCAACGATTCGTCAAAGAACATGAGATGATGACAGTAATGCTTGTGATCATAATAATGTGGTTGTTTGGTACAATACATTGCGCGTTGCCGATATAACTATATATAGTACTCCCTCCGTTTCAATAAATAGGTCGTTTTAGCTCTAAAATCTTGTTTCAAAATACATGTCGTTTTACATTTTTGGGCGTTTACTTTACAGATTTACCCTTATAATCATTAGCAGTTTATTAGTAGTGGTTTTCAATAAAGTAAAAAAGTGAGGTAATAATTAGGGGTATAATAGTATATTTAATAGCTTCCTTAATATATGTGAAAATGGCTAAAACGACATGTTTATTGAAACGGAGGGAGTAAGTTATAGGTAGGTCAAAATTTATTTATTTTTGGTTGAGGGCACTGCCCATGAGAGTCGAACCGGTGACCTCTGGGTACTACCCTTGGAGGCTTAACCGTTTTGACTAAATGCCCGAAGGCCAATGATACTCTTCATTTAAATCTCTTGCAATATGGATATATAATAGCTATAGCCTATAGAGCTGTTTTTTTGTCAAGTCTAAGATCAAATAAATGCTAGGGACAACTTCTAAGAAGACGTATTGCAAATTATTATAAGATCAAATAAATGCTAGGGATACGTACTCTTCATTTAAATCTCTTGCAATATGGACAACTTCAGGAAAGCAAATTTTTATCCAAGTCCTGGTAAGAAATTTAATTCTACAATGACAATCTTCATTTAAATCTCTTGGAACTTTGGTCAGTCAGTCTGAACCATTGCATTAACTTGTGTTTTCTTCGACCCTAAGAGCAGGAAGGAGTACGTATATTTTTGCACCAAGTTCAAGGCTTTTTAATCGCCTATATATTTGAGAATAAACTTGTGAATTGTGATATACAGAAATACGACTCAAATTGATCGATCAACCAATTTAATTCATTTTTACATCTTAAGGATGGATATATTATTAATAACACTGTATTTTAAAATTAAATTCCAGTAAAAGCTATAAACTCCATATAAAAAAATAAATTAATCATCCGACAAAAATATTACATCTTGATAAATATTTTTATATGATGTTTTACTATCAAAAATTCTTTAAAAATATCTCTAGTTAGTGATATTGGACGGCTATTTTTTAGCTAGGCTAAAGCTCTGCTAATTTTTAAGCAATTTTTTCTACTCCTTTAAGAAAGTCTCTTCTTTTTTCTCCCAACTATCGATTTTGGATCATTATTTTGTTAGTGTCTAGCTACTACGTGTTAAATTATGTTGGACCGTGGTTATCAAATCAGTTGTTTTATAAAGTAACCTCCCCATGTTTGTGTTTGTAGCGCCACAACTTTAGAAGCCATCTCACTTGGACCAAAATATCTAAGAACTCGTTTTCATCGTTCTTAAACATCTTCTATACTTTTAAGCAATAGGTCACTGTCTTAAACTTTAAAGTAGAGTGGCTCCAACCACTTAATTTTCTTAAAAATTGGGTGTCGGGGCAAAAAGTTAAATCTATATGAGCACTACGTGCAATTTTCCCTTTTAGCTTGTAAGGACACCGTTTTTTCGGGTGCCAATTTTGGCTATTTGTATTTGTTCGATCGTGCACACTTGACTAATTTCAATATACAAAGTGATTACATGCTCATTTTTCAATCCCTAGTTAGTACAAGTGAGTACTTGTATAGTTGTATTGTATGCCAAGTATTCCAACACGATTTGCAACTATGATTGATGGTAACTTACTTGAATTACATGTCTAGCATTATCTCTTTATAATTAGTACAATGATTGTTCAAAAACGTATTCTAAGGACACATAATGTATAAGTGGAAAGATTTATTTAAATTTAATATTTATGATTATTTAGAAAATAAATAAATAAATGAGTTCATCATTTCACTTTTAGGGTTTAGTTTCTAAATTAGGGGTGTTTATAAATTATAATATGCTGTTAGAGCTTGCTATACAAAAAATGTTACTACAATAGCAAAATGTGACACCTTAATTTCTTCCCATCTAAACTCAAACCAAATAGTCGCAAAACGGACCTGGAATCAAACCGGGCTACGAACCAATAAACCATGAATCATATGAGCTCGATAGGATTATATTCTAAACCGATTAATTGTAGAAGTAGGGCCCCACTCAGCCTTACCTTATATACACTTTATATTCTTAGTCTCGAAGTAACATCCGTATCATTGAGTTATATGAATTATATACTTTTTAATTAATCAAGTCGAAAAGGGTTTATCTGTTAATCAATAGATGGTATTGCTCGATCTTCTTAAAAGCATGAGATGAATACATAGATGATTGAGAGCAATTAATATTGAGACGTGGCTGGCTAAAGCTAAGGGATTAATATTAATATGGATGGCGACGTACTTTTTGATTTGGATTATATGTATCATATATATATATGGCTCAAGTGCATTTCCACGTCAATCTCTCATAACTGTATTATGTCTTCGTCTTTAATTTCCCATTACTTCATATGCATGCACCTCGATCTGTAGCTACAATTATCTGTGGGATTTCTGTACAATTCACCAATCTATATTCCGAAATTTTGCCTCAATTGATCGAAAAGTGTACAAGCTAGCTAAGCTTCTGTCACGCACCTAGTATTATATATATAGACGTGGATGCTGATTTTAATAGACCTTACGTACTATGCTTGTAGTACATAATAAAATGGGTTTTGTCCTACTATATATTTTGGATAAGAATCAGGAAATGGAACACATGGGCCAATTAATTATAAGCTAGAAAGAGCAAGGCTCATCTCCAAATATGCAAAAAACTGGCCATCATACTTACGTACGTTAGGTACGTACGCACATTTCATTATGGTAGCTAGAGGTAAAATGTGAGTAACTATTACAAACAATATATATGGTACCTGTAATTTTCACAATTAGGTCGTCCGTGACGCTCTACACATGCATTAATGTATACAACAAGTTTCGTGTACGAGTTCTTCAACTATATCATCGATCATCGTCGTACCATTCACAGACTATATAATATAAATACAATTTTTATATAAAATATGATATGCATGTGTGTTCAACTCGTTGAAGATCTTAGCTCAGTATATTAGGCCTAAGGTAAAGAAACAATATATGGTTCCACCCAATATTAAATTTGTACACATGCATTATGCATGCATGGGCCCGAAAAGCAATATTTAAAGAAATATGCATTTGGGCAATCATGGTTTAGAGCAATAAAATGGGTGGCTAATTTTGGTCCATGATCAACAACTTAAATTTAGGAGACAACACCTCCAGAGACAGTACACCAACCGTCCACACTTATTAAACTCGATCTTGTAGCCATATGTATATCTCAACCAATTTTGTGGCAGAATCTTATGTGTATAATGAATGTGTCCGGATATATTCATTTCACAATTTTCTATTCGTTAATTTGTATTCATCATTTTGATTGTTTACCAACCATTCTAATTGGAAATAATAAGAATAATAAAATTTGTTGGTTCTTAAAAAAATGCCCATTTTGATCATGCATGATATGTGTTGGAGATTTGAGGGACCGGTTCATTTGAAGACTATTATGTATGGCCGGTTTATTTATTTATTAGATAATGACATACGGAGTATTTTACAATCTATGCATTACATTCATATGTCACAAGGACGTCAAAATAAGCTCCAAATATAAATTTTTAAGGATGGACTTGGGATTAAAGTGAGAGCCCACTAAGGGAACCTAGCTAGCTAGCTAGCTACTACGATTACGAGGCCAATTATCACTGAATTGACTCGAACAAATTAGTGAAGAGTGAGATCGATCGCACTTTGGACTTTGGATTGAAGTGCCACGTACAATTATCATATAATCATACATCTAGTTCCAATAGGCTAATTAAGAAAAAAAAAGCTAATTAAGAACGTACTTATCAATGTCATATTTGACCTTTAGGGTTTTTAAAAAACTTGTCGAGAAACCGACTAGCTTTTAAACGGTTGTCTAAATAGGCTAGACGGACACCTAATTGACCCGAAGAACAGTAAAATATTTGAAGTTTAAAGGAAATCCATAGAAACACTAACTAAAACTCTCATAAATGAAGAATAAATACAGACTAGCTACGACGACTAATAACCCAATTCGTTGTTATCAACCAAACATTGGGAAAAGTTTAGAAATTTGGGGTTGAATCGATGACATCTGACCGAAAAACATGATCGCTTGTGCGAAATAGCACGTGCCAAATTTTGAGATGACACGTCGTCCCTTGTTTTGCTACATGTACTGATGGCTTATGATCGTGATAAGCTCCTAAATCCATACATTATGAATCTATGTGTAGACTGATTTAGTGTTCTTTTTTTCTTATATACAGGAAAGAGATTAGTCTGATTTAATGTCCTTAAACATAGATATGGGCAGAACGTAGGTATCACGATATGTGATTCAGTGCTTCATGTGTGTAGCTAGCTGTCTTTTCTTAATTTCTGCACTTTTTTCCCATTTAAGTAACTTAGTTTACATTAGGTGATTTCATTATCTGCTATAAATGGAAATGTGATTCAATGTATATCAAATAAGTTTAATATTAGATCAAGAGGTTAATTATAATAGTTGGTGGACGTCCCTTGCCTTCTTTAAACTGCCTAGATTGATGCGGTTATGGATCCATTTTCTGAGCTGTCAATTCTAGAATCGGAACCAGGCCTAAGCCGGTTCAGTTCCGATTTGGACCGATTTTTTTAATATAATCAAGACAAAGATGTCTATTGGTTGTGGTTCGGTTTAATGACTATTTAGAAAAACATGAACTGGCGATTTTTTTTCGGTTTGAAATACCGTCAGTTCTTTGAAATACCGAACCGAAACTGAAAAAAATGGCCGATTACTCTAATTCAGTCCCAATCCAGTTTGGATCCCGAAAGAGACCGTTTTCTGACTAGATTAGTGTTGTTATGAATACACATCATTGAGCTATGTGTTATGAACACATTTATGATCATCTAGAAGATGCATAAGAAACACATGTGTATGACTAATTACCCTAGGTAGAAAGGTGTGAATTATTCACCTCCTAATCTTGACTTTGTGGTAACTCTTGCCTAACTTTGGTCCTATAAATAGAGACATCACTCCATTGTAAAATTTGCACCAACAAAGAGTAAGAATACAACCTATAAGGTGCTTACTCTTTCTCCCTCTCTTCTAATGTCATTATCATTCTAAAGTGGTTTTCTTAAGTAAAGTTCTAATAATCTTCTTCTAATTCTTTATTATATAACAAGTGTCTATAAGAAGATGATATTGTAATTATGGGGCTGACCGTCTGGTACACATCTTTTACAATAAAATTTTTATGGTAAATTTTATAAATCACCCGTGAAATTGGGGATTTATGAACAAAACTACTCGTAAAATTTTTATGAAATTTTATTAAACCACCCGGAAAATAAATTTTTGTACATAGTGTAATACCTAAATGATTCAAAAAATGAGGACATTGGGCCAAGATTTGAACAGTGGAATGTACCTTAATGGGCTGACTTTACCAAACTTTTGAATGGATGAAGCAAAATTTGGTGTAATGACATTGTACCCACCCAAATTACATTATTAGTTTGACGTCTAATTATGATGAGCACTACAAGATTAAAACGCTCCATAGGATAATCATGGCAGTGCTTACTTTTCCTCAGATCATTATAGGCCTCAAGTTTATGCAGCAACTAAGAAAACCAGCCTTTTCACATGAATCCTTCCTCTTACGTTGGGGCAACTGCAACTATGTAATGGTAACCACGAACAAGAAGCTCATGTTCTGCTTTATGTGCATACAATTAAGTTGTATTTCTACTCCTATCATTTTCTTCAAGTGTTTCTTTTACCTTTAGTATATAGCACGAGGATTCCTTAACCTCCACTCAACAGCCTAGTGGAATTTGATGGGCTTATCCTAAATCAACCAAAGAGACAATTTAATTCTGATCATATGCAAGATCAAACACTGGAAACTGAAAATAAACATCATATAGTTCAAAAAACAGTTTTGCTAATCTTTCAAACAACATTCCGGAGTATATATAAAAGCTCTCACAAATGAAAACTCAATTACAGTATATGTGGAAGCTCCATTACTACAACTTGTAATTATCTTCCAAATATTAGTATTAGTTCCACATTCCTATTCCTTAGTACAGGATCACAAATTTTTGATACACTAATTGCATACAAGGACCACAATATAAACAAGGTCATTAGGCGCTCATCACAACTAGACGTATGTCCATAATCAAGACAGCATTATTGCAATACACAAGACAGAATTCAGGCTTCGGGAGACGAGATCCGCTTAGTCTGTGAAGACTGAGACGACGAACCATGACTCTTCACATTCGAATTCTGGCTCGTGGACGAGTCGGTGAAGAAAACAACATCCCCTTGATCATCAGCAAACACCTGAAAAGACCTTGGAATGGGCGGCACATTCACATCCAAGACCCCTTCAAGAATCTGAACAACTTGTCCCATTGAAGGCCGGCGATCCTCATCATCTTGTATACACCAACAACAGAGCTTACAAACTCTCATCACCTCTTCTTCATCAGCATTTCCTTCAAGCCTAGGGTCCACCACTCTGAGAACCTCCCCTTCTGATGATGTTATAACACTTGCAGCAAATGAAGGGAAGAATCTGACCTTCCCGTCTTCAGATTGCTCGGTATTTCTTCTTCCGGACACGAGCTCAAATATCATCATCCCGTAGCTAAAGACGTCGGCTTTTGCAGTCACCGCCACTCCCGAGATCCACTCCGGTGCAAGATAGCCTCTCGTTCCTCTCATGGTGGTCAAGACCCGGCTGAAATCTCTTCCAACAAGCTTTGCCAAACCGAAATCCGCCACTTTAGGACAAAACTCGGCATCTAAGAGGATGTTCTCTGGCTTGATGTCACAATGGATAATGCAGTCTCTACATTTCTCATGGAGATAAGCTAAGCCCCTTGCAATTCCAAGAGCAACCTCGTACCGTGTTCTCCAATCCATGACTTTCTCCTTCTTGTTGAAGAGTTGGGCGTCTAAGGAGCCATTTGGCATGTAGTCATACACCAAAAGCTTCTTAGTACCGTCTGAGCAAAACCCACGAAGACGAACAAGGTTAACATGTTGGATTGTGCCGATTGTACTCACTTCAGTTCTGAATTGCTTCTCTCCTTGACTAATGCTCTCTAGCTTCTTGACTGCAATCGTTGAAGAATCATGCAATGTGCCTTTGAAAACCGACCCGAATCCGCCTCCTCCTAACTTCTCAGAGAAGTTCTTAGTGGCAGTTTGCAAATCTCTATATGAAAACGCCACTAAAGAGCCTTCAACCGTCTTGGTCTTGTTGGCTGATCGCCTTTTCTTTGCCCAACAAACAAAGAAAATGATCAACACGAGAGCTAAGACCGCTATAACTGATCCAACAACCACTCCAATGATCATTTTCTTGTTACTTTTGGTTTGAAACTCAGAAGCAGCAAGTCTGAGGTACAAGGTATCACCATGGGAATCTCCAGCCGACAACTGCTTCAGATTCAAAAGACTACCACTCCAAATCAAACAGCCTTGGGTATTAAATGCATAAGCATTGCAAGAGCAATCACTAAGGCAAGATGATTGGCAATCCTTGACACTAGAAGATTTCAAAGTCTTAGGATGCTGAGGCAACTCCATATTCTCATACACAAAGAACTTATCTTTATCCTTCCCCGACGTAGCGTTACAATTGATCCCGGTCCTCCGAACACACCCCTTAGAGTAATCACTCAAACCCCAATCATTCTGAGATTTAGGCTCAAACCCTTGAAGACAATTGCAAAAGGGCAAGGTGTTCTGATTACAGGTCCCAAAAGCACCACAAAAGGCATAGACTTCACACTGCTGTCTTGGCTGTGACCAGAACAGGTTCCACTGCTGTGAGTTGTTGAGCCAAGTGAGCTGCTTGATCTGCCCAGACACATCAATTATGAATCTTGAAATGGTGGACGAATCCTTGACCGAGTAAGTGAAGTAGCTCTCGTTCTCATTGTCCACATAGCTGAAGTCATAGATGTAGTTCAGCCTCATCTCAGGAACCAAGCTGAAGATCTTGTGCTGATTGTCCCATGGCCCACTAGTCCAATACCTCTCAGTCTTGTTCCACTGTATAATATACTGGCTTGTCCCATTTGGGTCAAGCTCAAGATTAAACAATCCTGAGGCTGGATCCTCTGTGTTCCTCCAAGCTGTTAAATTCTGATTCTTTTTGGTCTTCTTGTTCAGCCCAATTTTGCCCTCAGGTAGCCAAGTGTGAGTTGGGTGCTCAAAGCTTTCCCAAAGGTAATCACTAGACTTGGAGCTTGAATTTGAAGCCTCCCTTATTACAAGGTTGCCGTTATCCAGAAGAACAGCCTCTATGGGTTTGTCTGTGTTGGATTGGGTCAACCCGGTTGACCAGATAGGAGAGCTTGACCCAATGGTCAAAATTAGGTTTCCCTGAGAAATCTTGAGCTCTGCAGAGCTCTTATCAGAGATGGGGTTGTTCCTATTGGCAACCCAAACTGGGGTTGTTTCAGAGATTTTGTGGTACCAAATGCATATATAGAAGTTGGGGGATTTACCTATCTGGAAGAAACCCAGCTCAAAGTTGCTTCCATTAGAGAGTATGGTTTGGCTCCCAGAAAGAGCCTTGCCTTCTGTGATTTTGGCAGCTCCTTGGATTTGAGGAATTAGTGTGAGAAGGAGAAAGAAGCTTAGCTTGATCCATGGAATGGGTTTTTGGCCTCCCATGGCTGGGGTTTTCTTGATCAAAGTTTGTGGTTTTTGGGGTTTCAGATGTGAAGCAGAGGAGGTATATGATCATCATAAGAGGAGGGAAGACTTGGTCATAAATGTAACACTGAAGTCATGCTAGTTGGAAGAGGACAGCTCCTTGCAGGGACCAAACAAGGGTTTATATTTATTAGTTAATGTTTATTGTGCTGTAAATTGGAGATCTTGTTTGTAATGTAGCTTGTCAAAATTGACGAAAACGTCGATTTGGTATTGGGTTTTCTAGATTTTTGAAAAGTATGATAGAAGGAAATGTTTATTGTTGTTTTGTGAATTTGTACCTAATCTTCTGGAAGTCAAGGTCATGTATGTGAAAACAATATCTTATTTAGAGCCGTTTCATTAGACTATTCACTGTGTAAAACTGTAAATGATACTAAAATCCAATTTGTTGTGACTTGAGATTTTATATTTTGGAACTTAACCTTGTGGTTTTATTTTTAACTTCAAGTAAAACAGTTGTTTTCATTATATATTTGTATTAAATATTGATTCTAGTCTTTATCCATTTTCCAACAAATGATGGCAACCTGGCTCACTTCAAATACAACATTCCATAATATATTTTAAAAGTGCTTCATTCACAAGTTTGAAATTAATTACTATACAATTTTTTGAACTCTTGTTAGTTGAAACTACCTTAATTTTGTAATATTTAAAGCAAATAAAATATATGAGTAAGAAATACTAAGTGTGTGTTCGGCAAAAGCTTATTGGAGCTTATTGGAGCTTATGATAGCTTATTGAAATAAATAAGCTTGCAAGGAGGTGTTCGGCAAGAGTAGATTATGATAGCTTATTCTAACTTATAGTAGCTTATTTTTTGCTAAAAATTTAAGTTCCTCATGTGTAGATTATCCAGCTTATGGTAGCTTATTCCCATTTTCTCCAAATTTATATAGGTGGGTCCATACCCCTCATCTTTCTGTCTTCTCCCTCCTCAATACCCTTTTCGTCATTTTACCCTCTACTTTTATCAACAATCAGCTTGTTTTACCGAACACCCGTTAGCTTACTAGAAATTGCCAGCCTTTAAAATCAGTTACGAATTTCAGCTAGAAATATAAGCTTCAGTTACAAAAAGCTTCAGTTACCATTTCAGCTTGATTTCAGTTAGTTTTACCGAACAGAGCCTAAGTTATTTAGTTTATTTATTCATCCAAAAACGTAGTATTATGGTACAATAAACAAAAAGAAAAGTCAAGTTTCTTTTTTTCGGTTGAAATGCAAAAAAAGAAAAGTCAAGGTAGAATAATGGGAATTTGAGTGTTGGTATATAATTTATATTAATATGTGAATATGTTATATGTGATCGCTGATAAGACACGAACGATGGAGCATTATTGATGAATGGCTTGAACAAAAATGCAAGAAAAGACAGCATGAGAAAGACTTGGGACAACACATTACACACCCCATAAAATGGCTCTCATTATTAGCCTCAACCAAAAACACTGGCTCATTTCAACCAAAAAAAAGAATTGGCTCATTACTAAGGGCTAAATTTGTTTAGAAATCTATTGTTGGGCGTGTCTTCCGCATTGTGTTACAAGTTGAAAAACAATAGTAAATGTCTAAACTGATCATGAAAATTGGAGCTTTCATGGCTACAAGAAATGAAAGTATCAATTCAGGGACTTGCAAAAAGGATTATAGAGGCAAAAACGAGTTAAGGGAATGAAAGAAGGTATTGTATCACTCTGATGAAATTGATCAAATGTGAACTAACAATGTTCTTAAATTGTTTGTTATCTTGATTCATTACAAATATATAAAAGAGGAACCAAAGTTAATTATATCACAACCTAGTGTAGACATGCAATTGTCTTTGTACATCTAGTTAAGTAGTTAAGTCTCTAAAAATAATACCTAAAGGTCACTAATTCGACCTTATTGATAGTGTCCTTAACTAAAAAAAAAAGGATAGATGTGCAATCTGAGACTAGGGATTCACCTGTGGAAGTTGCTTTCAATGTTTGCTCAAAACTTAGAAGTTCATCCGATTAAAGAGTGAAAGGCAAAGGTTGATAAAGAAGAATTTAAAGTTGCTTCATATCTTTTAAAGCTGATTCCAGATGTTTTGTCAATGGAATCATATAGCTTGATAACCCTTGACCAAAAAAATATTACTTGATAACCGACTAGGGCATTCTCCATTGAATAAATAGTGAGATTGAGCTCATTGTGTAGGTAATCATGCACCAATGATCACCTATTCAAATGCTTGTTTTTTATTTATTGCCCATTAGTTCGACCAAAAAAAACTTTATTGCCCATTAGGCCTGAACCAAGTGAAGAGAAAGGGCATACAACCAAGTTGCAGATTTAACCTATGTATAAGCCCAATGACTGACTGATCGGGCTGAGAGTATGCTGTCGAATCTCTAAATTTGGGCCGGTCCATTATTTTAGGCCCGTTTCATTTGTTTATCACTATTAGTATATTGCTTGCAAAGGCCATCAATCATCATTCTTGGAGAAATTATCATGACAAACACATAATGTTTTTGTTAAGTTACTACTAAACAAATGCTATTTTTTTCTACCAAAAAAACAAATGCTATTTTCTCTCTCTCAAAAAAACAAAAAACAAATGCTAGTATTTTCTACAGTAGCTTGGTTGGAATACAAGTAGGTGTGGTAATGTCTACAACGTCGTGGACAACGTATCCCTTTTCCTTGAGTTAACCACGTATTATTATTCCCCAATATTAATACAATCCCTCACAAATCATGGTTTACCAATACCCCTAAACAATAATTCTCCGTACTAATGAATCTCAATATAATACAAAATGTGATGCTCATCTCTTGGGTGAGGTGGCACCTTTATCCTGAGAACCCACATTCATTTCAATACCCCAAATCAGGGGCTCCAAAACCAGACATCTTTCGTTCGTTTAACATTATCATTATCCTTTTTGCATAAGAGTTTTGTTCATTTCTTTCTTCACAATAGTACTCCGTAGTATAAAAAAGAAAAACCTTTGTATACAACAAACAAAGTGGAGTAGAAGTGTCTAGACCCATTCCTATCCTGTTACATAGAAAATCCCCCCACCCACTTGCATTTGACGCCCTAAAGCAGACCACCCCAACAACGAAGAGCTCAAATCCCCCAGAATCAATTCCAATTCCTCCCTTTGCCCTAATTCTTCCTTCAACCCAACAAAACCCTAATTCACTGTGTTGGCGAGAGCTCTGAACTCCGACCACCAGAAGAAATGAACCCGAAAGAGCCGCAGATCAAGACCCGGCCCGACCCGGACCCCTCGCTAGGGATCGAAATCCAACCCTCCTCCCCTCGCTACCCCCTGACCCCCAGATCGGAGTCCCCCCAATCGGCGTTCTCCTCCGCCAACCGCAAGATCGCGATCGCGGTGGATCTGAGCGACGAGAGCGCCTTCGCGGTGCAATGGGCGGTGCAGAACTACCTCCGGCCGGGCGACGCCGTGACGATGCTCCACGTGCGCCCCACCAGCATCCTCTACGGCGCCGACTGGGGCTCCACTCACTTCTCCGTCGACTCCTCCACCGCCAAGGAGTCCGCCGCCGAGGACTCCCGCCGCAAGATCGAGGACGATTTCGACAAGTTCACCTCCGCCAAGGTCGCCGAGCTCGCCCAGCCGCTCGTGGACGCCAAGATCCCCTTCAAGGTCCACATTGTCAAGGACCACGACATGAAGGAGCGCCTCTGCTTGGAGATCGAGAGGCTAGGGTTGAGCACTGTTGTTATGGGGAGTAGAGGCTTCGGCGCCTCTAGGAGGACTAGCAAGGCGAGGCTTGGCAGTGTTAGTGATTACTGTGTCCACCACTGTATCTGCCCTGTGGTGGTTGTGAGGTATCCCGAGGACAAGGACAAGGGCGCCGGTGATGGTCTGGCCGGAGATGGATCTTTGCATCCCGTGCCTGAGGAGGAGCCTGAGTTTCAGGACGCTGCTGAGGAGCACGAGCATGATCATAAAGGTAGGTTTGTAATCCCTGCCTATTACCTTCTGAGTGGATCTGGTTTCCAATCGCAATAGTTCTCATGATGATGACTAGTGTGTTAGTTTGTATGTGATTGCTTATAGCTGCACTGATTTCATCTGCTGGCTACAATCATACACATTTGGATTGGATAAAAGTACTCGTATATGGATGTTTTGGGTAAATCAAAGGGGTTTCAGATTCAGAACTCAGATTGTATTTGTATGTGCAGTGTAGCTCCTTGTCTAATAGCAAGTTTTGTCCACTGAGGCCCTTGATATTGATCAGATATATACAAGTGAGCTTATGCATCACAGACATTTGTTTATATCACTGAAATTGATTTGCTTTGGACAATGGGCACTATGAGCTAAGGCTTTCATAATGTATGTTTCCATCAGCATTGAGCAATTACAGAGAAGTTGGAAAAATATGTTCCCTCTATATGTGGGCATTGTTTTTAGCTGCACACTGTTTGGTAGTTGAAGGGGTATCATTGTTGATTGGATGCTTGAATCTGTGGAACTGTTTTTGCTTGTTTCTTTTCCTCCATTAAGTCATTATGTTCCAACTGTGATGACAAAATTCATTCATACATGACTGAGTAAATTATGAAAGGTTGCATGTCATATTGTCATGTCTATTGACATTGCTTCCTTGTATGTTGATGAATGCAGATTGACTAGTGCATAATAACACCAAGCTATCGAAAACCTTCGGAAAAACAGGTGACGAATCAATCCTCTTGCCATTTTGTTTGTGTACCATTCACATACTTTGTAGGGTTAAGAAACTTAGCCACCAAATAAAATGTTTATAGTTAAAGTTTCCTCTTTCCTTACATGCCCAAATGTTCTGGGAATTGCGGAACAACTTCTTTAGTACCATCCCCTGATAGAACTCATGCTTAATATTCCCGGGGCAGTTGCTGAAGTGTTTTTTTTTTTATCTATTAGACTATTACCTTGTTTTAGTCTGAATGTCAAAATTTTATGCACAGGTACATGTCAAAGCAAGACCAAGATCATGGCACAACGTTTGTTTAACCACATTTCCTAGTGTATTCTCCTTTTTTCGTATGTGTATGTTAAGGGACCTATACTTTGTGTTTAAAAGACATGTTACCTTTTCCCTTCCCTTTCGTCTGCACTATTACTCTTCATACTGTGGTGATGTTGCAACCTGGAATTGAATCCTCCTGGAACAGCAAAGATTTACTGTTTGTCCAACTGTATTGGGCCGTCTCATTTGAACCCGGAGTGCCATCTTTGCATACGGACGGAACACATCTTAAACTAAAATGACAAATGTTTGGTATCATCTCGATTGGAAATTGTAAAATGTGCATCAGCCATCAGCTACAAAGAAATTTGTAACCTAGAAACAGGCATGTGCATTTTCAATGCAGATTAAACGTTAGTCACAAATATGGGTTTGGTGATCAACCACCATATGTACCCATACCTGAATGGATTTGGTTAGTTATACTTTTTGAGATAAATTAAACTAAAAAATGTAATATGTAATTAGGGTCCGGATTTAGATACATTTTAGTGGGGTTTGGTAAGCAAGAATCGGGAGTGAAGATATGGGTTTAGGTATGGGGTTCCCATGTCTTACCTATCCTTTGAGTATCTATTAGTCATGCTCAATGGTCAATATATTACCTATTACTCTCAATTTGAAACCTAAATATCAAGCTTAATTGTATCGACAAATTTGACTACAATTCCAAAACCTAAAACGGTATTTCCTTTCCTTGTAAGAAAAATCTCTTTAATTGGAAAGGTGTGTCGAAAGTATGTTGTGCTTCTTCCATGAGAGTGAAATCAAACGATACATGCACAATCCTCTTCTAATTTGCCAATTGCTATCTAGGATAAATTTCGGGGATCGTATATGTATTTGGTCTAAGTCGGTGAAAGCTTGTAGAACCATTTCTAACAACGAGTAATTGTTAAATATTTATGCTTGACTTTTATGATGTATTAGCTATTGATCTGGTTAATGAAGTTCAATTATTATAATAAATGATAATCGTGCTACATCTTTATATCATCCCATCTCAAATTTAAGTAGAGGTTCGAATATTCATAAATTTCTTTCAGTCATTAGTCTCTACAATGCCACATCTTTCTTTTCAGTTTTGGTAAACAATAAACATGGACCAGTCTTGCAACCAGCAAATGGAATTGAACCAACTTTTTAAGTCTTTAGTTTTATATATATGTCATTGTCATTGCCATGTAGCATGTATATAATGGACAATGGAACAAGAAGCATTGATGCTCAAGCGAGTCAAGCCTAAGGTTGGCCTTCAACTAGTTGGAATACCACGTTCTACATGAAACATTATAACTAGTAGATAACTTAGGAGTATATAAGAGTGAGATGGGTTACTTCATTGCATTTGTACGCATGCATGATCTCAAGTCCATATGCCCATTCACTTTTACCCAATATATACAAATATATCAGGTTCTGAAATTTACAGCATAAGCGATAACATTCAAACTATAGTTAAGTAGATCCACATTAGGGTAGGTTAACTTATAACTATTGTACAAGATGTGTTACAAGTTTTCTCAAACATTTTCACTTAAAGTGTAGAATTCTTAGTTTGTAGTACATGAATAATATATTAAGGCAATAGGTAGAGTTTCCTCGTCTCTTAAATATTAGTGGATATTTTGCCCATATGCTCAACTTTGTTCTCCAACACGCCCCTCAAGAGATCTAACTAGACCTTTTTTTTTGTTTGTTTATGAAGGGTCTAGATGGTTTTGAAATGCTAGCCCATTTTTTTTTATCAGGAAAACCGAACCTCAAACCGAACTTGTTTAAGATATCATGTTAGATTCCAGTGAGCCGAAAGAACGGGAGCGTGTTGAGTTTATTATAGCCATTTTGTATATAAGGTCAGAATCCACATTCTAACCCAAAAGTTTAAGTTAATAGGTAGAGTTTTCCCCTCTTTTGTTTTATGCCGAATGTCCATATGCCGATGTGGGAACTACTTTGTTCTCCGACAAATTGTTTGTAGAGGTGTTATTCAAGATTTATAGTTTCGTTTTTAAAACAACTATAAACATGTTAGGAAAAGGAATGGCAACTACGAGTGAAAAAAATAACATGCCAACAAAAATCCGGAGTAGAATGGTTTTGATTTAGACCAGAGCTCGATAAAACCGAACCGTAAAACACATAATGGTCTTGCTACACTTTAGGTAGAAAGTATACTTTCATGTAGAAAGTATACTGTAAATTGAACATGAGTTGTGAGCCGGTTTGGTTATGGTCGGTTTTGTGGTTCGAACCGGAATAAAAACACTCCGACTTGTGAGTTGTGAGCCGTACACTGTAAATTGAACATGAGCATCTGCTTTTCCTTGCATCGGGCAATAAAGTTGGATTGGGATTTGTGCACCCATCCAACGTGTTGAAAAACCAACGGACAATACACACCAAGTAAGTACTCTCTCGCCCCCACTCTGTTGTTTTCATCCACTTGCCCTCAACAAACCCCCCTACAATGGGCCCCATCCACGCTCAACCACATCTCTCCACGTCATTCATCCTTCCAATCCGGTGTTTGTCCACGTCAGCCCATAAATATCCTGTTTGGCGCGTCCTCTCCCTTTCCCAAATCCCCAACCTTCTCTCCACCCCACATTGTGACAAGTGGCGCCAACGACGACCACTCCGCCATCCAGCGGAAATTACGATCCTACCCTCCCTGATATTTTCGTTTTTTAAATTTTATTTTTATGGTTGAACCAGAAGGCGGTTTCCTTTTTCACCGCTTTGCCACTTGCCATTCTTTTCCCGTTTTCCCCCTTTTCTTTCTCCCAAATGTTGGAGTAGCCAAGTTACTCCATATTAACAGAGAAAAAAAAAATCAAGGAGCACGCCACAATCGAAGAAGAAGAGAGAAGATGAAGAAGTGTGAGCTCTGTAACTCGCCGGCGAGGATGTACTGTGACTCCGATCAGGCGAGCCTCTGCTGGAAATGCGATTCCACAGTCCATAGCGCGAATTTTCTGGTCGCCAGGCACAGCCGGAGCCTCCTCTGCCACGTGTGTCAATCTCGGACTCCGTGGACGGCGTCCGGAGCCGAGTTCGGGCCGACGGTTTCCGTTTGTCGCCGGTGTGTGGCCGACGGCGCCGAGAAGACCGGGATCCGAGACGCTTCTGCAGAGAGCGAGCGCCGCCGAAACGAGACGGAGATCGAAAGTGATGAGGAGGAGGAGGAGGTTGGTGATAGTGATGATGGAGATGTGGATCTGCAGGTCGTTCCGTGGTCGTCTTCAACGCCGTCGCCTCCTCCGGCGACGAGCTCTTCTTGTGGCGGCGACGAGTACTCAACCGACGGAGAATCGCCGATCTCTTCGCTGAAGCGTTCGCGTGAGATTTCTTCGGATCTTCGCTTACAGGTACTGTTGACACGGTTTTCAAACTCTTGGCCGAGAAGTTTTTGAAAGTTTCTGGAAATTAGAACTGATTGTCGTGTGTTTGTTGTTACAGGAAGATGCTGAGCCATGGAATAAACGAAGAAAGGACATTGGTAGCAGATCTCACCGCTGACTCGTTAGGCAGTTGAAACTTGAAAGGCTGGCGGATTAAACCAGATCCAAAACGGCATGGTTAAATCAGTTTGGTGGCTGAGGTTTGAAGGGCTTTTGGCCTCCATTGCAGCTGATTAGCTCGTCTTTCGGCAGTTAGAACGTAACGTAGTGGTAACAATTTTAAGTGTAGAAACAGTCAATATGTAGCATGTACCGGGTAATTCTGAATGAGTGAATGTAATGCTTCTTGAATCGGGGAATTTGCTTCAATTCTGAATCTAATTGATTGTATGTACCGAGTAATTTGCTTAATGAATTGGCAGAAGATCCTTGTTATTAAAGTTTATAGTAAAATTAGACTTGAGCCCTAATTTGCTTGATGAATTGTCAGATGCAACGCAGGCCTTGTTACATTTTGTCTTACATTTTGTCTTGAAAGTATAATTTCTCTCAAAAAGTATACTTTCAAACAAAAAGTGTAGCAAGGCCATAGTCATGCAAGTTTTTAATGTCTGATTTATCATTAGTATGTACTCTAGTTTTTATTATAAAAATAAAGAAAAATAGTCCATTTTCGCTGACTAGCATAATAACCTAAATTAAAAAATGTATTGGTTCATGCAGCAGGCCAACTACTTTTATTATGATGGGATTATTTTAATAAACAAAAATATTAAAAATAATGATAAACATGAGGCCTGTAAGCCATGGAAGCATTGTGGCTGAGAATGTTTGAATACTAACAACAAGATCCAATAATACTTAATATTCTTCTGGTTTGAAATCCTGTTTAATAGGTTCGGAAGAGTCTCACCCACATATAAATAAGGTGAAATTATACACCCTATAGCTTAATTTATTTGGTTTAGAAGGTGGATTGACCTTATGTTAAAAAACTACTAGTAGTAAAATATGATGAATATCTCATCGCTAACAGTACGGCCTAATCCAAATCCTATTAAGCTAACGAGATGAGTAGATAACATAATCCTTCTTTCTGCGCCAGAATAGACAGATAACTTTCTTTAATCAAATCAGATAAGTAGATAAGTGCACATAAACAGCCTACTTTGCAAGTAAAAAAGTATACTACTAAAGAAGTAAACAATATACCACACACAAAATTTCCTACCGTGTCTCGGTTTTTGTCTTGACTAGGCTTCTACTCCAAGTGAGGGAGACTTTTAATGTAGTATATTATACCATTGGTGACAATCCGTCCAAAACATCAAACTTCATATGATCTATAAATAATCATTCATCCATATACATTCTGCATCTATCTTAATTTTATTCTGTAAACTTTGTGTTCCTTATTCAATCAAAATTGGTATCAAAGCTTACATCAAGTGAATATTACAGAAGCAATTGAAGTTGGGTTAGATTGTAAATGGGAGTTGTCGGGTTTTCAATCGCAAACATAGCATGAAAAGGACAGGAACTTGATACCAGGAACATCCTGTTTTGATGATACACACCAAGCTTCTTTAGATTCAGTTCAGGACAGATCAATTGGCTCACCACATAGCTGCTCCAACTCCTTCTGCATAAGTTTCCTCAAGTCAGAATTATTTCGCCGATAGACCCAGGATTGGGCATTCGAATCCCAATCAAACCTCGCAGGGCCACTGCATTACAAGTGTGATTACCATCAGTGCTTCAGTTGTCAATCCGGAAAATTTTGTGAGACCACAAAACATAGTTGTATAGCACTTTGTTTTAATATTGCTTGCCAATACAATTTATTTTTTGATGCGAATAAAAAGCTGAAAAGAGATAAGTGAAACAAACAGTGTGAATTTTTGAGCTAATGAGCCAGAGAAATATATTAGGTTAATACAAAGTAAAGATGGGAGAAAGTATGCAGAGTTCAGATTACATCACTTGATGGGTAAGTAAATATGTGCTATAGAAAGCATAGTGCTATTGAAATTACCCAGTTTAAAAATATATATGGAGAAACAAAAAGAAGTCATTTAGTGAAGACGCAATTTCAGCAGGGGAACTAGTTTTAAGCTTCTTTGCATCATTTTCAAGCTCTCTAATGATCATAAAATATTTCAGGATGGCACCCAGAAACAAGTTTGAAGCCATTACATACCTCACAGGAGAAGATAACCAAAGTTGTCTATTTGGTGTTTGTTTATTCAAAACATAAGTGCCCTGATCACCAAGTTTTAGGGTCAAAACCTGGTTCTGTATACAGAAAAGAACAACGTAAGATTAAAAAAAAAAAACTTTGCACACGATTCTACATGAGTTGCCAATAAACAGAAGGTCCATTCTTACCCCATAATCTATGTCAAATCCATCCATTTGGACATTGTCCCCATATTCCTGCAAATTTGTCCAGTACTAAACTTCAAGCCAGATAACAAAAAACAGAATAATACCAAAAGCAGGACTCAAAAAATCAATATTTAGACCTAAGTCAGCAGCTTGAAAATGGGAAATTAGAATTTTTACATTAGGCACTGAATGCTGAGAAAGGAATAGGTGTGTCAAAAGAGCAGCAAAACTTGGTAAACTGTATATTGTTTGATGCTCTCAGTTTTCTAACATTGAATAAGATGCTCTGAAATTAAAACCAAAATCTACTTGAAAAGCTTTGCACAGCTCAGTCATTTGCAGAGCACAATGTGGATCCAATCTGTATAGATAGGAATTGTATACAAATTCCTCATATGCCATACCACATATCACAGGGGCGTGTAAGGGCCATATCACATGACCATATGCTGCCACCAGTGCCACATGAACATGGAAGCATTTGAATATATCCATCCACATGTATATGTACTTATGTGTGCATGTACGCAGGTATCTATGCACATGTTTAAGGGTTACGAATGTTATAAGTTTATGTGGTTCATTTTTTTCACTTTTGAGGTTGTTTCAAGTGGGCTGTGGTTCTGCACAAACTGTGATACCTCAAAAAAAGTAAACAAAGACAATGATCATAGCACATGCAAGAGAGATGTCGAAGAAAGCAAACACCACACATGATCACAAATATAGTTTAAGGAATTAATCTAAGTACCTCAGAAAATATAAATCAAGCACTTACTCCAGTCAAATAATGTTCAACAGCATGCATTCATATTTACTTTTCCTATTGATAAGTCTGAAAATGACCTCCTATATGTTCAGGTGATGAAGACTTATAAGAAATCCTCAAAGCAATCACTAACTTAGATTGTCAGAAAAATACATTAACGCTAAGAAAACTCCGGTATTACCTCAAATTTCTCCAGGAGATCATTGATAGTGGAATCAGCTATCTTATGAAATTCTTCCTCCTGCAGCATAGAACTGTTTCCAGATTAATTAATAACATCATCCTAAGCCCCTACTAATGAGAAAATAAAAACCCATAATCAAAAATACTTGTCAGGAGAATGGTAATGTTTTTACAATTTTGAGAGACAAACTCAGCCCAAGGAGTCTTTCACTCATACTGTAATGTAGTGTTATAAAATGTTCCATTTAGGCAGTCAATTCTTCATTTCGTTGGTGCAAGTTAGGAACAGAGAAAGTTCAATGTATATAAAAGGATCTTGGATGAGTCATTTATAGTATATAATAACTTATAGTTTAACTTTTCTTTTCTTTGCAAACAATCATGGACAAAGGGTGCCCATAATGACTAATTCTCCCTAATGAAAGATAAGAAAATCAGGTCATAGTAACAAATATACATGAGACACCATGCCTTAACATATTTATAAAGTTCATCTGTTAACAGATTTGGGCGATCAAGATGGCCTCCAGATCTCAGCAACTAGCATAAAGTATAGCAAAAACGAGTGGCTCAATTGCTAACAGTTCAAAGAAGCTCCCTTGCTTTTAAAAATCCACTATTTTCAAACAAGTTTGAAGCTACTGATTTGCTTACTATAGTAGTAAGCTTGCGAAACAGCCAATTTCAGCAAGAAATAGAACTGAGCACAGAGCTCACATGCCATCTTTTTACCTGCTCAATAACTTCATGCTCAAATTCACATCCCTTCAAGTTCAAGCTACAATTAATATACCTAATCACACAGGCAAAAACCTGACAACTATAATTTCCTCACTCCTAGCTTGAAGAACAATTGAAGGGGAAAAGAGAGGCCAATACAAATGAACAAATTTCATACGCTCCGATAATTGATACAATTGCAGAAGAAGAAGCAGATTGGTACCTATAATCAACGGGCGTGGGGACTTGCAATTCGCTGTCGAGCTTGGAAGAAGTGTGAGAGCAAAAGCGTGTAGACGAAAGATCGGAAGGCGCGGAAGAATCTAGAAGGATTACAGAAGAAGGCGTAGATAAAGAACCGAGCGGTGGTTGTTTGTGAGACGAAAGCAACGGTGGTCGAAGAAGCTGCGAGAACCTTCTAAGAGCAAACAGCTTGCGGGCTGAATTAGCAGCCATTACTTGGCCCCCTTTTGGTTTGTTGGATGTGATGTTGCCGACTGAAAGCAGGATGGATCAAGGAAGGGAAGGGATTTCGAGCGGCGAGGGTGGTTCTTCTGAGAATATGTTGCAATAGATCGTGGAGACGAGTTGCCTTGCCTTCTCGCTATTGAGAGAATCGAAAAGGAAGGGCAAAAAGATGATAAAACTCATAAAAGAAAAAAGAACGTCGACAGCAGGGTTCGAACCTGCGCGGGCGAAGCCCAACAGATTTCAAGTCTGTCTCCTTAACCACTCGGACATATCGACTTCTTGTTTTCTTCTCACTTCATTACTTATTCGTTCATTATTAGTTGGAAAGATTTGCAGATCAACCTCTGCAACAAATTTTTTGTATGCCAACATCAGTTCAAAGATTAAAAGTCAGTTTGATTTCTTTTTTTGTTTGTTTTTGGCCGAGTGTCCCTCATTTATATTAGTATAGAGACCTGAGAATTGGGACCAATGGCACACACAATGAGAGCGTAAAGATAGTATAAGCAATACATTAAAATGTAATTTAGTTTTGAAGCATTGCCTACTAAAACCTAACGTGTTATTGTATTGATTTGTTTGCGTGGGACTGCAAAGACACAAGTGAAAATAGCTGTCGTCAAACTGCAATGAGCAAAGTCCGGATGAGTTTAACTCCATCATTGGATCATGTGGAGATGTAGCTGTTCCAATTTACTCTAGCATACTTTGTGGGTAAATTAACTAGCAATATCACATTGCTCAAACCCCAGATCAGCAACTCAATGAAAAGGTTGGGGACAAAGCCTTTGGAATGAAACACATTGTGTTTATGATTTTGGTAACAGAGGGGGTGGAAGGAGTCTATTTGAATGCAGCCAATTACACAATGTCCTGATCTATAATTTGCCACCCACCTCATTTGAGATCTCAAATATCCTCATGTTGCGAGTTGCAACAAATCTACAATCCACAATCATTCTAAAGCCAATTCTAAGTGAATCTCATCTTGAAATCATTCTCACATCAACTGAAAAATAATACTGTATTTGAGATCTCAACTTCTATACTAATCGTTCAATTGAAGAACGCAGGATCACATGAGTACAACAAAATCTCATCACCAAACACCACAAAATTAGTCCGGAAGCGAAGTGGAATTCGTGATTTTCACCAGTATCCTCTTCATCCTGGATCCATTCAGCATCAAACGAGCCGCCCTCCCAACCATCCTTCCGTTCCGAAAGAGTCCGGCGATCTCCCTCACCTCCTTCTCCGTGGTTCCCCCGTCGACCACGAGCAAACAGTGACCGCCAACCCTAACAGCCCGCTCCATCTCCGCAACGAACCTCGTCGGGAACAACACCACATCGAATTGCGCTGAAAACGCGAAATCAAACACTCCATCAAAGAACGGGAGGCTATACAGATCCGCTCGGTTCACAAGCGGCGGCGAATCCACGAGATCCACGCCGGTCACATCCTCCACGCCGATCCGTTGCAATGCCATGACCTCCTGGCCGGCCCCGGAGAGGAGCAACAGCGCCTTGGACGAATTGGAGAGGATCGAGATCGGGGGAGAGAAGAGAGGCCGGAAGAGGAGGGAGAAGGAATTGACGGACGAGATCCAGGCGGAGGTGGACCAGAGGCGGCGATTCTTGTTCAAGAGGGTGGTGGCAGGGCGACGGCGGAGGGAGGGGGAGCACGTGGATTTGGGGAATTTGTGAGGAGATGAGTGGGGAATGCAGGTGGTTGGCGGTGGGGCCGTGGTTGTCCGGAGGAAGATTGAGAGGAGGAGGACGGTGGCGATGGTTGCCAGCACGACGGAGGTCCGGTTCAGGAACGCCTCCACGTGTCGCTCCATCGGCGGATCTCTCTGGTTTCAGGCCGCCGGAGAGAGAGAGAGAGAGAGAGAGTGGCCTCAGAAATGCGGGAGAATCGGATAACCGTTCCGCGGAAAACCGCAACCAATGTACAGGCAACCAATATATAGTTTCCAAATATATACCGCTATTTTTCCGTATTTGCCATTTGGGTTAGAGGTTTGCTAAATATGTGCAACATGACCTCACATGGTAGAAGCTGTATATATTTGTTTGTACGTGTAACGTTTGCTGTTTTGGTGGTTTGTTCCTGTTCTTTGATATGTTAAATTGATTTGCATGCCTTCACACAGGAGCTAGATGAGGAGCCATTTGTTTAACTAAACATTCATAGATTCAACTACACAAAGCAAACATATCATACAAAAGACTTCCAAGGCATATGAAACCCTTCTGGGAGAGATTCAGCTTCTTTTTTCTTCCCATTCCCATTTTACAATGCTGATCAAACCCTTATGATCCACACCCCAACAAAATACTACTGGCGGCCCATGCGGGGGGACACGTGGCTGTGGTGGACGCACTCCTCCGGGGTCGCGGGAAACCGCTCGGCATCGGTGCAGTAATCGTACACCAAATGGTGAGCCTTGACCCACTTCAGCTGGTGGCTCTGGTGGACATTCAGCTCCGACACCGTCGGCTCGTCCCACCAGTACCTCTTCTCCGCACCACTACTGCACCTCTTCATGTTGTCGGCCGCTGCATCCATGGTCCCCGCAGGGCACTCGCATGCGTCGATCTCGAAGCCTCTGTAGCTGGCCACGAACGGCGCGTGGGTCCAGTCCGTCTTGACTCTGCCTCCTTGTGTTGCCCAGTCATCTGCATTCCATATTGAGCTGTACACTCCCATGGCCTGGTCCTTTGGGTATGGGATGCCCCTGTGTTCTAAGTTGCTGTGCACTCTTATGGGCGTCTCATCCACCAAAAATCTGAAACACCCAGTTGACAACTTTGATTAGAAACCGTCCAAATTTGCTGATTAGAATGTTTGGACAAAAGTTCATGCTATAACATTGGCAAGTATGCTATACAATGTTCATTCTATTTGTTTTTGTATGTGAGAATCTAACCAACATTACACATGTTATATTATATTCTTTGCTCCAAATTCTACCCTTTATTCCCATGCCAAGTTGAGAGGCTAGTAGTGTAGCTGCAGTAATAATTAATAAGCCAGAATTTTTCAGGTTCCTTTTCACCTTTCTTTTTGCAAAAGTATTCTTGAGTTCTCAAATGCAACCCAATATTGAGAGAAGCATTAACACAGCACAACAAATTGAAAGATAATACTAATAGATCAAGTATAGACTTACACAACTTGGCGTTGGTTCCATAGGAGGGAGTAGGTATGGAAGTCCTTTGTTGGATCAAACCATAGATTCAATCTTTGCTCTCTGTTACCCACTCCATTCACATACACATTGGTCTGAACCAAGTATGGCTCACCACTTGTGTTTCCCAAGAACTCAAAGTCAAATTCATTGTGGCGTGGGCCCTCAGAAGACATCTACAATCAAAGACAAAAAAAATATATGGACCATCAATAATCCATTTACCAACAAACTCTTGTGAATCATCACACCAAATCAATGCATGCTATATAGTGTCATTACTCAAAAACTAACCGAGTTGATATTTTTTATAGAAAGGGTCACTTTCAATGCTCAAGATTCTTTAACCTATTCAATTTACTGTGGGGCTAGAGATACAGTAGATTTCAATTTCAATGGAGTAAAGCAACAAAGATATACAGTGTTATGAGTGTCAATGTTTTCCCTTTCAGTACAATAATTGCTGAGTATGGGGGCCAAGTGGGTGCAAAAAACAGAGCTTTGGCTAGCTAATAATTGGTACTCACATCAAAGACAGTAAATTGGAATTGAGTGGGGTGAGCCATAATTAAATCCATGTCAGATTAAAATAAATGATCTTGGTAGGCTAATGTATGTAATGCACACATTACTACTGATTACCCTCATCTTCTTACATAGTTTTATTTCCGTCTGGTTGGCATTGAATGGTCTGTTCTTATATGTGTGATAGTGGAGAAGTCATGAGTAGCTTGCTTGTTTGCACAAATTTTACTAGCATGCATTTAACAGGTTTGTTGGGTCATATTTAGTGAAAGATGAAAACTCAAGAACATCTAAGGGGTTGAAATTAATAAATGGAAGTATAATCACTTTTTTCTTCTTAATTAAATTGGGATGAAAATGGAGGATGCCTTACATAGAAGGCAGTAACTGTTCCAGCAGAGTCACCCTCAACCAGCTTGATCTGAAGATTCACCTTCCCAAACATGTATTTGCTCTTTGATTGAAACCCAGCTCCTGAAATTCACAAAATCAAAACCACCATTTTTCATCAAATTCTTGCTTTGTTGTAGAAAAAGATTAGAACTTGAAGGAAATGCAAGATTAGAAATCCAAATGTATACCAGAGGAGTTGTCAAGTCTGAGCTTGAGCTCATCCCCTTCATAGACAAAGTGGTCAAAAGCCCAGCTGGGCTGATACAGGTCAGTGAACTTGGAGGGTGAGCTCTCAACTGAACCGACCATAAAACACACAGCAAAGAGCAAACCCACCATTGAAACCCTCTTGAAGAACACACCAAACCCCATTGCAAAGGACTGCTCTTTTTTTTTAGAGTGAAGCTTCTACTACTCTGTTTGTTTCTTCTGTGTTGTGTGATAGAATGTAGCCCAGTGAGTGGGCCTTTTATAGTGGCCATGATGGGCCATTGGCTTGTTTGAGAAGCCCTATCTCGAAACCCGCACCCGAAAACCAACACGTCGGCTTACACTATGTACACGTCAGACGCCATGTAGGATGTGGATGCCAGTGGGTCAGCCAATCAGTGAATGCCCAAGTGGGCCAAATTCCCCTCTGTGTTTACTCTATTCAAAAATCAAATATTGTAGCCGTTACATTTAAAAAAAGAGGATTCATTGAGGCCTTTGCTGAGCTGGCCGAGTGTTGGTGTGGGGTTTTGTGTGGGACAGGTCGCTGTTTGTAAGGACGAGCGCAGAGGATTCCCCCAATGGAAAACTGCCACCTGTAAAACTCCAGCTGGATGGTGTTATTACTGATATCTATCCAGCTGTGAATCGGCTGGTGGAAGGCAGAACATTTTAATTTTAAAGAAAAAGAAGGAAAAAGTTTACCCCTTTTCCTGGAAGGAATTTTGTTCCATTTATGTGGCTTTTCCCGTACGACATTTAAACTGATTTCTTTTGTGAATTGTTTTTTTTGGCCGACATATAAATCCTTCCAAATTAACTCTAGCCTTAATTTTACTGCTGAGCCACTTCTTAACGATGTCCACGTTTTTTTTCTTACCATCATCGAAACATCAAGCTACATAAAAGTGTTTCTTTGTGAGAGTATAAACATTATTGTGCATTTTATGGAATTTTAACACTGATTTTAATTAAGCTATCATAGCCTGCTCACTTTTGTCTTTTTCTTTGGCCGAATTGAATTATTAGTCACATGTCTAGCCTAAATAAAGTAACGAAGAAAAAGAAAGGTGTACTGAATGAAGGTTGGTGGATGGTGGGATTTGAGTGTAGTCTTTGCATGCTTTCATCGTGTGATTTTTATTCTCACACACTGTGCATACACGAGATGCATTTGGTGTAGGGAGAAATAAAAGGAGATTCAAGGGAAAGACACAAATCATGCAATCGTTGTTTTTAGTCACGAATTGAGCCTATCTAGCTTGTTTAAGTACATGTGTGTTATGCCATCAGGTTAATTTGGTCGAGATGAGCTTAATACGGAGTAATTCTAACAAACTTATAGTGGATTGTTGGGCATGTGAAGTATAAAGTCTATTGGTTCTAATTTAATTCAATAAACTATGAAAAGGTGCTAAAAAAAAATAGACTATGAAAAGAAGGGCAAATCATAGAATAATTAGTTTAAATTGTTTTATAATACGGATTCCAACCTTATATACATTATACTCCCTCCGTTTCAAAATACATGGCCTTTTAGAAAATTCACGCATATTAAGGAACTTTCATATTACCTAAATTACCCTTGTAAAAGTCATGCATATTGTTTATCAAAAAGAAAAAGCATGCTTACATGTTCTACTTTTTCAATAATTGAGGTTATCATGAGGGGCATATCCGGAAAGAAGAGGGAAAAAATGTAAAATGATCATGTATTTTGAAACAACCTAAATTGTCTAAAAGACCGTCTTTTTTAAAACGGAGGGAGTAAAACAAAAAACAGCTTGTTCCATGAAACCCCATATCCATATTGCCCTGGTTCATGATAGGACACGATTCAATCAAGGGTTAGATTTCATTATATCTAATTTGGGATAGCAAACATGTAAATGCATGTCAAATTTTATTTCGCTCAAGTTAGTTAAACTTTAGAATAGAATTGACATTTATTTTACTGGTTTGCAAAAAGTCTTTGTTATATTAATCATTCATTTCCCCGATTTCTCACGTCAATTGATGTAAATAGTCATGTGTCTTGTTCGGTTGAATCGAAAATCTGAATCGAAAAAATTGATGGCTTCAAGAACCGGGATCGAACCGAAGGAACCATTTCTTCTTCGGTTCCTGTTCTAATTCACCACGTCAAAGAACCGATGAATCTGCGGTTTTGAACCATCAAATTCCACCGTTTCACATATTTGTTTGAAGAGACCGCGATTCACCCAAACCGCGACCATGGTTCAAGTTTAGTGGATATCTTTGTCTCGTTTTTTTAAGGATTTATTCTATTCGAAATTGGTTCAAAACTTACTTGAAACCGAAATGGAGACAAAAAGCAAATAGGTTCCGGATTCCAAAAAACTAGAATCGTCGATTACGAAATCGTGTCCATAAGTAAATTTGAACTGACTTATCCGATTCATGAAGACCACTTAAAACAAGTAAAATTCTTTGTCCTCTTAACACGTCCCCAACGTATATCCCGTAATTTTAACTAGTTGAAATCTCCAAATTAATATATGTTTTTATATTGTTTAAATTCAAATTTAAAATTTCAACCAATTAAGACTAAGAGATACGCATTGGGGACATGCTATATTGATCTTAAAACAGCTTCGGTTTGTAGCCATTATTCCAAAAGTAGTACGTAATATATATGTAGATGCATGAATGGCACAATGACCTCCAATTAGTGTACATGTAGTAGGTAATCCATGTACACAATGACCTCTAATTAGATTACTCTGGTTTATGGCCAATCTTATACTACTATAAATTATACTCCGTAGTATTTAATTATATAAAGTTATAGATGCAATTAAAATAGAGATTGATCTAATCCTAATCCATAATCATGCATGTAGTACCATTTTACTATAATCAAATGAATGGATGAGATTAAAATGGGGAAAGTGTGGCCTGTGAGCAGTATGTGCTTTTAAAAACAATTTGGTGGTGGAATCAAATTGAAAATCAAGACTATGCCTTTCATATTCCGTATTTGTTTGTTTGTTTTTGTAGGGCAAAGGAACAAAGGCATGGCCTAGCTCCTCTTTCTCATCAAATTGCCAGCTAGATACAACCACATTTTCTACTTGCCAAATTTAATTCCCTCGAATCATGTAACCTTTTGTACGATGAGTCGATGACATGGAGAATTGTGCCCATATATTTTGTTAATAAGTTTAATTATTAAAGAAAAATAATTTTAAATTTAAAAATTACTAATAAGGATAAATTAAATATCATAATATTAACAAAAAATATCCAGAATCATTTTACAATAATTCCATGGAATTGATGACGTCATGGTCGACGATTCTAGTTTTATGGTTGTTAATTTGTTGCTTGCTGTTGGCACAGTTTGGCGGAGACTTGTCTCCAAGGTTGCAGCTATTGTTGTTGGGAAGAGTGTTGGAAGTTATCTTGAGGGGCAAATTACATACGGAGGCCCCCGTACTTGTACAAAATGTGCAAACGGACCCTCGTACTTTTTTTTGTTCTATTGAGCCCCTGTACTTATCCAATTTTGTTCTATTGAGCACTTGTATCCCAATTAGTGTCCGCGTGCATTTTACGCCCTCTGTTTAATTCATGTAATGACCATGTAACACGATTTTTGCCATGTAATGTTCACGTAATGCACATTCAAGCCACGTGACACTCTGTAATGCCACGAAACATCATAAACAAAAAAATTAAAACAAAATTGATTGTGGTGTTTTACGGTGTTTCGTGGCATTACACAGTGTTACATGGCTTGAATTTGCATTACGTGGACATTACATGTCAAAAATCGTGCTACATGGTCATTTCATGGCAATTAAA
Organism: Polygonum aviculare; assembly: GCA_934048045.1. Lineage (NCBI taxonomy): Eukaryota > Viridiplantae > Streptophyta > Magnoliopsida > Caryophyllales > Polygonaceae > Polygonum > Polygonum aviculare. Next base: position 22,647,246 of record OW204031.1, read on the forward strand.
CAAAGGGCGTAAAATGCATGCGGACACTAATTGGGACACAAGTGCTCAATAGAATAAAATTGGATAAGTACAGGGGCTCAATAGAACAAAAAAAAGTACGGGGGCCCGTTTGCACATTTTGTACAAGTACGGGGGCCTCCGTATGTATTTTGCCTATCTTGAGGATTTCCAATTTGGCGTTGGTGTGCCTAATGGTAGTGAGGCCATTCTTCATGCTGTTAACAGACTGATCGAGGCTAAGGGGGGAGTTTGTGGTATGTCTATGCTTTTGGTGGATTTTAGTAATGCCTTTAATTTGATTGATCGTAGCTGCATGCTTAGAGAGGTCCGACATCGGTGCCCCTCGCTCTCTCCTTGGGTTGAATTTTGCTATGACCACCCTGCCCGTTTATACTATGGTGAGTCCTCGTTGTTCTCTAGCCAAGGTGTCCAACAAGGTGATCCCTTGGGGCCGTTATTGTTTGCGCTCACTCTACACCCCCTTGTTCATCGGATCAAAGAGAAGTGTAACCTGGATTTCATGGCATGGTATCTGGATGATGGGACACTTATTGGTGACACGGCGGTGGTCTCGAAGGCATTGCATCTGATTATTAAGGAAGGGCCGGCTATGGGGTTGCACTTAAATGTTGAAAAAACGGAAATCTTTTGGCCAAAACCGGACCCGAGGTGTAGTGATCTCAAGCTCTTTCCTCATCAAATTGCTCGTCCTATAGAGGGGGTTAAGCTCCTGGGTGGTCCGGTCAGTCTGAATGTTGACTTCTGTAGTCGCTTGATCGGAGAGAGGGTTTCTAAGACAGTGTCTCTGATACAGGCGGTCGCGGGACTTAATGACCCACAGGTGGGGCTCCTTCTTTTGCGTAATTGTGTTGGTGTTGGACGATTATATTTTTCTCTTCGGACATGTCCACCCCAGATGCTCGGATCCGCTCATCTTAACTTTGATCATGCCCTGCGGAAGGTTCTCCAAGAGATTATTGTTGCAGGTGCTGCTGGCTTTGGTGATTGGCAATGGCGTTGTGCCACCCTGCCTTTCCGCCTTGGTGGCTTTGGGATCTATACTGCGCACGATGCTTCTGGGTATGCATTTGTCGCTTCGCAGTTGCAGTCGCTCGGCCTCCAGGACAGATTGCTTCGCCATTGTGGTGTTACTGAGTTGGGCCCTGCTTTTGAGTCAGCCTTGAACAGCTTTCAGGACTTGTGTAACTTTGACCCCTCGCGACCTTTGTCATGACGTACCAGCCCCCCCCCCCCCCCCCCGTTTATGAAAAAATTGGCTACAGTGTACTTTGACATGGTGGAGAGAGGTTTAGTGGCTACTTACAGTCCTAGTGCTCGTGAAAAGACCATCCTTATTAGCAATCAGGCACCGCACTCTTTGGAATTTTTGAGAACAATTCCAATTGAAGGGTTGGGCCAAACGATGCACCCAAGGCAGTATAGGTGTGTTTTATGTTATCGTCTTGCGATCCCTTTGTATCCTGTTGATTTTACCTGTCCTTGCTGCTGTTTTAAGATCATGGATTGCTTTGGGGATCATGCCGTTCATTGTGGCAATGACATTGGCATTAAATTTCGTCACAACCTTGTTCGAGATGTGTTAGGTGACATTTGTGCCCAAGCTGGTGTGGTTGTGCAAAAGGAGGTGCCCATGGGATTTTTGTCTGATGAAGGTACCGATCTTAGGCCTGCAGATCTCCTTGTTTATGGCCGGGACAAGGGTAAAAACGTTTGCTTGGATGTCACCGGTGTTTCTCCCTTTACTGGTGTGGGTGTTGATGCTTTCGTCCCTGGGGCTGCTGTGGCTAAGGCTGTCGCTAAAAAGAAGAGCAAATATGCTTCCAAATGTGCTGAAAATGGATACGGTTTTATTGCCTTCGCTTTCTCAACTTTTGGAGAATTGGGGAGTGATGCTCTTGATTTTTTGTCTAGGGTCACACGGGCTGCTCAGAGTCATGCATCTAGTGCGAATATTCGGTCTTTTATTTTACATAGGTTATGTTTTACTTTGAATAAGGGTGTGGGGGCTCAATTGGTTGCTCGGCTCCCATCCAACTATTTGTAAATAAGTTATTTTTAGAGGAGTTAGTTATATCAAATCGAATTTGTTATAACTTAATATTTTACACTTGTTTAAAAAATTACCGATCATCACATTAATAGATTCCACTGAAAAACTTGTCAGGTAATGAATCATATCGTTTTTTGTTAATATTGTGACAATTTGTGTAATTAGTAATAATTTCCAAACTTCAGACTATTTTTTATTTGAAAGTTGATAATTCATTATTTTGAATATTTTTACAACAACGATATAGAACTACTAAACATTTATGACAAGTATATATCGGGCAAGACAAGTCATATGACTTCAAATTTACCCAAAGTATTTATCGGGCAAAATGAGTCATATAAACAATTCTAAATGATTAAATTCATGATTTCTACACTTGTTGGAAACCCCCAAAATTGATCTACATTGCTAGATTAAGACCTACTCAATAGATATGTTAAAATCTAATCCGATCAACAAACGCGATTCATTTTGAATTTTTTGTATTTCAATCTTGCAAAGCGAACGCTAGTCAAAATTTGATAAAAGTATATCTTAAATCTATTATGTTGACCCCTTTATTATCTTTCATAATATGTAAATTTTATTTTGGAAATTATAATATATTTTGTTATTAAAACATACAAAAACAATATATTATTATTTCAATAACTAATAATCATAAAAGGGAGTTTTACTAGTAGGAAAAATTAAAAAGATGATTTTTTTTTTCTAAAACTTATTTTAAAAGATGGTTTTTTATTATATAAAAACTCTTTATTTTTTAAAAAATATCCTGGTGTTTAAGGCAAAAGTTAGTATGTGATAAAACTAAGAAAAAGAAATCAAAATTAATTTATAAAATACTTAATTTATTATTTGAGCACAATATATGCAAATATTTTAATAAATGCTTGTAAAGTAAATATGATTTTGTGGGTGTAGTTTGTATTTTAGACAATATTTTAGTTACTTTTATCTCTATCAAACCTTACTAAGATTATCATCAACTCAATACAAGTCACACCCATAGTTTTTTTGTTGATGTAAAAGATTTACATAAATATTCACGAACCCATATAATTTTAGGATTATAAGTATATGAATTATTCCCTTTGTCTCTAAATGTTTGTCTCATTCTGCTTTCGTCATCCCAAAATGTTTGTCGTACTATCCCCCTGTCTTTATTAATCTACGTACTACTCCATTTTACCTACTTTTTCATATTCTTTATTTATCTTTTCTCCTTTAACCCATTAACCGTTTACACTCATTAATTTTTTAAACTCATACTTTATATCTTTCCTTCTTTATTCATCCTTCATCTTTTCACCTGTAACCTTTTCTTACACAATTTTTTTTTCTCTAATATACACGTTGTTGAAGTCCGAAAACACCGATAGTAGTGTAACGCGATGAGTGTAAGAGGTTTGAGCTCAACCGAATCAACGAACGGGGAGATAGAAAGTGTTTGGTCGCTTGAAGTGCTTGACGCGATGGCGGTAGTGTCGGGAATGCTTTTGTATTGATTGTGAATTTGTGAGGGTAAACAGACAATCTTTATCGCGCTCAGGTATATCGGGTTACAACAATGATCTTAGCTCGAGATCTAATATATGTGGTTCGCGAGGTTTTCGATCCCCGTTCTAGTGCATTGAGCCCGCTATTTATAGTGGACGTTCGGGCAGGGCTGGGGTGAGGCGCCGATGTGGGGCGGACGCCATCCAGATACGTGTCGCTCCATGTTTGGCCGTTAAGGCGGTGGCCGCGGAGCTGGCCAATCGGAAGCCAGGATGGGACGCTGCCGCCCACCGCTCCCCTGATGGGATGTTGCCGCCCACCCACTTGCCTGGATGGGACAGGGCGGCGAGCGCGGTGAGCGCCGCCACCGGGGTCGAACCTCTGCTTTCTGAGGAGTTACCCTAGATCGCGATGACCGCAGGGCCCATACTTTTGATGTCATCTCGGGAAATCTACCCTTGTCATACTTTGTTTTGGTGGGGTACTCCTAACGCGTTGACCGTTCCTGGTATCAACACAACCCCATGGGCCGGGACTCGATTGCTCCTTCGAGGACGGGTCCAAACAGAAAGCACTTCTCAACCAGAAACGTGGTGCGCGGAACGCGCTGTCATTTCGAGGACGGGTCCAAACAGAAAGCACTTCTCAACCAGAAACGTGGTGCGCGGAACGCGCTGTCATTTCGAGGACGGGCAAGCGGACGTGGTTGACGGGACGAGTAGGGTGGCGAAGAAGCTCGTTTGGGCCGATCTCGCTTCATGGGCCGCCCTTCGGCTGCAGCCCATACTTTTGCGGCCCACCAAACACGGGATAAAATTGTGATTCCGCGCCTCCGTCTTCTTTACTTCCTCATTTCAACTTTCGAAAACCAAACGCTCTCGCCCTCGTCCTCGTCTTCTCCCCCTTTCTCACCGGAAACCGTTCTCCCGCCAGCGACGTCGCCGTCGCCCAAGCCTGCCCTCGCAGTTCCGTGACTACAAGGTACGCCCGCCCTTTCTCTCTCTTCTTTTCTTTCGTTTTCTTCTGTGCTTTTCCAGGCTACTTGGGGGAACTGCCCTAATTCCAGCGGCGACACCGCCACTGGGTGTCGGCGGTGTTTCATGGTGGTTTCTGTGTTGAGGGAGCGCTTCGCTGGGTGGGGGCTCGGGGTTTTTCGCGATTTCGGGGTGGCGGAGGGCGGCGGACGTCTCCATTGGGGAGGCGAAACGTCGCCGAGGGGCGCAGGGCTAGGGGAGGCGAAACGTTGCCGAGGGACGTAGGGTTAGGGGAGGCGAAACGTCACGCCTGGGGTGAAGAGAGATGACGTGGCTAGCGCGATCATCCGTCCCATCAGGCCCCGTCGCCCTGGCCGACTGTTGAAGGGTTTCTTGAACAAATAAATTTATATTCAAGACCCCGCTGAGTATAGCGAACTCAGGATCGTCCACGGGAGTGAGAGTAGTGCTAAGTTTAATCGATAACTACGAAAAGAGCAAAAGAAACGCAAACAAACAGAGTCAGGATCGACCAGAGGAGGGTCGATCTCGACCCTTAGGGGGTCGAACCTGAGAGCAAACTAGCACGAATCACACAAAATAGCTCGAGCACGACCTAGGGGAGGTCGAGATCAAGGAAAAATCACAAGTCTTTAATCAAAATAAAAGGCAAATCCTAGGGCTAAGGCTACCACAACAACAACCATACATGCTTTCAACAAGAATTCACAACTATCATGCAATCTAAATCATAGAAAAGTTAGCCTTCGCAAACTATTCAAGTTATTCAATCAACTTTCGCAAATCAAACAACTTTCTACCTATCCTTCAACCTAGGAATATCAACTTTCGCAAATAATCCTATTAGAACTAATCAAGCCACTAACTTTCACTTTCGCTAAGGTTAATCACAAGACATGCCTCAACTTTCGCAAAGGATTAAGCATAAGATAAGGTAGATATGATCATCTAGCATTCAAGTCATAAATTCAAGTTTTAAACATGCATGATTGTGTTGGGCTTTTGCCCAACCCTAGAATTTAAGAGGACTACTCACTCATAGCAAAGAAGAACAAGGAAGAAGAAGAAGAAGACATGATCAAACCAAACTCAAATTCAAATAAAAACCAAAGATCAATCTTACAAACCTCAAACTTGTCTTCCAAGTCTTCTCCCTAATTCTCCAAGTCTTGATTGTCAATTGATTGAATCAAAGCATAGCATGAATTCCTAATTGATTGAATTCATAAAAACTATAGGTTCAACCTCCTTTTATAGACAAAAAGGAGTCCTAATCTAACTAGGAAACACAAACAAAACACCTTCCTAAAATACAAACTAGGAAACTTGCACTTGCAATCCGGATAGGTGAAGTCGGTAACGCGCGATCGACCCTCCATAGGGTCGATATCGACCCCTATAGGGTCGATCCTGAGCACTTTTGTTCCTTGCGCTCCAAGTTCGGTCAAATGGCTCGAGCTCGACCTCCTTGGGCTCGATCTTGGGGTCGATGTCTTCACTTCTTCTCTTGATTTTGCTTCTCTTTAGCTCCTCTCCTTGGCTCTTCAACTTGAATCTTCCTCCTAGCTCGTCCATCCTCTCCAAGTCTTGCTCCAAACTCGCTCTCAAGCTCCAGAAATACCTATAAAACGACACAAAAGCGCGTAGTTTCCGAATCTCAAGGAAATACGAAAACTTATGCAAAAAGACTCAGAAACACAAGACTCAACTACGAAAATCAACTTAAACTAACCTATCAAGACCCTAAAAATCTACCTAAAACGCGGACATCACCGACCCTTCGGGAAGCGTATTGAGAACGGCGGAATGTTCTCCTGACACAGCGCGCGCGCCCCTAGGCTTTCTGTTTCGATGGGACTCCTTGTCCCATCGCGAAATGACATCTGCCCGTGCTAGGGTACCGCGTGCCTTGTTTTTATTAGCTTCCTGCGTTTCTCTTATTGACCCTATTGCTTTCTGTGTACTCATCGCGTTATATACTTCTCCATGATTGTTTCTTCCTATGCACATCATTTTTCTTTTCCTTTCTCCAGGAGCCTCTTTGCTTCCGTGCCCTGGATTTGGGGTTTTCCAGCGACTCCTGCCCTTCAGGCGTGGATCGCGGTCATAGAATAGCGAACTGGGACGACTTCTACGCCCCTGATCCCTCGCCTGAGTACCGGGATATGTCCGCTAGTGATTCACAAAACAACTTCCGCGAGCCCGTTGGTCTGAGTCAGAGCAATCCTACTACGGTGTCCGAGGCTCGTACGAAGAGTGAGTCCTCATCGCGGCCCATGGCCCGCTGCAGGCCTTACGACCCTCACGATGGGGCCCCTGATGACGAGGCGTCCATTTTTGGGATCGCGAGGAGTTTTCCCTCGCGGTACCTACCGCGCGGTAGGGCGGCCGTCCCTCGCTTTCGTCAAACCAGGCCTGCGCGCCTGCCTGACTATGAGAACCCGGAGTCACTGGCCAAGGGTTGTGCGTCCATCCTTACCCTCGAGGAGTTGGACGAGATCGCGGTGGGGTATCCTTGGCCAGAAGGGGTGGAGCTCTTGTTACCTTCGGATGGGGGTAACAGCTATGCCGCCTATGAGGCGGGGCACGTGGTGTACGCGGCGAGCCTTATCGCGGGCTTTAGGATTCCGCTGCCGTCCTACGTGTCCCAATTCTTATTCGACCTCGAGCTCGCCCCCGCCTCGATGGCTCCTAACTGCTGGAGCTATATCGCGGCGTACCACATAAGGTGTTTGGAGCTGAAGTACCCCCCTTCCGCGGGGCATCTACAGCAGATTCTCACTATAAAAGCAGATAAAAGAGGCATTGTTAACTTTAGCCTCACAAACTGCAACCTCATTATCACTCCCTCCAACGTTGGACCGCGATGGAGGGAAAAATGGTTTATTGTGCACGACTTCGAGGGCGACGTTATGCTCTGCCCCCTTATTGCTGATAGGTTCCGGCCCTACAAGCGTAGGCGCGGTGCTACGCAACAAGCCGCCGCGGCGAAGAAAACTTTTGCTGCGCCCTACAAGAGGGAGCAGCAGGCGTGGCTGACCCAGGAGCGCCTTGAGCGCGCGGGGCTCAGCCTGAGGCCCGAGCCTTCTCGGGAGGTTGAAAAGTCCTCGTCAGCCACCGCGTCCCCGGCGCACACGGGCGAGGGTATTTTTTGTTTTCCGGGGCTTCTTCTTGCTTTTATATATGTTATTCTTGTGTTTTGACCGCGTTGATTGTGATTACTGATGGTTTGCTTTGCAGGTATGGACGTGTTCGCCGCCCTTACCTCGGGCAAGTCGGCTCCTGCCACTTCTGGGGCTCCCTCCACCGCCAAGACTGGAGGCCTCAAGGGGAAAGACGCGAAAAAGGGGGATGAGGCCACCGCGAAGGCCCGTGCCGATGCCAAAGGCAAACGGGCGCAGGCGGAGGCCCTGAAGCGTAAGACCGCGGAGGACGTTATTCGCGATGAGGGGGTGTTGGTCAAGAGGTCCAGGCGGGACGTGGCCGCTACTGGGGATCAACCTCTCTCCCCCTCGAAGGGGCCCGCCCAGATCACCACAGGCGCCGGGAGCCGCCGACATTGGTCGCGGAGGGCGGAGGTGGCGGGTTTCGCGTGCCCTGGGCCTGCTTGGGGTACCTTTGAGGCCGGCCAGTACGGGTATGAGGAGGAGAGGGAATGGTTCCAGACCCTCAACGCGAAGGAGGTTAGGGGGGAGTGCCAGAAGTACGGCCATATGGTACGCGATCTTCTCCTCTTTTCGTGTTGACCTGCCATGGTTTCTATCTTCGAATCTGTAACTTATGCTTTGATTCGTAGGTCAACGCGTGGATAAACTACCTCCCTGATCGCTTGGTGGAGGAGGAGGAGCGGGCGGAGGCGGCGGCTAAAGCCAAGGAGGAGGCGGAAACGGCACTCCAGGAGCTGCGCGCGAAGGCGGAAAAAGATGCCGCGGCGCTTAAGTCTGCCAGGTCCCAGGTCGCGGCGCTGCAGAAGGAGGTCGGGGGTTATAAAGCGCGAAACGAGGAGCTGAGCTCACAGCTGGAAGCAACCAGCAAACGGCTAGAGAGCGCGATACCCGACTTCCTCGAGTCGTCGGAGTACATGGAGAAACGCGTTGACGACGCGCGGATCGTCCAGGCCCTCAGCGCGGTTACGGCCGCTCTCCAGTACTGTGAAAAGTATAAGGTGAAGTATTTTGCACCCGACCTTCATCGCCAAATGGGAGTCGTTTGGGAGGATGGGGTGGCGAAACCCCCCCCGGGAGTGGATGCAGATGACGCGGGTCTTGTCAACCCGAAACCTCCTGCTGCCACCGATCCAGAAAAAGAGAAGACCCCTGATGACCCTCCTCCCTCTGACCTCGCGGCCAACGCTCCTGATGCCTGAATGACGTTTTTACTGTTTTTCTTTTTGTTTTTTGTATTGTGACCTGATGTTTCACTCGGCCTTTGAGGCCTTAACACTGTTTGTTGCCGCGATGCGGCTGTAATTATGTTTGACGCGGTCACTGCGTCCTAACTGCTTTTGCCGCCATGCGGCCTTTTGATTATGATCTGTGCTCTTTTTTATTTGGAGATTTTTGCGAAAACTTATCGTATCCAACCCCATGCCGAGCTAGTTGCTAGGACCGCGCTCAACACTAAGCTTACGTAACACAATATCCATACCCCATGCCGCCGCGCTTGACACTAGGCTTATGTGACACAATATCCAACCCCATGTCGAGCTAGGTGCTAGGACCGCGCTTGACACTAGGCTTATGTGACACAATATCCATACCCCATGCCGAGCTAGGTGCTAGGACTGCGCTTGACACTAGGCTTATGTGACACAATATCCAACCCCATGTCGAGCTAGGTGCTAGGACCGCGCTTGACACTAGGCTTATGTGCCACAATATCCAACCCCATGTCGAGCTAGGTGCTAGGACCGCACTCAACCTGAGCGCGCCTAAGCGCATCGCGCGCGTTAGCGGACAACCCCAAGCGAGGAAGGCAACTCGGGTTTCCGTAACGACTGTGGAGTTTTTGATGTTTTAAGGCATTCTGCGACTGCGAGGGGTGAAACCCAACTCGAGCGCGCCTGAGCGCATCGCACGCGTTAGCGGACAACCCCATGTGAGGAAGGCAGTTCGGGTTTCCGTAACGACTGTGGAGTTTTTGATGTTTTAAGGCATTCTGCGACCGCGAGGGGTGAAACCCAACTCGAGCGCGCCTAAGCGCATCGCGCGCGTTAGAGGACAACCCCAAGCGAGGAAGGCAGCTCGGGTTTCCGTAACGACTGTGGAGTTTTTGATGTTTTAAGGCATTTTACGACCGCGAGGGGTGAAACCCAACTCGAGCGCGCCTAAGCGCATCGCGCGCGTTAGCGGACAACCCCAAGCGAGGAAGGCAACTCGGGTTTCCGTAACGACTGTGGAGTTTTTGATGTTTTAAGGCATTCTGCGACTGCGAGGGGTGAAACCCAACTCGAGCGCGCCTGAGCGCATCGCGCGCGTTAGCGGACAACCCCAAGCGAGGAAGGCAGCTCGGGTTTACGTAATGACTGTGGAGTTTTTGATGTTTTAAGGCATTCTGCGACCGCGAGGGGTGAAACCCAACTCGAGCGCGCCTAAGCGCATCGCGCACGTTAGCGGACAACCCCAAGCGAGGAAGGCAGCTCGGGTTTCCGTAACGACTGTGGAGTTTTTGATGTTTTAAGGCATTCTGCGACTGCGAGGGGTGAAACCCAACTCGAGCGCGCCTAAGCGCATCGCGCGCGTTAGCGGACAACCCCAAGCGAGGAAGGCAGCTCGGGTTTCCGTAACGACTGTGGAGTTTTTGATGTTTTAAGGCATTCTGCGACTGCGAGGGGTGAAACCCAACTCGAGCGCGCCTAAGCGCATCGCGCGCGTTAGCGGACAACCTCAAGCGAGGAAGGCAACTCGGGTTTCCGTAACGACTGAGTTTTTGATGTTTTAAGGCATTCTGCGACCGCGAGGGGTGAAACCCAACTCGAGCGCGCCTAAGCGCATCGCGCGCGTTAGCGGACAACCCTAAGCGAGGAAGGCGACTCGGGTTTCCGTAACAGTTGATTCATTGTTGGACAGTGTACGGTAGTTGTCTCGTTTTATTCATATAAACATAGGTAGGGTAGAGACATTACAATCGACCGCCACGCGGTAACAAACCTAGACTATTTACACATAGTATTTCTTGAGGCGTGCCTCATTCCATGTTTTAGCGAGAGTTTGCCCCGTCGCCGGATCTATGAGCTTGAAAGCCCCCGGGATGACCTCCTTGGAGAGGAGGTAAGGTCCTTCCCACCTTGCGTCGAGCTTGCCTCCCTCAGTCCTTCGGAGGGCTAAATCGCCCTCCTTGAGACCACGTGGCCTGACTCTTTTGTTGTAGTATGCTGCGGTCCTTCTCTTGTATTCGGTCGAGCGTAGCTCGGCCGCTTCTCGGCGCTCATCGCAAAGGTACATCTCAACCTTGAGTGCTTCATCGTTGGTGAATTGGTCGTACCCCGCGACTCGCTCCGTGGGTAACATGGATTCGACGGGCACGACGGCGTCACTGCCATAGGCCATCGCGAAAGGCGTTTCTCCCGTTGCCCTGCGCGGCGTAGTGCGGTTTGTCCATAAAACAAGAGGCAACAGCTCAGCCCACCGGCACTGCACGCCATCCGACCTGCGGCGGAGGTCGTCTAGTATCCTCGCGTTCACATTCTCCACCAGTCCGTTGGACTGAGGGTGTGCAACCGAAGAAAACCTCAATTCTATGCTCAAACCTGCGCAAAAGTCTCGTGTCTCCTCACTGTCGAACTGAGGGCCGTGGTCTGTCATTATCGCGATGGGGACGCCGAAATGACAAACCACATTTTTCCAGAGAAAGCCGCATACCTTTGCGCTTGTGATTCGTGCCATTGCCTCGGCCTCCACCCACTTGGTGTAGTAGTCGACCAGGACCAGGATGAATTGTACCTGTCCGGCGGCTTTGGGGAAGGGACCTACGATGTCCATGCCCCACATCGCGAACGGATAGGCCGGATGGATACCGCGCAACTCTCGCGCTGGAGCGTGTTGAATGTTTTCGTAGCGCTGGCATTTGTCACACTTTTGTACGTATGCCGCCGCATCGCTGCGCAGGGTAGGCCAATAGATCCCCATCCGGACTATCTTGTGTACCAGAGTCCGCCAGCCCGGGTGGCCTCCGCATATGCCCTCATGCACCTCCTCGAGGACCTCGAAGACGGTGGCCTCGTCTACGCAGAGCAGGTTGGGCTCTGCGTAGCCGTGACGATACAACTTGTCGCCTTCGATGCTGTAGCGCGCCGCCCTGAGCTTGAGTTTGCGTGCACTCATGACATCGTCCTGGGGCAACTCCCCGGTTTGGATGTATCGGACTATGGGGGCCATCCATCCCTCCGTGGCCAGCGCGAACACTGCCTGGGTTACACCGCGCTGCATTTTCCTCTCGATTGTGACCTTGTTGCCGACCTCAGACGGGAGGGCCGAACCCATTTTGGCCAGTGCGTCGGCCTTGGCATTTGCAGCACGCGGTATGGATTCAATGGCAAAAGTCTCGAGGCACGCGATCAACACCTTGACCTTGGCGCGATATTGGGACAGAAAACCCGTGGTACACTCGTACTGGCCACCGACCTGTCGCGCGACAAGCTCAGAATCCGTGAACACCCGTATTCTCCGCGCGCCCACCAGTAGGGCCATCTCGATTCCCGCGATCACTGCCTCATACTCGGCCTCGTTGTTGGTTGCTTCAAAGCCGAAGTTGAGGGCATGTTCGGACGCGTAGGAGGGTCCCTCAAGGACCACCCCCGCACCCGACCCTAGGTCGCAGTGTGAGCCGTCGACAAAGACCTTCCATTCGTCGGGGCTCTCGTCCGTGTCGGGGAAGGTGACCTCAACCACGAAGTCCGCAAGGGCCTGGGCCTTGATCGCGGTCCTCGGGTGGTACGAGATGTCAAACTCTGACAACTCGACCGCCCACTTGGTCATTCTTCCCGACAGCGCGGGCTGATGCAGGATCTGGCGCAGAGGGAGGTCCGAGAGGACCTGGATAGGGTGCGCTTGGAAGTAGGGGCGCAACTTTCTTGCCGCCACCACAACGGCCAGAGACATCTTCTCAGCGGGTGAGTATCGTTGTTCCGCCGGCTGAAGCACCCTGCTGGTGAAGTACACCGGGTAACTGAAATCGCGGGTGAGGACCGCGCTGACAGTATGCTGGCTTACGGCAATATACAACTGCAAATCCTCTCCCGGGACGGGGGGGGAGAGCGTCGGAAGATTGGTGAGGTAGACCTTCAGAGCCTGGAACGCGCTCTCCATCTCCTCTGTCCAGGTGAAGGTGGTGGTGCTCTTGAGACAAGAGAAGAAAGGGAGAGCGCGGTCCGATAACCTGGAGCAGAAGCGGCCAAGATAATTTACTGCACCCGCCAGTCGCTGGACTTCGTTGCGTGAAGCTGGTGAGCGCAGCTCCAACACCGCGGCGACCTTGGCGGGATTGACGTCTATGCCCCTCGCGCTGATCATGAATCCGAGGAACTTCCCAGATTTCACCCCGAAGACGCACTTTTCCGGGTTTAGGCTCATTCGGTGGGCGCGCAGGGTTTGGAAAACCTCGGCCAGGTGCTCCTGCGCGCTGTGGCTTTTGACCACAATGTCGTCGACGTAAGCCGAGACGCTGCGCTTCAGTTGCTTCCGGAAGACATGATCCACCAGGCGTTGGAAAGTGGCCCCCGCATTCTTCAAACCGAAGGGCATCACTCTGTAACAGAAAGTCCCGCGTTGAGTGATGAACGCGGTAGACTCCTGATCCAGAGGGTCCATGGCTATCTGATTGTAGCCGGAATAGGCGTCGAGGAAACTCAGCGCGGTGTGGCCGGCGGTGGAGTCGACCAGATCATCAATGGAGGGAAGGGGGTAGTTGTCCTTGGGGTAGGCTTTGTTGAGGTCCTTGAAGTCGACACACATCCGCCATCTCCCGTTGGACTTCTTTACCAACACGACATTGGAGAGCCAAGTAGGATACTTGACTTCGCGGATGAAGTTGGCGCGCAGGAGCTTCTCAACCTCTTCATTCGCCGCGCTGGCGCGCTCTTCGTTAGTCTTTCGGCGTCTTTGACAGATGGGTCGGGACCCCGGGCTCACGCGAAGCGAGTGGAGTGCCACCTCAGGGGGGACGCCCTTCAGGTCCGTTGACGTCCACGCGAACACCTCGCGAGAACGGGCTAGGAGACCCTGCAGGCTTTCGGCGTCCGCCCCGGTCATGCAGTCCCCGACAAATAGTTTCTCGGCTGCGTCGGGGAAGGGGGTGATGGCGACCTTCTCGAAGTCACCGAGGGGCTCGCGCTCACGCTCCTGTCGCACGTCCAACTCCGCGCCGGTTCCGCCCGCGATTGCAAACGCGGCAGGGCGAGCGCGGGTTGACGCCTCATAGCACTTTCCTGCCTCAATCTGCTGGCCATGGGCGACCCCGACCCGGTACTCTACGGGAAACTTCAAGACTAGGTGGTAGATGGACGCGACAACCTGGAACTTCATCAACGAAGTCCGTCCCATTATCGCGTTGTAGATGGAAGGGAGCCGGACGACAGTGAACTCGATGGGCTCAGTCCGGCGGGCGTCTTTGCCGTCTCCCAGGGTCATGTCCAAGGTGACCAACCCTGCGACGTCGACCTCGTTGCCGGAGAAGCATGTGAGCTTCCCGGCGTAAGGCAGGAGTATGGCGGGGGAGATGCCAAGCTATGCGAACGCGTCGTAGTATAGGATGTCCACCGACGCTCTCGTATCCACCATGATCCTCTTGACAATCTTGGTGGCGATAACCGCGTGCACAACAAGAGGATCTGTGTGCGGAGTGATGAGCTCGCGGGAATCGCCGGGTCGGAAGGTGATGTCGGCATGGGGGATTCCCGACGCGCCCAAACTGTTGATGGAGCCGCCGGAGGTCGTAGCGCGAGCATAACGCTTCCTTTCCCCGTCGCTAGATCCCGCGAGGGTGGAACCCCCAGCGATGGTGTTGATGTAGAGGTTGGGATCGTTTTGGTTGACCCCCCCTCTCGTGGGCGCGGAACCGGCCAAAGCATTGGCCTGTGCCGGCTGTCCACCGTCGTTGCGGGGCCCGAGGGCCGTGGTGTTAGCCCCGGTGTACGGGTCGTTGTTGTGCGGACCGTGGCCACCGCGGTTGTTGCGTGGCCCGCGGTATCCCTGATACCCGCGGCCACGACGGCCTCCACCACGGTTATGGCCGCCGCGCTGCCCACCCTGAGGCTTCGTTGGTGTGGTGGATACGGTGAGGGCCTCTGGTGTGGTCTTGACCTTCACTTTGCCGCGGTCCTGCGTGGGCTTTCCCGCCGCGTCCTCAGCGAAGACGCGTTTGGTGATGGCGTCGCACGCATCTTCATAGGTGTGTAGAGTCTTCCCACACATCTTGACCTTGAATGTCCCGTCACGGAGGTTGTGGATCAGCATATCGCGGGCGGAGGTGTCGTTGAGGTGAGGCACCTCCGACGCCGCGTTGACGAACCGGGTGAAGAAGGCCGCCAGGGTCTCCTCCTCTCCTTGCGTTACGCCCATGAGATCCTTTGTTGTCTTCATACGAGTTCGCGACCCACTGAAATGGGACATGAAGCGCTTCGTCAGATCCTTGAAGGACCTGATGGAACCCACTGGGAGGTTAGTAAACCATCTCATCCCGGCCGCCTTGAGGGTGGAGGGAAAGACCCGACAGTACATGGCGTCGTTATAAGTGTTGAACGTCATGTGCGCGAAGAACTGCTTGACATGCTCTCCCGGGTCCTTCGTGCCGTCGAATTGTAGTGCTGTGGACGGCTTCTGGAACCCCTTGGGCATGGGCTCCTCTTGTATAAAGTCGGCGAAGGGGCTCCCATAAGAGGTGCCGCGGTCGTCCACCATCATGTTGTTTCGGGAACCGGAGCGCGCGGACTGAGGACGAGAGCCGGAACGCCCCCGTGACATGCTCATGTCCTCGCTCGAGCTCCCTGGAGGGGGGGTGTGGTACGCCTGGCCCGGCCCGTAGCCCGCGGCGTAAGCGGGCACATATGGCTGGTGGGGCATTGGGTAGGCGCCCTGGCCGTGCTGCATGGGATACGCCCCCTGGCCGTAGTGGTACGCGGGAGCGTAGCCTTGGAAATTGGGGTTTGGAGGTGACAACGCGTTGGGGGCGTCCTGGTCCACCTCCTGGCCGGTCGAGCTCCCGTTGGTGGTTGAGTACTCTTCTATATAAGGTTCCTGCGCGGGCGCGTACTCCTGGTAGTATTGCGCGTGCACATACCCCTGGAACGGGGCTTGCGGCTGGAAACCCTGCTGGAAGCCGGGGTTCCAGCCGGGCATGGGTGCGGCCTGGGGCATCGCGGGTGGTTGATCGGTCCGGGAATCGAAGGGTCTTCACAATTTAAATTTATAAAACCGAACCTCACTTGTAGTAAAGAGGTAGGGTGTCGAACACACGGGAGTTCGTGCGTCGAGAGTACCCGAAAAGACTAAAAAAGAGATGAAAATAAAGACAAACGAAGGAAAACAAGAGAGATCTCCTCGGACCGACACAGGGTCACTTCGGTCCGAGGTAGGATCGAGGTTGAGTTGCACGGGACCGACGTAGAGCAAGTCGGGCCCGAGGTTCTGGGTAACTCGGTCTAAGCAAAATAGTAGATCGGTCTTGGGTTTTTGGGTTCCTCCCCCAACTAGACTTTGATATTCTACCTCAATTCAACCAATAAGTGTTTGATTCTAGTGATATCGAGGTTGCTCGCCTCAAATCCCTCCATTCTACACCTCGACCCAAGGGAGCTTTCACTCACCTTCGATGCTAGAGACTTGTGATGGGATCGAGACCACTTTCACTTACTCTTACCAAACACAAGCTCTAGATCCCTTGCTTTCACAAGAGAATTGAAGCTCAATGTAGAGAGGATTCACAAATCAAGCACTCAAAGCTATGGAATTGGGGTTTTCTATCCAAATCTAGCTAGGGGGATTCCCCCATAGCCCAAGACTATGGAATCTACTCCATCAAGTAAGAGAAAAGCATAAACAAAAGGGAAATCAAGCAAATCTCAATCATCAACATCAAACCAAACTCCAATTGCATTCAAATCCAAAGTGTCTACAAAATCCAAGTTCGATTCCACTAGATCAAAGCAAAACAAAGTACAAAACTCACAAATCTCCCTCTCTTCTCCACCGATCTCTCCTTCTCTTCCTTCTCCCTTCTTCTCCTTGCTCTCCAAGTCTTCCTTTAGCCTTTAGAGAGTGATTTGGTTGTGGTCTCTCCAAAAACCTCCTTTAATGCTCTCTAATCACCTCTATTTATAGCTTCTTAAGGATTGGGGACCATGGAATCCCAATTTAGAAAAGGGCAAATGTGGAAAATTGCTAAAAATATGCCTTGGGGAACAATTCTCACAATCGCCGACTTGGACCGACACGGGTCGACATCGGGCCCGACGTTGGGAACGTCGGTCCTGGCTCTGGTTGCTCGATCTCGGGCCCGACTTAGTGTACTTCGGTCCTGGGCCTCGATCCTTGCTTTCTTCCTTGGTTTCCTTTGGTTCCACTTCATTCTTGTCTTGGCTCTTGCGCTCCTTGACTTGGCTCCTTTCTTAGCTCCTCGAAATGGTCCTCATTCTTGCCATTTTACCTACAAAAACACGCAAACTCGCATAGTTTCCGACTCTTGAAGAAAACCGGGAACTAAGCTAAAAAGGAAACGAAACTACAAAGAAGAGAATGAAAAGCACATATTTACAAGGGAAATTAACTACTAAAACACCTCCAAAATGAGAGACATCAGAATACCTCATACTTAAACTTGCTTGTCCTCAAGCAATCACAATGTAAGCAAGACCGAAGCACAATCTTCAAGTAAAGCCTCTTATGAAAACACAAGTAAGCACAAGTGATAGACGTGCTAGCAAGATTACATCATCACACATGATCAAGTGTTCAAGGAATAAAGTCTAATGCAACAAAGCCTCACTTTAGGTATGTAGAAATGTGTATCACTCATCATGTGTTTAGGCTTGAAAATGAACACTCATACTCAACAATCATGCAAAAGTAAAGACTTTACCATTGAAGATAATATCACCAATTCCTCCACCTAGAGATGCCTATTACAATGCACACAAAGAATATGAACTTGGCTCAATGGGGATCCTCAAAGAGGTTCCATTCGGCCGGGTTGTAATGGGGCTTTTGGTATTTCTCAAGGTGGGAATTACTTTGGTCTTGTGGTGCTTACAATGGGGATTGAACTTTCTAGTCTCTCACCAACTTCACCAAATTATTCCACTTTCAACTTTCACTCATCCAAAAGACTTTGAATTTTTCTTCTTTTCTTTTCATCTCACACTTTACTAAACATTCCACTTCATCTTTGCACTACACTTTTTGTTGGATTTTTCAAACTTTTTCCACTATGGACCGACTTGCACTCTAACTCGGGCCCGAAGTGCACTTATAACTCGGTAGGTGCCCTTTTCTTTCACTTAAGCACTTTGCTTTCAATCCACTATTTTTTTCCAACTTTTCTTTCTTTCTTCACACTTCAAAGATGCACTACCCACTTGGCTTATAACACCATTTTTCGCCCTTAACCAAAGAGAATCTCAACTCTCCAAATATTCTTCCAAACCTCTCACTAGAGTCCAATCCCATACGGGTCAAGTCATATAAGCTAGGAATCATATTTTTGAGGAGTTTCAAACAAAGGTCTAAGGCTAAAACGGGGCTACAAACAACGGTTTATCTTCATGGTAGGATATGGAATATTTTGTGACTAAATGAAATAAAGTTCAAATCAATGTGACAATGCATAGAGCAATTCTCATATTGGTCTTGGAAAATAGATAAACACCTCAATAGCAAGTTTTACTAAGCATGCATGAGCTAATTCACACAAGAAAAGAGGGATATGCAAATATGAACAAGTATCCCTAAAATGGCCAAAAATCATCTCACAAGGGTCACTCTAGCTTAGTTGCATCAAAACTCATTCAAGAACTCATGTGCTCAATAAAAACATGCAAGATATCATATCACATTAAAATAACATCCATTTAGAGGCTAAACCATCCAAAAATATGCAAAGGAATTTACATGCTCACATCATCATTAGCTCTCATATGGACATCTAAGATGGGAATTCTTAGTCCAAAATCAAAATCTTTTTGTTCTTTTTCACACAAATTTTTCACATTTTTATGCATTTTTTTTTCGAAAATTTTCTCAAACAAAAACAAGCTCAAACAAACTCATCCATACATGCCTTTAAAATCAATCAATCATTCTCATACATCTCATGCCACAATCCAAAAGAAACATCCCTTAAACATGAAACAAACAACCTACACATGGAACTAATGAGCAACTAACCCACCCCATACTTAAAATTTTGATGTCCCCATCAAAACTCAAAAGTAAAGAGAAGAGTAAAGAAGACTCACAATTCCTTATTTTTGAATGGCGCGAGGAGGCTTAGTTGGATAGAAGTAGAGCCCAAGAGGCTCTCACTTCTTCGCTCGGGTCGATCTTGTCATAGTACTTCTTCACTCGATGACCATTTACTCGAAAAGTCCTTCCATCATCGCCCATCAAATCCACCGCTCCTTGAGAATGTATGCGATGTACTACAAACGGTCCACTCCACCTCGTCCGAAGCTTGCCCGGGAAGAACTGAAGTCGTGCATTAAAGAGAAGCACCTTGTCTCCCACTTGGTAAGCTTTTGGGATCAACTTTCTATCATGCCACCTTTTAGTCTTCTCTTTGTACAACTTGGCATTTTCGTAAGCCTTCAAACGCAACTCCCCTAACTCATGAAGGTCTAAGAACCGCTTTTATCCGGCCAAGTTCACATCCCAATTCATCTCCCTTAAAGCCCACTTGGATTTGTGCTCTAATTCCACCGGGAGATGGCACGCCTTACCATACACTAAGTTGAATGGTGTAGTCCCAAGAGGCGTCTTGTAGGCGGTCCTATAAGCCCATAGTGCATCATCAAGCTTAGATGACCAATCTTTCCTTGACTTAGACACCGTCTTCTCCAAAATGGCCTTGATTTGACGATTTGAGACTTCCACTAGACCACTCGTTTGAGGATGGTAAGGGGTAGCAACTCGGTGAGACACCCCATACTTGATCAACACATTCTCGAAGCATCTCTCAATGAAATGAGGGCCACCATCACTAATGAGAACTCTTGGCACACCGAATCTAGAGAAGATATTGCTCTTCAAGAATTTCATCACAACTCTTGCATCATTGGTCCTTGTTGGAATGGCCTCCACCCATTTAGAGACATAATCAACGGCCATCAAAATATACTTGTACGGGCCCGACGTCGGGAAAGGTCCCATAAAGTCGATCCCCCATACATCAAAGAGCTCCACCTCTAGAATTCCGGTTTGCGGAGTCTCATTTCTCCTCGACAAGTTCCCTTCTCTTTGGCACTCCTCACACCTCTTCACATACTCATGAACATCCTTGAACATGGTTGGCCAATAGAACCCATAATGAAGAATTTTGGCCGTGGTTTTTGAACTCTTAGCATGCCCTCCGGTTGGCAAAGAATGACAATGGCGAATGACACTTTCAACCTCCTCACTTGGAATGCACCGTCTATAGATTCTATCGCTCCCTTCCTTGTATAGGTACGGATCATCCCAATAATATTGCCTAGCATCATGTAAGAATTTCTTCCTAGCCGAGTAAGACAAATTTGGTGGGATCACTCCCCCTACAACAAAGTTAGCAAAATCCGCAAACCAAGGGGTGACCCTTCGTTTGGTGGATTCAATAGATAATAGACAAGTAGGAGGTGAAGATTTAATCAACTTAGGGTGAGAAGGGATTGAAACCGAGTGAAGGGTCTTACTTGATTTCATGGACCGACATTGCAAGGTATTGAGCCCGACATGCGTAGTCATCGATCGAGTTGAACAAGTGCAATCCTCGCCTAGGACCGACGTTGCAGACCTCGGGTCCGAGGTACTGGGTACCTCGGTCTGACTTTCCATACTTCGGGCCCGACTTACTGGGTTGGTCGATCCATCCATTCGTTCCTTCTTGCTACTCATTAGCCCTTCATCCGCCCTCATGTCATCTATTTCCACACCATCTCCCATCTCCTTCATGTACTCCATGGGCAACCGGGATAGATGATCGGCCACCAAATTCTCCGAGCCCACTTTATCCTTGATCTCATGGTCGAATTCTTGAAGAAGAAGCATCCATCTCAAAAGCCTTGGTTTTGCATCCTTCTTCTTCATGAGGTACTTAATTGCCGCATGATCCGTATAGACCACCACCTTAGACCCCACAAGATATGACCGGAATTTCTCAAATGCAAATACCACCGCTAGGAATTCCTTTTCCGTAGTTGTGTATTTACATTGAGTTTCATCCAAGGTTTTACTTGCATAGTAGATGGCATGCAACTTTCCCTCCTTCCTTTGCCCAAGAACGGCTCCCACGGCAAAATCACTTGCATCACACATCACTTCGAAAGGAAGATTCCAATCGGGTGACGCCATGATGGGTGCCGAAACCAAAGCATCTCTCAACCTACAAAAAGCACTCATGCAATCCTCGGAAAATTCGAAGGGAACATCCTTCATTAAGAGGTTAGACAATGGTTTTGAGATTTTAGAGAAATCTTTGATGAAGCGTCTATAAAAGCCCGCATGACCTAAGAAACTCCTAACATCACGCACACAAGTAGGTGGGGGAAGTTTCTCAATTATCTCAATCTTGGCCCTATCAACTTCTATTCCTCTACTAGAAATGAGATGTCCTAGGACTATTCCTTCCTTAACCATGAAATGACATTTTTCCCAATTAAGCACAAGGTTAGTCTCTTCACATCTAGCCAATACTCTATCCAAATTAGCCAAGCAAGCATCAAAAGAGGAACCATAGACCGAAAAATCATCCATGAATACTTCTACTATTTCCTCTACCATATCGGAGAAGATAGACATCATGCATCTTTGAAATGTTGCCGGAGCATTACATAAACCAAAAGGCATGCGCCTATAAGCAAACGTTCCATAGGGACATGTAAAGGTCGTCTTCTCTTGATCATCGGGGTGAATTGGGATTTGCCAAAATCCACTATACCCATCAAGGTAGCAAAAGTATTCATGTTGTGCTAATCTTTCAAGGACTTGGTCAATAAAAGGAAGGGGGAAATGATCCTTACGAGTACCACTATTCAACTTTCGGTAATCAATGCACATGCGCCATTTTGTTGTGGTTCTTGTGGGAATCATTTCTCCTTTCTCATTTTGCACTACGGTCAATCCACCTTTCTTAGGAACTACATGCACGGGACTAACATATTTGCTATCCGAAATTGGGAAGATGATTCCCGCATCCAACATCCTAAGTATCTCACTTTTAACCACTTCTTTCATATTAGGATTCAATCTTCTTTGTGGTTCAATAGTGGGTTTATGATTGTCCTCCATGTAAATCCTATGCATGCAAATTGATGGTGAGATTCCTTTAAGTTCCTCTAATGAATACCCTAAGGCCCCCCTATGCTTTCTTAAGACCGCTAATAACTTGGACTCTTCCTCATTATTCAAATTAGCATTCACAATTACGGGCAATGAAGAGTTAGGGCCAAGGAAGGCATACCTCAAGTCCTTTGGAAGCTCCTTTAGCACATGGGAAGGCTCCGGTGGTGCTTGGGTTTCCTCCGTTTCTGCTTTGAACACCTCCAAGTAAGACATCCCACTCTCTACCTTCTCGTCTTCTTCTTGATGAGCAATCATCCCTTCATTCTTCATTTCAACTCCATAGGGTGGTGGGATGGCTTTCAACTCTAGCTTCCTTGTGCTTGGCTTGTTGGATATAGCCTCCCATTGCACACCATTTGGAAGAAATTGAACCATCTTGGCTTCTCTATGCAATGCTTCCCTTGAAGTTGGCTTGAAAGTGAATTCAAGCTCTACTCCTCCAAATTCGAGGGACAAGTGACCTTTCTTTACATCTATGACGGCTCCAACCGTAGCTAGGAAGGGTCTCCCCAAGATGATAGGCTCTCCCGGTACTTCTAACATATCCACCACAACGAAGTCCGTAGGTACATAGTGCCCCTCTATACACAATGGATAATCTTCCACCACTCCAATTGACTCAATTGAAGTTCCGTCGGCTATGGTCAATCTCATGTTCACCGGAGCAATGAGTCCCATGGCGGTTGACTTCCATATAGTGTATGGTATAACACTTGTACTTGCTCCGAGGTCGCACAATGCTTGAAACTTCCTTGGTCCGATACCTATGGTGATGGCAAATCTTCCGGGGTCACCAAGCTTTTGAGGTAGCTCCAATATCTTTACCTCGTCTTGCATCTCAACAATTGACCTTTTCTTGCTCAAGATTTCTCTCAAAAACTTAGCATAAGATGGCATCTCGCTTAGAGCATCGGTGAAAGGAATAGTAATGTTCAAGCCTTGCAAAAGCTTCAAGAACCGCTTGAACTTTCCCTCAACAATCTCCTTTGGCTTCTTCATAGGATAGGGAAGAGTAGTGCCACTTTGCTTCTTGCTTGGATCAACCTCCTTGGATCGATCTTTCTCAACAAATTCACCCTGGACCGACGTTGGAAGTACCTCGGGACCGACTTTAGGGACATCGGTCCCATGGCAAAAATCATCTGGGCACGTCGGGCCGACTTCAGGGCAAGTCGGGCCCGAGTTGGGTTCAACCTCGGTCCACTCCAGGGGACTTCCTCCGTCTATAGGATCGACTTCTGCCGACGTCGGGCCCGAGTTGTTGGGAACCTCGGTCCGACTCTCTTCTTTTGATTTTGGAACTTGTGGCTTGGGCAAACTCCGTCCACTCCTTAATCCTATGGCTCGAACTTCGTTTTGTTGTTGTGGGGCACGGGGATTCTCCTCGGGTCGGCCCGGGAGTCTCCCTTCCTCTCTTGGAAGTTGATTTGCCATGTGAACAAATTGGTTGTCCACTTGCCTTCTCCACACACCAAACTCCTTGAATTGAGCACCCATTTCATCAACTCTTCTCTCAACGTTGGTGAATTGATTCTTCAAGTCCTTGAACTCGCTTCTCATCTCTTGTGCCCATTGTGGAGTTTGCTCATAGAACCCCGGAGGTCGGTATGGTGGTTGTTGGGCTCTTGGCTCGTTTTGGTTGAAGTTGTTGTTGTAGCCACTTGCTTGCCCTTGATTCCACCTTCCTCCATTGTTGTTGAAGTTGGTTCTCCCTCCGAAATTTCTTTGGACATAATGAGCCTCCTCAATTTGTTCCGCCAATCGGACTTGGCGCTCATTTGGGCACTCTTGGGCTTCATGCTTCAAGGATCCACACTCTTCACATGCTCTTGTGGTTTGTTGGGCATAACTCATCTTCCTCCTCATCTTGTTCAACTCGTCCTCCAAGAATTGGATCTTCACATCTTTGTCCACTTCTTCACTCTTGGGATCGTAAAGCTTCTTCGGACCTTCTCCATGGACTCTAACTTCCTTGCTCACATTGCTAGTACCATACATCGCCTCATAATCCGAGAGTTTGTCCAACAACTCCCATGCTTGCTCCGGCGGCAAATCTATGAACCCACAATCGGTATGGAGGTTCAATTTGTCCTTCGTGGCGGTGTTGATCCCTTGGAAGAATATGTCTTGAAGGACATAAGGTTGTTGGCCATGTGTCGGACACGCTCTCAACATCTCCTTGAATCTATCCCACGCCTCAAAAAGTGGCTCATGAGCTCCTTGTTGGAAACTAGCAATCTTCCTTCTAAGCTCCGTTGTCTTGGTGGGCGGGAAGAACTTCATCAAGAACGCTTCATTTAGGGCCCTCCATGATGTGATGGATCGAGGTGCTTGACTCTCCAACCAATGCAAAGCCTTGCCTCCCAAAGACCACTTGAAGGCTTTGAGTAGCACGTACTCAAGTGTCTCATCATCCGTGGAAATGGTCTCACAAAGGTCCTTGAATTGCTTGACATGCTCGATCGGACACTCATTCGGCCTCCCTTGGAATTGCTCTCTCTTGATGAGTGAGATAAATTGAGTTTTTATCTCAAAATTCCTCGACACCTCCGGCAAGACAATGGCCGGCTCCGGGACCTTCAACTCCGGATGCATGTATTGTCTAGCATTCCGGGGTTGAGTGTTGATTTGGGCCTCCAACCTTATCCTTTGCTCCCTCTCTCTACGGGCCTCGGCATCTCGATTTGCCATCTCAATTTGCATACGAGCCATGTCGGCTCTCATCCTTTCGAACTCCTCATCTCGGGCTTGGTCCGCCATCCTCTTCTTCTTTCGGGCTTGCCTTAGAATACTCTCCGGGTCACACACAAAGTCGAACTCAAGAGTTCCTCGGACGGAACTAGCTCGCATGCACCTACAACCAAAGACACAAACAAAAACCATATCAAAACAAACAAGGGGTTTGGGCTAATCCCTCACCCAAATCACTACCAAAATCAAAGACTCAACAAAGATGGGTACCTCGAACAAGTAGAACTCCCCGGCAACGGCGCCAAAATTCTGATCACTCCGGGAATCGGAGGGTCTTCACAATTTAAATTTATAAAACCGAACCTCACTTGTAGTAAAGAGGTAGGGTGTCGAACACACGGGAGTTCGTGCGTCGAGAGTACCCGAAAAGACTAAAAAAGAGATGAAAATAAAGACAAACGAAGGAAAACAAGAGAGATCTCCTCGGACCGACACAGGGTCACTTCGGTCCGAGGTAGGATCGAGGTTGAGTTGCACGGGACCGACGTAGAGCAAGTCGGGCCCGAGGTTCTGGGTAACTCGGTCTAAGCAAAATAGTAGATCGGTCTTGGGTTTTTTGGGTTCCTCCCCCAACTAGACTTGGATATTCTACCTCAATTCAACCAATAAGTGTTTGATTCTAGTGAGATCGAGGTTGCTCGCCTCAAATCCCTCCATTCTACACCTCGACCCAAAGGAGCTTTCACTCACCTTCGATGCTAGAGACTTGTGATGGGATCGAGACCACTTTCGCTTACTCTTACCAAACACAAGCTCTAGATCCCTTGCTTTCACAAGAGAATTGAAGCTCAATGTAGAGAGGATTCACAAATCAAGCACTCAAAGCTATGGAATTGGGGTTTTCTACCCAAATCTAGCTAGGGGGATTCCCCCATAGCCCAAGACTATGGAATCTACTCCATCAAGTAAGAGAAAAGCATAAACAAAAGGGAAATCAAGCAAATCTCAATCATCAACATCAAACCAAACTCCAATTGCATTCAAATCCAAAGTGTCTACAAAATCCAAGTTCGATTCCACTAGATCAAAGCAAAACAAAGTACAAAACTCACAAATCTCCCTCTCTTCTCCACCGATCTCTCCTTCTCTTCCTTCTCCCTTCTTCTCCTTGCTCTCCAAGTCTTCCTTTAGCCTTTAGAGAGTGATTTGGTTGTGGTCTCTCCAAAAACCTCCTTTAATGCTCTCTAATCACCTCTATTTATAGCCTCTTAAGGATTGGGGACCAAGGAATCCCAATTTAGAAAGGGGCAAATGTGGAAAGTTGCTAAAAATATGTCTTGGGGAACAATTCTCACAATCGCCGACTTGGACCGACACGGGTCGACATCGGGCCCGACGTTGGGAACGTCGGTCCTGGCTCTGGTTGCTCGATCTCGGGCCCGACTTAGTGTACTTCGGTCCTGGGCCTCGATCCTTGCTTTCTTCCTTGGTTTCCTTTGGTTCCACTTCATTCTTGTCTTGGCTCTTGCGCTCCTTGACTTGGCTCCTTTCTTAGCTCCTCGAAATGGTCCTCATTCTTGCCATTTTACCTACAAAAACACGCAAACTCGCATAGTTTCCGACTCTTGAAGAAAACCGGGAACTAAGCTAAAAAGGAAACGAAACTACAAAGAAGAGAATGAAAAGCACATATTTACAAGGGAAATTAACTACTAAAACACCTCCAAAATGAGAGACATCAGTGGTGACCCATAATACCACGGCGGTGGCGGTTGCATCCCAAAGGCCGTGCCATCAGCGTAGTAAGCGTTGTTGCTGTTAGCGTCCATCACTCGGCGTCGGTTGAAAACGGTGTCTTCTTAGTTTGAGGAGGATCCCCACGGACGGCGCCAATGTTGAAGTCCGAAAACACCGATAGTAGTGTAACGCGATGAGTGTAAGAGGTTTGAGCTCAACCGAATCAACGAACGGGGAGATAGAAAGTGTTTGGTCGCTTGAAGTGCTTGACGCGATGGCGGTAGTGTCGGGAATGCTTTTGTATTGATTGTGAATTTGTGAGGGTAAACAGACAATCTTTATCGCGCTCAGGTGTATCGGGTTACAACAATGATCTTAGCTCGAGATCTAATATATGTGGTTCGCGAGGTTTTCGATCCCCGTTCTAGTGCATTGAGCCCGCTATTTATAGTGGACGTTCGGGCAGGGCTGGGGTGAGGCGCCGATGTGGGGCGGACGCCATCCAGATACGTGTCGCTCCATGTTTGGCCGTTAAGGCGGTGGCCGCGGAGCTGGCCAATCGGAAGCCAGGATGGGACGCTGCCGCCCACCGCTCCCCTGATGGGACGTTGCCGCCCACCCACTTGCCTGGATGGGACAGGGCGGCGAGCGCGGTGAGCGCCGCCACCAGGGTCGAACCTCTGCTTTCTGAGGAGTTACCCTAGATCGCGATGACCGCAGGGCCCATACTTTTGATGTCATCTCGGGAAATCTACCCTTGTCATACTTTGTTTTGGTGGGGTACTCTTAACGCGTTGACGGTTCCTGGTATCAACACACGTGATTAGTGTCATGAGAAAAACATTACGGGATGAATAGAGTATATATTTATTACATTTCAATTATGTTTTGATAATATTTTGGCTTTCTACGACAGTATGTTTTGGTAATTACACTAGCTTCCAGAGAAAAAGGGCTAAAACCATCTCCTATCCCTAACTTCCTAATTTCAAGTGACTTAGAACAATAGTACAAAATTCCTAACAAAAATCAGCGAGAGAACTCAATTATAGATGAACACAACCACTTTGCACGCAATCAGGAGCTTGGAATTCAAAGCTAATTGACATGACCCCTGACGTTTTTTTTGTAATCTTGTTGATTGAATCGGTATAAATGTGACCACACTAACGTCCCTCTCGTTTTGGAATTGATGAAATTTTGAAGGAGAATGAACGGTATACGAGCAAATGGAATTAGCTAATTGAACATAATTACTTTTTTTTTAGAGATAAACATAATTACATGATGCTTTGTCTATCTAGGCGCGCATTCCATCTAAGTTTGCAATGTCCCCATCTTGACCCCCAGATCTTGTGTTTACGGATTTTCCTTGGATAAATGTTGTTGTCGTTGTTTTTTCCCGTCTTAAACAATTTATTGGGCTTGATCTAGCTTTAAAACGAGTAATATGGAGCATACATATTATATGTTTTTTTCTAAGTAATGGATTTCGATGTATCATACTACAAGATTGAGAGGTTGAAAATCGAACAAACCGATAAATAAGTACAAACAAGGAAAACTCCAACAGTCAAGAAAAATATCTAAAATCAATCCAAAACTAAAAAGGAGGGTGAATAATGAGAGTCAACCATTGCAGGAAGGACGAGTCATCTTATAACTAATTTCCATTACAATATTGCTCTTAAGTTAAATAATTAGTTTCTCACTAATTAATTATACTATATACTACCTTCTATCCGAAAGTTTATCTTGTACTTATATTTATTATTCAGGATTCTTATTATCTATAAATATTTTGTAATTTTTACCTCTATAAAACTATAAAAATTGTCTTTATATTATGCCTATTATATAAAATTTTCACTAACTTTATCTTCTTCTTTTTTTAAATTGAATTTTTATTTAATTATAAAATCATCTTCATTGAACGTTTTTGTGATCCATTTTAATCAATTTTTTTAACTATTTTATGTTAAATTTTTACCCGAAAAAATCTTATTTTGGACAAATTCTTCTACCCTAATGTACGTAGTATGTATATGATGTGTGGCCCTCTTTACTTCTTTAGTAGTACTACTGTACTACCTCCATCCATCCATCCAATATATGTATGCATCGATCGGCATTGCGCGCAAATGAAATGATTAGATTGCTCCATGATGAGGTTGAATTGCATGTAGAACCCACACCATCATCATTATTTATCATCATGGGCCATCATCCCATATTCTCTAGCTCCCACTTTGTTTTGTTTCACCAATTTCATAATTAATCTCATACTATTAATTAATACTGTACTCCGTAATTATTAGTACATCTAAGTGTCATTACTTTAATGGTACGTTGTGCATCGTACAAGATTCGGCTCACCGTTTTGTTAAAGAACATACCAGTACGTCATTTGGTGGCGGAATTGTACACTCGTACACTCTTAGAGCATCTGCAGCCTCATTTTGTAGGCGTTGTAGATGGTCTTACTGAGATAGTACACTAAACGAAAGACTTAAATCAATTTCAGACTCATGAACTCTTATAATCCGTATTTACTACTTAGACATCTCATCTTTGATATGTATCTATTGAGTACTTGAACTTATGATTTTGTACGTATTGAACACTTGAAATCTCACGTGACTATTTGCTTGCAAAGAATGCTTTAATGAGTGAGTGAAGGCTTAAAAGTTAATTAAATTTAGTTGACATGTCATTAATATAGAAAGAAGAAAATTAAGTGCCATCTCTAAATATATCTCCCTCTTTGATCTGCTCTCCTTCTTCACTTTCCATCTTCGCTCTACATCTTCTTTTGGTTTTGTGTCACAGTACGTTAATCCGAATTTGTCTCCCTCTTTGACCTGCTCTCCTTTTCAAGTCATCTTTCCTTTCCTATTCTGGTTTTGAGTCAAGATTAATCGCATGCATTAATTAAAAGTAAAACCCCCAAATTCCCAAATCAGGAACCCTAAACCCCAAAATTAACCGAATTCGAGCCCTACATCATAACCCCTCAAATTCCCAAAATTGAGCCCTAAATAAAAACACCCTAATTTACAATAATTCAAACAAACCCGAGCACGAAATCGAGTTCAAACCACAAAATTCAAAGAAAATCGCAACGTAAATGAAAAAGCGATAAAACCCTAACTCTCAAGAATCCCCAACGAAATATACATAAATTCAAATAATCTAATCTTTAATTATTCAAGTCAACTCAGATCAGGACTGAATCTTGAATTTGTCGGGATTGAGCGTCGTCGTTCTTCGACCAATTGGAAATGGAGAATTTTGGGAATGTTGAGAGATGAGAGGAGTTTGAAGAGGAAAGTGAAGAGTAGTGAGGGAGGGAACCTGTATGAATCAAATTTGTTAAATTGATTTTTAAATCTTTTTTTTAATTTATTGTGTGTAACTAATCTGCTTATTTGGCTTAAACTAATTTATGCATAATGATGTGTAATTTGAGGTGTGGCGTGTGTAATTTAAGCTAAAAGAACTTTCCTTGACAGGTGTGTAATAGGTGCAAAATCATAAGTTCAAGTATTTAATAGGGTCAAATAAAAGATGATGTATCTAAATGGTAAATTTGTTTAAGTTCGGAGCGTTGTGTATATATGTTTTAAGCCCCAAACAAAACCAAATGCCCAGCTTATTATTTGAGTTTAACAAGTATGTTAGAGAGGCTAAATAGATGAAGGAATCGTTTGGTTTCTAACCCACGGAAGTTATCCTAATTTAAAACTTAAAAATTTTCATGTCTAGCTAGAGGAGGAGTGAGAAAAATGATTAAACCATAGTGTTACCCCACTTTTGGATCAGGGCAATACATAGATAGAGTAGCACAACATAAGGAAACAAGAGGGGTCCCAAGAGTTATGGATAACAATGACTTGCGTGGACAAATGTGATGGTACGTACTGTATTATATAGGTGTGTACTAACCACGAAAATGATGGCAAGCGGAAGAAGTGATCTTAAGTCAATCCAGCACTATACAGTCTATACTGGTGTTAAATGGACTGTGAAATTAATTCAAGTCGGGTCACATCTCTGAAAGGCGTAGATCGATATATGGCAATTATTACACGTACCCAGCTATATATGTAGAGGTAAATTATGAGATGTGGGTAAACAAAGGTGAGGGGTGAAACCGTGAAATGTCAAGTATGGGGGTAAACGTAAGACAGTAAACAAAACTGATGCATTTGCAAGTGCACGTACTACGTAGGTGGTGTACAACTAAGCATTTGTGGAGTGTAGGCTACGCTATATATTCCGAGCCCATTTTATGTATTCCCTTAAAATACTTCATTTTATTACTCGGAATCGGATGGATATTGAATTAGGGTTTTGTTAATTACAGTAATTAAGAGAAGTGGGGGTGGGAGGGCAGAGTAGGGAAGAACACAGTGAGGGAGCACACGTGATATGCGTTTGGGGATTGGCGCCGGATTTCTATGTGATAAAATTATTTGATATGACGCCATCGCCCATCGCACTCACTCGGGTCGGGGGTTCCCTTTTCACGCACTCCCACGCACGTGACTTCTCTCTCTCGATCAACTTGCCCAATCCCAATCACGTGTGTGTCACTCCCCACTTCCCAACTTCCAACCATTGTTCCCACCCAGCCTCTGTACCTATAATTAAAACATGCCACTCTCACACTCTCACTATCAATTACGGAGTATATATGGAGTTGCGTATGGTGAGAGTGATACTACATAGCCTACGTGAAACATATGTATATGAAGTTGTACTCAATGTACATGATTTATCTTGTTAAAACTAAGTGTCTGCCATGTCCGAGCGAGGTATACTCAAGCCACAAGATTGCATTCGGCAAACACTCGTTAATATAGTTGATCCCTTTCGTCTATTAATACTTGTTGAGATTTTACACAAAAATAAAATAAGGGAAGGCGCTTTATCTAGTCGGTGTAAGTTGATTTGCCCGCCAACTGACATTATATAATGGTGCCAAAGTGTCTAGCTACAATGTCCGCGTTATACTTAATTGTATGGTTGAATGTGATGATCATACAAATCTTAGCCTATAACCTTTATTTTCAAAGCTAATTGTGCAAAATTACCAAGTGTGAAACTTGTAAACAAGCGAGTGCGTACAATCGATCTTAGGATAGATTCTGTAACTTTCTCGATCCTATAAGAGTATATGAAAACCTTTTCCTCAAAACGTGTGAGAAGTGAGAACATTGTTGCATCGATATTGATTCTCACTTAGGAACGTACAAATGTCTTTGATAGAGTACAATGCATGTCGTGTTTTGAAATTTGAAGTCGACCCACGAATCACGACCCATCGCCGGCGACTGTAACACATAATTTATCAGACCTTGGTGCCACGTTAACATATGTAATCATAATTTTGTTCTGCATATGAATTTATTGTTTGTAATCTTTGATCCGCTAAAGTCAACAATATACTAGTATATGTTTTGGGCTGTCTTGACAAACTATCACGTGCCTACGGCCCAGTGGGCCACAGAATTTAATCAGTGAATTCCTCTTGAGATTGGCCCACTACAGACCACATTTCACGGATTGACCCCAAAAATCCAGCCACTTCATCCGCTAAACATTATGTTAGTTTTAGTTTTACCGGTGGGTCAATATTGATCGCTGTCATATTTTTTAACGGCCCACAAACATATTTGCCAAAAAGAGCTGGCAAAAAAGACTTCTCAAGTCGCCTACGTATTATTCTCTAGTTTTTGAAAGTTAAGAAAACAACTTATTTTTTCGACCAAAAAAAAAACAACTTATTTTGCTATGTAGTTTATTCTGGGGTTTATATTTTGATCTCTTGATTACAGACACACCATGAGGTGGTAAATTCCAGACTGATGACACACAGTTGATAAGGAGCGAGAACCTAATAACCAACTTACGCTGACTAGCTTGATTTAATGAAATAAAAGAGGTTAAAACATGATTTTGACACAAACCTAGCTCACATATTTATGAAATGTTAGTGAAAATTGTGGGATTTCTAATCTCCGTGAAGTGATAGTGAACTTTGCTATAACGTGGATACAAAAAACCATTAAAGTCTAAATCAAAACCAAACAAAGCCAATCTCACTTTTTCTAACCATTCATCACAAACTAAATCAACTGACGTGGATTTATGATCTGGTCATAAATCATTCTCCAATAAAAAAAAAACACTTGAATTTATTTATTTTAATTGATTTTTGTCTGGGAAATGCGTACGTAAATTTATTTATTTTGTTTTTTTTTGGTCGAATTTATTTATTTTGTCTGGGAATGTAGACATGCTAAACTTTCAAGAGCATGAAA
Source organism: Polygonum aviculare (assembly GCA_934048045.1). Taxonomy (NCBI): domain Eukaryota; kingdom Viridiplantae; phylum Streptophyta; class Magnoliopsida; order Caryophyllales; family Polygonaceae; genus Polygonum; species Polygonum aviculare. Next base: position 22,680,091 of record OW204031.1, read on the forward strand.
TTGTCTGGATAACCTAAACAACAAAAAAAAACTCAACAAAACGCACTATATATAGTCCCTATAGACTTGTACTGAGTGGCAAGTATACTAGAGTTGACAATTTCAAGGTCATGAGCTAGCTGCCTAAAAGTATTTTGTCCTATAGTTTGGAATTAACTGATTCTAATCTAAGAGCATAGGGACCATATCTATGTAATGTACGTTCCTATACACTAGCATATATATAAACAAATTAATATTCCCCATAACGAAATCTTCTTCTACAATCATAATGAGGGTCAAATCTTTACAACACATATTTTGTATAGCATATTTGTAACATATTGTACAATGCACGTATGAACAAATTACTTTGATGAATATAGATAAATAAAGTGGACTTAATCAGCCATATGCATTTGTATTTTTGCAGGGAAGTGGGTGACGTTGAAGCGAAGGCACCAGCTCGTGAAAATATATATATTCATATCTACAAACTATATGCATATGGAATTAATTAATTAAGAAGGTATATAAGTATAACCACCGAATCTAAATCCAAACAGCATCAAACACATCTCTTCTTTGACTATCCATCCCAACTTGCAAGTTCATTTGTCTCTACGTTATTGCCCTGTGTTCTCGTGCATTCTGAAATTAAAGCGCAACATTTGCGTATAAAATAATCAAAAGCTTACAACTCATTAATTAAATGTACTCTGGGTAATTAATATAGTATAACATAATACTATTGGCTATCCCATCTCTATCTGTATTAAGTATTTTATACACAATCCTGTCAGTATCATGCCAACCCCATCAATCATATACGCAAATCCTGATCGAAAATCATAGATAACCAACTTTTAATAAGGTTTGTTTTTTATGTCTCTATACTTGTGTTATTAAGTTTGGTACTCAGTTTGTGACAAGTCTTCACTCATATAAGTGATGGAACTGTAGGCGGGCATGATTTCACATCAATTAGTTAGCCTTTATTTTTCTCTATCTTATTTATTATGTCTATCTTATTTATTATGCTTTATCCTTTATTAGGGTAGTTACTCTAGTTAGGATAATATTTATGGAGGATGATCTTATCTTCGTTTGGGATAAGATATTGGTTGACTTGGGGAGCAAGCTACCTGCCTTAACCCTAGATAGGCCCGATCGGCCCATAGGGAAGCGCGCCCCCTCCCCGCCTTCCTCTATAAATACACATGTTCGCTCATGTGCCTGGTAAGTTCAAAGCTATCGCTATGCCTGACGCCTTTAATCGACAGTGCCCTTATTGACTTAAGCATCGGAGGTGGATTAGGGGTCGCTCGCCCCTAGGTCCATTATTTTGCAGGTCATTGAAGGGAAAGAGGCTTGTAGAGTGGAAGAACATTGAAGATCATTGAAGAAGGAGCAGAAACTTGTACACGACATATTTTGTGTACTAACATTTGGCGCCGTCCGTGGGGAACGATAGAACGTTCTTCTCGTTGATTATCGATCCGAGAAACGTTTCCCGCTAAAGGAGATGACTTTGGGATCCATCCCAGAGGAGGAGGTCGCAGTGTTTGTTGATGACGGCGAAACCCTAAACGCTGGGGGCAACGCCATCGCCAACAACCAGGTCGACGACGCCGGCCACCACATCGTCCCCGTCGTCCAAGGCGCGACCGCGGCCGAGACCCGCACCGGCAACCGCGCGGAAAGCCGCGAAGCCGTGCGCGACAGTCGCCAGGAACGACCCGCGGGCGCGGGCGCGAGCCCCGCGATCGCGGGTACCACGCGAGCCGCGGGCGCGGATCCGAGCCCCGCGGTCGCGGCAGGCGCACAGACCGGGGATCTCCGCGATCGCCTCGGTCAACGCGATTCCCACCCCCCTGCAGTGGACGCGGGTGAGGGTTACGAAGAGCCTCGTAATCTCCAAGACACGAACAACGCTTTGCGGTTTGAGCGCGTTGGTTCGAATGTGGCAAGCAGTTCGGGTCCCCCTGTCGAGACTCAGGCCGACCTTGACTACTTGTTTCAACCCGAGTTGATGGCGATCAGGAGTTCGCATGACTCCGTTCCCGGGAGAAGGCATGATCGCTCGTCCCTTCGCATCCAGGAGCCTTCGCATGACCACGATAGCTCGCTAGCCCACCGGAGCGGTGCGCGCGGAACGAGTGAGAGGGTTGGGCTGAGGGATGTCGCGGGACCAACAAGCGATATGACGGGAAGAGATCGTGAGGAAGAAAGGCCTGTCCTTCAGTCCCAACTCGATGAAGCCAGGAAGGAGATTGCAACATTGAAATTCTCCTTAGAGAAGATGCAAGGGAAGCGCCCGGTCGATGAGAATCCCCAACCGCAACGTTTGGCTAGCGTCATCCGAATTCCCGATGACCGCCAAACTCCGGAACCTACGGGCGCCGGTAGCGACGGTTCGGATAGTGACCGGAGGGCCCCAAGGGGCCAGAAGAGAGACGGAAACCGCAAGCGCGGTAAGCGGGCCCGAAGCCAGGATCCGCGGGAGGACTCGCGATCCGCCGAAGAGGAGAGTTGGCGGGATTTCAACCAGCATAGGTACGGATCCCGGAAAGAAAGGCAAAAGGCTCGCAAAAAGTTCTTTGCGCACAAATACGGCGACGAGCCCCGCGGGCGCGGTGACGAGCCCCGCGGGCGCGGAAATCACACAGAGTCGAGCGGTTCCGCGAGCGTCTCAACCCCGCGACCACGGATCCATTAGCCGCGACCGCGGGTCGGACGGCAGACGCGATAAAGTCCGTTATCGCGATCGATACCATCCTAAGAGTCGGCGCGACGAGGATGAGGACAAATTTGACCGCGACGAACGTCGCGAGATTGAGGCTCGAGCCGAGCAGCGGACAGAGAAGAGGCTGTTCGAGCTACTCAAGAGCCAAGGAGGGCTGCAGCAGTCAGCTCAGGACCAAATGGATAAGAAGTTGGCTTTGGTGACTTCTACACCATTCCACCGGACTATTCAGCAGGCGGAGCCGCCTAAGAAATTCGCACCACCAAGCTTCACGGTCTATGACGGCGCGTCGGACCCAGTGAACCACATTGCGGATTACACTCACAGGATGGCGTTATGGACTTCTGACGACGACGTCATGTGTAAGATGTTCCCCGGCAGTCTCGGGAAGGGCGCAATTAGGTGGTTCCAGAGCTTGGAGCCCGGGTCAATCCGGTCGTGGGGGCAATTGGCTTCACTCTTTGCTAAGCGGTACGTTGCCAACAGCCGGGAGGCGATCTCCTTGGATACGTTGCTCAGCCTAAGGCAACATAAGGATGAGAGCCTCCGCCGGTTCACAAACCGCTTTATGGAGTGCTATGCTCAAATCGACGGGTGCGATGAGAAGACCGCTATAGCCGCCTTCCGCCGAGCGGTGCCGAAGAAGTCCAAGCTTCGAGAGAGCTTGACTCTGCGCCTGCCCTCCACGCTCGACAAGTTGCAGGATCGAGTCCACCAATACGCTAAGCTGGAAGATGAGGACGACGGCGATCGGTCCCCTACACCTCCCCGCCGAACGCGTGGGTCGCCGAGGCCGAGCGCCGGAAAGCGAAAGAGGGTGGACCAGGTACAGGCCGTGCTTACCACATTCAACATCCCGATCTACCGAATCTTGGGCCGAATTCGGAAATTTGAGTGGTTCAAGTTCCCGCCAAGAGGGGCAGATACGGAGGAAGGCCCGCACGGGCGCAAGTTTTGCATGTACCATCGATCCCGGGGGCATATGACCGAGGATTGTGAGCCCTATAAAGCATATCTCGAGGAGCTAGTAAAGAGAGGACACCTCAAGGAATACATCAAGGCCTCGGGCGACGAGGCGGATGCTAAGCAGATTGAGGTGGTCCAGACTATTATAGCTATTTACAAGGGAGATGATCCGGAGTCGCGGAGTCGGTTTCGCGAAGAGTGCCACGAGCTAGAGGTGATGCGCGTCCAACATGCCGAGCCGCGTCCCCCGCATGGACCGCGCGGTCCGGGACTCGTCTTTCGCGACGAAGACTTGGCGACCGTCCAGCATCCGCACAACGACCCGCTTGTCCTAACGGTAGAGCTCGAAGACGTCAAGATCCACCGCACCCTGGTGGATTCCGGTAGCTCGGTCGACGTGATGTACTACGACACGCTCAAAGCGCTCGGGAAATCCAAGAAGGACCTTGAGGAGGTCAAGATGCAGCTTTCCGGACTCGGTGGATATCCCACTTTTCCACTTGGAATCCTAAAGACTTGCGTAAGTCTCGCCGGAAAGGAACATCCCACCGAGTTCGTAGTCGTCGACGTCCCAGGGCCGTACAACTTGATACTCGGGCGACCTTGGATCTATGGCATGGGAGCGGTACCCTCGTCTTTGCATCAAATGGTCCAATTCACAAGTAAGGGTGCAATTGTGCGGGTGTGGGCGAACCAACTTCAGGCAAGATTGTGCGCGAGAGGGGTCCGGCCCGAGGAGAGGATCGCGGATGGCGACAAAGGGCTCGGGCGAGTGGACCTAATCACCGGCATCGACCGAGAGCACGGCCCGGATCACCGCGGAGCGCGGCCCTGAGCGCCGCGAGCGCGGCCTACCCCCCGCGAGCGCGGGCGAGAACCGGCGACCTTCGGCCCTGCGTGGCTTCGGATGGGTCGGCCGAGGCATAGGATTTCATGTAGTGGGGGCGGTACTCTTTTTCCCACGCGGTTTTGATGAGGCCCCCCCCCCCTTAGTTTTTCATTTTTAGATTGTCTTAAGTTCATGACATTCATGTTTTAATTAAAGTTTGCATTGTTTTGCATTAGATTGTGTCTTTGCATAAAAAAATACCAACGTTACGCGGTGCGCTAACGGAATAACTTGGTCAAGGAAAACACCCTATGAAGGCCTTACGCGACGTTTGCGTAAGAGTTGCACGGATCCCGTAGTATTGGCCTACGGATGTACGAATCTATGAATATACGAATATACGAATATACGAATATACGAATAAGAGCACCCTAATCTGCATGGCCACTCACCGCTGGAGTTCCGGTCCCTATACACGGGATAGTACAAGGTACACGAGTATATGGGTCCCGGAGGGGGCATTGTAGGCGGGCATGATTCCACATCAATTAGTTAGCCTTTATTTTTCTCTATCTTATTTATTATGTCTATCTTATTTATTATGCTTTATCCTTTATTAGGGTAGTTACTCTAGTTAGGATAATATTTATGGAGGATGATCTTATCTTCGTTTGGGATAAGATATTGGTTGACTTGGGGAGCAAGCTACCTGCCTTAACCCTAGATAGGCCCGATCGGCCCATAGGGAGGCGCGCCCCCTCCCCTTCCTCTATAAATACACATGTTCGCTCATGTGTCTGGTAAGTTCAAAGCTATCGCTCTGCCTGACGCCTTTAATCGACAGTGCCCTTATTGACTTAAGCATCGGAGGTGGATTAGGGGTCGCTCGCCCCTAGGTCCATTATTTTGCAGGTCATTGAAGGGAAAGAGGCTTGTAGAGTGGAAGAACATTGAAGATCATTGAAGAAGGAGCAGAAACTTGTACATGACATATTTTGTGTACTAACAGAAACTGTGAACTCTGTGATTCACACGGAGGAATCGAGCACTCGAGAACCAGAAAGAAAGAACTCTCGAGAAGAAAATGTGAGCCTACCACATTGGAAGATGAAAGCGAAAAAGCCTACCATATAAGTACAAGCTGTTGGAATAATTAGTCAACCACCGAGATTTAAGTGGACCCCATGCACTTATGTGTCGGGCTTACCGCGTACATACGCATTAACCGATGTGTGAACCACAAGTCAACCACCGAGATTTAACAGAAACAGATGATCCCTCAAATTTTGCGTGGATTGGCTAAGGACTTGCACAATGCATGATTATCAAGTTTGGTATTTTTTAACACTAGGATCACTTGTTGCAAAAAATGTTCAATTGGCATGAACATGAATATATTGAATGGAGAACTCGATCGGTTGTTGCAATGTTCCATAGACTTTTCAGAAAACAGTGTACAAAGCATATATATATCGCTGAGCTAATCAAACTAAACGCAACATGTGAGCAAAGAAATTAGACTATTATCAACAATGGATTAAATTAAATAGCAATATAGCAAGTTAGCTAACCACCTAACTACATTAATTTAGTTGAGAGGATGTCAACTGTTTTCCCTGTTGAGACAATTAGCACATCATTAATTAAGCTTTTTGGAATTAAGAAGCACACGTCATGAACTAAAGATGCCATTGCCAATACAAAACCCAATGTTTGAGATTTCCTTTCATTATTTACTACACACAGCCAGAAACTAGAGAGGGAATTTCACAAATCCTTCTCTCCTCTTCAAACCCAAATACAAAAAAACAAAAGATTGGGTACAGGAATGTCAGATTTTGGCTAACGGGCACACACACCCAACTTCTTCCCTTGTATCCCTTCTCGTTGTTGTTGCAGGAAATTCTCTTATAATAAGCCTGAATTCTGAAATCTGAGTCATTTCTCTACATCTTTATACCGTTTTGTTGCCCCTCACATGTTGTTTTCTCCGAGCTCGTCTTTAGCCAAAATCTCAGTTGAAGCCAAATTGCTTCTCTGAGCAAAACTTGACTATACAACTCACCCAAAATTCAGGGTCACCCTCCATCTGCTTGTCTTCTTCCTCCTGTTTAGAATATTCGTTACAAGAGTAGGGTTTCGAAACTGGGGTTTTCTTGTTAGTTCTTCTGCCTTACCAGTTTCCATACTCAGCTGAGTATCTCTGATTCTAAGATCTCGAATCAGCTTTTGATTTGGGGTGGGTTTTCACTTTCCTTTCCAAGAATTTGAATGGTTTTGGAGATTTTTGGCCGCTTTTGATTTAGGGTATTCAGGGCCATGGATGAAAGGTGTGTTCTTGAGGTGGATGTCAATGGCGAAGGTGTTTTCATGGTGGAGAAGGTACTTATACTAATTTTGCTTCTCTGTTTCTGCTTTCTTTTTAGGTTATTGAAAGATTGAAACTTTCAAGGCAACTATGAAGTTTCCATATTCTAGATAATTCTCCTGTCAAATTCCATTTTAGTAGGAATCTTTTCTGAGCACCAGTCTACCAAGTTCAAGGAGCTTCATTGTCTTGCTAGTTGCAGATATTTACTGTATAGACATTGTTATTTGTGATTGGGTGGAGCAATGAGGTCAGGTTTTGGGGGTTTATTGATTCATAATTATCCAATTATTCACTGTAAAGTGGTAAATTTTTTAGCAGTCCATTTCTGTGTCCACGTTGCCTGTGGATCTCTATAATTGCAGGTTTCAATGCTCATTAACTTAGCCCTTCCTTTGGTCCTTTTCTCATATTTATGGTGTGCAACCACATTTTGCAGGGTTGTGGGTGTTACTGTCATGATTATTATTCCTTTTCATGGCCACAATTTTCACCGATTTTTCACCCTTTTGTCCTCCAACCATTTAATGGCTCAATGTGATTGATTTAATCTCTTCCTTCTTCAATTGACCCTGGATGTGCCTTAAATGTTATCAACTTTGGGTAAAAAGGGGCTGTTCTGATCATATTTCCTGATGCTTCTGCACAAATAATTCATTTACAGCAACATATCATCTTCTCTTTTGCATTTTCTCTGTGTGAAGGCCACCACCATTATGAGTATCTCTGTATTATTCAACCCTTCTATTTTCTTCCTTTTCCTTTCTTACCATTGTACTACGTTTGATTGTGATTTTTCTTGTAAAGCCATCCATACCTTTAGTTAGTGGGTTACTTTGTTCTTCTGATCTGTCTCTAATCTGAAAAAGTTTTTGCTGTCCCCTCTTCTCCATTTTTTTTTCTTCTTTTTTGTTGTAGCCTTATTCATCATGAAATTGATCCTACCTGTGCATTCTTTGTTGCAGAACATATTATGTTCTTACTCAGGGAGACTAAGGAGACTGTTTGGTAAATCAACCAACACACGGGGCAAAAATACTCTCAAAGTGATCTTCAATGATTTTCCTGGAGGTGTTGAGGGCTTTGAACTTGTAGCAAGATTTTGCTATAGCAATGGTAGTTCCGTCGCCATAAGCCCTTCGAACATTCCCCTTCTTCATCAAGCTGCACATTTTATGGAAATGGACGATTTAGCAGAACAGATTGATAAATCTCTAGAGGCAGTGAGCTACTACTCATGGTCTGATCTCTTGATGGCTCTCAAGCAAAGCCAAGATTTGCCCCTGGTCGAGAAGTTCTTGGATGCCTTAATTGTAAGGCTCACGTTAGCGAGTTCTGAACCGAGTCCTTGCCGTTCTACATCATCCCAAGAGAGTCTTGCAGGATTCAGGATTTCGTGCGACTCTAGGAGCAATGAGAGCATGAAAAGTAGCTGGTGGGCTGAAGAGTTAGTGGTTTTGGACCTTGATCTAGCACATTTGGTTGTGAAATCAATGATCTCTAGGAAATTCAACCATGCCTGGATTGCAAGGTTCATACTTTACTACCAAAAGGCGAAGTTTGTTGAGGCGAACTCTGAAGAGAAGAGCAAGATCATGGAAAAAGCCATTGATATGTTGAGCTGTCTTGATCAGAGCTCGGTTTCTTTCAGAAACCTGTTTGCACTCCTAAGAGTTGCTCATAGTTCGAACATAAACAAGCAGGGCCAAGCTAAGTTGGAAGGTATGATAGGGTTGAGACTTGATGAAGCATCCCTTGATAATTTACTTGTGCCGGCTCCATCTGGGGTGAACTCCTTATATGATGTGAATCTTGTTTTGAGGCTCTTGAGGGTATTTTGGAATGGAGGGCTTTGTAGGGTGACCCGTAATCAAATGAAGAAGGCGGCTGACTTAGTAGACTTGTTTCTAGCAGAAGTTGCTCCTGATCCTTATTTGAAAACCTCAAAGCTCATTGCTCTTGCTATGGCATTACCTGACTCCGCTAGAGAATCTTATGATGATATGTATCATGCTGTCGACATGTATTTAGAGGTACATTCTTGATTTGCCATTATATAGCACTTGATTTTCGTTAGAAAACAGGTATTTTCAGTGATTGGAGTTGAATTATGGTTTCTTGAATGACAGTAACTCAAATGACAACTTTTGAGCATGTACATTTGCAGGTCCATCCTCGTCTATCAGAAGAAGAAAGATTAAACATTTGTTGTGTGCTGAACTATGAGAAACTCTCATCTGAATCTTGCTTGCACCTGGCTCACAATAAGAAGTTCCCGTCAAGATCAGCTGTCCAAGCTCTCATTTGCCAACAGGGCAAGTTCAAGGATCTCCTCCAAGACGAACGCTACACTCCAAAATCAATATACTCATCACCCTTGAACTACCGTCCCAATACGCCCAGAGCTAAAGGGGAATCCAAGAACAAAGAAATTGTCCTTTTTGCTGGAAAGCTTGACACTGTGACAGAAAATGAGAAGCTCAAGGCTCAAGTACAATCAATGCAATGGCGAGTAAATGAGCTGGAGAAGGTTTGCAAGAAAATGCATACCCAGATGACAAAGATCACAAAATCATCAAAACCTTCCAACGGTAACCGATCCAGGTCCTTGCCCAAGCTATGTTCATGACATAAAAGCAAGGCTTTTTTTTTGAGGGAAGTGCTTTATGTACAGAAGTGGGGAATTTGAGCCTTTCAAAATGGTGCTGGTTTTCATAAATTCTTCCTCTGCTATGAATTGATGGGTCATTTGTGCATGTTTAGGATTGTGTTTTGAGTCTAGTGATTAAAGATTGTTGTTTATGGGCTGTACATATGAAGGAAAGGGAAGTGAAAGGATGTTGATATATGTATTCTTTCAGATCTCAAGTGCAAACGCCAAGAAGGTTAGAGTGATTTTATATTCTTTGGGTTTTGTAGTGTTAATGGCTCACATGACATCTCATGGTTTGGTCACTTTCAGTTTCCAACACACATGACAATTGTGATACATGATTTTATTTGGAGTCCCCACTGATGAGTGTGTGTTGAAGGTGACATAAAGTTGTTATTGGGGAATGCTAAAGCTTAAAGGTCATCTTACTTCATTATATACCAATGATATTTCTTGAAAATGACTTAGTTATTGAGCTAGACTTTTGCCTTCTGGCCCAACTTTCCTTTAGCCCTCTTGTTGTAGGCCTCATTCCTTATTATGGGCCTTGAGAAACGATGTCGTTGATGCAAGCCTATTGTCCATCTCCCCCAATTTCGATACATAAGTTTGGTTGCTCAAATTTTCAGTGCAAATTTCTAACAGTTTTTCCATTGCACTAGTGCATCTCTTGTACGTACCTTAGTGAAATTCACTAGCCTGGTATAAGGCAACCGAAAATCGAGGAACCGACTTCATACGAGACACTAAAAACTAAGCATACGAGGCAACTAAAAAGCGAGAAACCGACATCTTTGTACAAGGCAACCAAAAACTGAGGGATCGACTTATTTTTACAAGGCAACCAAAAATCGAGGAATCGACTTATTTTCACTAGGCAACCGAAAGTCGAGGGACCATATTATACTGGGGGACCGAAAACTAAGGGATCGACTTTATACTAGGCAATTGAAAACCAAGGGACCGACTTTATACGAGGCAACAAAACTCTGAGGGACCGACTTAATACGAGGCAAATGAAAATCGAGGGACCGACATGATACAAGGCAACCGAAAACCGAGGGATGAACTTTATATGAGGCAACCAAAACCAAGGAACCGACTTATTATGAGGCAATTAAAAACCACGGGACCGACTTTCCACAAGGCAACCAAAAACTGAGGGACCAACTTAATACGAGGTAAATGAAAATCGAGGGACCGACATAATACCAGGTAATCGAAAACCGAGGGACGAGATTTATATGAGGCAACCAAAACCGAGGAACCAACTTATTATGAGGCAATCAAAAACCACATGACCGAGTTTTTTTACAAAGCAAACGAAAACTAAGGGACCAACTTTCCACGAGGCAACCAAAAACCGAGGGACCGACTTTTTTTACAAGGCAACAGAAAACCGAGGGACCGACTTTCCACGAGGCAACCAAAAATCGAGGAACCGACTTTTTACGAGGCAACAGAAAACTGAGAGACCATATTTATTATACGAGGCCACCGAAAACCGAGCGACCGACTTTATACGAGGCAACCTAAAACCAAGAGACTGACTTTGTATGTTACAACCAAAACCCGAGGGACCAACGTAATACGAGGCGACCAAAAATCAAGGGACCAACTTTTTTTAAGAGGTAACCAAAAACCGAGGGACCGATTTTTTTATGAGGCAACCGAAAACCGAGGGATAATGACCAAAAACCGAGGGATCGTGTAGATGGATGGTCACGATTAAAAGTTGTCTCCTTTTCATTTTTAAGTACACGGGGGCACAATTGTCATTTACGCGTTTTTTTTTTCCATCGGACCTCCTTCTCCGATTTCTTTTGTTCGGTCGACTCAGCCCGAGAGAGAGTCGTCGCTCTTCTTCTCCGGCCGGTAGCCCTAACCCTAGCGTTCTGGCGAAAAGAACTTGTTCGATCCCTTGCATATCGTCTACGGCGTCTCCTTTTTCTCTTCGGTTTGATTCCTCCCGCCGGAGCCGCTCGCAGATTCTGTCCATGGCCGCTTTCGGCTATGTTCCTAGAGGACTTGGTGGTTCTGCGTTGTTTCCGGCGAGAAACAACCGTTCCTTTTTCAATTCGTTGTGAGCTAGGTTCCGGCCGGTACAGGGACGCGCTCGCCGACGTTGAGGTGGACCTTGAGGAGTCAAAATTGTTTAAGGTCTGCTCCAAGTCTGGGGATTTAGGTCGAGAATTGGAGGAGGAGATTCCAAATACATGAGGAATTTTGTGGATAAGGTGGAAGACAAGGAAAGAGGGGCCATTAGGAGGATTGATGGTGGGGGGAACAAATTTTTTGTTTGCAAGGACAATGTGGAAGGGATTGAGGTTTGGGAGAGCTCTGATCTCTCAAGTTTGGTCTCTTATAGGTGAGAATATAGGGTTCAAGTTTCATAGCTTATGATTTCTTACTGCTCTGCAAGTTTGTCGTTGGATGTAGTATATAATTGTACTAATGCTGTAGTCATTTTGTGGATCTTGCTGATGGTGTACCTTCATAGGCCACAAGGCTGGTTTAGAAGTAGGAGATTTGGAACTTCTTGGAGGCCAAAGTCTCTTTAGAAATAGAGGATACATAGGTGAATTTGGAATTGTACTGTGTTTTGATTGTGTTGCAAATGGAACGTGTCCTGTGTCGTGATTTCGATAGTTATGTGTAAACTAGAGCTGGGTTTAGATCATGTGTATGCAAATGAGAGCAAGTTTGCTTGCCTGTATATGTTTTTATTACAAGTACAAAAGTTTATTGATGAAAGCAAAAGTGTTATTCCCATGCTTTCCCCTTCTTCTTATTATTCAGTTGGTCACTTTGTTTTATGAAGTCTTTGATACTAATTGAAGAGAAAAATCTTGGATGTTTTGATGTTAATTGTTTGATATTCCAATTAACTCAGCCAATTTTCAATCAGTTATTACAAGATCCAAATACAGAGCTTAAATTAGAAGCTTTTATACAACTCCTTTCCGTCTTCAATTAATAAAACTTTTGCTCATAATAATGCTATTGTTACTCCGTATTTTATATTCCAAAAAAGGAATAATGTTCCACACTTCCAAACGGTTTCTACGGAAAAAAAAGGAACAAAGAAAAAATTAAAAAAAAAGACTCAAAGAAATGAAGGAAGAGTATGGACCTCATATGTGAACATCTTTTTATAATTGTGCAAATTCAAAAGTATTATATATATCTGTAGAAATTTAAAAGTATTAATCTGAACATACATCTAAATACGTGAACATAACTACTTATTAGTGTACATATGTCTAAAATACGTGAACATGATACTGAAATACGTGAACACAACTACTTCATATGTGAACATACATCTAAAATACGTGAACATGATACTCAAATACGTGAACATTATACCCATATATGTAAACGTATATTTACATTACGTGAACATGATACTCAAATATGTGAACATACATCTAAAATATGTGAACAAAGACATCACATTTTTATAGTTAACATTGTGTTATTTGATATGCGAACCATGTACAAAAGGTATGAAATATATGAACACCTGTATGAAATATGTGAACATAGGCGTGAAATATGTGAACAGATACATTAAATATGTGAACATATAAATCTATGAAATATGTGAATAGTGGTATGAAATATGTGGATATATAGATATATGGAATACGTGAACAAAGACATGAAATATGTGAACAGAGGCTTGGAATATGTGAACATTGGCATGATATATGTGAACGGGATTAATCTACATTCATATTTCATCATTACTAATATGTGAACCACGACATAATATATGTGAACAACCTCATCAAATATGTGAACACCCAAAGAACAAAACGTGAACATGAAAACGACATAATAAATTGTTTCGCCCATTGAAACTCAATTATACTTATTTATGCATTATATAATGCATAAACTTGAATGTATTAGAAATTTAGCAATCAAACTTTTTCTCTATCTCTACTTGCTATCTCCATCGAATTATCTTACAAATGCTGCATTTGTTTTCACTATAGCCCAACTTGTCATTTTATAATTTTATACATATATAGAGGGATAAATCATGCTTTATAATTGTGCAAATTCGAAAGCTTTACATATACGTGTGCAAGAATTTTGACAGCATTAACATCTAAAATACGTGAACACCAGTACTTCATATGTGAACGTATATCTAAAATACGTGAACATGATACTCAAATACTTGAACATTATACTAAAATATGTGAACATACATCTAAAAATGTGTTAGATGCATTCTTTTTTACTAAAATGTCTTTTTCCAAGCTTCTTGTTTTTACCATGAAATATGTGAACATTCACAAGTAAGTCATGCTTTATAATTGTGCAAATTCGAAAGCTTTGCGTATGTGTGTGTGGGAATGTGAAAGCATTAATCTCAACGAACTTTTAAATTACGCAAACACAAGTACGACATACGTGAACGTACATCTAAAATACGTGAACATGGTACTGAAATACGTGAACATTATACTAAAATATGTGAACGTACATCTAAAAATGTGTTTAATGCATTCTTTCTTACCAAAATGTCTTTTTCCAAACTTCTTTTTTTTTACTATGAAATATGTGAACATTCTCATAAAATATATGAATAACCATGTTTTTCCTCTTTATGATTTTATTAAATTTTTTGGATCTTCTTGTATTATGATACTTGCAACTCTATGGGTCAACTCTTTTTTTATTTGAGTTAAGATTGTGTTATTTTGAGAACATAAAAAACCGTTTCAATATGAACCGTTTGCACACTCATCTTTTTTCTAAGGACTTATCTTTTTTCTAAGGTGTGAACGCCAACATGAAATACATGAACATCCTCATCAAATATGTGAACATCCAGTGAAAAAACGTGAACAACCGTTTCAATATGAACCGTTTTTTCTAAAGACTCATCTTTTTTCTAAGGTGTGAACGCCGACATGAAATACGTGAACATCTTCATCAAATATGTGAGCATCCAATGAAAAAACGTGAACAGAGAAAACCAGTAATCCACCAATATTTTATTCAATATACACGCTGAATTTCAAATATAGCTAATGTTTTCATGCATCTCATCATCACTAAGGGATCCATATCTTCCGTCCCATAAACCCGTCCCCAAACCCGTCCCCAAACCCGTCCCATGAGTTTTGATTGGTCCAAAGTTGCAAATTAGGCTTTTTTTATGAGTTTTCTATAGTTGCAAATTGAGAATTGGACCAATTAAAATTCATGGGACGGGTTTAGGGACGGCTTCATGGGACGAAAGATTTGAGTCCATCACTAAGCGACCAAGATACCGTGCCAATATTAATATATAGACATAAATTCAAAGGCTTATGCTACACAATCAAATTCACCTATCGATGCTTAATGCAGAGATTTTGTGGCTTGTATTTATACAATAAAAAAATTAGCTACAAACCCAAAAGAAAAGAGGCAAACAAAACAATCAGAACAAGCAAAGCATCAGGGTAAGAATAGTAAGTAGCACCATATCTTATTTACTTGGGCTCTTGGAATAACAATGTTATAAATTACGACTCTTGTTTGTACAGTAAGCCAATAGAGAAAGAATTACAGGAAACAATAAGAGAGACAACAACAACAACAACAACAACACACCCAGTGAATCCCGCGCATGCAGGGTCTGGGGGGTCAAGATGGGGACACCCCTGGCAAGATGCAGAGGGGGTGTGTCCAAAAGACCCAACGGAACTCGAAACTCTCAAAACACACAGAACAAAGCAAAAGACACAACAACAGAAAAGCACAACCAAATAAAACAAAACCAAAACAAGGCAAAACCAAACGAAACACAACCAGGCAGAAAGTAAAACCAAAACTAGCCCGCCATTCCGGGTCTAGCCATCCACCACGCGGATCTTCTCTCTCCAGCTGTCCCTGCAAACCGCCAACTCTGACGAAATTCCCAAGTGACTGACATCCTGCCTTATACTGTCCTTCCAGCGCTTCCTCGGTCGACCTCTCCCTCTGCGAATAACACCCAAGTCCAGACTCTCACATCTACGAACTGGCTCCTCGGGGCCTCTCCTTTGGATATGCCCAAACCACCGCAATCTCGATTCGCGAAGCTTGTCCTCTATGCTGGCCACTCCCACCCTACTCCTGATCACTTCATTTCTGATTTTGTCCAACATTGTGTGCCCGCTCATCCATCTCAACATCCTCATCTCTGCTACTAGAAGTCTCCGTTCCTGGGCCTTTGTGGTGGCCCAACACTCTGCCCCATAGAGCATGGCTGGTCTGATCACCGTTTTGTAAAACTTTCCTTTCAGCTTCAGCGGAATCTTTCTATTGCACAGAACCCCCGATGCCGCCCTCCACTTCTGCCAACCCCGTTTGATCCGATGCGAAACATCCTCGCCGAAACCACCATCACTCTGTAAAACTGATCCCAAATATCTAAAACTCTCTTGCCTTGGGACAATCTCCCCTCCGAGCAACACATCTTCACTTTGGTCTACTTCTTGTCCGAACCTAAACTTGACATATTCTGTCTTGGATCTGCTTAATCTGAAACCCCTAGACTCCAACTTCTCCCTCCAAGCTTCAAGTCTGATGTTGATGCCAGTTCTGGACTCATCTACCAAAACAATATCGTCTGCAAACAGCATGCACCACGGTATCTCCCCCTGAATATCCTTCGTCAGCACGTCCATCACCAACGTAAAAAGGAAAGGGCTCAGAGCTGACCCCTGATGCAGGCCTACCTCCACCTTAAAGTACTCAGTATCCCCGCCTGGTGAGCACACACTCGTCATAGAGCCCGCGTACATGTCTCTGACTACTCTTGAGAACGTGCTTGCCACTTCCTTAGCTGCGAGAGAATCCCAAATCAGTTCTCTCGGAACTCTGTCATACGCTTTCTCCAAGTCGATGAAGACCATGTGCAAATTTTTCTTCCTCTCTCTGAACTCCTCTATCAGCCTCCTTAACAAATGAATAGCCTCCATAGACGACCTTCCTGGCATGAATCCAAATTGATTCTCCGACACCTTCACTACCCTCCTCAATCTCAGCTCGATCACTTTTTCCCACAACTTCATTGTATGACTAAGCAGTTTAATACCTCTGTAATTGCCGCACTGTTGCACATCTCCCTTGTTCTTATAAACCGGTACCAACTTACTAAGCCTCCACTCTTCTGGCATTTTGGCTGACTGAAAGATAACATTAAACAGGGTTGCTAGCCACTCTAGTCCTTTTGCTCCCAGACACTTCCACACCTCTATCGGGATTTCATCCGGCCCCACTGCTCTCTTGTTACCCATATGGCGGATCACAACCCTTAGTTCCTCTGAAGAGAAACTTCTATGAACACCCAATAAACTTTCTTGGCTTTCGCTGGTTGAAAGATCCGCTCGACTCTCCTCCTCCACACAACCCTCATTTAGCAGCTGACGGAAATAACTCTCCCACCGTTGTCTGATCTGAATGTCGTCCACTAGCACTCGACCATCCTCATCCTTAACACACTTCACCTTGGCAATGTCTTTGCTTCTCCTTTCCCTTGCTTTTGCCCACTTGTACAGAACTCGTTCCCCTCCTTTTTCATCCAGGGCTTTATACATGCTCTCAAACGCTTTCTCTTTAGCGACCGCCACCGCTCCCACAGAAAGAAATCATATTGCTGCAAGATATCAACTCAAAAATAGTGATTCAACATACAAATGTGCATTAGTATGCATTCACAACATAAACAACACCACATTTATGCAACATTGAGAACGTCATTCTCACAAAACTATTGAAGAAGGCTCCCACAGAAGGCCAAATCAAAGCGTTCCGCCGGAGGGTCTCCAATGCAGTCGAAAACCGCATCTGCGTTCGCAAAATCTTCATCTGCTGTGTAACTGCAATTGCAAACCAGAAGCAGACGTTCCATTCAAAAACTCGCAGAGTAGTAACGAATCCCAGCATTTCAACTTAACCTACATGAATAACTTACCCGCTTTTTGTATCTATACATTTCATGCCAACAGCCTTGGCAGCTTTGAGACCTATTCCTCTATCCTCAACAACAACACACCTGAAAGCCATAATAACACAAAGCGTTCGATTTCAGGGTGGGGAATCAGTGCAATGATACATAGCATTTTGAGGTTTATGTCATTGGTTAGTATCCAAACTAGAAGGAAGAGCAACAGTCGTACCTTGATGGATATACCATGCCAATAGAATTTGTCTGTTGAGGAGAAATCCAGGTTATTTTTAAGTGGTAACCAATATTTTATTCAATATACCATGCCAATAGAATTTGTCTTCATGCATCTCATCATCACTAAGCGACCAAGATGCAATTTGTTGCACTACATCAGCAGGTAGAAAAGGCGTGATCAGTGCCCAGTTCCAACCCGTACTCGTCCAATATTCAGCAACCGTATCTCCCAACATCTGCGTCGGAATAGGAGCGGTAGCTACCTCAGATAACGGTCTAGCAAGCACCCACGGGTGATCCCAAAAGAAGGACACTCTCCCATTACCAACAACCATCCCAATCCCCTTGCTCAACGTGGTATCAAAATTTAATTCTGGAGTTCACTTCATCAACCAATTTACACAAGCACAGACGATTGCACTTCTGGAAATCTGCCTATTATATCCTACAAAGTTGCTTTTCCAATCTAAACAAGAACTTAACCCTAGATAATATTGCAATGCATAAATCAACACATAATTAAAAGCAAACGAATGTTTAAACCAGTACCAACTCGAAGAGAGCTTCTCCTAGGCCTCTTTAACTTCCTCCATCGTGCTACCTCTTTTGATGCCTAGAACTGTGAAATTTGAAAAATCAGCACACGACATCAAACCTCAATCACTTCAAAATCGAATAGTTAACATTCATAGAGACAGAGAGAGGAAGATCAAGTTACCGTCGTTGTGCGAGGGAGGGTAGGAGCGAGGGAGAACGACGAGTTCGAAGAAGAGGGACAAAGCGAGGAGTGCCAAGGGCAACTAGTAAGCCTTGAGAGCCGTCACCAAAAGAGAGACTTTCGCCGGAGTTTTGGCCGCCGCAGGAGATGGCGAATTACTTGTTGCCGTCTCCGATTGTTTACTCGCCGACGAAGGAGAGGGATTCGCCATTGGATTGATGAACCCGTGAGAAGAAAAAAAGAAGACGCTTTGAAACGAGTCTCAGAAGGTGTTTGCAGGCAAAGACGCTTATACCCTATTTTTCCCTATAATTACAAAAATGTCACCGTCCCAGTTTAAACCCCAAATCTCCCATCTAGTTTCACCTCTCGATCTCAGCCGTAGATTCTATGGATCCAATGGTTAGTATTTATTCATAGTTTGTATCTTAAGGGGAATATGTATCCGAACCAGCCTCTTATGTTTATTATACGATACAACAAAAAACCGAGGGACCATCGCTGAAAACTCGCCTTACATATATCCCTTGTTTCCATAGGTGTCAAAAAACCTCATATCCTGGTAAAGTAATACTTGGACGTAATAACAGCCGTCTGTCACACTCCACTAAGAAGTAAGAATCCATCATGAAACTTCTGTTACAGAGAATTTATAAGTACTGACACAAATACGCTACAATGTAAAAAAAATGTCAGGAGATTTTTTTTGAAAATTGCAACCTTACTATCCACCCAGCAAGAAAAACACCACCGGCTATATACTTAATGTCTAGAGCGACCAGTTTAAGCAATAAGCCAATCAAGTCAACAGGTGCAATGTCAATGCCAACTTTACAGTTTCAAGCTTTAATATTTGGCAATACTCCAGTCCAGTAGACACCCAATGTACAAAGCACTAACTCGATTACTTACTAATGTTAATATTTATGCCTCGTATTAGATGGTCTGAATGTGCTAGTAGTAACAAGATATTTGATGCTTACTCATTTGTTCAGATACTAGGGAAGGGGCGGCATAAGGGCAAGAAATATTTATCAATGGGGGAAGGTTCTTTCAAAAAAATTAGATATATATAGCATACTAACCGAAAACCGAGGAACAGTGTTTACCGAGGGACCGACTTTATAAGAGGCAACCAAAACCGAAAATCGAGAGACCGACTTTTTTTTTAAAGAGGCTATCGAAAACCGAGGGACCATCTTTATTATACAAGGCAACCGAAACCCAAGCTACCATATTTATTATACGAGGGACCAACTTTTTTTACAAGGCAACCGAAAACCAAAGGACCATATTTATTATTCGAGGCAACCGAAAACCGAGGGACCGGTTTTATACGAGACAACCAAAAACCGAGGAACCGACTTAATATGAGGCAACCAAGAGCCGTGGGACCGATTTTTTTTCAAGGCAACCGAAAATCAAGGGACCATATTTATTATACGAGGCAACAAAAACCGAGGGACCGGGCTTAAACGAGGCAACCGAGAGCCGTGGGACCGACTTTTTTTTTTACAAGGCAACCGAAAATCAAGGGACCATATTTATTATACGAGCCAACAAAAACCGAACCGAGCTTATACAAGGCAACCGAAAGCCGTGGGACCGACTATTTTTACAAGGCAACCGAAAATCAAGGGACCATATTTACTATACGAGGCAACAAAAACCGAGGGACCAAGCTTATACGAGGCAACCGAGAGTCGTGGGACCGACTTTTTTTACAAGGCAACCGAAAATCAAGGGACCATATTTATTATACGACGCAACGAATACCATGGGACCGACTTGTTTTACAAGGCAACCGAAAATCAAGGGACCATATTTATTATACGACGCAATAAAAACCGAGGGACCAAGCTTATACGAGGCAACCGAAAACCGAGCTTATAAGAGGCAACCTTGAGCTGAACCATGCTTTTCCTTCTTTTGGCTTCATATCAATACATCACATCACATCTTGCTCATATCCGTCCATTAGAAAATAGAGTCAAACTTTCTTTGGCTGGACATGAGCACTATACAAGTTTACACAATTAATAGGGAATTGTAAGTGTAAGATAAAGTCTCTAGAAGCATATTCTAATATCACTGGATATTTGCGCCAGTAACTTATATAGTGCTCATGTACTTGTGTTCTTGGTCATTATTTGCACAGAGTTAATTGAACAAATCCAAATGAACAGACATAATAACATTAGATATAGTCAGATATGAAAACTTACTGCTGTAATTCTAGTCTCTTTGGTTGGATCCTTTGTGACTGTTTCTTGCTTTGAGCCCTTAACCCTCATCTTTCCAATCTCTTATTACCTTCATCCAACACATTACATCCTTACCTTTTAAGCTTTATCTCTTCATAACTGATCCATCTCCTTTGGGCCACACTTAATCCCACACCAATTTATCATCTCTTTTGGATCATGCTTAATTTCACAACGATCTGACATCTCTTTAGAGGGACGCTTAATTCCACACATAGATTGCAGTTGTTTCCCATTACAGGTTTTGACTGCTTTTCCGTCTACAGATCCATGAGGGCCATAATTCTTTACTACACCAAATCAAACAGAGGCTTTTTGGCAATAATCTTGATCGTCAGAATCTTGATTTCCTTTCACCACAACTACATACATGCAAAGAGAGAAGTACATGGAAGATTAGCATCGCAAGTTTTGCATATAAAAGCCACAAATTTCAAAACATATATCGTACTTAATAATCATTACTAAGGCTCTACATCAGATTGAACACAAAGCTATAAATTTTCCCAAATTTGAGACTGAGACGACCTAATTTTATGCCGATCAAACATCAATCGATGGAGCATAGGATACACTATAATGAAATTAGGGTTAGCAAAGTGCCGGAAACAAGAAATCAATCCGAACAGACACCTTATTAACATGTATAATGAAATTAGGGTTAGCAGAGCGCCGGAAACAAGAGAGCAATCCGAACAGACACCTTATCAACAGGTAAATGCAAACTTCGATCAACGCGAATTCCTCAATTCATCCACAAACGATCAGAGAGAAAGTAGACAAATTAGTGAAGAACAAACACAGAAATACGCAAATTACCTGGAAATCCAGAGCGAAGAATCGTCAAACCGACGGAGAGTTATGAAGAGAGGGAGCGGGATTTTAAGCCTTGTTCCCCAAGCCGTTATAAAGTCGGTGATATGTTAATAGTGTTATGCGTCGTACCAACGCTAATTTTTCAAATTTCCGGACCGCTATAAGTTGTCTCTACTTTGTACACTATTTATTTTGGGCTTTTTTATAAGAGCAAGGCCCAATATATGACCCCTACCCAAATATGATCCCCAACTTACTCTAGCTTTTTTGGATATTTTTCCCAGTATATATATTAATTACAAAATTTATCATATCTTTTTTTAATTAAAATGTTTATCCTAATTTCTTACAAATTCAGTATATATATTAAAATTTATAATTAATATTTTTCCCAATATATATTAATTATAAAAATATAATTAAAATTTATCCTAATTTTTAATATGGTTCAAATTTTTTTGTTTTTTTTTAAAATTTTTATCCTAATTTATCATATCTTTTTTTGGTTCCACCCCTGGTTTCAATAGATTCGAATGATGTCCTCTATCTGCATCATTAATTCCAGTCATCCAAAGTGTTTTCTTGCGACAAAGAAGTCCAATGATCGCAAATACTATCACTAGAAACGGTCGGTTGCGTTTCCGTTGATGACGAATTAAGAACGAGTTAGAATTCGTTGATGGAGATTATCGTTAAAGACCAGATTATGGTCCTTGAGCTAGAGCAACAATGTGGACAAGATGCAACGACCTTATTATAAGTGAAAAGTTTCAAAGGAAAAAGTAACGTTCTATGTACAAATGTCGTTAATTTAAATTCTTAACGATAGAGAATAAAACTAATCACATTCCTAATTTTAGTAGGTCGGCAGAATAACTCGGTCGGGCGAAACTCACACTTCCGCGTTGTGATGTGGTGTTGTCTTCCTAGCACTTACTCGAATGCCCCGAGTCTTGATTCACCCATCTTATTATTAATGTTAGCAGTCGAAAACGTCTACTCCAAGCAACTTCGAGCAAGTGTCCTCTAATCGATCACATGCAATCATAAAATGGTGAACTTTGGAAAATCGTCACAAATCTCATATAAACATAATGCACACAAGAAGCCTACTCTCCATGGATTTTCTACATCTTTTCATGTAGATTCAAGAAAAACTCAGCAATCTTAAATTCTTAACCACAAAAGAAGACATTGCCTTTGTTTTGCACACCTACATTGCAAGAAAACAACATATACTATGGAGAGGTGCTTCTTTATTCATGGGTTTCTTACTAAAAGGGTAATAAAGGAAAATGTTGTACCAAAGTTTATAGGATTCTATCTCTTGGATCTTTTCTAAGGCCAAAACAAATTGATGACACGATAGAGATATACCCATTTGCATCTCTATTAGTAAACTACTTATTCTACTCTTGGCTCTAGATGTTGTTATTTTCATAATTATGTATGCATTTACACTTAATTGCTCTAGAATGGTTTCCTAGGCTAGTGAACCGCAGAACCGGCCTATGAACCATCTTACAAAGAAACTTTTTGTGCTCATTGTTGAACTTTTTTCCAAAATAAGCATTTTTTACTTTTTATTTCTTAAAGTAGGCTCGGGGAATTTTGTTTTACGGGAATAGGCACTCTGTCAGACAGAGGCTGCTCCGGCTTGCATAAAGCTCCGTCTGTCTGACATAGTGCCTATTCCCGTAAAACAAATTCCCCCAAGCCTACTTTAAGAAATAAAAAGTAAAAAATGCTTATGTTGGAAAAAAAATCCTCATTGTTTGGTAGAGTACAATGGGAGAAGAATTTTGAGCTCTCGAGGCCAACGATACATGCGAACAATCTTCCAAAAGGGATGCACCCAACATGTTGCAAATGGGTCTTTAAAGTTAAGCTTGAAGTCGATGGCTCCATCAAGCAATACAAGGCACAAGTTGTGGTTAGATCTTTCACTTAAAAGAAAAGAAAGGTATATGCATATATATAGACTATACTAATTACTAAATTACATAATGGTGAAAGTGGTCAAGCCTTTTGATCCTAAGAGTTGGTCTCTTTTGTAGCTAGATGTCAACAATGGTCTAACAATGTGTTGTTCCTCCTGGTTTAAGTGTGGAAAATGGGGTTCAATACATTGGCTCAGAAGTAGCAATGTCTAACAATGTTTTGCATTCACTTTTCTTGGTCACATCGGTCCTTCTTGACAAGGCCCAAGTAGGAAGCATCTGCTTTGTTATAATGCCGGCCCATTTACGAAGCCCATTTAGGCCCAAGTTTATTTAACTATCAAAATCTTGTGCTCTGCTATGCATGATATTTAACATATCTATCAGTTTCACATTATCATGATTTCTTTGATTTTTTCAGGTTATCATTATACGGAATGATATAGCAATGGTGTAACAAACTAAAATGCATCATTTAATTAGAAAATGTATAGAAATATCAAGGTACTTTATAAACTAAAATTTCCTTGGTCTTCATCCTGATCATAAGATAATATAAATTCCACTAACAATGAACATAATGTTTGAATTAGGCCGAACGACAATTTGGTATTGTTAGTCAGCAGTATCAAAGTGAAAACTAACCAGTGAAAATAAAATGTTAATCAGAGAAGTAACAAAACAGATACCAGAGCAAATGAGCAATGGAGAACCCAGCTGGAACGGTTGCAGACTTGCAGGCGACAGGCTACCTGTCCAGCACGAATTGACGAATCTACCCTCCCCCTTCGAACCGCGACAAAACCCGCTCTCACTCTCAGCTACCCCGCTAAGGCCACGTGTCCCTCCTTCTCCCAGTATATATATATCGGTTCTCTCGATCCCAGACAGCAAACTTCTTCTTCTTCTTCTTCCTTACGCAAATGGACACACCCTTCAAATTCGAAATGCTCGCCCCCTTTCCACAACAAACATTCACCGGCGGCGACTCCCCTCCTCCTCCTCCAGGAGGCTTCACCGCTCTCCTGATCGCCGATGACACCGACGACGACGTCGACCTCCCGGAGCCAACAACCTTCTTCCCACCTCCACCTCCCGAAACCCTAGAATCACTCATCCCCCTTTCTCTTCTCTCCGGCGGCCGCCACCGCCAGAGGACTCCGGCGGCGGATCTCAATCCTCGCAAGCGCGCGCTCGAGCAGCCTACACCGGAGTGGACGCCCTGCCATCCATTCCAGATCCCGATGCTCCGTTCTCCGGTAGCATCGAATGTCATGCCGACTCAGAAGGTGCTCCCCCGAGAAATCAGGAGCGAACCAGCTCCATCGGCGCCGCCGACTCTGGAGTCGGTCTTGAACGGCTTCAGCCTCTCCGAGTTCGTCGCCGCCCTGCTGGCTCTGACGGAGAAGAAACAAGAAGAAGGAGGAGGCGCTGATCGGGCGATCCTCCGCTCATCGGCGGCGGAGAAAGGGAAGAGCAAAGCCAAGAAGATCCAGTCCGCGGAGACGTGTGGCCGGCGCCGGAGGATCACCGAGAAGGTGCGATGTCTCGGAAAGCTTCTCCCCGGCGAGAAGAAGATGACGACCGCCACGATCTTGCAGGAGGCTCACCGTTACATCCTCTTCCTGCAGGCGCAGATCGAGGCTCTCCGGTCCATGCCGGTGAGATCGGCCTACGGTGCGACGTCGGCGTCGGTTTCGAACGGCCGGCTGGGGAGGCTAAGCCGGCAGGAGCTGCTTCAGGTGGTGGTGAACTCGCCGGGGGCGCAGGCGGTGTTGTGCTCGGATAAGTGCTGTGTGGTTTCGGCGGAGCAGGTGGCCGTGCTCAGGAATATGGTGAGGCAACGCTTGAGCACCACCGGAATCTGACCGGCAGCGATGAAGGTGGCAAGGGTTTTCGTACTGTTGAGTTTTTGTCTGAGTTGGCTGCTGAGAGCTCTGTTTTTGTCTTATTAGTATATGAGTTTTTGAAAAATTGGAAGAAACAAAAAAAGGGGAAGGGGTAGCGGATGAATCCGTTTTGGAAGAAGGGAAAAACACGAAAAGCGAGAAGGTAGTTTTGGGGTTTTTGGGATCTGTGTAGAGAAAGTAAGAAACGGTTATAGCATGCATTAGATAATTTACAAGTAAGCAAAAGCTATAGAGATTGAGTAAGCAGTAGTGGGGGCTGTTTTTGTGAAGCGAAATGAGCTTCAATCGTCAATTAATTAACGTTTAAGCAGTAGTTTTAAATTTGTGTTCATCATGCAAATTAACACAACGTTTGAGCGTGCTTATGAGTTCCTAGTTTACTATCAATATTTGCCAATTGTGAGCATTAATGTAGTGAGATCCCAAGTTTTGTGACATTCCGGCTTGTAAAAACGTTCACATTAATTGGCTAAGAACACTGCTAGCTACAAAATAAAAACCCAAATGCCAAAAAACATTCTAGTTATACATGAATTAATTAATGAACTAACCCATCCAAGAGCAGTGCATGCAGTGCAATTACAAGTAAGAAGACAAATATATGCTGCAACACATTAATGGATAGTAATAATAGTGTCTGTGATCTGAGTGTAGTAGAGAGAGCGTATGTACGTGCTGATACTATATCAGGTAGTAATTTATGATGATGGTGTGATCGAGAATGCATGTGTACAAAAGGGGCCGGAATGGGCCCACAAATTGAGAGGATAGCAGGGGGCGCTTATTAAGCTGCGTTTGCAGATGGAGATGGACGTACAAACTCACAAACAAACAAACAAACAAAATGGGAGGAAAATGGTGTTGGTGGTAGGCAGCCGTCAGGGGGGAACACTAGCAACAGTGTGTGCGCCTTCATTTAATCAATGACACTCCCATCAGCTCTCACGTGACTTGAGGTGGGTGTGTGCACCCTCCTTCACACACACTACTCAAAAGCTTCGATGTCCCAAAAGTCGATTTATAGGAATTGTAATTTTGGGCACTTATAACGGAACAATCGTTTTGATTTGGGCCATTCTGAGGACGCAAATCCTCCGTCCCACTAGCACGTCCTCTTCCCGTGTCCCTCCATTCCTATTGGCCGAAATTATTTATTTCGATAGAATTAAAGGGAAAATGTAGGGGGGGTCTCATAGTTTCGACCAATAGGAAGGGAGGGACACGGAAAGGGGATGTGCTAGTGGGACGGAAGATTTGAATCCCCATTCTGATGCTCATAAGGCATCAAACTACCTTTTACACAACATTGGGACTACAACCGAAGACAAAAACTACATTGGGAGAGAATGAATCACAATTCTTACACAACCGAAGACAATGAAGACGTATCGTCATGCATGGTATCATTAGTGCAAAACCCTAAATGACAGCTTATCCATAAATTTAGATAAAATTTCGGTGGGCTGAGAGGACTAACTGACTGAGTGACGTGTCGGAGTACATTTAACCAATTCATATATAAGATCGGGATATACCTTTCTACCCAAAAGTTTAAGCCAATTGGCAGAAGTTTTACCTTATTTAAATACTAGTGGATTTTGCTACATATTTCCTGACGTGGGATATGATAATCCTCCAACAATTCTTGTCTAATATTACTGAATACCAGTCTAAAAACAAAGACCTATAGCAGTGATCAAAATCACTAGACCAGAGCATTCAACACCAACTTCACCTAGCTTAAGTTTCATCCATTACTACTACATAGTAGCTAGATAAAACTTCTCAACATATATTATCATGTCAAAATATAACAAACAATCAAACAATAATCGCAACAAAAACAAAGTACTAATAATGTCAAAATATAACCTCAACCTACCTCTCTACCTATAATTAAAACATGCCACTCTCACACTCACACTCTCACTCTCATATATATATATATATATATATATATATATATATATATATATATAGCAATTGCGTATGGTGAGAGTGATACTACATAGCCTACGTGAGACATATGTATATGGAGTTGTAACTCAATCTACACCAGTGTACGTGATTTATCTTATGTTAAAACTAAGTGTCTGCCATGTCTGTTGGGCCTCGTTTTCTCTCCTAGTGCGAGCCCAAGGTGTATTAGGCCCATGATAGTAGATAAGGCCCGTTGGTCAAGATAGCAAAGGCCCATCTCCAAGTAAAGGTCCGTTGGAACTAACTTCCGAAGAATCCGGGAGCGGGAGCGAGCTTTCGGTAGCAGGCGAGAGAAGGAGGCCGGAGATCTCGGGATCCAGTAGCGAGCCCACGATCTATCCGCAACGACGCCGATTGCCAGATATAAGATAGATTTTTAGTTATAGATGGAGGGAGATCGTATCGGAGAGACACGCACTTGTAATTCAAATCCGATTGACAATCAATAAAGTCTATTTGTCGAATCTTTGATCTCGTTATCTTACGATTGCCTTTCATATCTCAAAAAGCTCTCAAATCGTAACCCCAAATTAAGGTGATTGAACTAACACAGTTTTTCACCCAAAACAATTTGGCGCCCACCGTGGGGCTACGATCTGTAGAGCCTTTAAGCTTTCCGGCCATTGTCGCTACGATCTTCCAGTTACCAACATGTCAGGTTCCGATGAAGTCTACCGAGAAGCGCTAGCCGAAGACCGTTCGAACGGCGCCGACCTCGAGATCGAACCTGAAGATCCCTTAAATCCCGAAGACCCTCCGGCCGCCAATCACCAAGACGAGATGGCCACCCTCTCCCAGAGGATCCTCGACCTCCAGAGAGAGATGCAGGATCAGCGCGACAGCTTCCAGGCGACCGTAAGCCGCATCGCCACCGAGAACTCCCGGATGCTGGAGGAGAACTCTCGTATTGCCAGCGAGAACAACCGGCTGCGCGCTCAACTGCAGACTACCGTTGCGCGCGGCTCTCGCCCGCGGATGAACCGCGAAGCCGAAGGGATCGCCATCAACCTCAATCTCAACGGTGGTGAAGGGTCTTCCCGGGGCCCACAGGGTGGCGATCACGGCGACAGGGTCACCCCCGCGGCTACCTTGCCGGGAGTACCGCCGATCCCAACGCCAACGAATTGGCAGCCCTCGGCCACCCAGCAGCCGCCTAATCCCGTGCAAACGGAACCTACTCCTCGTACCCCACATCCCCAGTTTGCTTGGGACGATGACGAGGAAGAAGAGGACCTCGAAAGAAGGCGCCCGCTGAGTGTCACCGTACGCCGGGAGGTCCAGGAGCATCTGAAGGCTTTCGCCGAGCAAATCGCCCGTATCCCTGGCATGCCCAAGCCTCTGGAGAAAGAGTCTTACGACGGGTACGATGAATCTCCATTCGTACCCCGTATCGCTCAGGAACCCATCCCGAAGAAGTTCGTCGTTCCCACGATGACTCCCTATGACGGCACCGCCGACCCTGATGACCATGTTGCGATCTATAAGCAGCGGATGATGATCAGTTCAATCCCGTCCCATTCGAAGGAGCCTCTGATGGCTAAAGGGTTCGCTACGACCCTCACTGGCCCCGCCCTGAAGTGGTTCGTAAGCCTCCCGAGGGGAAGTATCACCTCCTTCGCTCACCTGGTAGACTCGTTTCGAGCTCAGTTCGCCAGCAGTCGCAAATTTGAAAAACGCTCCAGCGATCTCTATCGAATCCGGCAGGAAGCCAGCGAGCCGACCCGCGACTTTCTGGATCGGTTCAATCGGGAAAAGGTGAATATTCCCCTATGCGACGCCGAGACGGCCATAGAAGCATTCCGCCAAGGGGTATTACCAGACAGTGACCTGTATGCCGAACTCACAAAGTTCCCGTGTTACACCTTCAAGGACGTGCAATCCAAGGCTCTGGCCCACATCCGGCTAGAGGAAGACCGTCGGCTCCGTTCCAGGGTCACGGTTTGGGATCGCGTCGAGAAGAAGTCCTAGCATGACAATCGGCGAGAACGCCGGGCGCAACCTTACCACGCACCGCCGTCGGTAAACGTGGCAGCGCCGGAAGCGGCAGACGCCAGTAGAGATAAGCCCGATCCGCCATCGTTGGATAAACTCCAACTGGGATTGTCCCCCGCTGAGCTGGTCAGGAACCTGGGCAAACTCGGAAAGCTAATCCGCTGGCCCCGGAAGATAGAGAGCAACAAGACGGAAGCCACCGCCAAGAAGTGGTGTCATTTTCACGACGGTCCGGGCCACCTCACTAATGACTACAGCATCCTAAGAAGAGAAGTGGCTTTCCTGATTGCCCGCGGCCTGATTTCAGAAGTGGCCCCCAATGCCAGGATTCCACGAGGACTAGCAGGGGTACCCGAGCCGGGATCGGCGAAACCTCCGTCCCCTCCCCACGACCGCGTCGTCAACGTCATCTCAGGAGGGTCGGACGTTTGCGGCCTTACTTACTCAGCGGCTAAGCGCCGCGCACGAGAGGACAACTTCGAGAGAGCGGCCGGACCTAGCCGCCCTGATGAGGCCTGGATGAACGTGCCCATAACCTTCGACGACGCCGACATGGGGGGGTTGATCGGACCCCATCACGACGGACTCGTGATATCTCTCCATGTAAGCAACGTCATGATGAAGAGAGTGCTCATCGATACCGGAAGTTCCACTAATCTGATGACTCTGGACGCCTTGAAAGGCATGGGCTTATCCGAGAGCGACCTCGACAGAAACCCCGTCCCCTTGGTAGGCTTCAGTGGAGAAGTGAAGCACACACTGGGAGATATCATACTTCCCACCTACACCAAGGGGATGAACGTCCAAGTCCGCTTCGCCGTCATGGAGTGCCCGTCGTGCTATAATGTCATTATGGGGAGGCCGTGGATACACGAGATGAGGGCGGTAGCCTCCACCTACCACCAGGCTATAAAGTTCCCTACCCCTTGGGGGGTGCAAGAGATTAGGGGAGACCAGCGGTTGGCCCGAGATTGCTACAAGTCGGCTCTAAAGCCGACGACCGCCGGAAATGGCGCATAACAATTACAGGAGGCCCCCTCTGCCCACAGCAGAACAGCTACATCCGAGGACGAAGTGGAAGAGGTGGCCCTAGAACCGGCCAACCCCTGGCCAAACCATACGGCTCGGATCCGACTTGGAGCCAGAAACACGATCAGCAATCCTAACCTTCCTGAGGCAACATACAGAATCCTTCGCCTGGTCTCACGCCGACATGGTGGGAATCGACCCGTCGGTCATAACCCACAAGTTGAACGTGGACCCCACACACCCCCCGGTACGGCAGAAAAGACGTAAGTTCGCGCCAAAAAGAAACCGGGTGGTGGACGATGAGGTGAAGAAACTGCTGGAAACAGGAAAAATCAAGGAAGTCAAGTACCCCGAGTGGTTGGCGAACGTGGTGGTGGTTCCCAAGAAGAACGGGAAGTGGAGAGTCTGCGTAGATTTTACTGACCTGAATAAGGCATGCCCGAAAGACTCCTTCCCGCTACTGCACATCGACTCCATGGTCGACGCCACGGCCGGTCACGAGCTCCTCACTTTCATGGATGCCTTCAGTGGGTACAACCAGATCAAAATGGACGAAGGCGATCAGGAGAAGACGGCCTTCATCACCACCCAGGGGACGTATTGCAACAAGGTGATGCCATTCGGACTCCGGAACGCTGGAGCCACTTACCAGCGGCTAGTGAACCGGATGTTCCAAAACCAAATCGGGAGAACGATGGAAGTCTACATCGACGACATACTCGTCAAAAGCAAGCATGCCACGGACCACATCGCCCACCTAGCAGAAGCTTTCGCCATCCTGGACCGGTACGGCATGAAGCTCAACCCCGCGAAGTGCACATTCGGGGTGAGGTCAGGAAAGTTCCTAGGCTACATGGTCACACAAAGAGGGATCGAGGCAAGTCCTGAGCAAGTGCAAGCCATCGCCAAGTTAAGATCCCCCCGATGTGCCAAGGACGTCCAACGACTAACCGGCAAGATAGCGGCCCTGAACAGATTCATCTCGCGGTCGGCAGAAAGGTGCCGCCTGTTTTATGAAGTCTTGAGAAAAAACAAGAGTTTCGCCTGGGAGCCAAGGCATGAAGAGGCGTTCCAAGAGTTAAAAGCCTACTTTGCCAATCCCTTGCTCCTCTCGAAGCCGGAAGACAGAGAAGTCTTGAAGTTGTACCTTTCAGTAACGGAAAGCGCCGTCAGCGGCGTCCTAGTCAGAGAGGAAGAGGGTCAACAACTGCCAGTGTACTTCGTGAGCAAAACCTTGTTATCTGCCGAGAGCCGCTACTCCCCGATGGAAAAACTGGTGTTGGCCCTGGTAATGTGCTCGCAAAAGTTAAGACCATATTTCGAATCACATACCATCGCGGTTCAAACTAATTACCCGATGAAGACTGTGATGCACAAGCCCGAGATAACCGGCAGGATGGTCAAATGGGCGATACACTTGAGCGGGTTCGACATCGCCTACGAGCCCCGGACAGCGATAAAGTCGCAGGCGCTAGCTGACTTTGTGGCCGACTTCAGTCCCACCCTAGAAAGCCCGGCTCCGGATCAGGTCGTGGCCATTGTCGCCAAAGACGACTGCCCGGAGTGGACCTTACACACCGACGGATCGTCAAACGTCAGAGGAGCGGGCATAGGGGTCGTACTGAACTCGTCCAGGGGGGATAGTATAGCTCAAGCAGTCCGGTGCGAGTTTGAAGCTACCAACAACGAAGCCGAGTACGAAGCCTTAGTGTTCGGTTTAATGCTAGCACGTGATCTTTGTATTCAGAAGCTGAGCGTCAAATGTGACTCGTTGCTGGTAATAAACCAAATTTCTGGGGAGTATACAGCCAAAGATAGTCGGATGGCCGCTTACCTCGGAGTAGTCCGCGCCCTGAGTCGGCAGTTTGAAGACATCACCTTCGAGCAGTTACCCAGAGAGCAAAATACCCAAGCCGACGCGCTAGCCAACTTAGCTTCCTCCATTGATCACAAGAAATTTCGAGCTATACCTCTGCTACACGTCACCCAGCCTGCCATACCCTCGGTTGTACCAGAAGAAGGCCTGAAACCCGTCTTAAACCTCGCCGACCCTACCATTGACGGGGCCCGAGAGCCATCCCAGGAGGAACCCGCTTCCCCACACGACTCCGAAGAGTCTTGGATGAAACCTTACCTCTCCTGGCTTGTAGACGGAGTCCTCCCCGCAGATAAAGTGGAGGCACGAGCCCTCAAAATCAAAGCGGCCAGATTCACGGTCATAGAGGGCATCCTGTTTCACAAATCTGCTAGCGGGATCCTCCAAAGGTGCCCAACCCAGTCCGAAACTAGCAAGATACTCAAGGATATCCACGCAGGAGAATGTGGTAACCACACTGGTGGCAGGAGCCTGGCAAGCAAAGTATTAGGCTACGGGTGGTATTGGCCGACATTGAAGAAAGATGCTATTGAATTCGCCAAACGATGCGACGCTTGCCAGCGGCACGCGGCCACTTCGCATCAACCACCCGAGCCTCTACACCCGACTCTCACCCCATGGCCCTTCATGAGGTGGGGCATGGATATCGTCGGCAAGCTCCCACCATCGTCCGGGCAGCGGATGTACTTTCTAGCTCTCACCGATTACTTCTCCAAGTGGATCGAGGCGGAGGCATACAAAGAGATAAAAGACAAACAGGTCATAGCTTTCCTTAAGAAGAACATCCTGAGCAGGTATGGGGTTCCCTCTGAGATCGTATGTGACAATGGGTCACAGTTCATTAGCAAGAAAACTCGCGACTTCTGCAAAGGATGGAACATCGATCTAGTTATGTCAACCCCCCGCTACCCTCAAGCCAATGGGCAAGCAGAATCGAGCAATAAGATCATTGTCAACAACCTCAAGAAACGGCTAGTGCAAATTGGAGGACGGTGGGCAGACGAGCTACCATACGTCCTGTGGGCGGACCGTACCACTCCCAAGACTTCCACGGGCCGAAGCCCCTTCTCCTTAGTTTACGGGTGTGAGGCGGTCATCCCACAGAAATTTTGGTCCCCACAGCCAGGTACGGCTTACTCACCAGCGATCAGAACGCCGTCGAGCTCGCTCGGAACCTTGACATGTCCACTGAGGCTCGAGAGCAAGCTTGGTGCCGGATGGTGCGTCACCAGCAGCAGGTCGCCAGAAGCTACAACAGAAACGTGAAGGTAAGGACTTTCCAGGAGGGGGAATGGGTCCTTCGGAAAGTCTTCCAGAACACCAGAGACCAAAGCGTTGGAAAGCTTGCCCCGTCTTGGGAGGGTCCCTACCAAATTTCGGGCGTCGCCGACCGGGGAGCGTACCAACTCCGCGACCCCCACGGCCGAGAAGTCCCCAGAAGCTGGAATGCCACCCACCTTCGGCAATATTACTTCTGATTCCCCCTTTTAGACTTGTGTGTGTGTTTCCTGTTTGACATTTGATACTACTCTTTGAAGTTTTGCTTGACGCTTGACCCTATTGATTGGAATTTTGCATGATGCTTGATTACATTGTTTGAAGTTACGCATAAACTTGGTGATACGGTTTGAGGTTTTGCATGACATTCGATGAATATCTTTTGGTGCCTGTATGGTTTTATCTAAAAGCTCGAATGGCGCTTTCTTTACTAATCCATCCCGCATGAATGATTGTTTATGTAATACAATTCACATGGTTTGCATGGCGTGATCATTATTAATTATTGTTGGCAATAAAATTACGCACGATACGTCTTATGTTTCAATCCTAAAGCATTTTGCAACGCACGATCTAAAACGCCGTTGGCGGCTCGAGAACTCTCGAATCACCTGATGAAACGCTAAGTCCCTAGCAAATCAGGAGTGTGCTAAGTATCGCTAAGTTTCTAGCTACTAGCCTAAGCGAGTCGTGCTTACGCTCGACCACTAACCTTACTACGCTACTGCAGAGCGTTCTCCCTAGTCATTACGCCTAGAAACCATCTAAACGACAATCAAACGTAGCAACCGATAGCAAATAAAGAAGGAAACCCTCGAAGAGGCAACAGTTACTACTAAAACCGACCCCCATGGGCCGGGCAAAACAAGTCAAATACGCCCCGAAGGGCTGAAAAGTACCTCGACCTCGAAGGGTCGGACAAACCATGCAATTCGCCCCGAAAGGCTAAAGTCTTAAGGCCACCATCGGCCAGAGAAAGTTATGAACAAACGCCACGCAGGGCGATAGAGAATTCACCTTAAGGAAATCAAGCAGAGGACTCACCAGCCGTCTGATCAATCGGAGTCTCGGGGGCATGAGAAGATTCGCCAATAGCAGGGACGGAAGCAATGGTCACTGGGTTGACGGACGGAGAGGCGGTAGCGGAAGCGGTGGCAGCGTCGGTAGCGGCGGGCGCAGCGGCCGTCACGTTGGAACTAGGGGGAAGAAGGACCCTCATGGGCACCGGAGAGTCACCCTCGGTGTCGGATCCTCCGTCTCCCTCGTCGAAAAACTGCGTGCCTGGGAGCCGCTGGCCGGCTGGAAAGCTGTCTTCTAGCTTCTTCACTTCAGCTTCCAGACTCCAAACGCCCCTGGAATCCACCGGGAGCTTCTCCAGCACCTCCACACGGGCCTTCATGGAGTAATAGGCTGCGATACCCCATGCCTCGTCACCGAAAGCCTTGACCTCTGCTTCGAGCGCCTTCACGCGTGCCCTTGCCTCCTCCAGACGGCGACCTTGCTCCGCGGAGAGCTGCTCCACCTTCGCCACTATCGCCTTGGACTCGTCTACCGCCGCGCTCAGTTGAGCCTCCCGCTGAGACACAAACCCCCTCTCTTCATTGATCTTTTCCAGCATCGCTACCATCCCCTGAGCAATCTGGGAGCGGACGCAAGAAGTAAGATAAAGACTACAGTTGGCATGGTCAAAATAAGTGAGTTACGAGGCTTTACCTTGAGAGCAGACAAAGCTCCTTCGTTCACCACCTCATCAAGGCTCCCCATCAGAAACCGCTTCCTGATCCCCGATGTCACCAGGCCCCTTAGCGCCGCCCAAGCCTCCTTCTGAGCCCCCTCTCCAGCCTCCAGAACGGATAGCGGAACCTCCGCGGGCCGCTTAAGCGGTGTCATTCGTGGAGTTTCGGTAGCAGGAGGGAGGGATATTGGCAGTTTCTGCGCCGAGGCCCGCGTACGACGGCGAACCGCCTCCTCCGCCGAAGGGAGACGATTGGCACTGGGCCTCCGAAGACCCGAAACTGCGATTGGGTCGGTTGAATGGTTAGGGTCGAAAGAGGTGAAAAATGGTACAAGGAAAAGGAAAAGCAGGAAAAGTAGGGCGCGAAATCTCCTACCAGGCGCCGGAGGGGCAGAAACAGGGGTAGGGGTCGCGACGACTTGAACATCGTCCTCCGAGTCCGAATCCGATGCGGCCAGGCGAGCGGCCAAGGCATTCTTGTCGGGGAAGTTGTTAAGGACTCGGTCTTCCAGAGGGATGTTCATAAGGGCAGCGCATGCTTCAGAGATGGTGGGGGCGAAATTCCTGTCTGCGGGGACTGTTCGAAAGGGAAAAAGGGGAGTTAGCGATTCGAAATCTCAAACCCTAGAAAGAACAACGGGAAATAATTGAACGATTGCTTACGATTCACATTCCAGCGGTCGAAAAGGATCGGCTTGAGTTGCTCGCCCATGGCCCCCATCGACTTCCGGTTGACGAAGAAGAACCTCGACGCCCAACCCGGAGAGTCCACTTTCGGCTTCCACACCAGCGGGTTCTTGGCGTTATGGGCTTGGAGAGTGACGCGTCCCGGCCTCTGTGTACGGATCTCGTAGGCGTGGGCGAGGTCTTTCATGTTGAACGTGACGTCCAAGGCGGAACACATCTCATGGATGGTGGTGAGTATCTTCCACGCTGAAGGCATGATTTGAGACGGCGAGATCCTCAAATCGCCCAGGAATAGTTGAACTAGGCGCGGAAAAGGAAACTTCAGGCCGATGGTGAACGGGAACTACAGGAAACAGATCCAATCTTGTTTCACCCAGTCGAGGAGTTCGACGTCGGGTTTCAGCGCTTGAGTCCCTGGCGGGAAGCCGCTCTCCGCCACCAGAGTATCCACCTCCTCCTGCGTCATGGAGCAAATGTACTGGTCTTGGGCGGTGAGGGACTTGGAAGAGATGAAGCCATTTGGACTCGCCATCGGAGAAGAAAGGAAGTTTTTCGAAAGAGAAAGAGTCGTTTGGGGATAAGAACGGATCTTGGGAAGATTTGAGAGAGAGGAAGCGTAATGATGGCAATAAGAGGGAGAGCCTGCAATTAAGAGATTTGGTGGTGGCGGTTTCCAAAGCAGTTTCCGCAGGAAACCGTCCCATCGCCACGCGTCGGCCATCTAATGGTGAGAAGGCTATCGGCCGCGCCTAAGGAAAATTTCGAATTTGCCGCCGGCCAGATACCCTTCTCAGGGGTATTGTTGGGCCTCGTTTTCTCTCCTAGTGCGAGCCCAAGGTGTATTAGGCCCATGATAGTAGATAAGGCCCGTTGGTCAAGATAGCAAAGGCCCATCTCCAAGTAAAGGTCCGTTGGAACTAACTTCCGAAGGAGGCCGGAGATCTCGGGATCCAGTAGCGAGAGAAGGAGGCCGGAGATCTCGGGATCCAGTAGCGAGCACACGATCTATCCGCAACGACGCCGATTGCCAGATATAAGATAGATTTTTAGTTATAGATGGAGGGAGATCGTATCGGAGAGACACGCACTTGTAATTCAAATCCGATTGACAATCAATAAAGTCTATTTGTCGAATCTTTGATCTCGTTATCTTACAATTGCCTTTCATATCTCAAAAAGCTCTCAAATCGTAACCCCAAATTAAGGTGATTGAACTAACACAGTTTTTCACCCAAAACAATGTCCGAGGCATATACTCGAGCATGAAGGCCGCATTCGGCAAATACTGGTTAATATAGTTGATTCCTTGCGTTTATATAGTTAAAATACGGAGTACTAGTTGAGACTTTACACTAAAATAACGCAGGAGAAGACACTTTATCTAGTTTTTTTTTTTTTTTGATTGAAGAGCTACTAGCTCAAACAAGCCAAGATTAGGCCACCTATAGATTACAAGGATAGCCTAAATCATCGCAACGGATGATCTTAAAAAAATCAAATAGCGAGGGTTGTTGACTCAACAAACACCTCGACTGTGTTACAGACAAATCAGAAAATGAAAGAGACGAATTAATCAACGGAATGGATGCGTTTAGTCTTGGGAGGTTGACGTGTCTTCTTGCTAGGAAATCAACAGCAACATTTGATTCCCTGAAACAATGATAAAAAGTAACATATGGGATTGCCGAAATAATATTTCTTATGTCCGTTATAATTGAATGTAGTTCCCAACGGATGATGTAGTTGATTTGTGAATCAGTTGACGTTACAGAACGGTGTCAAAGTCTCTAGCTACAATGTCCGAGTTATACTTATATTTATGGTTGAATGTGATTATCATACAAATCTTAGCTTGTGACCTTTTTTTTAACCTAATTGTGCAAAGTTACCTAGTGTGAAAACTTGTAAACAAGCGAGTGCGTACAATCGATCTTAGGATTGATTCTGTAACCTTTTCGATCTTAAAGAGTATGAAAACCTTTTCCTCAAAACGTGTGAGAAGTGAGAACATTGTTGTATCGATATTGATTCTCACTTAGAAAAGTACAAACGTGTTTGATAGAGTAGAATGCATGTCGTGTTTTGAAATTTGAAGTCGACCCACGAATCACGACCGACCACCGGCGACTGTAACACATAATTTATCAGACCTTGGTTCCACATTAAATTATGTAATCATAATTTTCTTTAGCATATGAATTTATTGTTTGTATCTTTGATCAGGTAAAGTCAACAATATATTATATGTTTCGAGTCTTTCGACCCAAAAAAAAACAATATACTACAGTATGAAAGTTCCTTAATATGCGTGAATTTTCTAAAAGACCATGTATTTTAAAACGGATGGAGTATATGTTTTGGGCTGTCTTGACAAATAACCACGTACCTACGGCCCAGTGGGCCACAGAATTTAACCATGAGATTGGCCCACTACATAGCACATTTCGCAGATTGACCCAAAAAATCCAGCCACTTCATTAGCTAAACATTATGTTAGTTATAGTTTTACCGGTGGGTAAATTTTGATCGCTGTCATATTTTTTGGGGTTGATATACAACACAAACTTATTTGCCAAAAATGAATTATAAAGAGATGGCAAAAAATGACTTTTCAAGTCGCCTACATATTATTCTCTAGTTTTTGAAAGTTATAAAAACAACTTATTTTGCTGTGAAGTCTATTTTTGGGGTTTATGTTTTCATCTCTTTTACTTGATTACAGACACACCATGAGGTGGTAAATTCCAGACTCATGACACAGTTGATAAGGAGCGAGAACCTAATAACCAACTTACGGTGATTTCATTAAACACAAACCTAGCTCACATATTTATAAGCGTTAGTGAAAATTGTGGGATTTCTAATCTCCCTAAAGTGATAGTAAACTTAGCTATAACGTGGATATAAAAATCAACTGAAATCTAAATCAAAACTAAACAGAGCCAATCTCACTTTTTCTAACCAAACAAAGCAAACGAAATCAACTGACGTGGATTTATGATCTGGTCATAGATCATTCTCCAATAAAAAAAACACTTGAATTGCCCGTGTATGGTGCAAAAATGCGTACGTAAACTTTTTTTTTTGTCTGGGAACCTAGACATGCTAAACTTTCAAGAGCATGAAATTGTCTGAATAACCTAAACAGAACGCACTATAATCCCTATAGACTTGTATTGAGTAGCAAGTATACTAAAGTTGACAATTTCAAGGTCATAAACTTTTGTCCTATAGTTTGGAATTAACTGATTCTATCTAGGTTCAATGTGCGTTCCTGCCAAGTTCCACCTTCTAGGTTCTTGTCTAATATTATTACTGAATACCAGTCTAAAAACACACACATATAGCAGTGATCAAAATCACTAGACCAGAGCATTCATCACCAACTACAACTAGCTTAAGTTTCATCCATTACTACTACATAGTAACTAGATAAAACTTCTCAGCATATACAATCATGTCAAAACATAACAAACAAGCAAACAATTCTCACAGCTAGCAATATCAAAATTCGGCAAGATTCGGCAAACAATCAAAATCCAAAACTTAACTACAGCAACAAAGATTAAATTCCCAGAATTTGCATATAACATAATAATAGGCAATGCATCATATCAACAACCATCATCATATCTAACCCCTTTTGGCATTCCAGTTGGAAATAAGCTGAACTTGTTTCTGCAAAAGAACAGACCTTTTCGCGCACACCTCAGCCTCGTGTAGAATCTGCTTCCTCCATTCCTCCTCTAGCTCCTCCAGTGTAGAGCTCTCCAAGCATCTCAAGCAACTGGTCATCGCCTCAGCCCCGTCTCTTGACACCAAATCAGCAAAGGAAGAATTGTTCCTCTTCAGCGAGAGTTCTAGAAAGGGATACAATTGAGAGAAACTCCCTTCTTGACCTTTGCCTTGTTCCTTTCTTACACCAACATCCACCATAATTTGGTCTTCCGGAACAGACATTGCAGGCTCGACAGTGCCATTATCCTTGACAACTTCGGTCTTAGGCTTGACAGTCTTAGTCTTGGGCTTGGGAGTTTCAGTCTTAGGATTTGGCTTGGAGTTTTCAGTGGGTGCAGGTTTCTTCTTGGAGGATCTCTTATTCGGAAGATTACTGCCCCAAACCTTCTTTGAAAGTTCAAAGGACTTGTGCTCATGGGGCTTGGAGAAAACAGGATCCTCTCCATTCTGCCCTTTTCCAACATTGGTGGTATATTTCCTTTTCAGCCTCTTTATCTTGTCCATCAGCTGCGTAGTGGTAACATCCAATGACAACCTATCCTTCAAAAACTCGTGAAAGGCAGCCGAATCAGAATTCGGATCAAGTCCTCTTTCCTGATAGTCAATCATACCTTTCAAGATAGCAATCTCGCTTGGTTCATCCCACACCCGATTGATCACAAACTTCTTCTCTGTTCCCGCCCCTTCAACTCCTCCTCCATTCACGGCCTTGGACTTCTTGGCAGTGGATTTTGAATCCTTGGGAAGATCGGCCTCGGCCGGGCGCTTAAG
Source organism: Polygonum aviculare (assembly GCA_934048045.1). Lineage (NCBI taxonomy): Eukaryota > Viridiplantae > Streptophyta > Magnoliopsida > Caryophyllales > Polygonaceae > Polygonum > Polygonum aviculare. The sequence goes on from OW204031.1 coordinate 22,720,542, forward strand.
CGAGACAAGCACAGGGGAAAGACTCTCCTTATCAACAATAGACGACGACGACGACTTACTCTTCTTAGGCTTCTGAGAGACGCTCTTGGGACTGTCGACGTGTTTCTTGATGGTGAAGGCGGATAGTCCGGGAGATCTAGGATCCGAATCCGATTCGGTCTCATCGTCGTCCTCGTCCTCGTCCTCTTCTTCGGCGGATTTAGGGTTTTTGGAGACGGGCTTGGATTGCGATGGCTGTGCATGGCTCTTCTCCGTCTTCTCATCCTCGTCTTCATCGTCATCTTCTTCTTCGTCCTCTTCTTCTTCCTCCTCATCATCGGACTCGGACTCGGATCCATCGTGAGTAGCATTGGGAGCGTCCTCCACTTCCTCCTCTTCTACTTCCTCAACTTCTTCTTCTTCTTCTCCGGAGGAAGAAACGGATGGAGGATGGTCGGAGGGGTTAGGGTGCTTGCGAGCCATGGCAGAGAAGAGCGGCGGAGAGGGAGGGTTTCGCCTTTTGGGGGTGGTGGTCTATAGGTTTTCCAAAGAAGGCAGAGCTTTTGGGGGGTTTTGGTTTTGAAGAGGCCTGTCTCGGTGACTAATCTTTTTATGGTGCGCTCTTTGTTTAGGTTTCGGACAGGTCAAACGGCGTCGCCTAAGAAAAGGCAGCCCAAAGGGCCTTACAATTTACTACTGACGCTATGTAATTGGTTGTTTATGGCCTGGTTCAAGTTACGGGTTCACGCCTTCACATAATTCGCCTTCAAAGGCCTGATTTTTGGGAGGAATTTTTTTGGGGAAGACTTAAGGATACTCCCCCCCTTCAAAATATATGACTATTTGAACATTACACATGTATTAAGAAAAGAGTGTTATTTTTATATTACCCTTATCACATGTAGAGTTAATTATTTGGGTAGAGAAATATGAAAAAGTGTAATGATTATGATAAAGATAATCATTAGGAGCATAAATGGAAAGAGATGGGAAAAAATGTGAAATGGACAAGTATTATGAAACAAGAAAAAGTGAGTATATTGTCATGTATTTTGAAACGGATGGAGTATTATTTAAAGGTTTTTTATTTGATTTTCATGGATATACTTTGGTCCAAAAAAAATATTAGCCTATTATATTCTTATTGTAATTGTAATAGGTTTTAGAGGGGCACATGATATATAGATCCAAATTAAACAAAATATACGATGAAAACATCTAAGAACATCATACAAGAAAACACACCTAAAACCATAAAACACACCTAGACCATAACTTGTGAAGTACTATTTCAATGAAATTTTGTTTAATCTTCTTGATTATATAAAGGAAAAAATTATAAATATTTTTGTATCCGTTGTCTCTCCGTTTCTCTCGACATAGAAATAAAGTACAAACACACACAATCCAATTTAAAAAAAATAGCAAATCAACTATCAAAACATTTTTCATTTCCATTCTTCTCGTAATTGGTTACCTTTGGTAACCTTCCTTCCTCCCCCTCTGTATCCCTTTTCTCCATAACTTTTCTCTACCACGCCTTCTGAACATTAAATCGAATTTTTCTATGGTTTTCTTTTTTCTTCTTCGTTCATCTAATTTATGTTCTCTTTCACATTGTAAATTTAATCATACCATTCTCACAAATTAGTTGATTTCTTGATTGTTGATCGTTAGGATAGTAGTACCAATTACCAAAGGAGGAATCCTTAACCAAATCTTGTGTATATACGTGGTGAAATCACCATTTTAGGAAGAAAAAAAACAGAGATATAGAGGGGAGAGAAGAAAGGTTGAATTGTTGGATTTCTACGAGCACTATCGATCTATTTGTGTGTTTTGAAGTGTCGAATGAAGAACGCATAAGAGCCAAATCCAAAGTAGATGAAATGAAAAGGTGGAAATCAGGAGGATTTGGCGATCAATTTGAATCAGTTTTTTATAAAAATGAGAAGTTTAAGTAATTGTGTTTTAACGATAATTTCCATCGCAATCTTGGTCTGCATTTGGAGCTTTGATCGCCCAAATGCAACAGCTACAATGGTTTCCAAACATGGACGTGTTGGCGAAGAAGACAAGATGGTATGCATTTGGCTTCAAATTCAATCATTTTTTATTTGGTCATTGTGGGTTCATAGCCACTAACGAACCAAAAGAATAGATCTTCTATCTCCTAAAAATTGTGCACTTTTTGTTACATATCTAATGTACTTGTTACCGCTCTTCATTGAACTTGATGTTACATTATACCATACATATGTTTATTTATTTATTATGACTAATGTTGATTACAGACAGATTTTATTGGGAAAGGCCATCAGAAGGAATCAGTTGAAAGTGAGAAGGCTACGAGAGATTTTGACCGTGATTTCCAAGAAAATATACAACATTTGAAAAGAAGATTATTAATTGAACATGAAAGGAGGCAGCCAAGCCAAAATTCTTTGGTATTTGCAACTACGGGAGGTTCGTTATTTGTTGTTGGAATTGTTATCATGTTTTGTGCAAGGGGGAATGAAGATCCTGAAGAACCTGGAAATGATCAAAGTGTTCGGCTCACTCAAAGCCAAAGTGGAAAATTGGCCGGTACACATGATTGTTACTCTTAACTACAATTAGTATTCATACGTACCTATAATCTATAATGTATTGCACAACTTATTCCTAACTCAATGAAACGTATCTCATACGTGCACTATTCTAAATATCACATCCTATCGAGTCTAGTCTTTCAATCCACTTAGTTATTTGTCTAGGTCATCTAGGTAGTTGTCTAGACTATTAGACATCTAATGTTTGTTAGAACATGGTATACATGCTCAATGGAGTTTCATCCAGAAACTAATTGACAAAAAAAGTAACTTATAATCTTATACAGTACATGCTAGGTAGTTTTTTCTCTCGATTTTCAATGTGAGATTCAAAGTTGAACCAAACGTAACTACATTGATTTTGAGCTCGTACTCATTTTGCAGAGAATCCCGAGGCTAATGACTTGGAAAAAGGTGGTTCTTCTTTTCGGACTTCCTCTATCAAACTCGATAATTCTAATGGGCCAACAGATAATGGTCAAGAAGGACCTAACGCTTCTTCAAGTGCTATACCTCCCACTCCGATGGCTCCTCCATCGGGACCGGCTCCACCACCTCCACCTAAGCCTCGAGCACCACCAGCACCGCCTTTAAGAGGCGGTCGTGCTCCACCACCACCTCCTAGAGGTGCTAATCAACGAATGCGCCCTTCTGGTAAGGGAAGTGAAGGCACCGAGTCTGATAGTAACCGAGCAAAATTAAAACCATTTTTTTGGGATAAAGTGATGGCTAATAGTCCTGAACATTCAATGGTGTGGGATGAGATCAAGGCAGGATCATTTCAGTAAGATCATTACTCTCCTAGCTATACAAATATTTCTTGGTACAAAATGGGTTATGTAATTGTAAAGTGTGTTTTTGGTAGTTCACAAGCCCCATCTTCGATCACTAACGACAAGAACAAATTGTCGATATTTCATATCCATATAGCTATGATCATATATAATCGCTAGTGAATTGAATCAAAAGAGTTTCTTATTGTATAGGTTTAACGAGGAGATGATCGAATCACTATTTGGGTATAACCCGGATGAGAAAAAGACTAATGATCGAAGAGGCAAACCAGCAAGTTCTTCGACTACTTTCATACAGATCATTGACTCTAAAAAGGCACATAATCTATCAATTATGTTAAAAGCACTCAATGTAACTATACAGGAAGTACACGATGCTCTTTTGGAAGGTACACTTTTTTACTTTCTCTCTCAATATGATGTTTCTTCTACACATACTCTAGTATTTATTGATAAAGCTACATTTTTTTTGGTAAAATCATACAGTTTGATAGACAATTACTAGTACGTTAACTCTAAAAAGTGGGGGTGCTTAGAAGTTTTTTATCTGTAACTAGTTTAACCCCCGTACCATGTACGGGTAATGTGATTATAAATTCAATTTAATATATATATGTAATGTCAACGATCATGTTAAATTTATAGGATCATATATATTTATCTTCGTATTTTGATTAGTGATTTTTTATCAATAGTAAATCAACTCATAATATGAATAAGTTGAATTTGTTTAAAAATTACTTTATGATAAATATCACGTTTTATTAAATAGTAATATTTATGGAAAGATTATAATTAATTCTTGGTAAGTGATAATTTATAATTTTCGGGATAATTCATAATTTTTGATAAATTTTAATCAATTTTTATTGGATAAGATTATATGAGATTTTAACTACCTAAATTGTATAAAAGAGGGTCCGGCCGATTATTTTATTGTTGAAATGACACGTGGCGCAACTTTTTGTGAAGACATTGTCTCCGCTTTATACTATAGGTAGTATAGATGCATGCCGAAAAGTTGCAAACATAAAGTATACAAAGTACAATATGCAGATTGATATCATAGAGTTAGATTTAACTACTAGTTATTTTGAACATTAGCCATGAATGATATAAATATTTGATATTGAATATTGATTATAACTACAAAGGGCTTCGAATATAGGAAAGTTAAAACATTATTATACAATAAAAAGTTTAAATAGAACTACCAACTAGTTTAAACATGATTAACCAAAATTTTGAATGCTTGGTATAAAATAGTGAATATGAAGGCATGAAAAATATATCATATCATTCCGAAGACAAGGTTTTTTTTAAATGACGAGTTTAATACAATAAGGCATTTTCCTTTTCACACTGTTATGTTCTTATTTTCACTCGGTGATGTACTTCTTGCAACTTATAACTAGAGCAGGTCAAGAACTTCCAGCAGAATTACTACAAACCCTAATAAGAATGGCACCAACTTCAGAAGAAGAATTAAAGCTTCGACTATTCACTGGTGACATGTCTCAAATTGGTCCAGCTGAGAGATTCCTTAAAGTGTTGGTTGATATTCCATTTGCTTTTAGAAGAATGGAATGTTTATTGTTCATGATGACTCTTAAGGAAGAGGCTTCTGGATTAAAAGAGTCATTTTCTACCCTCGAGGTATACTAATCAATTATTGTGGCTTTCATAAATTGATTACACATTGATTTATATAAAAATATTTCATTTTGTTTCAACATAATTCACATAAATTATATATTATCATAGTGAGATACAAGATAAGGAAGTAATATACTTGACAATGTTTATACTTTAGGGAAACTTTTTTATTTATAGAATTTAATACTTAGTTAATAATGTGTGAATTGGATTTCAGGAGGCATCTAATACACTCAGAAGTAGTAGATTATTCTTAAAGATTTTGGAAGCAGTGTTGAAAACAGGCAATCGTATGAATGATGGTACATATCGTGGTGGTGCACAAGCGTTCAAGCTTGACACTCTGTTGAAACTTGCCGATGTTAAAGGGACGGATGGGAAGACAACTCTTTTGCATTTTGTGATCCAAGAAATCATTCGAACAGAAGGCATTAAAGCTGCTCGAGCTGCAAAGGAGATCTTCAATGGATCGAATGATGATTTCAAACAAGACCCTGAATTTGACTCGATGGAAAACATTCGTAGTCTTGGTCTTATGGTGGTCTCACATTTAAGTACTGAGCTTGATGTTGTTAAAAAGGCTGCAATAATAGACTCCGATAGCCTAACATCAACCGCGGCGAAACATGGCCAGTCGTTGTTGAAGACTAAGGACTTTTTAAACAAAGAGATGCAAGATTTAGGAGAAGAGAGTCGTTTCCATCTTGTACTTAAACAGTTTGTGGCAGAATCAGAAACCGAGATAACATGGCTTCTAGAAGAAGAGCGGCGGATCATGGACTTGGTGAAGAAAACGGTAGATTACTTCCATGGAAACTCTACTAGAGAGGAAGGGTTGCGGTTGTTTGTTATAGTTCGCGATTTTTGTGTGTTGTTGGACAAGATTTGCGCGGAGATCAAAAAGAAGATGGAGCAAGAAGCGAAGACTATGAGCAAGGAGAAAGTAGCAAAGACACCTTCACAAGATTCAACGTCGTCGTCTAAGGGAGGTGCAACAAACAAGGAGCAAAAGTTGTTTCCAACAATGCCGGAGCATAGCGTTGTAGAACATGACTCGAGTTTAGACAATGAGGCCTCACCAATGTCATGCATTTTTTGGGCCAAGCTAAAAGCAATGAAAGCAGCTGGTGAATTATCATCAATGTCAAAAACTTCCTCTATCAAGGAGGACTCTATGAAAGAAGATAATGAGGTATCATCAACATCATCGCCTTCTTCTTCTACCAAGGAGAACTCAATTGAAGAAGGCGATGAGGTACCATCGATTTTGCGAGCTTCTTCTATGAAGGAGGTCCCCACAAAAGAGGGCAATCCACCAATGTTGCGAACTTATTCCATGAAGGAGAAATCGACGAAAGAAGGACATGCTTGGTCCTTATTATTGCGAACTTCTTCTATGAAGAAGGTCCCCATAAAAGAGAGCAATGAGGTCTCGACAATGTTGCAAAGTTATTCCATGAAGGAGAAATCGATGAAAGAAGAAAATGATTTGTCGTTATTATTGCGAGCTTCTTCTATGGAGGAGGTCCCCACAAAAGAGGGCAATGAGGTCTCGGCAATATTGCGAACTTATTCCATGAAGGAGAAATCGGCGAAAGAAGAAAATGATTTGTCATTATTATTGCGAACTTATTCAGTCAAGGAGAAGCCAATAAAAGAAGACGATGATGTATCAATAACATCACAAACTTCCTTTATCAAAGAGCACCCTATGAAAGAAGATGATGAGGTTTCATTGAGATCAGTGGAAAAAGAAAACAAGGTCTCATCTATATCACAAACTTGTTCTCCTAAGGAGAAAACAATTCAAGAATACAATGAGGTGTCATCAACACCAAGAACTTCTTCTATCGATGAGAAAGATATAGAACAAGATTTTGAAGATTCGAATCAACAAGGTTCTAAAATGGAAGATTTAACAGAATCAATTCCACAAAGTTCTACCAATGGAGAACAAAAGGAAACGCCTTTTCAAGAAAATGTCATAGAAGGAATGAGAAAAAAGCTATTTCCACTAATTCAAGGTAGTCAACCTGACAAATCAAGTAGCAGTAGTTCAGATGACAATGACGATGATGATGACAACGATGACGATAAGTTACAAACTTCAACCAAGGAAAGTCTCTCAAATGTGTCTTCTCAAGAATTAAATTCACAAACTTCTCATGAAAATGAACAAATCAAGCAGAGGTCTGCCCAAGAGAAAGTTAAGGAGGACATACAACAAAGGTTATTTAAGATAATGCAAGATAGACAACCGGATGATTCAAGTTATAGTTCGGGGGATGAAAGCTAATCTCTCTTCAAAGGTACAATTTTCTCCTACTCTAAAGATTTATAAATAATTAACCACCTTATCTTAAATATATATACCTTTCAAAATTGAAATATTTTATATAGAACCTAAAAGTAATCTTATTAAATGTATATTATATTTTCTTATTGCTTAAACTTTGTAAATTAAACCGAAAACATGTGATTTAAAGTTTACAAAAGTAAGCAAAAATACAATTCATTAGGTGAAGTATATAATTCTAGCATAGTACGTAGTGTCGTAGTTAGTAGCACCACATATATTTTTTAGACAAAGAGAACCATATAACATACTTTTCTCTTCTTTTGATTGCATGTAGTTATATGTTCATATGTATATTATGACCATATCGATCATCTCAATATTGTTAAATACATATCTTAAAGTTTACTATGTTAAGTTGACATTTGATGGATAGCTTTTCTCGTCAATTATTCAAACCCATTGTTTTATAAGATCTTTTAATTGTAATACAAGTCAAGGCTTTGCACGATGAGCAAACTTTAGTATCCATTTTATATCTATACAACACTTAAAATTCTCCCCTCTTGTCACATTAATGACTTCTCTCTAATTGTTTTTAATTTTTTTTTGTGTTGGGTGAATAATCTATATCTACAACTCTTATTTTTCTTTTCTTTGCCAAATAAATGCATGTTTTTATATTTTTTTTCTTTTTATTTGTTTTTTATTTGTAATTGATTATGAATGCATGCTACTATGTCTTATTTTTTACATACATATATCATGTTATAATATTGTAACTTGAATGCAAAGCCTTATCATTTTTTTTAGCGAGAATGTAAAGCCTAAAAAGTTAACCATATGCTTTCGATTTAAATTTCCTCCAAAATGTCTATAAAATTATAAAGAGTATTCCCTACACATGTTCATTCGGCTAAAAAACTTATTTGTCGTAGAAAAGTCATATTATCAAAATAATTCTCATAAGAAATTAATAAAATCAAATAAAATAATTTCATATTTTACATTAATTTTATCTACTATTTTTTGGACAATTCAATACAAAATACTTACATAATTTATTAACTAGAACAAAATTGTGTTATGACGTAGATTATAAATTTTACCTTCTAGAAAAATACGGTGAAAGAAATTGTCCGTCCATCGGACGGGCAAGCATTCTAGTAACTTATAATTTTGAAGCTCTAACCTATTTTTGATATTGTCTATCGTGAGTAGTTGTACTAACACTTAAAATTCTTTTTTGCAGATCTTTTGACACCTGCATATCAGAAGAATACTTAAAGAGGGAAAGTTGAAGCTAAGCAACCACTAATATCAGTTGTTGCTCATAGTGATTCACGATTTAAAATTTGTAATGCTCAACTGCTAATCAAGGTGGTATGATGTACGAACGAAAAAGATACATCAACGCATTTGTGATCATGTAATCCTTTCCTTCACAAGAACCATCGAAGTAGAATGTTGTAAATTATAAGATGTTGTAAATTGATGTTGCGCTTGGATTAAACCTCGTAGGAATGTGCTTGTTACTTTCGAATTTGTAGATATATCAAGAAGAAATTTCGAATCTGTCATAATTCTCTGCTATTGATGTCATTGTCGTATGTTTGTTCAAGTAAAAGAACAATTTCTCCTTATCATTTAAAAAAATATTTGCACCTGGTTGAAATACCACCTTTGTAAAATGTCAAGCCAATATCTCAATACTATTGATCTCATATATTCGATGATGTGAAAGAACAAGACTATCATGTTACCATGTATAGGGTTGTAAATAATTAAATCGGATTATGGGTGGATCTTCCACCGTCCTACCTGGTAGTAAAGACCTTGTAAAATATTTTATCCATCACTCAAAACATCAACCATCTGTTAAATTTTCTTATCCCATTCGGAAGGATCTCATCTCATAGTACTCGTGACTTTTTATGTCTTTAGCATGACCACTTGATGAAATATGGAGGGAAGTTGGGTAAATGGCCGATATTATTGAAAAGATTCAGCTTTGGATAATAGGTACGGTTACCGACATTGTTTTTTTTATCGCAGTTACCGACATTGTTGTGATTGATTTACTAGGCATTTTTTTATGGATCATATTCCAGATTGGGTTCATCCCTGTAATAATTGGATGAGTTACAGTGTATATACAAAAGAAAGTGTTGGATTCAAAGCCAGTGTTAAGGAATAGAAATTGACTTATTATACTCCTGACTATGAACCGCATTATCATGATATCTTGACAGCATTTCGAGTAACTCCTCAGCCTGGAGTTCCCCTAGAAAAAGCAGGGGCCGCGATAGCTGCCGAATCTTCTACTGATACATAAACAACAATGTGGAGCAATGGACTTACCAGCCTTGATTGTTACAAAGGACGATGCTATGAATTGAGGTTGTTCTTAGAGAAGAAAATCAATTTATTGCTTATGTAGCTTACCTTTTAGACCGTTTTAAAGAAGGTTCTGCTACTAACATGTTTACATCCGTTGTGGGGAGTGTACAATATTTGGGTTCAAAGCCCTGCGTGCTCTTCGTCTGTAGGATTTGCGAATCCCTCTTGCTTATACAAAAACTTTCCAGGGCAGCCTCATGGTATCCAAGTTGAAAGAGATCAATTGAACAAATATGGGCGTCCCTTATTAGGCTGTACTATTAAACCAATATTGGGATTGTCCGCTAAGAACTACGTCAAGCTGTTTATGTATATCTTCATGGCAAACTTGATTTTACCAAAGATGATGAAGCGTGAACTCCCAACCATTACATTTATGCGTGGAAAAGACCGTTTCTTATCCTATGCTGAAGCTATTTTTAAATCATGGTTCGAAACAAGTGAAAGCAAAGGGCATTACTTGAATGTCACTGCAGGTAAATGTGAATAAATGATAAAAAAAAGTTGTACTTGAGTGGGTGATCCGCTCACCCTTATAAATGTTTTATATTTCCATATAATGCTAACTATTTAATATGAAAAATACACAAAGATAACATCTCAATAGTAAATTATGAATACATTGAGTGAATGGAAAGGAAAATCCCTTATTCTTAGGGAAATACATAAAAAAAACATCATGAAATTCGTTATAGATTAAATTTCCCATGTATATACTAGAGGTTAAAAATTGGTTAAGTAGGTGATGCGAGTGACAAGTCGAGTGGTAGGTGGGTTATGAGTTAAGTAATTTGGGTAGCAAACTCTCACCTATATTCGATAGATTGATTCATCACCCATTTCAGCTGTCATCCGATATGCTCATTATCCACTTTGTTTGGATTTTCGATCTTCCATTTCTCTTGAATGGGTTAAACGGGTGGGTGGATATATAATATATGGATGATTGCTAGTGTCATATGTAACCAAGTAGCTATCTTAAGCTTATAAGGTCCTAATGCATATCTTTTTTTTTTTGGTTAGAAACTCATATGCGTACCTAGCCCTAATAAGAGAACATGCCCACCTATGTAAGGACGATTTGGGTAAGTGGCCCGTTAGGGCCACTTTTGGAGGCGTTTAGGCGGCTCCAAAAATAAATTAGCTATGGGGCCGGTTTTCCGAAAATGCCCCTGGGCAAAAAAAAATTACAATCATGCCACCGCATCCCAACTCACACCCCCTGTCACACAAAAAATGACCTGTCATACAAAAAAAAAATTTACACCCATTCCACCGCATCCCATCTCACACCCCCTGTCACACAAAACCTGTCATACAAAACCTGCCATACGAACAAAAAATGACCTGTCATACAAAATCCCCAATTTTCGTTCATTATCTACATACAAAAGGCTTGTCACCACAAAACCTGTCACACAAAACCTATGTGGGATTTGAACCCGCATTACCGTGCATTTAACACGTTGCTCTACCATTTGAGCTAATAGGCTATGATTATAATTACTATATAAACAAAGCCAAATTTGTCACACACAAAATCCATAAGAAAAACCCTGTCACACACAAAACTCATACAAAAAACATGTCACCACTAAAACTCATAAACACAAAAGCTGTCACACGAGTAAAACAATCTGTCACACACAAAAATCATAACAAAAAACCTGTCACACACACAAACCTATTAACACAAACCCTGTCATACGAACAAAAACTCAACTGTCACACACAAAAAAAAGACTAAAAACCCTGTCACACACGCCTGGCACACAAAACCCATAACATAAAACTTGTCACACACAAAAAACATACCAAAAACCCTGTCATACATAAAACCTATAACAAAAAACCTGTCACACACACGCAACCCATAACAAAAACCCCCTGTCATACACAAAAAACAGACCAAAAACCCTGTCATACACAAAAAACAGACTAAAAACCCTGTCACACAAGCCTGCCACACAAAACCCATAACATAATACTTATCACACACAAAAAACATACCAAAAACCCTGTCATACATGAAACATATAACAAAAACATTGTCACATACACACAACCAATAACAAAACCCCCTGTCATACACAAAAAACAGACCAAACACCCTGTCACACAAAAAAAACTCATAACAAAACCCCCTGTCATACACAAAAAATGAGCTGTCACACACAAAACCCAAACAAAAGTCCTGCCACACACAAAACTCATAACAAAACCCTGTCACACACATAAACCTATAAACACAAAACCTGTCATACGAACAAAAAACGAGTTGTCACACACATAGCCAATAACAAACCCCCCTGTCATATACAAAAAACAGACCAAAATCCCTGTCACACAAAAAAAACTCATAACAAACCCCCTGTCATACACAAAAAATGACCTGTCACACACAAAACCCATAACAAAAGTCCTGTCACACACAAAACTCATAACAAAACCCTGTCACACACACAAACCTATAAACACAAAACCTGTCATACGAACAAAAAACGAGTTGTCACACACATAACTAATAACAAACCCCCCCCGGTCATACACAAAAAACAGACCAAAATCCCTATCACACAAAAAAAACTCATAACAAAACCCCCTGTCATACACAAAAAACGAGCTGTCACACAGAAAACCCATAACAAAAGCCCTATCACACACAAAACTCATAACAAAAACCTGTCACACACACAAACCTATAAACACAAAACCTATCATACGAACAAAAAACGAGTTGTCACACACAAAACCCATAACAAAAGCACTGTCATACACAAAACTCATAACAAAACCCTGTCATACATAAAACCTATAACAAAAAACTTGTCACACACACACAACCTATATCAAAATTCTTGTCACACAAAAAATAGACTAAAAACCGTGTCACACAAAACTCTTGTCACACACACAACCCATAACGAAGCGATTTGCTTGCTTACCGCGGTGATGGACGGTGGAACGACGGTAGAAGGGCGGTGTCGACGCTCACTTTTCTAGATCTAGGGCTTCTAGATCTATCCCACCAACGCCGACCACCTTGGTTGATTCCCACCGACACCGCTGCCCCGTCGTCGGCTCTGGGCGTCGTCGACGACACCGCTGTCCGTCGTCGGCTCTGGCCGTCGCCGTCGCCGCCAACCGGATCTGGATGAAAAAAACAAGAGGGGGGGAGGGGGGAGCCGCCACCGGTCGCCGCTACTCTTTGGTGGCCATCGTCGCCGCCTAATGGATCTAGGGGAAGAAGAAAAGATGGAGAGAGGGGAGAGAAGAGAGGGAGGGAGAGAGTGAAATGGAGGAAGAGAGAGAAGAGAAATGAAGAAAGAGAAGAGGGATTTTTTTTTGGGAATTTTATAGTGCAAAAATAGGCTAGATAGTGAATAGATTTTTAATGGGGATTAGAGGCTATTGAAATGTGTAGTGGGCACTTGTGCTAATTTGGTTACTGTTATTTGATGACCCTTTTCTTATGTGCAGCTCTCCTCTTAGTTGTAAAGATTTGATTATGACTATTTTTTTCAATAAAACAAAGAAATTCCGAGTTAAATAAACAAGTTTTCTTGTGTTTATCATTGACATATCTTTCTATTTTATTTTGTTGCGACTTCTTTAAAATTAAGATCTTGAATTTGCAAAAATATCCCTCGCTTCCAAGTTCCAATTCAATCTTTGAATAAAAAAATATTGAAAACCAAACCTATACAAATATATAATTTTTGGTGTGATTGGGGTATTTCCACCGAGTTGTTACTAGCATTTATGCCGATGTTTGGGATTACTCAACCAAATTGTTACCATGTATGCCAATGTTTGCATCAAAATATAATAATGTGGAAGATCTTATATCCGTGAAAATACCATACAACGGTAACGTTAGCGTATGAATTCCTTTTCTGAACAGTAATGATGAAATAAATGAATGAAATAAAGAAAATTAGCCCTCACGCAAAGGTCCTCTCTCTAGGCCCGATTTTGGAACCCTCCAAATCCAATTGTTACTCGTATTTCCCTCCGTCTCTCTTCTCTTCCCCCTCTTCCCCTCGGATCTCGGCCCAGTTCTAGGTTCAATTCGCTCTCTAGATCTGGCCTCACCGCCTTCAATCTCTCATTCTCCACACAAGGATCGATCAATTCACCGGAACGGAGGTAATTTCTCTCTTCACACGACAACAATCGAAAATCTCCTAGATTTCTGCAAACGAAAGAGTCAGCGAGGTTTTGATTTTGCTGATCTGTTGTGCGCTATTTGAATTTCCAAGTGGAGCTGTTAGATCCTGTTATATCGCATCAGAATCTTAATTGAAACCGCATTTAACTATTTTGGTCTGCTGCCTGCGTGAGGAGGGAGGGGGGGAATGGGAATTGCTTTCAATCATTCATTGTAGCTGCGTTTGTGGATGGTCTTGGGAGTGATCTTCTGACAACTTTTCCTTGTGTGTTGTTTCTTTTATGTGTAGCGTTTAGGCCTATGCTAGTTTTGTACTCTTGTCTCTGCTATTTTTATCTATGTTTGCAAGTCCTCTGAATGCTATCCACAGTCCACATTTGCGGAAGTCTGGAAGTAGAGCCGTCTTCCCGGAACTTGGTGATCATTGATTTTTCTTCTGATTTAGTTGATTGAACACACAATTTTCTTTTCTGGTCAGGCTGTCTGATACTGTCTAATATTTCTGATATTTCTGATCTGTTGATGTTCAGGGGATCCGGGAATCAGTGCTGACAGTCTTCTACATTTAGAAGACAGTCACGAAATGATGAAGGGGGTTGCTACCCAATTGAGTGGCACAGCAATCATGCCTTCGCCCACTTTCATGTGGAGATTCAAGGTTGTTGTTTTTAGCATTCTATTTTTCTTGCATTCGTCTAGCTGATCAATGAATATAGGTTTTACATTTGCTTATACTTTTTGAAAGTTGGAGGATGAAAACAAAGTGCTGAATACTCGCTGTGCCCACTTGCCTAAATAATGCACTAGTTGCAAAATTCTTCTTGTCATGATGGTATCTGTTTTAGACTTTTAGCTGACTGATATAGTAGAACGGATGTGCATTTTAGTTGGTGATCAGTAATTTTTGCTTTTGCCATGAAATATATGTTATTGCTATGCATCCTTTATTCCTTTAGATGCTAGCCATGCAAACTATCCGTTTTTGGGCATTTATTGTATGTGCTTTGTAGATATCTGGTTCCTAATCTGATGCAAATCTGTTTCAGTTACCAACCGATGCACAACCTCTGTATAGTGTTTTTGGCTCTGTGAATAGTCTGAAATATATACAAGTAGATGAGACTGTTAGAGGGTTGGATCTTGATCTTCAATCGAGATACTTGTATTTTTTCTTTCCGGAATATCAGTATCTAGCTCAATACGTCTTTGATCTTCAGATATTCTTGTGTTTGCATCAATCCATGCAAAAAGATAAAATAGATAAGTGATCACATGAGAGTCATTTATGGGCTATCATAAACAACTTCGTTAACAGATAATTCTCATATAGCATAACTAAGTTAATTTTCCTGCTCCATCTGTTTTTTGAACTTTAAGCTTCATTTTTCACTTTCTTTTGTCATGTTAATCGTATTTCTAAATGATCCGCAGGTGCTGCTTTTTGTTCTCTGGGGTTTATGCTGTTGCAAGGTAATCTAATTAGAGTTATCACGTGTGGAGGTTATCCCTTAATGGATCCGGCAAGCTGCAGTGTTAATGTTTTATGTTATAATTGATTATGTTCCCGTCTGTTATAAATCTTCTGCGTGACATTGACAGATTGGATGGGATTCTGTAATGAGGATGAGTGCAGACCTGAGAGATCTATTTCTTTATGAGGCGTTTTTGTACTATAATCCTCTTCTCCTTGTGGTTAGTACTCACATACTGTTGGTTTTAATCTCTTTGCAATGGTGCTTAACTCATGTTTGCTATTGCAGACTCTTGTGGTTTGGCTGTGGGGAATAAATCTATGGGTATTCTCACTATCTACCGTCAACTATGCAAAAATATTTGACCTTGATCAAAATCACCTCACTCACAGAGATATATGGAAGGTACTGATGTTTTTTACATTATTCTCTGTTTACTTGGTGCTAGAAGTGAATCTTGTTTGATGGAAATTGATTCAGTATTTGTGAAAGGGCTTACATAATTGTTTTTTTCTAATTTCCTAATGTAGGTTCACAAAAAGAGAAAAGTTGTCAGTTTTTACATGCATTAGTCTTGGCTTTTTTGTTATCATCCAGGGTTGACTTTTACTGTTCGGCTGGTTTAAGATGTCCTTGAACGGTTCCTTTTTTTATGTTTGATTGATGAAAATCATAGCTTCTGTTGGTGTGTAAAATAACCTCTACAAACATGGAAAACACAGAAGCTAATCTTATTCAAAAGAACTCGTTGAATATAGCATTAAAAGTAATGATCTGCAAGTAGTTATGGACTCCATGAGTTTGTGCTTTGTAATTTTAGTGTGTAATTTTTTTTTGCGGTGTTGCTTAGGCAGAGTCTTGTCATCAAGGGGCCTCTTGCAGTTGATACTCTTTAAGATATGCACCCTTTATGAATTGTGACCATGCGTTTCTTTTTATTTCCTTAAAATATGAGTAAACTGCATGCAATTTGTTCTGGTGTATCGTGGTGATCTCTTTATCTCAGAGAGAATTAGTGATCTAAGTCTGAATTTGATTTGATCTTCTCTTCTTTCCATAAATCCAGTCCTCTTTTCTCAATTCCCACCCTTTGTTTCTTCTAGCTTAACTTTGGTTTCATCTTCTTTTACGTCGGATAGTTATATTTCCCCCCTTTTGCTTCACTATGTCTGAAAAGCTCTGAAAGCAACACTACTTTCTATTTTCAAACCAAATCAGATTGGCACAACTACATAGTCCCGTGCTTCTTTTAAATAATACTCTGGTTGAATCATCATAAACCATCAGCCCACTTTATACACCAATGTGCTATGGGAGCCTCACTTTAAAGCCAAAGATTGATGTAATGAATTTGTTTTATGTGTTTCCTTGCTGTTAGTTACTATTGCTTGGTTTGCTATCATTGAAGAATTTGGTGAAAAAAGTCACATGCTACATTTGTATGGGTTTGGTTTGTTGATGCTATGGAAGTTGTAATATAAATTAGTCATTATGCCAGTATTTACCTGTCACCAATAATATTGTTGAAGCTTAAAGCATATGGAATTTGTGATTTTTTTGTTGATTGCAGTGTGCCATGTGGATGACCATAACTGTCCCGACTAGCATGACAGCCTATCTCTATCTTTATTCCCATGGGGAAGTCTCATTGGCAGCTTCTCAACCAGTGTAATAGATGCTTCCTCTCTTTGGCACATGCCTTGCATTGCCCTAGAACTGTTTGTTGTCATGCTTATAGTTTTCTTTTTTCGTTTTCTATCTAGCATAGTCACCTTCTTGATCTTCTTATCTACTTAGGATTTCCATTACAAAAGCTGTCTACAATTTGTCCTGAAGAAGAAGAAAATTATTGAAAACTGTGCCACCTGTTATCACGTTGCTTTAGAATATAAAACTATTGAAACCCTAAAGCTGTTTTGGTTAATCTTGCTATGTACATACTACATGGATGGGGGAACTCACTAATCTATGATATCCTCATATATATTGATATGTTAGGTTCTCTTTGTTTCTCAGGTGATCTTTTTGGTTTTCATTTTTATTTGCTCAATAATCAGGAATCATTTACTGCACTTTCTTTATCTGACCTTTTTCTGGTTTTGATTTGATTTATGAAAAAAGAGAAAAGTCAGTCTTCAAACGAAACATATGCAAGGAAGTTGTAATAATTTTCAGCTGTTCAGCTGAAAAAAGAGAAATGTTCAGCTGTATGAGCTTTACACAAACTCCGCATGTGATACTGTACTTGAAATCTTATCATGTTGTAATAATTTGCTTCCCTTTTCTTCCAGTCTCTGTTTTAACACATTTTTATCTGCAGGTACTCCTTTATATTGCTGCTGCTATGATTCTGATATTTCCTTTTGATGTTTTCTATTTATCATCAAGATACTTCTTGCTAAAAACACTGTGGAGAATACTTTTTCCTCTACAGGCAAGTAGCATATTATATTTCTTGTTATACTGCAATAATCCCTCCTTTGCTTTATTATTCCTTAAAAGTTCTGAAAGTGACGGTTCCTTCTGTTATGAATGATACAAAAGAATAGTCCATTTCCGTCTCTTAATACATAGGTTAGATCATGTTTATGGGATTTTTTCCTGTTGTATAGTCCGTCGCCAGGGCATATTGCCTGTTAGTTTGTTTTTCTTCAATTTAATATTGAGTAGCAATACACTTCATGGTACCCTCAGTGTTGTCCCTTGTCTCAGATTCTGGTGGCAGCTTTAAGCTGCTCACTTATGGCAAATACAGGCTGTAACCTTTGCATGTTTTTCTCTTAATACAGGCCGTAACCTTTGCGGATTTCTTTTTGGCTGATATCCTAACATCTATGGCAAAGGTATATGCATCTTTAGGCTGGGCTTGATCCCTTGTGTATTTGCTACATTGCTTTATTTTTCTCTCTTCATATTTTGACGCTACTATATCACTCAAGTTCTGTACACAACCAAATGGGGGCATAATCACCTATTATGATCATTGATGACCGTTTTCTACCATGTTTGCATTCATATAAGATCAATTTTTAAATTTTGTACTCAGAGCTATAGCAGACATCCTCTTGTTGTTTTTGTCTATTCTTCAGAACAGAAAAGGACTTTCCCGTCCCTTATAATTATATATACGGCAATGGGTTCCCAAATTAATGAAGGGATTGAAGATTGAACAATGTATATGCTGCAAAAGTAATTTTACTTACATTTAGCTGCCGTATACAAAATTTTCCATGACAGTGAGTGTTTTTTTTATTATGTTTTAAACTACTCCCTCCGTCCCCTTTTGTTTGTGCAAAAGGACAATTTGCGCGGGTTTTAAGAACGGTATAAAATAGTATTGGTTCTTGGGAAAGTTGGTATAAAGTAGTATAAAGTAGGTGAGAGAGTTGAATAGTATGGGTAAAAGATGTGATTGATTGGGGTGAAAAGATATAAAGTAGATGAGAGAGTGGAATAATGAGGGAAAAAGAGTAGATATAAATGGAAAGTGGACAAACAAAAGGGGACGCCCGAAAAGGAATACTGGACAAACAAACCGGGACCGAGGGAGTATATCATGTATAGACACTTCATATCTCTATAGCACCAGCCAATTTTTTTGGCATCTATTAGTACTTGATATACTTGGTGAACTTTGTTTATATTTTCCATCCTGTAGACATAAATGATAAGACACGGCTCCTTAGTTCTTTCTTGAGAGAAACATGAAATGCTAAGGCTTAATAATACGTCATTCCTTTTCAAATTTGTACAGGTATTCTCGGACTTGGAGCGTTCTGCATGCCGTATGGTCCATCGACAGGTTAGTGGCCTTGAGTTCTATTATTTTCTTTTTACTTCTTAGCTTTTCACATGAATGGACTTGTGGAACCCTTGATGTAATTCACTTGCTTTAATCAAAGGTCTTAATCATTATTAAAAAATCAGGGAATCTATTAGTAGCTGTTTTTTAACTTTTGTCAACTCATACATTCCACTACTACTTTTTGGAGGAAAGTGAACTCATTCTAATAGAACACATCACAATTCTGAATTGACATAACAAAAGGAGCACCATTTTTTGACGTTCTTTATTGGGCCCTATAACCTGTGTTCTTAACCTTAGCACCTTACTTTGACTCAACTGCTCAAAATATATCAGTTTCTGACACGATGTTAGTGGCTGATGAAAATTAAATGAAGCTACTTGTATTTTTATATATAGATCCTTGTTTCCTTTTACCATTGCTTATCCAAGTGAGGGACCTTTTTTTATTGTTAGCACTGATAAGCTATAGTTAACCTTTTCTGTGTCTTCTGAAGTTATCGTGTAGTCTTTGTTCTTGTTTTTTCCTCCTTTTTTTGGGTTTCCAAGTATACGAAGGGTGGTTTCATTAATGTGTTTGTGTTTTTTTTTGCTTTTTTCTAATCAATAGAATGTAATAAAACCAAAAAAAAACTTAAAAAATTCACCGTTCCCTGCTATTTTTTTGTTGCTCAATTGTTTTTCCTAGGATAATAAGAAAACCACCTATAGGCCATACTAAGTTCGAACTCCTTTTTTATTTAAGTTTGGTTCCTTCAAAATTATTGGTATTATTACTCTTCCTTTTTTGCTATCATTATTTTTGTTTTGCTGTGAAAAACACTTGCAAATTTGATTTTTCATTTTTTTTAGTTTGCCGATGTAATGGTTGGTTGCGAGTAATATCATATGTGAGAGTTGCAATAGACTGATATATAACTACATTGAGATGAGTGTATTTTGTGGCTGGTTTTCATTTGTGTTGTTCTTCTGCCTTTTAAGAGGAGTTGGACCTTTTTTTATTTACTTAATTTGCTACAATCTTATTAAACCTCTTATTTGTCTTTAAATTGTGTTACTTATCTTACATCCTAGACCTAAATATTTATGATGCTTCCTACAATATACGATGCCTTCCAGTGTTACAAATATTTATAATTGCAGGTCGCAACTATTGCATGGTTTGAAGCTGATTCTGTTTGTGGTAGTCATGCGGTTGCTATTCCACTTGTACTTGTTTTGCCTTACCTCTTTCGCCTTTTCCAATGTCTTCGGGTATACAAGGATACTCGAGAAAAATCAAGCCTCTTGAATGGTAAGATGACATATGACTTTTATTCTTCTTTCATATATTTCTAGTCTTTGCTTTGATATATCTGAACATACATTGTGATTTTCTATGCATGTATGTGAAAGGGTGAGTCCGATTTCTGCATAGTTGCTATGATTTGTAGCCAATGGCATATGGTATGGATTGTGAATTTGTAATAATGAAAGGTTGCCTACATTAGTGTATTTGAAGACTGTATTGGTCATAGTGGCTATAAGTGCTATAATAGTTGAACACTGCTTACTCCTGCGCTATTTTAGTTGCTCATAAACTACAAAGTCTATGATGGGCAAACTTTCTCTTCACTCAAAATGTGTTCAAAATATAAACACGAGAACTAGCACGCTTTCTAACATTTTAGAGGTTTGGAGCAGTTGTTCTTGCGCCGTGGCGAAGAGAGAGTAATTCTTACATACACTCTGGGCCCTAACAACTCCCAAAATGCAGCCTCTCTGTGAGATGTAGCAGCCTTTTGCCACTGCGTTGGAAACAAAGTTTGTTTGATATGTGAGCCAGAAAGCAGAAATAGAGCTTAATAAGAAACTATAGATTTGCTAGCAGCTGTAGGTCTGCTTCATGACCTTTCAATTGGCCCTCTTAGTCTCAAAGTTGCTTGGTGATGATTGCAAAATACTTGTGGACAGGGTTATAATTTGCGCTTAACAGGGATAATGAGCCATGGGAAGTGGAGACAGGGAGGAAGTAGTTTATGAGTTTCATTTGAGGAGAATGGGAACAAGATAGATGAAATGCTGCTATTTCCTTATTACTGGACCCTTACTCTTGACTGGAATTGTCTTATTTTGCTTGTTTCTCTATTGATGGCTAAAGTAGTACTTCTTCATTTTTTGTATTGATTGTTAGACATCTTATGCTCAAACAATCGAATAACTATTTGGGTTTTTGTGTTTCAGCTTTAAAATATTCCACCGCTGTGCCTGTGATATTTCTCTCCGCCCTCAAATACCATGTTTTCCCGGATAGGTGGACTGCTATTTATCGTCCATTGTGGCTTTTGTCGAGTGTTGTGAACTCGATGTATTCGTTCTATTGGGATGTGACCCGAGATTGGGACATGAGGTATGTGAGATCGTTTGATATACCTTAGCATTGCATTTTTTTTTCCAGTTTTTGAGGATATACTTTTGAGCACTGCATAATAAAAGAAAAAGGAAGGGAAAATCTATTGTTTCAGTAATATTATATAAGGATTATAATTTGCTTGAAAAGCGTGTTTATCAGGGGCATAAAATATGAGTATACATTTCGAGGATTTGAAAAGATTGGGCTATGTAATTTGCAACTTGGACAATTTTGGATTCAGTTGAAAGGTTCCAAACCAACAGTCCTACAGTTCGTGCTGGGTTATCTGGGTTTTGTCAGTCCTAAATTAGGTGATTTCAAATCTAGTATATAGACTAATTTTAGATAGGCACATATTAATTGGTCTGCTTTTACAAGTAAGGCTTGAAACTAGGCTGAAAATTTGCAAGAATACTCGTGTGGTATGAAGTTTCGATGTCACTGATGCATGTCTTCTCTTCCGCAGCTGCTTCACTAGAATTTTCAAGTTCACAAAGCCTCATGTTGTCACATACATCTTTTATGGCCGGAGATGGGTAAAAATATAATCCTTTGTCTTGTGCTCATTCTTACTCCTATCTAGCTCATATTATATTTTTGTAAAGCAACAAACTTGTTTTGTATGTCACTGCAGGTTTACTTCTGGGTCATTGGAAGCAATTTAATACTCCGGTGCACGTGGACATACAAGCTTTCATCCCATCTGCGGCACAATTATCTCACCGTTTTTGCAATTGCAGCCTTGGAGATCTTCCGTCGGTTCCAGTGGGTCTTCTTCCGCGTAGAGAATGAGTGGAACAAGATAAATTCCAAGCCAGGCATTCAACTCAGCAGTGTCGACAACTTGGGTGAGGAAGATAAATTGCTCGAGCCGGATAATCATAGGGTATAACGGGAATGTTTCCAAGACTAGAGAGAGTATGGTAACTTTTGTAGCTATATATCATTTTATTGATTGACAGCATGGGTGAGAATCTTGCACTTTTTTCTCCACCTCTAATGTTGTATGGATACAAAAGGGAAGAAAGACTTCCATTTTTTCGGCTACATGCTGTAAATTCGTTTCTTCTTGGTATGAACTTATTCATGTTGGAAGAAGTGATATATTTGCTGGGGGGCCAACAATATCCAGATTATGTTGGAAAATTCAAACTCACGACCAAGTATAGTTTGGCAGACTCTTCGCTGTCTTAAGTTGAAAATATACCTGACACAATTGATTGGTACCTTTACTGTCTCGTTTTATTCTTGTATTATTGCCTCAAGTTTTGATCTTTCTTTTTGGTCTATTTGATTCGCTTGTCTTACTCGTTTGGGAATTGGTAAACAAGTAAACAACATTCCCATGTTGTCTCAGTAGCCCGAAATGGAGTACTATTCTTGTATTATGGCCTCCATTGTTCGTATGAAAACGGTGAGGAGTCTTTATTGCCTCTACATCACTTAAAATTACCATATGATCACGCTCGGATATAAAGTGTATACTAGATATCTATGCTCGACGATGTCCGGGTCAGTTTTTCAATATTAGATTGTGCAATTTTTGTTGCAGGTTTATATCTTAGTTGCTATGTCTTGCGTTGATTCCATTGCGTATGTCTGGCTTTATGGTTTTTTCTACCATGAACTCTTGTTTAAGGTATGAAGGATTACATAGACTATTCACAACAATCATCAATTAAAGAAATGATTCTTTGAACCATTGGATAATGACAATAATATAATATATGGTATACTAATACAACAACATACATATATAAATAATACTCCCTCCGTTTCACAATAAGTGTCGTTTTAGCACTTAAAGTTTGTTTCATAATATGTGTCGTTTTAGGTTTTCAAAGTGATTTATTAGAGGTAATAATGATAATTTTTATTGGAATGTGTATTTGTTGACTAAAGTTGTTCATTCATTGGCCAAAAAAATGTAATGAGTGGTAAGATTAAGAAAAAGTTGTAAGTTTTAAAGTGAATGATTGCTTTTCTTAAAAGCTGTGTTGAGAGCTAAAACGACACTTATTATGAAACGGAGGGAGTATATAATATGTTAACAAAGGCGAAAATATATTAGAGTGAATACAATGGAGAGAAAATAATAACACTTGATAAAAAACGTAATACATAGTACTACTTCTAATAACATAATACAAATTATATGGCATGTCAATAATTACAAAAGGATAATAAATTAAAAACATTAGGAAGATTTCAGTTACTTGCATTTAATGTAAAAAAAATGCAAATTTACAGGTAGGAATGTAGGATAGATATATGCCAATTAACAAATGAGTTATTAGCACACACTTGTCACACACTCACACCTGCAATTATTTTTGATTAATGTATATAAATCACTATTTATAAACTTATAAGAAACTAAATATTGCAATCATTAAAAAAATAATATTCTTCCTTTTTGCAAAAAATTGCATAGTAGTTTTTGTTTTTATTTATTTATAAACCTTAACTAATTAACATGGTGTTCGTATCCCATACTATGTAAAATTGTTGGGTGGTTTTGTGTAATTTACCCGTAAAAAAGGTGTACTTAAAAAGTTAAAACCTGCATCTTGATAACACCAAAAAGAAACTTGTCGCTCCATATCTCCGATCTCCCTCTGTTCCTACCGGAAACTCTTGTTGATCGACCAAACCCTAATCTATCTCCAATAAATATCTCTCTCTTGGCGGATTGGTCTGATGGAATAACTCAATCTCAGAATTTGGTCTGCTGGTGCGTGGAAGAATCCGTTGAATTCTTTCCGGCTATGGCTGACTCATCGAAGGACGAGCTTCTTCAGCTGATCAAGCGCTTTAGTGCTTATATCACTGTCAAGATGTCCAATTTATTCTCCACCGTCTTAAACTTGGTTCGTTCCTCGCAATTTCCCTCAATTATCTCCTCCTCGGATCTTAGGGTTATAGCGAAATTGGGAGTCTACCTATATTTTCCGATCTAATTAATTTCGTTTTAATATTTTTGGACTGTAAGTAGTAGATTTGGATCTTCGATGTCGTATGATAGAAGTCATAGAACTGAATTTCATGTTCCAATTACCCCTGTCGGAGTTCATGCTGAATGTGGGTTGATCAGAAGAATTTACTCCTTATGATATCTGTTATATATGTTGGTTGCTTAAGATTACTTTGGTTTATTATCATTTTTGGTACAAGAGTATTGTCATTCCACTCATTCCCTTATTGGGTCATCTTCTTGTACTTCTCAGTTCTCATAGCTTTATGTGGTTGGTTTTAAATTAGAGCTGGCATTCTTGCTAGAAGACTTCATATGTTGATGAAACACTAGTAAACCAGTCTGTGCGGAGTGAAGATGTATTGGGTTGTTGCTTTTTTGTATACATATGGTTGTGAAAAATCGTGTTCCTTTTTCCAAAGCTGAACCTTATTAAATTTGTTCTGTCAAGTAAAAGAATCCTATGCAATTTGGCTTCTTTGTTTTCACCACCATTCCAGTGGAAATTAAGTGGTAATGCTAAACCTCGTTGGACTGTATTAGTTTGATTTGCTATTTTCTTGAAGCCAGATGTGACAGGTTTTTGAAATTAGACCATTGACGGTTAATTATGTACTCAATGCTTGCGTTCTTAAGTTTCACATCGCAGCTGATAATAATCGTGTAATGTTTATAGCCCAAAAACATATTATAAGCGTTGAGGTTAACCTAAATCAATCCCTTAGAATCAAATTTTCAGAAGCTCCTAGTATCTATTGTCTTAATGCTAGCTGTTATACTAGCTAACCATGATATTTGTAATTCAAAAAATCTAGCCATATGAAATAATTTGTATATTTTGGTGTTGTGCTTCACTTGCATATGATAGGAGTCATTGTAATGATTCGTGTAAACTGCCACTGAAAAATTTATGCATAATTATTTAAAAGTTGTAGAATGACGTGCTTGTGATTTCATACCCAGTCTGCATGTCCAGTATGATCTATACTGGAGTCATAGACCAAGAGGATTTGCATTAGAGAAAGCTTTTCTGTTATTCCCTTCTTTTTTGAATCCCTAATGCCTCACACTTCCCCAGAACTTTGTAGAGCATGCAAAGGTGTTCTTGTGGAACCATGAATTTGTTGCATATATTCTTGAGCATGTTCTATGATCAGCTACTATGAGTCTATGACTTTGTTACATTATGGAAAAGCTCAAAATTAATTGTGAGGTTTTAAATTTCATTTAGGATACTCGCTCAGCTGGTGCTATTGCGGGCCTTGCAATAGCAATAGTTTTTTCATGGAGGCTTTTACGGTCGCCGAATAGTGCACAAAGAAGACAACCGAAGAGGCCAGGAACTAGAGCCAGTAGCTCTGGGACAGACTCTCAACGAAACACGACCATAATGCCTGCTAATGTTTCCTCACCGTCAGAGGATTCCGCAGCTCGAAATGTTGTTGACAATTTTTTCCAGCCAGCAAAGGTACACACTACTAAATTTTGCATTTAAAATGCTGTAATTCATCTCTGACACTTGTTAGCAGTCTGATCTAAAATTTCTTTTTCAGCCCACTCTAGCACAAATTGTACGCCAGAAATTATTTGAAGCTCGAAAGGTAACAGGTTTATTTTTTTGCAATCATCTGTTAAACTGGATCATTATACTAGAATTTATATATAATCCTTTTTAGTATTTTACACTGTACTGTGAGCTGTATATTGCTTGAATAAATTTGGCTTCTTTCTTTTTTACTATGAAAAGGCAGCTTTTTGAGTTATACCATGTTGCACCGTAAGCCTTTTAGTTTATAAACATGCAGATTATTTAGTTATATTTTCACCTGTGTATTGTCCTTTAGATTACTGATGTCCGTAACTTTTCCAAAAAAAAAAATAGATTACTGATGTTCAAATATGTTTTTTGTTTTCGTGACTGTGTCATTGTCTGATGTAAGGCTAAATACCATTCTAATAAATGTGTTTCTTTTTATAAATAAGCTCATTCTTATATGGTAGGGAAAGGGTAACTAATTGAGATTTAGGACAGACTACTGTAGGCCGTTATGTGGGTAAAATTGCTTTCCCTTGGTTTATGGACCAAATGAGGTTAAAATTATGTTATGTGTATCTTGGTTAATTCTCGTGCGCTCAAGCTGGAGTGTCATGATTGTATATGGCTTCAGCAAACTGAAACAGGACACAGAGGAAGTTTAGAGTCTGGAACGACTGGTTTTGAGGATTATCCTTCCAAATCTATATGAGATAGATGTCATGATGGATTGCCCTTTTGCTCTCTGAGTAGAACGTTCTTTGTATATTATCTTCTAGGATTTTGGATGTGTGTTAGGACATAGAAACTGCAGCTGCTAAATGTAGAATGACTGACAATAGACTTCATTTGAAAAACTAAATTTCTTCTCATTAGTAGATTTTTACCTCCCATATTACATTAGCACTTAGATACTTGTGGAGACATAGGCATGAAAACACTAAGCAACGTATAATTGCATAATTATTTGAAGTAGTTCATCAATCATACATATTCCCTTGACACAGGTAACATGTCGTTTGGGGGGTGTTATCCTTGAAGAAAGTAGTCCAGAGGAACTGCAGGTGTTTTGCAATTTCATTTCTTCTTTTTGTGTGTCTTTGGTTCGATTTCTTGCTTCTAACTTGTTCTTCACCTGGTGCAGAAGCAAGCAACTGTGAAATCTTCTGTGCTGGAAGTTTTATTGGAGATCACAAAATATTGTGATTTGTACCTTATGGAAACAGTTGCAGATGATGAGAGTGAAGTATGTTTCACTGTTTTGAAATTAAATTAGTAAAGAACCTTAGTTTGCTGATCTTTTCTTCTCTCTGATCAGAGGCCAATTTGCTTATATGATCATTGGTGCATCTTGTGTATATAAGGCTGTTAGAGCTAATTTTACATCCTCAAAGACTTTGCTTAACTGCGAAAAATGATAAAGGAAAGACACAATTGCTGGTGACCTATCTGATTTCATGCTATGACTAATAACTTGTTACCTACATTCTGCATTCCACTAAAATATTCTAGTTTATTATACATATTAAGATCTTTAATAGTCGATTAGAACAATGAACACACTTCGGGGACTGTTTAGCTGACTGGCTGTCTCATAGCTCTTACAAGATTTGGGTCCATACACATGAGAAAATGCGTTCATAAAATCTCAGTCCAATGACCCCCTTTCTTGGCTAGAAGGTCTAGGCTATACTTTTTCCTCTAAAGGCTTTCACTTGAATCTAGAACTAAGAATTTCCTGCACTAAGGATATGCTCATATGCTTATACAGAAGGCAAGTTACTTTAGTCTGGGACCTTTAGGAGGCTGTAGTCTCATTCACTAAGATTATGCTCATATTCTTATAAAATAATTTTGAATGTTACATTCTCGTGCATGAAGCTGTTTTAGGAAGATGTGCTTTTACATATGCTATTGACTAGCAACACTATCATTAGAGTAGATAGGTTTTTCAATTCAATTGGCTGTAGTTGGTCTGTTTTGATAATTCAGTTGTAGATCGAAAATGATTGTATTATATCTAGATGGTTCTGGCAGGTTCACTGTTGATTACATTATTATTGGGTTAAAGGATTTCAAGTTTTATGGTTTTCGATCAGTTTACTTAAGATTCTTGCATAGATCAGTTCGTCTAGGGATCAGTACTAAGTCACTTATGGGTAGTCAAAAGTTAGCCAATGGGGGTTTTTGCTGTGTGCTAAACATACACAACTTAAATGTGAAAATGATAGCTCAGTTAGATAGTATAGGGTCATGCTAGACTCTTGTCTTTTCAAAATGGTTCCCTCCCAGCTTTGGGTACGATTTTTATTTGTTTGGTTGAATTACATTTTTTATGGTTTCTGTTTAGGGTTTCGGTACAAAGTACTTTGATTATTTTGATTTTAGGTACAAACATTGATTGATATTTAAATTGAAAAATGAATGGGGTCTGATGTTTTGGTCTGTATTTTTCAATAGATCAGCTTTTATCCGTTGTTGATTTCTTGCTTGTGAAGCAGTACAGAGAATTAGTGCAATAGCCAACAGCTTGCTTTTGCTGTAGATATGAATATGATTCATCTGATGTCCAATGCTTATAATTCTAGAAATAAAATCTGACTGGTGGATACAGCAGATGAAATTCTCAGTTGTTAAACATTGTGCTTGATTGTAAATGTCAGATGATTTTTAGGTGTGAACGTGAGCGTGAACTGTATAAGCTGTGATGTTCTTTTTTCACATTCAATTCTTGATTCTTATTATCTTATTAGTAGCACTCCAGGATGAGATTTTCACCTAGCTCCACTTTGGTGGTCATTTATTGCTGCCTTACAACTGTATGTTCCTGCGTACCAATACTTCCATTGTGAATTAAAACAAGTTATGTGGGTTTCCTTGTTTGAATGTAGAAAAGGGTTCTTGCAGCCTTGGAAGAAGCTGGAGTTTTCAGTTCAGGAGGTTTAATCAAAGATAAGGTAAATTAATCTGACTGCACATGCTTTGTACCCTATATAGTTTTTGCTTGTGATATTGGGATAATAGAAATTCCAATAGCAAAGCTAGCTTCTTTAGGGATTTGTTCATCTACACATCTTTCAGTGTAAAATGTGTTTTTCTTCTTCTCTATGTACTAATCACATCTGGACCTGTTCTTGCAGGTGTTATTTTGTAGTACTGAGATTGGACGGACCTCTTTTGTTAGGCAACTGGAGCCGGAGTGGCATATTGACACAAATACAGAAGTTGTTTCGCAGTTGGCTGTAATTGCACATTACTCTTAATCATAATTTCATATAAACACACACCTGGGATGAAAAAATTCACATTTCAACTTATTTATGAGACTTTTTTACCCCATATTTGCTTGCAGAGGTTCATCAAGTATCAGCTTCTCATTTCTGCAACCAGACCTGAACGAGCTGCTTCTAATGTCTTCAGCGCTCCGTCCTTGGAACAGCACTTTGGATGTGCATGATGATCCTGGGTAAACTCACTCTCTCGCCTTTCAAAAGCCGACAAAATATCATGCCCAACAACCTTTATTTTCCTGCCAAGTTCCCCATAGAAAAGAAACTGATCTTTTCTTTATGTAACCTTTGTGTATTAGTTTGGGTTAAGTTTTTGTTACATTCCATTGTTTTAACTCTTTGAATGACATCAAGAAGGTTGTTACCCGTAATTCGTACTCCTAGAGATGGAAATTATTTTTATCGTTGAGCCCTTCGGGTTTGTTTAATGTGGCAGCAACGTAGTATTGCAAACCATATACAGATTTTATCAAGGGACTGATATTTGATGATGTGATGGATAACATTATAATCTATTGGTATAAAGCTTAGAAAAGTTGTTTTTTTGCACGACAAATCACATTATAATCTTTTGATGATGAATGTGGCACATGTGCACAACTTGTATAATAGCGCCACGTTCTAAAATGGGATAAATTAAAGTATTACACTTGAAAGTAGTTATGGGTTGACTCTAATAAAGCTACATCAACATGTGATAATATGTACACATGCACATTTTCGACCATCTATGCTTAGTTAGCATTAAAAGTTCAACAAAACAGCTAAAAGAGATATGGTCCATCCTTTGTAACATTGTTGACAAACTGCTCTATTGTAAATGATCAGTGAAATCGACTGTTCACAGCGCAAAATCAAGATCAAACACAAATTGACATAAAATCCCATCTCTCACTTTAATGGAAGAGAAGCTTAATATTTGAAGGGTTTGTAAGGAGATGTAAGTTGCAATGCAAACATTCAAGTTGTAAGCAAATAACTTGTAATGAGTAAAAAAAAAGGTTAAAATCGAAATGTTTATTTATGGACTATTTCCGTTCAGGCCCATTGGACACTGAATTGTCTCGTCGTCAACCCAAAACTCCGAATTGCGTCGCTCGCACACTCATCTGTACTCGGCTGAACCCTCAAAACTCAGAAAGCGCGACAGAGCGGAAAAAGGTCAGAGAAAGTGGTAAACTGAAGCTACCAAACTGAATATGAAGAGTAGCTTGTCAATTGACGAACTCTATGCTAATGAAATCTCTGCTCTTCTTAAACCTCTTCCCGCCCTCCATGTTCAGGTGATCAATTCTCTCCCACTTTGCAACTTGGTATTTGCTTTGTAAGTTAACCTTGTTTATGCGCTCAGCTAAAAAAAATTAACAAGTAAAATTCTAAATGGATATTGCGTATTAAATTCTGGGATTAAGTTGAATGATATCAAGCTCCAGAGCTTAATTTGGTATTTTGAGTGAATATGTCCTCTTGTGCATAGTTTCCTGAAGTGATTGTTAACATATTCCTTTTTGCATCGTTTGTGCTATGGTTTAGGATTACTTTGATGATCTTATCAAGAAGAGGCAATGCAGTGGGCTCAGGGTGAAACAAAATGGGGAATTTGGAAAGGGTATGCTCATGCTCCCCACTATGGATAGTATTAGTTTATAAGAAAGAAATGAAAAGTGGAAAATCTTATTGTTAGTTCTTTGATTTTGTTAGTTTAAATTAATTGTCAGCAAAAGGATGGTCTTGATATTTTTTTGTTTGGCAATAGGAGTATACACTGATTCAGCATTTGAGGAAGAAGAGCTGATTTTTAAGGACCAGATGATTGTGGGTGCTCAGCATTCTTCGAACAAGGTAAATGACCAGATGATTGTGGGTACTCTGCATTCTTCTTAAGCCTTGATCATTCTAATTTCCTTTTTCTGATGATTTGTTTGTGGGTGCTGAATCCTGCTTTTGTCGTGTCAGATTGACTGTCATGTGTGTAGCTTTTGCTATAAATTTATTGGCTCGATTGAGCTTCAGATTGGGAGGAAGCTCTATTTGCAAGAGATGGGTCTCTCTTCAAATAATGAATGCCATGGCAATTCTTCTGATGAAGAGGATTTATGCAGGAGCAATCATGATAGTGCTGGTCCTGTTGGTGAATGTTCAACTTCCAGCTCAGTAAACAAAATTCCTCTTCCTAAAGAAATTGTGGACTCGCTAATGAATCGTGGGCTGAGACTGCCGCACTCTGAAAAGTTCTCTCTGCCATCAGCTATTCCATGTGCTGGGGGATGTGGAGAAGCATTCTACTGCAGGTAAGAGTAAAACCTACATCCTTGCTACTTGGCTATTTATGCATCCCATCTCAGTTGTCTAGCCATCAACTTAATGAAATCTATTTTGCTTTAGAAATGAATGCAATGGCATTTCATGTTGATGAATGTAGCTGTCGTTATTCAGAGATATCTTTTCGACTTTTAGTAACATATGCCATCTCTTTTTTTTTTTTTTCTTTTCTTGAAACAGATAGGATGTCTGTAATATCTTATAGTAATACAGCGACTTAGATATTCCTGTCTTTTTTAGTAAATTTGTAGGTCACATATTGTATATAATCCTGGTTTCCTGAGATTTTTAAAGACCTTGTGACTTTTTTCTATTTTGTCAATGTGTAGCAAATCATGTGCAGATATGGATTGGCAACATAGTCATTCTTTACTTTGTATTGGAGAGAGGTCAATGTCATCTTGCAGGAAGGCATTATCGAAATTTGTAGACCATGCCAATGGTAAAGCTTGTATTAGACTTTGTGATTTCTGCAGAAATTTTTTATCCCCATGTTTTACCGTTTATTTCTCTTCCAATGGGACCTAATCTCCTGAATGCTCTTGTTTGGGGGTTATGCAGACACAAATGATATTTTCCTCCTAGCTGCCAAGGTAAGCTCTGGCTGGGTCTCTTCTGATTGTGATATTGGTCATTCATTCTCTAAAATGGTCATCATATATTTTTTCACCTCCTGTATGCATATTGTATGTATAATGTATG
Organism: Polygonum aviculare; assembly: GCA_934048045.1. Classification (NCBI taxonomy): domain Eukaryota; kingdom Viridiplantae; phylum Streptophyta; class Magnoliopsida; order Caryophyllales; family Polygonaceae; genus Polygonum; species Polygonum aviculare. Next base: position 22,752,920 of record OW204031.1, read on the forward strand.
TTGTCTTTTGTATTTTAAGAGCAACTTTTTCTATTTTCGCATAATTCTTTAGTAAAATCTGTTGATGGGGTTTCTTGCCAATCTGTTCGGAGGGAAAGTAATTCCGTAATTATATGATAATTTGTGGCTAAATTCATGTATGCTCCATTGACGGTTATATAAATACTTTTTCTTTTCCTCCATCTATGAACTTTTGTTCTTTTCCATTGTTCGTTAAACCATCTACAGTGAAGTAGCTTTGATTGGTTTTCCTAAACACAATTTGTGAATAAGTAGAATCCTGTATCAATATGTTTCTATCACAATTTATAGCCCAGCCTAAAACGTTGAACTAAGTTGAGATAAGGAGTGCATATGGCTCAACATTCTTTTCTGATGCTAGTGAATTTGGGTGACCCTGTGAACTATATTATAAATTTCTTAATCTTTGTCCTGTGATATGTCAGTCATTGCGGTGTACAAATGTTTCTAGTCTGAGAAATGAAAATTGTGAAATTAAACACTGTCATTTTATGCCTAAAGTAATACCTTGTGATATTGTGTCTAGGTTTCATTGACTTTTCATTGATGAGTCCATCACTTCTTTTAAATGTTTGTCCCAATTTCAGACAATCTCCTTCACCATATTGAGATACAGAAAATTGAAGGAAGCCCATCTGAAAAACATACATTGTTCAGAGGCAAAATTGAGCGGAAATGAAGCTGGTGACTTAACTCTACTTCTTGAGGCATGGAAACCAATTTCTATGGGATATAAGAGAAGGTAATTTGATTGATCGTGGTCAATTCTACATAATTTAACGAAAATACTGCCTTTCGCTGCAAGATGAAAACAATATGTGAAAATTGTATATAGGTGGTGGGATTGCATTGCCTTGCCTGATGATGTTGATGACTCTGAAGAAGTTGCATTTCGAACTCAGATAAAGGAAATGGCATTCACGGTATGTTGGACAACATTGTCAAGTTCACATAGTTTAGTACTTTCCATTTACCTCCTGATGCTCTTTACGAAGGGAAAATTTTATTTTGTCTTTTAGCATCCTTATTTCTTCTTTCTAATCTTCTTCTTTGCCGTTTTTTTGTTTGGATGAACTACAACTACAAGTACTTTACTACATTATTCACATGATTGTTAAAATTGCTTATTCTACTATTTGGAAAAGTGACTAGAATACACTTCAGAAAACCTTATTTAGGCCAGTTTTTGCCCCTCCATTTTTCTTTAATCCTGCCTCAATATTTATCAAAAATTTACTACCAACCTGCTGCTAGTGCCTGGGCAGTCACCATAGTGCCACTTCCTCCATTCTCAACTTTCTCTGTATCCTCTTGTTTTTCAGTGTACCTACATGGCTTCTTTCTTAGTGTTATATACATAATGCACACCAGCAGAAAAGAAATTAGTATTAATATAGTTCTAGCCTTTTCCAATTAAGCAAGGCGAGTTTCGTATTTGTACAAGGTTTATTATAATCTCCATTTCCCTGCTATCATTTACCTATTAATTTGTCTTGCTTTTCCTGTATGTAGTTTCTTCTATAATATTTTAAATTTGGTCAAATACTCTTGTTGGACAGACAGCTAATTTCATCTTTTGTTCTTACCAGTCTCTGCAATTGCTGAAGGAAGCTATATTTGACAAGGAGTGCGCACCTTGTATCCTTACCTAATGCGTTATATAGCTATGTTACTTGTTATATTATTGATTTGGCTCAAGCTCCTGATTGCTGAGATGTTTAGAGATTTTTTATCAGTATGTTTGTTGTACATCCTTGACAATGAGTAGTGTTTTCCCTTGAGTTTTACGGCAATATCATTGGCATGTTTGAGCTAAACAATCTGTAAGTGCTCCACCCAGTGACCTTTATGTTATCTGTTTATCGTGGTCTACTTATTTTGTGTCATTTAGTAGTTAAACACGAGGTGTTGTTTTCGGTTGATTTTTTCAATCTTAAATAAGAATTTTCAAATTGAATTTTCTTCTTGTCACAGTGATCTGGTTGTTGCGTCGCCAGTAGAAGATTATTTCCTATACATTGATGATCTTCCAAGCCCTCAGAAGGTCACGGTGTTCTATTTCTAACATAAAAATGCTACCTCTCCATGATTTTGTAACTTACTGACATCACTAACACATTATTCATGCAGGAAGAAGCTGAAGCAATTACTAAACCAATTTTGGACGCTCTTGGTGAGGATTATTCAGTCTGTAGCGAAGGTATGTGATATATGGTCAGAAGGTGTACATTGCTGCTGAGAATTCAACACTTTTATTGCCTTGGGCTTGTTTTCATTGCTGAAATTTAGTGATAAATCATAATAGTCCAAATTCAACTCTTGTGATTGTCTATGAACATTATCTTGTATATTCCGGCTGCTAGGAACTGCATTCTATCCTCTTCAGAGTTGTATGAACCATTCATGCATCCCTAATGCCAAAGCTTTCAAAAGAGAGGAGGTATCATCTCTATCTCTATTTACATCATAACACTCTCATAAATTACCATATTTGCTCATTGAGCTAATACGTTCCAATCTATTTGCAGGATCGGGATGGCCAGGCAACGATAATCGCCCTACGTTCAATTGAAGTCGGAGAAGAGGTAAAGACTGCATAAACTTGGTATCAAAGATTGGATCTTCAAATGATTAACACTAGCGATTCGACAAAGAACAGTTTTAAGTTTGTTTGGCATGTTTGTCAGGTTACCATTTCATATATAGACGAGGAGCTGCCCTATGAAGAAAGGCAAGCAATGCTTGCAGATTATGGATTTGAATGCAAGTGCTCTAGGTGCTCCGCTGAAGCTTAAACATCAAAGGCAAATGCCATTAGGCATTACTTTGGTGGTCTAATTTTGCCGGACTTGTAATAGAGTTATTATTTATCAATTTTGATTGTAATGGGGATTTTATTATAAGGTCGATTCTTTATTTGATTGTATTCCCTCAGATTATATCAATTTTCTTTTGGTGTTTTTTAGTGTTTACTTTATTTCCTGTATGCACATTGTGATTCTTTGCTTGCACTCTCTACCATTGCTTTATAAATCATCTTATTCCTTACACATTTGTTGGTTCCTTGCTGTTTATTCCATAAACCTTTATATTGGTGCATAATTGTGAGTTCAATTGGAAATTTCCTCTGATCATTTTTATAATCTTCTTAAAATAAAAGTTAGTATAATTTACATTACTCCATCCGTTATTTTTAGGCGCTAGCACAGAAATAAAATAAATAAATAAATTTCTTATCAAAATATTCTTACTAATTATTTTTTGCATCACCCACTTATTCATATTTTTTGAGCCCCCAAATTATTCATTACTCCATCTGTCTTCTAAAGATTAAAGATTGTTCATCTTTTCTTTTCGAACATCCCCGAAAGTTTATCAACGATGTCCTATTTTTCATTTGTATCATCGTGTTTTTTACAATCTTACTACCATACAATCTCATATATCACATTCATTATCTGACTTTCTCATCAATAATCTTTTTTTTTCCTAGAAAATTACAAAATTATCCTCATCCCATCTTATATATACGCGATCCCTCTTTTCTAACTTTTTTCATCATTTTTATGGCTTTTTTCCATCACTATTCAATTTTTACACTTTTTCATTAATTCGCATGGAAATGTGCTTTGTGGACAATTTTTGGGGTAGTTAGGGTATGATTTATTTCAAAATCGATAGCGTATATATTTTTAGGATTCCATCGTGACAGTAGGCACTATAACTCTGTAGCTGATAAAATAGCGTTTCTTTGCTACAATCTCTCATGGGATTCCATCACGAGTTTTAGCGTCCTAGGATTCCTATCTTGAGGCGAGATCCTAATCCTTAAAGTTTAAAAAAACATGAAGGTGGATGCATCATGCAACATTCATTAAAAAAAAAGGTAAATGGAAATATGTAATGAAAATGGAAAGAATCTACACCCGTAATGCAACTCTGATATCTGTCTGAATCAACAACATTCAACACTTTGGATCAGCGGTCTGATTATATGTGTCAACTGACTTGCCTGGTTAACTCGCTGCACTCGCCCGAGATAAGCCTCCTCTACACCAGAACTCCCCATCGTCGTCTCCTTTCCCGAACCGCCAAGCCTCTCTTTTCCGCCAGGCTCAGACTAGTCTCGCCGGCTGCAGGCGGACACGGACACCAGATCGATCCGATTAAGCCGTTGATCATGGAGCCAGATTCGACCGAGAGCCTCTCAGGCAGCGCAATTCAGGATCCCGCTCACGACTTCGTCACGGTTGATCACCCCGCGGAGGAAGCCTTACCACCGGCGGAGTCTCCCGTGGCCGAAAACCCTAGCTTCGGAGATGTGGATGCGGAGGGAGCCGAGACCGGAGAGGTTGTGGTGGAGGAGGAGGAGGAGGAAGAAGCGCGTCCGATGAGCGATGTGGAGGAAGAGGGGCGTCCGATGAGCGATGTGGAGGAAATGCCTGAAGGTCCTAGAGTGGATTACTTGGACACCGAGGAGAGGCCGGTTCTTCCTGAGGAACTTTCCAGGAGCGTCGTTGTTTTGACATGCGAATCGGCCGATGGTCGTCCCTGTGATGTTTTCTTGGTTGGAACTGCTCATGTGTCTCAGGTATGATCTTCTTCTTCTTCTTCTTTTTCGTCCGTTCAGCGAATGAGTAGTGCATTGTGGTCATTCAGGTATCACGTTTGCTTCATTTTCTTTTGTTCTTTGTTTCAGGAATCTTGCAGAGAGGTTCGGGATGTAATTAACTTCGTAAAGCCACAGGTGTTTCATTTTGTTTCTCTGTAGATTAACTGGTGTGCATACATTTTGGAAGTGATTAACTATGACTCTGGATAGCTGCCTACTTCCTAATTCCTATGAACAAATTCATTCTGCTCTTAACGCAGGTCGTCTTTTTGGAGTTGTGCGCCAGCCGAGTGGCCATACTCACACTTCAGGATCTCAAGGTTCGGATACATGTAGTATTTACATTAACTGAGCATGATGTGATTGACTACTCTGAGATCGTGTGTCATCATAAGAAAGCTTCTGTCTTTGGGTAGGAATTTCATTGGAAATCCTGTGATGCAGGAACTATATTTGCTTGTTGGCTTCATCTGTTGATGCTTTACCTTGTATCTTACTCATTCAAGTTATAAGAGTGTCATTGGTGTTCCTTTTTGACATATACCTGCATCCATGGTTCCTTTTCCAGTATCACAATTTATTCCCATAGCCTAAAATTGCATGAGCTAATCTTCACGTCATTCAACTTGAGAAACCAAAATATCTGTCCGTTGTGATTGATTGGCAGTTTAAGGCTGTTTATGATTGAGTTTCCTAGAGTGTACTCAGCCTTAATCCTATTTTTCTTGTTATATGTGTGTGTGAATGTGAGAAAGATTAGAGATTTACATGGATAGTTCTTAGCAACTATTTCTTCTCTCTTGCATACTGTTTGTAGCCTCTCTTCTGTACACAATGAATGGGTTTTACCCCAGTGAGTGATGAGGATTCTATTACATGATTGTTATCTCCATGAAAATTGAAAAATTAAAGGAATTTTGGAAGTATGTGCAGGCGGACCTAGCAGCCATGTCTTGATGAAAGTGAGGTTTTCCTTGAAACTGAACTTCATTTCAGCCACTTCAACTAACAAATTGATAACATTTTCATCAGGTACCTACTATGAGTGAAATGATTGATATGTGGAAGAAGAAACAAAATCTATTTGGCATAATATACAGTTGGTTTCTTGCAAAGGCATGTGTTTCTCTCGCCTTTAGCTACTGACATTACTTCAATATTATTTCTTGTTGTATATGAAGAAGGATATTTGCTATTGATTCCATAGCTAGCTTGCACATATTATGCTGAGATTTGCTTCTTTACTGCTAGGTTGCTGATAAGCTTGAAGTTCTCCCCGGTTCAGAATTTCGTGTTGGATTTGAAGAAGCTAGGGAATGGGGCAGCAAAGTTATTCTTGGCGACCGACCAATTAATGTATGTGAGGTTCTGCCTTTTGATCAGTTCAGTTTTTGGATTAAAATAGTACAAATTGCTAAAAATATTCTTGTTTTGATATAATTGTAATTAGGAAAAGTCAAGTTAGATGGAGATAAATACTGTACAAAAAGATATAATGTTGCTTCTTGAAATCTATCTCCATGCCACAGTTGTGTAAACATAAAGCGCCTCATATCTTGTTAAAACACTACTTTGTTTTTTCTATGATTTAGCTTATCTTGCATCTTTTGTGTTGGATTATGGGTATCAAATTTGGAATATTTTTCACGGAGTTCTTTCATTTCATAGTTTTGGCCATATGTAGCATAAATTGTCCAAAATTATCAGCTGTCAAAAGAAAGTCCTCATCATGAGGCAGCAAAATTTCCTGACAGTCCTGGTGCGATTTTTAATCAATTTGATTGCTCTGGGTGGAACATACTGATTGTTACTTGTTAGGAGCAGGTATAATTTTTTTTGCAAGGTGGTTGTATTACTAATCTTTGAGTTTATGAAAATAGGCTACATTACGAAGAACATGGGGGAAGATGCCTCTTTGGCACAAGACGAAACTGCTTTACTCCTTCATTTTTCAAGCATTTTTCTTACCTAGTCCAGAGGATCTTAACAAAATGGTAAAATTCTGCTCTATAATTTTTTTCAATTGTTTTTGGTTGCTTTTTTGTTCAGCGAGCTTTGCTTCTTTGTAAACTGAATTTATGTTTTTTACTTATTGCTGTAATTAACATGGTGTTGCTCATGCCCAGCTGATGGAAATGAATGATAATGACATGTTGACTCTGGTGGTCCAAGAAATGAGCAAACAATTTCCCACCCTTATGGAGACACTTGTAGATGAAAGAGATCAGTGAGTTTTCTATTTCTTGATGTTTTATCTTTGTATCATTACTTTTGGAATGATGAACTGCATCTTAGTTAGTGCCTATTATCATAATTGTGGCTGCTTTGTGGTAATATTCTTGTTTTTAAAGGTAGAATTGAACTGGCTCCTTTGTAGCAATATTCTTGTTTTTAGAGGTTGAACTGGAGAATAAGAACTCAGAAAACAAAACCTTGTCATTTGCGATATGATATTCAATGCCAATCTTCTAATGTGTACTCTAACGAGTAATGATACTTGAAGAGGGATTGGAGTCTCCTCTTTGTCAAGTGTATAGTGTTTCAATGTGCTCTCTACATTGTTTATGCTTTATATTATCCTCATCCTCATATATTAAGATTTACATCTTAGTTGCTTATCAGCCCAGCATTCACATGGTGCAAATTCATAGATGAACAAACCTTTTCATACTCCTCAAAGCAAGCTCTTTAATTTGGGGGTACTGTTATCAGCATTATGAAAATTGTAAACACTGATGGAGAGGTAAAGTGGATATCTAGGGATGATGATCTTGAGTTGAATATAAGACCTAGATGAACTTCTAGAATATATACCATCTCTCTCTTAATGTCGAATGAAAAAGGAGCAATAATTTTAAGCCATGTATATATTATATATTGCATTATCCTGTGAGTTTTTGTTTCCCTATGATGTTGCTATATATTGCATAAGAATAAGAATATTAATCAGAATCCTAATTGGGAGGAGGAACTCTTGCCTGACGTGCTATTTGTCATCCTATACATGCTCCAATTGTTGTTGTGTTAATGTTGGTTGTTCCGTTTCCTTCTTCTCCTAGGTATATGGCATCCACATTGCTAAGAGTTGCTAGTTGTCATCATACAGTGGTTGCAGTTGTGGGGAAGGGACATTTGAAAGGCATAAAAAAGTACTGGCTCCAGCCTATTGATGTGAGTCTTAACTTAATCATCATCATACTCTAAAAGGAAGTTGTTGAGTTTCCCTGATAGGTTTGATGCTCTATTTAACCATTTGGTTTTGGTTATTCCAATTATAGGTGGATAAGCTTATGGAAATTCCATCAACAAGTTCAGCTACTAAAGCTACAAAGATCTTTAAATCGCTTGGAGTTGCAGTTGTTGGAGTGGCCATAGTGACTGGCATATATCTTGCTGTAAAAAAACAATCCTAGTCTAGTGCATTTGAGGTCTTCTCTTCTTCAACCATGTTCTGTGAATTAGCACATCGTGGTTTTTACTGGTGCAAAGGGGTTCCAGAGTTTTCCTTTTTCAAATTAGTGTTCTTATTTATATAACAGTCCTAGATGTTCCAAAGGTTGGAGTTGTGGCAGGAACTGTTGGTTATGAAACAAAATTTTCTCCAATACTGCCAACAGATGTTTGATCATGAAACATTGCTCCATTTGCTTAAGATATAGACACCTTAAAGGCAGGACACACAATTTGGGCATCAGTTTTGTCCTTGAAATAATTTTACTGTGAAAATTGTTTAACGATGACACATATTTGGTTTTCAGTATATACTTGTTGTGTTCTCATAGTCTGGGTCTGTATTCTGGACAATAGGTTCGGTAAATCTCAAACCCGGTACATAAAATCATCAAATAGGCAAATACGGTCGTGCTCTGTAATTTAAAAGTGCTAAGTATGTTTGGTTGATGCTTTTACACTTCACAGCTGGAAATATCATTTCAAGTAACAGTGAGGGGATGTTTGGTATGTATTTGAGTATGTGTATGGTTTAAGGTCTCGGGTTAGGTCGCTATGGGGTTCGAAATCCATACCCGAAATTGGGTGTTTCATACATTGTTGGTATGAATTTAGGGCCCGTTTGGTTTAAGGTAATGGTTAAGGCATGTATCTAGACATTATTTAGTTTATGTTCATTGATACAAAGGGTAACCATTACCCATTTCTTCCACTTTTCATACAAATTTTGAGCAACCTTCTCTCCACCCCCTCAACATGGGGTAATCATATCCCTTATACTCCTGTAACCATTACCCCTCTTTTTTCATTTTTTATCCAAAAAAGAGAAGATCATCCCCATTTTCTATACAAATTTGTTTCCTTTCCTTTCCTTTCCATAATTTGTATACCAAACGCCACCTTAAGTTCTTTTGGAGAGGATTTTTTTTGGAATTGGTTCTTCTACACACGCTTTACCTATGAATTTGAGGAAGCTCCAATTGCTTGCAAACTTTGAGTTCAGTAGCAAAATTCATCAATTCTGTGTGAAACTCCGGCTCGACAAAACTTGCAGAGCCCACTCATCTACCGTATTAATTAGTACTGTAACAAACTAACAATAAGAAGATTCGCCTCTGCGTTACAAGCCAACACTCCACTTAAATACATCAGTTAATCAGTCGCATCTGCTATTCTGCTCCACACTTTTACGATACTTAAAACCCTCAAAATTCCTCGAGAGATCCCAACAAAGATTCTGATCAGCGTCATAAAGATTCTCCGCTGAAAAAGGGCAAGTGGGGATGAAGAGGGCCCAAATCCTGTGGACTATTCGGGCACGTTGCCAATCGGTCGACGTTCTACGACGACGGCAACACGTCGGAATCAGCACTCCGACCACGGCTCAATTGACTCGCTTTGCTGACTCGCACCTTGTCACCAGAACTCCCCATGGCCGTCTCCTTTCACAGACCTCCAAACCTCTATCTCCCGCCTTTTCTCGGTCTCCATTTTGCTCTCAAGCATCAGGCGGACACCAGATTGATCCCGTGTTCTCGGTGGAGAGAACGATCCTCCCCGAGGAACTTTCCAGAAATGTGGTGGTTTTGACCTGCGATTCGGCCGATGGTCGTCCCTGTCATGTATACTTGGTTGGAACTATTCATGTGTCTCAGGTCTGATCTTCTTTTCGCTGGTTCCGGAAGGGATTCGTGTAATTTTAATATTCAGGGATCTTGTTTGCTTCATTTCGTTTTGTTGTTCAGGAATCCTGTAGAGAGGTTCGAGATGTAATCAACCTCGTAAAGCCACAGGTGCTTGTTTTTGTTTCCAAGTTTATGGACTATTGTTTTCTGCTACCTATTTGCCATTGATAAAGGTTTTCTGCTGTTGATGCAGGTTGTCTTTTTGGAGTTGTGCGCTAGTCGAAAGGCTGCACTCACTCTTAGGAGTTTCAAGGTTTGTGGATATAACCAGTCGTTAATGTTGCCTCTAAACTTATATTGCAGCTATTATATTCATTTTAATCGAGCACTGCTGTCATAAGATCAAGTTTTTGTTTGCTCATATATGTTGACTTCTGGCTGTTGTAACAGTTTTGTTTTTGGCACTCTGTTTGATGTATACCCTATGTCTTACTCATTCAAGTCTTAATGGTTGCAGCTGAAACTCAAGGCTAACAGTAAATTTAAGGAAGGGTGAATGTAGTTTCCTTAACAAATTTCACTCTTTGATCTGCTTTTGTAAGGTGGATGTCTGTTGGCCTGTTTTAGGTGCTTAGATCCTAAAGGTTGAGTCATGGTTTTCCTGTAGTGTTGTGTGGATTGTAGGAAAGGGAATCTTCCAAGGTTTCTTGTTCATTATGAATTTATTTCCACACTCACATTCAATAAAATAGCATGACCTAGTATTTATTTATTCTCCTTTCAACTTGAGAAGCTAAAAACCTCTCTAGCCTCCTACAATACCTACATTATTCTTTTTGTGTGTGTGTGTGTGAGATGAAATTGAGGTTTTCCTTGCAACAGAACCTCATTTCAGCCACGTGAACTAATGAATTGATCATGTATCCATCAGGTACCAACGATGAGTGAAATGGTAAATTCCTGGAAGAAGAAACGAAATCTATTTGGAATAGCCTACAGTTGGTTTCTTGCAAAGGCATGTATTTCTCTAGCCTTTAGCTACTGCCACTACTGTAATGTTATCTGTTCTTATATATAATAGGGTATATGCTATTGAGTCCATAAGTAGTTTGCACATTTTATGCTGAGTTTTGCTTCACTACTATTAGGTTGCTGAGGAGCTTAAAGTCATCCCCGGCTCAGAATTTCGGGTTGGATATGAAGAAGCTGGAAAATGGGGCAGCAAGGTTATTCTTGGTGATCGACCAGTTAATGTAAGTGAAGTGCTGGTTTTTGGATTGTAGGATAAGGTAGTACATACTCTATTATTTTTATCAATTTGATTGCTCTGAGTGGGTGTACATAATGTTTGTTACTTGTTAGATCAGGTATAGAAGTTTCCTGCAAGAGGGTTGTGTTACTAATTTTTGTGTTTATAAATGTAGGTTACATTACTAAGAACATGGCGAAAGATGCCTCTATGGCACAAGAACAAACTGTTTTACACATTTTTTCGTCAGGCATTGGCTTTCCGTAGTCCAGAGGTTTTTAAGGACATGGTAAAATTTCTCTTTTAAGGACATGGTAACATTGCTTTTGCTTGTCCTTTTTTGTGCAGCAAGCTTTTGCATCTTGTGTAAACTGAATTGATGTGTTTATAATTTAATGAACAGGGGGCTGCTCATGTGCGGTTGGAGGACTTGAATGATAATGACATGGTTACTAAACTGCTTCAAGACATGAGCAAAAACTTTCCCACTCTCGTTGAGACAATTGTAGATGAGAGAGATCAGTTAGTTTTCTCTTAATTGCCGACTTGCTGCTCTATTTTGTCATCCTATACATTTTCCAATTGTTGTTTGACCATTCGTTTTCGACATCTCCTAGGTATATGTCGTCCACATTGCTCAGAATAGCGAGTTATCAAATCCATTTTAGTTTCTGTAAATGAATAGAGGTGCCTTATTTTGATCCTTTGGTTTTGGTTACTGCAATTGCAGGTGGATAAGCTAATGGAAATTCCATCAACAAGTGCAGCTACTTCAGCTACAAAGATGTGTAAATCTCTAGGAGTTGCAGGTCTCGGGGTGGCCATAGCGACTGGCATATATCTTGCAGCAAAAATGTGATCCTAGTCATGTGCATTTCAGGTGGTCTCTTCTTCAGCATTGCTCTGTCCGACCAAAAAAAAACATTGCTCTGTGCTATATACTGGTGGAAAGTCGTTCCAAGTTTCTTTCTTCTGTCGATGTTACTTCATACTTCAATAGACTTCTTAGGTATTATAGTGTATTACAAATGTCGGCTATGAATAAAGAAATTTCTTCTTTTAGAGTTGTGGGAGGAAATGTTGATATTTAAATGAAATTTCTCCTTTGTCCCGTGCTGCCAAGAAAGGTCCGAATAAGACACATTGCTGTATTGGACTTCAGCTCTCATGGGTCAGATTTCTACAGTAAAAATGACAGGTTCAACTTTATGAAAGGGCACACACAAAACCTGCTAAAGTCCCATTTTTTAATCAAGAACGGAGTACTTGGATACCGAGGAGAGGCCGGTTCTGCCTGAGGAATTTTCCAGGAGCGTCGTTGTTTTGACATGCGAATCGGCCGATGGTCGTCCTTGTGATGTCTTCTTGGTTGGAACTGCTCATGTGTCTCAGGTATGATCTTCTTCATCTTCTTTTTTGTTGGTTCAGCGAATGAGTACTGCATTTGGTCATTCAGGTATCACGTTTGCTTCATTTTCTTTTGTTCTTTGTCTCAGGAATCTTGCAGAGAGGTTCGGGATGTAATTAACTTCGTAAAGCCAATGGTATTTCATTTTGTTTCTCTATAGATTAATTGGTGTGCATACATTTTGGAAGTGATTGATTTATGGACTATGACTCGGGATAGCTGCCTACTTCCTATGAACAAATTCATTCTACTCTTAACGCAGTTTCGTCTTTTTGGAGTTGTGCGCAAGCCGAGTGGCCGTACTCACACTTCAGGATCTCAAGGTTCGGATACATGTAGTATTTACATTAACTGAGCATGATGTGATTGACTACTCTGAGATCCTGTGTCATCATAAGAAAGCTTCTGTCTGTGGGTAGGAATTTCATTGGAAATCCTGTGATGCAGGAACTATATTTGGTTTTTGGCTGCTTGTGTTGATGCTTTACCTTGTGTATTACTCATTCATGTTATAAGAGTATCCTTGCTGTTCCTTTTTGACATATACCTGCATCCAAGGTTCCTTGTCCATTATCACAATTAATTCCCATACTCTAAATCAATAAAATACCATGAGCTAATCTTTACGTCATTCAACTTGAGAAACCAAAATATCTGTCCGTTTTGATTGATTGGCAGTTTAAGGCTGTTTATGACTGAGTTTCGTAGAGTGTACTCAGCCTTAATCCTAAATGCTTACATTTTTCTTGTTATATGTGTGTGTGAATGTGAGAAAAGATTAGAGATATACATGGATTGTTCTTAGCATCTATGTCTTCTCTCTTGCATAGTGTTTGTAGCCTCTCTTCTGTACACCATAAATGGGTTTTACCCCAGTGAGTTATGAGGATTCTATTACATGATTGTTATCTTCATGAAAATTTAAAAATTAAAGGAAATTTGGAAGTATGTGGAGGTGGACTTAGCAACCATGCCTTGTTGAAATTGAGGTTTTCCTTGAAACTGAACCTCATTTCAGCCACTTAAGCTACAAATTGATAACATTTTCATCAGGTACCAACTATGAATGAAATGAATCTATTTGGCATAATATACACTTGGTTTCTTGCAAAGGCATGTATTTCTCTCGGTTTTAGCTACTGACATTGCTTCAATATTATTTCTTCTTATATATGAAGAAGGATATTCGTTATTGATTCCATAGCTAGCTTGCACATTTTATGCTGAGATTTGCTTCTTTACTGTTAGGTTGCTGATAAGCTTGAAGTTCTCCCCGGTTCAGAATTTCGTGTTGGATTTGAAGAAGCTAGGGAATGGGGCTGCAAGGTTATTTTTGTGACTTTTTTTTCCCTATGATGTTGGTATGTGCCACTGATTCACTAATGCACAACAACAACAATAATAATAACAATAATCAGAATCCTAATTGGGAGGAGGAACTCTTGCCTGACGTGCTATTTGTCATCCTATACATGCTCCAATTGTTGTTGTGTTAACGTTGGTTATCCCGTTCCCTTCTTCTCCTAGGTATATGGCATCCACATTGCTAAGAGTTGCGATCTATCATCATACAGTGGTTGCAGTTGTGGGAAGGGACATTTGCAAGGCATAAAAGAGTACTGGCTCCAGCCTATTGATGTGAGTCGTCATACTCTAAAAGGAAGTTGTTGAGTTTCCCTGTTAGGTTTGATGCTCTATCTAATCTTTTGGTTTTGGTTATTCCAATTATAGGTGGATAAGCTTATGGAAATTCCATTAACAAGTTCAGCTACTTCAGCTACAAAGATCTTGTTCTCAAAAAAAAAAAGCTACAAAGATCTTTAAATCGCTTGGAATTGCAGTTGTTGGAGTGGCCATAGTGACTGGCATATATCTTGCTGTAAAAAAATAATCCTAGTCTAGTGCATTTGAGGTCTTCTCTTCTTCAACCTTGTTCTGTGAATTAGCACATCATGGTTTTTACTGGTGCAAAGGGGTTCCAGAGTTTTTCTTTTTCAAATTAGTGTTCTTACTTATATAACAGACATGTTCCAAAGGTTGGAGTTGTGGCAGGAACTGTTGGATATGAAACAAAATTTTCTCCAATACTGCCAACAGATGTTTGATCATGAAACATTGCTCTATTTGCTTTTGATATAGACACCTTAAAGGTAGGACACACGATACTCTGGGCATAAGTTTTGTCCTTGTAATAATTTTACTATGAAAATTGTTTAATGATGACACATTTTTGGTTTTCAGTATATACTTGTTGGGTTCTCATTGTCTGGGTCTGTATTCTGGATATAATAGGTTCGGTAAATCTCAAACCCGGTACATAAAATCACCAGATATGCAAATACGGTTTTGCTCCGTGACTTAAAAATGCTAAGCATGTTTGGTTGGTATCATGATTAGCATTTTGATGCTTGTACACTTCACAGCTGAAAATATCATTTCAAGTAACAGTGAGGGGATGTTTGCTATATATTTGAGTATGTGTATGGTTTGAGGTCTCGGTTTAGGTCGATATGGGATTCGAAATCCGTACCTGAAATTGGGTGTTGCATACATTGTTGGTATGAATTTAAGTTCTTTGGAGAAGATTTTTTTTGGAATGGGTTCTTCTACACACGCTTTACCTGAATTTGAGGAAGCTCCAATCCGTCTCCACCGTGTGGCCGTCCACTGTCTCTGCTGCCGCGCTTGGAGATGAAGACGACGAAGACTGTGCAGGTGGATCGCATCGCTTCCCATTTCGCCATTCTATCAGGAATGTGATCTTCATGCAGGCGAAGTTTCAATGCGCCCGGTGAAAGATTGTCTTTTCAAAGGGAGAGGGGGAAAGCCCGTTTTAATGGTTTTATTATACTGTAGCATTTAGGTACAACTACTCAACTAGTAACAAACCAACAGTGTCCATTTCCATTTGCTCAAAATATAGCGCGCTATAAGAAGTTTCACCTCTGCTTTACAAACCAACACTTCGTTTAAATACATCAGTCAGTCAGTCGCCTCGCATCTACTCCACCCTTTGGCGATACTTAAACCCTCAAAATTCCTCAACAAATCCCAACAAAAACTCTGATCAGCGTCATAAAGATTCTCAGCTGAAAAACTCTGATCAACAAAGAAATTCCTCGCAAGTGGGAATGAAGAGGGCCCAAATTCTGTGGATTGATTGGCCACGTTGCCAATCGGCCGACGTTCTACGACGTCGGCAACACGTCGGAATCAGCACTCCGACTACGGGCCAATTGGCTCGCTTTGCTAACTCACACCTTGTCACCAGAACTCCCCATGGCCGTCTCCTTTCACAGACCTCCAAACCTCTATCTCCCGCCTTTTCTCGGGCTCCATTTTGCTCTCAAGCTCCAGGCGGACACCAGATTGATCCTGTGTTCTCGGTCGAAAGACCGATCCTCCCCGAGGAACTTTCCAGAAATGTGGTGGTTTTGACTTGCGAATCCGCCGATGGTCGTCCCTGTCATGTCTACTTGGTTGGAACTGTTCATTTGTCTCAGGTTCGATCTTCTTTTCGCTGGTTCCGGAAAGGATTCGTGTAATTTTGACATTGAGGGATCTTGTTTGCTTCATTTCGTTTTGATTCTTGTTCTTTTGTTCTTCAGGAGTCTTGTAGAGAGGTTCGAGATGTGATCAACTTCGTAAAGCCAGAGGTGTTTCTTTTTTTGTTTTCAAGATTATGGACTGTTGTTTTCTTCTGCCTGCTTGCCATTGATACAGCTTTTCTGCTGTTGATGCAGGTTGTCTTTTTGGAGTTGTGCGCTAGTCGAATGCCTGTACTCACTGCTAAGAGTTACAAGGTTTGGATATAATCAGTCGTTTATGTTGCTGTTATCTTGATTTTAATCGAGCACTGCTGTCATAAGATCAAGTTTTTGGTTGCTCATATAGATGATATAGGGTTTTAAGATGTTGACTTCTGGCTCTTGTACCATTCTTGTTTTTTGGCACTGTGTGTTGATGTCTGTTGTGGCCTGTTTTAGGTGCTTAGATACCTAAGGTTGAGTCATGGTTTTCCTATACTGTTGTGTGGATTGTAGGAAAGGGAACCTTCGAAGGTTTCTTGTTCATTATGAATTTATTGCCACACTCAGATCGAATAAAATAGCATGAGCTAGTATTTACTCTCCTTTCAACTTGAGAAACCAAAAACCTCTCTATTGCGATTGATTGCTGTTCTAAGGTTATTTGTAACTAATTTTCCTTGAGCATCCTCGGCCCTGATCCTACAATACCTCATCTCAGCCACCTGAGCTAATGAATTGATAATGTATCCATCAGGTACCAACTATGAGTGAAATGGTAGATTCGTTGAAGAAGAACCCAAATCTATTTGGAATGGTCTACAGTTGGCTTCTTGCAAAGGCATGTATTTCTCTAGTCTTTAGCTACTGCCATTACGATAATATTATTTGTTCTTATATATAAAGAAGGGTATATGCTATTGAGTCCATAACTAGTTTGCACATCTTATGCTGAGTTTTGCTTCACTACTGTTAGGCTGCTGAGGAGCTTGGAGTGATCCCCGGCTCAGAATTTCGAGCTGGATATGAAGAAGCTGGAAAATGGGGCAGCAAGGTTTTTCTTGGTGATCGACCAGTCAATGTAAGTGAAGTGCTGGCTTTTGGATTGTAGGACAAGGTAGTACATACTCTCTTGTTATGATCAATGTGATTGTGATTGCTCTGAGTGAGTGTACATACCAGTTGTTACTTGTTAGTATCAGGTATAGATGTTTTCTGTAGGGGGGTTGTGTTGCTAATCTTTGCATTTATAAATGTAGGTTACATTACAAAGAGTATGGCGAAAGATGCCTCTATGGCACAAGAGCAAACTGCTTTACACATTTTTTCGTCTGGCATTGGCTTTCCGTAGGCCAGAGGTTTTTAAGGACATGGTAAAATTTCTCTTAATTCGGACCAATTGATTTTGCATCCTGTGTAAACTGAATTGATGTATTTATAGTTTAATGAACAGGGTGCTGCTCATGTCCGGTTGGAGGACTTGAATGATAATGACATAGTTACTAAACTGCTTCAAGACATGAGCAAAAAATTTCCCACTCTCATGGAGACAATTGTAGATGAGAGAGACCAGTTAGTTCTCTCTTGATTGCTGACTTGCTGCTCTATTTTGTCATCCTATACATTTTCCAATTGTTGTTTGACCGTTCGTCCCGTCATCTCCTAGGTATATGTCGTCCACGTTGCTCAGAGTCGCAAGCTATCATCATTCAGTGGTTGCGGTTGTGGGAAGGGGGCATTTGCGAGGCATAAAAAAGTACTGGCTTCAGCCTATTGATGTGAGTGTCGACTTTGTTGTCGTGCTAATCCTTTTTAGCTTTTTGCAAATGACTAGGTTTAGCTGTTTAGGTGCCCTATTTAACCCTTTGGTTTTGATTACTCCAATTGCAGGTGGATAAGCTAATGGCCATCAACAAGAGCAACTACGTCAGCTACAAAGATCTGTAAATCTCTAGGAGTTGCAGGTCTCGGGGTGGCCATAGCGACTGGAATGTATCTTGCAGCAAAAATGTGAGCCAAGTCATGTGCATAATAGGTCTAATCTTCTTCAACATTGATCTGTGAATTAGCAGATCATGGTATATAGTAGTGCAAAGTGGATCAAGTTTCTTTCTTCTTTTGATGCTGCTTCATACTTCATACTTCAATGGTTTCTACTGGACAGATTTCTATAGTTAAAATGACAAGTTCAACTTCATCACCCGGGCACGTACAAAACCTGCTAAAATCCCATTCTTGATCAACATTCTTTATGCGCACTATTGCACCACTACTTCATAGTTGATTTATTTCTCCAGTTGCTAAAAACAGTCCTGGTTCCTATTAAAGTCCCAACAACTTAGTCCAATTTTGTAAGGCTATATGCCTAATCTTTCTTAATTACCAACGATCATTGAAGATGTCAATGTTGATTTGTCATGAACAATTACATCTCTTATTTGGGTTCATGTTGGAAACGAGTAACAATAACCTAAGAGATACTAATTTACGAGGTCTTTCCAAGATTAAATGGCACGGTAAAAGTATAAAGCCACCAATCAGGATAAACCACAAATTCATATAGCATCCAAGCCATTATATCAGGTGAAATTGCAGTGTTCACTAGAATTGGTAAAAGGATGCAAATCTAATACTATTTCTTTGCAAAACCAAAGACAAGGATTGGAATTTTAGGAATGAATAAGGGGGGAATTAAGAGCTCAGTGGAAGGAGAAGTCGTTTAATTGTTTAGGCTCACGGCATGACCACGTTAATGGCCACGTCCACTGCCCTTGAGCACATCCAAGTGCTTTCATCTCAT
Organism: Polygonum aviculare; assembly: GCA_934048045.1. Taxonomy (NCBI): domain Eukaryota; kingdom Viridiplantae; phylum Streptophyta; class Magnoliopsida; order Caryophyllales; family Polygonaceae; genus Polygonum; species Polygonum aviculare. The sequence continues at coordinate 22,771,612 of OW204031.1, forward strand.
CACAGCGCATTTTCCCCATACATTCAAAAAAGTTAGTAGCAAACATGTTTGAAAGTTATACTACTAGTTAGAAAAACTAATTGGGCTTCAGTGTGTGTAACAATCAGATCATTGACTAGTCTCACTGAAATCCGCTAAGATATGTATAATTCTCATCATTAACCCAATGGTAAACAGCAATTAGTTATCATCACTGAAATCACAGTATGCTCAGACAGCCAAGGGTTTGTCTTCAACCTCAGGTTAGAAACCGGAAATCAGAAACAACAGTCCACAAAAGTTCATCATCACAATATGTAAAAATCACAGTATGCTCAGACAGCCAAGGGTTTGTCTTCAACCTCAGGTTAGAAACCAAAGATCAGAAACTCTAGTCCACATAGAAATCATCACAGCAAAAAACAACACCAAACAAAATAAAACAGAAGCAATGGGGCTCAGCCCATGTACCCATATCAAATGGTGCCGACTACGTGATCGTCATTACCCCGTTTGTCGAACGTTGGCACCCGGAGACCAACAGCTTTATCTCGTCCAACGAGAAATGAAAGTTGTTGGTATCCGAGTGCCACACTCGATGAACACGGTAATGATCCCACGGTCAGAAAAACCACAGATTGATTAGGAGAATTGATTTACGTGGCCTTTCCAGGATTAAATGGCATTGTATGAATATTAGGCCACCAATCAGGATAAACCACAGCTTCATATAGCATCCAAGCCATTATATCAGGTGAAATTGCAGTGTTCACTAGAATTGGTAAAGGATGCAAATCTAATAAAATACTCTGAGGAGCTACAAAAACTGGAATTCTGGGAATGAAAAAAGGGGGGATTTGAGAGCTCAGTGGAAGGAGAAGTCGTTTAATTGATTAGGCTCACGGCATGACCACGCTAATGGCCACGTCCACTGCCCTTCAGCACATCCAAGTGCTTTCGTCGCATCACAGCATTTTCCCCGTAGAAACAAAAAGTCAGTAGCGAAAGAATGTTTGAAAGATAGGAGTTAGAAAACCAAATTGGGTTTCAGTGTGTGTAACAATCAGATCATTGACGAATCTCACTGAAATCCGCTAAGATATGTGTATTTCTCATCATTAAGCCCAATGGTAAACAACAACTAGTTCTATAATGAGAAAAAAAAAACAGGAAATTGAAAAATCAGTAGTATGCTCAGACAGCCAAGGGTTTGTCTTCAATCCCTGGTTTAAAACCAGAGATCAGAAACTCTAGTCCACAAAAGTTCATCATCACACAACTATGCAAATATCACATAATCTTGTAAAGCAAAGAAAATCAGCCTCATAAAAGAGTCCGGATTTAGAATCAGAGAAAAGAGAGAAGATTTGTAGCTCAGACAGCCAAGGGTTTGTCTTCAACCTCCGGTTAGAAACCGAAGATCAGAAACTCTAGTCCACATAGAAATCATCACAGCATACAACAACTCAATTGAAAACAATTCAATTCATAGCAAGGAATGTAGATCAGAATCATACGGATTAAGCATAGGAATGATAATTCAAGGAGCAGGAGAAAAGGAGGAGCTGATGATGTAGAAAGCTGCGAAGCTTGTGAAGATAATATAGTCTTGTTTGCAAGTAGGGTTTCGGGTTTTCGGCGGCCAGCTTTAGGATTCGCGATGGTTTCGTGTAATTGGGCCCGCGTAACCCGGATTCTTTGACCGATCAAGCCCATATATCAAATGGGCCTCGGCACCGGGCTTTAATTATTAATACCCGATTTGCAAGTTGTAACATTTTCAGAGAGCTAGAGTGGTATTGTATGTCGCCGTGTCGTGCATTCGAAGCAATGGTCAATACGAGTTTGTTTTTGTTGATTCGTTTATGATACAAGTGTAAATTATTGGCCAAATAAAAAGTACTCTTTGCTGTAACATGTATACATGATATAATTGAGAGTTAGTTAGCTGTTATCGTTTAAAGGTGAAACTTATTAGACGTGTAATTGGATTTACAAAATTACTATGGTTTTATGCCTCTTTCTAACTCTAGCTTTTATTTTTTGCTTTTGTTGCATGTGTAAGTGGTTGGTTATAGCAATTGTTCTTACTCGTTGTTACTTAGTCGATTAGGTGAGTTTCACCTTCTATGCGCGTTACACATGCCTTTTTTGATTTCGAACAACCAGATCTCGACTTGAACGATTGAGGAATAAGTTGATAGCGAGTCAATTAGTGACCTTACAATTGTAATATGGGATAAAAAAGTTCTCAACTATTATTGAACTTGGAAAGTTGTCATCACTCATACAATTCACAGAGGAGATGGATCATTACAATGGATCTCTCCCCCCTTTTATTCACTCAAAACAACACCCGACCCGTACCATAAATAGAACCCACAAGAATAAATCAACCCGAACACAAAAACGGGCAACAAAGAAAGTAACCGTTGCACAAGCAAAACGTATCCACAGTTAAGAAGCTAGCCCACGAGCTATATGCATTAGTTGATCACAGCACACGTCTTACGGATCTCACCCGCAGAGCCAGTAAGGACCTCGACCTGGCCCATCTTGACCATGGACTTTCCGAACTCGTCGAAGAAGGTGGCCGGTGGGCCGTTGACCAGCTGGACAATGTAGTTCTTGGTGGTGGAGCTGGTGGTCAAGGCGGCGTCCGACTGGAAAAGCCCTCGCCTCTTGAGGAGCAGCTTGTAGTAGCTGAGGTCGAACGTCTTGAAGCTGCCCGGGTCCATCTCCACGATGGTCGTGTTGTCGCTCGCGAACTTGCACTTCCTCGACTTGAGGTTGGCCGCGTACTCGCTGTCGAGAGCCGGGTCCTCGTCGGCATTGCCTTTCCCGGTGAAGTTGTATAGACGTTTTGAGAAGGAGGAGCAGTGGGATACCCCAATCGTGTGTGCACCTATTTATATCAACACCAAGCAAGAAATTACATCATAACATTGTACGTAAAACTAGTAGTAGTTACATGAAAATGTATTATTTTATAAGTAAGTATGCGTTACGTACCAGAGAGCAAGACCAAGTCCTTCAAATTCAAAGTTTTGTTGGCGAAGCTTTGTTGGAGGGTGGTGAAGTTGCTGGTGGGAGCAGGGATGTTGGCCAACGCCTCCGATGCTTTCGAGACGGTGCCGTCTCGTCTGCCCGTTGGCACGCTCCAAGATGGACCTCCCTATATATGTACACATAGATGATAGTACGTTAGACTTTGATTTGATCAATCCATTTGAGAAAGTGAGCAACATATATATGTATGTATAGGGTAGATATATTACAGTGGCGACGACGGCATCTCTAGCGACCAAGGCGAGGGTGTCGGCGCAGGACACGATGCCAGGGCACTCGGCTTCGAGGAGGGCTTTGATGCGTTCGACGAAGTCGAACCCTCGGAGGGTTAGGTTGGGCGCGGCTGATTTCTCGGCCGAGTTGCTTGAGGTTGAGTTTATCAGCACCGATCCATCACATCCCTATATCACGATTAATTAAACCGAAACATTGATTAATTTAGTGATTTGTTAAGCTTAACCAAATCATATGTGCGTGATGAATACAAACCCGGCACGGCCACATGCATGATTGATGATCGATTTACGATATGGGGCCTAGTACGTTGAAAAGGCTTACTAAACTAGCATGTGACTTAGGTAAAGTAGTAGGTAACAATTATTGTATTCAACTCTTCGACCAAAAAAAAGTTATTGTATTCAATTCGTGTATACGTATTGAAATATATGTATAGTTTTGCCACGCGGCGTGCTACCATTACGCTAACATAATTGATATAAGATTTTGATACACTTAAAGTTAAAATATAACTGAGTTAGGTCAGTCTATTCTCAACCATTAAACTATACTAGAGTGATTTGTTAGGCTTGTCCTTGTACTTCTACCTAGAACAAGGCAAATTATAATTAAAGGTGCATATATCTCTGTCGTTGTATATGACGTCCTTTGTAATTAATTAAGAGCTAGATGCAAAGACCGAGCTCACTACTCACTAAGCTATCGCTAAATGATGAGATCACTACTCTTATACGTGCATTTTATACATGTCCAATCTCTAATACTTAGCTTGCTTTTGATTAAAAAAAAATCATATATGGATCTAAAATGTAATAACGCAAACATACATGAATATGTACATATGGATTATGAATAAAAAGTATAACTCATTAACTCACCCGAACGAAACAATCATGGAAATGCAACCTGATGAGAGCAGCTGCCAAGTTAGGAGCATTAGGAATGTGAAGATTCACAAAATCGCTCACAATCTTCTCAGCTTTGGGGCAGCTTGACTTGTAGAAGCCCTCTTGCAACTGAGCTGAAGCTCGTCCGATCGATACGACCGCCATCACTCCCAACACCACCAAGCCGAAATACCCGAACCGACCCATCTTCGACTCGTCAACCCGGATTTGACTAGTACGTGTTCTTTGAATCACTCGCAACTAAATGTTAGCTATAAGCTCAGTTGGTTTGGGAAACAATGGAACGGCTACGTGGGTATTTATACACGATTTTGAGTTGGTCCATTATTGTCACCATCATTTAAATTGATCGTTTAACAGCTAGATAAACTTTTATATTCATCTTATATATCTTGTGACCTTTTATATTCAATAAGTTTTATACTCCATCACTTTTATACACATATTTAATTTATCAACAAGCTGAAAATTAAATAATGAGCAGTTAGGGTTCCTCCCGTTAGGGTTCCTCCCGTTAGGGACAAAACTTGACCTCATCGATGACAATTTCTGCTTACATACACATGCATCAATATAAAATGCCAATGGCCTGGATAAATGGACGTACACATATGTCTTGTTTCTTTTAATTCTTATTGCATATGCACTGTTCGTTCGAAAGCAAAGCTTAGCTAGCGTAATGAATTATGAGTGAGTAATTAAGAACGTAAATTATATGTTATGACAAGAGGAAGAAGGCTAGGGTATAGGTTCATTTGATTTGGTCACCTACTCTCAATCATATTTGGGATTGAGCCCATCAAATTAATTTCTAAAAAATAATAAGATTGGAATTCATTTGTGCAACACTTTATTCTCTATATTTTTTTTTGATCTTATATATAATTTGTTTTTAACTTTATTCTCTATATAATTGGCTACAATCTGTCACCAGCGAGCGAGTCAATGTATACGAAGGATTCCTTCAACATTTTTTTTCATAGTAATAGTAAATAAAATTCGTTTACTCAAGCAGAGTGTACAAGATGAACCCGCCAGGTTGGAATTTATCAAATATTTTCAATATTCCACACCTCCTTTCTGAATTTGACAAGCTAAATTTCATACTTTTTCTCCATTTATCTTGAAATACATCCATCCAAGTTTCCAACTATTTTTTTAACGGCTAAGTCAATAAATTTAGCAATGCTCTACCTTAAACTCCAGCTCAATATATTCAACAAAGACAGATAAGATGCAAGTGATCACTACATGCATGTCGACGGTTTGGGTTCGCAAAGTTTTTGGGGGAAAAAAAATGTACACACAAATTTGGTTAGATATATTTTTGGAAACCAGTAAGAAGCGCGGAAGGGATTTTTTTCAAAGAAAAAAAGTGGTCAAGGGAGTATAAGAAAAATAAAAATATTATACATCACATGTGATGATTTTTTTTTAAATTTTTGGATGTCATGAACTATATTTGGGGTGACAAGGGAAAGGGCCAAAATCGTAACGTGTAAGGTATCTCAAAAGATGTAAATCCATATTAGTTGAAGACAATCCGTAATTCTTTTTTTTTATTCAAAACTAATTTTCATTATTGCAATATCACATGTTAGAAAATAAAATAAAGTATACTATACTTGTATTGTATTACATGCTACTCAATTATATTACATATATATGGCCGGACGTGGAGAATTGAACTTACGTGAGAGAATTGAGGATGAATCTAAATCATTCATTAGAGTATAGAATAAGATAAGAATATGCACAAATGAGAAGACAAGATTAGGCTAAGTGAAAATTAAGACACATGCATGTTAAATACACAATAGTTTGTCATATATTACACTCACATGACAAAGTTCACACCATATTCAGTCGTGCTAAATTAAAAAAAAATCATATTAAGTGAAAATAAACAATCGTTCGTGCATATTGCATGCTTATGAAAAAAGTTTAAAACACACACAATGAGATAAGGCATGAATAAATATGTTAAGTGATTAAGAAAACATAATCATACAAAGTGAAAATGCATAGTCATATAAAATGAAAAAACATCGTCATTCGTCAAATTTTACATGTTCGAATGTAAAAAAAATTGCTTTTTTTCACATGTGTGTGATCTCAATCATATCGTTAATATAATCCATAGTGAAATGCCCGGCCCCAACCCATGACCCAAAGTATCATTTGTCTTCATAATTTTTATTTTCACATTATCCATTCGATAGTGTTTTTATTGATAGTAAAAGTATATGACTAATATGTCATGATTTGCAATTGTAAGTTGGATAGAGGTCTAGCAAACAATTAAGCTCCAACGTCCTTATTTAAGGCAAAACATAAACTATGAAAAATTAAGGATCGAATAATAGTACTAGAGGCATGACTCTGAGTAGCCTGCGTGACCTTAGACATAAAGATATTGTTGGATTATAATCCATATATCCAAAGAATAGTCTTGGGTTAATAAGAGAGCCCAAATGGTCTAAAATTATAAGGCCCAAGAATTGGAGGTTGATTGTGGAAGGTACTAGAATAAGTGGGAGCACTTTTGAATTAGTAGAAGATTAGGAAAAATTCTAGATTATAGGAGAAAGTAATTATCATGTGAGAAACTAGAATTCTCTAGGTAAATATCTACCTTGGAATTTGTAATGGTTGGTTCTAGAGTATTCCTACAACATTTATAAATAGGAGGTGATGTAGGCTAATTATCAATCGATCAAAAAGAGTAGATCGAGTGTGTTGTGTGTGTGTGTGAGGTCGAGTGAAGTCTCCCACATAATAAAGAGTCTCGAGTCACCCGTATAAACGAGCCTTGTACATTTCCATTATATAATACAAAGTCACTTTTGTAATATTGTGTCTTTGTCTCGGTCGGATTTGGGTGGGTGTACAAGAGTCATTGGAGGGGTCGATTTCCCAACAGATATCTAAATAAAAAATAATATTTAAATAAAGGTATGTGTTAACCACATTTTACACTAATAAATATGCACTAGTAGTCTAGTACGCTGAAAGTGGTTCGTTTGTCCTTATCTTGTATGTATAAATTAACCGGAAGAAGGAAAAACAAATTGGAGCCACCCACCACGAACGATCCACTTGGACAGTTGGACGCACAAAAAAATAATACTCCTACTAAACTATACCAAATTTATGAACGTTACAAAGGGTCCATCTATTCTTTAACCCTAACCTAAGCTGTTAATTCAAACTGCAAATCTGCAAGCTTATTAAAAAAAACCCTGAGATGTTAGCTAATCTCCATCGATTCCGGTAATTAATTATTGATTGCCAATTTACAATTCGCAACAAGGTGTACGTACTACCAGCTCCAAGTGCAAAGTAAAACAAAACTCCCTCAATTTTAAAAACTCAACGAACAGATATTAATCTACCAATTACGTAGCAACTACATGCTTAAATGCAAAGCCACTAATTGACATTATCTGAAATCAACATGCCCGTTACAAGATTATTAAAACTTCCTTGCCTCTTGACTCATCATCTATCACGAATGAAATTTCTGTGAAAGCTCAGATTGGTTGAGCGGAAACTATGGAGAGATTGGAGAGAGGTGTTACCTAAGTTATAGGTATGGTCGGTGGTTATGTACTATGTAAAGCACAATCAAGGCAAAAAGTTAGTCATGTTACATGTGATATCTTATTTAGATGGTTTTGTATCGACACATTTTTCATCTTTATTAGCTATGGACACCCTTTAGTTATGGGGTGTCTTATTTGTTACTCTACTGACGTCTCTAACAAATTTCAAGTCGAAGTTGGCAAACTTTTAAAGGATCTACTTGAGCATGAAGCTCCCTATGAAAATGCCGAATTCGGAAGAGTTTCGAATAGGTTTAAGCTTGAATAAGAGAGGATTGAGGTGAAGATTAGGGGAAGAGAGAAAAGAGTTTAAGAGAAGAGACATTCTGTTGTATTCGTTAATCCCCCAACAACCCCTTTTAAAGGTCTTCTTAACAAAAACCATTTTGAAGGTTAACTACCATTTTCCAAAGTTTACCCTGTGATTCCCATTATAACCATTTTTCACTCTTATTCCTACTAGGACCATTATATGACACAATAGTATTTATTACTATAATTCCATCCTTTTTGGGTATACGTGAACTGTTAGTTGTCATCTACATCCACAAATAATATTATGAACAGCAAAATTCAACTGAACTCAAAGGGCATGATCCAAATAGACAAGTCCATCAGAACTAGGGAGCCATATTCAATGGTGGGATGTGGAGATCAGATCAAGCAACTATGGAAACAAAGCGGATTAGCAAACAATGAAGACGAATGATACAACTGATTCACCGAACATTAGTAGGAATATACGAGAGGGTTTGACGTCGCTACAAGCCCCTAGAAGAACGGCCTTCCTTCCCGCCAAGTGTCTGGATAATAGCTTCCAACAGCTTGATATCCTGGTCTCGTTTGTCTATCTCATCCTGTTTTGCTCGAATCTCTTGCATGTGAAGTTCAAACACCTCTGTAGCCAAAAACAGGGATTGTTAGAAATTGCAATAAAAAGCCTTAAGACAAGAGTTGAAGCTCATGACTGCCAAAAATGTCTTACAAGCCTACTAAAACTGCCAAGTGACATTTAACATGGACCAGCAGCACATTTACTTACAAATGATGCTAAAACAGTCCTGCTTATGAATGCCATCAGGTCATTTGTAAACTGGCAAGTTAAAAAAAAAGAGGCTGTGCAGGGGGCGTGTTCTTTATAAGGAGAATAATATTTGCAGCCAAGGAATGCCTTGAAAAAACGACTTACAAAACTTTAAGACATCAGAAATGCAGGAATGAGAGAACCTTTTGACTGGAGCAAATCTAGCTAGGGTAAAAACTGAACTGAGGTTAGATTGTCCTATAAATACCCATTGAAGGATCATTCAGGATTTATCCTTGATTAAGGCATCACTCCTTTTCTTATTCCAGTTTTGTCACTGTTTCTATTACCTGTTTGGTTTTGTGGGTGCTCAGAGCTGTGCATTGTGTTAATAGGGCAAAAAAACCTCACCTGGCCTAAGACCAAAACATCAGAATGATAAAAATCCAAAATGATGCCACCTGGGTGACCTTTTGCGCAGCCTAAGAACGGAACAACTTTATATATGATAATAAAATCATATTTTTATGCCTAAAACCTAATAATTTCTAACTCGCTCTGTTAAGAGCTGAGAGAACATGTGTGTGCTCATTCTTGGAAAAACAGAGTGGGGCAATGCTGTGGAATTGTGGAAAACATATTAAGCTGCAAGACTCACGTTCTCCTTGTCGAGAACTAATTCATAAATTAAAATCTTACATACAAGGCCATAGAATACCATCCCTAAATATCATTCTCTTTTGAGCTTTGTCAATCGTCTATGAACTCAAATCCATGTAAAGCTATTTGAACCACAAAGTATTGTTCAAGCTTTCAATTGTGCCCAACTACACGAGCAGAATGCAAACGTCCAAGTCAGATGGAACCAACCCCTCCCATCCTTCCCATGCCCAGCACCAAATAAAAGTTTGCAAACACCCTATGTTCAAAGACTTAAACCAAAACCTCCCTTTTTCCTATCACACAATAGAAGTACCAACCACAGTCCCTGAAAGCTCACCTTCTGAGAAATTTAAGAAACCTTTGGCTCTGGTTATAACAGTCAAGAAATATGTTCAGCTGTTCTCACCCCCAACGCTGGTTGCAAAACCAGAAAAACCTCCCACGAAATCCGAGATCATTTACACCTAAACAAAATCTACTCCTTGGCCAAACCTTAAGGCATCATCTGAGAGCTTTTCTCTTAAGTGCACTAAAACCTTCTTGTCACTTAGTATATAAGTATTCAAATCAAGAATACTTGCTATGTACAGACTATACTTTTGAAAGAAAGTAAAAGTTTTAAGTAATGCATCAGACTTTTGCTTCATGATGGATAAAAATGCCACAGTTGATTAATCCTACAGTGTTAATCACATCTCATTGTTTTTTTAGTTTGAGTAGGCGGACAATTCAATCTTTTCATCAAAACCACTATCTAGTTTGAACAAGGAAGTTCAAAAATGCATTTCATTTCAGCCATTAAGAAAGCATAGTCAATGTTGAATGCTTTTGTTCTTTCATACATCAGCATTGAAAAGAGAGTTTGAACATACTTGAGGTGTTTTCAAGCTCCTTTGTGATTTCTTGGGCACGTAACTCAGCAGCTCTCTGAGCTGCCTCAGCTTGTCGCTTCTCTGTACGAGCATGAGCAGCAGCTGTTATAGCAGCATCAAGCTCTCGCTCCAGAGTCTCAACCCTCTGCTCAAGAACCTGAAAACAAAGTCTCTAAATAACCCTCCAGCATATATATAGGTCATACAATATCTCTCATAACTTGTTGCTAACTGAAAACTGAACAAAAAAGCCAAGCTTATCAGCACAAACTAACATTGTGAACACCAAAAAATGCAGGTTTCATCACTTTCACTAGGCACCATGAACAATAAGTCACATCATTCGTCCCTCTTATCTATATGCACAAAATTGAATCACATGGAAATCCTATCATAAACTTCCTCTTCTGAATAAGAGCGTTCAATTCAACCTACCACGAATACAAATCACAACTAGATGCAAACACTGACCCGCCAAATCAAAGCAATTTTCATGAATTTAGCTGGTAATCAAAGGCCAAAATTAGGGTCACCATACAGGGAACAATTTCAGCAGAATCAAATTCAGGTCAGCGAAATTGAACTTTGGGACTGATAAAAGAGGAGAAATGTAAATTAGGAGGTGGAGAGACCTTGATGGTCCGGGCTTGTTCGGTAGAAAGAGAGGCCCTGGAGAAGGTTTCATCATCGACGAAAACGGCTTTCTTGAGAAGAAGCTTCTGTAAAGACTCCAGATTAGCAGACATCTCAGATAAATTAGCGATTGCTGCGCTCCATCTCTCGTTTCCCTTTCCTGATTTCTCTCTTTCTTCCATCATTGGCAATCTCTGGCTATTCCGGTCGATCGATCGATCGAACCAATTTCTTAATTTTTTTTCGGTCGAATAGATCGATCTCAATTTGTAAGAGAAAATGAAATAACCTTGAAGGGCATTATTTTTTTTTTATTTTTTTTGCGCACTTGAAGGGCATTATTATTTTTTTTCACAGAACAATAAATAAATAAATAAGCGTATTACATTATTTTATCATAGGTTAGTATCGTAATAAATATGAGTCACTAATCCGATCAGGTCTAAACGTGCCTCCTTCTGTGCTTCTTTTTTTTTTTTTTTTGAGGATTAGGACCTTGTGTCTTTGCACACGAGAACTGATATTTTTTTTTTTTGACTTACAACATATACAGATCTTTAATCGTGTGTATCATTTTTTCACACGAGAACTAACTTTTTTTTGGCTTAAATTAGGGGATTAGAATCCCAAATTATAAGTACATTACATACATACATTCTAAATATCATACAGAATAATATAACACGTTATGGAGAATGTAAACTAATATTGGAGAATGTAAATCGATCGGTTAGATTTGGTGGAGGATATTCCCTCCACGGTTAGGCCACAGAAGGTTTTTCCCCAGTCAATTTTCTCTTACCTTCTCTCTTTGAAGGAAAATTTTCTTTTATCTTTTTTTTTTTGCTAACTATGTTCATATCCATTCCACTACACCACTACTAGGCCACGGCAAACTGCTTCGGTTGTTGCAATGAGTGATTTCACACATAGGTTTATGTGCATAAGTGGTTAAAGTCTGTTAATTAGCCGCTCATTTTAGTATACATGTACGTAATCTTTGGCAATTTCGTAATCAACTAATTCAATCACCGAGGAAAAGCTTTCTGTCATCTGTTTATTTAATTTCCTGATTTCATCTTGAATGTTAACACAGTGCTTAATTGCTACAAAGTATGAGCAAAATTTTCGCTGATGTATTATTTGCTTTATTGAATAGCATGCCATTTAGTTTTAATCTTATAATCAATCGCAGAAAGATATGCAATATGTTTCGAATGACAGTAGTAATGCAATTTCCTGCTGAAAACTTCTACCAAAAAAAAATATCCTGCTGAAAACAATCATGTAGAAGCGATTACTCAGTTGAAATCTGAAAACAAGGTGTATTTAGCCTGAATTTCACATAACAGCATAAAGCAGTCGATCACCTAGAACGAGTCTTCTGGTGAATACACAATACCACAAAAACAGTACCAATACTTCTTCGATAGAAGAAACAAGGAAAAGAAACAGTACTAGTAGAGAGATTTAGAGTCTTATTTTCCAAGTTTAAAGCCTATGCAGAGGAACATCGATCCTATTAGACATCCAAATGCAGCCAAGCCAAAAGCAGTAGTATGCTGTATCCATCTCAGATCATCAGTCTAATTCCTGCTTTATCATGAAAACAAAGAAAGCCTAATTATAATCCACTAATGCATGTCAGAGTATTGGATCGTAAATAACTGGAGACTAATTGATCAATTGCTTGCAACTTAAACATGTTTCAATATAAACAAGAAGCTTCACTCACTTAAGAGCTAGTCTCCTCCTGAACGTCAGAGCTTGATTTCTCAGATCCGTCAGATTTCTCCTCTATCACTGAAATTCCAGCCTGATCGATTATAAACAGAGAGTGATTAAACGAGACAATTCATTAGTACTGGATCTGAAAGCTTGCAATTCGATCAGCTCATTTTCTTTGGCAGAGACTAATTACGCAATATACAGAAAATCAAGAAAGATTTCAAGAGATACAACTATGAGACATTAATTAAAAAGTGGATCGAGCAAACAATCAGAGGATAGAGAACGTGAATGTATTACCGTCTTCTGTTTGAATTCTTCCACTGCTTTCTCATAGTCAACCTTCTTCAGCTTAGCCTTTGCAGCATAAGGCTCTTTCTCCTGACAGCAAGAACAAAGTAGAGAAACGCTAAGAATTTCCAGTCGCTCGGGCGAATTGAACTTCAGAGGGAGCCAAAAAACATAGAATCTGTCATTATGCTCGATACTGAGTTGGAACCTTGGGATCTTACCATCTCGCTCATGGATTTCCATTTCTCACCACCAGCTTTTCCAACCTGAAATCAAAATCACAGATCTCTTTGTATCAGGAAATTCAGAAACAATGAACGAAAGGAAAACGCGGAGAGAAGTTCTTTTGCGATCTCACAGCAGCAACGGATTTGTTATCCGGAAAATTCTCCTTGTACGACTTCCTGAAGTCCTCCCTGACAAAGATTTCCGAACAAAAGCAGATAGTATCAAAATCCAAAAATCGAAAAATAGATAGCAATTCTGCGAAGGAAACAGAGCGAAGACGAGGAAATCAAATAATCGGCTACAGTTAGCCTCACATGAAGATGAGGAAAGCAGACACAGGACGCTTAGGAGCACCGGCTTCCTTGTTGCTCGTCTTCTTCGATTTCTTCTCAACGCTAGCCTTGCGTTTATTCAGCATCCTTCGAGAAATTAACGAGACGCAAATGTAACCGGATCAATCGAGGATGCAAGAGAACAGAAGGCAAAACAAAAATTCGCATATACAAGGTGATGCTAATGAAGATAAACAGGATTATCGCTCTCTGAAAAATTCTAGCAGTTTAGGCTCTGGAATCGAAAATAAGATCAGGAAAAGCATAAGCAAAGAATAATGAGAGAGGGAGGAAGAGAATACTCTGGATTGATTTTCTTCTGTGCAATGGATTTCAGCTTCGGAGCTCTCATGGTTGATTCGCGATCGAGAGAAAAAGGACGACGGTTTCAGAGAGAGAGAGAGAGAGGGGATCGAACGCTTCGATTTGAATGAGACGGTTACAGACTTGCAGTGAGATGAGGCGTGAGCTGGGTATTTTATAGAGGGAGAGAGAGAGGAGGTTGTGGCCTTGTGGGGTCTCACCGTCATGGAGCTTAATGGGTTTTTGGCGGGAAAGCGTACGGAAAAGTGGAAGGATTGAATTTGAGAAATGATCCGGTGTGTCTAGACCAGAAGAAGAACACTGGAACCCCTCTTTTCGTAATTCATATCAATGTGGCTTGCTAAACAAGTTTCACAGTTTGGTTAATCTTTTTTTTTTTGAGCAAACAAATAAGTATTAATTGAAAGTTGCGTAGAATAATCCATTTGGTTTCATTTTGTTCAATTAAAGTGTCAAATTACATTTAGATTTTCTTTTCATTTTACAAAAAAATCATATTTAACTATCCTAAAGAAAATTCAAATAGATTGTAAGTTTTTTTTTTGGGCAGAAAGAAAAAAGGTTGCTAATGACACGCTGCAAGCTACTCATCATACAAAACTGATCTAACCGCCTAAGCACGAACTAAGGCTAGCTTCAAAAATAACTATGGTTAGCTTCTAACAGAACTAAGCTAACCACTACAGTGAACAAGCTGACCAAGCTAATTAACATCTAATCTAGTATGTTCAGTCACAGTGAACTTCCCGCTCGACAGCTCGTTTTTCGCTATCAATTAACTAGTTAATCTATATAATGCAAAAGATTATTAATTAAATTATCAAAACAGTTGAATATACCGTTACTTGCATATAATGGGTGTGAAGATGAGAGAAGGTTCTGTGTATTGGATTAGTGTGAGTTAAGCTTTACAAGAGAGATATACAACTTGCCTTAACTAGCCTACCACTAACTATGGTCAGTCAAGCTGAACTAGAGCTCTAACGGAAAGGGTTAGTGAAAGCTAGAAGGACAAAATAGACATTACACCATACGCATAATGGGTATAAGAAAAAAGTTGTAGCAGAGACTTTTTGATGGCCAAAAGTCGGCCAACGCTAAACTTGTAAAAAAAGAAAAAAGAAACAGTTATCCCTTTCCCGCAAATAAATCTCAAAAAACCGTTAAAAGAGAGCCAAACCGAATCTCCAGCTCTCCTCTCTCTTGAGAAGATCGAGATCATCAATCGGACTCCATTTTTCCGTTCCCTGAAACTTCCATCTCCGATTCATTTCAATTGAGCGAAGAACATGATTCATCTGCTGTTTCCGGTGGTCTTCATAGAGATGATTGTGATCCTGCTCCTCCTTTTCAGGACTCCTCTGAGGAAGTTCCTCGTAATGGCGCTCGATCGGGCGAAACGCGGGAGGTTCCCCATCGTGGCGAAGACGGTGGCAGCCACCACATTCGTCATCTTCCTCTCCACCGTCAACAGCGTCATCAGCGTCGCTAGACGAGAAGCCGAGCCTGGCTCCGTTAACGGAACCGATCAGGTTCTCATGGCCCGCCACCTCCTCGAAGCTTCTCTTATGGGTATGGTCGCTCCAACGCTATTCCGTATTCGTTGGTTTTCTTCTCTTATGGCTATTGTTTGCTAGTTTATGCTCTTATGAATGTTTAGTTTGAACATTTATGCAATGTGCTCTGCTCTATGATAATGGAGATTGGCTTAACTGAAAATTTTCCTCATATAAAACCGAGCTTTGCTTTTATGTTTAAACTATACACCCTTTTAAGCCCTCTCTATGATTGCATTTGCATAGATTCCTTATGTGGGCAATACTTTGTTCTAAGATACCAAACCTTCAATATCTCCAGGAGTTATACTGTTCCTTGGAATGATAGTGGACAGATTACACCACTACATAAGAGAGATCCGTTTGCTCAGAAAGGCCATGATCGGTAGCAAAAAGCACAACCGAGGTTATGATGACGATAAGGGATTGCACAGAGATGATTTCAGGGCAATGTCCGCTGAGATTGCTAGCCTGAAAAACAAGTTGAAGGCCCTGGTGTCTGAAACTGGAACTGAAACTGAAGCTGTTGCGGAAACAGATTAGGTCAAGACTGTCAATGGCAACACCATCGTGATTCGAAGCGTAAGTGAAGGCTGTGCATATTGGTATGATTTCTTGTTTAATGACAACATAAACCCTTAAACCGCGTTGCAAGATGTCAGCTAAATCCAAGAGGAGCATGTAGATTAACCAAGCTTTGTACTATGAGCAACAGTCTCTGACTCTTTAACTGATACTGAATGGAGATGAGGATTAACTAAAAGTTATGTAGTAGCTACATTCATTTGAATGGATAGTTGAGCTGATACATTGATTTATTAGACAGAAGCCATGTTTTTGACTTTTGTGCAAATAGTATATGTATTTGCAACAGCAGCTAGTTTTACATAAACAAGGCTCTCAAATATCTACTTCCATATTGTGACTTGTTTACACAGTTATACTACAGTATACATAAGCCACAAGTACATTTACACAGACATTACTAACATAGCAACACAGAGAGATACAGCATCCTCTACTCATAGAACAATACCCTGTATGTATGGATATCAAAATGACGGAGGGAGTTAGTGATGCTAGTATGTACCTAAGAAGCCTCTGCAAAGCCGACTTGCATGTTTCCATAGTCAAATACAGTATGGTATTGGGCCATGAAAATGCCTCCCAGGATCCTGCAATCCCACGAAACAGAAATTATTAGTCATTATTATCTAAGGCAGCATGTATCCAGATACAGATTAACGAGGTTTGGATAGCATCCATGGACTTGTAATGGATTTCTTCAAGAATTCACTCTTTATTTGTAACCATTGAACTATAATAAGGCTAAAGCTTTTTTGCTCTCTGACCCATTACCCATACAATCCAATTCTTGAAAAGTCCAAGAATGGCTTGGCAATGCCAAACGATAAGTGAATAGAAGCACAAACATACCATAAGGGTCCGCGTGGAGGAGGTACATTCAAAGCAATGAACCCGCTGATGCATTGCACTTCAGCTCCTTCACGGACTTGGATGACGTACTGTCACAGAAAACATCAATGAACAACATACATTTAACATCCCATATGAGTAGTGTAGTTTCATCAAGGAAAGAGCAGCATTTCACGTTGGCAGAGCGGCGTTTCACACAAGTAAATCCCTCACGTGTCCCTATTTTCCATTTTACATCTACCATGGAAGGAATTGGAGGGTACCTATACTGTTACTATGGTAAATCTTGTTAATGAAAAAATATATCATGAAAGTTGTTATTTATAAGACAAGGAGCTATTTAAGGGTGATTGGCTCAAGGGTTACAAGCAAAAGCAGCAGCCATTTGAGCCTGCAACTTAATGGGAATGTTCACTAATATGATGCATTTGAGTTCTTTTTAACTACTGGATGGTTATACTTCATGTATCAAAAGAAAGCTTCATACTCATCATACAGCAGCAATAATATAATTACCTGCTCAGGAGCCAGGTCAAATGCTTTACCGCCTATAGCAAATGAAATAGTGGGCATTGTAGATAGACTGCTACAATCGACAACTCCCACTGGACTGGGAAACCGCTCGCACAACTGCAATCACCATTATGTTACATGAATAAGCTTGGTTTTAAGATTTCAGGGTATCATTCAACCAAGTTAAGAAGGGTTATAGTGTAAGTACCTGATTAGCATAATCCAAAATTCGTTCTTCAGTCTGATTTTGCATCAGCTGATTCTGCATCCACACCACTGCCATCTCACATGCCATGCACATGGCGTCATTCAGCCTCCCAGATGACTTGTTCACAGTTTTATCAACAACACTTTCAATCACCATGCTGCATGTTGTGAAAAGGAAGCTACAACTTTAAAAGGATAATAGACAAAGTAACACATCTGAATAAAATGTATCTCTCCGAAAGCAAAATTTACATCGAAGTAGAATTATAACTGTAAACAGTAATAGAATAATATCTTTGTAGTAATTCAGTCATGTAGCCAGTTCAGAGCATACTTAAAATTGACCTAACCCACCTAGCTCCATCAGAGGTGCATAATCCAACCTGGGAACAAAGCTTTAGTGGTCGGACCTACAGAAAGCAACATTTAACATAGATTCAGATCATCTCCTTTCAGACTTCAAACCGAAAAGAAAACAAACGAGAATTCACTGAACGGACAAAATGTAGGTCATATATACCGTAGATGAGATCCTTTCTAGAATTTCTTTTCCATATTGTGCAACGACAATCTTGCATTCTTGGCTTACTAAGCCAGAGGCACCAATTGCATGATTGATTTGAGTAATCACAGCCTGATATGAACATACTGTTGTCAGACACCAAGTAAGCATAGCAATCAACAATGCAAAGACACTGATTCTAAGCCTAACTAGTCAAATGACAAAAGGCATAGCCAACAAAGAATGAGTCTAGATATGTACAAGATAAAATTTAGCCTTTACTTCCATCAAACTGAATCTTTATATGAACAGACAGATCAAAGAAATGTTACAGTTTAAGTCCACATACCGTTGGACCAGCCAACACAGAAGTCCCAGAATCAGCTGTTGCTGTGCAACCATCAGAGCAAAATCCTGAAATAATTCCTTTTTTTTAAGAAGCTCGTCGTGTTTGAAGCATGTAAATTGTTGAAAGAACCAATCAGTGCAAAATAGAAGTTCATAGACACACACCAGTTGAACTGCCATCAACAAGGACATCACCCATATCAAACTGTCATGAATGTCAAGACAAATAATCAAATATGATAAAAAGAAAGTTGTAAAGCATAAAATTGAATGTCCACCAGCAGTACGAGACAAATAAAACCAACCTGCCAATAACCTTTTTGTGCCACAGGAACATAGGTGTGTTCACCAATATAATGATCAGGATCCATTCCACCAAACACAATCTCACCACCTTCTTCCTCATCAGCATCGCGATTGAGCCAAAATGAAAATACCAGTTCATTAACAAGGCCTTGCTTCATCATATTGTACCTATGGGACAATTATCTACTCCTCAAGTTGGATAGGGTAGAAAATAGGATGGCCATATACTCAATGTCAAACAACAACGTTTTGCAAAGAGAAATATATTGATTTCAGCAATAAGATTCAAGGTATGATTTATCCTCCTATGAAAAAAACAGTAAGCACTAGGTGTAAGAACATACATATTGCATTCAATTAAAAAAGTGTTCACATACCAAACAGGGACAGCATTTCCCACTGAAATTTCTTGGAACCCAAGGCCAAGTATGCCATCAAACTTGGCTGCCACAAATGTTAAACTAGGCTCCCTAGTTGCCTCAATAAATTCCTGTCAGATACCGTATAGCATAATTAGCATTTCAAAATATCAAAATTTCAATGCAAAAACGAATGAATCATTGATGCGCTTAATCTCACCTGATACTCAACGACAATGTCATCTATTTTGATATTGTCCTTGCTAAAGAACCCTGAGATAGCACCAGTTTTATAATGGATCTCAGCTGATGTGCCTACAAGTGCCCCAAGAAAAAATCATGTCAAGATGAGTAACTTGTGGTATATAACCTATGCTTCTCACATAGTCACATGTAGGATCGAAAAGGTAACTACGTAATCTTCAAGTTATCAAATGTTGAGGCAGTTAGATTAAACAGCTGATGATCCGGGACTTCTTATTATACTCAAATCATTAATGTCAATGGTGCACAATTTCATGAGATTATTAAAAGCATGAACCCCAAATTGATCTTAGATTAGCATATATTCCACCGGGGTAAATAGCTGATCTGAGAAAGGATGAGCTGTTCTATGAGCTGCCTCTACTAATAACAAAGATTTGTATAAGCCATCTTTATTATTCTTCCAGAAGACATTGGATAACATTCCGAGTAAGATGAAAATAATCAACATAGCATGATAAAGTCAGCAAGATTAAAGACCAGCCAAAATCATTCAGCAAATACATTAGGTCGCTTTTAGCTTGGAATTTTAGAATCATAAAACTTTTTAATAGATAAAGCAAACTTTTGAGCCACAGAATTAGGCAAGAGTCGTACCGTTTTTCACATGAGTGTTGGACTTGCTGGATTTGTACTTGGAGTGGTAATAGCAAGCTATCTGCAGATATAACATAGTTCAATCTTCACCAGTCTATGAACACTGATGAAACAAAATGCATGCTCAAGAAGAAAGCTGTATCTGATTGAAGGAAAAAACAAGTGAAAGTACTATAAACACATACAGAAAAGTAACACTTTGCAGAGGGGACCCAAAGGTTTGCACTTCCAGTGTCAAATATCACAGTAAACTTTTGCAAAGGGGTTCCAATAGCAATCTCTCCAAAGTACTGAGCATCTAGATATTTCTTCAGAGAGACTATACCACAATCATCATCTCCATATCTGTTAGCATACTTCCTCGTCAAATGGTTCCCCTTACAATCAAACTGTGAGGATAGCTTGTTAGCTGGGTCCAACTTCATCTTCTTGAGGGCCACTCTGACCAAGCCATTGTTCGACGCAGAAAGAGCAACAGATGATAGTAGGAATACAAGCACGAGAGTTTCAAAGGCAATCCTTGATCGTTTTGTCATCCTGAGAATTCTACAGATTGGACAAATAAGAGATTCTGAACCTTTAATTAGCTAACAATTGTACATAAACTTGACCAAGCCATATGGACTCCTGAGGTATTCAAATGTACCATCAAAGCTGATAATGTAACTTTCAACTTGTTTATGGAAAAAAAAAAAGCAAGATAATGATCAGTGATCACCCAATCCAATCCAAATGGCATCAAGGGAGGTGAACTTTGTTTATGCCATCTAACCAACCAGCAATTATAACCTTCGCTTCAAGGTGTGGCAATAAAAAGTATCAAGAATTCTTCTGAAATGAAAATTTCAGCATAAACCCAAAAGTAACACAGACCCAAAAAGGAGTAAAATTCTGCAAACTACACGAAGAATAAGTCAACTTGCAGAGATTGAGGAGTGAAATTCTACAAACTACAGAGTAACACAGACCCAGAAGGCTGTGAATTTACCATAGTGATGCAACTGTAAAACCCAAATAGAAAGGGGGAAAACCACATACAAGAAGAGAGGTATGAGTAAGAGCACCTGAAGAGTTTATTCGCTAAGGAGAGCAGTGAGGAAAGAAGGGTTTCGATGGATTCCTCAAAGAACAGTGGAAAGTGGAAACAGTAAATAAAGCGACTTGAGAGGCCAATCTCAAACGTTCATAGAGAGACCAAGATAGGTATTTCCGTGGTAAAGCCTTTTGTCAAGGCGTGCCAATGCTTTGCTTAAATTTGAGCACCATGCATGCAAATGTAATGCAAACATTCTGTTCAAAAATCAAAATGAAGCCCTAATATAAACATAAAAATCATTAAGTATGAAGGTTTAAAAATAAAAACCTATAAACACCAATAATCAGGGAGAGTAAGACAACATATAGACAATCTATATTTTATTTCGATTAATTCGTTGAAGCTCAATGCTTCAGAAAATCCAAGTCCTTTGTCCTTGTCAGTCACCTCTATGAAAAATTGCTCTTAATAAACAAGGAATCTATTTCAAAGGCATGCAATTAAGAAATACCAGAGACATTATGAAATAACATTTGAATAATGCAAAACTAAATTGTGCAATACTACTACGTCATATTTTGATAATCCGATCGGCAACCAATTAAGTGTGAGAAATCACACTCAACAACATTCTATTTCAATCTTATTCCACTAAACGTGAGTTACGATGAATAAAACTGATATCAACTAACGAAATCTAATCCAAATTCCAAACTTTATACAACAATTTATCAGCATGAATAACATAAATCAATTATTCAAGGAAAACTCTAAATAAATCTACATACCAAATTAATCCAGATTTCGAAATTCAACTTCTAAAAAATCCAGATTAACTGAAACACCAAATCAACCTAAATTGGAGAAGAGGGTTTGCTTCAATTGCTGCCATTAATCAATTTAATTTCCATATTGGGGAAACAAAATTTACGGAAAGGGGAGAGAATACTAAACGTTTTCTTACAAAGTTCAAAAAAAAAATTAAAGAGAAATAAAATCATTTATACTAATACTAATACATTAAAGTTTCGGAGCCTAAGAAATTTGAAGCCTGATCCATTGGGTTGTTTGGGCAGCCTATAGGACGGGCCTGGCAATCATCAATAATTCAAATTTATCGTTCGACCAATATAGCTCATTTAATGTCATCATAACAATCATCATAACTATATAGTAGTATATATATATACTTGCTCATATGAACCATGTAAGCCTGGTTGAATTAAAAGGGAACACACAGGTTATTTCTTCATACTTCCAATGTTGCATCCACCAAATATCTCCAAATTGCCTTGTTCATATATCATAAAGGCACCTCCAAGCGCCAACACTTCCAATGCATATTAAGTTGCATTTGGCAATTGCCCAAACACCTCTTACCTTACAAGGCAACAAGAACTAGTACCACTTATATACTTCATCAAGCTAGCTAAAACGCAACCTAAATGTGCCAAGGCAAAACCTCATTTGACAAAAGCTAATTTCCTCCCCTTCATTTGACAGCTTTGGTTGGTGTGTTGTATCTATGTATATGAAAAAATGTGGTGGCAGCATATCTCAAGGGTAAAGAGTCCTGGCATCAGGAAGCAGAGCAGAGGACGACTCGCTTCTTAAGCTAGGCACTGGAGTGTTCATCCTTGATTGCCTTTTAGTAGGGACGAGTGCGGGTTCTGGGTCCCACTCCTCTGGCCCTGCTTCACTGTCACTGTCATCACTGTTTTTAAATACAGGGTGCATGTATGCATCTTGGAGGTAACTCTTTAGGTTCAGGTTCGGTTCCTTGACTCGCTCCAAGGTGTCCTTCCTCATTGCTTCCTGGAAGAAGTTGAAAGTGAAACATGGGATGGTTAGAAATTCATGTAACAACTTAGCCTAGAGCCTGAGACTATGACGCTAACTTTGTGTCTTATTTAGCTTTTAAGTTTTAACGCAGCTATTCAGGACTACTTTTAGTTATACTAAAATATCACTCAGGCCTTTCTGAAATGTATACAAAGTGGATTTGCATGAATACAATAGAAAGTGCAGTTTCAATAACAAGCGTCAGGCATAATACTCAGAAGTATACAAGGCTAAATTGTCAACTTTTTCTGGAAAACAAGTTACAGCATTTGCGAATAGATTATTGGTGGTGTATATATCAAATATCTCACATTTTGAGAATAAAGCCAATTAGAAGCTCAAGGATCATTTCAAGAAGAAACCAGCAAACAGTGAAATGACATAAATGTGCAATTTGGTGAAACACAAAGTATAGGCAACTTAATCATGATGAACTGAACATGCCAAAGCAAACAGAAAGCTTACCTCCAATGGATATCTAACGAAAGCAGGTTCATATCGACCTTTGCAGAATAGATGAAATGATATGGTCAAAATAGGGAGTGTGATGAGAAAGGGAGTTGACTGGGAAGCTGCTTTTGTGCTTAGCAAACCCATGAGAAGCAACTGTGAGACAATCAAGGCACCAATTATGCGACCGTGCACGTCGGGCCAAAAGGATGCAGCACTCTCATACTCCTGGTTGTATACATTTATAATCTACAATGA
The DNA here is from genome assembly GCA_934048045.1 of Polygonum aviculare. NCBI lineage: Eukaryota > Viridiplantae > Streptophyta > Magnoliopsida > Caryophyllales > Polygonaceae > Polygonum > Polygonum aviculare. The sequence continues at coordinate 22,795,180 of OW204031.1, forward strand.
TATGAAGAATTTTAGGAGCATATATAAAGATATCAATAATTCAACTGCAGCTATGAACTTATAAAATGCCGTCCACTGCCTATATCAGGCTTCAGTATTGCAAACAACAAAGAATTTTGAGTTAACACTGTTACCACGAACAGGAGAGTTCCTAAGATGACTTATTGGGTAAAAACTTTAGTAAAAGTGGTTGGATCAAAAAATTGAAGTTATCTGGATCAAAAGCTTCAATTTTCATAGGAGTTTCAGTCTCAGGGTCTATACTTTTCTGACATTTCATCTTAATGAGGATGAATTAAGCAAATGCAGGTTATTTAACAAAGAAACCAAACACAATAGGTTAGATAAACACACACACACACAAAAAAAAAAAAAAAAAAAAAATCTGCGTCCAGATGACATACCTGATGACGGTAAACAACATATGCCAGGCCAAAGAATACTATTATGAAAGGAAGTACAATTGGCGTAACCACGGCGTAAACTAGGCCAAGTAAAAAGTAAAGCTGAATCTGGGGCTCGCCACAACTGAACTCCAGACTTCCTGGGTCCATTGCCTCTACTTTATCCTTTTCAGTCTTCACTAGAAAGAAATTTTTGAGGTGATATATGACCAAAGGTTTTAATCTTAGAATCTCTCCAGCAATTCCAGCCCATCCATCAACCATTATGTAAGTTATGAAAAAAGTTGCCTTCATTGGAATTGAAACACCAATTGTCTTTGGTATTCTGCATAGATTAGCCATGAAAATCATTAGAATTAATTCATACCACAATACAAGCGTTCAGTAAGGACATGTACTCAATAAGATCCTCATAAGAGAGGATTTTCAATGCATATGAATGCTCATATACATGTAGCAAGTGCAGCAGCGCGTATTTTCGTTCCCAATGGAAAAAAAGAAGACACATTAAACACGGAGTATTTAAGAACAAGCTCAGAAAATGGTCAATGTCTAATCATAGCACAACTAAAGCACTGGAATATAATGACTTAACAAGGATAATCTGAAAAGGGACAACGCCTATCTTTTCCCTTTTCATGGGTGTGTTAAGAGAGGTCTACATAAAGGGGTACTTACTCATTTGCAGACTGATTAAGAAAAGTATTCAGCTGTTGGAAGGCAGTTCCTGTGATAATGCTCCCGAGAAACACATTTACAAATAAGAAAATATAATATCTGGTTGCAGATCTTCTCTGCAAGGATGATAGGGATATGAATCCTTCAAACTTGGACATTATCATCAAGATGGTGGGAAGCAGAATTAGGAAGATCTTCAAAGCAATTCCTGGAAGGAAACCTTGGATGACTGCCTTGATGAACTTCCTATGGAGTGATTAAACGTTTGCTAGTTATTATGATGAAAAATAATATACCTCAGTGCAATTGAGACAAAACTCAAGCAGTACACAAGAAATATAAACCATGATCCTATACAAACAAAGCAAAGGTTAACTCACACTTCAATAATGGGCTTCAGAAAAGGGAGTGCTTTCTCTATTCCTTCAAGGTTTGCAAGAGACTGGACAAATGCAATTGGTATCATGAAAAAGAAAGTGAGGAAGAAGAAAGCCACAGCAATGATCAGCCTTCTAACTGTGAGCGAAACGTATGGAATTGCTAGATTATTCCAATAAACATCACGGGGCTCGGACGCCCATTCGGTCAACCATATTGTTGGATTTCTTGTTTGTTGAGTTTGTGCACACACAGCGGCAGCCCATCGACTCCTGAAGGACACAAAAGCAGCTGGCATGATTGCTTTGGGGTTCTCTGTTATTGTATCTCTTTCAATGGATATCTGAAAATTCCCCATAAAAGCTAATGAGCAAGGTGTTATTCCCAACTAATCAGTTCCAGAAAAAAGAGACAGTATAAATCATTTTCAAAGATACTTATATGACAGATAGTATAAGGGCTTACTTCCTTTGACAATCTATCAACTTCTGATGTGTAATGATCTATTGCATCTACTCGGTTTCCCCATAGGCCTAAAAAACCAGTCTGCATTTTCAGACAATAATTGCTCAGTCTATAAATACGTGATAAAAATTGTTTGGCAAAGGGAATCTTTAGTATACTTATTTGACAAAATGACAACTACTTTCAGCAAGAGTAAATCATTTTCATCCTCCATACAGTACCTTTCTGGTGGGTTTTTTGGATGGATTCCTACCAAATTTGAGTTGATAGAAGTCAAGCCAATTTTGCATTTTCTTTTTTTCATCCACCAGGTCAGAAAGCTTATTTGCATTATATACCATCTGCATATCAGTTATCATACAAAAATTGATCAATATGCAATATAGTTTCGACAAGCTGGAAATTGTATGATTCATTATTTTGGTCGTGATGAGAAGTGAGAACTGCATATCAAGAATACAACATCCTCCAAAGAGCAAAAAAAATCTATCTTTCTCAAGATGACTATAAAAATATATAATCCAATGACCAATTGATTGACATGATAGAGTAAAGGGGTAATGATAGATGCACAACAGAATCAAGCTAAGTACCTTACAATAGAATACATATGCCATTTCTTTTGTTTAAGGCCCAATAATAAGCTCTAGGATTCGCTCAATTGAATCTTGAATTCAAGAACACAAAGTTATACAAGCTAGACTAATATTTTAATTATGAACAAGTAAAAAAAATTATAAATTGCAATACATCTATGTAGACCGCTAACAAATATCAATAGATCCTACCATTTTCACTTGCTTACATCTACTTGAGGACTGTACCAAAATTTCTTTATTTCACATTCTTTGCAGAAAACTAATGCTCAGTGATAAAAAAAACCTTGTAAATTGAGCAGGTTTGAAAGAAAGGAAAAAAATTATGTTTGCACTGTTAACCTAATCCACAGTATTACCAAATGTTTAACAAATGAATGTCAACCATAAAGACAAAGTTGCATAATCGGCAAACCTGATGAATGAGATAATGATCAGGATGATTCACTCTGAAAAAGTGCTCCACAAGTTCAGAAATTGGTTCATCAGGGTCTGGTGGCACATTTCTCACAAGCACCTACATCATGTAAATTTTGTAATTCAGAAATCTAACTAAGACGCAGGAAAATGAACAGAGCACAGAAAACATAGGTTCTATTCCTTGAAGAATGATAATGAATATCATAAACATATAAAGCATGCTTAACATCAAAAGGAAACAAAATTCTAATTTCTAATAATGTACAATTGTTCGTATAAAGAGAATATACACACTTAAGGATAAGGTCTATCTTAAGGAAGCAAAATCTTGTCAGATAAAGTCTCATAATCCTCCTGATCCCAGATATTCTCGAAAGACAAAAGGCAAAGACTTCTTGATGCATGGAAGATATATGTTTTATATGTACTCCAGAATAGTCTTACTGTGAACTGATCTGGCCGCCGTTGTTCAGATGCAACAAACTGCAATCTCATTGAGGCAACAATTTCATACTCCTTTCTCAGTGCATAGCAAGTCCAGAATGTAAAGGCGTAAGCCATTGCTAGATGTGTCCAGAATCTGATATTAAAAAATCAGGCAGAAATTAAGTGCACATGGCAAGCACAAAGTTGACATTCACAGTGGTATTATTATGGTGAAAATGTAGAAAGTACACAACAGCACTTCAGATTTGGTAAAAATATCAGTTTACACTGCACTAGTCAGGATACCTTGGAGATCTCATTGGAATATTAGAAATAGAGAGCTTATCAATGTTGCTGAAAGTAAGGTTAGCATTTGCGGATTTGCCAGTTGCCCAGTGCTGCAAAGTGTCATTTGTCCAGTTTACTGGAACCATGACCACAAAAGCAAGGACTGCAATGGGAACAAAGATTTTCAGCCTGCATATACGAATACCATCAAAACGTATAAATTTAGACCAAAACAGCTATGGCAAAATGCATCTGCAAAAGAAAGATAATTATACAACATCTTGGTGATTTGTTTAATTAAAAAAGTAAGGAAGCATACCCCAGTAAGTAAATCCTCAAGTAAACAGCAAAATCCAAGCCTGCGTGTTGTATAAGCTCAGGCTCTGGCATTTGTAAGGCAGCAGGCATCCAGTTGAGAAATTTCAAATATGACCTGAAATCCAGGTTCACAAACTTGCCAGCAAATGAGCCTGTCCTCATTGGACTGCTTCTCAAACCCCTTAGATACCATTTTGGGAAGTAGACCCTGTCGTTTATAGGCTGAATCCGGAGTATTGCAAATGCCACAAAGAATGTGAATGCTGTCAAAATGTTGATGGCAGCTCCAACACATATATCACCAAGTGTTGCCATTAATCTGCTTCAATGTTGCAAATGATTCAAATATCTTATCAAATATTGAGCAGAAGAGATTTTAGATCAACCCACTTGTATATTTGGCCAAAAAGCAGATTTTTGTTTGTGGGTGAATACAAAGTAACTTCACAATGAGGTAAAAACTCTAAGCAACCCCAACACTAGATGATCCTTCATAAGGAGAGGAAGCAGATTCTTCTATGGCGCATATCATGTTCTCAAGGGAACAGACAGGGAAGCTTTTTAAATTGTATAAAATCCAATTTATTATTCGGCAGAAATATGATCCTCAATCCTCATGCACCCATTTAAGACAACACCAAGAAGGCAAATATCGACACGTATCAGGAAAGAAGTGATTTAGGCATGAACAAAAGTGGGAAAAAATCAATGATGAGCAAAGCAGATAACATGGAGAAAGATAGTCAGGAATGCCAGAATCAGTTTTTATTGCATTAGTGAATAGTAGGTCCAGTATCAGCTAACATGATGTTGCTATTTCCAAATCAGCACAAAAATGTTCGTTTTACCAAATATAGACCACACAAATCTAAAGTAATTAATTTAGCCCGTGAGTAACCTGAAAGGGACATAGATCATATAACTTTCCCTACATTGAGATGCACCTTCATCTAGTGCTACCAACTGAATTCTCAATCAAAGACATACATATTTGTGCTTCTGAAGAAGTCAACTAAGTTGCAAAACTCACAATCCAAGACCTATTGGGCTGAAGTTCAGAATTCTACAAATTTACACAAGGAAAAATTCTGAAGAGTGAAAATAGAGAGAAAAGAAAGAACTTTCATATGACACAAAATTGCAAGCAGATAAAATTAAGGTTGATCCCATGGACTTTTTGGATATCTAAAATTAGAAAAGAATACTTTCTTATACACTTTAGTACAGCAGCAACAAGCACAACAAATTTCGTAATGCAAGAAACAGTCAAATTAAAGTTGAGCCACTATTTCATCTACCCCACCCCTTGCCCCCACATCCGAAAGCCGAAAGTGCTCCCGAATTATTTGAAAAAGGCTAAACCATGAGATGAGGAATATACAACCACGAAATCGGATTCGAGTTCCTCTCACTTCACTACAACTAAATACGAATCAAAATTCAAAGGAGAAAGTAACTGAAAACAGAGAAGAGATCATTGAGATGGAGATCTGTAGAGCCATACTCTCGATTATGCTAAAACGCTCTCTTCGTTCACTGAGTTGTGCAGAATGCTGAAATCTCCCCGAACGCGTAACAAGAATGTGAAGAAGAATTCCAATTGACGGAATTACCAAGAGCCAGGCTGTCGGATGAATGCAGTACGGAGACGGAAAAAGAGAGAGCGAGAGAGAGACCAATAATGGCAACAGAGGGAGAAAGAGGGGAGACTGAGAAGAGAGTAAATGGGAGATCAACAGGAAGAGTCCCTCATGCCTTTTGTGATGTTTGTTTCGTTATTTGTTTTTTGAATTTAAAAATACTGGGAACCCGTTTGATGTTCAGGATGATGAATCGGACGATAGCGACTCTGCCACGTCATTATAACGGCCCATCTGTCCTGTCTCTCGCTTTTAAAACAGTAGATTAAATAATTAATTAAATATCAGCTCAAAAAAACCGATAAACAAAGCTAAGAACAAATGTGCTTGTAAGGTCAAGACTCAAGACAAGTGGCAACCCTAGAAACATTAAAAGTTGGACCGTCACGTTTTTTATTTACGGGTTTTCGTAGCTTGAAGTAATCGAGTTAAGTATACATAGGCTTAAAATAATCCAGAATTGTAGTCCAAATATTTTAACTCATAAATTAGAATTAGTCGATTAGTCTAGCAAGTAATAAGTAATGGCTAATGCTAACACAATTGGCATATACTTCTACCATTAATCGCTATTAGTTTTGTTTGTGATGTTAGTGATACTCACGTGAGTTTTGTTTTTGTATCTGAAATCTTAACTTTTGATTCTAATTGATTTCTGCATGGCTGATAAAGGAAGATTATTAGCTTTTAAAGGGGAAAAAAAGGGGTAAGACAATACTCCGTATTTGCTTTAATGAGTTGTCAATTTGGGACGATTATGTTATTTTGCATTCAATTATTTCATAAGAAATTATGCTTACACACGTGCAAGTGATCTTTCTTCTTAATAGCATGATCTATGTACATTATTGTAATATCATGTCAAATATGGTCAAATATTTTTTTAATTTCATTATCCTTGATATGCGTACCTAAGAGTATGAAGAAAATCCTATAGATATATAATTCAGATTTTATGTTTTGTATGATGATTATATGCCAACTATTTTTAGTTAAGGTATATTCAATTTTCTGTTGATGTGTGTGATGCACAAGTGTCCATGAATATAGATTCAAAAAAAATCCTTGAAAAGGGGTATTTTATGACCAATCCAAATCCTATGTTCCTCTAACACCAATGCAAACATCGAAGGCATACACCAACCTGAATCCTTTGTCTCCTTAACACGTCCCAAATGCGTGTCCCATTATTTCGATTGGTTAAAATCTTTAAATTAATATCCATTTTAGTATTGTTTAAATTTAAATTTAAGATTTCAACCAATTAAAATCATGACATGCATTTGGGACGTGTTAAGATATCAGATAATTCAAATTGGTCATCGGGTCATACATTATTGATGAAGTTGGAAACTTCACAGCTATCCCTCAAATTAAGGGGCTAAATTGTGGCTACTCCAACTAAGCTCAAATTAAGGGGCTAACTCCAACTATAAAAGTTGACCACATGGATTTTTTTTTCGTACTTGTATACATGATAACATGAAAGTATAAAACAATACATCGAAATTATAAGAGTCACTACTCAACGATTTAATTGGCCCGAATGCAAGGAAGTTTTTTACCGGGGCGATTGATCTCGGACAACATCGTCATCACTCAAGAGATTGTGCATTCAATGCGGAAGAAGCGAGGTAACAAAGGATGGATGCTTCTTAAAATCGATTTGGAGAAGGCCTATGACCGGATCCACCGGAGCTTTGTGATCGACTCTCTAACGGAGGCCGGTTTTCCGGCGAGCTGGGTCTCGTGGATTGATGAGTGCATTAGCTCAACAACTATGAGACTACTATGGAACGGGGAGTTAACGGAACCCTTCACTCCGTCGAGAGGAATCCGCCAAGGAGACCCCATCTCCCCGTATCTCTTTGTTGTGTGTATGGAGCGGCTAAGCCACCTCATTCAAGGTGCAGTCGAAAATGGCTCGTGGAAGCCAATCCGCATTACGTGAAACGGTCCAGAGTTGTCTCATGTGTTTTTTGCCGACGATGTAGTGCTCGTGGCAGAAGCCTCTGTTAGACAGCTGAAAGTGATTAATTAGATTCTGGAGATGTTCTGTACAACCTCAGGTCAAAGGGTCAATGTGCAGAAATCCAAATTGTTTGTGTCCCGTAACGTCAGAGAAGGTTTGATTGATGAGCTGCGGGGCGAGTGCGGCTTTGAGGTGACGGAAGACCTTGGTAGCTATCTCGGGATCCCGATCCTTCATAAGAAAGTGACGAAGGATACGTTCTCCCATGTCGTGGACAAGATCAGTAGTTGTCTAGCCTCTTGGAAAGGAAAGTTGCTCAGCATGGCAGGTCGCATAACCCTCGCTCGGTCGGTGTTAGTCTCTATCCCGACCTATACGATGTCGACGGTGATCCTCCCGAAGGAGAATCGTAATGAGATCGACAAAATCATCAGAGGGTTCATCTGGAATGACACTAGGGACCAAAGGCGAATGCATCTTGTGTCATGGGACGATATTTGTCGGTCGAAAGAGTCTGGAGGCCTTGCAATCTGTCCTATGAAGGCAATGAATCTGGCGGTCGTGGGAAAGACCGGATGGCGGTTGCGCCAGGACAACGGTGGCTTGTGGGCCAAAGTTCTCCAAGCGAAGTATGTTCGCCCGTCGGGCAACCAAACGTCGGCCTCTTCCTACATCTGGCAGAGCATCAGGAAAGTAGTCTCGAAAGGCAGTAAGTGGATCGTCGGGAATGGTCGTTCAACGCGGTTCTGGACGGATGTCTGGCTCGGAGAGGAGAGGCTGACTGATGTTGCGAGTTGTGTAATCAGCCCGGAGATGCAACTGCGAACAGTCAATAGTTACTGGTGTGCGGCTAATGGGTGGAAATGGGGGGAACTACAGGCTTTTCTCCCGACCTCCACACTTCTGAAAATTGCAACTGTAAATGTGGTTGATGAGGTGCATAACCCGGATGTTTTGAGCTGGAAACACACAACAACAACGGGAGACTACACCATTGCCTCAGCTTTCAATAAAATCACAGGCCCGAGTGACAAATCGGGGAACGATGGGGCTGTCTACAAACGAGTGTGGAAGCTAAATATCCAGCAACGGATCAGATCGTTTGCTTGGTTAGTGGTGAGGGGGACTATCCTCACTAACAGCGAACGGAGACGGAGGCATCTCACCGAAAACGACAATTGCACCCTGTGCAATACCGCGCCCGAAACCATTGAGCACTTATTTCGCAACTGCCCGATCATTGCGCCTCTTTGGGCTTCCTTTAACTTGCCCCCTGATGTTGCTAACACTTTCAACTTACCTTTTGCAGGGTGGCTCCGGGTGAACCTACTCTCGAAAAAGTGCATGGACGAGGGGGTCGAGTGGGCGGCGATCTTCGTTACGGTGTTGTGGTGGACGTGGAAGTGGAGGAATGAATGCGTCTTCAACAACCGGGTTCAAGTTCACGGAGCTGCAGAGTTTGTGATGAGCAGAGCAAGAGAGTATATGGAAGCTTGCAAGTCGAAGCCCCAAAAGCCAGCTTAGCCCCACCCAACCCACAGGATGATCGCTTGGACAAGACCGCCCACCAACTGGGTCAAAGTGAATACGGATGAAGCGGTATGACGTGATGGTAGGGCTGCAGCGGCGGGAGTCATTAGAGACTCGGAAGGGAAGTGGATTCACGGGTTTGTTCACCACATCGGGCAGTGTACCGTGCCCATGGCGGAGTTATGGGGCGTTCTCAATGGCCTCAAACTCGCGTGGGAGCTCGGCTTTCGGAATGTGTGTCTTGAGACGGACTCCAAACTCGTTTACGACCTCGTCAAGAATGCTACGACACCGACTCACCCTCTTTTCAGCCTGACATCTCAGTGTCATGGCTTCCTTGTTCGGGATTGGAACGCCCGAATCGATCACGTCTTCAGGGAGGCGAATACCGTCGCCGACTCCCTTGCCTCGCTCGCCTTTTCTTTTCCTTTCGGCGTGCACTTCCTTACGGACCCGCCTGTGGGTACCGTGACTGCTCTGTTGGACGACTCGCTGGGGAGGGCTACCCTCCGAGTCGGTGAACCTTAGCCCCTTTTACTTTGCTCTGTGGGTTCGCCCGTTCACCAAAAAAAAAATTATAAGAGTCACTAATCGTGAGACTCTTAGGACTCTTGCACTTTATTGGGAGGTGATGTAGGCAGATTGTTGACCCAGTTCGAAGACGATCTTAGCCGTCGAAAGGGTCGTCACTAGCGGAGGCGATCTCGGCCGTCCGATGTTAGTTTGGGGCACACAATACCTTTCCGGATAGGGAACGCGCTCACAAATCCAAATTAGAGCTTCGCACTGACATAAGGCCTTTTTCGGGCTTTTAATAACGTTTCAGGCTTTTAGTTAAGGCCGATTGACCGAAAACCACCCTTATAATATGTCATATTGCCCTAAACCACCCTTATATGCCTATTTACCGAAAACCACCCCTATATACCCTTCCGTCAAAAAACGACCACCCCTCCAAGTTTCTCCGTTAAAAATCCGTCAACGCGCGCGTGTGACGCGTCTTTAAACTTTGATTTTTGATTTTTTTTTACCATTTTCCTTTATCTCTCCACACTTAATCTCCCCCCACCAGCCTCCTCCCCCGCCCCACCACCACCACCACCTCTCCTCTGCCTCCACCAAACGCCGGAGCGAGAGGCAGCCGGAGTCGGGCCAGGATTCGTCGGAGTAAAGACGGGAATAGAGGAGGTGGGTGTTGGAGAGTCGAGTCGGCATCGGGGAGGCCCGAGGGCAAGCCGGTGAGCGAGGTCGTCGCCGTCGAGGGAGCGCGAAGTCCAGGGAGGTCGAGCGAGCGTGGGTCCGGTGAGGCCAAGCGAGCGGGATGCCGAGCGTTGTACCCAGATCTGGAACCCGATGGTGAGGGTTGATCAAACGGGAGGAGCGAGAGGCGGAGGAGCGAGTAGGAGGAGCGAGAGGCGGCTGAGCGAGCGGGAGGCGCGAGCAGTGATGGCTGGGTTGGGCACAACCCGGATCTGGAATCCGGCGGGGTTGGGCTGCGTTATACCTAGATCTAGAACCCGGCGGGCGTGGCCAAAGAGGCAAGCGAGCGCGGTGGCGAGCGGGCGGAGCTCGTGAGGGGGTTGCCGTGGATTGTGGCTGGAGTTCGCAGATCTGCTCTAGGTTGAAGATGAAGTTGGTGTACCGGCTGCAATGGTGATGGTCGGCGGTGGTGAATTGAAGATGAAGGAAAGCGGGGTTGGGAGCAGACAACAGATCTAGGTGGTGGTGAAGATGGGAGCAGGCCGGCAGCAGGGTTGGAGGAAGGTCGACGATGCTGCGGTGGTGGTTCCAACAAGGCATGCTAGGTTTTTTTTTTTGATTTTACAGTTTCAGAAAAAAAAAGAAGGGAAATTGTATAGGGAAAGGGAAATCTCACGCGCGCGTTAACGTCAACTTAACGGGTTAGAGAGGTGGGGTGGTCGTTTTTTGACGGAAGAGTATATAGGGGTGGTTTTCGGTAAATAGGTATATAAGGGGTGGTTTAGGGCAATATGCCTTTTATAAGGGTGGTTTTCGGTCAATCGGCCTTTAGTTAATTAGGGTTTAGTTATTTTGGAATTTTCGTAATTTTAGTTTATATCTTTTGGATTTTCTATCTTTTCGATCTTTTAGATTTTTAGTTCGTTTATATATAGATCGAATGTTGCTCTGAAAAGACAACTTTCATTATTTTTATCAATTACAGAGTTTTCTTTGAATTGCTGGTGGATTTCCAGTTTATTGTGTTTTTATGTTTCGCGCTTGCGATTCCTTGTGCACCACTGCTTGCGATTGCTTACCGTTCAAGCTTCTTGTTGCGTCAGGAGTAACTCATTTTGCTTTCTTTCTAGTAGTTAATCTTCCTTTTGGAACTTTGATAGTAGTTTTAGTTCATCTTGCCATGCGTCTCATATTTTTTTTCTTCGTAAATCTAGCTAATTCGACTGTCAATCCTAATCTATATAATACATTAAAAAGTTGTGTACGAAACGCATTTAATGCACAGAACACATCTTATACTTGTATTGTAGTAGATATACAATTTGTCAACTAAAACACCATAGCATAGCGGTTAAGACCTGTTTGTTTGTCATGTAGATCTCTTGTTCGAGCCCCATTGCTATCTATTTTTATATCCCTTGACCCAAAAAAATCTATTTTTATATCCATTTTTAAAAACCAATTGATGAACATCAAAATACAGTAAACCATTATTGTGCAAATATATATCTGTCTATAAAGGAAGAAAGGTTTTTTGTGCATATATTCTTTTTTTGGTCGAATATATATCTATCAAGGTAATGAACCAAATTTATAGTAATTCATCATGTGAAATTCCGGTGGGCCGAGAGAAATGGGTCACGTGTCGGGGTAAATTTAACCACTTCGTACATAAGGTTACCTTTAGTTGAGATATCTATTCTATTGTAAATAAGTTCAAAATATAGATTTTACTTTTAGTCTTATGAGGTCCGTTGCGAATGTTGTTTATAAATAGGTATTTTAATAGGATTATAATATTAGTTAGCCTATTAAACTACCCATTTAACTAAAGAAGCGTTACTTTGTGACAATGGCAATTGAATGAATTTGGTTTTGTGCTAAAAAAAAACAACTAAAGAGCCGTTACCTTCCATAAATCCATTCACGTTACAATCTCCATTCACATTACAATATGTTACAAGCTGTCATTAGTGAGCCTTAATTGACATCATTAGTGTGTCTTGCCGGTGAAAAGAACGGTTACGAAAAGGCTGTTAAAAGGCATATATAATTAGGCAATTTGGGCACGCTAGATTTAAGGTGAGACGGGTTGAACCATGAATTTGCAAAGCGCCTTATTCTCTCTTGCACATCAATTTGCCTATCTATATATATGTGGCAAAGCACCTGCTTACGGATCCAAACCCCGGCTCTTCGAGAACGTCTTATACAGGTGAGTTGAGATATATATTCAATCCACCCCAACGTCTATGTATCACTAAGCTCTTGAATTATAAGATTATTTTTTCGCTTGAATCTCCTCCCGATCGCAACCATGGTGACCGCCAAAAAAAAGCATAGGATTTTGCTCTCGATCTCACCGTTTATTTCCTTCCCCGATTGCTTTCAATTCCTTTTTTTTTTGTATGAAGCAAAGTTTTACCTCTCCATTCCATTGAATCGAGCCTCATATAAACTCATCCTCTATATCATTTCTTTTTGTGGCAGGTTCCTAATGTGTGAATACTTGGAAAATGGAAGCTTAAAAGAACATGTCTATTGTAAGTACTGTTATGCACGTTAGTTGTCTCTTTCATGTCTTTAGAATATTATGAGCAAGTTTTTACCTCAATTGTCTTCTCTTATCTATAGGAAGGACCATCTTTGAGTTGGCAAACAAGGATCAAGATCAGAACTCAACGCCCTGGTAACTAAAAAACTGTTGTTGAATGACCTCTAAGGTATTTAGGTTTTCCTCTTGATATGATATCAATTCTCTATGTTTTCTCTTGCATTCTATTTGCACTAGAAAATAGTTTAGTTCCATATATACATCATGTTTGAGTATTGATCGATTTTAATATCTATGCAGTTGTTGTACTCTAATTTCAGAGATTTTGATGATGAAATGAGGGCAGTTGTTGCTAGAACTTTAGAAGGCAGAGGAATCAATTTACATCCCAATAAAAACTTATTTGAGGGCAGTTGTTGCTCAAATAAAAACTTAATTGAGCTGGTGTACTATTGTTTTTGTGTATGGGATGATTGAATGTTTTGCTGGGTCATTTTATTTATATAAAAAGAGACAGTTTCGTGTATTATTTGCTACTTAACATTAATGTATGTTTTAAAATAATGAGAATATATATTGTTATTTTATACTATTGTTATTTCATCCTATATTAAAAGATGTCTACTCCCGAGGACAAAAATAGTCTTTTGTATAAAAATATGTGTTTTAAAATAAATATTTATTATTCTTTGTTATTAAAAAATTGTTAGGCTATCGAGTAATTATTTCAATTGATTAAAAGTGTAATGACATACATATTAAGAATGTTTAGCATGCCACTCTTTTTTCTCTCTCCAAAATAGAATTGGAGAACGCGATCCGAGATATCAAAACTCGATTTGATTTGAGAAATCTGTCCAAACCGACAAGGCGACAAAGAATTCTAGGATCAAACTTCGATGTAAATATGACCACATTTTAACAACAACAAGTGTAATGATAGCACGTGAGATTTTACCGTCAAATTTATGCCCATTTGTTAAACACGATCTACAAAAAAGACATACATATACTTTAATGCGCATAAAAACAAAAAGGCACTCAACAAAAATACACAAATACACTAAAGAATAAATATATAACTCATGTCCCGTGCGATAGCACGGGTCTGTCTTACTAGTGTATCTATAACTATGTATACACCAAATAGGCACCACAATCCACAATTCATAGCCATGGTCGTCACATGGACATTAGACTTGCTAATTGGGTCAGTTGGGTCAGATCATCTCGGATATGGGTTGAAACGGGTTTGGGTCGGTAACGGGTTACTGGTCAATTTAAGTCGGGTCGGTAACGAGTCACGAGTCAATCAGGTCGGATCGTTATAAGATTTCGGGTCGGGTCGGATCATCTCGGTTTCGGGTTGAAACAAGTTTGGGTTGGTAACGAGTTACTGGTCAATTGAGTCGGTTGGTAACGACTAACGAGCCACGAGTCAATCAGAATAGATCGTTGTAGGATTTTGGATCGTGTCGGATCAACCCAACGACACAAAGGTATCGAAAATTTTACCATTATTTGAATAATATTCTATTTAAATAATAAAATATAATAGGACAGTATTACTTGTATATATTTTGATAGTAAAACATATTATAATTTTTAAAATAAGTTTTATACATCCTAAAATATACTAAAAATCGCCTCAACCTAGTAATGGGTTCGAGTTCAAGCGGATTGAGATGAAACCATGTTCGGGTTCAATCGGTCGGGTTGAAATTGAGTTTCGGATCAATCAAATCGGATTGAAACCCATAAAATCTAGGTCAGATTAGGTCGAATCAGCTTTTGATAGGTGTAGATAGGGGTGTCAATCGGTTAGGGCGGGTCGGGTTCGGGTCAATTCGGATTACGGTTAAATTCGAGTATTTTTAATAATCGGATCAGATCAGGTTGAACAATTTCGGGTCGGATATACAATTAGTCGGGTAAAGTTTGATTTTCGGGTCAATTTCGGGTGGGTCAGTCGGGTTTCGGTTCAACTAAATTTCGGGTTGAGTCGTGTTTCGGTTTAGTCGGGGTTCCGGTTTAGTCGGGTTTCGGGTTAGTCGAGTTTCGATTTTTCCATATATTGAATGATAATTTTTGTCCTAATATCATTACCTTTAACACTAAATACTAAATGTAGCACTTAAATTAAAAGATATAATTTTAATAAAAATTATTAATTATTACTGTAATTTTTTAAATAAAATATATATTTGAGTGTAAACATATATTTAATGTATCTAAAGTATTTTATTAAATGATATTATGTTTTTTTAAAAGTATATATGTGATAGTTCGTGAAAATATGGTCATTAACTTCAAGGTTACGGGTTATTTCAAGTAAAGTGCTCTTGACTCAGGAGAGTTTGAGTTTTCGGTTCATATCGGGTCGCGTAAGTTCGGGTTTTCGGATGATTTCGGGTCAAGTTACTTCGGGGATTCGGGTGATATCGGGTTAGTAAACTCGGATATAATCGGTTACGGGTTAATTTCGGGTTCGGGTCAGAAAGTCTCGAATTCACACATTTCCCCCTCTTTTTCGGGTGTCGGGTCGGGTTCGGTGTCGGGTGGGTTTCTCGGGTCGGGTCAAGTTTTGACAGCCCTAGGTGTAGACATGTAAAATCTATTATCTATAACTATTACGTTTGTTTGGAGAAAAAAAAACTATTACGTTTGTAACATTTCACCCAATTCTACTTTTCATATCAACTTGGTTTCATCTACACAAATGCATTCCAATCACTTTGCCTTAATTTCCCACCATTCTTCCTAGATATAATGCACTTCATTTATCGACAGTGACGAACGCAGAACTGATTTAAAGGGGGCACAGCCGCCCAGCTCGTGTACGAGATCTAATAATTCAAGAATAATCGATAAATTTAGCTACTCAATATTCTTATATAGTAATAAAATAGGTACTTATTTTTCAAAAAAAAAAATTACGGTATGTTTGAAATCTAATTTATGTAGTAAATAGCTAGTTTATAAACAAAATTTTGAGAGGAATGCATTAAATTTGAATAAAAAAGCTCTTCTACCAAAAAAATTTGAATAAAAAAGCAAAATGATGCTATGGGGATTTGAACCTTGGTGGAATTAAAACAAAATTAAGCAAGAAACCATCTAGACTAGTTGATTTTCATGTCATGTTAATACAAATTTAAGTAAAATATATTAATATTTAATCAAAAATTACATATATATACCGAAAATTAACCCGACGGGAGGGGGGGCACGGGCCCACTCATGCCCCCTAGGTTCGTCATTGTTTATCGAGACATCCAAAAATACAATTGGGTTTTGGGCCTTTGGGCCTTTTGACTATGAGAAAAGCAAATATATGCTTTTCAAGTCCAACCAAAAAGAAATACAATGGCCTGGGTCCGGTTTCGTTCGAACCGGGGAACCGGAGGTTCCGGTACCGAGTCGGAACCGGACCGGCGCTTCCGGTTCTAAGAACGTTTACGGTTCCAGATCTCCTTCCCACGGAAACCGGGGAACCGTCGGTTCCATTCGGTTTTGAACCGGCCCAAACCGCAGATTTATCATACTTTCTATAATAAAAAATACACATAAATTGTACCACAAAAAAATTAGAAATCAAACTCTAAATGTTTATATATAATAACCGGATCCAAATTTATACGTCAAATATACATGAATTTAACAAAAATTATCTTTTAAAAAATAAAATAAAGGGCATTTTCTTAATTTTTTAATTTTTGGCCGGTTCCGGAACCTGAACCTGAATCGGATGGAACCGGCCACAGAATTGGACGAAATCGAAAAACCGACCACGGATCGATTTCGGTTGCACATTTCGTGGAACCGGGAACCGGTGGCTCCGGAACCGGACTCATGTATACCTATCAGAATATATAATCACCGGTTGGGGCTTTTAAAAAAAGAGATTACATTGGTGAGTTGTTATTAACCCCTACTTACATGGCAACATTTTGTTTCTCATTACCATATGACATTTTATTTTATTATATGCATGCATCTGAAGGGATTTTTAATCCACACTACTTTGTTTACAAGATCAAGGATTTTCCTGCATGGAGTAAAACAAGGCCTCTAGAGAATGGTTCGGACCAACCTAAACCAAGACATCAAAACCAAGGAAACAACTCAAATTTAGGCATCAAATCAAACTGAGGGACCAACTTAAACTGAGAGACCAACATAACTCACAACGTTAAAATCAATGGATGCTAAACCATAGCGTCAAAACCGAGGGACCAAGTTAAAAACGAGGTGTCAAACACTGAAATTATACACCGAAGTACGATTTTTTTTTCAAAATAGCACTTTTGAAGTTTTAATTCTGAAAATAGACTCGGGAAAAAATATTTTCCGGATAGAGGCACTCTGAGGCTCAGAGACGCTGGCTGGGCCAGCGTCTTTCGCCTTTTGAGCCCCGGGACAAAGACGCTGGCCCAGACCAGCGTCTTTCATAGAGAGACACTGGCTGGACCAACTTCTTTCATAGAGAGACGCCGGTCCACGTCTCTCATGTATTTTAATTTTTTTTGAAATTCGGTATTATTTTTTTTCCAAAATTTTAATATCAAATTTAATTAAAATGAATTAATTCAAATTAATTAATATTTTTTTTGTTATGGTTTAAGGGAAAGACCGATATACTTACATGTCTGATCAAAAAACGTTACCTCGTTCGATTATCTTTCTCGTTATAAAAACTTAACTTGTGTATATCTTATATATATATTTTTTATATTTTAAAGGTGTTAAACGGGTCGGGTCGGGTGGATTCCGGTTCGGGTTCAGGTTGAGATCCACCGTTGGGCCACGGGCTGCATCATTGTTATATACGAAACCATATATAAATAAAGCTTACTATAAACCGGAGTTTGCTGTCCAACGGTAAGATGGTGCGTAGGGGTTGGAACATGGGTGTGAAATGCAATAACTTGTGGCTCGGTGATCTGTTCGAGACGTGTGAGCAGTCGTTTCGAAGGTCTCGACGTAAGTCACGAGGTGGAGTCATGGGTTGGCGGTTTCCGATCAGCCATGCGCCCAGAATGTAGGAAAGAGCAGACGGTTGTCGGAAGTCCGGCGAGAAAAGGGACGTAACTTTGCGCTCGGTTATCGGATCGGGGTGTATTTTATGTCGTTTCGAAGGTATCGAGAAGACGGGGCTATAGGCAGGACCGCAGGGCCTGTTTGTTGGGGGGCCTTTCAACCAAACGCGTTTGAGTGTCCCAAACGGCGTAGTTAGGTCCCGTTTTGGAGATCTCAATGCCTATATAAGGCATCTGAGCTTTCAGGTTGAGTGTCCCAAACGTCTTTTGATCAGACATGTAAGTATATCGGTCCCTTAAACCGTAACAAAAAAATATTAAATTTTATATGCATATAGTTTGAATTAATTCATTAATTAAATTTGATATTAAAATTTTGAAAAAAAATACTGAATTAAAAAAAAATTAAAATACATGAGAGACGCTGGTCTCTCTATGAAATACCCAGCCAGCGTCTCTCTATGAAAGACGCTGGCATGGCCAGCGTCTTTGTCCCGGGGCACAAAAAGCATCTCCGAGCCTCAAAAGTACCTATATCCGGAAAATATTTTTTTCCGAACCTATTTTCAGAATTAAAACTTCAAAAGTGCCCATTTTGGAAAACAATTCCCGAAGTACCAACATAAACCAAGGGAACAATTTAAAGTGGACAACAAAACTATTTTTCATTGTTGTTAATTGCCAAATGTATGATTTGGCTTTGACTTAGGGTTCCTCGGACCACAACAAAAACATCACCCTCAAGGCCAACAGTAAGGGATAGATGTTCAGTCATGCCAATTTTTTTTGGTTGAGCTCGTTGTCGATGAGAGTCGAGCATTTGATCTCTGAGTACTACCTTTAAAGACTTAAGGGCCGTTTGACTAGATGCCATAAAGGCACTCACGCCAACATTGGGTGGTTAGTTTCTAGGAAAATTATTTATACCTATATATGATGCATCTGTACCATGCATATAGTTTCTTCTATTCTTAGTCTTGAATGAATCACGTCTGGATTCGCAGATTGAGTTCCATGCGAGGTCCCTCACTCGTCGTTAAGCTCGGGCTTCATTCTTCAACCGGTCGTTTCTTCTCCTCTTCCTTCTTCTTTTCCCATTCTTTTAAATTAGGTTAGATTAAGATAAGATTATGAAATGACAAGTTAGGTTGACATGGCATATAAATAATTTAAAATAAAATAAAACTGGTATTATCACGTCATGTTTCTGACTCTCACGTCATCGAACTTGTCGAAAAACATATTGAAAAATCTTTTCTAGTTAATATCGACATAGTTCAATTTTATTTTTGGTAAAATGGATCCTTGGAATGTAAGTCATTTTCCTTTAAAATTAAAGAAGCCACTTGATTATAAAATATGTGGTGGTTAGAGATTGTTTTTAACCGGCCACCACTTTCAACTGGTTTTTTTCTTATAAAAGAGAATAATGTGCATGCGTAAGTGCGTAACCCCTTTTAAACTATTTCTTGCTCCGCCATTGTTAATGACCAAACCCCTCAAGCTCTTTCCGGCCAAACGAATTTACATTCTTTCCTATAGGCCTAGAACACACCTATGAAGTTTGTAAAGTGCTAATTAGATCTGTTTTAGTCGAAAAAGTGCTAACTAGCTAGATCTTATTAAAAGTGGCCGGGTTCGAGCGGGAGTCGGACACAACACATTTTCAATACTTAGCTTGAACATGGACCGACAACGGGTTTATTACTCAATTAAGATCATGTCCTTATAAAGTTACATTTTCTTTGCCTGCTCATATTTGCTGGCGGTAGGTCATGCTCATGCGCTAGGTCAGGCATGGCAGCTGCTTAAATTTGATATAGCTAGTCTATTGTTAACCAAACCTCACAAAAACAATCTAACAAATGGTTTACATCATAATTAGTTAACTTGATCGAGAGTTTGTTTAAAGTAAATTAAAGGGGAAAAAACCAAGTGTTTAGAATCGTTTTTCCCTCATAAAGTGAGACCTTATAAAATTGTTAAATTTCATATGGAAAGAAACCATCAATGGCCATAAATTCTGTGTCAAAATTTTAGAACCAAATCAAAATGTAGAATTTGAGTATACACTAATTAACTTGGGAATGAAGTTAGAAATGAGGGAAACTCGCTTTGACTCGATTAAGCCGGCACAGGCATTAACACCATTTAAAATTGAAGACAACCTAACACCAATATATATGACGATTTTTAACAAAGTGTAATCGGTACGTGGGATTGTTGCTCTTTGTTAGTCTTTCTTAATAATGAGAAATGAGATATGCTTAGCCTACAATTCCTACGAATCACAATGATGAGTCCTATTAATTTGTCAAATCAAATGGTGGAACACGTACGTCATCGGAAAATTCCGTCGCCGGTCATTCAAACCTTTAATCAAGAGCGTCGGCAGTTGACTTTGACATTGTTTTCGTATAAATAATGATTGTCTCATTTTGTGCCCCTCCGTTTTTCTCGCATCTTCGATTAGCCCATCTGGAGATTTTGACTTGCACTAAACCAGTCAAACTTCGGACGATTTATAAGTCGGTGATTTTTTAATATAGGTTAAACTAATTAACCTTGTCATGCAAGACAACAATTAGCTAGGCAACGAGCTAGGTTGGTAAAATATGATCTCGATCAACAAATACGGTATGAAACCCATTTACACTAGCTTGACTAGAAGATGCAATATTAATTAAGTTTGAAAATGAACCGTCCTATCGGCTAAGTATGATATAAATATCATATATAAATGCCCCCATTGCCCACCTGCCCAACTATACCTCGTGGATCAATTCAATATCAAATCCTCTCATCCCTTGTACGTCTCTCTCTCGCTCACTCTCCTCAATCGAAACATGATTACTCCGCGCAATCATCATCATCATCGTCGTCGTCAACCATTGCTATTGTTGTTCTTGCTCATGGTGCTAATCCCTCTTCCTGGCATCAACACAAACGTCGTCGTCAAAGTAGAAGCTACTTCTAGGACGATGGCGATGCAAATTGGAAACAAGTTGTCTGAAGAACGCAAAGCTCAATCTATAGATCCGGAGTTCGAGGCGTCGAAGCGACAGGTACCATCTGGATCCAATCCCTTACACAACAAGTGAAGTAGCCATCCGTCGTCGATTTGGTTTTCATATATAGTTAGCCAACTAGTCAATTATACGTACACTTGTATAGACATTATGAAGCCACTAGTGCTTATATTTTTTTTGTGAGTGATTGTCTTATGTCCGTAGTAGCTAGTTAAGTATAGTATTTTGTTCGTCTTAATTATTGATTGTACTATGCCTTCATTCATTTAGTTTTATACTCCGTATATTCTAATAACAACGACGATTTTTTTTTTTTTGTTTCTGCAACGATCGATATCAACGACTTATAATAGTAGGATAATTGTGATTTAATTGGATCACATCTACTTCATAATTCATGTATAGAAGATTATATATCAACCAGAATTATCCCAATATATTTTATTGAGGTTGATCATGATTAATTGGTGGGTTTGATCATTTGAACTTCGAAAAATGAAGTTGTTTCCCTCTATCTTTTTTCATAGTTTTTTTTTAGTATTCCAGGGCAGTAAAATATGGTGTGATTCCGTGTGAATGAACTGATTAGCTAGGTTTAGGAATTGAATAAAGCAGTCAGCTTGTACGTATATACGTAGTGGTGATTAGGGAACCCAGCAAATTAATTAAGATCAATGTTTAAAATAATTAAGATGGGGGAACCCAGCAACAGCTAGCGCATTCAACATTTTCAAATAGTTATTTCACATTAGTTATTTCATGCAACTACCTTATATTTATGGTCGAATATGCATGAATTAAACTTAGAAGAGGGAGGAAAGAATGTTAAAGCTGGCCACTACGCCCCTCTTTAACTCTCTGCATCAACATCAAACCTAAATTTAAGTCGGTATGTCCCCCATGGGTTCAAATGGGACGATTTCATTTTTTCGAATATGATTAATATAATATGACAAAAGTTACAAGCATTTTCGTCATATAGCCGGGATAATGATGCCTATTTAATTGATTTTCGTTATTCTAAAATTTTATACTTAGTATAACATTTATACTCAAATCACAATTATGACGTTAAGCCGTATCGCCATGTTTGTTGACTTCTTATTGGTTTACATTCGTTGAAAAACAAGGTCCGTTTCGTAGCTAAGCTTCCTTCCTATAACGTCGTTGTTTGTGCGTGTTCATGCATTGCCAATTACTTAATGGAATGCTTGCAAATCCCACACCGTGAAAAATACTATATATATTTGGCAGTCAAATTATAGACTGAAACCTCATCGTCGAATGTCGATTCGATCACTTGATTGATCCCCAAGACACTGCAAAACTCTTATTCCGAATAAACAATTTTTTCTGCAGCTCGACTAGTGTTGGTTAGGTATATAAATTGTATCAAAATCCAGGGAATTCGTGACCAAGACCATAAATTAGTAGAAAAATCATATTAACAATCCATAATCCAAGGCTCTGTTCTCCTTCGTTGAGGCCAATATTATGTTACCTCATCAGGGTCGTGAATATACAACAACAACATATACTGATATACCTATGGTAGTCCCGCAGTCGCAGGATCTGGGGGTTAGGATGGAGGCAAAGCAGGCCTGAATGGAATACGCCCGAATACAACCCAAGAGAAACATACCAGACCAACTCGACAAACTATACGAAGCAAAAACATAAAAACCACAAAGGAAGTTAAAGCTAGTACAAAAGAAACTAATTCTAAAACTAAGCAAAAACAAGCTTCTTGCTCTTCACCCTCCCCCTAACGATGCTCGCTTCAACCAATTGATAATACATGCGTGTATTATATATGCAAACAATTGATAATAAGAGGATTAACTCAAACATATATATTAAGATTATATATGCAAACAACCTTCGTGTATGACATTTCTCTTATGTATGAAAACAACCCCGAAAACAAAAGTTACCAAACTAGCCTTTGCGATTCGCACCCGAAAGCGGTTTGACGACAATCAAGTGTTGGGAAAATTAAGCAAGGGTGGCGTGGCCTGTTGATCGAGATGGAGTTTTGTTGTGTATAGTACGTGTGTGTGTTAATGCCATGGACAGCCTGTAACTTCTAAAATGTGTATATACAAACAGAGATGATGGTGAGGCTAGGAGTTACATGGAAGTCCATCCATCATATTGAATGAATGATGCTGATCGATGAAAAAGAGGATTAGAATAACGATTTCTTTTGCAGAGAAACCCGACCCCCTGCGCTCTCTTCCTCGTTCCCTTTTCCCCCAAATCCCAATATGCAACAACTCAACCCTAAACCCCCAAATCAATGGATCTTGAACCTCTTCCAAATCTTCACCCGAAATCTCTTCCTCCCCCAAATCTCTTCCCTGCGAAATCCTCCCCTTGAAAAAATCAATCTCTGTCAGCCCGGCTTTGACCCGTTTTCGGGGTTGTTTGTTCTTGAAAATAAACCAAATCAGATCTGCAACATGAGGGACAATGATTCCCTTCACCATAGCTATGGAGAGAGAGGAAAAACGATGAGGTGGTCGAGCCCCAAAATTCATCCTAGAAGGGGGGATTTACAAGGGTGTGTTGTTCTTGGCCTAACCCTAGATCGGGAAAGTTCGATCCGCTCGGAGGGAAGAAGGAGCAGGCTGAGGAGGATGGAGGAAGAGCCGCTCTTCCGCGTTTCCTGCTATGATGTCTGCTGGAACAAGATGGAGAATGTTTCAACCTCGCTGGAGGATCTCGTCCCTCTTCCTGTGGCGGGTTTGAGGTGTACTCCTTTCTTCAACTGGTTTTATATGGTTATTAATCCTGAACAATTGCTTAACTACATATGCTTGGCCTATGAACAAAGAATCAGGGATGAAATCCTTTAACTCTATAATTTGCTCGGGAAAGAAACCAAACTTTGAACAACGACCCACTTTGAAACATACATGTCTGAATCATTGCACACTACGGTCGAGGAGGCCCTAAGTAGTGTTGCTAATCCAGTTGACAATGGTGTTGGAACTTGGTAACATAAACAACAAGAGGAATGAAGAACTGAAGATTGACTGGAATGTTGGTTCTATGAACCAGTATGAACTAAATCATGAAATAGGATGGGATTCTTGTAAAATAGCTATGCCAAAGGAGAACCCTTTTAAGTTTGATACCAATCAATTGAATCATGTTTATTATTATAAATCAGTGATCTTTTGCGTGGTGTGTAATATGATTATAACAGGAAAACAATCTGAAGCTCGGAGGAAGATTGGAGCGGTGCACTGGAGTGCAAACCTAAAGACAAATTTCTGAAAACAATCTTGTAGAAAAACTGCTCTTTGAGCAAATTGAACAACAAAAATGGGTGAGAAACCCTCTTTGAGCAAATTGAACAAAACAACTGCCAATTCTTTGAACAACCTTCGGAAGTATAAGCATCCGTTCTGATTTTGGTCTCCCACTATAGATTAATGTTTTGGATGATCGCATGAAATTCTTCCTGGAATTTGACTAATGATGTTTTGGTTTCAAGGGCTGGGGAAGCCAATTCTTGTGTGTTGCTACAATAGCGATGGAAGAATAATCCTTGCCTTGCAAGGAATGAAGATTATCTTATTTAGAAATGTAAAAAGAAAAAGAAAAAAGTATAAGATTGAGATTAAGAAAAAAGACTGAAAAATTAAAATTATTCCTTGCAAGTCAAGGCAAGAACATGGAGGTTTAACCCTCCTTTTTATCAATCTTGCGGTGCAAGTTTTGCGTTTCTTGCAGGTTCCAAGCTCAAGTCGGTTGCTTGAGTTTCTGACTGTGGTTCGAGATAATGTTTCGGTTGTTGTCCGGGAGGTGTGTTTCCTTTACAGGCGTCTTGTCACACCTTCTCAAGTCGGATTCTTGCTGTCTTGCTCTCCGGCGGCTCTACACGCCTGTGTTAGATCCTCATCTAACCCGCGGAATTGTCTTTCTCCTACTTCGTCGCAAGCTCTTCAGTTTCTTGGCTGGGTGTTTGGGTGCCTGTATTTTTTGTTTGTTTCTGTTCTTGCTTTTGTTTTTTTGTTTCGTTTTTCATGTGCTTGTTTTTCATGTCGGTTTGTCCGGCTACCGAGCCTTGTCTCGGTCTCTCGATCTACTGGGCTTGTCCGGTATTTCGAATTCTTACCTTTTCAAAAAAAAAAAAAAAAAAAAAAAAAGAGGATTAGAATAACGTTCCATCGGGTAGGTAGGCCACATGGACTACCAAATTAATAGATTATTTGCTTGCTTATTCTACACGTATAATTAAGAAAATTTCACCATGCATGATTACTTGGGATTATAATATTTGGCCGTCAAATTAGGCTTAATCCTCATTGTCGTC
Source organism: Polygonum aviculare (assembly GCA_934048045.1). Taxonomy (NCBI): domain Eukaryota; kingdom Viridiplantae; phylum Streptophyta; class Magnoliopsida; order Caryophyllales; family Polygonaceae; genus Polygonum; species Polygonum aviculare. The sequence goes on from OW204031.1 coordinate 22,820,441, forward strand.
GATTCTCTTGATCCCCAAGAAACCACTAAATCTCTTGAGCTCCAAGATATCTAGCTAGTTTCGAATTAACAACTTGATTTTTCAAACTAATCACGTTTACTTACTTATATATACACTATCAAATTCCATGGAATTCAAAACCAAGACCACAAAAAAAACTACAAAATCAAATTAACAATCATATAAGATCATGAGTTTTCTACCGGCTAGGTTGGCGGGAAGGGAGGCAGCCTATTTCATGGAAGAATCCAGACAAACCGTTAACCGTTATCTTGAGAAGAAGCCCCCATCACCACCGTCAGCTAATTCTTCAACCAAGACTCCGGCGACCAGCGATGAATTCTCCGGCGCCGATGTTCTGCCGGAGGTTCTGAGGCACTCTCTGCCTTCGAAGCTCTACTACCAGCAGCCGCTCTCGGAGTACTCTCCCCCTGTATCGACGTCGTCGAAATGGTCGACCCGTTCCTCCGGCGAGGAACCATCCAGAATCTCACCGGACGTTATGAATCCTCTCAGCGCGTACCTGACGTTGCCCCAGGTCACCATGGGCCCCAAAAGGTCCTTACTTTTTCCTTATGACGTGGCGCCTAATTGTATATATATATAGCCCGACGTGGCTAAAGTAGTTGATTAAAGGAACACTAATTCTAGAAAGGAAAACCATTTCATCGTGCATATTGATAGACATTGTCAATCGATAGTCGATACTGAGATGTGTACATGATGCAGGTGGCAGTTGCCTGAGGCAAGAGGCTCGGTTACGGCATCGACGGCTAATGAGCTGCGACACGATGAGCAAGCATCTCTTAATCCCGAGAAGATCAAAGCTGTTGCTCAAGGCCTTGAAAATGGTACTCAAATAACTGCTTTAACTCTCCTAACTAACCTGATTCTGAGCTTGCTTATTAACTGACTATTTTTATATAGTTGGGAAGGCGTTTGCTGTTACCACTGGAGTGATGTTTGGTAGTGCAGCAATCACATTTGGATTTGCTGCCAAAAATGTAAGCATACTACGTACATTTTCAGCAGCATGTACTATTACATTGCCTACTCACCATACTGATAAGAAAGGGCCATTTATTGCAGAAAGATGACATAAGAGTTCAAGGACGAGATCTGGTTCAGCCAAAAGTCGATAGTCTTAAGGAGCGATTGGCCCCACTAAGAAATTGGGTATGTAAAGAAAGAAAGATTTCTACCTGTTCTATAATTTTCCTTCCCTTTTCATTTAACACTAAAGCTTAGAGCCTGTGTAATGGCAGACTAATGAGGTCTCGACGAAATGGCACCATCAAATGGAGAGAGATATGAAGGAGAAGCCTTTCGTTAAAGAACTTTCAAGGAGATTTCGGGCAGAGAGGCCAGAGAAAAATTAAATGATATTTATATGAATAAATAACTCTGTGGTGTTCGTGATTGTTTCGCTGGCCTGTATTATATTTTTCATACAAAAAATGGTCTTAATTGTAAGAGTTTGTCTAGAGTTAAATGCTAAAATGTACGCTTTATCCCAATGTACGTTGTATAACTCCCCAAAACGACTGTCGACATATCTATGTACTTGATTAGTTGATTTATGTGTGTATCAAATCCAGAACATCTAATCATATTAGCCTGGGAATAGAAAAAACATACAAATCATATGTCAATTGGATTATGACAACAAGCACGTGATATCATAATCCTATCACATGAAAAGATTAACTAATCCAAGCCTAACAAAGTAACCTGGCTAATAAAAGTCACGATCCCAAAGCCGGTAATCAAGAATCCTGTTTTCTTATCTTCCTAGTTCATGCAATGAAAAATGCCCAGATGAAAAACAATTGCTGGTTAATTTGGTAGCAGAGAGAGTTCTTACAGCCTCTGGATAATGACAGAGTTGGCCAAACCAGCTTGTTCAATCGTCTGATCAAGATCAGTGAGTTGCTTGGGTGGAAATCCCATGGTCTGGAGCTTGTAAGACCCCACTCCACCACTAGGCCTGGATGCATCGATGAAGGCACGAATTTCCCTGATGGTATGGTGGAGGTTGAAACGTGAAACCATACGTGTGCCGTCAGCTAACCTCAGCTGAATTGAGGTGGTTGGAAGATTCGGGTCTACAACGAGCCCGACCGATGGGGCTGGAGCAGCACTCAATGGAGTGGATGAAACGGGTGCAGGTGAGGAAGATGGAGTGGGGTCACTGCTGCTGCTACCCAGTGTTCTTCCAGCACCTTGGAAGGGAATCCTCCGTCTTTCTGGTTCCTGAAGATGAGAGACGCCCAGTTGTTGATACTTGATGACGAGTTTTAATGTTAGTAAAATTAGGAAGGTTTGATTAAATTGAGGGTTAAATTACCGGGAAGTTCTCTTCCTTTCTCACGAGATTCACATGAATTGGTGTCCTCCGGTCAGCTGGTTCCAGCTCTTTGGGACACTCAGACTTTCTGATACTCTGCATATAATGGAATACGATAAACATTAACATTGGTACAAAAAAAAGAGTGGAAGGTCCTTGATGCAGCATAATAAATAATGACTTTGGTATAAATAGACTAAGCAACAATATAATGCCTCCCCATCAACAATTTAGGTACAAGTGTACAACTTGCGAAATTTAGATGCTGAATCCAAGATCATTCTTAATTTTATGAGATTGGCATGAAAAATAAAGAAAGAAAGAAAAATAAGGCAGCAGTTGGACTAGGGGAGAAGTCATGTGGTGGACAGAAGCTATTCTCATGCTCGAGTAGGAGCATGAATTGTCACCCTAGATACTGTCTAAAGCATAGCAGGAAATGTTTACCTAGTTCTTCTGAAGTAATAGAATGTGCACCGGTCATTTCTTTCTAATCAGATTGTTTTCCCAATAAACTGTACCCAAAATCATATATCCCCTTGATATATTTGCATTAACTTGATTCTAGAGGTTGCATCTTTGCACACTCTCCCCTATTCTCAAATGACATTAAACACCACGAATGAAAATTGTGTGGAAAATTGATTTTCAAACACCATTCAACCTGATAAACTTCCTCCCACCACAAGGATACTGACTGCACAGCATCGCTCAAAAGGGTGTTTCAATTCCACTCAACCCTTCTATAATACAAACTAAAAGTAAATGAGTAGAGCAATGCAAGCTGTCATTCCCCATCTGTTACTCAGACACCAGTGCAATGATTTGACCTATCCGTCATTAACCTAAAGTTCTCATTTTATGTCCCCAACTTGCTGAGTCACTTATGTCACTAGCCAGTATCCACAACAGATAGGCAATGGAAATGACATTTATGACAGTAAAATATGGATTAGGGTCAAAAAAAGATCAGGAATGGAGTTACAGGTAAGGATACACAAAAACAGAAAAAAGAAGGGGGAGACATTACAGGAGTACTTTGGGAAGGGTTGAAGCTTGAGAGATAGATATAAAGGAAGGAGTGAGAAAATCAAAGAAGAGGACTTTAACAGCGAGAAAGGGCTAGATAGTAACCTTAACTTAACCGAGCTGCTACTAATGATTGCTTGGTCGGTTGGTCCACTATTAAGAACTCTATCCTATTGCTAAAGGCCACCAAAATTATAGCACAAACAAAATTGAATGTTTTACCTCCAAGAATGGAGCATTTGCAGGATCGTCCATCGTACGTAAGGGACCATCATCAACAGAGAACCCATTCTCCCAGAAGGTGATCGTGTGGGTGACAGTTTGAGGTGGTTGATCCTGAGCCTGAGCCTGAGGAGTTGGCGCTGTCTCTTCTCCAGAAAGCAATCTCCCCCTTCCAGTAAAGCTCCTTGAACTTGAAGAAGGTTGGACAGGATCAGGTGGTGCTCTGGTTGCAAACTGTCTAGCTTGGTCAAATATATCATCAACACTATTGCCTTTATGGGGATCCTGTACAAGCATTCCACTGTATACACAAGGCCAGTCATTAGTGATTACTATAGAGCAGTGAACTTTGTACTAGAATAGAACATTAGCAATCAAGCTATGTCTTTGTCCAACTTATACCAGGAAATGGGCATACATTCACAGAACATACAAGCATAAACCACTTATGTGATCTTAAACTTATAACAGCCACATAGACTATGTGACAACGAAAATACAGTGGTTGTCTGGATACATCAAGGACCCCAACATACAATTCATGTCCTTTTTCCGAGTATTGCAGAACTGGAGAGGCTAATACTGTTTCCAAAAGAGCAGAATTGAAGTGAAAACTAGCACAGGTAGCACAGCACATCCAAACAGAAACCTCAAATCCAAATTGGACAATGTTCAGCATCAAGATTGCAAGTGTTAACAGCTACACTAAGATAAACTTATATATAGAGAATTTCCCAAAGAAGATTACCGATCAACCAATGCCATATCCCAACTACTAATCTTACCAATAAAGAACTCCCTAAAGAAGAACATTGACCCTAAAGAACATGAAGGATCAAACCAATGGCATAAACTCCGGATCACAACACAGTCTAAATCTTTGAACTTCAAGAATTGCAATCAAATTGAAAGCCAAGCCATACAAAAAGGAAATCGCACAGGAATCAGTACGAATACCACCAAAGAAGCCGGAAAGCGAGTGAACAAAATACCTCTTCTGTCCACCAGTGTAGTGCTCCTGTGGCTGATCAGAGTCGCTATCAGAGTCCTCAGCGCTCCGATTGAGATCGCCCAAAGTCCGAATCCCCCCAACTCGGCGGCCCGGGCCCGAGGCGGATCCAGATCCAGGCTGTTGCCCCCTGGAGCGGAGATTATACTGAGACCTCGAGGCAGGAGAAGGGGAGCGGGAGCGGGAAGGGGAGAGGGACGCCGAGGGAGAGGATTCGGCCGGAGAAGGAGCGGCGATGGCGGAAGAGGGGGCGACGGCGTCGGCGGAAGGGGCGGTGGATTCGAGGAAGGTGGAGACGGCGGCGTCTAGGTCGAAGTTGTGGCTCTCGAGGAAGAAGAGGGCTTCGTCGGCGGTGGCCGATGTGATGTCGATGAAGGTGGTGATTAGGTGATCGGCGGCGTTGGGATTGGTGGATTCCGACGCTTGCTTGTTTAGGTCCATCTTCTTTTCTTTGCTTTGCTTTCGCGACTTTCAGATTTCCTTCTGTTTCTTCGCTTCCGCCGTTTCTGATCTTTTTAGTCCTCTAGTACCGTCTTCTCAACCAAGAAAAGAATCATTCAACCAAAAAAAAAAACCAAAAAGAATCAAAAATAAGATTTTACTTTTCTGACCTAGAACATTATAACCTATGTTCTTATAATTCTTACTCTCATATACTCCGTAGCTTATTAACTTCGTAACGATAATATCATAGTTTTTTTAATTGATTAATGGTAAGTTTGATTGGTCCAATATAGAAGGCAGTCTAGATAGAGTTTTTGAAAATTAACTTTTTTTAATTTTGAGAACTGGTTTATAAAAGTGTTTTTAACCCTCTACCACAAGTGCTCAACCACCGAGCTCATGCGCAAAACCCATTAACTTCTTCTATTGAACAACATTCTAAAACTCAGTTCAACATTTTTTTTTAAAGTTAGCTAAAGCGTTTTTTTAGTGTTCCGGCTAAAAATCTACGGTTTGAGGATGGGTAGATTCTTGAAACGTTATCTGAAAAGTTACCAAAAAAATCAAGCTAGCCGAAACACTAGACTTGCCGAACGAAGCCTAAACATACCCATTGACATTGTTCTTCACACAACATATGCGTCGCCATTTCGTCGATCTCGGTTCGATTAAGTTGTCGAGGATTCGATGAAATCGGTGAGAAAACAATGATTCACGTTCCAAGGAAGCCTATGGCTTGCCGAAGATCTTCACAACCAACTTAAGCTATGTTCATCACTTTTATCAGCATCCAATTTCAGCAACGATTCTAGGACAATAGCGCGGACTCTTTGCCTTGAGAACCCATTCTCAATCGCCTATTCATAGTTATTCACCCCTATCAATATCGTTGAAGAGGGGATCTCATCTCGAAAGGGGAGCCTTGATTTTTGCATATTCTACTACCACATGTACATGGGACAACTGGACCCGAGGCATTCATTCACATCACATCAAATGATTTAGTCCTACTGACAACCAGGCATTGCATTTGGGTGATCTAGACAATTGCAAGAGTCATTGAGTGTCTTAATCCCGGAATACAATGCTCTAAGTTCACTGCATTTTTTTAATAAAGTAAGGAACTATGGTCGCCATAAGGGATGAGAAAAGAGGGCGAACTAGCACCCATGGTCTCAAACTCGAGAAATCATGAAATACTCATAAGTGCTCAACTAATAAGTTGATGCGCCAGACTATCGCCAATTTTGAATGTGCATTCTAAGGACATAATACTGCACAAATTTTCATTTTCATTAACCCGGATAGAACTTCAAATAAAATCTGTTGACTCAGTACCTTACAGTACATTACAAAAGCTATGATTTTGCTAATGGCTACTCCAATGGTTGCAAATCACTCGCCAATGGTCAACCTCTATTCCACGATATTCTACAATACATTGTATAATACATGTTGAATTACCATTATGGCTCCACTCAACAAAAACATGCAACAACCCTAACTCAATTTCCTCCCCTACACACCGTTCCACTTTTCAAGCTCCTCCCCTGCATCATCATTTGACACAATCTTCTGCGCCTTGTACTCATGCCTCATAGCAAAGGTCAAAAACACCAAGAAGTTCAACACTCCTAGAACAGCCAACAGCCAGTAAAAGTAGTCCAACTTCCCCTTGTTCATGTTACTCTTCAGCCAGGTATTATGCGAAACCGCGTCGACAATCGACACCAACAGGCTACTAAAGAAGAACCCCATCGAAAGCGTTGTCAGGAAAAACCCAGTGCTCATGGATTTCATCCTCTCGGGCGCCTCCCTTATGAAGAACTCGAGCTGGCCCACGTACGCGAACGCCTCGCCCGCGCCCACTAGGAAGAACTGGGGCACGAGCCAGAACGCGCTGATCATGACGTTATCATTGACTAACTTCTCCCTCCTGTGCTTCTCAACGGCCGCGGACGCCACCATTGCTAGGATTGCGAATACGAGCCCGACACCAACTCGTTGGAGGCTTGTGATCCCCTGGAGGGTGTGGGTTAGCTTTCGGGCCAATGGGACGACCACTCGCTCGTTCGAGGAAGTGAAGAGGAGGATGGAGATGAAGAGGAAGACGGAGAGTGAGCCCGAGGGAACGAGGAAGGACCCGACTCTTCGGTTCATGTACGTGGCTTGCTCGATTGTGAATGTTGTCATTTGAGAGTAGACCGTCCAGAAGAGGATACATGTTGACCAAATGGGCACGAGTTTTAGCACCATTTTCACCTCTTCTACTTGAGTGACTGTGGAGATTATCCATGGGTTGCTTTGGTCTGCGCCTTTCGCAACTTCTTCGTCGACGATCGCCGCCTTGTCGAGACACCTGGTTTATCGCAAGTATGAGAGTTAGTTTTCTCTTATTTTGAAACTAGAAACAGAGGACTCTGCTTTTTAGGAAGGTAATGTAACAATGTGTCAATCTTAAGTTATGGACTAAATAACTTAATATAGTTGGCGGAACATTTCTTCTATTGTTAATTGATTTTAGGACGTGCAGAGGAATTTTCACTCACTTGAATTTCTCGGTGTGTGGAACACTTCCGTTGTCAAATCCATTGAGCAAACTTGGATGAGAAGGATAAGGAAGACTCCTCTTCCTCCAAGCCAAGAAAACCACCCGCCAAATAACGGTCATGGGACTTCCTTGAGGCTTCTTGTAACGGTAAAACTTGGTCCCACAAAACAAGACCATGACAGCAATGACCATAGCCCCAGCCGAGATTCCGTAGCCCCATCCCCTACCGACGTTGTCTTGGATGTAAACGAGAACCGTGACCGCGAAGAGCGAGCCAATGCTGACACAAAAGTAGAACCTGTTGAAGAAGAAGATCATGGCCTTCTCTTCTTTCGGGTCGGACGGGTCGAATTGGTCTGACCCGAAACCCGAGACATTGGACTTGATTCCGCCTCCGCCTAGGGCTATGGTGTAGAGGGCCGCGTAGAGGAGAGCGAGCTGGCTGGGCTTCGCTTCGATGCAGGTGTCGCGGTGCGACCGGTAGTTGCAAGGCGGCGGTGTCATGCCCGGGAGTGATGTTGCCATTGTTAGTAGTGTAACTCCCTGCATGAATGTGTAAGCATGAAAGTTAATTTAGGTATGTCTAGAATTTGCCATTAATTGCTCGGAAAATTTGATGATTTGGCTATCATATTGTTCATACAATTTGCTAGCTAGGACTTTCACTTTAAGTGGTACACTTCTAAAAACCTCATTTCTTAATCTTCTGAGTACTTAACTTGATTTCTCATATCCCACTTACTAGTTAATTTTTCCTATTGAGATTATCCGATCTACTAGTATATGATTGTCCATTCATATTGAAACAAAATAATTTAGTTCATCAGTAAATCAATACAGTATAATACAAAATCATTAACCAATCAATCAAAACCATGAAGCATGTTGGCATGTAAGGTTAGGGAGTTGGAAATTTGGACTATTCTCAATGACGCTTTCCATTATCTAAATTAAAATTTAGTTCTAGCAATTAGTGAAATTGTGTAACAATTATAAAAATTGGAGCATAGCTTTATATTAATTGAAACTTGGACTGGGCTCAAAAAAAAAAAAAAAATTGAAACTTGGACTGTTCTCCGTGATGCTTCGCATTTTTTAAATTATCATTTTGCTTTTAGTAAAGCTTTTTTGTTTGTTCTATTATAAAAGTTAGACCATATAATGTAGCTTTTGAATAAATGGCATATACAGAGTGTGAGGATTCTCCAAAATTGGACAAGATTCTTTTTTTGTTTCTTCACTAGAGTTTCGTCTTGTCTATATCCAGTTTGATTCGGATCGCATATCTTGCTTTGACTAGTGAGTCTCTTCCAAAGTAATTTTTTACATCTAGTGGAATTGAACCCCCAAACCTAGTGAATGTGGAATAGGTCGCTTAACACCTAAACCGACTCCCGGACAAGATTCTTGTTTCGCTTTTCTATATTTTATTCCGTTTTTTGGGTTCTACTAGCATATTAGGTAATTATATTAGTGGGATTTTCTATGATGCAACCATAGGATTTCTTAATTCAAAATCAAAAGTTATAATCAGTGAAAACACAGTTTCTCCTGACTAAAAGATTATTCTCTCCTATACATTAGGAAAATATAATATGTACTAAAAAAAACAGTTTCTTTTGAGCAAAAGATTATTCTCTCATAGTCTACTTTTCATCTTAGTACTAGCTCCTTGATATAAAACATATAACTGAATTGATCAGTTCTTCAACTTCACTTTGAAACCAGGCCATGTTCAGTTTGATTAAGGACGGTGTTTTTTAATGCAATAACACCTTAAATAGTTAAATTGTACACAAGAGTCACAAAATGAAACTTACCAAAGCAGCTATCGATGCAAAGACGGCGACGGTCATAAACCGTCCAAGCTTAGCATCCGCAAGAAACCCTCCGACAAGCGCCAACAGATTGAGCGCGCCCATGAAGTTGGTCACAATGTTCGCGGATTTGGCCGCCGAGAGATGCATGTCTCCGGTCAAGTATGTCACCAAGTTCATGGAGATTCCCATCACACATATCCTCTCCGCGAGCTCGGTTCCTACAACGTACAAACACGAGCAACTTAGTAATTCGTCATACCAAACACACCCTAATCGTGCGCACCCTTATATATGTTTTGATCATGTTGATTACTCACCTAAGATTAGCCCGGCGCCTAACCATCCTCCGGTTTTCGCTTTGTCAACCGGATGGCCGCGATAGTCCACGACACCTTCGTTGTAAGATTCTTTATCCGTTTGATCGGAGACAAAACCCTGCAAAGTTAAGGAGACAACAACAATTATATATTTTAGTAGCTATGTAACAAATGGATCCTTAATGTACTGTTGATGTTGAAGATAGATATGTTTACCATGATTGAGCAGCTTAGCTAGGCTGTTTTAATGTGTGTTTGTGTTTGAAACGATTCCGGGGGAGTTGGGGTATATATATAAAATGAACTTAGATATAGAGCAACTGGGCAAGTGTTATATATAATGCTTCATAATGGGTACGATACGAATCTTCCTCCTCATAGTGTATGGATTGAAAAGGGGAGGAAAAGGAAAAGGAAAAGAATGAAACCGAGTACAAGTGTAAGGCTGCGTTTGGATGGAGGTAGGGTTGGGGAGATTGAACAGAATCGAGGGCATGTCCAAAAAGTTATATGTGGTGGTGAGACCAGATAAGTGGGGCCAATATGACATGTTTGAGAAGGGAAATGAAGAAGCTTTGGTGTATATCTTTATATTCTGGTTGTGTGGCTTGTCTTTGTTAAGAACGAGTCAGGGAGGTGTTTGATTTGTGTGCTTGCAAATATCAGACTCTTCGTTATCAAGAATAGGACAATATGTTTGCATTTTAGGTTGCCCATCTTCAAGGTCACGTTGCTATATGCAATAATTGAGAGAGGTCGGACGTATGAGTTTGTGGTTGCAGAATTTGCGCTCTAGTGCCCACTTCAGGTACTTATTTGCAGAGCAGGACCTGGAACTACAAATTGGCAAGTTGCATTGTGTGCATTGTTACATTTGGGTGATTGATGGGGCCGGTTCCATACTTAGTCATGGGCCGGTTGTCTAGAATCTGGAACCGGCGGTTTGGTTCCGGTTCTAAGTCGGTTCTGTGCTGGTTTCGGTTCTGGTTTAAACTGATTTAAAAAATAAAAACAAATCCGCGATTGCGGGGTACCAAATCACCAGGTTTCCGGTTTATAGAACCGGCGCTTCGGAACTGCAGACCAAACCACTGGTTCACCGGCTCCAAAAACACCTGAACCGGAGTCAGAACCAGGGGATGATCGAAACTATCGGTTCGATTCGGTTCCTGGTTCTGGTTTTGGAAACGCCCAAACCCACGGTTTTTACCGGTTCGTTTCGGTTCGAAGCAGACCCATGACTAGATGGGGGTGAGGGTGAATGGCTGATCATTATTAAATTAGATGCGATCTGATCCCTTTTGCTAGTGCTCTTTCATAGTTTTTTTGAGCACGCTCTTTCATAGTTGGTTTACATTTTTTTAATAGTAAATTTTTTTTTCTAGGATTCATTTGATGTTACAAAAGTTGATACAAGTTGAAGTTAAAACTGATTGATTAATAATTTAGATGTCGACCTCTTTGCTATTAGTATCTTTTTCTTTTTCTTTTTTTTTCCTTCGACCATATCCTTTAGAAAATAACATGATTTTTGTTCACAATGAGGAGTTAGCTATTAATTGATGATAGATAGGGGGGGTTTGGAATTGAACTGTGACAAATTTGACTTGCATGGTTTTTGAAATTTTGCCCACATGCTAATAATGTTATGTTTTTTAATCTGGTCCAAGCTTAAAGATCGCATGATATATGTGCCCACCCGCCCGTGATCGAGTGAATTACTTCATCCTTTTATTTGGATCGAGTTATTCGAATAGGTCAACAATGTACCGCAGATATTTATCGGCCCCTAATTACATTAGTGGGGTAATACTTAACAAAGTGTTGCAAAATATCCTAATTATTAAGCTTTATACTATAGATAAAAATCTCGAATCTACGAAAATATTAAAAAATGGGTCCTTTCAATTAACTTTTGTTACACGATAATTATAGTGGATTATGGCGACATGATTCTTCAACTAAGATGGAAAACTAGAACGGGCTAGCTAGCTGACGGCCAACACTTGCAAGTTAATTAATTATTAGTAGCATTTAACATGTTACTGTATTGAAAGTTGATTATGATAAGATGGCATTTTGTAACACTTTTCAATGATAGACAATGAATTTATAACGCAAAAACGTAAGTACACCGCTAGCTAGATTGTACTAACTCAAATTTTAGTCCATTACAACAAAACTCTACCGATCGACCTCATTCCAAAAAGTTGAGCAATGTTTGACGGATAAATTCGATGTAACCAGCTTAACTAAAACTACAAGTATCTGAAGATTATATTGTTCAATCTAATCAAAATCTGCTTAGAAATAATTGGCGGCAAGTGTATTAATACGTGATAACCCTTATGTTTAGCTTTGTGAATGCTCATTTGGAGTGTTGCTATAGAAAGATTGTACTGTTTGCTTGTTCAGTATTAAAAGGACACGTTGCCATGCTATCTTCCACTTGGGACCAGCTAAGCAAAAGCAATTAAGTTGCCACTGCCAGGTAATTAGTGCGATTTATTTTGTTGAATATATTACGCGGTTTCCGGAATGAATGCCACGTGGAAAATGTGTTACTTAATAATCATGCGTATAATCTATACTATATATTAAAGCCGGAGAATTTCGAGCCTCCACGTTAATTCTGGTCCCACTTGAATAACAATTTTATATGTTTTATTTTTCTCTAACTAACTAATTTTTAACTTTATCTTTTTTTTTACCCATCAAGTATCTATCTTTAAAGGCATATTATTTATCTTTAAAATTTCTTTAATTATCTAACCTTTAATTTTATTCTTTTTCTTACTCATCTAATATCTATCTTTGAAACAATATTATCTATCTTTAAAATTTCCTTCTATAAAGGATATATATTAATTAACTTAACTTTTCAATTCTCATTTTAATCTATTTATAAATAAGAATTAATATATAGTATAGATTATAGTAGATACACAAATTAATAAAAAAAAATCATTGCCCGTACATAGTACGGGTCTTCAACTAGTCACTCCTAATCTGCTTGGATTTTTCTGAAATGAAACTTGGTTTCCATTTCTGAAATGAGATCGATCGTTTGTAAACCACGTGTTACATCCGGGTACTTTTTTGTAATCGGACGAAACTTCTATGCTTTTGATCAGGTCCAATACAGTTAACCAAAAGATGGGATTGTTTGTTACTTGGATTTACGTGTCTATCAAATTTGTAGGGTTGTAATCGAACTGAGCCGAGCCGAACTTTATACTGTTCAGGTTTCGTTCATTTATTTATAGTCGAACTCGAATTCGAGCTCGAACTCGCTTCGAGCTCAATATTTTGTTTGGGCTCGGTTCGTTTAAGTGTTCATCGAGCTCGAGCTTGGTTCACGAACCGTTCATCTAGTTTGTTCGCGAGCAAACTAATCGAGCTACTTTGTTTACATATAATAATGTTACATCTTTTATGATTTTAGGTAAAAAAAAAAGGGAAACAAACAAATAAATATATGTACATCATATATAGGGTTATGAAAAATAATTTACTAAAAAATCTAACCATATTATGTATATATATTTTAGATTGTATATGAATATTTGGACGAGCTTGTTCACGAACATATAGTCGAGCTTGTTCATGAACAAACGAATCGAGCTTTCATGTGTTCGTGTTCGGCTCGTTTATCTTTTTGAGCTCTTTGGGTTCGACTCGTTTACAAATCGAGCCGAACACGAACGAATTTTTACCGAGTCGAACACCGAACATCTCGCGAACGGCTCGGTTAATTTACAGCCCTACAAATTTGTCATAATGCAGAATATTGATCTCAAACATAGGACCAACTTATTTGGTGAAAGATGACATAAAAAAAATTGTCCATATTGCCAAATATTGGTCAATGTAAGAGAAGGAATGGTCAATTAAAAAAATGATAACAATTTAAGATTGGCTAGTTTAATTTGGGTACAAGTGTGTTTAAAATGGAATTGAGTTGGTTCGATTGATGATACGACTTTGGAATGCTCTAATCAACTCGTGGTGCTGAATAATTTCTTGAAAACGTAATGATTAAAACTATGCTCAATAGTTTGATCATAAATTGAGGATTGAGACACTGACGAACCAAAATGAATTGAAGGGAGAATAAGGATCCGTTCGGCAACGGTTGATTATGGTACTTATGGTGCTTACTGTAAATACCATAAGTACCATAAGCGCTGTTCGGATATTTTATTTTTTTTAATGATAAGTACCTTATCGTACTTATGATAGATAAGTAACGTAAGGTCCCTCCCCCCAACTTATCTTACTTATCCCAAATCATAAGTACCGGACCCGCCTAAAAATAAAAAAATTTACCTAAATAAATTAAAAACATTCCATACACTACCCTTCAACCCATTCATCGATCAAAATAAAAAACGACGTGTAACCGCTCTTGCTTCTGCCGATTCCTTCCTCGTCGCTCCTCTCGATCGTCCCTTCTCCGACCGTCGGCCCGTCACCCGTCGGCCTCCCTTCTCCTGCCTTCTCCGATCACGGTCCATTGCCTCCTCCTGTCGGCGCTCGCGTCCTCCACCTCTGCCGCTCATGTCCTCCGCCATAGCCAGCCGCTCGCGACCTTCTTCGGTCGTCCTCCTGCCGCCGCTCGCCTCCTCCGGCCGCCGCTCGCCATCGCCGGTAAGTTACCGAACACATGCCTCCTCTTAACGCTTGTTGCCTTACGTTGAAAAAAAAGGCTTATAATAATGCCGATCGAGTTTTGCATGATAGCTTGAAGTAGACATTGACAATGATCGGTAATAAAAACTTTCTTTGTCCATGGGTTATTTCAAAGTACATATAATCTGCATATTGAATAAAGAGTAGATCAAGGAATTAAAGGTGCTCTGCCATAGTTTTTATAAGTTTGGACCAATTCAAGTAGGATGCTAATTTTGTTTATCGTCACTAACCTTGGTGGCCATGGATCCGTTCAACAAACTCCAACTGGTGGCTGATTGGCGGGTAAATTTCGGCGGCAGCGGGGACTTCCGACGGCGACGGAGGACTTCCGGCGGAGGGAGGGAACTTCCGGCGGCGGCCTAGAGTGCCCGTGGTGGCGTGGAAACTGTCCAGCAATTTTTTTTACGTGGCTAGAAGTTAGAGGAGCAATAAAGAAACCTAACCCTATATATATGGGCCTCATATCCAATATTTTAAAAAATATATAATTATACCCTTTTTGGTAATTTTACATTTACCCATAATCCCATAATCAATTCATATTACCGAACACATGTTTTATTATCTATCTGATAAGTCGTCAGCTTCAACATTGTTATCAGCATCTAATATCAGCATCAGTACCGTCAGCTTCAGCCGTCAGTATTAGTGTCAGTATCAGTACAGGATAGCCGAACGGACCCTAAGTGATCATGTAAAACTAGACTAGATTAAGAATTGTATCTGGGTAAGTTGGGTAGCTCTAAAGCCTCTAATGCACTTCAAATAATATCTTACCGATATACTACAACTCTCTACGTAATATATAGTCAATGTTTATAAAACTATCGGTCAAAAAGGGAAAAAGAAATTAGATAGAGATTTTAAATAAAAATATAGTAGAATATCTAGTTAACTTACAGGATTAAAAAATGACAAATGACAAAAAGTAAAGTAACTAGACTTAGTGAAGATAACCAAAAAACAAAGGAGGTTAATGGCTTGAAGGATTAAAAAAATGAAGAGGATAACACTAATACTCCGTTCATTAACATCAACAGATCAGCATCGATAAGAATCCCTTCAGTTTGATTTTTGTACAAAACATCAACTAGGTTTTTTTTTTATTGTTAGATAGGTTTCTCGTTTACTTGATGGAGTTGTTTTGTTTTTTTACTAGCTTGTTTGTCGGTTTGTCCGGCTCTTGGTTGTTCCAATTTCTCAATCTATGGGGCACATATGGTACAATTAAATGCATATACTGCTTCAACTAATACTTATCGAACGAAACCTAAACGTCATGGGAAAAAAGAGCTAAAACAAGGCTACTAGAAGTGAATCTTGACACGGAAAGGATCTAGGGTATCGACTCAATGGATCTTCATGCTCTTGAGCCATCTAACAACTGGATGAAATAATCAAGATCGTTATCTTCTCATCCTCTTACAAAATGGGAGAATCATTCTCTTCCACTTCACATTTATAAGGAACGAGATGTTGAATTTTTTTGTCATATTAAAGTATCATGACACTAAAGATTGTATATATTCATTTTCATTCCGTTTACGTTGTCATAGATGGTAACCAAACGGGCCCTCAATCTCAAACTTCGGCCCAAAGAGAGCGCTTCAATTACTAGCGCCTTCACCATAATCAGTGGTTGGTCACCACAACCACAAATACAATTCATCCATGTGGTGGCTTTATCGTTTGAGCTACTAAGAATAAGACCGAAATAAGAGGATTCGACTATACTTTTGAGTTTTGACACCATCGAAGTTAAGTTTAACTTCTTAATAATGTAATTACTTTTTATTTTAGACTGCACAACTTTTTCTCTGACATGCTTTAGACTAGTTAAATAGGCTGCGTGTGTTGTTGGATCATGTGATTTTCATCAACCATGAGTTAATCATATGGCTAAACTGAGTAAGATCATGTGTAAGTTAAACCTTAAAAAGATGCTCAAAGCGTCAAACCAAGCAAGCTTTTCATTTAGCCCAAACAAAAAGCCCATCTAAATTCACCCAAAAGCCCAAATCAAGATTCGACGAACTGCGCCTGAATTTCAAAGATCTTCTGCCACCTGAGCAAAAGTAAAAAACAAGGCAGGCAGAGGTAAAAGAGAGAGAAGTCCATATCATTCGTACTGTACACCTTCAGCTGAGATGTCACCCAATTGGAGCCAGAGAATCATTAACTCCTCAATAGAAGTAAAAATTCCATAAAAAAAGTAAAACGAAATTACTGCCCCCTCTAATGAACACACTACGTACAGAGACCTTGTACTATCATATGAATATATGATGTCACTGCTCTTAGCAACTACGGAGTACTACTGCTACTATTAGCATCTCAATAAAGCTTTGTTTTAACATATGGTAACACTTCCGAAATTATTTAATTTTAGCATAAAAATATTTTACTAGCAATCAACATTTGAAGTTTGTTTAAAAAAATTGTTACATTTGAAGATATTTTTTGTATCCGTTGCTCTTTTCTTGCTTGTTTTCTCTTTTGGGAGCCTGGGACCCATCAACTTTCCAATGAGAAAGCCAAACCAAACGCATCACACTTTTGCAAAATGTCATTTCATTTACAACCAACTTTAGCCTCTTACCCTTACTATCCCAAACTATATAAAATTCACATTCCTGGACATCCCCACTCACAATTGGTACTTTAATCCGTTTCATTAAACTGTTTCGCCGGAGGCGGGGCCCATGATCAGAAGCGATTGAAGTAAAGGTCCATCATTTCGTAATTTAATTCAATTCCAGGGGTCGTTGTGTCAAACTTAACTCCGGATTCCAAATTCAAATAGATTAAAAATAAATAATAAAATAGTAACGGAACCAACCCGAGAAAGCAGCGCGCAGAGTGTAACGAATAAGTTTTTATTTGGGTTGTGGCCTTTGCATCTCTTTCGCCCCCCTACGCCTTTTTCCTCCTCTTCTTTATCTATCTCTCGCGCTCAGTGCAACTTTCCGCGTTTACTTTGTTCCTTGCTCAAATATTCTCCGCTTTCTTTCAGTTTTCCCTTTTCTTGCTGTTCCTCTGCTTTCGTCTTGCGATCTTCAGGTGAAGAAGAAGAAGAAGAAGAAGAAGAAGAAGCTCTTAGCAATGGCGGATATAAGCCATCCACCCATGGAGCAGCTTCAGGACCTTGAGTATTGCATAGACTCAAACCCTCCTTGGGGTACTACTACTCTCACTTGCTCGTGTTTCAACTTTCAACTGTGATTTAGCTGATTATGAATTCTTGTCTCTGGTGGGTTCTCTCTATGTGTGTGTTTTTTTCATGTTTTTGCTTAAATGGTTTGAAATTTCTTGACAAAGGTCACTCTTTTACTGTGTAAGAAGACGACCTTATTGGAACTTGGAAGCCTACATTTGGCGCCCTTGTCCCACCACGTAACTTGATAGAAAGAAGGGGAAAAGCTTCAAAAAAAAGGGCCCCTCTTTTAGGGCTTTCTCTTCAACCTAAACACTTGTCTATGGTTTTGGGTTTTGCTTATTTCATGATGAAATGGGTGCTACTTAGGGCAGGTTTCTCACTTTACCTTTTGTCAATACTGGTGCTGACTATTCCGTGGCACATAACATGCATCATTGTCTTCTCAGTTCCCCATTTATACAAGAGTTAAGAAATCACTTGTTCAAGTCTAAGTGGGTTTGCTTCTTTTTGTCTCCAGTAGTTTGTTTGCTAGAAACTTGATCCCTATTAGGATTGGTTTCCATGGTGAGTGTGCAATGTTTCCAGTATTTGCATATGGGAAGTTGTTCTTCACTTCTTCTGCATAATGGGAGTTCATAGGAGACTGATTTAGTGGTCCTAAATGTTTACTTGTTAATGGCAGATATGCCCTTCTAATAGTTAATTTGCTACACTTTTGGTTGAGGGGTGGCCTACACATTTGGCACTTTCGATTACTGTGCTCAGATTTGTAATAGGACGAGGATACAATTACCGACATGTCTTCAAAATCATCTTGGCCTGTCCAGCTAGCCAAATTTCTCCATTTTCACTTCAGTAACCAGAAAAAGTTTGAATTCTTCATCATATTTTTTTTTTGCTTTTTTGTTGTTGTTGTGTTGCAATCACAAGGTTAATAAAGGGAATGAGCATTCGCTGAACAAACAATGTGTTCTCATTTTGCATAAAGTCATCAGGAAGAAATAAAATTTTTGAAGTGAAAATTATGGCAAGTTGGTCTCTCAGTTTAGTTCAAAGAAACTTTGTCTACATATGGAAAAGCTGGTGGCCTGAGTATTAAGTTGCTGATTGGCCCACTTCCCTCAGTGACACCCATTTTTGTCTTCCATTTGAATCTCCTCCTTATCAGCCTTGTCATTCTTCTTTTTTCTTTCTCTGGGGAATTGAATGCAATCACTGAAATCGGACTCATCTAATATGATACAATTTTTTTGCTTTGGTTACTATGACAAAACTGCTTTCTTTCATGGTCCATACTAACAAAAATGTGGGACTTTAATCCACATGTTGCCATTTCTAACAATTTAAGTCGTCGGGAGGCAATAAGTGTAAGCTTTGTACATATTTCCAGTTTAGTCACCGGCCTTCTCCATGTGTGATGTAACTATGGTTCTTGTAGGCTGATTAATTCTAATACTGTCCTACTTTGCTAAGTTACATCCCAAGCGGGTTCTTTATTCTGAGATCCTGTCAACATAATGCATATGTTAAGTGTAAGGTGTAAATTTCCTTATCGGTAGATGCGCAATGAAGACATATGTGTGTACTTACAAACAGATCACGCTGTTTAAATTTCCATTTGGCTTAATGGTTGGAATTCTATGTAATATTGGATTACTAATACTGCTAAATTTGTAAGGAAAATAATCAACCACCCAGCTAAAACCTTCTCTAGGGGAATTAATTTTATTTTTGGTTGGTGGCTACTTGTTGCAGTCGAATCCATACTCCTCGCTTTCCAGAACTACATTGTGATCCTGGGAAGCAGTGTAATGATTCCTTCACTAATAGTCCCTGCCATGGGAGGATCTGATGTGAGACTTTATCATTGTGTTAAATTGCCATTTCTACTTTAGTTTCTTATGATTGTTTGGCACTTTTGTTTTTATTCTTACTTGCATGAACAGGGCGACAAGGCACGAGTCATACAGACTCTTCTCTTTGTTTCTGGAATCAACACACTTCTTCAAGCCTTGTTCGGCACTAGGCTACCCACCATTGTTGGAGGCTCTTTTGCTTACGTAATACCTATAGCTTATATCATAAATGACTCGTCACTACGAAGAATTTCTGAACCTCATGAAGTGAGTTTCCCATTTCTTGTTCTTTTTATCATATTGGAGACTAACTGATTGCTTCACATTACATATACCTAGCAGTAGTACACTTTTTATTGGTGAATCAAACCGCAAAACTATCATTGACATAGTAATTACTCTGCTCCAAACTCTGTTGTTCAATCTAGTGTGTGTAGAAATTTCTTCTATATACAGAAAATTTAGCACCTTCTTTGGTTTGCACATGACAGAGATTCTTACATAGTATGCGAGCTATTCAAGGTGCTCTGATTGTAGCCTCAAGCATACAAATTATCCTAGGTTACAGCCAAATATGGGGCCTCTTTTCACGGTACGATTGGACATACACCAATTCATGCTTTATTAATTTCTTTAATTAGCAAACTACACAGCATGCTAAGTTGTATTCTGTTATGCTTTGTGGACTACCTTCAGGTTCTTTAGCCCTCTTGGCATGGCACCTGTGGTGGGACTAGTCGGTTTGGGATTGTTTCAGCGTGGTTTCCCAGCAGTACGTCCGTATTACATCTGATCATGTTTGATTTTACTAACATGAAGGTCTATTTTCACTTCTGAATTAAAGATACAAGTCTTCTTCTCCTTCAGCTAGGGAACTGCATAGAAATCGGGCTACCAATGCTGTTACTTTTCATTGGTCTATCTCAAGTGAGTAGGAAGTTGATTCAATTTTGTTTCTTCCATTTGAGCTCTCAGTTTTCCAGCTTTCTAATAAGTCATCTCAACATGTATGCAGTATCTGAAACACATCAGACCTCTACGAGAGCTGCCCATTTTTGAACGGTTTCCGGTGCTAATATCAGTGGCAATCATATGGATCTATGCAATCATCCTGACTGCAGCTGGTGCTTACAATGGCAAACCCCTCCATACCCAGCTGAGTTGTCGTACTGACCGAGCAAATCTGATATCTACTGCTCCATGGTAACTGATCATTCGGTTTACAGTAGTAACTAGTATAGACTCTTCATACAATCCAGCTAAATGTATATTCTTTAAACTCAAACAATCCCTTTTGTAACCAAATTTCAAACAGGTTCAAATTTCCATATCCACTGCAGTGGGGTCCTCCTACCTTCTCAGTAGGCCATTCATTTGCAATGATGTCAGCAGTTCTTGTTTCCATGGTTGAGGTAGAAAAGTGATTTCAGCTGTTTGATGTATTATTTTCCAAAAGAGCTAAAAATTAGGAACAGAAAATGATGCTAAATCTGATGCAGTCAACTGGTGCATACAAGGCAGCATCAAGGCTGGCAATCGCTACTCCTCCACCTGCATACGTTCTAAGCCGAGGCATTGGATGGCAGGTAACTTCATTCATGTCATCTATGAAGCAAAAGTTTAGCTAGAAAAGTGTAAAAACCAAGCCTTGCTCTTGTCCAATCCTTGCTGGTAATGAGTTTCTCTTAACGCAGGGCATTGGAATTTTGCTAGATGGCCTTTTTGGAACCGGAACTGGATCCACCGTATCAGTGTAAGAGAAAAAATCCAATTTCACTCAGTGACAATCCTTCTTAGTTCACTGCATCTGTTTTCTTATGTGGTCTTGCAAATGGATTCATCAGAGAAAATGTCGGTCTCCTTGGACTCACCAGAGTTGGAAGCCGTAGAGTTGTCCAAATGTCAGCTGGCTTCATGATCTTCTTCTCCACCTTAGGTTTATACATACATCCACATGAAACCCATCAGACACCTACTTAATCAACTTCAATTTCCATCAAGTTATATTAAACCTTGTCATTGTATAATTGCAGGGAAGTTTGGGGCCGTGTTTGCATCCATTCCGTTTCCTATATTCGCAGCCATATACTGCCTTCTTTTCGGCCTTGTGTGTATGGAAACCATCTTGCAATAATCCTCTCTGTGTTATCTGTTTCCATTGTCCATTGGTTACTAAGAACTTGTTATCATTCTTTGGTGTGTGCAGCTTCAGTTGGACTCTCATTCCTTCAATTCACAAACATGAACTCCATGAGAAACCTTCTCATAACCGGCCTCTCACTCTTCCTCGGTATATCAATCCCACAGTTCTTCCATGACTATCTTCCTCATAGGGGGGGCCTCGTTCGAACCAATGCTGGATGGGTAAGCAAGCAATCGTTTCGTCCTTGTGTTACGTTATACCGTATGTTTTGAGTTCCCATTTGACCCAATTCTTAAGATTTTATGCTTGCAGTTTAACGCGTTTATGAACACCATATTCGGATCATCGGCGATGGTGGGACTGATCATAGCGGTTTTCCTTGACAACACACTAGAAGTCGAGAAGTCGAAGAAGGATAGAGGAATGCCATGGTGGGTGAAGTTCAGGACATTCAGAGGGGACAATAGGAATGAAGAGTTCTACACATTGCCTTTCAACCTTAATAGATTCTTTCCACCTACTTAACAAGGTAGAAAGCTCTGATTTGACATGAAGACTAGGAAGCTAAGGAGGAGAACAATTGGAAGAGATGAAATTTGTTCATCCTTTTTTGGGCAATTGACTTGCTTTCTTTCTTTTTTTGGGTAGGTTCCTTGTAATTATTCTGAACCCCAACGGTAACAATATTAGATATTTATTCATCTAAACTTTTGTAGGCCTCATTCTTATGCAATAAGAAGCAAATTGTTTAGTCATTCTTGTCAATACTTGTTAGATTAGGTGTCTCGATTCACAATCACAAATTATAAGAGGGAACTGAAACACATTTGTGATCCATAGCAATTTAACCCACAAAGCTTTTGGAACTTGAAAACAATCTGAAGCATTGACATTTTCTAAATGGAATGGGCAACTTGGCTTTTTTGGATCAGCTTTTGATATCTGCTGTTGGTGTTCCGAAAGATGCTAGTTTGGTGCTGTTATCCACTTGTAAAGGTTTATTCGATCAAACATGCCGCCTTATGTACAAACAAGCATCAAATTGTTTCTATGCACTAGGAAATACCCAATTAATGGAAAATGCCACAACATCCAAAATGAAGCATGTATTTTATATGAACTTGGATAAAGTTATTTTTTAATATCAAAAGAACTTGAAATTGTGATCTTTTCTTTATTGTACCTTAAAAAGGCTGAAGTTTGAGCTAAAACTAAGCCCACATTCAAGGGAGGCTGATCTTTAATGATTGTATAATCCAATAACAATGAAATCAAGAAACTAAACACAGGATTCAATCCTGAGCTGATTCAACCACCGTTACATAATAAGCTACTCCCTCCGTTTTAAATTACATGATCATTTGGATACTTTTTCTTGTTTCATAATACTTGTCCATTTCACATTTTTCCCATCTCTTTCCATTTATACCCATAATAATTATCTCTATCATAATCATTACACTTTTTCATATTTCTCTAAACAAATGATTAACTCTACATTTGATAGGGGTAATATAGAAATAATATTTGTTTCTTAATATATGTGCAATGTCTAAATGGTTATGTATTTTGAAACAGAGGGAATATATGATTTATAATTATTCAATTGCAATTGGGGTGTGAGTGTGTGACGATGCCCGTCTTGCTCGCTACCGACTCATTACCGCGGTGGGCGTTCACGTGCGACTTACCTACCGTAGTACCCAACCCGACACTACCTCATCTGTACGTGTTAAATACGATTCTTCATACCCAAGTTGTCTTGTCCCACTGATTAAAAATGGGGTTGAGTCACCCAGAGGTCATAAGTTCGAGACTCGAAGAGATCGATTTTTGCTCTGTGATAGAGACACTGAGGAGGGTCTTCCTTAACCCCTGACGGTACCCGGTCCGGGCGTAGATTAGCTCCGGCTAATCGAACCGGACGAAAGATCAAAACAAAAATAAAAAAATACGATTCTTCATGTGGCGTCCCTTTGCCTGACACTTGACGGTAGGCGGGGACAAGGCCGGGAACTAGGCCGGGAATGGACGTTTTTTGGATCAAACCCAAGAAATCATTACAAATTTGCAAATTAAACATGAGACTCTTTGGGCGGTGATCAAACGCGTTTATTCGATCTCTAGTTTGTGTCCTGGAATCATGGCCTCATGAGTTATGCAGTAAAAAGAAAATCCACTCGACTTGAAAACAATGTGTGAGTGGCCTTGGAATTCAAGACCACCTAGTTCAAGCTTTTTACTTGTGTTGGTGATGTGCATGTTCGATGTCATTATAGTTTTGTCACTTTGTAAAAATGTACTCTTTTCAATCATAGCACTTGCACTTGTAATCAGATTTGAAGTCTTTTTCTCTACATATCAACAGTTCAACACTCAATACATGTTTCCCATGGACGAAAATCTTCTGTTCCCCGGCACGTCCCACCCACACGTTCCACTCCTTCCTATTGGTCGATGTTATTTATTTCGGTAGAATTAAAAAAAAATATAGGGAGGACCCATAGTTTCGACCAATAGGAAGGGAGGAATACGGGAGCGGAACGTGCTAAGGGGACAGAAGATTTGAATTTGTTTCCCATGGCCATTTGGATTTGACACATTAGCTTTTCTGATTGAGATCATGGTGGAAACTAAACAGGAGACTGAAGTTAATAACTCCTCAAAAGTTTAATATTGTGATGATACTGGATTTGCTAAGCAAATAAATTAGTAATTATTAATTAATGTATAATACTAGTATATTCCAAACAAACAAGTGGACAAGAAACAATAATTGCATTCGCCCCAAGCTATTGTCTTCCACCTAATTGTCTTTTATAGGGTCTGATGTAGAGGTCATGTGCTTCCACTTAACCTAAAGTACTGTATTAATTTGTACTATCATTAATTAATACTCCGTATATGTCAATCGGCTATGGATTCGAATGTTATAGCATTCCAAGCTGATAGCTCCATGAAGGAAAAGAGGTTTGGCAATAGCATTTGCAATGCTTTTGCTATAAATCATCCATATAAATTTCCTGTTTTGTGATCGCTGTGAAGAGAAGTTTGGTAAATCAAGTGGTCACTCATTTAGAGATGGGCTGTTTTAGAGCATTTTGATAGATGAAACTCAGCATGTCAGTATCAAATGTATTATGACGGGTGTCATTGTGAAAGCATATATGTTTAGCAACGTACTCGTTCCTTCTCTGCTGACTTCCTAAAACACCGTGGGACATATCTTAACTCTTAAGCATGTATAGCCCTATTAGAATGTCAATGTCAATGATATCGATATCTCGTGGGCAGCTTCAAACGCCTTCAATCAGGTTAACAAGGCAAGTGTTATCGCCTTCATTTTCCATATAAGAAAAAATGATTGGTAAAGCTTCCCGAATTTCCCTCTTTAAAGTTTTCCTCATCAATATTGACCCAAAGAATAAAAGTTTTCCTCATCAAGACAATCCACTTTGCCGTTATTTTGTGTGTTTTAACAATGGGATCAGTATTGTAATCTCCTAAGCAAATCCTTCTAAATATATCTTTGGGAAATTCCGCCCGGTAACCACGAAGTTTTGCAAATTCCGCGTGGTGCCCAAAGTTTTTCGGTATTCCGCATGGTAACCACGGGGTTTTGCAAATTCCTCGTGGTAACCTTGGCCTATTATAAAAAGTTAAAATTATATGAATACTTATCCGTACTTTCTAATTAATTACACAAATCACCCTATCTTTAGTTTTCTTTTAAAAACTATCTACTAATCTATTTTTATAAAACATCTAAATTTATAATTTTAGTATTATATATATTTTATTATTTTCTCTTTTCCCATGGCATGTACTATATATTATTATTTAACAAAATCTTCTATTTTTTTTTATTATAAAAGAACCACGTTTTTCAAATTTGTATAAAAAACAATTCCTTTTTCAAATAAAAAAAATCATACCTAATTTAAAAAACAAAACTACCAGTTCTTATTAACAAAATATAAACTTGAATTTTATTAATAGTTGATCTTTTAAGGGGGTGTTTTTAAAAGTGGGTGCACTAGTTCAAATAATTTGTTTTTAAAATATAATAAAATTGTTTTTTCTAAACATAATGTACATATATAACGACATTAAAAATGTGTAAAAATTATAGGCTTTTTATGACATGTACAACTCTAGGATTTTTTTATTTATAATAAATTAACATTTAAAAAAAATAAAGATTATATATTCAGTAATACTTTTCATTAGGTATTTTAAGAAAACAGATTTGATAGTTTTGTTGAAAAAATCTATTTAAATGATATTTCTCATTAGGTATAAGAAATTAGTTTGATTATTTATTTTTTCAACAAACCTATCAAATCTATTTTGATTTTTTAATATAAATTTGAAAATTGTGATTCTTTTTTTTAATAATAAACAATGAAACATTTTGTAAAATAATACTGATACATAGTGTCATGTAAAAAGAGTAAATAAGTATATATATATATAATGCTAAAATTTTAAAGTTAGTTGTTTTATAAAAATAGATTAGATATTTAAAAAAATAAAGATAGGGTGATTTGTGTAATTAAGTAGAAAGTATGGGTAAGTTTTTATATAATTTTTACTTTTTATAAAAGGCAAGGTTATCACGCGGAATTTGCAAAACCTCGTGGTTACCATGCGGAATACCGAAAAACTTTGGGCACCACGCGGAATTTGCAAAACCTCGTGGCTACCGGGCGGAATTTCCCTATATCTTTTTTGAATCCTTAGTAAAGTCATTCTCATACCATTTTTAATAATTTTGTCAAATTATTTGATAAAATATGTAAATTGTTTTTAACATATATTTGTCAAAATATTTTAATTGGGTTCATATAGTTTACAAATTTTATAAAAGTTGTCTTTAATAATCGAGACAAGACAAGGGTTTAGATGCAATTTTTTCTTGCCTAATTTATTCCTTCTAGTTCTTACCTTTTTCATGTGAAGTCGTTTTCTTGCACCGGTGAGTATTTAAATATTTTTTTATCAGAGGTGAGTATTTAAATATGGTAACCATATAAACTTTGTATTGCCTCTTTTTGGTACAAAAAAAAAAGGAAAAACAAAATTATTGAATCATTGGATTAAGAAACCAGAGAAGTGCTACCAAATTACCGAACTACCCCTCGTCCCGTCTCTTTTTCTCCTTTGAATTACTTTAACCCCCATTATAATCTCTCAATTTCGGAAATTGATGACAGAAAACGTGTTTTTGACGTGAGGAACCTCCCTTCGTCTTCCTCAACTCTCTGGAATTCCTTCCAATCCAAGCAATTCCATCTTTCCCTCTTTCTCGATTCTGGATTTCCGTCCTTTCCGACCTTAATTACTCATTCGTTTGCCATTACGAGAGCAGCTAGGTTGGATAGGTGCATGATGAGCGGTGCCTTCTTCGTGGCGCCATCACCACAATCACTGACACAGAATTCAAAAAATTCGGCTTCTGTTGACAGCCTTTCGCTCTGAATTCAGCTCCGTTTCTTGCAATTGCATATGCCGAATTCAAATCCGAAGCAGTTATTACTAGTTTTGAGTATTTGGTTCATCGATCCGCGTGTCTCGCCAAATTCAAATCTCTCTGCTCATATTGGGCTCCATTGGTGACTTCTGAATTGTGATATGAAGTTCGGATATTGTTTGTTAATCCTCAGGTTAGTTTTCTCTCTTGCTCTCAAACTGGATTGTGTTCTCTTTCAATTTTATGAGGTTTTGCTGATTCTCGCTCTATTGAGTTTTTCTCTTTCTTGAATTGCATTGCGCGTGGACAGCAGTTGGACGCGAATTGCTCGACAATTGGTCATTCGGAGAAGATAGCGGCTTTGATTTTGATGGGGAATAGTGACAATGGTCGCTGGGTTTTCCCCTTAACTAGCCTGCAGATTGGGTAATTGTGAACTCAGCCTTCTTGCTATTTCTTTGAAAAGCCAGTTTACTGGACCTGCTCGATAACCAGTGTTTAAGATAAATGAATCTTTTCTGTTTATAGTCATGTGAGGGGAGAACTTTTCTTGTTGCCTTTTTCTGAGTTGAGTAGATTGATGCATTCAACTGTTCAATACCTTTGACAAACTCTTTTCAGCAGATAAAATCCTTATGTATAGTTTGGCCTATAATTCACCTTCAGTTTCTTTTTGATTATAATATGCTTTTAAGTGTTCTTATCACTTACTGACCTGTTTGTTTAGGATGTCCATTAAAGTATTGGTTAGGTAAATGATTTTTCTTGACATCTGAGCTTGCTATGGGGCTGTGTTATTGCTTTGTTTGGATGTTGTTGCTTCTTTTGAGTTAAGATGGTGAATCCACTCATTTGAGTTGTTCGAACGATATGTAGTGGAGATCCACCTCCTGAACAAGTAGCCTAATATGATGAAAGCATACTCTTTTGGAACAGAAACATTGCATTCTTAAGATCTTGGATTGTTAAAATATAGTCTTTGTCCAACTGCAGGGACTTGCAATCTTACCTTTCACATTTAAGCATTTTTCTGGCATCTGAAAGTAAATGTTTCTATATACTGGTGGATAATCGGCCATGGCTGGACGGGCTAGTACCAAGGCCAGCACACTTGTGGCAATTGATGGTTACAAAGGTGGTATAGTTTGTGCTTTTGTATTGTAATTGTACTGGTGACATATTTAGTCTGATGTATGGAATATCATGTTAATTGCTTGCAGTCAAGGTTGTCGCCTTTTGCTAATACCAGATCCAGGAAGGGAAAGAAGAAGAGGAAAGAGAAATTGGAGTCTCGCTCAAAAATCAGTGAAAATGAATCAAAGAGCACAGATAAATGGTCCTCTCTGATAACTGCTGCGAAATTTTCTCAAAGTAGGGCATTGCTGCCTATGAAGAAGCTTAAGCACTCTTTGCAGTTAAATGATGAATTGCATCAGACCTTGTTTGGTCTGATTATATTTGAAGTTTCTTGGAATGATGTTCGTGGAATTAACTACTTGAACGAAATGCAGGTTAATATTGTTTTGGCTTTAACATAATAGCTCCTGTGATTTGGAAATATGGTTGCACTGGCCTTACCTACTTTACATGTGCAGACAGATACATCAATGGCTATAGAAACTAAATACATGAGACGCTGGGAATTTGACAGTATTACCCAAGCTGCAAACTGTATGGCATCATGGTTCTCAGGAACAGCTAATGAGCAGAATCAACTAAGAGATTATCTGCTTTCTGCTGTAGGTAACAATTTTGTTTTTAAGCTCAGTGCCAACTGAGAATTCTTTCTAGTGAATTTACAGAAATATTTTAGAATAGTTAATAGAATAATATAGGTGCAAATTCAACTCCAAGCTGTCACAATACAAATTGTGCCTACTAAGAACATTTGTTACGTGATTCATCAACAATCCAAACTGAAGTACAGAACTTTTGTATTAAAAGTTAATATATTGGTTTTTATAGTTGAAGTTAAACTCTGATTGCTATGTGAGCAGTCTTCTGATACTTGATTTTTTAATATCCATAATTACAAGACTGTTCTACTTTAATAGTTGCAGATGAGGTGTTCTATGATGTTCAGGAATTCTTCCTAGATAATTACAAGACTGTTCTACTTTAATATATTGGTTCTACTTTTAAGCTCAGTGGCAACTGAGAATTCTTTCTAGTAAATTTACAGAAATATTTTAGAATAGTTAGTAGAATAATATAGGTGCAAATTCAACTCCAAGCTGTCACAATACAGATTGTGCCTACTAAGAACATTTGTTACGTGATTCATCAACAATCCAACCTGAAGTACAGAACTTTTGTATTAAAAGTTAATATATTGGTTTTTATAGTTGAAGTTAAACTCTGATTGCTATGTGAGCAGTCTTCTGATACTTGATTTTTTAATATCCATAATTACAAGACTGTTCTACTTTAATAGTTGCAGATGAGGTGTTCTATGATGTTCAGGAAGAATTTCCAGCGAGTAGGATTGATGGTGACGATAACATTTGTTCTAATGAAGTTTCTATTGAAAATGAATCCTGTTATGGGTGTGTAGATAATTTTGGTGTATACCCTGGAACAGCAGATAGTATGACTGATACCTTCCATACACCTCCTCCTCCAAATGTGCCTTATAAAAGAAGAAGATTGACAGTACCAACTGATGACGGAGCAGAATTTGAAACACCCAGGGGATATATGAACTCATTTGAGCAATTTGAAAACAATATTGAAGCATCAGATAACAAGGATGTATTGATTTTATTTAGGTTTAATGATCCAGATCTTCCATTTAAGTTCAGAGATATTATTATGTCAGATTTACGGTTGCTAACTCTGTTAGAAGCTGGGCTTCCGTCTTGGGTGATATTCCTCCAGTCTTACCCGCTATTCCGCCATATGTATCGCCCATGGATGTGCCCTCTAGCAAGAACTTTATATGTTCTTGTCTCTTTTACCACTGTTGTCATAGGATTTTATGATTTATACAAGAATGTCCCCCTCTTGAAGGCAACTGCGTCGCATTTGCTGGGACCACTTTTTGATTGGATAGAAACATGGGAAATGGTGTCAAGGATTAAATACTTGGGTACAATGCTGTTCTTGCACCACTGTGAGAAGGCTATCAAATGTTTTCTGATGGTGACACAAACTATAAGATCCTTCATTTCTGTTTTGGCTCAACCGTTGATGGGGCCTCTTCTTGAGCTTTGTGGAGTTCTACTTCCTTTTTGGAATATAGTTTTTCAGGCAGTGGGCAGTGTATTTTCAGTAGTTTGTGTCACATTCAGCTCTTCTTGGAATCTGGTTGGAGATGTTTTTGAGATTATATTCTTACCATTCTGGCTCATTTTGTCATTTGTTTGGAGCACTGGTAAATCAATAGTTTCTCTTTTTCACATTTTCTTGTTAATTGTTACTTCAGTTTGCAGGTATAAGCTACTAATTTTCTGTAAATACAATTTGCAGCAACTGTGGTAATACTTCCAGTATTCTGGATGGTCAGCGAAGTTTTGTATGCTCCAATCCGGTTGATATTTGGACTGGCTAATGTGGTGGCCCTTGCCTTTAGCTCTATATTTGAAGTGCTTCGAGACGTATGGATATCCATAAGCAGTTTGTTCAGGGTTGCTTCTACGACTAATGCAACACTGAGCACTCCTTCAATTTGGCGTTCACTTTGGAACGACCTGTTTTCTCAGGTGATCTATTGATTGTATTTGGAAGCCTCTGCAACAGAGCTATATTTAACCTTGTTATTCTGACCATTTTTTGCTGCTGCCATTAGGTTTTCCGTGCTCTCAGAAGTATTTTGAATGGCTTTGTTGCATTCTTTATTGCCTGCAACAGACATCGGCTTAGGTATACCTAATACATACTCCCGTTTTGTTTGAATAAACTATGCCTTACACGTCTTATGTTAATGATGATGCAATTCGTTCCATGTAGTTATTTTTTCTATGAAAAGCCATGATCTACCACATTGCATGGCATTGTTCTTTGCTTTTTGAAAATTGAATATTTAACCCTTGTCTCTCTTACTGTATAGAAGACACTTCAAAAGCCATGATGAAATTTGTGACAATTCATTCTCTTATGTATTCAAAAACGATAGCTACAGCATTAATATAATACCAGATACTCTGGTAAATAAGCTCGCAAATTGCTGTGAATTATCTACTCTATACCTCCTCAGCTTGCAAATCTTTTCAAGTAATTTGAGTTGAAGTCGTATAAGCATGTCGTTGACTACTTGTAGTTGGAACTTTCTATTTCAGAATCTGTCTAAGATATTTATGAATATAAGAAAAGTGTGAAGCTGTGCATCTTGTTTATTTCAGAATCAGGACCTGAACAGTTAGTAGTTACTGATGCAAAGAATAAGTTTATATTAACATGTGAAGCTGTGCATCTTGTTGATTATGGTTGTTATATTGCAGTAGATTAGCACATGAAAAGTTGTGAAAATGAAGTTTTACAATCAAGTCATATAAAGGCCTCTTTCCAAAATTTAAGTACTTATTTTATTACTGCTATTATTAAGATCAAGCTTTGATTATTTTCAGCATTATAATTTGATACAAAGGCCTCTTTGAGGACCTTGACACAGAACAAAATCATCGTATTAAATGCAGAGCTAATGCCTGCTCACTTTCTGTGGATCTCATATGACTAAGTATATACTGATTTGTAATGTGTGAACTATGGAAGTTTGAACTTTAACAATATTGCCATGTAATGCAGCATTTACAACCACATGAAGGAGTTCATTGCTCGGGTATCTGGCCAACCTCATCGATCACAAGATAACTTCCCCATTCCACGTCATGGAGAATGTACACCCAAGCGCCATAATTCGGTAAGGGACATATATCTGAACTCAATGTTTGTTAGTATTGAACACTAGTTTTTCATTTTCTTACACAAGTAGCATGCGTATATTAAGTTGGGTGAAAATCTCACTGTGTTCCTTACACAACTTGTAAAGTACGACCAAGTATGGATTGTTTTTCTTTGCTTTTTGTAGGTTGAAAAGAGGAGAAAGCCTCATTCTGCTTGAAACCAATTTTACTCAAGAGGAGCTAGTGAGTCCATTGAAGAGGGGGATACTGGGAATAATTAGCCCTTATGTGTAAGTTTGATGACCACAATCAATACTCAGCCCTTGTGTGTAAGTAGCAAAGCAGTTTTGTATATGCGATAATTCATTTATTGGCAAGTTGTAATGGATATATTTTTACCTTATTCTGGAACAAATAATATAAGCATCTCAATCTAAGATTCGAGATGATGAAATTCAAGTTATGGCAGCTCACTTCAATTCGCCCTTTGTACACTTCCAACTTCTCACATGTAATATCACCATTAAGAAGTAAATTCACAATACCAAACTATTCAATAACTTGCGGTGCTTAGTTGGTAATAAAGCAAAATTCAATTAAACATTAAGTTGATTACTTTCTTATCAATGAATATGACAAGGCATTTACATGAGCTAAAGGACATTCATGCACACCAAACTAATTTGGAATCACAACCAACTTTTCCGAGAAGCAACAAGTTAACATAATAGTCCTGCATGTGAGCTCAGACACCAATGGTACCAAACCATAGAAGGCTCAAAATGCGGTTAATACATACAATATGTTCGGTTATTGCATAGATTCTTCCAAACTAAAGCTGCACACATCAACAAAACAACATCCATGGTCCGACTAGAAGTTGTAGAGAGAATTAAAAACAAACCATCTTAATATTATGCTCCAACAGCAATACTAGTGTTGCCCAATATTCATAAACTATTAGATTCAGCAGCAACAAATAACAATGGGCAAATTCTCAATTCTCCGAGCCCCCGGTCTGGTGCAGCATAGCATCAATCTCATCGCCATCCTCCATTTCCAGCTGAAGCAAAGAAGCAAGATCAGGCAAAAGTAACTACATTTTCTAGAAAGTACAAACAAATGAGAATATACTTGTGTTGAAATACAGAACAAAAATGAAAAAAAGGCACGGGGCTGGAACCTCATCAGGGGTTTGCTCTGCACGGAGTCTACGCCCATCAAACAAGAAAGCAATGGCATTGAAATCTGTTGACTGCCTGTCACAGTAAGCATTCATAAGCTTCTTCAACTGAGTGCTCCTCTTGATCCTGAAGAAAACCTCATTTCCATCCTACAAAGCCGAGTTCAGATAATGATGTCCAAGAACAATGCAGAGATCCACATCTTACTGATCAGATTTCAGGATAATCTATCTGTGTTCCATTCTATACCATGTAAAGGGATTGATCATCACAAAACTAAAGCAAATCAAGCAATCACATTCAATAAATCAACAAATAGGTTAATTTTCTTCTGAAGCAACACACCAGCAAAATTGAACAATCCCCTACTGATTCAAATGTTAGCCATACCAAAATATCCCTAGGTTTACATGATGTATCCACCAATAACCCGTTTCATACAACTCAACCCGAAAATATTAATCCATGAGAGTAGTCCAAAGTCTTAACCTTGACCACAAGACTGAACATCCCAATTAGGCCTTAAACTACGATCATACAATCAATTACACTTCTGCTACCAACTATCGAAAAAAGTATATCTATCTTCAACGTGAATATGGGGAAAAACCCTAGCTTCAGATACTAGAGCTCAATATGAGATTTACTGCCAACGATCAAAATCATAACAGAACTCAAGACATCAGGAGGCAAGACATGATCCAGATGAACAGACAAACTCAAGGAAACAAGGCAATTCAAAATAGGAATGGTAAATAAACCCTAGAAATCGAGAGAGAGCGAAAAGAATAACGAACCTGGCCCTTGACCTTGAGGTTGATGTGGGCCACATCGCCGGCGGGCTTCTTGTCTTCTTCCTGAGTACCAGACATGTTCTTCTTCTTCGCCGGAGAATTGAGAGAGCTCTCCACGGTCAAAACAAAAGGGGTAAGAGAACAACTTTTTAGGGTGATGGGTAAACTGAATGAAAAGGATGGGTTTCGGAAATTTATTAGGGTATTTATGGGAATCTGTACCCCTGTGAAGACGAGTCTTTTCCTTGCATCGGGAAGTGCTGAGCCATAAAGTAAAAATCCTCTAAACTGGGCCTCAGGCCCATAATCATTAAAATCCCCGGCCCATATGATGAAGCCTGCCCCAAATAGGTCTTTGTTTTGGTACTTGGCTCACGTCAATTACGCCATCACTTTATTCTAACATGCAGTAGTTAGCTCAATCATACCAAATACTTTAGATCTCTGGAAGTATATACTTTGAGATGCATTGGTTTCTAAGCTGCACATTTTAATCAATCAACAATTCGACTATCAAGATGAAAAACATTGGGTTGGGAGAATTAACCAATATGAAAGAAGAACACCAAACCTAGTTGGCCTACAATAGATGGATAACATAATGCTTTTCATTGTATAAAGTAAGGAAAAATAGATATTAAAAACGCATTGAATTTGTAGCTGGATATAACATCATAAGGTATCTGAAAATAGCAAGTCCAAGAATTCGACCCCACATGCCACGAGAAGGGGTAATCGGCACCCCACTAGTTCAACGGATTCACATTTCACATGATGGTAAAAAACGTCGGCATATACGTACGGAACGTCAGGAACTAATATCTAGCAAACACAATGGAAATGTTACGCAACACATCATATAGTGTTACGTAATCTTATGCTGGAACGAGAGAGTAATCTTTCTTCAGAAAACAAACTTTATATTCTCAGGTAAAGTAATCTTTATTCTGAAATTATGGAGGTAAAGACAACGGTAGACAAGGCGCGCATCCACCGTAACATCAGCTACAGCCTCGAAGCCGTAACTGTGCTTCACGCTCAGCGAAATCAAACGGTCCAATTTTCGCATCCGACCCAATGTGTTTGTGGGGCCTCGCAACTTGCTCTGACCGTACGATCGCATAAAAAAATGTAAACAGTTAATTTATGCCAAGATAATGCAAAACAAGTCATTTATGATGGGTTTAATCTCACTTATTACTGTCTCATAATGCCACTTTTAATCTCTTTTTTGACTATTTCAGCCTTTTAGTGAGGAGGGACGACAATTCAACTGCTCTCCCTGCATCACTCCACTCTCCACGACTATGCCCACCAGACTGTTAGCGTAGGCCCCACCCCGTTAATCCACAACCCAACAACTCTCTCTCCCACCCTGGAAGTGTAACTAGAAGTAGCTATTCATTCACACCTTCTTCCTCATTCTCTACATCCCCCGCTAGACCATATATAGCTTCAGAGTCAGAGAGAGGGAGCAATGGATCCTCAACACTCTCCTGTTCTCGCCTTGTTCGCCATCTTTCTCCTCACAATCTCCCCTCTCACAGGTTCCTTCCATCACTTGCTCACTATCCCACCTGCATTGTCTCATTTTTGTTTTACTCTACTCATTTGGGCATTTTAACGAGCACATTGTGATTTGTGTTGGTGTGTACAGATGCAGGGTCCATCGGCGTCAACTACGGGCGCATCGCCAACAACCTCCCGTCGGCGACGAAGGTGGTGAGCCTCCTGAAATCGGAGGGCTTCGAGCGCGTCAAGGTCTTCGACTCGGACCCCTCCGTCCTCCGCGCCCTGGCCGGCACCAACATCAAGGTGACCGTGGACCTCCCCAACCAGCTCCTCCGGTCAGCAGCCACCTCCTCCTCCTTCGCCCACACGTGGGTCCTCCGCAACGTGGCCGCCTACTTCCCGCGCACCCAGATCGAGTCCATCGCGGTGGGCAACGAGGTGTTCGTGGACCCCTCCCACTCCACCAGCTACCTCCTCCCCGCCATGGAGAACATCCACGCCGCCCTCCTCAAGACCGGCCTCGACTCCTCCATCAAGATCTCCTCCCCCATCGCCCTCTCGGCCCTCAGCTCCTCCTACCCGCCCTCCTCCGGCGCCTTCCGCCCCGAGCTCGTCAACTCCGTCTTCCGCCCCATGCTCGACTTCCTCCGCAGGACCGGCTCCCACCTCATGGTCAACGCCTACCCGTTCCTCGCCTACGAGGTCAACTCCGGCGTCATCCCCCTCGACTACGCGCTCTTCCGCCCCAACCCGGGGCAGGTGGACCCCGCCAACGGCCTCCGCTACCTGAGCCTCTTCGACGCCCAGGTCGACGCCGTCTTCTCCGCCATGTCCGCCCTCGGCTTCCACGACGTCCCCATCACCGTCACCGAGACCGGCTGGCCCTCCAAGGGCGACCCCAACGAGTCCGGCGCCGGCCTCCTCAACGCCGCCACCTACAACGGCAACCTCGTCCGCCGCGTCCTCTCCGGCGGAGGCACCCCCCTCCGCCCCAACGCCAACCTCACCGTCCTCCTCTTCGCCCTCTTCAACGAGGACCAGAAGCCCGGCCCCACCTCCGAGAGGAACTTCGGCCTCTTCTACCCCTCCGAGGAGAAGGTCTACGACATCCCCTTCACCATGGAGGGCCTCAAGAGAGCCCCTACCCCGACGGAGAAGAAGAAGGACGAGACTCCGGCGACTGGCAACGGAGGCGGAGTCTCGGCGGCGAACGCCGGCCAGACGTGGTGCGTGGCCAACGGCGAGCTTCCCAAGGAGAAGCTCCAGGCGGCCTTGGATTACGCTTGCGGTGAGGGGAGCGCGGACTGCCGTCAGATCCAGCCGGGTGCCACGTGTTTCGATCCCAACACGCTCGAGGCCCACGCCTCCTACGCCTTCAACAGCTTCTACCAGAAGAGCAAGCGTGCCATGGGCTCCTGCGACTTCCAAGGCGCCGCCTTCGTGGTGTCGCACCCACCAAGTACGTTTCCACTAACGCTAGCACTAACCACCGCTCTTTTTTTTCTTTTTCCTTTTTTTTCTCTTTCGATATTTAGTTTGGGCTTGCGTTATTGAGCCTGGGCTTGTTGGATGGGCCGCTGGGAAAAGTGATTATTTTAATTACCTTTTCGGGAACAAGGTTTGGAGGTATTAGCAGATGAGGACAAATTGGTGTGGGGGACCGTGCACTGATTGAGCCCTTACCATGTGAAAATGTGAGGCGGTGGAAAATTTGTGCACAAGTCTGGTGTCCACTGTCCAGTTGGGGAATGTGTTAATTAGATCCGATTAACCAGATTAATTAGTGCTGACAAAGTGACAAGTGTTTGGTAGGATGAGTAAATACATTACGCAACCTAATTTAATCTGTGTTTGTGTTTGTTTTGCAGGATATGGTAAATGCGAGTTTCCCACAGGGTACTGATCCGGTTCAATTAGTCAATGCCTAGTAGTACTAAAATTAACAAGCAGTTGGGGTGGGTGGGTGGCCAATTAATTTTGGGGTTTGTGTTTAATTCGAAGTGGGTGTGACTAGTAGGCTATAGCTCTGCTTATTGTAGAAATTCGTGTTATCTCTTTGTAATGTACTACCGTTGGTTGGTTTTCCTTGTTTTGGGTTAATGATTTAATGCTAGTGTCATTATTTTCATGTAAAGAAAGTTGTTCACTTTTGGCCTTCTAAGCTACGCTAGAGTTGGTGAAAAACTTGAATGCTGGGTTCCATTAATGTGCTTCCATTTTGTTTGCTTCCGCTTGAAATCTACCCAAAATTTCACACAAGATTTGAGCTGGGATTTCAGATTTGGGTGTAAAAAGAAAAATAAAGAATTGCTGAGCAATGATGGAAAAATTACACATGACACTGGCAGCTTTTTAGCTAGCATCCAACATAGATGTGTGTAGTGTAATTGTTTAGCTTGTATGTTTGATCATAATAATTGAGTGCTGAATTTTTGTACTGTGGCCCTAGCTACATTTGTACACTTGCTTTTTTACCTCTATCATTGGACTAGAATCCAGCCAACAAATCCAACTTCTGTAAATTTGTTCAACTTTCTCTGTGCAAATTATGATGAATTGAGCTACATAAAAGAAGACATTGTCATGCTTAGGTCAAGCTACAACTTGAGACGTTTTATTGTATCTTTGAATTTTTGTACATACATTATTGTTTGAAAAATCAAGTTAAACAAACTTCAATGCTACCCTTTATTTGCAATTGGGTTACCGAGATTTACATGCATTATACTTCATATTATAATTATCTTGTATAAGAAAATTTGGTTAATAAAAGAAAGTTAAAGGAGAGATTCATTTCATATATTCATATGTACATATATTAATCTAAGAAGGCCTTTTTAATCAACTATGATATGTGGAGTCTCTTTCTAAAACATATATAGTATATATATTTTCGGATATCCATTTTACTCAAAACCCCTATCCGTATCCGATCCAAATATCCGGAAAAATTAGCGGATCGGATCGGATACGGATAATAAAACTAAGCTATCCATTGGATACGGATATTTTTGGATCGGATCAGCGGACATATCGGTCCGGATCGGCGGATCGGATAATTTTGCTCAGCCCTAACATTTGTACACTTGCTTTTTTACCTCTTTCAGAGCATGCACTATCAAGGGGATTACCCCTCTCCTCTTCCTTATTTTATCCATTTTTTATTAAAAGAGAGATCCTCTGATAGTGGGGTGAAAGAGAGGATCCCCTCTTAGGAGAGGAATGAGGTTGATTCCTCTATGGGTAGAGGAATGTGCACATTGGCTTTTGTGCATTCCTCTCCCTATTCACCCAATCAAAATTTGACATGTGTCCCATCTATCAACTACATTCATTTATTTTCATTACAATTTAACATTAACAAATTACAAATAAAAATATCTTAAAA
Source organism: Polygonum aviculare (assembly GCA_934048045.1). Classification (NCBI taxonomy): domain Eukaryota; kingdom Viridiplantae; phylum Streptophyta; class Magnoliopsida; order Caryophyllales; family Polygonaceae; genus Polygonum; species Polygonum aviculare. The sequence continues at coordinate 22,859,223 of OW204031.1, forward strand.
AAGATATTTTAAAACACAAAAATAAAAAGAATAATTCTTACAATTTTTTTTGTCTATAAATTGAACCTAATATTGCATACATTTTTCATCTATCAACTACAATCATTTATTTTTATTACAATTACTCATTATTAAACTACAAACAATAATATTAAAAATATGACATTTAAAAAAAAAACAATTCCTACAATTTTTTTTATCTATATAGAACCCAATATTACATACATTTTTCATCTCATCCTATCTTGCTATCTTCCTCCCTCATCATCCCAGGGATAATCATGATTCAACTAACCCAAACTTGCAAAATAATTCAAATTCCCAATAATGTTGTTATTTATGACAATAATGTTTTCATTTTAGGATTCGAATTCGGATTGTGATTAAATTCTTATGACAATAATGTTGTTATTTATGCTTAATGTTTTCATTTTAAATCTTATTTTATATTGTTGTTTGTATTATCTTAATGTTAATAAATATCGATTTAATTATTAGTAGTAATCAATTTATATTGTCATAAGTAATATATATTTTTTATTGAATGTTAAACTAATTAATTAATTAATTAAAATCATACGGAGTGAATAAATCATAAATTGATAATATGAATATGTGGTAAGATATATGTATAAAAAATTGGAAGAGAGGAAAGGAAATGATCCTCATTGTTGTAGGTGGAAATAGAGGAAGAGGAAGAGAAAGAGGAAAGAGTGGAGTCAAATATAAGGTAAGTGAGGTGTCAAAAAGAGATAAGAAGAGAGAAAATAAAGAGAGGATTGCCTCTCCCCTTAATAGTGTATGCTCTCATTGGACTAGAATCCAGCCAACAAATCCAACTTCTGTAAATTTGTTCAACTTTCTCTGTGCAAATTATGATGAATTGAGCTACATAAAAGAAGACATTGTCCTGCTTAGGTCAAGCTACAACTTGAGACGTTTTATTGTATCTTTGAATTTTTGAACATACATTCTTGTTTGAAAAATCAAGTTAAACAAACTTCAATGGTACCCTTTATTTGCAATTGGGTTACCGAGAGTTACATGCATTATACTTCATATTAAAATTATCTCGTATATGATCGATACCAAACAGGCCATATTGGGAATTTTTTTTAGCCATCTGTCAAAAAAGAGGAGTGCAACACAATGACTTCCCGACTTTTATCCCAGTATTACTTTCGTCCGAGTATGTTGAACTTCATAGTTCTGATGGGATCCGGTACATCAATGTTGATATGATCGCACAAGCCATATAATCAATATAAAGATCCATGAAAAACACCAAAAAATAAATTGTGCTACAAGCTCTCACATGCATTATGCGCATAGGATTCGCCTAGATGTTGACCAACCTTAAAGTGTCGTTTGGGTTGATAAACTTTATCAGCCTTCTGGCTTCTGTTCTGTCCACTAATTGTGGATTTAAAGGGTGTCACTTTCTTAGTTTATTTTCTTTTTGTATGCTATGAAAATAATCATTTGCTAATTAACACTAACTATAGAAGGGAAGATGGACAGATTTTAACACTGAACTTTGACATGTGTTATACCTAATTCATGTCAAAATTTCACTTACAAAGTATACTAGCAAAGCCTTTGTTTTAGTGATTACATTAATAATCAACAACTAAAACCAACTACTGTAGCGAACTGTTAGGTTACAGGGGCTATGATTAGCTAGCCTAGTTTTAAATCATCTCCATTATCTTTTTAATTATCTATGAATTGTAAAGTTGTGTTTGTTTTTTCCTTTCATATATTGTACGTAGTTGTGCCGTTATTCTGTGCATCATGTGCCTAAAGCGCTGTTTACTTTGCTTTTCAAGTTAATTAATTACGCCTAATTTGTTCAAACGTATGACTGATTGCAGGATTCATAATGTGCTTCCAATTTGTTTGCTTCCCCTCGACATTTAATCAACCAAAAAGAAAAGCATTTCCTTCTACAATAACCGAACATGCTCGAAACCCTATAACAAAATCATAAGAAAAAAGTTAAATATAGCCTACTAATAATTTTAGCAAGGAGTTCTTAATCTATGTATTCGGGTAGTAATTTTTGTTTGATAATAATGTCCAAGAATGACGATAAAATCGCATAGGAAAATGACAATGGACAGCTATTTACAATTTAGCATGAATACATAGTACATTACATAAATAAACAGAGCATGAATATATTGATTATTGAGCTAAGTAATTGTTAAAATAATATTTTGATCACTCACTTGGGTCTTGGGTCTTGGATAGTATGACACTATGACCTTCGGTATCCCAAGAATAACATCAATGTTTTACAACAAGCAACAAGATTAAATCACTAATACTACCAATTTCATCGAACTATGAATCCATTTGGTTCAAGACATTCGGAATATTTGACATTCTCCCTTTTCTTCCTTATGTTGTTCATCAAAGTTGAATAGCACAATTGTCCCTTGGTATTAGCATGGAGGGTTGGTCAAGAGGCCTGAGTTTAAAACGGGATGTGTTAAATTCCACATATTTTAAACCCCACTTTGTATAGTATCGTCGTATTTGTGATTGATTTTATTTATTTATTTGGTCGAAAGAAGGGCAACGCCCAAAGATTTGACCAAAAATACCAACGATTACACACAAAGCCGGGGGTAGATTTCCCCCTAGTGTTGTCCTCAAGCAACGAAACCAAACCCACAGACGGCTTGAGAGTAACATGGAAACCTAAAGGGAATGCAAAAGCGTCCGAAGCGAGGGTGTCGGCGCGATACAATTCACCTCCCTATAGACATGATCCAAACGGGTACTCCAGTCGTGTTTGACTAAGCCGAAAAACCATGCTAGAAAGAGGATGACTTAGATTGACACCCTTATTGATGAGATTAACCGTCAGGGCAGAGTCCAACTCGAGTCACTCGACTATAACTATGTTCGTTTCCATCAGCTTATTAAAAATAATGCATTATAAGCATTTATTTTTGTGTTTCTAGATCCTTCGTTCATCTCTTGAGCACAAATTCCAATACCAAAAAGAGCTCTTATTGTGCATAATGCACATGCAACCGAACAGACCTTATAACATTTCAAAATCCTTCATCCCAAGCAATGGACATCTGATCCCATTCATATGATCCCCCAAATCTCAGCTGCAGGCACCGAGCAAACACCAATATGATGCAAAAAACCCTTCATCCAATTCCCTTCATGGTCACGTATCACACCTCCCGCCGAAGCCTTGTCATTCACTAATCACTATCTTCGAGCCATCCGTATTGACTTTGATCCAAGGAGGGGTGGGTTTCTTCCAGGAGATAAACTTCTCAGTTTTATGCGGAGTCAGATTCTTGTTGTAGCAAGCTTTGGCCGCTTTGGAGTAGCTCGCGACACACTCCATGATGAAGCCCGCCGGAGTGCTGCATCGCTCCGCATTCCCGAACACCGCCGTATTCCTCCACCTCCAGATGTACTCGTGATTGATGGGGGCGCCTGGGCGAGCGTATCACCCCTCCAAGTTGAATAGCACAACAAAGTTTTAGCTTGACAAAAAAAATTAATGGTTACGTTTGGTCTAGGTGGCAGGGCTTACCAAGTGACGTCAAGGTGAGATGAAGTAGTTATAAATCGACCAAAAAAAATTGACATGTAGCGTATATGTGATGTTGCGCCATGAGGATATAACATGTAATGTAATTTGCTATTCTTTAGTTTGTTCTTCTGTCCTTAACCTTCTTCTAAGACTTCCCTCATTTTTTTTTTTTTGAAAAGGTAAAGATTAGGAGGCCGCCCTTACGGGGGGCGTCCTAGAGCATCCTTTCGGATGAGAACACGTAGTTCTGGTAATGTTGAGATGGTAGTGCTCAGGAGACTATGGCCCATTTTTGCAATCAGGTCGGCCACAGTATTACAGCATCTACCCACATGAGAAATTTTGACAGTTTCGAATTTTAGTAAAGAGACCATTATGTCAGATCTTAAAATTTCTATTTCCCATGGACATCGTCCAATATTTTGAACTGCTTTGATTACTGTTAGGTTATCTCCTTCTATTTCAATTTTGTTTAATCCTAGTTGTATTGCTCTCCTCAATCCGTCTCGAAATGCTAAAGCTTAAGCCTTAAGAGCCGATGCTTTTCGATACTTGATTGTTGCAATATCAATTATCTCAGCTTGAGTTCCCCTTATTATGGATCCAGTTGTTGCCGATCCATCTGCTAACCTTGATCCATCCACATTTACCTTGAAGAAACCATTAATTGGTTTTTGCCAAACCTTATTTCTCTTCTGTCGTTTGTGCGTTTTTGTGTTGTTATTTGTTTGGGGATTATCCTCTTCATTCCAGTGTTTTGCTTGTAACCAATTGTGAATTTGTGTTTTTATATATTGAGCTAAGTCTAGGATTATATCAGTTGACTCTGGTTGAAAAGCCATTTTGTTTCGTTGATACCAAATTGCCCACCAGATTGTTGCTAGTTCTGAAAATTCTTCAGTTGTCATTCTTTGTCGTAGTTCCTCAATGATTATTTTTGGGCTTTGTGAATTCGTGTTGATCTGCTGAAGTACTTGCATAGTTTTTGTGTTAATCTGTCTTGTAATCTCTATTGTATGACTGCAATCAATGAATACGTGTCTTGTGTCTTCATATGTACAGGCGCACATGAGACAACCTCCAGGTACCGAAATCTGTTTTTCACGTAGTCGGTCTTTTGTTGGTAATCCATTATTAATCATTTTCCATAAGAAGTTTTTAACCTTTGGGATAACATTTAATTTCCATATCCATCTGTTATCATTTCCTTGGTACGAGTCTATTTTTGTTATGTGAGATATTGCAGATGATGTAGAGAACCATCCATTTCTGCTTGGAGCCCAATATAATCTATCATGGATCACATTATCTGGGATAGGGGTTGATAGCACATCTTCTACTATATTATTTGGTAAGATTCTTCTCAGATCGTCTTCTTTCCATGTGTTATTGTTCGATATAAAATCTCTGACTTTCTGTTCTTTGTCGATTGTTATTAAGGTTGATACATGCTTCTCTAGAGGTTCATTCGTTATCCAGCGATCAGTCAAGAATCGGATAGTTTCCCCGTTGCCTACTTGCCAAATTAGACCTTCTTCAAATTTATTACGTAGTTTCATTAGATTACGCCATTGCCATGATGTGTTGGATTTGACTCTGTGTTCAAATATGTTGTCTCCCTTTAAATATTTTTCTTTTATAATTTGGACCCAAATATTGTCTGGTTCAAATAATATTTTCCATAATAGTTTCATTTGGAGTGCTTTATTCATATGTTCAGCTTTGCGAATATCCAGACCTCCTTGAGATTTAGGTTTACAAATTTTATCCCACCCTATGAGTGGTTTATGGTGTTGGTCTTTGTTCCAAAAGAAACACCTATTGATTTTGTCAAGTTCTTGGTGGACACCTGTAGGAAGCATGAAGTTTTGCATTAGGTAGTTGGGTTTTGTTGCAAGATTCGCTCTTATGAGGATTGTTCTTCCTTCTTGTGACAAAGAGTTGGCTTTCCATTTAGTCAGTTGCGTTTTCGTTTTTCCTATTGTTTCCTCAAAGGTTTCTTTGTTCACTCGTCCATTGATGATGAGGCATCCTAAGTATTTTTCCAAGTTAGTCTTTGTTGAGATATTGAGTGTTAGAAAATCTGTGTGTGTGTTTTGATGGTTCCAAACAGGTTGCAGACAGGAAGTCGCCGACGTCATAAAGATAAACTCAGAAGTCGCTGACCACCTCGACAACCTGGTTGCCCAGAAATCCGAAGCCGAGCGGAACTCTATAAAAGGCAAAGCGCGTAGCAGATTTAAGGAAAGCGCGGCAGAAGGATTCTGGTGGTTCTATTAAGGCAAGAAGAAGTTCATACATGCCGAAAATCTTCATGGGTTATTCCGAGATATTTAAGGAAGATTTTATTTTGTCTTAAGGAGCTGATTAGGAAAGATTTGTAAGGATTGTGTCTAGCTAATTCATTCCTTGGGCAAAAAGGATGAATTATACCACAATCTCCCTAGTTTATATATTCAGTTCGGTGTCCTCAGAGAGTTGGGGTTGAACGAGGAGAGTTAGGAAACTAGGAGAGAACGGCGCAGAACTAAGGGAGAGTTTTTTGTAAGGATTTCTGAGAGTTTTCGGTACTGTACTGTGCGAGTGTTGCTGAGAGGGTAGAAGACAGGTTCGTGTGATTCGAGTCTGTGGACGGGAAGGTACGAGAAGAGTTGTATTGGGTGAGGGTTGAGTACATAGGCAAGAGTACTTGCAAGAGGGTGTGGGATTCGCCTAGCGTGGGATTCGCATCTTGGAGTAGGAGCACCTTTGTAAGCCCGAGAAATCAATATAACGAGTCGAAGTACTCTTCAAGTCCTACCAAGTGAGAAGCTTGGGAGGCAAGTGGTTTTTCCCGAGACAAACTAGTTGGTTTGTGGAGGGTTTCCACTCTAAATACCTGTGTTCGAAACTGGTAACTTAAAGTCTTTCTTGTGTTTGAATTTCCGCTGCACAACCTAAGGTTGTTAACTCTGCTCTGGTACTAACACAGATCCTACATTGAGGGTATGTTGAATAGTTCTCTTTTGTTGATTGGATACCAATTTAGAAGTTTGGAAAGTAGATTTTTGATAATTAACTTTTTGTCCTGATATCGCACAATATTCGTCAATTATTGTTTTGACTGTTACACAGGAATTTTGGGTTGCCTTAGCATAAATTTAGATGTCATCTGCAAATGAGAGGAAAGGGATTCTTGTACCATTTCGTGAAAGCGCAAATCCTATTGCTTTGTTCGTTGTTAAACTAGTTTGTTGTAATTTCCTCGCCAGAATTTCAGCCCCTATTATGAATAGGTAAGGAGATAGAGGGTCCCCTTGGCGTAGTCCTCGCTCGGGTACTAACGGATCAGTTGGGTTGTTATTAACTAGAATTGAATAGGACACTGTAGTGACACATTCCTTTATCCAACTAATGAATTTCCTATCAAAACCGAATTTTTCCATTACCGCGAATAGAAAGTCCCAGTCAAGTCTGTCGTAGGCTTTTTCCATATCCAGTTTGATGGCTATCCATCCGTCCTTATCTTTTTTGCTCTTAAAGGAGTGAAAGATTTCATGTGCTATAAGGACATTATCCTGTATAGCTCTTTTTGCGACAAAGGCTCCTTGTAGGGGGTGTATAATCTTGTCCATAACTTTCTTTAGTCTATCTGTAATAATCTTTGCAATGATTTTGTATATTGTTGTACACAAGCTAATTGGCCTATAATGGTTAGTTGAGACTGGGTTGTCACGTTTTGCTAGAAGCGATATAAATGTGTGGTTAACTTGTTTCAACATTCTGCCTGAGTGGAAGAAACTTTTAACTGCTTTAATTACCGACGGTCCTACGATATCCCAATATTTCTTATAAAAATCAGCTGACATGCCGTCTGAACCTGGGGATTTATCGGAACCAATGTGCATTAGTGCATTTTTTATTTCTTCGTTGGAGACCGCTTTGGTAAGGTCATTATTCTCTATGGGAGATATCTCAGTTGTTACTAACTCTAGGTATTCATGTAGTATTTGATTGTTTATTTGGTTTTTAGTATAACGTTTTTTGAAGTCTGTCCTAATTTCATTTCTTATATTGTTTTCACCAAATATTTGCGTACCCTCATTGGTTCTTATCTCCCTTATGATTTTAATAGTTTCTACGACCACTAGCAACTTTATGGAAGTACCCAGCGTTTGTGTCAGAGAGTTTGATGTGTTTTGTTTTGGCGCGTTGTTTCCAATATGTTTTGTGGTAATTTAATATGCATTCTTTCTTCTTTATCAATCTTAATTGTTTTTGGATTACCGCTGGTTGAGGTGAATTCTGAATTTGGATTTGGATTTTTAAAAGTTCATTTTCTAGGTTCTGTAATTGTTCAAATGTGTTTCCGAGGGTGCGTTTATTCCATTGTTTTGCATGGTTCTTGAAAATTTGCGTTTTTTTAACAAGTTGAAACATATAGGATCCCGTATAGTTCACTCGCCAGGCCTGTTTTACTATGTTTTTGAAATCTTTTCTCTGCATCCACATTTTTTCAAATTTAAACGGTTGTGCTTTATAAATTTGGCCATTGTTCAGTTCGATTGCTATCTTGCAATGGTCGGATGACGTGAAAGCATAATTTTTTGTTGAGATGTTTGGAAACCATTGTATTATTTGACTATCTACTAGAGTTCTGTCCAATTTTTCGTATATATTGTCGATTTCTGTTTTATTTTTCCTCCAAGTGTATTTATTTCCAGTTGTGGGTATCCAAAATCTAAGGGCAAACTTTGTCATATTGAACATATTCTACAATTCTAGCTAAGGTTCATTCAATTAGCCGTACCTTGTTTTTCACAAACGAAACTTTTGTAATGGTGGGTGGATATAGGCCTCAATACACTTCCTAATAGAAAGTACTTTGAGATAAAAAAGTATTCTTTTTTTTAAAAAAAATTAGTGAAAATAAACTAATGGTCTCATGAAAGTACTCTCTACATGAAAAAATATAGTTTCTACATAAGAGTATTTCACAAATTCCAAGAAAAAAAAATATACTCCCTCCGTTTCAATAAACATTTCGTTTTATCCATTTGCACATATATTAAGGAAGCTATTAAATGGACTATTATACCCTTAATTATCACCTCACTTTTTTACTTTATTGAAAACCACTACTAATAAACTGCTAATGATTATAAGGGTAAATCTGTAAAGTAAATGCCCAAAAATGTAAAACGACATGTATTTTGAAACAAAATTTTAGAGCTAAAACAACATGTTTATTGAAACGGAGGGAGTACTTTCTATATGAAAGTACTTTTTATGATAAATTGTAGCAAAATCATATTTATACTAGTGGTTAGGGGTGTTCAACGGGTCGGGTCGGGTCGACCCGCAAAAAATTCAAGAAGTGGCCCGCGACCCGACCCGTGACCCGACCAGCGGTTTTGCGGGTCGGGTCGCGGGTCGGCCCGTTGGCCCGTTTGACTTGGTCATGTTGATATTTTTTTTGCAATACAAAAATAAATTCTAAATCGATCCCAAAAATACATTTTAATACTAATAAAACAATAAATATTAGTATCAAAACATATATTTTTATTTAAAAATACATTTTAATACTAATAAAACAATAAAAACATATATATTTTTAAAATGTAACGTGTCGCGGGTCGACCCGCAAACCCGCGGGTTTAACCCGACCCGACCCGCGACCCGCAAACTCAAAAAAAATCGACCCGCGGCCCGACCCGTTATGTGCGGGTCAGGCGCCCGACCCGCGATTTGCGGGTCGGGTCGTTGCGGGTTGCGGGCGACCCGACCCGTTGAACACCCCTACTAGTGGTCTCGACAATCATAATAAAATAATATTAAATATAATAAAGTAATTAGAGTTCCAATAAAAGTGTTTTTTTTTCATTTTTCTATATAAATACTAGTCCAAATTAATTACCGAAGCTAATAAGTTTGTAGGGTCTCACATTTTAACTTTGTATTTCAGCTGGACTAGGCTTCGATTCGGGCTTATTTTTTCGTAGACTTTTTGTTTTTGGCTTCCTATTTGGTCCAATTTTTTATCTGATAGGTTTGAAATTAGATTAATGCATTGACTCAAAAAAACTCCAACTAACCTACAAACTAAAAACAAACAGTAGCCGTTAGATTGTGTAGATGGACGATCTTGATTAAAAGATTCTCTCCTTTTAGTTTTTAAAGGCACGGGGGCAAAAGCGTCATTTTGTTTTGATCCAACACTGCAGCTGGCAGCCCACGTCGGCCGCCGTCTCCTCTCGCTTCTGTCCCTCGTCCGCCGGCCACTTGTTTGATAAAGATTGAGTTGTTGGGGGTGACTAATGCGGTTGAAAATGTTACAGGATTGTAGTTAATAGATTTTTGTAACGACTTTAATCTGAGGGTTGATTAGTGAGACACATGTTTTAATCGTGTGAAGTCTAAGATTTTCATTTTTATCTGTAAAAGCTATAAATAGCTAGCTGAATCCTGTAAGAACGAAATGATGATATTCCAATTCCTCACTCGAATCAATCTCTCAATCTCTAAAATCGTTTGTTGATCGTGATTTTAATCTCTAAAATCGTTTGTTGATCGTGATTCCTTCTCAATCAATCATTAGGTATTTCGATTGAGTTGTTGTTTGTGTGAACATTAGCTCGAATTTGTTTGATTTCCACCTCAAATACAGATTTTATGTATTAGAAAAGGATCGGTTTGTGGCCTCCTCTAGGGCTGGATCAGATGGATTCCATTATGTTGTTGCTTCAGAATGCCGGTTGGTTCTCATTGACATTCGAGCACCGTACAAACCCACCTTACAATTGTTTTAGATGAGTTGGTTATGGCAAAAACCTCTTATTCTTGTTTCGTCTTCGCCCAATTTCACTGAAGCTTCAAAAATTGGTCATTTATCTACTTTCATTTTGAATTCCTCGATTATTTAATACCGGTTAAATAACACAGAAATGTTAACATGAAGAAAGATCTGTAGCACATTATACTTCCGTTGCTGACTTGCTGTAGCTTGATAGCAGATTCAAGATTATGGAAATAAGAAAGTAATGTCTAAACTTGGAAGCAAGTACTACTCAGTAAAATGCAACACTTCTGTTGTATCCCACAAACAAACAAAGAGAAAACACCAACTCATGAAAACTAAGCTTTTTTGACTCCTTTGGAACGGAAGAACGGTAGAGCAGGCAAAACAAAAAAAATGATGACCCAGATTAACGGTATCGGCGAAGGGAAAGGGTATTGTTCCTCTTCCAGGTAGCTCTGCGAGAAGGACGCGCTTTGTGGTGAGTGTGTCCCTTTCCGCGTAGACCTCTGTATTTCTTACCAGCCGAGGTAAGACCGCGAAGCTCCCTGTGTTTGTGCACTGGGTTGCAGATCCAGTTGATCCTTGGGTCATTTCTTACTGCGTTGTGTGCTGGGTCAATCAGAATTACCTCAAAGTACTTGTATGTGGAGTCCTGTAACACCAAATTTACCAGAATTCTTAAAATTTGATAACCATTTTGAAAAAGAAATCAGATGCATAGATTTTTTCCATAAAGATGGATGGAAGTGCTAAGATGATTCGATTACCTCGTTGATCCAGTAGGAGTTGAGAACACGAAGACCGCCTAATTTCCTCCCAGCACGTTCCTCAGCTACAGATCTCTTGCTACGCTGGAACTTGAGTTGGGTAACTCCCTGGTTTGTGGGCTTCCCATACACAATACCCTTTGGCACGGGCCTCTTGCGGCCTCCACGTCTTACACGAACACGGTAAATCACAAATCCCTGATGAAGTCCGTACACAATTAATTCAATGATACAGAACAGCATTCGAGTTAACTGCACGTAAATAATATGAACTTCCTTCCAATTGGATGGGATGCATCTAAGTTCTGCTTATTTTGCTATTAAAATTAATGATTTCGACATCAAAGACTGACATTTATAACATCATCACATGTATCAAGGTTCACTAAATCAGGATTGTGCACATTTTACCCGGCTGCAAGAAGAACAATGCACATCTTCTTAATATTACGTACTAGGCATAAAAATTACAAACAAACGCGGAATAATCAGCCAAATCCTGTTCGAAGACATGCCACACTCGTAACCAAAAAAGAGTTCATTTTTGCTCAGGACTAACAGCGAACAGGTTTAATAAATAGAGCATGAAAATTGACCAATTGGAACAAGCAGATTCCACAAGGCCAACTTAAAAACTACTCAAATCATCTGAGCTACAAAGACATGTTAATGATAACGAAGTGCATGTGGTAAATAATTAGAATGAAGTATGGTAACAAAAGAGACAATCCATAGATCCAACAAAGGAAGGGGTTAGGGACCTGCTTGGCCTTGTAGCCGAGACGACGAGCCTTGTCAGGGCGAGTGGGGTGAGTGACTCGAACAATGGAAGGTAGCTGGCGATACTCCCAGCATCTCACCCTCAGCAAAAACCTCATCACATCTGACTGCTTCTTCCTCCATAGCTCCGAAATGTACTTGTACGCCCCTAATCAACGCCGTTGAATAACATATTCCGAGTTAACATCATTGGAAAAGTAGTAAAATCCAATTCACTATTCACTGAACAGATGCAACAAACCAATCGACAGCATAATATGGTAATCGACATGATTTATCTATCAATTTAGTTGTGGATGAAGAGAAATGGAGGAAAAAAAAATCATTGACAGCTCGAGAGCATACCCATGACAGCTTCAGTCCGTGATCCTCAGAACTAGGGTTTTTCAGAGAGAACGGCGAGGAGATTTGCCCTCAACTCTGTTTTAGACGAGACTCGAGAGGAGACGCCAAACTGTACTCTCAGTAAGTTCATATTGGGCTTTGAACTGGTTAGCGAGTTGGGCCCATGAAATTGGGCCCAATATAGCTATGAGGTCCACTGTATTTATGTTTTCTGTTTTTCTCTCAACGGACATTAGTTTTTTAATTTTTAATTTCTCTTCTTTTTTTTCGTTTTTTTTGTTGGCTAATATACAGGATGAAAAAAACAAGACGACTGAGGTGATAGAGAATGAAAAACTGAACGTAGAAACCCCAAGTACACTCCTAATAAAAGCAATGCTAGAGAAATGATTTGTGAAGTGTATAAAAAGTCTTTGCTGATATGTTTTCAAGTCAAGTTTGGATCCGGTGTAACAATTGTCCCTATGCACTTGGATCATAGTATCATACCACAAATTCGTCTACGTTTAAATAACACCATGAAAACTTGCAACCATGCTTTTCCAAGCTACAAGCCTACGACTAATCCCACAACACAAGCCCCCTCGATGAACATGTGGACGAGTAAATCCAAAATTAGGGTTCCCATTTTAACACACCCCAACCCAAATCCTGGTATGTCAAACGGCCTCGTATTTTACTAGACGACACAAAATCTTCACTTTCAGTCGATTTCTCCTTCCTCTGCATCATTTACAACATTTGGCATAATATCATCCATTGGCTCGGGCTCTTCCTCTTCTTCGTCTTCCTTCATGAACAGACCGAGTTGCTCTAGTGGGTTGCTACCACCAAACTTGAACCCGCCCATTCCCTCTTGTGAATGTTCTGGGCTTGTTTCGTCCACTGAGCTTGGCAAGTGTTCACCGGGTCCTGTTCTAAGCATTTCGAGATCCTCAAGGATGCGACAATTTTCATTGATTTCAACCGTCTTCTCCATCTGTGAATTTTAACATATCTCATAAATCTGTCAGAAGAGGGGCCGGAAACAACTGCATGGTAAATAAAGCGTGTTGGCTCTCGTATTAGTTTACCTGAATGAGGGCCTGTCTTGCTGCCTCCCTTTCAAGTTCCCTTTTCTTCCTGGCTTCAGCAGCAGCTTCTGCTTCTGCTCGCCTTCTAGCATCTTCAGCAGCTTTTGCTTCGGCTTGTAACCGAGCCTTCTCTGCTCAAAAGAATACAGCACTTGTGTATCAGGTCTTCCTTACAATTTTAGCCCATATTACATCACCAAAACGAAAACAGTATTTCTATCCTATGCCCTGAAGTATGATAAAAACGCAGGCAGATTGGAAACTAATAGCCTAAATTATAGAACATCAACCCTATATAGTAGATGTTTTCTATTTTTCTTATATAAAAAAGGTGTGACAACCTTTCCTTTTCTGCATTTCAAGCTCCTCTCTCTCACGGCGAAGCTTCTCAGGGTCACCCTTCTCATCCTGTAAGAATAAGATGGTGTTTAGAGGAAGAAGCGGGGGTAATAGATGCTAAATTGCTCAAAAGATCAGCGAAAAACCTGGCTAAGTGTCTTCTCACGAGCCTTCAAAATTGTGTCAGCAAATCGACTCTTCAAAAGTGCAGCCCTGTAAAGCTTCTCAGGAGATAATTGCCTTTCATCTTGAGCATCCTCCCCTGAAATATTTAGATACAGCTGTAAGATAGGTTGGAAGGAAAACTATCAGCAAATTTGCCACCCACACTCACCATCCTGCTGGCACTCGGACTCTGCAAAGTTCAGATTTGGTTCAGGATTCTGTCCCACTTTATCTAACCCACTTCCAGATTCTATCAATGACCAAGGACGTGAATTAACATTATATACAGGTAAAACCTTATCTATCAAGTATAATGTTATTCAAAAACTGCTGCGCATGCCAAGACCTCAATCAATACCTCAACAGCGTTGATGTTTTATAAGAACCTCTTCAGAAAATGTAAATGTTAAAAACGATGTGTCAATTTTTTCATTGACATAATAGTTGCTGGCAAAAAACCATGAAATAGCTTCCAGCAAAAACTTAATGTGACAATATACAACTATACAAGCACCAACATCTTAATTCAGGTTATATTCCATTTATCTACATTCATACTTATTTGAAGCCGTTTCCATCCTGTTGATTCACTACATAATAAGAACTATCATAAATATTCATTGCCAGCTCTGGTAACAATATCAAAAGATTTAAGCTAACAGGTATATAGAAAGCCTACAAATCATGTGTAAAAGTAACATTAGCATGAGATCTTACCATGATCTTCACCTGGGCTGCCAAAACTGGCCTTTTTGTCTAGAACCTCCTCAATTCTAGCTCCCTCCTGTGCCTGAAAAACATCAAGTATAAGGTACAAATTTTGAATATTATGTATCAAATATTTAACATCCTAGCAAACCAGTACCCTTGACGTGCAAAATGGGGCATCAGCAATTTCCGGTTCATCATCAGAAGAACTGCTCGATTCAGAACCTGCATTCATTTCAGGAAAAAAAGAACGAAAAAAATGTAGGCTTTTATAGACCAGAAAACAAGCAAACACAATCCCACACTCAGCCAGTAAGAGAAAAACTAAACAGCATAATCAGCATACGCTATCCTAAAATGATCCCTATTGGCTACTTATACACCAGAACAAGAAACTGAGACTAAGACGATTAACTTTAAAAGTGAATATTAAACTGCATTTTCTTAGAAAAAGAGTCAGCAGAAGTTAACATAAAACACAATAGAGACATGCCCAAGAAACCACGATGTTAAGGTTATTCATTACTAGTGTTTAATAGCCTACATAAACCAGAAAGAATAGAAACCCCACAGCCGAATGTGCCAAACTCAGGTGCACGCCAAATATCTACCCACGCAAACACACATTACTCCATGACATTACAGCGCAGATTAAACTAGAAAACTCAAATAGACCTCCACAAGCACAAGGAAGCACATTTTAGAACAAACCCCAGATAGACAATATTATGACAGCTTACCTAATACATTAAGAACCCTCAATAACCAAGTAAAATACTCAAAAAAATACCTACAACTTAACTAATAATATATTTAATGATGAGATAAAATACTATGACAGTCAGACACACACACACGAATAAAAGTGATAACATCCTAATAGTTATTTGTGCGTATTGTCCTCAGAGTAATTATACAAGCCAAGTGTTGTTTAAAATATATTACTCGCAGATACCCCTTCTAGTGATTCTACCATGAAACAATAGCCAACTAAATCAAAGTAGTCCCAAATCCAACCTATATCACAAAAAGCAAGCTTTACTCCACTTTCTATCTCCTCAACACTTCAACTAACATCTTTTACACAAACTGTTAAACAAAAATTCTGTATCATTCAGGCAGAACGAGCTGCAGGATAAGTCATGTAACATCAAGATAATGGAAGTCATTCAATAGGTGGTGTACATATAATCAAGCGGGTGGGACATACGGAACAGCCCCGCCCTAGCAAGGCCACTGCTTAAGCTCACATGTCACGATATGACACAATAGCAGGTATCTATACAACTAAAAAGGGAAACAGGTAGCTTTGATGAACCGTTATTACTGACCTATAAATGCAGAAGGCTCACTATAGAAAAACAATATACATAGATCTGGGCTCTATATATGGTTTTGGTATACTCCAACATATTTTGATATTTGTTAAAACAGTGGGTTGAGCAAATTAGAAACAAGGATAACAGATTTCACAGTGGATCCACATGTTATTTTGAAAAGACCAAAATCATGAATTAGGCGAAACATTTTTCCTTTAGATCAGATTTTAATCATGTCACAGTTGTTATGCATAGAATTGACAACTAGTGGAGCCAATAACATAATTTTCAACTGTAAAATTAGCCAGAAGCCACCACCCATCAAATTCTAGAGCAACGATTTAAAGCATTGGAATCAATGAACAACCAGTATTCACTGTTTTCTTCAGCTTCTTCAAACAATAACCAAACAACCATAGAATTAGACACTACAGAGGCGGTTCACAGAAATACAAATGAGAAGAAGTGTGCCATTTCAAAGAATAAATTTATACTATCCTTAGGGAAGAAGATTACAAACAAAATTCTACATACCACTTCTTTGACACATGTCTTTCTCAATCTCAACTGGAGGATAGCTTGAAACAGGGGGTTCACTCCCCCCAATATCAATTTCTTCATCAGCAGGGTCATTTCCTACGCAGAGCAAATGTAAGACTCAAGAGGAACTACCAAGCATTACTATAACTGAAAAAATGACATGCAAAGCCAACCTTTTCCTGCCTGCATTGACGAATTGCTGATACCTGATCCGTGTAGTAACTGCAATGATAAAAAAAAAACATCACAATAACTGTCAGTAGCAAGTAAATTAGGGCCAAGAGAAGCCCACTGTCAAGGAGTAGAGTTCCAAAGTTTAAAAACAAAGCCAGGTATACCTCTATTTCACACGGCTCAGCCAATTTATCATTGCTCTTTTGCTTCTCTAGGAGATACTCATCCAATAGCTTCCGTAATTGAAACAAAGTTTCATCACTAAGAACATCCAAGTCAATCTCAATTTCATCCTCTCCAGGTTCTGCTCCATTAGCACAACTTTCCTTCAAAAAGTTAATAATGCTTACTGGCGAGTCATCCATAAGAGATTCCAACTCCCTGCTTAAACAATGCTTCTCTTCAGCTGTCATTATTCTCTGAACGGGCTGTGCGATTGCAATAGGCTGAACTGGAGGAACTTTCCTCTTTTTAGCAGGGGGCATTAAACTTGAAGCATCTACATTTTGTTGAGTTCCAAGTTTTTCTGCCACTGGCTCAATAGGTGGTAGCTTCTTCGCTATTGTCTTCCATCTTACTTCAAAAAATTTGCTTAACGTTTTGGCCATAATATGCACATCATTTTTAGGAGGATTGTAGGTCATTGCATTAGTGAATGTAAGTCGAACATCACTGACAAATTCATACGGATTTGAATATGCCCCAGAGGCTAATTTCCTCTTGACTGTTCCTAAATCCATTGGCTGCTTAATAATAGTGAGGTAATCAGGAATATTCAATTTCACCACATCGACAGGCTCATTGAAAACATATGCATAATTATGAGCCATCAAACGCTCTAAAAGTGTTTCACACTGTTTCATTGCCATTCTCATGGAACTTCCTGGTGCAGAACCCTGTTGTGCAGGTTGTGCAGGCTCAACCCGACCAGCAGGAGCTTGTTTCAGACTGCGACCCTTAAGACCCTCTTGATTTCCAGTATTTGCCTTAGGAAGTGTCGGATGCAAGCGTTTAGCATTACTACAATTGAGAATATCAGTAGATGAGGATAATGTTGCTCCATTAGTTCGCCTTGGTTCCATTTTGCTCTGACAAAGGCGGATCTGTTCAAGTTCAACTCTCAGCCTGTTGACTAGATCGTTTCTCTCAGAAAATGACAACTTGGACAAATGGTGGACTTGTACAGGAACACCAAAACGGTCAGAGTTCAAATTGATGCACTTCCTCATAGTGGAGCTTGAATCATCAGATGCAGTCATTTCAGAATTTGTACGACTAGAACTGCCAGAATCTTCAGACCCACCAGCAGCTCTGATTGAAGGCCGGTAATAACCATCTGGATACCTTTCTTTCTTAGCCATGGTAAAATGAAAGAGCTAACTGATAACTATGCAACTGTATCTAAGTTAAAGACCCCAGCAGCAGCAGCTCTTCTCAAAATGCCCTTACGGAATCTGTCGATACAAATTACAATTACACATTAACTCCCTCGGCCTTACTTCCTACCATATGAGTCAGAATGGCCTTAAGCATCAATCTTTTTTGCATCGCTTAGAAATCAACCTAATCAAGTAGCAATCTTTCAGATTTCACTCAAGATCTTTTTAAATCTCGCTCCTAAACAGAATTTCAAGAAAAGAAATTCCCAATTCACTTCGTAGTTCCAAAACACTTTCAATTGAAAAAAGCACCTTCCATTTCAAACAAGGTCACTAAACATCTCGGAAATTAACATAAACCTTCTGAGAAAGACGAATTATTTTGGCTATTCTCTCGAACTATCATAGGCATTCATTCAATTTCGAAAAACTGGAGCAAAAAGAGCGAGGAAGACAGGGAAAAAAGAAGGAAATACGCCTCTCAAAGCAATTTAACTACAAACCCTAAAAAAATGCGATTACCATTTCGATTTCAAATCGCCCGGAGAAATCCCCAATCCGCCTCTCACCAATCACCACGCTCCGAATCCTCAAACTTGCAAACACATAGACGATCCCACAAACAACAGATTACTGCCAATTTGAGCTTCGAGCTTAGACCTCGAGCAGAACAGGGCGAGAAGCCAATCTCCACCAAAACGCCCCGTGCAAGCAGGAGATACGCAGACTATGCTTTCAGCAGTAGAAGATTCCAACAGACAGAGATGACGACGGGACGGCTCGAGTGGATGACGAGGAACGGGCGAGAGAAGGAAAGCGAAACCCTAAAAAAGTCGATGTTCTCCTCGATCTCGACTTTCCTTTTACAGCCCTAAACAGATCCCCAGTCGAAAAGGAGATTGGAAACCCTCACTTGTTTTCTTTAAAAAAACGACAAGAGGAGAGAGAGAAAGACGCGTACCAATAAAAATACGAACATGGCTTTTACTGGCCCACTTATTTATAGACTTCTTGATCGAATCCTATCCGTCGGTCTTATCATGTCACCAGATCGGACGGTGATCCCGTGGTGAGCGTGTAACTGGATCCCGGGCGTTTGATGTTGATCCAACGGCGTGGTGAGTCCAGGCTTATGAAATGTATGGAAGGTTTGGACTTAATTATTAGTAGTATTAAGGTTAGTGATGATTGATTAGACTTAATTAACTAATGTTAGATCGGGTGCGCGTATATAGATCATTGGCTAGGAGAGTGTGAGGAGCAGGATTTGATTCTGTTTTTTTTATGAAGTGATTTGGGATTATTGTGAAAAATTAGCATAACGGTGGTGATGTTAGATTTGCCCTAGGTGATGCCCAAATGTGTTGGGACTGAGTGAGACTAATGGTTGAGTCTGAGCTTTCGAGTGGGGTGGAGCTCTGTTCGGCATGCTAACTTAAGTTTTATTTTTATTTTTATAGTTTAGTTTTTCGGCTAGCTTTTCAAGAATATACTCCTTCATAGATGGTGAATTTTTAGCTGAGAACGTTACAAAAAGGCTCCAATTAGCTTGAAAAAAACATGTCGAACGGAGTTGTAACTAAAATAAAATTTCTATATAAATGATCCGATCAAATATTCGTCTATGCATAAAACATTTTAACTTATAATAGAGCATGCACATTCACAATGCTCAAGATACAACTAGACATGAAAAATGTAAAATACATGAGGATTATAGCAAATTGGAGTTCAAACTCACAATATTCAAATACCCTTGTGAGGATAATCATAACAAAATTAACTAAATTATTTGAAAATTATGTAAAGATTTTCTGACACATTCTATAAGTAGTATATATTGAATACTTGTCGTAAAATATATTCATTACATATCCGATCTGATAACTTTTCGGATCGCATACGGATACTTATCCATTGAGTTCATATAAAGTTATAAACTCGAATCAGATTGACCGGAATGGATACTTTTGAACACCCTAGATTCAATCCTATGATTTCCATGACATGAAGTCAAGCTAGTTACCGACGATATATCGTGTTTGTAAAAAGTATATAAAAATTTATGTAGTCATTCTTAATGATGCTTAGAAGTGAGGTTTCAAACGTGTTATATAAAACTTGAACAAATGTTTTTGTAAAAGATGGACTCTCGACTATGTGTATGGCAATTTCTCAAGTGGAGTAGGATTATTATACGAGTCACTTAGACATGCTTTTTAAAACTTCCTATTGACTGCTTATGCTCTTAATTTTGTTCATAGCATTGGTTTAATCAAGATAGGCCTCGATCTTTATCCGATCACCAAGTGTCCTAAGGGCATTACTATTGAGGAGTTCAAGTGGGATTAGACATGGGTCCGGTTCCAATGGAATCGGAGAATTGGATGTTCCGGATCGGGTCAAAACCAGAACCAGACCGATGGTTCAAGTGGGATTAGAGCCTAGTTGGAAGGTCGCGGTTATGAACTCAACACAACATCATTAGTACTCACTATCCAAGTGAATGACTTCAAATTTCAAACGATTTAGATTTGCAACCACACTTATTACGACACATTTGTCTGACGGGTGGAGCAAGAATGGGGAGGACATGCTCTTTCTTTTCTCTTGTATAATTGCCTAGCTCACTTTAACAAGTTATCTTAATTCTTAACACTCTCGGGGACTATTCTTAACATGTATACGATTTCACAATTTGTTTATATTATATAATGAACATCTACAAAATTATAAAGACGCTAACGAGTACTGAGTTAGACTTTTGAATCAACTATTTATAAAAAAAGACATTCAACTTTTTTAATGAAAACCAATACAATGAATCAACGTCGAATTTCTTTCCTTAGTCTTAAAATCCAATTCTTCATCACATGCTCTAGGTATTGTTGTTGTTGTTGTTCATCTCCTGCTCCCATTCCTTCTAAAAAGGTGTGATCATCTAAATCCGAAAAGGGAACTTGGATAGATAACAATGACATTGTGTTATCTTCACGACTATAAGAATGAACTTTTTTAATGAACGAAAAAGTAGAAAAATTTACAATGAAAAAAGGTCAATTTCAACTCTTATATAAAAAGAGACGAAGAGATCATAGCCCTTAGACAAACAACGAATTTTCGATCATTGAATAGCTTCCATCATAGAGTATATCGTACACGACACACTTCATGAAACGATTCAACACAACAAAATAAAACGCACCCATCATTAACGCGCGACACCTCGAATACCCACAAGGCCACAACACCATCTCTTCGCTCGGCTCGTAACACGGCGCGTATTAGAGCCCGAGCGAAGCCAAAATTGGTGTACACAGTAAAGGACCAACCTTTTATCTTCATTGATTTGATAAAAAAAAACCTTTTACCTTCATTTAACTTCCTCACTGCATTCATAAATTTGTACGAATTGAGGAGGGCCCTATGACAATTGACAAAGACCTACATATACTTGCGAGAATTTAGATGAGATTTTTTCCTGGGAACGGCTTCACATTCACGTGTCTGCCCGACTGGCCCCCTCTTTGATTTCCTTTTTTTTTTTTTTTAATTCTCTAATTTTCATTTTCAATGTTTTTTGCTTCTGATTTCAGCCACTACCCTGGCTTCTCTCTCTCTGTCGGTCTCTTCACACTTCGACTCCACAGTTCATTTCATAGTTCATACTGGTTTCTGAAGCCACTTTCCTAGTAACTTCTCACTGCCGTTTCATTGCACTATTTATTGCTCTCTTTTGATGCATTTATTGGTTGGTTCTTCTTCTGGGTCTGCATGATTTGTTCTCATTTTTGATAATCTTGCATCTTAGTTTGCTGGTATGCTTTATTGTTGTTGACATTGTAGCTTTACCCTTTATTTTTTCTCTTGTTTTATGCGTTCATTTGAGAATCGATTGTAAGTTTCAGCCATGGATGTTGCTCACCTTCTAGATCTGACAGATCCAAAATGTTCCCAAGCAATTTTAATGGATGGAACAATTTTCACCTAAAATTTCTTCTCCCCTTCCCCTCTTGTTAACAAGCCATGGACTTGCATTCTGTTTTTAGTTTTGACCATGGAGCTGCATAGCTTTGCTCATGTGCTTCAATTTGTCGCTGTTGTTAAGATTGTTCTTCTTCTCCACTCTTGGCCTTTGCTCACCGCCAAGTGGTTTATCCTCTTCTATCATTATCACTGGGAATTTCCCCTCTTTTTTTTTTTTGGCATGTTCTCTTTTCTTATTCTTTTTCTGGTTCTTAGAAATGTACTTTTTTTGTGGCTGTAAATGGCATGTGTCCTTTTGAAACCCAGTGTAGGGCAACCTTTCAATTTACACATGATGAATGAGTAGTCTGAGATTTCCTGTCTTCAGTAAACTTACCATTATGTATCTTTTTGTATAACAGGAAGAGGCTTGCTTGAAGGTTTGAGTCCATCTGGTTGATCTCAGTGCCGCTGAAAGTTTACACCCTGAAAAAGCAAGTTGAATTGTAGATAGTGCTTGTACAGTTATGGTGTTGGGTCCCAAAGCCAAGAGCAGAAGAGGCCCCTCAGTTCAGGTTGACTATCAAGTCCTCCTTGAGGAAATCAAGCCATGGCCACCATCACAAAACCTTAAAAACGTTCGATCCGTGTTGATTCAATGGGAAAATGGTGAGAAAAGCTCGGGTTCTACAAGCAAAGTTGCACCTTCTCTTAGTGACTCAAGAATTGATTTCAATGAATCCTTCAAATTGCCCGTGACTCTTTTCAAGGACATGTCTACTAAGAATGGGGATGCAAATGCATTCCATAAGAATTTGTTGGAGTTCAATCTGTATGAGCCCAGGAGGGACAAGACTGTCAAAGGGCAGTTGTTGGGGACAGCTATTTTAGACTTGGCCGATGGTGGTATCCTTAAAGAGGCTAAAAGCGTTGCAATTCCACTAAATTGCACTAGAAGCTTCAGGAATACTTCTCAGCCAGTTCTTCACTTGAGAGTACAGCCTGCTGGAAAGGGTCGGCTCAGCTCGTCTTTGAAGCATGGGCTACAGAAACAGGCTTCCAATGAGGAGGATTTTGAAGATGCGGAGTTTGCCTCTTTAACTGATGATGACGGCTCCTCGCATTCGTCTCTGACTGTTGACTCAATTGGAAGTTTAGCAGCTCCAAATAGCACGGTACTGGTGCATTGATGTGGATCTTTGTGTCTTTTCTGGTTTACTTGCCTGCAATTGTTGATAAACTGTTTGTTTTCAAAGTTTGTTCTGCCTGTTTACTTGCTTGTGGCTCTATAGAGCTTGATTAGAGATGACCTAACTCCCTTAGGTAGCCTTTCATTCTCCTGGTGAACTTTCATTGTCATAAGCTGCAACCTTTGTTTATAAGCTAAGCTATTGAAAATGAGGTTGCTTTCTAGGAACATAATGTGCACTTCCAATCTACCTGGTACTTAGTGGTATGTAGACCTGGGTTATATAAAGCAGCTTCCTGCTTCCTCCTGACTTCTACCCTAAGACTCATTGGATTTATGATTCAATGTGGTAACAGCTCTTTTTTTTTGTTATGTTTTCATACAAACAGCCACAAAATGCAATACTTTTTCTGAGAGATTTTGAGAGGCATTTTCACTATTTCTGATGATATATGCAATTTAACGCCTTGATTAAAGTAGTGTTACCCAGAGGGAAGAGGAGAAAAGGTAAGCTGAAGTCTCATTGACCTCTTGAAGTGTGAGCTGCATTTTTGTCTGTTCAAATTATCATAATCATGAAGTGTTATCTGAGGCACGGTAGCCTTTTGAAAACTATATACTATCCTTATGACATAAATAAATTTTAAACGATCACATATCTTGTTGCAGGATGGTTCGGTGGCAGCAAAGGAGAATGATGGATCAAAGATTGGCCACCCTAAATTAGATGCCAGGACAGAGATTCAATCCTACGAAAATCAGAACTCATCAAGTGTAGATTTGTCATCTCAGCATGTGAGCCCAAGCAATGAATCTTCTTCCACATCAAACATCTCTGTACCTGCCCCAAATTCTAATTCAGGACTCAATCCTCTGCATGATCAATCATCCATAGCTGTTGACAGCAGTAAGGATACTCAAGAGGAAAGCGTGCCTAACAGCCTTACAGCCAAGCCTTCTCCTATCAATGGTTTTGTTAAAAATGGCACCGAGCCTCAAGTAGGTGATGGAGATGAGGATTTGGTGGAGACTGTGAACACATACAATAATGAACAGGATGACGAAGATGAAGAATATTCTTTAGGGGAAGAGTCGTCTTATCGGGACTCGTTAACATCAGACTCTGCTATGAAGCAAGTGTTATTAGGGAATGACTCATCACTTGGGGGTAGGATTAGATCAAGTCATCCAAGATCAATTCGATCTTCCACTGATTCTGTCAGGAGTAATGGATCAGTAGCTGGTAGCAACATGCCTATTGAAAGAAAAGATGCCAAGGTGTATCCATCAGAAAGAAGAAATGGAGCTCCAGAAGGCAAAGTTGTAGAATTAGAACGCAGAATCAAGATGCTAGAGGGAGAGTTGAGAGAAGCTGCTGCTAGTGAGGCCAGTCTTTATTCAGTTGTTGCAGAACACGGAAGCTCCATCAGCAAAGTTCATGCCCCTGCTAGGCGTCTTTCAAGGATGTATATTCAAGCTGTCAAAGGCAATTATCAATCAAGGAGAGCAAATGCAGCTCAAACTGCTGTTTCAGGATTAGTTGTTGTGGCAAAAGCATGTGGAAATGATGTTCCAAGGTATTTATTGTATTAAGCTAGATTCTACTTGGTGAATTGCTTTCTCCTGAAATTTGGGTTTATCATGAGCTTTCTCATAGTGACAAGAGATCATTTGGTTATATAATGATTTGACTACGCAGTGGAGAAAAAAGGTTTACCTTTAACTCGGCCATTTTTCTTGATGACAGGTTAACTTTCTGGCTGTCAAATTGTATGGTTTTGAGAGCAATTATAACTCAAGCGTTTGAGGAAAAGCGGTTACCAGTTTCTGGTGGGCGTTCAATAAGCAAGAATGCAGCTGAAAAGAAAAGTGACAAAAAGTCACCAAAGCTGACGTGGAAAGCTTCCTCATCCAATAGGAGTGATATACGGAATGCTTTTTCAGGAAACTTTGACAACTGGGAAGATCCATTTACATTTACATCAGCCTTGGAAAAGGTTGAATCTTGGATCTTCTCACTTATTGTAGAATCTGTTTGGTGGCAGACGCTTACCCCACATATGCAGTCTTCAGCTACAAAGGTGGTGGATAAGGTTACTGATTCTGGACCTAAGAAATTCTTTAGGAGGACGTCTACTTCAAGTGGACAAGAACAGGTGAATTTGTCTCTAGAGCTCTGGAAGAAGGCATTCAAGGATGCTTCTGAAAGGCTCTGTCCAGTTCGAGCTGGAGGACACGAGTGTGGTTGCCTGCCCGTGCTTTCTAAGCTGGTTAGTAAAGACTTGTCTTATACTTCAGTTGATTACTCGAGAAAATGAACCATCTTTTCTTTTCTTGCCTTTGTTTGTTCGCTCATTATTCGAATTATATGCACAAACATCAATGTTTTACCTCATTTGCAAGAAACTCCACTTACCAAAGTTTTATCTATCTCATGGTTAGATAATGGAGCAATGTGTAGCTCGCTTAGATGTTGCCATGTTTAATGCGTTGCTTCGTGAATCCACTGATGACATTCCAACTGATCCTGTGTCTGATCCCATAAGCGAGGCCAAGGTTCTGCCTATTCCTGCAGGAAGATCAAGCTTTGGAGCTGGTGCACAACTTAAAAACGCGGTATGCAGCAACACTGAAATTGTTTGCTCATGAAATGCTATGCTCGAATAAGTTCCCTGTACTGCTTGACTGAAATCTTTGTTGCAACTTATGTATCTGTTAGAGCTGATCTTCTCAACTTATTTGTCACTGCTGGCGGACAGATTGGTAATTGGTCAAGATTGTTAACTGACCTCTTTGGCATGGACGATGATGATGACCAATTTGAAGATGAAGACAGCCACAGCAGTGATGCTGATGATGATAAGAGGAAACAAGACTCGTCCTTTAAATCCTTCCATCTTCTCAAATCATTGAGTGATCTTATGATGCTTCCAAAGGATATGCTTCTGAGTAACTCAGTCAGAAAAGAGGTTTTAACTTTTAACTTTTACTCCCTCCGTTTCATAATAAGTGTCGTTTTAGCACTTAAAATTTGTTTCATAATATGTGTCGTTTTAGGTTTTCAAAGTGATTTATTAGGGGTAATGATGATAATTTTTATTGGAATGTGTATTTGTTGACTAAAGTTGTTCATTCATTGGCCAAAAAAATGTAATGAGTGGTAAGATTAAGAAAAAGTTGTAAGTTTTAAAGTGAATGATTGCTTTTCTTAAAAACTGTGTTAAGAGCTAAAACGACACTTATTATGAAACGGAGGGAGTAACTTTTAACATTAACTATGCTTTGCTTCAAATAATCTCCTATTATTTTCTCAGCCATTTACTTCCACTGCTTATGCATTCTATCTTTGCAGGTGTGTCCTACATTCAGTGCACATCTCATCAGAAGGGCTCTTGACAACTTTGTTCCCGACGAATTCTGTCCAGATCCAATTCCATCCGATGTGCTGGAGGTCCTAGAATCCGAGGTCAGTAAATACTAAAGCTCTCAAAAAATAAACCCTTTGTCATCATGACTTCCTAAACATGCTCCTAAAAGTTGAAGCATTGGCATTCCCTTTCTGCTTCCTATTAATCATATGGCTTATAAAAGTTGTGATCTTTTGTGCACTTCAGGATGTTTCAGATGAAGAAGGGATTATAAATAGCATTCCGTGTACAGCGCCATCAGTAGTGTACACCCCACCACGGGCGTCATCTCTGACTTGTGTTATTGGGGATACTGGAGCTCAGTCTCAGCTGAGAAGAAGCTGTTCAATGCTGAGAAAATCAAATACAAGCGATGATGAGCTGGATGAACTGGATTCGCCATTGAGCAGGATCATCGACAATCTTCAGATGTCACCTTTGCGAACAAAGACATTGAATGTAGCCAGCAGTGGAAATGGGATCAGGTATCAGCTATTAAAGGAAATGTGGATGAGTTGCGAGTGAAAGTTGTTGAGATTTAAGAGAAATAGATATGGGTTGTATGTAAAAGTGGATGGAATTGCCCTCTTTGTAAGTGTTAGTTTGCAATGCAAGTTGTGAAAATTGCTGATACAATTTTCAATTGCGGTGTTGTATTTTGTTGGGTTGCAAAGGCTTGCGTTCTTGGTCATATGTGCAGCTTTGTAATAAAGAAAGGAGATCATGTACCAAAAATAAATTAGGAAAAAAACAGGAGTTAACTGTGTTAAAACAGAGCAATTCGTCAGTGATATTATTAGATGGTGAATGCCAATTCTCAAGCCTACCAGATTCGTCCTTATTCATTTACCAAACCTACCAAAAATTTCAATTTTTCAAAAAGGTGTACATTTATGAAACAACATAAAAAAAATATCGGAAGGGTAAAATTAGTGAAAGCTAAGCAAACTTAAATCAAATCAAGCTTATACCTACCTGTTGTAAGTACCAATTCAAGCTAATTGCAAGCTAATTACAGTAACTGAAATGATTGAAGCTAATCTACAAGGTCAGTTTTGAGCTTTTCAGAAATGCAGGCAAACCTTGATTAGTATTCTGCTAGTTTGATCCCTAAAACATAAAATTAAGAAACCCAGGTAAGTCAAAGATCTCAAGTGTGGGTGTGGCAACTTACAGTTTTGTTCATGCATAGCGTAAACTTATGTTTTACATTTCACCGGACTTTGGCAATTTTTGTTTTACATGTCAGCACTCAAGTGTTTAATAGGTCTTAATATGAGTATAGTTGTATTCAATAGATAAAACCCAAAAGTAATGTGCTAAAACAATCATTTTGGACAAGGTCAGAGCCTGTATATATATATTTGGCCAATAATTATTAATACATCTCCGTAGCTCCATACATACGTACATACTTACACAAATCTTAAACACATAGTATTAAGTATTACTAATACATGTCGACCAAAAAAAAAAAAGTATTACTAATACATGTCCGTAGCTCCATACTAATTAACCAACACTATATATAGACCAAATCTTGCAATCAAGACATCATAATCTTAAACTCATGGAAGCTAAGAAGCCCATCACCATCAAGATCAAAAACAGAGATCATGGCCTCACAATCACCGACACTCTTCTTCTCGCCCAACCTACTCAACATCCTCTTCAAACTCCCAGCCGTTATAAAATCCCTCACCTTGTCATCTTCATACATCTTAAAAGCCTCCCTTAAACCCTTCTCTTTCTCCTCTTCTTGCTCCTCCTCCTCCTCCGTCATCATCATCCTCACGAACTCGTCGATCTCGATCCTCATCCCGTCGGCCTCCTCCCCATCCGTATTCGCCACTTCTCCGGACACCAAACACCGCCTGAGCTCAGCCGTCGTTAGCTTCCCGTCGCCGTTCAAGTCTAGGTGCTTGAACACCTTCCTGTATTGCTCCTCCTTTGAATTCTCCACTCTCATTTTCCCGCCTGGACACATTGTATATGTTACTATGTATATGAATATGTTTTGGTAAGTTTTTTGGGTCTAAGTTGAAGAATTTGTGCATACTTATATATGTCAAGGTATATATAGGTTAATTTTTAATATAGGAGTAAGGAAAAAGGAATGTTTGGTAAAGGACGCGTGGCGTGTTTTGACCGTTGCGAGAGAGTGTGAGGGGGGTGAAAAAGAAGCGGACAAGAACTTTCTAAAGGGTTATTTGCGTAAATGAGTGGACTTGACCGTTGACTGTTGATTAACGTTGAACTATTTGTCGTTTGGGTATATGTAGCGTGGATGACGTGGCAGTGAACAAGTCGTGTTTAGACACGCCAACTGAACTTAATTGAGTCGAACTTTCCTAAAGTATGGCCACTTCTTTCCTTGTACGTGTTCAGCTACGTAGTTGGCGTCCAACCTCTGCTGGGAAATATCAAGGAGATGAGAGTTTCATACTTTCATTCATGTGTGTGTAGGACTTGCGAATTTGGATTTGTTATTGATAAAAAAAGAGAGAGACATCATGGTAGCATACTATAACTCTATGTAGTTTCTTTCATTTGTATAGTAATTAAGAATACTGGTAACTCGTACGTAACTCGTATTGCTCGATACGTGGTGGGGAAACAGAAGCATGTGCTCGGTTGACAGTTGTTGTGCATGACTGCATGTTTATTAGGCTTACCTTTTGTTACGCGTGGGACATTGTCTCAACTTTCGGCCACATCCTCTTAGACTATGAAGGCCAACTAACGTGGTGTCTCCTATATTCGGATTAACGACAACATGGCGTGCTATTGATCAATGTAACGTAAAGTGATCGGAAATGTTCTTAAGAATTTCGGAGGATTTAAATGATCTGATTTATTTATTTTTTGATGAAAAAATGATCTGATTTAAGAGATGAAATATCTCACATGTTCCTTGTAAAATCAATCCTATTAATGTGGATTTCATCTCAGACTTGTTCTGATACATATTACTTCGGTTATGATCATAGACGGACACAGGGATGGAAAGCAAATGCGTTATCACAAGAAGGTCGAACAGTCCTCATTAGATCCAATTTGACCTCCAAACCAAATTATGTAATGCAAAGCTTTATGTTACCATCTAACATACATGAAGAGCTAGATAAACTAAACAGAAATTTCTTTTGGAACAAAGGTGAAAACCATAAACCTCTCATAGGTTGGGACAGAATATGTAAACCAAAAGCATATGGGGGCTTAGGTATAAGAAAAACAGAACACATGAACAAAGCACTTCAACTAAAATTGTTATGGAAAATCATTGCAGAACCCAACAATATTTGGGTTCAAGTAATCAAGGAAAAATATCTTAAAGAAGACAGTCTCTTCTCGTACAAGCTAAAAACCAACACATCATGGCAATGGAAAAAACTAATGAAATTAAGAAAAGAATTTGAACAAGGACTTATTTGGCAAATTGGTAATGGCAAAACAGTTAAGTTCTGGACAGATCGATGGGTCGATAACGAGCCGCTGGAGAATTATTCCCTTACACCACATGAAATTGATAAGAACTGCACGGCTCATGCCTTTATCTCTAGGGAAGGTAAATGGAAAACTGACGAGTTAAGACAATATCTTCCAATCGAGAAAATCAAACAAATAGAGAACATTCCCATATCGGAAAATGCAATCACAGACCGATTATACTGGGCCCCTAGTAAACATGGCTGGTTCACAACCTCCTCAGCAGTTGACCACATCACTAGAATTACGAACCACAATCGTACATCAAACTCTTGGATATGGAAATTAGATATTTCTCCGAAAGTCAAAAATTTTTTATGGAAAATTGACAACGACGGTCTCCCAACAAAGGACAGATTACGAAGAAAAAATGTCATTGTTCCCGGAGGATGCCTTATGTGTAGTTGCCAACATGAGAGCACTGAACACCTTCTTGTTAAATGTGACCACACCCGCAACATATTACAACACACCAACCCAAAGACTGCTTTTGTTTTGCAATGTTACGACTCATCAGATAAATCACCAAGGCAGATCATTACAGAAATTGGTCAAATAGTTGGAACAAAGGAATTTGCGGAACTGGCTTTTGTATGGTGGGGAATCTGGTATCAACGAAATAGGCTTGCATTCCAACAATCTGATAATGATTTTATACCTGACCTAGGTCAGTTTATAAAATCTCAGATTCTCAGTTGGGCCCAAGCCAAAAATTGGACGGAACAAGAAAATGATCAACTACAGAAACGACCAATAAGACAACGTCAGCAAAAGAAAACAACCACCTGGCGTAGGCCAAGCCCAGGTTTTGCCAAATTGAATTTTGATGGATCTAAACTCACTAACGGATCTACCGCTTCCGGCATAGCAATTCGTAATCAAAACGCGGAGGTAATCAAAATAAGAACGAATCAGTATGGAAATATATCAGTACCAAAAATTGAAACGCTGGCGTTGAGAGATGGAATTAGGATGGCGAAAGAGTTGGGACTAAGAAAACTAGAAATAGAGGGGGATAACCTTGTAGTAATTAATGCAGTAAACAAAAAGGGACAAAGCCCATGGGACATTGAAATAATAATTGCAGATATCCTAGTCTCGTTAAGATGGTTCGAGACTGTCCGAATTACCCACGTCAGTAGAGTTTGTAATGCTATGGCCGATAAAATTGCTAAATTGGGCCATAGCCTCCCTACTAATGTCATCATGAATCATCCAGAATTGAAAGTTCTCGTCCTTTCGGACGCTCTAGGACGTCCCCCTTGAGGGGGTCTCCTAATTTTTACCGGTTCAAAAAAAATAAAAATTAGACGGACACAGGGGCATGCGTGGGCCCGTGCCCCCCCTCCCGTCGGGTTTATTATCGATATTTTAGTAAATTTTAGGTTAAATACGAATACATTTTAAATTAATTTGCATTAATATGACATGAAATTCAACTAGTCTAGATGGTTTATGGTTCAATTTTGCTTCCATCCCACCAAGGTTCAATTCCCCATAGCAACATTTTGTTTGTTATTCACATTTATTGTATTTTTCTCCAAGTTTTTTTCTATAAACTAGCCTTTTTTTTTAGCATAAATTACATGTCATACATAATATAATTTTATTTGATTAAAAAGTAACTATGTTGTATTATTTAAAATTATTTGCATAACTAAATTCCTTGTGTTTGTTATTCACATTTATTGTATTTTTCTCCATGTTTTTTCTATAAACTAACCTTTTTTTAGCATAAAGTAAATGTCATACATAATATAATTTGTTTTGATTAAAGAGTAACTATGTTGTATTATTTAAAAGTATCGCATAACTATCGGCTATTCTTGATTCGTCGAATCTCCTAGAGAAGTTGTGCCCTCCTTTAATTTTGTTCTGCGTCCGTCACTGGTTATGATTGAAACCCTATCCCCAAAAACGCCTTAAGGCTATCCGCTTCTCCTTAGTAGTGATCTTTTTTTTGTTCGAAGTTAGTAGTAATCTTTTTACTTGTTAAAAAATAAGAAGTTATAAATGCTACAAGACCGACTAATTAACGGATCATATTTGGGATCATCTTATGATTTGATTCAGTTTATTCGATTGTCGTTTTTTCAACCTCTCGATCTATCAGCTTTGTCTAATATAGATATCAAATTGTTTTCTTATTCGAAGATTTGTAAATTACGCCGTAAAACAAATATATTTATTATGACTATCTAGAAAATTATACATTCCAATCATATATCATGAATCTTCCCTACATGAACAAGATTTTTATAGGCAAAATTGTAATTGATGACTTTTGGATAATTTTTTTGATGAAATGACTTTTGGATAATTAAAAGACCGAGTAGCCGACTTTGCCACCCCTGCATCAAACACTAATTTAAAAACACAACCGAGTTTTTATATAAAAAAGTTTTAGACACCAAATCATCTGATTAATTACACAAACGCAAATTTCCTCTGCTTTTCGCTTTAGTGGTAGGGACTAGGGAGGTAAGGACGGCTGCATTTTCTAAATTTCTTCTTTCCATTTCTATAGGTTGACTTATTCGTGTTTCAGATTGACTTAACATTTTTCTCCATTTAATTGTATTTAAATACTATGTAAATAAAACGCGGCTTGCTAATAGTGAATATATATACTCTTAACATTATAGAGTAACAAACAACTAATAGAAGTTTCATAATCTAAGACAATTCGAACGTGGGAATTGTAAAGTTTACCCAACTTGCCCCCCTGCATATTTGTACAGTTAAATACCTTTTTATGAAGAACAAAGGCTTTTTTCATGTAAAAAAAATCAGTCAAAAGTCAGTCAACCCAAAAAAAAAATCAGTCAAAAGTCATCTAAGTAAACTAAATTGAGTTAACAACATTGTTTAGCTTACTGGGTACAACATTGGATAGTGTATATGGTCATTAAATTGCGGGTTCGTAATATTAATAACGGCTTAAGTGCTTCTTATAAGCCCTAGAAAAACCTATACAAATGATAAATTGTTTGTAACTTGTGACTCAAGTTTGAAGTTCAACATCCAACGTATAAATAACGACTCTCTGATATTTCAAGAGTTGTGTAGCTAGAGGACACTTGCAATTGGGCGGTTTAAGTGGGTTATAGGTCACGTCGTTGTTAGGTGAGTTTTACTTAGTTTGATCACTAAAGTTTTGTTTTTATTGAGTATGGTTGATAATTTCTTGGAAATTAAGATGACACATGAACTGTTTTTCTTTTTCTACCCAAAAAAAAATGAACTGCTTTTTGGGCATTCCTTTTCCATAATCCGAAATTCAAGTAATTATACATGTCTTGCTGTATACCGAATCTGGGTTTTAATTTTTAAGTCATTTTGAATCTGTCATGTTTGTCCTTATTTTGGGCATCATTAGTCTTTAGGTAAAGGTTGTTTTCGTTTGGTGGTTTAAGTTTGTGTTTTTATAGTTTGATCCAATGGGTGATTTATTATTTAGATTGTGTCCAGTCCCTTCTATAGCAGTTTTATAACAGAATGCTTCATTTGATCCTTGAAGAAGAGTGACACTTGCAAAAGTTTGAGCAATGTAATAATGTTGCAGAATGCAGAAAACTACCATACAAGAAGCTTTATTACTATGACACAATATGAATATCAAACTGCTACATACTTTGACGTGAACAGATCAAAATCTCTACATTTGTTCTATACACACAAGAACACAACCGTATGCAAACAGTATATACAAAATGTGAGTGTTTTCCGCATTTTGTTCTTACCTAAAATTTACATTCACACAAGAACACACCAGCTTCATCTTCTCTTTCCATGCCTCGATTCCTGGGGAGATCTTTTGATGAGAGAATTTTCTGAGAATGTCAAAGGAAGGTCTTCCTCATTTGACTCTAATCCTCCAGGAAACATGTCGCCTTGTTGGTGCGACGGTTTAGAGCGATGAGGTTGTGGAGGAATGTCTTCGTACAAGTGTTTTAGAATGAAGAGAGCAGTATCGTAATCTCTCCAGTAGTTACTATATGTTATCAAATAATTAACAGGGGAGTGAATTTAATTCGAGTAATTAGAGGCGATCACGAGACATTTCATAGTAAAGATAGTTGAGAAGTCTTACGTGTGAGATCCCAGTGCTGATAAGTAAGCATGCCGAAATGTTTTATCCTACGATGCAAGTTCAGAAGATAGCAAATGAAGTTAAGAAAATGTGACGTGATACAAAGAAAATTGCAGTATCCACACAAATTGATGAATTTATTGTAAATCCCAGGACTTATTTTAAAGAAGAAAAAGAGTACTTGAAGGACATGATCCACTCGGCCTTCTTCGCTTCCGGTTAGTTGTTCAATCATGATGGAACCATATGATCTCTCTTTCTCCTCGATTTCTTCTTCTGCAACATAAATTCAAAGAACAAAACAAAATGAACAGTCCAGAAAATCTTAACTCATTGAGATTTAATTATTAGCAAGGTACTGGGAAGAAAAAAGTTTATCGAGTTTCCTGAAGAGGAAGGTGAGTGCAGAAAAACCAGAAGCCATTAAGCTTTTGAACTAATAATGATAAAACAAAACGATATGACTCAATGACATACCTTCAAGGCCCTCTTTGTTATCTGATTGGCACACTGTCAGCACTTTGTCCTATTAAAGTGTAAATTTCATCAAATTTCATAGTCGGAGTATATAATGCAGATTGAAATTACATGAACTTCTACGGGCTAATTTAGCCATTTGATAATCAGAACATTATAAATTGCTCAAGACTTTTTCAACTCACCCGCATAGAGTTGAGCTGATCCTTAACTGCCTGCGAATGTGCAGAAAACTCTTCTGCAAAATCCTACAGCTCATAGCACAAGTACAAAATGAACAAATTAGCACCTATAGGTTACAGATGAATTAAATGAGATGCAAATCGAGTTGTCATTAAATTGCAGCCTGACCTGAAGAGCAATGTGTAGTCGTCTTCCACCCCTATGGTAAGGTATAATAACAGGGCGTTTCGTGACATACTCCTTGCATATTAGTGGCTCAATTCTGACAAGAGGTAAGTAGCAACTATTAAAGCCGTTGTGTACAGAAAGAAAAGTTTTAAATATGAGTTAAATGGTAATCAAACAAAAATAAGTAATTTATTTTTGTCTCAGTAGAGATTATACGCTGTTATGTTGAAGTGAAGTACATAAACAACTAATTATAAACAAAAATACAAGGTTTCAGTCAAAACACTAATTTCTAATCCTCTTTCCTTTAAAGTGAAAACAACAAGAATAGCAAATGCTTTCTCTCATTCATGCACATGATTTAGCCAGGAGCAGACTAAACTATTATGATTAAGAAAACATTTTCAAAAGAGAAAATACCTGTAAGCTACTGGATCAAATGGATGAAAAATGTTGAACATTCTTCTGCAACCAGGCATCTCCTCAGTTATGTTCTCTTCCTCCCAATATTCTTTTCCTTTCCCTAGGATCATGAACGGATTGAACGCCACAGAAGCGATTGTCAGCACATAGGCCAACAATGAAAGGCATTATAACAAGAAATATTAGATAAAAATGATTACTAAGAGAAAGGTAAAGAGAGGTATTTAAAATCTAGGACAGCCAATATTGCGAGTGTTAAAATCAATACATGATCAATTTGGATGTACTCATGTACAGGGAGCATCCTTTATGTTTCAGGAATATGGACATTATGTATAGACTTATTGACTTTATCCTATTTCAAGAGCAATCTACATAACAAAGAAAAGACAAACGAACACAAGTTCACAGTCACAACTTCATATAGCACAGAATATTCATACCCAAAAGATATGGAAAACACTTACCAATTCCTATACGGATATTACGGAGAGCGAGGAAGACACCAAGAGGTGAACCAACAGCAAAATATGTGTCAACCTGGTCAATAGGTATTATTAAGGTTAGGACTTAGATGCTAGATCTAGCTGTTGTGAACATTTGAACATGATCCTTTGCCAAAACAGAACCCTCCATTTACTTGATGGAATTTATGCTAGTAACGAAACTTATAACAACTAGCTTCAAAACAATTCCCCTTTTGAGTATTTCATCTAATAAAAACAGGTAGCATTTCCTCTATAAAGCCAATAATTTTGGCTAATAACTGACTACTTCAGATAGCATTTCCTCTATAAAGCAACTTTGGCTAATAACGTCTCAACTAATAGTTGAGTTCATCTCTAGGCCAGCAATCATGTCCAGACACAAACTACATAGAACAGTATCCGGCAACAAAAATAGCACCCCATTATCGAAGTCCACCAAGTATATGATAACTATAAGAAAGACCTTTGCCCTCAAATACCTTGAATTCAAGTTTTGTGTACTTGATATAAGGTTTGTAACCCTTGGGCTCATCATCCTTCTTGGATGACGTTGTTGCATCATTATGTCCTGTTTCAATTGCAGGACTTGCTAAAACCAAAAACACCAACAAGCACAATGTATTAATTCCTTGGAAGACAAAAAAATAAAATTGACCTAATGTCAGAATAATTTTCACATTCGCAATACTCAATAGAACCTACCACTAGTTTCTTTGGAACAAACTTGTGATTCCAGATCCATAACTCTGGCACTTAATAAGGCAACCTGAAAAACGAAGAAAATTATATGTACACATTCATTGAGCGGGTGTTAATGCATGGAAGTAAGCAGAAAAGGTTGCCACAGTAAGTCATCTAGCACAATCGATACCTTCTCCTTCAAAGACATGATTTCTTTGTCTGTGACACTTGTCTTCCCTAATGTTTCATCGGTTATATTTTCTGCAAGGCAAGCTGATTCTACAACATGATCCATATCATCATCTAACCAGGTCGCCTTATCCTTTGAAGCTATGATTTCTTTGTTTCCAGCACTCATCTCCCCTGATGTATCATCAATTAGCTTCTCTACCTTACCCTCATTAGTCTCCGACAAGGCAACTATATCTTGATGATTATAATTAATATCCTCATCCAAGACTTCCTTTGGTGGAGTAAATGTGTCAAAGCAATTTGAAGTTGATTCAGGGCAATCTAGTGAAGATGAAAAAGTTCCATGTGACTTTTCCTCTTCCATGCTCTTTGTGAGAGTTTGTTCTCCAGTTACAGGGAGAGAATTTTCACAGTGTTCATTTTCTAAATCAAGAGGAGCTAGATTTTCACACAATTTGCTTTCATCATCAATATATGGAATTTCCTTGGTCTTTTGTTCTTTAACAGAATGAGATGTCCCCTCTAACCCGTCTGAAAGTTCATTGGATTTAGAAGATAAATTAGTCATCTTTCCAGATGAATCATTCTCTCCACTTTCTCCACTATACATGAAATCCATTGGAAATGGAACAGACAACTTTTCTTGGTGGCAAAGAATATCATATGACAGGACGCTTCCCAAAGAATGACCATATATTGAGACCTGCCAAAATACCCCAAATTAATATACAGAATAAATTACTTACTTCTCTAGCAGAACAAATAAGAATAGTGTTGGCAAAATGAGTAGTCTAATACCTTTCCTTCATAACCTGGGTTTCTTTTGATAAACTTTAAATACAACTTATTCAATTGGTTTGACACCTACAACAAAAACAGAACAAAACCATCATCATACTGAGATAAATAAGTAGATTATATGCAAATCTCATGCTCATGTAAAAGTACAGCACATGATAAAAACAATAGAACACAAGAGTGCAAAAAGAAGTGAATATTCAAATACCGAGTCAATAATATCTTGGCAGTATATTGGGCTCATGTAGTACAATACATCGTGAACTGTTGCACTTAACGTAGTCCGCAATCCCCTTACACCGTCAAGGGTAATTTTCTCAACTGCAGATTCACTGCTGAGCTTCAGTCCTTTTCGCCACTATATCACAGCAAATCCAGATTTTAAATGACTATAAAGAAAATAATACTATAATGAAGATTTCAAGTTTATTTAAAAAAAAAAAAACTGCAAAGAAGAAAAGGGAAAGAAAAGATAGTAGGGTAACATCAGGTTAGCAAAAATTACACAAAACTCTAATGGTCCAGAAAGAAAAATAAAAAATCCCAATAATTGGGAACAACAAAGAAAAACCCGCCCTAGAAGACAATAACAGAAAACATAACTTTTTTGCAAAATACAGCATAAAGCAGATACTACAAGCAATTTTATAAAGGGTGCAAACAATATATTATGTAATGAAACCTCCTTACCTGGCATGGGATATAAAGGACACGTTGGGTATTTCGCTGATGGGGTGTCAAATGCTTTTCAGCCAAACTTGTTGTTATACGTCGAAAATTAGTCACATCATCCACTAGGTTAGATTTCTCCAACCGCTGGCCAATTCCGTGAACCATAAAAACTAAATGCCTAACAGGAACCTGTGAAGCAAAGCAGTATCAATTTGTTCTGTTGTAATATAATGGTACAAAATCATTCATGAAGAACTAAGATCGGTGCATTGCCTGATGAGTATGTTGAGTCATTATAAGCTTTTTAGTCTCTGAGTGTTCTCTTGCTGATGATTTCATATGATAACACATTTCTTTAACTTGAACATAATGGTGCAGTGTAGAAATTTTGCATATAAAAGGTAAAGTACACATTTGCGTCTATACCGGAGACTGTTGAAGTATACTATATTCATTAGACTTTTTGCATAGTCTAGATAAGTCATCCATGGTCTTCATAAAGTTTAAAGGCACGATATAGCATAATTTTGACAAGCTGGGGAAAAAGAGCAGAGCAGTATCCAAAAACTAAAAATATAATATACAAGTTAGGGACATACCTGTGAGCAGTAATCATCCATTTCCTCTTCCTTTTTCTGACGAAGCTCATCCTAAAAGCAACAAGAAAATGTGAGTTCAATACTCCATATCAGCAGAATAACTCTCACTGTTTGCTACGGAGAATAGCATTAAAATCAGTAAGCCTGTCATAATAGTAACAAATGGCTATCAGACTCCCAAAGGAATATTTAAATTGATACATGTATATACAAAAAATTTGCCAAATGTTACTCATGAAACAGTCAACATATACTAAGGAAAAGATGATCTCATGAAACTTCTTCTTTTAGTTACTACTACAACAGTTTATGCTTCAAAATCTATGTACCCACAAAGTGAAACATCTTCAAAATCACAAATGTGCCTGAACAAACCCAAAAGAGAAGGGAATTTGAGAAAAAATAAATTCCATATTAGAGGGTGGAAATGTGAATATATTTCAATCTGCTTATTCAAGCATACACATAATGTCTTTCTGTGAAGATTTAAAGAACAAGAGCTCCGTTCTCGTTAAGCGGTTTTGCATCAAAGGGAGCATAAGGAACTAAACATAAACATTAAAAAGAAACCTGTGTCAGCTTTGGTGACTGAGATGCAGCATATCCACGCCTTAATTTAATGCCATTTCTTCCAAAATTCATGAGACTATAAAAACCAGAAGCATCAACATTTAGCCATGCCTCCCAGGTATCATCCTCTCCAGTAAAGAGTGCATGAAGCCCCTGCACAGAAGAAAAAGATTTTAGGGTAAATACTCCAGCACAGAATACAAATCTACCCATTAATTCTACATACGGGTGTAGTGCCTTGCAGATCAACTCGAGCTGCAAAAAGTCCAGAGAGTTGAAATGTCCTTCTACGCCAAACCTGAAGAAGAAGAAGCAATAACGATATAAACAGTTGACAACTTGATAAAAGATGATCATGATGAAACCAAATTGGCCTTATATATAAAGCAACCCCCCTCCACCTCTTGAGAAGTAAGTGAGAAGGACTGATTCTAGCATGAATTGCATCGCAACCCGTACAAATCCAATCAAGAAAGATCAATCTATAGTCTTTTCAACAATCACTGTCTCATGGGATCTACACTAGATGACCAGTCACTGATATAGAAACAAACCTGTCTGCGATATGCATACTCCAACTGCTCAGCCACATCTTCTCTGATTGGAAGCCAATCCAGAGTACCACTTTGTGCAAACCAGTGACCTCTTAAAACACGCCTATTTTCCCCATTCCAGTATACAGGAAATGAATGCCTTCTTAGCAAATCTACCTGCGTATATATTGATCCCCAAAGCTTTTAGATCAGTCTAACATAAAGAAGCTTATTTGTGAAGCTAACTCCTCCTAGCTCATCCTTGCCATAAGTATACCCTATCAATTCTTCAAAGAGTGCATATGAAGTCTTAAGGTAAAAGTTAAAGAAGAACTTAGACCGGAAATGCCAATGAATGACAATTTATTGTACTGAATACTACATGCAAACTCAGAATATTCTAGTCACAATATACATGAATCAATGTTGTAGGTAAACACACCAGGGTAAAAAGAGAAAGTATTCAGATACTAAACAAACAAAATATACAAAATATACAAAATATCAACAATGGCCTCAAGTACAGAAGTGATATACTGCTAACAATTCATGTGTGTGAGATATTTAAATAATAAAGTTTGTCTAATTTTGATGAATCTTTTCCTTTCTTGCTTGATACATTACAGCACAGAGATAATGCTATCAACACGTGGAATACCTCATAAAGGCCGCCCTTAACCGGAACTCCAACTCTTTCCTCTTCAGCTGTAAAAAGTTCAGACGTTTGAATAGTCTTCTGTACATCCACACTAGAGCTCACACTGGCTCTTTCCTTGGGGCCAATACTACACTCAGCATACTCTTTCCACCAATGAGAAAGTAACTCTTCCTCTCTCTGGTAAACAATTAAAATACTCATTTAATATGGAAATCAATGTAAATTTCTTTGAAGTTCCATATTTAAGAACCAAATCCCATGTATCTATGAGGATAGACATACCTTACCTCTCAAAAAAACACCAGTTAAGCCTCAGGCATCAATTTTTTCACATGCAACAAAATAAAAATTGTACTAAGAAACACCAAGGCGGTGTCAGCCAAATAGACAAGCCAGACTGGAATATAAGTAACTATCCCGTTCATAATGTTCAAGGGCAAGTCCATAGTGTTATGACTTCTTCATGCTTCCAAAATTATGAACAAATTATAGCACTTCAACTAGGCTATATAATTTCTTCCAGTTCGCCAATCTTAAATAAAAAATAATCATGTAATGTTAAATTGTTAAAAGAGGACTTATGTGTGTTTGGTCTAGTAATCAAGCAACAGACATTGACCTGTAAAAAAGCAGCTTCAATTGCCAGTGAATCCCTCATACCGAATCGAAAGTATTCTCCTTTTCCCACAATCTCAGTATGGGGGATTGATGGAGCCAATTCTGCAATGAAAAAACAGCTATCATATAGTGAGCCTACCCAACAATGAGGTTAGAACACTTTTGTCCAACTTCATCAAGCAAAAAGAACACAGTAGTAATCTGTTAAAGCTCCCACACGCAGCTCCCAAACTACCCAATGCAAATACTAAATGATCAGACTCAATAATGTTTCCCTTTAAAAGTAATTCCAAAATGAATTCAATGAACAGTCGAGAAAGCACTCACGGTTAACTCCTAGAGGAACCTTGCAGAAGTACCACCTAACATCACCGCCATCAGAGGAGCTCCTAGTCTGCGCAAGATACTTCCTCCTGCCCTCACATTGTTCAATTTCAACAGCAAGTCTTCTAATATTAGATATGGTGTTCCTCAGCATATCAGGGGAAGTTTCATCAACCCTTGAGAGCCCATCTTGTTGAGAGGCATCAGTCCCCATCTTTAACCGAAATTTTGAAATGGGTCGTTGTATGCAAACGATCAAAACAGAACCCAGATGGGGATCAATCTAATAACATTCTGTAAAACATAGAAGAACCCACCCGGGAAAAGCGGCGAAAAGAGGACAGGCGAACCGAGCTGGAAGTCGATGGAACTAGAAAAGACGAGGGAGTAGAAAGAAGAAGAGATGTTTGAAAGATAGGTGATGGAATTGGAATGTCAGGTGGGAGCAAAAGAGGTTTGCGAAATTGAGATTAGCGTGAATTGGGATATTCGTTGTGCTTCGCTGGGTCGGTTTCCTCATCTGTTACGCTGTTGTGGCGTCGTATTATAAAATTGAAATCCACGATCCCACATTAACCGACCATGCAAGAGCACCAATCCCAAACTCAACTCAAACGAAACTTCATTTTCGGTGGGGATAGAGGAACAATCCCTATCTCATCGTCAATAATAAGGTTGCTGACTGGCTCGCTGAGTTCAGCCACTATTGCGTTTGATTTGGAAAAGGCAAGCTAGTTTAGATTAAAGTGTTCTGTTTTATGCTGGGTTGACTCAATCTTCTACCTCATACTACACCAGTGGGTTATTTTGCGGAGGAGTTTTTGTTTTGATACCAATGCAATCCTTAGCTCAAGTCGCTAATCTGAGTGCAGAATTCAAGATAGCTTATTGGATTAAGTTAGGCACTTAGATTTCAAACAACTATAGTGCACTTACATTGATATGTTATCAATAAACCAGATGAACCATGCACTGATCAAAGGGACACACACTTGCCAATAGACTCAATACAACAACCACCATATTTTCGATTCTTTATGTATGAATCTCTTTTTCCCCTTTTTAGGGTCATACACGCACACAGCCAACACAGCAAAGGTAGCAACGGTTGAAATCATTACAACACTGAACTTAGAAATAGACAACCAATCTTTTTAGCCATAAAACGAAATCCCTAGTAACGGCGAATTCCAGCATTTGAGAGGAGCACACGGCTAGCTTTCTTGCCTTTCTTTGTCTCATTTACCTTGGCTGCATTGCGAGTTTCCACAGTGTTGTTCTCTCTGGATATCACACTAGCAAACGATGTCACCCCTCGACTCCCTGAACCTGCAGGCGACACTATCAAGAAGATCAGACAATGCAAGTAAACCAGATGAGTTTCTACAATGCATTTTCACATGTAGGTCCACACATGCACCCTGAGAAGTGTATTGTTTGGCATAAAAATACCAGTTGGAGTAGTAGAACTACTTGTTTGCTCCATGTTTGAAC
Organism: Polygonum aviculare; assembly: GCA_934048045.1. Lineage (NCBI taxonomy): Eukaryota > Viridiplantae > Streptophyta > Magnoliopsida > Caryophyllales > Polygonaceae > Polygonum > Polygonum aviculare. The sequence continues at coordinate 22,902,183 of OW204031.1, forward strand.
CTCCTGTTACAGCTTCCCTAACATTGAGGGATGGAGAATCATGTCCTGCAGCAAACCCCAACCTTGCAACATTTGAAAACAGATTCCTCTCCTCGTAGACTTGTGCGCTCCTTGATGGAGTTGATGCTGATCTTTCACTTCCTAAAGCTGCCAAAAAAAGTTCTTTTTCAGTAGGAGGTTTAAGGGTAATTTCTGTCCTCGTATTTCTATTCTTGAAGAAGAAAACTTAATATACACAGAAAGGGCTCGACCTCGACTCAAAGACTTCAGGAAGTCTACTTGGTTCAGTACAAACAAATCCACAGAGATTAATTTGAGCCAGCTTACATAATTTTGTTCTTACTAGTTGTAAATGATAAAGTAAATCAAAGTTAGGGAGAGGTTCCCTAAATCCATTTGTGTTCGTTCTTCAAGCAATCAGATGCATATAAACTTCTTGTTTGCTAGTAAGAAGAAATGTTCCTATGACACTTAACCGATCTGTCCAAGAAAATATTGAATCAGCAATAAGAAACCAAAAAGTGAGCATTTTCATGGGATCATTCATATCAGGTAATGGAAGCAAAATATTTTTTTTTCCTAAATCATGTAAGGACATTTCAAAGTTCAATTTTGTGTGTTTATAAAAGTACTTTTTATACTCTCCTAGGCATATTCACTTTAGAAGTTCCCTCTTGTTTTTCATTTTTTCTCCACACAATCATCCAATTCTCAACATCTAAAAGGAATATTAAGCAAAACAACATACAGATACAAAGAAATTATAACTTGCAACATATGCCCCCCCGAGATCAAGAGATAGCATGCACAAGATTACCTTCAAAGTCATCCATAGAGAACGTAGGTTCATCATCATAATATGATCGGCTGTAACTCGAAATAGGAGCATAGTATGCCGTGACAGCTTCAGCATTGACTTTATCCCTATGTTCCTGGAGTGCGAAGCAAAATAAAATGTAAGAAAAAACAAAAGTAAACACGACTTCGGTCTGTGTGCAAGGGGACAAAAATGAGAACACCACTTAGCCCCATCTACTCAATCTAGAATTGAACATAGATATCTGCATCAAATAAACTACAATTCTAATGATATATGAGCTACATATTATGGCAATAGCTTTTTAAGCTAAAGTAAAAATATCACAAAAAAAAAACATTGGCTTCAAAATTCAGAAAATTCAGATTAATTAAATCAAGGCAAACAGCTACCTGATGATGAAATTTTATCCAGAAACTAACAGAAAAAATAAGTGCAAAGAAATATTGTACGGATGCAACCTTGAGACAGAACAAAAACCTTACAATTACATACAATGATCAAACTGCATAATATTATGCGAAAAAAATGAAATGTATCAAAGCTAGCAATAAAATGCAGCAACCGCAAGCCAAAAAATAGTTAAACCTTCTTTATTTCAATTTTCTCGATTTAATCATCACACAGACAAGACAACAATAAAGTAGATCACAGAAAGAAACAAAATCAGGTGAACGCAAAAAAGGACACCCCAAAATGTAGCATGTAGAGCTCAAGACCTTCTTAGCAAGTTGCGTCCTCAGCTTTTCACGCTTCTTGATTTGATCAATGAATGGAGATAGGGAATCAGCAGGTAAAGTGCCACTCAGATCAATTTCACAAAACTGCAACAATAAAAGATATAAGTCAAAAACAATATAATGAATATATGACTCACAACATATATAGAAATCAAAACAAGGGCATGCCTGAAAAGTTGTCGTCAAAGGCAAATGACTTAGATTGCGGTACCGCTTCCTTATGGCATCTGACTGTGTCACTGACTCCAACTCCAAAATTCTTCCAGTAATTCTACAATTCTTGAATACCAGTTAGAAAAATAAAACCAGCGGATCATGGGACAAAACAGAAATAACAGAACTTATGAGGCACTTCATATACTGTATGTGTTTACACACTAAGAAATGCAAATTCTATTTGAGATCAGTACAGCATTAAAGTACAAGCTGCCACTGGCAAACTTTCCTGGATTGTGATATATTACAAGATATGGCATGATAGTGAATGGATAAACAGCAAGCATCCTTGTTTTGAAAAGAATTAATGAAGTCCCAAAGAAACTATAAGAGTATCATAACTACCCAGAGGAATAATGCTTGCCTAAATATCACAATGATGTTGACCCAACAACAGTGTTACATCTATTGATGCCCCCAGAAATGAACTGAGCCTTTGATTAGCTATAAAACTAGAACCTTCCAACTACTAACATGCTGAATATAATTCAATTATCAGCCTAAGGCCTGTACATAACGCAGTGACTGTAGAGGAAAATTACAGACACTGAAACTGTAGTGGAGGAATTTTGGCAGCAGGATTAGTGTTAACACCCATGTAATAATGGATGACTGTGGTGCTGTATTGGTCATAGTATAACGAGCTTGAAGGATGTCATTCATTGGTTCCATGAACATATGAAGCTTAAAGGCGAATTCATATAACAGAGAGCATTGGCAGAAAAAGTGAGAGAAATATGGAAGACCAGGAACACAAGATTTTCAACCCGAATTGTAATCCTCACACAATATAGAAAGATGCAAGTTTTTCATATTACACCAAGCAATTTGATATACTAAAAGGCATAGAGGATACCTAGGTGGAAGCAGGTCAAAACTACCATAATGATGCAGAAGACATCTCATGTTCAACGGATGCATTATAATATTTTGACCATCAACCACCTGAAACAAACGCAAGCGATTACTTACAAGTTTAGAAAACTAACATATGTAAGGCAGAATTCCATTTACAGTTAAGAACAATCAAAGAGGAAATTATATGCTACCAAGCAATTATACTGATACTTTGTTTTAAGATTGTATACTTCAAAGCCAACCATTACTAAAACTCGGAACTTACTACTGAGGAGGGAATACAACCATTACTGAACCTTCTGACTACCAGTTCAACTAATATATATCACAATCATCATAATTAAATAAAAGAGAGGAGAAAAGCCTAAAAGGTGTCCTGCATGAAAAACAAAGAAAGTATTGCAACACTAAGATTTAATAGGGAAATTATTGATTCTCAAGTCACAGCATCACAATATACCTGGTAAAAATTGTAACATTCCTTCCCCTTTGTACTGCTAGATTTGCCTGATTGAATCTCCACAGTGCTTTTATCATAAGAAGATGACAAAGAGTAATCTTTTTCATCAATAGCTTTTTCAGTTTCAGACGAAAGGACAACACAACCTAGGTCAAGATCTTGCTCAGTGTTATCCGCACAAACATTGGGGGTCTCAACAGCAGAGGTCGGACTTTCCACTCCAATTGTATCAATTGCAGATCTAGCATTGTCACTAGTCTTAGGTACATCACAACCAACATTTTTGGAGCTTTTTCGACATCCAGAAATCCGGTGCTCATTCCAATACTTTTTCCTCTTTTTTAATTGTTCCATTGCAGCGCATACATATGGCAGTTTTTCTAGGTCGTCAACAAGCCCTGCATCTGCTCTTGCCAACCAGCTATCAAGGTCACACATTGCTTCCCTCACTGACAGTTCCACATCAGATGTAAGAATAAACTTAGAAAACTGGTCAAAGGATATGCCACTGTCCCTGTCTTGATTCTTCAAATAAAGGGCATATGAGTCTTTTTCTCGGGCTAGCAGAGCAAATTCTACAGTATCACCAACCCGATAGTGCTTAACAACTTCAATATAGATGGTATAGAGCTCCTTCGAGGAGATCATTACAAAACACAAGGGGCACTTTTTCCAGCATACTTGTTTGAGATTCTCCTCACCCATCAACAAATATTGCAAAATGCATGGGAAGCAGAATATATGGCCGCATGAGGTAATCTGTGGGCATAGAGGAGTTTCCAAGCATATTGGACATTGTACAGGATATGGCGTGGAGTGTTTCACACAAATTATATCCTCCCACTCCAACATCTTATCAGGATCCATAGACTCCAGATCAAAGTTCCCAGCATCTAAAACAACAAATTTATAATTTGCCTGAACAAACAAATCTTTGTTAAAAGCCTTCGCTTTCTGTGTGCCTCGTGGCTTTCTAAAAGGAGTCAAGGTTGCCCTTGACTGAGAACGTGATATGGGGTCATAGTGGAAATTCAGCAAGTGGTTGCCATTCACCATCTGAGCTCTTCTTCCTGCTGATCCACTAGTTCTATGATTCGGTGGAGAACCATCATATGCTGATAATCGAGCAGCATTAGGTTGAGCAACCCCATCTTCTCGGACTGGGCACTCAGCTTTCCGTGCAATGCTGGAATGGTTTTTTTTATTCCTGCCATTTGATCTTCCAAATCCTGTTACCTATGCATAATGACATACCTCAGCAGGAATTCAATGAAACAACAATAAACAGTCATCTAAACTGCACAAACGTTGAGACAGATAAGAATAAGCTGCAGCACCACTTAGATCTATATTAGGAAGCCACTTTCAGTTTGTTTAAATAAATTAACATTTCTATATTCTCCGAAAAAATTAACGTCTTATCCTCTAATCTCCCCAGATCAATTCCAAGCAAATTAGGAAGAAAGGATATATCTTATTCTATGGAGCCTTCAATCTTAGTGCTAAAATTGCTCAAAAGCTCATGTATGGCTGAATTAGTGATTTTCAGTTCTTATAGATTGTCCTGGCATTCATCCTGTATTTAATTGCAAAGGTCTTTGTGTCAGATAGAATGCTATTTTCCTGATAATATAGCCATCTGAAGTCACAAATAAAAATACAGAAACAGGGAGTGCAAAATTACTCTCTTGAGATTAGTTGCCTTGGATAAACTGAACAAGTTAAAAAGTAAGCTATTCAAAAAGTCAAACCTTTCTAGACGATGCCCCATGATCATTTGGTGTTGTCTGTGCCATTGACCCTGCACAGAATATACATATACAATCATGTGAATATGTGGCAACTTCAGAAACTCTATGACTTTCACTATAAGATCAAGGAATGGTGATTGATAAACCGCTAAAGGTTATAAGAAATTCATACTCCGTGTAACACCAGTTACACTTTAGTCGTCAAGGTTATTATATCAATATCAAACATGTAAGACCCAAACAAATTGTAAAAACTAGAGAATATTGTGAAGGATTACACATCAGAGTGACAAACGATGGCATTTCTAGCAAAACATGTAGTTTAGACACCAATGAGAAAGTGCAGGTCATCTAAACTCCATACTCTTCATGAATGGATTTACGTAATAAGTTAAACCCAGAGAGAGAAGCAATCAATGCCCCCTGCTGAGCAGCACATGACAGAGATAGTTACATATCTCTAAATGACAGGATATAGCATTTGTATGAAAGGGGTAATAAAACCTTATATCTATTCAATTGAGAAACTTTGTAAGTGGCAACAGTAAGGAAGCACTCATTCTCAACGCACGTGCAATGGAACCTTCAATCTATTCAATTAAGAATCGTGGCAATTGGTCTACAATAGCGTATCAGACTGTTCCTCAATACTAACAAACTAAAATTGAGCGCGGAAAGCAGAAACCCCAATTCCGTCAAAACCCTAACCCTAAGTCAGAGAGAATTGGAATTTCTACGCAGGAATAGGTCTGACCTAAAACACGCATTCAACAGAAAGCAATTCGAATTACAGAAAACCTGAATCGGCAGTCATCGTGGAGGGTGAAGCTTCATGGCCTGAGATCCTGAGAGAAGCAAAGGCCGGAGAGTCGTCGGTTGGAGAAACCGAAGACGAGTCGGAGGAGGCATGAGGTTGTTGTCTTGGTGGTGGAAGGAAGCCATGATTGCTAGGGTTTGGAGGAGTGGTTGGGGGATAATCAGACGCTGAACCTTGATTGGTATTGGAAGGCAAGATGGACATGAAAATATGGTGGAATGCCCTGTTCGTGGATTGTGGAAGAGATCTGAGTTCGTAAGGTTGCGAATCTGCCCACGTTGATTTGCTTTTATACCCCGATATTTTCTGGTCTGAGTTCCAACGCCGTTGCAAATCTGCCGCGTGTATGTTTTGGTAAATTGCATAAAACCGCTTGTGAAATAGTTCATTTCGCAAAATTGCCCGTGTAGTGAAAAATTACACAAAATAGTACGTAGTTTTGAGATTTATTAAAAAAGAGTCGCTATGTAACCCAATCCTTATTTATAGTCACTAGTTCATACCACGTTGATTGTCATTATCCCTTCTTTACTGGATTTTGAATTGGTGAAGTTCTATATATAATCATTCTTGATTACCTTTCGTCAGAGAATCAATATTATCTATATCTATACTATATATTAAAGCCGGAGAATTTCGAGCCTCCACGTTAATTCTGGCCCCACTTTATTAACAATTTTATATATTTTATTTTTCTTAATTATCTAATCTTTAATTTTATTCTTTTCTTACCCATCAAATATCTATCTTTAAAGGCATATTATTTATCTCTAAAATTTCTCTATATCTAATCTTTAATTTTATCCTTTTTCTTACTCATCTAATATCTATCTTTGAAACAGTATTATCTATCTTTAAATTTCTTTCTATAAAAGATACATATTAATTAACTTAACTTTTCAATTCCCATTTTAATCTATTTAAATATAAGAATTAATATATAGTATAGATTATAGTAGATACACAAATTAACGAATAAATGACCATTACCCGTACATGGTACAGGTCTTCAACTAGTATACTATAAAAGCCGACCGTTTTCGAGCCTCCACGTTAATTCTTGCCCCGCCAAATATTTAACAATTTTTTTTTAAAGCCTTTTAAATAATTGCCATAATTTTCAATATGTAGCCATCACAAATACGGTTGTTTTCAACATATACGGCTGTTTTCAATACATAATCTATCCATATAATATAATAATAGTTAATGCCCTAATTTCAATATCTAGCCAACACATATATAGTACGGTTGTTTGCAATACAATCTATCCATACAATATAATAATAATTAATTATATACAATATCTAGCCATATATCCATATACAATATCTATCCATTAAAATTGCATCCTATATAAGCATTCCATCCATATTTGCTACGTAAATTGTTCTCAAGGCAAAAGAAAAAAGTCGTCTTCTCAGAAAAGAGCAATTTGTTCGTCGTTCTTCTCAGAAAAGAGCAATTTGTTCCCAATTGCTGAACTTTATCGAGGAGCTTACTAAAGATAAAAAGAACTATACTATCATAGTTCGCGTTACAGCAATGTGGAAGAAGAAGAACTTTAAAGGGAAGGACGACATTGAGATGATTCTCTTGGATGAAAAGGTTTAGTTTTTTTAAATTTTTTTATATATTAAGTAGTTGTCTATCTGAATTTGACAAATATTTTGTTGATGCAGAATTGCAAGATTGAAGCCACCATATCCCATCTTTTTCTCTCAACAAATTTGAGAAAATCATTAAGGAGTCCTATGTGACAAACTAACAATACATCTATCCCATTAAAAGGCTTTACATTCGTAAATTTTGATAGCATCATGTCGGGAAAATTCAAGGAGAACGATTGTGTAGGTAAATTTTCTATACAGTTTATCTTTTTAATATTTTCTATATTATATTTCTTTCTACCTAATCTTTTTTTTTTGTAGACGTTATTGGTGAGCTAATTGAATTTAGTGACATCAACACATATAAGAAAGAAAAAAGAGTATCCAAAAAAATGGAAATCAAACTTGAAGATCAAAGGTATGTCAAGCCGTACATATATTATCCATGTATTTATGATTTTGTTCATTCTGATTTTTTCAAATTTATTTGTTTGCTTCCCTCCTTGATCTGTTATTTGTATTCAATATATAATCTTTTATATTTTATCAAAATATATTTCCTGTATCTTTATTTGTGGTACGATTATACATTCAGTATATTTCCTATGAATAGAATTTTACAATATTTGTGCCACGGCTTAATATAATATATATATATATATTATAAGGTTTATTGTTATTAAATGTAGTATAGATATATAAGTACTATGATTTTTCTTGCCAATCATAAAAATATAAAGAACATCCACTATATCGATGAACTCAAATTGATTTAGACGAAACATATTGAACTTTAAATTATAAAAAATTCAAAGCTTTTAACTTTTAAATTAATTCGAATAAAGTTGTACAAGAATCATTGAGTTGAATTTTGTTAATGGGCGAAAAGGTGTATAAACTCCCTTTTATAACGTAACTACAAAAATAAGTTTACTATAAGGCATAGTCGTACATGGTACGACGGCTTAATAGAATTAAAAAGGGTTTATTAAAAAATTATATAAAGCCTTATAATATATATATATACATACATACATATATATACACTTATGGTTTCTAAATTAATATATTAAATCAATTTATATAATAGATTCATTTAGCAATTTATTTGTGATGATAATAATAAAACATAATAAAAACTAATCTAAAGATACTAAGTCAAATAAAATAAAATAAAAATAATTGAAGTCAAATGATAGATCTAAATTTTTGTTATATAGACTATCAAGGTTTCAACTTTAGGATAATAAGAATAAGGGACATAATGATTGTTATAGAAAAATTTAATGGATTAAAAGCTAAATGCATTTTATTTACCTTGAAATATATTATATTTTGATAAGATATATGTTGTTTGGTCTATTCATACATATAGAGGCAAAACATTATTCATCAAATAGTATGATTAAAATAACGACATGTTTAATTTGGGTATATTAAGTTGGTGTTTTACATACTAAAATATAAGTAATTATAAATTGCATAATAATGTATTATACTGACTATTAAATATACTTATGTGATTTGCATAATAATATATTCTCAATCAATAATTTAATAATTAAAACCTTCTAATATCCGATGAAACCAAATTATGTTAAATCGTTTATTAATACATTTCACATTAATATTCTATATATTATATATCCGAAAATAGATTTAAAAATGCAAGTCGTGCATGGCACGACGGGTACAACTAGTAATCTTTTTAATCCGTTTCAAATCACTCATCCTAAACATTCCAAATGATTTAGTTTTTTTTTAACCTTGTTTAAAAATATTACTTATTGTAGCACATCTTTATGCATGAATGTTGCCCAGAGTTCTGTATTTGACCTTGTAAACATTCTCTCTTTCACCTTGTTTAGAAAATGTTACTATGGTAGATTCTCTATGCAAATCCTCATCATCCATCATTCATCTTTTTTGCTTAGTTTCCTTTCGGTCAGTCATGTATCACTTGTTTGAATGGCAGTGTTTGCCACACAAATATACTAGTATAGTGACATTTGTCAAAAGAATAATTACAGTAAGCACTAGTCTTCCAGAGAGCACCATTTGTCAGACTTGTGCACGCATTACAAACCTAAAACAAGAGCAAAAAAAAAAAAGTGGAAGAGAATTCGTAACTGCTGACGTTGCAGATGGCTGCTACTAGTAGTAAATAGTAATAGTAGCTGATGCCTTTTTCTATATATAAATTTCTCTCATTTGAGCTTCCTTTCGTATGTGTATGCAAGACATGGATCAAACATCAAAGCTTACGCTCTATTCCTTCTGGAACAGTTCGTGCGCGTTTCGTGTTCGAATCGCTCTCAACTTGAAAGGTTTTATTTTGTTTGATTTCCTCAGATTTCCTTTGATTTGTTATCATCTGCATCAAATCTCTGCTCATTTCCTCTGTGTTAATTTGATGTGGTAAAGGGCTCAAGTACGAGTACAAAGCTGTCGATTTGGAAAAAGACGAGCACAATAGTTCAGGTATATACATACGAACTGAAGTTCACCCCCTTTTTTTTTTTTTATGTGTCCATTAATTAGTACGTTATTTTTCTTTCACAAAAAGTAGCCAACTTTTATTTGATTTGCAGAATTCAAGAAACTGAATCCAACTGGGTTTGTACCTCTTTTGGTTGATGGTGATGTGGTAGTTGGAGACTCTCTTGCCATAATCCTGGTATGTACTTTCAGTCTTTACATAACTATTGTTATATGGTGCTTAATCCAACACATTCTAAGTGGTGCTTGAATTTTCAACTGTTTGAATCAAAGTATTTGGAAGATAAGTATCCACAACGGCCATTGTTGCCCCGTGAACTCCACAAAAGGGCCATCAATTACCAGGTGGAGTAACATTTTGTTCGACGCGAAACAATGAAGTATTTCATGGAAAGTTTGAAGCTCAAAAATGTTTGAACTGGTTGCTCTGTTTTTTTGCAGGCTGCAACTATTGTTTCCTCAGCAATACAGCCCGTACAGAACACATGGATACTGGTTAGTCACTTGATCACAGCCCTGTTTGTTTAACTTCTATCATCAGGAGTAGGACAGGCATTTAAGTTTTCAATCTCTGAGAATGTACAGAACATTGATGTTTCTGCAGAAGTTTATTGAAGAAAAAGTTGGTCCTGATCATGATGTTCCATGGGCTCTACATCATATCAAAAAAGGGTTTGCAGGTAAGCTTTGACCTTAGAGATAGTGTGGATCATGCAAGTGTTGTGTACTGATGATGTTCAAGAATTTTGACATTCATGTCTTGTTACCCTTGTAACAGCACTTGAGCATGTTTTAAAAGATCACGCCGGGCGATATGCAACTGGTGATGAAGTTTTTCTGGTTTGCATCTCCTTCCTCATCTATGTTTTATGTAGAATCACTTGCATATACGAAAACTCGTCGCTACATAGTTTTATTGCATTGTTGTTGATGATGTTGATATTTCAGTTACTTTGATGTAAAATCCATGACTCTCCAAACATAATGAAAATGTAAACAAATATGTGTGCAGGCTGATATATTCCTGGCGCCCCAGATTCATCGTGCCATCAAGAGCTTTAGCATGGATATGGTATTCAGATTAGCATTTGAGCTTCTTCCATATGGTCCAATTTTCAAAATTGTTTCTTAGTATTTCAACTATCTTGTGACCCAAACCTCAAAATGGTGTAGGGTGAGTTTCCTCTTCTAAAGAGGCTGAATGATGCGTACGGGGAAATCCCTGCATTCGCGGACGCGATGCCGGAGAAGCAACCTGATGCTCCTGAGAATTTGAAGTACTAGGCCGGTATGATCTTGTTGATCCCTTCTTGATCTTGTCAAGTTGGTAATTTAATCATGGTTTTGCTTCTTAGATCAATGATTATGCCTGCATATTTCTCTTTTATTATCCTTGGAAGCTTATAGTAAAAAGGTAATATTGTCTTGGTTCGTTTTCCTAACATATTGTTGTCTTTTCTACCATGATCAGGGAGGGTACTCTAATCAGCTGGGCTGCCCAAGGAAGTATAATAACGATAATAAAAATAATAGTCTCTCCTTCCGAAAATATATGTATGTGATGCTTGTTTTACTTAGAAGATGTGGCGAATAAGTGTGGACTCTTTATGCATGTAGGCATCTGTGTACTCCTGTCATGGAAATCGAACCAAACGGACCCTAAATTCGATGGTGATATCTCGACAAAAAAAAAAATCGATGGTGATATGAGGAAGTGATTTTGTTAATTCATATGGGATGTATGGTGATGGGGAATCTCTGTTTTCATTCATGTGTATTGATCGATCACTCATTACATTACGGCTTAGATTTAGACGCAAGATGATTTTGTACTTGGATGAACTCCAATTAGCGTTGCAAAAATAACTGATTTAGGTGAGATCGTCAGAAATACTATATGGTGACCACTGTTCGTAGTTGTGAAGATACAGGTGCAAGATCAATAAATTAATAAGATACTTGATCTCAATATCTCAGCCAAACCACATACAAAGGTTACTAACATATTATCGTTACTGATGACATTATTGATCCAATCACTGTCGAGTGTAAAGGTCAAACTTTTGCTCTGATGGGTCCTTCCTAATTCCCATCTCTTGGCTTCCGTTGCCCAAAATTTCAATCGTGTGCGAGTGTTGGAGGCTTAATCTCTGTAGGCCATGGACGAAACACCAAAGCTTACGCTCTATTCCTATTGGAACAGTTCCTGCTCTTTCCGTGTTCGAATTGCTCTCAATTTGAAAGGTCTCCCATTAGTTCCTTCCAATTTCACTAATCTCTTGGGGTTAGAATTTCTTTTCACACATATCGTCTGTGGTTCATGTGATTAGGGCTCAAGTACGAGTACAAAGCGCTTCGGTTGCTCAGTGGCGACCAATACAGCCCAGGCAAGAAAACCCAAGTTCATCACTTTAATTAATTTCCCTTTTCAATTACACCAATTTGCATCATCTATCCTTTGAATTCCCCCTGAATCAATCATCATCATCATCTGGTTTGCCTCTTGTAGAGTACAAAAAATTGAATCCTATAAGTACCCACAAAAAATTGAATCCTATAATTTCCCTTTATCATCATCTGGTTGATGGTGATAAAGTGGTTGCAGACTCTCTTGCCATCATAATGGTATTTTGGTGTGCTAATTCATTATTCATGTCATGATCATTGCTTCAACTTTTCTCACAAATTCTGCCTTTTTGAACTGGTGTCATATCAAGTATTTGGAAGAGAACCCACAAACACCATTGTTGCCTAGTGATGTTCATAAGAGAGCCATCAATTACCAGGCTGCAACTATTGTTTCTTCTGGGATACAACCTTTTCAGAACTTGTATGGGCATGTTAGTCACCTAATCTTCTCTCTTAGCATTTAGTATTTGTCTCATCTTTTCGGATCATAAACCCTCTTTTTAATTAATTAATCATAACTAGATCAATTACTTGGAACCGATGAAGACGTTTATGCAAGGAAAGCTCAGTCCTGATGAGAGTTTGCAGTGGCTTCAATATCATATCAAGCAAGGTTTTGCAGGTACATCAGCTTTGCTTAAACCAGAAAAATATGCCACTCATTTGTTTTGTCTTCCTTCAAATGGCTGTTTGTTCTGGTATGAATTATGCAAAATATGATGAAAATGTCCTTAAGCTACATTTTTGGGCAAGAATCTGATGTGCATTTTCTTAATGTGTGTACTAGCACTAGAGGATGTTTTAAGAGACCATGCTGGAAGATATGCAACTGGTGATCAACTTTATCTGGTGTGCATCTCTTTGCTCATCCGTATGTGTCCATGTAGAATTACTTGCATCGTGTGACAACTGATCGGTTTAAGCAACTCGGATCTGTGCAGGCGGATTTATTCTTGGCACCCCAGATTGACGCTGCAATCAGAAGATTCGGCGTAGATTTGGTATTCTCTTCGTCAATCGCCAATTTGAGTCATGATCTTAATTCTTTTTGCTACATTACATGACTATATGCCCATGTTACAGAATGAATTTCCTCTTCTAAAGAGGATGAATGAAGCTTATACTGAACTCCCAGCATTCGTTGATGTACATCCAGCTAATCAACCAGATGCACCCCCCATCTTTCTGAAAATAAAAAAAGAAAATGCCCCTCTCTAAAGACGCTCCCGAAACCCACCTCTTTGTAACCCACTCCTTTGAACAGTGCCTCCAGCCCCAATCTAGAATCCCTAGATTTCGATCGATCTCAATCCCTGGCTTTATCTTGCTTGTGTTTATTATACAATTGCCTTGCAATGATTATCAAAGAAGTTGTGATTTTGAAACTGGTGGTACGGTGCATCAAACCCCCAATTCTCCACGAGGTGTCGTCGGAGGTGCCGAGTACTCTTCGTCTCCGTTCGTATGTGGGGATCCGGCGGACATTGCTGAATGTTCCCTATTGAAGCAAAAAAGAAACCCGACGAGGAAGCTTCGGCTGTATATCAAAGAGCCAAAACCAAATCGGAGGCTAGGGCTGGTTTATCTCATCTACTATTTCGCCCTGTTCATCCATGGAGTGTCGAAGGAGGTCGAACGGCGTCTTGCTCAGCAAATTTCCGGGTACTCTCCATTTCCTAAAGGCAGCAGGAGGGGGCTATCTCCTCCTCTAATGATCGGATTTCAAAACCCAATTGAATCCAGGTTATGTCTCTCTGACCTATACTTGTTAGTAGTTAAAATTGGCAAAACTGATGCTTCTTGTGTGAAGTTTGTCTATATGCTGCTTTATCGTTGTGGGCTATATGTTCCTTTCCCATCTCACTGCAGTATACTAAAGAATCTTGTAGTCTCTGAGTTGAGTATTATCGGGATTATGGAGAAAAATATCAGAACATTTAAGAAGGTAACCTGTTCTGGGTTCAACTTCTCTAAAGACCAATCGTCTAAGGACAATACTAAAGAAACTGTTAATGATACCTCTACCATGGCCGATAAGGCCTTAAAGGGTAGTGATCCTAAATGGCCTATTGAGGATGGTCTCTCTAGCTTGAAGAAAGAAATAGACAATAGCAAAATAAAAATTGATATGGTATGTGCAGATAGTACAGAGGTGGAATTTAGGATCATCTCTAGCATGAAGTTATGTGGTGTGTCTATATCTTTGGCATTTAGTGATTATAATTTGAGTACACATAGCCATGAGTTTATCTTGCACAGCTTGATCGTGCATTTATGGATGAGCAGTAAGAGACATTGTGTAATGAAATTGTTGAAATTGAAAACCTCATCTACCCTGTTGTTCAGTCTAGAAACTGAATCCAATGGGAAATGGCATACTTTTGCTAACCATGTTTCAAAGGCTAATCATTCCATTCATAAATTTGCATATCTCCCAACTTTTGAAAAACTTTTTATAAATCTACCTCCTCCATGTATATTGATCATGAATGATTTGCAGGTTTGTTGTACTCTACGCTGGTACATGAAATTACCTATGACCAACCATACCCCTCACAATATGAATACGCGTGTGTTTAGAAAATTCTTCAGTCTGATTACTGCCCATATTCATAAGGAAGTTAACAATTTGGCTAGAATGAATAAGGAGATCGATCATATGGGAATACAGTTGTCCGACAGAGTTGAAATTCTAGATTGTCCCAAATGTTTGTTTATAAAATATGCAAGTAGCCCCACCATGGTCGTTGAGATCTTAAAGGGTGGTGATACAATTAAGCCTTTTGAGGCTGTCCATTTAAGCACCAAGAAAGACATAGGTGATCTAGAGAACTGGATTTATGATATGGAAGATTCTTTGTTGCATTATTTAGAAAGTCTTTGCTGTAGAAATCTGATTGTGATCGGGAAGCATATGAATCTATATTGTTATAAGCATATGGCAAACTGTCATATGGAAGAGTATTTGTTATTGAACCTTTACAAGCTTTCTTTGACTAATATTGATGCCTATGCAAACAAGAATATTATGGTGTACAGGACGAACCAAACTAGACCACAAAAGATCGATGAAGGGAGCATTTCTAGAGGTTGGGGGAAGAAATCTAAAGATTTGGCAAAACTAAGCTCTACAGGAAGTCAATTTGTGTCAGGGGTATTGTACAGGAAGATGAAGCCCACAACATCAAGTCCATTGATTGGTCGATCAAGAAGTGCTATTAAGAATTGCATGTATTGTGTAGCTAATAATATAAGAACCTTGGAGTATGTAATACATAGAAGAAAGTCTCGGATAATAGCAATCAACAAAGATTATTTAAATAGATTGTATAAGCATTTGGATTGGTATTACCATAAAGTTGAATTGTGTAGTCAAAAGAAGAGCCAAAGCTTTAGCAAGAATCACACCTCTTGTTTGAGTGACAGATACATGAGACACATATATAGGTATCTTAGACAAGGCGGCACCCAACTCGTTGGAGTTGTTAGACCACGGATAAATTTTAGAGTCAAATGAAAGTCGCATTTTGGAATAGTAGAGGGATAGGTAGGAGATCGTTTTGGCCAGAAATTGACTCGTTCTGTAAAATTGAGCGTATCCAGATATTAGCAATTGCAGAAACTAAAACAGATAAATTGCCAAGTGATCAAACATGGAGACGTGCAGGATTCGATAATATTGTGTGGTCCCCTGCTGAAGGAAGGGCAGGTGGTATTTGTGTGTTGTGGAAAGAACACCAATTTAACAGTGAATATGTAGAAATCTTGGTACACAAGCCTAGGTACATTATATTGAAATATGTAAACCACCTCACAGGATATTCTTTGGCGTTGTGTTTTGTATATGCACCCCCGAATGAAAACAAAAAGGATGAATTCTGGTGTGAATTTTCAAATTGTCTTAATGACACTCACCTCCCTGTTATTGTGTTAGGTGACCTGAACGAAATCCAAGATTACACAGATAAAAAGGGTGGTAATGCCCCTACGGCTTCTAGGTTTGAACGTATAAGAAAATTTAAAGACAATTGCGATTTGCGAGACATACCAACAACCGGAAATAAGTTGACATGGAGAAAGAACAAGACAGAGGTTGATAATATATATGAAAAATTGGACAGAGTTCTTGTAAGTGAGAACATTCTTCAGTGGTTTCCGGATATCCGAACGCAAAATCATGCATTTACATCATCTGATCACTGTAAAATTTCGATAGAACTTATGAATGGGCACTTAATTAAGGCGGCGCCATTTAAGATGGAGAAAATGTGGTTAATGAGAAAAGACTACCGGAATGTAGTAAAGCAAGCATGGAGGGCGAATTTTCAAGGGTCCTTCATGTTCCAGCTCATGAAAAAAACTCGGATTTTAAAAGAACATACAAAACAATGGAAGCGAAGGACTTTTGGAAACACATTTGAACAACTTAAGGAAATTGAAGACACTCTGCTTGATCTGCAAAAGCAAATAGTTGTATCCCCGCAACCAGATCTTATCCAAAAACAATTTCGTTTTCTCAAGAAAAAAGAATGCATTCTTCAGTTTCACAAAACTTATTGGAAACAAAGGGCAAAGACGAAGCATGTTAAATTGTCTGACTCGAACTCAGGATATTTTCACAAGATAGCTACAGGAAGGCGCAACCATAAGACCATAAAGAGTATCACCGCAAGTGATGGAACTCAAATAATGGGTGAAGAAAACATCTGTCGAGAAATCAGAAATGAATTTCGGAAAAGATATACTAAGGAACAGATTAATAATTCAACTCTTGAACAATATCTCTCCCTCATAGATAACGAGATAACAATTGAAGACAATGTGCAACTAACCAAGCAGGTAACTAACGAAGAGATAAAGAATGCAGTCTTTCAAATTGGTTCGGATAAGTCCCCAGGACCGGATGGCATGACAGCGGAGTTTTATAAAAAATACTGGGATATTGTTGGCCCAACTGTAATCAAGGCAATTAAAGGGTTCTTCCATTCTGGAAAATTGTTGAAGCAAAGTAACCACACATTTATTTCACTTCTCCCGAAAAATGACAACCCTTCGACAACAAACGAATATCGCCCCATTAGCTTGTGCACAACGATCTATAAAACAATAGCAAAAATTTTGACAGAAAGGCTAAAAAGGGTAATGCCTAAGATCATTCACCCACTGCAAGGAGCATTTGTAGCAGGACGAGCAATACATGACAATGTTCTCATTGCGCATGAAATCTTTCATTCGTTTAGAGGAAGCCAGGCAAAAGATGGTTGGATGGCGGTTAAACTAGATATGGAAAAAGCATACGATAGGGTTGACTGGTCTTTTTTATTCCAGGTGCTTATGAAATTCGGCTTTGATGGGAAATTTGTAGAATGGATCCGCCAGTGCGTATGCACGGTATCTTTCTCAGTTCTGGTTAACAGTGGACCCACTATCCCATTTAATCCAGAACGAGGGATTAGACAAGGCGACCCGTTATCACCCTATCTCTTCGTAATTGGCGCAGAAATTTTGGCAAGAAAGCTACAAAAGGTGAGCGAAAACCCGAAACCTCTAATTGGTTTTCCAGTATCAAGAGGGGGGACGAGGATTCCGTTCTTGGCCTTTGCGGATGACATAATTATATTTGCAAAAGGGACCCAGAGTGCATGTAGTCTGATGAAAAACATTATTGAGGATTATTGTGCAACTTCAGGTCAAAAGGTAAATTACCACAAGTCGGCTTTTCACACTTCTAAAAAGGTGGGAAATCAGCAGAAACAGAGTATTAAACTGGCGTTAGGAATTAACACAATGACAAATTTAGAAAAGTATCTCGGATGCCCGATCATTAATGGCAAAGTAAACAAAGAAATATTTCATTCTACAATAGGAAATGCTCAACGACAACTATCAAAATGGAAAGCCAGTAATTTATCTCAGGAAGGACGGTCGGTCCTAATAAGATCAACTCTGGCTACAAAGCCAAACTACTTGATGCAAAGTTTTATGTTGCCTAAGGATGTGCACGATGAAATTGATGTGATCAATAGAACATTTTTTTGGAATAAAGATAGACAATATAAACCCCTAGTAGGATGGGACAAAATATGCAAATCAAAGGCATATGGCGGATTAGGGATAAGAAAAGCGGCAGATATGAACAAGGCATTACAGATGAAACTATTGTGGAAAATTCTCACAGAGCATGACAATGTCTGGGTCAAAGTGGTAAAAGAAAAATATTTACGAAGGAACACACTTGCAGAATATAGGAGTAAACCTAACACATCATGGCAATGGAAAAATTTGATTAAACTTAAGCCGGAATTTGAGAAAGGTCTTCGGTGGCAAATAGGAAATGGAAAGTCAGTAAATTTCTGGACTGACAACTGGGTAATGCAAGATCCGTTGGAGAAGTTTGTAAACAGAAGTGCTATAGAGAATGTTACCATTAAAGTGGAACAGTTTATTTCAACGACAAGAGAATGGAAAATAGATGAATTGAGAAGAACGATTCCCACAGATATAGTAGAAAAAGTATTATTGATACCTATTCCACGTAATGAAATAGAAGACAAGCTTATATGGGCACCAAGCAGAAATGGATGGTTTTCAACAGCGTCAGCAATGAGTCTAGTTACGAAGGAGGAGGCGATGAATCCGAGTCCAAATGACTGGATCTGGAAGCTTGACATCTACCCTAAAGTGCAAAATTTCTTATGGAAAATTGATATGAATGGACTACCAACCAAACAAAGGCTTTACGAGAAACATGTCGCAATCCCGCAAGGATGTCCCATGTGTAATGGAACCCACGAGGACTCGATACACTTAATGATTAGTTGTCCGTACACGCTAGGGGTGATAAAAAGCATAAATGTAGATACCGAGCGAGTAATTAGGGCATACGTCCCCCCATATCAAAACCCGAGGAATGTTCTAAGCGATATTAAAAGAAGATTAGGAAAGACAGAGCTCATTGAACTTGCGGTAATTTGGTGGAGCATATGGCATCAACGAAACAAGATGGTCTTCCAAACAACGCCTGATGATTTAATTCAAGACCTAAACTTATATATTCGAGCACAACTGAGGCAATGGGAACAAGCCAAGAGGTGGCAAGAGGATGAAGAAAAGGAACAAGATAGGATGGGTCGACGACAGTCAACGACACGACAAAAATTAAGACACTGGAAAAAACCAAAACCCGAGTTTGCCAAACTAAACTTTGATGGCTCTAAGATAAGTAATGGAAACGCGTCGGGTGGATCGATTATTAGAGATATGGTTGGAAACCCCATAACTGGAACTGTAAGAATTTTTGGCAAAGTATCGGTTTTGATGGCTGAAACTCTAGCATTACGGGATGGAATACTAAAGGCCAAACAAAGTAATATTCGAAGAATTGAAATTGAAGGGGACAATGTAACAGTTATCAAAGCTGTCAAAGGTCTGATCAATTGCCCATGGGAAATTGAAAGGATTGTAGCTGATATTCTCGTATCCTTGCACGGATTCGAGTCAGTTCAAATTTCACATGAGAATAGGCAATACAATGCTGTGGCCGATAAAATTGCGAGTCTGGGCCACAGTCACTCATGGGAAGAAATTCAGAACCACCACGAGCTTCTAGCTCTCATCCACTCGGATGCTCTAGGTTTCCCGCCTTGAGGGGATCCCTAATCCTCACCGGTTCAAAAAAAAAAAAAAAAAAAAACCAGATGCACCCCCCAAATAGTAATTGAATGGATCCTTAAGTTCATGTCCAGATAAAATTTAAGTTTGTGCTTTTGATTTCGGACTCATGTATTATATATGCTCCTAAGTCATTGTATATCTACCTTTTGTGCATATCTTTCAGATAAGTACAAAGGTTGGCCTGAATTCTCAAGACTCAGTTGAACAGTTCATGTAACATGGTCACTGCACAATCACAATGTTAATGAATAATCTAGTCGTAAATGACTCGAAAATAAGTTATCAACTGATCTAGCAGTAACAGGATTCAATATGCTTTTCATCCTCACAACTTTTTCAACTAATTTTATCATCTCCTGATTGTTTTGTGGCATATTTCATGCTCTTTAGCACACACATGAAGTGGGTTATTATGGAATTTACACTGAAATTGATATTGATTAGATCTTAAGGCTTAGTTCAGAGAGTTGATCTTATAGGTACGTATAAGGGGACCACATAATCGATCTTTACAAAAAAAACTCTGAATTACCAACAAATTTTTACCGAGAACATGAAGTTCTCGCTAAATGACTGAGAACTAACCAAGGATTTACCGAGAACTAGTAAATTTTTTAGGTTTTAGCGAGAATTTACCGAGAACGGTACTTGCCATCGATAAATTTTGACAAATGAATGTCCACGTACCGAGGACTTGGGTTCTCGATAATTTACCGAGAACCAATGTCCTCGGCAAAGTCGGATTGATCCAAGTTTACCGAGGACTTAATTTACCGAGAACCAATGTCCTCGGTAAACCCAAGTCATTTTTAGCCCTTCTAGTGGCGGGGTACGAACCCTACTCTCCAATTCTCGCATCCCCTCGTACGCCGACGTTTTCTCTCGCCCTTGTCGCCGGTCCGCATCCCGCTCGGCTGCAGGTCTCGTCCTCGCTCAGATCTCCGCCACTCTCGTCCTTGCTCTCGTCGTTCGTCGACGTTTTCTCTCTTCGTTCGCTGGCGTTTCAGTTCACCCTCGTCGTTCTCTCCAATCCCGCTCGTCATCGCTCAGATTTGGTTCATCATGATAGCATTGGAGAGTCTGGACTCTGGAGTGAACTCTTATGGTTTGCTTGGTATTCATAAGGAAGTGGATAGATCACCTTAATGGGTGTAATGATCAAGGAGATTTCCAACCAGTTTAATATGTATTTTCCGTTCAATTACTAGGCATCCAGAGTTCCGTCATAAGACTGAGTTTCAGAGCCATGAACCTGAGGTAACAGTCTAGTTCTTAGTTCTTACTGCTGCTTTTGTCTTTGAGTTGGTTTTGCTATGCAAGTATACATTATATTATGTTGGTTTTATTTTCTTTTGAATCAGTTTGACTATCTCAAGAGTTTGGAAATAGAAGAAAAAATCAACAAGATCAAATGGTGCCAAACAGCTAATAGTGCAGTGTTTCTTTTAACTACTAATGATAAAACAATAAAAATTTGGAAGGTAGGTACTTCTACAGTGTAATCTCTGACGTTTGTTTCAGTTTCTGTCATTGAATTGATCTTGCACCTCATTATGTACTTGTTATGGTTTTCTCTGTTTTGTACTCGTGTATGATTTTCAAAGAAATAGTCAGTGTGAAGTAGTACTATGGGTGGTAATTTTGCATTAATGAGCTAGTGCTGAATTTATGGATTATATACTTGCTCACAGGTCAGTAGCTTATGTACCATTATAGAAGTTGCTAATGGTATGACCAGTGTATATTTAACCATGTAGGAGGGGTTTTATAAGGACTTTTTCTTTGGAAAGGAAAACCATTATCTAATTCCACTTCTCATAAGAGTGAACAGCTGCCATTTTTGTCACTGGTTCTATAAAGGAGGATTCTTCTTCACTTATTTAATTGTGTAGAAACCAGCAGCATTGCTAAAGTCCCTTGTGCTTCTTTTTAGATAGATTTTGTTTCATCATCCAAATGTTTTATCATT
The DNA here is from genome assembly GCA_934048045.1 of Polygonum aviculare. NCBI lineage: Eukaryota > Viridiplantae > Streptophyta > Magnoliopsida > Caryophyllales > Polygonaceae > Polygonum > Polygonum aviculare. The sequence continues at coordinate 22,924,003 of OW204031.1, forward strand.
GACATAGTGATCTAGAAAAATAAACTGCAACCTTAAATCATGTTATTAATTTCATTTTGAATCGCTTAGTACATGAAATTCTTTCTTTAGCAGGTTGATATAATTTATGAAGAGATCTGAATGGCCGCTGAAACTTTTCTAGTATCTATCTATAACAAAGGCATGATCAAGTAAGATGGTTGTGTGTGGCTAGGTACAAATGAATCACAGTTTTAGGTTTGTATAGTGAAATTTCTGATTTTGGATTGAAATGTGTAGATAATCTGAATTGTGACTGAAAAAAATATTAATTAATTATACTGAAATTACTTAGGTTTTTTGCATATGAGATTGCTACTTTGCTACCTATCAGATTGTTCTAATTGCTGAATTTGTTGCTCGGGAGAATAATCTAAGTTGGCTATTTCTATGTAGTTTTCAAGAGGAAAAATAAGCGAAAATGAAGGGAGGTAGTAGCTCTTCTTGAAAAGGCACCTCAACGAAGCTACTACGAGAGGAGCGGACAATAACGAGGCAACATTGGACTTAATTTGTTAGCTAAACTTTTAATATTTGTAAGTTTAACTTTTGTATGCTATGTAAACTTCAGTTTTAATGTCTGTAGTTGAACTTAATTTGTAATATTATTTTCAATTTTAAATCTAATTGTTATTATTTATAAATAGTTAATATTTATATGTAATTTTACTATATAACAGGTAAAATAATAGTATTAGTTAATTATCTTGAAAACTCAGGTGAGATTTAACAAGAACAAATGTTCTCGGTAATTACCGAGAACCACGTGTTCTCGGCAAAGTTACATCTTAGGCATTTAGCGAGAACACTATAATTTACCGAGGACTCATGTTCTCGATAAATTACCGAGAACATATTGGGTAATTAAGAGTTTTTTTGTAGTGGATGGGAAGCAGATAGATAGGCTTATCCAGCTGAAATATAGGTGTAAGGTTGTAGTGAGCTCCCCTATCTATCTCAACAAAACCCATTGAGCCACGTGGCATACCAAGATTGCTAAATCAACTAAAAGATTGCACATCCTGTATAAAAAGTAACTGATTGTGAGCGTGTGGGGGAAGGACTTGGAACAACCTTTCTTCAATGGCTTCCCTAGCAACCTTGGCCGCCGTTCAGCCCGCCACCATCAAGGGATTGGGCGGAAGCTCCCTCTCGGGAACCAAGCTCTGCGTCAAGCCTTCGCGCCGCGTAGTCCGGTTCAACGCCTCCAGGAAAGGCGCGGTTGTGGCCAAGTATGGCGACAAGAGTGTCTACTTTGATTTGGAGGATTTGGGCAACACTACTGGCCAATGGGATCTCTATGGATCAGATGCTCCTTCCCCTTACAACCCTCTTCAGGTTTAATGCCTTTTCTTCTTTTGATGCCTATTTTGTTTAGGTAGTTTTCCTACATAGTATTGGTATGTAATGGTGAACGGTTGAATTGGTGCAGAGCAAGTTCTTTGAGACATTTGCAGCTCCATTCACCAAGAGAGGATTGTTGCTCAAGTTTCTGATACTCGGCGGTGGGTCCCTCCTCGCATACGTCAGCTCGACCGCTCCGCCTGAACTCTTGCCGATCAAGAAAGGCCCTCAACTTCCTCCTAAGCTAGGACCCAGGGGAAAGATATAAGCTTCAGCCTTTGAACTCTGAAAACCTTATCATCTTAAATATTGTCTCTTTTAATTCTTTTTGCTTTGTTGACATGTAAGTACTTTGGGTCGTTTGTGTATCGGGTTGGAATTCCTGGTATTTCGATCAAGTGTCAAAGTTTCAACCTTATAATGCTTCTCAATTGTTCCATCCTACTAACTCTTTTAAGTTAATTAAGCTATTAGTGTATGGTTCAACACTTCAACTGCAATCCATTACAATTTCTAGATCAGGGCATTTGGTTTTAGTCTTACAGCAGAGGTATCTAGGGAGCTTCATAACTATATCTTGCATGAAATGATCTTAATCCGGAAGAAATCTTGCCTTGAATAATTACATCATCTGCTTTCATAGTCTCCAAATTAACTGCATTGCTTCCGTCTCAGTTTTCATTTTTGATTTGAAGCTTATAAAACCACCGTTTATGAAATGTTTTATAAAGTACTCGTGTAATTGCAGAGTACCTTAAGACAAAGTGTAATTGGTTGAATAGATGTTTGATGTTGTGCTACCTTTGGCCATCTAGTCAAGCGGCTTAACTTTCAAGGGTACTACCCAAAGGTCACCGTGTGTTTACGTACCGATTGGGGTCGGAGCATAGGAGCCATTTGTGTTTGGCGTTTAAAGTGGGACACCAAAGACTAAACTAATACTCCGTACAACTTAATTTGTTTGTTTGATTTGTGGTCACTTTCTTCCGACCATCTAGTTTCGTATCTTTACTTTTAACAAACTAATGCTCGTCCTCCCACATTGATATCGTCGGTCCATACTCGACTGGTGTAGTCCATACCATATTTCAAACTTGAGATACTCCACAGTAGTAAACACAAACGTACATGGCACCATTGGCACGTTATTTACATGCATGCAGATGATCCAAATACTAAATCATACATGCATATAATAATACCGTACGTAATCCCACAAGGCACAAATCACACGCCTTGGTCAATGGTCAGGCATAGGCATAGCAAGATTCTTGAAGCTAGTAAACCCTCCATCCACAACCAAATTATGGCCCGTCACGTACTTAGCCTCGTCCGACGCCAAGTACACCGCCGCCTTCGCCACGTCCACCTCCTCACACCTCGCTCCGGCCAACACCCCCAACCCCGCCACCATCTCCACCAACTCCTCCTCCGTCTTACCCGGATAAAACACCTTGAACTGCTCCAGCACCATAGGCGTCCCTATGGGGGCGGGTGAAATACAATTGATCCGAACCCCGTGCCCGCAGAGCTCACTCGAGGCTGCCTTCACGATCCCGGGGACCGCAAACTTCGAGATGCTATACGGGTACGGGCCGAGCCCACCCATGAGCCCGCTTATGCTGGCCGTGCACAGGATGGAGCCCGACCGGGCCGGTATCATGACCCGGGCCGCGTGCTTGACCCCGGCCATGGTACCCCGCACGTTGACCCGGAGGACCGAGTCGAGATGGTCAAGGTCAAGGTCGACGATGCTGGGCGGGTAGGCCTGGCCCGAGACGCCCGCATTGTTGTACATGATGTCGAGCCTACCGTGGCGGGAGACGGCAGTGTCCACGGCTCGGGCCACGTCGGACTCGTTGGTGATGTCGCAGAGGACGAAGTGTGCGCCCGAGCCGAGGTCGGACTCGGCTTGGGCGCCGGTGGTTGGGTTGACGTCGGCGACGGTGACGTGGGCACCCTCTTGGATGAACTCATGGGCCGTGGCTTTGCCTATTCCGCTTGCCCCTCCTGTTATTAGAGCTACCTTCCCTTGTAGTCTGCCATAGGTTATACTTATATTAACTGTTAATTAGAAGATCAAATACGGCTTACCTACAAAAAATAGTAAGGGAAGAGATAAACTAAAGTAATCTTAATTAGTCTAGTAATAACGATCGATCTCTTCAATTTGATCAAATCTAAAAGTGTGAGCAAGGATCACTTCGGCATATATTCATTAGGGCAATATAAGACTGATCGAGGATGCATATATGGTCCAACGTTTAGGAGTTGGGACTTATGCGGTTGGGAATAAATTAATTGGGATTACAATCTCATTAGACATGCTAATTAATTGTTTTCTAGTTTTTTTTTTCGGTTAATTGTTTTCTAGTTTTTCATCTTAGATGTTAAAATAAATAAATAAACATGATGGTGAATCATTACAAGTTAAGTGGGTCGATCACTTTGGCATTTCGGATGAGTTATTGGTAGTGTATGATTAATGTGGTGGTGTAGTTTTGATGAGTGTTGGAATTAGTTTGGACCATCCTATAATAATTTGCTTGTAGTCGTTGATCATTTCAACGGCCCCCATTTCATTTGTATATCATATAAATGCATCATAAATAGAACAAAAGGTAAAGGTTACTATAGCTAGCTAGGCAATCGATCCATTCAACTACTAACCAAAAGCATTAAGTTATAATTATAGCGAAAACATCAATTGATTAATCCATTCCACACTTGAAACTAGCTAGTGGTAGTGGGTTATGATTCACGAAATTTCTCTCTTTCACGTATGATCTAATTAAACAAAAAAGACAACTATTTTGCTATAAATAAAATACTCCATCCGTTCCCGATAACTTGTCCGTAAAGTAGATTTGCACGCGGATTAATGAAAGTGGTAAAGTTTGATAGGTGATGTTAAAAAAGTGATAAAGCTTGATAGGTGATGTGAAAAAGGGATAAAGTTGATGAAAAGGGTAATAAAGTTGATAGGTGATTTGAAAAGAGTGGGGATAGTTTTGTAATTTTATTGAAAAAAGTGATAAAGTTGAGGAGAAAGTTGAATAATGAGTGTAGAAAAGAAGTGATATAAATGGAAAGAAATGGAGGTGGACAAAGTTTTGGGGACAACCGAAAAAGAAAGGCGGACAAGTTATCGGGGACGGAGGGAGTAATAGACATCGAGCTCGATCGTATTGACCAAAAGAAAAAGAAAAAACAACAACTATATATGCAACACACAGCTAGCTAGCTAGTAAGTTATGGCATATATGTACGTCATTCTGCCATTAATACTAATTCTAGCTAGAGATGAGTATGAACTATGAATACATTAATTATAACACTACTATATATATAGATATTTATAACATATAAGTGATAATTAATAATTAACTTGGCAAGTGTCAGCAACAGATCGAAAATACAACTATGCACACATGCAGCTAGCAGTTAAGAATGTTACCACTGAAAGTGACAAAACAATGAATGAATTATGTGAGTTAACAACGAAGAGATCGAAGAAAGAATCTTGAGGACTAGATGAGTTAAATTATTTGGAGATCGATCCAATGCATATGCATGCGCCTAGCTGATCAATAATTGAATTGTTTCTACCAAAAAAAGTTAGAGAGTTATAATAATTGAATTGCATTAAATGGGGGCCCAGAACTTTTCGTGAGCTAATTAAGATGGATTTGGGTTTTGTCTGGATCAAGTGAAAAACAGTAACACAGCTGTAATGTCTCTGATCTATGTTCCTAGGATCATGCAAACTCTGTAAGATGGCTTCCAACAAATAAACATGAACTCAGTCGTGTTACTAAGTTACCATGCATGTTGAATAGCCATTTTAGATAAGTGCTAGTAAAATATACAGTATATACTGATATATGGACCAGCTAGCTCACAATAACAATTCTAAGACTTCTATGAAATGTACACTTAGTGTGAAGCATTACCTTAACATATTGTTTCGATTTGCTTAAAGCATCTATATCCTTTTTTTTTCTAGGGCCAAAAAGAGGGCCAAATGCCCTATATATAGATAGAGAGAGAGAGAGATGATCGATTCACCATCAAGGCATCAATCACTACTTTACTTAAAGTCTTGGCTTTCCTATAATTAATTAGTGTGAACTAGATCATATATATAGATGCTTAATAGAATACCTAGCTAGCTAACATAGAAAAAGATGGCAACGTACGTAAGGCTAGTTCGAAACTCAATAATCTATGTTTCTATGTGTCATTTTGTGTATGTACGTAATCGTCTTGTAGTAGCTAGAGTTTGGTTGTTTATTTAGTTTAACCCGTTCTTAATTTGCATGTTACATTTGAAGATGCAATATGTACTGATCCTCCGATCCTCTCTGTTACGTACTATATAAATTAGAAAATGGACACCGTACGCGTAATAGAGAGAAATAATTAATTAAGTGCTATATATAAACGGTGTGCATTCAAAAACTGACCGGCCAGGACGAGTAGTAGTTGAGCCAAATCTGGCTGCTTGGGTGCACAGCAAGAGGCGGCTTTCATGTCCACCAAACCCAGATCCCACTCTTCTCAGCTTTCTACACGTACGTACCCACATACCAACACACACCAACAAAAAACACCGTCACATTTAACGCGCTAATTAACTAGCTGCAGCAATTTTGATGACTAATTATATTGTTGACCAAAGCGCATTATGCAATTTCAATTAGAGGCAACAAGTGAAATTGATTGTTGATTATAGACTGGTCGGATCGAATGGATCGCACCTGCTCAACAACGACCTCAGCATGCTGCAGTTGCCGATATATATCTGCTAATGAACAAGCTAAGTTTTTGAGAGGAGACGAAGACCCCAAATTCATGCACTAGTTAAGATAGCCAGAGAGAGAGAGAGAGAGAGAGCAAGCAAAAGAATGAAAGGATGAGTCCCCCTTTTATAGGCCCCGCTTTGCTTAATTAGCTTTTGCTACTCCACCACATCTCATCCTAATTAATTCCATCACAACAATTTACTGTTTGAGTACGAGTATAAATTACTGCCTGGACCACTCCAAGTAACTTAAATGTCAGCATTTAGGTCGGAACATACTACTTACTCATTACAACCTACCTTCATCCTTGACTACCTCCTACTAGTTATACCTTATACCTACATTTTTGGTACCATAACGACCCTACTTATCCATGCACCAATTAATGTAATTTGTAAATTCAAATTAATAATTGTTTAAACTTATTTATTTTAATAAAAGATGTAATTAATCGATGCATAATTTGTTGTTAGATTTGTGAGCATTATATTCTATTCAACATACAGCAATTTGGAATTTTCACACAAAAAATAGGATGCTAAACAGCTAGCTAGTTCGGTAGGCTTGAATGCGTTGGTGTAGTTGTATGAAAATAAACTGCAGTGTCCACGCTAATCTCAGTCTCACACCACCACAACTTCAATTTCCCCCCTCAAATCCCTCCATCTTACTGTTCCTCCCCCAATTTCCAGGTCTCAGATCTAGGTTTTTTCCTCCTCTATCTACGTCCTTTGTCGCTTTCCATCTGAGAGCTACCCTAGATTTTGACTTAGCTCAAACCTCCCCAAATAAGGAACCCTAATTACTCGATTCCCCGATTCGTCTTGTTTCTCCGTACCAGCTCCGACCTAAGTCCGTCGCATGGGTGCAAGTCAATCAGTGCAAGTGGTGGACGACGATGACGACGATGAAGAAGAGGAGGAGGAGGAAGACGATGAAGAAGAGCGCAACGCTCGAAGGGGGGGAGAGCCAGAGGTGAAGAAGGTCCTTCAGCAGGAGCCAGAGATGCTCCCTTGCTACGCATCGGCTTCGCCTCTATCCCCTCAGCTCTCCTCCCTCGGAACCCCTCGTTTGGGGCCTTCCATCAAGGTCTGGGATCCCTACAATGTCCTTGCTCCCCCGCCGTCTTTGCCACCCCACCACTTCTCCCGGAATTACTCCTTCGACGCCCCCGATGACCGCGGATTGGCGGCCGTCACCGAGGTTTACTTGATTTGCCATGGCGAGTCGGAGCTCAGCTTGAGGCCGGAGGTGATTGCTGGTAGGAGCCCTACCTCCGGGTTGACGGCTAACGGGAAACGGCAGGCGAGGGCTTTGGCGGTGTTTCTCAACTCTCAGGGGGTGAGGTTCAATGCGGTTTACACTTCTCCTCTGGATCGTGCTCGGGATACGGCCATCTCCGTCTGCCAGGTACTGAAGATCTGGTCTTTGATTGGTGTTTTGTTTTTTGCTGATGTTTGGATCTAAAATTCTGTTTGGTTTCTGCACGCCGGGGGATTGTGTTGACTGTGTAGATGTGTTTGCTTGCCATTGGTAGCTCGCTAGAATGTGGAAATGTAGTTTGTTACTTGTGATGTGAGTGTTCATGTAAATGTGAAGTTGAAATGTGAGGATAAGGAGGGGTTTTCTATTGGAAAGGGAAGCTGTATGCTTACTGAAGAACATGTAGATTACTGAGGGGGGAGTTTTTGAAACGGACTTTGTCACAGTTAGTTTATGCATATCCTTGGAATCACAAATTTAGCCGTGTCATTCCGTTGGGGTTGGGGCCGTTAGAAGAAACCAAAGTGCGGCTTATGTGGTGATAGGTGAGTAAGTCTGCTGTAGGGACTATTTTGAGTCATTATGATGACTAGCCGGCCAGTCGTAGTAAATGTACTGAACAATAAGTTGGGACGATCATCAAATAAGGTCGATAAAAGATCATTATGCATTCAGTAGTTCGATTGTAATGCTGTAGCATTTGCTGGATTTTAGTCATTAATATATGACATCAAGTTGGCGTTTGGGCTCTCTATGGATCTCTGCAGTAAAGCTTCTAGTGAGACTGCTCTATGAGCTGTGAACCGTATTCTCATATATAATTAATACTCCCTCCGTTTCACAATAAGTGTCGTTTTAGCACTTAAAATTTGTTTCATATTATGTGTCGTTTTAGGTTTTCAAAGTGATTAGTTAGGAGTGAGTAATGATATTTTTTATTGGAATGTGTATTTGTTGACTAAAGTTGTTCATACATTGGCCAAAAAAATGTAATGAGTGGTAAGATTAAGAAAAAGTTGTAAGTTTTAAAGTGAATGATTGCTTTTCTTAAAAACTGTGTTAAGAGCTAAAACGACACTTATTGTGAAACGGAGGGAGTATAAAATAAAACACAACTTTTATTTCATTGTGAATTGCTTCAATGTTTGTATTATCTCACGCTGTCTAAATTTTCTGTCACGTGATAAGAGAAAGAACAGAGCATTTTGATAAGGAAATAAGAGCCTTTTCCATCTTATGCTAAAATTGAATGCAAAATTTTCAATAAAGATATTTCCCAAACTGTGAAATGTATCTACTGTCAAAAGGTAAGTTATTATTGTTAAAACTGAGATTCACTTTGTATTTAGAACTTTAAAATATGGATTTTTGCTAAACGTGACATATGAGTTAACAGGTGATATATATCTTAGTTATGAGCTTAAAATCTATCTGCTGGTGCTACAGACTGGTCATGGACAATCATTAGAAGTTGGACAATTTTGCTATTTTTCTGACTGTCCCTGTTCATGGCATTCACTTGGTGAAAATAATTTTGCTTTAATTAGGGATTCAGAAATTTGATCTAATTATCTACTTATAATTTGTGTGATGATTATTTTTTACTGTCAAAGTACTGCCCCAATTCACTCACTGATGCTTCTGATTGTTTTGTGAGTTGATTACATTCAACAAACAAGCTAGTGTTTCATGTTTTTGGCCTTAGATTAATTTCTGCATTGAATAAATGTGGAAGATTGCAATCTTAAAGATCAGTGCTTTAAATACATCTAACTTTATCAGTTCGTGGTTGTTTTGTGGCATCTTTCATGTTTAATAGCACACATGAAGTTGGTTCATCACTCCTCAGCATTAATCAATGCCTGTATATTTCCTTGAGTTGTAACTTTGTCTTGTTGCGCTTCCTTAGACGCAGAGCATAAGAGTGATGGAAAAAAATATCATCTCCTTATATTAGTTTGTGTAAACTCTCATTTTATCAAGGTAGATTAGAACATGGAACTATAAAGAAGTATGGTGCTTTTCATTGTTCAATGTCCAAATTCATTGTGGTTTATAATTAAGTTTTGGTTACACACTTACACATATCAGAATATGACAATATTTTTAACAAGATTAATTTGTTCTTTCAATGCAGGAGATGAGCTTTACCGAGCAACAGATACAAACATCAGATGCACTCACAGAGATAAGTGAGGGCCTGTGGGAAGGCTGCTTAAGATCAGAAATATACACCTATGAAGTGTTAGGGTTGATTGACAGACTCCAACCCGACTTCTCAGCACCTTCTGGGGAATCCCTTAGGGAGGTGGAATTCCGGTTGTCCCAGTTCCTAAATAAAACCCTCCTAGGTCTTCCTGAGAAGCTCAAGTCTGACCTGATATCCCCATCCCATCAGAATGAGAACCAGGGATTTTCTCAACAAAATGATGGGCCTTCATCTTTTGCCCCACCTCCACCACAATGGGATTTGCTTAGTAGTAGGCACCGACAATTGTCAAGGAAGAAATCCGGTAAAAGCAGGCTGCAAGTTGTAACAACAACAACCAGTGATAGTAATCATCATCACTACCCAGACGAGGAAATGTCCCCACAGAGTAGTAATGTTCAACAAAACATGAGCTCGTCTTGCTGTGTTGGCGTCTTCACTCACTCAGTTCCCATTAAGTGTGTTCTAACTGGGCTTCTCGGTTGTAGCCCCTTGATGTCGCATAAGATCTGCATAGATGACTCTTCTGTGACTGTGTTACAGCATTCTTATAAAACCGGGTGGCAGGTAAAGAGATTGAATGATACTGCTCATCTTCGGCTTCTCTAGCTCACTCCGGCTTAATGGCGGTTGATGTTTTGTATGAATTCATGTACACAATCTTTGCTGTTGATTGATGGCAATGCCCTCCTGCTTCTTGTTTCTTGTGTTACATTATTTCCAGGCTTGAAACTCCCCTGAGCAGTTAGAAGACAAGTCTGGAGTTGGATCACTGTGTTGGGAGTGATTCTTTCCATTTGTACCATTAACAGGAATCTATGATGATATTATATATTTATACATTTTGTATTTTGGGAATTGAAATGAGAAGCTCAAGATTTCCGATTCTATTTGACGTATTGATTTTAAATCCTGTCAGCTGAAGGCTGTGTTACTTGTTTATGTTGGATGTGTGTAAGCCAATTTCATGTAAATTTCAGGTTGAATTGTCAGCAGCTTTGATAGTCCTAAATCTGATTTATTTTTCAATTTTCACTAAAGCTTTCTTGTTTCGTAGCTTTCATATATAGCTTTGTTTTGGGATTACTGCTGGTTAGAGATAATAAATAAATGTCAACAGATGGTTACTGCTGGTTAGAGATAGATGTCAACAGATAATTAGGGCATGTAATTTCTCAAATCAAAGTATAACTAAATAATAATAAATTAATGCAAAAGGTGATCTATGTAGTACTAGTAACATTAGAGTGCTTTTTAAAGTAATTGAAGCTGTCACATTCTATTTTAGCCAAACAAATTATTTGGACCTTGACCATATTTTGTTACCCACTACCAAGGATTTACTGATTTTAAAAACCGAAAGATATTCTAATTGGTTTGCTAGCTAGCTAGCAATGCACAGCCCAGAAGAAGAAAAAAGTGGACCTATGATTCTTTTTAGGTGTAATTGGTGAGGATTAGGGATTATCATTGGATCAACCAATATTGATTAGGTTAAACAAATGGCCCAATTAAATCTCTCATAAACATAGTTTAGTAATTTTACATCGATTAGAAGAAGGTTTTGTCACAGCTGGCTCATCGTATACACTAGAAGCATGTCTAGCTAATCAAGATATTGGCATTGGATCAACCAATATTGATTAAGTTCAAAAAACCTGGCCCAATTAACCCTCCCATGATAATAATTTAGTAAATTCTACATCGTTTAAGTAAGATCTTGACACAATTGGCTCATCTTATGGAGCATGTTTATTAGTGTTGGTTGAGTAAGGTTTATTAGAATTGGTTGATCAGTCTCCTTCCTTTTGAGATAACTTATGGTGGGGGTGATTGTTAACAAAATGAGTATTACAAGTGAGTAAAAATAATTTATCATATTTCGGGTGGTTAATTGCAAAATAATTTATGTAAATTTATTAAGAAAAATCTCACTGATTAACGGCTCAAATCTTTTTAAAGCTTATAACCTACGTCGTACATGTTTGTTTGTTCACATCTCCAACGAACACATGATATGGGTTCATAGTTAGGTCTCGTTCAATACTACCTACAATAATTAAGTCTAGATTACGGAGCTTAATTATATAGCCCTTGGGATTTATTACATTAATTAAATTCACTAATCTTATCCCGGTCGCCCAAATTTCCTTTAGCTTTACCTTTTGGCTTTTGGGGTAGCTTTGCTTTTGCTTCTTTGGTCTCTCACGCCTCTCATCTCCTCTCGTCTTTCCCTATCTTTTCCGCTCAATTAGCCTCCAAATCTCGAGCATTTTCCGGGAAAAATCTGTCCCACTCTATAATCTTTCGCTTTCTTTTGTCAGTCAATTTAATCAGATCTTCTTCCTCCTCAGATCCAAACGCTCAATTCGATCTCCCGTTGGAATCTTACATTTTATAGTTCCCCGGGATTTTTTCAGTTTTCTTCCAGATTCGCTAGTTGTTGCGAAGTGGTTTTCAATTTTCCACTTCCTTTTAGTTTCTGCACTCATCTGAATTTGTTGTAATCGTTCAATTTCTGTTCTCGGTGTATGCTTTTGCCTTTTATGTCGAAGTGCGTTTTTTGTGTGGTTTTCGACTGATTGGTACTTTTAGGTCAAAGTTGGGGGTTAGCACTCTGTGTATGTGATTTTCTTTTTTTTGCGAATCTTGTTGCCTTAGTTGGTTTTGGATCTGGTTGTAGTGGAAATTAGGTTGATTAGGTTTTGTATTATGCTTGTACACTAAGTTTGATTGGAGAATCTGGAGATATTCAATCTGGATATATAGAAGGTCTTCGAGCTGAAACGAGGTGAATTGTAAGGGGCTCTTACTTTTGGAAGTTCTTTCGGTAAGGATTGTACACGAAAGTTTGTGGTTTGATTTCTGGTTAACCTCGTCCACTTGATCGCAATTCAAGAGAAAAAAGAGCAAGCTTGTTGTTCTTCTGTGCAAGCTTGTACTTGTAGTGGCAAGCGTTGGCATCATGGATCATGTAATTGGTGGAAAGTTTAAGCTTGGCAGAAAGATTGGAAGTGGTTCATTTGGCGAACTTTATTTAGGTACCTAACTAGTTGTAATGTAGATGCATATATTTATGCACTTTATGTTCGAAGTATGCTTATTAATGTGGTGTTTGTTTTCTCCTGTTGGTGATATTTTGCAGGTGTTAATGTACAGACTGGTGAAGAAGTTGCTGTTAAGCTGGTTTGTGCTTTATCTTGTTGATACTTTTATTTTATCCTTCAAGATTGATGCTTTATCTTGTTGGTTAGTTTACAGTGGTTAATGAAACTAGAAATACTGCTTTATATGTGATTGTCCTCAACGAGTTAGTGATCCCAGGTTCTGGTTTGGGACTTGGGAGTGTACAATCCAAACAATTGTTGGGAGTAAATCTTGTAAAATTGATTTTTTGGGTTCCCATCTCGAGTATTCATTTTTATATGGCCGTAATGAGGCCTTAGCATTGCTATGTTGAACCTTGTATCCTCGAGCATGATACTCATAGCTCACCAAGTATTTTGTCACACAGCAAGGTTAGCTTAGTTTGTGTTCAAATTATGGCCTTGATCAGAGAAGTTTAACCTTCAAGAGTTGAAGCTTCTGGTTTAGGTCTTTCCCCTTTGAGTTAGAGATTGTTAAAGGCAAAGGGGCGGGAATTATGTTCATGACAATTGATAAATTCTTAGCAATTCCTTATCCTGTCCATTTATTAGCCATTCATGTAAATGGTTTGGTTTTTAAACTGCCTTTTATTCGTCACAAATTCAAGTCTTTGGTCTCTTCCTCTGCTAACTTTGCATCAAGATAAAAGCTATGCAATCTTTTCCTTTCTCAGTAAATATCTCTTGTATATAGTTTTGAAGAAGCATTGCATTGTCATACTGAGTCTCTGGCATTGAGATTTGTACATTGAAACACATAGAACCCAATCAACCCATGAAAATGCTTTTGTTATTCTCATTTTTTATGGTTCTTACTCCCAATCAAATGTAGGAAACAGTGAAGACCAAGCACCCCCAGCTTCATTATGAATCTAAGTTGTATATGCTTCTTCAGGGAGGCAGTAAGTCTCTCATTCTTCTTTACGTTTTTTCTTCTAATATATATTTGTCTCAGTTTCGTTGTATAAATGTTTTGGATGCTGATTGGTTTATATCTGAATTTAACTCACTCCTGTTTTTAATGATGGTGCAGCTGGTATTCCCCATATTAAATGGTTTGGTGTTGAAACTGAGTACAACATCATGGTTATTGACCTTCTAGGGCCGAGTCTGGAAGATTTGTTTAACTATTGCAACCGCAAGTTCTCTTTGAAGACAGTTTTGATGCTTGCTGATCAGATGGTACAAACTGTTTGTAAGAGTAATTGTTATGTACATTAGTATGAAATAGGAACTTACAGATGTTTTTTGTTTTAATTCTTGTAGATTAATAGAGTTGAGTATATGCACTCCAGAGGTTTTCTACATCGGGATATTAAACCTGACAACTTCTTGATGGGCCTGGGGCGCAAAGCAAATCAGGTAATTCTTATATCCTGTTTTGAATATTTCCTATGATTTTGGCAATTGATAAGGCTTAGGTGCAGTCCTGTGTCAGTACTTTTCCTTTTTAGTAATTTGCTTTGTTCTTTATGCTTGTCAAGGTATATGTTATTGATTTTGGCCTTGCAAAGAAGTATCGTGATCTTCAGACACACAAACACATACCTTACAGGTATGAAATGTAAATGTAAATTTCTGTTTTTCTATCATTTGATTGTAAGTTGGTTGCTGTCCTTGGTTGTTTCTTCAGCCATGATGCATTTGTTGATTTGGATACTTTGGGTTCAAGACGAGGTGGTGTGGACCTATATGGCCCCATCTTGTTAGTTCTTCTTAAGTGCTTTGTGTTGTTGTGGTATTATTGAAATGAATACTTGATGTAAGAAGAATAATCTGAAGTTGTCTATGTGCTCTTCAATAACTGGTATGTTTAGAGATTAAAAGGCAATAAATGTGGTAAATGTGAGTTCTATTCAGAGAGTCAAGTAGCAAAACTGACATGGCTTAACAATTCTAGGAAAGATGAAATAGTGATGTGTGCTCTTTCATCTTCTTGATAAGAAGTTCCTCCTGCTTCATTAGTGAAGTATATCCAACCTCTAAAGTTGAAATGAATCTTCATATTGGGCCACGTTCTTTTTCCCTGGGCAATTGACCTGTTGATGAGGGGCTGTGTAGTTGCAAATATTCAGGAGCTCTACTCTGATTTCGTTGATGTTACTTTGTCATAGACCTTGCTTAAAGAATTTAGTGTCCTACTATTTGTGCACAATAAAGTAGATTCTCAATGTTGAAGAGGCAGTCTGATGTTGTCTTAGAAAGATTATAGGATCTTCTATCACATTGATTTGGCCACAAAAATATCTTGTATAAATTATAACTGGCTTGATTCTGAAATTTACAGAGAAAATAAGAACCTCACTGGAACTGCCCGCTATGCCAGTGTCAATACTCACCTTGGTATTGGTAAGTTTTTTTAGTTCTCTATGATATAGTAATGAATGATTTTTTTTAGTCCTCACTAGCTGAAGCCAATTAGACGTACACGTAGATATCGAATGAAAATTCTTTATTGTGATTTCTTTACAGAGCAAAGCAGAAGAGATGACCTGGAGTCTCTTGGATACGTGCTAATGTATTTTCTGAGGGGAAGGTAGATGAAAAGTTCAATTTTTGAGTAGGTTCTTAACTCTATCTTTGATAGAATTGTCTGTAGTTGATGTCTGTTATTTTTTTTCAGCCTACCATGGCAGGGTCTAAAAGCGGGTACTAAGAAGCAGAAATATGACAAAATCAGTGAAAAGAAAATGCTTACTCCTATAGAAGTAAGACCCTTTCTTAAATCTATCTTATACCTTTTCACTTATAAAATAACTTTCATATGCTAACTGAGTTTTCATAATCAATAAGCTTATGGATGGAATGTTTTCAATGCCTATAGGTTCTATGCAAAAATTACCCCTCAGAATTCACATCATATTTCCATTATTGTCGATCATTGCGATTTGATGACAAGCCAGATTATTCATACCTGAAGAGGCTGTTCCGTGACCTTTTCATACGTGAAGGTATTGCTATTAGATCCAATCAATGCTGTGTTCTTCATATCATGGTATTGATTACTGTCTTCTTAGGATGGTGGATACAGTAATGACCCTTGGGCTACTCTTGAGCGTGTTTGTACAGGGGTCAATATTTGATAAATTTGAATAGCAGTTTGGCCCTTTCTAATGAAAGATCTTGGTTAGATATTCAACAAGTGAACCTTTATGGAAAGTGTGTGTTGATTTATGATTTTAAGCATGTACTTATATGCTATAACTATATCTTTGCAGGTTACCAGTTCGACTACGTTTTTGATTGGACAATGTTGAAGTATCCACAGATCAGCTCCAGCTCTAGAGTAAGGGTCAGTGTGGTGTCTATTTTTGTCCCTTTTTTTTCAACGAATTTTCTATATGAGTTGATGTGGCATACTCTGATTATTCATGCTATACGTTATGGTTGCAGCCTGCTGTGAAACCTGCTTTAAACCCTGGACCTTCTGCAGAAAGGACTGATAGACCTTCAGGTACATGAATATGTTGATTAAATTTGTGAAAGTGTAATAACATAAAGGAAAATAGTTTTAAGAGAATACAATTACAACATCTGGCTAAAGCTCTCTGTTATGTTTTTCTTATGTGTTCTTCAAATTACCCTTCGTATCCTGAATTTTTCTGCATTTTAACACTTCATTTTCTATGATTGGATAGTGGGACAAGAAATCCGAGATAGATTCTCTGGTGCAGTCGAGGCATTTGCTAGAAGGAACCCTGTTACCGCATTACATGGTGACCATTCCAGGAACAAGTCCTTGGAGGATGCATCTAAAGACGCTGTGAGTCATTAGCACAAGGGTTACCCCAAACGATACTGAACAAATATTTCTAATGAACATATATTTATACTAATACCTGGCTTTTGTGTTTGTAACTTTTTTCTAGCAAGCTGATTCTGAAAGGGGGCGTAGCTCCAGAAATGGCAGTGCCTCAAAGAGACCTGTTATTTCAACAAGTAAGCCGAGTTCATCAGGTGAACTCGGTGAAAGCCGACTCAGCAAGCTTTTGTCAAGTAGTGGACGCCTTTCAACCACACAAAGGACCCAACCCGGGTTCGAGTCAAAATCTTCGAACATGGTTCGTGGCTCAACTATAAAGCCCGGTCGGGATGACGCCCTCAGGAGCTTCGAGTTCCTTTCCATTGGATCAGGGAAGAAGAAGTAAAAGATCTGGTGTAGTGCCTGACTCAAAACTGTTTTTCACCATAAGGGTGGATCAACTCTCCTTTCTGTTTTCTCCCGCCAAAAACCAAGCAACTGCGTCTGCAAATTTTACCACGCCTGCTCTTCGTGTGAATATGATCTCTAGTTCTCACAGGGGTTGAAAGCTTGAACTTACTACTGCAATGCTTTGAACTTCTGCTGAAAGGACGTATGGGTATCCTTGAGTGTGATTTTTTTTATATACTGCACTGAGAACCCATCAGAAGAGAGAATTCCTTTTTAACTTGGAAATGTTCATACGATGAAAAATGGCAGCTGTAATAAACAACAAAACAAGGGTCTGGATTCGGCTTATGTTTTTGCAATTTTTTTTTTTTTGGTCGAATCTGTTTTTGCAATTTGTACTATGCTTACTCTCTCAAATGTCATCACACTATACTTTATTTCTGCAGCTTCTCTCTTTGGGCCTAACAGTGTAGTTGCAAATTTTTAATGTTGCATCAGTTTTCTCTATGGAACCAACCAATCAGGTCATTGCAGGCTTAAAAGTACAGTGTAGTTGCAAATTTTCAATGTTAAGTCAGTCTCTCTATGGAACTAACCAATCAGGTCATTGCAGGCTTAAAAGTCTGCATGAAGTTAGCTATATTTTGATTGCTTGTTTTTTTGGTCAAATATTTTGATTGCTTGTTAGATATCCTGTTTTTTTTGTCAAAGAGAGGACGACCTCTCAAGATCTACTTATCTAACACTTTTGGGTGATATCCTGATCAACGTCGCCATGCCGTCTCATGTGTGGAGGAGCCTTTTGAAAGGGCTCAGAGGTGTGGCCCTGCAAGGAAGCCAATGGACACTTGGCAATGGTCAGTCGATAAGATTTGGGAAGGACCCAAAAGGAATGAAGCTTTGAAAATAACTTACGGTTTTAGAGAGCAATATATTGTCGTACTAATAGTCTAATACTATCACATGGGGTTTGTACAAGTCTCTTGAACGTGCACGTTAATCAGCATTGCAACAAGTTTTGTCCTACAATTTGGGGAAACCTTGAGTTCATTTTGAAAACCACATTTGACTATACAGTTTCAAGCAGAAACAATAGCATCACCATAATTTGATTTCGATATTCCATGGATAACGAAAGGGGCAAAAGTCGTTCATTTTAACTCTGAACAGAAAAGACTACAAAGAGGCATGTGCAATCAATAATCAACACCATACACGAGAAATCTTATAAAACTCGGTGTCTTGATATTCCTTTCTCTAGTTTGAACAAAACAAAAAGTGATCCATTAGCACAAACATACCCATTAACAACATCACAAAATCCAAAAATTCAAAACCCACTAGTTCTTAGAATCCTCTAGGCACTAGCTTTTTTCAACTTGGCAAGCTCCTGCCTGACAACTCCAGCTTTCTGCAATGTGAACACAAACTTACAAAATCAGCAAATGCATCAACCCAAAACAGCTTGGAAAAAAACTAGAAGAATCTCAAACTTCCAATCAACTTCCTACCACAGGAAATAAGGTGACCTGATCAGGCTACTAGTATAGTTGAAAGGATTACACAGACAATTATCATTGAAAAAGGGTAAACATCTAGAGCAAAGAGACAAACCTTAATCTTGGCAAGCATAATCTTGAACCTGTCAAAGTCGTTGAGTGAAGCTCTGGTTTTCTGAACAATCAACTTCCTACCCCAGGAACTGCTCTCCCACTTGTTCTTCACATCTGCCATCATCAATCCATGTTATATGTAGCAAAACTAGCATTGGAATTCAGAGTCAAATTTGCAATAGTTATTGTTACCAGCAGCTTCCATTGCGCTGATGAGAGTCTTCTTCTTTGGCAACCTAGGGATCTCAATCTTGATGTCAGTTAGCGTAAGCCTCTTGAAGTTCATTTGGCACCTTACCATGTCAGGAGCATCAACAAGAGCCTGCAGTACAACAAACCCTAGTAATAAGACTCTTGAAGTTCATTTCTGTATAAGGTTGAAAAAAGAAATTCACCTCAAACTGACAAGCAATGCAATAAGAACATATTTAAAAGTAAAAGCTAGCCGGACTACCTCTCCAAACAACGAAATAATCAAATGATCAAGAGATATAGATAATGTTCAGTTACAAATGCAATTGAGATTTGAGAGCAGACAAATCTTGACATCAAGATGAAGGTAGACAGACACAATCAACAGGAACTGCTATAAAAACACATCTCGTAATGACTCATTTCGGAAATTAATCACCTAGAGAGACAGAGGCAATGCAAGTCTGTAGCGAGTGTGATTAAATTTAGCCTCGTAAAATGTTCACATACAAATATATAGCAGTGGAATTTATCCTACAGTCCAACTCCATTGATAGCTAATTAAACAAACCACGTAAATGCTTAATGCAACCAATAAACACAGGCATCTAGGCACAAACCAATCATATCCGGACAAGGATTAACTAAAAATAATCCAATAAGCTGATCAAGTCTGAAGCTTTACATCACATTTGGTGATTTAATCAGTGAGCCTTTGTTCGACGAATACAAAGTTCAATTCTTTCCTACACATTGTTCAAAACACTCTCAAAAATCAAACAGAAGAGTGTCTAAAGAGAAACGCACCCTGTTCTGGTCCACGACGTCGACGATGACGACGAGTCTACCGTACTCTTTTCCATAGTTGATGAGTGCAACCCTCCCGATCTCCACGTACCTAGTGAACGGCTACACACCAACCAAACCAAAGCGAATCGCGATCAGACAAGAGAAGAGAAGTGATAGATAACGAAATGCTCGTAGAAGGAGAAGGAGCTCACCATTTTCTCTGAAGCTCGAAGGTCTCTGGTAGTGAAGGATCAAAGCCAAATTAACAAACGAGCACGAGTTGAACCAGAGAAGGCAATCTGTCTAGGGTTTTATGTTCTTTTGGGTTGTAATGCGAAATGTATTATCAGCCGTCCGATCTAGGGCTTTCCAGTTTTCACTAAGTGGGCTCTAGGCCCATATCTGAAATGGCTGATAACTTCACCTTGCACATTTTCTTACAATTTTCCCACCAAATTGCTTGTGGAGATCACTTTTGATCCTTTTATAACATAATCAAAGATTTGTTGTGCCAACAGAATAAATAAAATCATTGTAATTTACAAATCAAGCCTACATCATAGAGTGCAACTTATTCGGAGTAAATTGTTTCACTAATGAAGAACAACGAGTCACAAAGACGAGAATTTCATTAACAAGCTAACATCAGCCTAGAGTCTCTCAAAACTAGCTGTAAAGATTCAATCTTTTTGAATAGTAAACCGGTTACATGAGAAACGATTAGGCACTTTTGTTGATCATGAAGCCTTGAGATCATCCAATCCGATGCCAGCCTATATAGACAGGGAAGAGAATTTGCAAGTCATGAAGTTGTAAACATGACACCAAACAAAACTTCCATAGCAGATGAATAACACATTTCATAGAGCAAATTTTGTTACCAAGAACTTGTGGTTTGCTTGGAGAATTGGCGAAAATGCTGCTAAAAACTTGTCAATATCAGCTTTGACATTGTCGCCGCTTCCTAGTATTTCCATGAACTTGTTCCTGTCAGGAGCTAGCTTAAGCGCAACCTGCAATTACAAACCCAAAACTTATTGACATCAACCAAAAGGAAAACAATGATATCATATCATATGCAACATAACACCATTGTGATGGGTTTTACAGTGAAGCTTGAGCTAGCAAGCCAGCCATGCCATTTCTTGAGGGTCTTGCCATACGATTCTGTACAACATTGGGACATTGACCAATCACGGTGTTCTTGAAGATTCCGAAACAGCTCCACCAGAAAATCCATTGCTCTGTCAAGTTAGAAAATATCAAATTTTTTAGTTGTGTCTTCTCATTGTCACCTGTTATGTAGTTGTTAAAATGACCTTGTCAGCCAAAGTAAACCATTTGTGCAGCTAGATGACCCCTTTGCTGTATTAGTTTCAACCTCAGCTTTCACCATGTTGTGCAACAGATTAAATCTGGTTGGGTCCTCAGAATACTTATTTTCCAATCTCTGCATATTCAAATTGTCCATTACCAATGATCACCATACAAAACATCATGGTAATACATAAAAGGACAAGAAACAACTTATGAAAAAACAGCTTACAGATATGTTTCCGCCAATGTCAGATTTGACAATTGCCATGGCAGCACCAAATTTCTCTAGCATGAATATAAAAAAACTTCAATTCCTTGGACTACTACAAATCTTATATGGATTAACATCTATGACAGGACAGACCTATGACAGGAAGAATGTTTTTGCACACATCCAAGAAAGGCTTGGCTAAGATCTCGCCTCCCTCAGACTTGACATGTTTCATGCCTTCCAAAGCGGGTGAGAAAACAGTTTCTGCCATTCTGCAATTCACTCATACACAATAATGAAAATAGGTACAAAAAACCAGCCAATGTCTATCTCTTTTCAGGTTATATATATTTCCTCAAATGTTCAATCGGATTCGCCAACATTAAGAATGACAACATTTATGAGGAGATAAAAGGAGAAGCAACCTATCCAGAAACTTGAGATCAAGAAGCGTGATCTGCAACAATATTGGAAATGCAGAGTAGAATTCACTGTCCCGAATGTAAAGAACTTGATGGGATTTGGGAAATTCACGAATGAAGATTTGATGTCTCTATTTTATAAACCCGGCAAACCAATGCAGATTTTTTTCTAAATCAAAACCAGAAAACATCCCAAAAATTCAAATTCCATTCTTTCATCGAATTTCCAATCGGATGTACATAACAGTACAACTTTTTAAACGCAACACATGTCATCTTTTCATGCCATTGCCTAAATAATTGATTTGTTAGTATCTCGAGATATTCATTTTTTTTTACCTGTGATGTGCAAGGAATTGTAAGAAACTATTTTGAAATCATAAGAACCAATTAAGCACATCATTGAGTTAAAGGGCATCATTAAATCCATGATTCACTACTAACAATCTCCTGTTACACATCAGTACACAGGTTTCTTACCCACAAAAACATACAACAAGAGACTTGTTTTCATCCTACTGAGAAGAAGACCACAATTAAACTGGAGTCATGGGGAGCTTGTTCTCAAGAGAGCTAAATGGCATCATTTGATGAATTGCAGTTTGTGACCTTGCCATGGATCGCAAGCAAGCGAGGTGGCCACCTAATTGGCTGTTGCAAACCGGTAGTTTACTTGCAGGCATGGTTACTTCTTTCTCCCTTGATACCGGAGCCCCAGTTGGATCCTACATAGCAAAAGACACATATCAGTCAAAATCTTGAATCCACAAACTACTAAAATGCAGGCCTTAAAAAAAATCAAGATGATGATGATTTCTGTAATATACCTCTAAAGACAGGAAAGTGAAATCCTGCTTTTCTGATCCGAGATTGATCTCGATGAGCTTCCTGAGATCAGCAAGGCTAGCATCCTTTGCTAGCTTCATTTTTGAGATCAACTTCCCAGGGTTGTCTTTTGTGGCCTCCCACTTGACATAAATCTCAACTGAACTGTCAGCAGAATGGTTGTTAGCAGGCTTCATATTCTCCTTTTGTTCAGGGGATGCCGTCGCACTCTTCTTCATCTCCTTGAGTGATTCAGTCAATGCACAAGGAGTTGTTCCACTTTCAAATGGTGCAGCATCTTTAACATGGGAAAGCTCCCTATAGTTTCCACAGAGTGTAAAGATGTTCTGAATTCGCAGTTTCCTTTTTTCCTCGTCCAAAGGCCCCTCCAAAGGTATGGGGCTGAGCACCGTTTTCTCCTCAATCACTCCCTTCTCAACTTCTTCTTCATCCTCTGGAATTGAGTTCATTTTTTCATCTTCGTCTTCTAACTCTTCATCCTCATAGACAGTACTCAAGCCCATTCTTTCATTAACGCTCGGAACAAAGTAGCTTTGTCCACCACCAACAACAACAATTTTTACCTCTTTTGCATAGTTGTCGTCTCCCATATCCAAATCCATGGACTTTATCATACTTGGATCTTCATCTGAGTAAAGCTCCTTCAGCCTTTTTGCAAGTCCAGTGCCTTCCAACTCAGGCCCACTTCCTTCACTGCTACTCCCATCTCTTGACCGGGACAGCTCAATCTCCATCTCCTCCAATTTCCGCCTCAGTAGCTCAACTTCTTGCTGTTGCTGAAATATCTTCTCTTGCATTCTCCTCCTCTCCATCTCAACCAACTCCTGAGCCATCTTCTGAGCTTCCTTAATTTGCTTCTCCATTTCCAACCTCAGCAACTGTGTTCTTTCATTCACCTTCTCATTGATCTCCGCCTCATTTGTCCCAAAGCCCTTGCCTTCAACTTCCCCAAGCTTGGCTCTAAGCTGAGCAATTTCTTGCTCTTTCCTCTTCAGTTGCTTGTGGGCCTCATTCTGTTCTTTCTCCCTTTGTTTGTTCTCCATTTCCAGCTTCATTATAAACTGGTCCATTGCAGCAATTCTGGACCCCATGATTACAGTTGACGACGAATCCTCATTGTTGTCCTTGATCGGTGTGTGTGGCCCCCGAACTATACACTTGGCTTTAGCTCCATACTCAAGGGTGGAGATTGTCTTGTGCATTTCTTTTGGGTCTGGACAGGCACACAAGATCATCAGTATCTTTGACTTGTCATCCTCAAAGGAGTCCTGCAAAAGCATAGTCAGCTTGCTGTCCCTAAATGGCACATGTGAATCTCCGTTTGCAATTGACTCAACTACTCTCTTCAATGCCGTATTTCCCTGGTTGATCTTTGCTGTCTGGATGATCATCAAAACGGCCAGTTAGTAATAATAACATACAATCAACCCCCATCAACACAAGATTATAGCTACAAAAGCCCACCTGCATTTTGGCTTCAAATCCAATCTGACCAGCTTGCTCAATGTTCTCAGAGCCTGCCATGTCAACAAGCATAAGCCTTCCTCCCACTGTTGGGACATCAAGAATTATCTGTATTTAAGAACAAGCCAATCAGAATCATGAAATTCAGCAGTAAATACTAAAAGCAGGCTTCAAATCAGACAATATAATGCAATAAAGTGAGGTCAGAAGCACTAACCATGCAGTGGCTTCGAGAGCTCCTATCGTTACAGTTTGTGCTTTTAACGATCCTTCGCTTCTCCAACTTCTGGATTTCCTTCGATATCTTACCAGCATCAGTTCCAGAAATGGATGTGGCATTCTTTGCTTTCTTGCCCATGACTTCTAATCTCACCTGCACATACATAAACGCTGACATTAAACAAAAACACTTCCTTTTCACTGAAGATATTGGAGAATCAAGATCAACTCACATTTAGTACAATTTATCCAAAATTCCAGCTTATATAATAGTGCTTAAACTCATAACGTTTGCTACAATCTATATCCTTAAATATTGAGATTTTTCCTCTCAATTATCTAGCTACTATCTATTTCTGCAGTAGGATTATAAGGTACTACTAATAAAAAAATTCCCCCCATCCTCAGTTGCAAACAGAGAGCATCTCTATCTCAACATCCAACCTGTCAAAACTTCAATCATATAACAAGGATTTAATATACATCTCATTAATCCTCAGTTAGACTAACAAAACAGAATGTCACAACAAAGAGAGGATCAAACAAGGAATAGGAACATCCATCAACTCCAAATTCATTGCTACTAATTAACACAGAACAAAAACATTCACACAGTAAGGAACCTAAACCATTTCACATACAAATTACTAATTAAAAGGAAAAGTAGGAAGAACCAAAATTTTACCTTGGAAGCACCTCCCTTAGACCATAAGCTGAAACCGCCACCTCCCTTTTCACAGGAGAGGAGATCATAAATCTCCTCATTGTATATCTCCAACACAGTGACATTAACAAACACCCCCAAATTCCCTTCCTGATCAGTCTCTTCACCGATAGTTCCTAATATATCTTTCAGAGACCGATACACAATTCCGGGTTGCTTCAAGCACCCGAACATGGTGTGACTCTTACCCGACCCGGTTGGCCCATACATCATAATCGTACACTTGGCTCCCATCTTCACCCCAAGTATTCTGCTCTGGATGTACTTGCTGTAAAACCCCTCAAGATCATCCTCCTCTGAGGACGAAACCCCGTCAAGACTGAAATCCCGGTAGCCGATTTCGGTCCGGACCCGGATGGAGTGGCGATCCGGGTTGATCTGGAAAGCTGTTCCATTGGCGGGTTCTTCCTTGGGAGGAGGAAGATCCCTGATTCGGCCGATGACTTCAATTGGGTGCTCCAGAGGAGGGTTAGGGTTTTCTCTGGCCAGGGCTGAGTTAGGGTTGGGAGAAGCTTTGGCGATTTTGTGGGAATTGTAGTGGACTCGGTTCTTGGAGGAAGGGGTTTTGATCTGGGTGTGGTGAGGGTGATTCGTTTTGGAAGGAGTTGGAGGAGCCATTCTTGCAGATTAGCCCTCTCCGTTGAGTTGAATTGAATTGAATGAATGAGGATCTAGGGTTTAATTGCGCAAGAGAGCAGAAGGGATTGCGATTGAGAAAGAGAAAGAGGGGGAGAGGAAATGCAATGGATCCAGAAGCGAAACGGCTAGTTTGTGCTTTGGAAAGTTATGGCTTCTTCACAATATTTCCTTTTTTGTTTTTAGGGTACGGGGCTACAGGGCTTTTTTTTTAAATTTAATTGTGAGAGAAAGAGAGCCGTTACACAACGGCTATATGTGTTTGGATCTTTGATGGAAACCCACGGGTTATCGGGTGGGTCACCGGACTCAAGTATCTTTTCTTCTTTTGCTTTGTTTTTTTAAACGGTGGCGTCGGTGTGGTTCATGAGTTAAGTTACAACTGGCAAAAATTATGATACTTGTTTTATAAATTTTTTGATCTGAGTACTTCTTTTATAAATTGAAAGCAATTTGGTAGCTACCAAACATGATGAGGAATATCCTATTCCTATTTTATTCAAGGTTTTTTTTTCTACAAAAAAAAAATTGAAAGAATGTTGCGCTTGAAAATGTGTATAAGAATTACCCTCTGAGTTTGAAGTTTTGATTAAAAAGGCACATAAATGTTGAATTGCCTTGGTGGAAGTTTTGACAAAGACTGCTTTTTTCCTCAATAAACCACGTAAATAAATTTAGCCTCAATCCAACAAAACTTACCAGAATAGAAATGAATCTAATAAAGGATTTCCCCTCACCTCATTGAATTTCATACAAAAACTGCCTGAATGTATCTGTCTCAGCTAGCTGGACTGGAACTAGTGACCTCAACAGATAAATGTGACACAACTTGATTGCATACTAGAGAGTAGAGAGATCTTCTTACATGCAAAATTGTACAAGCCTTTATGAGCACAATGTCCGCTGTCTTGCATTGTTTTGCCTCTTATCAGATTCCCATGGATGATCAGCACTCAGCAGATAAGCCTTAACTATGAGCTCTTCTTGATCATTGGTAACCACAGTTCTTATGCTATAATTCCCTCAGTCAGCAAGTAAAACAAAGTGAATGGCATATGCACTTCTTAGTCAAGTCTCAATAGGCCTCTAGAAATGGCAGTTGAACCGTCTTCTCAGCCCTGAACTTGCCACCGTTGCTCAAATGCTCGTACTCGAGTCTGTTCATCAAGCCACACACAAGATTTAATCTTGCACAATCAAAACCACAATGTATGTTATGCTTTGAGACTTTATGCAAAGATTTAGTACCTGTAGAAATTCCATTGCCCGCGTCGAATGACTTCAAACGAAGCCGCCAGGAAATCCAACAGCCCGTTCTCCAACGTCCCGCCTTTGAACTTAAACACGCTCTCTACCCATGCCACCCTTAAAACCACATTCACCACCTGTGTATGAAAAAAGATCAACAACAAAGCTTTTGACTTTTTCTCATTCAGGGCCTTGATTGATGTTTTCAATAGGTTGAGAGAACTCACAATGGAAATGTAGTAGACACTCTTCTTCTTGATCAACAGATCATCCCTTAGCCAAGGGTGCTTAGCGCTTGGGTTGAGGATTCCCCAATCTTTAACAAAATCCCAGTATAACTGGTAGGTTGTAGCTATAACAGAAGTCACAAGAACTATGGTTAACCATAACAAAGAGTCCTTCTGTTGCGCGTATCTTAACCTCGCACCGGCTGCCACCATGGCTGACAAATACTTCCCCATGTTGGCCAAGTGAGTGGTGTTTGATTCCTCAAACCATCTCCTTCCACACTGAAGATTTTGCACATAAGAAATCGGGACAAAGAAATAAGAAAACAACTTTCTGCTGGTATTTATAAACTGTCAAACATAGCATCTTTATACCTGCATTGCACGCCAATAGTAAGGCGAAAAGGAGATAAAATAAGCGAGCTGCCTGTATCTCTTCCCTGATGTACAGGCTTCGAAGTCGTGGGTCCTGAACGTGCTCGCTGCGTAGTAGCAGGCAGTGGTTTCAATATGCCTTAATAAAGGAATCTGTTCACTTATAATGGTTAACTCATTGAAATGACAATCTAATGAATTTTGTCAGATATGTAATCAGCTAGTGGATTTCATACCTGACTGGTAAGTTGATCAGCCATGAAGAAATCAGCCATCAGCACCTATATATACCATTCAACATGCCAACAGAAGGTTGTATAAGAATCTTTGAACTTAGAAGCATCAGTGTATGACTGTAAAATTGTATACATAACAACAAGTTCTGACCTTGCAAAATGGAGATGACACAATGTTGCGTAACACTCGAAGGAAACAATAGCGCGTTGGACGGTATAAAATGTTGAAAGGGCAGATTAGAAAAGCTATGAAGCTCTGAAACAGGAATGTACCAATACCAAATTAATCAAGGGGAAAACTCATCATAAACTCTTGGACAATATGTTTGTGTATTGTAAGTAAAATGCTGCATTGTGAACAAGATAATAACATCACTACTGACCAAGAGAAGGAATCCGGGGATAGTGTCAACTTGAGGAGGTAAGAAGCCATCGGTTTTGAGGAGGAGATGAATGACCATAGCTACGACCACAACAGCCATGAAGAATGTGCAGATAAGGAAGGCGTCTATGTGTTTGAGAGCCGTATTCGGTTGGAAATTGAAGATGGAGATGTAGTTTATCCTTTTAGCCTCCCAAAAGAACAGGTTGCAGCCATACATGAACATGTGCAAGCTCAGCAATGCAAAGATGCTGTCATTTGTACGACATCACAAGCCAAAAAGGAAAGCCAAAAACTTTAGTAATGCATCTTTCCAAACGTTTCAGACTCGTATATCAGTAAAAAAGTTCCTATGCTGTAGTGTTAAATGAAATCACTTAATACTTCATGTCACCTAAAAACAGGATACACAGTCTCCATGTAACCGGTTGTGGTTGTAGGGGAGAACAAGCCACAGAGATGAGCAAGTATTGCGTACACAATGAATAGGGTGATCCAAAACCCAGTAAACACACCTGCAAATCTCCCAAGCCCATCATATGAAATGAATGTAACTTGGTAACTAAGCTGACCAAACAGAATTTTGTAGCATACCAACAAGGAAGAAAGCGGTGTGGGAATTTTGAGGTTGGTGGGGCCTCAACAGTCTCATGGCCTTTTTCCTGTCATTCCCGGCAAAATGCTCTGTGAATACGCACTCCACTTGTGCTATAAGTCTCCCAACCTTTATACATTTCAACACAATGCAATTGAATTTGCCAGTTAGTGTCAATTCATCAATATGAACCATTGGGTATATGACTCGATTATGTATATACATACTTTGTCAGAAGTCATGAAATGCTTCCCTTTCACTTTTCTAAGGTAAGTACCAGACTCCTGCCGATTTGTCACCTGTAATTAACAGCATGTTAAGACTTAATTAATTACGGCATCATGAATCTACCGCCGTAGTGTACATTTTTTACAGTGGATATATATGTAAAGCATACATACCTTGTCAAACTTCTTCATGATTTTTGTGAAACCCAGCATGTTGAGTGTGCTACATTCCAATATTGTTACATATATATATATGATCAACAACTAATCGAGATAATTTTGACCAATAATAGCTGAAAATAATGTATGTAATGTAATTACTAATTACCTGAAAGACTTAAGGCGGAAGAGATCCGCGTAAAATTCGACGAACGCCTCTCGGATCATCTGCTCAGCAGAACGCATCTTGTTTCGGATAAAATCGGCCGAGTCACACCTCTCCATCTTATGCAAGTCCTTGATACAGTAGAGCGCAACCTGTGGGTCGATGTCGATCCTCACCGACTGAGAGTGGGACTCGGTTGGGCAGGGATCGAGCCGGCGGAGTCGGGTCAGGCTCCGGAGCTGGTCGTTGAGAATGTGAGCTCTTGCCACCATCTCAGCTTCTTTGAGCTTGTGGAACTCGTTGACTTTGACCACTTCCTTCTCTAGCAAACCCTCCAACTTGTACACCTCTTCCTCCTCCTCCATGTCAACCACCACGATTTCCGCCGTAATGTCGTCGTCGACGGGGAAATGCTCCGGTTTCTCATCGTCTACGGACTCATGCCCTTCTAGGGTAACCGTTTTCACCTACACCGTTATATTAAAATATTTCAGATATGTGTACGTTACCGGGTTTTGCATGTATGATTTTTCACGTGTCTCGACATTAAACAAGATGATGGTATGTACTCCGTATCATGCCGTTTGCATGGTATATTAGTTCTTTTGTTATGATTTCGGATCAATTATAACTCCCGAAAGAAAAAGCAGATGAAATGGGACGAAGGCCACTAGTACATGGAAACAATGCACTATTGACCCTAATTTTAATTTCTCTCTATATATAAAAACAAAATAAGATGAAAAATGTAAAGTTCGTATATTGCACCGTAAAAATTCCTTGTATTGATATTAATGATCTTAATCTAACTCGTCAGAGCGCACGATTCGGGTCGAAATGTATGGACGTAGCCAAGACGAAGACCAGGTAAACCAGTGATCAACTAAGAAAAATAATCCCAATCTAACAACAAAGAATAATATGATACTAAATAAAATACACCTCGGAAAGAGAAAACCAACTTGATTACCAAACAAAGTAAGGCCATTAACTAGTCTCAATTCACTTGCATATATGTGTACTTAGTGTATAACTAAAAATAGCTAGGCAAGTGCTTCACCTGACCGGAAGCATCACCGGAGCTCCAAAACCGACCGGAGAAGTTACGAGCAAGGGTGTCGAAAATGGAGCTTCCATGGTTGGCAAAACGAGAGGAGGGTTTGGGTTGACGTAAGAGCTTGATCTTCTTGATAGGTTTCTTCAACTCTTTGTAATTCATGTACATCTCCTTCCATTCTGATACCAACTCTGCCTCTAACTCTCGCCCAAACTTCACCATTTTATATACGGTAGTACCTCTATTTTATACAACTCTCTCTCGTTCAGTCTCTCCTTTATATAATTGTATTAATTATACATATTTATAATCCCTTCTTCTTTAATTTCCTAATAGTATTAGAGGGATTGAGAGAAATAGAGAAAGGTGTGTGTGATGCTATATATATTAATGCAAGAGAGGGGTGAACGAAAATGGCGTGCCTTGTTTGATTTTCATTCACCCTTAATTGGGGAAATCATTTCCTCAATTTATTTGTTCTTTTATGGTACGTATCGCATAAGCAACTGTGTTACTTTATAAAGGAATGTACATTTCTTAGATAAATAACAAACTAACTAAACATGTGAAGTAATGAAGTTAATTGCATGTGGACAAGTGATAGATCAATGGTTTATTTTTTACAAAATTCCACCGCGACAATACCAACCGATACAAAATTCTGTGGCTTAAATGTACATTTTCTTGTCTTATGTTTTTCCATATTTTTTGTACACTAGTTAGTTAGATATAGCACGGATCGATTAGTTCTTATATTATTCAGGAGAATTATACTTTTTTCGTATAGTATTTTTTGGTTGAGTTTCGTATAGTATTTATTCGAATATTGTACGTGTATAATATTTTTTTGTATATGTCAATGTTACGTATATAAGTCTATGTACTTGGTTAATTATCTTCTAATATAAGGTCTTTTTTGTGAACAATGAACTTTTAATTTAGCAGAATATAACTTTGTTATGTATAGTTGGTTTGAAAAAGAATAATTACCATTTCATATCATTTACTACAATTTAACTATTTTATAAGACTAAAGAAGTTCAGATTTTCTTATCTTATTCCTATTCTTATTTATTTTCAAAAAAATAATAGAATTATGATCATTAAGTAGTCTTATTTTGAAAAAAAAACTAGTGTAGCTCAACACAGTTATGCATGCATGTCAACTAGAGGTGTTAAACGGGTCGGGTCGGGTGGATTCGGGTTCGGTCTTTTCAGGTTCGGGTTGAATGTGGGTTCTGGTCAATCGGGTTACGGGTCAAGTCGGGTCGGGTCTTGACAGGTTATTGTGCGGGTTCGGGTCGACCTAATGGGTCAAGAATTGAATTTTTAATGATTATTAAAATAATATTATGATTAAATAATAATATTTAATACTAAAATATTATTTTAATAGATTTTTAGAACAATTTTTTTGTTTATAATAGGTTTTATGATAAATATATTATAATATTTACAAGAAAATATATTTATTCTACATATATATAAAATGTCGGGTTGGTCGGGTCGGTTTTGGGTTTCAACCCAATCGGATTCGGGTTAATCAGGTTCGGTTTTTTTCTTTGCTCGCTACTATTCGGGTCGGTTTCAACCATAAAATTTTCGGTCAGATCGGGTCGATTTTTCAAGTCGGGTCAGTTTTTTTTTTTATAAGGAAAGGAGTTAGGGTCGCCACAAGTACTACTTGGGCTCGCCTAGAACATCCGTAAGGGATGAGAACTGACTACTAGCCAGCTCTAAAGATAATAGGGCAAACCGCCGCCCTGGAGTCTCGAACCCGAGACCTCATGGTACAACCATGAGTGCTCAACCAGTAAGCTGATGCGACAAGCGCAGTCCGGTCAGGTTTTGATAATATATATATATACTCCCTCTGTATCAGAAAGGTTGTTCATAAAGTAATTTTTCACTTGGTTTAAGGCACATCACATCCATCTTTAATCGTACACCTTTTACCCTTGCCTTTCAACTGTTCAACCTCCATCTCATCTCATCTCATCTCATCTTCAACCTTCATCTTTCCTCCCACTTCCTTGAAGCTCTGCCGCTAATGGCGGCCTCGGCCCCACTTTGAGCCCCCTCCTGGGTCTCTTCTCGCCGATGCTTCGGAGAGAAGCTTTCCGACCTCCACAAGTGCACTAATCTCAGCTACGCCCTCCAAATCGAAGCCCGATTCTTCAAATTCGGTCTTCAAGACGACCTCTTCATCGTTCCCAAGCTCATCTTCGCTTTCTCCGTCTGTTGAGCAATCGGTTCCCAAGGTCATTCCCAAATTCAGAAACCTAGGTTTTGTGCTGATATATTTGTGCCCAATTTCTTGATTGATACCTACTGTAGGTTTGGTTCTGATGGTGTTGGTTGTGCTAAGGGGTTGTTTGATGCCATGGTGCAGAGGGATGTTGTTTCCTGGAACTTCATGGTGTCGGATTTGATCAGGGTGGATGAGTTGAGAGAAGCCCACAAGCTGTTTGATGAAATGTCCCTGAGAGATATTGTGAGCTGGAACACTATTTTAAATGGGCATATAAAGCAGGGTGATAGGGAGGGGTAAAATTAAAACCCTTAGCCTTAGTTGCAGTCTAACCATGGCTGTCCATGAAATTGAGAGAAATGACCCAAAACTGAAATGGGTCAAAAAAAGGCAAACCACACCTCAAATTGTGGGAAAAAAATTCAACCTTATGCATATATTAAAATAAAATTTTGAAAAAAGTAAATTTTGCTTGCATTTTCATTTTAATGGAGGTTTTGGGTTGTTGAGGTAGAAGATTGGTAATGGTGAAAGTGATAAGGAGAGAGAAATGAGGAAGAAAGAGACTGTAAAAAGTAAGTAAAATTTGTAAATGTTTAGGGATAAAAGTGTAAAAATTATGTGATATAAATGGAAAGAAATTAAAGTTGAACAATCTTATCGAAACAACGAAAATGAAAAGATGGACAATCTTTCGGAAACGGAGGGAGTATATATATATATATGTCAACTTCTTCACTTAAATTGTCAGCAAAAAAGTACCACTGTTTCGACTAATCATTGTGGAACGGAGCGATGTCTTGTGTTGAAAAGGAGAAATGTACGTAGTATATTCCCAAGAATTAATTACGGAGTAACCTGTTTCTTTTGGATGGATCATGCATGTCATGGCCCTGCGTGTATAATACTCCGTATTAATGTACTGCATATATATATGTAACGTATGAGGCATCTATACTACCTATAGTATAAAGCGGAGACAATGTCTTCATAAAAAATTGCGTCACGTGTCATTTCAATAATAAAATATTCAATCATGCCCTCCTTTATACAAATTAGGTAGTTAGAATCTCATATAATCTTATCTCGTAAAAATTGATTAAAATTTACCAACCCAGAATTATTTATAATCTTCCCATAAATATTATTATTTAATAAAATGTCATATATATCATAAAGTAATTTTTAAAAAAATCTAACTTATTTATATTATGAGTTGATTTACTATTGATAAAAAAACATTAATCATAATACGAAGATAAATATATGATCTTATCATTTTAACATGATCATTGACATTACATATCTATATTAAATTGGATTTATAATCACATTACCCATACATGGTACGGGGTTAAACTAGTTTACATGTATGCTTGGAAAATTATGGGTTTCAAAAGCATTAACTGACTTGCTTTATCTGCAAGCTAGAATCCACTACCAACGTCTAATAAAGGGGAGAAAAACGTTCTCCACTTAATACAGTATAAGATAGAGCAATTAGGCTTGATCGAAAAAAAAGATAGAGCAATTAGGGCCGGCTTAATTAAAGAGTTTAATGGAGCAACTTGGAAATTGGATCAAGTGTATATGAATTCATCATGATCACTAAACCAAAGGTTTGACACAACTCTAATTCTTAGCTCAATCTATATACTTTTGCCAACTCAAACTCAATTTGTGGTTAAATCATATATACCGAATTCAATCCCCTTGAAGAAAATAAACCTTGTAGTTAGCTGTCAATGCCTGTCATATGCATGAGCTAGGGGGTAACCCCCTACTCTAATTACATAGATAAGTGCTCAATATTATTATTATCAAAAAAATCATCACGCTATTGAGGACTTCTATAGTTATCATTTATTCATTCATTTACATATATCAAGTTATACATGTACTCTTCTAATATGCTCTTGGTGACTCGGTCTTACAAGCCACCTTCTCGTTGACCAGGTAAAGTTCAAGATCGAAATGCACGCTACCAAAACAATATAATCACCAAGAGCGTGATCAAATAGACTGTTTCCGGTAGTGATCAGCATGCGTGATCAAACTAACTAGCTTAAATTAAACTACTTACCAATGTCTTAATCAAATCAACCAGACAACCACACACCAAGAATGACACGATCAGTACTCGATCCACATATAAGCAAATTACATATGTATAATTTGTGCATATACGTGAGGTGACACTCAGATATATATGATCCACAGCCAGATCATGGTCATGTATAAAACTGCATGTTAATGTTTAGTGATAATTGGAGGCGAAACAACATTAATCGTCAACAGTTTGGATCGACGATCTACCATAAACACACATGCATGTTATAATTATACAGATAACAAGTTATAATTATACGGATAAAGAAGAAGAAATTGAAAGTCTTTCCATGTTGAGCAATTTGAGGTCTCACTGTCGTCGTCAGAAAGTGACGCCATTCCCCGGCAAAGTTCGTAAAGGAAGAAGAGATTGAGCTAATTAAGCCAGTTTAAATGAGACTCACCCCCGCCCGTACGTACGAGAACTCCGGCCTGAGCTTCCAAAATCTTTCGTTTTCAATCCAAACGGCGAGCAATTAAGCAACGTCCGTGGGCCACCCTTCCGCCTACGTGTCGCCCACCATCCAACCAGATCCCGCCACGTACGACACTCCCGCGCTCACATCTGAATCCACCGAGCCAGTTGCGTAGGGTTGACAATTCCCGGGATGTGGGCCCCGTCCCCTTTCAAGATGCGGGCCACCTCCCCGTAGCTCTTCTTCGGCGTCGCCTCGGCTCCACCAGCCGCCGAGGGGCCCACGCTAACCGGATCCGGCTTCATCGGCTCGGTTGGGACGGCTTCGGCTCGAGCCGGATCGAACGCGTGGCCGAGGAGGCTGCCCTGGGTGAGGAACTCGTGGGCCAGGTAGCCGGCTAGGAGCCGATTAGAGCTGATTGGCTCAGATGGCTTCTTCTGCTTAAACGACGTCGTCGTCGTCGTATTAGGATGTGACGGGTACGGATGCGCTGTTTTAACCCTGGCGTTGCCGCTGCCGTTGATTGTGTGGCCAAGCAAACTTTCCCTCTCCTTACGCTTCCGCGCGATCGGGGCCGTCGATGGTCCTCGGGTATGATTCATCCTGGCCGTTCAAACCCCTTACTTGCGCCACGTCACCCTCCGAGATTTCTTTATTTATTTACGTTCCTCCTCTCTCCCTATAAAATACTCTCAAACCCCAACAAAAAAGAAAGAAAGAACAGCGAAGATTCTTTTTCTTTGCTCTCTTATTTTAGATGGCGGGGTTAAATATTTTCGGAAGGAGGTGAAAAGGGGTAAAAACACAGGGGCCCGTGGCAGGTAAGTGACGTGATGACATCAATATCAATAAAAAAAAGTAAATGGGAGATTTAAAAAAGAAAAGTTGAGTAAATTAATTAGAATAAATAAATAATTGCAAGAGAGAGACGGGGTCGGGATTCGATGGGTGGTTGAGGTGGCCGGCGGCGGAGATTTGGCCGGAGACGAGAGTAAAGTGAATGGGAAAAATTGAGAGGAAGGCGGAGAAAGGGAATTGAGATTGTAGGGACGAGGGAGAAGCTTTTAATTTATAGGGGATGCAAACGATGAGAAGCCAAAGGGGGTTTGGTTATTTATACGGCGAGGTTAAATAGAATGCCCTTAAAACCGCCTTAAATTACAGGATGGCATTTGGTGGATTGAATGTCGTATTTGCCCCTTGGTCTATTATTGTCATAATCATCCAAACTCCAAACGGGCCGAACCCTTGAGTTGTCTTGCTATCGTTTGGTAAGTTTAAAATTACACGAGCCCATGCGTCATGCCGAAGATTTTCACAAAACTCAAAACTGTAAGTTGCTTTTTAATTGTTACAAGAGTGAATGAGAACCATCAAATAAGAAACTACACATAAATTTATATGGTTTATTAATAGAGAATAATATATTTTTATGAGACTTAATTTGAATTACTGATTATGAGGTATTTATATATTTTATGACTATTTATAGATACTTGTGAAATCCTAAAACATAGATAATGAGTTGCAGACCTAGATAGATTAAGATAGACCAAATACTAAAAGATATTGTGTACCTTTTTGGTGGGTGAACATTGTCACTTGAGACCTGAAACGGAAAAATACGATCGAAAGATAAATCCAACCTAGGAGTTCAAACGAACCCGAAGATCGGTGTCCCAAGCCTAGAAATCAATCACGGAAGTAGAAGGATTGATTCGAAGGGAATTGGTGACGTTGAGGGATAGTGAGAGAATTTGAGATTTGGGAAATTGATTCTGATTTTGATTAATTTGGCTCAAAGGCCTCAACCGAGTACATAAGGAAACGAGATACAATAAACCGGACTATGGAAAGTAATAAACTGAACCGGTTGGACCGGATACAAAAGTGATAAACATAAACCGGCCCTATAATCCTGTTACAATACTCCCCGCTTGAAACGATCCTTGTCCTCAAGGATCAAAAACATTGCTCTATAAATGGTCTTCGATAGCTTTGAATTTATAGCTGGAACTTCAGAAAGAGCACTCGAACTTTCACCAATTTGAGGAACCTTGCATATTCTTGTACCAGTCAGACTTCGACAGTCTCCGCCAGGCTCAAATACAACTAGTACTATAAGGTGCCAATACACAGTTGTAAAAGTATCCACTGGAAAAGTACTATTTAGCACCTCCAAAACCACTAGCAGATTCAGCATTGTTGCAGTCGTTTGTTCCACCCAAAAGATCTCTTTAGCCATTAAATGTAGTAATCTGGGTTCACACTCACAAGATAGCCAACAACATGCTGTCACAAAGTTGATCCCAACCTTCGAGAGACAAAGCCAGCAAAATTTACCAAGAATAAATCCATTGTCTCCTCTGGAGTTAAGAGGCAATAGCTTAGCAAACGGACTTGCTTTAGTATTCCAACCAAGAGAAGGATCATCATTTCCAAGCAAAACCCCCCATTGACTATCACTTTCTAATGGCTCCACTAATAAGGGGTTAAGTAAGGGTTCAACACAGTTGCCAAGCATACCAATATGCACCAAATACTTTCCACCAGGATCAAAACAGACAACTCCTGTGTAAGCATTCATCATTTTCTCTTGTGCAGCGAATTCATTGAGCAACTTAAACATATTAATGAAATCACACTTATCCAACAATGGAGGCAAAACATCTTCTATACTATTTACCCGTGGAACCTT
Source organism: Polygonum aviculare (assembly GCA_934048045.1). Classification (NCBI taxonomy): domain Eukaryota; kingdom Viridiplantae; phylum Streptophyta; class Magnoliopsida; order Caryophyllales; family Polygonaceae; genus Polygonum; species Polygonum aviculare. The sequence continues at coordinate 22,961,520 of OW204031.1, forward strand.
CAAGCTATCTTGCTCTTTATTTAATCCATCATATCTGACCTTGAAGATAATACCATCAACTGACGACCTCAACCATATTCCTCCAGGGTCGAAATTAAACATTTCAGCCAAGCAATACTTCACTCGTTCAGATTCTGAAGTAGTGAGTCCATGTTGACTCACAACAAACTCATATGCTGAAATCCCCATTATATTTGTCATATCATACCACTCTTCATCAGTGCACAGCAAGCCACAAATCCTTGGTGAAATAAGCTCCCATTTAAGCGCATCATTGGCCAATACCTCCCCAAGGATCAAAGCTAGGGGACATCTCTTTTAGTTGATCTACCACTAAGAATTTCAAGTTGTCCAACTTCTCATCCGAGCTCACTAACGTGATGCTATCATTTTGCTCATCTAAGTCGACAACCTCTAATTTGTCTTCTTTCTTCAGCTTGTGTTCAATGCAATTTTCTGAGTCTGACATTTCATCAAACACTTGGTGTGCAACCAAATTTAAGGACTCTTTTGTCAGAACCAGTTCACTATGTGCCTCCATTTGGACTATTTCTTCACCATTTTTCACAGTATCAACAATCACTAGCACTTCCTCATTCAATCGATCATCATCCATCAACACGTCATGATAGGATCAAGAATCGTTGAAGTCGGTGCAAGGACACGCTTGTTGCCTTCCTCTAGCCTAGATCGGGTGCTTTCAAGTTAGATCTTCTTTTTGTGTGATTTTGATGGACATTTATGGGAGATGAAAAACAGAAATGGATGATGAAGAAGTGTGAGTCGAAGGATATGAATGAGTTAGGGTGTGGATGCAACGCACCACACTCGAACTCAAACTACGAAATCCAAGGACAAGGATATGACTCACCTTGCTCTCGAACCTCAAGGGGGATTCGATATTACTCACGAATCTGAATTGAAACAAAGAAAACACAAAGTAATCTTATTCAATGGCTCATGGCCGAATTCCCAGTACAAAGCAAAAACAAAACATGATAGAAAACACAAAGTTTCAAGTTTGATTCAAGTCTACCCATGAAAGAAAGAGGCGTCCTCTTTATATACTAAACGAGAGTCTCCCACAAGGCTTTTCATGGACCATCCTTAACTCAGGAAAGGTGGTGGGAAACCCTTAGAAAACTTGGCATTTAATGCTCCTTTGATGGAGGCACACAAGTGGCATAAGACGAGGCACCCGGTGCTTGTGGCTCGGCGCGCCCGGTGACCACTAACAAGCATAGCCCACCTTCTTCGACTTTGCCCGGCACCCCATGGGTCATAAGTCCAGCTTGGAGATCCTCTTGCAAGGCACGAGCTCGGGCCCTTGTGATTCGACCCAAAAAGGGCTCGGTGCCGTGAGTAGGTGCGGCCGGGCTAGGGGCGTCGGCGGCGTCACTAGGTGTGGCCTCTCCCTTGATGTTCCATTGGTCTTGGAGCTTCATTTTGGTCCCCATATCAGCCCCGGGAAGATGGCTCGAGACAACTTGAGAGGGCCTGGGAGAATCGGGATGGTGCCGCTCTTGGTCACCCTCGGCGTCGTGGTGCCGCATTCGGGCACCCTCGTCGTGGTGCCGCATTCGGGCACCCTCGTCCCGGTGCCTCATTTGGGCACCCTCGGCGTCTTCGTCCTCGGTGCGCGTGGTGTGCGCCGGCACGGCCTCAGCTTGGCCATGATGTGGCACATGAGGCATTGTCACATCATCCTCCCTCTCTTGAAAAGGGTTCGTCCACGAACCTTCATCCTGCATCTCATCATCATCGTTAAGAAAATAAGGAGAAAGATCGGAAACGTTAAATACCTCATGCACACCGTAGGTTGATGGCAACTCCACACGATAAGCATTGTCATTGATGCGCTCAAGCACCACAAATGGACCATCTCCTCGTGGTTTTAGCTTGGAGTTTCGGAGGATAGGAAAGCGTTCCTTCCTCAAATGTACCCAAACGAGGTCGCCCGGCTCAAAAATGACCTCCTTGCGCCCTTTGTTGGCTTGGCGCACATATTGCATTGTTCGCCTTTCTAATTGAAGGCGAGTATCTTCATGGAGCTGTTTGATTTTAGTGGCATGATCAACTCCTTCTTGACTCTCTCGCTCCTTGGTAGCATAAGGCAACAAATCAAGTGGAGTGATGGGGTTACGCCCATAAACCACTTCGAAAGGAGTCCTCTTGGTGGCCGAATGCACCGAGCGATTGTAGGCAAACTCAATGAAAGGAAGACACTCCTCCCACCTGCGCAAGTTAGTAGACAAAAGAGAACGCAAAAGAGAACCAAGAGTTTGATTCACGACCTCGGTTTGCCCATCCGTTTGAGGGTGGCAAGTGGTGGAAAATAACAACTTCGTGCCTAGCTTGGCCCAAAGTGTCTTCCAAAAATAGCTCAAAAATTTTACATCCCTATCAGAAACAATACTCTTAGGGACACCATGCAACCGCACCACATTTTCAAAGAAAAGATTAGCTACATGCGATGCATCATCGGTTTTGTGGCAAGCAATGAAATGCGCCATTTTCGAGAACCGATCAACGACAACAAAAATTGAGTCTCTCCCTCTCTTAGAACGGGGCAGTCCTAACACAAAATCCATGGAAATTTCTTCCCAAGGAACTTGTGGAATTGGGAGAGGAGTGTACAAACCGTGAGGTTGCACTCGAGACTTAGCACGCAAACAAGTAATGCATGAAGCACAGAATTTCTCAACAGTTTTTAGCATGCCAGGCCAGAAAAAGTGTTCTTTCAAGATATGCAGAGTTTTCATAACACCAAAGTGACCCATAAGACCGCCCCCATGAGCCTCTTCAACAAGCAATCGCCTAAAAGAACCCCTAGGCACACATAAGCTCGGACCTTTAAAAAGGAATCCATCATGCAAATAAAATTGGTCCTTGCTTCCCTTAGCTAAACATGCTTGATGTATATCATGAAAATCAGAATCATGCTCATAAAGCTCACGCAAAAATCCAAATCCAAGCAACTTAGCATCGAGAAGAGAGATTAGAGTGTACCGACGAGAGAGAGAGTGTCAGCGACAACATTTTCTTTTCCCTTTTTGTGTTTGATGACATAGGGGAATGTCTCAATGTATTCCACCCACTTAGCATGGCGTTTGTTCAGCTTGCTTTGGCCTTTGAGAAACTTGAGTGCCTCGTGGTCGGAATGTATGACAAACTCTCGAGGCAAGAGGTAGTGCTCCCATGTTTTTAGGGCTCGGATAAGGGCCAGCAATTCCTTGTCGTAGGTGGGGTAGTTCAGCTCGGCTCCACCCATCTTTTCACTGAAATAGGCCACGGGTCTGCCCCCTTGCAAAAGGACCCCGCCCAAGCCAATACCCGATGCGTCACATTCGATTTCGAACGTTTTGTTGAAATCGGGCAAGACTAGGAGAGGTGCTTGTGTGAGCTTGTCTTTGAGTATGTTGAAGGCGTCTTCCTGGGCCTCTTTCCATCTGAATGGGACATTCTTCTTAGTGAGCTCGGTGAGAGGCGCGGCTATGGTGCTAAAGTCTCGCACGAACCGTCGGTAGAAACCGGCCAATCCGAGGAAACTCCGCACTTGTGTCATGGTAGTGGGCGTGGGCCATTCCCGAATTGCCTTCACCTTCTCCTCATCAACTTTCAGTCCGTCCCTACTCACAACAAAACCAAGAAATACCACGTGATCCGAGCAAAAGTGGCACTTCTTAAAGTTAGCAAATAGGCATTCACTTCTTAAAACGTCTAGCACTTGCCTAAGGTGCCCGACATGGGATTGAAGATCGTGGCTGTATATGAGGATGTCATCGAAATAAACTACCACGAACTTACCAAGGAATGGGCGGAGGACGTGGTTCATCAACCTCATAAAGGTACTAGGAGCGTTGGTTAGACCGAAAGGCATAACCAACCACTCGTAGAGCCCGTACTTAGTTTTAAACGCGGTCTTCCACTCATCACCCTCCTTCATCCGGATTTGATGATATCCGCTTTTCAAATCAATTTTAGAAAAAATACAAGCCCCATTGAGCTCGTCAAGCATATCATCAAGTCGCTGAATAGGGTGGCGATACTTGATAGTAATGTTGTTGATCGCTCGGCAATCAACGCACATTCTCCAAGTACCGTCCTTTTTAGGGACAAGAATTACCGGAACGGCGCATGGGCTGAGGCTTTCCCGAACATAGCCCTTGTCAAGGAGTTCTTGAACTTGTCGTTGTAGCTCCTTGGTCTCCTCGGGATTAGCACGATAAGCTGGCCGGTTTGGTAGAGATGCGCCCGGTATGAAGTCTATTTGGTGCTCGATCCCTCTCGTCAGTGGCAGCCCGTTTGGCACCTCTTCGGGAAAAACATCTTCGTAATCCTGCAAAAGACGAGCAATAGGTGAGGGAAGACTTTCGATTTCTTGGTCAGCAAACAAAGATTTATGAGGAATCACAAGAAAACAAACGTTACTCCCCTTGATGGCGTGAACGACTTCCCTCGGTTTGGCTAGAAGTAAGGGTTTGGAAGCGTTCACGCTACTACCAATGGCAAAAGTCTTTCCCTTCTTGTCTTCCCGAAGTGCATGTTTCTTCTTTTGTTCTCGTGCCACATGATCAAGCATGATTTCGTGAGGCTTCATTGGGTGCAAAGTGACCTTCTTGCCATCACGGTGAAAAGAGTACTCGTTCGAGACGCCATCATGGATCACACCACGGTCAAACTGCCATGGTCGGCCGAGAAGGAGATGACATACGGACATGGGCACCACATCACACTCGACCACATCTTGGTAGGGGCCTATAGCAAAAGAAATCAAAGCCCTCTCCTTCACTTGGATAGGCGACTTAGAGTTCAACCAACATAGCGGATAAGGCATGGGATGAGGAGTAGTGGGAATGGAACAACGAGCAACAACTTCCTCATTTATAATATTGCAGGAAGAACCTCCATCAATGATGAGACTACATACCTTTTCTTGGATTTTACAACGAGTATGGAAGATCACCTCTCGTTGATTCGGTGTAGTGTTGTTCTCGGTGGTGAAAAGAGTTCGTTGCACTATGAAGCACTCACCCTCCTCGGCTATAACATGCAGCTCATCCTCATCTGGTTCCTCCTCATTTCCTTCCTCTTCATGGACAGCTTCCTCCTCAAACTCATAGTCACCTTGCGGAGTCAAGAGCACCTTGCGTTGGTTCGGGCAATCTCGAGCGTAGTGACCTCGTCCAAGGCATTTGAAGCACTTGAACTCCCCGGCTCGGTTTTCTCCATCTTGCTTAGGCCTAGTGGGCACATCTTTCCTGGCTGTTGGTGGTGGATTTTCTCGCCTAAACTCCGGCTTTCTTGGCTGACCCGAATTGGCGCTCGTCGAGGAGTTGTGCCACGGTTTGTGGCTGGCCGTGGGCTGGCGCCTTTGGGGCAAGTTTTGATGGACTTGGTTGGTGTAATGTAGCACTTGTTCAATCTCCGTACCCCTAGGAAAATGCTGCATACTCACCACAGATTTTAGCTCGGAATTAAGCCCATGAATGAATTTAGAGATAACATACCCGTCGGGAAATTGAACCCCGGAGCGATAGATGAGCTTGCATAGCTCATTGTAGTACTCGTCGGGCGTGCGACTTCCTTGTCGGAGTTGCTCTAGCTTGGTGTGGATCCTCTCGGCATAATCTTGTGGGACAAATCGTTCCTCAAGAGCACGCTTAAGTTCACGCCAAGTTTGGATTGGTGGGAGTCGTTCTCGTCGCCGGGCCTCCTTGTATTGTAGCCACCAATTATAGGCGACTTCGGTGAGGTGGACTGAGGCGACGACGATCCTTCTTGCATCCTCATAATCATAGTAATCGAACACCGATTCAGTTTTGGCTATCCAATCGAGGCACGCATCGGCACCGGCGGTACCGGAGAAGGTTTCAACTTGGAGCTTGACTCCTTGGTGGCGATCTCTTCCTTGTTGGCGCTCATCTAGATATTGGGGCTGTTGTTGCCACACATTCTGGCATTGCACCTGGTTTAGGGCCTGGTTTGGAGCTTGATGCGGAGCAAATTGTTGGGCACCCATGCGCCGTGGAAAGAGATGAGTCGTGCCCATGGGCGTCGGCGCCGGCGCGGGGGTGTATCCATACCTCTCGTTACCTACATCGTTAGTAATCAAAGGCAATGATATATTATTTGGATAGGTAGCATAAGAGGTAACATATTCAGATCTTACTCCGGGAAACGCCTCATTTGATTGAGCAAAGTTGGCCACCGAAGGGTTACCGTGGGACACTCGGGGTGGATTCGATGTTGAACCCGCCTCGAAGTGGCTTCCCCGGCTAACGGAGAGAATGGGGTCAAGCTGGGTGCTCACATGGGCCAGGGGTGCGCTTCGGTTGACACTTGGATCATTGGTGGCACTAGCTTGAAATAGCTCATCGTGCCGGGTCAATCTTTGTTCGATGTTGTCGAACCGAGAGCAAAACGACCTTAAGTCTTGTTGCATCGATTGGATCATGGCAGCCAAGGAGGCTTGGTCATTGAGGTCTTGAGGCAACTCTTCTTCTTTACCTATGTCCGACATTTTGCACAAAAACTCCAACAAACAAAGTTAATCCGACACAAGTGGGACGTCAAGCTACGCACAATCAACCTCAATCTTAGACACGAAAATTTTCTCAATTGCAAAGAGAGGTGTCGACTAAGCAAAAGGGTGAATGGGAGTGGATTTTCAAGAGGTTAAAGAATCACACAATGCAATGCAAACTGAAGCCAAGTTGTTCCACTTCAAGAATAGAAAAGCTACTAAGTACCCAGTACAAAGCAAAAACAAAACATGATAGAAAACACAAAGTTTCAAGTTTGATTCAAGTCTACCCATGAAAGAAAGAGGCGTCCTCTTTATATACTAAACGAGAGTCTCCCACAAGGCTTTTCATGGACCAGCCTTAACTTAGGAAAGGTGGTGGGAAACCCTTAGAAAACTTGGCATTTAATGCTCCTTTGATGGAGGCACACAAGTGGCACAAGACGAGGCACCCGGCGCTTGTGGCTCGGCGCGCCCGGTGACCACTAACAAGCATAGCCCACCTTCTTCGACTTTGCCCGGCACCCCATCGGTCATAAGTCCAGCTTGGAGATCCTCTTGCAAGGCACGAGCTCGGGCCCTTGTGATTCGACCCAAAAAGGGCTCGGTGCCGTGAGTAGGTGCGGGCGGGCTAGGGGCGTCGGCGGCGTCACTAGGTGTGGCCTCTCCCTTGATGTTCCATTGGTCCTGGAGCTTCATTTTGGTCCCCATATCAGCCTCGGGAAGATGGCTCGAGACAACTTGAGAGGGCCTGGGAGAATCGGGACGGTGCCGCTCTTGGTCACCCTCGGCGTCGTGGTGCCGCATTCGGGCACCCTCGTCCCAGTGCCTCATTTGGGCACCCTCGGCGTCTTCGTCCTCGGTGCGCGTGGTGTGCGCCGGCACGGCCTCAGCTTGGCCATGATGTGGCACATGAGGCATTGTCACATCACGTCATGCTTAGAAATTTCATCAAGAGGCACTTCATTATGAGAGATCTGACCTGAATTTTCTAACAGTACCTCAAATTCGCCATTAATGGACTGATTTGCGGGCTTGATGGTGGTTGGTTGATCAATCTCCACTTCACGAGCTGGCATCGGAAGGCCGAATCGTTCACAGAGCATGAGTTCCATTTTCTTCAACCTTTCCCTCATGACTCTACGATCGGATGTGATGTCTTCGAGAATGGCACCCAGTCGTTCCGTAACCTTCTCGAGGTCTTCGACTTCGTTCTCCATGGTTGAATCCGCCTAGGTCTCAACCTGGCTCTGATACCAATGAAACGGGAAAATACGATCGAAAGATAAATCCAACCTAGGAGTTCAAACGAACCCGAAGATCGGTGTCCCAAGCCTAGAAATCAATCACGGAAGTAGAAGGATTGATTCGAAGGGAATTGGTGACGTTGAGGGATAGTGAGAGAATTTGAGATTTGGGAAATTGATTCTGATTTTGATTAATTTGGCTCAAAGGCCTCAACCGAGTACATAAGGAAACGAGATACAATAAACCGGGCTATGGAAAGTAATAAACTGAACCGGTTGGACCGGATACAAAAGTGATAAACATAAACCGGCCCTATAATCCTGTTACAAGACCACCGTCGAGGGGACTGTGTCCCCCTGATCTCTGTTGTTGGTTTCGATCAAAGAAAGATTATAGACATCTTAACACTTATTGCAAGATATGAAGTACATTGAAGACTTCGGATTATTAGTTTTAACCACTAGGATGCTCTACAATGGCTAATTAAACAAGGGTTGACACCTTTCTATATTTCAAGTAATAATATATCAAAAAAAAGTTGTTGATTGGTTCTAGTTCTAGTCTTTGAAATTTATCATGTGTTTGTTTGCGCAATCAATACTTATATAAGTTGATTTTAAGATTGTTGACAATGGTAATGTTCGAATGAATACTTATTTTTTCGATAAGATATACAATACTTAATTTGAACATGCTCTAATACATTTTTTCCTCCTTCGACAAAGTTGAGGGATGTTGCATGCTGAGTTATTGCAGGGCCAGGCAATTGCACTTAAGTAGGTGTGTTGAGACTAAAACTATCTCACATCGGGAATTGATGTGAGGTCCGAGACCCTAGAAGGGCTATCTCATGCCAGTTCGATGATTTCCCAGGAGGTCACTCATCCTGGTACTACTCTCGCCCTAGCACACTTAACTTCATGATTCTTTTGACCTCTCAAACAATGAAAAGCAAGAGCTCTTGTTAGCATGAGAAACACCTCAATCCCTAATAAGTTATTGGGGTATTACAATTGAAGCCTTAACTACCCACCATATAAGTACATGGGCTACTCCCCCTATCGCCAATTGGTTTTAGGGTGGAACCTAATGTGCTTATGTGTTGGGCTTATCGCGCATATGCGCACAAAACGACGTGTGAACCCCCCACATCAAATATGGCCCACCGAGATTTAACAGTATGTGGTTAGCTAACGTTGTTGCTTTCATACATAATGATACCCCCTCTGTTCTCGAAAGAGCGTCTATAAAAACACATTTACACGCGGATTAATAAAAAATTGAAAGGTTGAATAGTTGATGGGGTAAAGAGATAAAGTTGATGACAGAGTTGGATAAGATGGGTAATATATAAGATTAGACGAAGATAATTTTGTAATTTTATAAGAAAAAGTGATAAAGTTGATAGGAAAATTGGATAATGGGTTAAGATTGTAAAGTGTAGTGATATAAATGGAAAGTATGACAACATGGACAACTTTTCGGGGACGTTCAAAAAGGACTGATGGACAATTTTTCGAGGATGGAGGGAGCAATTGGATCAAAAACTAGTGAAACTATATCGTGAATGCAATAGTTGAAACATGCACCTTAGGTGGAAATGCCACCCATCCACGCCTTCATTTTCCTCCCCAAATGTCACATCCACCTACATTAGATGGTTTTTTCAATCATAAAAGTTTTGGAATTTTAGATTTTTATAAATAATGAGTTGAATACTCCAATAGTTTCGAAATATATGTCATTTTCTCTTTGTAATTTATAAAGGGTCAATGACGTATATTTTAAAAGAAAGTTGTATTTTATTGATAAAATACTAGATAAATTTGAAAAAACCTATGTTACACAAAAACAAGAACGAGAAAAGGGAAACAAAATGAAAATATGGAAACACATGGTATTTGTGTTTTTAGTGTAAACTAGCAAATGACCCGCACCTTGTACGGGGGTGTTTTTTATTCATTCATTACTTTGTATATGAATTTACTATAATATTTACAGGCATATCTTTTGTGTTATAAAATTAAATAATTCTTGTATATCATCAAATATTTATACAAAAATAAATTTTATTTATATTTTAACTTTTTATACATACATAAACATATATTTAGATAATGGAGTAAGAATGTCATAAGATAAGATGTATTATCACATTTTATTAAAAATTGATAAAAATCTTTTGGCTTTCAAATTAGATTGCATAAACTAACTTGTATAATAAAATCAATAATTTTAAGTAAAAACTTGGATTAATATAGTATTATATTAAATATATAGATAGTATTTAATAAGATAAAAAATCAAACCAAATTATATTGTATATAGGTTATTATCTTCTGAAAAAACTATTAAATAAGAAATATAAAATATTTATTAAAAATATTAATGAATCATTATCTTAATTAAGAAATGCATCTTTTTATCTAAAGTGTAATGAATATATAATATTAAAGATATATTTATGGTAAGTATAACATCTAATTTTTTTAATGAGAATTTAATATGATATGATCATGAAAAATTTATTTAACATATTATTTTAATAGAATGAATATTTGGCTTAAATATAGTGGTAGAATTTGCTACCATTGATGATTTTAAAAAAATATTATAATAAAATTACGAAAAATTATTTATATTTATTATGCTATTTAATTAAATGGGTAAAATATTAAGATTATTATTTGTACATTATGACTAATTATAAAGGTTAATGATAGATCTATGTATTAGTTGAATGGATATAATGATAAGATTGAGATTTTTATATATGGATATATATAATGATAAGATTGAGATTTATATATTTAGATAGAATTATTAATTAAACAACTCAAATTCTAAGATAGAACTAATATCTTAATTAAGTATATATAAGATTATGATAAAATCAAGATTAATAAGATAACTTTTTAAATAAGGGGTGATGTGGCGCAATATGGTGGCAGAATTTGCTTCGGCTTTAGTATATAGTAATAGATAGATAGATACATGTTTTTGAATATACGTGTCGAATTTCCGTATTTCTATTGAAAACAAAAAGCACGCCACCCCGTGCAAGTTTCCTTGTAACATAGATTAAAAAAATGATTGACGTATGTTGGTGTGGGTAATATATCCTCTTCATTTGTGATTTAAAAAAAACTGGAAAAACAGTTTGTATTTTCTCTTCAAGCTTCATGTATCGGTCTACTAGATTATAAAAACTAATACAAATTCCGTACCACGTACAGGTAATGTGATTATATAAACATGACTTAATTGATTCGAGATCAATTTTTGACTCGAGCCTGTTTTTTCCCGGATAATGTATGTATAACTCAAACCCAATGGGACAAAACATTGCTTTAGATATTATAAATTTATGTGGGGGGGGGGGAGATTGGCAAAAAAATATGGCAAATATATATGATTATAAATATACAATAAAAAGGAAATTTCCGAGTGAGAAATAAGTTTAAAAAATTAATTATATTTTGATTTATAAAAATGGATTTCTAAATAAATAGTTAAAAGGATATATATTAAGTGGAAAAGGATAGAAGTTAGAAAAAGAAAAAGATAAATGATAGACATTTAATAAGAATAAAATAGACTTTAACTTTTTGTTTTCTAAATTAAATTTCTAGCATGAGGTGGAGGTTAAAAAAATCTCGACTTTAATATATAGTATATATATGTGCACACAAACTCGGGGGGCACAAACTTCTTATGATTTTTATCCGGAAGCGAATGGATTGTAACATGTATTGGACATGGGCAAAGTTCAGCTTAGACTTTCCTATTAAAAAAACAACGGAAATTTGGCCTGATAACCTTGTGGTTAAGGCAGTTTCACGTGGTACCCACTCATTTACACTATTTCACATGGTAACCCTGTTGTTTTGACAAATTTTACCAAATAACCCTACCGTTATTGTATCGTTAAAGTTTAAAGTTATATTGAAAATTAACAATTTTAAATTCTTGTTTATTGTTACAATTGGTGGATCGATTTGGTTTAATTAATTATTGCACTTATTTTAATTATAGACATTTCTTATGTACGATCATATGTTGTCAATGTTTGAAAAACGTAACCTAGTTCAAGTCAAGATAAAAAGAAACATTTAGAATATATTAAATTAATTTTGAATCAAGCTAATGAATAATTTTTGGAAGTGAATTCATGAAATTTGAGGTTGGTATAATATTTATCAAGTTAAACAAGTTTAAGTTAGAAGAAGCTTTGTATCACATATTATGAAAGTAAATATACATTTCTGAATTTGAAGAATTCTTATTTCATCACTCATTAACTTGTTATTAGCATTTTAAATTTATACAAATAAGACAATGTAGATAAGTATTATACATGTAATATGATATTATTCTATATAATTATGCCAATTGAATATAAAATGAAAAAAATCATAATATACATACATGGATAATATATATTTGTCATATATTTTAGTCATTATAACTCTACCTAGTAAGAAAAAAATAATTCATCTACTAATTCTTTCAAAATTTCATTTTTGAAAGAATTTTTTTAAAATACAATTTTCTCAAAAAAGAAAAAAAAGAACAAATTTAACATTCTCTTTCTCCACCTTTTATTGCATTCGCTTTCTCCATCTTTGGAGAATTTGGAAGTGATGCTCTTGATTTTCTAGTTAGGGTCACGCGAGCTGCTCAGAGTCATGCATCTAGTGCAATTATTCGATCCTTTATTTTTCATAGATTATGTTTACCTTGAATAAGGGTGTTGTAGCCCAATTGATTGTTCGACTCTCATCCAACTTTTTGTAATTAAGCCCCACATTAAATATACTAAATATCTAAAATTATCATTTTAGACTAGAAAGTAATTACAGAGTTATTTGACAAAATTTGTCAAAACTATAGGGTTATCATGTGAAATAGTATAAATATATGGGTACCACGCAAAATTGCCTTAATCATGGAGTTATTAGGCGAAATTCACGAAGAAAAAAAAAGTTAGCGCGTTTATACCAAGTATTTTATAGGAAAAATGACTTGGAATAATCTCAAGCATCAACCTTCTACCGAAAATAATCCCATGTTTTAATATTACTTTTAGCAATCCGAACTATGTTAATATTAACCAAAATCGATATCGAAAGGTTTTCCGGTATACTTTCCGACGGATTTAATGACATGGCGGTCGGAAATGTGACGTGGCGAGGAATCCTTTTTATTTTAAGTTTTTGTATTCCATGTCACACCTACCACCTCATATCACTTGCCACGTCAACATATTATCACAAAAAATTAAACACAAATTAACAATTGAAAAATAAAAATCGAAACATGCAATCAAGAACCAAAAAACACGATGAAGAACTAATGCCCGAACCCTAATGTTGGACAGATCGATCAAATTGGGGATATCCGCAGGGAGGGGCTTGATGTGGGACGGATACATCGGATTGAATAGGCGGAGGGATCCGGCTCTGCCCGGCTCCGTTTTGATCAACCAGGAGGAAGGGGAATCTAGGGTTGGGTGAGCAGAATTGGGGTCGGAATGAGAAGATGGTGACGAGAGTTGGAATATGGTGCGCTTGGAGAGGAAGAAGCCACCTAATTCGGCGGAGAAGTCGTCTTGGGAGAGGTCCAGGAAGGGGTTGCAGAGGGCGTCGGCTCTGGGGGAGGCGGCTGAACGCCAAGCGGAGCAGACGGAGCGGAATCGGACGGTGTCCATTGAAGATTCCAAACGACTGCAAATTATGTGTAGCAGATCGGCCAGAAGATGGTACCATTCCACCATGGTTGCAGGTTAAGAGACCTCTGATTTCCAACAAGCAATTAGAGGGAGATGAATAGATGATTACGCCAAGTTATATGGAAAAGAAAATTGCAAGAAACTCCACCCTTTGTTTTCCATTTGAAATGCCCGATTGAAGAACAAACTCTGCTGATCTATTTTTTTGGTATGTTCTAATATCACTGCAGATCTGATATTTTGGAGATGAATTGATGATTACACCAGTTCTTCGTTGTGTTTTTTGGTTCTTGATTGCATGTATCGATTTTTTTTTAATTGTTAATTTGTGTTTAATTTTGATAATATGTTGACATGGCAAGTGATATGAGGTGGTAGGTGTGACATGGAATACAAAAATTTAAAATAAAAAGGATTCTTCGCCACGTCACATTTCCAACCGCCATGTCATTAAACCCGCCGAAAAGTATACCGGAAAACCCTTCAATATCGATTTTGGTTAATATTAACATAGTTCGGATTGCTAAAGGTAATATTAAAACATGAGATTATTTTCGGTAGAAGGTTGATACTTGGGATTATTCCAAGTCATTTTTCCTATTTTATATTACCACATCAAAAGAATTAGAAAAAAAATTCCGATTATCCATTTCCAAACTACATAGCAATTGTGTTCCATTGGTGGATCAAATTCAAGCTTATAATCAAATTAACAATCTTGTACGACAGCATGCATTCTCTTTCCGTGGGCCGGCCATTAAAACAATAATGCCGTAAGTCCAAAATATGGATTTGAGCACTTCCATCATTTAATATCTGGCCCATCTCAAAACAGTTTGCACTTGCCCGCGATTTGTTGGGTACTTGGGTGTTCTGAAAAATAATCCCTCTTTTTTTAAGAAAAAATAACATTTTCATAGGACAAAATTTTCATTATAATTATTTACTCATAATATCATATTTATAATAAAAATAATTTTAAAATACGAAACATAAGTTATAGTTGTGCATGACACGACAGGATGCATGTAGTAGTTCTATTAATACATTCTACATAACAATCATCAACCTCAAAATCTAGGAGAGACAAAGATAAATGTATTGCACAACACAATCGTGGTGTCTTTTTCCACGCAGGAACAGTAGCTATCCGCACGCGCGCAACCGGGTTCCGTAAGATTCCACGGAACAGGATTCCGCGAGCAAATGGATATCCGAACACTCACGGAACCAGGTTGCGTGGAGGCCCACGGAACGGGATTGCGTGGAGCTGTTGCACAGGCCCACCGTGACCAGACGGAGGCGGCCCAGACGGAGGTGGAAGTCCCACGGAATGGCATTCCGTGGGACTTGTAAATATGAAAAAAAAAGAACTGGCAAGAGCCATAATATGTGGTGGCAAAAAAATTTTAAAAAAAAATAAAATTCATCATCCAATTTAAATACATTTTCATCGTCCCATTAAAAAAAAGCTTGCAGATCGTCCCATTTTTTTTTAAAAAAAGCTTGCACAGATACAATTTTTTGTTGAATAAATATATTATTCATAAAGTGTTCTTTAACAAGAATGATGTAGGTCGAATTTTATTACAGACATCAGTAATTGTAATGGAGTAAGGGGTTCATTATAGATAGTTTTACTTGATTAATATATTACTGTAGGAGAATTATTTGACTAGTTTATTTGACTTATTTTAAATTTGATAAAATTGATGAATGAAATGTGTAGGGTGAAATCTGATCAGATTAGATGATTTGTGTATTAAAAAACGTCAGCCATTAATTAACGCGTAAAATAAAACGAGAACAAGAATATGAAGTGAGTAGACCATAAACAACAATAATATGACGATAAAATCCCAAAAACAGATATATACAATAAGTGTAATATTGCACCATCAAAAGTGAATAATAGACCCTAAACATATATCTACGACGCATCACCATCGGGTCGACCATCGCAGCCGTCGTCATGATCCTGTCCAGCAGTGCCACTACCCTCCCCTCGCTCGTAGTGACGCTGAGATGCAAGCGGAAATGGCTCGTCTATGGCTGGCAGCCTGCCGGTCAATCGATCGGTGACGCGTGTCAGTACTGCCCTCACGGTGTCGTCTACACCAGGACAGTCCAGTAGGTCCAGTAACTCACCCAGGCATGTGTTGATGCGCGGAATTTGAAATTTGTTATTATATAATAATCGAAAAAGAAACAAGATTGAATTAACATAAGTACAAAAGTGAAATATACATACCGCACGCTCGAGAATGAGAGTGGGGAGAATACGGGCCCTGGGCCCCGCCTCCTGTCCGGGAAGAGGCGGCTGATCAGGAACCGCAGCCTGATCTGCAGCTGGCTAAGGAGATGGAGCTCGAAAGCCCGGCAAAGCATTAGGGGCAAATCTCGGGTCTACAAATGGATGAGTACGATCCCGAAACCAATCGATGTATGCCCGATCGACCTCCCACTCCTGCCGTGTGGGGACGGCCTCATGTAGATCTATGAGATGCTCGTAACGATGATCCCAGGTCTGCTGAGTAGTATCGAACTCCAACATGTACGTCCGAACGCATGCAGGCCGGTCCGACCTATGAGGCCTAATAATAGGAAGCTGTGGAATGGTCTGTATGTAGCCAAACTGTCTGAGCAGATGATCAGGGTGATAAGGCTCGATGATATCGCCACAGTGTAAGAGACCTCTATGTCGCGACACGCTCTGATCGCCATCGAAGTCAAGATGAATGCCCTGGCGGTGCCAAGGAACGAAAACCACCTGCAAAGAAAATAGAAGTGAAGATCCACGGTGAACAAAACAACTCGGTCGAAATTCTAAAAAGCCCAACACGAAGTGATGTACCTCGTCAGGCCTCAATCGATCGAGGATCTCACGAAGACTCCGTAGTCAGGTCTCCAGTCTGTCCAGTACGATGTCTCTTTGAAGTCGTGCAGCCACACATGGATCAGACTGAAGTGCAATATTCTGGGCAGCATGACCCGCGAAGGAAGGAAAGTAATGGTAGATCCACGTCTGAAAATAAGAATTACTTAACTACAGAGGTGATAAAGAAAACAAAAACCCTCGTCCATACACAACGATTCCAAGACGCAGAAAAATGTACCTGTAGTAGAACGAGACAACCCGTCAATCCCCGAGCTTCCTTCCTGGAACCCATCCCCAACTCTCTGTACATGAATGCGAGCACAGCTGCACCCCAGGCATACCGACCGGCAACTGCTGGCTGCTGTAAGTACGGTACGAAGTGATACCTGTACCTGTTCCCCGACTTATCGTGGAACAAGACATTCATGATCAGCACGAACAAATAAGCCGTAGGTAAGCGCTCCTGTGACGCCCCTGTATGGATCATCTGGTCAAAGTAGCCAAAGTCCCACTCCTGCTCACCAGGAGCACCTCCCGAACAAGGTACAGATCGGCCTCTAATATCCTGAGTGTGTATCCCCCCACTCCTCCTCCGGAGAACAGACTCCTCAAGCGATATGCCAAAAAGCAGTGCTACCCGCTGGTCTAGATCCGCGCCTGAAAAACCTCCTGAAAGCGCAACCCCGTCCACGGGAATCTGTAGAATCTGCTCAACATCGTGCAGCGTGATACTCAACTCTCCCCACGGGAAATGAAAAGAGTTGGTCTCAGGGTACCATCTCAATAAACGCAGATAATAAGACGTGATCGATACCCCCGAAGTGCAAATCGGTCAGCGACCTCAAACCGCTGCGGCCGGCCAAATCCCACCAGTGACCCGCCACATCATCTCTATGAGCATGTAGATCCCGGAAATGACGAGGTGGTCGACTGTAAGCCTTGATGAGCCTCAACGGGATCAATGCCTCTCGAGCCCTCGGATCTGTGACAATCGGATCAGTGTACGCAGCAAAAGTCTGTCGCCATATGTCGTGAGCTACATGTGTGTCGAAGCTCTGAATGAGGTCATTGTAACGGGGCCCACCATCCGACGTAGGCTGAGATGTAGCCGGCGCAGGCGTCGGAGGTGCTGAAGTAGAGGCTGGTGGAGGCTCTGTAGTCGTAGCAGCCATAGTCGCTGGTGCTGTAGCAGTATCTGTGCCCCGGGACCGCGCAGCTGATGTAGACGCAGTGAAGATAACCCTCGGTCGAGGTGTAGATAAACTGGCACGAGAAGGGGTCGCCCGAGGCTCTGTAGTCATAGCACCCCTCGGCCGAGGTGTAGATAAACCAGTAGGAGAAGGGCTCGGCCGATGTAAAGATACACTAGGACGAGAAGGGGTCGGCCTAGGTGCAGATAAAGTAGGACGAGAAGGGGTCGACCGAGGTAAAGATACACTAGGACGAGAAGGGGTCAGCCTAGGTGCAGATAAGCTAGGACGAGAAGGGGTCGGCCGGGGTGCAGCTGTCAAATCCTGTCGTACTACTACCGGCGTGCTAATGTCAGCGTCATGGTCGGCACCCCGACGACTAAGAAGGGGGGTGGGAGTCCGCTCAAAGTCCATCTCAGCTAACTCTGCCATAACACGCGTTGTACCAAAGTCGAAAGCCGCTTGTAGTGGCTGTGGAGTCGGATCATCGGTACCCAAATCCATACAAGGTATAGAAGATGCTGATGGATGGGCCAAATCTATGTCCTCATCTAGCGTATCCATAGAGCCCCAAAGAAAGTCTGAATCCTCCTCCGGCTGAGAACCCGACCCCCCATCACGAGACTGTCCTACTCTACGCCTCTTCGTGGCAATGGAACGAGCTGATCTCGTCACGACCCGACCCTCTACCCTACTAATCTGACCCTGCTGAATAGTATCTACCATAGCCATCATAGTCTGATTACAGATTGAATAAACATTTAATAACATAAGAACTTAAATAAACAATTGAATAAACATTTAATACATACTAATTACAGAAAGATGTATACAAAAATAAACAAACACGATTTAATAATATTCTAAATTAATACATGTCCAATTTTTTAATATCTTATTTATATAACAAAACCAATTTAAATATATCTAAAACATTAAATAAACACAATTTAATTTAAATATAAATAATTCAAATACATAATAAAATAATTACCGCTCGATCCTGCCCCGAAAATCCCGATGTCGTACCGGCCCCGCCCCGACTGTCACGACCCGGTCCCGCCCCGACAGTTTCTCCGTCGCCGGCACCTTGTCGCTGCCCCCCGCCTTGTGTGCTCGCCGGAAGTGTGACTCCGTCGCCCAAGCCAGCCAACGCTTCGCCTGACTGCAAAGTGGCGTCGCCGGCCACCACAGTAGGGCCCGAGCCCTCCCGCTGCGTCCCGCTGCTGACCCCGTCCCCCACCCGACTCCCGCTACTGACCCCGTCCCCCACCCGACTCCCGCCTTCGCTCGACCGGCGCTCCACCCCACTGCCGCTGTCTGCCTCGCCCACCCGACCGCCTCGGTCGCCCTCTCGCACGGACACCCGCGTCACCGGATATCCACCGGTGCCGCCCACCTTCACCGCCCTCCCTCGCTCGCCGGACATGGTGTTTTTTACCGCTCGGACGTTTGTGTATGAGAACGACGATGGGTTGAAGGAGACGGGCGACGGCTAGGTCAAATTCGATTTTGACCTAGCAGTCTCACGGAACGGGCTTCCGTGAGACTTTTGGGCCTCAGCCGGCCCAAACGCGAAATGGGCTTCCGCTGCATTAATTATCTCGTCCATTTGTATTAATTTATTATCTCGTCCATTAGAATTATAAAATTTGTATTAAATTAATTTTGGACTTCATAAAATTTATGCTTAAGTTAATCAATATCTATCTATCTATCTATTACTATATACTAAAGCGGAAGCAAATTCCGCCACCATATTGCGCCACATCACCCCCTTTTTTAAAACTCTATCTTATTAAATCTTGATTTTATTATAATCTTATAGATACTTAATTAAAATATTTGTTTTATATTAGAATTTGTGTTGTTTAATTAATAATTCTATCCAAATATATAAAACTATATCTTACCATTATACACATTTAATCAATATATACATAGATAGATCTATCATAAATCTTTTATTTAAAAAAAGTATTTTTTTCGTCACAATCTATAAATCATAATCATAATATTTTACCCATTTAATTAAATATTATATTAAATTTAAATTATTTTTCGTAATTTTATTATGGTATTCTTTTAAATCATCAATGGTAGCAAATTCTACCACTATATTCAAGACAAATATTCGTTCTATTAAAATAATATACTAAATACATTTTTACTATCATATCATATTAAAATATCAAAAAAAGTATATGTTATATTTAACATATACATCACTAATATTGCATATTGATTACACTTTAGAAAAAAAAAAGATAGATTTCTTAATTAAGATAATAATTCATTCACATTTTCATTACATTTTTATATATTATTATTTAATTATTTTTTCATAAACAATAACAAATATATGCGAGATAATTTGGTTTTCTAATTAACTTATTAAATATTATCTATATACTTAATATTATAATATATTAATCCGAATTTTATTTAAACTTATTCGTTTTATTATATAAGTTAGTTTACTTAATTTAATTTAAATGTCAAAAGATTTGTATCAATTGTTAATAAAATATGATAATGCATCTTATCTTATTTCATTCTTCCTCAACTATTTAACTATATGTTTATGTATCTATAAAAAGTAAATACATAAACAAAATTTATTTATATATATGATTGTAATAACCGTTATTTTTATATAAAATATCATATTATATAATGTATATTTTATTGTAAGTGTAAAACTATATTCTTATGAATTCGTTTTCTTAATGATAAACGAAAACTTTTAAGAGGTAACAATATTTATTAAAATATAAATTAAATTATAATATAGAAGCTTATAATCTAAAATTTTAAAATAAGTATTTTCACTTATAGGTAATTTACGAGTCTAAGTTATGATAAAGGGGATAAATTAAAAATGTAATTTAAGAAGATTAATATTATCAATTAACAAAAATGGACCAAGTTGGGCTAATTATTAATAATTTAAACAAGAGGTTTTGGCATAGTCTTCGTTGGATCCGAAATCCAACTAAGCCCAATACCCGAGACCTCTCGGACCCCCTTTCTCTTCCTATACCAACTATACTACAAGTACTTCCTGTTAGGTAAACGAAACGGATTTAAGTTAAATTCAAAAGGTCCCATTGACCGATTGTCACAAGCGGAATTTCCGCCTGTCTCCTCCACTCCTCCACTGCACCATCACGTCGCCAGAGGATGAGGCCAAGAATCCGGTCAGTCGCTTTACCCCTACTCCTGCCACCCTACCTCCACTCCCATCTCTCTTTGCGTAAGAAATTGGTAAACGATCTGCTATATAGTGGGGGATTCAACACTCAATCCATCATCTTCCTCCTCTCTTAAATCCCTGAAAAATCCCTATCTTTCCCCCATCAACCTCAGTCCGAAAAATCAGCCCCGAACTCACCAATTTAAATCTTGTTTCGATCGAAAACTTGCTCAGAAAATTCAGCCTTACAGCCCCTCTGTAAAATGCGGTTTCCGTCTTCGTTACTCATCCATTTCTCGATCCGTTTGAACCACAATAAACTAGGCTTCAATACCTTTCCAATGACACTTCATTTGCTTAAAACCAATTAGTATCGAGGCCGTAACGCTCCGTCGAAGTTGCTCATGTGTCCAGGGAGTCGAATTGCAGCACCTCTGTAAATCGGGCTTTACTCCTTCGTCACTAAGCCATTTTCTAAACCGTTTGAACCACCATAAACTAGACTTCAAGACCTTTCCAATGACACATTATTCGCTTTAAACGGATAAGTATCCAAGCCGTAATCCTCCATCGAAGTCGCGCTCACCGGTTTAAAGGTCAAGGACCACCGGTAAAAAGTTGGCCGGGGAGCCTATTTTGTGGCACTCGTTCGCCGCCGCACAGCCACCAAACGGAGGTTCGTTGCCAACAGTTGGAAGGCCGCAACACCCTCTACCAACTGTCGCAACTTTCGCCCAGATCCGCCAACGTAGGACTCCGCAATTGCTGCCCGAAAACCCTTCGTCACCACTGTAATGCTCTTTTCCTGAAAATTAATTAAGCACTTATTTTATTTCGAAATTGATTTTAATTGAGGAATTAATCTAGGAAATAAATAATATAACTTAATATTATAGTATTATTAATTTAATTGGGTGTTTATGAATTTAAATCAAGTATTCAATTAATCCCTTCGAGAAACGTTTTTATAGAAATTATATGACGGGTATTTGTAAACCGATGATTTCATAAAAAATCTTAATATCGTTTCGACCATTCTAATAAGTTGAAAACTTAGGATTATAAATTATTGAAGGGCAACAATCTATATTAGCCTTACAAATAATTATACGAGGATAATAATATGAGAAGTTCCTAGGATCAGAAATAAATCAAATATTAATTTATCTCGTGTTCACTCGTTATGAACATCGCGCCTAATTTAGGTCAAGTACTTGAGTCGCCTTAAGCTCGTGAATCGAGGACGTCACCTCCGTAGGAATTTTATCCCGTCAAGTTAAGGCAAGTGGATGGTTCTCCCTTATTACTCGATATTTGTGAATTCCTTTTGTCCCGTTATCGTATCCATCTTGTTGGGAACACTTTGTTTGCTAAATAAAATGAACTTAGGGTATTTACTGTTTAGAAATAATGACCCCACTATTATTTACATTATCGTACCGCGCTAGATCATGGACTTAGGACCGATGATTTTGGCCTTGTGTGTTTAAAGTGTCTCGTTAAGAGAGCTTTTCTGGATTAGTGTAGGACAGAAACATGTTAAGTCCTAAACCACTTATGATAACAATGAATTGTGTATGGGTCATGACTCCATTTACTTTGCTGACTTATGTCTTTAAGCAATGTCGGATCAGGGATTCGTCTTATGTCTTAAAGCAATGTCACATTGTAATAGAAAGTCGGCTTATGTCTTTTGCAATGCCGTACTTAAAATGATAAAAGTCGGCTTATGTCTTTTGCAATGCCGTACTTAAAAGGGTAAAAAGTCGGCTTATGTCTTTTGCAATGCCGCACTTAAAAATCACTAAAGCTCACGTGAATTGAATTGAGTGAAATCGTGAATTGTTGAAATTGAATTGTTGAATTGAAGTGAATTGTTGAAATGGATAGTCCTCGGGTGGCCCTTGATTCTTATGAGTTGCCACATCCGAAAATCGTTAAAATAAAATGTATTGTTGTATTACTAAGAGAAGATAAGTCGATGTAGGTTTCTATTAAACCTTGATGTGTATTAATAAGTTCCCAACAAAATCTTAATCATCTTTCGTTCCTAGGAATCACCTTCTTGTGATTTCCTATTCTCGCAAGAAAGCTTGTTATTCACTTTCCGTCGGATTCGTTCCTTTTATCTGAGTTGTATTCGAATGAAGCCTCATCTTCTAAATTATATCACACTCTCGCCTCAAAAGAACCCGATTTGTCGTGCATCGCTCAGCTCCCTGCGGACTTTGATGCCGACATACTCAGCCTTTTAAGAACCTAGTCACATTCTACCACTTGCTTAGTCTCGCGTTAGACT
Organism: Polygonum aviculare; assembly: GCA_934048045.1. Lineage (NCBI taxonomy): Eukaryota > Viridiplantae > Streptophyta > Magnoliopsida > Caryophyllales > Polygonaceae > Polygonum > Polygonum aviculare. Next base: position 22,984,588 of record OW204031.1, read on the forward strand.
AATACCACTTTCTTTTCTTCCCGACATTGGTCGGCTGGTATTTCTTGCCTTTATGGAAATATCAGGTTGGAAAGACAGGTTTGCCGGAGTCCAAAGACGAAGACTCGAGGATTTAAAGGAAGGAAGATTTTCAAGAGGTTTCAATTTATTTTGGAGTTTCCAAATTTTATTTTTGTGAAGAATCTTTTAACTGTCATTTTATTTCCACTGCAAAATGATCTATATATCTCCTTCACTCAACCATTTTAATTTTGTATCATTGATTTCTAATTATGTACCAAACATTGAATCACTTTTGATATAATATAAGTTCAATGTTTTGTTTTCTACGAATCGAGTTGTGTTACCTACCGCCTTGGGTGGCTTTGGATGGGAAAATCCGAGGTCACTGGCATGTAATACCCATGGTTTCAAAATAGGGGTGTTACAGTTATGGTATCAGAGCCGAACGTTTTGTTTTCAAACCAAAAACATTTCTAGTAAAACTCTTCTAAACTTAAAGCAGATTTTCTTTTCATCTTCTTGTAATAGAACTCAAGAAGGTAACCGTTATCAAATCTTCTTGTAACAGACTTCAAGAAGATGACCTTTATCAAATCTTCTTGTAACAGACTTCAAGAAGACGACTTTTATCAAACCTTCTTGTAACAGAATTCAAGGAGTTGATCTTTAGTAAATCTTCTGTATTGGAATTCAAGAAATTAACTTTTATCAAGATTCTTTTAAATAGATGCAATTGTTTTTTAAATCCAAATATCATTCTTAAGGGAATTTCCAATTACTGAATCTCCTTTCGAATAACTTAAACTCAAGTACTAGTTGCTTTTGAAGAAAATTCTAAACTGACCATTTCCCTTAATTATCTTCAACTCAAAATTTATAATTGACTCTTTCGTAAATCAGATTAGGATGTTTCCTTCTCATTTCAAAATTTCAAGCCTTCAAGAAATCACTTGGAATTGATTTTATCACAAGTAATAACGATTTTGAAATAAGGATCCCGCATTTTTATACATGAAATTTTTGATGGGAAATAACAGGATTGAAATTTCTTTGTTGGAAATCATTATAGATTCAAAATGATAAACTTAAAGGAAAGTTTTGTGAACAACCCTTATAGGGAAGGCTTTGGAATTTTTTTTGGAATCTTGAGAAACATAACTCAAATAATATTCTCAATTATAGAGTATGTATTTTGAAAATTTCAAGAAATTGTATAACCTCTTGTTAAGAATTCTTTTCTTAGAAGAAATACAAAATTGATTTTTAAAGCTTCCTTCCATTCTTCATCTCCGGATATAGAATTACAGAAATTCTATACAAGTGCCTGAATCTCCTTCCCTAACAGGAAATAACACCCGCAATAAGTTGCTCTTGTGAACCCTTGTAGAATATGGTTTGCACAAGACGTCAGGCTAAGGCTCAAAAGAAAGAGCTAGAGAGAGCTAAGGAGCTTGAGCTAGACGAGCGGTTGCTTAATGAGGACCACAAGGCTAGGAGGCCTGTTCGAGAGGAATCCTCACTCAAGAGGTTCCCTCGCATAATGTTGTTCATCAATCGTTATTGAATGGGGTCAAGGAGGCAAACATCCCTACGGGAAGGTGGATTGATAAAAGTGTGGATCCATTTGAGAACCGACCACAGAAGGCCCAAGCAACTATTGGTGACTATAAACCAATGCGTATGTGGGTCAACAACCATATCCTAGGATCACTTATGAAGGAATGGCAGAGTATGCTGGCAGCTCATGAAGAGTCTGTCCGTCAACTTGAAGCTCGATGGAAAAAGGAGCAAGACAGTATGGTCAGTTTGAGGCGTAAGATTGAGCAAGGGGTGGAGTTGTTAAAAGATAACGGCTCCATCAAGGACCCAAAAAGTTTCGAAGCCTCGCTTTTGGATAGGTGTTGCTATTGCTTCACGAATCCCAAGAAGAAGAAGACCATGACTGCCTCCGCCTACCGAAACTCCTTTCACTCCTAATAAGCCTTGGAGAGGTTAACGCTCGTTTTAAGTCGGTTGTTGAATTCCTGTTGACCAAGTAGTAGTTATCCTATTATAAGTAAGCTCCTATCCTTGTCTTATCTACATAGTATCGTCATCCTTGTCGTGTTCCACTAAACGAAATTGTCTCACCCATCATCTTGTACTACTAGAGTGGCTGAGTCGATTATAAGATCGTTAAGTTCCTCGTACTTTGTAATCAACCTTCATAAGGAGCAAATATAAAGTGGCTTTAGTCTTTCTAAAGTGCCTTGATAAGTTATTGATCTTTGATTCATTGGAAGTGGTGCTCATTTCATGCCTTATAGAAAGGCGAATTAATCGGAAACATTTAATATCCAACCATTTAGATGGGTAACACTCGAGGAACCAATAAGCGATTTCTTCAAATCAACCCCACCCATCAGGGTGGACAAGACGAAGTTGAATCTGGGACTAGAGGCCAAGGGGACAACCATGGATCAGATCCCACAAAAGCGATAACACTTGATCCTGCAACCCTAGAGGCTACAATGTTTCAACAAATGATACAAGCAGCAAATCCTCCAATTTCGCCCGCTTAACCCAACGTCATTAGAGTCGACCCACCTATGGGCAGAAGGGATAATGACAATCATGCCCAGGGTGATGGGTCAAACTATTCTAAGGCGCTTAATACTTCACCTCGCTGAAGCCGGAAACTTATAACGGTCTAGGAGATTTAGTTAAATTCTCCTATTGGTTCACTCATATCGAGAGGTTGTTGAGGAATGTTCGATGCACTAAAGCTGAGAAAGTGCACATCACAACTCTATAATTAAGGGATGAAGCTAGTGAGTGGTGGGAGAACTCTTGAATGTCTGATCACTCGATGCTAAGTTGGGACATGTTCAAGAATAAGATGATGTCTCGCTACCTCTCCGAGTGCAGGAGGTACAAGAAGCAAGAGGAGCTTCTGTACCCGAAAGTGGAGGGATTAATTGTACTAAAGAGAGTCACCAAGTTCAACCAACTATTATAGTATGTGAGACCCAAGTTGTCCACCGAGGCTCAAAGGAGTCGTCGCTTTCATAAGTGGGTTGGACTTTACGGGGGAATAAATTCATCAAATCCAATCACACCTTAGCCTACACTACACTAACTGAGGAGATCATTAGTGAATCATCTTTGGAGTGAAAAGCTCGTATATGTAGTAGTCAAGTGCTAATAGACCAATCACCTTAACCAAAATAAAATAATTGAATTAAGCATTCTCTTCCTCAATAAACCTTATCTCAAGTCTTAAATCGATGGGATATGCCCCAAGTGTTTAAACCACTTATGTGTTGCTGAACTTCTATATTTGAGTTAATATATGTCATACCCTATTTCCAAGTATGTGTAATATAAGTGACATCCTCCAAAGTAATTTCCATTCTAAATAAGTTTACTAATCCAACCTCGTATAAAGGAAAAGAGAGAGAGTCAAAGTAAACGATTTGCTTAGCGTGATGGATTCGGAAATCTTATAGAAGGATATATCAATGCTACCCTTTGATATTTGATCGACTATGAGGTAAAATAGTTATTATGAAAAAGGAACGTGGAAGCGAAACTATTTGTCACCAAAAAAAAAAAAAGAGTTTATTTTGTATTGTTTCGAAAATCTTTTCTTGATAAATGAAAGAGCAACATGATAAAGCGTTCATGTTGAAAGTTTTTCTATGTTTTGAAGTGTTAGATTATTTTTCTAGTCTAAAGTAGAACATAATCTTTGTATTGGTATCTGAACCTTAGTATTGAAATCTCAAATTCTTATAAACCTTTTATATGATGAAAAGTAATTATTATCATAAGGATTATTTAGGAATTTGGAAAAGAAAAAAAAAATCTAAAGGAATGATTTTGAATTTGATGGATTTCGATCTTACTAATCATTTGTGTTATACTGTCAATATTGTGATTTCTACCATATTGGCCATTCGCATGTGTTAACTCAAGATACAATTTCATGTATTAAGTATTTCTAAGTAAGGAACATTTAAAATCATACTATAGTTTGTTCGCAAACAATTATTAGTTTTGTAATGCTCCAACATGACTGACGGATTGTCTTTCTATTTTCAAGGGTCATTTAAGTGTATTTATACTCTATGATAACTCGTCTTTTAGTTCCAATATGTCCTAAATATAGACTTTAATGCTCAATAAAGATTTTACCGTATGATCATTTACCTATGTTCGTAAAGTTACTATACTTCATTTTGGTTTGTGATTTTCATGACAACATCGAGATATACGTGACAATCCGAGTTAAAATTTTCCTATATTAAGTTCCTATAGTATGTAAACAGTCAAAATCGTATTATAGTTTTGTTGTTTTGGGAAAAGTTGTATTCTTATAAGTTCTTACGAAATTCCTTATAAAAAAAATCAATTTATCTCTGATTTGTAATGAGATTTCGAATTAAACTTTCCTACGGTTTTCATGATAGTGAGTAAGAATGTGTTTTGTCTTCCATCCTGATCACATGGTAAGGCAAACTCACATGTCTTATTCCCATGAAAATGCTGTAAAGGATTATGCTGATTCTACCCCCCATCCTGATCACATGGCGGGATAAAATCATATAATTCTTTAAGGACAAGTTTGGAAACCAAATTTCAAAAAGTTGTGTTTTGATGTATTACAATTCTAAGTTTAAAATTTTGGAATATTAACATTTTGTGTTAAAAGTTGGAAGTAATCAAAATTTTCCGCTTAAAGCAATTCAAAGGAATTTTGAGTCTGCATTATTATGATAATCGTATATTGTTACTAACCTCGATTCGTTTTTTTTCAAAATGTGTTTGGACGTTTTTATAGTTACACTTCACCAGCGAGTTGTATAAAGTTTGAAAGACAATGTTATTTGTCAATAAATAAATTGTTTCATTCAATATCCTTTAAACCTTTTTGGGTTTAGATAAGTTGCATATATTAGATCATCAAAGTGATTTTGTTAAATCATTATGAAAAAGAAAGAAATTTCTTATAAATTTTCAATAATATTTTAGTAATCATGATTGTAATCATAATAGCAAGGATACCTTATGGCAGATTTTCTTCTAATATATCAAAATAGAATTTTTGACTTGGTCATGTCAAAATGCTTGAACTAAATACTTATATCTTCAATAGATCAATTACCATAGGATAAAGAACTTTGTGTATATGTACACATCGCACTTGTGTTCTATAAAACTTATTCTACATTATACAAATTTGGAAGTTTTATATACTTTTAATGAGATGTGCTTCTAGGGCAAGCTTTAACAATGATTGTGTCTAAGACAATTATGTCGCTTTCTTTTTAAGGGGGTACTTAAAGGATAAAGTATTATTTCATACGAAGAAGGTTCTTGAGCTTATCCTTTCCTAGTTCAAGGCAACCCTAGTCCTCCCTAGTTTCGAGGACGAAACTAATTTTAAGGGGGTACTATTGTAATAACCGTTATTTTTATATAAAATATCATATTATATAATGTATATTTTATTGTAAGTGTAAAACTATATTCTTATGAATTCGTTTTCTTAATGATAAACGAAAACTTTTAAGAGGTAACAATATTTATTAAAATATAAATTAAATTATAATATAGAAGCTTATAATCTAAAATTTTAAAATAAGTATTTTCACTTATAGGTAATTTACGAGTCTAAGTTATGATAAAGGGGATAAATTAAAAATGTAATTTAAGAAGATTAATATTATCAATTAACAAAAATGGACCAAGTTGGGCTAATTATTAATAATTTAAACAAGAGGTTTTGGCATAGTCTTCGTTGGATCCGAAATCCAACTAAGCCCAATACCCGAGACCTCTCGGACCCCCTTTCTCTTCCTATACCAACTATACTACAAGTACTTCCTGTTAGGTAAACGAAACGGATTTAAGTTAAATTCAAAAGGTCCCATTGACCGATTGTCACAAGCGGAATTTCCGCCTGTCTCCTCCACTCCTCCACTGCACCATCACGTCGCCAGAGGATGAGGCCAAGAATCCGGTCAGTCGCTTTACCCCTACTCCTGCCACCCTACCTCCACTCCCATCTCTCTTTGCGTAAGAAATTGGTAAACGATCTGCTATATAGTGGGGGATTCAACACTCAATCCATCATCTTCCTCCTCTCTTAAATCCCTGAAAAATCCCTATCTTTCCCCCATCAACCTCAGTCCGAAAAATCAGCCCCGAACTCACCAATTTAAATCTTGTTTCGATCGAAAACTTGCTCAGAAAATTCAGCCTTACAGCCCCTCTGTAAAATGCGGTTTCCGTCTTCGTTACTCATCCATTTCTCGATCCGTTTGAACCACAATAAACTAGGCTTCAATACCTTTCCAATGACACTTCATTTGCTTAAAACCAATTAGTATCGAGGCCGTAACGCTCCGTCGAAGTTGCTCATGTGTCCAGGGAGTCGAATTGCAGCACCTCTGTAAATCGGGCTTTACTCCTTCGTCACTAAGCCATTTTCTAAACCGTTTGAACCACCATAAACTAGACTTCAAGACCTTTCCAATGACACATTATTCGCTTTAAACGGATAAGTATCCAAGCCGTAATCCTCCATCGAAGTCGCGCTCACCGGTTTAAAGGTCAAGGACCACCGGTAAAAAGTTGGCCGGGGAGCCTATTTTGTGGCACTCGTTCGCCGCCGCACAGCCACCAAACGGAGGTTCGTTGCCAACAGTTGGAAGGCCGCAACACCCTCTACCAACTGTCGCAACTTTCGCCCAGATCCGCCAACGTAGGACTCCGCAATTGCTGCCCGAAAACCCTTCGTCACCACTGTAATGCTCTTTTCCTGAAAATTAATTAAGCACTTATTTTATTTCGAAATTGATTTTAATTGAGGAATTAATCTAGGAAATAAATAATATAACTTAATATTATAGTATTATTAATTTAATTGGGTGTTTATGAATTTAAATCAAGTATTCAATTAATCCCTTCGAGAAACGTTTTTATAGAAATTATATGACGGGTATTTGTAAACCGATGATTTCATAAAAAATCTTAATATCGTTTCGACCATTCTAATAAGTTGAAAACTTAGGATTATAAATTATTGAAGGGCAACAATCTATATTAGCCTTACAAATAATTATACGAGGATAATAATATGAGAAGTTCCTAGGATCAGAAATAAATCAAATATTAATTTATCTCGTGTTCACTCGTTATGAACATCGCGCCTAATTTAGGTCAAGTACTTGAGTCGCCTTAAGCTCGTGAATCGAGGACGTCACCTCCGTAGGAATTTTATCCCGTCAAGTTAAGGCAAGTGGATGGTTCTCCCTTATTACTCGATATTTGTGAATTCCTTTTGTCCCGTTATCGTATCCATCTTGTTGGGAACACTTTGTTTGCTAAATAAAATGAACTTAGGGTATTTACTGTTTAGAAATAATGACCCCACTATTATTTACATTATCGTACCGCGCTAGATCATGGACTTAGGACCGATGATTTTGGCCTTGTGTGTTTAAAGTGTCTCGTTAAGAGAGCTTTTCTGGATTAGTGTAGGACAGAAACATGTTAAGTCCTAAACCACTTATGATAACAATGAATTGTGTATGGGTCATGACTCCATTTACTTTGCTGACTTATGTCTTTAAGCAATGTCGGATCAGGGATTCGTCTTATGTCTTAAAGCAATGTCACATTGTAATAGAAAGTCGGCTTATGTCTTTTGCAATGCCGTACTTAAAATGATAAAAGTCGGCTTATGTCTTTTGCAATGCCGTACTTAAAAGGGTAAAAAGTCGGCTTATGTCTTTTGCAATGCCGCACTTAAAAATCACTAAAGCTCACGTGAATTGAATTGAGTGAAATCGTGAATTGTTGAAATTGAATTGTTGAATTGAAGTGAATTGTTGAAATGGATAGTCCTCGGGTGGCCCTTGATTCTTATGAGTTGCCACATCCGAAAATCGTTAAAATAAAATGTATTGTTGTATTACTAAGAGAAGATAAGTCGATGTAGGTTTCTATTAAACCTTGATGTGTATTAATAAGTTCCCAACAAAATCTTAATCATCTTTCGTTCCTAGGAATCACCTTCTTGTGATTTCCTATTCTCGCAAGAAAGCTTGTTATTCACTTTCCGTCGGATTCGTTCCTTTTATCTGAGTTGTATTCGAATGAAGCCTCATCTTCTAAATTATATCACACTCTCGCCTCAAAAGAACCCGATTTGTCGTGCATCGCTCAGCTCCCTGCGGACTTTGATGCCGACATACTCAGCCTTTTAAGAACCTAGTCACATTCTACCACTTGCTTAGTCTCGCGTTAGACTAATACCACTTTCTTTTCTTCCCGACATTGGTCGGCTGGTATTTCTTGCCTTTATGGAAATATCAGGTTGGAAAGACAGGTTTGCCGGAGTCCAAAGACGAAGACTCGAGGATTTAAAGGAAGGAAGATTTTCAAGAGGTTTCAATTTATTTTGGAGTTTCCAAATTTTATTTTTGTGAAGAATCTTTTAACTGTCATTTTATTTCCACTGCAAAATGATCTATATATCTCCTTCACTCAACCATTTTAATTTTGTATCATTGATTTCTAATTATGTACCAAACATTGAATCACTTTTGATATAATATAAGTTCAATGTTTTGTTTTCTACGAATCGAGTTGTGTTACCTACCGCCTTGGGTGGCTTTGGATGGGAAAATCCGAGGTCACTGGCATGTAATACCCATGGTTTCAAAATAGGGGTGTTACAATGATGGTGTACAAGAACTATGTCATTTTATATCCAAAAAATAAGCGTCGTATTAAAACAAAGTATACATATGATAATATTTGTAATTGTTATAGTAAATTATTACACAAAAAAATAAATAAATAAATAAATAACACCCTCGTACAAGGTACGGGTCATCTGCTAGTATATTTCTAAACCTGAAGCAGTTAAGGGTACGTAGTTTTGTCATTAAGAATTTTTAAACCATCCACCCTATTTTTAATTAAGTAATTGATTATCACAATTTTCTATCCATTCATGAATTCCAATTTTTTCATACGTAATCTTTTTTTTTTCCTTTTCTTAACAAAATCTTATATTATTCAACCAAAAAGTTAATCCCCAATTCATTTAATTTTATCTTTGATATTTGGTTTTTAAACTAATTTTCTAATCAATTTATGTTTATTAGTTTTACTAGATTACAAATAGATATTTATTTGGTGGTTTCCATATCTTGATTTTCGAAATAAAAACTAAAAAGGTTTCCACCTTTACAAGTTGTGGACCAACTTGACGACGAGCAAAAGTTATTTTTAGTTATTTATTTTAATAATAAAGTTTATATTTATGCTAAAGTTAATTTTATGCTTAAACTTTTAATACAAATCCGGTGTCCACTAGTTTAATGATTATAGCCATAAAAATTCAAATTCACATAATCATACGGAATAAAATACTCGTTACAAATTCATAAGATTAATGTTCGTACACCTAAAAAACATGTGAATTTCAGGTTCGTTACAAACACAAAAGATTAATACAATCACAAGTTTGAAATTTGAACTACAAATTGCTCCAACGGATGAATGTCTTCAAGCCACCCATTGAGTCGGGCGATTATGTTGTCCTCGAAGATAGCAATACAAATTCATCCTTTCACGGAACGGTGCATCCCACCCGTCTACGCTTGCGTGATGGTAGTTTAACCAACTATAAGTAGGTGGAGGTAATGGACATCCTTGCGCCAACCACACCTACAATTAATGGTGTAAACAGACGTTAAAGGTAATAAAACAAAATTGTAAATATTGTTTTATTAAATTGTGCGAGGTGATAGATCACTAACCGGTATGAAATGTCTCCGGTTGCACACGTGCGCCAAAGCGACCACTTGGGTTAGAGGACCTTGGTTTTCGCTAGTCGCCGCCATTGGTAGACAAGTGTGGGGTGCATCCCATGATAGTAGCACAACAGCGACGTTATATCGAGTAGCAAATACCAAGCCGATATCTGGCATCTCCATCCAGTATCGGTACTCACAAGGATTGTTGGTGTATGCGACATCGGATGTAAACGTCGGGGATGAACGTAGGAGCGGCAGAACTTGGTAAATCCAGGGCCGCTCGGTGAGCTCAGCTGCCAACTCTTGCCTAACTCTTACGTAGGCAAATTCAGACCAACCGATTACACATGCAAGAGAGCGGTACCCACAGTGACCATCCGCTACCACATCACTGACATTTGAAATGAACATGAACATGAATTCGTCCACGCTTTGGTAGCCGAAGTCGTAACCCATGTGCAACCTATTTGACATAGTACCCGATCCACCAACGGGATAACACGGAACGGCTTCAGGAGTCGGCGCAAAAGGATTGGACGGGGCTGAAGGAGAGCTGCGGGGACTCGCTCTTCTAGAGGAAGCTCCATGCCGTGGGGGACGGGGTGCCCTTCGTGGGGGGTTGCAACCACCTATATTCTCCTCCATAGATCGCCTCGCTTCCACATGCTCCTCCCACGTTGGATCCCTCCTTGTAGAAAACCCTGTTGAACCTCTACGTTGCCCCTGTTGCAGAATTTGTGGCTCCGCTGCCCTCGATTGGCTCGGATCTATCACATCGTCAAACGTGCCTCTGACCTGGAGCAACTGATCTTCAGACAATGGCCGCTCCATGTCTTCACCAAACATGTCTCTAAATCGTCTGCGCGCAGTGGACACGGGTATTGTTTCATCATGTCCGACGGGAACCCTTCCCCAGTCCACTTGCTGCCAAAAGGGGTGTATCTCATCCAACCTGATGGAGTCAAAAGAAAGCATGGCTTCGAATACTCTGTGGATACAAGGAACCCCGTAGCAGTCTCTCCACCAATGGTCATTACACTCGTCACCGTACTTGTTGGCGATCACACCGTCATACATAGACAGCAGTAGCCTAAAACACTTTTCAGAGACTTTATGGATGAGGTTTTTGAAAACCACTCTCCATTGTGGGTGAACCAGCTTGTATCGGTTGGGAGTCTTCATTCGAGACATCTCCATCGCAGTTCTCACACTCCTGATTTGTCCCTCCAAGTGCTGGTGCATCCTTTGTACAATCATGTTAAAACGTAGTACAGACGAGTCCAACAACCTCTTCAACACCGAATGCATACCCTCGACTCTGCAAATACTCAAACGTTCATACAAGGACAACCATGACAATTGACTAAAGCATAAGAAACTCGCGGAATACCTGTTTGAGGTTCGACAAAAGAAGTGAAGACGATGATCCGTCCAAGCTCGCACTATGTTCTTCTTGTAAGGAACAAGCCAAATCCTTTCGACATAACCAACAAGACCGGTATTCCAATTCTGCACTAGATTAGCTAGCCTCGCTTCATAACTAGCCTCAGTGGTAGACATAAATAGGGTCCAACATCTGTTCGCAAACCGAAGAGCGTCCTCTTTAGATAAAAACCTACGCCCATATGCTTTGATGTTGGACTTAATGTGCACCCAACACAAAAGATGAATCACTTGTTCATTTGGGAAAACATCGCGAACAGCGTTGATCAGAGCCAGGTCTCGATCCGTCATTATAGCCGTCGGCATTGTACCAACATGATTAGTAAATATCTCCCTAAAATGTTGCAATATCCACGTGAAGTTCGGGGTGTCTTCATTGCACAAGAATGCAAATCCCATGTTGAAGGTCTTGTTAGTGCAAGTCATGCCAACAATCTGCAACAAATGCATGCCGTACCTATACACATAGTAATAAAATTTGTGATTGACAATACTATAAATCATAACTCATTTAACGACTACTAATAGTACATTAAATTAAAACTTACTTGTTGGTGCAGTATGTGCAACCCATAACGACAAGATACGGAAAAAACTTCATTAAGCGCAACGATCCCGGATGGAAAAACATCAAGATTTGAATGGAGTTGTCCTCTGGACGCATTTTTTTACGCACGATGTAATTCCGCTCGGCCAAGAATCGTAGTGTCCATTGGCACACGGTCAACTTGCCGTGCTCAGCCTTTTGTAATTTTTGCTTCAAATTCGAAATTTGCTTCGTCGATGTGGTGTTTTGGGGGTTCTTCAGAACCAACATATGTGATATGCGTGTCGGGCCCACAAATATAGTTGTACCAGTGGCTATATCATCCACTTCTGCCGGTGTCGGTCTACTTGAAAATGGATGCCCAAGGTAACTACTAGCGGGGTCATGGTTGTGGAACCCATGCGTTAACCTCAATCTCCACTTCCCTGTGATAATGTCTCGTCAACCCATGAATATGAATTTGCAATTACACGTTTTTGAATTACCTGCATTCGTCTCGGATCTAGAGAGGCCGGCTTGATCGCAACCCAATTTCAGCATTCTTTCATTCGAATTCATAGTGGTGAAGGTCATCCAATACGGGCGACCAACCTCCCTAGCCCAAGCTACGACATCAGCTTTGCTATCCCACTCTAGATCGTTCTCAAATATTTCTGTATAATCCATACCTACATCCTAGTTGAACAAACACAATAATAAATTATGTTAATGACACAACTATGCATCCTCCTTAAGCCTTGTTTTTTTCCACTTGAATTTATATTTACCTATTTTACTAATATTACCCTACATTACTAATATTGTTTACATGTATTAACATCATGGTTGAAAAGCAATAATTATAGCTATTCTTCCAAATTAAATAATGTTTACCTAATTTAACATCTTAGGCGAACTAAAACATTATAAATTGAAGAAATAGTATAATTCACATCGCATTTTATTAATTTCACATCCTATTAAAAAAAGCAATAATTATAGCTATTCTTCCAAATTAAATAATGTTTACCTATTAAAAATAATAATTATTATTATACTACATTATTTTTACATTACTAAAACAAAAATAATTCGTCGAGTAATACGTACCTCTAACCAATATCCGGGATCATACTCGTCATCTTCTTCGCCGGACAAATTTCCGTCATCATTCACCTCCTCCTCTTCTTCCGATCCCGACGAGTTTTCAATATCATCCAGACCGAAGTAAGACATTTTAGAAGATTTTTCTGTGAAAGCTCTATATGGAGAATATGTTAAATGCAAAACCCTCGTTCATATATATAGAGAGAAAATTATTACCGTTGCTTTTCGAATTGTAGCCGTTGGCAACGGCCGGATTTTCAAAAAATAATCCACGGAACAAGGTTCTGTAGGCTTCACACAACCAGGTTGAGTGGGACTCAGCGGATACCCGGAATCAGGTGAAAAACCCCACGGAATGGGGTTGCGTGGACCATTCCACGGAATGTGGTTGCGTGGGACTGTTGGGCCACTAATTGCTCCCCACGTGTCCTCACGGAATGGTGTTGCGTGGATCTTCACGGAACCTGGTTGCGCGCGTGCGGATAGCTACTGTTCACGCGTGCAATTAGCATCAGCCAACACAATTGTCAGTAATAGTCAAATTAGACAAGACAATGTAGCCGTGTGGGTCATCTCCTAGTGTTTGAATAACAGGGTCACACCATATTAAGCTACTACTCCCTCCATCCCAAATTGTTTGTCCGTAAAGTACAATCGACACGGTAATTAACACAAAGTTGAGAAGTTGATCGAATAATTAGGGTACAAAAAGTTAAAAAAAATGATAAAGTTGATGAGAAAGGTGGATAATTGGGGGTAATATGTAAGATTGAATGAGGGTAATTTTGTAATTTTATAGGAAAAAGTGATAAAGATGATGGAAAAGTTGGGTGATGAGGGTAATATATGATGTTGAATAAGGGTAATATGGTAAGAAAAATATGATATAAATGGAAAGTTGTAGAAGATGGACAAACTTTTTGGGACAACCGAAATAAAAAGATGGACAAACATTATCGGACGGAGGGAGTAGTATCGGTTTGATCACCCTTATCAGCTACCAAGCCTCGCCGTCCCCATCAATGCAAGTGAATGAAATAGCTCTTTTGATTTGGTAAAATGTATTTTTTTGATATAGGTAAAATGTAATTTTGGAAAGACAGTATTTTGTGTAATTTTAAAATGTACAAGGGATGAAAAAAGAAAAGAAGAAAAGGAAGACATGTCAAACTTTTATAAAGTATTTTGGGAGAGAAAATGAAACAAGTACAAATACACATGTCAATCGGCTTGACTAGGTCGGGTTCGGGTGATCATGTCATATCGATCGGAATCAGGTCGATAACGGGTTACGAGTTTGTTGGGTCGGGTCGTTGTGGGTTTCGGATCAGGTCGGGTCAACCCAATGAGTCAAGAGTATCGAAAATTTTAATATTATTTAAATAAAGTATTATATAACTAATAAAAATATAGTAGTCAAATATTATTTTTCTATATTTTAGTAATATATATATAATATAATTTTCAAAAGAATTTATATACATTTTGAAATATAGTATATTATCAAAATAAATTATATATTCTAAAATACAATAAATCGGGTCAAACCCGGATTTTAGACAGTTTTAGGTTCAATCGGATCAGGTTGAAACTGGGTCTCGGCGCGAGTGTAAATTTCCCGGTTGAAACTCAAAAATTTCAGGTCGGGTTGGATTAGCGTGTGACGGGTATAAATCCGCTGCACGCATGATGATCGATCGGGTTTCTTAAACGTATACCATATGATGATTTACTATCATCTAAATTCAAAAGAGTGACCAAACATGAAAGTGAAAGGCTGTAATAATGCAGTTTCTAAGTCAGCATGGAAATTAAGGCTTTCCCACTTGATATTAAGAATAAGTTTAATCTATTTTATATAATAGTGCTTAAACAACAATCATAAATTAAATAATAAAATTATATTCAATAATAAGATTAGGTTAAAGACAAATTGTTTTGATATTATACAAAATATTATTTAAAATAGATATGGATGACATATACTATTATTTTAATATATGTATATATATGAAATTGATATAAAATAAAGATCATTAATACTATTTTGGTATTAATATATGTCAGTGCATACAAAATTACCTTAATTTTTTTGATCTGTAGCAAAATTACCTTAATTGTACCTACTAATTGATTACTATTTCCTTCTACCAAAAAAAAATTGATTACCGTTTCCTTCAACTTCAGGTTTTAATTTTTGAGACCCACTAATCCCCATATGATATCTCAGGTTTTAATTTTTGAGATTAAAACCTAAAATTGTCCGATCGGGATAGATCGGGTCAGATTTGGTTTGCAGGTCATCTTTTGACAAGCCTAATTCCATTAACATATTTTGACATGGAAAATAAGACAGAACAAAAACTCACGTAATAGAGCCGATCAACGAAACAGTGAGCAAGAAAAGGAGACCATGGAATGAGATTTGTGTGTTGATTTTTTTTGGTCGAAAGAGATTTATGTGTTGTTGAGACACACATTCATTGCTCAACTATATTGTATTATTGTGTGAAGCGGGTACGTAATCTAGCTAGCCTCTTTTTTTTTTTATGAAGGGGGAGAAGGCTCCCAGAAATTAAGAACTTATCTATCTAGCTTTATTACACATAGTATGTAGCTTATATACGAAGAGGAGTAAAAGAAATCAACGGCTGCCAAAAGCTAGGTCACAAAGCCAACACTATCTCTTTTGGATTGCTCCAAGTTACTCTTATATTTGCTTTTCTTGCGGACCCGGTTTATTATTCAACAACCATCTATAGAATAAAATTTGCAAATATTTTTATTTCATGTTTAAGTCGTATTAGCTATTATATATAATATCAAATCAATTTGTAAATGGCTGAATTCTATCTATAAAATAAACTTTAGAATCTTATTACTTCATTCATGATACTTAGTTAAGTTGTACTCCGTATTATGTAAAATTATTATTTTTCTTAAGATCAAATCAATTTAAATCTATTCGACCAAAAAAATCAATTTAGATCTAGTATATTCTTTATTCGTAAATTACTGTTAGTACACGAAATATGTCGGTGTACAGGTCTCAATTCCTTCTTCAATGTCCTTCTTCTCCAAGCCTCCTTCACCTTCAATAACCTGCAAAACAATGGACAAAGGGGGCGGGGACCCCCTAATCCACCTCCGATGCCTAAGTCAGTAGAGTATTCGCAAGGGTAAACAGTAGAGAGAAAGGCGCAGGGTAGGGCGATCACAAGCGATGATCAACCCCTCTAGAGTCAGGGCGAGCGACTATCAACCCCTCTAGGGTAGTTATTCTAGGATAGTTCTTGTATATCTTTTCCACATGGCCAAGCCATGTATTTATAGTGGAGAGAGAGGGCTAGGGTTTCTTCCTTAGAGCCCAATCAATAATTCTATCTTCTTAAATAGGATAGAATCTTCCAACTACTGGATAACTACCAAGATTTAATAGGCCAATAAAGATATTTATTAGATATGCTTACCTGGCTGGCGGAAATATTATCCTTATTTATGGCGGTAAATTACCCACCTACAAATGC
Source organism: Polygonum aviculare (assembly GCA_934048045.1). Taxonomy (NCBI): domain Eukaryota; kingdom Viridiplantae; phylum Streptophyta; class Magnoliopsida; order Caryophyllales; family Polygonaceae; genus Polygonum; species Polygonum aviculare. The sequence continues at coordinate 23,001,009 of OW204031.1, forward strand.
CCCACCTACGTCTTAGTTGCGTAACTAAGACGTAGGTACTCTAGGATTGACTTGGCGTGACTTATATGGATTAGGAGACGGGCACGTTTGCACGTTCATGAGCGAGTATCATAAGAACCCCCGTGAGCGAATATCACGGTCCCACCCCCCATGAGCGAATATCATGGGGGCTCCGCGAGCGAATATCGCGGTCTGTGAGCGATTATCACGGGAACATCCGTGAGCGAGCATCACGGGATCATCCGTAAGCGAGTATCACGGGAACCACCGTGACGAGCGATCACGGGTACCACCGCGAGCGAATATCGCGGGAACAAACTCCGTGAGCGTATACACGGGAACCACCGTGATGAGCGATCACGGGTACCACCGCGAGCGAATATCGCGGGAACCACCGCGCGAGCGACGCGGGAACAAACACCGTGGCGAATACACGGGAACCTCCGTGACGAGCGATCACGGGTAACGTCGTGAGCGTAAACACGAGAACCACCGCGCGAGCGACGCGGGAACAACCGCCGTGAGCGAATATCACGGGAACATCCGTGAGCGTAAACACGGGAACTCTATGGGGGATCAGACCATAGTCCGCGAGCAAGTATCGCGGGAACTCCATGAGTGGAACTCAAGGTCCGTGAGCGAATTTCACGGGAACTCTATGGGATCAAACCATAGTCCGTGAGCGAATATCACGGGAACTCCAGGAGCGGCATTCAAGGTCCATGAGTGAAACTCACGATCCATGAATGAAACTCAAGGTCCATGAGTGAAACTCACGGGAACTCTATGGGGGCCAACCATAGTCCGTGATCAAATATCACGGGAACATCCGCGAGCGAATATCGCGGGAACCCCCTACGTAGCTAGCATACGCAGGAGTCCGTTAGTATGATGAACTAACGTTGCATTTACCCTTGAGAGCGTCACTTGTTGAGATTTTAAGAAAACAAAGCGATGAATAAAACGAAAAGTTTCCTGGCCAGGATTTTGTTTAAGAAAACGAAAGAGCACAAAAAAGCGAAGGTTTTCCAACAACTCAACATCCGCGCGAGGGCCTCATGAAGAGTGCGCAATAGTGATACCGCCATCATGCCTGCATGGGCCGCGGTGACGATTTATCATCTTTGTCTCGCATTGCCCCTGTTGCAATTCCGTGCTCACGGATTGAGGGGTGCGGTCACGGCTCCACGCACCGCGGTCGCCGCTTTGCCCCAGCGAAGGGGCCTTGCTCCTGACCACTTTAACGTCCGTGCAGACGTTCGTGGTCTGCCAATATGAACTCAAGATTGGAAGCGCGGGTCAATGGTCTTGCCAAGTCTTCAAGCGGTGTCTTGATGATTTGCGCAGAGGTCAAGGACATTGATTGATCCTCCAACCCTTTGGCTCGATTTCTGGACTGCGCAGTTTGTGCCCAATTTTGACTGACTTCGAGAAGGATTCTCGCTTCGACTTCTGAAGATAATTTGTAGCTTATTTCCTCCTCTTTCCGGCGATATGTGGATCGTCCAAATCCGATAAGCGTAGCTCCCGAAAAGTGAGTCGGAAGCATGATCGGTAATCCTGTCAGTCTCCGACCCGCGGTCGCGGGTGATGGACCCGCGGTCGCGGTTTGCCCCAGAACAAAGGTTACGTTCTCTGGAGCGAAACCGCGCCCGCGGCAGGGGCTACCGCGCCCGCGGTTCTGCCCCAGACTGCGATTCTTCGCGAGCTCCTCCTTCCTCGCCGCTTTGCCTGCGTCTGCCGCCGCGCTCGCGGTTATAGTGCAGCTCGCTCCTGGCGACGAGCGAAGACTTGTGCGGTGGGATCGGTTCCGATCCCGAGACCCTCTTCCGAACTTGCGCCGAGTTCGTTACGACGTGGGCCCGCGCTCGTAGGACCCTGGACCGCGCACCGCAGGTCCAGGTGTCCGATCCTGAAACCCTCTTCCGAACTCGCGCCGAGTTCGTTACAACGTGGGCCCGCACTCGCAGGGCCCTGGACCGCGCACCACAGGTCCAATCGTTTAGGGTTTCGTCGACGGCGTGACCCATCTCGGTTGGGGTAACGGATCGGACCGACCGCTCGCCCGCCCCGGGCTCTAGCGATCAGTTCCGTATGCTCATACGTATATCCCTGCGTTACGTACATGCGATTGTGATTAGAGTTGCCCCCAATCTAGGGTTTTCATTGGATCGACAATCAACAATGATTCTTGATTAGGGCAACCTCTTGGATCGACAATCCAAGGTCCGATCGCGATGTGGTCTATCATCCCGAGCGAGTATCGGGTTCAACGCGCATTGGGATTCGTTCTCCGAGCGTTTTTTGGAGATGGCGTGTTTTGGCCTCGACCCGCTATCGCGGGTGACGGACCCGCGGTCGCGGGTGGCGATCCGCGGTCGCGGGTTGTGAACCCGCGGTCGCGGGTTGTGAACCCGCGGTCGCGGCTCTGGGGCTGCGGAAGGCGAATCGCGCGATTCGCCTGGCGCAATTGCCCCAGGGCTGTCTCGCCGGTTCGTCCGGCGGCTGTCTCGATCCGGGCTCGTGGACAAACGATCCATAGCCTCCTCAGATCGGTTCTCCCCACGGACGGCGCCAAATGTTAGTACACGAAATATGTTGGTGTACAGGTCTCAATTCCTTCTTCAATGTCCTTCTTCTCCAAGCCTCCTTCACCTTCAATAACCTGCAAAACAATGGACAAAGGGGGCGGGGACCCCCTAATCCACCTCCGATGTCTAAGTCAGTAGAGTATTCGCAAGGGTAAACAGTAGAGAGAAAGGCGTAGGGTAGGGCGATCACAAGCGATGATCAACCCCTCTAGAGTCAGGGCGAGCGACTATCAACCCCTCTAGGGTAGTTATTCTAGGGTAGTTCTTGTATATCTTTTCCACATGGCCAAGCCATGTATTTATAGTGGAGAGAGAGGGCTAGGGTTTCTTCCTTGGAGCCCAATCAATAATTCTATCTTCTTAAATAGGATAGAATCTTCCAACTACTGGATAACTACCAAGATTTAATAGGCCAATAAAGATATTTATTAGATATGCTTACCTGGCTGACGAAAATATTATCCTTATTTATGGCGGTAAATTACCCACCTACAATTACACATGTATCAATCATGATTCATGAAGCTGCCTAGCCGGTCCTCTTTGAAACTCAGGCTAGGCTGGCTAGCTGCCTGGTTAATGCAAATAGCGATCGAGCTAGGTCATGTATTATTGACAGATAAATGAAGCTGGATTTATTTATTTACTACTAATTCGATCTCCCAAAGGATTACGTACAACCTTGATTTAAAAACAAACTCACAATCAAGAAGACACATGATGTAACCTTAATTTAATGGGGACGGGATTAAAAAAATTAATGTCCCATCCATAATTGAATAGCTAGCAACTCGACACTACAGAGCTTTAGAAATTTTGTTTTGGTCAAACAAAGGATGGCTAGTGCCTTATTATTAGTTTAGTGATAGAGAATAACATACTAATATCATTGTTATCCACGTAATTACAAATCATATCATATTCCTTCGCTTGGAGAGCCAATCAGCAGCAATATTGGCCTTTATAGTCACCACTTTAGAAATGTGATTAAACAAAGTTGTATCCCTCCGAACATAATTGAATAGGATTTATTGAAAGTGCATAGGTAGCTAGACTTAATTAATTAATTAATTGAGAGGGGATCTACTGAGGGATCTTGTTAATCTTCTTGTAGCGGTAATCATCAAAAGTCTTCGCCGTATACTTGGCCGGATTCTGCTCGTCCACCATCTCCGGGAGGGGGCCGACGACTGTGTCGCCTGGAGGTACACAGAACACGGCCCACGACATCCGGGTCTTCTCCTTGTTCACCAAGCTCCGGTGAAGAATGCTCTTGTACCTTCCATTGCTCAGCACCTACATATACATGCATGAAATAAGCCAATTAATTAGTACGCTACTTAAGTTTTTAAGGGTAGTACCAAGAGTTCGTCGGTTCGACTTTACGTGATCATCTTATTTTATTTTATACACTGATTATATGTTAATTAATTGGAAAAATGACTCAAAATAATCTCAAGTATCAACTTTCAACCAAAAATAATCCGAAGTTTGAAAATCATCACCAATAATACGAACTATTACAATAGTAACCAAAAACGATTCGGAAGCTTTTTCCGAGAAGTTTTTCGATAGGATAGATGATACGAGATCAAAAATATTTTTACCAAGTGTAAAATGTTAAGTTGTTATGCCAAATTTTCGATCACCGAAGCATCGATTCTATCGAAAAACTTGTCGGAAAAAGCTTCTGAATCGTTTTTTGTTACTATTGTGATAGTTCGTATTAATGGTGATGATTTTCAAACTTGAAATTATTTTTGCTTGAAAGTTGATACTTGAGATTATTTTGAGTCGTTTTTCCTAATTAATTAAGGTCAAGAATCCTGTTGATCACCTCAACTTGGTCTCCGACGTGGATGTAAATCCCGTCGGGGAAATAGTCAACGGCAATCCAGTTGCCGTCCTTCCAGCACTGGAGGCCGAGAACGTCGTTAGGGACGAGGACGGTCAAGGCTGACATGTCGGTGTGAGGCTCGACTCCGAGGGCCAGCTCGGGCTGCGGGCATGGAGGATACATGTTGATCTTCATCTCCACTTCGATATCGTCTCCTCCGAGGCAGCTCCTCAGGGTGTCCTTGTCCAGACCCAAGCCCTCCGAAAGAAGACTCAAGATCTCATCTTGCAGCCTCAGCACCTCCTTGTTGTACTCCTCCGTCACGTCCCTACAAGTACAAGCAATTGGATATATACGTACACAGGTTAAATTCGGTAAGGATCTTCTACGACACTTTCCACAACCCTCTATACTCTAGGTGATTTATCCTATTAATACTCCATTCAATTATTTTTATAAAAATAAGTTGATAAAAAAAGTAAAAAAAATATATTAAATTATAGATGATTATTATTTTTGGTAAGATTGCGATGGATAATCTTGATACACTCAAGTGGGGTCCTTGACGTAACTCTAAAATGTGTTAACGTCGAACCATTCCACTTTAACGCAAAATGATTTGATTGTTACGGGGCCCCAGAATCACAAACCAAATTAAGCAATTAGCGAATTAGCTAAGTTCCTACGCCGGCCAAAAATGGAATTGTACGTTTGGGCACCTGTAGTTGGGAGGGCACTGAGGCCACACGCCATGGTTGACCTTAGAAGGAGGGGCCATGAGGTGGAAATAGTAGTCGACCCATTCGACCTTCTGCTCCGCGTTCTTGATCATCTTGGTCCCGTATCCTTCGAAGCTCCCCTTCGAAGGGTCGTTCGAGAGCTTCTCCTTCACCTCCTGTGGCTGCTCGAAGAACCCGACCCCGGCCTCCTGGACCTTCTTGATCAAATCCAGGGACACCCCGTGATCCTTGATCACGAAGAATCCCCACTCTCGACCCGCCTCGGAGATCTCCTTCACGAGGAGGTGGCGCGGCTGAGACATCGAGATCACGGGGACCTTCACCCCCTCGACGGCCTTGCTGTTCTCGGGACGCTCGTGGGCTGCCCGCACGAAGTGGCTTGGTAGCTCCACGAGCCTCCCGTCGGTTGCTAGGGCTTGCACTCTTTCGACCTCCATTTTATGCTTTCCAAGTCAAGGAGGAGTACGTTTAATTAACTACTTGCTGTGGTTTGAAGCAATTCAATGAATGTTTGTAACTACTCGACATTCATTTATAGGGGAGCTACCCAGTCAGCCAGGGCATGGTTTCATGCATGTGGATAGTATTTAAAATGTATACAACTAGTTTGAAACCGACGGGAGTAATACGTATGGGCCCTGTGTAAGTTTGCGAGGGAAGGAGGGTAGCTAGCTAGCTATAGTTCAAATGGGGCTCCACGTGCATGCCGCGTGCGTTCTTGCTATCTAAGTTTCAGCCCCTGTGTTTTTGAGCTTGTAAGAAGTGTGCCAGACAGGTCGATCGGCGTCTACCGGTCAAAACGAACCTGCTTTGCTCTTTATGAAATGTTTTTTGTAGAGAAGCAGCAGCCAACTCAACACTTGTATAAATCAATTTAATGTACATGTAAACTAAAAGTTTTTTTTTTTTTACTGGAATGGGCATAAATAATCAAGAGACAGTAGAAGAATATGTAAGAAGAACGTGTAAGATTACTAGAAACTGTGCAAGATTCGAACAAAAAAAAAAGAAGAAGATGCGCATTAGTCATCTTAGAAATGGTGTAATTACTAGATGCAAGCGTAGGTACGCGCGGTGAGTCCAAAATATGTCTTGAAAGACCTGGATTAGTTTAACCAAATTTATTCTAGGATTATATAGAATCTTTTCGTAACCCCTTAATTTTATATAAAATTAGTTTAACATGTCGTAGCATGTACGATTATGTTTTAAATATTAAAATTACATTAAATATATTATATTATTAAATTTATGCATATTTTCTACCAAAAAAAATTAAATATATGTACATTTAATTCGACTTACTAATAAAATACACTATGCACCTATCACCTATGGTAGTACTATTATACTTAATTTGAATTTTTTTCCCTATAAATTTTGATAGTAGTTTTTTTTAATAAATTTTTCCTAATATCGATCAATACATGGTTTGGCTTATAAACCAACCTAAAATATAAAATAAAAAAATATAATACGGATATTCTAATAGATCATATTTTTTTTATATCAAACTTTACACAAATTAGTATAATGTCGATGTCCTAGTAGATCATATTTTCTAAATATATAACTTTACCATATAACCTAAACTCATATTTTTGTAGATAAATATATAAATTAAAGCTATATATTTCATGTTTCTTTTAGAGTAAATCTAATTACTTTCTTTGTTAGTATGATATTCATAGTTTCTACAGATAAAAATTAGTTGGATAGATTATATATATATATTATTTTGATATATTCTCTTAGGATAAATCTAAATGTTTTCATAATTAGTGCGATATTGATAGATATTACTCGGATAGTTTATAAATATAAGACATTATTTTGATAGATTATGGGTATATATATATATATATTACTTTGATAGATTATGGATACAGATATTATTTTGATATATTAATATATGGTAATTATGTAAAGACATATTAAAAAATTAATTGAAATTAATAAGAATATATAATAGATATTTTCTTTTGTATGCTTTAGGACATGATATAGAAAAAACGTTCTAAAATTAGAGCACTTATATTCGACCAAAAAAAATGAGAACACTTCTATGGCCAGATCCACGTACTTATCATGGTGCAACCGTATGTAATTAGGGCGGCAAAGGGAAGTTGGATCTACCGGCCCCCAGGCCATCAATACGTAAATTATGTATCAAACTCGGACGATCATCAAGTACTTTAAAAATAATAACTAAGACAAAAATTTAGATAGGTATTAATGTTTTATATTCATTTACAAGTAAACATCTAAGGACTTTGTGCCTCAACAATGAGTTTCATAAACCTCCGAAATCTCTAGTGAGTCAAGTCCGCTAAGTTAATTGCAGGATGCGCCCACCTTAGGCGTCCCCACCAGACCTGGCTTGAGCCAAATGGAGGAGGTAAATCGTGATATGCGCGACGTAAAAGTCAAGAATCGAATCTAGGACCTCAAGTCTCGTGCATGGGATAGTTCGAAATTCCCTCAAATTTGCCCTTTTTCGCCATGACATTTGCCCTGATGACAAGAAATGACCCGTTTAAAAGGTTGGAATGAGATTTTGAACATGATCCGATTAAAATGATGCGTTAGGTGGATTTTGTGTTGATTTATGGCTTAATACACTAGTAGACCTCTCTACTTTTACGTTTTTTCCCATCAGACCCCTAAACTTAACTCAATTTGTTCTATATGACACCCCGATGTCAAAACTCTCGAGCGTGAGTTTCACACTCGCCGACATGTCAAATAATTTTCCTTGTAGGACTGCTAACTAACACTATTGTGTACACATGAATCATTTTACACATTTTACATTGACTTGGTTAAAAAAAAGAGAGAAAAAGAATAATAAAAATAAAAATATAAACACTTCCATTTTTTCACAGGAGGTGTTCAATAAAGTACAATAATTTTATATATTAAAAAAATACCTTCTTCATTCTTCTTTTTTCCATTGACAATCTCCATTAAAGTACATGAACAAGAACAAGATTGACCCACCTCATTTCCAGTTTTGCACTGCCTTACCCTAGCTTACTTGTCCCCGGAGTTACCAATCGTCGTCTCTAACCGCCCACAATGAACACCACCGAGTAGCAAATCTATTTTCCCCTCCCTTCCAAGTCCCTCAAAGAATTTTGCCAAAAAAATATTGAATTGCTCCAAACTCTTCAAATTGAAGATTTGAATTGTTGTATTTTCTACCTAATCTCACCATCTTGCGAAGTCAGTTTTTGGTGCTTCACAAATTTAACCTTAAATGTGTAATGGGTGCTTAAGAAATCAGATTTAGGATGGGATTCGGTAACGGCAAGGGGGAGGGTGGTCGGAGACAAGCGTCGAACTATCACTATCTTCTTGGTTGGACCATCGTCATCCGGTCCGAGCAATTGAGGAGAATAAGCCTCCTTCAAGAGGGCAAAACTAAAGAAGCGGGTGAATTTGGGAGAAGAAAGAAAAAAAGGAAAAAAGTGAGAAGATTCAAAAAGAATCGGGAAAGGAGAGTGAAAAATAGGTTGAGAAGAAAAATCATAAAGAGAATCTTAAAAAAGAAGAAAAAGATAAATATAGTTTTTAAAATATATTTGAAAAATGACTCCATTGAGCATTTTATAGAAACTATGTATACTCTCATGCGTTTGAAAGGGAAGTGTATTTCACGTCCTTACCACATCAGCATGTAGGCAATGGCGGACTCAACGTGGGCCCAGCGGGGGCATGTAGGCAATGGCGGACTCAACGTACGCTATTATTTTAAATTTTTTTTTTTTTAAATAATAGCGTAAAAAAAACGATTTCTCGCCCTCGCCCTTCGTCTCCTCCGTTCCAACCGCGGCATGCCGGCTCCTCTTCGTTGCTTCGCCTGCTCCTCTCCCACTCCCCAGCCTTGAGGTATGTTGCTTCGCTTGCTCCCCTCGCCCTTACTCTTCGTTGCTGAACTTGCTTCGCCTGTTCTTAATTCGTTGAGTTCGCAATCAGGCTTCTCGTTCTCCTGTGCTTCGCAGCCTTTGCCTGCTCTCTTCGTTGCCTCACAAACCCTAGCCGCTCGTAGCTCGTTCTCCTCGCCTGTGCTTCGCAGCCTTCGCCTGCTCTCTTCGTTGCCTCACAACACCGAGTTCAATTTCGTTCAATTTCGCCTGCTGTCTTCTTCGCTTGAGGTCTGTTGCGTCAAAGAGGTGCGTCTCAAAGAGGCTTCTTTGTGTTCAATTGCTTGCTGTTGATGTGTTATTGCATTACGGAGAGATTGAATTTGTTCAATTAGGTATTCAATTCCGCTCAAGTCCCAAATCCCAATTGACCTAGTGAATTTGTTCAATTAGTATGAGTGAAAAATTGGGGGTTCCTGACAATTTTGATGGATATGAGAAATAATTCTTGTAGATTTTGATGGATATGGTTGATTTTATTGTTTTGACTTATACATACATTCTTCATTACGCAATCGGCTAGGAGATGGGTTAATGAATGATTGTTTGCTTACTTATATTGAGAAAGATGTAGTTAGGTGCATTGAAACTGAAGATGTTATTGTACGATTTTAAGAAATGGCGAACCGAAGAATGTGTTTGTAAGAAACAAATTAATATAAGTGATATGTTATATATTTTGCCCCCTCTGGGGAAAAAGTCTGGGTCCGCCACTGCATGTAGGTGCTTGCTAGAACAAATTGAGTTAAGCTTTGGGGTTTATTATAACATTTTAAAGCAGGAGAGTTTAATGGAAAAAAAACGTACAAGTAGAGGGGTTTGTTAACGTATTTAGCCTTTTACTAGTTACACCCGTCGTGCCATGCACGACTTGTATTTTTAAATCTATTTTTTGATATATAATATATATAATATTAATATAATTCACGTGCCCTCCACGGAATTAGTATTAAAATTTTGCTTAAATATTTTTTCATATACCTTAAATATTTTATGATAATCAAGTTTAATTAACATTAAAATGTGATAATAAATAGGAAAAATATTATTTAGTCGGTTTTTATATTAATTTATTGGATTTAGTTAATGTGTGTCCATGGATACATATTAGTAAACTAATTATTTTAAATATATTTCAATTTTTTTCACCCATTTTAATAATCATTTAATATAATAAACTAAAGTTATAGAAAAATGAAAGGGCACATTATAAAAATATTTAATTTGGAAAGTAAATCATAAAAAAAAAGTCGTAAGTCCTGTAAAAAAATCTTAAATAATTATAGAAAATTAAAACTAATCAAATATACTTTATGATAGAAAAATGTTTTTTTATTTTTGTGATATACTAAGATATACTATTACTAAAAATATGATTTTACCAAGATATACTATTACTAAAAATATTTTTGTGATATTTGACTAAAAAAATATTTTCGGGATACCCTTAATAAAATCCAAATATATCTATAATAAAAAAAATCAAACTTTCAAGATAACAAAAAAGGATTCGGTAAAATTTCTTACTAAATAGTTCCAACTACAAAATCATGGATACTTATTTTGCTAGATAGTTCCAACTACAAAATCATGGATACTTATTTTTTAAGATTTTCTTACTATAATCATGCTTAGAATTAGGAGGAGGTTAGTAGTAGTATCGAAAACAATTTCAACCAAAAATAAGTTCTAAAATATGTATAATTTGTTTAAAAAAAATGCGGATTTGGTATAAAAAAATAGAGAAGATGTTTTTTATTATCAGATAACTTTTTAATGATGATTTATCATTATCGAAAATATTAAATATTGAAAATTCAATATCCCAATTTAAAAAAAAAAGAAACAAAATTTCTATATCAAAGTTCTATAAAAAAATTTCCTTATACCTCATCAATGGCCACGGATTCTTGCCATCAAATCTTGTTACATAATCGGGTTTATAATTTTTTTATATATTATTTTTAGTAGGTATCTGACAAGGAAAAGTTTTCCATTATTAAGAAGATTTGGTTGTTATATAGTATATTTAGATTACCTTTATAATTTGTTAAGAAAAAGCGGATTTGGTACAAAAAATAAGGAAGATTTTTTTTATTATCTAAAATTTAAAGGATGATTTATCATTATCTAAAATATTAAATATCGAAAATTCTACAAAATATTTTCCTTATATTTCAGCAATGGCATCGGATTCTTGCCATCAAAATCGGGTTGATAAATTTTTATATATTATTTTTAGTAGTTATCGGATAAGGAAAAGTTTTCCATTATTAAGAAGATTTGGTTGTTATATAGTATATTTAAATTACCTTTATAATTTGTTAAGAAAAAGCGGATTTGGTACAAAAAATAAGGAAGATTTGGTTATTTTTCATTTAAATCTAAATAAGTAAAAACAATTTTTTCATTGAAGATTTATCTACATGTACGTGAATCATAATCCTAGTGATTTAGTTTAATAATTGGTATTAATCCTAACAGATTGAAGTTGATCCAACAGATAATTGGTACTAATCCTAGTGATTTATCTACAAAAAATAAGGAATATTTCTTCTTGTAGATTTTGATGGATATGGTTGATTTTATTGTTTTGACTTATACATACATTCTTCATTACGCAATCGGCTCGGAGATGGGTTAATGAATGATTGTTTGCTTACTTATATTGAGAAAGATGTAGTTAGGTGCATTGAAACTGAAGATGTTATTGTACGATTTTAAGAAATGGCGAATCGAAGAATGTGTTTGTAAGAAACAAATTAATATAAGTGATATGTTATATATTTTGCCCCCTCCGGGGAAAAAGTCTGGGTCCGCCACTGCATGTAGGTGCTTGCTAGAACAAATTGAGTTAAGCTTTGGGGTTTATTATAACATTTTAAAGCAGGAGAGTTTAATGGAAAAAAAAACGTACAAGTAGAGGAGTTTGTTAACGTATTCAGCCTTTTATTTATTATGCTCATTATTATGTATCATGGATTGATCGGTATTTTGGTATATGGACGGGCTGTGTGTTCAATTTCTCAAATACGATATGTACTCGATCAAGTCATATTCGGTTTGGTCTAACACTACATATACTATCGATGCACTCTATTGGTCTAGTGACTGGACCAAATTCTTTCTTATTTGGCCGGTAAATTAAACTTTTATTACTCCTAATGAGATAGGTTCTGGTGATGAGAGCCTTTTTGTAAGGACAATCCCTTGTGTTGTGGACTAATTTTTTGTTAGATTGTTCCCTTACAAACTAATGTATAGTCAATATTTTTTAATATTTTCTTATTTTCTAAAAAAGAATTGAAAATTTATTTCTTCTTTTTGATTTATTATTATTATTTATTTTCATTTCAAAAGAATTGAATAATCTAAAATTGAACTTATCGCAAACAAAAAATTAACTAATAACTGAAAAAACTGAATTCTGTGTGAAAATTGAGCTCGTACAAATTACAAAATTGCACTCATAATATACATAAACTGAACTTTAAACATATAAAAAATGAACTTTTGGATAAAAAAACGAGCTACCGTGTTTAAAAGGGTTATAATCGCTTTTTTGTTAAAAAAGGAATTTGCACCTTTTTAAAATTTAATTTTAGGTTAAATTTTTCTAAAGTTTTATTTTTTATTATTTTCATAAAAATCAAATAATAGAAAAATTGAATTTGTAGTACATAAAAATAAAATCTCAATAGATAAAAATCAAACTTATTGAAAACAAAACTCATAAAACCTGAAAAATTGAACTCATACAATATATAAAATGAATTTTTATTATTAAAATTGAACTCTTAGTATACAAAAAATAAATTGTCTTAGTTATGTGTTATAATTCACTAGAAAAAATAATTTTAAGTTAGCGCAGTTCTTTCAAGTATTTATAATACTACATTCAAAAAACATTAGAAAAGATTCCGATTATCCATTTCCAAAGTACATAGCGATTATATCTCCTTGACTCCTTGGTGGATCAAATACAAGCTTATAATCAATTTAACAATTTTGTAGAAAATCATGCATTTTGTTTCATTGGGCCGTCCACTAAAAAAATATTGTCGTAAGCCCAAAATATGGATTCGAACAATTCTATCATGTAATATCTGGCCCCGCCCAAAACAGTTTCCACTTGACCCGGTATTTGTTGGGTGTTCAAAATTCTTCCTATCTCGTTTTTTTTAGGGGTTGGGAAAGAGGGCGAAGCCCCGCTAATCAAATCAAGGCCTAAAGAGTTCACGATTAGTAGGGTGGTCGTCGTACAAAAATTGGACGACACTAGATGGTGCCTCATCTTCCTATCTCTAATTTGTAAAGCCATGTTTTCACAAATTTTCATCCACGTGGAAGCCTAATTAAACAACATCTGAACCACTCATCGTTCTTCTACGTCATGATAGTAGTTTCTTTTAGTAATGTAACCGCTCAACCATCTAGGCTAAAGTATACTCTTTCCGACTTCTCCTCTTCCACTCCAATGCCGCTCTCCCTTCAGATTTTTGGTAAGTTGTTGCAGACTTGCAGTGGTGATTTCCCTCATGCTACCTCAAATTTGACATTCTGACTTTACCCTTATTTTGTACTAGTATAAGTTTGTTCCGATTATCTGAATGGAAAAGCTGTGGTCGTCTTTGACTTCAACGCCTATGTGCCAGAGGTAACAAAAATTGGTTTCCTTCAATCGGGTTTTTCAAAACGATGCTCAAATTTAGTGCTTTTTGTGGGTACAGACCGAATAGAATTTGATTGAAACAATTGATTTTACCCTCTTCTTCAATTTCCCTCTCCATTTAAGTGTTTTTCAAGGGCTTGAATTGTGGTAGGAAATCGAGATGAAAAATCTCTTCTTGCTGCGAGGCCAGAGATTGTTGTCATAAATGTCATTCAAGCGGTGGTACCTCCTTACCAAGGTAATTTATGTTATTGTTTCTTCCTAAATTAGCTAAAACTTTCTGGGTTTTGTTTTTTATTTATTTGATGACCTAATAATGCACACAGGTTTGTCATTCATTGTCATTCTATTGTTATCTCTCTTGAATTTGTTTTCAGGTATTGGGATTGAGAGTTGCTTTGAGGTCAGGGTAAAGCTATAGAGAGTATAATCCATTATGATATTTGACTAAGGAAATTAGCACAAATCTTTGAGCTTTTTAAGGCTTTTGTGCTCTGGTGTTGTGACTGGATTGGATCAAAACTTTTTGATGTAGTGATTCTCTGAACAAAACCAAAAATCCATATTGGAATAAAGGTGGTAACCTACAACTCCCCCTACATACGTTTTATTTTAGTTAATTTTTCCCACCATTTCCATTAACACACTTGGTCTCCTTCATCTCTTTGTGAGAATATAAGAAGATCAGTTGTACACCTCAAGATGCAAGAACAATTGTGGGCTCATGAGATTTGTTCATGTTCAAGAGGGCTTTTGTATATTTGTAATTTTCAGAAGCTGATATTGATATATAATAAATACTCCGTATAACATCTTTTTGCCTAGCCATCTGTTGATGAGTACCTTGAGACTTGGTTATTGCCTTATTGGAGTGCCTACCTTAGATATGTGTTTCTATTCAACTACCAGTAGTACTTAGCTGATTAATCATCCTCTTTTTGCCTATATTATTGTATTTTTTAATAAGCATTTTTTTGGCTATAGGATTTGTTAATTTCTCAAGACTAATGCAACAAGTCCAAATCATCCGTTGCACGCATGATATGAATAATATGATCGATCCGATATCTTAAACGTATACTACATGCTTGGACCAAAAAAAAAACGTATACTACATGAAGACTTATTATCATCTAAATTCAAAAGAGTAACCAAACATGAAAGTGAAAGGTTGTAATATATGCACTTTCTAAGCCAGCATGGAAATTAAGGCTTTCGCATTGACGTTCGATAAACGTACGTCGATCAACTTATGCATACTACTATAGATATATACCTGCGTAAATCTACCTCCAATTAATACTGGAACTAGTTAGTACTTTAGTTAATGGGTCCGTTGAATTGGTTGGATTTTCATTATCAAAATTGTCTAACTTATGCATTAATAGTACATACATTATTTAAATATACATGCTATTTTAGAAGTAAAAAAACCTTACAAACTGTATAGATCTGTAAATTAATAATATAGCAGAAATACAATTTAATAAAACATTTTCATTTGTATGTTTTAGGACATGTTATAGAAAAAACGTTATCTAAAATTAGAGCACTTATATTCGACCAAAAAAAATTATAACACTTTACATGGCCCGATTCACGTATCATGTGCAACATTAATTAGGACGGCAAAGGGAAGTTGGGTACGTATATCTACCCCATTAATACAGTATGTATCAAACTCGGACAATCATCAAGTACTTTAAAAATAATAACTAAAAAAAGTTTGGATAAGTTTTAATGTTTTACATTCATTTACAAGTGAGCATCTAAGGACTTTGTGCCTCAAATCCTCAACAATGGGTTTAATTTCAATTACTAAACCTCAATATCTAAGCAAGTCGAGTCACTTGGCTGGGTTGCGAGATGCGCTCACCTTAGGCGCCCCCACCAGCCCTGGTTTGAGCCAAATGGATGATGTAAATCGTGAGATGTATGACACAGAAATGAGGAATCGAATCCAGGATTTCGATCAAGTCTCATGGAGTCATGGGATAACTCCAAATTCCCTCAAGTTTACAGTTTTTGGTCATAACTCCAAATTCCCTTAAGTTTATAGTTTGCCACTACTACGACATGTGTCCCGAGGACAAGAAACGATGACCCGTTTAAAATCTTGGAATGGGACTTTGAACCCGATCCGTTTAAAATGTTGCGTCAAATGGATCTTGTGTTGATTCATATTGTGCTCAGTCTTATGTATCATGGATTATATTGATGGGTAATTGGGTATGTGGTTGGGTCAGGTGTTCAATTTATCAAATACGGTATGTACTCAGGTCACGTTAAAAGTTGGTTTATGTAAACACAGATTTGGCATAAATGAAGGGTGTAAATTACTGGTGGGGTGAATTAAATACATGGAAGGTAGGAGTATTTATTTGACAGCTTGTAAAATTTGGTGTGTTATGATATGCATGATTTGATTGATTATTTCTGAAGTTTCACAGAAAGATAACTATGTATTGATGATCAAATTTATTGAACCCTGAAAATTTACAGCAGGTTTTTATTCCATTCAAGTCACATATTCTTTACTGGATCATCGGGCTCTATACGTACGGAGTATTATGTTTCTTTAATAGTTAAAATATAGGAACTTCTTAGATAATTGAGAACTTATATTTAAAAATTGAAATTCTATCTATCGTACTTCTCGCTGAAATTGACATAACTTAACGAAGAAAGTTCATGGATCCGATAGATAGGTAGATTCGTGACGTGTTGGTATGATTGCATATGTGTGTATGTGCCTAGTACATAAGGCCATGAGTTCTACCATAAAACCAATTGCAAATAGGAGGAGTAACGCATATTGTTGTAACGAGAGATCGAACGAGAACAATAAAGCAAGAACGACACACAGATTTACGTGGTTCGGTAACGGTGTGTTACCTACGTCCACGGGCAAAGAAACCGTATATTATTATGGAAGACAGAATTCGGAATACAGAGGTCTAGGTATTTCGAGAGCTTATATAGTGACTCAAGAAACCCTAGGTACAATTATGGGTCGCAGGCCCAAAACAGATTGCGATAGGCCCACAAACAGAAAACATAGTGTACCGTGTGGCCCGGGGGCGACTCCGCCCCCCCGGACCCCCAGGCCAGGGGGCACGTCGCCCCCCTCGACCCCCGACTCGCTGACCGGTCAGCGAGACCCCCGTGCTACTTGTCGCAGTGTGTGATTCAGATTCAAGGCATATTAACACATATGTTTATATAATAGGTGATTTTTATTATATTATTATTATTATTTAACATGAGATAGGTTAATTCCCACGCTTACCTTAGTTAGTTAGTTAACATCTCAACCGGGATTCTTAATTATAATTAGGTTCTATCCTCTCTTCTATGGAGGATAATTAATTAGTTTTTAATAATAAGATAATTAATTAGTTGAGCACATGTGGATTAGTGTATAAACTTCACAAACAATGAAGATAGATTTGGTTATTAAAGGGTTTGTCTTATGGACTATACACAAATGATAAACTATGCACATAATTATCCCAACTGTACATGTAAGTGTAACCACAACAAATTACGCGTACCATAAATGTGATGAATCCCGTGGACGGTTGACATTTTGTGGTAGCTAGGTAGCACAGTCGCACGCCATTATCACATACTCGATCATAGCATATATATACATCAAGACAACTGGAAAAAGTTAATTGTCACAGTAATAATACAAGTATAACTATGTGAAGTCAATGATTTTGAGATTAATTAGGTGAAGAAACGTGTACTATAGATCGAAAAACCGTTGGAAGTTGGAAGCGAATTTAATATAATGTAGTGGGCAGTGCAGTCTCCACCGGCAACACGTATTAGCTAGTACGAGACAGAGGGCTCTATAAAAAGGAGTAATCCGTGGCACTTTCATAATCAGAAGCTTGCAATTAGCAAAGCTCCGATCCTGCTAATTATAGTACTACTGGTTTCTCCGAAAATGGTAATGCGTAGGAGGTCGGTTGTGGTGTTGTTTTTGGTTTGTTTTAATGTCTGTGTTGCGAGTGTCTTTGGGAGGGACTTGGTGAAGAGTGAGGGCGATGAGAAGTTTCTTTTCGGGAAAGGTTTTGGTGGTGGATTTGGCGGAGGAGGCGGTTCCGGCGGTGGCTTTGGAGGTGGTGCTGGTGGAGGAGGTGGGTTCGGTGGCGGTGGCGGTGGCGGAGGCGGTCTAGGCGGTGGTGGTGGACTAGGTGGCGGTCATGGGATCGGTGGTGGGTTCGGTAAAGGCGGTGGGATTGGTGGTGGTTATGGCAAAGGTGGCGGACTTGGTGGTGGGATAGGCAAAGGTGGTGGCCTTGGTGGTGGCTATGGAAAAGGTGGCGGCCTTGGTGGTGGAATAGGCAAAGGAGGAGGCATTGGTGGTGGTTATGGCAAAGGTGGTGGCCTTGGTGGCGGCTATGGTAAAGGTGGTGGCCTAGGTGGCGGTTATGGAAAGGGCGGTGGACTTGGCGGTGGAATAGGCAAAGGCGGTGGCATTGGTGGTGGTTATGGCAAAGGGGGCGGTCTCGGTGGCGGCTATGGTAAAGGTGGTGGCCTAGGTGGTGGTTATGGAAAGGGTGGTGGAATTGGTGGCGGTGGAGGCTATGGAAAAGGAGGCGGTCTTGGTGGTGGAATTGGTAAGGGTGGAGGTCTTGGAGGTGGTGGTGGCGGAGGCATCGGTAAGGGCCATGGTCTAGGAGGTGGCGTTGGAGGTGGATATGGAAAGGGTGGCGGTTTAGGCGGCGGGATTGGGAAGGGTGGTGGTTTTGGTGGCGGCATTGGCAAGGGAGGAGGAGTAGGAGGTGGTGCTGGAGGAGGGTTTGGTAAGGGTGGTGGTTTTGGAGGCGGAATTGGCAAGGGAGGCGGGTTTGGTGGCGGCATTGGCAAGGGAGGTGGGTTTGGTGGCGGAGTAGGAGGCGGTTCCGGTGGTGGAGGAGGACTCGGTGGCGGAGGAGGATTCGGCAAGGGTGGAGGGTTTGGTGGCGGTTCTGGAGGAGGATTTGGCGGTGGATTCGGTGGTGGTGGTGGCGGTGGAGGTGGAGGTGGTGGTGGAGGTGGATTTGGCGGCGGTGGAGGATATGGTGGCGGCGCTGGTGGTGGAATTGGCGGGCACCATTAAGTCATTTGATGCTTAAATACTTGCAATGCACAAATATATTGTTGTGAAGTTGGTTTGAGAAAGTAAAGTCTAGGCTACGTACAACATGAGTATGCATATCTTCTTAAATTCATGTTTGTAATGTCCATGCGTAAATGGGCAAGTATGAGTTGTTTATCGAAATTATTTATAAGAAAATATAGTATTTATTATAAGAACACAATGGATTGAGGTTTGAATAGGGAAGATAGATGGCAGGGCAATGCTTTTTATTAATATTTTTTGCCCCAAGTAAACGAAAAACAACACGCCTCACACGCGAGACAAAAAGAAAGAATATTCAGGGTTCCTGCAAGTTGTCAGGGCGGTGACGCTTGGTCGATCCGAGGCTATGGCTAAGGGGAAAGCTGTTGGGCGCAACAAACGAGGGGCACATTCCAAAGGTAAAGGTGCTTCCGCCTCTACGGAATAGAGTGAAGTGGTGTCCGAAAATACTATAAGGGCTAATAACAGGAGGCTCTTGAGAAGCTCAGCGAAAGTGGTTTCGGAGGGCAGTTCTGCGCAGGCTAATAGTGTAAGCAAGGAAGTTGTTGAACCTGCGGATGACTCTAGTGACTCAGTGGAGAAGGTCCCGAACCCCCCACGCCCTAAAGAATCTGAATCTTCGGCCAACTCCGACAAGGACCTTGATGTGGCCAAAGAGCGTCAACAAAACCTGGAGGAGGGTGAAGTGGACACTTCAATCAACCCTGTTGAGATTCCTGCGCTTGTTTCTCAAAGGAAAATCTCTTCCAGGGATGCTCTGGCTGGCAATCGAGCAAACAAAGAAGGCAGGAGGCTGAACTATGTGGAGGGATGTGAAGATGGCATCATCAGGTTTAAGAAGAAAGACGTGGAAAAGAATGTGGAGAAATGGAGAACTACGCTAATTGGAATGATTGCTGGAGGGAATTCTTTATTCAATGTAGTCCAGAACTTTGTTAGAGCCAGATGGACTGTGAGTACGCCACCTAAAGTCATTCTAATAGATGTTGGCATCTTTGTCTTCAAATTCGAAGTAGAAGCAGATATGGAATGGGTGCAATCAAATGGTCCCTGGATGGTAGGGTGAGTTAGACCCATGGCTCTTAAAAGGTGGAGTGAAGGAGTCAAGCTCGACCCTTTTTGCTTCAAAAAAACCCAAGTATGGGCCAATCTTCCTACATTGGATGTTAGATTTTGGGACGAAGACTTCTTTGAAAAGGTTGGAAGTGCCCTGGGCAAACCGATTCTAGTGGATAAAGTCACTGAACAACAAGAAAGATTGTCCTTTACCCGCCTTCTGGTTGAAATTTCAATTAGGAAACCACTTAGAAATGAAGTGGTGTTTCTAGGAGAAGATGGTGAGAAGGTTGAGCAAAAAATCTTGTATGAGTGGGTGCTAGAAAAGTGTGACAGCTGCGGGGTTTTTGGACATGTTGAGGGTGAATGTGAGAAAAGAAAAGTTTTGAAAAGTTCAGTCTTTCAGAGGCTAGGCACCAGGAGGCATGATCACCATCAGAGAAAAGCATGGGTGAAGAAGACTACCCCGCATAACAGAAATGCAGCCCCAGAATCCAGCAAAGAAGCAGAGAAAAGGGGTGCAGCCCAGACGGTTAATCATCAGGTAGTGCCAGAAGCAAACATCAGGAACTCCCTAACCTCTAGCTCAACTGAAAGTAGAGAGGAGGAGTGGGAAACAATTAAAGGGAGGAATGCTAGCAGAAGTGCAAATAAGAGAGAGCATGATAAAGGAAAGAAATTCCTTTATTAACCTCAGGGGGTTGGTCTTCGTATGATAAGGTATCGGTCTGACAGATCACAAGTTCGATCCTCCTAGTCTTCTTAAGATAAGACATATGTAAATCCCCTTGTAAGAGCTCCTTGAGTACCGTTTATACCAATTTTATTCAACCACTAATTTTAATATGCAAAAAGAAAAAAATATGGAAGAATAAAACTGTTAAACAATGCATTTCGTGTGAAAATTCGATTTAACAGGAAATTGGATCGCCCAAAAAAATCAGAAACATTGATTTCACTCTTACGAATCACGAGGCAACTTTCAGACTCGGTAATGGGGGTAATCTCCATAAGCACTCTTCGCACGCTTTCCCTACCTACCATTTCTTCCACCGTTCCCCTCTCTAAATCCCCAACTTTCACTCTCACAACTTCCATTAATTCCAACTCCACCTCTAAATCGGTTCTCTCATCATCGGCTTCAATGGCGTCGTCCACTCTCCCCGCCGTTTCTTCCTCTACCGCCGGTAAATCTCTCATCTCTCCGATGTTCCATGTCTGCCATAATTCTTCCGCAATTATGCATCCGAATGTTCATTAGCTGCTCTATTTCATTCCGATTGTGGTTTTCTGGTATCAAAAATTGAAGAAGTAGTCTGAAGGTTGACTTGATTTTGATTTCTATAATATTACTTTTTGGCCTTGGAAAAAGCGATTCGAATGTGGAATTGGAAGCGGCGTCTTCGGCGATTGTAAGCGAGAATGATTTGCTGATTGTCGGTCCTGGTGTGCTCGGCCGATTAGTCGCTACCAAGTGGAAAGAGGTATACATCCACTTGAACAGCTTCGTCTGAAGGATTTGTGTTGATTTGCTACTTTTCTGCGTGCAAATGAAGAATGGAGTTGACTTTCTCATTACTGCTATTGCTGATTTTGTTTTTTCGGTTAGGAGCATCCTGATTGTCAAATCTATGGACAAACAATCACCACTGATCACCATGAAGAGCTTGTGCACATGGAAATTACTCCTTGTGTGAAGGAGACTAAGCCTGTGTGCCTCTTTCCTTATGTTATTTTCTGTGCCCCTCCTTATCCTAGTCCAGATTATACAAGTGATATCAAGTGAGATTTTTGTCATTCTTCAGTTTGATTTACTTGCTAAGGTAGGAGGGATTCAAATATAATGCACTCACCATATCCAGGGAAGCTGTATCAAGTTGGAATGGTAAAGGGTGTTTCCTCTTTACATCAAGCTCCGCTCCGTACGATTGCCACGACAATGGCTATTGTGATGAGGTGCCAATCTTCTTGAGGTATCATTTTGTAGTGTTTGAATATGATTGTATGAAGTGTGATACTTTTTCTGTAAAAATGGCTAGAGCACTCCATCAGTCCCAATAGGCAGGAGTCCTAGGACAGATGTCCTTCTGAAGGCAGAGCAAGTGGTGCTGGAAAATGATGGATGCGTTGTTAGACTTGCTGGGCTATACATATCCTTTTGATTATTGATCATTCCATGTGAGTCTTGTATGATCATGTAAACAGGAAGGAACTTGAGTTAGGTATGTGGTTTCATAGTTTTACCTTAACTTCCAATACACAGCAGATAGAGGCGCACATATTTATTGGTTGCAGAAAGGAGTTGTGGAAGCTCGTCCTGATCACGTTCTGAATTTAATACATTATGAGGTAAATGCACTTATAATGTCTTTCATTATGTATAACAATATCATCAGCCAGATCTTCTTTGTGATATTAGGTGTATCAATGGAAGATGTGTGAGAAAGTGATACTCATATTGGCTTTCTATGGATGCTTGTTCTCATAACAGGATGCAGCCTCCCTTGCAGTTACAATTTTGAAAAAGAATATACGTGGCCGGGTCTTCTTAGGGTGTGATAATCATCCCTTGTCCAGGTAATTCTTCCAGCCCTGAATCTAGTGTTCTTGGCCGGTTTTACTTTTCTACTTTCACGTAATTTACTTTTCTCTAGGCAAGAAATCATGGACTTGGTTAGCAAGAGTGGCAAGTTCAGCCAGAAATTCCAGGCTTTTACAGGTGAACCTTACTTCCTTGACCACATTTCAATTTTGTGATGCTGCATTTTCCCTTTATGTGGCGTTTTACAAGATTAAGGCGGCTTTGTGTCCACGAGCTAAGCGTTCTAAATTGCAGGCACGAGTGACCCACTGGGGAAGAAGCTGAACAACTCGAAAACTCGAATGGAGCTCGGATGGGAGCCAAAGTACCCTAGCTTTGCCAATTTCCTGGAGACCATGTGAACAATCCAATTCTACTTCAGTTTTCTAACAAACAGCTCAACTATTTGCAAACTCATTCTTCTATTAAAACTGAATATATGCTAGTCTTCGATGGGTGGTTTATGAGCTACTGACTCTCGGAAAAGAAAATGAATTTTGTTGACTATAGTACAAATATATAGAGGGAGCTGTACCCTCATATTTTTAATGGAATGAGCATTCTTCTCTTGGCTTCAACAATACCTGCTTTAATTCCATAAACAACATTTTGTATACATTTTATTTAAAGTTAACATTCTTTACCCTTAATATTCAACCAAGAATTTAGTAGGTCGGTTCCAAGCTCTGTCATTTCGGGATCAGGTTTAGGGCAAGTTGACATTATAGTACTCCATTTTTAAGAACTTGAAAACAAAATCAATCGACCAGTAGAAACACCGATAATAACATTGTTCTCCACATTACGGAACACAACACAACACAACAGATCAAGGAGCAAAATTTCCATACATGCATTATCAACGGATTACTTACCAACTCCTTTCCAACCCCAAGAATACTCATAGTCTTGAAGCAACATGTGTTTTCTCCTACACCTTTTCCACTTATGTACTAAATAAAGCATTCTCCTAGAACGGCTTCATCCATCATTCATTCGAGCCATCAAAGCTAGCATTTGCTCTCTTCTTCTCCCTCCAATTCTCCCCCCAAACCTTAGCCTCTGCCACTGCTCGCTCTCTATCCAGATCGTCCAAACCCCATCTTCTTCCAGACCCGGATTCAGCTCCATTGCTCAGCTCTCTCCTCCTCGTATCAGGTGAGTTCTTGTGCTTAGAAGGCGATTCAACACGGCCCCCACGTCTATCTGGACTATCCAAGCTCTCTCCTCCAACACCCCTCAGTGTAGGCGGGCCCACTCTGTTGGACCGATCACTGGAAGCAGCATTGGGATCGTATATTTGAGAGGCCAAATATGAAAGTGCAGTCACCACGTCTCCTATCAGAGGCCTCGTTGCAGCTTGCTCTTGCAAACACATGGCTGCCACAGCAAGCGCTTGGTAAAGTCCTCTCATGGGGTACCGTCCCTCGAGAAGTGGGTCCGCCATTTTTGGGAACTTCCTTCGGTCCTTGAAAAGCGGGCGAGCCTGCAGAGAGAAGGTTTTATAAAACAAACATTTTAGAACATCTCAAATGGTGGTATTGTATCTTGCAAAATAATGTCCAGAAAAAGGGGAGTTAATCAAGAAAAACGCTTGAAGGTGGGTACCCCTTTCTAAAAATAGCAGCACTGGTTATTCTCAAAGAGAATATTCGGTCTTCTTATTTATAATGTTCAAAGAAACCATTGAAATGCTGTACAGAAAGGAAGAAAGAAAAAAAATGTTCTTACCCAGGCAACGAGATTGTGCTCTCCATGAGGCCTAGCATTGTCAATAGCCTTCCGACCAGTGATGAGCTCCAGAAAGACGACTCCAAAGCTGTAGACGTCAGATTTCAGCGTGAGCTGGCCAGTCATTGCGTACTCCGGTGCACAATATCCATATGTTCCCATGACCCGTGTGGAGACGTGAGTCTTGTCACCAACTGGACCCAGTTTTGCAAGTCCAAAATCTGATAGCTTTGGGTGGTAAGTTTCATCCAAGAGGATGTTGGACGACTTTAAATCCCTGTATATGACTGGAGGGTTTGCTGTATCATGTAAATACTCCAAACCCTTGGCTGCACCGGCTGCAATCTTCATTCTTGTATTCCAGTCTAAGGCCTCCTTGCCAGGGGGAACATCTGGAATTCAGCATTACCATTATACTCATTTCATACCTGATGAACTCATTAATTCAAGAGCCATAAATTTATCATACCATACTATTAGAAAACAAGGCATCCTGTCATTACCATTTAGTTGGACTTGCCCCATTTTCAGGGTAAATTTAAGATTTCACAGGCCGTAATAAATTTTATGCACTTTCGAAAAAATGCAGATGCATGAGAGCCAGCTTCATAATTCTTGCTTCTAATGCAGTACACCTATTTTTCCTACAAACTCATAGACAAGTATTTCTACTGCTCCATTTTCTAGTTACTGATTAACTGATATGCAAATCGAAGCCCTATAAGATATCATGTTTTATAGATTCCTATTAGAGAACTACTTGACTAACTGAAAATCCGGATATCAATAAAGTAATGAAAACGGATCCACAAGTAAATGATATTTTATTATAGCTAATGTCCACATGTTGTTTTCTTTTTCAGGGCTTGATTTGTTTGAAGCCTTAACAGAACTACGAATATATAATGTGAAATGACATGTTGAGTTTGAAACCTTAACAGAAATTCCAATATATATTGCGAAAGGATATGAAGTCAATCCCAAGAGATGTGGTCCCCTTATCAATCTTTAAGGTCAAATGTGATAGTGCAACAACTACTCGATTAGGTGGGAGATAACAAGAGTTCCACTCCCTTTACCAGATCACATCAGGGATAGTTGAAGACAGGTTGAAAGAGGACCTTAGGACACAAGAATTGGATCTCAAACTAAATTCTAATTCATTAACCAAGCGATCCTTCTTCCAAATATTCAGTGTTTCTGAAATAGTAAATTAGTTCTCAACGCCTCAGGCCATGCCATGGTTACTTAAGAACGGGAGTGCTAAAGTTTCAAGTACAATCACTTATGTTGCTTACATAGTTGAAAGTTGCAATAAAGCTCTACAAGTCCTTCATCCTTAGGTGCTGAAATTTGTTACTTGGGATAGAAAGAGCAAGCTTGATACTTATCTTTCATATTATGAGAGCTGGAATAGAATGCTTTTAAATGAATTTGGTATGTAAATAGATAAATGCAGAATTTAGTCTGAGTCCCAATCAATTTATATGGCAACAAAAAATTGGTATGTGAAGCTGTAAACATATAATTGCAAATGAGAAATTGATACCACTGACCATGTAAATGATCTTCTAGAGAACCCAGGGGCATATATTCATAGACAAGGAGCCGTTGGTCACCATCAGCACAATAACCAATCAAATTGACAAGATTCGTATGGTGCAAGAGACTAAGCATGAGAACCTCCACCAAGAATTCCCTGTTTCCTTGAAGACCATTTCTATCAAGCTGTTTCACAGCAACTACCTGCACAGAATTGTTTAACATAAGTGAAAACATGAAATAGAGAACACTAATAAAAGTCTGTTTCATAGGCACATGAAAAAATGATCAAATGAAAGCCTTTTTTACTAAGCATAAGTTACATGTCCCGTGCTTTCCAACCGACCCTTGTATACACGTCCAAATCCTCCTTCCCCTATTAAACTCTCTGGTGTAAAATTCTTTGTTGCAGCAGCAAGCTCCCGAAATTTAAATATTTGTGCAGTTGATCCATCCTTTGAAGCAAGTACCTCCTTCTTGGGATCAACACCATTGCGAGACTTTGATTTGTCTGAACATGGCAACTCAAGTCAAATTTTACGCATAGAGACCACAAGTAAATAAAAATGGCATATAGACAATAAAGTTAACAGTGTTGATAAGTTAATAAAAGAGTTGACAAGGCACAAAAAAGATAATGGACAAGGTGATAGAATGTTGATGCCTAATTAATGAGCACTTAAAATGTGATTTGCCAAACACACCAAAAACTCAGCCACAGTGAAGACTAAGGACTCGGTTTCATAAGCAAACTGTGTACTAGATCGGGGAAGCATGAACCAGGTCTATGTTTCAATACCATACTATTCTCAAATACCAAACAACACAATTACACAAACTACTTGTAATAGCTAAAGGAAGATAACCAAATCAGAAATATATGAAACCATTGTAGTTTTTATAAGCAAGCGATTCCAAGCAATCAAAAGGGTTCCATCTACATAACACAGCAGAAGCAAACTGTAGAGCATGTACATTTGCTATATTGGCTTGCAATTGGATTCCTGCATCATTATCTCATCTCCAGACAAATTGCCCTTAACTTAACCAAATCCATGCTACTGAGGAGCATTCAAGATCCAAATGATACTAATTCAAGCAACTTATCCTTAATGAAACCAAATTCATGTCTCTGAGAAGCATCCAAGACCACAATAGCAGACCACTATGACCCTAATCCCTGGGGTATTAAACCTAAACCAAGCAAATCCTCACCTGGCACAAAATTACTCGAACCCAGAGGGGAACTGGAAAAAATATCTTAGAAAATTCAGACGACCAAGTCCATTCAACTAGCAAAATTCAAAACATAGGAACCATAGAAAGAAGAGCAATTCAGATCAAACCAACAGCAAATGGCAGCAACATTATCCACCCAACCTAAATTCCATTACACCTGATGGCATCTTTACCCATAAACTAACCAAACTACACCTATATTCAAGTACTCAAAGGAAAAACCAACCTAAAAACCAACAAAATGAAACGAAACAAAGAAGTGCTTTTAGTCCTTACCTGTGCTAACCTTGCCCAAATGGCGAGCCTGAGCAGCTGAAGTCCCATCCTTCTTCACCACTTCATCCACACCACTAAGCTCTTTGTCCGATGCCCCGAAACACGCAATACACCCACCCATATCAAACAATCCAAGCGAATTACAGCAAATCCCTCGCTAACCCTTTGATTGTTTTTGTGTTTGCACTCTACCCTTTTTGCTCTCAACCCTAATTTCTCATCGCCTCAAAATCTCCATCCCACAAAAGTAGGGGGTGAAAGACAACAAAAGAATTACTCACACTGGTCGGTCTCCGGCTTCTTACTTTCTCCGTTCTCAGAGGCCTCCCATTAGCAGGAGGCGGGATCCGTTTTCAATTGCAAGTGGGTGAATGAAGACGGAAATCGCCCGGAGCGGATCAACGAATCGAAGAAAAACTGATGGGTTGAAGTTGGAGAGAGAAACAGGAGAACAGGGCAAAAAAGTAAAGATCGGAGGAGACAGAGGAGGAAACGTAGTGGTAATTCTGATTTTATACTGCGAATGGGTGTTTGGGGTAGATGAACTATTTTTGAACAGTATTGTGTCGTCGTCAGTACGAACTTGAACCAGTATTTTTTTTTTTTTTTGATCTGAACTTGAACCAGTATTATACAATACGGATAAGTACGCTTTATTCTCCCTACTTCTATGGAGTACGTGATTTTTTTATTATGTAAAAGGAAAAGTTTAGGAGTATCCATTCTTTCTATCACATAAAGATTTTCGGTTCTTAATTATTTTGAATTTTTTTAGGAGAATGTATATACTTTGTGTATAGTCTAATAATAATCGTGATACTCACATTCTTTAGTACGTGATACTCACATTCTTCTCCAAAATCTTCGAAATAATACTATATATGACGAGATAATAAGAAAGATAAAAGTAATATAACACGGAGATTTATGTAATTCACTCACGTTGTGTTAGCTACAATTAGGGCATAGAAATAGGATTTGTCATTATAGAGATTAATTTTGGATTACATGTTGTATTAGATATTTTTAGAGCTAATATCGAGATTCAATAAGTCTTAATACAACTTATGAGTCATAAGCCCAAATAGAGCACAATAAGCCGAAAAAGGGAAAACGCAACATACCACTTTTAGCTTAGGGTGATGTCTTCATGAAAACCCCATTTGGGGCGGTCCTTGACTGGCCAGGGGATTAGTGGCACCCAAAACTCTTGGTATTGTCGAATGCTCCGCCCCTAAACCCCTGACGGATTTCTATAATGAGATTTTCAAGGTAAAGTTTCAAGAAACAAATCAAAGAAAAAGATCTGGAAACATTTATTAAATCTTGATATAGTTCTGAATTCAATTACAGCATGTGCTTATCATGAAAAAGGAGGTCCATATTCTTCGTTTTTTTTGAGGGAAGCGGGTGGAGAGGTCACTTTCTCCTAATTCAATTATTAACTAATCCCCCTTAAGAAAAAAGGCACTAACTAGCGCTTTTCACCTAATATAAAAACCTAATTTTTTTCCCTTTTCTCTCTCCTCCCTTCTCTTTCTCTCTCTTCCGCAGCCCTCTCTTCGCCTGCTGCAAATCCTTCTCCCTCACCTGCTGCAAATCCTTCCACTCCGTCGAATCCCGCCACCACACAACCCTCCGACCACTCCGCTCCGGCCACCTCCCCAGACTCCTCGCCCGCTATGGCCACGGGAACGGACACCTCTCGAAGCTCAGGATCTGGCGAGTTCTTGCGAGATCGAGAACTGACGAGCGTTGTAGCGAGATCGGGACCAAAAGCGACTAGATCTGGTCGAAAAGCAGCGCTCGGGGCCAGATCTGGTGGAAGCGACGACATCCGGTGACAGCAACGGTGAGTACCGACGACATGTCGGCCAGATTTGGTGAGTTCTTGATGGCTCAATTTCTCATTTCGCTCTTCCTGATTCCTCAATTCGCTTGTTGTTTCTCCGCCGATCTTGTGAGGTCGTTGCGAAATTTCAATGCTTGTTGTTGATTTAGTTCGATTAGGCTTCCGATTTAGTAGACGAGAAGAAAGTACAGATTGATTTAATTTGACTAGTTGTTCTAATGGCTGAAAACCCCCAAATTGTGACTCTGTCTAGAATTAGGGAATGTTCAGGTCAAAATTGAAAGGAAGTCATTCCAATACAGAGATTTGTTGATATAAGGCCTATAGTTTTTCAAGAAAGGTGGATCATATTTGTTGTTCAGGTCAAAATTGTATGTGAGTTTTGTTTGCTCTAGGAAATTGTTCTGGTTTGTTTGCTGTAGATGAACTTCTCTTTGCTTGATTGTTGATCTCCTAAATACGTATACTTCTATCCATTGAATCTCATCTGACTGCTTCACAAATATTTCAGTTAGGAGTGTCAAACTTACATGACTGTAAAAGAAAAAGCAGAATAAGTGGATAGAATAAGTCATATTTCCAAGTTAGTTCATTTCCTTATCCACAATTTTTTGGCACTGTTTTTGTGTTAATCATGAGCCAAATGTGGTAACTCATCTCATTGATTTTTTTGGCACTGTTTTACTTCGCTTGAACCTGTGTTGATTTTCTACCGATTACTTGCTCAAATGTGGTGAGTTGATTTTCTTACCTTGATGTTTGTGTTGATCATGAGCCAAATGTGGTGTGTTTGTGTGAAATGAGACCTCACGTTGTATGTTTTATAGTGGTTGATCTTGAGCTTCATTGGAAATATGACTTATTTTATAAATCACATTGATTAATCTAATTTTGACAATAGTATATGGATTAGGAGTAAATTTGTTCTTGGAGCTGAAAGGACTAAATTCGTGCAGTGCACTATGGTTTAGCAGATTGCCTTTTTTTTATTTGACCATGAGCCAAATGTTAGGGTTTTTATTTGTTCTTGGATCTGTGAATTTATTTTACTCCATCTCATTTGAGGTTTATAACTCACATTTTCACAAGTTGGGTTTACGGGTTTTGTGATGACAAGTTGGTTTTACGGTTTTTAGTAATGACAAGTTGAGTTTATGGGTTTAGGTGATGATAAGTTGAATTTATTTTGCATTGTTAAATTTGTCTATATATTACTATTTATTATAGCCTATTAGCTCAAATGGTAGAGCAACGTGCTTAAAGCACAATAATGTGGGTTCAAATCCCACATAGGCATACTAATAAATTCTGATGACAAGTTGCATACGTGATGACAAGTTAGGGTAATGACAAGTTTTGTACGTGATGATAAGTTTTTTGTACGTGATGACAGGTTGAGTGATGACAAGTTTTTGTACGCGACGACAAGTTTTTGTATGCGACGACACGTTTTTGTACGCTATGACAAGTTTTTTGTACGCTATGACAAGTTTTTTGTATGCTATGACAAGTTTTTTTATAAGCGATGACAAGTTTTCTACACGATGACAAGTTTTTCGTAAGGGATGACAAGTTTTTCATAAGGGATGACAAGTTTTCTACGTAATGACAAGTTTTTCATAAGGGATGACAAGTTTTCTACGCAATGACAAGTTTGCCCGGTGACAGGATTTTTGGATGATAGGATTTCCGATGACAGGATTTTAGGTGGGACGTGGTGGCACGCGTGTAATTTTATTTTTTGACCAGGGGTATTTTCGAAAAAACGACTAGTTAGCACCTAAATTTTTAAGGCAGTCTACCCGCTCCACAAATCTCCCCAAATTGCCTACTTACCAAATTTTCTCCTTTTTTTTTTGGTTGAAGAGGTCCATATTCTTCTAGAACTCACCTAATTTTAACTTCAAACTAAACTAAAAACCAAACCTTAAACATCAATTAATACATACACCAAGCTAACCAAATTGGACCCACAAACAGCTTAGTTACAATACCAAATGCATGAAGGGAGTGAATTCACCGTATCTTATACTATCATGTAATCATCGGGTTTAAAATAAATATATACTCCCTCCGTTTCAAAATACATGGCCTTTTCAACATTTCACGTATATTAAGGAATTTTCATATTACCTAAACTACTCTTGTACCATAATAATAATTTCAAAAAGTCATGCATGCTTTTTTTTCAAAAAAAAAAAACATGTTTGTATAGAGGCAATCATGAGGGACATATGCGGAAAGAAGAGGGAAAAAATATGAAATGGTCATGTATTTTGAAACAACCTAAAGTGTTTAAAAGGCCATGTATTTTTAAACGGAGGGAGTATTTCTTTGGGTCGAGGGTTTTTAAATCAATATAAAAACAGTAGAAAATATAAACATCAATAATGGTCAAAATGTAATCATTCACGTACGTAACATGTTGGTGGACAATTTGGTGCAAAAAAATCAGTAGAAGGAATTGATGATGAAAAGGATGGAGGAAATAGGCATCATGTCATGTCCCCACTCAACATTACATGAGTAGCATGCTACGATTTCTTGGTCCTCTTGGATGAAGGCGCAACTACTACGTGTACCAATTCAATTATGTACATAAAACATGTGTGTGTATTTACTAATATATATAGCTCGGGATTTGTTGAAGGGTTAACAACAATAATGTCGGTGTTTTATGCCAAAGTGTACTAAGTAGGGGTGTGATTGATAACATATGATTAGAGAGGTGTGAACAATGGGTGGGAAAAGTTACAAGAGACGGTCAAATGTGTAAGAAATCAAATGACGGTGATTATTATAAACCACTTTTAAGAAAAGGTAAGTAGAAAGTTGAAATTAGTACGTTCTTGATTGCAACTTGTGACGGACCAGGAATTTCTAGTGGCAGTTAAATTAGTTGACCAATTTCATACCACTGTTTGCTTTTTCCATTAACGGCAGCAAATAAGGTAAAACTATATATTTAATCCATTAACACGTGAAAATGAATAAGAAGAAATATTTTGTAATCTTATTCGCATATTTATTCGCTATCAGCTCCTTTGACTTTATATATAGATCATAAAGTATTAACAATTATAACTGACTTAAGTGTCGAAGGTAAACAGTGAGACCAAGCCCTCATTTCTTCGTTTCTTTATTTCTTTGGCCAATTTAAAGCAACCGGGGAGTGAACTCAAGTCAACAAGTACTTAGCCATAGTGTTAGTTAAATGTAGCGCAAGTAAATTTTTACACTTACAACTGTGTGGTTTAGGAGAACCAAAAAAATGTTATCGAAAGATAAAGGTGGATAAGAGAAACACGGAGGAAGAGTTCACCCATCAAGCCATGACAGAAAAGGAGATTGTCGTGAAGAACTGCAAGTCGGTGGTCATGCAAGAGGAGTTAGGGTCGACTCTTCAAGGTCATGGATAAGGTACATGGAAAGTTCTTGAGAACAGAGTTGAAATTGATGAAAACAATGGTCATCACTTGTTGAGATGGCTGGTCTATAGAAACTTAAGAAAGGAGATACAAAAAGATAAGAGAAATGTTGTCGTGAGAGCACCACTCCCTTAAGATCATGTGTATCATTAAAACTCGCGAACCTTCCCTTCAAATCGAGAATGTTGTAGCTTCCTTAACTAACATTAGTCCCCATTTTTTACAATCTCTCGTTGGCATAGTTTTGTTGGGTATTTTCCTGCTCTAATTTGAGTCGAATATGAAATCCGATTCAAATTGAATTTGAAATTGGACCAAAATATGATGGATGAACAATCTGAACATGATCTGAGATCCAATCCGAAACTATTCTAGTTTGAAATTTAACCAATTATAAATAATACTGATTGAATTTGACCATAAATATTTGATTTGAAAATGTGTTGATCCGAAATAACTCGAACTAATTTTGACCCGAAACCATCTTATCCGAATTAAATTTGATCCGAAATGGCTCGAATAAAATTTGTCTCGGAATCATCGGGATTAAATCTCAAGATTACATATGCTCCGAAAAATAAAAATAACAACTAACGAGTAATGATGCAAGATATTAACGTAGTGCACACAAATAATATATAACAATAACCAAACACGTACATCCAACTTCCAATAACAACCAACTTGTCTTTTAAAGGTTTCACCTATTACGAGCAATATGCTTTATCATGATTAAATAAACAAAAAACACTCTCATTGTATTTTGCATATAGCGGAGAAAAGAAATACAAAATAAAAATTGAACATTTCTTCCTTCGACAATGAGCTATAATCACGGCACTTAGCACATCAGCTCACTGGTTGAGCACTCATGGGTGTACCATGAGGTCTCGGGTTCGAGACTCCAAGGCGGCGGTTTGCCCTATTTTCTTTAGAGTTGGTTAGTAACCAGTTCTCATCCCTTGTGGATGCTTTATGCGAGCTCAAGTAGTAAGTGTGACAATCCTAGTTCATTTCCTTATAAAAAAAACCACAATCGGGTGATGTTTGATCCCAACGTGAATGGAGCATCAACCATATTTTTTTCAAGGGAAATTCCTTTTGGTGCCCTCAAGGTATTGACAATTCTTTTTGGTGTCCACAAAAAAAAACTTTTCCTTTTGGTACCCCTCTACTTTATAACATTATGCCTCCGTACCCAAAATCCATTTATATCTGTTTTTCATTCACTTTCCGTCCACCGTATACATTCTGTTTCAAATCAAAAAAAAAAAGCCTCTCCCACCCACATCCGCCTCACATCCCCTCCCCGGACGATTCTGGTGGCCGTGGACAAGAGTAATGAGAGCTTGCATGCCCTCTCATGGTGTTTCAGTAACGTCATCAACAACACCTCCTCAAAAAATACCCAAATTACCCTATGAGAAGCCGAAATCATTTCTTTAGACAATTTACAATTTCAATATATAACCAGTTTAAAGAAAGAAATTATCAGCGTAGAGCATAAAAGCCTAATTTCAATCTTCCCAAAATTGCAAATGAACCCTAATTTTAGATTAACCCCAAATTATAAATCCCAATTTCAAAACTTCCCCAAATTAAAACTCTAGTTTTGATTAAACCCTCAAGAGTTAGAGCAATTTTTGTTCATCTCTCGTCGATTCGAGGGCCTCATCGTCCCCATGAACCTTTTGTCGTCGGTCGAGCCCTTGCCTCCCCCTCGCCGTTCGAGCCCTTGTCTCCACGTCGTCGGTCGAGCCCTTGCATCCCCGTCGCCAGTAGAGCCCTTGCATCCCCGGTGTCCGTCCCTGGCCTCGCCGTCGCCGGCCTATCTATTGGGTATCGAAGGATTCTCGTGCTTTTGTTAAGAGTGACAGGGGAAAGATGAAGAATGAGGTATATGTGCACGTGATTTGTTAAAAAAATTGGGGGATTTTATTTTATTTTAATTTCTTTTTTTGTTTGTGCTTTTTTTGTTAACAGAAACGTTAGAAACGTTAGATTTGTCAGGAGATTTATTAAATTGGCTACGGGGATAAATTCACAAAGTAGAGGGACACCAAAAGGAAACGAAAATTTTTTTGGGTACCAAAAGGAATTGGCAATACCATAGGGGTACCAAAAGGAAAATCCTTTTTTTCAATCCACCTCAAAACCAAAGGTTTATGCTTTATCCATTGTTATAAGTGAATAGAGTAAATTGTTTATTCGGTGAATCAAGAAAACTAAACTATACATGTTATGAGAATTAGGAAAAAAAGGTTTGAATTCAAATATCACTTAAACCCGAATAGACTCAATCAGAAATGACCTAAAGTATTATAGCCCGAAAAAAAACTTGAATCCAAATAACATCCAAATTCGAATTGACCCCGTCTAGATGATCTGATCCGAAGCAACTTGAAGTATTATAGTCTAAAAAAGACCCAAACCAAACTACACTAGAAACTGAACAACATCCGATTCATATCCGATCTAATCCAAAGTACTACAATCCTAAAAAAGGATTCGAAGTATTACAATCTGAAAGGATATGAATTCGAGCAAGTTATGATCTAATATGATCCGATTTGATCTAAACACAACCCGAAATAAATGTATGACCCGAATAAATCTGATTCGAATGATCTAACTCAAATATAATTCGAATGATCTGATCCAAATCCAATCCGGATGATCTGATCCAAATCTGCTTTGATGGACCGTTTTAGACTTGCCAAACAGGTCATTCGGATTAGATTTGGATTGAGTCATTCGTATCAAATATTTATTTAGTGTTGTGTTCGGATTCAAATGTTGTTCGGGTTCTGGTTTAGTTGAGTTCGGATCCTTTTCGGATTGTAAATATTTCGGATTACTTTGAATTGAATCAATTCGGATCGGATGTTGTTTGGTTTTATATCTATTTTGGTTCTGGTCCACTTCAAATTGCTTCTAATTGGATCAATTCGGATCGAGTCAATTCAGATTCGGGTATTATTTGGATTCAAGTTTTTTTTTTCGTATTATAATACTTCAGGTCGTATCGGATTGGACTCATTCGGGTTTTTGAATGATAAGCATGACTCTTATTATCGAACTTTAAATTTATATTGAAAACTTAGAACGTTTATACTATAATGTTGAAAAAATATAGCTTAAAAACTTTAAATAAAAACACACATATGAATTAATGGAATTAATGGATGGAATAATAATTAGTTGAACATATATACTTCTACCAAAAAGAGTCAATTATATACACACTTAATAGGAGTGTAATTTGTAAACAATAAACACTATGTACATAGATGAACTTTTAAGAAAACTTTTATACGAATGTTTATGTTTATAGTTGATAATAAAGCACCGGTTTAGTGCGGGTCATTTCAGATCGGATTATTTTGGGTTAGGTTTAATTTGGTTCATTTTGGATCAGATGATTTCGGGTCAAATTTAGTTCGATTCATTTCGGATCTCGGATTCGAATCAGATGATTTCATATCATATTTAATTCGGGTCATTTCAAATCGGCTTTATTTCGGATCAGAACGGATTCAGATCGGGTCTCGGATCATGTTTAAATTGTTCATCCATCATAATTCGGATTCTAGTTTCGAATTCAGTTCGAATAGCATTTTGGATTCGAATCACTACTTGTCAGGTCCACTCACCAACAAGAATGTCAAATTTCCAAAATATCTCTATATTATCGATTTTTCAAAAATATCTCAAGCTTAGCCATAATGTAAGGAACTTCAAAATCTTCACCTCACGGATAAAATCAATCCTAAAATTGGGAACGTGTTACGTGCAATTAACACTATGGGTAAAACACCATCCAATATAATAACAGAAATACATAGCGCTTTGGGAACGCGAGATTTCACTGAACTATCAATCGTATGGTGGTGTATATGGCAACAAAGAAACAGACTCGCTTTCCAGAAAGAACCAAATGACTTTATCCAAGACCTGATAAAATACATTCAATCCCAAATTAGACTTTGGAACAAAGCCAAGGAATGGGAAGAAGACGAGGAAAAACTTCGGAAAACGAACAAACGTGGGGTAAGAAGAAGAACTATGCAAAAAACTTGGGAAACGCCACAAAGTGGGTGGTATAAACTAAACTTTGATGGGTCAAAATTAGAAACTGGGTCTGCCTCTACTGGTTTTGTAATAAGAGACCATTTAGGAAAAATTCTTAGCATGGGATCGACTCAAAACAAATTCGATTCCATAGCACAGATTGAAGTTCGTGCTCTCAAAGAAGGTATGAAAGAAGCTAAGAGAAGGAGATTGCTAAATCTGGAAATCGAGGGAGACAATCAGACAGTCATTAATGCAGCCTGTGGAACAGGGCCAAGTCCATGGGAAATTGATATGCACATCGCGGAGATTTGGATGCTGTTCCGCGACTTCGAGAACATTCGCATCCGTCATGTGACTAGGGATTGCAATACTGTGGCTGATAAAATTGCTAAAATGGGCCACGTATTCCCTAACCCCCACATTTTCAACAACCAAGAACTTCGCGTTCTCATCCAGCTGGATGCTCTAGATCGGCCTCCGTAAGGAAGCCCGTCTAATTCTTACCTTGTTCAAAAAAAAAAAAAAAAAAAAAAAAATCTTCACCTGACTCTAGACACTACCCCTGGAACATTCACTAAATTACAAAATTGCCATTTGGCCTCAATTTTGCCGTCGCATTAAATTTCGCTCTGATAATCGTTCCTCCGTTTGTCTTCTTCTTCCCGTTTCTCTTGCTCAAACAAACAGTGTCAAACTCAACGGTCAATGCACACACCCCCCACCGGCGCATTCTAGACCCGACCCTCATCCCACGTTCCCGAGTCCCAAGAGCATCACCCTTCACTCCACGGCGCCGTTTTACTAACATGCGCATGCTCCCGATTCTTCCCTTTTCCCTTCCCCCTCCGTACCAAATTTTACCACTCTACGAACCCAGCTGCTGCCAATGTTTAATGTTTTTGGCAGGGAAATGGACCACTCCTCACAAAGACCCCACCCAAAACGGCAATCAAGCCTCGACTCGCTCTGAGTAAAGCGACGACGGCGACTACTCAGGCACTCTAGTTGTCCCCATCGCCATTTACCTTGAGGTTAGCCACATTTTCCGATACACCCCTGAAGTCAAGAACTTTTCTTTTTCCTCTTTGCACATGCGATTCCTTCTTTTTTTCTATCTGGGTGTTTTCTGGGTTTGGGCTTGGAGTTTCAAGTTTCTTGTGCTAGGTTTTTTCCTGCAAAGTTGCTATCTTTTGTGGTCTCTGAATCTGTCTTGTTGAGTTTCTAATTTCAGGAAATAACTTTTTTTTATCTTCAAAGGTGAAAAAGGTTGCTGCTTTAGTGCTTTTCGTTTGTTGCTTGGTTTTGTCTCAGTTTGTTTATCTGTGATTCGTTAACTATATGGACTCCCATTTTTGGATGATAATAGCAAAGTTGATATCTTTTCATTGTGTTATTTAGGTTTTTTGTGACCACTGTATCATTCTGATAGATGAATGTCCTTTTGTCCGTTTTTGACTGGGTTTCTTTTCTGGGCGGTTTAGGATTAGGGAAGAGTTTTCAGTTGCTGTGAGATTGGACAATGTTTGCATTTTCTCGGCGCCGGATGAAACATGGCAGGTGTGTTTCTTTTCCTTATCTTCCTCCTTGCATTATCCTCAACTTGTTGATGTTGAAGTTTGTAGGCTTGCCATTTTCTGTTGTGTTTTGTTTACTGTATTGCTCCATTGCTCTTGATATGAGTAGTTGAGTTTTCAATTTGTTGAAACATTAGGCTCTTTAGGTAACAACAGCAAGCAGATTAGATGAGTTTTGGTGGCCATTAAGAGGTCTGCATGTTATGTAACTCCTCTTGCGCATGAATAAATTTTGACCCTAATGTGATCCATTTTCATGACAGATCATCAAAACATGGACATTAGATAGAAATTAGTGGGTTCTGTGGCAGCCCACCTTAGCTTTTGTTTCTATTAATTAGTTGAACCTGTCATTCAATATAAGCATAAATTAGTCATGGCTATTCTGGAAAGTTTCTTATATTTTGTATGCCTTTTCCGTAAAAGAACTTCTTATTGATTAGTGGCTCTAGAGTATGGTTGGTTATGACAAGTAATATCCGGATTGAGATCATAAAGTCAAACTGTATTTGCTGCTTAGTAAGAAAGTAACAATAATTTTGTAATCGTTCGGTATAGTATAAATTATAGATAAAAATGGAAAAAAATCACTTGAAAATAGTTCTCAAAGAGTTTGTACTCCGCAATATTACAAGTTTACTGTGAGGTTTTAAGTAAAGCTTGGTTCTCTGACATAAGAGAATGGACTTGAATCTGAGTTTTTCAGGTACAAGATTTGATGAGTTGCAACAAATTGTGACATAAGAGTGACAGAAGTGTTCAAATCCTATATATTTATGCTAGTATTATGGAATTATACGATGATACGTGTGTATATATATTTTATTGATCACTGTGATGGACTGCTGTGTACACGGAGATTGACAGCTTTATATAAGAAGACAGATTCTTAGGGAGTTTGGAAATCTAGTCGATACTAGCTCATTTATAGTTCTAAGCTATATACACTGATACCTTGAACAGGATCACTATCTCAGTGCTCAGTTGTAGAACAATTAATAATCAAAACCAATTTGTTTCCATATATGTGTATATGAATGCATTCATTACATGGATTTTTTTTTCATTTATTAGATGCTGGATGATGAAATACTGGGTCTCAAATTTCTTATGATCAATCTGATCCAGGCTCAAAGTGCAGCTTTCTGATCATGTTCAAGGAACTAAGAGCCCTTTAAGAAACCCCCAAAAGACCGGGAATCCCAATGTAAGCGTTTCTGCTTAGCGTTGAAATCTTTCTCATCAATAATTTTGACTACTAACATTTTAAGTACAGCAGGGTGAAGGTACTACACCACCTGCTGGTAGTTCATATGATCATGATTGCCCTCATTCATCTGATACCAACAACTGCACACCTGGGAGCTTAGAGAGCTGGATGGAGCTATCAATAGCTGGAGACAAACCTGCACCTCGGTTCAATGTACATAAGTGCTAAATCTCATCTTTAGTTTTAACATTTGAAATATGCCTTTCAACATCAAGATTTATGTTTATGTACAGCATGCTGCTGCTGTCATCGGGAGTAAAATGGTGGTTGTTGGCGGTGAATCTGGAAATGGAATGTTGGGTGATGTTCAGGTACCTGAATTATTTTGTTCTTAGTTTTTTATTCCCATATTGAGTATTTAGCACTAGCTTATTACATCATCCAAGAAATGAAAATCTCTCTTCAGACATGCTGTGATGCTGATATATTTCTCTTTTTGACAGGTGCTCAATTTTGATCATTTCTCATGGACAACGGCTTCTTCTAAGATTTACTTGTCACCAACAAATTTGCCTTTGAAGATCCCAGCATGCAAGGGCCATAGCTTGGTACTACCTTTGTGCATTATGAATATATGAATATATGAGATGTGTTTATGGTTTATCACGTTGACTTTTGATTAGTTCCAATTGTCTGATTCCATACTATAACCAGGTCTCTTGGGGTAAGAAAGCTCTGTTAGTGGGTGGAAAAACTGATCCTAGTAGCGAAAAGGTTTCAGGTACAGATTTTCTTATCTTTCTCCAAACTCACCTTTGGCAACTTATAGGAATCTCTGACTAGCTGTTTCCAATTCTACAGTTTGGTCATTCGATACAGAAACAGAATGTTGGTCACTATTGGAGGCAAAGGGAGACATACCAGTAAGGAATCTGACTTGTTTTGGTTTGGTTGAAGAAATTTTATGGTCAACAAGTCAATCAAAAATGAAGAAAGGGTCTTTTTGAAACCAAAGATGTTGATACAGAAATATTTTCCAGGTTGCTCGAAGTGGCCATGTTGTGGTAAGAGTAGGCTCTAACTTAATACTCTTTGGTGGTGAAGATTCTAAGAGGAGAAAGCTGAACGACCTATACATGTTTGAGCTTAAGTCTATGACTTGGCTTCCTCTTCATTGCACGTAAGTTGCTCCTATTTTCACTCCCGAGTTATTGTTTCCTGTTTCTCTGCAGACGCTTTTGGATATAATTTTTGTCACCGAGGTTTAATTTTGTTGGACCGTAATTCAATTTCCAGAGGAACAGGGCCATCACCTCGATCAAACCATGTTGCAGTTCTGTATGATGATAGAACTCTTTTTGTATTTGGAGGCTCTTCTAAGTCAAAAACCTTGAATGATTTGTACTCGCTTGATTTTGAAACGGTTCGTACATCAGCCTTTGTTTTAGCTGGAACTGCTTCAATCTGAAATGTCATATATTATTTGATCAAAGTTTATTCCCTTCTCTTTGTCAGATGGTTTGGTACAGGATTAAGATTCGGGGTTTTCATCCATCACCAAGAGCTGGTTCTTGTGGTGTCTTATGTGGAACCAAATGGTATATCATCGGGGGCGGAAGCCGTAAAAAACGTAAGAGCTTATGCACTGTCACTAAAAGTTAAACTATCTTGTGCTGCTAAATATCTGCAATACATGAGAATAAACTGTGTTTTCTTCATTGTTAACTCCAGGCCATGCTGAAGCTTTAGTCTTTGACGTTTTGAAGCATGAGTGGTCAGTTGCATTCACATCGCCCCCATCTTCTATCACTACGAGCAAAGTGAGTTGATTTTTCACTAAATATATTCCTTCATCTCCTGGTATAAAACATTTTTTTTAATCTGTTTACATTGCAATTTGCAGGGATTTAGCCTAGTACTGGTGCAGCTCAAGGAGAAGGATTACCTTGTTGCATTTGGAGGGTCTAAAAAGGAGCCATCTAATCAGGTTACTTTGCCAAACACTATTCTCTTTAATCATGGCATAATGTGTAATAAATGAGATTGTTTAAAGGTAATTTGGGTCTTGCTAATGCAGGTTAAAGTAATAGTTTTGGAAAAGAATGATAATTTGTCTGCTAGCCAAGCTCAAATTAACAAAGTCACAAGAAAGGCTAACTTGGCATCTCAACTTAATGTCGCTCCCCCGCACCCTGGTGATTCTGCTGGTTATCAAAATTTGGCTTCCATAATTAATGATCATGGCTCGTCAAGGAGGTCAATGTCAGAACGTGTCATTGGCAATACAAATCCTGCTTCTGGAAATGTCTCCCTGAGGAAGCAACTGAGTGAGGAAGAACTAGTTCATACACTTGCCAAAACTTCACTCGATGATAGCCTGTTCATGCAGGTATAAGTTTCTTGTATTATCATTGCAGAACCTTTTTTTTAGTCTTATGGAATCAATCTAGAGTTATATAAATGATTCCTTATAGCTAATAAGCTACCTTATGCTAAATGCACCCTAAACCAAGTTAAAACAGCAATCACATTAGAATTCAAGTTGTAAACTTGAAAAGCATGTCTGATTTCAGTCAATGGAGCAGAATAAACTACATGATATGCGCTCTTTATCCAACATCTCCGGCAAAGTAATCACAGAAGTGATAACATCTTCATCTGAGCTAGACTACACAGACGGTCACTTCTCTGATAATGACAAGCTTGCTATTGATGATGAGCGAGTTTTCCCTGAAAATGATGATAAATCAGCTATCCCGTCATCGGCTTCATCAGCCATACCTCAGGTGTATGAAACCAAATTGTCAGCTTTAATCAGAAAGAATGGGATTTTGGAGGCGCAATTGGCGGCTGCACTAGCGGGACGTGAAGCAGCTGAGAAGAACATGTCTTGTGTCATGAAGAGTAGGCAGGAGCTAGAGAAGAAACTGTGTGATACTGTAAAGGAGACGGAGTTGTTGAAGGAGAAGCTTGCTGGTTTAGAGCTTGCTCATGAGGAGGCTAATAGCGTGTCTAATATGGTACACGCTGATAATGTGAGGCTTGAACATGATGTGGCTTTTGTTAGGGCTGTTTTGGATGATACCCAGAAGGTAAAAAAAAAAAAAAAAAAGAGTGCAATTTATTAAATTATATACATATTTTCTGAAACCTTGTTGATCCTAATCGTTCATATTGTGTAGGAGTTGCATTCCACAAGAGGAATCCTTGCAAACGAAAGTGCAAGAGCTTTCCAGCTACAGGTATTATGCTGTGATTTCTGTTTTTTGCTATGTGTTGTACTGAATATTTAAATCAAATTTGTTATGATGGCAACTGATCATTCCATTGTTTGCATTCAGAAGTTTCAACCTTGATCGAAGTTTTCATTGAACTGTAACAAAATTAAATGAATTTGATGGCATCTTTTCCATTCATTTATGTATTGATTTAAACATCCCTTGGTGTTGGTTAGAGCTTAATTGGATAATTGGTCATGTTAATGAGTTCTCTTGCTTTACGCTGACATTTTGCAGTTTGAAGTTTTTCATCTGAAGCAAAGACTGCAGTCACTGGAGAATAGAGCACCTACTCCAAGGAAACCTTTTCAAGTCTAACCAACTCTTCATGTATGTTAAGTTCGACATACAAGAACTCAACTAGTCCCATTTTGAATGTTAGCTAATAGAGAGCTCATTTGATGTATATACTGAATGAACCCCTTTCGATATGAAGTTAGTAGAACTTAATCGCAAATTCCATATTGATTTATGTTAGATGAAGAAAATTAGCACAAAAGCTG
The DNA here is from genome assembly GCA_934048045.1 of Polygonum aviculare. Lineage (NCBI taxonomy): Eukaryota > Viridiplantae > Streptophyta > Magnoliopsida > Caryophyllales > Polygonaceae > Polygonum > Polygonum aviculare. The sequence continues at coordinate 23,044,256 of OW204031.1, forward strand.
CAGGCAAATCTTCGCCAAGTAGGTGCAAAATGACAGTATGTTTAGTCTGTGGAGTGCGGACAGGGGAAAAACATTAAAAAAAATTAAACGGAAACCGTGAACACATCTCTTAGCATACAAGCCGATAGAGCAAGAAGTAGAGAGATCTAAGAGAACAGCTCTTTATTTTTTCCCCTTCTTTATACAAAAGTATAATTTTATACCTGTTCCAATTTCCATGTGTCCCTATAAAGACATTACTTGAACATTTCAAGTAATTTTCACAAAAATAGGCACAAAGTACATATGGTAAAGACAGACAGCACCAGAATGGTTCTTGAAATGGCCTTTCTCCTGACAGCAATGTTCCAACTATTCAATTCTGAAGTTGGAATTGGAGAGGCTATCCAAAAAGGGCAGCTGAGAAAGATGGAATCACCACCATTTAACAAAGAAGTCACTCTTTTAGGTTTGAAAGGATTACAAAAATAAATAGATAACAGCTCAGGACTATTGGCTTTTGGAAGGGTGTCGCAAGGGATTGGTTTACATATACTCGGACGAGTAGTGTCCAACCAACAAGTTATTCGCAGTGTATCTATGAGGGAGGCGCAAAATGAAGGTTATTCAGACGCCAAGTATGACTGCATACATAAGGAGGTGATAAATAGTTGAAGGTGTTCTCCACTTGGGAATAACTAAAAAGAATGAGAATTTTCATCTCATTAAACTTTACCCAGGGAGAGGTTAAAGGAAAATTTGGAAAATTTGTCATTTACCGGTTGCAGTGCTCTCACTTGATTCTTGGTCGGATAACAATGGAGCGGTAGACATGTTTGCTTGTAAATCTGTAGAGGGTGATGATGGAGCGACCGGCACTAATGAATATCCCACGGGATAAGGAGCCACGGGCGTATCAGATAGGGAGGATGTAGATGGACTGTAACTCAGTGAACCCATGGGATGATTGAACTTGCATGTCGGTCCAAACTTGCAAACTCCGTGTTGTAAGAAGTAAGTGCATGTTGGAGCACCCTGACAAATAAAGGTCATACAACATATTTAGAAAGCTGAAAAAAAAAAGAGATCCCATACACTAGTGCAGGAGTCAGAACTTAGAAGAGACATTCGTTCGCTTAAGTAGGTTTGATGAAATTAATTTAGATGGTTAAGATAGCAGAACAAACATTTCTGATTTGAAATTTTAGTGATTTTCCTGATTAGGACTGAAGTAAGAAGTCAAAAGTACACAAGGAAAAGAAAACAAAGCAGAACAGTCTAGTTTGAGCATATGAATACTTAATATCAACATTTTGAATTACAATGGTAATGAAAACAAAAATTGCATTAGTGTAGTAAGAAGTCAAGCTTAATCAAAGAGGGTTATTGTAAGATTTACAGCTCTTGTGGCCCTTCTCTAAATCTATTCAGAAATTGCAGTCACATGAGGTGTAAGAGCAAACACGTCACAACACTTGGAAAACGTGATACCTTGATCGTGCCTCCTACAATCTTGATTAACTTGCACAAGAGAAATCTAACTAAGACAACAATGCCAAACACATCCAACAGAAGCTCCAAAGAATAACACCAAACACAAAGAAGGCAACTGGCAAGTGGCAACAACACAGGAAAAAGCTTTCAAGGATCTCAATAAAATAAAGACTATAATACTAGCTTGCATACCGGACGAAGCGGAAGGGCCACAGGAGTAACAGTATAGCTTGACTTCAGGGAGCTTCGTTCTGCGGGATGATGGTATCTGCACAAAGAACCATACTTGCATTCGCCCGTTCTCAAATAATGTTGGCATTCGGGTTGCCCGGGCCTTTCAGGATGAGTTAGTCCCTTCTGAGGACTACTTGATGGACCAGCAAAAGAAGTCATGGGTGGATATGATCCACTGTACACAGGCGCAACAGGAAATGCAGGCGGAACACCATAAATTTGACCAGCCCCAACACTTGACTGAATTGAAAGCCGCAAACGTGAGAAATTAAAAATAGCTTAAAGCTAGGATACACACAAGGCACTAAGGCAGGCATAATTGGCAATGTAAATCACTTCACTTACCATATAAGGCGTCCAACCAGCATAAGGAACTGCCCCAGGGGGGAAAACCATTGGTGCATAAGGGCCTTGAACGAATGAATTTGGCACCATAAATTGCTGAGTAGGAGGAGGAGCATGTGGAATTGTAGGGTACACAATTGATTGAGGCATAGTCTCATGAGCTTGTGCATTATCAGGCTGAGGATGATGGAATTTACATGTCATGGCAAATTTGCAGTGCCCGGTTCTCATGTAGTAGGAACACTCTTTCTCACCCTGCATAAGATGCCAAAACAATGAACAAGCTCATTTGACGATGACAAGTGACAGCTGACAACACTACACTAAATGAAGATATTTGGAGTAAAAGAGTGAGAGAAGGGTTATGGTCTGACAGGTCTCAGTGGGTATCCATGGTAATTCAATGTGAGAGCGGTTGTAGAACCAGCTTCATGCTTTGGATGATGGTACTTACAGGAAGAACCATATTTACAAGACCCCGTCCTCATATAATACTGCATCATATAGCAAAACAAGAAGAATGTGTTGATGAAGGTTATATAAACACAACAAAAACACAATGCAGAATCTAGCTGAACATCTCATTGCCTGACAAATATGGTTCCCAGGTCGTGCCGGATAATCCCCTTCACTAGCTCTAGCAACTTCATTGGCCTGCAGGGAAACAAGCATTTTCACATTCAAAGATCACCAAGCAAAAGTGAAGGCTCCTTTCTTATGCAACAGTGATTGATAATAGAACAGACAGGCAAGAACTCCAAAAGCCCCAATTTAAGATGAGCTCCCAATTGGGGGTACAAAATCCATATTTAATGACAAAGAGAAAGAAGATCTCACTAAATGCTAACAGCTACGCCCTAATTTCAACTACTCAAAGAGTAGAGAGAAGAAAACAACGCATTTACCGTGGCACGATCATGGGGATGATTGAACCGACACTTCGCACCATACCGACAGAACCCTGTCCTCACATAATAAATGCAATCGGGCTCACCGGGCCTCTCCGGGTACGAAGCTTCGCCGGCGTCGTCACCGTCGGCGGCCTCTCCTCCTCCGTCGGCGCCTAATCCTCCGTGATCGCGCTTAGGTTCTACAAAATTTGATTATTTTTTTTCTCAACACTATAAACACAACCCTAGCAAGAGAGATTTCGAAATCGAGCCAAATTACGCAAAATTTGACGAAATTGAAATGCAGGATCCGCGGACTCGCCTTCAAGCCCGATTTCGCCTCTCTGACCCGACGGCTCCGTGGCCGGATCCGATTGCGCACTCTCCATTGCACTAGTCTGTTTGCTCATCCGAATTCCCCCCTTTCTTTGCCGAGTCGAATGGGAGCAAAATCCGATGGATGGAAAACGACGCCTCGCGATATCGCGATCGGACGGTGCTGAATGAAAAATCGAAGAAGAAGATGAAGGAGAAATCGTGAAGAAGATTCAGCGAGTGTTTTGTTTTCGTCTACGGGGCTTCCACTTGTGGGATCGTGTAATTGGCGTTCTTCTTCAGAGGGATCGCTTGGGAGGTGCTTGCAGTTTTTTTTCTTTCTTTCCCTCTGGGGTCTCTGTCTCAAAAGCGTTAGATCTTTCGTAATGTAATGGCTTTTTTTTTTTTTTAATTTCTTTATTTTTGGCTTGCCCTTTTTATATCGGGCAAGATTTGCGCACTCCGTTTTTTCATTTTCGCACACCAACTTGTGCGGATCCACAATCCGCACAAGGTTTTTTTTAAAAACCGGGTTTTTCTTGTGCGGATCCCGGATCCGCACAAGGTTTTTCAAAAAACCCGGTTTTATATTTGAACCGGTGTTATCTTGTGCGGATCCCGGATCCGCACAAGATGTCCGCACAAATTCTAAGAAATTACTAAAAATGGCATGGTGGGGAAAATAACCCCCTCTTGTGCGGATCTCGGATCCGCACAAGAGTCCCAACTTCGACCGAAGCCAGTGGCATAACCAGAAGTTTGAAAAATAAAACTAAACGGGAAAAAGGTGGCCCCCCTTGTGCGGATCCGAGATCCGCACAAGAGCTTCCAAAATCAAAGTCTTCGTCTTCAACCTAACCTAGATATAAACCTGGCCGCCGTCGAGCGATATCCACCCAAAATTCGATTTCGGTTTTTTTGTCTTCCAATTCTTCCACTCACAATCCAATTTCGATTTATTCTCGCCTAATATGGATTCCAACAAACTAGATTTGTCGACGGCTTCGGGTTCCGCTCAAGAATCGATAATTTCGTTGGGTGAGGGGTCGGGCGTTCGGTCTCCACCGAGGTCGGCCGAGCGGTCTCATCTTATAATAAATTAAAATTCACTCATAATAAAATTTTGTGTTATAAATTATAGTTTGTACATTAAAACATATTCAAATATCTTATAACATTGTCTAAAAATGATACAATGAAAAATAAGATGGATGAACAATTGAACATGAAGCTATATAATTTTCTACATTAAAAGGAAAATGAATAATCTGTGAAATCATACCCTTGTGCATTAAAACATATTATTTTTCATCTTATAATTATTCATTTTCCTTTTAATGTAGAATTCACTCATAATTATGTGAAAAACCTAGTCCACCTAAATTCTCATATTATAATAAAATAAAATTCACTCATAATAAATTTTTGTGTTATAAATTATAGTTTGTACATTAAAGAATATTCAAATATCTTATAACATTGTCTAAAAATGATACAATGAAAAATAAGATGGATGAACAATTGATCATGAAGCTATATAATTTTCTACATTAAAAGGAAAATGAATAAACATACCTATGATATATTCAAATATCTTATACATATTTTTATTTTAAACAATATTTCGAATCAAGAAAAAATTTAGGAAAATTCCTTTTGGTACCCTTGTGTTCTTGACAATTCCTTTTGGTGCCCTAAGATTTTTTTTTTCTTTTGGTACCCTTGTGGTTGTTATATTTTCCTTTTTTTGTAACCAAAATTCTATTTAAACCCATTTTTCATCCCCAAAAAATAAAATTTTATTTAAATTTTGTTTAAATAAAGCTAATTTAGAAAATTAAAAACAAAAAAACTTAGGCAAAAAATTTGTTAAAAAAAAAGTTTGACCAAAATTGAGTGGAGAAAGCTAGATGGCTAGATTTATTCAATACAATTTCCGTTTAAATTTTAACAAAAAATCAAGTGGGATAAGAATTCAAAATTTTATTTTCCAAATTAGTTTTTATTAAAAATTTAAACGAAAATTGTATTTTTTTGGGATGAAAAATGGGTTTAACTAGAGTTTTGACTACAAAAAGTAAAATGTATAAACCACAACCACAAGGGTACCAAAAGGAAAAACTTTTTTTTTAGGGCACCAAAAGGAATTGTCAAGAATAGAGGGGTACCAAAAGAAATTTCCCAAGCAATAAAAATATTAGGTAATAAGCAATAAAAATATTGAATAGACAAGCAATAATAAATATTCCTAATTTATAAAATATTGAATATTGAATATTCCTAATTTATAAAAATATTGAATAGACAAGCAAGAAAAAATATTCTAAACTAATAATAATAGGTAATAAGCAATAAAAAATGTTCTTAACTAGTAATAATAGGCAGTAAAAATTATGAAAATATAAATTAAAAAATACTGTAATTATAAATTAGGAATCGGGTATTGAGTTTTTATTTGTTCAAGATAATGTTCTAAACAGCTAGTATTATGATTCTGTCGAGGGCGGCCGAGCAACGGGTCCCTTCGATTTATGAGCAAGGGGAGGCGTCGAGGATGGCGGAGGAGAGGGCGAGATGTGACACAGCGGGCGAGGATCGTGGACCACCTGAGAGCAGACCTGAGTGGGCAGATGAGTAGTTTGTTATTTTATTTGGATTCGTCGTTTGACTTTTGGATTCGTAGTTTGTTTATATTTTGGATCTGTAGTTTGTTTATATTTTTGGATTCGTAGTTTGTTCTTGACTCGTAGTTTGACTTTTGGATTGTTTGTTTGTTCTTGACTCGTACCTCGTATTTTTGGATTCATATGGTTTCGAGCCCAAATTCTCACCGTGATAGCTCAAATCTAAATTTCAAATCAAGAAAAAATTTATCAAAATAAAATATGATATTTTTTTCTTAACCCGAAATAAAATATATATTATGCTTGTTTTAAAATAATAATATGATAATTTAAGAGTTGTACATGTGTAAGGTAGTTTAACAAGTTAGTTATTCAATATTATATGAAAATGTGAAATAACATATTAATCTAGTATAAAACATAATCCAAAACATTTAATAAGGACGAGGGTTTAGGGTTTAGCGGCATAAGAAAGGTTTAATGATGCGCAAATAGGGTCGGAACTAAAACCCTATGTGCGGATCCAGGATGAGCACATGGGGTTTAGGGTTGGAACTAAAACCCTATGTGCGGATCCAGGATGAGCACATGGGGTTTAGGGTTGGAACTAAAACCCTATGTGCGGATCCAAGATGAGCACATAGGGTTTGGGGTACGGTGTAGGATGAGCACCTTGTGCGGATCTGGGATCCGCACAAGAGGGGCAGTCACCATCTGGGCGGTATTGGGTTGTCAACTTGTGCGGATCCAGGATCCGCACAAATGGGCCGGTTTTTTTCCGAACCGCTCATCCTTACATGTGCGGCTTGTCCATCCGCACATGGTTCACTTTAAACCGGGTTTAACATGTGCGGATCCGCGATCCGCACAAGTCAGTGTGCGAACATTAAAAAATGGTGTGCGCAACGGAACGGCCTTTTATATGGGTACTTTTTCTTGAGAATTTTGAGTTTTATTATTTTAATATTTGTTGGAGGGTGGTTTGCATACGCGCCAACCACACAAGGGGACGGTAAGGTGTGGGCTCCCTTTGGGAGATTCGGATTTTTTATTTTATTTTCGGTGATACGAGATTCGGAATTTTATTTTTCGAGCACACTCTTTTTCTTCGGCCGTTCCGTTGCGCACTCCGTTTTTTCATTTTCGCACACCAATTTGTGCGGATTGCGGATCCGCACAAGTTAAACCGGGTTTATCATGAATCATGTGCGCACGGAGAAGCCGCACAGGTAAGGATGAGCGGTTTGTAAAAAAACCGGCCCATTTGTGCGCATCTATAACCCGCACAAGTTGGCTTTTCAATACCGCCCAACAAACATAGTGGGCCCACACATGGACACGAGAAAAACTAGCTCTTGTGCGGATCCTTGTGCCGCACAAAGCTAGGGTTTCGCACCATAAGCGCGGAGTTTGGTTGTCGTTCTTGTGCGGATCCAGGATGAGCACATGGGGTTTTAGGTCCAACCCTAAACCCTATGTGCGGATCCAGGATGAGCACATAGGGTTTAGGGTCGTACCCTAAACCCTAACCCTACGTTCGTTATTGTGCGGAGTCGTTCTTGTGCGGAGTTTGATTTGGTTTGCGGAGTCGTTCTTGTGTGGCTTCATGATCCACACGATCGAATCATCGTAATGTTCAGCCATGTGCATTGACGAATTTCACGATTTACAATACTATATCTATATCGAAAGTTTATGGCTATGTATCATCTTGTTATACGTGATATGTTTCTCGAGTCCAACTCTTATAGATTCAAACCTCACTTAAGTTCGCGTCCAACTCATAAAGGTAAAGATTAACACACTTGATATGTTTCTCGAAGAGTTACTTTATTGTTATATATGTAACATACGAGAATTGCATGTGTGATGTAAGATAAGTCATTGATCGATCTTTATTAAATGTTTTCCAAAAGAAAATGTTTAAACCCTAAACCGTACCCTTATTCTATGTGAGGATGAGCACATAGAGTTTTAGGTCCAACCTTAAACCCTATGTGCGGATCCAAGATGAGTACATAGGGTTTAGGGTCGTACCCTAAACCCTATTCATCAATCCTAACATATCCTACTACTATATTTAAGCCAAATATTCATTATATTCAAATAATATATTAAAAATATTTTTATATTATCCTACCATATTAAAATCTCAATAAAAAAATTTTATATGAAATATTTACCATAAATATATCTCTAATATTTAGAGGTGTCAAACAGGTCGGGTCGGGTGGATTCGGGTTCGGTCTTTTTCGGGTTCGGGTTGAGTGCGGGTTCGGGTCAATCGGGTTACAAGTCAAGTCGGGTTGAGTCTTGACAGGTTATTGTGCGGGTTCGGGTCGACCTAACAAGTCAAAATTTTGAAATTTTAATGATTATTAAAATAATATTATGATTAAATATATACTCCCTCCGTCCCCGAAAACTTGTCTGTAAAGCACATTTGCACGCGGATTACTAAAAATTGTAAATGTTTGATAGGTGATTGAAAAAAGTGTAAAATTAATGAAAAGGGTAATAAAAAGGAGTAATATATAAGATTGAATGAGGGTAGTTTTGTAATTTTATATGAAAAAGTGATAAAGTTGAGGAGAAAGTTGGATAATGAATGTAATATATGAGATTGTTTGAGGGTAAGATTGTAAAAGCATAGTGATATAAATGGAAAGAAAATAGAGATGAGCAAAGTTTTGGGGACGACTGAAAAGGAAAGGCGGACAAGTTATCGGGGACGGAGGGAGTAATATTTAATAACAATATATTATTTTTAATTCATTTTTATAATAATAGTTTATTTATAATAGTTTATATAATAAAATATGTTATAATATTTAAAAAATATATATATATTCTACATATATATAAAACATCGCGTCGGTCGGATCGGGTTCGGGTTTCAACCTAATCGTGTTCGGGTTAATTGGGTTCGGTTCTTTCCTTTGCTTGCTACTATTCGAGTCGGGTTTCAACCCAAAAATTTCCGGTCGGTTTGGGTCGATTTTTCGGGTTGGGTCAGGTTTTGACAGCTGCACTAATATTACATATTGATTACAATTTAGATAAAAAGATACATTTCTTGATTAAGATAATTATTCTTTAATTTTTCATTAAATATTTATATATTTATTTTAATTTATTTTTTCACAAACAATAATATATATACAAAATAATTTGTTTTTTGTATATTATCGTATTAAATATTATCTATATCTTTAGCGTAGTACTATATTAATCGGAGTTATCACTTAAAATTATTTATTTTGTTATAAAAGTTAGTTTACGCAATTTTATTTAAATGCCAAACAATTTTCATCAATTTTTAATAAAATGTGATAATGCATCTTATCTTATGGAATTCTTTCTTAATTATTTAAATATATGTTTATGTATGTATAAAAAATTAATATATAAATAAATTTTTTTTTATATAAATATTTTATGTTGTACAAGAATTATATCATTTTATAACCCAAAAGATAAGTGTCATTCTAACAAAATGTGCATATGATAATATTTGTAATTGTTATAGTAAATTCATATACAAAAGAAATAATAAATAAGTAACACCCTCGTATAAGGTACGGGTCATCTACTAGTATAACCTAGGTCGAAAGGCAAAATTGAAGCCCAACTCTTGTGCGGATGGTGAATCCGCACAAGATGTAATTTTTTTTTAATTTCGCCTCGTGTCTTCTATTATTCGCACAAGGTTTTATTTTTTATTTTAAATTACATTACTTGTGCGGATCCCGGATCCGCACAAGTGTAATTTTCAAAACTTTTACGCGGTCTTCTAAAATTCGCATTTTTACTAATTTTTAAATATATTGTGCGGAGATCTTGTGCGGCTATTGTATGCGCACAAGATCACGCCGGTTCAGCTATGTGATCTTCGTATCCACGGGGAAAACCGGGTTTTTTTAAAAACCTTGTACGGATCCTTAATCCGCACAAGAAAACCCCGGTTTTTAAAAAAAACCTTGTGCGGATTGCGGATCTGCACAAGTCGGTGTGCAAAAATGAAAAAACGGAGTGCGCAAATCTTGCCCGTTTTCTTTTTCGATATTTTTTTTGGTTGAAACTTCTTCGATTTTCTGTACAGGCACACGTACGCTTCTTGATAAAAGAATGTATTAACGAATAATTATATATGGAGAAAATAAAATTAACGAAGTAAATACTCCGTACAATTTTTGCCTTGACTAATGACATGTGTATATGTAGATTGTAAACTATGATGAGCCGATCGACAGGTGGACCATTTCCTTCATTCTCGCTTGTGGAAGAAGGTTTGAGAGGGAGACAACTACGAAGCACATCCCTGTGTTTTGATCTATGGCATTTAATGCAACTACGTATATTTTTCAAAAATTCTTAGATCATCTCCAAAACATTATGCAACTTCAAAATGGAGAATGTAAGATAAATTTACTCACTTTATATAAGTGTTTAATTAAAAAAAATCATTTAGGAGAATCCCCAAATTATAGAGAACTCTTAATATTTAAGGAAATTCTCTATTTTTTTCCCCTTTCTCTGTTTGAGAGAATGTGATGGAAAATCTGTTGATTGAACAACACCCCAAATACATTGAAAATCTAAGTTTCAACTTGTCAACACTATGATCTATTCTAAACCTGTTGGAAATTTAAATAAATGAAAAACCAATCCAAAAAACAATTGATGGAACAGCAGCTTGAATCCGATTGGATTGAACCCAGAGCCCATTTGATTAACCCGACGCGAGATAGTACGTCTGATATTCAACAAAACTCCTAAGACATTAACATTAAAATACTATAAATGAGCTTAAATAAGAAATAAGTTATTTTTTCATCAATAAAAACGAATTTTTTTTTGGATTTTATTTGAGGGATGACGTTCATGATATATACCCCATATGTCAGTGAAAGTAACTTTAAAGTTAACTTAAAGATGGATGTGAGATTTAATCATTCCATAAATACTTAGGCCTTGTTCGGTAAAAGAAGGTTTTTGAAAATGTGTAGGTTTTTAAAGAGGTTTTTTAATAGGTGTAGGTTTTTTAATAGGTAGAGGTTTTCTTTTTTAAAACCTGCTAAAAACTACTATGATGTTCGGTATTAGAAGGTTTTCAGTAGGTTTTGCTTAAAAATTACCAAAAATATTATTAATTAAAATAGTAAATAAAAAATTGAGTTTAAATCTTTTGGAAACCTCCTAAAACCTATCTCTATCAAGGTTTCTATATTATCTTTTCAAACCTCATCAAAAACCTACATCTATTTAAGGCTGTGTTCGGCAACACAAGGTTTCTGGGGAGGTTAAGGTTTTTAAGAAGGTTTTTTTGGTAGGTGTAGGTTTTTACTAGGTATAAGAAAACCTCTCAAAACCTTATAAGGTGTTCGGTATTGCAAGGTTTTTAGATAGGTTTTACTTCAAACTACCAAAAATAATATTAATTAAAATAATAAATAAAAAAAGTTGTGTTAAAAATTTTCACAAACCTCCTAAAACCTATCTACACAAAGGTTTCTATTTTCTGCTTTCAAACCTCCTCAGAAACCTACTAAAACCTCCACCTCCTAGAAAACCTTATTGTGCCGAACACCTATTTGAGTAGGTTTTAAATAATATAAACCTTCAAAAACCTCCAAAAACCCATACCGAACAGGGCCTAAGTAGGTTTTAAATTGCACAGACCTTCAAAAACCTCCAAAAACCCATATACTTTTCCAAGCGAATCTATTTATCTTCGGAAAGAATAAATAAATAGAATTGGTTTTAAGTAAAAAAATTCTTAACATCTCACTATCCATCAGATGTAATTTAAAATCTTAGGCCTGTACATGGCAATTAACTTAACCTAGCTTAGCTTAGCTGTGAAATTAAATGTTGAGATGGGTAGAAAGTCCAAATGGCATTAAATTTAGAAACATGCAAGGGAAATGCTCGTTGCATATACCGCTCCCGACTTGTCATTAGTCAGACGCATCATCTGCATTTTCGATACGCAGCATATTATAAAAAGGAAAAAAAAAATTACTACTATGCAACTTGGTAATTCACCGTACCGGTTTGCTTTCTTTCTACTCCCTCCGTCCCGGAAAGTTTGAAAAAGTTTGTTCATAAAGCACATTTGCAAGTGGATTAATGAAAATTGAAAAAGTTTGATAACTGATGGGAAAAGGTGTTAAAGTGGATAGAAATGGTATAAAAAGGAGTAATTTGTAAGATTGGTTGGGGATAATTTTGTAATTGTATAGGAAAAAGTGATAAAGTTGAGATGAAAGTTGGATAATGGGGGGTAATATATGAGATTGTATGAGGGTAAGATTGTAAAAGCATAGTGATGTAAATGGAAATAAAATAGAGATGAACAAACTTTTCGGGACGCCCGAAAAGGAAAGGCGGACAAACTTTCAGGGACGGAGGGAGTACTATGCAATGTTTCATATTTATGACCACAGGTTTAAATTGAGGTAAAAATACACGGAACACGTGCCTTGTGTACGTTACTATGCCTTATTGATCGATCGAGTTTGGTGGTCGATCTCACCCGCAACTGGTAACATTCAATGCCAAGTATAACGTTGGTCTGCAATTTGAACGTGGGTCGACAAAACTACGTACACTCAACAGTTAAACCTTTACTTACAGAGATACTCCGTAAAAAAGAAGAAGGTCAAACTACACTCCACACTTGCACATTGTCATATAGGGTTTATTTTCTTGTCCACAGAGTGCACAGCCAGTTTCCCACCTGATCCCGGGCTCAATAGATCAACGAAATGAGTTTTCCCCAACATTACAATTAACCCGGTAAAGAAGTGTATTGACCAAAATGTCGATCGTAGAAATTGTTCTGGTTAGTCTTTAATGGGCTAAGATGCAGAGCGTTAGAAAAAGCCCTCATTCATGGCCCAGCATTCTCAACTGTTCCATCGGCCCACACATTCTCTACTCTGAAAGAATGACACTTTTGAGACATCTGTTGGCTGAATTTACGAGAGTCGTAGCGTAGAATGTGCATTCTCGTGTCTTCAAGATACGAATTTGATTTAATTAAAAAATTAATTGAAATTTTAATTCAAACGAATAGTTTGATATAAAGTCTTGTATTATTTTATTTAATTTATTTTTTTATAGGATTTATTTTAATAATACTGCATTTTTGCTATAATATATTCTTTTAATCGAACAAAGATTTGTACGACTATAATTTTCTGTATTAAGGATTGAATACTCCTAAGATCTTGTAGAATTTATTTTAATGTTTATGGAATATAATTTTAATTATATATTTAATTGGAGTTGACATATATTTTTATATATTATTATGTTAATCTCCAATCTAATATATAGTTGTAACACCTTGGTAATTTATAAGGGAATGAGGTGCTCCCCATGCCAACATAAGCTTTTCCTTTTTCATGGTTCGAGAGGTCAAAAGATACATGAAGTTAAGCGTGCTAGAGCGACTGAGCGAGAGTAGTACCAGGATGGGTGACCTCCTGCGAAGTCCTCGGTTGGCTATGAGATAGCCCTTTAGGGCCTCGGGCCTTACAATAGTAAGATTAATTAACTATATATTTAAGGAAAACTTATAGATACAATTTCAATAATATATATTCTTTCATATTACATACTGTTAGTACACGAAATATGTCGGTGTACAGGTCTCAATTCCTTCTTCAATGTCCTTCTTCTCCAAGCCTCCTTCACCTTCAATAACCTGCAAAACAATGGACAAAGGGGGCGGGGACCCCTTAATCCACCTCCGATGCCTAAGTCAGTAGAGTATTCGCAAGGGTAAACTGTAGAGAGAAAGGCGCAGGGTAGGGCGGTCACAAGCGATGATCAACCCCTCTAGAGTCAGGGCGAGCGATTATCAGCCCCTCTAGGGTAGTTCTTCTAGGGTAGTTCTTGTATATTCTCCTCCCTTTTCTACAAGACCAAGCCATGTATTTATAGTGGAGAGAGAGGGCTAGGGTTTCTTCCTTGGAGCCCAATCAATAATTCTATCTTCTTAAATAAGATAGAATCTTCCAGCTATTGGATAGCTACCAGGATTTAATAGGCCAATAAAGATATTTAATAGATATGCTTACCTGACTGGCGGAAATATTATCCTTATTTATGGCGGTAAATTACCCACCTACAAATGCCCCACCTACGTCTTAGTTGCGTAACTAAGACGTAGGTACTCTAGGATTGACTTGGCGTGACTTATATGGATTAGGAGACGGGCACGTTTGCACGTTCATGAGCGAGTATCATGAGAACCCCCGTGAGTGAATATCACGGTCCCACCCCCCCATGAGCGAATATCATGGGGGCTCCGCGAGCGAATATCGCGGTCCGTGAGTGTAAACACGGGAACCACCGCGCGAACGACGCGGGAACAAACTCCGTGAGCGTAAACACGGGAACCTCCGTGACAAGCGATCACGGGTACCACCGCGAGTGAATATCGCGGGAACAAACTCCGTGAGCGTAAACACGGGAACCTCCGTGACAAGCGGTCACGGGTACCACCGCGAGCGAATATCGCGGGAACAAAACTCCGTGAGCGTAAACACGGGAACCTCCGTGACAAGTAGTCACGGGTACCACCGCGAGCGAATATCGCGGGAACAAAACTCCGTGAGCGTAAACACGGGAACCTCCGTGACAAGTAGTCACGGGTACCACCGCGAGCGAATATCGCGGGAACAAAACTCCGTGAGCGTAAACACGGGAACCTCCGTGACAAGTAGTCACGGGTACCACTGCGAGCGAATATCGCAGGAATCTCCGTGGGAAACCACGGTCCGCGAGCGAATATCGCGGGAAACTCTATGGGGGCCAAACATAGTCCGTGAGCGAATATCACGGGAACATCCGCGAGCGAATATCGCGGGAATCCTCCTACGTAGCTAGCATACGAGGAGTCCGTTAGTGTGATGCACTAACGTTGCGCTTATATTTTTTTATGCAAGACTCTTCTAATGCAGAAACTAATAGCAAAAATAAACATGAATGACATGATCCTAATAATTAAGCTAATGAAAGAAGAACAATCTAGGGGCCTCATCAAAACCACATGGGAAAAAGAGTGCCCCGTCCTACATGAATCCTAGTCCCGGGACCCCCGCGCGTAAAGGTCCGGGTACCTGCGGTCGTGCCTGCTCGGGCTATGGCGACGTTTTATCCTCTTCAAGGCGAATCGGTTATTTATCCTCTTTAAGGCGGACCGGACGGTTACCCTTTTCAAAGCGAATTGCCCCTGCCACGATTCCGCGCTCGCGGAACGAGTGACGCGTCCGCGATTTTGCCCCAGGGAGGGGGATCTACGCTCTGGACCGGAATAGCGGTCGCGGCCTGGTGACCCGCGGCGGTCGCGGCCTGGCGACGCGCGGTCGCGGCCTGGCGACCCACGGTCACGGCCTGTCGACCCGCGGTCGCGGTTTAGGGATGCGCGGTCGCGGTGCGTCGAACCGCGTGTGCGGCTTTGATCTTGTGGGCGTGGTTACTCGGTCCGTTGCCTTTCCTCGATTCGCCCTCGAGCCTTCCCTAGATCCCATGATGAGCGTTCTTCCATCATGGGGCCCTCACGTGAAAGCCCGGTCTTTTCCCTCATGCTCATCCCTACTGCCCCAATCATGAGTCGAATTAGGGTTTTCGGGAGAGCCATGATCTTCGTCTTCAGGTTCGTCAAAACCCTCGCGCCGCTCGCTCGAACAGCGGGCGCGGATGCTGGGACCGCGGTCGCGGTGTCTTGGACCGCGGTCGCGGGTTGTCAGACCGCGGTCGCGGCTGCCGCCCCGGCAGTTTCCGCGATCGCTAGGGTCCGCCGTTGTGACGATGCTAGCGAGTCGCGAAGTAACCCTAGGCTCGTCAATAGGGTGCTCGCTCCGCACCTCCCTCAAAGCGTGCTTCAGCTTTGCGATTTCTTCTAGGGCTTGGTCCAAGCGAGACCGAGCCTGTTCGCACTCCGATAGCATCACCTCGTCCTCCTGCTCGCTCCTGGTGGAGGATGATGCCTCAACCCTGCCGCTTGGGTCGGCGTAACTTGTTCAGCCCATCACGTACCGCGAATTAGGGTTTTCGCGATTGGGCTCAGGCTCGCGCCCTCGTGACTTGCGGTCACGGTCTGGCTTTATGATCGCGGTCGCGCTTTCAGGCCTACCGCGGATCTCTTGGCCCGTATCTGCCTCGACTTCAGCGATGCGCATCATGAAATCCCTTGACCGACTAGACAAAGCCGAATCGGACCATACTTGGCGACGACTCTCAATCCCGTTGCCTGACGCGAGTCCCCATAGGTCTGTGCGATGAACAGATGCGCTTGCGAGGGGGACTGAGTCACGGGTAGAGTCGGATCCGGGCAAGGCGCCTCGCACGGATCGCGACGTGGTCCGATCTCCCGAGCGAATATCGGGGTTTACACGTGTCGGGATTCGCTCCTCCGAGCGATTTTCGGAGTCCAACCGCTCGGGCGTCGATCCGCGGTCGCTGGAGGGTGAGCCGCGGTCGCGGGTGGTGAACCCGCGGTCGCGTGTCCGCGCCTGCCAAGAGCGAACTCGGAGTTCGCCGATCGCCCTCCGACCCGCGGGCGTGGGTGGGTATCTCGCGGTCGCGGGCGGCGATCCGCGGTTGCGGGTTGTCAACCCGCGGTCGCGGCTCTGAGGCTGCGAAAAGCGAATCGCGCGATTCGCCTGGCGCGATTGCCCCAGGGTTGTCTCGATCCGGGCTCGTGGACAAGCGATCCATAGCCTCCTCGGATCGGCTCTTGTAGGGTTTACGAAGGTCGAAAACCTGTTCGTTCCCACAGACGGCGCCAAATGTTAGTACACGAAATATGTCGGTGTACAGGTCTCAATTCCTTCTTCAATGTCCTTCTTCTCCAAGCCTCCTTCACCTTCAATAACCTGCAAAACAATGGACAAAGGGGGCGGGGACCCCCTAATCCACCTCCGATGCCTAAGTCAGTAGAGTATTCGCAAGGGTAAACTGTAGAGAGAAAGGCGCAGGGTAGGGCGATCACAAGCGATGATCAACCCCTCTAGAGTCAGGGCGAGCGATTATCAGCCCCTCTAGGGTAGTTCTGATAGGGTAGTTCTTGTATATTCTCCTCCCTTTTCTACATGGCCAAGCCATGTATTTATAGTGGAGAGAGAGGGCTAGGGTTTCTTCCTTGGAGCCCAATCAATAATTCTATCTTCTTAAATAAGATAGAATCTTCCAGCTATTGGATAGCTACCAGGATTTAATAGGCCAATAAAGATATTTAATAGATATGCTTACCTGGCTGGCGGAAATATTATCCTTATTTATGGCGGTAAATTACCCACCTATACATACATGTGGGGTGTGTTGGACCCAAGGCTTGAGGCCCATAATCCTTACTGAAGCCGTACGCGTATCCAGATAGGCCCACGAGATTCGAAGTTGTTACTCAAGATAAAAACCGCCATATCGAAGTTGTTACACGAGATAATCCACCATATTGAAGAAAATCTTATCATATCAAGAAGAATATACTATCTACTGTTGGGCCCTATTACCCAAAAGCCCATGACGCGCACTAGAGCGGCCTGTAAGAAGCCCACGGAGCCCAGCGGCGATGTTCTAGAACATGATCCGAGTAACAAGTCATAATTTCGATATATTTGACCATCCAAGTATAAGATAGACTTAAATTTTATCTTTTAAGGATTCTATTTACCTTATATAGGCGAAATCATATCAAATCTAGGGATATTATATCCTTTACGATTTATATCTATCTAGTTATCTATCTATCTTGTAAAGCACTCTATCTTTAAGACCCCTATATATACATAGAGGGGGTCACCAAATCACACACATGGTACGCATATCACCACATGTACACATTCACATACATCAATACAAATTTACACGTTTTCTTCTTCAATTCTTTCGTTCTTGTTGCTTTGTTCAAGCCCGATCTAGGTCAATGAATCACCAATCTTACTTGGTAGATTTCTGGCTCTAACAGGGTGCACAATCAAAATTAACCAATGAAATTATTTTAATAAAGATGGGTGATGCGGTCCAATAAGAAGTTGACAAGTGTCGTACTAAATATTATTTTAACGCCCGCTTTAGTATATAGTTATGATGATGAGTGCCCATGAGATGCTTTGGTGATTAGAGGTGATCTTGCCGTAGTAGCACAATTCAAATTAACGCTTGGTAATTAGTGGTGATTATGTGACCCAATGGTTTACAGTCACTGTTGGATTTTTATGAAATAAACCAACTAAACTAAAATCACTAGTTTTAATTGGTAAGGCTAAAGTAAAATCACTGTTGGACTTCATGTAATTATGCAAACTAATACTAACATAGCACATCACCAAATGGCCAACAACTCAACCTTGTAATGACACTAGAATTCATGACCCGTGCTACGCACGGGTTTAAAAACTTTTTTGAACTTTATTAATCACCTTTAATTGAAAAATTGCATAAATTTGCATGAATGTAAAAAATGGACCAAGGTATGATAATATAAAATATAATAGATTATATTAAGTATAAAATAAATAAATATTCCATAAGAAATAAATCAATTGAAAATATAATCCACTTGTGAGAGAAACACTCTTTATTTGCATCTAAATGCAATTACGTACATATGAAAGATATATATAACTATAGAAAACATATGAAAGATTAAAATAATATAGTTGGCTATTCAAAATAATTTTATAGACATTAAAACTATAGAAGTTTATTGAAAAAAATACCCATATTTTATGATTTAGGGTATAAATAAATTTTGTGATTTTCGTTTAAAAAATACAAATATTTTATGATTTATGGTGTTCAAATATTTTGTTAAGAAAACATTCATATATACACATAATTCAACAAATATCCACAGAACACGTTTAAAAAAAATACACATATTTTATGATTTAGAGTATAAACATAATTTGTGCTTTACATTAAAAATATAAATTATTTATTTATTTATATACTTAAATCATATATACAAATAACCCATCAAATACACACAAAACATGTTTAAAAAAATACACATATTTTATGATTCAGGTTATAAATATATTTTGTGATTTACGCTAAAGAAAATACACATATTTTATGATTTATGATATTCACATATTTCATGATTTACGTTAAAAAAATACATATTAAGAAAATATGTAAACAACACAAAAATGTTGCTAGAGAGGTTTGAACCCCAAACCTTTAGATAGTTAGAGGAAGGGTTTACCACTATGCTATTGTGGTTTGTTTGATTATGATTGCATAGTGTTTATTATATAGGGAGAATTGCAACCAACACTAAATGGAGCATGGGGACACCACCTAACTTTTATATATATATAGATAATTAAGTACATAACCCAACGTACAAGCACAATTTTGACATCAAGGAAAACAATACCGGAGGAAGGAAAAGAAAAAACACAACTCAACCGGCCTAAGATCCAAAATCATTCAAATATTTAAAAAAAAAAACGATACGACATACTGTAGAATATAATGGCCATAAAAATGATTCAAATATTAAACGCGTCAAATAAAGAATGTATATTAAACGCCCAATAAAAAATGACAGCCCACGTAACGTAAGTGTACCACGAAATCTATAAAATGATTAGGATCCACTAATTAATGAAGGAAGCACTTGAATAAAATTATAAGATTAGAGAATAAACATCGATAAGCTCTGGCCCAATAAAAGATTAGAAAGTAGTAAAATAAAGGATTTTCTCAATCTTCAATCTTCTCATATTCCTGTATCTATCCCTTTTGAATGGAAGGGGAATTTATCCCTCGCATACCAAATTAAGTTTTAGGCCATTATTCTCATTATCCAAAGCCCTCATTCGATTAGCGAAAAGCAATAGCATAAACCCCCAACCAATAGATTAATTAAGATTATTCCCCCTAATATGGAATTCCTTTTTCGAAGAACACGGTTCTTATTTCATTTAAAAAGAGGCGTGCACGTACATTTATATGCATCAACCAGCTTCAAACGTAGGTCGATCCATCAATTAGATTTTCGACCAAGTCTATATAGTATAGCTTTGCCAATTTAACTAGAATAATAATTTTAGGCACCAGTTTCGTTTCTTTTTTATTTCTTTTCATAGTGGTTAATTAACTTTATGCTAGCATAGCATGCATTTTAATAAGCATACATAAATTTTGGTTTGTTGGAAAAAATAAATAAGTTTGGTAGAACCTCGGTTTTTTGATGGGTCGGTAGAGTCACACTTACTGTTCACCAACAACGTCCTTTTCAAAATTAGGTCCCGACCGAGTTCAAATTTTACCTCTCATATTGTAATGGCTATATACTAAACATGTCAAAAAGGTTGGACGGATAGAGTTTGGGTTCGGATAGCCGGTTTGGATATAAAATGGGCTCTTGTTATGGGGTGACGGTTCTAATGACCAAGTCTTTCGTCCCAAAATTAATTGACAATACATGATTAAAAGTAAACGACTTTATATATTGATTGACTTGTTTTTTCGCATGATTTCTAATTTTGAGTTCTCAATTTAACCCCAACGTACAGCTAGCTTCTTCACTATTAATGTACTTGCTCCATCAATTTAGCCACCCAATGCACAAAGCAAGACATACTTTCCTCCAAGCTAGCTTGATTCCACGGGATTTCGTTAACCTTGTTTTTCGTTTCAAGGCGAAGAATCCACCCTCGATGACAAAGAATCCGCCCTCGATGTAAAGTATAAATTGTATTGATCTTTCGAAATTGGCCGGTTATGATGCCGGGTCTTCAATTAATTAAGGAAGTAATCTACTATGTGAACGTACAATGGTTTTGGAAAATATATTCTAACTTGAACAATGTACATATATGTCACCGTCCAATTTCACTTAGGCCGGGGTCGTATTGATTAATGTAACGTACTAAATGAATTAACATGCTAGCTGGATTTGAGAAGAATCCTATACTGTTAATTATATGGACATGCACACAGCCGCCAGAGCCCACATCGATCCTTCGGCTTTGGATGATGTGAATGGATCAATAAGTGTTTCCTTGCATTATAAAAAAAAATACTCGTATTGGAAAGTAGAGGGTGATCGAGAATATAACAAAGGCAAAAAGAGCCAGTACATTTACTCTTGCATTTATTATGGGCGAGCGCATGGGACTTTGGACTTTGGACTTCGACTAGCTTATAGCTTGCTTCACGGGCATGTTCTTCACATGGCCTTGTCTTTTTCTCTTTATGCATCCATGGCTTTCTCATATGTAGACTGTGGGTCACTTCGATCGGTTGGGTTCGGGGGTGGTATGAATTCAGGTTAATCGGGTTGTAAAACAATTTATATTGGGTTTTGAGTTCACTTTTACGACTTTCAACCCACTAATTTTTGAACGGTGTTTCCGGGTTGGTCGTCAGATTTGCGTAATGTATGTATCTAGAAATTTTGGCTATTCACTAACTTGATGATTATTTGTAATTCATGAGCTAGAGATTTGAGCTTAATCCAGATGAGATCGTTTTGATCAGCTATAATTGAGTCCGTCAATTCTAGAGAATCTTATTTCAACTTACATCATGCGTGTTATTATTACAACATGATCACATTCACATGAAATGTTGCTTCAAAAATGTTTCAAATTCTATTTTTAGCTTGCACTAAACAATAGCTATATAGCCTTCACATGTGCATTGTATAAACACGACATTTCAATGTATATATCTAGTGGTTAGCTAGCTAGGCAGCCGTAACACGATTGACATATATTACTCCCTTCGTCCCCGAAAGTTTGTCCGTCTTTCCTTTTCGAGCGTCCCGAAAAGTTTGTCCATCTTTACTTTATTTCTATTTATATCACTTTGCTTTTACAATCTTACCCTCATACAATCTCATATATTACCCCCATTATCCAACTTTTCTCTCAACTTTCTCACTTTTTCCTATAAAATTACAAAATTATTCCCAATCAATCTTATAAATTACTCCTTTTTATACCCTTTTCATCAACTTTAACACTTTTTTCTATCACTTATCAAACATTTCTACTTTTCATTAATTCGCGCGCAAATGTGCTTTATGGACAAACTTTCCGGGACGGAGGGAGTAATACCTTTAATTTTTTAGGAAAATGTGTATCATAACTCATAAGCTAGATAGCTCAACACTTTGTTGTACTTTAATGGATTAGGGTTTTAGGACGGTATAATAGCCTCTAATTAGTATAGTAGAGAAAAGAATGTAAAATGGAAGACAAGTAGAATCTTGTTGATATCTTTGTTATGCTATGTTGAAACACCTAAAAACGTACTTCTATAATTTATCCTCTTGTACCGGTGTTCATATATTAATTTCTTTTTTTTCGCCCAAAAAAAATATTAATTTCTTTTTCCCGGTTGATATCTCAATAGAGGTTTTGGATTTTCAGATTACTAGTGCTCATTTTCAGTTTAAATGGTTTAAATTGAAGCTTATCATTATATATATATATTTATCATCCTCAAAGTAACACCATTTGGCTATCAAAATACTCAAATTCATATGAATCATATCCGAACCATTTTGATTTAAATTTCTAAATGATAATCCAATTTAAAGGGGTTTAAGGGTACTCTATACATTTTTTAGAGATTTCTTCATTCGCCGAAATTAAAAGCGAAATCGCACCAAAACAAACCCATAAGTGTATACAAGGGTGAGAGTATGAGACCAAAGACTAGCATGAATTACAAATACGTAATGCCCTACGTCGACAACGGGAATAACTTTAGCTTCCACGTTTAAAGTTGGCTATAAAGCCAAGCATATGTTATATATTCATGCACTTGTCTGTTGGAATTATCACTTTTAAATCTCCTTCATATTGCACTAGTGCAATGCTTCCTATATATGTACGTATATGCAAATCGAATAAATACGTAAATAAAACTCTCAATGTAGAATCGTTGATAGTTCAGCAATCAGCATACATACGTAATTAATCTGGTCATTTTCTCATGCATTTGATTCTTCTTCTTTTCCTTTTAACTAGCTTCTAGATCGAACAAATTAGAAATCGACCGATCAGATAAAGAAACGTTATTTAATTTAATTGTCAGAAATCAAGCATCAACAAGGTACCAATAAGTTCGTTCTTCTTGTTTCCTACGTAAGTCCACAGAATCGAAGGTTGTAAGAAAATTCCGAAAATCTACATCTCCGACCGAACAGTAAATGTTACGCACATTGAAAATGTCAATCAAGTTTACGAATCAAATGAACTACAGAGTATATATATACTCGCTTTAATTACTTGTCTTTTCATAGCCCTGATCATTTTTTGTTTATTTTATGTTAGAAGGGTCACGTACAAATTCAAGTGTCTTTTTGCTCTCAAAAATATTCTCAAAAGTAGGACACACATAAGCTTTCGAAAGCAAAGTTAAGGATATTTGGATTCCCCTTCATCCTAGCTATTTTGTGTGTGTGCCATATGTTTTTTCTTTTATATGCACCAATATAAGCACAAAACTTCCATATTGTGGGCCCATCGATCTACTATACAAATCTCCACCCTTCAATTTCCCACCTATATAAATACCCATCACCCTCTTTACATCCGATCAAACAACTCGATCATATCGGTTTCGGTTTCAGTTTGAACGATGTCAGGTGTTTGGGTGTTCAAGAACGGAGTGGTTCGGCTGGTGGAGAACCCGGGGGCGGACTCGACATCACAGTCAAACATGAGGAGGAAGGTGTTGGTGTACGTGCCCACGAACGAGGTGATGAGCTCGTACGCGGAGCTGGAGCGGAAGCTGATGGGGCTAGGGTGGGAGAGGTACTACGACGATCCCGACCTCTTGCAATATCACAAGAGGAGCACGGTGCACCTCATTTCCCTCCCTAGGGACTTCGGCAGGTTCAAGTCCATGCATATGTATGATATTGTGGTCAAGAATCGCAACATGTTCGAAGTTAGAGACATGTGAGAGGTTCAAGAGTGTCACGTCTTACATATTTAGTTGTACGTTTGTTGTGCATGGTGAGGGCTTTCTTGTAATTTCCGTTCTCGATTTTCTGGTTTGCATGGTCTAAATTAAATTGTGTGGAGAAATTGGTGTACGTGTGTGCGCGCGTGTTTGTTTAAGTTGTATTGATGTTTGCATTGTTGCTATAGAGGGGGGCCGAGGGCGTAATGAATAATTCAATGTAATGCTAATGTTTCGGGTGAGTCACCATTTGTAGATTAATTACAAGTTACACATCAATGAAAGTGGTCATTTTGTGATGTATTGGAAATATCGTGGTGCGCGCAAACCTTAGCTTGTTGATCAATGTCACCAACTATGGAGTACGTGATGATACTCAATAGACGTAGCTTACCCCGTTTAATACGTTGGCCAATGGGATGTCGACAAACGAACTAATGAGCATGCGCGTATATATGCAGGTAATTTAACGTAATTTTTCAATCATACATTTCAGGGTTTAATTTTATTTGTGTTTTAAATATTATTAATCAGAGGATCATGCCCGTTAGCCAAATATTAGAGCGATTGATGAAGGATAGATTATTGGGACGAAATGGTTTTAGATTATGTACATTTTTTTTTTTGTTGAATAACTTAGATTATGTACATTGCTTTTTGGTCGAAATTTAGATTGTGTACATTTGGTTTGCCTAAAATATGAAGATGTTAGAATTAGTTACATAATTAGGACTGATGGTTATCTAGGGTTATTGGAATTGGGCTCAAAAAAAAAAAAAAAGGGTTATTGGAATTTAATTAGGGCTCCAAAAAATGTGGGTCCCAATTCCCAAATCTAGCAACCGAACACGTAATCTGGCTAGAGTGAGTAGGCATCGCCCAATCAACCATGACGTTTAGCTTACTAAAGACGTACGGACGCCACGTGTCACGTCCAAATGCATCTGCCGGCGCCCCTAAATTTCACCTATGTTCTCCCAATCCAAATCTTCAGTCCCGAAGCTAATTATGTCACCAATTTGATTTCCACGTACTTCAAAAATCCATTCATCTATTTTTAGAAAGATCGAGTTCGTGCAAAGGAAAATCTTCAAATATGTTTTGACTTGCAATACGTTCGATCGATGCCATCATATATATATAGCTTATGTGCAATTTATACTAGACTCACTTCATTTGGTTTTTATGTGTATATTTAATATGATCCTTAAACATAAGTTTATTCTGTTAATTTATATAGAACTTATTGATAAAATCTGAAGTACTGTATATTAATTAATTAGTATATATATATATATATATATATATCGATCATAAAGTTCATATAGTTTTAAGATATGCAAAGTAGCAATGCATATATTAAAGATGCACTAAGAGAGATTTTAAGATATCATATATTGAAGATGCTTAATGTTTCAACGATTATATATGTTTAACGAATACATTTTATCCAACCATAGATCGACAACTAATATATATCCAAAGGTATTGTGCTGTCCGAAGAGAAAGGTGGTGGGGATGCCAAATGAAGCATATATTTCTAATATCTTAAAAGAGTACGAATATGAGAATTAGTAGCACTTACAAAAAATCCAATATTAAAAAAGTACGAATATTAATTAACACGCATTTCAAGCTTATGCGCTTGGATTGGATTAACCAGTAAAAATGCAAATTAAACATTAGTCTATCACTCTATCCTGTTTGGTAGAAGATCGAAAATGAAAGGAAATACGGAGTAGTTTTAAGCGACGGCTGCTTTTTGCATGTCCGTGTTGTATAGTTGTATTCCAAGTAGAGGAGTCCAGCGTGGAAAGGGCGTTATCAGCATGGAAGTTGGACGTGCATGTAAAAAGCAAGATGAGCTATATATACCATGCTTATGCTATGAATGATATTCTCCTCCCATTGATCCCGTGAATCTGGGATTTTTCATTTGCCCATTCTTGCAAACACCCTAATAGCTTGCTTTCTTGATCCCGATCACGAATATCATGATATGCTAATACATTATAGATTAGGTTTGTTTCTCATTCCATCTATGTTTCTGTTGTTATATAAGTAATTATCAACACAAACATATATACTAAGCCTCGTCTGATTATTCCTTCTATTATCACTTGATTTTCGAATATAACCTCGTCCGACTTGATTGTATATTAAGCTTGACGTGCACATATGGATGGAGCAATGTATATACAATATAGCCCTTTCTTCTCCTCCTTCTTTTATGAGCTTGTTCTCATGGAAAGAAGCTGCAAAATGCTCGATCCACTGAATTCGGAACTTATTAAATTTGCCCATACAGTGGGGGCCACGTCAGAGCCACCATCCAGGCTGGAGTGGCTCGATTGGAGTTAAGCTTGGGGCTGGTCCTAGACTTGGCTTTCAAAACCTCTGGCTATTGTATAACCGGTGTGATATTGGGCCGGGCTGGACTGGATTATTGGGATCTTTTTATACAAGTTCGGCCCATTTGATCCGAGCCCACATGAAGCCTAATATGAGCCCACACTTCACACTTAACATCTAACGATTAAATTATCAAAACAATGACGATGTATTTTTAGCTCCAACATCTCACTGTACCACTGCCTATACGTATGCAATTGTTCAGATTTACAAAGCATTTTGATTTATGAAAATAATCATTTTGACAAAAAAAAAGAAAAAATCACTAAATGGGGTTCACTATTCTTATCAAGTTAGTTTTTTAAATCCCGCATAAAATAACTCGATGGGATCCAAATTCACCAAGTTATTTGCTTACTTATATATTAGCGAGTTAAGAAAAATGACAAAGCTGTTGATAGGCTGATAGCCAAGTTAGGTTACTCCTCAAGTTCATTAACTTTTTTTAGTTGGCTTATTGATATGGTTTGTCCTCTTGTTTCACTCGTTTACAAAACATACTTTTTCTTTACAGCCTATGTTTAACCTTCTTGAAATTTTGACACTTTTTTTTTAAATATTTTTCAAAGTAATAAAATCTTTTTTCTCTTTAAAACTCTTTTTTCCCACACGATTTAAAACGATTGCGTGCCTAATTTCAGGATAGCTTTGTGAGTAGGAAAATAATTGACACCCTAACATGTGGATATATTGAGATATATAGCTTTGTGTATTTTGTTGGGTTGTGCTTTACAAAAATAATTGTGTGTGTGAAATGTAGAATCAAGCGGAAGCAAAACCAAATTCCATTAAAGGAAAATGAACAAGAGAGCTCAGTTTGTTACAGAATGTACGAGCTTACTTCAAACTAAAGCAGCTAACTAACTATTTATACAATCCAACTAACTCGGGTTAACTCTCTAACAGCTTATAACAACCTATCTTAGTCACAGTGTGCCTGCTTTTGGGACATTGCTCGACTTTGGTGAGTGTCTCGTTGCCTATGTTGATTGGGTTTATTGTTTTTCCTTAGACAACCACTAATCTAAATTTATGGTTGGATATGAAATCCTAGTACATTTCTACAACGGCACTACTGCTTTATCTTCCATCTTCTTCACTGGTTTAAGTTTAACTCGAATAAGAATTAGACTTAAGTCTTGTTTCATCTGTTCCAAGCCATAGACCTAACAAAACCAAACAAAGTGTTGGTGATTTTAGTGTTATCACCTACTGTTACCTAGGGGTAACAGTGCCATTTGGTGTGGTCGGGATTCATACGACACTATGAAGGACTCACTTAGCTATATCACGGGTTTGGGGGTGCGGAGTGCACACTCGTGTAAGCTTAGTTGAGTTCTATAGGGAGATATTAAGGAATTATGATGTTACCTATAGGGTAACAGTATGTTACTATAGGGTAACAGTGGAACGGTGTCTCTAAGACAAGAGTTAGACATGATGTTCAAGCTGATCTATAAGTGTTGTTACCTAGTATGGAACAACGACTTTGATGTCTAAGATAATTGACAAGTGTTGTTACCTGGGAGGTAACAATGACTTTATTGTCTTTGAAGGAACAAAGATGTGTCTGACGGATTGTTCTATCTAATGGAACAGTGACTGTTTCCTATATGAGTCAGATGGTGTAACCGTCATGCAACTGACGTGAAACCACTTTGTAACTTCCTTAATATGTTGTTAATTAATGGTGATGTGGATAATACCATGTCATCCACGTGTGGCTGTTGGCAACCACCGATAACCATAAGTAACTGCCAGTAACGGCTAGTAACTGCCATTAACCGTTCCCTGTAACTGCTCCATTGCCTCTAGATAAAGGCTATTGGGACGATAGTGTTGGGGTTAGAACGTTTGGTTCTGTTGGGTTCGAATGGTTCTTTTGCCATGATTGAACTTCAATGAAGAGTCGAAAGTCCATTTTACATGAACTCTAAGGTTCGATCCATTACAAGAGCCTTGTATGGATTGGAGGGTTTGTCTTATCTCACTTCAAATTTCGTGGATTCCCTAAGGCTCGAAAGGGAATATTTCGGAAAGTGACTACACGATTCATACCTATATCGGTACGGATACATATGATTGATCTACTGAAGAAAGTTCGTCTTCAACAACTTCCACGAAGAGGCGTTCTACAACAACAACAGAGCATTGTTCCCTGGTTCGACAGAGTTGCTGTTACAGGGGGAACAATGCCACGCACCAGCAGATTGAAGATCTTCGGTGGGAACAACTGTTGTAGAGAGCCCAACACCTACAAACGAAATCAAGAATCCAACACAAAGTTTGATCCGAACCAAATTAATCATATCCGGTAGGGTCGTCCATTTTAAACCCGGGCCGAAAGTATCCGGTCTGGTCCGGATCCTTCATTTTCACGGATTTCGGGTCCCAATCCAGTCCAAACCGGAATGGATCGAAATATTTTATTATTTATAATATATATACATATTAATATGATTATTGATTATTTTTAATAAATTTTATTTATAAAATTTCTCTAAATTACCTATAAACCTTTTGAAAAAGTTGAAATGATTTTTTAAATATAATTATTAAAATAATTTTAATATTAATATATTATATAAAAAGTTGAAATCCGGTCTGACCCGGTCTAAACCCGAGCCGGACCGAAACTGACTGGGACCAGACTTCCGGATCCGGTCCAGTCTCCGGTCTAAGGTTGGGAAAAATCCCGGTCTACCGGGATGGTCCGGTCCAGTTTGGACCGGATGCGCAGCATTCGGTTTGATGCTCCTAAATCGGGTTTTGGCCGGTTCGAACCAATGAAGTGATGCAGCGGCCCCCATATATAAAAGGTTCTTTATGTAATTATGTCTGCAATCTTCTCCTTTTTTTATATTGCCCCGCCATCCTCACTTTACCTTTCAATTTTTGAATTCCCAGAGTTTCTGTACCCCCATTCTCTCTCTCTATCTCCCACCCAATCGAACTCTGAATTCTAGCTATCCACACTGAAGTCCCCGTTTCCGCTCAAGCTCTCTTCGATCTCTGCCAAATCTCATTGTAGAGAGCAATAACCACCACTGTTATCAATTTCTCCATCGCAAACCTAAATCTGTCAAAAACCTAACTCCCAATTTGCGAATGGCTTCCCCGAACAAATCCGCTTCTCCTGCTCCCGACACCAACTCGGTAGGCAAATCTCTATCTCTATTTGCGTTTCTCTCTCTCCCTCAAAACGAGATCTAGAGCTCTTCAATTTTGCTTTTTTGAATTTTATGCTCCGATTTTCGGTTTCTAATCGAGCTTGCTCCCTAATTCCGTTGCAGAACGAGAACGTGAAGCCGATAAGCTCTAGAATTGCTGTACGTTACTCGTGACGACCTCCAATGAACGCTCGATTTCAGTTTTTCACCTCCTCTTTTGTCTTCCTAATTTGAATCTTTTGCTGTTTTCTTTTGCGAGCAGGAGCTGAACGAGTCGAGAAATGA
Source organism: Polygonum aviculare (assembly GCA_934048045.1). Lineage (NCBI taxonomy): Eukaryota > Viridiplantae > Streptophyta > Magnoliopsida > Caryophyllales > Polygonaceae > Polygonum > Polygonum aviculare. Next base: position 23,073,956 of record OW204031.1, read on the forward strand.
GTTGCAGACCAGGATTCAGAGCCTCAAACAAGTAATCTCCATGATACGGATTGGCGAATTCTGCTCTCCTGATTCTCAAATCGTACTGTTGCTTTCAGATTTTAAACTTTGTCTTTATATCTTTATTTCACCATTTCTCGCAGGACGTGAATAATTGGAGGTCGAAATTGGACACTCAGTTTACCGTCTGTCGCAATGTAAGTTGTTTAATCAGTGTACTTTGCTTTAATTAGAGTTATACAAATGTGAAAAAATGGCTGATGCATGAGTGGAAGTTTGAACTGAGACTTCTAGTTGACTACACATGGCCTTCGGATTTAGCATTAAACAGTCAAATATTTAGGCCTTATCCTGCTCATGTCATTCTTTGTTCACTCGCCAGAACAAGACATAATTTTTATCTCAAATCGTTGATGCATTTGTTCTGTTTCTTGGCTGGACTGTTAATGTAGCTTGGTTGGTACCTTGTCAAGGTTTATTTTCAAAGTTAGCTCACCCACCCAATATTGAAGGGTAGGATATCTTTATATTGCTTTGCTTGGAAGTAGCTAAATAGTGACCAAAATTGACCTCCTGTCTTTATTGCCTTACAAACCTTGCATTTGCTGGTACACTGTCTCTACATTAAATATCAACAACGTGAAAAAATTTCAAAAATTTATAGATAAATCTGTATATATGTTAGTTTTATTAAGAAAAATCTGCCCTTTAAGATTATTAGGCAATATTTAAAAAACTTTGACGGTATTGGCATATTAGTAAGTTGCTTGGATTGCTATTTAATCTTGCTCCTATTGAGAATAACAGAAAACAATCAGTAATTGGGAACTTAAGTCCAACTAATAACTCCCTTAATAGGAGTTCTATTTTTCTAATTTCAGGTAAATTAGACACTATAGTTTAATAGTTTGCACATGTGGACTATCCTCAGGCTTGTTGAAACTTCAACATAGTAATAGTGTGTTAGCTCAACATTTATGATGATGGGAAATTGTTGAAGTGTGACATCAGACATTGTACTTTCAACCCTAATATCTTGTGGCACAACCATGTCGACTTCTTGGTGAACAATTTAAATCATGATTTGCATTTGACTTATGTACATTCTGCTGTCCAACTCTTGCACCTTGTGATTGTAACTGTCCTTGTTATATCCAGGAGCTAGCAGAGCTTAAGAAATCCTTAAACATAGAAGTGGAGCAACTTCGAACGGTGAGTAGTTCTTCATTTCTTCTCCCTTACAACAATTTCCCCTCCTAATAAATGTGTTTATCATTATATCCTGTATACCCTTCAGGATTTTCAAGATTTGAGAACTACCCTTCAGCACCAACAAGATGATGTCACGGCTAGCTTGAAAAGCCTTGGAGTAAGCATTGTCAAGTTCTGCCTTACCAAACTTTAAACAAAGCACTTGCACTGAAAACAAAATAATGACTACGAGGTGATCAGATTCATATGTCGACCTTTTTTTTTGTAGTTGCATGATGTTTCAAAGGATGCCCCAACAATTCAGGCTAAGGAAAATGATCCAACTAATGACAAAGATGCTAAAGATGGCCTAGTTCTGGAAGACAGACTTGAAGAATCCCAGCTGGAAGGAAGTGATAAGTGATAACAAGAACTAAAAACATGGTCATTGGCCTTGTACACCTAGCAATCCTAGTCCTAGATACTTAAAAGCATATTATGTATGTTATATGCTGCTAGAATTTCCACTTTCAAGCATGATATGTGAGGTGACGGAAGTTTCTATATCTAATGAAACTTGTGGTATTAATAATTTCTGTGTGTGGGTACTAGCAAAAATTTTATGTGATAAATAAGTGTGCATTTGTCAGTGAAGCTTGATTAAGTTGGTTGTTGATCAGGTTGGGAGTTGAGACATGGAATTGGGATGGTAAAACTTGTGGTTAGATAGGAGCTCAAACTAATATTACATGCAAGGGATTCACATAAGACAAAAGAGAACAATGAAAGGTGGAGTTATACTGTAAATCTGTAATAGATTAGCATCTCTATGAGGTATGAGGTTCTGTGTCTGCTAATTTCTAGAAATGAAGGTTGGGCATCCGAGTAAAATTGGCAAGATGCTTTACGCCACTTCCTCACACATTTCATAGGGACTCAAAATAGGGGTTTTGTTATTTGGGGACAAAGTACTAGTCATTTCATTTGCTTCCAAAGTGACGTAGGTCATTTCTGGCTATGCTATGTAGTGCGCTATTTTTCTTTTGATTTGTAAATCGTTTCCATACAATTTGATGATAGAAATTGTTTTAGGATAGAGCATATACTATAGTATCTTGAGAAGGAGAAAGACTTTGTCATTCCTAATCAAATAAACAATGGTTGTTTAAAGACAGGGAAGGATGATTAGGGTTTTGGAAAAAGCAACTCCAAGGACAAAACCCTATAAACAAACAAACAAATAAGGAGAAAAGAAAGGAAAACTTTAATTAAGGTTAAGGGCTCAATAAGAAGTAAGATAATGAAAGCAAAGCGTTGGAGATCCCAACAGAGACAATGTGATGATCACTATAATCTCTAAACTTTCTTAGCTTCCTAAACCTATAATTTAAAAAGTCTCCATTGTTTTAAGTAAACTAGCTGACAAAAACAATTCCAAAAACCCACATACTAACCGGGTCGGATCATGTTTAAACCCCTTCCTCAACCCCCTGTTAATTAAAGCCAATTTCCATTGACACCTCCAAAGCAAAGCTCACAAGCTTCTTACCTCTCTTCTCCAATGGCTGCCACTAAAACAGCATCAGAAGCAGCTCCAGACTCTTTGAAATGCAAGGTACTCTATATACATATACTTCCCCATGCTCAAATTTTCTAACACTTTTTCCTACTGTCATGCTTAATGTAGCTTGAAGCTCGTATGGTTCAAAATTGCTTAAGCTTGGATAACAACTTCATACATCTTACGCGTCGAAATTTCTTCTTCTTTTCTAATTTGCAGACATGGGTGCTTAAAGTCTCTATCCATTGTGAAGGTTGCAAGAGGGAGGTCAAGAAGGCCCTCCAAAAGCTTGAAGGTATGTCATATATGTTTTTAGCTAACTAAGATCTTGTGCAACATCTAATTGTTGCAAAAACAAAAAAGACTCAAGCTAGATTTCAGAGGCGAAAAAAAGCATAGCATCATTAGGCCAGAATGCCAGATTGACAAGGGTTAAGCTTGCAATCTTGCATGTGGTAGTCCAAACGCACCCTAAGATTATGTCAGTTACTAGTGGTGTATTACTAAAGCTTGCATTTCCAAGGTTTCTTTCTTATATACTTGGCTTTGATGTGTTTTTGGTTGGTAGGAGTTTACAAGATCAATGTAGATTCACAGCAGCACAAGGTGGTAGTCACAGGCAACGTCAGCTCAGAAGCTCTTCTCAACAAGCTGTCTCGAATGGGCAAGCATGCCGAAATTGTCCACGAAAACTCGCCAGTTAAACCAAAGCCAGAAAAGACCGAGAAACAGAACGTCCAAAAGCCCTTGATTGGTGATCAGGAAAACAACAATGGCAATGGAGGACAAAGAAAGACTCAGGTTACTGCCAAAGCTCCTCAAGCAGTAGCCGCCGCGAGTCATAAGACAACAAATCCTGCCAAAAATGGCAACCCAAGTGGTGGCAAAGCGGTTGTGAAAACCGACAAGGAGCCGAAGGTGGTGCCATTGGGCAATAATAAGGGAAAGGGGCAAAAGGGTAGCTTTCAAAAGAAAGACAATGCTGCATCCATGAATCACAAACAGGGTAAAAGTAAAACTCAGGGAGTTGAAGAGAAAGAGGTTAGCCCCAAAGGCAAACAATCTCAGATCCCTGTCCCTGAACCAACGGCGGAAGAGTCTGTGTTATCTCAGGAGATTGTGACAAATTACAACTCGGCACATCATAGTAGCGGTAGGTTTCCTGATCTCTACTATCAATACGTTCCATCACAGTCGTCGATCAGTACTGATGCTGAACAGCTAAAGAGTGAGCAAGTTCAAGAGCAACTAATCCATGAACAGGGGCAGAAGGCAAGGGTAAGTTCTATGAATTCATTTGACATGTTTAGTGAAGAAAATGCAAATGGATGCTCCATTATGTGATGGGTGTGTTTTAAAAACACCTTTTTGTTGTTGGGTTGTAATGGGGATTTATGAGTTGCCTAATAGTCCCCTAAATATGCAATTTTGAACTGGTAGTAGCAGGTTTTGTTATGCTGAAAACACTATTTCTACACCTATGCTAGAATCTAGTAGGATGACTTTCATAAGATCAAGCAAATGAAATAAATTAACTTCTCCATATTTGGCCACAATGTAAGAGACAGTCCCAATGTACATACACAAAAACCAACAATATTCAAATTGAAAGAGAAACTCATGCAAAAACCTTACAGGCATGAGAAAAATTATCTACTTCGATCCATTACAATTCATACAAAACACATGAGTTCAACCAAAACCTTTCACCAAATCTCCCACTTCTGAATTTTGCTGATGTTTATGGTTCATCCACAAGAAGAAACAGGAAATGGCTAACGAAATTAACACCACAACAAAGAGGGTTGTACCCAAATTATGTGTTGCTCACAAGTCAAGAGACGTGATTTGAAATCTCAGCTATACATAGCATCAAGAAGATCCAATCTTTTAGGGGTATGTAGCAACACATGAGAAAGAGACTCACAAAAAAGTAGAAGCTTTTGAAGTACGTTTATTGGTTCCTAGGATGATCACAATCACGGTTACATCATCGTGGTATTTTCTCCTCCTGGGTGGGGAGACGTTCATAAGCTCCTCTGTAGTGAATCCTGAGATGCATTTTTCAATTTGAGACAAGTGCAGTTTAAGAAAGAACCAAATGGTATATAATTCAACTATATACAAAGAATAAAAATCTTATAATTTCAAAATTTAGGATTCCTGACAAAGCTCCTTATTTACCAAGCTTGTACAAGCCTATAACACTTATTGGCAAGGTCAAGGATCATCTACTAATGATGTCAAAGAGAACTTAATCTTCATAATCAATTCATTTCTTTGTTAAAGTTCAACATAAATGATTTAATAAGCACCACAAAACCTTTACACTAGTGCTACACAAGAAGAGCATTACCTGCAGAATCAGCTGCTCTTGCAACAAGCTTCTCAAGTAAGAACTTTGCTGGATCACCCGATGGACTACTCATTATAAACGAATGGACAAGCTTTACGGCTTCTTCATTGGTGAAGAAATCAAACAATCCATCACTGGCAACAATCACAAAGTGATCTGATTCTGATATTCTGTGGATATTAGTTGAAGGATTTGCAGACACATAGGGAGGGCTAATCAAGTTGCGAACTCTAAGAATACCCATCAAAGCATCATTCAACATTTTCTGCAACAGAAAGAACAACACAAGATCAGAGCCTTTGTAATTGACAATATAAATTGAATGGTCAAATTTTTTATGAAACACAAACATTTACCTTCTTCAAGTAACCCACACCAAAAGCACGGGTAACTTTCAGCTTTCCCTTGACTTTTCCGGAAGAGATTGGGGCAGGATCATCTGGATGGTCCAAAAAAAGTTGAGATCTTTCAACTTCATCATCAGTAGTATGTATATCAGTGAGTTGAACAACTTTAAGCCTTTGACGCCCCTTGGACACTGACCCATCACCACCATCGTAAGTTGCTAAGACAGCTCTACTATCACCAAGACTCATGGTATACAAATCCTTCCCAAGCAACAAGGAAACCAATACACAAGATCCAACAGACACCAAATCAGGCCGGTCATCCATTTCGTGCTCCACCATGGATAGAAAATCATCCTCGGCCTGGCTTAGAGCACGAAGAAGGCATTCTTGCACCAAACTCCTAAATATAACAGACGATGGATCCACTTCAGGAATAGGATTAAAGATTTCTCCAACGGATTGTGTTTTTACTGAACCGGAAATGCAAGTATCATCATGTTTAAGAACCAAGTTCAGGTTCATTAAAATGGAATCATAAAGCGTGCAAGCCAAGAAGTCGGCTGCATCTCTTCCATTGAATCCATCATAGATTGCACAGAAAAGCCAACCATCTTCTTCAGAGCAAACAGCTTGGACTCTATCTTCACCAGCTGCTCCACCAGCCACTTGCACTTCCATAGCATTCAGGAAGCCTTCATTAGGAGAAGTACAAGAATTGAAAAGATAGGACTCGTCTTCTGGTGATTCATCCAAAATGGATGAACCACAGCTTAGGTTCGAAAGAGTGCTCTGCAGAGAGGAGGTCAGCACATCAACCTTTGATGAGAGGGATGGTGAAGATGGGATTCTTCTAAAAGAATTTGGAGAGTCCCAGTATGGAAGGATTTCAGCACCAATCAACCCATTACAGATATTTGTGTTTGCCAATGTTGAGTTGGCACTTAAGGCAGCCCCAGAAAGGCAGGAGAACGAACGGCCTGCTCTTCGCATTCTAAATCTAGGGATGGATTCGATCCCATCATAAAGGTTGTTGTGAGCTTCTTTACCGTTGCATTTATAACCAAAACTCACTTTGATTTCCTCTTCAGTGCATGACATAGTGTCGCTCAACATGATTCCTGTGAAGGGACATCCCATTTGTATGAGGATTTGATTAAAGATAATTTAGAAAACTGTGTATGTAAATGAAACATCTTGAAATTTGCAAATGAAGTACATATGTTAATTTTACTTCCACAAAAAAAGAGGAATAATACAGAAACGCCATTGATAGCATCACGCTTACAAGTTAGACCAAACTGGCTTTTAAATCAACCCAACAACACCATTTGTGCTTTTCGTATCAGTTCAGGTGCCGCCAAATAAAATCAAGTGGCCAAACAAAGGAGTTTTATGAAGCACAAGACCATCAACTATGAAGCCATGTGAAAATAAGTAAATGGTAAATTGGGGAAGAACAAATGAATTAAACAGTGCCAACTACCAAGTTAAGAACGGTCAATCCTAACATCTAAAGAAGAACTCATTCACCAACTCAAAGCATGTGGTAAATTACGCCAAGGTAAACAAACAAAACAAAAGAATTACTGACTGCCTCCCCTTTCAGAGAAAAACCCTTGTCACTACAAAACTACCTGATCACAACTTCTCCCTCTGAGACATTCAAGACAGATCATCTCAGAAATCAGCAATAACCCAATTCGAAAGGGACAAGTATGAAGTATCCAAATTCAGAAGGTACTGAGTAAGAATCAATCAACCCATGTAACTACAAATTAACAGATACAAGATCAGGGATACCCACCTGGATTTAGAGTTTGACTGGAAGATCTGAGGAAGCCCAAGATCACAAATAGAGCAGACGACAAAGAAGGAGAGGACACGAAAAGGGGGGATGAGAGCGATGAGCAGAGAGCAAGACGAGCAAAGAAGAAGTGAAAGAGGGAATCTCAAAGGGAAACATATGAATGAAGGGTGGAGAAATTGTTTGGAAGAAGTGGGGGGAAGAAGGGAAAGAAAGGTTGAGAGAAATATACAAAGTGAATGGTGGAGGGTCTGTCCGCCTAAATATAGCAGAGACGGGCAAGAAAATACATACGCAGGAGAACCAAATATCAAATATTGACTAATCAACAAATAAAATCAACCAAATTACTATTGTGGGCTGGCAAATTTTGCTCTATCTTTATGGTTCGTGGGTCCTTTCTCTGTTGGCAAAGTTTCGCTCTTTTTTCACCCAAGACAAGATTGATGGTGAGACTGGAGGGAGAATGAGTGAACCGGATTCGGGTCTTGATTGTCGACCCGGAAAAAAGCAGAGGCGTTTCAATGGCGGAGGAAGATTGTGGGGTGAGGGCAGAGTGTTGGGACCGTTGGGTGGTTTTTGTTTGGGTATTTTGGGGAGCAACAGAATCGGAGATGAATTCTTGTTTTACCTTAAGCCAAGATTTGACCTTTCTACTACTAACTGCCTTCTTTCCTGTTTAGATTTTTTACTGTATTTTTTTTTTACAGAAAAAGGCTTTGGATAAAAAAAAAATGACTCTCGTTTGACATTTTATTTCATTTTAGGATAGTTTTTTCCTCTTTTTTTTGTTTAAGACTAATGGTTTATAATGATATAATTATTAGTCGGACTATGGTATAGATAGTTTAGAGCTTCTAATCCTTTTACACTGGTAAGACGAGATTGGATATCCGCTTCGATGAATTAGACATAGACAATAACAACGACAACTATAAATGTTGGAAGCTAAATTGATCTACCCAAACTCCTTGTAAAATTTTAACGTTTTAAACATGAATGGAGAGGGGCAAAATCATAGATGAGGACAAGTGAAAATGAATGGAGACTCAAGGACCACGACACTAAATTAAGTACGGAACCGTCCATTGCCATACAAAATAATGGTACACCATTTACCATAGTAATAGTACAACTTTAACTTCCAAGTTGTTGATCTATCAATGATTTTGTGCAAGTCAGAGTTATTTGTCTATGCGCATTATATTTATCTATTTGCGTCATTAAACTTGACTTTCAACTAATAAATACTGTTTAGCTAAACTCATACCCCCTAACGAAGCTATGGCTTAATTTCATAATGTCATTTTCTCAACAAATCCTGTGGGCGGTCATTTTTGACACATTCCACTTGCATCGAGTACATTTTTAAACCTACAATAATAATAATAAACTATTATTATTATTATTAAGCTAAAATGAATTATGTAAGGGAAATAACCCAACATAGATCATCTATACAACTATACAAGTGATGTATTAATGGGATTTTTTTTTTTGTTGGATTATTGTCATACGATAACCTAGATCATCACCCACTAAAATGGGATATTTTATTGTAAGTTAACCTTGATGGTACGATATTGATAAGACTTCATCCCTAAAGTGATATTAGAGCCAATGATTTGTTGTGTGGCCTGTTGCACCCGATTGGAGATGGATTTCTTGTCTTTGTTGACAAATGGCCAATCAGACAAAAAAAAAAAGAAAAAAAAAAGAAAAAAAAGAAGAGAAGAAGTTAGATATCGGTGTAAATCAACTCAAGGTGGATTTTCACTGACCTCTGATTTAGATACATCAACTAGTATCAGTCCCGTGCCTTCAAGGCACGTTTTGATTTAACTAAAAACTTACTTTAAATTTTATATAAAGTTATTCAAAATAATAGTTTAATATAAAATATTGTATTTTGACCAAAAAAAATACATTGCATTATTTTATTTTATTTGCTTCTTATGGGTTTTATTTTAATGATATATTATTTATGTTATAATATATTATTTTAATCGAACAAATATTTATATGATTAGAATTTTTGTATAAGGATTGAATACTTTTTTTTATAAAAAAAAATATTTTATAATTATTGTTATTTTATAAGTATTTTTAATACTTATAAAGTTATTTTAATTATTTTCTTATAAACATAAACTTTATGTTTATACAAAATTTTGATAGAATGACATATATGATATAATTAAGAAATTCGTACCAAAAGATGATATAATTACATGGGTTATATTTACGCTTTATTAGTTGTGATTATTATTGTTTTATTTCGAAATCAAGATCAGGTGATACGTATGTTTCTTGGTATGTCTATATAACCCATAGGGTCTACAATGAAATTTCAACCAATCAAATTAATTGAATTGTTTTATTAAGATGGGTGGCGCGGTCCAATGAGGAAGTGCCACATTTAATATAATGACGTACGTTCCGTATTTAATATTTATGGTGTAAACAGTTTCATTAAGCATACACAAACCTAAGTTTAGATTTTACATGTAGATGTAACTTCAGAACAGCGCAGTTTCTATGATCTCTTACAAATTCATAACCTATTAAGTTGTTAAACCTACAAAAGTCAATGGTCCAAAAAAAACGCAAGTTGCAAGAGATCGATCGATTACGGATAGATTAATAAATTTACATGTTTCATTATTATTGTAATTGTCCTTATCAATATAGTACTATATAGAAGTTTAATATATATACATATAGAATTAGGTTCTAGTAATACCTCATCTTAGTGTTACAGAGTGAATAGATTTCAATCATTGGATCAAAACAAGATCTAGGGTCAAGATTAAAGATGAAAAGAGAATTAAAAAATAATTTTAAAATTGCAAATATATTTCTCTCTCCATATTTCCATAAAATCTTTTTTATGCAGTCTATATCCTCCAAATCCCGTTTTTATCGTGTTCCAATTCATAGTTCCCCAAAACCTCTCAAATTCGATTTTGCAGAAATCAACCACCCCGTCGTCTTCATCGTCTCGTCTCCGGCATCTCCGCCTACACCGACTCGTCGCCGGCGTTCTGCTTCCACCGAGTCGTCTCGGCCTCTCCGCCTCCTCCAAGTCGTCTCCCCTGTCAGTCTTCGTCGTCCCTCACATCAAACCTTCTCAACCCGCAGATCTCGTCGTCGGTCGTCTTCATCGTCTCGTCTCCGGCATCTCCACCTACACCGACTCGTCGCCGGCGTTCTGCTTCCACCGAGTCGTCTCGGCCTCTCCGCCTCCTCCAAGTCGTCTCCCCTGTCAGTCTTCGTCGTCCCTCACATCAAACCTTCTCAACCCGCAGATCTCGTCGCCGTTCTCCGGCGAAACCCGCAGATCTTCGTCCGGCTCAACCCGCTCAACCCGCAGATTTTCTGTCCGGCTCAACCCGCAGGGCTTCGTCCAGCTCAACCATTCTCCGTCATCCTCGCTCACCTTTCGTCATTCTCGCTCAACCCCCTGTCAGTCTTCGTCATTCGTCGGTAAGTCAATTTTGGTTCTAATTTCTTCAATTCTAGTCATGTTTAACACTATGCTAGTTTGATTTAGTTTGATTTAGTTGTTAATTTGAGTTAGGGTTTTATTAATTCCACCATTGACAATTATGCAGTTCAAGCTTTTTTGTCAAGGTCGATTTACCATTTCAATGGCTCCAAAGAAGAATAGGAAATTGGTTAAAGGTATGTGTTTAGATTTGTGCTGTTGTGATTTTGATTCATCAAATTGGGTTTTGTTTGTGATGTTGATTAATGGAATTGGGTGTTGATTGTGATTGATTCATGAAATTGGGTGTTCCTGTATTCAATAGCTGTACAGTTATATGCATCAACGTGTGTCTGTATGCATCAAACGTTTACATGTATTCATTTTATGCACAGGTACTTGGGGTTTATGGCTAGTTCAGAATTATGATGCTATGCGAGGTCTTATTGAGATGGTGGATGACACTACTCTCCCGGTTACTGAGCAAGATATCAAGATATGCCTTGGACTTCCACGTGGTCCAAATCAGATTGACAAGAAAGTAGTGAGAGAAAACAAGGAGTTAGTTGATCAGTGGAGGGAGCACATTAGGCAGAAAGATCGATTATATTCGTCTAGGCCATCACATTTGTTTCACGCATACAAATATTCATGCATACGTGTACTTGAAATATGAATATACAACGAAAATGTATGCATACATATACTATAATTATGAATATAAAACTTTTTAATTCATAACCATCGACTGCATATGTTTATTACATTGATGCATACATATGTGCTTCTAAATGCATACAAGCGATAACACATGCATATGAAATTATAGATAATTATTTGCATACGGGGAACTCTACGATAACATATGCATTACTACAGTATGCATACAAGCTATAATAATTTGCATACGGGGAACTCTACGATGCATATGCATTACTACAGTTGCCGGTAAAAAATGGTGAAAGCCCAGATTTTGGCTGATTTCCTGCACGATTTTGCTTGGCCTTTTTGCAGATTTCTGCACGTTATTTGTGCAGATTGATAGCCCACGATTTTTTTTATTTTTTTTAATAACAATTAGCCCTGATTTTGCTCCCACAACTTTCCAATTCAGTTATGCATGGTTTTATTAGCTGATTTTTTCCCATAATAATTGTAATACACCCTATCAATCTCACCATTAATTATTTTGATCCAATGGCTCACATCTATTCACTCTGTAGCACTATAAGAGTTGTACATATATATATTGATCGGGAAAGAAATTTTAATATACGAATGGAAGAGTTACATGAACTGATTTTTTTTTGTGAAAGATAAGAAACCAAAACTTAGGCTAATAGTAACGGGTACTTTGAGCTTGTGAACTATGTTTTTTTTGGTCTAATGAAAACTATGTATGTTTTATACTTTTATGTACCCCTAAGGGCTTAAGGCCGTTACATTATATATAAAAAAAATCAGAGTTATTTTGGTGCATGTCCAGCAAACTGTCACTACTAATAAATTAAAGACAAATAGAGAACCATTCAAAAAACATTAAAAGAGGAAAACAATGGATAAATTTACATGGTTTTAAAATTTTATACGTTATTTGAGGTTTACTTTAACAACACAAATTGAGAATATTTTAAAAAAATCTCATGACGTGTTTGAATGCGAATGCGATGGATGATGATTTTGATGTGTATCGGTTTCGAGTCGAGCCATCTAAAATTTAAACAATGATAATAAAGTGATAGATTTTGGAATTATTGGTTGATAAAGACCTCTTCATTTGTCTGTAATTCAATTTGCAACGCATACCATATCACAATATGATATGGTTATATTATTATTATTATGGTTTCTCTATTACTGTATTTCATTTTCAGCAATGCATACGTTGTATATGGATATACGGGGACGGTGTCTCCTCGCTGCAAACAAAGGCCGGTTTTGAATCTAGATTCTAGCCAATTACTTTTGGGCATTTTATTTTAGAGCTCATAATTAGCAATATTTTATGTACATAATTATGTAGCAAGTAGGCTTGTTTGTTGTCACGCTTTTTGTTACTGGATTTGCAGTGGACTACGTAAGTTTAATTGGATCCACAACACATTGTCACGCACGCTTTTTGCCTGTTATAAGGGAGACTTTTTAAGTATCTTAATGTGACATGTTGTTCACCGAGTTTTATGTGAGTGTTACCTTTGTTGGGGAGAAATTGAAGGAAGGGAGTGCTTTTTTTTTAGATGAAACTGAAAAGGTGTGATATTTTTTTTATCGAGAAAAGATCGATGTATGAAACAAATCTAGTAGATCGAGAGAGGTCGAAATAATTGACGAATGGAACAAACCATATTGTAAACAAATACGGAGTACAAAAAAAAAACTCCAAACAAGCAAGCACGAAATCCAACAAACAATCAAAAGCCGACACAAAAATGGATGATAGAGCCAAATACTGTAACCTATTCCAAATCAAAAATCTTGAACAAGGACTTTACCGAACTGGCTGTAATTTGGTGGAGTGTGTGTTGGGTTCTAGGGATACAAATGCAGCGGAAAAATATTAACTTTGATCCCAAACCCTAGCCTAGGATCCGTATGATAACGTAGAACATGTAATAGATTAGATAATTACCTCGATCGTAGAAACCGAATTGTAAGTTCAAACCTTTCTCGGAATCACCAGAGAGCCCCAAGTGTTGCTCCTCTAGTGGTATCCACGCACACGAACGGGACGAAAATCGGCACCGAAAATTACTTGCTAGAGTAATAATCGGTACGCAATTGACTTGGAGAGAGAACTGTGTAGTGGAGACGGCACTAGGTTTCCACGTATGTATGTCACACGTACCAAAGCCTTGAGTTTCAATTTATATTGTTCGCTTATACGTACGTACATGTCAAAGCCAATATATAGGCAAATTGATATCTTGTACCGTACGAAACTATTTGGTTAAGTGGGTAAAGAATCTTTACTGATATATTTTATCTTGTCAATCAGTTAAGATCTTAACTTATCCACTTGACATAAAAGATAAATTTTTATCTATTATCTTTTATTGATCTAATATTCTAAAATTATAATTAATCAAATATTCTTATGATTAATTATAAATATCTAAGAACATAATCTTATCTCCAAATTTATCTCATGGGCCTAATTAAGACTAAGACCCATCAAACCCGACCCGGTAAAACTAGACCCGATAGCTTGGTTATTGTGCATAACTATCAATCTCCCACTTGCACTATTATCAAGCTCAAGTCATTACCGTATTAATCTTGGGTTTAAAATCAACTCTCAAGTTCAAGCTTCCTTTCAGAATAACCTAACTCTGAAACTATGTTGATTCATTTCTGTCATCTTTAGAAATTTCCAATCAACAATTTTTAATTTTCCCCATCTATCGTGCTTATGCGTGTGACCCTCTAGGTTTCTATCATGAAGGTAGTGTTATCCAACATAGGTCAAGGTAACCGTCTAGCAACAATTGTTGACCACCCAACAAGATAGAAATGGTTGGTGAACCATATACCTCTATGAAGTGATTACTGTGTAATTTAATCTCTTCATCCTCAAATATCTAGATCAAGCTAGTGCATGATGCGTCACCACTCAGCTCAATCATTTACTTGGTTTTGCAGGGATAACTTAGACTCAAAATATTCTACCATGGCCATGGATTTTAGAATCACTTATATCTCAACCAAGTGACCAACGATATCATCTCTCTAATCCAAGAGAGGGATGAATCCTTTCTTGACTCAACCACTATCCTCTCTACACTTTGTCTTAGACCTAATAACCGCCTTATTTGCAACTCATCAAGAGCTACGTTTAACGGCATCAAAGTTAAGACTCCATGCATAGGATTATGTGATGGTCTCAAGTCATGAGATCACTTACACTCCTTCATTTAGAAGAGGAACCAATGACGCTTTAATAAATGTGGTATCCTCTAATTTGGGTCAGCCCGGTGGCTCTACTTATCCTTGAGCACCTACACGAATGACTTGGAAGAGCTATCCCTCGGTTCAGTGAGATGAACCTATAGTCACTTCATATATTGGTCTATAGCATCAATGTCCCCTCTTGACGCTAAACCGACCAAGGACACTTTAAGAATATAACCATGTCATAGTACTCCCACTGACAATAACTTCTCTTATCATCGTTTATGACAAGACATTACATTCTTTGTGACTTTACCAACAATAATGTGCCAGTAGAAATGCGACATAATTGTGATAAATACCGCCTTTTATAAAAACTTAAGATTCTTATGTACTCATTTTTCTACATGACTCTTGTCAAGCTTATTAGACTCCCAGTCTTAAGCTCCTCACATAGGTCTTATGTTTCTACTGAGGTATGACCTTAGTCAATGGATCTACAACTTTTCCGTTGCTTTTATATCTGCTATCTGCAACGTTTCCTCCTTGATTCATTCCCAAGGATATATAGTACTTCCAAAGTACAAACTGATAACTACATCTTAGTTTAAATCTTTTAAGAAGTAGTTCCACCAGTTACACATTAATAATATACTTGCGACTTAGATCATCCTGATCCATCTAAAATTAGTATCAATGTATCTTTTGATAACTAATTTAACCATTCTCTCCATTTGTGACTAGAGAATATTGCTTCCAATAAATCTTATGATTCTTAATTGGATCGGACGGATGTCTACTCACAATGCTACTTGCATTTGAGAATTCGGATTTAGAGCATATATGTATATGTCCTTAACTTAGACTGAGAAACTGCACACACTTAACTTGGTGTACGTAATATGATCTCTAAGATCTGTCTCATCTAAAATTCTTTGGAGAAGAATATAAAACCAATCCTCAATATACTTTAGAGGTAGTTATTTCTTGTTGATAAGAAGTATAATATCCACACATATAGTTAGGAACATCAACTTGCTCCCACTATCTTTTGTAAACGCAAAGACATTTCAAGCCTCTAATGAAGTCATATATCTTAAATACTCCATTTATCCCAGAGTCTAACTCTGACTTACTTGCTTTATTCTTTAATAGACTAGTCAACTCATAGACTTTACTTGTACTAATGGATGTTCTGAAACCCTGAGGTTATTTGACATGAACGTCCTTGTTCAACTTTCTATTAAGAAAAGCGGTTTTACATCCATATAACAAAGCTAAAAGCCACAAGTTCCATCACAAGCATAAATTCTAACAGACTTTGTATAAGGGTCTTGGTAACAAGCTTTCTCAAAGTTAAATCCATAACATTGAGAAATTTTGTTTCTGACCAACCTTTATTCTATAGGAAATCATATTTCCAATATACTTGTCTTCAATCTTCTTTTGAAGACATCTTGCACACTATAAATCGCATTTGACTTGTGCATCTACCAACCTTTCTTTGTTGATATATATATATACATATAAATGGTTCCTAACCATTTATCATAGCTTGATAATCAAGTGCTCACTTGTAGGCCAAACATTCATCATCATAAACCTAGATGAGTGATATCTTTTCATGCTTAGTATAAGAGGTAACAACTTATTCTCTTTCTACTCATGAAAACCTACGCACTTTCTTGCGTTATTCTAGCAACTTCTTGTTCTTGGTTGACGTACCAAAACAAATTGCTCTTATTCCAACCAATATCTAATTGCATCAAGATATATTTTACTCCCACTACTTTCTATAGAGACAAAATCTCTTTCTAAGAATTTAGCTTTCCGAGTGATCAATATTGTCGCAAACTCGCAACACTTTATCTTTAGACAAGTAATGTTAGACATTACTACCAACAATAACTCTTGTCAATGCCTTAGTTGGAATATAGTTTAACATGTGGAATTTTACATCCAAAGCCAAACTCAAAGTTCCAATGGAAAACATGCATGACTCACCAAGAGTAATAACATTTGGCGTTAGTTACAAAATTATACAACTACTATGTATAAATTCTAGTAACTCTTACTTAGCCTTTCTTGGTTTGGTAACCATACTCTAATTTACTCTTTTGGCCTAGTGACTCCAAAATTACCCTTCTTGATAATTTAGTCACTTTCTTGCAAACATACAAGCATCTATCTATGGACTCAAATCCAAATAGATCTAGCAATGTATTTCCTGTTTACATGACCTTATATGTCAAATATAAGTGTGACATAAGTCTGGCTTGAGTCATCACCATTCTGTTTCTTTCTTATCCATGCATAAACTTGGTTTCTCTAAGTTCAACAAATGTGATTATCCTAATGTTCCATCATTAATGAACATTCAAGTAAAAGAACGATATCTATCTTCATAACTTGAATTTCATACATCTCATGCATCAGAACTTGATGCATATGTATTGCTCTTAGCATTCTGGGAACATGATAATCATATTTGATTCTAGAACTAAAATTGATTACTTGACAAGGCTCTATAGCTAAGTAACAATCCTTGTTATACTAGCTACTTATAGATCCTTCTCGTCTCAAGTTAATTCATGTCTTTGCTAGATGCTTGCAATTCCACAAGAAGTGAAAATGCACTAGGTATCCAATACCAAACTTGAAACAGACATGTTGCACTTAGACACCTAAAAACTCGGCATCCTTATATTCTTCTAGTCCAATAAGAAGGTAGTGCAACATTTCATCCAAAGGTCCTTTTCTTGCAATGGAATTGCTTAACCATATTCTTACCAGCGAATCTTGCTTGTATCCAAATTTCTATGGCAATTTCTTTGACTTCACATCATTATTAGGAAATTTCATTCCTTATTTCCTCTTACTATTAGTGAGAAAACTTGTGAAGTCTAAGATCACTTGGATGTCACAATATCCCTTTTTGACGATCCCTTAAGTGACCAAAATATCTAGGAGATTTTTGTATATCTTGTTCAATCTTTATGATGAACCAAATCCTCCAATACTAACCACAAGTTGTAATAACTACTTCAAACCTTAAATTCCGAGTTTACATATGTACCAATTCACTTTAGGACATAAAACTCCATTAGGTTCACTTTTACAACTTGTAATCAATCGAGTCTAGAGATGTCAAGATCTCAACTCTCACATTCTTGGAATAGATCTTGTAAGCTAGCATCAAACTTTCTAACTCGAAAGTTCTATAGTCACTGCTGCAATTTTAGAAACTTTTGCATTGACTTTGATGCAATACACATCTATTAAATCCTCCAAGAATTTGCTAGAAGCCTTTACTTCGGCTTCTTGGATACATTAAGCTAACCTGATCAACTTTGATTTTCTAGGACATTTATCTCATCTATGACTCAATTAACTTCCTTAATTTCCAAGTCAAATGAGAAAGCTTTGTCCAATTTGTATGTTATCCTTATCTCGGATATGTCGCAGTATATATAACAATCTTACATAATATTCATAGTAAACAAGTACATAAAAATAAAATAAGCAGCATAATAAAAGGTCTTTTAAAACAAAATAAAACTCCCACTATTTATTCAAAACCAATAGCCCTCACTATTGATCTAGGAGAATCACGTTGCTTTAATTCTCTAGCGGGACTGAAATCCCAACTTGTCTAGCTTGCACACAACTTTGGTTGTACCTACAAACTAGATTCATCGGGTAAGCCTTTACTTTGCCAATTGCACATCCATGCAACTTTCAGTATTTGTCGGATGGCTCTCTTGCCAATAAATCAAATCTATGAATTATATTTCCAACACTTGCTCCTTGAATAACTTAACCTTAGCTTTGGCTAACAAGTTAAAAGTTCAAGTTAAGTCAACCCATCAATCCAGAAAAGAAAAAAAAACTATAGACATTCAAATATGGGCCCACAACTGAGCTGTACCGACCCAGATAAGAATTCTACCTATTTTCTTAACTTATTGACGGAGAGCATCAAAACTTGACTTAATATTTAATTGAGGGATTTGGCTACAATAAATATATTAGCATTATGAAAATCATGTATAATTTTTCCTTTTGTCGGATAATCTTGATTCAACTCCATGACTCTCGACACTTGCCCCTTAAACTACTTAACCTTAGCTTTGGCTAACAAGTTAATAGTTTAAGTTAAGTCTACCTATTACTGAATATAAAAAAAAATTACAAACGTTCATACTAGGGCCCACAACTAAGCTGTACCGACCCAAGTAAAAACCTTTGACTATTTTCTTATCTTCATAATAGAGGGCTGAATATTCTAGACTTAATAATTTTCAAATTTGAGGTATTTTAACCACACCTCTAATATGCATATATAAACTATTATATTATCAATTTAAACTAGATAACATAAAATAAGCATATTACAACTTATTACATGCACACATTTAAAAGAAACACCGCATTGATCGAAATCAACTAGCGATACATTTATCAAAAAGTTAGGCACATAATTTATGTACACAGTAAGCATACACACTAGCTATATATGATTTTATATCCATACAATTGATAATAGCACATGTATGCATATACAGAGTAGCATAACACACAATTTATAATTATGATTGACAAGCAAAAATACCGATTGCATGCCATACTAATTAAATAATATAAATTGGTTTCCTCTTTCAAATTGCCTCTTGAAAGAAACCCAATGCTCAGAACATGCACATGTATAATAACACAACACTTGCACGAACACAGCATACACATAATTTATATAATTCATGCGGAAACTTATTTAATCATGCATTCATGCACTTTTCACAAATATATACACATGATTAACGAAATTTCATTCCATGTACATACCGAAAGGAAACTGCAACTGCACGATTGTATATACAAATCACTACGATCTAATGAACGAGACATAAATTCACCGATACCGCAGATCATATTACAATCAACATGAATTTAAATCCAGTCAACAATATCATGAATTTTATGCACTCAAAAACACGATGAAGTGTCCGCCTTCTAGGATCCAATCCAAAGATGATTACCCAAATTAACATATAATATGTCTAAATTTATGACGATCAAAATAACAATTAAACATGTTTTTCTACGCATACGATCATACGTAGCTCTGATACCACTGTTGGGTTCTAGGGATACAAACGCAGCGGAAAAATATTAACTTTGATCTCAAACCCTAGCCTAGGATCCGTATGATAACGTAGAACATGTAATAGATTAGATAATTACCTCGATCGTAGAAACCGAATTATAAGTTCAAACCTTTCTCGGAATCACCAGAGAGTCCCAAGTATTGCTCCTCTAGTGGTATCCACGCACACGAACGGGACGAAAATCGGCACCGAAAATTACTTGCTAGAGTAATAATCGGTACGCAATTGACTTGGAGAGAGAACTGTGTAGTGGAGACGGCACTAGGTTTCCACGTATGTATGTCACACGTACCAAAGCCTTGAGTTTCAATGTATATTGTTCGCTTATACGTACGTACATGTCAAAGCCAATATATAGGCAAATTGATATCTTGTACCGTACGAAACTATTTGGTTAAGTGGGTAAAGAATCTTTACAGATATATTTTATCTTGTCAATCAGTTAAGATCTTATCTTATCCACTTGACATAAAAGATAAATTTTTATCTATTATCTTTTATTGATCTAATATTCTAAAATTATAATTAATCAAATATCCTTATGATTAATTATAAATATCTAAGAACATAATCTTATCTCCAAATTTATCTCATGGGCCTAATTAAGACTAAGACCCATCAAACCCGACCCGGTAAAACTAGACCCGATAGCTTGGTTATTGTGCATAACTATCAGTGTGTGACACCAAAGGAATAAACTCACCTTTCAGCAAACCGCAAATGACCTTATCCAAGATCTTCCACGATATATTCAGACACAACTACATAATTGGGAGAGAGCAAAACTATGGATTGAAGATGAAGAGGTGACAATAGCTAAGAAAAGCAACCAGAAAAGGAAGAAGTTAACGAAGTGGAAAAAGCCACTTGAAGGGTGGTATAAAATCAACTTTGACGGATCGAAGCTAGATAATGGAGAAACGTCGGGTGGTGGGGTCTTAAGAGACCAAAATGGGGAAGTGGTATTAATTACAAATTTACAACAAGGAAATATGGAAAAATGTCAGCTACTAAAGCAGAAGCAATGGCTCTACGGGACACACTGAAAGAAGCAAAGGAAAAATATATAAGAAAAGTAGAGATTGAGGGTGATAACCTAGTAGTCATCAAGGCCACCCAAGGAGTCAAGGATTGTCCTTGGGAAATCGAAAGAATAATCTCGGATGTAGTTGTTTTTATGAAAGGATTCGAGATGGTGTGAATATCTCATGTGGGCAGAGAAAACAACACTGTGGCGGACAAAATTGCGAAAATGAGCCACAATTTCCCGTATGAGATCATTTAAATCATCCAGAACTTAATGTTCTCGTCCTCATGGATGCTCTAGGCCGCCCTCCTGAATAGGAGAAACTCTAATTCTCGCCTAATAAAAAAAAATGTTGAACAAGGGAAAGAACCCTTTGAACCAGACACTACTTCGACCATTCGTGTTGACAAATACTAACAGATTGAAAAGGCCTTAATAAAATTGATTGAAGAGTGGAAGTTTCTATCTTCAAACAACAGCTCATGTTCCCTTTTGTAGTTGGGCCTATAATATATGGGCCACCAATCTTGTGCCATTAAAGCCCAAATATATTCATCAACCGAAAACAAAGCCGACTCCCCAACTAGTCGCCGTGTAATGTGGAAGGAACGGCATTACCTAATGTAGTTATTTAGGTGCGGAAATGGGTCGGTCCACCGTTTGATCGTCACTCCACCTATGAAATACATATCGAAATCTTCAACCAGCAAAAGAATACCTATCGGAATACATATGAAACACTCAAATCTGGAGCTAGATAATTCTTTTTTTGGGTCGGAGTGGAGCTAGATAATTAAGCACAGAATGTACGTTGATATTCTACATATGCATCAATCGAGCTTATGAGGTTTTTTTTTTCTACAGGAAAGTGATCCAAACAAAGAATATTTAGGTTTCCTTGTACTATAAAAAAATCTAGATTAAAGTTGACAACTAAACAGACATTTAATCATTAGAAGACATAATCAAAATCATGCGCCGAATGCCGAAACACACGTAAAATTGTAACATACAGCTAGCTGACCTATTGAACAAACTATTTAACCGTAGCCACCTCTGCTTAGGACTTAGGACGTTACATTCGGTAAATAGTCCCAAAAAGGAAGGGCAAAGTAGTAAAATCATCAAAACGTCCCACTCCATTTATTTCCCTCCCCAACGGCCCAGCCCATCCGCCATTCATCCCCTATCACTCATCATCATCGCTCCACACGAAACACAGACTCACACACAAACTTCCAGACGGCCAAAGAAATCCGCGATGGCGAGGACGATCCCCGTCGCTTTCACCCTCGCCGCCTCGATCCTAGTCCTCCTCCTCCCTTCGAAACTCGCCGCCGGCGGGATCGCGGAGGCCGGCGGCGAGATCCAGCTGGACTGGATGCTGCCGGCGGCGAGCTCGGTCTGCGACGGGACGATCGGGGAGTGCATACCGGAGGAGGAAGAGGGGATGGTCGGTTCGGAGGAGAGCAGGCGCATTTTAGCGTGGAGAGGGAGGTACATTAGCTACGGTGCGCTGAGGCGCAACTTTATCCCCTGCTCCCGCCGCGGCCATTCCTACTACTTCTGCCGCCCCGGCCACGCCGTTAACCCCTACCGCCGTGGCTGCAGCCGTATCACCCGCTGCCGGAGCTTTTAACTCCTTTTCTTTGATCCCATCTTCGCCGGAGACTAGGATGCGCCTCTCTGTTTTACACATTTTAAGGTATTTTATAAATAAAAATTTATTATAAAGTTTATCATTATGTTATCGTTCTATATATATTTGTGTGGAGTTTTATACGGATATATGGGAGTATTTAGTAGTCAATTTTGTAATTTCCGAGGTGTGATTTAGGCATTTTGTGTATGAATTATGATTGATTATTTGATATTATGTTGGTAAGGCGCTTTTTTCTGGTATGTTCGTGTGGACTGTTTTGATCACGGGCTGCTGTGTTGTTACGTAATGTATTTTCTTAAAATGCTAGAGCCCTTGTCAAGTAAATCATGGAAAATGAGTGGTTTTCTTTGTGAGCCATTGAAGTTGTATAAATAAATTGACAGATATGGACTAGTAATTGACAACTGGAGATACACAAACTCCTACGGGTTCATTCATGTTGCCTACTTTTAGTTCATGACTTGTTTGGTATCATCATCAGAGTTTTGGAAATTTCATTTTTCACAGATTATATTTTCAGCCTTAATTGGCACTCTAAGAATAAAAGTAAAATAACAATCTTATATAAAAAATTCACTTCAAATGCTTTCAATCAATCTTCATCTAGCATGTGCGCAAAAAATCTTCATCTAGCATAAATGAAAGCTGCATCTTCATCTAGCACAAATAAGTGAAAGCTGTAGTTTCTATTAACATAAAAGAAAGCTGCACTATGCTTTCGATTTGTGTAAGCGAAAGCTGCACTATGCTTTAGGAATTAGGAGCGAACACCTGTTTATTACTTAAAATGTGTAAGCATAAAAAATGCCAGCAAATCATGACCAATCAATCAATGGATGCCTTAGATTGAGCTCCCCACAAATTGCCGTTTGATTGCTTAGGTGCTTTTATCATTAAGCAAGAGATACAAATACAAAATCCACTCTCGGCTTTGACAAACAATAGGGCCAGGCCAGCAGCACATAGCATTCTGGCTGGGGTCTTGAATACAGAAGATTACTTCAGTCTAATGCACAAGTCTACCTCCAAGCGAGACTGATAGACCGAGTTAATTGCAACAAAGCAGAGACAGTAGAATCCAATCAAAAGAAGCCTGAGGGAGCGCATCTGCGACGTTGTTGGCTTTTATTCGGAAATCTGTATTGTCTGCATCTAACCGCAGCTTAGATGCGAACACGAGCACACAGTACAATATAATTGAACACATCGCGGAAAGGTAGCACGCCCTATGGTTTCTTGAAATAAAACGTGTAGGTGTTAGTAATGTGAATGTCCCTTTTTTTGTAAGAGAAAATTGCCAACTAAAAAGTGCAAACTCAACCGTATTACTTGAATCACTTCACGGGAGGAGTCAGCAAAGTCATGTGTGCATAACGTCTTACAAAAGACTAATACTATCTGTCAATCCAACCTACGGTATGGTCTGATCCGAGCCAGCTCGTTCACAAGACCATCCAAATCCTTAGCCGAGCTCCCACCGTCTCGAACAGCCGCAAAAGCCTTCTCCTTGAGCTCTCTACCCCTATGCTTATGGGGGCCGTCACGGCCCATCGCACCTCCAATGACCCGGCCTAGCCCATCCGGGTCAGGCACGGTGTCGGGCCCCTCACAAGCCCGAACCCCCACCCCCATGTCCTCCACCAGCAGCCTAGCGTTGACGTACTGGTCAGCCTCCATCGGCCACGCCAGTATCACCACTCCCGCCACCACGCTCTCGAGCACCGAGTTCCACCCGCAGTGGCTCAAAAACCCGCCCGTGGCCCGATGGCCCAGTATCTCCACCTGCGGAGCCCACCCTCTGACCACGTACCCTCTGCCCGCCACCCGCTCTTCGAACCCGTCTAAGCCCGCCCCGCCGCCCCGTACGACCCATACGAACCGGGTCCCGCTTTTCTCCAAGGCTAGGCCCAGAGCCTGCAGCTGAGGCTCGGTCAACCACTTTTGACTCCCGAATGAAACGTACAATACGGATTCGTCCGGGCAATCGTTAAGCCAGTTTAACACCTCGGACTTATTAGCCTCCACATCCGGGTTGACCCGAATCAGAGCCGCCGATTCCTCGAACAAGCTAAGCGGGCCGACGCCGTAGACCCTCCCGTTGGCTGACAGCTTCCTGAAGTGCTCAAAGTAGTCGGCTTCGAGGCCGCGGAACGAATTGAACACGCAGCCCCAGCTCGACGAGTTCGCGACCAATCCGTCCATGAAAGACCGCGAATCGGGATCGGAATCGTCGTGGAATCTGAAGACGGAAGGCAGATCCCGCTCGTTGAAAACAGGGGAGCCAGGTAGATCGGCGAATTGGACGGACTCGAGCGACTTGAATCCGGCGACGTCGGAGAAGAGGAGGGCGACGACTAAGGAGAGGAAGGCCCCGGAGGAGAAGAAGGCGATCCTGGGGATCCCGAGCTGCTGGGCAAGATGGTGGGTCCAGCCGAGGAAGAAATCGGAGAGGATGGCGGACGGAGGAGAAGGGTGGAAGTGGAACCAGTCGGCGATTGGGGCGGCGAGGGAGCTGAGGGCGGCGGCCATTGGGCGGTTGCCGCGGTTTCCGACGTCTCGGATGTGTTCGACGCCGGCGGGGAGGTTGGGGTGGGAAGGGAAGGGGAGGGTTAGGGTTTGGATGGAGGGGTGGGCGGTGAGAATCGGGGATAGAATGGGGAGGTTCTTGGGGGGCACTAGAATGGTGATTCTGAGGCCTCGACTGGCGAGGAGATTTGTGAGGTCGAGGAGCGGGAGCATGTGGCCTTGTGCTGGGTGCGGGAATACCAGGATGTGGGTGGCGTCGTTGGTGGACATGGCGGAGGAGACACCAGGCCGGATTTCTTTGTTTTTTTGTTCCGTTGATTTTATTTTTTTGATCTGATTTTGTTCCGTTTGATGAATGGCGCGAATATCATGCAAGAACGTGGTATGTAATATGCCAAAATACAGTAAATGCATAGTGTAGGACTATAGGAGGTTTGGGCACTCGCACAATAGAATGCATTATATTACTGACCTCGTGTCCTGCCAATCCAAGTTCATCAAAAGTAGGTCCGTTCAACCGGTCAGAATCGGATGGGAGTGGATCATAATACACGATTGGGAATCGGATGGACTGTAAATTTTATAACATTCGTATTGTCGATCGGACCAGACCAAATCAATACGATCCGATTTTATTACGGTTGGACCTTAAAGACCGTCTTACACATTTGATCATGATATATACTATTTTCAAGTTAAAAGATGGTTAAACTACTATCTTTCCTAGTTTTAAAACGTAATTATACCATAATAAGGTGATAAATTATTAGTTTCTTTACAAATAAAAGCATTAAACTAACTTTTCATATATGATTTTAAGGGTAAATTATGTACCCAACACTTTATACGTTTTATAATAAATTCTTAACCTTTAACTTTTTTAATCTTAATCTCTGATCTATCATATTTTACACCATTAGTTTTTTTGTTAAAATTTTCGTTCAAAATAACGTAACTTGCCTTAATTTTACAGCTAATTTATTCGTTCTTCACGGACCCGGAGACTGAGAAGTGAGTAAGTGACTAGCGAGAACTACCGGCTTGGCGCTCTCTCATCATTACAATGGCGGCCTCGCCCGCTATCGCCGCTTCCCTTTTGCCCAAGGCCGCCACCGCCAGACCACTGAACGTACGGTCCTCCGTAGGCGCCGTTCCCCCACCGCCACTCCCGAGGCTAACCAGGAGGAGGAACTATCTACGGAGAAAGCTTCTCAAAACCCTAACTAAACCCTCTCCTGAAACCCTAACCCTTCCACAGGCGCCAGCTGAGCAACGCCAAATTGGCGTCCGAGAGCTCGAATTCGCAGCCCCGCCGGAGCCAATTGCTCGAGAATCCGAGAATACGGCTGCGGAGAGGCCTGGTTTTGATGCTCTTGAAGAGTCTGAAGCTGTAAAGGGGCCTGAGTTCGTTGAGGTTAGCGTTCCGGAGGGCTCGAGCGTTGTGGAGGCTTCGCCTTCAGGTTTAGGTTGGGTTTCTGCTCGTAGTTTTGTAAAATTGGGTGCTTTTTTTGTTGGGGTTTTTGTACTTCAAGCGATTGTTAGATTGTTAGTTGTGGACTCGATTGATTCCAGTGATGGTAAACGTAGGAGACGGAGGAGTGATAGGGAGGAAGTGGGGATTAATGGTGAAGTCAGTCCCTTTAGGGAAAAAATTGAGATGAAAAATGGGGCCCTTTTGTATGTTAACGAGGCAGAACTGGAAGCAAAGATTGCTGAGATTAGGTTGATGGCAATGGAGGCGAAAGAGCGCGAGATGAGGAACTCTGGAGATGGTTATTTGGGTTCGGATGATGATGATGATGATGAGGATAAAGAGGATGGGATTGAGGATGATGTTCCTAGGCCTAAAAGTGGAATTGAGAGGGAAATTGATGGTAGGCTGACTCGGGTGAGAAGAGGTTTGAATACTGTGAGGGAGAATTCGCAGGCGATGAATGTGAATTTCGTGAACAAACCCAAACTGGATGAAGCAGAGAAGGGGAAAATGAATGTATTGGGTGAAAAGGAAGAAGATAAGACGTTGATGTTTGAGAAGAAGTATAGATTCAGAAATGGAGATAGTAGCCAGCCAAGGGAGAAGCCGAAAGGTTTTCAAGGTTCTGATCGGATAGGTAGGAATGGAAGTGTTGGTGGAAAGGCTAATGGATTTTCCACAGCGGACATGCAAAGCACGAAAGCAGCTGAGGCTTCAGCTCAGTATCAAGCTCCAAAGAAAGTAAGAGCAGATGAAAGCTTGCCAATGGATATGAAGAAGGATATTCAAGAGAATGTTGAACAAAGTAAAGGTAACATACAAAATGTGAAGAGAGTGTGAGATTTGTAGTTAACTAAATTGCGTCCTTATTTTTCATTTCTACCAAACTACATGTGAAAAAATGCCATCTTTCTGATTTATAATCTTTAGGTAATGTCCAGGATTCTACTGCTGAGCCGATTGTTGATAAGGCAACTCGGCCAAGCATGTCGGGAAAGTTAGACCCTCAAAATATTGGGATAGAAGGGGGGAAGTCAAAAACATCTAGGAAGCATGCTGTGCCACTGCCCAATGACAGATCAAAAGGTAGAAGAGTTGGAAGCACACCATCTAGCAACAGAGGTGACAGTAAGAAAACTGGTGCTGGCTCTGAACTCTGGTGGTTGAATCTTCCTTACCTTTTTGTAAGTTGAAGCTGGAATGCTATTTATATTTTTGTTGAACAATTTTTTTAGCATGTGTTCAAGATTACTTTTATCTGGGAGTTAAATTATGCTGTTGAAAAAGTTATTGATAATCATCATAAGTTTTTAGCTGCAGTGATGACATTTTGGTTCCTAGATTGTTGAATAGAAGCAGCAAAGTTCTGATGTTTGATATTATTATAGAGAATAAGAGAAACAACAAAATCTTTCAGTGTTGTTGCCGAAATAATTGAATAACTCCCTTTGTGGGCAAGCGGTTCCTATATCTTCTATTTATTTGCTTTGATTCCTTGGAAAGCAAGCGATTTTCACTCCAAAACAGTATGCCCTATAGGAAACTTTTATGCTAAATGCAGTTCTTAAACGTACTTAATCCGATACATTTCCTGCTGTTTTTGTACACCTCAGGCCATTGCAATGCAGCAGGCTGATGCTTATGGAGACGAGGGAGGGCGTGGATTTTATTCGTTGGAAGCTATATCTGATGATCCGACTCAAACACAAACATCATATACTGTCCTTTTTCAGGACCGTGGTGATGTACATAATTTTATCCATATCCTAGAATCATATTTCGAGGAATTAGAAGATGTTAGCATTTCTGTCATTCCCCTGCCAATCAAGGCAAGGCCTTACATCCTCTTCTGGTTACTCTGAGCTTCATATCATTTGGTATGTGCCTGAGCCTTATATACACCCTCATTTTTATGTGCAGGAACTAAACGCTGCCGTGAAATCACAGACCAAAAAGGTTATCGTCGTTAGAAAGGGGCAGCTTCGGCTATACGCCGGCCAACCACTAGAAGAGGTCGAGACAGCTTTGCGATCTTTGATAGAATGAGCTTGCAAGAAAGGCTCAATGTTTCCCTCCAGATCCTTTTAACTCCAAATTCATCAGCAAATTTTGCTACAAGGGAATATGTATTTTCAATATTTTTTGGATTTGCAACTTTGTAAGAAGTGTCGGTTATAGTGAATTACAGTATAATATGGCTTGGCACAATTAATGAAAAAAGGAAAAAAATTATTGTCACCATCATATTACCAAACTTATTTTCCTGGAAATATTTTTTTTCTAAAAAATTGCAATTTCAGTGAACGACAGTTTTTATTTTCGATTCTACGCTTTGATTGTTCGGTGAAGCCGATAACGCCTTTCGAGTTGCGACTTGCGACTTGTGAAAACGCAGCTTTTAAATCCCACAAAACGCAGCGTCCAATTCAACACACAGACACAGGCTTTGCACATTCTCTGCAAGTGCGATGGGCGAGACCAACGAACAGCTTCACTGATCACCTCTTTCTCCCCAAATATGGAGCAACCACCGCCTCCGCCGATCCCTCCGCCAGTCCACCACCACCACCATCAATATCGGAACCAATCTCCAAACCTCCGCCCTTGCAATCATCTCAAGATGGCGATGCCTCCACTTCCGCTTTCATCATCACAGGGCTCCGATAACGACCGTAGCAGCGGCGAATTGCGCTCTCTCAATTGTAATCTCACCTCCCTCTGTGACCACATCCAATTGGAAGGATTCAGCAATGGATCGTTCTCCGACGTTGTTGTTCAAGCAATGGGCTCCACTTACCAACTCCATCGCCTTATTCTGTCCCGGAGCTCTTACTTTAGGTTTGGCACTCTTTTGATTTTTATTTTCGAAATCGATGTCTTGATTTTAGTTCGGAGTTTTGTAAATTGTTGGTTTTACATTGTGTATGGTGGAGCAGTTAGGGTTTGTTTATTGTTCTGTGTCTTCTTTGCTCTGAGTTGATGAAATCGGTAGGTAGCTTACAGAATTTGTTTTGAATTGTCCTTTCTCAAGTACCAAATCCCTTGGGACTATGGCTCTGATTGCGTTGCTGTTAATGATCTTTCAAGTATCTTGTTGTTCGGTCTGTGGAGAGTGAATTTCCTCCAGGATTCTAAATTCTGATGATCTACTCTCTTGGTGTTGCAATCTAGTTTGGATGAGTGTGTATATAGGCTACTCATGCTTGTTTTGTGGAATTGTACAATGCAAAACAACACCTGAGTACTTGATTAACAATGCCGAGAGTGAGTTGAGCAACTCGAGGAAAAAGAGAAGAGAATCCGAATTCTTCAATTTTAACTTCAAGTATCTTTTGTTAAGACCTTTGCTGCACTCTGATGCAAGTATTATTCAGGAACATGCTTCATGGTCCCTGGAAAGAAGCTACTGCTCCAGTTGTGACATTGCAGATAGATGATAAAAATGTCAATGAAGAGGCAATTGCACTTGCCTTAGCATATCTTTATGGACATCATCCAAAGCTGAATGATAGTAATGCATTTAGAGTCCTTGCTGCTGCTTCCTTTCTTGATCTCCAGGTATTTTTCTCCTTGGAGCACGGTAGTCCTTGTTGTTCAGTAATAGTGCATATGTAATTGCGGCCACAATTCTCTTTTATTTTTTCTAAGTTGTGGCCTTTTTTCATTTATGCATAGCACAAAGTGATAATTAGTTGAACTTATGCTTGCAGGATTTATGTGCAATCTGTACTGATTTTATTGTTTCTGAACTGTGGACTTCAAATTTCTTGACGTATCAGGTTTGGTATTCTAGCTGTCATGAGAGATTTGAAATTTGATTCTGTAAAGTTTGTTATCATTTTAATGGAACTTTGGTGGCAGGTGTTTGCGGAGAACCAAGACTATGGTATTCATGGTGAGCGTGTTAGAAGTGCTTGCTGGGGATACCTTTGTCAGAGTGGTTCTGTGGAGTTGAGAGAGGTAAGAAGTTCAGATCCAGGAGAATCCATTAGGTCTATAGTGTGGTATTGTGATTCTAACACCTTGCAATTGAAAGTAGGTGCTCCCAAAACTTTCCTCTTACACTTTGCATGCACTGCTTACCTCAAATGAGCTGTGGGTACCTAGTGAGGAGAAACGGTAACAGCATTTTGCATCTACTTTCTGCTTATCTTTTTTACTAGTTACTTGTGTGTTTGCTAACACTTCTTTGGAAAAGGTTTGAATTGGCACTGGACACACTTCTCAAGAAAGCAAGGGATGAACACCATGAGAAAGGCAGCCTCAATGCGGAGGCAGGAACAGAAAACAATCAAGTATCTGATGCAAAAGGAAAGAATCCAATTGGCAGTAGTGACTGCAATAGTCTGGAACCTGGTATAGGACATGTAAGTTCAACGATGAAATTGTTCGGCATAGTAGGATTCCTGTTTACATAAATTCTTGTTGTATTGTATTCTGCTGTTAACTTTCAGGTGTTTATAATGCTAAACAGGCTCAGCATGCTGCACAACATCATGTGGATCCAAAATACCCCAGAGTGGACCAACCTTCATCAATGAATAACCCATTTTCTGATAATGAAAGGAATAGGTCACCATATACTTATGTTGAAATGCCAGTTAATTTTCAAGCAAGTGGGCAGGGATGTGATGGAATGCCTGTGGAAGGGCCATCTGAAGAAAGCTTGTGTTACCAATTTAATAGCAATAATTGGCTATCTGAGAGTGATTTGCAGAACAACTCATCATCAAATTCATCATGTAACCTTATCATGCCAAATGAATGGAGTGGCTATGACATGCATCTATCATGGGGTGGAAGGGTTGTTGGGAAGAGACAAACAAAGGGTTATATGAAAGATTTTGGGTCAAGAGATGAAGAGTTTGATACTTTCAACACTATTTTTGAAGGGGGCTCACTTTTATACTGCAATATGTCATTCGAAGCACTTCTAAATGTGCGAAAGCAACTTGAAGAATTGGGTTTTCCATGCAAAGCTGTAAATGATGGTTTATGGTTGCAGGTTTGAATCTAAATCTCTTAATCTTGACATGTTACCTGTTTATGGATTCAAATTGTTGATAATACACTAAGAACAGCTGATTTTGGCACAATGTTTTCTGGTTAAATTCGATACCATGGTGGCTTTGTTAATCAAAATGAAGTTAGCTTTATTGTCTAATAGTATGATACCTGAGGTGGCTTACTGAGCCCATTATGGGTGTAAACATGTCTAAATTTTACTTGCTGCTTAGCAATCTGAAAAGTACAATCTATATGTAGATTAATCACCGGAATTTGCACCATGAAGCTTAATCCTATTTGCTGAAATTTGGGAAGTTTTTCTATTCAACTTGTTATTAAGTTGCTGTACCTAACTATTGTTTAAACTTGCAATTTGTTCACAATGGCTTCTTGTTTGAAGTATAAGCTGTAAACGAGTTCTTCGATACTCATGCTCACCACTGATCCGGACTTCATAACATGGTTACTGCTTTTGCATACATTCAAGTGGATATTTTTATACTTAGACGGAAAATGTCAATATCTTGCTCTTTTAACTCTATAATAGAATAGGCTTTGTATCAACCTTTTTTTTTTTGTTCTATATGCTCCTGTTGTCAACTACTTTACTGTCATTTTGCAGATGCTTTTAAATCAGCGAGTGCAAGAACTAGCAGCTGAAACATGCAAAAACTGCTGTCTCGTGGGCATGGCATGCGCATGCAGGCTGGCCTTTGCATATTCACATGGAGGGACAGCCAGCAATTACTATGTGCAGGCACCGGATCAGCAGTTTCCACCTGCTAACTTGTACGAGGCAGATTCTGCAGCAGGTGCAGGAAATGGTATGTTTAGACCAGTGAGAGTGCATGTAAGGGGGTCCAATGATGGGCTTGCTGGCATCGGGCGTGGTGCCACCTTAGTTCCCGCAAATGCTTGGCCACCTACGCGATATGTATATTCACGTGTACCTGTGGGTAATAGAAATGGACAGCAATCATTGGCCAATGATGATCAAGTTGCTGGACCTAATCAAAATGGTGACCTGGCTGGAGATGGATTGACAGTTTTGGTTGGACTAAGCGAAGCAGGAGGAAGGAATGCACCAGTTGCTCATTTAGGACAAACAAGCAGGGGTTCAGAGATGGATGCTCAGACTAGCTCGGTTGGAACCCCTATTGCTGGGCTAAACGGTGGTATCGCTGATATAGCAGAGTCATCTGATAATGATTCTGAATTCCCGTGGGAGAGTTCTGACAATGCCTCTATATCTCTAGATCTTAAAACACCTTTGAGTCACTTCCCACCATTTCGCTTTGGGTTAGTTATTGATCTTGCTCTGGATTGATGCCTGCAAATTTGTGTTTGGATGCTGGAGATTATGGCCTTCCCCATAATTTTTAAACCGTCTAGGCTAACAGTCTGTAGTTTGAATTCACTTTGAAATGATCAATACTGTTCCTCCCCATTTTTTGGCCTCTTCCTCAAGTTGAGAACCTCTTTTTTCCTTGTTCTGTTTTTCTTTCCCCCCTTTTCTGTAGACGGGTGTCTACTCTGCTCATCTGAGTTCTGTATGATAATCTTACCTACTTTTCTGCCTTCTATGTTTTCAGTTTTCAGTTTGAGTTTGTTTTCAGCACAAATTTAGGAACCTCCTGGTTTTCTTAACAGGGTTGAATTTGAAGATGTGCACAGGCTCACTGATGGTCAAGTTAAGCACTCACCTGAAGCATTTTATGCTGGTTCTTTGTGGAAGGTATATTTTTTTATTTTTTATTCCTGTGACATCCAAATTTTCGGAGTATAGAAACCTTTCGTTTCCATTCTCTTAAATATCTAGACTAGATGACCGTGTTTGTTTTATCTAATAACAGGTCAGTGTGCAAGCTTTTAGTGATGAAGATCCTCAAGGACGTAGAACTCTAGGTAACTTCTTGATTTGAAAGAGTATTATGATTCCGGACTTTCTATTTGTTAGAGATTAACTACTGTAACCTTCTTTACTTTCTACGCACATCTTCAGGCTTATTTATTCACCGTCGGAAGGCAGAAATAAATGATCCTCTTAGGAAGGTTTGCGATTTTTGGAGTCTTATCGATTTCGTATTCATTTTTACCTAATTTAGAAGGATTAACTTTGTGCTCTTCTGTGTGCTTCTTTCCTGTAGGTACACATATACATGGATTCCCGAGAAAAAGTCACGGCTCGTTATCAGGTAGAATTCTCATTATCTTTCAGCATTACCAGACACAACTCTATGATTGCTGAGGTAACCTGCTTTGATATGGTGACTTGTCAGCTGATATGCCCGTCCAAGCGAGAAGTAATGGTGTTTGGAAGCTTTAAACAGCCAGGTACTCTTCTACCGAAAGCTCCAAAAGGTTGGGGGTGGCGTAGTGCTCTGTTATTTGACGAATTGCCCGATCTTCTCCAAAGTGGTTGCTTGAGGGTTTCTGCAGTGGTGCAGCTTGTGTAATATTATTCATGCCATTGGTTGATTCCGAATTACCAACTAATCACCTATACTCGTTTTTTACCAAGTTCCTGGCTCAAACTAGGACTAGTTTATATATATGGGGCATGTTGATAGTTCATGTATTTTTGGGGCTTGATGAACGCATAAGGCTATAATAAAACGATAATGATGCAAAAAAATTTACAACTACACATTTTCAACAATAAGCTTCATCATATTGTTCTCGTTACAATATGCTTCATGCACAGGGTTGGGGCATTTTGTAACCGGCTATGGCTTCGTTCGGCATATCCAACATTTCAACTAGTTTAAGCTTTGTAACCGGCTATGGCTTTGTAACCGGCTATAGACTATTCAATATCATCGTTAGTGCTATGAAATTATCGATATTACTACTACTTGCGCCAAATAACACAGAAAAAGCAAGAAATATAACCAACACAGCACATCTCATAAATGTAGAAAGTTAAAAGAGTACAGTCTGAGCTTGTAAATTAAGCAAAACTCTTGAGGTCAAAACATAAAGGTAAAAAAAAGGCCCATCAAATTTCAAACCACAGCAAACTTAAATTACGAAAAGACATCAATGGCCTTCCCACTGTCTAACACTTGACCTCCTTCAGACCATGAGCGAAGTACAAAAATGTAGGATCAGCAGCACCATCCTTGTAGTATGCAAACACCACACTGGAATCATCAGCCATGCCCTCACCAACAAAGCTGCAAACAGTGCACACAACCATTAAGACATAATACTTCATCAATTGTACATAATTATGGAAAGTCCATGCTGAAAGATCACTTACAATTGAAGGTCCTTGAGTTTGGAAAGCAGATACTTGGTAGCTGACTGAATGTTGTCCATGAATAGCTTCTTGCTCTCTCCATCCAGCTTGGGCTCCAACAATTTGATGTACTTCTTCACATATGCAACAAACAGCTTCTTGTCATATGGAGGTTGTTCCTGAAATTTTCAACAAAAAGACAGAGCACCAAGTTAGGCCTGATAATTGCAACAAGAACAGATACATGGTAAATAATTGATCTTACTATTTTACCTGGAGTCTGAAGGTGTCAACAATGTCGACGACCTTGACAACTTGGTCATCAACACCTTCATCCTCGCCATCGCCCTCAGCAGATGGGTTGGCACCGATGTCTACATCGACACCCCCTTTAGCAACCCACTGCAACAAGAACACAAGTACAATCAATAAACAAAAATCTAATTGAGAAAGACTGCAGTTCTTAACGCCAATTACAGATCAGTACTAGACAGAAGATAGATTGGATTTGCATAAGAAACTGACCTTTCCTTCAACCTCCCACAAAACACCATTCTCGATCTCCTTGTAGGGAAAGGAATCTGAGAGCAATTCATCACCTAAAACAGACAAAAATTACACGTTAACACAAACAAATCTCAAAGAACACACAGAGATCACAATTCATGATGGGGCGAAGCAGACAGATAAGATATTTTCAATAGCAGACTAGACACAATTGGGCAAACAGAGTCTACATATCCAATAGACTATGTAAAAAGCAGTCAGATTGGATGTAACTTGATCAAAGACAATAACCAAACCAATGATTGAACAATAAAAATCGAATCTTTTCAGCATATATGAATTGAAAGACATGGCAGCTTGTTCAGAAAGACTGAAGTAAAATCAACCATCTAAACAGATCTAAAATTCAAGTTCTTAAGAAACCATAACCACGGTCAACGAATATTGAATCACAATTACGCATCAGATCAGCATGACAAACAAATCGATTGAAAAATAAGCTCGGCAGAGCAAGATAAAACGAAATCACAGCAAAGAGCAAGACGAGTAATTTGGATTGGAGATCTAAATTGAGTAGCCAGGTAGCGACATAGCTATCAACTACAAATTCATTCGGATGCTGGAGATCCTAGACGAAAAAGAGATAGCATGGAAGAATTTAGGGTTTGAGATGAGAATTACCAGTGATCAGATCTTGGTAGACCAACATGGTTGAACCGCTCTGAAACTAATAAGATCCAAGGAGACGAGAGGAGGCGGAAAAGCGAGCGAAGGCAAGAGAGGGTTTGCTAAGGGTTGGGATACGGCTTATATAGACTAGGGTTACGGCCTTGCGCAGACCACAACCAAGAGAAAAAGAATTTTCTATCTTTTATTTTTTGTAACCTTTCAGTGTGAAAAATAATTTAATATCTATATCTAGGTACATATAATCTATCAATAATTCAAGATATTGTTTGTTTCCCTCTTAAGATAAGTAAATAATAAGAGGATTATATTCCATCCTTTTATAATAAAAATTTAAACATATATATTTATAATGTTTAAGAAATATAATAGCATTATCTTTTACCATGTTATTTTCGATAGATTCTTTATCTTTGTGATATAAATATGTAAATAAGATACTAAATTAATCAACAATTTTTTATTTTAAATTTTGGACAAATCAAAATATTATTTTAAAATGTTAATAATATTTACAAGCATTTTTCAACAATTTAATTTTACATTAAAAAAACGTTATTAGTAGTTCCACGTAGTTTTTGACCCAAAAGAAAGCGCAATCGTATGTTTTTATTCAAATCTTGAAGGCGAAGCTCTTATACTTTGTCATGCAAGCCACGGCCACCCAGTCATCTATATCACCATATATCTTTCATACCTTGGTCCAAATGATAACCTTTCCTAACATGATCTAGAGAACCTTGCACTTGAACCGTGAGTTTATTTTGGTTTCATGCTCTCTGTACTGGAACATAACACATTAACACTATAACTATCTTACGACAAACTCATTGCCAGAAGCTTGTATTTTGTGTGAACGTCTTGTTGATTGACCATCAAAGCGGTGAATGAAATTCAAGAAGTATTAATCATCCTTCAGTCAAATCCTTATATAGTTACTAGTATTTCCGGCCCCTGCCTACGGCAGGGGGAGCGTTCTTTTTATACGGCCTTCATGTAATTCGATTTAAATATAGAAACACATTTGATAGAGTTATACTGCGTCTTAACTCTTAAGCCTTTCTTATTACGGTACATTATATGTATGTATGGAAGCCATTTAGAAATAATAACTAACGGGTCAACGGGTACCTTGCATGTACTAATTATTTTACTGAGAATTTGTTTGGATATATAAGTAAGAAAGTATGTAGCACCGTAAGTAATTTTCGATGATGATAAAATATTTCACTTGAGATTTCATATAATATCACATATGATTTTTTAATTGATCAAATATATTGAGAAATAAAATGATAGTATTTTATCTAAAATTTTGATTTAAGTCATATTTTATAAAATTCAAATTCAAATTCAAATTTATTTTTAACATCAAATCACGATTTTGGATTACCAAAATATTGTAATGATTTTGAATAAAAAAGACGATATTGATGTCTAATTCCTAATAATATTATTATACATTCCTTTATCAATTGAATAATACATTGAAAAAATATTACTGATCGTGTCCCATACAGGGTACGGGCAATAATCTAGTTTTTTTTATACATACTATGGATGTGTGAATATCAATATATAATAGAAGACTAATAATCATTTTTGTGAAATATCAAAACAAATTTGAACATTTTGAATACTAATTGTATCAAATAATTTTGAAGAGTTTTGTAACGTCTATAGGAAGAAAGTGCATTGAAGCTTTGCATCAATTATTTGAGGTGTAGGCAATCATTTAATTAGCATGAATCTTGAGATTTATTTCAAATTAGATGACACTTAATCATGTCAATACATAAGACCTAAATCTTTGGCTAGATTAGATTGGTTTAAACAAACCAAGTGTGATCCTCACAAACCTATGTACAGAATGTCTGGATGGAAATTTTCGTGTCATTTAAGTTGACCCGAACTCTCTTAGATCATTAACTCCTTAAGAGGATGAGGCATCTCTGTCTCTATTTATAATGTGTAGCAACTTTTGCTGATTAATTTTTGGTTTGGGAGCAATATTCTTTATAGGCCATACTACTTGTCAATGCCTATTTCTCATCATTGTGGTCTCACATCTTTGCTCCATAGGGTGTAAAACTTCAACCACTATTTGCTATCATTCAACTGGTGTTTTATGAATATTCGACTATCAGTTCCTTTTGGGTGCAATTTATGGGTTGTATCAGTTCCTTTTGGGTGCAATTTATGGGATGTAAAGTTAGCACGTGAACCACGTTCTAACATACTACTTGTCAATGCATGATCTTAATAGAAATTATGAATTTGGAAAGTTAGACTGATAGAGCTAAAATCAGTAACATCGATAAGTTTTGTTATTGAGGACTAAATTTCATAGTTAGATTTTAACATGTATTGTTTATGCATTATGTGACAATATGGTCAACTTTCAAAGGCCGTCTTCATGTTAATTGCATGTGTAGAGACTGCAAAAACCAGAGAAGCTGTCCATCATAACACACACCCAAACATTAGCAAAATAAGTCACTATACTTCACACTGAGTTCATTTTAATTGTCAGACTTGTTTTTACATAATTTCTTATGGGAAAAGGTGCTTAAGTTTTAGGCATCAGGAATAAGCACAACAGAGCCAGAAGTTTCTTGTTTTGGAGATCCGTGTGAGCCTAGGCAGCTTCAGACAGAGGATACTTGTGATTCACCCGAACTTGTAAGACACCAGACTCATGCTTTTCAAACACCTGCCCAACATATTTCAGGAGCTCGTCTCGTGTTGTATGGTAGCTATTGTGTAATTTGCTTTGACGGGCACAAAGTGTTGGGTCTATCCCTGGAGCCTCATCAACCCGAAAATCATCATATCTAAGCGCCCTCACCTGTGTTTATGATAAGGCGAGCGGTGATTGCATATCAGAAAGCTTGAGCAGTAAGCAAATGAGGATCTCAACCACTTGATCATACCCTCTATTTCTCTGGCAAGCTTTTCTAGATCTCAACCTGTCTAGGAGGGCAAATTAAATATAAGTTGGCTAAATAAACAGCATATTTAAGATGCAGATCAAGCTAACAACAATTTTTATGCAGAAAAACAGAAGTTCATTTAGGAAAAAGAAGGTAAAAGATTTACTACAATGAAAAGCAATCTAAAAATTAAGGGACACTAAAGTGCAGGAAAAAGAATTGGATTCAGCTCTTGAACGATTTTCATTTTTCCAGAATCAACCTACTAATTAAAAGTCCTCTCGTACATCCGTTTACAATCTATTTTTTTTTTTCAGATCTGTTTTTTTTTTCCAGATGAACCTCCAAAGAGACGAAATTAAAGGTCTAGAATCTTCAACTCATTTCAAGAACTTGTTTTCATATCCTTTCTATACCGTGAGATCAATTGAGTAATTATGAATGTTCAATTTAAGATTTAGATGATAGTACAGATAATGAGACCAAGTAGCTCATAAGACATTGAATATATTAAACTACTAATTCAAATTAGTGCATGACTTGAGCAAATTACTGAAAATAACTTTCATCAGAAATTATGAAGCAAGTCAAGTGCATATATGAAGCCAGTACATTCAATGCATAGAATGAAGTACGTACAGAAAAAAACAGAAACATGAAAAGATAGTCTAAATTGATTGTAGGCGGTCTTATCATACCATGCTGTTTAGAAATCATCCTCATATGTTTCCGTTGTAGAATCCTGCAAGGCTGGAAAGAAGCTCCAATAATCACCTGCCAAAATAAGAACAAACTCGATTAAGTTCATTCAGTCACACCATAGGAGCTAAACTTGCCACATATCTCATATTCAGGGGCACATAATAGAAGTTCAAAATATGAATTGCAAAATTCTCTACCTTGAAAATAGGATCGAATTGGCCCCAAACGAAATGAAGATGAACCTACAACAACCAAAACAACTTTAGTCAATTCAAATTAGCTTTAGAAGTAACAAAAGAAAAGATCTTGCTGAAGTTAATTACCTTGTGTATCCTAGACAATGGTAGGATGATCTGTAAGCTTTCATAGTTCGCATCTCCCTCAAACGTGGGCCTATAACACAAACAAACCAAAGGAAAATCTGAATAAGTAGTTTTTATCCCATGACATATAAATAAGATAAACTTACATTCGAGATCCGCAGACAGCACAAACGCCACCTCTATCGACGTCTTCATCCTTGTTCGCCTACAAACACCACCCCTCGCCGCCGACGACCTTTCTTTGATATCCCTTGGTTTGGTTCTCGCTATTTCCATGTGGCCTGCAATAGAAAGGAAAAAGAAAACAAAAAAAAATAGCCATCACAATCAAACACTTCCTCAAACCTAAACCAAACTAATATAATCATCAAGATAAACTTACCTTGATCCTTATATGAGAGCTCATCAAAAGTCTGCTCGGGAAAAAAAATTTAGATTGAAAAGGGCATCCACAAATCAAAGAAGGAGAACCTAAAAGGAGAATTCCAAACGTAACAATATACAATCAAAGAGATATATTCAAAAACATTATGAATGGGCAGTAGTATTTAAGAGAATATGTAAAAAAAACTAATTACCTTTATAACAACCAGTAATTCACCCAATACAATGCAGCTCTTTCCAACACCAGAATCTCCGAGCAAGACCAGCTGAGCAACCAGGATTATCTAAAATCCATCAAATTTTCGTATTGGTTTGAAACTTGATTGCATTGTGTACAAATTAAATAACATGGATAAAAGCAAAAAGG
This sequence comes from Polygonum aviculare, assembly GCA_934048045.1. NCBI lineage: Eukaryota > Viridiplantae > Streptophyta > Magnoliopsida > Caryophyllales > Polygonaceae > Polygonum > Polygonum aviculare. The sequence goes on from OW204031.1 coordinate 23,114,599, forward strand.
AGGGGAAAGGTAATTGTGTCTGTACTACTACAAGCGTATGATTCATTGGAAATAAGAGACTGTCTAGTAGATAATATGCCACAGGAAATCTACAATTGACATAAACATGATGTAATCGTGATCTCAACAATGATAGTCATTCTCTTGGAATCTGACCCTCATCTCTAGAAAACATTGATAGACATAAGCATGATGTAAATCTTGTTATTCCTCCAAAAGGAAAGAAAAACATAGCATATAAGCCATACATCTAAGAATTCAACTCAGGAACAATTTCATGGAGCAACAACCACTCAGTATCAGACTTGATTACTCACCGCATATCTAGGGACATCATGATCCTTCATATTTCCAAGACCCTAGAATACAAATTACATTACAGTATGTTAAAACAGGCCAATGAAAATGTAAAGCAAGGGATAAGGAGAAAATTTTGAAATATAGTATATCTGAGTAATTGTAAATTCAAAATGTAGAGAAACTTTTTTTATTTTTACCTTACGGCCAGTATAATATCCCTAATCTCCTTGATTCCCTGACCTAGACAATAGACATAATAGGCAAGAACAGTGTCAAACCAAACGCTGAACCATCTTCAGTTGCAGAAATTTGTCTAGAAAAGGCATCGGTTTTCATATTTGCAAGCAAATTACCTCCAACAACATGCCCTATTCGTAACACCCACATCCCACACCTGGAAGATGGCATCAGAAAATGAAGGAAACCAAACCCTAATTCGATAGCAATTACAATCAGAATAACCTCAATTCGAAATCCAACGGATGAAATCGCGGATTAGGAAGAAGAAGGAGAGCAGAATTGGTCTCACCAGAAGAAGAAGAGCGATGATGGATGCGATGTCCCATCAGTTCTACTCGAGCAAATGGCCGAGGACGATGCACGCGCAGAGCACGGTGAAGAAGACGGTGATGGCGATGACCGTCGAGGCGTTGAACGACGACGATGGGCCGACGGGATACGGGGACCGACGGGCGACGGGAGACGACCAGACGTGTCAGAGCGACGACGGATCTGAAGGGGGTCGCCGGAGGTCTCCCCGGAGAAGGTAAGAGACGGGGAAGCGGAGGATCCTCCTCCGTCAGAAATCTGGTCCCTCCACGCCCCCTCCCCCACCACCAGACGCTGACCACGGTCTACGAAGCTCGGATTCGGGATCCAATGTCGTCGTCGCCGCCAGCGGCGGCCCCAGCGGTGCAGAAGAGGGGAAGCGATTTTGGGGTTTTTTTCTTGGAGAAAGGGGGGGGGCGTGGAAAGAAACGGATGAGAGTGAGGGGGAGCGATTTAGGCTCAGGTTTAGGGAGGAGAGAGGTAGGATTAATTGTTCGTAGGAGTAATTGGTTGGAAGCCTAACGGACGATCCAGAATTATTACCCATACGTTTTTTTTTTGTTAGACCCGGACGTTTTTTCCACTTAAACATTGAAAAACATCTTTAATGTGGAACGATAAACACAAAATAGAGGCATTAAACAGGACGTTACACAATCAATATTAAGAAGGGAATTATGCCCTCTTAAACACGATCGTTGGGGCCCGGCACGAAGCTGACGTTTGAATACAAACCCTCCTCATTAAAAGCCAAAACCAAGATATAAAACATGCTGCAAAACTATAGAAATTTACATATTATTCTTAGCATTCATTACGCCCAAAACCTTTCTTTATAGGTTTATTATTATTATTATTATTATTATTGATTGATTGATTGATTGATTGATGATTGATGATTGATTGATGATTGATTGATATTCCACTTAGTCATGTCATCTCTAACTCTGAAGCTATAGATGCACCACAGGTCAAGCTTGCCCAAACTAGCGACGAAGATGGCTTGACTTGCTTCCCATTCAAGAGCGTCCTCGGTTTCCTATCCGATCATGATCAAGTTCCACCATAGAGCACTTAAATTGGATGTGCAGTTGATCTCCCAAAAGCAATTGCCTCTCAAAAACATGATGTGAACCCTACTTGCAAAATCGTCCATGATTCTACTAGCACATCATACCTGCCTTTTGTTGTTCGTTCCTGACCACAAAATATTCTTAAGCAAGACTTGTAACGTGCTCCGGCACTCGGACAGAATAAAAATCTTACACCGTGCAATAATGGAGCACTCTATAAAGCATTGCTCTCACTATCTCTAACCTGGCGAGTAGACCCGATCAAATAAGGGCTTGGGTCGGGGTTGGGTCGGACCTGATACTTCTTTTAACTCAATGATGCAGGCAGGTCGGACATAGACTCGCTCCTCAAGGTCTAATATTTATGTACATATTTGTTCTTAGGGCAAGGTCGGGCCGTCCACAAGATCGCCCATTTTTTTTTAAATATTATTATTTTAACTTCTTAAAATGAATTATTTTGAACTTATTCAACATTCAAAGCTAAAATAAAAAAAAATGCACCTATGATATATTGAGATAGAAGAAATTAAAGTAAAAAAGAGTCGGGAGAAAGAATTATCAGATTGAATCGAACAATTAGACTTACTACTAAACTTTGAAATGATAGTTATATCCGACCCTTTAGATTATCCGGGTCGGGCCGGACCAGCCCATTGGACTAAGTATTGTCCAAACCCGTCCATTTTATTGAGCGGGCTGGGCGGGCCGACCCATATTTGCTCAGGTCAACAGAATAACAATTGGGCAATAGCATGCTACAAACGGGCCTGAGAGGCCCACGTTGAGTTAGAAGGCCCGTTTTTTTTTGGGGGGGGTCAAATTAGAAGGCCCGTTTGTGTCTGCTAGGACTTCAAACAACAGCACGCCTCTTTCTTTCTTTCTTGCTTTGGGTGCCACAATCTAGTGGACCGCCGGAAGACACCTCATCGACCACGTGTAACCACGCCATTAGTGGGCCCAGCCTCCCTACAGGCGAAAACAAAGACGTATATATTTTGCCTTTTCGTAACGCGGTACAATTTTAGGGGCAAAGGGGAAGCAGTTCTGTAAACGATCCCGAAAGGCTTCATAATAATGGCGGACGAATCGAAAGGCCGTGCACAATCCATCAGGGAATGGATCGTGGAGCACAAGCTTCGAACTGTTGGTCAATTCTTCTGCCCCCTTCCTCTCTTTCGTGCTTTGTGGCTTTGATTTTTGATTACATGCATTAGGGTTTTTTTTTGTGTGATTTCTGAATATGGTTCGTTTGTGTGGTTTTCTCCTATGCTTGTGTTTGGAATGCGAAAACAGGGTGTTTATGGCTGAGCGGCATTACGGGTTCGATTGCGTACAATTGGTCCCAACCTAACATGAAAACCAGTGTCAAGATTATTCATGCCAGGTTTAACATTCTCTTCTGTCTAACACGAGTTTTATTTCGATATGAAAGTTGTGATTTTTAATACGCCGGGTGTTTTAATCTGGCTTTAATATCTATGGAACTCTGCTAAATAATGTTCTTTTTTTTTCTTTTGCATACCTTTGGCTTCAGTAGATTTTTTCTGGCTCGAATGAAGTTTAGTCTTTGAGAATTTCAGAGTTGATGCTAATGTAGATTAACATTATGTGGATTGATTGTGTGGAATTGGAATAATCATTGTTGAAAGCCCTGGTGGAGGATATATTTCCAATTTGATAAGGAAAGTAACAATCTTTTGATGATTCTGAGTTTAAGGACGCGAATAGTAATTGAATGTTTGGTGGTTATTTGGGGTTTATGGGATTAGTCTGCTCTTGTGGGTACTTCTATTTATTTATTTATTAGTATTGGTCTATTGCTCAAATTGGCTGGTGTGTTATTTTACGTCTCTATGATTTTCAAACAATTCAAATAGATTGAAATGATGATTTTGGTTCATTGTTGCTTGTTGGTTGATGGGTAAATCATCTATGATTACTTTGAATAATGAAAACTGTTGTCTGTAGGCAGAATTTATATGGTTTACTTGATTCAGAAAGAGATATCTTTTCTGAATCCTAATTACCAACATTTGTTTGTGATGGAGTTCAGGCTGCACGCGCAAGCGCTCACCCTTGCTGCCTTAGCTGGAGCAGCAGTCGTCGAGTACTATGACCATAAATCAGGTGCTAAGGTGGAACGTGTGGCAAGCTTTCTAGATCGTGATGATCATGCTCCCAAGCACTGATTCGATTCCGTTCTGTGAACAAAATTGCCCCATACTACTGCAGTTATTACCAAAAAAGAAAGTCAAAGTAGAGTCTGTGAGTTTAGGCTGGTGCAAAATTGTTTTTTTCATGCAAAGTTTTGCTGTATGTCAAACTGATATACTACAATGAATATCAGTCGAAATGGTTTTCAGTTTAAGATTTAGTTGTGCTGTTCCATGGATGACAATGGAGAAAGTGTGATAAGGAAATAAATCCCTCCTATTTAATTTCTTACAAGCGTTTTGTATTCCAATTCAGCCTTTCACAGCCTTTCAATTTCGGTAAAGTTGCAGTCTTTCTGCTATGACTTTACTGTCGTTTTGAGATTGCAATGTTTCCAGATTTTGCTTTTCTTCTTTGGATGTTTGCTTTCATTTGCTGTGATTCAAATGGTTAACAAGTGCAGAGCTTTGTGCTCATATTTTCACCTTATATGCAATGCATATAAGGTGATTGTCTCTAGTTTCAATCGATTACAGAAGAGAGATGTGCAGGTGATTTTCCATTGAATTTACTAATTATGAAAGTGCAAGAGCATAATGAATCCTAGCATAGGATCCAGTGATTCTGTTTTTCGTGAAATCAATGCATAATCCTACTAGGGCCTCACACACAATCTGAATCTGTTTTTTTTGTTGTTACCTCCAATGTGTTACTTCCTGCTGTGCTCGCCATGAAATCTTTGGCCGTGGTCGCGTATATCTACCAACGGCTAGATAGAGGGGGTATCAAGTGGCGAATTGAACGTTGAGATTGAACTAACAAGGTACAAGGCTTTTGCACCTAAAATGCTTGCTGAGATTTTCATAGTCCGCATGAACCACACCAAGGCATATTGAAGCAAATCAATTCATGATTTGCTTATATTTTTGTATATTGTGGTTTAAGAATGAAACTGTGTATGCTTTGTCTGTTTTCCTGAATCATTACAAAGCACATTATCACCCTATAACCAACCTCATAAGGTGAAATAGTACCATTTACATTGTGCACATGTGTGTGTCCCAAAAGGACCTGACTATTGATTTCAATTTCCACTCTGCAGGCTCATTTGTGACTCAGGACACCAATCACTTCATCTCCTTGTACCTGGACCAGAAACCTGTCCTGCTACACAGACCCAGTCAATGCCACCTGCAAAATGTTCGTCCCTCGGGCGTCGATTCAGTCAGGCATTGGGGCCATGACACGGTCTTGTCACAACCACCGGCACCCCTTGTATGTAACTCCGTCACCGGAATCCTATGATACTATATTGTCGTTGTTCGTAGCTAAGCCGAAACATTACTTACCCTTCTGTCCTTGTATATTCACCCTGAGTTTGAAGTTTTTTACCTGAAACAGGTTCAAACTTTGTATTCATTTTGGCAATTTCAATAATCATGCTCCTGAAGCAGTGACTCCCCACCACTGCAGCACCTAAAGGCAGAGCAATGCCTCTGCTGATGATCAATAATCAAATAGAATTCAGGATTCTTTGGTGATAATAGTTTTTTTTTTTTTTAATGTTAGGCATTTTGATTTTCCTTCTTCTTTAACTTTTGCGCACATATATTGTTGGTAAATGAACTTAATCAATTTGTAATTTATTCATTTTCCCTGTTGATCTATTTAAGCGGCAAAAGGATCATATAATCAATTTTTTAGTCGTATTTATCAGTCTACAATTATATTTATTGTGGTTATTATTTTTTTGTTTCCAAACTTTTTTTGACGACTTTGCTTTGGCTTCTTACTTTAATATATAAGTGAAAATTCTCATTAAATATTAAAAATCACCCTATCATTTAGTTAACCATTGGTTGAGTCTCGCTAGCCTGATTGTCCCTCAGATCACGAGTTACATACTCTCATTGTAATGACTTAAGTACGTACATCCGAATTACAATTCATTCAAAATAGACTAATTTAAACTAGCTAGGGTGGTGAGAGCGGTAGGCAGTGCAAGTTTTCGCGGAAGCTGTGGTGCCACTTGGCTGTGATCGTTGCTGTTGTTATTATTATTGTTGTTGTCGGGAGGTAGGGCTAAACCCAAACCATAGACAAAAACAATGGGGAGAGACAACAAACCATATACGAGAACCGGCCTCCGTCACGGAAGCCCTGGTAAGAAGCGCACGTACACGAACAGTCGAACACGAGCCCAACGAGGAAGGGCATGATGAAGGAGTCCAACGTGCATGGGGACGACACTCGAAACCCGAGAGCAAAACAATGGCGACGTTGCCTTGGAGCAGCAAAGCACCATCCCCATTGTCACCAGCTTAATTTCTTCCCATGCATAATCTTAGCATGCCTTTTCAATTCTTTACGTGTTCTTTAACTTAAGTTCATGCCCAAGCACAGTGATTTCATTTCAATCGTCCTAATCTAGCTAGGCTAGCCCAAGATAAGCGTATTACATCTATCTTTTTTCGGTCCAAAGCGTATTATATCTATCTAATACGTACATTTTTTTTCAATTCCTACCAGATTGATCGAAAATTCTATCGATCTTTTCAAAACCTGTAAATTATTATTGATATATTTAAATACATGATTACATAAAATCTACAGACATATATATCATAGCTAGTATCTATCTATTCAATAATTATACGTACGTAGAGGATTATATAAGATGTCTACATTAATCATTCATTTTGGGATTCTACTAAAAAGTATATTCCAACTTTATACTTTAATATCCATCAAATTTAATCCCTAAATTTCAGTTAGATAATAAGGAATGTATATAAATTCGATATATGTCATTTTCAAAATGGAATTACTAGTGAAATGCAAAGTACAATAATAATTGGAGAGAACTCAAACTTCAATGTCTGTTTGATTGAACACCACCTGAATAGCACATTTCCTTTACTTGATTTAACAAGGGTTAGTGCTTTCTTTTTTGCTTAATATGTGAATTAAAGAATGGAGCACTAGAATATTTAGAGATGAAGGATTCTAATTTAATCTTGTGAACCTATTTAATGAATTGATGTTTATCCAAGGATTGTTTTAATTAAAAACATAATATGTTAATTTACATGTAATATATGAATACTATACCTTGACTTCATATTTCTAACTTTAAAATTGTATATATAGAATTAATTAATACAATAAAAATATACATTTTATTACTAAAATAAATAATTAAAAATAACTTTTGTTCGTCGTCAAGCCGGTCCAAAGTGTTGGTGTCAAAATATTAGTATAATATAGTCGACTCTCTTCACCAACTGATCAACCTAAACTTGCAAGAAAACGACAATTATTTGGCTCAACTAACCTATAAAAATAACGACATGAACATACACTCAATTCCGAACCAAATTGGTTGACCTAAACCCAACAGAATCAAACTTGCAATGACCTTACCCAATTGACATATAAATTTCAAAACCCCAAACTTTACTCAATCTAAATTCAAATAAAGAACCTATTGAACCGCCGACCTTATTAATGGATATGCTCTAAATTCAAATAAGAGGCTGATTTTCGTGAAAAAACCTCTTATCCTGTAAACTGTAAACGTGAACAACAAAAACAAATATGTGACATTAAATGGTATTTTTATTTGATTCAAATTCGTCGGGTTATGCGGTTAATAACACAATTCCAAAATATTCTTAATTAGGGACCAAATCAGTGAAGACGGCAAGACATGATAAAACAAAAACCATAGCATTCATATATTTTTCTTTTATGTTCACATATTTTTATTTGTTTTACATATAGGATAATGGATACAGGCATTATTAATTCAAATCTGAAGATTAAATCTGGAATGTCTTCATTTAGTTGTGAAGACCTATACAAGATTATGATATGCTTTTGTCGTTTTACAAGAGTGCAATTTACAATTAATAGGGTTTCATTCATAACATAAGCTGGAATACTGACACATATGGTGTAGCTTTAGGGTTTTAGCACTTGAGCTCCACTAACATGCACCGGTACGTGATGGAGAGCACAATACAAATTAAAGCTAGAAAACAACGTAAAATGGCAATCTATGATTTATGGGGTCACAAATGCCAAACCATGATTGGTAAAAAAGAAAAGAAAAAGAGATCAAGCTAGAATGCACAAACCACCCTCCCCAACAGGCCCAACCCCGACCCGAGCCCAGAACCCGGGTCCATCTCCCTCATCAGATTGTCGTATTTACATTTACACCCCGGACCCCGGGGGGTCAATTGGTCAAGTAGTCAACAATCAACATTAATAACGGGGTACACGTCATACATATAAAATCATGCCACCTTAGCCTGCCGTCTGCCAAAGTGCCAATCTAGATGGCTCAGCTACAAAAGAAAAACGGGCAAAGGAATACGAGGACAAAACGGTCATTTTCAAACGATGCATAAAAGGGCAAAACCGTACACAACACAAGTTTCCTAGCCTAGGCAAAAAAAATTAAATTTATTGGTTGGGACCGGTAGTACGTAGGACGGCTCAACGAGCGAAGCCGCCGGCCGGCGGCGGGACCCTGGTGGCTCTGCGGTGGTTGTGAGGTCTGGCGGTGGAAGAGGCGGCGGTTGTGGAGACGGGCTTCATCTTCATGGCAGCTAAGGAACAGTTGTTGTTGGGGGCCCTCTCTTTCCTTCTTGCCAGCTGATTGTTGCTATTACTAGTATGTTCTTCCTCCTCCATTTGCATTTGTTTCCACCTGCACTCTTCACTGCAAAATGCTCTGTCCCCCCTGCACCAAACAAATCCCCAATCCACATGAATATTATTATTTTATTCATTTCCCGAAATATTTATATTATTACAAAGTGGGGGAAAAAACTGGGTTTGGAATTCGGATTGTTTTACAAGATGCAAATATGAAACCCTAGTGAGATTGAGGGGCGTACTTGTACATGTAGATGTCTTTGCCGGGCAAGAGCTTTTGTCGGCAGAGGAGGCAGGCGTCGAGGAAGTCTTCGGCCACAGGAGGCGGCGGAGGGCGGTGGCCGGAGACGGCAGGCGGTGGTGGTTTGTTAGGCATCATGGTGGCCTTGTTGATGATGAATAGGGGCAAAGTCGTCCTTTTGGCCTTGTGGGATTCTAGCACCACGCTTAGTCCTACCATTTTCTGCCTGTGTGTGTGTGTGTTCTTCGATCTCACTCCATTCTGTGTGTGCTCCAATGGGTGTGTAAAACTGTGAAAGGGGTAAGGGAAATATAAAGGAAAGGGGTATGGGTTTAGGTCGATGATCAACAGCAGATATAAAGAGAAAAAAAAGGAAGATAATGACAAATGGGGTGTGGGCCCAGTCAGAGATGTGAAAATTTTATTAATGCAGGTAAAATCGTGAAAGCTAAGAATCAACTTCTACACCCTACAATGCAACCTTCTATGTACCACTTAAGTATTTAGCTCATAAAAAAAATATTAAAAAATATGAAAAAATATAAAAAAATCAAATTAGTATTCTAGTTGATATGTTTTATACATTTGTAAATTTTTATCATAAAAAAGTTATAATATGAATATATTATAGATTCAAATTGTACAATAATCATCTTTTTAGCTTTAAAACAATATCAAACATATATTTGTGCCAAAAAATTCTAAAATTATATAAGAATATCTATTTAGAATATTAATGTAATTTTTTGTAAAAAAATAATTATTAATTTATGGTCAAATAATTAAGTGGTGCATGCAAGGTTGTATTGTAGGGTGTAGAAGATCTTGGCTCGAAAGCTAAGACTGGTGAGGTGGCTTCCTATCCAGTGTTTTGTTTGTTTGGAAAATTTGGGAAACAAAGCATTACAAATTACTGTACAATGGAGAGCACGTCTTCAAAAACCAGCTACCACCTTTATAAGGAAACTTTAAAAACGTCTCTATTTTTCATGAACTAATAAAAGTAGTGTAGCATAGATATATTAACTAGTTTTACCACATCCATTTAATAGAGTAAAGACTTCATTAAAATAATTTTTATAATATATAAATATATTTTTGTATACATAATGTAAGATTTATTTTTATTTTAATAATGTCAATGATATGCTTAAAAGTCCAAATTCTCAAAATAAAAATGTGGTTTTTTCCATTTAGGTAAAATAATTTTGTTTTGAAAAGATTATATTTAATTTCAAATAAATTTAATTATTTAGACATTTTTAGTTATGTGTAATATCATTATACATAATCTTGTAAATTTAATGGATTGTATTTATGCCGCATAATGCAAATTTTTGTGAAAATTTAGGTTTCACTTTATAATATATTAGGGTAGATGATTTGATGTATATTGAAAGGGTTTAAGGAAAAAGAGTAAAATGAAGGATAAGTTAATGTGAGAGTTTATTTTGAAGAAAGTTCATGGACCCGATAAATAGGTAGATAGGTTACATGTCGATACGATTGCACGTACATGGATGTATCACATATTCACATGCATGTTTGGGCCGGCTTAGCATATAAATTGATGGAATTTCATCCTAAAACTAATTGATAATATATAATAGATAATTCATATTCTCATTAAATTTTAAATGTGAGATAAGTTAATTTCCGATATATTTACTTATTCAAACATTTTTTTAGGTTAATTTAAGATTTATTTCATCAATTAGGTGTTTATCAATCATCGGTGCTTAAGCTTTTGGTGACTTGGCATGGTATTGATAATTTTGAAACTTGTTAGTATTGAAATTGATTTTGGTAATTATTTTTCATATAAATATTATGGTTCTCAAGTTGGTCAACTCGGTGTGCTATCTAGCCTTCTACTCTTCCAGTCTTCCTTTGACAGCCACGTCATCCCCTCTTCGTCTCGCTCTCTTGCATGTCCATTAGCACAACCCTACGTTATGGTGAGTTTTTAATTACGTTGACCTAAGTCTTTTCTCTATTTACCTTTAGATGCCCCTACAACAAGCTTGAAGAGCCGTACATGCAAAACAATATATTCCACTAATTAAAACCTTTCTAATCCGCATCTTCCAAGACTTGAATATGTTTTTTTTTCTGTTCAAACAAGACTCGAATATGTGACCTCATGATATACAATAAGGCTCTAGGTTATCGAGCTGTTATACATGCACTTTTTTTTTATCTGTTTGAACACCAAAGATAATCATTTTGGTTCTCTAATTTTATTTGTCAATCTTTTTATTAATTCGTTTTCACAATTTTTTGGCAGAATTTGATTTTACTATTAACTCCGGATAAAATAAATAAATAAATATTTTGAAATCTGACAAGTTTGTATTTGAAGAGGGAAAAAACATGGTTTTCTTGCCTAAAAAATAATGGGCCCGACGAAAGGAAAGAAAGAGAAGCAGAAGGCCCATAAGCTGGGATGGGACCCATAGTCCATGTCACTTGCCTAAACATGGGCCCACAGTAATTTGTTGCTGTTCAGCTGAATGAGTAGACAAGCTCTTAACAAAGTCCCCACCTTTGACAACGATAAACCACTGAACCCAGCACCAATTACCAAATTGGGTCCATTTCGTTTGCTAAGAGGGCGTGTGACGTGTCGAAGTTTTAGAGGAACTCTATGCCTACACAATCACCGAGAACTTAAAGTTCTCGTCCGAAAGGATGCTCTAGGTTATTCCCGTAAGTGAGACTCCTAATTATTACATTTTCAAAAAAAAAGAAAATTTACCAAAGGCTTTTCAAACTTAAAGCATTCACGATGAAGAAATCTCCAAGATTCCTTAATAAAAAAGAAACAAATAAAATCAATAAAATAAAAGATTTGTCAGACTTTGCAGAAAAAATTTCTTCTACTAGAATAAAAGTTTGAAATTAAGAAATATTTCTTTGACTATATGACAAATTCCTCAATTTTATTTACTTTATTTTTTTTAGTTGCCAAGAAATCTTGAATGGATTTTTTCGTTGTGGATGCTTGGGTTTTAAGTTTCGCGTTTAAAAAAAAAAAGAAAAGGTTAGCATTGTACTTCGTCAAAAGCCGCTACAAAAAAACAACAATATTGTTGCCCAATAGGAGAGCAAGATATAAAGAAAGAAAGAAAATGATCGATTAAGGACGTACATGACAAAAATTATAACAGGTTTATAGTCAAGTAATGTACAAGGTGTCGAACCAGTTATGGAGTCGTGGTTTGTCGCCTTTAGTCTTGACAAGGAGAGTGAGCTTGATCTTGTCAATTAGGCTTTTTGAGAAGGTTATGATGTTAGAGGCGCTCATTATCAAGGTAACTTGATTTCTTGTCGGTTAGATTTATAAAGTACAATGATATTCGCCAACGAAGCCTTTTATATGGATTGTTATTATAGGTTAAGGTCTTGTTTTAACTTAGTCATTGCATTTCAGAACATGTAAATAAAGGATTAAGCTAGCTTCTGCACTTTGAAAATATACCATACATTGCCAAAGAAAGTTATATTTTACAAATCATTTATCTCTTTTCTCTTAAGAACCTTTTCTATAGTTTTCAGGTAATCGAGTCCGATGTTTAAGTTACTAGCGAGTTAGTCGTGTAGTTAGTACATTTTACTTTGTTAAAAGTAAATTAGACGTGATTAAACAAGGGTTTGGGCTGGGCCTAACTCTTTTTTCATCCCATCGATGCGGACGGATTGGGTCTAGGCTCACTCCTCAAGGCCAGGCCGGGTTACGAGTGAGCTTTGAAATGATAATCATAGCCGACCCTTTAGATTATCCACTGTTGGGCCGACCCAAACTGTTGGACTGCAAATATTGTCCAAACCCGCCCATTTTGTTGGGCGGGTGGACGGACCGGACCTAATTTACTCATGTCTACAGTAAACTATGTTATAAGCTCATATTTTTGTCTAATGAACAAGGTCAAGGAATTCATATTTGTGACAATTGCGGTTGTTGTTTATTTTTGATAACGAAAGGAATTATGGTACACCCATAAATACTCAACCAGTGAACTAGTGTGTCAAAAACAATTGTGGCTATTGACAAAAGAGAGGGAACTTTATACTCTCAAAAAAAAAATGAATTAATGAGTCTTCCACTAAGAACTTTAGTACATGCATTACATCATTTCATCAACTATTCAACTCATTATTATTAATTACCAGTATTATTTTTGTAACTTTTCGTGTTACAAAAAGAAGGCACTGAGCATTAGTATTTGTTTATGCAGCATTCCAAGTCTACCTTCCCGTGGACTGATGATTTCATCTAAGTGGTAACTTTTGATCTTCCATTTACGCGTATGATCAGTCGTCGGAGCATCGTGGCTTAAAAGGCATTTGCTTTATTGGTCTTGACTAGTTAATCTGTGGTGTAAGGAATTAGGGTAATGGTTTTTTTCATGTTGGAAAGTTTCTCAAGTCAAATAGGATAAAGTATACAGTATAACGTCTAAGAACAAAAGGAAGACTTCTACTTTTGTAATTCACTGGAAAAGGGAAACCTATTTTTTTTTTCGGTAGAAGGAAAAAGCAAACCTATATGGAGAGGGTAAGAGCATCTACAACTGAGAATACAAGGTACAATTTCTTAAATTACCTTTTAGTCTCCTCTCTCTTTCACGTTGGGCAAAAAAAAAAATTTGACAGATCTCCTGTAAGAGAGTTCTCTCACAAATTAGAAATCTCTCTCCGGACAAAAATCAGATTTTTTCTGACATTTTTTTTTTTAAAGGTTAAGAAATGTAGGTAGTCTCCATTGTGAATGCTCTAAATGAGAAACTGAAATTTCCTTTCGATCTTTATAAAATGAACATGTTTAGGGAAGTAGATTACTGTAGATATATGTATGTTTACACAAATTTACAAACCTTAAACCAGAATACAGGTATTGAATGAAGCAAAAAACGAGTTGTTGCTTCAACACATGAACCGAAAAAATCCTGGGCTGGGCCGGCTGGCCCAATATAGGCCATAACAAAAATAAGAATAGTGGTTTTGTTTGAAGTTGATTATGAGGCCTCTACCAACTGTACAACTAAGTGCAAATTCCTTCTCATTTTGGAATAGTGCTAATATAAATCCGACTTCATCTACTCGAGGCATTTTTCTTTTATTATGCTTCAAGATTTGATGATGGTAAAAAGTATACTAATCCATATTAATATCACTTACATTAAAAAAATATATTAGGAAAAATTGTTAAAGTATAAAAAAAGATCTCTTCAAATTTCTTATATATGAAACGATATCGCGTTAGAAAGAAATCATGTTGGAAAAAAAAATCTTAAAATATAAAAAATGAATAAAAATATAAAATATTGAGTAAATATAAGAGTTAATTTTGAGGGATACAATGTAAAGATAAAATTATTATTTTGTTTTGTTGGAATAACATGACGTAAAATTTAAGATTTGACTCACACCATATGAATTGCAATAATGTAAAGTGTAAACCATATGAATGGAAAATGAAAACATTAGTAGCAAACATATATACGCACACCATCACAGTTGGTATACAAATTTACACGCTATTCCTAACAACACATTTTGGTTACGGAGCTACGCCCATATGAACCAGATCTGTAGAGTCAGCAATTTCAACGCCTTCGAATTCAGCAGCATCAACCATTCCAACCTCTGCAAACTTGGGAGCGGTAGAACACTTGGCTCGCGTCCTTACTCGATCTCAATCTCATCATCAATGGCGAGCGCATCTCAGAAGCTCATCCAGATGGGGACGAAGATCGTCGCCGTCGGCCGCAACTACGCCGCCCACGCTAAGGAGCTCGGCAACGCCGTCCCCAAGGTTTCCTCCCCTCTTTTATCTTCCTCAAATCTCTGAATATTTGACTTCGATTTCGTTTCTGATCGGTGACATTTGCTTGGTATTTTAGGAGCCGGTGTTGTTCCTTAAGCCGACGTCTTCGTACTTGGCCGACGGAGGAACGATTGAAGTTCCACATCCCTACGATTCGCTCCATCACGAGGTGGAGCTCGCCGTCGTTATCGGCCAGAAAGCTCGCGATGTCCCTGAATCCGCTGCCATGGACTACGTCGGAGGTCTGCGCTTCCATCCCTCTGTTCTTCTTCCGAATTCCTGTACTTATCCGCGATCATCTGTTAACCCTAATTCTAGTCGAATGAATGAGTTTCCCTAAGTTAAATGTTTAACCTAAGTGGCATAGGGATTCTAGACTAATTGTGACCAGTGGAGTAAAATTGTTCTGAATTGAGCCTCATCAGTCACATAATGCTAGCAATTCCAAGGGAATAAGCCTGTGATTTTGCTGTCATGACCATCTCTAACGTCTTGTACATGACTTTTCAAACTTGGAGTCTTGAACTAGTGTAGCTTTCATTGCTTTTGCATCATTCTGATCCTAGGAAGTTGAATTAAAGAAGAACTGAAAATGGTGTTTCTCCTGCATAGTGGTGCTTGAAGTATCAAGGTTTTTAGTTTCAGTGTTGGAAGTTAGTTTTAGTCGATTGAAGGTTTAAATTTAGTATATGTTCCTGGATCCTCAGGCTATGCATTGGCACTTGACATGACTGCAAGGGAAATCCAGTCTGCTGCAAAGGTACTGTTCTTGCATTCTTACTCACTCCATACTTTAATACTGGACTTATGGAACCAGGATGACTATCAAACTTATTTATTGTCAGTATAGCATGCCAGTGTTGGCCTTTTTGTCATGTATCTTTCCAGTGGGCTAATACTCGTGTTTGAAGCTATGAAACAGATAGTGTCAAACAGTTTGTGGACCATGGAAATTATTGTTTCGCTCCTTACTGAATGCCATCTAAGTTTTTAGTCAAGTAATAATTTTATCATCAAATCAAATATGTGGATCTCATGGTTTGTTTTGTATATACTAGGCAGGAGGCCTCCCATGGACTGTGGCTAAAGGCCAGGACACTTTCACACCAATCAGTTCCATGGTAATAATGAGATGAATTCTTGTTTTCACTCTTGCTTCCCGATCTTCAACTTTTTATTGTCACCAATCAGTTCCAATATGTTAGTTATTTATGTGCTGCTTCTAAGTATTCATCGATATGTGTCTTTTTCCCCCCCTGCAGCTTCCGAAGTCAGCTATACCAGATCCAGACAACCTTGAACTCTGGCTGAAGGTCTCTTGTATCCCTTATGCTTGCCTTTAGCTTGATTTCTCTGTATGAGTGTAATCCTTGCATGTTGTTATATGTTCATTTAAACTGGTTGGTCTGGATACAGGTCGATGGAGAACTACGACAAAAGGGAATAACATCAGATATGATGTTTAAGATTCCCTTCCTGATCAGCCATATCAGCTCCATCATGACTCTTCTAGAAGGAGATGTCATCTTGACAGGTCAAGCTCTTGACTTTTGGGCCATGTGCTACTTATTAGCTGCCAGTTTTGGTATCATGTTGATTTAGCCAGTCACTATAATTCGTCACAAACTTATCGCTGCCAATATTAATATATACTGTGCCTCGGATTAAAGGACTAGAGCTTGTGAAGTAGTGGTCTGAACATTGTGGAACTCGTTGCTTGCAATTTACTTGGGAAATCATGCTTTGCTTCTTGTTTTGTGAAACTCTAGAATTGTCTCTATGTATGCGCAGGCACTCCACAAGGTGTTGGTCCTGTCAAAATTGGACAAAAGATTGAAGCGGGTATAACAGGCCTCCTAGATGTCCATTTTAATGTTGGAAAGCGTGAAAGACGGTGAAGATGGATGCAGAGGAGGAGCAAAGAAACAGGTCTTCCTTTTAACTGAATGAATGAATAAATAATGCCTGTATTGATTTTGATTTCCATTGCTATGCTTTCTGTACTCCCTTGGCTATATACACGTTCTCTGGTGTTGAACAAGGCATAATAATGATGAATCGACTAGTGGATCAGGGAGGTCTAGATTTTGCACCATTAAATGAGAATTAACAGTAAAGGTGGTTGAATTAATATATGCTGGTCTTATTTGGTTATTTGCATTGCATATGTAACTAGCTTTGCTCAATGTTTCATGGATGGCAACTACGAACTATAAATGCATTTACATATTATCCTGTATGACTTCACTGTACATTATTCCAAAGCCCCCTTTCACGGCCATTATGGTGTGTGATCACTAGTGCACCATAGGCAATATGCCAGCTTTACAATTTTAGATTTGCCAACAGGAATTCTTTATCTACAGCTTTGATATAGAGGGCATTTGTGAACTTATGCCGGGAAAACAATGCATAACAGGTGGGGAGTTATTGCAGGAGTTATATAAATTGGACACGACATCTTGATGGGTGTTGAATCTATCTCAAACGGTCAATAGCTCTGTAGGAGGAAATGAATCCGTAACGTGCACAAATTAAATGTAAGAAAGCGACGGTTAAATAAACAGGCTCAGAAGATTAACGTTGCTGACGGCAACGCCAGGAAGCAGACAAATCTGCAACCATTAAACCACCTCCAACGGCAAACCTCGTAACGCCGCTCCTCCATTTGGACTCTTCTGCACTTTTTTTTCTAAATTTAATTTGAAGGTGATCTTCTCTTTCAATTACGGTTTGAGATATGCTAATTTCCAGGCTGTCTCAACCTGTGTAACTTGAATCTTGACAGTGAAATTAATTTCTTTAAACTGGTAAGCAAACCCACCCACGTGAATAACCATGATTTCAAGCATATGGATGCACAATGGAATTTTTCGTAGACAACAATACATGGACCGCCCGTATATTGCAGATCCACAAAAAAGTGCTCGTTCGACCATACAATCAGATTGAGATCTTGTATTTTGAACAAATCAGGATTAGATAAAGGGCCCCGTCTTTTCCTACAGTTATACGAGTAGTAGGCTAGTACAGGGCCAATACAACGGCATAAACA
Organism: Polygonum aviculare; assembly: GCA_934048045.1. Taxonomy (NCBI): domain Eukaryota; kingdom Viridiplantae; phylum Streptophyta; class Magnoliopsida; order Caryophyllales; family Polygonaceae; genus Polygonum; species Polygonum aviculare. The sequence goes on from OW204031.1 coordinate 23,132,469, forward strand.
CAAACCCAGGAGGAAACGTCGTCGCACAATCTCTTGCCTGAAAATGCAATTCTACCCCCTGGTAAAAAAAAACACACACATACACATACTAGTGTCTAGTAATACTACGTAGTAAAAAGGAGAAATAGTGCTGTTGTCTTACAGAAAAGACAACTATTTTCCAGGAATCGGGCGACTAAAAACACCCGACCCGGGAAAATTAAAAGGCTAATCACCTCAAATCTCACGATTAACGGCCAATTTGACCACTAAACCAAACTGATTTCGTTTATATACGCACCGTAGTAAGTACTCAACTAAGAAAACGATGGTAGCTCGCTAGGTGACGAGGTAAATGGGGAGAGGAGAAGGGGAGGAGATCCTGTGTGGGGGGTCCATGTTAAGCTCCCTGAGGTTGAGGTAGGCGAAGTCAAGCCCACCGGCGCCGTTTCTCGACGACGAAAGAGGCCCGGAATAGGCCCGGGAGCGGGAAGGGGTGGATGGTCCGCTGAGGCTTTCGGTGCAGTAAATGGGCCCTGATAAGGAGGCGGCGGGCCTGCCGGGCTTCGGGCTGGAGTTCACGGGCTTGGAGGGGTGGGCCCACCGGGATTTGAAGAAAAAGAGGGCGGCCTTCCACCACCGCCTGTGGTGGTTCTTGGCGGCGGCGACGGAGCTCCGCCTTTTCTTTCTGGGGTCGTCCTTGGTGATGGGCTTTTGGAGCTTGAAGTGGAGGCCGTCAATGGATCTTGATGATGATAGCGACTCTTTGTGTTTAAATCTCTTAGCTTCTTCCAAAACTTGCTGAAAATTTTTAGACCAAAAAAACGACATGAAGTTCTACAATTAGTATGGAGTAGAAGAGAACAAGAGGTAGGAATGAATGAAGTACCTGGAAGTAGTCAATTTGTGGGTCAAACCCATAGTCGCTGAAGTGATGAGGCTCTGGCATTGGGAAAACAGGGGATTTGTTGGTCGCCATTTCTCTCCCTATCTGGGTGATGGGATGAGAGATTTGGGATTGCACTCAATTTGAGTCTTGTTTCCTTTGGTTGAGTGACAAAAAGGAGGCGTTGTTGAGTTTATAGTGAGAACACGCGGAAAAATGGAGGGATCAATAAAGAAGCCAACTGCCAAGCTCGCATATGTAAATTATAACTTAATGTAGTAGTAATTGCAAATTGTTTGTGAGAAAACCCCATCACATTCTCACAGCGTCCAATGGGTTTTCATCTGCTTTCCGTTAAAGTTGTTTTTGTTTTGTTTTGTTTTTCTTTTTGCGCACTTAATGATGTTTGCCATTAGCCATAGCACATGAGCGCGTGGGTTGGACCTGTGTAGAATAGCGTAAAAGTGATAGAAATAGAAAGGCAAAACTCGTAAAAAGTCTTGTGATGAAATGGGGTCGACGTTGGGTCGGAGGTTCACCTACTGTCGCTGTCAAGTGTTGTTTCATGGATTTATCTTGAATCGAGTCTTACGTTGTGATTCTCTTTTGTTGTGAAAGAGCTGAAAGTTTGGTGTAGACTCCGTATATCAATATGGAGTAATGAGCAGTGTACACTCCATGCTCCCTATAGGATTCATTATTAAGGCTCCGTTCGGTGGTGGCTTGTTCTGGCTGACCGTGGCTGGGCTGGGTAAATCAAGCTCTCGAGGGATCGTTCGGCGGAGCGACTGGAATGGAAGCTAGAGGAGCTGACCGTGGCTGGATGGCGACTGAAAAAGCCCCCATTTTTGAAGCTAGTACCCCCGAGCTTTATAGCTTGAAAAGCTACTCCTCTTGCCTTAATTACTCCCGATACCCCTAATAGTACGAGATCTGAAATTTGAAGGGTTGGGCTTCCCACGAGATGGCGTTCAAGATCAAAAGCGGTGGATCTGAGAGAGGACGAATCTCCAATGAGCGTGGTAGTGCCCGACCCTTCCAGGTATATCCCGATCTCTATGGGTTGTAGAAACCCTAGTTTTCGGTTTCTTCATCTTGTAGTTGTTCAAATGTCGAGCATTGGCTGCCATATCCATGGGTTGTAGAAAACCTAATTGCATCTCCCCTCTTTAGAATAATTGTAGGTTACAAATTCATGTCTGAATTTTTGTAGGTTACAAATTCATGTCTGAATTTTTGTAGGTTACGACACCACTCGAATAGAAGTCGGGTCTTGAATCGAAGTCGGAGACACGCCGCCTCATCCCGACCCCATCTTCTACCGTTGAGTAAGCCGTTGCCGCCATCCGCTCAACATTGCGCTAACGAGGGCAGTCTCTTGCGAGGTTGCGGCCGAGCGAATGGAAGCCTTCGCTGTACACGCTGGCTGAGGATAATGTGGTGGCTCCGGTGAAAGCTAAGGCTACTAAGGCCGCCGAGAAGATGACTCGGGCGGCGGTGACCGCTAGGAGGAGCGACAAATAGTTACAAGTCAGATTCTTGCCTAATCTTTTTGTTTTGTTTTCTTCAATTGATTCAAGGAATTGAATGATTTTGAAATGACAACTTGCTAGTTTTGTTAACGAATTTGTTGTGATTGATTTCCAAGCTTCAATTAGATCTTGTTATAGTTATGAAATTCACAAGACATGAATATAGTTGTAAATTTGAGAGTCATTATAGTTAGATCTTTCTTCCAATTTATCAATCTGATTGAACTCTAGGGATGGGAGATAAATGTGCTGGTGTGTGTATGCAGGAGTGGATGTATTACCTCAATGTAGGATCAAAAGTGTATATATCTTATAACGTGAAGAACTCGAGTTCATCGGTGTCACTCGTCATTGTTGAAGGTAAGAATGCACTCACCTAGACGGACCTTCTCGGTAGATTAGTTGATAATGATTATTTTTAAATTATGGTAGAGGTGCTGTTTGAGTAGAAATGAGATGCTTGTAGGCTGCCAAACTGTGAATCTGGTTATGCTTAAAACAACTGCTGCTGAATTTCGCCTGATATGTAGGTGAAGAAAGCCTGATTGAATGGATAGAGAATCCTTCATATCCTGATACAATGTTGTCCTGGAACACGTACTGTCTATGGTAAATATGTCAATTCTATCAAATATGCAGTGAAATATTTTCACATCAGAATTGTAAGATGTGTTTACTTGTGATATATTCTATTCAATCACAAAGAAGGAAGTAACAATGGTATTGGATCAAGATGATCATCATATTGCCCGGCCAGGTGTCCACTTGGGATGAACAAGATTTATGTGATGGGTTTAGTGTTAAGATGAGTGAAACTGTAGAGTTTGTATCAAATCCACTTCCTGATGGTGTTGTTGGTTCTTTGTGTAATTATGTGCAGCCTTTACAACCTAACACAACATGAATTTGCTAATTAATTTGGTTGTTTTTTTATTAAGTTATTGAAATGGTATTGTTCTGTTGTGAAATAACCCAATGTATAAACTTCGGTTCTTCAATTCTTGAGTGATCATGGCATTAGTTTATTTCTTCCATTTCTTTTTTGGTTACAATCGAATTGTATCCCTTTTCCAAAACTCTACATCATCAGTTTATTCCTATTTTCATGTGAATGTCAAATTTACAAAGATACAACAATCAAATAAGTAGAAAATAAAAATTTTACAAAGGCAATCAAACAAGTAGAAAATAAAAAATATTACAAAGGCACTCAAACATGTTGGAAAAAAAATATTACAAAGGATATAATGGTAATTTTAGGTCTTTATTGATGTCCTCTATGGTAATTTTACCCAATTGATTTTTTCCTCCAGCTCAGTCTACCGAACACATATTATCAAATTCAGCTCATAATTCTTGTTCCAGCTCGACCCAAAATTTCCAGTTAGCTTTCAAGTTCCAGTTAGCTTTCCAGTTATTGTTCTAGTTCCACTTAGTGCAACCGAACGGAGCCTTAGTCCTACTATTAAACTATTGTAGGTAGCTTGATCAATTTGAAAACAATGAATATTGTAGTTAAGGACGTCACGTGAAACGCCATCAACTTGGGAAGTCTTCAAGTGGTCGTATTTTAATGGTTCTTTAGTTCAAGTGGTCTTTGATACTATAGTCCGTGGGCCTTCTATACTATTTATCTATTATTGGGCTGCTGTTTGCTTTAGCAAGCCCATACCAGCAACCTTGGTTTGACATCGCAACATTCAAACTAGGCCTTTCAAAGTTGTGCTGATATATTATTGTCAAATTCCACGATGAAGTTATGTCGCTATGGTTGGAGTTCTATAATATATCCAATTAATTAGCATGTGAATTGTGAAGTAGGGATGAAAGTCCGGATGGGTATCCGATCTAACTTTAGTGGTTGAATCGGATGAGGAGTAAGACTATTTGATCTTCTTTACCCGTCTAAGCCTTCTTATCTAGAAAACACAAGAAATAACCTACTCGTGTATTTTGTATTGTTGTCGATTTTTTCCAACCTATGCTCGACGTCACACCAGACCGACCCATACAATTCTTTGCTTGGCAAAGATCAATCAGACCAATAAATCAAAATACTCAAAATTATACTCCACTATAGATATATAAAAAGAGTGAGTACCCTACGATGAACTGAAAGATATTTGTCAACATGGCACGAAATTTCCACATCAAATAAAAAATTTAGAAAAATACACAAATCGCTGAAATTCGTCGTGAAACGCCGAAACGTCAAATAAGGCGTCGTTTCACACACACACACACAGTTCCAACTTTCCAAGTTGCAACCAGCAGTCCGACCCACACACACAGACTACTACTACTCTCAAGTCTTACCTTGGAAACCTCCGTGCAGCTTCCCACACCGGACCCTCTCCCTCCCTTTTATACTCTCCTCCCTCCCCAATTTCCAAACCCTAACTACCAACTCCTCATACTACACTCTCTCAATCTCTAATCCTTAGATTCCCTGACACGCACACCGATGAGCACCGCCGACTACCCCACCCCCCGGCCACCGCCGTTCGTGGACCCCTCCACGTCGGACAGGGGCTACGAGCTCACCGGCAAGATCATGATGAGCGCCATTATCATCGTCTTCGCCGTCGTGGTGGTCATGGTCCTCCTCCACGTCTACGCCCGCTGGTACATCGTCCGCAGCCACCGCCGTGGCCGCCGCCGCCGCCAAACTCACCTCGTCTTCTACGTCGATCCGGCCGCCTCCAACGGCCTCGACCCCTCCCTCCTCAAATCCCTCCCCACCTTCCTCTTCTCCCCCTCCGACCACAACGAAACCGTCCAAGAGTGCGCCGTCTGCCTGTCGGAGTTCGAGTCCGGCGAGAAAGGCCGCCGACTTCCGAAATGCAACCACAGCTTCCACGTGGAGTGCATAGACATGTGGTTCCACTCCCGTTCCACCTGTCCTCTCTGCCGGACTCCCGTCGACGGCGAGATTCCGTCGCCGGTGAAGATTCCGTCCGACGAGAATCTCCTCCCCGTCGAAATCGTCGTCGAGTTGTCCGAGTCAACTCGGAGCGAGTCCAATCGTCTCGACTCGGGAACGGTCTCAGGCCTCTGCACCGATTGCCGGCCGGGACCGTCTTCTTCGTCGTCGCTCGCAGCAAAGAGGAAGGGACTGGATCTGGTCGGAGGAGTGTCGGTCGATATTCCGGCGAGGACTGCTGATTTCAGCTTTCCGAGCTCGGACGAGGTGGCGCTGAGTTCGCCTGCGAGTCAGGGATTCAAGTCGCCGACGAGCCGGCTAATGTCGTTCAGGAGGATACTGAGCCGGGAAAAGAAGCCGATTCCGATTCCGTCGCCTTCTCCTTCTTCTTCCTCCGGAGTCGGACCGAGTTGCGCCGAGTTGGCAGATTTGGAAGACGGGCGAGTTGAGACTCGGAGTCGGGCTACGACGCCGAGGTGAGGGCACGGGCGTTTTGGGGGGCGGACGCGCGCCCGCTTGCCAAGAAAAAGCGTAAATCTCGTGCGTTGATTGTTGACTGAGCAGCGCGGAATGTTTGACCATGTAAATTATAAATATTTAATTGGGGCAAGTGCACAGAAGAAAAAACGGATTGTTTTTGTGGTTTATTTAATTCATTATCGTTTTGTTAGAGGAAACGTAACAATGTAACATGCATGCAATTGGGATCGAGGTTCGATTTCGTTCACGCGTTCTAGCTTCAGGCAACTTTCCGATTTTGGGTATAGAGAATTAAATACGAAGGAAAGTAGTTGTTTAGCTTTGTATTTTTGTTTCTGTGTGATTGTGAAGGTTGATATCATTAGTCATGTGGACGTGTTTTTTTTCCCCTAAATTTCACGTATGTTATGAAATGAAAGTGATTCGTAAGATCATTGTGTGAGACGAAAGCGATGGACGATTTAGGCCGATAAGGATTTGCTTGATTCATGCCAACAGGTTGCGTAAACATGGAGTAAATAAACTGGACATTGCGATTGTTATGAACTGAAGTAGAAATGAGACTTTGTATTTTGTCAAACCTGATCTCATCATAATCTAATATAGGCTGTCAGCAAGTTATTGAGCTAAGAAGGATTAGAGCTGAGATTAAACATATTTATACACAAATTGCTGACAGACATTTGAATTTGATCTGCAAATGAGTTTGATAATGATAGCGATGGATAGATTGCCTCTAGCTTTTCATTTGGTGAAAGAATGAAGTTTCGATTTTGAATCGTAACGTTTGGATTTAGATTTACAATTATTGATCAATCATTTGTGTTAGTGGAAGGTCTATTTTCACATTAAATTTATACGTGCCAATTTGGCAATTTGGATCAATCACCCGCTTACGTGTTGACCAAGTTGCAATCCATTTTTTTGACCTATTGCCAACTTCGTCACAATTTCCTTGTAAAGGTTCCCACTTTCATCCACCTTATTGGTAATGATAAGGTCGCAATAATATAATCAAACTATTCACCTGAATTATTATTTTCTTCTTTGAAAGCAACTAGTCATCTTTGATTTTGCTATCAACCACCTCTTACCATAGTGATTTCATCTTCTGAGTTCATAGTCAACATGTTTTTCTTCGGATCTAAAAGAAAAAAAAAAAGATTACTAGTACTCCCCAAAATTGAATACCAGTGGCCAAAGAAACTTGTTTTAACCAATTTGAATGTGTATGCTTAAGAACATAAAACAAACAACCACACACCGCTTCACATTCAAGTCACCAAGCAGGCCTAACTGAATCTTGCATCAAGAATTGGTCTTTCTTAAGCACCTCCAAATGGTGCAGAAGGCTGTAGCAATTTAACACGGAACAGGAGACCAAGCATCTCTGATGCAAATTTCTGTTTTAACCTATAGATCTGTTTCAACAAGAAACGTAGTACAGTAAGAATTATTACACTACCGACACTTACAGCTCTTGTCATCAACAACAAGAAAAATCACAAGGGACTCTGAGTTTACAACTACAAGCCAGCTAAATAAGTTAAGACCAGGGTGAATAGCAGACACATGTTAAAAGTGCATTTTTAGACATTCCTTGTAACACTATGCTAGTAAAATGCCTAATATGTGCAATCCAATACTAGGAAACAACAATGTTTCCCCGTATCTGGCATTTGTTTCTCCGAGGATTTCACGTCACCTAGCAGAACGCAAGTCAGCCGGCTCAGCCAAACGAGATTTCCTCCTCCTCTTGCTCTCAGGAGTGCACCTTACAATTACAGGAAGTCCTAATTTCTTTGCACGAAACTTACCATTCTGCTGAGTTGACCTAGTCAAAGACTTAGAGATCGAACGAGGGCTCATATCAGAGGGTTGTCTGTTCAACTGGTTCGCAGCAGTTTGCTTTCTTTTCTTCTTGACGGCAGAATTAGGTCGTTTCTTTGCTTGTGGGAATATTCCTTTATCGCGATTCTCTTCTTTGCCAAGACACCGGACATAAAAGGGATTCACAACCGTGTAGCAAAAAGATTCGCCAGATGGTGCGGGTTTTTCAAGATCAATCTTCCCGTCATTTACCTAGCAGCCAGAATCACAGCTTTTCAGTCATTTAGTGAACTTGAAAGGGAATGTGAATTGTATACTGGATAAAAGATGGCTAATTTTACCAGCTGCAGCATTGAAGAAAAAGTTCGAGCTATATCATGCTTTTCTTGCCCGCTCACAACGTCTGTAAAGGGCATGGAGTCTTCATTGTTTTCTGAGGAGAATTTGTCCAGAACCCTTTCGCCATATTCGTGTATGTCAAACGGTGGACGTGAATCCTATAACAAAGTAAGCCACTACGTTTAATCAAAGAAAGTGAGAAAAACGGACAGAGCCCAAAAACAATATGGCAAGAACTATACTTGTTCTTCCAAGTTGTGCTCAATCCTCTGCTTCCAAGATGTAACTCGAGCAACCAGTTCTGTCTGCTGTTCATTTTCAGCAATACTAGCAAGGAGAGCATCCTGTAAAACAGAAAACAGCATATAACATTCAATCAAACCAGTATAAAGAGAGCGCTAATGTGAACACTGAAAAACATTTTGACATAAAGTAATAAAAATAAGATGAATGCTAGATAGTTACAGAAAATCAAAAGGCTTTGCATGTCAGCATGAAATATTAGGAGCATCAGATTAGTGGAATCTTACTAGGTGAGCTCGACAAAGATCTTCTAGAGTAGCTTGAGACGACATCTCTTCTGGATTGTCCGGTAGATTGTTATCATGAGTATCAACAAAATCATCATACTGCATCAAGAGGACAAACTACTTAGACAAGCAACAACCCAAAAAATGTAGGTGCAGAAATGTGAATGGAAGAAAAAGATAAGAATTATAGCTAACTAATAAACAAGTAACAACCATATAGAGATCAATATCTATGTAGCATAGACAGGTATATCTGACCTTGTCTTGGTCAAAATCTTCATCTCCATCCATGCCAAAGGCTCCTCCTGGCATGTCAAAACCTGGTTCTTCAAAGCCATCATCAAACTCTTTATCATTGTTACCATCTTCTGGATTATAAAACATGCCAGGAATTTCATGTGCTCCATCCAATAGAGATTGTCGCAGCTGCATTTAGGCAAGTGGTGTGTTGAAACTCATTCAAAAAATGAATATGAGGATCGGAGATTAGCAGCAGTGCAAACCTTTTCAAAATAGGGAGGGGGTTCAGATGCCTTCTTATTATTATGGGCACGAACACGAGTTCTCCAGAAAACATTAAGTTGAGGACTGATGGGTCCATCCAATTTTGCAAGAGGGAACTCAGCAGTGGCACTTGCTTTCTTTTTGAATGTTTGTCTTCTGGGAAGTTTAACTATTGACCAGCAAAAATATAGCAAAAACATATTGAGTTACATTATTTGCATTCATAAGAGAAGTAATGAGTAAGGATTCAACCTTTTCTAAAAGGTTTAACTTTCAGATTGCCAAGCTCATGCGGATTCAAAGGCTTCCATGGATCGCCATCATCACTATCAGTTTCATCAAAGAACTCAGGTTCAGAGTGATGGTCATCCATTGGGAAATCGAAATGGTCATTTTCAGGAATGCCACACGCAGCAGGATCAGGATCAATCTCACAAGGTGCTGCAGATGGTTCTCCAAAGTTAGTCTCATTTTTTTTGGCAGTTGACTTCCGAATAGAGCCACCAGACTGTCTAATTGGAGACATAAAAGTCTTGTGACCCTTTGAGCGCAATGAGCTCCCTTTGTGGGTTTCATATTGACCTTCCCCAGAAATGCCTCCTTTCAAAAAATCATCAACAACTGCTGAATCACAAGGATCCAAAAGAATAAAATCACGATACAAGTCATGCGTAGCCAACTGCGAATTACAAACACATATGGAGTTAGTGAATTAAGCATCAGGAGAGCGAAGAAAGAAAAAACCATGAAGCAAACAAGCAATGATTGTACCAGATATGTTTCAAGTTCTCCTCCATCACCAGTGGAATCTAGGCCATCACCTTCAAGTACTACAAGATTGGCTGGGGGCTTGACTAGGTGATTCTGAAAAGCATCCTTGGTTGCTTGACTATCAAGGGAATTTTTGGCATCCACTGCAATGGAAACAATGAGCAACAAGAATCCAGATAAAAAGGGAATACTGCTATAGTGATGGGCAAATCCTACCTGGAATATAATCAGAGCACCAGAATTGTTCGTCATCTTCATTGTGTACAGCACGAGAAGTGCTAGCTTTAGGCTGAGATGCTGGACCCTCTTCCTGATCTTGTGCTCTGTCATATGATATACTAGGTTGATAACTTTCTCAGGGATTTATGATCCAATGCATACTCATTTACCCCAGAAAATAATTCAAACAAAATTATAAAAAGAGAAAAAAAAACTTGAAACAATAATGTCTCATAAACTTGCAAAGGCCGAGTCATCTCAGACAGATCAAATAATATTTCTTAAAGCCTACACAGGCCCAAAATACTAACTTCTCAATATAGAATGGAGAGTAGCAAGGACAACTGTTGCGGAAAAAAAAAAACATATTTATAGGGTAAAAAATAAGACGTATCATTATTAATTGGTCATTTAAATGTCAAGGGATCAATGTGACTGATCTCGGACAGATCAAAGTCAAAACAGTTTCCACTGCTAGCCAAATCGGCTTTTGGTTCAACAAAAATCCAAATGTGAAGAATTACAGAAGTGCAGGCAAAGTCTATTAGTGGTTTAAAGATATTTTAATCTTCACCATTGCGATTTGCAAATTAGCAACTATAGGAAGGGAAATAGATTTAAATCAACACAAACAGGTCATTACCAAGCAGGGACAGACACATGAAGTGTTTGCTGCGACACTTTTGAATCAAAACAGGCTGCCAAATAGTTCACATCAACACATTTTTAATATTCTTTTCCTGAAGTGATTATCTATATGCGCTGTAGCACAGTCAAACATCTTCAGGTAACTTTTTCCAATCCAACAATATTATAATCCATCAATATCCTTTAAAAGTGCTACTTATGCCTTCTAGATATGATAACATATTGACAATAGTAGTTCTAATGAATCTAATCTATGCAATTTAGTTACTCTTCCAAGAAACCACTACTATTAACATTCATTTAGGGGAAATTATCCATCATATCAAATATCTCATTTACTTCTTCACTCTGACCATGTACAATGAGTCATTCCTCGTTTGTGTAAATTTCCTTATTACTAATACATGTATGAATACCATTCATTCACATAAAGCATCTTGTTAAAAATGTGTACAAAATTTCACATACATTCTAAAATGCCTGACAATGGCTATCACCTCAACCTCACTACTGTCTGTGCCCCGGAGCCATATATCAAGCAACTCGGGCTAAACAAACCTCTCCCTAAGACCAATTTCTCCCCTCTGCCCCATCAACATTTCAAGCTGGATGCTCCACGAATTAGCTCATACTTTTATCATCCCCACATCCCTTGTAGGAACCAACATATCTATACAACACTAATCTAACATCCATATGACATACTACTTGTTTCCTCACCACTCAACACCAATCAACATAATACTTGTTTATACCACTAAAAAGACTTCAAACGCTAAAAACGAAGATACAAGGAAATTAATTAGATGAAATTGAAAGGGCCACCTTAGAACGACTACAACCACACTTCAAATTAGTAACAACAAATGCTGTAGGAAGGTGGAAGACAAAATCAAACCTTTTCTGAGAAATGAACTCCAAAGTCTGTAGTACCAGCGAGTAAAGATACTCAACTTTTCGACTGTAAACCTGTATTGAACCTTGAAGCAGTAGAGCAGCTACAATACCCAAAAGTCAAAATCCAAAACCTACCAAAACCTACCAACTAAGAAAACAAGAAAATTCGGAAGTGGGGAAAGCAGACCTTCAGCGAAATTTATGGAAAAATTGGCAGCTTCCCCACCGGATATTTCACCAGAACAGATCTTTAAAAGGTACTCTTCGAGTCTTTTGGCAAGGTCGACGGCCCAATTGGATTCCAAGTCCCGAAGCGGCTGGACAATGTGTATCCTACTACTTCCTTCCCCATCAATTGGGGAATCTTGCCCTTCGTCAGTCATCTTCTACCACAACAACGGTAATTACCATCGTTTTCTACCCCATTAGCAGAATTTAACCCTCCAAAGTTGGGAGTTTTGCGAGGGAGAACACTGAAACCCTAATTTTGAGTTTTCGCCCTTCTGCTCCTCTAGAAGCCGGCCAAAAAGGAAGGAAAGTCGTAGCTGAGAGCTGTTGTGGTTTGGTTCCTCGTCGCTGACCGTTGGGACGGATTACAGAACAAGCCGTCAAAAATTGAATCTGATGTCGAAGGCCGATTGTGGTTCACAGAGAGAGAGGAGAAGGAAAGGGGACGAAGAGAGAGAAAATAGTTCAAAAAGTTTTAAGGGGTTTATTTTCCCGCTCGCTCGGACGCCAATTTCATGGAGATTTTCGTTGCTCGTTGACGAGCCCTTTGGGCCAAGAAATGGGCAATAGGCCCAAACATACCAAGCTCATCTAAATTAGGATATTATATTCTTCCATTCAATCTACAACATTCACTTTACACAAGAAATCCATCCCAAAGAATGTGTAACACTTACAAAGAGTCCTACAACATTATAAAAGACCTCTCAACATGTACATGATTTGCTAAACGTATCATTGGATGTTCATCATCCCACCAACATAGGGCACCCCAGATGGCTTTATCCATGTGTCACCCCCAATGAACTTGGCGGGCGTGAACTTCTCCGCCATGTCCGGATCAAGATGTTGAATTCCGGGCCACTTGACCCGCTTATCCTGGCCCGCACCGGCTCCCCGACTCTTGTACTCAGCTAAGAAGCAAGTGTCCATCCCGAAGTTCCCACTAAAAGGGGACCACCCATCCGGGTCGATGACATCGAGTTGAGACTCCATAAAGACGACGTTGGAAAACCTCTTCTTGGGGCGGCCGAGGTACGACTTCGTTCTTTCCTTGACGGAGAGGTAGTTTGGGTCGGCCACGACGGTGCAGTTCTGGAGGACAAAGGCGGAGGGCTCGCGCTTGTCGGATCGGGTTTGGGCGGTGATGTAGCAGTCGCCTGCATCGCCCTCGGTGTTGGGACGGCGGACTACGAGGCGGCAGTTTTGGAAGACGGCGGATGCATCGCCAGTGATGAAGTCGACAGCGCCCGAGATGGTGCAGTCGCGGAAGAATTGGCGGTAGTTGAGGGCGTAGAGGGTGTTAGTGTCACCGTCGATCTGGCAGTTTTGGAAGATAGCGTGGTCGGATTGGACCAGGAGTGCCACGGCTGCCTTCTTCTCCGGGCCCGCCGTGTTCTCGATCCCTATGTCCTTCGCCACGAATCCTTCTCCCTTTACAGCTGCATTTTTACAAACTCGTTAACTAAGTTCCTTTAAAAGGTTTGGTCGTAAAAGACCATTTCCGCCTATGAACCGTCTAGCGTATTATAGAGTTGAGTTATAAACACTATGCTCAGGTTAACGAAAGAAACGAGTCATACCGACAGTAGCGGTCCTATAAGTAAGAATGCCTTCGGCAAGGTTATGTCGACCGGTAATCTTAGTCTTAGTGGGACCATCTCCAATAAACACAACATTTTTCATACTGGCCCCAACGTGAACTTTTTCCTCGTATACTCCTTCCTTAATCCTTATCACAAACGTCTTGTTCCCGCCATCCAACGGCACGTCCCTCAGCGCCTCGCTCACCGTCTTATACTTTCCGCTCCCGTCCTTGGCCACCACAACGTCCGCCTTCACCTCCTCAGCGAGGAGCCGCCGCCGCCTGTGGTCAGCCCAAGGCGGCAGGAGCCCGTCCACCAATAGGCGACGCTTTGATTGTTGGAGGGCGGACAAGTCGAAGCTACTGAGGACAGACGAGATTTGGGTCGCCATGGCGAGGCCGTTGCTTGTGAGCTGCATCGACGAGTTGAGGAGCTTCTTCATGGGGCCAGAGCTGTCCTCTTCTCCGGGCGTGTTTTCGAAGGCGTCTAGGCATGTTTGTTGGTAGTTTATTGCACTGCTTAGCCATACCTTCAAGTTGTCTACGAAGTCGGTAACCTAGTATATATACATACAAACACGTACGTAAGATAAAGTTATATATGCATTATGTACGTGTCTATGAGATTGATCCTAAACCAATGCATTAATACATTATGAGTACATATGAGTTTGGAGTGAGGAGGGCAGATTTAAAGTATAATTGACCTTGTCAACGTGAATCTGACCCATATGTTTAATAGACGTGTCTAAGTCGCCAATAGCATAATTCATGACCTCCCGACAAATCTCGATGGCCCCGGACATGTTGGGGTCGTTGTAGACCTTTTTGGCGGCCGTGGTGTTGGCCACGGCCGCCTGGATCTTGCGCACCGCGACGTGGAATGCGGTCTGGACCAGTTGTATGGGGTCCGACGTGTCCGCAGCCGCTGACGTGGCCAATGATTCCTCGCACGCTTTCTTGTAGTCGGTCGGCTGGCAAATGTCCTTTATTGCCCGGTTCGAAGTCACCACTCCGCTGTCGCCGGACTTCTTGAGCCCCTCGCTCACTCCCACGCCCACGGCGGCCACCATCGCCACCAGCACTAGGGCCGAGACGCCTATCACAGCCACCTTTTTCTTCTTCTCATGGGCCGCCGCCGGATCCGTTTGATCCATAGTTTATCTAATATATATAGGTTTAGAGATGGTTCATGTGATTACAAAGTATTTATTAATTGGTTTATCTCTTCCCCTATTACATTTGAAGGAGAAGAAGTAGGCAGAAGCCAGAGATTGAAGTTAATTCATCGAGGATGTAGAAGAATTGTTTATTTGATTTTTTTTTTGAAATGTAAAGTTAGAAGGGAGGTAGGTAGAACATTGCGGAATTATATGGAAATGGATTATTGATGGTTAATTTTCATTGGTTTGGAGGTTCCAAAGGGTGCTTCAAACCATTTAACTTTGTCTAACTATAACTGGTTAACGTTTTTGATGTACCTAATCAAGCCTTACCATTGCTTCAAAATATGTGAAATTGTCAAAATAGGTTTTTTTTTTTGTGTGTAAACAAAATATTTATTTTCACGTATCGACAATGACAATGAAGGACAAAGCAAATCTGTCGACGTCTCCATATACAATTATACATATGCGATCGCTTGTATAGAGTGCAAAAATGCCACTAATATACAGGTTTATAAAGGTATAGAGTGTATAGTGGCCACTGGCCAGGATAATTGACTGCATAGATATATAAGAACTATAAGGATTAATGAGATCATTTAGAAATCAATCACCATAGTCTGTGAGCATACTGCTACCGATAATTACTCACTCCTCCTTATGTAATTGCAAATCTTAATTATATATAGAGGAATTGAAAATCCAAGCTTGCCTCAAAAAAGAAAAAGAAAATCCAATCATATAGTGTGGCTAGCCTCATATTGTCAACACAGTTGCACAGTGCACACTACATGGTTCAATTCTCATCACCATAATGTGACCAAGTTCTAGCCTGAGGAAAAGGTGCACAATTACCCTCGAAACTAAGCTTTATTTTTTCGGGCTCCCACAAAGCCAACATTATTCAATTATTCGGTGCAAGTTTTCAATATTTTTGTTTTTTCCCCCTTCAGAAAAAATTTCAGGAAATATATCCTTTTCGCTCTAGATTCCACGGAAAATAAAAACGCCAGATGATTCAGCGTGGCCTTCGGCGACAAACAGGCTCCTGCTGAAGAAAACTCCCCTCTCTTTTCTCTCTCCTTACCCCATCTCCGTCTCCTTCTCCGGCCTGACACACCGGCGGCCGCCACCGACACCGCTCTCTATTCTCTCGGCCGATCGTGTGTTCCTTTAACCTCCTTTTACCAGGTACGATCTGTATATTCATCAGATCTCGTCCAATTTTGCCAAGATCTGATTTGTTTCCCCTTGGATCCGTTTCCTCCATAGATTGATTTTGATTCCTTGCCGGAAAGTGTTCTGTTAAAATTGCGGAGAACTAAGAAATGAATCCGAATTACAAGAAAACGGGCTCATCGCTCAACAATTTCGATTTTGATCTCGGAATTGGGACCAATCGCTCCCGATCCCTCAATGACCAGAAGAATAAACCTAGTTCCTATGGCTCTTCCTATTCCTCCGCCTCTTCGTACGCCCAATCTGGCCCAAGGCCGGGGATGGGAGCAACAGGCGGGCCGTCTTGGCAGCCTAACAAGCCTTCTTGGACCCACCAGCCAGCTCCAGCTTCGTCGACCATGGGAATTGGCACTCGGAGTGAGATTGGAGGTCCGACTTCCATGGTAGGGGATATCTTCGGGAAGAGCTGGAGCTCTGTGACACCAGCGAAGACGGGGCCTAGCGTTGGGATTGCCAACAAGGATCCTGGTTTGTTCAAGGATTTGGTGAGTTCCGCATTGAATCAGAACAAGAGCAATGGGAACGCTCCGTTGAAGAGCTCTGCTCCTGCTAAGAGTTCCTTCTCGATGGGGGCTGTGGCGGATTCGCTGCCCACAGCTCGTGAATCAGGGAAAGGGGGTGGAAGCAGTTGGGGTAATTCTGAGAGTTTCGGAAGTTTCGTTGGGGCAAGCAATGCCAATACTAGTAGTAGCACGTTTGGGTTTGGTTCGAATGGGATCAAGAATACTGGTGGCACTTTTGGGATTGGATCTAATGGTACTAACAAGGGTATGAATTCAGGCAATGCCATTGGTGGTGGTGGTGGCAGTGGATTAGGGTCCGGGGCAAATACAAAGAACAACGATCCATTCGGTTCCTTGTTTGATATCGGGTCTAAGCCATCAGGTAGGAGTAGTCTCAACACTCCTGCCAAACCTAAACCCACCAGTTCTGATGACTTTGGTTTTGGGGATTTTCAAAATTCCTCGGTGTCTGGTGCTTCTAAGACGCCACCTAATGCGTTTTCATACAACAATAACACTTCCATGGGATCGAATCAGACAACACCCCAGAGTTCAGGCTCTGATTCCTTTGACATGTTTTTCACTCCCTCATCGGGTTCTAGTGCTGGTGTAAAAGCAACACCAGAGCAAAGTGGGAATCAACAACCATCTGGAGCTGATGATTGGGGGTTCAGCTCTGATATTGGTGGAGGGCATGATGATGTTGGCAACACAACTGAGCTTGATGGGCTCCCTCCACCTCCTGCTGGAGTTTCAGCCTCTTCAGCTAAGAGCAAGGGACTTGATAACTACAAGCAAGGCCAGTATGCAGATGCCATCAAGTGGCTGTCTTGGGCTATTGTTCTTCTGGAAAAATCTGGGGGTGCTAACAGCACAACAGAAGTTCTGACATGCAGGGCTTCATGTTACAAGGAAGTTGGAGAGTACAAGAAAGCTGTAGCTGATTGCACAACGGTATGCTTTACCATCATTTTATATATTTGTATTCTATTACATCTTTGCAGACACTATCTGATATAAAGGTAATTGCCATTTCAAGATTGTCTTTCAATTAGTAGTGTACAAACTAAGTACAAGAGAAATGTGGAAACTATCCAAGTACTCCTATAGGGTTTATAACTTAATATGATTGCTAACTAATAAATTACAAGTATATCAAAAAAGTTTCTGAAGGTAAATTGCAAGTCAGAGACCTCACTTTGTACCAACTGTTCCTTGTTTATGCTTTGAACTACTTGCTGGCTGGAGAATGAAGAAGCTTTCATAATTTGAAATTTCATTCTTCATTTGAATGCTTTCTAGCTGCTAGGGGTACAACGCAATGGAGCTGCTAACTTGGTGCTATATGTGGATCTAGCTAACTACAATTTAAATCTTGCTGATCAAATAGTTTAGGAAGTTTTCTCAAAATTTGAAGCTGTGTATTGGTTAAAAGGGATAAATGACTATAAAACTGTGGATGTCGGGAAGGAAACACAAGGGATATGAAAGTTAGTCTTTGAAAAGAACTAGTTATTGCAAGCTACTAATGTCAATAGTGTTGGCACTTTAGTTTCATATGAAGCTCAGACAATTTACCTCCTTTGGTGACACTGCAGAAATAAGATGATTAATTCACACCAAAAGAAAGGGCAATTGCTTTTGCTGCTACATTGCTGATTGCACTACATAGCTGTTGAATGTACCTTTTGTCCATGATAAGAAAAGGATCTGATCATATAATCCAACTTAACAAGTTAAGGCCTTGGATACAAGCTATCTAATTGAACCCCTCACTCCATCTTTTATGCACTTGTAAAACTGAACCTCTTACCATGATAAAAAGCACTATAGCTTATAAGAAGAGTATGGAGATCTTTCTACATGAATCGTACTATTCTTGTCATTAAATTTTTCTCATAGTTGTATGTATTATAATAATCCAGCATTTATTTTTCCTTTCATCGTCATCATCAACTCTGTTTGGACCATATTACCTGCATTATCAAGATTGCGTTGTGATGTTGCTTCTTCTTTCAGCTTACCACTTTCTCTAATTTTTTCCCATTGAATTACCTCCCTTTTCATGTCATATACATCTCTTTTACAAAGGACTTCATCGTCAATAAATGTTGTGCAGGCTCTAGAAAACAATAAAGAGAATATTGACGTGCTTGTACAGCGTGCACTCTTGTATGAGAGCATGGAAAAGTACAAGCTGGGAGCTGAAGACCTTAGAACTGTCATGAAACTTGATCCTGCAAACAGGGTTGCTCGAAGCACTATTCACCGTTTGACGAAGATGATTGATTAGGGAACCTTCAAGATACTATGTGATATGGTGCTTGAGCAGATGGGTTTAGAACCAAGTTTGGTGGTGTTCAAGGAATTTGTGATACGATCTGATACGGAGCTGGAGTATACGGCTTTAGTACAAAGTTTGTTTCCTCTGTTATCTCCAGTTTCCTGGGATTACAAGTGAGAATTTTGCTTTTATTCTCTGTGGATTTGCAGAATTGCTATACCTGTTAATGGTGTTGATTGTATCTTCCTTTTTCCTGTATTTTGCTTGGGCTGCATATTTTGATGAGTATCAGTGCTCTCCTGGCTCCTGGTTAATATTTTGTTTGCAGAAGTGATGCACACTTTCTTTTTATTCCGATGCTTATCTGAACAAAATGTATCATGATTTGTTCATTGCTAGTTTTGCTATGTTCTGCTATCATATTCTGGGGCTTTGTTAAAAGTGGTGGAAGCTCGGGGATTGCTTTTGGAGAGCAGTGAAGTAAATTCTGAGTTTAGGTAATCAATCATGTAAGTGTATCTGTATTCATGAAACTAGCATGTTCTTAAACCCAAAAAAAAAGAAAAAAATAATAACTTCGTATCAGTTGACGAAAAATCTAGCAAGCTCTGCTATCATCAGTTGAAGTTTCTTGTAGAAGAACTTTTATCTGACAAAATTTCTCTACATAATGGGTTTCCAATGTGCTTCATGGATCTTGGAAACAAAGTTTTATGTTTATGTGGAGGAGAGAGAGTTGGATCTTGGAATCCATGAAAAAAAAGTTTTATGTTTACGTGGAGGAGCATAGTTGTCAGGATCGGGATCCTTGAATCGGATCGGAAGGGGGTAGGAGGATCGGATCGTAGAATCGGATCGTTAGGATCGTAAGATCCTACATTATAACTTAAAAATATACAACGACCTAATATATTGTATATTTTCTTATATGCAAACTCTGAAATTTTATAAACATAATTAATTTAATGAGTAAAAATATTTTAAGATGAATAGGGTTAATAATTTAATGGAAAAGAGACATAAACTTTGAGCTTAGTAATAATATATAAATATAATAATGATTGTTTGGGATCGCAAGAATCACTTGTAGGATCGTTAGAATCGTTGGAGTCGTGTATAAAATCAAAATCCAATTAGAATTTTATGTTAAATCATTTAAGATCCTAGTTTAATAAGATCCTACATAGGATCGTGGATCGATTTATGACTTTTGGGCCGTAGAATCGTAGAATCGAGTCGGGATAAATTTTCTGTTTTTTTTAATCTTTTGAGATCGATTAATACTCACCAAATCCGAATTTTGCGAGAGCATTAAATATCTAATGATGTGAATAATCATTGGATTCTATCTTTATACTTTTTAATTACTGTCAACTATAGCAAGTTAGTAATGTGATGAAGTGAGAGTCGAA
Organism: Polygonum aviculare; assembly: GCA_934048045.1. Classification (NCBI taxonomy): domain Eukaryota; kingdom Viridiplantae; phylum Streptophyta; class Magnoliopsida; order Caryophyllales; family Polygonaceae; genus Polygonum; species Polygonum aviculare. Next base: position 23,152,424 of record OW204031.1, read on the forward strand.
ACAATATCTTGAATCTGAAACAGAAATAATAAAATTTTCCGAGTATTATTGAAGATGCTCTAAAACCGTCAAGATATTGATTGTGTGTAAAAAGCACTAGATGTCATGTGAGGTATATTACTCATATGTAAATTCTTATTGAATTAGCGAGAAGCTCACATTTAGTGTAAGATCAGACTGTTATTCAGTAAAAAGTAAGTTGAAAAATGGCATATTGAAAAATTGTTATAATCGTGTGGATAAATAGTAGGGGGTTGTAGTGTCTAGGTTTGTCTAGTTACCTTGGTAATTGCTTTTGGAGAAGAGGTGAAGTAGAAATCTGGATAAAATCTTCTTCTTCTTTAATCTTTAAAGACTGATTAATACTCACTAAATCCGAATAAATTTTAATTTAAGAGACCATTAAATATCTTATAATGTGAATAATCATTGGATTCTATATATCTTTGTTCTTTTAAATTACTGTCAACATAAAAAAATTAGTAATGTGATGAAGTGAGATTCGAAACAATATCTTTTGAAACTTAAACAGGAATAATAAAATTTAGCGTATATTATTCAAGATGCTCTAATTAAAACCGTCGAGATATTGATTGCGTGTGAAAAGCATTAGATGCCATATGAAGTATATTACTCATATGTAAATTCTTATTGAATTAGCGACAACCTCACATTCCGCGTAAGATCAGACTGTTATTCAGTAAAAAGTAAGTTGAAAAATGGCATATTGGAAAAATTGTTATAATCGTGTGGATAAGTAGTAGGGGGATTGTAGTGTCTAGGTTTGTTTAGTTACCTCGGTAATTGCTTTTGGAGAACAGGTGAAGTAGAAATCTGGATAAATTGTTTTTTTAATCTTTTGAGATCGATTAATACTCACCAAATCCAAATTAAATTTAGTTTCAGAGATCATTAAATATCTTATGATGTTAATAATCATTTGATTCTATCGTTGTACTTTTAAATTATTGTCAACCAAAGCAAGTTATTAGTGTGATGAAGTGAGATTGGAAACAATAACTTTTGAATCTAAAACAAGAATAATAAAACTTTGCACTTGTTGAAGTCCGAAAACACCGATATGTGGTGAACGCGATGAGAGCACAAGGTTTGAACTCAACCGAGTCAATAGACGGAGGGGTGGAAAGTATGTAGTCGCTAGTGGTGTTCAACGCGATGAGGGTAGTGTGAAGGATATTTTGTATTTATCTTGTTGGATTACAATAGACTGAGATTCTCTATCGTGTTTAGATGTATCGGGCTACAACAATGATCTTAGCTCGAGATCTAGTGTGTGTGATTCGCGAGGGTTTTTTCTGATCCTCGTTCTGGCGCATTGAGCCCGCTATTTATAGTGGAGGTTTGGGCTGGGTTGGAGCGAGATGCCGATGTGGGACGGGAGCCGCCCAGGTACGTGTCGCTGTGTGGTTGGCTCCCGAGGCGGCAGCCGCGGAGCTGGCCAATAAGGGATCGGGATGGGACGTTGCCGCCCCCCACTTGCGTGGATGGGACGCTGCCGCCCACCGCCCGCCTGATGGGACGTGGTGGTGAGCGCGGTGAGCGCAACCCCCGGGGCCGGACCTCCGTTTTGTTGGGAGTCGACCCTGTAAGAATCACTGACCTGGTCAACGGAGTACACGATCGCGATAGTCTAGGGTTTTGACGCCATCTCGGGAAATCTATACTTGGTCATATTGTGCTTTGGTGGGGTGCCTTCTGAGGACGGGTATCAACACAACCCCATGGATAGGGACTCAACGCCCTTCTGAGGACGGGTCCAAAAAAGTACCTCGAACCGGAAACGTGATGTCTGGAACGCGCTATCGTTTTTAGAGACGGACGAGCAAACGAGGGTGACGGGACGAGGAGCGTGGCGAAAGAAGCTGCTTGGGCCGTTTTGCTTCATGGGCCGTCCGCTAGGCGAAGCTTGTATCCTTGCGGCCCGCGGGATCCGAATAAAAGAGCGGTTCCGCTCTTCGTCTTCTTCACTTCGCCACTTTCAACTTTTGAAACACGCCATTTTCGCTCTCGCCCTATTGCCCACGCATTTGCCCTCTCTTCGCCGGAAACTGCACGCCAGCGCCGCCCTCCACGTTCGCCTCCGCCTCCCCGCGACCAAACGGTACGCCCTTTTCTCTCCCCTTTTTCTTCTTCTGTTCTTCTGGGTTTTTCCGGGGGCTTTTACGGGGAGCGCCCCTGCTTCAGCGGCGGCACCGCCGTTGGGGTATGGTGGCGGAAAGCGGCGGACGCTTCCGCCCTAGACCCGGCTCGGGCTTGGCCGTGGCTGCCCCCTCGTGCCTTGGGTGGTGGAGTGGCCGAGAAAAAACCTTTTGGGGAGGCGAAACGCCGATGGAGGTGAAACGTCATGGGAGGCGGAACGCCATGGGAGGCGAAGAAAGCGCGCTCAGCGCAACGCCACGTCCCACCAATGTCCCGTCCCATCAACGTCCCGTCGCCCCGGCCTGTTCCTGGAGACGCGTGTCGAGAACGGCGGAATGTTCCTCTGACACACATCTCGCGCGCCCCCAGGCCCTCTTTGACAGGACTTCTCGCCTTATTGCGTCATGACACCTGCTCGTGGTTGGGGTGCCGCGTCTTCTACCTTTACTTGTCTTCCTTGCCTATGAGCTTGTTCATTGTGTATTTATCGCGCTACATGTTTCTCCTTTTTTGCTTGTCTTTTCTTTCCCATACATATTATTCTTCTTTTTTCTTCCTCCAGGAGCCTCTTTGCTTCCGTGCCCTGGATTTGGGGTTTTCCAGCGATACCTGCCCTTCAGGCGTGGATCGCGGTGATCGCGTAGTGAATTTGGACGAGTTCTACGCGCCCGACCCCTCGTTGGAGTACCTGGAGATGTCCGCGAGCGATTCTCAGAACAACTATCGCGAGCCTGCTGGTTTGAGCCAGAGCGACCCGACCACCGTTTCTACTGCCCGCACAAAGAGCGAGTCGTCCTCGCGATCAATGGCCCGCTGCCGGCCCTTCGACCCTCATGACGAGGTCCTTGACGACGAGGCGTCTACCTCAGGGAACGCGAGGAGCTTCCCTTCGCGATATCTTACACGCGTCAGGGCAGAAGTACCTCGCTTCCGTCAGACGAGGCCCGGGCGCCTGACCGAGTATGAAAACCCGGAGTCACTGGCCAAGGGTTGCGCGTCCATCCTCACCCTCGAGGAGTTGGACGAGATCGCGGTGGGGTATCCTTGGCCAGAAGGGGTGGAGCTCTTGCTACCTTCGGACGGGGGTAACAGCTATGCCGCCTACGAGGCGGGGCACGTGGTGTACGCGGCGAGCCTTATCGCGGGCCTTAGGATTCCGCTGCCGCCTTACGTGTCCCAATTCCTATTTGATCTCGAGCTTGCCCCCGCCTCGATGGCGCCCAACTGTTGGAGCTATATCGCGGCGTACCACATAAGGTGTTTGGAGCTAAAGTACCCCCCTTCCGCGGGGCATCTGCAACAGATTCTAACTATAAAAGCAGATAAAAGGGGCATTGTTAACTTTAGCCTTACAAACTGCAATCTCATTATCACTCCCTCCAACGTTGGACCGCGGTGGAGGGAAAAATGGTTTATTGTGCACGACTTCAAGGGCGACGTTATGCTCTGCCCCCTCATTGCTGATAGGTTCCGCCCCTACAAGCGTAGGCGCGGTGCCACGGCGAAGAAAGCCTTTTCCGCGCCTTCTAAAAGGGAGCAAAGTGCTTGGATAACACAAGAGCGTCTTGAACGCGCTGGGCTCAGTCTGAGGCCGGCACCGCCCCGGGAGAACGTGGTGCCTTCATCAGACCCCCCGTCCCCGGTGCCCGAGGGCGAGGGTATTCTTATCTTTCTTGCATGTCTTATTTTATTTGCGTGCCTCGTTTATTGTTTTAATGCGTTTAATCTAAATGTTTGCGACTTATTTTGTTTTTGCAGAGATGGACGTATTCGAGGCTCTCACTGCCCCCTCTAACGCGGCAGCCGCTGGCACGCCCACTACAGCTAAGGCCGGGGGCCAGAAAGGCGTAACCGCGAAAGGCACGCCCGGTCCATCGGGGAAAGACCCCGAAGACAAGGGTAAACGTGTGATGGGGGACGCTTCGAAGCGCAAGGGCCTGGAGGACGCGGGCCATGCCGAGGGCGTGGCCGCTAAGAAGTCCAAGAAGGGACTGGCTCGCGTCGAGGACCAACCTCCCGAGCCCCTCGCGAAGGGCCCTGCCCAGATTGCGACGGGCGCCGGCCATCGCCGCTATTGGTCCCGAAGGGCCGAGGTGGCAGGCTTCGCCTGCCCCGGGCCGGCGTGGGGGACCTTCAACGAGGGCCAGTACTCCTACGAGGAGGAGAGGGAATGGTTCGGCACCCTCGACGCGGCGGAGATCGGAGGGGAGTGCATGAAATATGGCCATATGGTATGTGTCTTTATTAATTTTTTTTTATTATTACCGTCCTCTTGTAACTTTTACCTGGGCTAACGATATGTTTTCATTGGCAGGTCAACGCGTGGATGAACTACCTCCCCGAACGTTTGCGCGCGGCAGAGACCCACTTGGGAGAGGCGACCAAGGCCAAGGAGGCGGCCGAAGCGAGTCTTGCGGAGGCGCACGCACGGGCTGAGCAGAACGCAGAAGAGCTCAAGGCGGTCAAGACCCAGCTTGCGGCGGCCAGAAAGGAGGTGGCGGGGCTCAAGGCCACTACTGCAAAGCAGCATCGGCAACTGGAGGAGGCCCAGGCCCAGGCTTTGAACGCGGTGCCCGAGTTCCTCAAGTCGCGAAAGTACATGGACCGTCGTGTTGAGGATGCGAGAGCGGTCCAAGCTCTTAGTGCAGTCACCGCGGCTTTGCAGTATGTGGAGAGGTACAAAGTCAAGTACTTCGCCCCCGACCTCCAGCGCAAAATGGGAGTTGTTTGGGAGGAAGGGGTGGCGAAGCCGCCGGCGGGGGTCGAGGAGGACAACGCAGAGGGAACTGATGCCTCGAATGCCAACCCCGAACCCCCAGCCGCTGAGGTTGACAAGGAAACAGCCCCTGAGGACCCTCCTGCCTCCGAAACCGCGGTCAATGCTCCCGAGGCCTGAAGCCCTTCTCTGCCAAGCTTGAAGATCTGCTGCTTGTTTGTTATTATTATTACTTTTTTTTTTGTTTTTTGTTGAACTGGTTTTGTCTGGCCCGTGAGGCCCAAACAATATCTGTCGCCGCGATGCGGCTGTAATTGTTTTTAACTTTGACGCGAAGTAAGCGTCAAAAACCTATTTGCCGCAGCGCGGCCTTGTGATTAGTTTACCGCGAATTTTGTTTCCCTTTTATCTTTGATTTGTTTTTGGGCACTCGCCGTACCCAACCCCATGTCAAGCTAGGTGCTAGGACCGCGCTTGACACCAGGCGAGTAGAAATAGGTTTTGCGAAAACTCGCCGTACTCAACCCCATGCCAAGCTAGGTGCTAGGACCGCGCTCGACACCAGGCGAGTAGAAATAGGTTTTGCGAAAACTCGCCGTACTCAACCCCATGCCAAGCTAGGTGCTAGGACCGCGCTCGACACCAGGCGAGTAGAAATAGGTTTTGTGAAAACTCGCCGTACTCAACCCCATGCCAAGCTAGGTGCTAGGACCGCGCTCGACACCAGGCGAGTAGAAATAGGTTTTGCGAAAACTCGCCGTACTCAACCCCATGCCAAGCTAGGTGCTAGGACCGCGCTCGACACCAGGCGAGTAGAAATAGGTTTTGCCTATGCGCATCGCGCGCGTTAGCGGACAACCCCGAGCGAGGACGGCAACTCGGGTTTCCCTAACGACTGTGGAGTTTTTGATGTTTTAAGGCTTTGTGAAACTACGAGCGGCGTAGCCGTAAGTCTCGAGTGCGCCTATGCGCATCGCGCGCGTTAGCGGACAACCCCGAGCGAGGACGGCAACTCGGGTTTCCCTAACGACTGTGGAGTTTTTGATGTTTTAAGGCTTTATGCAACTACGAGCGGCGTAGCCGTAAGTCTCGAGTGCGCCTATGCGCATCGCGCGCGTTAGCGGACAACCCCGAGCGAGGACGGCAACTCGGGTTTCCCTAACGACTGTGGAGTTTTTTGATGTTTTAAGGCTTTATGCAACTACGAGCGGCGTAGCAGTAAGTCTCGAGTGCGCCTATGCGCATCGCGCGCGTTAGCGGACAACCCCGAGCGAGGACGGCAACTCGGGTTTCCCTAACGACTGTGGAGTTTTTTGATGTTTTAAGGCTTTATGCAACTACGAGCGGCGTAGCCGTAAGTCTCGAGTGCGCCTATGCGCATCGCGCGCGTTAGCGGACAACCCCGAGCGAGGACGGCAACTCGGGTTTCCCTAACGACTGTGGAGTTTTTGATGTTTTAAGGCTTTATGCAACTACGAGCGGCGTAGCCGTAAGTCTCGAGTGCGCCTATGCGCATCGCGCGCGTTAGCGGACAACCCCGAGAGAGGACGGCAACTCGGGTTTCCCTAACGACTGTGGAGTTTTTTGATGTTTTAAGGCTTTATGCAACTACGAGCGGCGTAGCCGTAAGTCTCGAGTGCGCCTATGCGCATCGCGCGCGTTAGCGGACAACCCCGAGCGAGGACGGCAACTCGGGTTTCCCTAACGACTGTGGAGTTTTTGATGTTTTAAGGCTTTATGCAACTACGAGCGGCGTAGCCGTAAGTCTCGAGTGCGCCTATGCGCATCGCGCGCGTTAGCGGACAACCCCGAGCGAGGACGGCAACTCGGGTTTCCCTAACGACTGTGGAGTTTTTTGATGTTTTAAGGCTTTATGCAACTACGAGCGGCGTAGCCGTAAGTCTCGAGTGCGCCTATGCGCATCGCGCGCGTTAGCGGACAACCCCGAGCGAGGACGGCAACTCGGGTTTCCCTAACGACTGTGGAGTTTTTGATGTTTTAAGGCTTTATGCAACTACGAGCGGCGTAGCCGTAAGTCTCGAGTGCGCCTATGCGCATCGCGCGCGTTAGCGGACAACCCCGAGCGAGGACGGCAACACGGGTTTCCCTAACGACTGTGGAGTTTTTTGATGTTTTAAGGCTTTATGCAACTACGAGCGGCGTAGCCGTAAGTCTCGAGTGCGCCTATGCGCATCGCGCGCGTTAGCGGACAACCCCGAGCGAGGACGGCAACTCGGGTTTCCCTAACGACTGTGGAGTTTTTTGATGTTTTAAGGCTTTATGCAACTACGAGCGGCGTAGCCGTAAGTCTCGAGTGCGCCTATGCGCATCGCGCGCGTTAGCGGACAACCCCGAGAGAGGACGGCAACTCGGGTTTCCCTAACGACTGTGGAGTTTTTTGATGTTTTAAGGCTTTATGCAACTACGAGCGGCGTAGCCGTAAGTCTCGAGTGCGCCTATGCGCATCGCGCGCGTTAGCGGACAACCCCGAGCGAGGACGGCAACTCGGGTTTCCCTAACGACTGTGGAGTTTTTTGATGTTTTAAGGCTTTATGCAACTACGAGCGGCGTAGCCGTAAGTCTCGAGTGCGCCTATGCGCATCGCGCGCGTTAGCGGACAACCCCGAGCGAGGACGGCAACTCGGGTTTCCCTAACGACTGTGGAGTTTTTTGATGTTTTAAGGCTTTATGCAACTACGAGCGGCGTAGCCGTAAGTCTCGAGTGCGCCTATGCGCATCGCGCGCGTTAGCGGACAACCCCGAGCGAGGACGGCAACTCGGGTTTCCCTAACGACTGTGGAGTTTTCGATGTTTTAAGGCTTTATGCAACTACGAGCGGCGTAGCCGTAAGTCTCGAGTGCGCCTATGCGCATCGCGCGCGTTAGCGGACAAACCCCGAGCGAGGACGACAACTCGGGTTTCCCGTAACGATAGATTCATTATTTGGACAGTGCACGATAGTTGTCTCGTTTTATTCATATGAAAACAACATGTGGGATCAGGACATTACAACCGACCGCTACGCGGTGACGGTACTAGCTTATTTACAAATAGTATTTCTTGAGGCGTGCCTCATTCCATGTCTTGGCGAGAGTTTGTCTCGTCGTCGGGTCTGTGAGTTTGAAGGCCCCCGGGACGACTTCCTTGGAGAGGCGGTAAGGGCCCTCCCATTTCGCATCAAGCTTGCCCCCGTCGGTCCTTCGGAGGGCCAAAATGCCCTCCTTGAGGCCGCGGGGCTTGACCCTCCTGTTGTAGTACGCCGCGGTCCTTCTTTTGTACTCAGCTGACCGCAGCTCCGCCGCCTCTCGGCGCTCATCGCGCAGGTACATTTCCACTTTGAGAGCCTCGTCGTTGGTGAACTGATCGTACCCCGCGACACGCTCTGTGGGCAGCATGGACTCGACGGGTACGACGGCGTCACTACCGTAAGCCATCGCGAAAGGTGTCTCGCCTGTTTCTCGGCGCGGTGTGGTGCGGTTTGTCCATAAAACTAGGGGCAACAGCTCTGCCCACCGTCCCTGCACGCCGTCCAGCCTGCGGCGGAGGTCGTCGAGTATCCTCGCGTTCACATTTTCCACGAGTCCGTTGGACTGAGGGTGTGCAACCGAAGAAAACTTCAACTCTATGCTCAAACTGGCGCAAAAGTCACGCGTCTCCTCGCTGTCGAACTGTGGGCCGTGGTCTGTCATTATCGCGATGGGGACGCCGAAACGACAAACCACATTTTTCCAGAGGAACCCGCATACCTTCGCGCTTGTGATTCGTGCCATGGCCTCGGCCTCCACCCACTTGGTGTAGTAATCGACCAGGACCAGGATGAACTGCACCTGCCCGACGGCCTTAGGGAAAGGGCCAAGGATGTCCATGCCCCACATCGCGAACGGGTAGGCCGGCTGGATTCCGCGTAGCTCTCGCGCCGGAGCGTGCTGGATGTTCTCATAGCGCTGGCACTTGTCACACTTTTGCACGTATGCCGCCGCATCGCGGCGCAGGGTAGGCCAATAGATCCCCATTCGGACTATCTTGTGGACCAAAGTCCGCCAGCCCGGGTGACCTCCGCATATGCCTTCGTGTACCTCCTCGAGGACCTCGAAGACTGTGGCCTCGTCTACGCAGAGCAAGTTGGGCTCCGCGTAGCCGCGGCGATACAACTTGTCGCCCTCGATGCAGTACCGTGCCGCCTTGAGCTTGAGCTTGCGCGCGCTTATGGCATCGTTTTGGGGCAACTCCCCGGTTTGGATATATCGGATTATGGGAGCCATCCATCCGTCTGTGGCCAGCGCGAACACCGCGCCGGTCACACCGCGTTGCATCTTCCTCTCGACCACGACCTTGTTGCCGACCTCAGGCGGGAGGGCGGAACCCAACTTGGTCAGTGCGTCGGCCTTGGCATTTGCCGCACGCGGTATGGATTCAATGGCGAAAGTCTCGAGGCAGGCGATCAACGCCTTGACCTTGGCGCGATATTGGGGCAGAAACCCCGTGGTACACTCGTACTGGCCCCCGACCTGGCGCGCAACTAGCTCGGAATCTGTGAAGACCCTTATCCTTCGTGCGCCCACTAGTAAGGCCATCTCAATTCCCGCGATCACCGCCTCATACTCGGCCTCGTTGTTGGTTGCCTCAAAGCCGAAGTTGAGGGCATGCTCGGACGCATAGGAGGGTCCCTCCAGGACCACCCCCGCACCCGACCCCAGGTCGCAGTGCGAGCCGTCAACGAAGACCCTCCACTCGTCGGGGCTCTCGTCCGTGTCGGGGAAGGTGACCTCTACGACGAAGTCGGCAAGGGCCTGCGCCTTGATCGCGGTCCTAGGGTGGTACGAGATGTCAAATTCCGACAACTCGACCGCCCATTTGGTCATTCTTCCCGACAATGCGGGTTGGTGCAGGATTTGGCGCAGAGGGAGGTCCGAGAGGACCTGGACGGGGTGCGCCTGGAAGTAGGGGCGCAATTTTCTTGCCGCCACCACAACGGCCAGAGACATCTTCTCCGCGGGCGAGTACCGTTGTTCCGCCGGCTGCAGCACCTTGTTGGTGAAGTACACCGGGTAACTGAAATCGCGGGTGAGGACCGCGCTGACCGTATGCTGGCTCACGACTATGTACAGCTGTAGGTCCTCACCCGGGACGGGCGGGGAGAGCGTCGGAAGATTGGCGAGGTAGACCTTCAAAGCCTGGAACGCGCTCTCCATCTCCTCCGTCCAGATGAAGGTGGTGGTGCTCTTGAGACAAGAGAAGAAAGGGAGAGCGCGGTCCGACAACCTGGAGCAGAAACGGCCAAGATAATTTACCGCACCCGCCAGTCGTTGGACCTCGTTGCGTGAAGCTGGTGAACGTAGTTCCAACACCGCGGCAACCTTGGCGGGATTGACGTCTATCCCCCTCGCGTTGATCATGAATCCGAGGAATTTCCCCGATTTCACCCCGAAGACGCATTTCTCTGGGTTTAGGCTCATTCGGTGGGCGCGCAGGGTTTGGAAAACCTCGGCCAGATCGGTCAGGTGCTCCTGCGCGCTGTGGCTCTTGACTACAACGTCGTCGACGTAAGCCGAGACGTTGCGCTTCAGCTGCTTCCGGAATACACGATCCACCAGGCGCTGGAAAGTGGCCCCCGTGTTCTTCAAACCGAAGGGCATCACCCTATAACAGAAAGTCCCGCGTTGTGTAATGAACGCGGTGGATTCCTGATCCAGAGGATCCATGGCTATCTGATTGTAGCCGGAGTAAGCGTCGAGGAAGCTCAGCGTGGTATGGCCGGCGGTGGAGTCGACCAGATCATCAATGGAGGGCAGGGGGTAGCTGTCCTTGGGGCAGGCTTTGTTGAGGTCCTTGAAGTCGACACACATCCGCCACTTCCCGTTGGACTTCTTCACCATCACGACATTGGAGAGCCAAGTAGGGTACTTGACCTCGCGGATGAAGTTGGCGCGCAGGAGCTTCTCAACCTCCTCATTTGCCGCGCCGGCGCGCTCCTCGTTAGTCTTCCGGCGCCTTTGACAGACAGGCCGGGACCCCGGGCTTATTCGGAGCGAGTGCAGCGCCACCTCGGGAGGGACGCCCTTTAGGTCCGTCGCCGTCCACGCGAACACATCGCGAGAACGGGCCAGGAGATTTTGCAGGCCTTCGGCGTCCGCCCCGGTCATGCAATCCCCGACATAAAGTTTCTCGGCCGTGTCGGGAAAAGGGACGATGGCAATCTTCTCAAATTCTCCGAGAGGCTCGCGCTCCCGCTCCTGTCGTACGTCCAACTCCGCGCTGGCACCGCCCGTTATAACATACGCGGCAGGGCGAGCGCGGGTTGACGCCTCATAGCACTTTCGTGCCTCAATCTGTTGGCCTTGGGCAACTCCGACCCGGTCCTCCACGGGGAACTTAAAAACTAAGTGGTAAATGGACGCGACGGCCTGGAACTTCATCAACGAAGTCCGCCCCATTATCGCGTTGTAGATGGAGGGGAGCCGGACGACAGTGAACTCGATGGGCTCTGTCCGACGGGCGTCTTTGCTGTCCCCCAGGGTCATGTCCAGAGTGACCAGCCCCGCGACGTCGACCTCGTTGCCGGAAAAGCATGTGAGTTTCCCGGCGTAAGGAAGGAGCGTGGAGGGGGAGATGCCCAGCTGTGCGAACGCGTCGTAGTACAGGATGTCCACCGACGCTCCCGTGTCCACCATGATTCTCTTGACAATCTTGGTGGCGATAACCGCGTGCACAACCAGAGGATCTGTGTGCGGAGTGATGAGCTCGCGGGAATCGCCAGGTCGGAAGGTGATGTCAGCATGAGGGATTCCCGACGCGCCCAAACTGTTGATGGAGCCTCCGGAGGTCGAGGCGCGAGCGTAACGCTTCCTTTCCCCGCCACTAGACCCCGCGAGGGTGGAACCCCCAGCGATGGTGTTGATGTAGAGGTTGGGGTCGTTTTGGTTGACCTCCCCCCTCGCGGGCGCGGCGCCGGCCAAAGTATTTGCATGCGGGGGCCGCCCACCGTCGTTGCGGGGTCCGAGAGCCGTGGTGTTAGCCCCGGTGTATGGGTCGTTGCTGTATGGCCCGTTTCCACCGCGGTTATTGCGTGGCCCGCGGTATCCCTGATACCCGCGACCACGACGGCCTCCACCACGGCCATGGCCACCGCGATGTCCTCCCTGAGGCTTTGTTGGTGTGGTGGATACGGTGAGGGCCTCCGGGGTGGTTTTGGCCTTTCCTTTGCCGCGGTCCTGTGCGGGCTAGAGGTGGCAATGGGTCGGGTTTCGGGTGGATGAACCATTTCCAAACCCGACCCGTTATATAATTTTTCCCACCCAAACCCGACCCGACCCGTTAGCATGGATCACCCAAACCCAATCCACCCTATATTAACGGGTGGGTCGGGTGGATCGGGTGGTGTTTCGGGTGTTGTGTACCTAGTATAACCTATATAAGGATAAGATCTAAACATATATATCTATAATGTATAGGTAAAAGTTTATTGTTAGGGTTTAGTGATAATCACCATATCTAACAATTTTAATTAATTTTTTAGTTTTTATTTAAATTTGATAAATCACAAGTTTGAGTGTTTGACTATGATTTAAAATCTCCCATCAAAACAAAATAAAAAAGTTACAACAAAACCTTGGCTAAACCCTAAACCCTAAGCCCTAAACCTTATATAATTCGAAATTTTAGTTGAACTATATTACATATTTACTCTGAGAGTTTAGACTTTGGATCATATTATTCATATACTTAAACATTTTTATAATACTCTATACATTATTCTAATTAAACTTTTGCTCAAATAAGTGAACTTGTAGATATTATATATTTCTCACCAAATATACTTAGTAAATTTACTATAGTTATCCATACATTTTACTAGTGTTAAGCTAAGCTAGTTGAAGATAATAAAACATGCTACTCTAGTACTCATTATTAATTTGTTTAGTCAACCCATTGAAATAATCGATCATTGTCCATAAGACCATAAACAACTAAAAGATTCATCAACAATATAAGATAACCTAAGATATTTGCAAATTACTTATCATAAGCTTTATTATAATACAAAGTCACAAATTTATCATGTATTTCAATCATGGTCATTATCATATAAAACTTTATACTTTTAATAGAAAATGAAGTTATATTTCACACTTTTTTATAAGAGATAAAATTTCTCCATTATTTTTCATCTATTTTATAATTACACTTCATACAAACTATGATACTAAATATATATGGATCATAGATATTATTTTAACATATTTTAATCTTAAAAAATATGTATATTTTGATTGTTAAAACATAATTAATTTAATGAGTAAAAGATACTAAGGGAATATACATATAAAATTTTAAGTCGGGTTATCGAGTCGGGTTATCGGATTGGGTTATCGGGTCGGGTTATGGGTGGATGGACCTTCACCCGACCCCGACCCGACCCATCACCCGCTTCACCCAAAACCCGACTTCAACCCGTCTTTTTTCGGGTTTTCGCCCGTTTTTTCGGGTCGGGTGAAACGGGTACCCATCGGGTGCGGGTGAAATTGCCATGCCTAGTGCGGGCTTTCCTGCCGCATCCTCGGCGAAGACGCGTTTGGTGATGGCGTCGCAAGCATCTTCATAGGTGTGCAGGGTCTTCCCACACATCTTGACCTTGAATGTTCCGTCGCGGAGGTTGTGGATCAACATGTCGCGGGCAGAGGTATCGTTGAGGTGAGGCATCTCCGACGCCGCATTGACGAACCGGGTGAAAAAGGCCGCCAGGGTCTCCTCCTCTCCTTGCGTCACGCCCATGAGATCCTTTGTCGTCTTCATGCGCGTTCGTGACCCACTGAAATGGGACATGAAGCGCCTCGTCAGATCCTTAAAAGACCTGATGGAACCTACCGGGAGGTTAGTAAACCATCTCATCCCGGCAGCCTTGAGGGTGGAGGGAAAAACCCGACAGTACATGGCGTCATTATAAGTGTTAAACGTCATGTGCGCGAAGAACTGCTTGACATGTTCTCCCGGGTCCTTCGTGCCGTCGAATTGTAGTGCTGTTGACGGCTTCTGGAATCCCTTGGGCATGGGCTCCTCTTGTACGAAGTCGGCGAAGGGGCTTCCATAAGAGGTGCCGCGGTCGTCCACCAGCATGCTGCTCCGGAAGCCGGAGCGTGTGGACAGGGAACGAGAGGTAGAGCGTCCTCGCGATATGCTCATGTCCTCACTCGAGCTTCCTGGAGGCGGGGTGTGGTATGCCTGACCCGGCCCGTAACCCGTGGCGTAAGCGGGCACGTACGGCTGGTGGGGCATTGGGTAAGCGCCCTGGCCGTGCTGCATGGGATACGCCCCTTGGCCGTAATGGTACGCGGGAACGTAGCCTTGGAAGTTGGGGTTTGGAGGTGATAACGCGTTGGGAGCGTCCTGGTCCACCTCCTGGCCGGTCGGGCTCCCGTTGGTGGTGGCGTATTCCTCCACATAGGGCTCCTGCGCGGGTGCGTACTCTTGAAAGTACTGCGCGTGGACATACCCCTGGAATGGGGCCTGCGGCTGGAAACCCTGCTGAAAGCCCGGGTTCCACCCTGGCACGGCCTGTGGTTGCGGTACGGGCGGCGACCCGTAATACCACGGAGGTGGCGGCTGCATCCCGAAGGCTGCGCCGTCGGCGTAGTAAGCGTTGTTGCTGTTAGCGTCCATCACTCTACGTCGGTTGAAACGGTGCCTGCTTAGTTTGAAGAAGCTCCCCACAGACGGCGCCAATGTTGAAGTCCGAAAACACCGATATGTGGTGAACGCGATGAGAGCACAAGGTTTGAACTCAACCGAGTCAACAGACGGAGGGGTGGAAAGTATGTAGTCGCTAGTGGTGTTCAACGCGATGAGGGTAGTGTGAAGGATATTTTGTATTTATCTTGTTGGATTACAATAGACTGAGATTCTCTATCGCGTTTAGATGTATCGGGCTACAACAATGATCTTAGCTCGAGATCTAGTGTGTGTGATTCGCGAGGGTTTTTTCTGATCCTCGTTCTGGCGCATTGAGCCCGCTATTTATAGTGGAGGTTTGGGCTGGGTTGGAGCGAGATGCCGATGTGGGACGGGAGCCGCCCAGGTACGTGTCGTTGTGTGGTTGGCTCCCGAGGCGGCAGCCGCGGAGCTGGCCAATAAGGGATCGGGATGGGACGTTGCCGCCCCCCACTTGCGTGGATGGGACGCTGCCGCCCACCGCCCGCCTGATGGGACGTGGTGGTGAGCGCGGTGAGCGCAACCCCCGGGGCCGGACCTCCGTTTTGTTGGGAGTCGACCCTGTAAGAATCACTGACCTGGTCAGCGGAGTACACGATCGCGATAGTCTAGGGTTTTGACGCCATCTCGAGAAATCTAAACTTGGTCATATTGTGCTTTGGTGGGGTGCCTTACCGCGTTGACGGTTCCTGGTATCAACAGCACTTATTATTGAAGATGCTCTAAAACCGTCGAGATATTGATTGCGTGTGAAAAGCATTAGATGCCATGTGAGGTATATTACTCATATGTAAATTCTTATTGAATTAGCAACAACCTCACATTCCGTGTAAGATCAGACTTTTATTTAGTAAAAAGTAAGTTGAAAAATGGCATATTGAAAAATTGTTATAATCGTGTGGATAAGTAGTAGGGGGATTGTAGTGTCTAGGTTTGTCTAGTTACCTCGGTAATTGCTTTTAGACAACAAGTGAAGTAGAAATCTAGGTAAAATCTTTTTTTTAATCTTTTGAGATCGATTAATACTCACTAAATCCGAATAAATTTTAGTTTAAGACAGCATTAAATATCTTATGATGTGAATAATCATTGGATTCTTTCTTTGTTCTTTTGAATTACTGTCAACAAGAGCAAGTTAGTAATGTGATGAAGTGAGATTCAAAACAATATCTTTTGAAACTGAAACAAGAATAATAAAATTTAGCGTGTATTATTGAAGATGCTCTAATTAAAACCGTCGAGATATTTATTGTGTGTGGAAAAGCACTAGATGCCATATGAGGTATATTACTCATATGTAAATTCTTTAGCGACAACCTCACATTCCGCGTAAGATTAGGCTGTTATTCAGTAAAAAGTAAGTTGAAAAATGGTATTGAAAAAATTGTTGTAATCGTGTGGATAAGTAGTACGGGTATTGTAGTGTCTAGGTTTGTCTAGTTACCTATGTAATTGCTTTTGGAGAACAGATGATGTAGAATCTGGATAAAATCTTCTTTTTTTTAGTCTTTTGAGATCGATTAATACTCACCAAATACGAATAATTTTTAGTTTATGAGAGTATTAATTATCTTATGATGTGAATAATCATTGGATTCTATCTTTGTACTTCTAAATTACTGACAACTAGAGTAAGTTAGTAATGTGATGAAGTGAGATTCGAAACAATATCTTTTGAATCTGAAACAGGAATAATAAAATTGTGCGTGCTTTATTGAAGATGCTCTAAAACCGTCGAGATATTGATTGCGTGTGAAAAGCACTAGATGCCATGTGAGGTATATTACTCTTATGTAAATTCTTATTGAATTAGCGACAACCTCACATTACTAGTAAGATCAGACTTTTATTCAGTAAAAAGTAAGTTGAAAAATGGCATATTGAAAAAATTGTTATAATCGTGTGGATAAGTCGTAGGGGGGTTGTAATGTCTAGGTTTGTCTAGTTACCTTGGTAATTGCTTTTAGAGAACACGTGAAGTAGAAATCTGGATAAAATCTTTTTTTTTTAATCTTTTGAGATCGATTAATACTAACCAAATCCGAATAAATTTTAGCTTAAGAGAGCATTAAATATCTAATGATGTGAATAATCATTGGATTCTATCTTTATACTTTTTCATTACTGTCAACAAAAGCAAGTTAGTAATGTGATGAAGTGAGAGTCGAAACAATATCTTTTGAATCTGAAACAGGAATAATAAAATTTAGTTTTGCGTGTATTACTGAAGATGCTCTAAAACCGTCGAGATATTGTTTTCGTGTAAAATGCACTAGATGCCATGTGAGGTATATTATTCATATGTAAATTCTTATTGAATATATTAGCGATAACCTCACATTATGCGTAAGATCACACTGTTATTTAGTAAAAATTAAGTTGAAAAATGGCATATTGAAAAATTGTTATAATCGTGTGGATAAGTAGTAGGGGGATTGTAGTGTCTAGGTTTGTCTAGTTAACTCGGTAATTGCTTTTGGAGAACAAGTGAAGTATAAATTTGGATAAAGTCTTCTTCTTTTTTCTATTTTTGTAGATCGATTAATACTCACCAAATCCGAATAAACTTTAATTTAAGAGAACATTAAATATCTTATGATGTGAATAATCATTGGATTCTATCTTTGTTCTTTTAAATTACTATCAACAAGAGCAAGCTAGTAATGTGATGAAGTGAGATTCGAAACAATATCCTTTGAAACTGAAACAGGAATAATAAAATTTAGCGTGTGTTATTGAAGATGCTCTAATTAAAACCGTCGAGATGTTGATTGCATGTGAAAAGCACTAGATGCCATGTGAGGTATATTAGTCATATGTAAATTCTTATTGAATTAGCGACAACCTCACATTCCGCGTAAGATCAGACTGTTATTCAGTAAAAAGTAAGTTGAAAAATGGCATATTGAAAAATTGTTATAATCGTGTGGATAAGTAGTAGGGGGATTGTAGTGTCTAGGTTTGTCTAGTTACCTCGGTAATTGCTTTTGGAGAACAGGTGAAGTAGAAATCTGGATAAAATCTTCTGTTTTTTTTAATCTTTTGAGATCGATTAATACTCACCAAATCCGAATAAATTTTAGTTTAAGAGAGCATTAAATATCTTATGATGTGAATAATCATTGGATGCTATCTTCGTACTTTTAAATTACTCTCAACAAGAGCAAGTTAGTAATGTGATGAAGTGAGATTCGAAACAATATCCTTTGAAACTGAAACAGGAATAATAAAATTTAGTGTGTATTATTGAAGATGCTCTAATTAAAACCGTCGAGATATTGATTGCGTGTGAAAAGCACTAGATGTCATGTGAGGTATATATTACTCATATGTAAATTCTTATTGAATTAGCGACAACCTCACATTCCGCGAAAGATCTGATTGTTTTTCACTAAAAAGTAAGTTGAAAAATGGGATATTGAAAAAATTGTTATAATCGTGTGGAAGTGATGAAAGTTAAAGAGTATCAAAAGTTACATGACTAAAGCTGCGAGTAACAAAACTTACATGGTTAAATCAGTCGAATCTATGTTTTCTAACAAATAGTATGGTTAATGGTAAGAGAAGTGCTGGCTAATGGTAATTTTACTTTGTGCTTAATTACTGTACCTTTTACTTAATTAGAAAACAGAGCCTATTGTGTTAGCCCACCTTAAAAAAAAGAATGTAAACAACACTCACTCTCTTCTCTGTTCTTCTATATAAATCACTCTCCAAAACCTCTCCCCGTTGTCAAAGCCATTAAATTCACCTCGGGAAAAAAAATCACAGAAACAACGAGGAGGAGGAAGAAGAAGATCGGAGCCTCGGAGGAGATGTGCGGAGGATCGATAATCTCCGACCTCATCGCCGCCAAGCTGGGCCGCAAACTTATCAACCATGAACTCTGGTCCGACATCGACGCCGACGACTTCTTCTCCTCTTCCGATGGCAATTTCCACCACACCAAATCAGGTTAAATCCCCCTACTCACTCTTCTTTCTACTTTTGAGTGTTGCAGACTGAAAATTAACCCGGAAAATGAGAAAAGCAAACTTACTTTATTACCCTTGATTAGAAAGACGGAATCTTTTCTCACTTTTTTCAGCTGGGAAATGGAATTCACTGTGAACTCTCAGAGGGAATATGTGGGATTGAGCGATCGAATGATTGCACGAACATGAAACGAAAGCTCTGTTTCGATATACGATTGTCTGTTTTTTTTTTTAAAAAAAATTGGTAGCCTTATCGGGGTCGAAATCGTGATATTCTTAATTTGGGTGGTGTAATTTTGCAATTAGGTGAAGAAAACGAGAAGAAGAAGAAAGAGGGGGCGGGTCGGGCGAGGAAGAACGCGTACAGGGGGATAAGGAGGAGGCCGTGGGGGAAATGGGCGGCCGAGATCCGAGACCCGAATAAGGGCGCCCGGGTCTGGCTGGGCACTTTCGCCACCGCCCAGGAAGCCGCCATGGCCTACGACGCCGCCGCCCGCGACATCCGCGGCCACAAAGCCAAGCTCAACTTCCCCGACACGCCGCCTCAGCCCCCGCCCAAGAGGCCGCGCTTAGACCCGCCCGAGTTGACTCGACCGAGTGACCCGGCGCCGGGAGCGAGTTGCGGATGCGGAGACGTCGTCAGCTGGTCCGAGACGGACCTCAGGGAGCGGATTTCGAGCCTCCAGAGTCTGCTGGGTCTTGACCAGGACGTGTCGAATGAGTCGGCCGAGTCGGACTCGGTCGGATTGTGGGGTATGGACGAGTTTCCGTTCCCGGACTCGGTGGATGGTGACGTTTAACGGCGTGTTTGGGTAATTTCTGAAAAAAAAAATTGAGTTGGGGTGAAAATGTGAAACTAATGGAGGGGTGGGGCCCCAGTTTGTTTCTTTGTTTGGGATTGAAGTATCCGGAAAGGGGAAATAAATGGTTGGGATGAGTAAGAAATTAAGCGTGGGGGTTTGTGATTACCTCCATGTTTACTTGATTTAGTTTTGCAAACCAACCTACAAGTCTTTGTTTAGTGAGAGGACCTAGTATTTATGCATGTTATTAGCTAGTTTTTTTTTGAGCCAATGTTATTAGCTAGTTGAACGTTGGTCATTGTGTTTACAATACCGATTTCTTCCAAAATGAGATCACCAGTGAACCATGTAATGATGTTTGTTCTTGGACTGCTTTTTTTTTTGGCTCAATAGCAAGGAGTTAATTTCCATAATAAAATCTAGTTATGTTCGGGATATCGATGAACAATTACAATATTATCTTTTTTTTGGGTCGATTACAATATTATCTTTATACAATAGATGTTCTGATCTTTTAGTATTATTTCTACTAATAATCAAAGATACAAAAGTTACTTACTGTATTAACTTTGTGTTATTGACATCTACAAATACAGAAACAAATTAGATTGACTTGTGATTACATCCCTTGTATTTTTTGTTCAAAATAAAATTTATTTGTATGTCCATAGTATAATGACTTTGTAATGAAAATGAGATTTGATTTAAAATAAAAAATAAGTTTAAGGGATTTTGGTTGCTCTATGATAGGAGTATTGGAGTAACGGGGTTACATGTGTGATTTAAAATAAAAATAAGGCAAACGGCCATCGTACCAAGTCAAAGCTCAAGGAGCCAAGTGTCCTTGTTAAATAAAAAGGTTTAAGCATGAATGAGGAATTAGCCTTTGTTCTTGGTCTGTCTCATATCTCTGTTTCATGATCTGGTCACCAGATACACCCCTTGATAACTCCAACACCAGCACTTACCAATACACATTACTAGCACAAGGTAATGTAAATAATCAAAGAAGAGAATGGTCTTCTTTATAACACATATGCAAGGATCTTATGACAGCTATCTACATCCAGGTCGAATGGCTACAAGCAATTGAGTATTCAATGCAGTATGCAGAGCATAAATATCTTGACTAAAACCATATCAACAATTGCAGTCAACAACATTCTAGTAGAGCAAGGTAAGGTTCTATCTTTGATCCAACATAACCAAATTAAGGATTGCAATGCCAAGTTGCCAACGCATGAACACTAATTTAATCAATTTTATTTACTAATCAATCAGATTAAAGAAAGACGTACAATCTACACACAATGACTAGATAAAAGAGCATATTTACAATATTCACAGCATGAAATCGGAAGAATTTCCCAAATCCCCCGAGTCCAAATCAGATTATTGCCTGTACCGAGGGAAACAGAATATCAGATCTGAGAACAGTAACCAAACTCTCGTCAGCAGACGGAGGCCATACTCATCTGGACCTCCCGCCTTCCTTGATCAGCGAGCCCCGAGGAAACCAATCGAACAACCTTCTTGTAGGCGAAGTGGAGGCAATTGGCGAAGAGGAGCCACGAAACGACCTCGTAGACGAAATCAAAAGCAGGATCCGCCGGAGAAGAAGAGGAATCGTCCCATCCGGATCCGTCGAAATTCCAGCCGCCGCCTCCGCCGCCCCCGCCGATCGGACCGTCGTCGCCTCCGCCGCCGAAGAAGCCGTCCTCGTCGCTCCCGCCGGGGGAGAGACGGCGCCTCCTGGGGCGAGAGAGGCGGCGTTTGCGTAGAGTTCGAACGGCCGCTCGCGAGGTGGTAGATCTGGCCGGTGGCGAAGCGACGGCGGAGGCGCAGAGGTGGTTGGAAGAGAGAGCGGGATGGCTAGAGAGGACTTGGAAAGAGTGTGGCATGACGGCGATCTCCATGATCGGAACTCGGAAGGCGGCGATTTCTGTGGTGGCGGTGCCCGCAAGGAAAGAGAGAGAGAGAGAATCGAAATATCAAAATCGTGCGATTGAGGAAATTTGGGGGACGAATATGTGTCGTGGATGCGTAACTTCGCGCCCCTTTTGTATGAAACGACGCCGTTGTGGGCGGTGGTAACGTGCGTTATTTAAGGCCAGTTTGGTTAAAGATATATAGATTTTTTTTTCTTGGATTATAAGAAAGACTTGTTGTAATAACGTGTTGAAAAATTCAATTTGACCTTTTATCCAAATCTTAGGACTTTAATGAGAGAACTAGTGTAGTTTCCCGCGCCATGCGCGGATTTTGTAAAAATCGTGCTTGAATTTATTAAACTAAGAGCATTTCAATGATTTCTGTCAAAAAAAAAGAGCATTTCAATGATTGATAATTTAACACTTAAAGTTAGTATTGGCTAACAAATTAACTGTGATTTTAAATGATTAATATAAGAGCATTTCAATTACTAATTAAATTAATATAACATATAAGAATTCTGCTATAAGTATATCTTTTTTTTTTGGCATGAGGCATATTATTATATTTAACTCAATGAATGTTTTTGAGAGTTCTAAAGCAAGGTTTGAGTGGAGCTTAGAGTAAGATGGAAAAAACATACCTTAAAATGTATAATTTTCAGACAATATGTTGTAAACTACATAGTACTTTGATTAAAGTGAAGAGGATTATGGTTAAGATTATCTTGTTAGGATAGAAACTTCATTTTAAAAACACTTTAAAAAGTCTATACTAATTTTTATTAGGATTAAAAAAAAATTCAGTTTAAAAGTACAATTATCTAATTAAAATCAGAAAATCCTTAAAACAAATTGGTCAAGATTTTTAGAGTTAAAGTGAGAGTAATCTAGAAATAATTTCAACGTAATTTTTATTAAGAATACAAAATTATTAACAATCCAATTCATGCTACAAAAGACCGAGTTGATTTATTTTTTTTCATAAAAAGTGACTCATTTAGAATTTTATTTAGCTATGACTTAGTGCACCCAACAAAAACTAAAAGAAATCCTACAAAGATACAAAATGTTTCCAAAATTAATAAATTTATTAAAAAAAAAAAAGCGAAAGTGATTTTTAATTGATATTTTAGTAACAACTATAAATTAAACGTGATTACGCAATCCTAGTTTAAAAGATTGAACATGATTGCGCTATTAACAACTATAAATTAGGAAATAAGTAATCTTTAATTGATATTTTGTGGAGATGTTAAAGTGATTTTTTAAGATCTGATCATAATCTTCTTTGGAATAGATTGCACAAGATTAATATTTTGCTAATTTAAAGAATTGCAACCTAAACATGATGATTCTTTTCCTAATTAAAGAGATTGTTTAAACTTTTATTCCTATAATTAGAAGAAAAACACCACATAGCTACCGATCATTAGAGGAAAAAAAGATTTGGAACTTAAAATTAGGAATCATTAGAGATTGTTTAAAATTAGGAAGAAAAAAAATCCTAGATAGAGAAAGAATGATCGAATAACTTATAACCCCAATCAAAGGTTAGGCAATATATAAGAAAAGTTATATTAGAATTGTAATGTTTGTATTTGCACAATTCAGTTCATGAAGTATTCAAGTGACTTTTTTTTACATCAATGGTAAATCTATTATATACTAAAATTATAAATAAAATCTTGTATAATCAATTTTAGCAATCACAATTATATTTTACATAATTCCATTAGTGAAAAAAAGATATATTATAAAGATAATTGTAATTGATAAAGATAGATATTAGATAATAAATTAAAAAAAGTAAAAATAATATATAAAAATTGTTAAAAGAAGGTGAGATTAGAAAATCTTAATGTATTGTATTATTTAAGGAAAATATTTTTTAAGTGATTGATCATAAGAATAATATAAGACGAATGAAGCTAAAAAATAGTCAAAAAGCAATAAATCTTAGAAAAGTACTACATTTTAGAGTTGTTTACGTGTGAACAAACAAATATTTATTTGCAATATTTTTTGTATCCAAATGGGAAAGATTACTGGACCAAAAAAATAGAAAAAAATTACGTAATTTGTTAAGCTGTCTAACTAATCCCCCGATAGATATTGGTTTCCAATTTTCTTTTATTCAAATTGAAAAGATTTTGGAATGAGAAATCAATGATTCGGTACAATTAATATCAACTTAATGGCAAGAAGTAACTATGTTTAGTTAACGAAATTTGGGATTTTTATATCACCGTGGATGATGAATGATGATGCACAATGACCTTGTTATTTGGACGAACACAAATCTTCAATGGGCGACTGAGCGACCGAGGTTGGGAGAAGTAATGTCGCCATGTACGCTATCCCACTTGCTATTATCTTCGTGTTAGCGCAAAGTACTTGTTAAATTGTCGACACCTTGATACCTACGACGGAGGTTGTAGAAAAGCGAGAGGTTGATAAGGGTGGTCGTGAATCGTGATTTAGTAGGATAATCCGAAGCGAAAAATGATGTAGTAGGATAAGGTGATGGCTATGGTGGATACACCGATTGTAAAGAGGAAGAGAGAGTAGGGATATTAGCATTTTTAATAAAATGAATTATGTAATGACACATGTATATATGACATGGACAAATATATACCATGTGGATTAAAATGTATGATGTGGCATAATTAATAAATAAATACTTTGTGACGTGGATTAACGATAAAATGACATGTGTACAAATCCTATGTGGCATAATGTGAAAACGACACGTGTGTTAATCCTAGGTGGCGCAATACGGAGACTTTAATCCTTAGTGGTTTTAAATATATATAATAGATTAGTACTACGGAGTAGTACGAAGCAGATTCAAATTAGAAACTAATTTTATTTACTATAAATATTGACAAAGATAAATTAGTTATGAACGGAAAAAGGTTAAACTATATAAGAACTAATGATTGGTTGATGCGTAGGCTAATTGAAAAGATATAGATAGATGGATATCGTCATTATCGTAAGGTATGTAACAAAAGAAAGATACTTGTTTGTTTCCTTGGGAGTAGGACAACTCAAATTCATCTGTTCTTTTCTTGATCTCCTTGATTGGTCTTCGTTCCAAATAAACTTGTGTTCCAATTTCCATCCATGGTGAGTGTACGTTTCAATTTTATCCCTGGCGATTGGAATTGAAGGCATTATATACATATATGTGATTGATTGTGCACGAACGGTTGTACATAATTCTTTTGTTGTATAGGGTAATGATTAACATATTAATAATATTGAGTTTGAGTTTGGACATGCATGCAGACTACATCGAAGCGTACAAGTATACAAAGAGTAGCGAAATTTGAGAAGAACATTACTAGGAGGGGATCAACACTTCCTGATTCCAACAAGAATAAGGGGTATACGATCCAACCATTGTTGCTTGGATTCATGGTCTTTGTGGTCATAGGATCATGTAAGTACTTTATATGTAATTAGTTAAATATCAAGGGTTTAATTTCTTCTATAATATATATCAAATCAAAAATTAAACTAACTAAATTACTTTACTTTGTAATATTAATTAGTGTGTTTGATGTTGATGCAGATCTCTTTCAAATGATCAGAACAGCTACCAGTGGTAGAATAATATGAGGATTAAAGACAGATATATAGACCGTAGCTGCTTGTTATGACACGAATGATTTGGCCGGGTTAGATAATTAGTAATTACTATAAGTACGTGTAGCATATTTGTTTGACTCTGATCTGATGAGAAGCTTTTATGGGGTATAGACTTTTGATAATTTATGAATCACGATAATAATTTTACGTATGTACCTTACATATTATACATGAGTACGTCTGTGTCCGTTTTCCACTTTTCCTCACAACTCAATACATCAAGTACACACTCGTTGTAAGAAAGCACGACATTTCATCAAAAAAGAAAACAAAGAAGAGCACGTTTGTTGTAATTGAATTCGAACCAAGAAAGTGTTCATATATCTTGTATAATATTTTTTAAATAAATTCCTAAGATATACTGTATTTTTTACATAACACTTTGACCTAGATATAAATTGAACTATTTTTCTAATGTATGTCAATGGGGTTTTGGTCTATTTTTTCGATGACCAATTTATACAGTACTTTTTAACTTAAGGATTTTTGTTTTAAAATACAACAAATTTCTGTTTGTAATAATGCTCCTGTAATTAGATTATCCTTTCATATAAATGGTTCACCGTTAAAAACAAATAGAAAGGAGAGAGGTTAGCCAGCATGACACACCAATTACGAATTGTACACAAATACTAAATGGAAGCAGCCCAATTCCGTGGTGAAACCGTTTACCAAGCTATGGGAAATGTGGGTGTCGTAGACTTCCAAGGAAAATAGTGTTCCAAAGTCAACCTCCAATACGTGCCCGGAGAAGGGCGCGCAATGGGAAAATTGATAAAATTGCTTGCCTAATAAAATCAACACCGCCAATAAGGACTTACCAAATTAAGTGGATTGACAAGTCTCTTTTTAGCCTACATTGACAAGTCTTTTTTTTTTTTAAGGAGACGCGGCATTCTCCGGATTTTACCCTTTTATTAATGAAAGAAAGTGAACTAAGTAGTAATCAATTCGGATGATAGCTCGGCCTCTTATATGTAAGGACAAAAAATTTGAAGCACCCTCCGGCGGGTCAAACAATAAATGAAAGTCTAAGCTAAACGAAAAAGCAAAGGAAGCTAAGAAGTCCGCAACTACATTAGCCTCCCTATAAATATGACGAAACTGGATCACCCAGTCCCTCCGCAAGAAGCCTTGACATTGAGCAACCAGGCTAAAAAGGGGGTGATAACGCTCCACTGGCTTACCCAGAAGAAGACAAACAAGCTGTGAGTCCAATTCCAAGCAAACCCTCATGTAACCCCGATCCCAAGCTAAGCGGAGACCATGAGAAGCTCCCCATAGCTCGGCCATAGGCACGGTGAAGTGGCCAATAAAACAGACAAAACCAACCTGCCATTGCCCATCGTTGTCACGAATAACTCCACCAGCTGCAGCTGAGCCATCCACGCGAATAGAGCCGTCAGTGTTAATTTTCACCACACCAACGGCTAGGCTCATCCATGAAATCAAATCCTCCTTTCTCGTAAGAGAATCATGATTGTGGTTCTCTTTCAGCGTCGAGGCACACTCTTTCGCTTTGATCAAAAGAAACTCTCGTTTATCAACTGAAAATGTCACATAATCAAAAACAGTCTTGTTACGCCATTTCCAAATCCACCAAAGAGTCGGTGCGAAGACACAAGCCCACTCCGAACCACCATGATGCGTGGAGTTAATCGAGATATTAATACGAATCCAAGAAGCAAAACTAGACTCGAAGAATACTTCCCTAGCAAGAGGAGGGTGAAGATCATCCCAAAGACGTGACGTTTGGGGACAGTCACGAAAGAGATGAGTCAACGACATGCATGTATGTAGACTTGTAAATCGGATCAGACTTGATCAAGTCATTGTTAGGGTTGATTAATTGCCGGTCTGAAAACAAATCGTACAAACTGAATCGAACCGAAACTCAAATTTTAGAATTTGGTGAACCGAAAAACCCATTCGGTTTGTTTTTTTTTCTTAATTTTCAATAAACATAACTTCTTGTTCTGAAAAAACGAAACCGAACCGGTTCTCAAAATTTATTGAAACAAAGACGAAAGTGAACACCATTGAGTTCGATTTGGTACGGTCGGTTCAACCTAACTTTGATTCTGACTGAGTCGTGCTGTGCCCTAGTTATTATAGGTCACTAGTTGGCTCGTTCAATGTAAATAAACCTATCAATTGGGTGGGTTCCGGTCATTTTGAATTCGAGTTAAGTCAAATTTGGATTGTTGTAGGTCATAGGTCAATTGGGTCGGATCTTTATGAGTTAGGGGCATTTTGAGTGAACTCACCAAGTAAAAAAACATTCAATCTTTTATGCTTACCAAACTAAATAAATACATTATTTGGCATAACAAATATGCGAAAAAAATCCGGTCAACCCAACTAATTTTGGATTGTAATCCAATTTGTATCATACAAATCCGATTCAGTTTATTTCAAGTTTGTGGATTTAAATCTTAGAATTTTAACTCAAAAATGATCAAATATAAAACGTTCAGATTGGTTTAGTCGGGTCATATTTGATCCGGAGCTGACGGAGGGGGTGTACTCTTTGAGTAAGAATAAAAGGATTTGTCAATTTGGTGGTCATAGGAATGCCTAGAGGGGATGAAGTTTTGAGCTCTGATAGATCATAGCTGATAGCTCATGTGTCAGTATTGTATGTATTGAGCATATAATTCGGGGGCTTTGCTACGTTTGCTTGTATAGGGAACTTATTTTGCAATGATAATATGCTGAGATTTGAACTCGGAGCAATAAAGTGACTACTATACTACACAGATTGATGTACGTACTGATATGGTTTGGTCTTTATCTTAGAATGAAAGGTACGGTACAGATGTAGGTGTACTTATGCTGGTTGGTTTTTGCTTCCACTTCCATCGACATTATTTAAAAGACAAAAATAATCAGTGGCCGACGAAGATTCAGGCATGTTCTAGACTTAAATTCAATTTGGTACGTGCACTGAAGCTAAGGGTATATAATAATGGCGAAATGAGATAGAATAAAAAACGGGATTTGAAGTTACAATTGGATAAGAATTGCAGAGTTGGAGTTTACTTTGATCCAGTACTTCCTGACATGCAAAAAATGTACTCAGTATTATTACTTAGCTCTATAGCTAGCCACATACATACAGCATAACGCCACGTGTCCTCCCATTCGCAACATGGTTACACCTCCACTCGACACGTGTCGACCCTTCCGCTACACCCATGCATTACTAGACAACCCTGCCTCCGCCTCCATTAATCATTAATCATTATATATACTCGATCATTCTAACCCGTCATTCCCACAACAATCGATCGAAACGCCTCACAACAAACCAAACAAAAACACTGCTGTTTAGCTAGCAAATTAAAGGTTGTTATCATCAGTACGTTGCAAATCAATCTCGATCGATCTTGGAAGGTAGGTCGCAGAAATGGCGAGCATGGGAAGGAACTTGGCGGGACCGTTGCTGTTCCTGAACCTGGTGATGTACCTAATCGTGCTGGGCTTCGCCAGCTGGTGTCTCAACCGCTTCATCAACGGCCAGACTAATCATCCTAGTTAATATCCTAACCCGCCCTAATCCATCTTTAAATTAACTAATCTCTCAATTTAACTGAATTCTGTTATTTGTTTAGGTTTTGGCGGGAACGGAGCGACGTTCTTCTTCTTGATTTTCTCGATGCTAGCGGCGGTGCTCGGCGTGGCCTCGAAGCTCGCGGGAGCCAACCACATCCGGGCGTGGAGGAGTGACAGCCTGGCCGCCGCCGCCTCCTCTTCCCTCGTCGCCTGGGCCCTCACCGCCCTCGCCATGGGGTATGCTAGCTACTTTTGATTGATTAATTAATTAATTAGTACTTAATTTGTATTAGTTGGTTAGTTAATTGATTAATTTGATGATGATGGTGACAGGCTGGCAATCAAGGAGATCCACATTGGAGGGCACAGGGGATGGAGGCTGAAAGTGGTGGAGGCCTTCATCATCATCCTTACGTTTACTCAGCTGTTGTACCTGATGCTGCTCCACGCCGGAGTGTTCAGCAGCAGATATGGGCCGGGCTACAGAGACCCCGATTACGGGATGGGCGGCCCAACTTCTGCTACGGATCCCGCCCATAAAGGCACTGCTAGGGTCTGAGCTCACTGCCTCTCTATTCAGACACCCCGTCCGGGTGTTTTGTTCCTTTTTTTATGAAATGATGTTAATCTAGGTACTACAAATGTTCTGCTTTTAGCTAGCAATTAGCAAATGGCTTGGTTTCTATGTTTGTAGATCGTCTTCGGCTGGCTGGCTTTAGATATGTGTATGTATGGGATGTACCAAATGTAGCCTGATGTTTCTCATCTTCTATATATGTAATGTGATCTGATTTCTATTATACTACTACGTCCTATTTTCATCAAATTCCATGGTGGCATGGTTTTAATTAAATCCTCGATTGATTGATTTGAAGAGAGCTTCGACCTTATGTAGCAGAGGACAGAGATTCTGTTCACGCCACGTGGCGGACTGTAGCCTCTACAAGAGAGATGTGATCTGCTGAGTGGCTATAGCACCTTTGGACACGACGATATTATTGGTTGTGTTCCTGCTTTTTGGCTTTCATATAATTGTTGAATCGAATTACGAAAGTACGTAGTAAGTGGTGAATCATCTCAAACTACACGTAAAAAAGTATACTCGGTAGTTCTTTCTTTAAGTGCGCTTTTGAACACTAATGCAGTATGGACATTTGGTCATCCTCAGCTCAAACAAGTGAAACTTTTTATGTCAGTGTTTAATAAGAATTCCGCGGTACAAGGTGTACAATCAGGTTGCAATTGTGCAATCAATGGCTTTCTAATGCAAACTAAAACGAGGAAGAAAAAGTAACAGAAAAATATAATGACGCCCACCGTGGGGCTCGAACCCACGACCACAAGGTTAAGAGCCTTGCGCTCTACCAACTGAGCTAGACGGGCTTTGTTGGCTAATTGTATTTATAGTATTACAACAACTAATATTAAAATGTTAAATGACTTAATAAATCCCTTTTCAGTGTTTTTACATCATGGTCTTGATCTTGAAAAGACAAAGCCAATATTGTTGTACGTGCAAGTATGGATATCATGTATATGCATTACGTGATACTGGAACATATATATGAACAAAACAGAGTACATAAAGCTACAAGTGCCTTCTGAAAAGACCTAAAAGCTAAAAAATGAAAACATTGTACTTCCATCAGAAACATTTTTCAAGCTGCAAAATTGGTAAGAATTCTGTGTGAAGATGTTTATTGGAAAGGGGGCACAAATGTTCAAGTGAGTTAACAATCCTAAATCTTATTGAAAGATATTTCAACCTCCTATTTCATTAGTAGCTTCTGCCCAGTATGTCCACTTCCTTGCTCTCTTCCCTGATGCAAAGCATACAGTCCCTACCGGAACCAACACAGCTTTATCCAAACACTGTTGTTTTCCATACATTGCAAGTTCCAAACAGTTAGCTTGTTCAATAGATTTGTCTACTTGCGAGCTTAATATACATGTTTAGGTATGGTTCGTGACATTTAAGGGTAATTGTAGTACCCAATTACATTGCAATACCAATGTGAATGGCAAAATAATCTTCCCAACTGCGTACATTGCAATGCTGTATCCCTACACTGTGTTCAGTCAAAGACTAAGGAGTCTTCCAATCCATCTTCTTCACATTACATTTCTTACATAGTATATTGATTACCGAAACCAAGACAGCTTTCCAAATCTAGGGTGTCAATGTTAAGAATGGTGACCAATTGGTAGTTTCTTCCCATTTCGAATATCTGCCTATATTGATCAGGCTTGCTCAGCCATGGATACATTGTTCTACAATCTCAATTTCATCTGATGTTTTTTTCATGTTACAAAGGGATAAAAAAAAAAAAGGAAAAAGAAACTCTCAGAGTATAAAGCATATAGAGTCCAAACATGATTACAATCTAACAGTCGTGCAGAGAACAACTTGATCACATCTTCTTTGCACCGCCTACCACCAGCCTAGCAAACCTGGTCAACACTAACATAACAACAAAGGCATAATTTTAAATTATTCTATATACCATGCATTAGCATGCATGTACGTTGCATTATACAACCCCCACCATATATAATCCAAAGCATCAGATACAATAATACCATACACACATATTTTATACAGTTCAGTTTAGCATAGTGTGCAGAACGTGGAAATGAAGTGCTTGCCAATTACCATCATGTATATATGAAACTATGATGTTCCAAAGCAAAGGATACCTCAAACATGAATCTGGAGCTGTACAATGCTGCGACAAAAGGGATACCTCACTTCTTTGACAAAATCCCCACTGGCCAAGAAGAAAATGAGGTGCCCAATGAGCAATACTATGTTGAGCGGACGCCTGAAGGAGACAATATCCTCCACGTGGCTACCAAACAAGGTCATGTGCAGTTCGTCACTGAAGCGCTCCAGAAACTCCCTGCATCAGTGCTTCTGATATGCCAGAAAAACAACATGGGGGAGAACCCTCTCCATGTGGCAGCTGAGGGTGGGCAGCTTGGCGTTGCCCAGCTGTTTGTCGACGCTTACAAGAAATATCAGCAGGATGTTGAGGGTGCAAAGAGGAGATCTTACTTGCTGCAACTGACGCATGCAGAAGAAGGCGTTGCTGCAGAGCCATGGAGAGCTACGGATCCCAGTGGCCAGACGCCACTGCATAAGGCATTAAAAGGAGGCCATGAGGAGTTGGCAATTTACCTGTTGGAAGAGGATCCCACGCTTGCAGGCCATGACAATGAAAGAGATGAGAGCCCGCTCTATCTGGCGGCAGCCTTTGGCCATCAGAAGTTTGCAGAGAAAATGTTGGCATCAAGTATGTTGTATAGCTTAAAAGGACCAGGTGGAGCAACTCCATTACATGTTGCAGTATACTCTGCCGCTGCAGGTAAGATGACTTACCATTACTATGATGCATGCCTGATAATTCTTTGTTACTATGCTAGAAACCTTTCATGCCTCTAGTGGTAAAAAGAAGTTTGTAGAAAATATTCAAAAGCACTGGCAATAAAATTCTTAGATTGAAAGTACTTCTACTAAAGGCTTTAGCCCTCAAAGAAATTCCCAATTAGTTGCACAGCGCTTACATAGAAACTTTTTTATGTTCCTATTTGGCTCGTATCTGCAGAGAGTATTGTGCAACTACTGCTCCAGAAACACCCAGAACTCATAAGGAAAGCAGACATCAACAAGGAGACACCTCTCCACCATGCAGCCAAAACAGATCAGGTGGGCATTGTAGAAATGATATTGAGGGCAGACAGTTCCCTTGATCTACAGAAGCCTGAAAGTTCCTCTGCATCGCCAGGAAAAGAGAGGCTATCAGCTAACCAACGTGATGCTGGTGGTTTGACGCCTTTGTTAAGAGCAGCTACCATGGGTCTGGTAGAAGTTGTTTTTACAATCCTTCGGTTCAGCCCAAATTCCATTGCAATCTGTGACAACAACGGTAAGAGTGCTCTGCACCTAATGAAACTCCAGAATTATCATGGAGGATCTGAGCTGTTCAGCTTTCCATGTATCCAAATGCTTGTGAACGAACCTGATCATGAAGGGAACACTCCATTGCATCTAGCAATGGAAAGGCAAGACCACATATTGGCAAAGATACTGTTGGACACAGTGAATGTACAGCCAAATGCTAAGAACAGAGAAGGTCTCACACCCAGGGATCTTATGAAGTCACAGCAAGTACTTTCAGACGACATGGTAAGCAATGATTCAAGAAAAAAAAAAACTTCTGAAATCAAACCAAGAATCATTTAAAATTGGGTCAATGGAACTAAATATTAACCGTCAAGCACTAACATGCATTATGTGGTTTTTGTTTTCAAGGTGGAGATAGGCTATCAGCTAATAATGCAAGAAAGACAAATACAAATACATCCCGAACCTGAAGCTACTCGTGGAGCAACAACTCCTGGTGATATACCACAAAGGAGCCCTGAAGCAATCCGGGAATGCACCCCTATTGAAATTCGTCAACAGATCCAGGAAGATGCAAGCAAAAGTTTGCATCACACTTTCAATACTCTGTCAGTTATCTCTTCAATTCTGGCTGCTATCACTTTTGCAGCTATATTTGCAACACCAGGTGGTTTCAACACCACAGGTGAACCTATACAAGAGAGTAAGGTAGCATTCAAGGTATTTGTGCTGTCAAATGCATCAGCCATGTGTGGCTATGTGCTTGTGCTGTTCTGCATGCTATGGGCAACGAGGATAGCTCATCAAGGTGATGAGCCGAGATTACTTCTCTCTTTCAGCATCTATCTGCTTCAACTATCCTTCTATGCAACTCTTGCTGCCTTTGCCTCAGCTTCATATGCCTTGATATCAGCCAACACCTTTTGGTTGGCTGTTGTACTTGCCTGCATTCCTGGTAGTGTTATCATTCTCACTCTCCCTAAATTTCTTCTATTACGGTTGGCAAAAACACTTCTTAGATTTCATGTATGAAAACTAGGCAATTGTAGTATTTCCTTTCGCACTTTTGCATAGAGCTCTTACCACACTCTGTGCAAAACAACTAGATTTACAGAGTCAATAGTAAGGAATCCTTCCCAGATAGAAGCACCAATTGTGCATTGTACTTCACATTCACGAACCAACATACTTCTAGATACATATGCTTCAATGTATGAGGTCAACTGAATAACATGGCAAGTGAATCAATGAACGCTATTATGTGCATTTCTTTGACGACTGAGAGACAAAAAAAATCACATGTCTAAGTGTCAACTATTAGCTTGAACTTCACTTACTCCAAAATAGAATTCATGTGAACTCATTCCTAAATATATTCGGTAATGTTCTCAACACACTGCGCTGTGTAATTAGAGAAGGTAATTAAACTGCAATAATTTAACAGGATGATCATAAATAGAAGCTAAGTCTTCACCCCATCCAAATATTCAATAATGCAGAGATAACAATCACCAGATAGGCTCAACTTTGTCCTCGTAGAACAAGATCATGACTTGGCAAAATCAGTTATAAGAAAATTGGCCACTAAAACAGCTCTGCACTGTTGAATCATCAATCATACTGCATAAACAGCTCACTGAAAGAGAAATCATAGCACAATACAGAAACATACACAGACAAACTCAACAATACCATCAGCCAATCAATAGATATCACCGGCTTCACTAATTGTCATGACAAATATGGAAAACAATCCAGGATTACACATACTTTTAAGCCTTAAATAGTAACCCTAGCAGTTTCTCTCGCTATGCTATATTCATAATCGAGAGCAAAGAGGAAACAGAAGAGAAGATCCAGAAGCAATTAGAAAACCCTAGGGGGATCAGATGTCGGCGTCGTCAAAGTCGTCCTCGAAGGAATTGAAGAAGTCGCGATCGGCGAGCTTGTTGGAATCCTGAGGGTGGATGGTCTCACCGAAGAGCTCGAGGGGTTCGACGTCTTCGTCATCGACTTCCATGGCGAGGACGGAGCCCTGCTCCTCCATATCCGACGCGAACTCTCCACCGAAGCGCCTCATCAGCATCAGTTCGTTCCTCGTGTTCTCGTTCTTCACCATTTATCGCTCTCTTTGTGCGCGGACGATAAAGAAATAACCCTCTTTGAAGGAAAGAGGAACACTGTTGGGTGAATGAGGGCTTGTTCATATGTAATAAAACCAAGCCTGTTGGCCCTAAATACTGTACGAGATAATCAATTTTCCCATGGGATTCACCATGTTTGGACCGAAACCGAAAAAAATAACTGAATCAAACCGAAAAATAACCTAAATCAAATCGAAACCGATAAAGTTCGGTCAGTTTCAGAAATTTCAGGATTTTGGTTTAGTTCAGTTTCGGTTATTTTTCGGTTTGGTCCAAATTTTTCAAAGAAAAACATTAGAGTTATCAAAAACTGAAAAAGTTGAATTGAACCAAATTTTTTCGATTCGGTTTTCGGTTCACCAAATTCCCGAATTTGGGGTTCGGTTTGATTTGGTTTTGTTCGTTTCGGTACGGTTTTGAACCGATGCACGGCCCTAATTTTTCCCGATTTGATGACGATGTATACAGGGAGATAAGAAACGCATATCATATTCACTTTTTGTGGTCGAATATCATATTCACTCTATTACCATGCATATTCAATTTGTTGCGTCTGAATATACAAAAGTTGTGTATCCAGATTTGATTGCTGTTCAAGAATTCTTGTTTAGGCCGGCTCAAGAAAAATATTTTTTTTCCATCAAACAAATTGATGTTATGGGTGTTAAAATGTTTGGCGTTGAATAGCAGTGTTCATGAATATTATATGTTATTGCTTTATACTATACACAATATACTTTATCTTATTAAATTCATCTTACTATATCTTTAAAACAGATCCTTTTCCAGACCTATCCTTCCGCCACGTGGCAAAAAGTTCAGCCATTATTTTTATTTTTCCAGCCAAAAATTCTCTCCCCCTGAGTTACTTTCCACGCCCACTTTCTCCCTAATTTGCGCCAACGGCGTCCCACGTTCTCCATCTTCCGGCAACGGCAACCGCTCTCCATTAATCTTGCCTATTTTTTTTCAACCAAAAAATCTTTCCATTAATCCCCGCTTTAGCCACGTTCTTTCCTCCATTGATAAAAACAAACAACCGCTTCAGCCACGTTCTTTTCATCGGGCCCTATTTTACCTTCTTTTTGCGGTTTTCACTTTCCAAACCCTAACTATTGAAAACCACGCTCGAGGCCTCCATCACTTTCCCGACCATGGTCATCCGAACACCTCCCCGTCTTTCACCATAGCGCTGGAGAGGGATTGCAGGGGAGACTAATTCGGCAGTTAACAATGGCGGCGTCTGGTCGTGTTTCACCATTGGCATCGTCTCGATCGCCATCGCGGTCGGTGTTCGAAGGAGAAGGAGAAGGAGGGATTGCAGAGGACACACTGTTCGTAGCGGTGAGCCGAGAAGTGGACGAGAGCAAGTCGGTTCTACTCTGGGCTGTCCAAAACCGCGGCGCTAGCGTGCTCCATGTTCACCAACCCGATAAATTCATCCCCACTGGTTCGTTCCTGTTATTTCCTCTTTGAGATCCAATTCACCCCTTTTTCTTAGCATATCAAGTCCCTGATTGGTTCCTGTGTAGCAGCGATGGGGAAGCTTCCCGTCAACCTCTTAAACAAGCCCCAAATCGACGCTCATAGAGTTGCCAAAAGAGGGAAATTGTCCAAGCAACTGGATTAACACCTTCAGTTTTGTCATCGGCATGGGGTATGTGTAGAATTGGTCTGAGATTTTGACACGAATTGTCAGGGCAAACTAAGTAGCTTAAATTCAATTGCCGTTGATTCCTACAGGTTAAAGCCGGGAAAATCTATGTGGAAGTGGATTTAATACAAGATGGGATCGTCAAACTTATAACGGAAAAGAAAATCGACAAAATTGTAATGGGAGCAGCTGCTGACACGAGATATTCAAAGTAGACCCTTAGAATGAGCTTCAGATCAATCTCATATGCTCTAGATTTTGCTTTCATAATTTTTTTTTCAATCATCTTGCAGGGATATGATCGAGATCTTGTCAGAAAAGGCCAAACATGTTAAACAGCATGCTCCTGGTTACTGTCATATATGGTTCGTCTCCAAAAAGCTTCTTATTCACACAAGGTTCTCTTTCCCATTCTTCTCCTTCTGTGATTCTTTACAATTCAATCACAGTAGCATTGCACATGAAGTAAAAAAAGCAATTCTCTTCTAAGATATGCTTTGCAACTTTAACCATTATTCGAAACAGATTTGAAAGTCATGTAGTTTGTTGATATCTGAATGCTTAGCGCCAATTCCATGCGACCATTCAACTATTCTATCAGGTGGATTTTTATGCTACATGCCCGTATCCTGGATTGCTCAAGTTCTATAATTTGAAATGATTATCATCCACTATTCTTGATTTCATTGGAGATGGATGTTCGAAGCTTATCTGAGGAGATGGCTCCCGTACTTATGTGGAAGAAGGGGCAGAGACCTGATCTATATAGTCAGTTTTGGCAACACCAAACATCAAATCAACCAAGGAAGGGTGACGATCAAACCTCTTATAGTGTGTGGAATACGCTCGGTGAGACTGGTGAGTAGTCTGAAATTCCCCTTTCCACAAGCCTTTTGATGTAAGAGATGATAAGCAAAATGACATTCTTTTTTGGGTTTGATTGCTAAAATATTGTCTCCTATCTTTCTAGGTTGTGATGTCTCTTACTTTGCTCTGTTGCCTTATGTCTTCTTCCCCTCATTGTGCTGTGTCCAGAAGATGATGATGCGGATGCTTCGTCTTCCAATCCCTTGGACGATGGCCAGCCAATCGATTCCACTGCAATCGAGGTAGTCCAATGCCTCATCCAACATCACAACACAACCTTCACAGATGCTAATGTAACTACATGGAGGTGATGTCAAGATAAAATGCCCTTTAGTTGGGGAGATTTAGCTTTCTCACTATTCAGTCTCAAATTCTGATCAGCAATTCTCACATTTTGTGTGGCAGTCGTGTATATTGGCTTAGAAGTGTGTTGGCCATAGGAGCATTTCTAGCATAAGATGGAGAGGGTGATGGTCGCTCCGCTTGGGCCTCCTTCGATGTGCTTGCATACGAATTTCTGGACCAACTCCACCACATCTCCACCACGTCGCATGGCAGCTGTTGCGTCTTCATGGCTGGGAAATAGAGGCGGCCGCACTCTCGGCTTCCGGGACCCTATGGAGGCCCATGGCGGAGCAGGAGCGCCGTTGCCGGAGATGAAGGGTTCGGACATCAGTGATTTTCTATTCTGTAGTAACCATTTGCTAAAAATAATTATTGATATTTAAATCATCCTTGGTTTTATATTACGAACGAACAAATTAGAAGTTTGCACATCTAGAATGTTTAGCTCGTCAAGTCACCACCATCACCATATCTTTTTTCTTTGTAATCTTCTTATAAATAATTTATACTAACAATTCTTTAGTCAATATCTTTCCAACTCTTTTTCGTTGCTTCAATTTGTTAACTTTTTTCATTCCTATTAAAAATTTGAATAATTTTATACTTTCAAATATATTTTATTCCAAATCATAGTTTTAAGGAATAACAATCTTTTATATATATAAATAGCTTTTTTGTATGAGAGCCAATTTGCAAATATGTCGCTGTCTTCAATTGCAAAATTAGGAAAGGTGAAAAAATTATTAGGTTTATGAATGAGAGTTGGTCAAGTTTTAACTTAGTATTATGCAATATAAATTTCAATTATAGATTATTTTTAATTATTGGTTACTATCTAGACCCATTTTCAAGTTTCTTTTACATATCATTTTATAAATATTGGTTGTTCTTTTTATTCTATGTCCTGAGAAAAAAAACAAAAAATAAATTTGAAAAATTTGTTAAATTTATTGATTTATAATATATTAAATATCATAATGAAATGTATATATAACTATTGTTTAATACAAGTTTTTTCGTAAATAATACAACCATCTTATATTCTTATATATCTTTAAAACAAAAAAAAAATCAAGTCTTCTCCTTAGGTCTCGTCATCATCACTTCCACCCTTTTGCCAATTTTTAATAAATATATTTAGAAAAAATCTCCAATCATCCACCCTATCCTCACTTCCATATTATTCTTTCTTTTGCCAAAATAAAATAAAATAAAATAAAATTATTTTTCAACCTTCTCAAATCCTTTTAACTTCCACACATTACTCATTTTTTAAACTACTTTCACTTACTTTTTCAATCACTTTTTATTCTTAACTTCTGATAACTGCCACGTTGATCAATTAAAAAAGGTGTTTACACTTGTACAATATAATGACAATATATAAAATAAATTCAAGTTGACAAAACACTTTAGAGGGTAGAAAATTATCAAAATTAATTTGGATTAATATACCCATATAAATATGAATATTTTCAAACATAAACTAAGAAATGATGTTATCATTGTCTAAAAAATTATTGTTAATTATTTATAATCAATTAAATTATTCAACTTTACCTCGTGCTAAGCACGGGACACATAGGCTAGTTTTTGATTGAAGCGGTATATTAAATATTATCCTATTGAATAAATTTTTGAGTAAATGATGCAGCCTAAAAATGAAAAATTTTATATAATTATTTTATAATGATTCTTCTTCTTATTATCAGCCTAGAGTTATATGTTATTAAATTATGTTATGTCTATATGCGTTATAAAATTTCATTTGACGGCTATCAATTCCATAATAATGATTTAGATCTCGATTTTTGTTATTAAAAATTAAATGTTATATCATAAAAAAAATTATAAAAGTCTTTTCGTAATTTCTTTATTACGTAAGTTTTTGGATAACGAGTGTCAGTATTATAACTAAACACTTATAGATTAAGGATATAATTATTT
Source organism: Polygonum aviculare (assembly GCA_934048045.1). Taxonomy (NCBI): domain Eukaryota; kingdom Viridiplantae; phylum Streptophyta; class Magnoliopsida; order Caryophyllales; family Polygonaceae; genus Polygonum; species Polygonum aviculare. The sequence goes on from OW204031.1 coordinate 23,191,789, forward strand.
GATGTTTAGGGATTTATAATCTTAATTATATAAAAGTAAGATAATAATGTCATTATAATTGTTTAACCAAGACAATATATTGTTTGAATATAAAAAACAAAAAAAATTATAGATATAAACAACAATCATATAAAACTATCAACACAGTGCTGAACAATCGTCTTAGACAACGTCGTGAGTAGATGTCTGAGTGAAGCTCAATCAGTCATCATAGATAGTTTTACTCCATGACGTAGTTCAATTGCTTGTTCTCTTAAATTAAACAAAAAAAAGAAAGAAAAGCTCAATGGTATGGACAAGCTACTCAACTACAAGCCATAAGATGACCTCGGAAGAGTCAAAGACCCAATCATATATAAACTCACAACAGCCCATCACCATGCATTTATTCTCCCAAATCCATTGAATCTTCTGCCCGACACGTTCATGAGTTCATCTTCATTGTCGCACAGGTAAGGTTGTTGTTTAAACAAGCGAGAGGTTTTGCTAAAACTTCCGAAATTGCTCCATTTGGTTGTAAAATAATCAACTCTAATACTATAGAATCAAGTAGCGGTTGAAAAATACCACACCTTCCGGCCCAAAAAAGGTAGCAATTGTAACATATAACCGGCTAGATCATCAGTTCATCACGAAGGAGAAGCCAAAGTTGTATAAAGAATGTTGTATTTGGAGTATGAACATCTATCCTAATTAAATGATAAGCCTAGCTGTTTTGTAATGAATCATACGCATAAATCACAATCTTACTCATTAGAAGTTTGATTATCGATCCAGATAAGATGGCCATCAATTTTCTTAAGCTGATCCAAACACATTGTCCCTAACCCAACCTAAGACCAGCCTTGCAAGTTGCAACCTGTATGGTATAACTATGATTTGTAATTGGATTTGTATGCGACCGAAGACGCCGGATCACGTGACCTTAACGACATAGCACGTTTTTGACACGTCAGCTACTAGAACTAATCTTTGTATGTATTGGAGTGATTTCGCGCGTTTCTAGTCCTCTCGTTTCTCCTGACCGATGGCAGCCCGTTGATTCACGTTTTACAGTCACGCAAACGTGGCAAAGAGTCAACAAAGTCCAACGAAATGTCAAAATACTTATCCTCTTTCCTACTATTTTTTCACATTATCCAATTTGTATCGTTATTTTTGTCCCGGGTACAAATAGGCAGCCTCTTCCGCTCAATCCACAATATACGTTCCAAATCCTTCCAAAGAATTAATCAACTTTCCCCCTAAAAAATCGCACAAAATCAATAATACATCGCCACCGTTTTTTCTCCTCGATCAACCAATATCCAGCCATGGCGCATAGCTTGTCCCACCAAATCGGGGCCGTATCGGGAACCCCGATCGCCGTCGACTCAGGCAGCCGGAGCAAAAACCGCGAGCTCACCGCGACGGTGAGCGCGGCGGCCGTCTGGAAGTCCCCGCCGGTGACCCCGTGCAGGTCGCCAACCCGCTACAGGTCCCCGTCGCCGGTCCTGTCGGGGATCCGGCCAGATCTGTCGGCGGCGTGCCAGGCGTTCGCGACGGAGGTGGTTGCGGACGAGGAGGTGGAGCACGAGAGGGGAGGCGGCCACGGCCACGGAGACGGGCCTGGGGTGCCGGTGTTCGTTATGATGCCGCTGGACAGCGTGACGATGGGCCACGGCGTCAACAGGAAGAAGGCGGTCAACGCCAGCCTGAAGGCGCTGAAGAGCGCCGGCGTCGAGGGGATTATGATGGACGTGTGGTGGGGCCTGGTGGAGGGCGACGCCCCCGGGAAGTACGACTGGGACGGCTACGCCGAGCTGCTTGAGATGGCCAAAGCCCACGGCCTCAAAGTCCAGGCCGTTATGTCGTTCCACCAGTGTGGCGGGAACGTCGGCGATTCCGTTACGTGCGTAACTTAGCGCGTCTTCCTCTGTCTTGAGCTAAAATGCGCTTCCTTAGCTGAATTGATCTGATTTGTTTGCAGGATTCCGTTGCCGAGATGGGTAGTGGAGGAGATCAACAAGGACCCTGACTTGGCCTATACGGATCAGTGGGGGAGGAGGAATTACGAGTACATCTCGCTTGGGTGTGATACCCTGGCTGTGCTGAAAGGGCGAACCCCTGTTCAGTGCTATTCTGATTTCATGCGGGCTTTCCGTAACAACTTTAAGCACCTTCTTGGAGACACCATTGTGGTAATTATAACTAACGCAATTTTCTCAACTTCTATCTTGCCTTCAAAATCTTGCCTTCAGGTTTACTCTAGGAGGAATACATTTCTAGAACACGATTTCATAATCAGAATTCATGTTTTGTTCAGGAAATCCAAGTTGGGATGGGGCCAGCTGGTGAACTTCGGTACCCATCATACCCAGAAGCTGAAGGCACCTGGAAGTTCCCAGGCATAGGCGCCTTCCAATGCTATGATAAGGTATAAATACAATCAATTAGCACACACAGGGGAAGATAAACACTACATTACAAACCAAAACTAATGAGGATCAATCTTGTATTTCTTGTATTTCCAGTACATGTTGAGTAGTCTGAAAGCATCAGCAGAAGCCGCCGGGAGGCCAAAGTGGGGCCACACGGGCCCCACCGACGCCGGGCACTACAACAACTGGCCAGAAGACACCACCTTCTTCCGCAGAGAAAACGGCGGCTGGAGCACTGAATACGGCCAATTCTTCCTCACCTGGTACTCCAACATGCTCCTAGATCATGGCGAACGGATCCTCTCCTCGGCCAAGTCGATCTTCGATGACACGGGCTCGAAAATCTCGGTCAAGGTGGCTGGGATCCACTGGCACTACGGGACCCGGTCCCACGCCCCTGAACTCACAGCTGGCTATTATAACACCCGCTTCCATGACGGCTACCTCCCAATCGCCAAAATGCTTGCAAGACACAATGCCGTCTTTAACTTCACTTGTATCGAGATGCGTGACCACGAGCAGCCTCAGGAGGCGCTTTGCGCACCCGAGAAGCTCGTGAGGCAAGTGGCATTGGCTACCCGGAATGCGAATGTGCCACTTGCCGGGGAGAACGCGTTACCTAGGTATGACGAGTGTGCGCACGATCAGATCTTGAATGCTGCGGGTTCCTTGGATGATGATAGGGAGATGTGCGCGTTTACGTATCTTCGGATGAATCCAGAGTTGTTCCAGGCAGATAATTGGACGAAGTTTGTCGGGTTTGTGAAGAGGATGAAGAAAGGGAAGGACCATGGTCGATGTAGGGAGATCACGGAGAGGGAGGCGGGACAGTTTGTGAGGGTGACTAGGCCTCTGGTTCAAAAGAAGGTAAATGTTGAGATGGCTCATTAGCTAGGTAATACTTGGTTTTATTTTGAGCGGTGTCTAGAGGGAGCTTTATACCGACTGTATTGAAGAAGTAGTTTATGCCTTGCAGATTGTTAGCACCTTTAGTAATTATATGCCATGTAAATAGTGTGGTAGTGATAGGGGCCTCTTTTTATCAAGTGAAAGGTTGGTCATTTTTTTGTTATTTGTTCAACTATCTATATAAAGAGTGAAAGATGTAATATTGGAAAAAGAAGAAGAACACTCGTATGTAAATAGTTTACCTTGTCAACAAGGCAATGCAATGTCATGAACATCTTGTATACATGTTATTTATGGGTTGATTGACTTGATTCTCTTTGTTCGTTAATTTCTTGTGAATTTGTCATCATACATAGACTTTCTTTTCCCAGCTGGCAGAGAAACTATTTTTTGGATGTTTGTAAACATGCAGTATTCTACTGTTTTTCCTTGTAAACAGTATCATACATAATGTTGCTTACGAAATGAATTAACGAAGCTTCGCGTTTATAGAGAATGAAGCTGCAAGAGTACCCCTTGATTAACAACTTGCGCTGGATAATCATGATGGATGTGCAGAATGATCTTCATTTGTTACGTACTAATGTTAACCGGGTGAAAATCTCCTTCCTGAGCAATTGTAATTCTGCAAGCGTGCAAGCGTATGCGTACAAGTCACAACCTCAATCATGTCTACGATAATAAGCAGAAAATAACAGACCTTCCGTGTCCACTCTTACGCAGATTGATTGGTCAAGTGTTGCTGTCTTAGTTAAGCCAAATGGTTAATTTGTCTTTTTAAGTACAGAAAAGTTACACAACCTACTTGCTGATGGATGTTGCCTAGACGAATCAAACACTCCTAAAGAAGCGTAAAAAGAACATGCAAGATCAAGACCCTACTTAGGTCTTATTCTACTTGGACGAAGAAAATGTTTTTGGACAAAAAGTAAGTTTTGTTATAGTATTAGAAAAGGTTAAAAGGTAGAGAAAATGATACAAATTTTCGTAAGTAGAATACTGCATGTTTACAAACATACAAATTTACGTTGAAAAAAGAATAAGGCCTTCAATCGGCCGGATATGGTTTTGGGCCCATAAATATGGGACCGTGTTTATGGGCCCAAAACTATTAGCCGACGAGCGTTCTCGAACCAGCCAGCGACTGGATACTTCTTCTCTTTACTTTTCCCTCCTCCACGTCGACGAGAGCGCGCCTTGACTTCGGCGGACTCGTTTCTGTGCCACTTCCGACCGTTTTTTGCCATCTTCAATCTTTCCCAAATCCCTCCATAATTGACGGCACCTTTAGCTACGATCTCCATGGCTTCAACCTACGCTCATCACCTCCACCTCAACCGCCTTTCGTTCTCCCTTCCTTCCGAGCTTCGACTTCCCGGTCTTTCGCTCTCCTTTAGATCTCTCCCATATTCTCGCAAGGTAAGGGTTTTCAGGTCGCGTGTGAGACGACATAGGATTGGAAGCGCCTCCGTTTGTTGTATGTGTAAAACGAGCTCGCAGATTGAGAAGGTGGAGGTGCGCCAGGAGATTGAACGACCTCCGTTTGATCTCAATCTCGCGGTTATACTTGCCGGTTTCGCTTTTGAAGCCTATTATACTCCTCCGGTAAGCCGCTCTCTAGCTGAATTTTGTGTTTTCCGTCTGGTGTTAAATTTGGATTTCTTCTGTGTGTTAAATGAGCATCAATCTCATTGTTTTGATCTGTTGGCGCAATTTTGACTAGGATAATGTTGGTAGGCATGAAATCGATGCTGCTGGTTGCAAGACTGTCTACTTATCTGAGTATGTGATCAATTTTTAGTATTCAGGTTTTTACTATGTTTCAGTTAGCTGGTTATGACTCTTTAGTTAGCTGTTTAAATCCTTAGACACTGTCAGGCTTTATGATATTTCATAATCAGATTTTGATCATATTATACATGGAGGTATAGGTCACATTTGCTGATTTTTATCAATTTTAATGTTGATTGAACTTTTCAGGTCATTCATTCGAGAAATATATGATGGGCAGTTGTTTGTAAAAGTGAAGAAAGGTCTAAACCTTCCTGCGATGGATCCATGGGTTGGTGACTTGGTGTTCTTTAGTTTGATTAATTTGATTTTTGATATATCTACGAGTATTTTTTTTAATTATTCTGTGAGTGTTCTCTTCTATGAGCGTATGGCGGCTTATATTCTTCTGTTATCTTCATTTTGTGTTGATGATGTTTATCTCATTGATTTTCCCCTTGTTTAACTTTTATAGTCATCTTTGAAGAACAAACTTTGGCAATCTTTCAGGGAACCAGCGATCCATATGTTGTCATGCAATTTGGTGGGCAAGTCGTGAAAAGCAACACTAAATGGGGGCAAGTCAATTTTCCCATTTGTATTTTTGTGTATTCTTATGATGTAGGTCCGGTTTAATATTCAATGGATCAGGCAGATATGACTCTTGTTTCTTGGTGAATGAACCAAATTCATGCATTTAATACTATGATATCCACATATTCTAGTTTCTGACTTTCATTTAGTAATAGTATCTTTTTCACATAGTATCATGATTAAAGCATTTATTCTGCACCCTAAGCAAAATGCAATCTAAACTTTCCGCAATTGACAATCATTTGAAAACGGTGCTCATATGATTTGATCAATATTTCTGTGTTTCATGGATGAATATCATGATACTATATTTTTGGCGTTCAATGGTGTTGGATGGTTGATTCTTTCAGCACTTTGTTGCCTAATGAGTGTAGCATACGTAAGCACATAACAATTAACAAGAATCCACAGAATGACAGGAATAGGAATTTAAAGTGATCCACACTCTATGCAGCTCCATGATCTATCACATATCTCAAACCGGGTTTTGACTGAAGGTGTTTAATGGATGTAGGAATAAAGAACCGACATGGAATGAAGAATTTACTTTGAACATGAAGCAACCCCCAGAAGGCATGCTTCAGGTCAAGCTTTGCTTACTAAATTGTAATTAATGTTGTCTAGCTCCTTTATCTTAATGTTGCTGTTTTTTTCCCAATCAATGAGATACTTTTAGTAGCACTGGTAGTTGACAATATTTGATCATTAGAACTTCGAACCTAGGAGATGTCAGTTTTATACTATTAATCATACTCCTACTTTCTTCCGCTTGGCGGTGGTTTTTTGGCTGGCTATTAAGGTTCTGATTTTCTCATCATGAGGAAGTATAGCTTTCATCTCAGTGAAAAATATATAGATTACCATTTTCAGTTAGGAGTGTAATTGCATTTCTTCTTTACTCTTGGGAAAATCTTAATAGTAGGCAACCAAATGGATTACCAATTACCACATTCAAATCTTGTTCTTTACTGAAGTTCAACGTGGTCTCTACAAGAAGAACAAGTATAGGATGAGAATTGAGTAACTAGTTTAGAATACCATATGAACTTTGCATGACCGGATGGATAATATAATTTTTTGTATAAAAGTAACAAAGGTCTTACTGGTCTTCTTATTGTAAATAAATCAAATAAAAATTTGTCCATTGATTAAGTCAAAATTTGGATTAAGAAATTACAAAACATAATTGGTGTTGAATTTTGATCAATACTGTCCAATGAGCAATTCAAGCATGCCTAGGCATTGCCTTCAACTGTGGCAAGAGGAGGGGTTTGTTCAAGTTGCTAATAATATTACCCTTTTTAAAAAACGCAAGACACAAGGCAAAACAGAATGGGGACCGTATAGGTCTGATGATTAAGGTCCAATGCTGGCTCAATATTTTATTGTCATGCACATTGTGAGCTGCGTCTTAAACAATCTACTTCCATTAGACAATTAGAGGCGGTTTGGATATACTATGATGAGGACTTAGCTGGGCTTCCCTATGCTTTATGGTCTAAACATTGAGGGAAAGAATAGCTGAAAGCTCTTACATGAGCTTTGCATTTTAAAGAGCTGCATAGTGCAAACTTCACAAGCACCATGTTGTCCTGGACCGTTTTATATTAATTCTTAAGTTCACCTGTACGAGTGCAGCCTTCCTTTTTTTATTGATATAGTGGCCAGGACCTTGAAGTAGGACATTCTCTCAAGCACAAATTCATTGAGATAGAAAATGATGGCATTATTAATGCAGGTTCTAGTACTAGAATATATTTCTTCGTCTGGTTTTAACTGTTTTTTCCATCACTTATAGTCTCGTATACCCACTGATTTTATGCAGCTGTATCAACATCAGTTATTTCCTTTCCAGAAAGTGAACCTGCATGCATGATTTTACTGAAATTGATAGGATATAGGTGATCTTGTTGATCTAGAATCTGAATGTTTCAAATGTCTTACTAGTTTCATTGTACAGGTTGCAGCGTGGGATGCCAACCTTGTGACTCCACATAAGCGTATGGGGAATGGTGGTGTTAATTTGGAAAATCTCTGTGACGGTGAGTTTGTAGTATAGAATAATTGGCAAGTAGTTTCTATCTTCTACATGATTCGGTCTATCATGCTCATCAAAGTTAAAGTTGAGTAAATATCCAGAAGTAGCATGCTTATTGTGCTTTGCGAGTAGGCTTGCATACAAGGAGTAAAGAAGCCAACATAGTGTATCTCTACTATCATTTTGTACATACTTAATAGCAACACGGAGTTTCTCTAGCAATAGTAGCGTACCTCTACTGAATAGCATTGCATCATAGTGTATCTATACTGAATATTCTCTTATCAGTATAGTATATCAACAGTGTACCCATAATGAATGTTATCTTGTAAGTGTATACAATAGTACATAGTGTATCTCTACCAACACATTTTAAAATGTGTTTATCCACCAGTAGAAGTTCCTCCAATCGTTTAGAATTATTATCTTATTTAAAAGATTCATATATCTAGTAAAAAGGTATAAAGAGTATAAAGAGTGGGCTCTTATTTCGGTGATGAGAATCACTTAGGGGTTCGGCTAGGGTAGGGATATGGGTGGCTGTCTTTGTGCGTGATCAATATTTTAATGGGACTGGGATGCTACATCATAGTAGGGAGACTGCTTCCCTGTTGGCCTTGTATGTGTCGTCTTAACTCTTAAGTTTAGTAACAATGGCTGAAGCTTCTATCTTCCCACTTTTCAAGCCGTTGCTTATTCTGCTGTTTCATAGGAGCTTTACATGAGGTATTGGTAGAACTGGAAGGCATGGGAGGTGGTGGGAAGATCCAGTTAGAGGTATGTTTACTCAAAATTCATTATGAACTGCTAATCTGCTAGAAAAACACGAGTGTGTGTGTGTGTGTGTGTGGGGGGGGGGGGTGATATTGTTCATAATGGTTTAGCTTCTTATCCAAACCAGTGTCAAATTTTATATTTTTGTTGAGGGAAAGGTTCAAGAGAAAATATATTAATCTGTGTAAATGCTTAATGCTACATAAAAGTAGCCCAATACTGATCCTGACAAAGTAACTGAATTTGTCACACACAGCTTTAAGAAGCAGAAATCATTACTCTCCTCTTCCACGGGTAATTGGTTTAGTAGAAAAATTTAAAAGTTTATACAAATGGACTGCACCAGGAACAATTAACAATGATAACTCAATTCAGAGAACTTGGTAAGGATTAAGAACCTGACATTGCCAATTGCGGATTCTTATCAAATACCCAAGTCAGCATGCAAAGCTAAAAGTTTAATACGACCACAATCTCACCCCTCTACATCTTGCTGGAATGCTGCTGGTTGTCCAAATCTTATAACTTGTACCCAAGCTAGAAATTATTATTTGGTATCTTCATTATTCTCTCTAGCACTTGTGTGCGACGTGCGCACTATTATATTAAAATATCAAATTTTGGTATTTGAAATGATGTCTTATGATGCAAGAAGAATTGTTACTTCTTAGGGTTAATTAAATACTTTTTTAATCAAAGAAAGTTCCACAAGTAGGTATTGATTAGAAGAATTGTGATTTTCAGGTTAGGTACAGGAGTTTTGAAGAAATCGATGATGATAAAAAATGGTGGAAACTTCCATTTATCTCAGACTTTTTGAGAAAGAATGGTTATGAGTCTGCTCTGAAAAAGCTAGTTGGCTCAGAGACTGTGCAGGTGAGGGATTTTGTGCAGTTTGCCTTCAGCCAGTTGAAATCTTTCAACAATACATATGTCCCCCAAGAAAAGCTTCCAAGTATTCTTAAGCAAGCTATATTGGACAGCAAGGATCCTAATAAGAGCCCAGGTGATTTGGATCCATCATTACGTCCAAGTAATGGTGCTAAGGGCTCTCCCGAAGATGTCATTTCCAATGATTTTGGACAGGCAGAGCAGTCTAAGAAAGATAGCATTACTTCAGATAATGGATCTCCTACTTCTGTTGCGAAGCAAGATGGTGATCCTACACAATCCAGCAAGCATTTTTGGAAAAACTTCTCTGATTTGATTAATCAAAATGTGGTTCAACAGTTGGGCATTCCTGTTCCTGAGAAAATGAGGTGGGAAGATTTTGACCTGCTCAGTAAGATTGGCCTGCAATTAAAAACTGATGCAGAAGCAGGTTATATAGAATCAGGGCTTGCAGCTCCAGCATGCGAGGAGATTGATAAAGAAGCGGAAGCAGGACCTGTGAACATTGGAATAGATAATTCCTCAATTCCAGATATTAAGAAGGCAACTGAGGATGTATTGAGGCAAACTGACTCCATTTTTGGTGCAATGATGCTTCTTGCTGCTGCTGTACCACAACTAAAGAAGGAATCGAGTGATGGAGAGAGAAATACAGTCTCTACTAAAGTTGATGTTGTGTCAGCTCCTCTGGAAAAAAAATCCTCCGGAATGGATGACCAGAGAGATGAAGAGATGAAAGCTCTCTTTTCAACTGCAGAAAGTGCAATGGAGGCTTGGGCAATGCTTGCTACTTCATTGGGTCATCCAAGTTTTATTAAATCTGAGTTTGAAAAGATATGTTTCTTGGATAATTCTTCCACAGACACACAGGTACTTCCCAATTCCCATATTACCAATAAGGACACTACTTTCTCTTTGCCGTGTATTTTAGTGCAAAACATCGAATTAGGGTCGACTTGATTTATAGTTTACTGCATATTCTGAGATTTTATGCTGCTGAAGGTGGCAATTTGGCGTGATCCAGCACGGAAAAGATTGGTTGTTGCTTTCAGGGGTACCGAACAAGTAGGTTCTGATTTTCTCCTCTTTCAATCAGGTCAATTCATTTTCTCTTACTGGGAATATCCTGATTGATTAATCTTCCAGACAAGGTGGAAAGACTTGATGACTGACCTGATGCTAGCCCCTGCTGGGTAAGCTCATCATTTCGTGCTTTGATTAATTCATTTATCATATAGGTGACAAGCAAAGTAAATATAATTATAAGAAGGTGTTGTTTCATCTCCTCTAACATTTTTTTATGTATATATGCCTCTCCTTTCTTAAATTTTATTATTGCTCATGCTGTAGATTCAACCCTGAACGGATTGGTGGTGATTTCAAGCAGGAAGTTCAAGTATGGATGTATTTAGATTAAAATCTTCCTTAAAATATATACCCATCGCTCACAATATTTTTCCAGCTAATTTGGTACTTATTTTTCAGGTTCACAGTGGCTTCTTGAATGCATATGATTCAGTGAGAACAAGGCTCATGTCTCTTATTTGGCAGGCAATTGATTATAAGTAAATTGTTCTATCTACCTTCTAATAAACTTCTAAGGATACGGGAATGATGAATTAAACCGCGAGATCACTGTTAAGTGAACTTGATCATGATATATTGAACTGTAAAATGGTGTTCTCTAACTGGATAACAACAAACAATTTAGTCTGAATTTTTCACTGCAATAAAATGCTACATATCAGCGTATATATTTAAAACAGGAGATACTATAATTTGATATGCAGAATTATGTTTGTTTTAAATTTGAGAACAGGACACATGACTGGTTTGGATGTTTTTTCCGATTAACATGCAACTGGCTGGTGAGAGAATGTGGGGAAGTATTTCAATGTGGGATTTGACCCAAAGCCGACATTTGAAGTACTATATGCACTTTTTAAATCCATAATCTGAGAAGCTTCAGTAGCGTAGTTTCTGGGCTAATCTTATTTCATGGGATTGATATATTTAAGATGATAACTAATATTATAGCAACATCTATTTAGCTTAGCTATTTTAGCTCTATTTATGTAGATATATTGTTTCTTTTTCCTATCAGTAGCCGTGCATTTCTTACAGGGATGATGATGCTGAGTCTCAGGGCAGATGGCATGTTTATACCACAGGACATAGTCTAGGTGGTGCATTAGCCACCCTTCTTGCTTTGGAGCTTTCTTCAAGTAAAATGGCAAAGTGAGTTCTTAATGTGGGTTACTTACAATTTTCTCTTCTTAATTACATTATTATAATGGTGCCAATCCACATGTGCTGGTCAAAGAGGAATCCCTTGGGTGCAATTATGTTAGTTCCCTGTGAATGATGAAATTCATTGGATTACTTGTGTTGTATGTGAAAAGAGTATTTTTGCTATTATGATTTTGCTGGATGGGGAAAAAAAAAACAATTCTGACATCTCATTTTTATACTTCCTAGACATGGAGCAATATCCGTGACTATGTACAACTTTGGATCACCTAGAGTTGGCAACCGACAATTTGCAGAGATCTACAATGAGGTGATTCGCTGAATATGGAGAAAATATTATCAGTTGGTGGCCAATTTTCTGTTTGTGCTGGTTCTATTTGTGTTGGATATTCTTACGTTTCTCTGTTACTTATCATAGCATTCTGCTATTTTTGGTGGGTACATGTGTTAGTATCTAAGTTGAATAGGCTTATCTTGTGTGACATGATGTTGGTTTGGCTGTTCCAAGTTGGCATTAGTTTTCAATCTTTTATTTCCGTCAGTTCTATCATCACAATAGTTGCTATTGTAGCATGATGAATAATAACAAGCCATTTAATCCTATGACTGTTATCAATTTCGCTGTCGATGTTGCCTAATTGCTTTGCTGCATCTTTCATCATCTAGTGCATCACCAGTTTGCTTAGATGGATAAAACATTAGGTCTTTATTTTAGTCCATCATTGTCCACTGATTCTTGATTGGGATATGCATTAGCATTGTTCGATATTATCAGCTTCACAGTCATGTCTTCATGGATTCGAACAATTGAATCTAGAAGGGGTAACATACCTTGCAATTACTATCTCTACAACTGTTACTTTTGCAGAAGGTTAAAGATAGCTGGAGGGTTGTGAACCACAGAGATATTATACCAACTGTTCCACGCTTGATGGGGTATTGTCATGTAGCTCATCCTGTTTATCTAGCTCCAGGAGATGTGCAAAATTCTACAGTAAGTGGTGATTTCTTGCAGTAGTATATTCCTTTCATGAAATAGGAAAGCAGATTGCTGGTCTCATCTTTATGACTGCAGATACAAAAATAGGATGTTGATATGACCCTCTTGATTATATACACTGAAAACTCTTCTTTCAGTCAAATTTGCTGTTTGTGAATATCTTCAAATTTCTTCAGGAAACTCTTGAGCTCTCAGGTGATGGATATGAAGTTGATGTGATTGGAGAGTCAACGCCTGATGCTATAGTTAGTGAATTTGTATGTATTCATTGACCTAGCTTTTATTATTTTCCTATCTCGAGAAAAATAAAATCTTGTAATTGTTCAGTGTGCTCTTTTCCTGGTTAATTTTGGATTTTGTTATCCTCATATGCTCTCTTTCTTGGAAATTTCTTGCAGATGAAAGGTGAGAAAGAACTCATAGAGAAGTTATTGCAAACAGAAATTAATATATTCCGTTCAATCAGAGATGGGAGTGCACTGATGCAGCATATGGAGGACTTCCATTATATCATGCTGCTAGAGGTACCCTACCCTGTCAAAGCATCTCATCTCCTTGTAGTGTTAAAATCTTGTCGCTCCATTTACTTTGCTGTATGACAGGCAAACTGAAAGCTAAGATTGAGAAGCCTTGCTATCCATGAAACCATTAACCTTTTTTCGCAAGTGTAATAAGTGATGCAGAAAACTAATTTTCTCCAGAAAGTCATAATTGCTTTTATTTGCTGACTTAATTTTATTTTACTTACTGCAGAATGTGAGATCAAAGTATCAGACTTATACAGCCACCAAACCAAGTAAATAGCAAATTTGTTGGCTTATTGTCTTTGCCTCGTGCTGATCTTTGGATGCACAGATGTTTTTTTCATGTCGCATTGAGGTCTGCTCCACTTCTTATGTCATCCTTGAATTGTTGATGCTGAAGGGGAGTGAACATTAGTCTCGAAAACAAAGGGTTTATGTGCCAAATGGACATGTTAATTGGATAGGGCTTCAAATCCACGGGACAAACTCCCATATTAAAACCCAGGACGTCAAGGCATGACTGAACAAATTCTAAGGATTATGTAAATAACATAGTTTCTTCAATATCTGATGTATATGATTAGTAGAATAATTTGTTTTGTCTCAAATATAAATATTCACTTGGCAATCAACAACTGTTTCATTCGAAGAGATTATTTGATAAAGAACTGTCTTTTGATTTCCCAGTCATTTTAATTGGAATTTGAATCTCCAAGTGTTCAGGTAATCAGGTGTATGATATTTCACATGACAAGGTACCTATGTTTGCTCGAAATCTACTGTGTGTGTGTTTCAGCTGATAAAGAAAGGCACTAGGCAGCACCATGGGGGCACATCTTGCCTGATCTGTTGAGCCGGGTTTGGCTGATTGACAAATTTTTTGTTTCATTTTTGTCTGTTAATTTTGTTCTTAGGTTAAAAATTCCCACTCCAGTTCCTCATTTTTCAGCCACTATCTTTTATTTTCCTCTTGCTTGCTACACGCCCACAATTATTTATCCACCTCACAATCTTAAATGAACGAGCAGCATCTTGAGTACACGTAGAATTAGAAGTAATTTAATACATTGTTGGTACAAAGTGCATGTGTCTACAGTAAAACGCTATAAACATTCACATGTCTGTGCTAACAGTTCAGGAAACACTTTCAGGCACTTGAATACAGCAGTTGGAGCCTTTGCTCTTCCTAGTCAGTACCCTCTAGGGAAACCAGTAGTTACCTTTATACGGTGAGTACTCGTGTATGATGGCGGTAAAAAAAACACCAATTCAAGAGACATTACACACTATAAGACTCCTTGTAACTGAATAAGTTAAGTTTTTTTCATCTTAACAGGTATGAACTTGGAGGAGGCAGCCTGTGTCAACGAGCATACTTTGCAGCAGCAGCTTTCTTCTTACTGCTCATGATTCTCAAGCTCTGCTTCAGCATGTCCACTTCTCTATTTCTCCTGCACTCTTCTTGCTCCAATGAAGTTAATTGCGCTCGTAGGACCTCAATCGTTTCGTCCTTTGCCTTCAATTCCCTCCGTATGTCTTCCATGAAATCCTCTTCCTCTGATTTCCAGTAAAATGCCCCTTCTGTGTTCACTACATGGCCCATAATATGACTAATTCAGCATTTATGTGGTAACACCAAATTTCTCCTGTCACTAATAAACTCCTAGGCGCCCAAAACAAATGCAATGTAAAAAGGGTGTGTTAATTACCTTGGTGAGTTCTCTGGATAAGATCATCCAACTCAGCCTTGATAGCAAGATACAGCGTCTTCCACTTCTCGACAGCCTCGTCTCTCCTAGCCCTCTCCTCCCTCATCTGCTCGACCAAAAGCCCCGTGGCCCCGCTACCGAACGAGCCTTCTTTCGTGGCCACGTCTTCGCCGTCGCCCGCAACCTTCATCTCCTTCAAACTCCTCCTCAGCCTCCTGATCTCCTCCCTCATCTTCCTCCTCTCCTTCCTCCACCCGGCCTCCTTGAACGCGGACGCCGACACTTCTTGCTCGTACGCGTTGCCCTCCTCCTCCCGTTGCCTCATCATGTCCTTGATCTCCCTCTGCAGAAGGCTCACCTTGCGCACCAGCTTCTTGTAGTCTTTCTCGCTCACATAGTACCCGCTGCTGTTTCCCTTGCTTGCGCACGTTCCCATTTTGGCTCTGGCTTTTTCCGTTAAACACTGTGAACTTTACTTGGCCCTTCTATTTATGGGGGGAGTGATTTGATGGCAGTGTGGTTTTTAGTGTGTTAAGAGTTGAATTGTACTTCTTGGGATTGGTGAGGGTGGATAAGAGTATAAATTCGAAAGGACTTCTCACATGTGTGTTAACTTCCTGTGTGTTGCATGTAAGTGTGAGTTTGGACGCGTGAGTTTTCAACTACTCTCGCCCGCTCTCAGGGAAAGGGCTTCAATGTTGTGTCAGAAGACCAATGACCTGTCAAAAATAACCACCCACATAAATGAGCCTTGTTATTCTCACTTCTCAGAATTCTTTTATAATAATCAGATTTGGACATTTGCCTACTGGCTAGTAATCTAAATGGTGGAGTTGAATTGAGATTTGTTTGTAAGATAATGGTGAATACCAAATGTTGGTCAGCAAGTTTTGATTGTGTAGGTGCTTATTTTTGTGTGCATAGGATAGGAGGCATTTAAGCCATTATAACGAGGAATGAGAAATTAAACCTGCTAACTAACAGTTAGGTATGTCATCACCTGGCAAATGGACTCGCGAGGCTTAACGTTTTGTTAGCGATATTAATACGGTATTAAGGCGTACGTAGCTGGGACCACCAGATGTATATTATTGCCTCAAAAGCAAAAGATCACGGTCTCTTGAAAGGATCTGTTACATGAGTTGTTATTGATTCAAAAAATGTTAATCTATGAAGTTAGATTGACAACTTTCTCTAATTTAATAATAGTATTAAGATAATAAATTAATAATATCGGGATCGGGGTCTAAACGAGGCGGATAGTAGATTCCCCGTCCCCGGCCACCCTATCCCCATCGGGGAATTAAAACTTGATCCCCATACTCATCCCGCTGCACACCAAGTTGGGGAATCCCCATCTCATTAGGGGTGGGTTCTCGTGGATCCCCGTAGGCAAATGTGCATCCTACTCGAGAGAGAAAGAGGGCATTGAGGAGGCTTGAAGCTCAATTATTGGGGGTTCCACGTCTGTGGTGTTTGGAATTCTAGGGATCCAGACAAATCTGGCATTTCACTTCACTTTATGCAAGTTCGAACCCGTGAAGAGGAAGGTGTCCCATTGCTTTTTGTTTCTTATGACAATTATAAGATTGAGCATTAGAACCCTACTTGGTTGGAAAGTTAACAAGCACACATATATGATACAATATAAAATAGTGGATTGATTTTTTAAGATTAAAAAGAAAGCTTTATAATGCCTATTGATGGATGGGCGTATAAGTGTATTGGTGTGTGTAGACACAGTTGTCTTAGAATAGTTGGAGTTATATCAACTTATCATAC
This sequence comes from Polygonum aviculare, assembly GCA_934048045.1. Lineage (NCBI taxonomy): Eukaryota > Viridiplantae > Streptophyta > Magnoliopsida > Caryophyllales > Polygonaceae > Polygonum > Polygonum aviculare. The sequence continues at coordinate 23,208,450 of OW204031.1, forward strand.
ATTATATTAACAGCCTTATCAACAACACTATTACGGTCTATATACTGTATACCATTTCATATTTGGAAAAAACTAGAATCAAAAAGTTTGATTGAGGAAAAGCATAACTCAAAAGTTGATGATGAAATAATAATCCTAGCCTGCTCTTACCTCTGTGTTGTATCTCTCATAATTAAATTAATCTAAATCTTCAGATTAAAAAAAAATCTAAATCTCACTTGTACTTTAACTAAATAAATTGTTCTGGTTAACCTGGCAGCTCATCAACGGTATAAGTACGTGTATAACGAATCTTATTATATAAAAAATTGTAAGCACATGTGCTAGCAGTTTGGTTCAATTTTCTTTTGTAATTTTACTTGACTAGAAGGTTTGATCGTTGGTTGATGTCCCATTACGCAGGCCTTTCCCCTCTCTTCCTTAATCGTCTTGGTCTGTGCAGCCATTTTCATTTTGCCGCCGTTACCTTCAACATTCATTCTATACTCAGACTTTGCAACAAAGTTTCACAAATATTCTTTGCCTCTTTGGGGAAGAGTTTCTTTTTTCCATCCCTTTTTCCTGTCTACAAAATGAAACTAAGAGCAGAATCTTGCAGAGTCGTTGCAGCCTATACGCACTGAAAAGAAATCATTAAACAATCACGCCCTAAAAATAAATCAGAAAGCTAGAAAGGATATATTAAGGTGTGATGATCAGATGATGAAAAAGACTAGCCATATGCTTGCATGTGTAGGAAGCTTACTTCTCAAAGTTGGGTTTTGTCTCAACTCTGAATTCGTGTGAGTGACGACAATTTGATGCCCAGATGGGACTACAGTACGTACAAATTTCCCTCCTTTCTCCAGCTATCAAACGGCGTCCTACAAAAATCAGCCAACCTGGGCAATTATGCTTTTAGTATTCACTAATGAAAGTTGTACTAGTTTTAATCTGAGTATGGATTTACCTACGTAATGTCTTAGCTTGTAGCTAATCACATTAATTAATGGTCGCTAAGTCACGGATTTAAATCTCCCGCTACTCAGCTCGTTATATTTAAAGTGTACGTACTATGAAACTTACTAAGTTACTATGGTCTATATATGGAAGGAGGCTGTAGGTTTAAATCTTGGGTGGATAGATTTGCTTAGTTTATAGTGTGCCTTTTGCCCTTTTGCCCTTTTGTAGTAGAGTAGTATAGTATAAACTGTATAATTTAGCTCAAATCTTATTCTTTTTTTTTTTCGGTTGCCCACTGGTTCACCAGAGCTTCGTCTTGGCTATATCCAGCTCGACCAGGGTCGTGCACCTGGCTTTGGTGGGTGAGTCTCCCAAAGGGAATTTTTTGACATCCACTGGAGTTAAACCCCAGACCTCGTGGATGTGGAGCAGGCCGCTTACCACCTGAGCCAACTCCCTTTGGTAGCTCAAATCTTATTCTGGCCAACATATATATGGCCGGAGACTTGGTGGGCCAATACCAAATCGATAATGACGGAAGGGACGACCGTGTTGTACATTTGCGTGAACATGACTAACACATAAGCTCATAATATTTCATCCAAAAACCAATTGACAATTAGAGCAGGAGCTCACACACTTTCTTTATGATAGATGGATTAATTCTCAATTCATCGAGATGTGAGATAACATTCTTCACAACTATGTACATCCGTTTAACTAATAAAGTGGTATAACCTAAACTAAAACCCTACTCACTTTGACTGCTCTTTTACTTATGCAATTACATATGCTAATTAAGAATGGTACAAGGTCATGTAGCATTTCGGACACGGGCATGTGAAAGCTCTATTTGTATAGAGGATGGATAAGCTTTCATGCATGGTTGCTCACGGGCTAAATTAAGTTGCACTTTGAGGAAGCTCAAAACGTCGTCGTCGTTTGTTTTCTCTGTTGGTCGATCATGCATGTGGGTCATCATTCAATTCAACATACTATTGATTTGGAGGTTAGCAAATTGATGAAGATGCTCATTCCATGCATGGCCTGAATAGGGGCAGCCACTGGATTCCAACTAAGAAAGGGACGTACCGTTGATGAGATGAGTTGATGTTGATAGATCATGGTTTGCCTAATTCTATGAATTCTTCACTTGTATGTACGTAGGCGTAACATGATTCATTTTAGTCACCTCAAAATTGTCGACATGGCATCAAAATTTTGAATTTTTAGCTGAAAGTGTAGGGGTAACTTACAATTCAAAATTAGTTAGTTTCAAAATAGTTCCACCCGAACTCAACTGTGAAATAAGTGAGCATTTTAACCTGGCCTACTATTGTATATTTTTGCTATCAATCATGAATGTTATTCGTTTCGTGTTTAAATGCTTTCTACCCCCCAAAAAAAAACATTTGAGTGCTCATCCATTGTTAAAATATAGATCTTCTCCAAATTAAACTCACATTAAATTTGTTGACATCATCAGTTGAGCGTTTCTTTGGTTGATAGATGAATGCATAACAACTCTATTTAATGTATGTGTTTTGTTGAAGAATTTTGATGTAAAAGATCCATGCTTTTACCTTTAGTTCATGAATTTTTGATTCACCTCTAGGAGTATATAAGATTTTTTTTAAGAAATTAACTCTCTCAAAATAGTACTCAAAGGTGTTTGCTTTGACTTATAGGAGTAATGTTATTCATAAAACAAATCCTAAAATTTTGAAATCAAGTGTGCGTAGATGAAGTATAAAAAAAACAAAGCTATACGTTGAGGAGCCACTAGTCTAGTGGTTAAGACCTTGGAGGTATCTCGTACCCTAAAGCCTCCGGTTCAACACTATCTATAAATATTTCCGATCCTCACGTACACTAGTCTCAACTCTCAAGTAGTACGTGACCTATTCGATGTAGACCATATCCATCGAGTAAGCGACTACTTTGAACATACCAAGTTGGGCTATACATTCATTGACTAAAACTCGGCCCATTTAAATAAGTAAATGTTGGATAAATTTAAAGCCCACATGCCTTTAACCAATTCCTTAAACCAAGTTGTTTCTCTACGTGGGCCCCTAGCACCCCACCGAGGGAAGCAAAGGAGATGCTTCGGCGGCGGCGTTCGCTCAACCAACACCACAGGCAGTGCAATCACTAAAATCAGTTATGCTACGACCTTTTCCGCGAAAATTTGTTGACAACGTCAAATTCCATATTTGCCCCTCAAATTCATTAATGGTTCTCTTTTGCCATCTCTTACAATGTAATAAATGTTAAACAAATGGATTAAACCTACACATTTATAATAATTACCAAAACTAGTTTGTGAATTTCAACCTCCCGTGGTTATATTATATGTAGTGAAATTGTGAAATATTTTTTATGAATAGAAACACCTTTATAACTATGTCAACTTATTAAATTCTATTTATTTTTGTATTGGCCCATAAAACCATGTCATAAAAATTGCATATATCATCATTTTAACTTTACATATCATTATTCATTTATTCAAAATTGATAGTAAAATATAATATAATATTCATTTAAAGAAATTTACTCAATAATGTCACACAACTTAAATTAGGGTATAAAATAAAGATATCTTCTTGCAAAATGTCGATTACGTAAAGTCGGTATTTTAGGGTCAAAAAGTGAAATAAACGAAAAGGGAAAAAAAACATTCCACATCGCATTTATTGAAAGATAAATTGCACAGAGAATTAGGCCTAGTTACATTACAATTATGAAGCAGGGCTACTTTGGGAATCCAATTTCGTCACCACCAAGTTTACGCATCCACGTCGTTGAATGTCGACAAAAGTCATACAAGCTTCGAAGCCTTCAAACCCTGCGAGAGATTTCGGTGGTCGCAATCGGAAGAATCACGTTGCAGAGGAGAGGTTTTAGCTCGATCGAGCAGGTCCGCCATTGTCATTCCTCTGCAACGCCAAAACACAAGGCCGCCGTTTTACGAGAGGAGCTAGGTTTTGGTGCCGTTTCGTCTGTATCAAAAATCGGATCGAGAGACGGCCATGATTTCCTCCGAATTGTGATCTGTGTTGATGACGAGGGGACTCTAGGGTTGAAATTTTCAATCTGATTGAGTTTCTCTCTGTCATTGGGGAAGATGGTAACATTCTTGTTCTGATTGTTTGTAGCCTTCTCTTTGGTAGTCACTATGTGTGTACATTGAATCTTGACAATTTTGATTATAAGCTTGGTAGAGAGCGTGAATTTCAGAAACCCTTGGGATTTAGGTTTTCTTGTATTTTCAATATTTATCTGCTAATATTTGGCTCTTACCACTTTAAAGCTTCAGCAAGATTAAATGTATAACGTGGTAGTTTGTATTGTTTCCTATTAATTGGTGAGATGATAGTGGGATGTCTGCTGATCAACCAAGAAATATTAGAACCGGCTGTTAATTTTAAGTTTGTTGGCTTATCTGCACCTTACTTTCAGCTAGATGGAACCATTCAAGTGGCCAGAGGTTTGTACAATCCATCTTTATTAATTAGGAAAAAATAACTCCATGACAAAAGTTAAGTTAATGGATTTACTTTCCTTTATTGGATTTTATGCTTTGCTATGTCAAATGATGCACTACTTCCAATTCTATTTGTGTTTACTGCATTTATAATACTTGTTGCTTCCATCCATCTTATGTTTTATATAGCATAAAATCTTTTGTATTTACTTCTTTGACACATCTTGGCCAAACAGGCTACTATAAACAAGGTAGCAGTGGGATCTCAGGTTTGGGTTGAGGATCCTGAAATAACATGGATAGACGGAGAAGTTGTGGAGATACATGGGGAGGAAATAACTGTGAAGTGTTCATCTGGGAAGACAGTAAGTACTGATATCTGAATATGACTTTCTATGTCCTGCGAAAAGCTGTACTTGCAAATAATACTATTGGTTATTTATATGCTTGCCCACTTCTCATGTTAGTTTGACTGTAAAAGACTATATGTCATTTTTGTATTTCGGAATACTTCTGTAAACGGATGAAGCTGTGTGAATCGAAGTGATTACTCATGAATCTAAAAGCAAATGCTTGATTTGATCATCATTTGAGAGGCTTTCATATTTATTCTAAAAAACTGTGTTCGTGAAATTGCTTATCTTCAAGCTTGAGCTCAACGCAGGAGTTAATGTCCAAAGTGTACTATTGTAGGAGGCTTATGAATGAGTAGTATGAATGTGTGTTGGCTTCTGCTGAAAAACGGAACCAAACTTGATTCCCCATAAGTTATGTGCATTTTCTAGAAAGGCATAACAAGCGCTTGTTTTACTTGCCTCAACTACAGGTTACTGTCAAAGTATCGAGGATTTACATAAAGGACACTGAAGCTCCCCAAGATGGAGTGGAGGATATGACAAAATTAGCCTATCTCCATGAACCGGGGGTTTTGGAGAATCTAAAGCGCCGTTATGATACTAATGAAATTTACGTAAGTTCATTAACTTCTTTCCCTTTATTAAGTTAAAAATTAATCAGCTGATAGAATCTAAACTTGCATGAAGTTATAACCTTCTCTGACGAGCTAATAGACTCTTAATTTCTATCTAGACTTATACAGGAGGTATATTAATCGCTGTGAACCCATTCCAAAGGTTGACTCATTTATACGGCATTAGTCTTATGGAACAATATAAAGGTGCAGCACTTGGTGAGATGAAGCCTCATCCATTTGCAATTGCGGATCTTGCATACAGGTCAAGGCTGTGCTTTATTACTAATACTGAAGAGATTTGTGTTACCTCATTTCATAATCCTAATAGTGTATCATATATTAGAACAGACATATGATAAATGACGGCATTAGTCAGGCAATTCTTGTAAGTGGTGAAAGTGGAGCTGGTAAAACTGAGAGCACAAAAATGCTTATGCAATATCTTGCATATATGGGAGGAAGACAAGTTGGTGAAGAGCGGACTGTAGAGCAGCAAGTTTTGGAGGTTAGACAGCTAAAATATTTTTATTTCGGTAAAAACTGATGATTATCTTCTCTAACGATTGAATACATGGTAATACTTATTACTTGTTTTCTTCTTGTTCTGGTCTTCCATTTTCATAGTCCAACCCTGTTTTAGAAGCATTTGGTAACGCTAAGACTGTCAGAAACAACAACTCAAGGTAAAGTGATATTGGTTTTCTTAACTGTGATCTTGTATTTTCTCTTTCCTGTTAATGTGAGTTGGATTAATTTGGATTGTTACAATATCAGTCGATTTGGAAAGTTTGTGGAGATACAATTTGATCGGAGGGGCAGGATTTCTGGAGCTGCCATAAGGACTTATTTACTGGAACGATCTCGTGTTTGCCAAGTCTCGGATCCTGAAAGAAATTATCATTGCTTTTACATGCTTTGTGCTGCACCACCAGAGGTAATTTGTCTACTTTATTCATAGGTCAAGAGTCTTAGTGGGAAAGATTGTGTTGTTTTACTTTGCTTAGGAATTTTAAATTTTCTTTATAGGGGTCACCTTTCCTTGTTCAGAAAGACGGTTATTAAATGTGTACACCTATCAATTGATATTAGATTTGATGAGGAAAAGAATGTTAGTAAATATGTAGGAGAATTAGTTCTCAATTTTTTTTACAAGAAAGAATTAGCTCTGTTTGAGTGCTACAGGGACATATTTTCAATCATATTTTACTGTCTCTTTGCTCAATTTCTTTCCTCTTTTGACTTCTAATTGGGTTTCAAGTGAGAATTTGTTCTTCTAGTTAGATGTCACATGAAGTTATGCTGGCCATCTATTTCTCTATCTATAAACATTTTACGTATGACCTCTTTTTGAGTCTGGTAGGAGACACTAGCCCTTGCAACTAGGGGCGAGGGAATTAACTTGTGACTATTGATCGTGAATCTTATCACCAACCAGTTGAGCTGTTGAGGCTTGAGTACATATGAGCTTTTCACGTGTTCATTGTGAAAGTTTAATTAACATTGAATGCTTTTCTGCCTTTAACCTGATGAAATTGTATATAATAATCTTCCCTGCAATTACCATAAGAAAACAAGGAGAAATATAATAAAGAAAAACTGAAGCAGTCCCTTTATGATCTTCCTCCAATGTATTTTGTTGGCTAAACAGATGAAATGATTTCCTTTTTGGCATCCGACTAGTCATTGAATGCACTAGCACCAGTGGATGTCAGACTTTTTCCCTAGCTAGATAAATTGTCATTAATTATGCATGACTTATGTCAACTTGAAGGCTGTCTTGTTAAAAGCACTTGTAGCAGCATTATGTTTATCTGTGTTCTGATTTTTTCCATCTTATTATGTGAAGTTTTTATCTGATCAAGTTATGTAATGTGCTAGAATATCATTGAGTAATCGATTTCTAAATCCTAAAAGTACCTGGGATTAGTTTCAGATTTCTGAGGAAACCAGTGTTGTTTATGTTAAAAAATGATTACCCTGAACAGAAAACACCAATCCACCTGGCCGATTTGATATTGCTGCTTGAATGGGCTATTCTTGGTCCTTAATAATGTCTTTCATATAATATTTTCTCATATCTTCACTTTTGGATGCCTCATTCCTAACGATTTGTCCTTGATGCAGGATGTTAAAAGATTCAAATTGGGGAATGCAAGAGATTTCCGTTATTTAAATCAATCAAATTGTATTGAGTTAGATGTCATAGACGACGCCAAAGAGTACTTAGAAACCAGAAGGGCTATGGGTGTTGTTGGAATCAATAGTGATGACCAGGTAATTTCTAGTACCAAAACAAACCTGTGAGTGTCTCTTCAAATTATTGACAGACATTTTAAATAAAGTTAGCAAATGATAAATGCTTGTACCGCATAAGTGCTCTAATGTTACTTTATTTTATCCAATTGGGTAATAAAATTTCTGTTAACTTTCCAGGATGCTATCTTTCGTGTTGTGGCCGCAATTCTTCATTTGGGTAACATCGAGTTTGGACGTGGTAGTGAACCTGATTCATCGAAACCCAAGGATGATAAAGCTAAGTTTCATCTTAAAGCAGCTGCTGAGCTTTTCATGTGAGCAATTCCGATGCATCATTCTTTTGACATAATGAACCCTTCGTGTATCTAATGTGATTTTGGAAGAGCATTTAACAACCCTTCATGTGTAGGTGCGACGAGAAGGCCTTGGAAGATTCACTTTGTCAACGTGTGATTGTGACTCGAGATGAGTCCATCACAAAATGTCTTGATCCAGATGCTGCTCTGGTCAGTAGGGATACCTTGGCCAGAACTGTTTATTCAAGATTATTTGATTGGTATGATATCATATAAATAAATCTTTGTATCTCCTTATCATATCATATCTGGTTTAAATTTTCCTTTCTAATTACTGCCTTCATTAGGATCGTGAACAAGATAAATAGCTCAATTGGGCAAGATCCAGATTCAACAGTTCTCATCGGGGTTCTTGACATTTATGGTTTTGAGAGTTTCAAGACAAACAGGTGCTTCACCGGTATGCTTTTGTTATTGAGATACATCAAAAGAATGTTTCCATGCGTATAACTGTTAGTTTATGTGAATTTTCCTTGCAACAATAGATAAGAAGAGGATTGTGGTTTAACCGGGTGAATGTTTTCTCAAAATGAATGTTGCTTCAAGAGTGATTTGTTCTTTTAAGAATAACCAATTTCTGGCCTATTATTTTATAAGCAAGTTAATAATGTCCCTTTTTCACTAAGAAATATTTGAAGATCCATTATTCGTGTGATTTTAAGGATTGAACACTGTACTGTGTATTAACTTGCAGCTTTGAGCAGTTCTGTATCAATCTAACAAATGAGAAACTGCAGCAGCATTTTAATCAGGTCTCTCTCTTTTTTTGTTAAGGTTGTTTAATCACTTGCTTTGTTGCTTCACTAGTGCTAATTAGTAATTGCGAATTCCAAATTGCAGCATGTTTTTAAAATGGAGCAAGAAGAGTACACAAGAGAAGCAATTGATTGGAGTTACATAGAGTTTGTTGATAACCAGGATGTTCTTGACATGATTGAAAAGGTTACTTCAGTTATACATGGTTCTTTACTTTTTTCAGACGCAAACACACATTTATCTATATGCTTTGTTTGCAGAAACCCGGTGGTATCATTGCCCTTCTAGATGAAGCATGGTACGTGTTTAAACACACTTCTTATAAATGTTTTGGTTGGTTTCTCATATTTGATGACCCTGTTTGCACTCCAGTATGTTTCCTAGATCAACACATGAAACCTTTGCGCAGAAGCTTTACCAGACATTTACAAACCATAAGCGCTTCAGCAAGCCAAAACTATCTCGTACTGACTTTACCATCAGTCATTATGCCGGCGATGTAAGTGATTGATAATTTCATAAATTGTCAGGTTACTGCGTCTTAGTATCAAGAAATGAAATTTTTATAACTCTTGGAAAGTTACCGACATTCAGGTCACTTATCAAACTAACCACTTCCTGGATAAGAACAAAGACTATGTTGTTCCTGAGCACCAATCAACACTGGGTGCTTCAAAGTGCTCTTTTGTGGCTGGCTTGTTCCCACCTTTGCGTGAGGAATCTTCTAAGTCTACAAAGTTCTCTTCAATTGGTACAGGATTTAAGGTGTGTTAGAAATGATACATACAGGCTATTTTTCAGTAGAGTAACATTCTGTCAACTAATTCTTTTCCTTATATGTATATTCAGCAACAATTACAATCCTTGCTTGAGACCCTTAGTGCGACACAGCCACACTATATACGTTGTGTGAAGCCTAATAATCTTCTTAAACCTTTCATATTTGAGAACAGTAATGTTCTACAGCAGCTTAGCTGTGGGGTTAGTCTTCTATACAAAACCTTGTGCTTATATGGTACTCTTCTTCATCTACATACAAATGTTATTCTCTTAGTATTAATCAATCTTGTGATTTTCAGGGAGTCATGGAGGCAATTAGGATTAGCTGTGCTGGATATCCCACTAGAAGAACATTTAATGACTTCTTAACCCGTTTTCGGATCCTTGCACCTAAAGCTCTAGATGGACGGTAGAGTGTACCTGAAATATGCAGTTGCACAAAATTTTGCTTTTATTGAATATTAATTTTTTACATTTGTCTGTAAATGTTTAGTCCTGATGAGGTCACTGCATGCAAGAAGATTCTAGGGAAAGTGCAGCTTGAAGGCTATCAGGTATGTGTAACTGATGAGTTTTAACTTGTTAACATTACAAGTTTATAGTTTTATCTTATTAGAATCATACCATGAGAAAGAAAAGCAAAAAAATATTTGCAAGAGTGTATATATTTTAGGTTATGTAGGATCTTCTTTTATTTTATCGTAATCATTGACATCAGTTTTGTGACAGGTTGGGAAGACAAAGGTATTTCTCAGAGCTGGTCAGATGGCAGAGCTTGATGCCCTTAGGACTGAGGTTCTAGGAATATCAGCAAGCATTATTCAGAGAAGGTTTCGTACTTACTCTGCCCGTAAAAAGTTTATCTTGTTACAGAGATCTGCTACACAGACTCAAGCATTTGCTAGAGGTACTTGGTAAATTATTAATTCAAGAATGTAACTTCTCACTTTTTAAGCGTTGAAGACTAAAACGGTATATTTTGTTTGCTAAGTGCTGAAGACATTTCTGTGCAGGACAAATTGCAAGAAGTACGTATAATTATAAGAGAAAAGAAGTAGCATGCATCAAGATCCAGAAGGAATCAAGAAGATACCATTCCAGGAAAGCTTACAAGCAGTTGTATTCTTCAGCTATTACAGTCCAAACTGGAATGCGTGCCCTGTATGCTCGAACTGAACTTTATTTCCGGAAACAGAGTAGAGCAGCTGTTCTCATTCAGGTAAAGGAAAAATAGACAAGAGTCATTGGTAATTTCAGATTTTACCAACTGCATTTTATGATGTTATGATGGCTACCTCTACTTCAGAGTCAATGGCGAATGCATACAAACCGCATTTATTACATCAAAATGAGAAAAGCTGCAATTATTACTCAATGTGGTTGGAGGGTAAGGGTAGCACGGAGAGAACTACGAAACCTTAGAATGGTATGCTTCCTTCATTTATATATTTCTTTGTCAGTATTGTTTTCTACCAGAATGATATATTTTTTTTTAATTCGCTAATTGCTTCAGTAAATAGAAAATATGATTACCTATATGAAAAATTGATCGATTACTGTTTAGCCAAATTGATACAAGGCATGATTCAATTTCTTCACCCAATCTACAATGTTTCCATAAATTTCAACAAAAAAACAATTGATCGATTACATTTTAGACAATATTAGCAATTCCTAAATGTCTACTTTGGAGTTGCAACTCGTGTAATTTGAATGCGTCTGTGAAGCTAATTATGCAATATGGATAACAATCCATGCCCTGATCAATCTAGGGACAAATTCTTAATTATAAATGTAAAGAAGTTTATATTTTCTTTCTTTCTTGAGGATGAAATTGCGTCTTAACTACATTAATTGTATGCAAGTGATCTGCAAAAAATCGTGTAAGAAATTATGTCAAAAGCTTTTAAAACTGGCTCAATATACCTAGATCACATGCGTAAGAATCTCTGTAGGCTGAGATAAGAAAGTGCATCATTCTCCTCCTATAGTTCACCCTAATGAAGCTTCATTCAATTAATGTGGAGAAGGCTTTGCATTGTCAAGTTGAGTAAGACTTTCACATCTAAATGCAGGCTGCAAAGGAAACCGGAGCCCTGCAGGATGCTAAAGGTAAGCTCGAGAAGGAAGTAGAAAATTTGACCTCAGAACTACAGCTCGAGAGAAGTCTGAGGGTGAGAATTTTAACAGTGGTTTTGTCCTTGTTTTTCCGTTTCATCATATTTGTTCATATTAAATATGTCTTTTTACTAAAACAATTATGAGGATAGAGTGAACCATGTGATGTTCTTTTCAAAATACTGTGACAATAAAGAACATAATCTCTGGGTCCAATCCGGTTAATATCCACCTTCTGCTAAACGGTTTATCTTCTTAATTAGGCTGACCTGGAAGAAGCCAAGGCACAAGAAATTGCAAGATTGGAACGAGCTTTGGAAGAGATGCAAATGAAAGTTCAAGAAAATAAATCACCACTTGACAAGGAGCGAGAAGCTGTACAGAAAAATGTTGAGGATATGCCTTTTCAGCAAGAAGTTATTGGCCTTGATAATGATGTCATGAATAATAAACTTGCAAATGAAATTAATCGGCTAAAGGTAATGTAGCCTTGCTAGTCTCACTTGTCATTGAAGGATATAGTTGCAGATTTCTGTATTTCCGATACATCATAATCTTTATGTTTCTTGAACTGTACAGGATCTAGTGACATCCTTAGAAAATAAAGTTGCTGAAAGTACAAAGATAAGTGAAGAGCGGTTGAAGAAGGCTCAGGAAGCAGAATCTAAGATAGTTGAGTTGAAGACTGACATGAAAAAGTTTGTGTGACTTTTTTTCAATCTCTTGCCCTTTCTAGTGTAATTTCCGTTTTTAGATATCAGCTTTTTAAATCTATTTGCTATGTATTTTCTTAGACTTGAGGAGAAAAATGCTACCTTGGAGCGTGAGTATCAAAGTCTGCAGCACCAATTCAAATTGAGTTCTTCCACAGGGACATTGTCAGAATATTTGGTAAGTGCGGCACCAAAATAGATACTTTCATCTGCTATCCAACAAATAATACTCCTCTCGTCTTTTTAGGGTATGGAAAATGGGCACACAGATGACACGAATAAGGAAGGGCAAAGTCCCGTACCTCCCGAAACTGTCGCTTCAGAATCAATGAAGAAGTTACACGAACGGGTATGTGCTGGATATATGATTAAAAAGACCTTTAGATGAATTTTGTATATCTGCAAATGTAGCTCCTTCTAAAATTCATTTGCTCATCATGCAGGAGATTGTACAAACTCTTATTACATGTGTGTCTGAAAATGTTGGATTTAGTAAGGGTAAACCCGTTGGTGCATTTGCCATATACAAGTGCCTTCTTCATTGGAAATCCATGGAAATGGAGAAGACTAATGTGTTTGATGCCCTCATTCAATTGGTTGGGTCTTCATTTGAGGTAATTCTACTTACAAAACTTTCATTTGGTCAACAAACTAAAAAGAGGCTTATTTTTCTTTTTGCTGTTCAATCTTGGTACAGAAAGATGACATCAATCATCTGGCTTATTGGTTGTCAAATACTTCTACTCTACTATTCCTGCTGCAGAAAAGTATGAAAGAAAATGATGAACCTCCACAACCAACATCGTTTTTTGGAAGGATGGCACTGGTATCAGATACTATATGCCTATATTCTAAAATGAGAGAATTATGTCAGTCTCTTTCCTAAATTTAATCTGAGTTTTATGTATCAATCTTATTTAGGGATTCCGGTCCACAGCTGATGTGGTGCCTAAGGTTGATGCCAAGTATCCAGCTCTGCTTTTTAAGCAGCAGCTTTCTGCTTTTGTTGAGACGATATATGGTATCCTTAGAGATAGCGTGCGAAGAGAGCTTTCCTCTTTGCTTTCTTCGTGTATTGAGGTATCCGAGTCTTAAGATTTAATAATTAATATGTGATCCTTCTATAATGTCCATAGTGATTTCCATTCTTGCAATTAAATTTCTGTGAGCTCACACCGCAGGCATCAAAAACACCTAAAACAAGCATGCAGCAGTCTGCTGACTTGGATGCTCCAGTTAGTCATTGGCAGAGGATAGTTGACATCCTTACCTCTCTTCTGAATGCAATGAAAGAGAATTTTGTATGTGAATCCCTTATTTATCCATTTTAGATATAATATAATGCACTAATCCTGGTCAATTGTATTCACATTGTATTCTTTTACCAGGTGCTTCCGTGCCTTGCTCAGAAGATGTTCACTCAAATCTTTTCATATATCAATGCTGAGCTTTTTAATAAGTTAGTATGTCAGCAAGTTTTGGTTGGATCTTCTTTTAAGCCCATTAGCTATATTTCTTTTGGGGTAGAGAAATTCGAGAGTTCCAGTATCATTTATTATTTATTATTGCAGTCTTCTACAGAGTGAAGAATGCTGTACATTTAGGAATGGTGAATATATTAAGTCCGGATTAGATGATTTATTATCTTGGATTGGGGAAGCAACAGAAGAGGTATATGTACACAGGCTTTATTCTTTCCTGGATCCTGTCAAATTCTCAAATCAAATCATTTTGTTTGTACAGAATTAATAGTGATTTGCCTTTATCATGCTTTACTTATTATATAATAAACCTTTCTGATGATAAATCTTGATGTATGCAGTATGTAGGCTCGTCTTGGGATGAGCTTAAACACATAAGACAAACCGTAGGATTCTTGGTAAGTAGTTTTAAACGTGTTTTGTTTTGATTTTCTTTTTCCTTTGTTCCATTTGATATAAATAGAAAGTCTAAAGCTGTGAGTGTAATAGTTAGTTTAACCGGCTACAGAGCATAGCCAATCATTAATACACAAACAAAAAAAATGCTACATTGTTTGCTGAAATTTGATAGATTTGGTTGGTATTTTTATTCTTTGTTCTTGATTTGCTTGCATTTTTGCAAAGCAAATGTAATTTCTTTCAAATCTGCAGGTTATACATCAGAAATCTAGAATCACTTACGATGATATAGCAAGTGACCTCTGCCCGGTAAGTATTTGTCTATACCCCTTTAATGCTTCATTTTAGAAAAAGGGTTTGTCAAAGAGAATAAGTAATACAAGAATTAATGACTAAAAACAGAAACAATCATGGGCCCTTGTGATTTCAATTGATGGTAAGATCTACGAGAATTCTTCTCTGATTAGTAAACAATTTTGTGTTTGTAGGCATTGAACACTCAGCAGATTTACAGACTATGCACGCTGTACTGTGATGACAACTACAATACCAAAGGCGTCTCCCACGATGTATCCACCCAAACATCTTAGTAGCTTTCAACACGTATGTGGTTCTGGCTCTAATATTCTGATTGAATTGTCAGGTCATCTCTGCCGTTAAGGATGCTATGGTAGGTGGTACCAATGGATCTACTGATAAGGCCTCAAAATCCTATATGTTACCCGAAAGCTTCAGGTCAGATTCATAACAAATCCCGTCCTCATATACAACACACTTGTCTCACATTTTAGAACTGCCTTAAACTGCAGAATACCTTTCCTTGAAGATGACATTACAAATGCAATGCAAGAGCGAGATTTTGTCGGCATTAGCCCTCCTGCTGAGTTACTAGAAGATCCGGCGTTCCAGTTTTTACGGGAATGAAGCCCTAGTCTTAGACAAAACAGGTTACTTCCATATTGTACATCCCTTCACTCGTGAGTTTCTTCCTTTATCATTTATTAGTTTCTGAAATTTTGGTGCAAAGTCCATTGCTCTGGATATAAATTATTTCTTCTCCGAAATTAGAATGAGTTTTTAGGTGGTGGTGTTGTATAGTCGAGGGGTGTGGATGTGTTCTGGTTTGGCCACATCAAATGCTAGTCTGCAGTTATATGTAGGATTTCATAGTAGAGCGAAACAAGGTGTAAAGACAATGTTTTCCTTTTTTTAATCTTAGGAAAATAATTCTTGTAAAAAACTGTCATTTGATAATACATAGATGCATTGTGTCAATACACCAGAATGAATTGAATGTACATAACTTGGGCATGAACTCGAATAGGCTTCTTGGAGATGTCATTTCGATTTTGTTTTTGAATGACTGTAACGATCCTTTCGATGGAAGGTGAGATATGACTTGGTCTTGAAGGTGCATAAGTCTACAGGAAGACCGATTGAAGCCTCGCCTGAAAGTAAATGGCTCCCAAATCCCATGTATTAGTTGTTAGCAATTCGCTTTTTAGACTCTATCATAATCTTCTAAGCAAGCATATATGTATGTGTATGAATATATTAGAGAATAGTAATAGATTAAGATTAAGAAGACACCAGGAGACAGCCGATGAACATAGCTGGGCACGTTATTTCCAACTAAAAGCAGTCTGGATGTGTGTGAAGGATGAGCTTCGTTGGAAGACTGATAACATCAAAATAAGGTTATGGTTGGTGAAAGTACTTAGCTTTCCTTAATTATTAGTATTATTATATGGATATTATTGCTATTGCAATTAATGTAACAATATATGACGCTTTACTTGCCATCTGCGTCCCGCGTATCTTAAATGTTGGGTATGTCAAACAAAAGCTGAACAATCGCGTATTCTTATTTAGGTCGATCTCTTCTCCAATCTCAATTGAGACTTCCCTGCATATTACTATTAATTGTTGGTTGATGTACAAAAGGCGATTGCATTCTAATTTAACCAGTTACTTGAAAAAAACTCACATGTGCCAAGATATAACCAGTTACTTAAGTGAAATCAATTCTAAAGTGTAAGCTATGCTTCAAGCTAAATACTTACTCCAATAATGAGGATTTTTGCTTCTAGGTAGGAATTAGAACTAACAACAGATCGATCTAGGGCCGCAAATAAACCGACCCATTCATGAAAATTTCGGTATTTTGCTCGGCTAAATTCATTCGTGTTCAACTCGATTTATAAATGGGTTGAGCTTAAACAATTCGAAAGTTAAACAAGTGGAGCATGAGGAGAAGGAAACATGACTTAATTTTTCACGAGCAAGCTCGTGTATATGTTAATGAACAAGTTCGATTATATGTTCTGATGTTCATGAACAAGCCCAAATGTATATCATATTATATGAACAAGTTCGACTAGTCGAACATCTCAACCTCTTTATAACTAGCTTATATGTTTGATTCGTTTTGTTTTGAGCAATTTATTAACATCTCATTATCAAATTTATACCAAAAGTAGACTGCATATCAAATTTAGTGATTGCGAAAATGTCGGATTTTTACAAAAGTTTTAGATGTAAGAGTGAAATCCACCTTTTAAATTAATTTTTTAAGCTAATGGATAAAACTTATACTCCCTTATACAGTGTATAAGTGGAATTTGCCCCTCTTTTCGGTCTTTTGTACATATTATCCAACATGATCCTCATCAATGCCCCCAAAATCGATAATAGATTAACAACTATTATAGTAGTATGATGCAAATTTAAATTCAATTTCTAAGATTTTCCGTGATCTTTCCGATCTAAGACTTTGAAATATATTTTGTTGCATATTAAGCATCTTACACTTTTGAATAATATTATTGACTTTACTAATGATGTGCTGATGATATTGTGTATCATTATCTCATTATTTGTTTCTTCAATTTTTATCACCATAAAATATATCAGAATGGTATTATTCCGTTTGCATTGCACATGCTAGCTAGGTATGAGATATCGAAGTTGGAAAAACCAATTCAAATCCATTCTTTTTTTCCTTTTTGCAAAAAATATAATCCCGTGAAAAAGTAATACATAAGAAACTGAAAATTAAATAGATTTATAAGGTAAGAGTTCGAATCTCCTGCGGAATAACATTTTTGTAGGAATATGCGATACAAAAAAGTGCATTGTAATTCAACCAAAAAAAAAAAGTGCATTGTAAGCCTTCGGGCATTCAGTCAAAACGGTTAAACCTCCAAGGGTAGTACCTAGAGGTCACCGGTTCGACTCTCATGGGCAATGCCCTCAACCAAAAAAAAAGTGCATTGTAAAACTTTAAAAATACATCATAAGTTATCAAAAATGCATTAATCATAAATAATATCATTACGGTATATGCTAAAAAAATTATAATATGAGTATATATATTTAATAACTATACCAAATTTAAAAAAATACCATTAGCTACACCAAATTTATAATATGAGTATATATGATAATATTTAATAACTATAAATTTAATAAGTGCATGGAGTTAAGAATTTATAATATAATAATAAAGTAAAAATATACTTATATGCACTAACAAATGAAGATTAGGGGTATTGGTACGCCAAACATAATAAATTATCTAAGATATTGATTTAAAAATGAGTGGACGAGGGATGGAGCAAATCTACATTTGCAATCTGGTGAAGAGAGTGGATTGTTTTTCCGTAACCAACTCTAGTGTCCATAGTTTAGATTACTTCATTTGGAGTAAGAAAATATTTTAATTTTTTATGTACCAAACTACCAATAGCCCTAATCTTCATTTGATGATTATTAAGTTTATAAGTATATTTATATGTTATTCTTATATTATAAGTATATTCATATGTTATTCTTATATTTATATGTTATTTAATTATTTATTAGTATATTTATATGTTATTCTTATATTATAAGTTTTCAATTCCATATAAATGTTAACTTTTAGACTTGTTAAATGTTATCACAAATATTCAAATTATAAATTTATAGTAGCTAATTAAAGGAAAGAGATTATTTAAAATATAGATTAAATTATAGTAATAAAAAGGATGGGAAATTTTCTTTTAAAGTTTAACGGAAATTTGGACAAAAAATGAGTTTGGATGATATTGAGGTAACAAAAGACCTATTAGGGGTTGTTTACGGGTAATTAGACATTGAGCAGGTGATTGAGTGAGATATGACTTATTGGACGGATGATTGGAGTAATAAAAAAGGGCTTGTTGACTGCTTGCTTCATAACTAACCGCTTCACCGAACTTCCATCAGTCATGTGATCACATGAGCATTCCACAACTATTTATCCATGTTTGACTGCTCAAAATAGAGCATTTGACCACGTTTTATATTTACATTCCATCGGCCCAACATGACTAGGTCCCCACTTTCAGTTATTACCGTTATGGCCGGAGTCGGTCTGTTCCACCCAAAAAATACTGTAAATAGGTTGACTTACATATTACCAATCTGTAACCGGGGCAGATCAAGAACTTTTTTTTTGGGTGGGTTGAATTTGTAAGAAATTAGGATACAAATTTTGATTAGGAAAAAGATAGGATAAAGTTGTAATTAATATAAATATGGGGGGAAATATCCAAAAAACTGAAGTTGGAAAAAGAGGAGTTGGGGTTTGAACTTTGAACCATGAATATATATAATGATACATTATGCATGCAACCACTAAACCAAGTGAGATATAAATAATTTTAGCTCTTTTTAATTCTACTATTTTGTTTTTGGGTTGGTTAGAGCATGCTCTAGCCCACCTCTCCATCTACCCTTGTCTGTAATTGTGCTAAAAAAATGTATATGTGGTCAAGATCATACAAGATTGATGCCTTAACCATACAAATTTGATGCCTTAATTAAATTCGATAGCTTAGCTGTTAAAAAGAAATGAACCATTAGAAAGTGAGGTCATGCCACGTAGCATTTAACAAGAATGTAAAATACGACGTGAAATGTAGGGGAAATTAAACCCTAGCTATTAGCACGTCTTAGTATATAGATGTGTTGTTGGAGATATACTAGTTCCCACATTGGAAGTATGGGTCAAAAACCCACTAGTATATAAGGAACAATAAACCCTTTAGAAGGGAAAGTACGTACGTATCTTTGAAGATTGGGACCATGTTGATGCGCTCGTATGAGATGATGTAACCAAAAGTTATGTAACATGCCATTTGTTCTTGCTTCCGATGGCTTATAAGCCATAACATGTAAACTTTAAGAGTAAAGGTCTTTACATTATGGGTTGGAGAAAAGGTTTTCGATCTTGATCAATGACCAAGATTAATACACTGAATAACTATCATTTAAAGAGGTGAGGTGTGTTGATATCTTTCGAGGATTCAGCGTTAATGGAATTGAGGAAAAAAACTCTATAGATAGATTTGATCAAAACTTAACACTAGCGAAATGAAGATTGAATAGATAATATACATTTATTTATGAAGATTGAATAGAATTTTCATCAAGATCGATTTGAGGAGGAGAGAGCTTAAATATGTGCTTGGACAAGAATTGAAACATCGATATAAGGAAATGTAAACAAGACATTAGACAACTTACTAGCGAAATTTCATCAATAGGATAAACCGTCGTCCTGGAATCTCGAACCTGAAACTTCATGGTACACCTATCAGTGTTCAACCAATGAGTTGATGCGCCAAGCGCACGTATGAAAAAACATAAATTGAGAGGACACTTACATTTTTTGTATTCCACGTGTCTATATAGGTGGGATTCGTAATTGACCCAACTGACTTGATAAGCTGGACCTATTATTTTTTGGTAGAACCATTGTCCATACTAATCCAATCACTTGGTGAAATTTAGGTAAGATCTAGGACCTTGGAATAAACATTAAAGACCTGTAATCCTAACATGTCTCTCTTAATTAATTGATCGTCCACCAATATCCAAGACAGATTTTCTTTTTCGATCTTACTTTGGTCTTATATATCTAGCTTATATTGTCTCTCTTATGACAATTTGCATAATATATTGTCGTCTCCATGTGATCTACTGATCTAATTACACACTTCAAGCAGAGAAAAACATTCAACGCTTACCCACAATTTTCTCTCTACCCTCGATCTCTTTGTAAGCAGATTGAATTGAATATACATATTATGTAATATATATATATAGTAATGCAAATTGGTGCCCTAATAAGTAATACGTGCATAGTTTCCAAGAGCCAAGTCATGTATACAATGTACATATTCAGTTATTCACCCTTTGCCATCCACAAACTTCTATTTTAATTGTTCAATAAACTGACCCCATTAATGGAACCTATTTGTTGGAACATGGGTCATATTGATCTGTATAGGCTCAACTGTGGTATATATCTGAATTAATAATAACAAGTTGTTGTGATGTACTGATGTATATAGAGGAATTTCTACTCTCATATAGTATAACATATTAGCTAGAACAAAAATTATATACTAGTATATTTCGGTACCTAAGCCTCTTTTAATTATTTCGTTCATCCTCTCTTTTAATTGATATCGCCCATGAATCAATCATTTCTAATCATTTTCTCTAATTATTAATTTGGTATTGGATTCTCTAAAATATCAACATATATAACCATATGTGTTTGATTCTATAATTATTTATCAATTATTGTACATGTAATATTGTCCCTACAAAAAAAAAGAATCTGGAATGAAAAGAAATTAGGTAGAAATTATAGGTGTTTCAGTTAGAATCTCAGTCGATCAGTACATGGACTTGTCAAAATTGAACAATCAATGAGCGGTGTTTTCTTGGTGAAAAATCTTAGTGAAAGTTGATCAATTGGTGAATTATATTTCGTTCCGAGTAGGGCTCTGTTCGGTAAAACTAACTGAAATCAAGTTGAAATGGTAACTGAAACTTTTTGTAATTGAAGCTTAATTATATTTCTAGCAGAAATTCGTAACTGATCTTAAAGACTGACAATTTTTAGTAAGCTAACGGGTGTTCGGTAAAACAAACTGATTGTTGATAAAAGTAGAGAGTAAAATGACGAAAAGGCCGTATTGAGGAGGGAGAAGACAGTAAGATGAGGGGTATGGACCACCTATATAAATTTGGAGAAAATGGGAATAAGCTACCATAAGCTGGAAAGTTGATCAATTGTTAATAGAAGATTGATATAGCGCGGGAATATAATTATCCTGGCATATTTGTAAAAACAATTTGTTGATTGGTACTTCATTATGGTGTCACATTAATTCTTCTTGTGAAATGCTTGCATAAGCAAGGACTTAAGTAACGCAATTGTCTATCTAAAATTCTAAATGCCTTGGAGTTTGGCTCATTGGATGTATAGTCGTATATCGATCATATGGGAATAGGAGTATAGGACGACTTACTTTTGTCTTTAATTCTTTGAACGTGTATAAGAAAATTGGATCATTAATTGTACATTTGTACTTACTCGGATATCAATTTTGGAAGCTAACTAGATATAGGTAGTTAATTAGCCAATATAGTACGTAAACTCGATGATCATATTCCACCAAAAAAAAAACTCGATGATCTTATATATGACAAATTGACAATATATATATGCCATGCATTATACATTCATATCTCTTAGAGTAAAATTAGCGGTGGACCAAAAATCTTTGGCCATCATTATATTATATTAATTTTTTTTTCTTTTTAAAAGTAAATTGCTCTTTGTAGAAGAGTGGTACATGTGGCAGCATGAGAATGAAAGGCCAAACAAAATCTTGGTCATGGGGATGACCGAACTTCCCTTTTTTTCATCTATTAATTTTTTATTGTTCTTTTTGCATTAAGGTCAGCTTTTGGCCAACCGCTGGTACTACTCTTATATATACATATCAAATGTACTCATGATTATTTTTTTATTGGTAATATTAACTTATTCACTAATAATACTGAATATTTAGTGTTAATATCATTATTGTTATTATTATTTATGAGTATTATTATTTGTCATGGTGAATTAATTGTATATGATCGAGTAGGTAGGTGGCAGGCCACGGAGTCAAAAGAGAGATATTGGCAAACTAAGGAGAAAATTATAGCATGTGCATGCAACATGGCCTTAGCTTATGCGAAAATAATTCCGATTATTGATCGAGAGCAGTAATTTACTAAATTATATACATACACCTCCTTCCACCAAAGCCGTTCTCTTAATCAATACTACTACTTAATTAACTAATTAATTATTTTGATGGTTGAAGCCTCTCTTGCTTCCATGTGGAAATTCGTATTAGTGCACTACCATAACATAGCCTTGAACCTTAATTATGCTTCTAATTGCACTTAGCAAACGGTAATCCTCAAAAGATTTGGTCGACTACTTGCATGTTTCGTGGCAGTCTTCTACGTAATTAATCATAGTGAATTTATTAATCGCTTAATTAGGAGGTCTCCTATATACTGTATTAATTAATCATGAGAACATGTTGAGATCCATCCATCGAGAGATTATAAGTTACTTTGCCGTAGGTATTTAATTGAATAACTGATTTTGTTTATATTAAACAAAAAAATTGCAGTTGAGAAATTCTTGTTTAATCAATTAATTGTATTTTCACGGCTGAGAATTTACCAGCCCTTAACTGAAAAGAACGCCACACACACATGGCCTAATTAGAGATATAACGTGCTAGCTTGAATTGGACATTAATTGACTAAACAAACACAGTAGATCGATCGAGCTCTAACCAATTAAGGCATTTTGAATAGTGGCTTAACATTTAATTTATTAAAACAAGGTCGGTAATGTCTTTGGCTCCACTTCTCTTTTCGTATATCGACCTTGAATTGTCTGTCTAATTGTTCAGATATATTCTTATAAATGAATTAATTAATTGGATTGTTCAAATATCTAAAGAGATTAATTCATTCAAGAATTACTTAGCTTTATTACTCAACCATGGTGGCGTCACTAGCGTGACTTTGAGAATTAAATACCATTATGAATAAATTAGAGAATAAGCTATATTCCACTCCGTATTTCTTAAATTCTTTGCTAAGCCTATATATATAAGCATGGTTTTGATTCAAGTAAGGACTACTCAGATAGTAAGAATAATTCATAACTCTTTGTAGTAAGGAGTAACCTCATTCATTAGATTTATCTCCTTACAATGTAATCGATGATCCAGTTTTAATTTTCAGGAAAAAGGTTTTTTTTTACGAAAATAATATTATTTTCTTTTCTGAAAAATACTGTTAGAACACTTAAATACGACAGTTCAGTTTTATACACTAAAAGTTCAAATTAATATACTAAAAGTTCATTTTATAAACACTATGAATTCAATTTTCAACATTATATGGGTGCCATTTCTTTACTATTAGTTCAATTTTTTGTTCTATGAGTTCAATTATTATATCTTTTGAGTTCATTTTTTATATAATTTGATGTTCACTAAAATAACTTTGTTTTAGTTTAATCATGTATTAATTCAAAAATATTTTTTGCTACAGAATAACAACTATGATACATAAATAATAATAAAAAAAGATAAAATTACTTTTCTTTACAAAAAAAATGATTATAAATATAACCCTTAATATGGTAGTTCAATTTTTATAACCAAAAGTTCAAATTAAAATGTTAAAAGTTCAATTACGTGTACCAGAAGTTCAATTTTGTCACTTGTACGGGTTCAATTTATTGTACAGTAAGTTTAGTTTTTTCCTATTGTTAGTGCATTTTTTGTTACTATAAGTTCAATTTTTATATTATTCGATTATCTGAAATTGAAAAAAAAGTCAAAAACAATTTTAAAATAATAAAGATTAAAATTTGATTTTTTTAAAAATCAAAAAATTTAAAAATAATATGGATCATCCAATATAAAATAATGAGATAAATCTAGTGGATAAAATTAGTCCTAACTATAAGGGGTTGTCCTTACCACAAGTACTCTCTTCACCGGAACCTAACTCTACGAGCAGTTACATATGCATGAGACATTTAAGACTACTCAATTCTTAGAGGAGTTCATTGTTTATCATTCTTTTGAATGTACATATATATATATATATATATATATTCAAAATAACATAGTAGTTTGATAAATCATCGTATTGACAATTAGATTTTGAACTAAAAATCATATATATAGATATGATTCTCAATTTTCTAGCTCACATATTTCAACCCAAGGGCGTATCAATTCAGTGGTTGAGATTTGAGTTCAAGTTATACTTATAACGATTATAATCCCTACCTTATGTATAAAAACAAAATGACTTAAAACATATATAGATACCCGACCTTGTTCATTTTTGTCATTTGGACACCTGACCTTTGAAACATACCTATTAAACACCCTAACTTGTCAAAGCATATCTATTAAACACCTCGTCCCTAACGTGACATTGTGCATGTGATGTACATTTGATTTGAGTGTTTTCATTAAGAGTCAGATATTTTTAAGCTTACGTATATAGAGAAATTTTTTTCTGCCAACGACGTATAGTGACGAGTTTATGTGACAATTAATTAAATGATGAGGCCTTACCTGACATTAAGTAATCTTTTTTTGCTTAATCGTTTTCACCTAATAGCGCGTGTGTATTGCAAAACTCCGTAATTAGGGACGAAGTGTTTGATAGGTAGTTTTGACAAGTTAAGGTGTTCAATAGGTCCATTTCAAAGGTCAAACGTTTAAATGACTAGAATGAACAAATTAAGGTGTTTTTATATATATATATATATATATATATATATATATATATATATATGCTTTAAGCCAAAAAAAATTAGCTCTCATATTTCACTAAAAAAGTGGCAACTGATTTTTAACGAAAGCCAGTTTAACTAGTGGAAATTAAGTGTTTGACTCAATAGTTTAGTTTGACCCAATTTACATGGAATCAACAACTTTGTCGTTTAGTTGACTTGCAGATAATTTAGCCCCCTCCAAATCTAATTTCAGCAAATCACATGTTTACAGGATCCCGTAAACATTTCATCATGTTATCAGGATTTTTCTCAAAAGTTATATAATTCCTAAACCGAGTTAATGGGCGGCCACAGACACGATAATACCCATTAACACTACATTTGATTTTTTCTTTTAAACATCATTTAGGCTAAAAGCTTCAAACGATACGTCCACAAATTACATGGTAATGGTTTTCTAAATTCATAGTCATTCATCATTTGTAACAAGCAACTTAAAATCGACACATTTCTGAATTTGCTTCGTGCCATTGCGGGTAAATATATATATGCACAAAAAACATAGTGACACGGAAAGATTTGTTTCTATTTTCAGTTAAAGGCTGGTCAACTAGTCGTTAGTGTTACTATCTTTTCCCACTCTGCTTATATAATTAAGTTCTAATATAAAACATATATATGATCTCATCATCCTCCACCTCATTAGTCCATTTCATTCAACGTTTTTAAGAGGAACATTCAATCTCTATTTTGTCTCTATTGAAATCACCCACTCTTCCTATTTAAAACAATCAAAATTATAATAAATGAAAATGCCCCGATAAAAACAAAAATGAGATTTCATATAAAGCTAATCTATTCATTACCCATAACGAAATCCCAATGATAGCAAGTATGGACTATGGGGTCCTCGTTAAAAACAATACCATATAATAATAACGCATTCTACTTTGCATAGGGTTGGTTATTTAAGTTGTATCGTTTAACATTTAATTGAGTTTAAAATTTGAGATATAAAATATTTATAAATAACAGCTTTCATGCTTCAAGATACCGAAGTATAGAAGAAATGCCAAAAATCTCAGCAATGATCGGCAGCATATAATCCTACATATTTCTCTTTCTTATCATATCGGCTCACCATAATTTATACAACAAAAACAAGGGGTAAGCATAATTTGGCATAATAATTAACTAAAATAGAGTCAGTCATCACATGCTAGTCTCGTGCTCTTCTCAATGAGTCATAGCCAACCCTCCTATTTAAGCCCTTGCATCCCCATTCTATTCTGCACTACAAAATCCCGCTCTTTCTTCTACTTCTACATCATCATTCTTGTAACACATCCTAACAACAAAGCATTCCTATATTTCTCCAAAAAAACCTCAAAAAGTCTTTACGACCTCTCTACTTTTAGCCGACCGTGAAAAGGAACAACTCTTGTTTCACAACATGGCTATTCATCCTATCACATCCACTCTATACAAACAAAAGACCATCTCCACCCTAAACCACGAAGACCTCTTCGTAGCTAGGCGCTGCATATGGGTCAACGGCCCAGTCATCATTGGCGCGGGCCCGTCTGGCCTAGCCGTGGCTGCCGGGCTCAAGGAGAAGGGCGTGCCCTACGTCATTCTCGAGCGAGCCAACTGCATTGCCTCCCTCTGGCAAAACCGAACCTACGACCGCCTCAAGCTCCACATTCCCAAGCAGTTTTGCCAACTCCCTAAGTTCCCTTTCCCTGAAAACACTCCCGAGTACCCTTCCAAGGACCAGTTCATAGGCTACTTGGAGTCCTATGCAAAGCACTTTGATATCCAGCCTCAGTTCAACGAGTCCGTCCTGTCCGCCAAGTACGATGAAACTAGTGGCCTTTGGAGGATAAGGACACTTTCGGGTAGGGACGACGAAAGGGAGGTGGAGTACATTTGTAAGTGGATTGTGGTGGCTACCGGAGAAAACGCAGAGAAAGTGGTTCCTAAGTTTTTCGGTCTCCACGAGTTCGGTGGAGAAATCATCCATGCTTGTGACTACAAGTGTGGTGATAAGTACGATGGGAAGAAGGTTTTGGTGGTTGGCTGTGGAAACTCAGGCATGGAGGTATCTTTGGATCTTTGCAATCACAACGCTCTTCCAACTATGGTGGTTCGAAGCTCGGTAAGCCCAGACGATTCCTGTATACCTACTCCACATGTTTATGTTTTCTTGATACGAGTTTGTTGATTGCTGACATGCATGTTTCTTGGGCTTTGTAGGTGCATGTTTTGCCAAAGGAGGTCTTGGGGAAATCGACGTTCGAATTGGCGGGAAGGATGATGAAGTGGTTTCCTCTGTGGCTGGTGGACAAGATACTGCTCTTACTTGCATTCTTGTTCCTTGGGAACACAGAGAAGTATGGGGTGAAGAGGCCGGAAATGGGGCCTCTAGAGCTTAAGAACAAAGAAGGGAAGACGCCGGTTTTGGATCTTGGTACATTCGGGAAGATTCGGTCCGGTCAGATTCAAGTCGTGCCGGGAATCAAGAGGTTTTCTCGAGGCCGGGTTCAGCTTGTCAATGGAGAGGTTCTTGAAATAGATTCCGTTGTTCTGGCGACAGGATACAAGAGCAACGTTCCTTCATGGCTCAAGGTAAGAGACAAGAATATTTGGTTGCATATGATCATCAAGATTCTTTCTTCTTGATACAGTTAGCCCTGTTTGCCAGCCTCTCTATGATCAATCAATAATTATGGTTCATAAGTGTCTTTATTAGGATAGTGTATAACATAATGCTTACTAATTCTTTAGTGTTTTTTATATAGTTGACGGTTTAAGAAGTTGACTTTAGTTAACTAATTGCATGCAGATTATTTTAGTGAGACAAGACCCTTTGACTTTCTTTACACCCTTTCCGTATTAAGGCTTTATAATGCATGTCTCCTGCTCTAAGACAGAGAATAATGAACATTGCTGGATCATTAATCACACCAGATGGGGTCTCACTTAATCTGAATTCTTAACTCACTAATTGTAACTTAGATACCAAAACTTGAATGCAATTAAGAAAGGTTGAGAAAAGCAAGGTGCTTGTTACTGAAGTCTGTCTCTGTTTTGGCCAACAGGAATGTCAAGAAAGTGAATTCTTCTCCAAGAATGGTTTCCCAAAGGATCCATTTCCAAATGGTTGGAAGGGAAAGGCTGGATTGTATGCAGCTGGGTTCACAAAGAGAGGTTTATCAGGTGCATCTGTAGATGCAGTGAAAGTGGCAGAAGACATTGGCAAGATCTGGAGACAGGAAACAGTGAAGAAGCAGCAGAAGAACCCTAGAGCACCCGGTGCTTGTCACAGGAGATGCATTTCACAACAATTCTAAATCTACCAAGAACAAAGGAAAGGGAATTTAGAGCTGCAAATATACTTTGGGTTGCTTTTTTTTTTATAATTTCTAGAGACATACACAGAGGAATACACAATTAAGAAGCCCTCTCCAAAGTACAAGAAAATGAAGTCCTGAAGTTCCTTCAGAGTTTGGGCAGTTTGTGCAGAGGAAGAAGAGGCTTTTTGTATTTTCATTTTCCTTTTCATTCTTTTCAAGAATATACTGTAATACAAAGATGTGATATTGTTACACAATTCAATTACATAAATTCAAATTTCAATACTCTTTTTTATCATATATATTAAGCTTTCAAATATTAAATGGTCCACTTGTCAAATAATAGAACTGTTGAGCCTTCCTTCTATAACATGGCCACTAACTCATCTCAAGGGACAACAAGGAATAATAATGAACCCACCAAGGTTTCTTTAGGCCCTAACATGGATACTCCCTCCAATCTGATATGGTTAAATCCTTCAATAGACAATTCAACTGCAATATTTACAGCTGATATAAGTAGGAACAACTCATTTATTGCTAAGATCAGAATCACCATGGAAAATATCTCCCTTGTCACACTATCTACCCCAACATCTGGGGCCTAAAATTTCTTGATATGTAAGAGATAAAGTATTTGCAGTATCAATTTGGAACTAAATGACAGAAGGTAATGTGGTGCAAATTTCTACACAAGCAAGGAAGCCTGAAGATATATTGAAAATAAAATCATCAGTTTAGTAGGTCTAACTAAAAAATAGTACAGTAGTAAAATAAGAGAGAGGAGATAGGGTTGAGACATCCAATGTCAATCCATAATGCTAAGAAGTTATCTTATCTGTAAACATCCATATCTTCCTTGGATTTCTTCCACACTATGGAAATAATATTGACCTTCCAAAATTTAATATACACATTGATAAGAGATCTTTCTCCTACAGCACTTTTGATACAGCTGCATTAGCCAATTTAGTTCCTCGTAGTTAAGATTGTTACCTAAAACTAGCTTTGGTATTTGCAGCATGTGAAATAGTTCAGCATTACCAAAGAGTTTGTTCATTCACTTAACTTTCTCAAGTTTTAGCAGATTATGTGCGACAGAATTCAGTTCAACTAAAGCCTGGCTCAAAAGCTGATCTCACTCAATTTTGAAACAGGCAGAATCAACAGCTAAGTTGAAACAGGAAGAGGTCCATATTATAAAAAAACCCAGATTATACATCAAAATGCAGGGTCTGAGATAAAAAACATGACAAATTGCTAAACAGTCACCATTCATCAATCAAGTGATAACGCTTTACCCATAAAGCTAAAGAGCTTGGATGCAAAGCTATGGTCACAACAACCAACAGTATTGAGAAGTACTCAGTTACATTTATTGCTATCCTTAGAAAGAGCAACAAACTGAAGAATCTTGCACACAAGATAACCAAAGAAGCCCTCCCTTAGATGAAAGAATCATGACCCATGATTTGAGAAGGGAATGATTCCAGTTTTACCAGACTTCCGGACGAAGCTCACCAGTAGCAGGAGGCATCCACCTACCAGAGTGGTAAACACTCTCACCAACCTTCCAGCCAGGTACATCCTTCATAATTCTGGCTTCCTCTTCCAGATATTTCTTCCACTCCTTCACAAACCTGCACGAAGTTATAGCAAATACACAAAATTAATCATCTCTCAGATTGCACACCGTAGCCAATGTCTGGTGGTTCCAAGGTAATGAGATAGTAAGATACCTTTCATCCTCTTCTGCCTGAAGAAAAGGTAGTATGGCTCTCCTAGCAGCATATTTCTCCTCCTTAATTGCCCTGTAGATGCAGTTTTATTATGAATAGACAATTCATAGAAATCTATCAACATCTCAAACTAGTTTCATTATACTTCACATGTCTAATAAACTAAAAACACACATACCAATGGATTTTGAGCATGCTTTGGAAAATGAACGGACTATAATTACTCGGCTAACTAGCTACTTAATTTCAAATGCATTACTAACATATGCAGATATGAAATAATGATTACAAGGCAAGTACAATTAGCAAACTGCACAAAATGAGCGAATTGAGCATGGCAAAAGTAATACGTAGTTAAACATCCTCAAGGGGATAATATTAGAAATTTAGAATTAGTTTGGTATTCTCCCAGAATCTTGCAAGACTCTGTTTTCAAGCAACTATTGTAGTTGAGAAATTCATCAGACATATAACTCCCAGCTGCCTTTCATTGATAAATCCAGCAACACCAAAGATTTCAACTTCAGCATCCTTGACAACAGATTGTCTAACCCAATACTTCAGAAATAAAGGTCATGACTCATGCTGCTCAACACAATGACTATGATAACTCAGCAGCTGATGGTCCTCAAATCTTCTGGAATGAATTCCACTCAGCATAGCTTATGACGTGAAAGACCTAATTTATCCCATCTAATATCAGCAAATACAATGCTACTATGCCAGAAAATCAATGTTAACTGACTCATAGAGTCACATAACAACATGGAACCAAAATGAAAAAGCTATGTAGCTTAGGAGCAAAGATCTTTGTAACAATCCCAGTTCACATTTGCAAGGAGCTGGGCAGCAAACGTCTATTGTTGACTAAGAAATATATCCTCCTTGCAGAACAAATCAGACAGAACAAATCCAAACTTTCCAGACTATTCGATTATTGACTATGCAATTTATCCCCCTTCCAAAAGTTCAGCAAACAACAAATACGAATTTCCCAAGCTCTACATAAACCTAATTTCAGCATGATCTTTTATGGCCGCAGCTAATCAATTATCCATTGAGCCAATTAAAATGTATTCCCTTCTCAAGCCTTCTTTTTCAGCATAATCGTTTGATGAAATCTAATCTAGCTAAACCAGAAAATCAGTTAGAAATAAAAACATCCAATTTCCCAAAAAGCGCCTCTAATAAGAAACGCCCAAATATTTCTAGGGCATTCTTTCGAACTATCACCGAAGATCCCCAAATTGAACTAAGCAAAACGGATACAAATCAGATTCGATAGCAAGCCAATCGAAGGATTCAACAACGAAGCTAATGTACAGAAAAAGACATCAAATAGAGAAATCTCCGGATCAAAAAATCTCAATGTCACCTGCGCTTCTTGTTGCCAACGCCGACCTGGTACATGCCCCAGGAGAAAGCACCGAAGGTCGCGAGGAAGATGGCCATGGCACTGGGACCGGAGGTCGGGATCCGGCGAGCGTATCGGATCGGAGCGAACCCGCCCGGAGGTGGACCGTCTTGGAGAACGGGCATGTCCTTGACAGACGCCATTCCTGGCTTGTTCCTAATCATCGATTCCGTCATCTTGTATTGTACTTCACGGATTTCCGACGAGATGCGTGGGGATTTCAGGTGAAGTCGTCGCCGGCGGCGATGAAAATTGGTTTAGAGAGTTGAGGGCTTCGTGAGGTGGGAGGAGAAGGTTATGAGGTGTGGTGAAGAGGAGTGATCCGGTGCTTGCTGACTACGGTGTGGTCGCCTACGAGATTCGTGACACGTGGCTAATTAAAACATTAAGGTCCTGTTTGGTATGGCGTTGGAATTGGAATGGAGACTAGAATGAAAGTCGAACGAGCCGTTGTTGAGGGTTTGGCACGTCGTCGATGAGAATCAATCGTTCTTAGATCTCGTTTGGTACGATGTTTTGGGAACGAGGAATGAGAATCAGGAATGATTGATTCTAATATCCTGTTTAGCAGACTAATATCTGCTAAACAACATGTTTATAAATTATAAAAACTATAAACCTTTAAAATCATAAGTAAGAACTTTAAAGTTTATAAACGAGATCTAAGAATTTTAAATTTTGGTATCATCCATTTCAAATTTTCAACCATTGCGATTTTTTATCTTGAATTTTAAAGTTTATAAACCTTTTTTTATAAATTATAAAAACTATAAACCTTTAAAATCATAAGTAAGAACTTTAAACCTTAAGGATTTCAAACCATAATTATCTAGAAGGTTCATTCCGATGGTATACCAAACCACATGTCTGAGGAATGGTTCATTCCGTTTTCTGATTCCTAATTCCAATCCGATTATAATAGCATACCAAACTGGGCCTTAGTGATTTGGATTTACAATTTATAAGCTATGCTGCATGATATGGATGTCCCCATCTTTGTTGGTTTGCATGAGTGAAGAGAGACTGCATGATATGGATGTCCTTATATTCACGAACTATAGTCGATGTGTGTGTGTGGGACGTGTGATCTACTTATATATGTGCACCATCACCTATCTTAAAAATTCACTCCTTTTAATGCCTAATGAAGGCTAGATAATTTTACAGATAACTTTAATTTGACTTGACGAGCTCTCATTTAAATAGATTATAATAAGATTATCTATTTCATCTTAGACTCTCATTCTTCTTCTTGTGTTTTGGTAAAAATTCAAAACATTTTATATGTTAAAGTTGGATATGGATCGATGCCTGTTTTTTTTTATTTTTTGAACAGGTAAAGATTCGGTAGACCAACCAAAATTGGTGTACCGAGAGGCCGTTAGACGGCAGCCGACACCGGCTAAGACGAGAAACAAAAGGTCAAAACAAGAAAACAACACGAGTAGAAAAATACAAACACCAAACGGAAAAACCAGTGGCGAGCTCCGGTTCGAGGTGAGTGAAGCACTAAAAGACTAGCGCTCCGGCACGAAAGGTCACCCATCATGGGAAAGAGAGGACTAGTGACGTTCCCTCCACCGGAATGAAGGATCTTCAAAAGCCCGAAACGACCTGGCCACAAAGACTCTGTACGACACCAGGACTCTGGCCTAACCATTTGGGAAAGTACTGATCAAACTCGGGAAGCCTACTTGCCACTTTCTTCAAATCCCGAACGAACCTCGATCCACAAACCACGGCCCGAGCTGTCCGTCGGGGATTGTAGCTCAATCTTGCGGCGCAAGCAATTGAAGGCTTGCGGCGCAAGCAATTTCATGGCTTGCGGCGCAAGCAATTTCCAGGCTTGCGGCGCAAGTAATGTTCAAGAAAAGATTAATAATACATTATTATTTTTCCATAATCTGCAATTCTTGCAAAAAAACAAGTTTTTCTTCCAATGGCTCAAGCAAAGAGCATGAAATACATCTTGGATTTTTTATCATGGAAGGGTTGAAGAAGCCAATACCCCGAAGGGATCAATTTGTTCAACAAATCTGATCAATATGAAATTTTCAGATTGTTTCAATTGGTGCTTGGTTCCTCAATTGAACAAGGAAGCCAAAGACACCGCTTTTCCAAAAACCCCTCACCTTGCACCAACGGCACAAACGGAGGGGTGGAGCTCTGACGACGAAACCCTCAAGAGAGACCGAGACGGCTCAGACGAGTACAATGGTGACTCACCCGAAGCCACAACTCATCCGACTTTGTTCAAAGATCTTATTTGTTCAAAGGTCTATTTGTTCAAAGCTTGTGCCAACGGCACAAACGGAGGCACAAACCTTTTGTTTCAAGGAGAGATATCTCCAAATTAATTGCTCTTGATGAGGTTTTTCATCCTGATTTTGGATTTGCAAGAGGATCATGTGGAAGATTTGGCTGATTTTGACTAGAAATTGAAATCTAGGTTTTGAGATTTGGAGCTTTGGCAATATTCATAGGGTTTGGGGGGTGAGGGAGACGGGGTCTAAGAGAAAGAGAGTTTTTCGTTCCTCTAGTTCCGCTACAAGTGCCTAAATGAAACATACCTGTATAATGTTAATGCATAATTATGTTCTTGGATCGATGCCTGTTTGGATCACAAGCTTTATAACATAAAATTATATTATAAAATAATTTGCTTAATTGTAAAATTGTATTTGGATGAACAATTTTTCATGTTTAATTATGTTTTATTTGAGAAAACCTTTTTCATTATCATTTTTTCTAAATTACATTAATACATGTTACACATCCTTATTTAAATACCACAACTCAATGGAGTAAAAAAAACATATAATCCCAAATAATGTATGATAATGTAAAAATTTATTGGTACATACTACATAGCATCCAAAACCATTATAAAGCCGTACTCCAAACAGGGCCTTGGATTTAAGATTAAAAATTTTTAATTGAATTTGTTCATCTTGTTCGTAATGCCTTAAATTAAGTTGAAATCTTTGAGAATAATCGTTCAAAGTGATCATTTTGCTAGCTTTCCTATACGGTGTTTCTTTTCATAGCATCCAAATTCCAAAACCAAGTTGCGTGCAACAAAAAAAAGAAGATTGAGCAGCTAGATTCATAGGGAACAGGCAACGTGAAGTGTAAATACATTTTGAAGCATGCACGTATATATGTGGATGCATCCGTTGAAGTGGAAATTCCTACCAATCTACCAACCACATGTAACCTTGTCTCACAAAAGCATACAATGTTACAAACCCTAAAATCCTTTATACAACTCATTACTCCACTAATTAATCTTGCCCTCTAGAAGCTTGCAACATTTGAGCACGACAAGCAACAATCCAATTTAGTCTCTAAATATTGTTAAATACGGAGTATGATGTTTTAATCATAAAAAAAATCGATACCCTTAATCAGTTGGATCGAACTGAACCACCTAACGATCTATCATGTCCTGGCTCAACTAGAGTCATAATTTGATTGACCCGATCATGTCCTGAACACGACGAATCAACTCAATTGATGGATCTATTTGTAAGGTCGAGTATGAGTCAGTTCAAACAACAATTTTAAGCCGAGCTCAACTGTAATAGAATTTCGTTATGGAATTTCTTAAGTTAAGTTTTTCGTTTTGTTCCATTTTTTTTGAAGATAAATCTCCTATGTATATCAAATTAATAAAGCCAACCCGGACCAATTCGTCCATGTGTAATTCATCTTAAACCAAATATGGATTATTGATTGGGAGTCAGTACACAGAAGGTAAGAGCAGCCTCGAGCCCCGCTCCTGGTCTGCGAGCTGGGCTTGTACAACGGTAAACAAGTCCGAAGCAGTGGACCCAACCCTATTTTCTTGGACCCAGCCCTATAAACCCGCGTAAAGTGAGTAGGATCTAGGGCCCACCATGCCAGCTGGCTCCCTTTTCCGCTTTCCATTGTGTCTTTATATGTTTGTATCTTCCAGTTTTTCTTACCAACAGTTAACAAAATTGTATGGCCATCTTCTTGCGGTATATCCATAGATCTGCAATTAACACTCGAAATCATGTTTCAAAATAGAATCAAGTTTCTTGTAACAATTATAACAACGTAGACAATTTATGCCAAATATTTTTATGGGATTATCAATGGTAGAACAGTACAAGTAAGAACAAAACATTTCCCCTGATAAGTTAATGCTAATCACTTTCTCTTATATATTAACAGTAGTATAGTAAGCTTATTGTATAGTACTGGTTATATATACAGAGTAGTACTATTACACTAATAAAACAAAAGTTATCTCGCCCCAAATAATCATTATTAAAAACCTAACATACATGTGATCAAGCAATCACACACACACCGCGTAGTAGGAAGTGGCATCACGAGTCGTCAGCACCTAACTCCATAAGTTACTACAAATTAAGCATGGCCATATAATATGTTTAAACAATTCTCGATCATCAAAGCTTCCTAAATACTACACAACAACCAGGTCCTATTAAAATACCAAAACATGAATTTAACTACAAACAAGCAACGTATTAGACCATAAACAAATAGTTTCCCTTTTCCTAGAAGGAAGGCCTTTTCAAACTACTGGATTTCTTAAAGAGCGTAGGTGGAGTGTGAGCGCTCTCACAAAACACAAACATGTCCATGGTTGCCTTCTCCTAAAATCCTGTTTTCTCAGCCTAATTCATTAAGAAGAAGAAAGAGCAACACCAACTACAAATTAAGGGTTAGCTGCATTTACCATTTGTTGCTCTTACATTGCACAATTGTGGGTTTGTTCTGCATTTTTCTGTTTGCGCTTCCTTTTCGGTCCTTCATTGCGTATTTTTCGACATTGTTGCTCAAACAACAGGTTCAAATTCAGCAAAGATTCAACTTTTCAATGCCCTGTTCTTGATCCTTTAGGTTCTTTGGATTACAGCATTGTGATCTAGAATTTTTTAGTGCAGAATACAATCAAGAATTCATGATTGTTTGTTCCACTACAGTTTTGTTGCAAAGTTTCAACCTTTTCTCACTGGGTTTGGTGAGCAGTTTACAGGTTGAATGCACCTACAAAGAAAAAAAAGTTTAGACCAAGTCATATAGGATGAGCAATTCTAGAAGCCACGTGGTAATTTCTGCAGAAGAACTTCCTGGATTGTTGGAGAGCAAGAGCATTGAGTACTCAGCTGAGAAAAACAAGTCCCTGAGAGCTCGGTATTACTACGGCATTATCTTCTTGCTAACGAATCTCGTTGCCTGGTTTGTTCGCGACTATGGCCAAAGGATTCTTCCGGAAAACCTTTGTCAGTCAAACTACTTTCCCTTGTTGAAATATGATTATCGATCTGGAAATGGCTGCTCATTGTTGTTTGATCTTCAATGCAGATCTCAGAGCTTGTGGGAAGACGGGTTATGAATGTTTTCATACAATGGGAGTCCTACGCATTAGCTTTGGATGCTTCGTATCCATTATCATTGTAGCATATGACAAGAACCATGAAACTTTTGTAGTTGATATGGATACTAATGAATTTCACATGATTTGAAGTTAAATTGCTTAGATTTCTGTTTGATCATCCTTGACATAAAGTCTAGATATTTTTCTTCTTGATGTTTCTCACCACAATTGGAACCAGCAAATTGTACGAAATTCGCAATGGCTGGCACTCAGGATGGTGGCCATTAAAGTCTATTTTTCTAGTTGTTTCAGTGACATCTCCCTTCTTTCTCCCTGCTGAAATTGTTCAGCTATATGGTAAAGTTTTGCTAAAAAAAGTCCAACCACATCCATACTTAATGTATCAGCTCTGCTAGTGAATTAACATGAAGGATTCTGTATTGCCTTGCAGGTGAGTTTGCGCGCATTGGTGCAGGGTAATCTCCAAATTCCATCTCTTAAAACTTCCAAATTTAAACAAAAACCTATCAATATCTGAATCTTGAATTGACAACTTTTCTGATCATGATTTTGTATGTGCAGGGTTTTTCTTGCACTGCAACTCATTAGTGTGATTCAGTTCATCACTTGGTGTAACAAGTGTGTGATGCCTGAGGAGAAAAAGAAGCAAAGGTTAGAAAAAGCAAATTTGCTTATTTTTTTCGTTAAACAATTTGCTTCTGAGTATACCACCAAGAAATTTACTAACATATTCTTCTTCATTTCCTTCTTGCAGTTGTTTCCTAGGGGCATTCACATCAACCATTTTATACGTAGGATCTGTATGTGGAACCGGTTTGATGTTTGCACTTTATGTACCAAAATCTTCCTGCACACTTAACATATTCTTCATCGCCTGGACTGCTATCTTGATCATTGTAATGATGGCCATATCTTTACATTCCAAGGTATATATATCTTTATAAGAACCGTCTTGTAAGAGAAAATCTGGATATCTTCATTACTGATTCTGAGTTTTGGATGCAAAAATCAGGTAAATAGAGGCCTTCTGTCTTCAGGGATAATGGCAGCTTACCTTGTATTTCTGTGCTGGTCTGCTATCAGAAGGTCTTGCATCTGTTCTTCTTCTTCTTCTTCTTTTTCCATTCCATCTCAGAATGCTTATTGTCTGACGTGGAGTAAGTATATTGGCAGTGAGCCTGAAAGTGACAAATGCAGCCCTCAGAAGGAGGCGAGTAGACATCACGACTGGATCACA
The DNA here is from genome assembly GCA_934048045.1 of Polygonum aviculare. Classification (NCBI taxonomy): domain Eukaryota; kingdom Viridiplantae; phylum Streptophyta; class Magnoliopsida; order Caryophyllales; family Polygonaceae; genus Polygonum; species Polygonum aviculare. Next base: position 23,246,512 of record OW204031.1, read on the forward strand.
GTGCTCGTAAGCGTCAAACCTATATCTTTGTCAATGCTCTAAAAGAGTTGAGGAATTAATCTTTGGATCTTGTGACTGGTTGCAGAGCTTCCTCATTGCGATAGGCGCAATTGTTATGGCAACCTTCTCAACAGGAATCGATTCGGACTCCTTCCAGGTGAACCACTGTCTCAAGTATACTCATATGCAAACCCTGAAACCCAGTAATGGTCTGAAAGCTGATTTTTCTCTCAACTTTTTCAGTTTCGGAAGGATGAGACAAACGAGGAGGATAATATACCATACAAGTATGGCTTCTTCCACATGGTATTCGCCCTTGGTGCAATGTACTTTGCAATGTTGTTTGTCAGCTGGAATCTCAACAAGTCAACAAGAGTGTAAGAGCTAGTGGCCTCTCAGTTTCATACCACCAGCTCATTAGCATGAGCATGTTTTCTTAGTGCCTGGTTTTTCTTTGTGATGTGTATAGATGGAGCATTGACGTCGGTTGGGCGAGTACCTGGGTGAAGATCATCAACGAGTGGTTTGCAGCCACCATTTACTGTAAGTATATGTTACTACCCTTGAATTTTTCTTAGGGCGCGTTTGGATTGCCCAAGAAAATGCGGTATCTAGCATAATCCAAACATGCTGTACTCAAATGGTGCTCTCAAGGAATTGCTGCTGAATTCTGGATGCCCAAACCTTAAAGTTGTATTCTGTTTGTCACAAACTTTACCAATTGCAGTGTGGAAGCTGATTTCGCCGGTTGTGAGAGAAGCCAAGGTGATGGATCAAGAAGCAGCAATGCAGCAGGCTAACGCGTAAAAGGCGTCACCATGGAACTAGGAAGGACTAAGATGTACTTAGATCCCATGTCGGTTCGTTCATTCGTCTAAAGAGTCGTTGAGAAGAAACTGTATCGCGTATCGGGAGTTGTCCACCTTTCGCTTTTAGCCATGTTAGTAAGCGAAAATGGACAACACCCAGGATACACAACAGGCATTCTTTAGTGTCTCAACATTCAGCAATAAAAGAGAGCGTGTTTGGTTGAATGAATCTAGGAACTTTTGTTAGTGTTGTATCCTTTGGTGTAGTATGTAATCGAAGCAAATCAAAGAGTCAGATATTCATCCATATGTATAGTATGGGTTTCACCTTGTAAGAGTTTGGAAATATGAATATTATAAAACCATGTACTCCTTTCAAGCTTGTAGAAGAGCCTATGAAAGTGCTTTCTGTTATTAATACAACTAAAGTTCACTAGTATAAGATTGATCCACTCATTATGAACCAATTTTAACCGCGCATCCGGATCAATTGATGAACCAATTCTAGTATGAGATCAAAATAACAAATACTTCTAAGTGGCTTAGTAATCATAGAAGAAATCCAGCTCATTGCTAAAAAAATATCATATAATAACATCTCAAAGGCAGCATATACTAAAAAAAAACTTGAAAGTTAATGGATTAGTTGAGTCTTTCCCCATAGGACCAACGGCTGAGATCACATAATCATCAATCAGAAGGTCCAGAACTGCCTCTCTACGCCAAAATCATTCAACTGCATCACAGAAAAATGCAGACTTGGTTCAAGTACAACTACTTCAACATCTTGTCATTCTTGTGCATCAAAACAACTCCACAACAGAACCATTCTTCTTTTTCTAAATACTATATAAACCAACAGGGCTTCTTCCCATTCCATTCACCTTCAAAGTACTTCAAAACCCAACTCACACAAAACAGTCAACTCACAGGGGAAAAAACCCAACTACCTTAAGAAACCATGAAGACTCAAAGGATGTGCAAGAGAGCCCATCTTCCTCTTCTCATTGCAATCCTTCTAGCAGCAATGCACTTCATGGCAACTGTGAATGCCATTGATCCAGCATCTGAAGGTGGAGATGCAGCTGCAGCGGGACCTGGTGTAGCTGGCGCAGGTGCAGCAGGAGCAGGAGCCGGTGTAGCTGGAGCAGGAGCTGGGGCAGGAGTGGGAGCCGGGGCAGCTGGAGCTGGGGCAGGAGTAGGAGCCGGGGCAGCTGGAGCTGGAGTAGGAGCCGGGGCAGCTGGAGCAGGAGCAGGAGCCGGGGCAGCTGGAGAAGCAGGAGGACCCGTGATCGAATTCTACATGCACGACATACTTGGAGGAGGCAGTCCAACAGCAAGGCCAATCACAGGTCTACTAGGAAACATCTACAGTGGGCAGGTGCCATTTGCAAGACCCTTGGGATTTCAGGCACCAAAGAACGGGATTGCCGTCCCCAACAGCAACGGTGCAATTCCAACAGTCAATGGGGTCAATGGTGTCCCGCTTGGAACAGGGTTAGCAGGAAGCGCCTTTGCTGGCACATCAACAACAAGAAACAATGTCCAGAGTATTAACACCCAGCTGGCACCTGATGGCCTAGGGTTGGGGTTCGGCACCATCACAGTCATAGACGATATTCTGACAGCGTCCCCTAATTTGGATAACCAGAAGGTTGGGAAGGCTCAGGGTGTTTATGTTGCCAGCTCAGCTGATGGGTCTAGTCAGCTGATGGCATTCACAGCCATGCTGGAGGGTGGTGAGTACGGTGACAGTATTAACTTCTTCGGAGTCTACAAGATTGGGAGTACCATGTCTCAGTTGTCAGTCACCGGTGGTACTGGAAAGTTTAGTAATGCATGCGGGTTTGCTGAGCTAAGGCCGTTGGTGCCGCCAGGTCAGCAGATTCTTGATGGAGCCGAGACGCTGCTGAGGATTGTTGTCCATTTGTCCTACTGAGGAAAGAGCTTGTGTTGATTGGAACAGTGCTTGTGTGGTTTGTTTGTATTTTCTGGTGTTTAAATTTGGCAAGTGATTGTGTATGACAATGATTCAAAAGTGATATGCTTTGATACTGTAAATGTTTATGTTTTTTCCCTAAACAAGGGGCTTATTGAACATTAACACCCTGTTCTACCCATCAAAAAATCAATCTACATACTTTCAGATTAGGCGCAACCAAGAAAACATAAAAATAAGGATAGACCAAATAACTCACTGGAGGACAGTAACTTTGGTACGGGAGCGCACAGTTGCTTCATCGAGCCCATACAACGAATCAATCAGATGAACCCGCAAAGAAGCAGGGCCCTTTGCCTGATCCATCCCAAGCTCGCCGGCAAGCCCGAAAACAGACAGCGCAGAGACGGTTGCTTCCAGAGCATTTGGAGGGTCAAGTGAAACAAAAGCAGTGATGAGGGCTGTCACGGCACAACCTGTCGCTGTTATTTGCTGTAGCATCTGAACACCGTTATGCACGCCAAAGACTCGTTCCCCATCTGTGATTACATCAACGGCTCCAGATACTGCAACAACGGCCCCGGTTTCTTTGGCCAAGGACTTGGCTGCTTCCAGGGCATCTGTCGATTCATGGAGGCTGTCTGCTCCCTGAGTACATGGCCAAAATACCCAATTTTGGATGGAGAAGTAAGAAACAATCTAACTGTTAAGATGCTATTGGTTTCATAAATGTGTCATCTGAAACAGCATCATTTAACTAATACATGCTTGCCACTCAAAATTGATCATCAGTTTACTCCAAAAGGCCAAAATTGATCATCAGTTTACACCAATCTACAATCTATAGCAAAGGCATAAACACAAACACCTTATCTGCAATGTTCATAACGAATAAGACCTCCCAAAGTCAGAAACGTTACCTTGTTGGAGCCCATGGAGGAAGTAGAAAGAGCAATAATTTCAGACCCATTCCCTCTAATAACACAGGGCTTCAGCCCAACGAGCTCTAAGCAAGCCTTTAACCTGAACTCGGACACACGGGCAACGACAGGATCGAGCACCCAGGGCTTTCCGAGCCGGACAGAGAGCTCGGCGGCGGACTTCATCGCCGGAAGCCAATCGGCGGTGAGCGTGCCGACGTTGACACAGAGGGCGTTGACGATGGGAGTGAAATCGGGGATTTCGTGGATAGAGTGGACCATGGCGGGGGAAGCTCCGGCCGATAAGAGGGTGTTGGCCATTATGTCCATGGAAACGTAGTTGGTTATGCATTGGATTAACGGCGATTGTTGGCGGAGTTTGGAGAGGAAGCTCCAGGCTCTGTCGCCCCAATCGGGTTCGGGTATAATCGGTCGGGCTTGGATTCGGAGCCCTCCATTGTTGGCCAGCCTAACCAAGGCAATGGGAGTTTTTTTTTGTTATAAGACGAACGACCCTGTTTAGTTTAGTGGAAGATTGGATTGGATCCTTCCTTGTGTGCACAAATTCTCATGGTCCACCAAGTTAATTGCCCGAAGTTAATTGGTTTTCATGATTCGTTAATCATTATAAAATACTTTCTCTTTTGCATTTTAAATTGTTTACACCCTTGATATTTGTTCCAAACTACCGGAAGTTATTGAAAAATCACTACATAGAAAATGATAACTCGTAAATATAACCTAATTTGTATTAAAGTAGGCTTGTATTTCAAGGTATGATCGACGAAATCGGTGATTAAATGAAATGCAAGCGATATCATATACTAGAATTATCACATTAGGTTTGAGTCTACTTCATGGCGGACACCGATGAAAGATGATCATCTACCACATATGCGAGAAGGGCTTATGTTCTTGTCAAAATGGCCTAATTATCATCAAGAGAGGCTATCACCCTAGGAGAAAAAAGGTACATGATTTAAGAAGATTACACTTTGAAGTACTTTGCAAACATGTCTAATCAATTAAAGATGAATGAACCACACGACCACACTATGCAAACACTATGTCAAGTCAGTTGCGTTGAATTCCTATGACTCCAACAAATTGTTCTTGTCGTTGTTTTGACAATTCTTTTACCAACGACCATTGTTATCTTCACACCCTATAGCACTATTCTTATGTCAAACACGATGTTGATTAATGAGAGCAACCCAATTTGACCAATTGATATTTGTTTTGAGCGTACAACTCAGAAGAGTTTTGCTAAGGAGCTAAAAACAAACTAATTACATGCTCTTCTTCTACAGTTTCTAGTGGGATGTCCATTAGCATGCCTTCTTTACACATCACAAACCATTAACACTAGACAAAAGGATGAGACTTACAACCGTATAGTCATTGTCCAATGGGCCTAATTTACGGTCTAGCCTACCTTGACCCACAATAAAATGGAGGCTTGGACTTGTGTGAGTGTGAGTTGAATTAGAGGAAAAAGACAGTTGTACCCTCAACTAATGTCAAGCTCCAACGAAGAAGGCTGGTCCACCACGGTCTACTTTAGCAGTATAACTTTTCGATGTTATCACGCTGATGTATTAGTGACGTATGTGTTGGGAAATCCTACCGACTATTTACAAAATGAGGATCATTCAACAAAACAACTCATTAATTCTTTAGGAATTTCCAATAAGATAATTAGTACTCTCTCCGTTTCAAAATACATGACCACTTTGACATTGCACATATATTAAGAAAAAGTGTTATTCCTATATTGCCCCTATCAAATGTAGAGTTAATTATTTGTTTAGAGAAATATGAAAAAGTGTAATGATTATGATAAAGATAATTATTAGGGGTATAGATGGAAAGTGATGGAAAAAAATGTGAAATGGTCAAGTATTATGAAACAAGCAAAAGTTGCTATTGTTGAAGTCCGAAAACACCGATTTGTAGTGAACGCGATGAGAGTACAAGGTTTGAACTCAACCGAGTCAACAGACGAAGAGATGGAAAATATATGGTCGCTGGTCGTGTTCAACGCGATGAGGGGAGTGTAAAGGATATTTTGTATTTAGCTGTAGGATTACAAGACAGAGATTCTCTATCGCGTTTAGGTGTATCGGGTTACAACAATGATCTTAGCTCGAGATCTAGTATATGTGGTTCGCGAGGTTTTCGATCCGCGTTCTAGTGCATTGAGCCCGCTATTTATAGCGGACGCTCGGGCAGGGCTGGGGTGAGGTGCCGATGTGGGACGGGCGCCATCCAGATACGTGTCGCTCCATGGTTGGCCGTTAGGGCGGTGGCCGCGGAGCTGGCCAATCGGAAGCCAGGATGGGACGTTGCCGCCCGCCCCCCCCCTGATGGGACGTTGCCGCCCGCCCACTTGCCTGGATGGGACAGGGCGGCGAGCGCGGTGAGCGCCGCCCCCGGGGTCGAACCTTTGCTTTCTGAGGAGTTGTCCTAGATCGCGATGACCGCACGGCTTATGGCTTGATGTTATCTCGGGAAATCTACCCTTGTCATGTTTTGTTTTGGTGGGGTACTCTTAACGCGTTGACGGTTCCTGGTATCAACACAACCCCATGGGCCGGGACTCGATCGCTCTTTCGAGGACGGGTCCAAAAAGAAAGCACTTCTGAACCGGAAACGTGGTGTGCGGAACGCGCTGTCGTTTCGGAGACGGGCAAGCGAACGAGGGCGATGGGACGAGGAGTGTGGCGAAGAAATTCGTTTGGGCCGCTTTTGCTTCATGGGCCGCCCTTCAGCCGAAGCCCATATTTTCGCGGCCCGCCAGACACCGGACAAAAGAGCGGTTCTGCCCTTCGTCCTCTCCACTTCCTCATTTCAATTTCGAAAACCCGGTACTCCCGCTCCCGTTTTCGTCCTCTCACCCATTCTCACCGGAAACCTCCTGTCTGTGACGTCGCCGTTGCCCAAGCCTGCCCCCGCAGTTCCGTGACGCCAAGGTATGCCCGCCCTCTTCCCCTCTGTTTTTCTCGTTTTCTCCCGCATTTTTCTGGGTTATTTGGGGGGGGGGAACCGCCCTAATTCCAGTGGCGACACCGCCGCTGGGAGCCGGCGGCGTTTCACGGTGGTTTCTTCGTTGAGGGAGCGTCTCGCTGGGTGGGGGCTCGGGGTTTTTCGCGATTTCGGGGCAGCGGAGGGCGGCGGACGTCTCCATTGGGGAGGCGAAACGTCGCCGAGGGGCGCAGGGTTGGGGGAGACGAAACGTCGCCGGGGGGCGCAAGGGTTTAGGGGAGGCGAAACGTCATGCCTGTGGGGTGAAGGGAGATGACGTGCCTAGCGCGGTCACCCGTCCCATCAGGCCCCGTCGTCTTGGCCGACCCTTCGGGAAGCGTGTCGAGAACGGCGGAATGTTCTCCTGACACAGCGCGCGCGCCCCTAGGCTTTCTGTTTCGAAGGGACTCTTCGTCCTATTGCGAAATGACATCTGCCCGTGCTAGGGTACCGCGTGCCTTGTTTCTACTAGTTTTCTGTGTTTCTCTTGTTGACCCTATTGCTTTCTGTGTACTTATCGCGTTATATACTTCTCCGTGCTAGGGTACCGCGTGCCTTGTTTCTACTAGTTTTCTGTGTTTCTCTTGTTGACCCTATTGCTTTCTGTGTACTTATCGCGTTATATACTTCTCCGTGATTGTTTCTTCCTATGCACATCATTTTCCATTTCCTTCTTCCAGGAGCCTCTTTGCTTCCGTGCCCTGGATTTGGGGTTTTCCAGCGACTCCTGCCCTTCAGGCGTGGATCGCGGTCATAGAATAACGAATTGGGACGACTTCTACGCCCCTGATCCCTCGCCTGAGTACCGGGACATGTCTGCTAGTGATTCACAGAACAAATTCCGCGAGCCCGTTGGTCTGAGCCAGAGCAATCCTACTACGGTGTCCGAGGCTCGTACGAAGAGTGAGTCTTCATCGCGATCCATGGCCCGCTGCAGGCCTTACGACCCTCACGATGAGGCCCCTGATGACGAGGCGTCCACGTCTGGGATCGCGAGGAGCTTTCCCTCGCGGTACCTACCGCGCGGTAGGGCGGCCGTCCCTCGCTTTCGTCAAACCAGGCCTGCGCGCCTGGCTGACTATGAGAACCCGGAGTCACTGGCCAAGGGCTGTGCGTCCATCCTTACCCTCGAGGAGTTGGACGAGATCGCGGTGGGGTATCCTTGGCCAGAAGGGGTGGAGCTCTTGTTACCTTCGGACGGGGGTAACAGCTATGCCGCCTATGAGGCGGGGCACGTGGTGTACGCGGCGAGCCTTATCGCGGGCTTTAGGATTCCGCTGCCGTCCTTCGTGTCCCAATTATTATTCGATCTCGAGCTCGCCCCTGCCTCGATGGCTCCTAACTGCTGGAGCTATATCGCGGCGTATCACATAAGGTGTTTGGAGCTGAAGTTCCCCCCTTCCGCGGGGCATCTGCAACAGATTCTCACTATAAAAGCAGATAAAAGAGGCATTGTTAACTTCAGCCTTACAAACTGCAATCTCATTATCACTCCCTCCAACGTTGGACCGCGGTGGAGGGAAAAATGGTTTATTGTGCACGACTTTGAGGGCGACGTTATGCTCTACCCCCTTATTGCTAATAGGTTCCGCCCCTACAAGCGTAGGCGCGGTGCCACGCAACAAGCCGCCGCGGCGAAGAAAGCTTTTGCTGCGCCCCGGAAGAGGGAGCAGCAGGCGTGGCTGACCCAGGAGCGCCTTGAGCGCGCGGGGCTCAGCCTGAGGCCCGAGCCTCCTCGGGAGTTTGAAAAGTCCTCGTCAGCCACCGCGTCCCCGGCGCACACGGGCGAGGGTATTTTTTGTTTTCCGGGGCTGCTTCTTGCTTTTATGTATGTTATTCTTGTGTTTTGACCGCGTTGATTGTGATTACTGATGGTTTGCTTTGCAGGTATGGACGTGTTCGCCGCCCTTACTTCGGGCAAGTCGGCTCCTGCCACTTCTGGGGCTCCCTCCACCGCCAAGACTGGAGGCCTCAAGGGGAAAGACGCGAAAACGGGGGATGAGGCCACTGCGAAGGCCCGCGCCGATGCCAAAGGCAAACGGGCGCAGGCGGAGGCCCTGAAGCGTAAGAGCGCGGAGGACGTTGTTCGCGATGAGGGGGTGTTGGCCAAGAGATCCAGGCGGGACTTGGCCGCTACTGGGGATCGACCTCTCTCCCCCTCGAAGGGACCCACCCAGATCACCACAGGCGCCGGGAGCCGCCGACATTGGTCGCGGAGGGCGGAGGTGGCGGGTTTCGCGTGCCCTGGGCCTGCTTGGGGTACCTTTGAGGCCGGCCAGTACGGGTATGAGGAGGAGAGGGAATGGTTCCAGACCCTCAACGCAAAGGAGGTCAGGGGGGAGTGTTAGAAGTATGGCCATATGGTACGCGATCTTTTCCTCTTTTCGTGTTAACCTGCCATGGTTTCTATCTTTGAATCTGTAACTTATGCTTTGATTCGTAGGTCAACGCGTGGGTAAACTACCTCCCTGATCGTTTGGTGGAGGAGGAGGAGCGGGCGGAGGCGGCGGTTAAAGCCAAGGAGGAGGCGGAAGCGGCACTCCAGGAGCTGCGCGCGCAGGCGGAAAAAGACGCCGCGGCGCTTAAGTCTGCCAGGTCCCAGGTCGCGGCGCTGAAGAAGGAGGTCGGGGGTTATAAAGCGCGAAACGAGGAGCTCAGTTCACAGCTGGAAACCACCAGCAAATAGCTGGAGAGCGCGATACCCGACTTCCTCAACTCGTCGGAGTACATGGAGAAACGCGTCGACGATGCGCGGATCGTCCAGGCCCTCAGCGCGGTTACGGCCGCTCTCCAGTATTGCGAAAAGTATAAGGTGAAGTATTTTGCCCCCGACCTTCATCGCCAAATGGGAGTGGTCTGGGAGGACGGGGTGGCGAACCCCCCCCCCCCCCCGGGAGTGGATGCAGATGACGCGGGTCTTGTCAACCCGAAACTTCCTGCTGCCACCGATCCAGAAAAAGAGAAGACCCCTGATGACCCTTCTCCCTCTGACATCGCGGCCAACGCTCCTGATGCCTAAATGGCGTTTTAACTCTTTTTTGTTTCTTGTATTGTGACCTGATGCTTTACTCGGCCCTTGAGGCCTTAACACTGTTTGTTGCCGCGGTGCGGCTGTAATTACGTTTGACGCGGTCACTGCGTCTTAACTGATTTTGCCGCCATGCGGCTTGTTGATTATGATCTGTGCTTCTTTCTATTTGGAGATTTTTGCGAAAACTTATCGTATCCAACCCCACGCCGAGCTAGGTACTAGGCTTATGTGACACAATATCCAACCCCATGCCGAGCTAGGTACTAGGACCGCGCTTGACATTAAGTTCTACTTCGCTGATACTTTTTGGCGTGATATAATGCGAGGGGTGAAACCCAACTCGAGCGCGCCTAAGCGCATCGCGCGCGCTAGCGGACAACCCCAAGCGAGGAAGGCAACTCGGGCTTTCGTAACGACTGGAGTTTTTGATGTTTTAAGGCATTATGCGACTGCGAGGGGTGGAACCCAACTCGAGCGCGCCTAAGCGCATCGCGCGCGTTAGCGGACAACCCCAAGCGAGGAAGGCAACTCGGGCTTCCGTAACGATTGTGGAGTTTTTGATGTTTTTAAGGCATTATGCGACTGCGATGGGTGAAACCCAACTCGAGCGCGCCTAAGCGCATCGCGCGCGTTAGCGGACAACCCCAAGCGAGGAAGGCAACTCGGGCTTCCGTAACGACTGTGGAGTTTTTGATGTTTTAAGGCATTATGCGACTGCGAGGGGTGAAACCCAACTCGAGCGCGCCTAAGCGCATCGCGCGCGTTAGCGGACAACCCCAAGCGAGGAAGGCAACTCGGGCTTCCGTAATGACTGTGGAGTTTTTGATGTTTTAAGGCATTATGCGACTGCGATGGGTGAAACCCAACTCGAGCGCGCCTAAGCGCATCGCGCGCGTTAGCGGACAACCCCAAGCGAGGAAAGCAACTCGGGCTTCTGTAACGACTGTGGAGTTTTTGATGTTTTAAGGCATTATGCGACTGCGAGGGGTGAAACCCAACTCGAGCGCGCCTAAGCGCATCGCGCGCGTTAGCGGACAACCCCAAGCGAGGAAGGCAACTCGGGCTTCCGTAACGACTGTGGAGTTTTTGATGTTTTAAGGCATTATGCGACTGCGAGGGGTGAAACCCAACTCGAGCGCGCCTAAGCGCATCGCGCGCGTTAGCGGACAACCCCAAGCGAGGAAGGCAACTCGGGTTTCCGTAACGACTGTGGAGTTTTTGATGTTTTAAGGCATTATGCGACTGTGAGGGGTGAAACCCAACTCAAGCGCGCCTAAGCGCATCGCGCGCGTTAGCGGACAACCCCAAGCGAGGAAGGCAACTCGGGTTTCCGTAACGGCTGATTCATTATTGGACAGTGTACGGTAGTCGTCTCGTTTTATTCATATAAACATAGGTAGGATAGAGACATTACAATCGACCGCCACGCGGTAACAGACCTAGACTATTTACACATAGTATTTCTTGAGGCGTGCCTCATTCCATGTTTTGACGAGAGTTTGCCTCGTCGCCGGATCTGTGAGCTTGAAAGCCCCCGGGACGACCTCCTTGGAGAGGAGGTAAGGTCCTTCCCACTTCGCGTCAAGCTTGCCTCCCTCAGTCCTTCGGAGGGCTAAATCGCCCTCCTTGAGACCGCGTGGCTTGACTCTTTTGTTGTAGTATGTCGCGGTCCTTCTCTTGTATTCGGCCGAGCGTAGCTCGGCCGCTTCTCGGCGCCAATGTTGAAGTCCGAAAACACCGATTTGTAGTGAACGCGATGAGAGTACAAGGTTTGAACTCAACCGAGTCAACAGACGAAGAGATGGAAAATATATGGTCGCTGGTGGTGTTCAACGCGATGAGGGGAGTGTGAAGGATATTTTGTATTTAGCTGTAGGATTACAAGACAAAGATTCTCTATCGCGTTTAGGTGTATCGGGTTACAACAATGATCTTAGCTCGAGATCTAGTATATGTGGTTCGCGAGGTTTTCGATCCGCGTTCTAGTGCATTGAGCCCGCTATTTATAGCGGACGCTCGGGCAGGGCTGGGGTGAGGTGCCGATGTGAGACGGGCGCCATCCAGATACGTGTCGCTCCATGGTTGGCCGTTAGGGCGGTGGCCGCGGAGTTGGCCAATCGGAAGCCAGGATGGGACGTTGCCGCCCGCCCCCCCTGATGGGATGTTGCCGCCCGCCCACTTGCCTGGATGGGACAGGGCGGCGAGCGCGGTGAGCGCCGCCCCCGGGATCGAACCTTTGCTTTCTGAGGAGTTGTCCTAGATCGCGATGACCGCACGGCTTATGGCTTGATGTTATCTTGGGAAATCTACCCTTGTCATGTTTTGTTTTGGTGGGGTACTCTTAACGCGTTGACGGTTCCTGATATCAACGTGCGAGTTAATTAGGACACACCATCCTTCAAATATAACGTATTTCATTAGGACAACTGCATTGGGAGAAGTACAAATAGATCTCTCGCCAATATAATATCTTTTTTTTAATTACTAGAGATCATCCCTATAAACGTTTGTTTTGAAGGACTCTTATGGACTCAATCCAAAAAATAGTAGTTTCTTTGTTGATTTATTTTGATAGAGACTAAATGAGAGTCCCGGCTGGCCCGGGCTGGGGGTGTTCTTAGGGCATACTTATTGAGAGTTTCTGACAAAATCCTTAATAAAAAAAATTATGAGAGAGTCCCTTCAAATATCTCTCAATTGAAGAGTTTATTGTTGGATGGTAATTGATCCCAATAATGATTTCAATGTGTTTTGATAATGATTAAACACTTGTGAAGTATTTAATATAGTTTACTAAGTATTTTAGGATCACTCAATAGTTATATGAGAAATGGAACAAAAGTAGAATCAATCGTCATAACCAGATAGGGGAACAAAGCTATAGGTGAAGAGCTCACTGATTCCTGATTGTAACACCATGAAACCAACGCAAAGGTCTGATACTATATATGGAAAGTTGCATCAACGCGTGGACGGCTGGACGCCAAGGGGGGATCTTTTCTTATTGAGCAAGACGTGTTGATGGACGATTATGGAGAGAAGATATGATCTTGTGGATTACGAGATTTTCTCTAGTTAAGATAAATTATATCTTGGGTATATCTTGTATCTTAAGATAAAATTTCCCTTAGTCAATCGTTATCTTATATTAAAGGATAGGATTTTGCCCTAGGCTTTATTATAAATATGTAAGGCCCGAGGCCCAAGAAGCGTTATCTCATGCTAACCCGAAAGACTTCCCAGGAGGTCACCAATCCTAGGACTACTCTCGTCCTAGCACGCTTAACTTCATAGTTCTTTTGACATCTCGAACCATGAAAAGGAAGAGCTCTTGTTAGAATGAGGAGCACCTCAATCCCTTATAAATTATCGAGATGTTACAATGTCCCCCACTTAAGTACTTGACAACCTCGTCAAGGCTCAAGGACTGCCTCCTGGGTCAAGCGACTTCCCTCCGGACCAAGCCAACTCGTAATCCAGAGTCGGCTCTGATACCATTTGTAAGGCCCTAGAAGCGTTATCCCATGCCAACCCGAAAGACTTCCCAGGAGGTCACCCATCCTGAGACTACTCTCGTCCTAGCACGCCTAACTTTATAGTTCTTTTGATCTCGCGAACCATGAAAGGGAAGAACTCTTGTTGACATGAGGAGCATCTCAATCCCTTATAAATTATCGGGGTGTTACAAAATAGTGGTTGATGAATTAGGTTAAAAGATAACCGAGTTGAGAGAGTTTTGATTGCTTTTTGCGATCTGAGAAGAAGACACATGGTGATCTTGATTGAAATGTGTACGAAATTAAGGGTGTGGGTCAACTTGTTTTTGCGAGGTGCTAGAAATATTCGACGTTGAGGGATCTAGATCTGGCTTTAGGAGTTGTGTACATCTAGGGATCTAAGTATGCGTTTGTAAGTCTACTTCGGAGTAATAAGATTAACAAGTTGGATTGGAATTATGTTTGTTGCTTTTACTTGTTTGAATTACTTATTCCGCTGTCCATTTCGTTGATCTCTCTGGTGAATCAACGTCTGTATTCTCACACACATCGATTCTACATTTATAAAAACGGACTTTCATCTAAAAAGTTATTGTACTTTCTTGGTGAGAACTTAGAGGTCTATTAACTTCTTTTAACGAAAAAAAAAAGCACATTATTTTGTATAACCAGGATAGAAAATAGAGAAAGATGCATGAATATTTAATAATTTAGCTGATCATCGTCTATAGACAGAAAGCATATATTATGAAAAGGAAATTAATTTAATGGCACAAAGACATCGAAATTAATTTACATCACGTGTGATGGTGTGAGTGTACGTGACTGAGACAGTGATCAATTGTGACCATCCGCCCATCCACTTACATTAACAATACTGTACTACCAATGACCATTAATCCATTGATGACTTGATCTTGAAAGCTTCAATAACTTCACAAGATTTGACATGATTTCCGATCAATGTCAAAGAAAAAGCCTACGAAAAATATGTTCTTGTAATCTACGTGCGTATATGATCTTAGCACATGCAGTGTGTTACGACATGATATTAACTCAACCACGCATGCATTAGCAATTTAGCATAGATATATTCGTCCATTTAATTGCACAAGTTCTCCAACACTTTGTTGATCGTTATTTTTAGGAATGCCAATATAAAGTGAGAGGAAAAATAAAAGAAAATAATGCATATCGAGAGAGTACTATGTATGTGTTATGACTAATAATATTTCTCTCGAATAATTATTTTAACTTTTTACACTGTGATCTTGTTATATTACTTTTTTAAAATTACTGTACGTACTTTTTAATAAAAAAGTGTAGAAATTATATATCCTTCTTATTCTAAGTATTGAATTTAATGCAATTATATAAAATAAACTGGATATGTACGTCTATAAAACGTTCAAGTTCGTATAGTATTCTTTAAAACTAAAAATTGAAAGTCAATTAACAATCATATCAACCGTTGTGTGGAATTATAGAATCTGCTTAGGGGATTTACAACATATAAGTATCGCAAAAGTAACATATATAGTTATTTTTATTAGGCTATGCCCTAAACGAGTACATAGCTAGCCTTTTTATAAAGGATGATCGATATTGTTGACCTACTTGTTACAAATTAAGCGCGGTCAAATTTATTAAGTCGTGATTCATTGAAGTTTGAAAGTGGAAACAAGAGACATAGTACAGATTGTAGATCGAAAGCCTCGTTGACCGTATCGGTCAAACTTATAAGACTTAACTTATACTTAACCTAAACCATTTGTTTATGGACACTTCAACATTTTAACCCCGTAAACCTTTCCTTCTTTTATGTGTTAGTGAACAAGTGTCCAATCTTGTTAATTAATTTCAAAAAAAAAGCGCACTTCATTGGTCGATTATGTTCAATGAAATAGTGGTACTTTGGTTCTACATCTATAGAAAATTTGCAATTAACTACGTACGTACAAGCTTAGGGAGAAAATAACTAACCGCATAAACCACGCAATGGTATCTAGTAATTAGTAGTCAGACTAATAATATACAAGATGATCGAGTCACTGCAGCTCTGAATTAAGATATCCATTTTTCTAACGTAGGCTAGGTAGACTCATCAATAGGATTGGATCGGTCGGGTTTAGGTGGGGTCATCTTGGGTTCGGGTCGGTAACGGATCACGGGTCAATGGGGTTGGATCATTTAACGGGTCAAGAGTATCAAATTTTTATCAAAATTTAAATAAAATCTAATTTTTAATAATAAAATATAGCATAATTTTCAGAATAAATTTTATATGTTGTAAAATATTACAGTATAAGCTATAATAAATTAGGTCCGACCCAACAGGTTCGGGTTTTAATCGGGTCGGGCTAAAACTGGATCACGGGTCAAAATTTTTGTGTTGAAATCCAAAATTTTCGGGCTTTTGACTGGTCTAATGATAGGGGTCCGGATCCGGTAGGAATGATTATTATGGTAGGAAATAGGAATGAATCTCGGTCGTCCATCACGCGGAGGGAAAACAGCCCAACAAGCCACACGGGCGAATTATTCGCGTATAATACGCGTATAATTCGCGTATTATTCGCGTTTTATACGCGTTTTTAATTCGCGTATTATTCGCGTATAATACGCGAATTATACGCGTTTTTTTTCGTTTTTTCCGTTTTTTCCCTTTTTTCGTTTTTTTTTTCGTTTTTTTGGATTTTTTTTTTGATTTTTTTCGTTTGTGCAACTCAATGGTCACGTTTATGCAACTCAATGGTCACGTTTGTGCAACTCAATGGGCAATTTGTTCATTCATATTTGTTCAACTCTATTGTCAATGTGTTGAATTCTATTTGTGCAACTCAATGGTCACGTTTGTGCAACTCCATTGCCCAATGTTGTTCATTCATATTTGTTCAACTCTATTACCAATGTGTTGAATTCTATTTATGCAACTCAATGGTCACGTTTGTGCAACTCGATGGTCACGTTTGTGCAACTCAATGGTCACGTTTGTGCAACTCCATTGCCCAATGTTGTTCATTCATATTTGTTCAACTCTATTGACAATGTGTTGAATTCTATTTGTGCAACTCAATGGCCACGTTTGTGCAACTCAATGGTCAATTTGTTCATTCATATTTGCTCAACTCTATTGTCAATGTATTGTATTCTATTTGTGCAACTCAATGGCCACGTTTGTGCAACTCATTGGTCAAGTTTGTGCAACTCAATGGTCAATTTGTTCATTCATATTTGTTCAACTCTATTGTCAATGTGTTGAATTCTATGGTCAATTTGTTCGTCAATATTTGTGCAATTCAATGGTCAAATTTGTGAAACTCAATGGTCAAGTTTGTACAACTCAATGGTCAATTTGTTCATTCATATTTGTTCAACTCTATTGCCAATGTGTTGAATTCTATGGTCAATTTATTCATCAATATTTGTGCAACTCAATGGTCAAATTTGTGCACCTCAGTGGTCAAGTTTGTGCAACTTAATGGTCAATTTGTTCATTCATATTTGTTCAACACTATTGTCAATGTATTAAACTCTATGCTCAATTTATTCATCAATATTTGTGCAACTCAATGGTCAAATTTGTGCAACTCAATGGTCAAATTTGTGCAACCATAAACTGGGCTAACATTCAAATGTCGCCGCAAGAAAGCCAAATCGATGAGCATATAATCCAGTTTGCGAATTTCAAGATCAATATCCAATTCCATAACTCTATTTTTGTGCATCCAAACATTTGCCCCATATATAACAGCTCCTACTTCATGTAATTCTAATTGGAGATCACATCGACTAATTGATCCAATTCCAAGAATTGATTTCAAACCGAACAACAAGCAACCATCGCAAAGTCCATAAACTACACACAAAAAGGCATAACAAATTACTTTAGCAAATACAGTAGTTATTAGTCTAGAAATGAGCAAATTTTTGCTATCCAAAGTTGTGGATCTTGGAACCAGAACAAAAGAACCAATTCATAAAAACAAGTCAGTTATCCATTCAAGCACAAAAAGATACCAAGCAAACAATTCAAAGCTTGGAATCAGAACAAAACGAAGGAGCCGCTTTAATGTAATCCTTGACCGCTTTACACTACTTGTGCAATCACGATCGCCGATTGTGCAATCACGATCGCCGATTGTGCAATCACGATCGCCGATTGTGCAATCCACAACGTCAAACCCTAGATCTACCACAAAACCCCTTCATTCGAAACAAAATCGCAGAAAATGCGAGCAATACAGAACGAGATTCAGATCTGGAGAGATGCGTTACCCATCATGAGTGAGTACACGAGCAGGTAATTGTTCTTGAAGGCATTGAAAGCAGGAGAAGTGTTGATACGATCCTTGTTGCTCTTACTGAGCTTCAAGGCTGCGACCACAGCCCCTAGAGCGCCGAACACTAGCCAGTTCATTGGCTGGAGTCGCCTTCTCCTCGGTCAAACTCCCCCCGGAGATCCTAGATCTGGCCGGTTTGGACTCGATCTCGTCCGGTTTCGCCACCAATTCGCCTCGGATCTCGCCGATCTGGTTGCTACTAGTGTGGATGTAGTCTGGATCGGACGACCAGCCGAAGATCGGGCTCCACTAGTTGGCCGGAGGAGAAGAGGAGGCGGAGGCGGAGAATCGCGATCCGAAATCGTCGGATTCGGAGGTCGAGCGGACGGCTGTCGATCTCAGTCTCCTTTGTCGGGAGTCGGCGATGCGGAGCGGGACGAGAAGCGGCCGGAGTCGACGACGACGGGGTTGAGGCGGAGACGGGGGAGCCGGACGGGGCCGGAGAGGCGATGGGGAAGGTCGGGGACGGAGCGAAAGAGACGGAAGAGAAATGACCGTACAAGCGAAAGAGACGGTCGGGGACGTTAGCCTTTTGTCATTTTTTTTATTTGTTTTTGAGAGATGATCTGGTCCGTACAAACGCATATAATCCAAGGAACGGGATTCATTCCTATTTCTCACCAGAACAATCCTTCCTACATGACTCTTTCTCCTAATGATAGGACATTAAGTGAAGAATATTAATCGAAGGATTGAATTCTAAGTGAAAATTAACAAATCCTTTTCAAGACATTATTAATCCTATTCATAAAAAACATAAATATTTTTTCCTAATTTAAGCATTTTAACTTAGCTCTTGTTTGGTTTAATGTAGAAATCTAATTTCAAAGAATTTGATTTTCTGGTAAATAAATCTATGAGAATTAAAATTTATAGGAAGTTTACAATTATGTTTGGTCTAAAATTATGTAAATGAAAGAAATAAAAATTACCAATTACGACTCATAGGATCATAGATCTTCTATCCAACTATGGCATATCGGCTCCGTGACCAGACCCTCATGTTATATTATAAGGTCACAGGTTTTATCACGTTACATATTCATATTGTTATAGAGAGCCTAGAAAGTGGTCTATATGACTATATATATCTTGACAAATTAAACTCTTAAAATGTTTATTTTGAAGGTGGATTTTGACACTGAAAAAGCCTTAGCACAAGTATAGAGGGTTCGTGCAATTTAATCCAAACTAAAAGATAAACCTAGAGTGAACGAAGCAAAGGTAGAGATGATATATACTCATCTAGAAGTAACTTTACACCAAGATTGCAAAGACATTAATTCAAAAAACATACAAATCCCACACTGGATATGAACTAACTTATTTATATTTATCTAAGGTCATTCTCAATGATATATCCTTTTCAATATCAATATTGACAATTCTTTAATTTTCTTTTTCTTCTACCAACATTAAAAAAGGGCATAAATTGTGGCCTAAACAGAAAGTGAACAACACACACCCCACTTGCAAAAAGAAAGGAAAAACACCCCTTGAGTCACAAGACACATCACCATCTCTAGTCTTCTTCTCTATAATGGAATGAGGCCAACCCCAACACATGTATGGACAACCAATGAAATATATTTTTTCCTAGATTTTATAACTACTGTAGTATTTAGCATAAAAGGATAGAAATCTAAGTATTTTTTAATGATGCATGGTTTAGACTTTCTAACGGAAAAAAATAAATAAAAAATCACATAAGTCTGCCAAACTAAAATATCTCATATACTTCGATTTAAAAAACATGAAAAAAAAATAGCAAAATAATACACTAAGAAAGAACACCTCTTTCTAGATATTGCATTGTCATTCCGTGGTGGGGATGACATTTAAATTCTGGTTTAAGATTGCTAGTGAAAACAAAATGATCAAATGGGCCTCATGGCCAGCCTCTTCTTTACTTCACATAATCACATGTGTTCCTTGATTTTTATCATCCATGTCCTTTAGCACTTCGACGTTTTTTAATTTTGTTTGTTGATAATACACGTGAGTTGTTTTTCTTTGTTAATAATTGGATTTAGGATAAAATGACTATTAGGTTTATATATTAGACTTGTGTACGTCTAATCTTTCGGTTATAGTTCATGGATTTTTATAATAATGAGTTTTGTGTTTGACAACTTTTTTAAACAATGGACCCTTTTCCCATACAAGAATTGATTTCGACTATAACAAGACATCAATGGTAAGTTGAAGGTAAGTCCGCAATATCAGAAAAGATTGAGATGTTGTGTTGTCTTGGTGTTAATTAGACCAGATTAGTTACATTTACGACACAACATTGAAGCACATAAGCTTCCCACTCCGAAATTTGAGACTAAATAGCCTAGGCTTCAAGCCCTAATTTTACTCATTCAATCTTGATAAATAAGCAAAACATATGGCGCACAAATTCATCTACTTACACATACATAGAAAAGAAGAAAAGGGAGTCGGCATGAGCATCGTGTGAAAATAATAATGTGGTTATTATACTTTAGAGAAATTAACTTTTCTAACCAACATATGTGGTATGGTAACTTGTGGGTGGGTGGGCCACCGATTAAGTTTCTTACCAATCTTACTTGCAAGATGAATAATGAGTAGGAAGAAGACTTGTAAACACACACACATACACCTTCCCACCCAAAACAAAAAGCCACAAACTTGAGCCGTTTGACATGGGAATAGCACACCCCTTTCCACTAACACTCCACAAAATTCAACTCCCATCACAAATGCATTTTCATGACTTCCCAAATACCTTTAATTCGGACATTATTTTTTTATCAATTTTGTTTCACGGCGGAGCAAGTGTTTGTTACTTTGTTTGATGTTAACGACACAGACAATCCATAAAAAAAAAACCATTAATATTCTTTACCAACGTATATACGTTCATTAATGTAGTAAATACTATACACAAACTTTTCTTTTTGGTGGCACTATATACAAACATTAAAATGGCTTTTGTATAACAGATTCTGTTAATTGGCCTTCGGGCATTTAGTCAAAACGGTGAAGCCTCCAAGGGTAGTACCCAGAAGTCACCGGTTCGACTCTCATGGGCAGTGCCCTCAACCAAAAACAGATTCTGTTAATTGTCATTCGTATTATGGATATGAGGTGGAACAATATGAAAAATACAGGTATGATATACTAGGTAAACCTATGTTAGCAATAATAGTTAGAGTTAAAGGGCAATCATATTATAAACCTTTTTTATGTACGATGTTGTTTTGAGGCTTATATCTAAATTGTTTTTAGTTAACGATGTCATATATGTCTTGTTAAAAAGTATTTATCAAACTTTATGTCGCTAAAATTAACAAAATATTAAAATATGGCCTAAATTTAATTTTATGAAAATGGTGGTAAAAAAAGGCAAGATATGTAGGGATCTCTTTGAGCTGGATAGGAGGTAGATGCCTTATCAGATTTGAATAGAGAGTCGATGACAACAGAAATGAAAAGCTACAAACTTCTTTAGTCTTTCATATAATTAATTAAGAGATTGATAACATACTTAAGCAAGCTAGATCATCCCTATCTAGGCATCTATTTGTATAAATGAATTGGATGTACCAGTTTTTAACTTCACATGATAAATTTAATGGTGAAATCCTAGTAAAGTAGATTCACCCATATGGCTTGCTTTTGCTTTAGTTTTATATAATGGCACAACAGCTTGAGCATGCTACATGTACAAACCCGGAAGGACAAATGATTAGGACATGGCTTTGCTTTGGTAATTAAATCAATGGAAAACAAACGAGAAAGACTGGCCCTTTTGATTTATATTAATTTTTCCCATAATACATACAAATACAAGCTTATCCTAAAAGACACTACATGCTAACCGTACAACATATTTATTTATTTATTTATTTAGAGGTCGATTTCGTTGAAATTTTTTCTTATCATGTAAATTGAAAGCGTGAACAAAATACATAAATATATAAATATACAAACAACAGAAAGAAATATGTGAACAAAACTAATTTTTATTATCGATCGTATTACTACATGTAATAACACAATTTCTCAATATCATGTCTTATGTACCGGATCAGTACACATAATAACATAATATTTGGAGTTCATATATTTTTTATTTGGTTCATATATATCTATTTCATGCACATGGTTTACAATTTACGGTAGTTTATATTTGATTCAATTATTATTATAATTGACAGGTATTTAAAATTCAATCACAAGAGTACGTACGTTATGTTATACGGAGTACATGTTTACTAGCTAGGTTGCTAGTGATTTGTCAAATGTTGATCATTAGCCCAAGTTAATTAATTATATATCGTCACCCTAATCAATCAACATGCATAACAAGTATATCTAGGGATCGATACGGTCTAATTTTTTTAAACAGCAAAATCAGTATTCTTCTTATCTGGTGATATGAATACGACGCATGAATTTATAAAGCAATCCTTCGGAGTTTAGGCATGTAAATAACGATATAAGTTTGTTTTTATAGATGGAACAAGAGAGTCATGTCCAAAACACACTAGTCCGTACCGTATTATAAAACCATTATCCTTATTTAATTTCATTTTACAGAAATTGTTATTTCAGCTGCCAACATACCAACCTGTCCTAATCCAAGAGATTAAAAACTAGCTAGTTAATGATCCTTTGCATTTTTTATATAATTTCACAATTTAATAAGTTGAATAAAAATAAAAAGAAGCCAAATGAAAAACTATTTCTTTCCCCCAAAAAGGTGCAACCTTTTGAAGGCTCTGAACTCCAGGATAGAGAAGAAGAAGAAGAGGACACATCTCTTTCTGTATCTAGAAGGCTGAGATGGTAGACTAGACTAGAGAGATAGAGAGAGAGAGAGAGATATGAAATCCATGCTTTGTCTGCCATTAAAGCTTTAACCTTTGATCCATTCAATCTCCATCTCCAAAGGGGAAATCTTTTTCATTCATTCCTTCTCCATTCCATTCTCTCTTCCTAAGAACCATGCCATGGGTTTCACAGCCTTCAAAGCTTCAAACCTGATTTATTAATGAGTAGTACTACTCTATTTAAAAATGAAGAATCAGATCAGTCACTAAAAAAGAACCCTTTCTCTCTCCCTTTCTCTCTGATTCATTGCACTTGGAGTTCTGTGCACTGCCTCTCTATTTTAGTATTCTCTCTCTCTCTTGCAGACAAAAGGTCTCCTGGGTTCTCCTTTTCACTGGAAAATCAGGCCTTTTTGAATCAAAGATCCCCCCCTCTTAATCTTGGTGAAAAGGATAAGCAAAAAGTTGAGCTGAGCTGAGGTGGGTAATCTCCTCCTTTTTGTATTTCACCTAATCTCTGAGTTCCATAGCGGCCCAGTTTCTTTCTCTGCATAGAAGAAGCTCCTTTGAGATGGCAGGTCTACCATCTACCACAAGCATTCATAAGAGGTAAACAATTGCATTCTCATATGGTTATTTGCCAAATTCTACCATGACTTTTTCAAGCTTTGAGCTTTGCTATTATGAAACATGCCCCTTTCCATCTCATCTTATTTTTGTGCACCCTCCTAAAAATTTGAGGAAATTAGTGCAAAAGTATCATTACCCTTCTCAAAATTTTCTTGTTTGATTCAAATTCTTGACTACCCATCTTGTCAGCAACCACTTGTTTTTTCCTCATTGATTACAGATTAGTAGTGCCCATATTCATGTAACCTTTTCTTTCATGGCTGGTGGATGACAGGACTTAACTTGAAGGCCTTTCCTGTTGATTGGCAAAAGAGGAAATTTTTTTGGTTCTTGGCCTTGCAATTTCTCGGATTACTATATGAGACTTGCTCATCTGAATAGAGGGAGGTGCCCACAATGTCATTGTCACATAAAGTTTGGTCTTTGGGATTTTCTTTGTTTTCCCTTGTCATGGCCTTGTTGATTTCCCTATCAGCTGGATTGAATTCAGAGGGACATTGCCTTCTGCAACTCAAGACCGGCCTTCATGATGAATCCAACAACCTCAAAAACTGGAGCCCAGATGACCAAACACCTTGTTCTTGGAAGGGTGTGATTTGCTCTACCAATTACAGCAATCCTGTGGTCTTGTCTCTTGATCTGCATTCCATGGATCTTTCTGGCCAATTAAATTCCAGCATTGGCTGTTTAGTCCACTTAACCTCCTTAGACCTCTCCAGAAACTCCCTCTCTGGAACCATTCCAAGTGAGCTAGGAAACTGCTTGCAGCTACAAAGTCTTCAGTTGCAAAATAACCATTTCAGTGGACAAATCCCACCTGAATTGGGCTTTTTGTCATTTCTTGAGACCCTCAATCTGTGCAACAATGAGCTTTCGGGGCCGATTCCAGATGAGTTTGGGAACTTGGGTTCATTGCTTGATTTTGTGGCATACACTAACAATATTACTGGCCCTTTGCCTTCTACTCTTGGTAATTTGACTCGGCTAAGGACGTTTCGAGCTGGACAGAACGCAATAACCGGAAGCTTACCTTCAGAGATCGGTAGATGTGGTAACTTAATGTACCTTGGTCTTGCACAGAATCAGCTAGAGGGGGAGTTGCCCATGGAGATTGGAAATCTCAAGATTTTGACAGAATTGATTCTTTGGGATAACAAACTGTCAGGGTATATACCAAAAGAGATTTCCAACTGCACAAGTCTTGAGACACTTGCCTTGTATGGAAACAGCCTTATTGGGCCAATACCAGCTGAGCTAGGAAACCTCATGTTCCTGAAGAGGCTATATCTTTACAGAAATGATTTAAACGGGACGATTCCGCGTGAGCTAGGGAATCTTTCCATGGCATTGCAGATTGATTTCTCAGAGAATCAGCTAACAGGAGAGATCCCATCAGAGTTCAGCAAGATAAAAGGTCTTAGCCTACTTTACCTCTTCCAAAACCAGCTCACTGGGATCATACCAAATGAATTCAGCTCCCTTTTAAACTTAACAAAGCTTGACCTCTCAATCAACTTTCTGACCGGCCCAATTCCCTCCGG
Organism: Polygonum aviculare; assembly: GCA_934048045.1. Classification (NCBI taxonomy): domain Eukaryota; kingdom Viridiplantae; phylum Streptophyta; class Magnoliopsida; order Caryophyllales; family Polygonaceae; genus Polygonum; species Polygonum aviculare. The sequence continues at coordinate 23,271,051 of OW204031.1, forward strand.
CTTTCAGTTCCTTCCTAGAATGCTTCAGCTTCAGCTCTTTCAAAACTCACTGAATGGGAGCATTCCTCATGGACTCGGTCTTTACAGCCGCCTCTGGGTTCTGGATTTCTCAGACAACAACTTGACAGGAACAATACCGCCTTTCATCTGTCGCCAGTCTAATCTCATTTTGCTGAATCTTGAGTCCAACAAGTTGCATGGAAACATTCCAACCGGTGTCTTGAAATGCCCGTCTTTAGTGCAGCTTCGTCTCAACAGCAACAGGCTCACGGGTTCTTTCCCAACCGAGCTTTGCAAGCTTGTCAACATCTCAGCCATTGAGTTAGGCCACAACAGATTCAGTGGGCCCATACCACAAGTGATTGGAAACTGCAAGAAGCTACAGAGACTGATCCTTGCTAACAACAACTTTGTCTCCAATCTGCCTAAGGAGATAGGCCTTTTGTCACAGCTTGGGACAATCAATATCTCATCCAATCTCCTTACAGGGCAAATCCCTCTTGAACTCATCAATTGCAAGGCGCTTCAGCGTCTTGATATCAGCTCCAACTCGTTCCATGGCGTCCTGCCAGCTCAGCTTGGTAGCCTTGATCAATTGGAGCTTCTCATGCTGTCAGACAACAACTTCTCAGGCCAAATTCCTGCTGCATTGGGTAACCTTTCTCATTTAACTGAATTGCAGATGGGTGGAAACTCGTTTTCTGGCGAAATCCCAGCAAGATTAGGCTCTCTTTCAAGCCTACAAATCGCGATGAACTTGAGCAACAACAATCTCTCAGGAAACATACCTTCTGAGCTCGGCAATCTCATCTTACTAGAATTCTTGCTGCTCAACAACAACCATTTGACAGGCGGAATCCCAACCACATTTGGGAATCTTTCAAGCTTGATGGGAGTCAACTTCTCCTATAATGATCTCACCGGTCCAATCCCTTCGCTACCGCTTTTTGAGAACATGGAAACAAGCAGCTTCCTTGGAAACAAAGGACTCTGTGGGCAGCCGCTCGAGTCTTGCAATGGAATATTATCTCATTCCCCAGGGCAGCTCAAGACCCAAGAATCTCCTACAGGGAAGATAATAACTGTCACTGCAGCCTGTGTAGGAGGAGTTTCACTGATCCTAATTGTCATCATTCTATTTCACATGAGAAAGCCGGTTGAACTAGTTGCCTCATACGACGATGACACGTCAATTACAGCATCATCTCCAGTCTCAGACATTTACTTCCCGCCAAAAGAGGGATTCAGCTTCCAAGATCTAGTGGACGCCACCAAGAACTTCCATGAAAGCTATGTGGTGGGGAAGGGAGCGTGTGGGACCGTGTACAAGGCGGTTATGAATTCAGGACTAACAATTGCTGTCAAGAAACTTGAGTCTAACAGAGAAGGGAACAACAGTATAGAGAACAGCTTTCGTGCCGAGATCATGACACTTGGAAAGATCAGGCACCGGAATATAGTGAAGCTCTACGGGTTTTGCCATCATCAGGGATCGAATCTCTTGCTGTATGAGTACATGGAGAGGGGTAGTTTGGGAGAGTTGCTTCATGGGTCTTCTTATTGTTGCATGGATTGGGCTACTCGGTTTGGCATTGCACTTGGGGCGGCTCAGGGATTGGCTTACTTGCACCATGATTGTAAGCCGAGGATCATTCACCGCGACATTAAGTCTAACAACATTTTGTTGGATGCCAAGTTTGAAGCTCATGTGGGTGACTTTGGGCTTGCAAAGGTCATTGACATGCCTCAGTCCAAATCTATGTCTGCAGTTGCTGGCTCTTATGGCTATATTGCCCCTGGTATGTGCTACTTCCACCCTCCTTTTTAGCTTCAACAACTTCTTGTATAGTTTCATCATTTCAATTACTCCATGATTCTTAAATCACATTATATGTTTTTGCATTGGCTCTTGGCAGAATATGCATACACTATGAAGGTCACGGAAAAATGCGACATCTATAGCTACGGAGTTGTTTTATTGGAGCTTCTAACAGGAAAGACGCCAGTGCAGCCATTGGAGCAAGGGGGCGACCTCGTCTCTCTTGTAAGACACCATGTTCGAGAGCACTCGTTGACAACCGACATTCTCGACTCTCGATTAACGCTCGAAGAGAAAGGAGGAAAAGACGTTGTCGATCACATGATGACGGCCATGAAGATCGCGTTGTTGTGCACTAGCATGTCGCCTTTCGACCGACCCTCAATGAGAGAGGTCGTGTCGATGCTGATCGAGTCTGACGAGCTGCAGGAGCGGAGTAAGCAGTTGGATGCAACGGAGTCGTTTCATGACCTGCCTTTGAAGGACAATGCCTTGTGACGCTCACCACAAATAAAGAGTTTCTGATTTTGGTTGGAGTAGATGGAGTATGTTTATGTAGTATTCTTTTTATGGGGGGTTACGTGGTTTTCCATTCCTGAATGTATCTAATTGGCTTCCCCTGGTATAGTAATGAGATCCTTCTATATAGTTTGTAAATCCTTTTCCTGATCACCTTTCTTGGTAAGTCATAACAATGCTCACTCACAAGTCACAATCCCACACTATGACACTAACTTACAAGCTCACTTGACACTTGTGATTGTGACACTCATCCTTGCACAGTTGCACCAACTCTCTTGCTTATAAATCATTGACGAATCATGAAGTTAAAAACTACACAAAACAACTTGATTTGTCTATACTTGGGTCTAAATTCTAAAGGCCCAATCTTTCACGGGCCTAATGGCCCTAACCCTTGTTCATTGACGGGCCCAATTGTCCTTAAATTGAAGTCAATATGTGATGTATGAGGATAGCATGCAAGAGCTGTTAATGTTACAATACATTTATTATTGAGCAATGAAGGTGTACGACTGGAGTTGTAACGCTTCTACTCCCTAGAGGACACCTAATCATTTCTATGCACTCACTTATTTTTTTTGGTAAGAAACAATAAATGACAGTGAACTTATAGATTTCTACGCACTTAATGTACCTTTATAGTATAAACTCTTCTTTTTTCACCAAAAATATAGTATAAACTCTCGACTTTAAGCCCAACTCAAACTTAAATTTGGAAACTCCTCACAAATACGTACCAAAAACCATAATTTGGAAAAAGCTGAGCCACAATGTGCAGCCTTAGAGCCACCTTCGTCCTTCTAACTATGGCCCTCTTCCTTGGGTATGGTTCGGCTGAGCCCCCGAATTCGAAGTACGTGGTGCAAGTCACCAACGACTTGAAGGCTCAAGTCCACCTCCAAGTTCATTGCAAGGATAAACATCATGATCTCGGGGTCGCAACAGTTCCGTACAAACAGTCGTATCGGTTTTGGGTTCAGAACATATTTTTCGGGGAAACACAATACTTTTGTTCGTTTATATTTTTAGACCAAATTCATTGGTTTGATCTATATGTGCAAAATAGGGATGCTAGGCTCTGTGGATCTCAATGTAATTGGAAGATTAGGGAGGGTGGCCCTTGCTTGATAAACCCTCGTGGCAAAATCTTCGAGGATTGCTATGGTTGGAACAATAACTAGCAATGTCGTTTTATTTGTTGGTGTTGTAATAGTGGACATTTAATTTAATGAATAATATATTGGCAGGAAAAGAAAAAGTAATGCCTAATTTAGTCGTTGGTTTCATTTTTTTCTCGGTTTGTTTGGCTATCAAGTTTATGGGTCTCTCAATTATGATGCATCGAATTCTTATGTTATGAAATGATTTTTTAGCTCGGGAGATTTGATGTAATGTGTTGAAACCCGACATGTCAAATATTCTCAGTTATATGTGTGGGATAATATTCTTCACCCATGCACCACTCCAGAAGAGACCTTCTTGCGGATACTCTAGATTGGACCGAGCACATAAATTCACGGAATTTGCTCGATACAAGGTTACTACGGCCATGTCAAAATCCAATGTGAACTTGGATCATTGATTATCAAAATTGTCTCTTTACGTTGACTAATCTATTGTGGAATTTTGATAACCAAACTTTATGGAATTATTAATCCTACTTCAGTTCTAGATATTAGCCCGACCGGTAGTAACAACCTTCATTATCAAATAACCTATGAGACCCACTATATTCAATTTGACAACATCATTAAGATCCAAGCATCAATAGAATATGCATTCAGAGCAACCAAACATCCAAATAAAATGTGATTGAATTTTCTGCTTTAATCAACTAGTCCTATCAGTCCTCGATTGATTAAAGGTTCTACTTTTGATACAATTAACTCCAACCGGTAATTAGATAAATCTAGTTGTAATTCAACCTAGAGATTCAGTTAGATGGTCAATCAAACAAAACTCTAAATCAAACTTGTTCAATCAAGCACAGAAAACACAATCTAGTCAAGGAAATTTGAGAACAATCAAACCTGACAAAATACTTCGTTCACAATTTCAATTAACTAGTCAAGCAAAAGAGATATAACTATATATTGAAAGATATTGAAAAGCTTACAAAGTTCCAAAGGTTTCTTCTTCTTCTCAAAGCTTCAATTCAAAGTTAATAAGATCAATTCTAGGGTCTCAACATCCCAATATATAGAGAAAAACACAATATAACACTATCCTAAAATAAACCTAAGAGATATAAAATAAAAAGAAAATAAAACTGAAGTTCGGATTTATTAAAGCTCTACTTAAATGGATCAAAACTCGGTTTGACACCAAGATGCGGTCGCGTCATGAGCAATCAGCTCGCGTCTTCACTATAGAATGTCAAGTCACAAAACTCGGTCAGACACAGGACGCGGCCGTGTCTTTGTCTCCCCACCCACGTATTGCGTCCTAAGCACAATTCTTCTTCGATCTTGGCTTGGTTCTTCACTTGGGCAACTCTCATGGCTCGGTTTCCTTCCTGCCTCGTCCAATACTTCGACTTCACCTCCTCTACACTTGTTGTCTTCACATCTACAATAAAAAAATCACAACAAAGTGCAGATATCCGAATCTTTCAAACAAACTAACAAAACTAACTAAAACTAAACCAAAAACCATGAAAATTCTAACTAAATATGCCCTAAAATACTACCTAATATGTGTCTATTAGAGACATATATGTAAATCCCCTTATAAGAGCTATCTGAATTCTTAAGTCTTCCCTGCCTTTGGACTGGACCACTATTTTGTCACCCTAGCTAGATTTTCTCAACCAAAACAAAAATCACAAACACTAGGACGGATTAGAATTTCTAACCAAGCAGGTATAAAATTCAAATTTATCCCTTTGCGTTTTATACTTTTGGGGAATTTGAGAAGAAGACTATGTACATGCTTTTACATATTAAGTCCTTCGCAATTAGTTACTCTAACAATATTAAGAGTGATACTTTTTTTTTCATAGATTGAGTTTTTACAAGAAGAAGAATGTTGGGGTTCGACTTGTTTATACATTTTTATCCAACTTTATGTAATATAATTATTTATAGATACTTAAAGACCAATAATTATTAGTTAATTCATCATGAATTAATTATTGCACTTCAGTTACATCTAAAACCATTGAAAAAGTCAATTCATCGGTATTTGGTAAAAAACGGTTAGACATACATTTAATTCAACCTTCCTCGGCTATATTAACTTGAGTAATTTATCTCTAAATTTCGGTTACAAATAGAAGCTTGTATAAATCCCGTATCGTGTACGGGTAATGTAAATATAAACCCGAATAAATTGATTCTAGATTGAATTTTGACACATATCCGCTTTTAACTCGAAAATTTACAATCCAAACCCGATAGATCCGAATCCGAACTTATTGACCTATATGTGTATTTTTATTAATACAATGTTAATTTTAAAATAGTTATTTTCAATTTTTTATGATATACTATTGACATATATATGATGATATGAGAAAGTTTTTCCACTGTTCTTCAAGACTTGATCATGACAAAACGTATACTAACTAATAGGGAAAAATGGTTAAGAAATTAAAAAAATCACTTCAATTTTTTTTATTCGTATAATGATATACCATCAAAAAAATCATGTTAGGAAAAAATCTTAAGATATAAAAAATGGGATAAGATATCAAGTAAATAAAAGGAAATTGAATAAAACATAGAGTAGACATAAAAAAATATTATCTAGCCTAAGAGACCTCCTAAATTCAATTTGACAACAACATTAAGATCCAAGTATCAATAGAACATGCATTCATAGCAACCAAACATCCAAATAACATGCAATTGAATTCTCTTCTTTAATCAACTAATCCTACCAGTTCTAAATTGATTAAAAGTTTTACTTTTGATCTAATTAACTCCAACCGGTAATTAGAAAGCTCTAGTTGTAATTCAACCCAGAGATTCAATTAGATGACCATTCTAACAAAATCCTAAATCAAACTTATTCAATCAAGCATAGAGAAAACAATCTAGTAAAGGAAAATTAAGAGCAGTCAAACCTTACAATAATACTTCGTTCACAATTTCAATTAACTAGTCAAGCACTCAAGCAAAATAGATTTAGCTATTGAAAGATATTGAAAAGCTTACAAAGTTCCAAAGGTTTCTTCTTCTTCTTCTTAAAGCTTCAATTCAAAAATAATAAGATCAATTCTAGGGTCTCAACATCCCAATATAAAGAGAAAAACACAAAATAACACTATCCTAAAATAAACCTAAAAGGTATAAAATAAAAACAAAAATAAAGCGGGAGTTCGGATTTATTAAAGCTCCGCTCGAACGGACCAAAACTCGGCATGACACCAAGACGCGGTCGCGTCATGAGCAACCAGCCCACGCCTTCACTATAGAACGTCAGGTCACATAACTCGGTCAGACAACACGAGACACGGCCGCGTCTCTGTCTCCCTGCCCGCATCTTACGTCCTGAGCACAATTCTTCTTCGATCTTGGCTTTATTCTTCACTTGGGAACCTCTCATTGCTCGGTTTCCTTTCTGCCTCCTTCAATGCTTCAACTTCACCTCCTTTACACTTGTTGTCTTCACATCTACAATAAAAAAAACACAACAATGTGTAGATATCCAAATCTTTCTAACAAACTAGCAAAACTAGCAAAACTAACTAAACTAAAAACCATGAAATCCTAACTAAACATGCCCTAAATTACTACCTAACTTGTGTTTATCAAAGACATATGTAAATCCTCTTGTAAGATCTCTCTGAATTCTTAGGTCTTCCATGCCTTTGGACTGAACCACTATCCTGTCACCCTAGATTTTCTCGACCAAAACAAAAATCACAAACACTAGGATGGACTAGAATTTCTAACCAAGCGGGTATAAAATTCAAATTTATCCCTTTGCGTTTTCTACTTTTGGGGAATTCGTACACGCTTTCACGTATTAATTAAGTCCTTTGCAATTAGTTACTCTAACAAAGTTAAAAATGATACTTTTGTTTTTTTTCATAGATTGAGTTTTTACATTAAGAAGGATGTGGGGGTTCGGCTTATTTATAGACTTTTATCCAACTTTATGTAATATTACTATTTATGGATACATAAAGACCAACAATTATAAATTAATTCATCATGAATTAATTATTACACTTGAGTTACATCTAGAACCATTGAAAATGTGAATTCATCGGTATTTGGTGAAAAACGGTTAGACATACATTTAATTATTATTTTAATTATCTAAACTTTGATGACATTGCACAAATTTGAGTCAATTTCTTTTTTTTGGGTCGAAGCAATTGAGTCAACTCCTTCCCTGAAGAACAACGTACTAACCATTCACATTTATGGATACATTTTTAACCACTTACTCTAAAATCCAACTCAAAAGTTAATAAAATACCACCCAAACAACACCACCAAAGCAAGATCCTCACCAAAATCTCTTAATGCTAAACAATGTCCGCCATAATGTGCAACCCTAAAGCCACCTTACTCCTCCTAACTGCGGCCCTCTTTCTCAGGCTCGGTTCGGCAGATTTCCGATGGACTACGATTGTGCGACTCACCAACGTGTTGCAAGCCCAAGTTCCCCTCCTAGTTCATTGCAAGGACAAACACCAAGACTTCGGGCCCGCGATTGTTGGGCACCAACAATCGTATCAGTTTATGGCGAAGAACGTCGCTTGGGGGGAAGCCGATTACTATTGTAAGTTCGTATTTCTAGGGGAAATCCATTGGTTTGATCTATATTTACAAAATAGGGATCTTTATAAATGTGGACCCCAATGTAACTGGACGATTAAGGAGACTGGCCCTTGTTGTATTAACCCAGCCTTTGTGGATTGTTATGGTTGGAACAAAAACTAGCAATGGTACAAGTCTAATGCTATCATTTGTTGGTGATGTAATAATGTAATAGTTGATGAAACAATACAGGCTTTCCTCACTCATTAAGTAAGTCCACTCGAACAACAACGACCCCCTTATCTCTTCGATCTTTCTCGTTGAGAGATATGTTCTTCAGGGTTTCTCGGGCTTGGAATTCATTTGATGGCTTCTCCATCACTGCAAATTCAAAATCTATATTGCAATACTTTGAACCACAAAAAGACTAAAGTGGTTGACTGAAGTGATAGCATTCTTCTGGCAATTTGCTACTAGGAGAAGATCTCGTCTACCTAGGCAGAATGACTGATAATTTTAAATTTATTTTGCGTATATAGATAATTAAGAAAGAAAATGTAATGTATAGTTTTCATCATTTTTTTCAAGTCAAAATACGAATTTAATAAATAATTAAAGATGGACTTAATATAAAATATAAGAGAATATAACTGATTTAATATAGAGGATTTTGGGTAAATGGATTCAGATGGTGACAACAATAGGGGAAATGGACGGCGCGGTGAAATAATGAGCTAAATAGGCTTTTTTGGTGACAACTACAAAAACATCCCTAAACATGGCGTCATGACACCCAAACCTGTCACCACCAAACAAAACCTTGTCACCGCGTACAGAAAAGTCCCCTCTCTCATACAAAACCTTGTCACCACGTACAAACCCCCCATACAAAACCTTGTCATCGCGTTTATAACTTGTCACCTCTCAAACTAATACCACCAATATTGCACTCTAATTTGTTCATCACGTACAAAAACTTGTCACCTTACCTATAACCACCCCCAAATTGCACTTAAACTTGTCATCAAAAATTATTAGTAAGCCTATGTGGGATTCGAACCCACATTATCGTACGCTAGGCACGTTGCTCTACCGTTTGAGCTAATAGGCTATAATTAAAACTAATATATAAAAACTTATCATCACCTAGCAATCAAAGCTGTCACCAGCGCACAATGTTAAACCAAACAGAAAACCTATATGCGTTCAACATGTCACCGCATAAAACCTGAACTGGATTCAACATGTCACCGCGTACAGAAAACCCTAGATCACACACAAACTTGGTGACAACCACAAACCCCTATATCAAGTGCAAATCTTGTCACCGCAAAAGAGGGGTTTCTGGGTTGTCACCGCAAAACTTGGTGACAAACCAGAAAACCCTAGATCTAACTCTAGGGTTTCTGACACAGTTTTTTAGATCTAGATCTAGAAACTTGTCACCGTTTTTTAGATCTAGATCTAGAAACTTGTCACCGTTTTTTAGATCTAGATCTAGATCGATAAAAAATTCTAGATCTATATCCAAATCTAAAAACATCAACGAAACAAAACGTAGATCTAGATCTAATTCTAGATCTAGAACTTTCAAAAACCCTAGATCTAGAAAATCTAAAAAAAAAACTAGATTTAGAGCTTTTAAAGAGAAAAATACCTTGTCCGCCATCTCGTCGGCCGCCCCGTCGCCCTTGTCGGCCGCCCCCGTCGCCCTCGTCGGCCGCCCCCGTCGCCCTCGTCGGCCGCACCGTCGCCCTCGTCGGCCGCACCGTCGCCTTCTTCGGCCGCCCCGTCAACCCCGTCGCCCTCTTCGGCCGGCCCGTCGCCCTTGTCGGCCGCCCCATCGCCCTTGTCGGCCGCCCCGTCGGCCTCTTCATCCGCCCGTCGGCCTCGTCGGCCACCTCGAGGGAGGGGGAGAGGAAATAGGAAGAGAGGAGAAGAGAGGGTGGAAGAGGAATTAGGGAGAGAGAGAGAGATGGGAAATATGGAGAGGGAGAGGGAGAGAGAGAGGGAGAGGGAGAGAGAGAGAGCTGAGAAATAATGGGAGGAGAGAGAAAGGAAGAGAGGGGTGAGGGGCTTTTAATGCCCACATGTCACCATTTGAGTCCCCTTCCCCCATTAATTTCACCTTGAGGCAACTTCCCCCATATTGTCACCAAATTAGTCCCCCCCACCCAATTCTCTCTTTAATATAAGATGGGTCATAGTCGAATTTAATTAATAATTTATCTATGCAAGTAGTTTTAACGGAAATTTTGCCTGGTACCCCTCAACTTAAGTCAATTACGTGTGGTGCCCAACCATAAATAAAATTTCGTCATGTAACCCTCACGTTTTTATAATTTCGCCCCATACCCATTCTCTTAATGGCTTTCTTCCGTGGGAAGTCTGTATACATCTCCATGCCTTTACCTTACCTCCTCGCATCATGTAGCTTCTTTGGCTTCAAAGAATAAATCCAGCACAACAACAACGATTGGAACAGATTCTTCATGACAAGGACGAAAAAATCTTTCAAGATGTTTCAATCAATTGAGAAATTTTGACAACAACCAAACTTAACTACAACCATATATAAGGTGCTTGTACCATGTATAGTGAGGAGCTCCAATCAAAGATAAAATTGCAGCTACAGGCAGTCAACATTTAAAACTCCCAACTCAAATTAGAGACATGAAGCAAATGCTTGCTCCTAAAAGTGTTCATGACACAAGCAACATGCGCAGCAACAACAATGAAGTCAATCAAAAACATGGGGTCATAAATCACCAAAATTGAAATCAGTTGTTCAAGAAAAGGCCAGATTGAATTTCAATTGTATATCCCCACAATTGTATTCCTAAAATTTTGAAAACACTAACACTACTTGAACCATAAATCACAGAAATTGAAAGTTGAAAGAACAAAATTCATACTTCCCGCCACCTTCACCCTTTCCCCCTCATCTATTCAGAGAGCGCCAACAATCGCCGTCCCAATCCATCGTCATCGTTGCCGTCCCAATCCGCCATCGTTCTTGTCTTCCCCACTACCTCATAACAGGATTCCGTTCATTGAGAAGGCATTGAGAAGTTCCCAACCGAGGTAGAAATTAATACATCCGCTCTTCTTGTGCCCAACCATTCTCCTGCAACTGGACAAAAGACCAAGGAATGGAGGAGTAAAGAGAAGAAGAGGTCGAAGGAAGAAAAAACGCATGTTGTCAAACTAATTTCTCTGGTATGTTTAAAACAATGGGCACGGGGTGAAATTTTAAAAATTATGAGGGTCACTACACGAAATATAATATCTTGTAGGATACCACACGAAATTGACTTAAGTTGAGGGGCACCAGGCGAAATTTCCGTAGTTTTAATCATTTATCAAAGGAAATTTTGAATTTCATATTTTAAAGACATCAAATGTATAGAAAAAAATAAATTATTTAATGTAAAAGATAAAGCTCATATATTTGTTGATAAAAGTTAAAGCATAATTGATTTAGTTTTGGTGATTTTTTTGGTTGAAATTTAGTTTTGGTGATTTAAAACATATTGCAACTTGAATATATATACTTATTGGTATTTAATCTTTATCGCTATAAGAATTTTAAATTAAAAAAATTATTATAGAATTCGGTAGTAGTCCAAGTAAATTGAGCATCAAATCATTTTTTAGACATCTATAATATATATTAATTGGGCATTGACTTTACTTATTTTAGACCATGATGCAATTTAAAAAAAATAGGGTATTTTTGCCATTAACAACTTTTATTAGGGCATGAACTGCTATTAACACTAGAAAGCTTGTCCGTCCGATGGACGGACAATTCCTTTCACCGTATTTTTCTAGAAGGTAAAAATTATAATCTTCGTCATAACACAATTTTGTTCTAATTAATAAATTATGTAAGTATTTTGTATTGAATTGTCCAAAAAATAGTAGATAAAATAAATATAAAATATAAAATTATTTGATTTGATTTTATTAATTTCTTATGAGAATTATTTTGATAATATGGCTTTTCTATTACAATTAAGTTTTTTAGCCGAATGAACATTTGTAGGGATTACTCTTTATAACTTTATAGACATTTTGGAGGAAATTTAAATCGAAAACATATTGTTTGCTCTTTAGGCTTTACATTCTCGCTCAAAAAAGAAAAAATGATAAGGCTTTGCATTCAAGTTACAATATTATAACATGATATATGCATGTAAAAAATAAGACATAGTAGCATGCATTCATAATCAATTACAAATAAAAAAACAAATAAAAAAGCAAAACAAATAAAAATAAAAAAGTATAAAAACATGCATTTATTTGACAAGGAAAAGAAAAATAAGAGTTGTAAAGATAGATAATTCACCCAAAACAAAAAAAAATTAAAAACAATTAGAGAGAAGTCATTAATGTGACAAGAGGGGGAGAATTTTAAGTGTTGTATAGAAGATAGATAGAAGATTTGGGGGGGGCCATGATGAATATTAAAGTTTAACGGATTACATCTCAATTAAACATATTACCGTACTCTGATTCATTACTGTATATCACTTTTTTTTTACTATATATATACCATCTGATTAATAGACAAACTAATTTTTTTCAAGAACTACCCATCAATTCAATCGAATTGGGTTTGATCATTTTATGAAAGATCTTTTTGATTGTGTATTAAAACGTTTTAAGAAATTAATACTTTTTTTGGTAGAAACGTCTAAGAAATACTAGTACTAGTATATATCTCAAGTCTCAACCGAGGATATGTTATGAAAAGAAATTCCTTCATCAATAATATAGTACTAGTATATATCTCAAGTCTCAACCGAGGATATGTTATGAAAAGAAATTCCTTCATCAATAATAGCTGAAAAAGTCGTGTACACATTTTGTTTTGGTCATGTGTCCTGTTTCAAAATTAATTAATCAAGAACCCAGGCGCCTTTGAAATCCCATTGGGAGTCCCTAAAGTCATACATCCACAACCCGTCGTCCCTGGCGCTATACTTGCACAAGTCACCACACGCGTAGCCCGTTTCCCCCTCGACGAACACCTTGAAATGGCCCGAGACCCGCTTACTGGGTTCGGACCCTGACCCGGAGAAGTCGCAAAGCAGCTCGCTTCGGTTGAACAGCTTGTCCTCGAGCTCCATAGTCATGGCTTGCCCATGGTGTAGCTCCTCCTCTCTCGCCTCGTTGTTGTTGGACTTGCATTGGGCCGTCAGGACCCTGCCCGGGCTCATGTTGTTTGCGATCCGGATGCGGAACGTGTTTTCGAAGAGGGAGGCCCTAGAGGAAGAGCAAAGAAGGGATGTGATCAACAAGATGATTGTTGATGTGGTCGAGGTTTTGTGAAAATGATTATGATGAGTTTTGTTTGTCATCTTTGTTCAATATTTGGATGAGAGTCATCACCAATTGGAGCCCATTGTCGCACTTTTTGGCCATTGTTCATTATATTTGTATGGTTAGGTATTGATTGGAATTGGTTGATTTTCATTAATTTTCTAAAAGTGACCGGGAAAGCTTTATAGGGCAACGTCCTCAAATTTCTCCCTGGTCCCTTGTTTTGTTTGCTTTGGGGTTTTATTGTGTGGTACAGATTGAAGGCGAAGGCCCAAACCTGGACTCGACCCAGTTCCCTTCTCTGATCGACACTCACTTGATGAAGCAACGTCGATTGGGATATGAGGGTCTCATATAAGAGCTTCAAGTTGAAACCCTAGCCTAGCTCTCACTTTGCTCCTGTTCAGTGCCGCTGAGATCTCTTGCGGGCTACGATGCTCTCGAGCTTCCTCTAGTGATCTCTCGATGGCTTACCAGAGTCTGAGCTTAAGTTGTCAATGAATTTAGGAGAAAGGGTGAGAAGTAGAGCCACGGATTCTTTGCGAACTCGGATCTGGAGCTCTTAATACTTGTTGCTTCGTGCTTCTCCTAGATTTTTGTACTTGAGTCTTGCTCTTGTTGTCTTTTTGTATGCATGTGTGTTATTGTTTGTACTTGCTCTCAATATACGTATTTTTTTCAAAAAGAAAACTGGTTGAGTCTCCTAATTGAGGCTCTGCAAAGTAGGGTTTTTTGAACTACGTTACCAATCATTGTGTTTAACTCGTTTTTTCCTTTGTATTCTTCAATTTCCTATAGCTTAATAGAGGTAGATTTGAAAAAGAGCTTTACACACAATGTACCAGACTGGAAAATATGGATCGGAACCACACGAGACAAATTACAGAATAATGACGATGTATATAATTCTAAAATTCAAATATATCCAAAATATAGAAACCTAACCATATGAACAAAATATGTACTGTTTAATTATTAGCAAACACTAAGAATATGAGAGAAAATCTCCGATCCACTGGGAACCATTGATACACGCTCCTTTCTTTTAGGCATCCTCAATCACATCACCCCATAAATATTGAACTCCCCAAATCGGCGGAAAACAAATAAAAAAAAACACTAACTCATCAAAGAAACAAATGACGTCGAGGTTGAATCTCACAAGAAGAACGTTGATGATCGCAAGGACGATTCCCGTTGGTGTAACAACCACCGCTCGTGGCGGCCATAGGGCGTTTGTAGTGGCGGCAACAAGACCCTTGCAAGTAAGTATTCGATGAACATTATATTTATGTCTTTATATATATATTGATAATAATAATTCAAAGTATATACATGCATGCATGCATAGCCTAATCGTACGTAGATGTTATAGAAGAAGGAGAAGGACGATGAGGAGGCAAGCGAGAAGGCATTGGAAGCGGCCGAATCTCTCAAGGAAGGGGCGCAACAGGTGAAGGAGACGTGTCAGTTCGTGAGGGACACGGCAGAGTCTACTTCGAACACGGTTACCAAGGCAACGAAGGAGGTGACTGATAGGATTTCGGCGGTGACAGAGGCGGTCAAGGAGAAGATGAAGGAGCCCATGGACGGGTTTCTAACAGACGCTTGGGGCAAGGCCACCAAGCGGTTCGAAGACAAGATGGCCGACAGGATCAAGGATCGCGTCCTAGGCAAGGAAGGTCAAGAGGAAGTCAAGGGCATGGTGGATAAGGCGAAGAAAGATTGATCTCAAATTTACGCATATAGTGAATGGTTTAATTGTGATGGGCAATTGAAAACTTTGGTATTTCTTTTTTGGTAGAATGAAAACTTTGGTATTGATACATGCATGTTGTGATAATATATTTTCGTTATAATTTCGCCAAAAATAACTGGGCTTGAATTTGGGCCAATTCTTGGACGCTCGGATCCAAACTTATTTTCTGGCCAGCCCACTTTACTCAATCAGAGGCCCTCATCCTACTTATTAGTAACTTCTTTTTTTTTTGGAAAAATGACTCGAAATAATCCCAAGTATCAACTTTCAACCAATAATAATCCCAAGTTTGGAAATCATCACCAATAATACGAACTATTATGAAATGAACCAAAAACGATTTAGAAGCATTTTTCGACAAGTTTTTCAGTGGAATTGATGATATGACGATCGAAAACATTTCAATCAAATGTAAATTTTGAAGTTGTTACGTCAGATTTTTGATTCTCGCATCATCAATTTTACCGGAAAACTTATCGAAAAAGGCTTTCGAATCGTTTTTGGTTGATTTCGTGATAGTTCGTATTATTTATGATGATTTCCAAACTTGGGATTATTATTGGTTGAAAGTTGATACTTGGGATTATTTTGAGTCATTTTTCCTTTTTTTTTAGTTGAAACTTATTAGTAACTTTGTGTAAAACGAAGATCACATACATACATTTCATTGATTCATCAAAAGTTTTTGGTTGGACATTGATCATATAGGATAATACACGGATCACTTTGGTGATATAGGACAAAATATGTGAACAGAAAAACTTGAGCCTGCCACATATATCCACTAAAAGCTGAGGAAAAAAGGACGTAGAGATGGTAATTAACCAAAGAATGACCTTTTTTTTTTGGTCAGACCAAAGAATGACCTTTGTGTTGTACTTGTACGTGTATATAAGATGAAGATTAATAGTTCTGAGTAATTGATGAGTTGGTTAACAGGGGTGGTCTTTCCGGCAGGAGAGAGGGCCAGCCTGTGCAGTCATGCTGGCGACCATGGACGATGTCTTCGCCCCCAGGCTCGACGCCTTTGCGTAGTTTGACGACGCACCTGCTCCTGACGCGGTGAAGTAGGCTCCATTCAACATCAAATCTCCCTCTGACCTCCAATTCCACCCCTTCCATTGCCCTTCATTTGTGTCCACCCTCTTTGTCACCTATTTTAATCAACATAAGTAGCTCTTTCGATTCATAACCACTATAGGTTTGAATACTTAGGTATTCACATATGTTATAATGATTTAGTTACCTCTTTTGCGTTTATGTTTGATGGAGCAAGGTACCTGTTGCCTTGGCTATTGATGGTTGGATTTGCACTCCCTCCAATGGCATACATTTCCCAATGAGTGTAGTCGTTGTTCACCACATGGAAGTACCCATGCCTGCACCTGTATACATATGTGCATATAAAAAATGTTACGAGACACGAATTCATATCGTAAAGCCCCTATGCATTGACTTAAACTTTATCGGTTACGTACCTTGGCATCCTTTGTATTAGACCTTCTCCAAAATGGTTGAAAGCAATAGTCACTTGCATTTGCTTGTCTTTCACGTAAGAATCACTATGGCCCAGCAACATCACCTATACAAGCACAATTTAGTTACAAACTAAGCTATGCAGCCTATGCTAATGAAAGATGATGAAAGGATCAAATGAAGGCACCTCATTATGGTGGCCAAAGTGGTTGTTCGTGATAGTAATCGCAGTCGAGCCCATAATCGCGTCAATGAGGCCATCAGCGCACCGCGCAAGCGAGTTATGGTCAATCCAAATCAAGCTCGAGCCAAACACCGAGATCCCATCGCCATCCGCCTTCGTAATCCACCCGTTTATATTCGGCGAGCTCCTGACCAAATGATTCCCCGTGGGTTTGCAATCATGGATATGAACCCCATGGACAATCACATTCGTCACAAACTGCAACGTTATGCACCCTCCATCGGCAATGTGCACGTTGGCCCCTCGTCCGTCGATGGTCTTGAAGCTGTTGACTAGGAGCTCCTCCTTGAGGCGGATCGACATGTCGCGTTCGAAGATGATCCAGAGCGGCTTCTCCTGGATGACCGCGTGGCGGAGGGTGCCAGGTGTCGGGTTTGCTAGGTTATGGTCACTCGGGTCACTGACCACGTAGATGCGCCCGTTTCGACCCCCGATCGCGTTGCGACCGAAGCCTATCCCGCAGTCAGCTAGGCGCTTGCGGTTGAGGTGCCAATGCGGGTCGCACCGCCAGCAATCGTCGATCGGGTTACCGGTCACGCACGACGAGGTCAGGTAGCCGAGCTTCCTCCTCCGCTCCGTGCTGTTCCGTATGGTCCTGCATTCTTATTTCCCATCAGAATGTATGTACCACATAATTTCAAGCCTATCATGACTAATAAGTGCCTTTTGTTCATGGTAGATAAAAAGTTCTAGTCAAATTCAGTTAGGGTCTGTTTGGATTTTGGAGGTGTTACATAAATTATAATTTAAGAGAATACTCCATTTTAACTGATCATTAGAGTTCAACCAAAAAAAATAAAACTGATCATTAGATTGATTTTTAAAATTTGTTTATAAGATTAAAAATTTTAGCCTATAATATACTTTATATATAATCATGTCAAAGCCAGTTAGGATGCCAGTTAGGATGATTAGTACCCTATCTGAAATGGATGGAGTAAGACGTGAATAGGAAGTCTTGTATCTATATGACAAGCTAAGGTATCTTCTTTCATTATGATTATGATTAGCCCATGTCTCCATCCGAAAAGGATGGCCTCTTTTGGATTATATTTTTATTAAGAAAAGAAGGTGTCTTTACGAATAAGGTTTAAAAATTTTCAAATTGAGCCTTAGCTACTAATTGATGCTAGTCAGTACTTTTAGCACTAAACCAAAGTATTTTGGCACAAAATCATTTTCTTTTGAAATATGCATTTGATTTTTTTACCTTTGAGTAATTTATCAATCAGAGTACTATCCAGAAGTTTTTGGTTCAACTCTCGTATATATTATATACACTTATTTATCAATTAAGGTACTATCCAAAAAAAATTGGTTCAACTCTCATATATTATATACAGTATACTTTATTGAGAAAAAAAAGATATCCGGTGTTAATGGTGGGAGTAGTTAATAAATTGAGCAAACAATTTGGCCTTGGCTAAACGCCTAAAGTCGTTTGTGGGAAGATGGGAACATAACAAGATGCGTGTGTCACGATATGAAGACAATGTATCCTAACTGCAGGATGCGTAGGGCCTCAAACTGGGCGTCCATTCAAAACATGGCTCAAGCTTTTTAGTCTTTGGGCCAAATGCTAATGCAATAATTCAACCCAAAGTCTGTGCAGCTAATTTCCACTACTAAAACTACTGTGGAGGCAATGACCCAGAGGATGACGTTCAACCCTGTACATGATGCCATTTAATTCATGCACAGTTGTCTGGTACTATTAAATGCACGGAATTTTACGCAATGCATGTCAAAATAATTTTACCTAGCTCCCTCGTTCTCTCTTCATCTCTCTCTCTATGTACATGCATAGTCCTAGCTGTAACGGTCAGATTTGAGAAATATTACGGCTGTAATGAACCTAATATATGCCATATACTTTTGTAGATGCATGTAGGGATCGATGTACGGGCCGTAATTTCTATTTGTTCAATAGAGTTATGAATAAGTGTGCATCAGTCGGTGTTCAAAAAATACATAGGGAGTTTATAATTAATGAAACAAAGAACCAAAAATAGTAAAATTAAGGTACACATATATATAGTGCGTGACCCACTGACGTGAGAATTTTACTCGATCTAATTGATGCCCACTGACAGTGATTATTTTTCACTAATTGTTCTAGACATATAATTACGGGACGTATAACCAATTAAATAAGCATTTGTTTTTTTTATAGAAAAACACTTTAATGTTTTAAAAAAAGCGAGGAATTGAATGCGTGGAGGTTGGATCGAATATGGAGCTAGAGAGTAAGGGCACTTACATGTGAACTAGCGACACAACCTCCTCTGGGTCGGTAGCCGCATGCTCATTAAACCATTCCTCCTCTTCTTCGGACGGCCTGGAAATTCAAATTTCATTTCAATATATATAACTATATATACATATATATATATATATGAAGATGAATAATCAAAATTAAAATTAAATGGGGGTGGATACAAGTTGTGGCAAACCACCACAATTGGTGAAAAAATACAGCGTTACAAATAAATACTAGTACATTCATAATCGGTATGGGGTGTGAGGGCTGCGAGACATGCTAATCTAAATATCTGAAACCAAAATTCGATAGCTCTATATGAACACACATAAGGTAACTTTTTATGATCCGACCTGACTTAACCGTGAGATAGATGTGAAATGATGAAAAACTATCTGACCAAATTGACCCGATCATGACGAGTCCATCAATGAGAAGAACAATCCATGTAGGCCCCACTTGGGTTAAGACAACTAAATGATGGAAGGAGGGCATTGTGGTCATTTCATGTTAACCGTGTCTAAAGGGAAGTACTGCAGCAGGTGGGGAGCGTCGGCGGAAACATACAAATTAGCATGTACCATCAAGCATTATAAACTCATAATGTAATGTAATTCAACAAAGGTCAAAACTATCGAATCTTAGGGAATTGTCTCCATTTGGATCTTGCATACTATATATATAAATCTAATAAATAAAACCCACGGATTTTGATAATACCGGACAATATATATATCAAATATGCCTGAGGATTAGCAAATCAAGCAATTAGTTGAAATCAACGGCTGTCGTCGCTCAATCCCACTGAACAAGTTGAAATCGAGATAGTAGCTAGAGATCCACTCCCTAAATTAAAAAGTCAGGGAACAATTAACCCACATAATGACTCTAAATACAAACTAAATTGTGGGAATTGAACGTAATGTAGGTACAAAAGATTGAATCTTGATTTACCTTTCCGCCGTGGACGAGCTCTCTGAGCTCATCATGGTCCTCCCCTCCAAGCCTCTCCTGCCGACAGCGGCGTGTTGGCCGGAATCCCCAACAATGGCCGTTGCTCCGACGAAGGCCACAAGGATGAAGAGTAAAGCGGAGTAAAAGGCAACGGCTGGCTTATTGAAGGCCGCCATTGGACAATGTAGCTAGCTAGCACCGAAAAATGTAGCTCAGCCGAACCCAAATGCTCGATCTCTCTTTCGATCTCGATCTGCGACACGCAAAGGACGTCGAAGATCGGAGACCGAAGATCGAAGAAAAGGAGGGAAGAAGATGAATCGTGAAGTTGTAATTGAGGAGGGTGTGTAACAAGTGGTTTTATAGAGAGAGGCAGAGGACTCTTTTACTATGCTACTACTACTAAGTACTAATAATATTCACCATATTAGTACACTATAGTATAATAGTATATATTAATTGCCGTATTTTTTTCGTCTCCATCTTTTTGTTGCGACGTTTCTAAGAAAGCAAATGCACATGTACTCTGTCAAAAACATCACCTTTTCGACAAAAGAAAAGGGAGCTAGGATCAATATAAAGCTTCACATACTAGTTCATGTATGTCATAGCCATAGATCATATAAAATGCTATGTTGTTGACATAATAGTAATAATACTTGCAGTTTCACTGAAAAAGCGTCTCCCAAAATGAGTTCTATACATTTTTTTTGGGGTGGAAAATGAGCTCTCTCTATATATTTTTTTTATATAATTAAGAACAGGAATTAGGGTCGTCATAGGTACTACTTGGACTTATCTAGAGCATCAACAAAGGATGAGAACTGGTTACTAACCAGCTCTAAAAATAATAGGGCAAACCGCCGTCCTAGAGTCTCGAACCCAATACCTCATGGTTCGAGACTCCAAGGAACAATTAAATATCACGAGTGAGCTCATGCGTCAAGCGCAATAGGTTTTATACATGATTGTAAGAATCTCACACGCTCATGATTTTTATAGTTCAATAACTTTAATGTACAATCAAATTAATAGTTTACCATAAAAATATTAGAAGTATCAATTTTTTTATATACTAGTGTGGGGTGTGCGTGTAAAATTTAAAGTTGTATAAAGTTGATGGGTGAAAAGGTGCAACGAGGATCCTCTGGTCCGGTAGCCTGGACCCTTTCTCTGGTCCCTTTCCTTTTATTGGTCCATGTTCTTAATTTAAAATCAAAAAAAGTTATCATCTAATTCTAATTAGATTATTACGTGAAAATCTCCTCCTTAAAATTCTTCTTCAAACGTCTCAGCTTCCTTCAATGGAATATCACGCATCTTGTTCTTCTTCCACAACCTTCTGGTTTTCATAATATACACACCGTTATTGATTTCTCGGATTCTGAGTCAGACTAAAATTCCAAATTCCATGTGAGTATAGGTTTAAACTTTTGTTCATAACTTTAAAATCAATTTCTTAAACCCTAGATTATAACGGGACGGACGGAGTAGGATTTATACAATTCCTCTAGTAATCTAGGGTTTCGGCCACCGAATCCAATCGAATTCCAGACGATTCCCCCAACCTTAAGATCTGCTTCCTTGGCTTCGAAACCACTTGCGCGGAGGAGGAGAATCGGACCTTCAGATCTGCTTCCAAGCTGTACTTCTTCTACACCAATCGAAGAGAGGGGAGAGAGGTGAGCGGGGGCGAACTTCCGAGGCGCTTAAGAACAGGAGTTCAATCGAAGAGAGGGGACTAGGGCAGAGGCGAGAGAGGTGAACGCCACGGTGACCGAGAGATCGTGAGAGGCGAGAGAACGATGGAGATCGAGAAGGAAAGAATGAGATTAAAGTGGGCAAAGGAAGAGTATTAATTTTTTTTTGTTAATTAAGTTGATTATATGACAAATTAATGACGTGGACCAATAAAAGGAAAGGGACCAGAGAGAAGGTCCAGGCTGCCGGACCAGAGGATCCTCATTGGAAAAGGTGGACTGTATATCCTGGAGTCCGACGTCCAACAAAGATTAGAGTATCAGTTCTGCATATGAATAGATTTATGACCGTAATTTGGCGAACTCCAATGACATCGACTTCTACAAATTTGTATATGGGCTCAAAGTGCCCGGCCGAGAGAATCCGTGTGTTCATTTGGCTCGTTTCTAGGGGTGCTATTCTCACCAATAGCGAGAGGTTCAGGCGTTACTTTGCAGCGAGTGATCGATGTTCGCCTCTAGGGGCCAAAAATTACTCTATTGGCTTAAGCTTTTTGATAGAAGATGTATCCGACTTTATATGTTAAGTGGCTATAATAAACCCAATACATTTCCGTTATTTCGGCTTATCTGATTACAACATTAACTTCCATGAATTTAGGGTTGAAAGAGTATTTTATCAAATGATTGTCTATAGTATGTGATATATTAGTCATATAAGTGTAATTACTAGCCTTATACAATTAAAACTCAAATATACTTATTTAATATCTCAATCCCTTTATACCATGCATGGTCTTTGAATAATTAATGTATGCGAAAAAAACAATTATAGCGTATGACAATGTCTGCTAAATATGAATGTACAATTTTGGATTATCCGTAGAAAACCAATAAGTTAATTAATTCTATCTTATTTTTTTACTCAATCAATAAACTTATTTAATATCTCAATCCCTTAATTAATCAATAAACAAATAAACATATATATATATATTTTTACTATTAATTCTATCTTATTTCATTTTCCAATACAATCACTAACAAATTTTCCTTTATTTATCAAAAATAAGAATAAATAAAACTGTATAAGCACAAAATAGATGATAAAATGACAAACATTTGAGACAAAGCCCATGACACAGCTACCTCACAGCTGAAGGGTGGGGAAGCTAAGAAGAAAAAGAGGGAAGAATGATAGCATCCTCTAGTGAAACCTTTTGGCTAATTAGGCTGTTAGACAGCTCTAAGTATGATCAACCTAGATTATCCCCTGCTAGATGGTATTATGTCTTTTGGTTTTTGCTCAGTTATGTTGAAATTGTGATGCAATTACCACCTTTGTTGAAAGACGGTGGCCTGATCGATGTAAGCCTAGGTGGTAATTTCATGACTGTAAGACTAGCTAGTAATCAGTGTGCTATTAATCTCGTACTAGAAGGCCCTTGTTGTAAAATAGTCATGTTAGGGGTGTACCCTTTGCACTATGTTTTTAATCTACCGTATGTTGCTCGCTATTTCAGCACCATGTCTACATTGTTTAAGTGTGATTTGTTGACAATAAAAACCCCATATAAGACTCAAGCTGAAACCAACAAAACTGATTGTTTTAAGGAAAAAACTATTGAATTTCGCTCCTGTATGTGGAGCTACCAATCAGTAGTTGCCTTCCATGATAAAAATGTTGGCCTCTTCCATGTTTACGTTATGTATTGCTTAAACTACGGTGTCAAAAAGGAAAAAAGGAAACCGCCTATTTTTCATTTGTTCCATGGCTATGGGTTTATGGACATCCTTTTATTTAATCAACACATATTTAGTAATCTCTTGATAATTGACTACTGTGTTAATCAATTAAAAATGCATATTGAAATGGCAGGGAAAACTCGAAAGGAGGTGGTCAAGAACACAACCCCAAGAATGGTTAATATAGCAATCATATATTACTCAAGAAGGACAGAAAAGAGCAAAAGCAAAAACAACCAACAGGTTGCCGGCAAATGCATCCAAAGCCTGCGATGTAATTTTATGAAGCACAAACACATTAGAAAATGCTTCCTATATTCGAATACTATCAAAAAAGGAAAGGTTAATGTGAAGGATTGTTCATGCCTCAATATAAAGCACGCTCGTAGGATAGGTTGGTTTGAAAAAAATGACAACAACCAATATTCAAAAAAACTTGTTAATTTTTCTATCCAGATTGATGTAATTATCTCTAAAAGCAATCAAGTTACCATTGGGATCAATGGATTCAAAACATTTATAGATTATGAGGTTCAACCTCAAAACCTATCCTACGAGCGTGCTTTATATTGAGGCATGAACCATCTGACCAAGTCTGGAGGCGGTCAGGCTTCGATAACTTCATTTGGTCCCCTGCAGATGGTAGAGCCGGGGGAATTTGTGTTCTGTGGAAAGAATATCAACTTATTAACGAAACAATAGAGCTTATGATTCAAAAACCCAGATACGTAATTCTAAAATACACACACCTCTCAACAAGATATATAATTGCTCTATGCCTAGTTTATGCACCGCCAAGAGAAAACGATAAAGATAAATTCTGGGCAGAATTAACTCGAGACATACAAGACTTACACATCCCTGTGATAGTTATGGGTGACCTAAATGAAATACAAGAACCGAATGACAAAAAAGGTGGGGTATATCCTAGTGGCAATAGATTTACGCGACTAACCAAATTCAAAGAGGAATGCAATCTTCTGGACATACCCACAACTGGCATTAAATACACATGGAGGAAAAATAAAATAGAAATTGATAATATATATGAAAAGTTGGATTGAACTCTTGTAGATGATCAAATAATCCAATGGTTCCCAACCATCTCAACCAAACACTACGCGTTTTCTTCATCCGATCATTGCAAAATAGCAATTGAACTGAATAATGGTCAAATCTATAAAGCTCAACCCTTTAAACTTGAAAAAATGTGGATACAAAGAAAAGATTTTAAAAACATTGTTAAACAAGCCTGGAGGGTTGAGTACCCAAGATCTTTTATGTTCCAACTGGTTAAAAAAACCCAACTATTCAAGGCTCATGCAAAGCAATGGAATAAACGCACCCTTGGAAACACTTTCGAACAACTACAAAACTTGGAAAATGAATTACAAAATATTCAAATCCAAATCCAAAATTCACCTCAACCAGCCGTAATCCAGAAACAATTAAGACTAATAAAAAAGAAGGAATGTATACTAAACTATCATAAAACATATTGGAAACAACGAGCAAAAACAAAACATATCAAATTGTCTGACACAAATGCTGGGTATTTTCATAAAATCGCCAGTGGCCGTCGTAATAGGAAAGTAATAAGGGAAATAAGAACCGACGAGGGTACCCAAATATTTGGAGAAAACAACATAAGAAATGAAATTAGAAATGATTTCAAAAAACGTTATTCTAAAGAACAAATCAACAACGAAATGTTTAATGAATACTTACAATTAATAACAAACGAAATATCCCCGCTTGATAACAATGAGTTAACCAAAACAGTATCCAATGAAGAAATTAAAAACACGGTAATGGAAATTGGATCTGATAAATCTCCGAGACCTGATGGCATAACAGCCGAATTTTATAAAAAATACTGGGATATAGTAGGCCCATCTGTAATTAAAGCAATAAAAGGTTTCTTCCATTCAGGAAGATTGCTGAAACAGGTTAACCATACATTCATATCACTACTTCCAAAGCGAGATAATCCAATTTCAACTAACCATTACAGACCAATTAGTTTGTGCTCAACCGTCTATAAAATAATTGCAAAAATTATCACAGAAAGACTAAAGAAAGTCATGAACAAGATTATTCACCCCTTTCAAGGAGCCTTCGTTGCAAAAAGAGCAATACAGGACAATGTTCTTATAGCTCATGAAATTTTTCACTCCTTTAAAACCAAAAAAGATAAGGATGGAAGTATGGCAATAAAACTTGACATGGAAAAAGCATATGATATGCTTGACTGGGATTTCCTATTTGCTGTGATGCAAAGATTTGGATTTGACGAAAAATTCATCGGTTGGATAAAAGAATGTGTCAAAACTGTATCATTTTCAGTTTTAGTGAATAATAACCCAACAGACCCATTTTTCCCTGAACGAGGACTACGCCAAGGAGATCCGCTATCCCCTTACCTTTTCATAATTGGCGCAGAAATTTTAGCCAGGAAATTACAACAGACCAGTATAACTACAAACAAGACCGTAGGTTTTGCCTTGACAAGAAATGGAACTAGGATTCCCTTCCTTTCATTTGTTGATGACATAATAATTTTCGCAAGAGCAACCCAAAATGCTTGTACAACAATCAAGAAAATAATTGATGAATATTGTGCAATATCAGGACAAAAAGTAAACTTTCATAAATCAGCTTTCCAAACATCTAAACAAGTATCAAGCCAGCAAAAGCGAGCCATTCAACAAACCCTCAACATCACAATAATGACCAACTTAGAAAAATACTTAGGTTGCCCGATTATCAATGGAAAAGTAAACAAACAAACATTTGAGGAAACGATAGGAAAGACGAAAACTCAACTAACCAAGTGGAAAGCAAACTCCTTGTCACAAGAAGGACGATCGGTTCTCATCAGATCAAATCTCGCAGCAAAACCCAACTATGTAATGCAAAATTTTATGCTCCCAACATCCGTCCACAATGAGCTGGATCAAATTAATAGATGTTTCTTCTGGAATAAAGACCAACACCACAAACCACTTATAGGATGGGATAAAATTTGCAAACCAAAATCCGAAGGAGGGCTAGATATCCGCAAAGCTGAACATATGAATAAAGCACTCCAAATGAAACTTTTATGGAAGATACTATTCGAACCAGACAATATTTGGGTCCAAATCATAAAAGAAAAATACTTGAAAGGGGATAATCTATTGGATTACAAAGTGAAGTCTAACTCATCTTGGCAATGGCGCAAATTAATGAAACTTCGCAATAACTTTGAAGAAGGTCTAATTTGGCAAGTGGGCAACGGTCAGACTATTCGATTTTGGACTGACCGATGGCTGTCTGATGAACCTCTAGAAAAGTATGCCACCAACCCAATAATAATTGACAAAGAGCATAAAGTTCATGACTTTATATCAGATAACAAAACATGGAAAGAGGACGAACTAAGAAGAATTCTACCAATCAACATAATAGAAATGATCAAAGCAATCCCGATCCCGGACAATGGAATCAATGATAGACTATATTGGGCTCCTAGTAGAAATGGATGGTTCTCAACAGCCTCTGCCGTAGCTCACATAACAAAAACTAGGTCATTCCAAAGAAATGATTATAGATGGATATGGAAACTCGATACTATTCCGAAAGTCAAAATTTTTTTATGGAAAATGATCAACAATGGATTGCCAACAAAACAACGACTATGTGATAAACAAATCTCGATTCCTGGTGGATGTTTGTTTTGCACCTGTACTCATGAAGACTCAAGACATTTATTCATCGATTGTAATCATATCCAAGAAACTGTTAAACAAATTAACTTTAAAACAATGCAAAACCTAAGACAAATAAGCACAAACTCACAAAGCCCGAAAGAAATTATTGAGGAAGTGCGACAAAGAATGACAACTGAAGAATTTACCGAACTTGCCACTATCTGGTGGGCAGTATGGCATCAACGAAACAAAATCGTGTTCCAACAAGATCCTTCTGACTTAATAACAGATATAACACAATACATAAAAACACAAATTCACAATTGGACACAAGCAAAACACTGGAACGAGGACGAGGATGAAAACCATCAGAAACTGAAAAATATGCCTCCTCATCAACGGCAAAAACAAAAGAAGACTTGGCGAAAACCGCACAATGGGTTCTATAAGTTAAATGTCGATGGTTCTAGATTAGCAGACGGTAGGGCAACTACTGGTTCTATTATTAGAGGAGCTCGAGCAGAGGTCATTGATATAGCAACAACTAAATATCCCGACGCCTCCGCATTAAAAATTGAAGCATTAGCATTACGAGATGGAATTAGGAGAGCAATACATCTCAGAATAAAGAAAATCGAGATTGAAGGGGATAACCTAACGGTAATTAAAGCTGTTCAGAATAAAGGAACCTGACGTTGGGAAATAGAAATGTTGAGATCTGATATAATGGTCTCTCTACTTAACTTTGATTCTGTCAAAATCTCTCATGTGGGTAGATGCTGTAACACTGTGGCCGACCTGATTGCAAAAATGGGCCATAGTCTCCCAAGCACTGCCATCTCAACACTTCCAGAACTTCGTGTTCTCATCCGAAAGGATGCTCTAGGGCGCCCTCCATAGAGGAGGTCCCTAATCATTACCTTGTAAAAAAAAAAAAAAAATTGAGACAAAGCCCAAAAATAAAATGACAAACACTACGATAAAGAGAGAAGGGCGAATACTATTAATCACGGAGTGTAAATTAGTAACCCAGCTAATTAAAAATATTGATGAAGAAATCACTAATTCGATCGTAAACTTATTTGGTGGGCATGTGAGGTGTGAATCGTGTGATCTTTTCAATGAGCAACGGTGGCACGTGGACCTTGACCCCACATTAATTCCTTTTTACATGTAATTTATACTCCAGTTTAAGTACTACTAGTACTATAGTTTTGCACATCTCGAGTACAATTAAGGATATATGAAAGCCAGTCATTTCATTTATTCGATCCCCATGAACAATGAACCCGATCCTCGCTATACTTTCACCATATAAAAGTCATATATACATCGATAAGTGAGAGACGATTTGGTGTGGATTAGAATTTCAGACCATGTCTGGTGCTATTTCTTTGCTACATGTGTCTTTGTACGTTGTTCATCCTAACTAACAAATTAATCATGCATGTTTAGTTAGTTAGAAATTAGTGAATTTGTTACATTACATACGGTAAAATCCATCACGAACTTCGTTAGAAATTAGCTTCATTTATTCTTATCAATCTGTAGAGCTTAATCATACATATTTTCTCATTTAACAGGTGGGGTCACTACGTACACAATCGATGCTGATTAACAGTTGTTGATCGGGAATATGCATATTTCACAGATCGAAATCATTAAATTAACCAACCTAAAGGCGGTTGTCAACAGCTACAGCTGACTATTTACAACATTATGGTTAAGCCTGATTAAATAAATCAATCTTGAAATTGAATGCACATCCACTTGTGTCGATCGATCCGCTTTAATCATATTTAGCCTCATCCAAATCGGCTTTACATTATACCAACAAGTACGTAGTTCATGTTTGAAATTTGGCAAGCATTGGTGCCCTAGTTAATTAATTCGCCTTATCTCCTTATGACTGCCAACTGCTTCTAATTTATGAGGCAACGATCTCAATTCCTTTTGTGAATGTACCTAATCGATGAATTTTTGGTGCTACGAGTCTCAGTTTCACCGGATGGATTAATGAATAATGATGACTTAATTGCCAATTTGGTATCACCAAATCACAATTGGGCGGGTAATGATGGACGTTGATAAAAACAATAGTAGTAAAAATGTGTTACACCTAGCTACTAGCCAAAACCACTACTAAGTACTGACAATAAACCAAAAAACAACCAAAGCAAAAGTTATGACAATCCTAAATTAGTAAACGTCGCATAATAAAGGCTGTGAATTATCCATCATTGGAATGCACATCGAATTATTAATTCGATTATCATATGTGCAATTGGATTTGACCTGGCTATAATGAACCTATCTACTTGCTGAGAAATGTGAGCTAATTAATTCGAGAAAGATCATGTTAATTACTTATAAGCCCCTCGATCACAATTGAAGCCCCTCGATCACAATTGAAGCCTCTCGATCATTCTTCAACCATTTATATTGTGCGCATGAGGGAGTGGGTGCTTAGTAAATACGTAAAATCAAGAAGAGCTAGTGTAATGATGGAGTTTATGTACTAATCCTGAAGGCCCACATCCCCTGTACGGGCCTGTTTTTTGTTGGGCCCATCCATTTCTTTCATGGGTTTCAATTTCTTTTCTACAACCACTAAGGCTCACTTAAAGCATTACAAGTTACAAACAAGTTACTCCTAACCCCTCTCAGCCCATACCTCTCTTTCACTCCACACTTTGAGCGTAAGGCCGAAAGCTTCCACCTCTTCCAACTGGATCCGCTAAGTCTAAATGTCCATTTTTAAAAAAGAAAGAAAGAAAAAGAAGTTAGAACAAGGAAAACAAGAACATTACTATAATATAGTATAAAGCGTAACCTATGTCTTTGTTAAAATTTGCGTCACGTCATCAAGTCTGAATAAAATAATGATTTTATTTTTTAAAAATATCTCATATATTTACTTGATATTTTATCCAATTTTCTTAAATCTTTTTGATATCTTAAGATTTTTTCCTAATATGACTTTTTAAATATTATATCCTTATATGAATAAAACAAATTCAAGCTATTTAGTTGATATCTTAACAATTTTTCCTTATTAATTAGTATAAGTTTTTGCCATTATTATATCTTGAAAAACAGTAAAAACCTTTTACATATGTCAATAGTATATTAAATAATAATAGTATATCATCAATGCGGTGATAGCATGAACATCAGGAAGAAGGTTTTGACGCTCCGTCATACCAAAGAAGGCCCTTGAATCAAGAATCTGATGATCAAAGAAAGACATATCGTTCACCTTGTCATTGCCCGAGTTACAATAGTCATGACTCATGAAGCATGTTAATCATGTATGTCCACTGAACATCGTTGAGTCATTGAGTGTGACGAAAAAACATCACGAAGGACTAGGCGAAACTAAAACAGTAATGCCACACCCTTGACAGAATTAACAACAACACTACCATGGGATTGTTGAAGGGAAGACTTGGAAGAAGGATGTCGCTTGTCCATACCAACAGCTATCGATGAGTCATCGCAACTTTGGCGATATTCAGTCCACCAATTTGAGTGACATATAATCTTGAAGCAAGACGAGCTAGGATTCATGCCCGACTTGGCGAATGGGTGCAAGTTGAACGAATGCTGAAGACTAGAGATTTTGATACGAAAAAATTATGATTGCGACTAAAGAGGTTCTTGACCTAATCTGTTGCCGCTAGTTGGTTTTGTTTCATCCTTGGAATCGATCGTTATTTACTTCTTGAGCCGATCTTGGTTTCATCCTTGGATCCGATCATGGTTTCATCCTTCGCATGCCCTTTCAACATTAGTAGTTCCATGCATATCGCCCGTAAAAAAGTTAAACTCAAATCTCTTTGGGTAATACTTAAAGCTAGTATTACTTTACCACTAAAGTGGGCATAGGTAACTATTAACCGTAGCCATAAAGCATCATTTTTCATGAGAATTTATTCAAAAATCACATGGGTGAACATGAATGTTTAGAAGGTATCTAGAACACAATATTAGCTTAATAGTAGGAAAAGGGAACCGAGGAAAGCACTTGTGCGAACCCATTTTTCGTGGCATTAGAGTGGCGAGAATAAATACAAAATTCTTGACCAAAGAGGAAAGGGAAAAACAAAATGACCCACTGGCCTTAGTTTGAGACATTGATTCCATGCCCAAGAGAATCTTTTTTTTAATTTAACCACATGAACTTTTATAAAGCCCTAAACCAAAATTCCCATATTCCCACCCAACTTTCAATTTCATTGCAACAAGGAATACCATTCTGTGATCATTTGTCAATTTTATATGGCTCGTCTCTCAAACGATAGTCAGCTACAAGCAATCCTCCATCTTAAGGCATCTTACACATGTACATGTTTTTGCAGGCCATTGAAAAAAAGGTTCATATACAAAGACTTATGCTATTCTTATGCCTAAGTACCTCTACTATGGTACCAATTAAGGCCTATTGTAATTGCCAATCAACGACTGCTCTTTTGGTGTTTTTGTATTCAAGAAGAAGCCTTTAAAGGAAGTGATAAGTACAGAGGAAAAAAAACGCCCACTTCTATTCTTCCATTCTCTCTTTTTTGTCGTTGTTGTTCCTTTATGCATGTTACTATGTGAGGGAATCATGTATTTGAATCAAAAGCAGTTTAATAGTTCCTAAGTAAGTTTTAGGGTTTCTACAAGACCGGTCAAAACCGCTCTAACCCGAATTGGATATCGGATAAAATTCCTTGACAAGGATGAAGTAACCTACTAATATAGCTTATTTATACACGTCGTTAGAGAGACTCGAACCTGGGTTCCCAGATAAACGCTTAAGGGAATCTAGCATCTCATTTCGTTAGACCAATTGGTGATTGGTATAGTGAAAAGTTGATGTAACTCGATCGACGGTATGTTTTCATTATCTTATCGATTGGCTTATAATACTAGCAAAAGGTAAATCTAATTTACATTAGCATTCAATAAACTAAATAACTAATGCAATAGGAAGGGCAGTAAAAGGGATTAGAAGAATGATTTCTATTTGCTTTTTATGGTGCATAATAAAAGTTGCCACATGATCGAGTCATAGGGGAAAAAAAAAACTGTTTTCATAATTCGATTTGAAATTTAGTTGATATCAAGGGGTGATTAGTGATTACCAAGTTGGGACCATATTGACTCCACATTCCAGGAGCTTATCAAAAATGTTTTTCTGTTTCCAGATTAAGTAAATGAGGCGAAACTTATTCCAAATCCATGTACCATCAATTAATTAACAATGTGTGCTTTATTATCTTTGCCAAAAGGAGGTCAGTTGATTCCCTTACAAATCCTTCTACCAAAAAAAATTCCCTTATAAATCCTCACAAATCGGAATCAACTGATCTTCCACAAATGCCCACTTGAGGTTACTGTGAGTGAAGATAATTCAATTAAATAATACAATAATTTTCATGAAATCCCATCATTTAAATGATTTTCAGTTAAGAACATTTTAAGTTTTAAGTGCTTGAAATTTCACGCAACCATGTGTTTAAGGATGAATCTATTCCAAATTTGCTAAATTGCAACCAAGGATTTTATTCTGAGAATGTCATATATGTATGAATTCTTTAATATAACATAAGCTTAGTTGTTATCTCAGGCATCACTCAAATGAAATGGAACAATATATTCAAATCAACTCAGAATAATAATAATGAAGTTTTGCATCTAAACAAAAATATACATAGACCGGCTAATTATGTAGGCATCCTTACAATTTCATGATAAAGAAGAATATGGCATCAAACCTTGAGTCTAGCTTGGAGAACCAAGGAACAAGTCATGGACAAGGCAAAGTGGTCCCTTGCCAAACAAAGACTTGTTACATCTTTTATAAGAAAATGAAGCAAAGTAATGAACAAGTACAACATTGCTAACTTCTTTTTTTTTAAATTATTTATTTTTTGGGTCCCATAATTTTGTGTTCACTTGTATAGAACCAGTTTGTTAAGCCAATTAGCTGATAACAAAGTCCTTGTATCCATTTCATACAGTGTGGCTTAATAAGTGCTACTGAAGAAGACCTACTTTGAATCTATTCCTTATCCCTAGCTGTGCCTTGAAGCAATGTCCCAAAGATGATGGCATCTAATACTAAAGTACTTATAAAGATGCTTTAGTCAAGAGAACTCAAATCTATACTATTACAACTGCTAATTATAAGCAGGGGTTCTCTGATTTTTGTAAGTACAAAGGACTACTGAACACTCCAATGATTACTGAAATCTTGCAAAGAACAATGACAGAGAGGCTTACACAAATTGCATCCTAAAGATGAGAGGGATGGGGAAGACTTTGCAATAGTGGATCCTCCTGTCTAAGTCAGAGACTGCCACTAGACTCCATAAGAATAAGGTTCTTCTCGCGTCTCGCCAGATGAAATGAATATAGCTTAACTTGTACAAAGTGATGAACATGGCCAGGAATCGAGATGATTGTCTCTGACATCCCGATTCGTTTTTTTGAAGACTATGGATGGCTAAAGATCCATAACATCGGTTCTCATTCACAAGGATGCTTAGGACCGGCCTACAGACCATGTTTGAATTGAGATTGACTAATTTTTACCTTATAAATAAAACAAGAAAAATAAGGAGGCCAAGAATCTTTTTTTGATACCCATTACAAGGCAGAGTTTGTTAAAGAAGTTGAAGAGAGGACAATATCTCTCCAAAATTGCTTTGAATATTAGATTGGGCAACAATTGTTGTCATTTTGGCCCAAGATTCTCTTCTCCATCTCTCAGCTTTCTCCTCCTATAAAACCATCACATTGCAAACTTTTTCTTATCAATAAAACTTGGGACTTGAAAAGAAAAGAGTGTGTATTTTGCAAGTCTTGAGCTGAGGGATCCACATCCAAGGCTTATCAATTTCCTTTGGGAAGGAAAACAACAGCACATCAGGTAACTCCGGATTCGAGCATGAACTTGCTGAGTCAATACTTGCTTGTAGTCTCTCCATCAAGCTAAAAGCATAGTAATCCGTCGTTTTATAGGTTAGGGGGGTCATCAACTACATCTTCATGTATCATCATCATCATCATCAGAATCAAGCTAAAAGCATGTACGCCTCTCCGAGGATGTCTGTCCATTCAGAAAGGCAATTGTTTCTGCAAGGTGGGAATGGGCCTAGCTCAAGCCTTGTACTTTCAACCGACGCCAAGCCGAGACTTAAATGGACACCTGAGCTTCATGATAGGTTTACAGAAGCAGTGAATCAGTTGGGAGGAGCAGAAAGTATGTATGACTAACCCACTACATACTAGTTAACAAAAGTCTATGATAATTCACTGTTTTTTAGCTAACTGTTTATTGCTGTCTTGCCACAGAGGCTACTCCAAAAACAGTAATGAAACTCATGGGAATTCCAGGGCTAACTTTATACCATCTCAAAAGCCACCTGCAGGTAAATTTTACACATCTAATTTATGTGTTTTATTCCCTCTTTTACTGGATTTTGAATGAAAGCATGACTCAATGAAATTTACAATTTACTTTGATCTGCAGAAATACAGACTCAGCAAGAATATTCATGGGCAGCAAACAAACAGTAGCATAAGCAAGACAGGTATGATTGGTTGGTTCAAGACAAAGTCATATTGAACTCAAGATTTAAACAACATAAAAGACAAATTTGTTGACATTCAATTATGTATGTGTATATGCAGCTATAACTCCACGCGAAAAAACGCCGGAAACAAATAGACCCCTTACAAATGACAGTGGCATTGAGCACCAAGTGAACAAGTAAGTTGATCTTTAATTACTTCTACTGAGCATTTACACTACAAATCCAAAGTAATTGCTCTTTCACAAGAGAAAGATGAACTGAATATGAAAATCCTGATCTTTAGGAACGTTCAAATGAGCGAAACGCTTCAGATGCAAATTGAAGTGCAGAGAAGGCTACATGAGCAGCTAGAGGTATGTGACACACTGTTAATATTGATGATCAAGAAAACCAGCTTAAGCTGCAAACTGCTTAACTAACAAATATGTAAAAACAACAAAAACAGGTACAAAGACACTTACAACTGAGAATTGAGGCACAAGGGAAGTACTTACATGCGATTCTAGAGAAAGCACAAGACACACTAGGAAAGCAAAACGTCGGGATGGTTGGATTAGAAGACGCGAAGCTCCAGCTTTCTGAGTTGGTCTCAAGAGTATCAAGACAATGCCTGAACTTGGCGCCAGCTGGCCAACCAGAACAGAATCATGGGTTGCTATGCACGGCAGACTGCTCGATAGACAGCGGGCTCACGTCGTGCGAAGGGCCCAACAAAGAGCATAGTTTGCACAACAATGCCAATGAGCTGAGGCTAAGGCCTTATCATGAAGTGAAGGAGAATGAGAGGATCCTTTTCCCGCCTGTTCGTAGACCGAATGTGAAGGAGACGATCGCTTTCCCGATTGATTTGGGGATTGAGTTTGGCAAGAATCAAAGAGGGTTGGACTTGAATGCTAGAGATGAGAGTGACCATGGCCTCAGCTGGGCCTGAGCTACTGAGCTGAGGATGGGTTAGATTCAAATTTTAATCATGTTAGATCTTTTAGTAATTACAATTCTCAATTCAATCGAGAGTCGTGTTGAATTGAGAACTAGTCGAGTATGGTGTAATTTACTAATTTTCATAGACGGTTATGCAAGCAATAACTGGTTGTTCTATAGCACCAAAACATTGTTAACAATGAAGTGAAACTGAAACTTTCACAAAATTTGATCACTAACGTTTTTTTTTTGGTTGAGGGCACTGCCCCATGAAAGTCGAACCGCTGACCTCTGGTACTACCTTAGGGGCTTAACCGTTTGACTAAATGCCCAAAGACACGTTTTTTTATTTTTTTTTGCGTACAAGAAAACAATTAATTTACATTTTTTTTTGGTAGTAAACAATATTTCCTAGAAAATTCGTGTACAAATTACAGCATTGTGAACTAAAGTAATCATTATAAACTGAAAATGTTTATAATGGCAACAGAGAAACAGACTCGTTTTCCAGAAAGAACCAAATGACTTTATCCAAGACCTGACAAAATACATTTAATCCCAAATTGGACTTTGGAACAAAGCCAAGGAATGGAAGGAAGACGAGGAAAAACTTCGGAAACCGAACAAACGTGGGGTAAGAAGAAGGACCATGCAAAAAACTTGGGAAAAGCCACAAAGAGGATGGTTTAAACTAAACTTTGATGGGTCAAAATTACAAACTGGGTCTGCCTCTACTGGTTTTGTAATAAGAGACCATTTAGGAAAAATTCTAAGCATGGGATCGACTCAAAATAAATTTGATTCCATTGTACAGATTGAAGTTCGTGCTCTTAAAGAAGGTATGAAAGAAGCTAAGAGAAGGGGATTATGAAATCTGGAAATCGAGGGAGACAATCAGACAGTCATTAATGCAGCCTGTGGAACAGGGCCAACTCCATGGGAAATTGACATGCACATCGCGGAGATTTGGGTGCTATTCCGCGACTTCGAGAACATTCGCATCCGTCATGTGACTAGGGATTGCAATACTGTGGCTCATAAAATTGCCAAAATGGGCCACATATTCCCTAACATTCACATCCTTAACAACCAAGAACTTCGCGTTCTCATCCAGCTGGATGCTCTAGATCGGCCTCCGTAAGGAAGCCCGTCTAATTTTTACCTTGTTCAAAAAAAACAAAAATTATAAACTGAAAATGTAATGTTTGGTTTTGGTCTTTTTACCGGAATCCGGTTTGTTTCCAGCTCGGAATTTTGAGAACCCGGTTCAAATTGGACCGGATCGACTCTGCAACCGTCTTCTCTCTCTCTCTATATACACGTTTCTAGAATATTGCAGAGTTTCGAACAAAAAAAGAAATACTATTACAGAGTTGGTGAACTGAATATGCTGGCTCTCTCACTCTCCCATCAACACTGTTCTCGTGCCCTAACCAAATGCAATCGATGATCTCCTCGCTCGTCTCCGTCTAACTATATCGATAAATTGAACCATCTAGGGTTTGCTAATTTCGATTGTAACTCCGTATCCATCTCTTCAGTCCGTTCGATTTGAGGAGATGGGGGCGAGTCGAAAGCTACAGGGCGAGATCGATCGCGTGCTAAAGAAAGTGCAAGAAGGTGTGGAACTCTTCGATAACATCTGGAACAAGGTATGACTACGACCTTGTCTGAATGTATGACAGTGATGGTGCAAAATCTTGGTTGGTGCATTACCGAGGGCCATTGGAGTTTCTCAGTTACTCATGTTATGATGCCTTCTTCGTTTGCTTAGGTTTACGATGCGGATAATGCGAACCAGAAGGAGAAGTATGAGGGTGATTTGAAGAAGGAAATAAAAAAGTTGCAGAGATATAGGGACCAAATCAAGGGATGGATTCAATCTAGCGAGATCAAGGATAAAAAGGTTTAGCTTTTTGTTACTTCAGCGTTAGGTGTGATTCTGCTGCTTGGTGGTGTATAGTCTATTAACTATGTCAGGTGATAGAATAACATACTTTCTTGCAAGAAGGTCATGTGGAACTCTACGAGAACATCAAAACTAAAGTATTTTATTCTATCACCTGACATAGCTAATAAACTACTACAATGCCATGATAGAATAACATACTTTTTTCACTTTTATCCTTTCTATCACTTATGCATGTATGTATTCCAGTAGTGCATTTGGCCTGTTTACTTGCAAACATCTGCATTTTTTAAAAGGTAGCTATTGTAGTTTAGTTTTCAGCTTCGTCAGTGTGTTTCATATCCTGAAGTTAACATTGCCCTTGTAATGAATGTGTAGTGATACATGTTGACATAGATTAGTGCCTCTTATGAGCAGGCTCTGATGGATGCACGCAAACAAATTGAACGTGAAATGGAAAGGTTTAAGATTTGTGAGAAGGAAACCAAGACAAAAGCATTCTCAAAAGAAGGTCTTGGACAACAGCCAAAAACTGTAAGATCTGAACAATGTATTCTGTTTCTTGTTTTGTTTGTAGCTGATTGCCTCTTACCTAAAGTTCATTTGCCAGGACCCCAAGGAAAAAGCTAAGTCAGAAACGAGGGATTGGATAAACAATGTGGTATTGGACCTTGTCTAAGCTCTCCATCCTCTTCTTAATTATGTGTTATGTATGTATTGGGCAATGAGTTATCTTACGTGGAAGTTTACAGACGCTTGCTTGCATAACATTTTAATTGAGAAAGGAGATGAAAAGACTTGTGTCTTCTATTTCATCCATCTTCCCTATCATTTCTTGTTTCTCCCCTCTATACCTCCAAAAGACTGGCCAGACTTGCCACCGTGACATACTTTTCTTATTCTTTGTCATATAATGCAAATTCATGAACATTTTCTTCCCTTGTTGTTATATGGCAAATGCACCATCATTTGTTACATATTGGTTTGGAATGTTTTCTAGTACCCTTTCCCTCTTGGTAATACAGCATTGTTGTCATGATATGTGGAAAAAAACTTGTTATCTTCTAAATTTGCTGGAATCGATATTCCTTTATTTTTGTTGAAGTTTGCAAGAAAGTTGTCTTTACTTACAATGATTAAATCTTCAAGTTTAGCACCTTTTAATGTCAGAGATATCAATGGCTGGGTTATCCCTTATAGGTTACAGAATTGGAGTCTCAAGTAGACAACTTTGAAGCAGAGTTAGAAGGTTTATCAGTTAAGAAAGGAAAGACTCGACCTCCCAGGCTGGTGAGATGAGAGTTCATCTTTACAGGAAATAATCATATGCAGGATTTCTGCTTTATATCATTGATATAATCTAATTTAAGTAATATCTATTAGGTCCATTTGGAGACTTCAATTACTCGCCACAAGGCTCACATAATGAAACTTGAACTAATCCTGAGGCTGTTGGATAACGATGAGCTGAGTGCTGAGCAGGTCAATGATGTTAAAGACTTTTTGGAAGATTATTTGGAACGCAATCAGGTGCCTTCTAGACTGATAAACCTTCTAGAATTCCAAGATAGATAACTGGATATGCAGTTCAATAAACAGGGGTTTCCCTGCTTTTAAGACAGTTCCTACATGCCAATTATGTGTTTTATATTACTTGATATATTTTTTTCCCATCAGGATAATTTCGATGAATTTAGTGATGTTGATGAGCTCTATGAATCTTTGCCTCTGGATAAAGTGGAAGCTCTTGAAGATCTTGTGACTATTGTTCAACCTAGTCTTGTCAAGGTTTGTCGGTTTTTGTGCTTCCTTTACCATTTGATTGATTCTATTTTCTGCAAACTTGATTTGGTTTTTGGTTGGACTTTAGCATAAGACTTCAGGTATTAATTATAAGGATTATGAAATCCATTCATGGTTTATTTGCCATCATTTATGTGGGCTTCAGGAAGTCTTGGGAATGAAATTTTCTATTTTTATCCTCTATCCACACATCATTATTGTTGTGGGATTAGTTAGCTACTTATTACTCAGAGCTACTTCACTTAAACAATCAAAAAGTTCATATCATCTTCTCTTTCATGTTTGCAATATAACAACTATTTTATTTCTTTGAATAAAACTATTTAAATTGATTTAATTTGTTGCAAATATGAAAAGTAAATCTCTGAGACCAAGGAGCTAATCATAGCAGTCGCCATACTACTATGCTAGTTATTCCTTCCGGTAATAGTATCTGTTCAAGGCCTTATACATGAAACAGAAGCAATGTGGTAGGGGTATTTTGGGGAAATATATAAATTTTTTGGTGTAAACCAGGAAGGCGGTTGATGCAGGAGTGTGTGTGTGTGTGTGTTATTTTCTTTTATTATTTTTTTGGGGGTGGGGGGGAATGGGCTGTGTTAATCCTTCTGGTGTATTCTGCTTTCTTTCAATCCTACAAGCAAAGAGTACCTTTCATTCACGTATACTCTTCCAACACCTTGTGTGTGTGATTGTGCTGAGAAATATTGCTTGGTTTCCTATCTCTGACATTTTCGGTGAATTATGCTTATTTGTCGGGTTTTGCTAGAGACCTTCTTTGAATTATGCTTATTTGTCATTTTTCCA
This sequence comes from Polygonum aviculare, assembly GCA_934048045.1. NCBI lineage: Eukaryota > Viridiplantae > Streptophyta > Magnoliopsida > Caryophyllales > Polygonaceae > Polygonum > Polygonum aviculare. The sequence goes on from OW204031.1 coordinate 23,311,291, forward strand.
AAAAATGCTGTTGTCGGAATAATTTCTTTATTTATCTTTCATTTTGACCCATTTTTTTGTTTCAGCAGGGTGGTGGTGCTAGTAGTTCCCTTGTAAGTTTAAAGGCTTCAATGCATGTATCACCCTTACAAACGCAGGTATGTAACTTGCAGCAAGGAAACTTGTCGTAGATGTATTATTCTGCGTGTCAAGTAGACTGTATTTTTGCAGATGTCTTGTTCATCTATTGATTATTATTCTTCTTTAATTCAGTTGGAATTTATAGCTCATTTTTTGCTACATATACATTATTCCTTTCTCTATGCAAGCTGTAATAGCCATAGCCTCCATAATCACTTATTTCCTTGTTAAGTCCATCACACTATAACATGTTACCCTGTATGTCAATGCAGCCGCCATTAGGCAAGAATTTCTTCTAATTGGAAATTTTGCCTACATCTCTATCCATTTTGGTAACCTTTTGCATTAGTTTTGCTTTAATGCTTGAGCAACACAATTTGATGCCTTCCAATATTATCAATGATCATGATGTGTTCTGATTGGGCTCGTTCTTACAGGCTGCTATTACACCTCCTCAACAAAGCGCATCTCCAGTGGAAAATGATGAGGGGGTAGCTTCAATGGATAATGATTCTGATGGTGTCCCAAAGACTCCTTCAGAAAGTAATCTAGTCAGCTCTGCCAGTGTGACGAGTCCAGTAGGAAGTCACGCAACTGTAATCCCTGTCAATGTTTCTTCTCAACTGCCTGCTTCACCTATTGCCTCAAAAACTGCTTCTAGCCCAGTTGCTGCTCAAGGAATTTTAGAAAATTCAGGGCCTTACATTCCATCTTCATCACTTAATGTCTCAAATGCTCCTACAGAAGATGATGCACTAAACCTTCCTGGACAAAGATCATCTACAACTCTCGCTGAGAGTGGAGTTATTAGGGGAAGTGGCATACCTGGCATTTCCGTGCAACAAGCCAACTTTCCACTAGGCTCTGGGGTTGCAATTCCTAGTAGTGGTGTGACGCTTGGAGCAGTTTCATTAACATCTGATGTCAGAATGAGAAAGGTTTCGGCAGCCGATGAAAAGCACTTAAGTAGTGGTATGTTGATACCTCCCCTGTACTCATTAATAAATAGGATGCTCATAGTCCAATTTACCAATTCAATAGCTGATTCTAGCTATGTTGGTGATCCTGCAGTTGCTGCGGGCAGAACCTTGAATTCTTCTATTGATCCCGGAATGCAATGGAGGCCTGGAAGCCCCTTTCAAAATCCAAATGAAATAGTAAGTTTAATGGCTTAACTCCTCCCTTCACTTCAAGTTTCTTCTTCATCTTTTTCTTTGCTAAGCTTGCCTATTTGCCTACTATTTTGTGGCCAAAGTTAAATGAGCTTTATAAAACGAATCAGTGATACATTATGATGCATCACTCCTTTATGTCATGAAAATGCATGAATGAGGACCCTTTGTGTGAAAGATCTTTGCTTAATATTATTGGATCGGATATAGAATAATTGACTACCATGAACTGCACCTGGGAACAGCAATAAGGCTTCAAACGGCACTTCAGATGATTTCTTCAAATCACAGTGCAGGAAACTACGAAGAAATGTGCCATTAATTCTTCCTGCTACTATTTTGACGTTCATGTCTGTTTAGGAAAAAAAAAGTGTTGTCCTAGATTTGGATTTAGAACGGTGGCTAACTTCATTTGATAGCTGAGTTTGAACTATAAAATGTGTACATCCTTGTTTAGGGTCAATTTCGAGGAAGAACTGAGATTGCTCCAGACCAACGAGAAAAGTTTCTGCAGAGGCTTCAACAAGTGCAGCAGCACGGCCCTAGTAATCTTCTTGGAATGCAGCCTCTTGGTGGAGGTGATTATAAGCAAATCTCTGGACAACAACAAAACCCTCTCTTGCAGCAGGTTGTTTGAGCTCTTATTTGACAATTTTTACCTCGTGATGAAGTATTTTGTATACAAATCTTGCCACTAATATGGTGTGAAAACATTAATGACCTTCTTTTCAACCATCCCTCTCTCTGAGTTACAGCCATCCCTGTACTTTTTCCTAATCCCTTTAATGGGAAGCTGATTGAGTACTCAGTTGTAAGCAGTGCTGTAGTATGTTGACATGGCTCAGGAGTGAAGTTAGTTGTTTTCATTTAGAAATGATTAATGAAATGCTTACTCTAATTTGGAACCTTTAAAGTAGAAGAACATCAATAATTTGTTTAGCAAACGCTAAGATTGTTGATGTTCCTTTCAACTCCCTCCAAATAAATGGCAATAAAGTGCTGTGAAAAAAACTTAGTGGTCCTTCAGTACTTGTCCTTTTTCTCAGCATTTCCTTTGATCTCTTATTTTTTATTCCATACTTGGTCATAGTAGTCTTCCTGCATACACACTTTACAATGAAGCCACTTCCCTCTTTTTTTTTTTTTTTTTTATAGCTCTTTCCTGTAGCCTTGATCTTCTTTTTATTGCCTTTAAAATGCTGAATGAATGATATTAGCTACTATGTTCAGTTAAATTCTCAAAGCTCAGCACTGCCTTCCCAAGTTGGGCTTGGACTTGGGCTTCATGCACCAGGCCTCAATATTGCCTCTATAGAGCAGCCATCCACTTCAATCCATCCACAGACAGCTCAGCAGGGATCTCTTGTTAATGGCCCAAAAGATCCTGGTATGTATTGTTCTTTACATGATTGTTTCTGTTTTTGTCTATCAGTGTTAAAATATGTGGTGCTTACTGGGTGTTCATAGATTAATATATTTGTGTTACTGTTGTAATGTATAAATACTGTTCAGATGATATCCCTGAATTTGTCGAGGAGCAGAAGGAACAGAATGTTTCGGATGATCCAACTGCTGAAGTCGCCCCTGCCCCTGGTGCAGCTACTAGAAGTATCACCGACATGGATTCAAAAGCTTCTTTTCCGATGGATATTCCAGTATGTGCTTGTCACTGCAAAAACATCTTTATCGTGTTTGCATAGTGATGTTACTTCTTCTGCTCTTACCTGGTGCAGATTATTTCTGATGGGATCTTTTGGAAAATGATGGTGTATAATGTATGAGAAAAATCAGTCTTAATTCAAAAAAAACCAAGATATAGATTGTGCCCTCTCCTCATAGCATTACCTAGGTGACTACAAAGCCCAGTCTTTTGCTCCTTCCATGTTGCAGTATGGAGAAGGTACAGGCAATAATAGAAACAAAGTGGCAAATACTGAGGAAAACAGAAGGGAATAGTGGAGATGTATAGTTGTAGGGGAAACCATGCTTATAAAGGTCTGATTTATGATTAAAATTTGGAAGCATTATTGTCCTCATGATGAACTACTTTTAACCTTACTGGGTGAAAATGACAAGGAACAATTCAGGGAATAAACATCACAGGATCACAACTTCTTATTATAGACCATAATGTTTGAAAGTTCTCTTTGGGAAAGCTGAACTAAGAACTGTAGATGTTATAAATTAGGATGTTTCGGTTACCTGTTATTTTGTATATGATTATGTGAATGAAAACAGTTGATTCCGTAGCCTGTCCTTTTCTCAATCGCAATGCTCATTACCATGACTATTGTTTTCTTCAAGCAATGTTTATAGGAATAACTTTTTAACAATCTTGAATCTTGCAGGCTGGAGCTGAATCTGGGTCATTGAGTGAATCAGGACAATTGCCGAGAGACCTTGACCTTTCCTCTGGTCAAACGCTGCAGTCCAATCAGCTTTCTAGCCTTGGTGTCATTGGTCGAAGAAGTCCACTGGATCTTGGTGTACTTGATGATAATAACCTTGTTGCTTCAACTCCAAGCCCTGGTGGAGGGATATATGATCGTGTTCACTATCGCAAGATGCTTGATTCTGCATTCTACAAGCTTCCTCAGCCTAAGGACTCTGATCGTTCAAGGGGTTACCCTCCAGTACGAGAGCCTTTTCAGAGACTCAACTGCCAACTATTTAAAAGTTGTATTACTTTTATATGATCTAAGTAAATCTTTTTGCAGAGACACCCAGCAGTGACTCCTCCAAGCTACCCTCAAGTTCAAGCCCCCATTGTAAACAATCCTGCCTTCTGGGAGCGAATGGCTTATGTTCAAGAAAATTCTGACACCCTGTTCTTTGCATTCTATTTTCAGCAGGTACAATGTTTTCCTTCAGTCAAAACTTTGAACCTATTTCTTATCATTTGAATTTTATTATATTCCCGTGCTCTTTGTAGAACACATACCAGCAGTATTTGGCTGCGAAAGCATTGAAGAAGCAAGCGTGGAGATTCCATAGGAAATATAATACATGGTTTCAGCGACACGAAGAGCCTGAGGAAGCAACTGATGATTATGAGAAGGGGTCATATGTGTACTTTGATTTCCATGTTGGTGAGGATGAACAAGGATGGTATGTGAACTCACCATGAGCATAATAAACTTTACTTTATACACGTTATGGTTGACCTCCTCTATTATAAAATGCCAGAGTGTCAATGCATATTCTCAACCTTTTTAATTAGATGATTTGTTTTACCCTTTTTATCAGTTGAAAAATACATTTTTTTAAAGCCTGGGAGATTTTGTAAATCAGAGCTGCTGCTGGATGGGTATTTTGGTCAACCCTCTGGATTTCAGAAATTAGGATGTTGTTAAAAAAAGCCTAATCCAACTTGTGATATTAGAGCCTCAGCTACTTTCTTTTCGGCATGTAAGCTTGTGTTGTGTGAATGTGCAGGTGCCAAAGAATCAAACAGGACTTCACTTTTGAATATGGTTTTCTTGAAGATGAACTTGCTGTATAGAGATTTATAGAGGACATTACAGCGGTGTGCTGATCCCTGGAGTTTTGGAGTTCTGCCTTCACCTGGTATAGTGGTATGTAGGGTTGGTATGCTGAGATTTATAGAGGGACACTGTGCACCCATTCGTTGGAGCCCATTCCATGCAAATTTATGTTGAGGGGAAAGTTTCAACTTTGGATCCCAAAAATGCAAACAGCTTGAAAAAGTTGCAGTTGGTAGCTCTGGGCAAAAAAGCCATTCTCACCATTTTCTCAATGTTTATATATGGTCAAGGATGGTAGAGTATGGTCCTCCATTTAGCTCTTCAACCTTGTGTTTAAATAAATATGAATTCTATATAAAAATATATAAAATGTAAGTAGTGTTTTCATATAAAGAACACACTCTTGGTAGGCTTTTGAGTCTCAACTTTGAACCAGTGAACCTTTCACTGAGATTTGTTGTCCATTTAACCATGGACTATGAACGCATAACTTCATAAATTCTATTCTTTCTCATGTTTAGACAAATTGGTAACGGCTGCCACAAGCCAACATCGTAAAAAAATTAAAAAGGATTAGAGAACTAGCTCACTTTATTTGGCCAAAAAGTGAGAATCAAAGGCATTCTCCAGATTACTTGTAAAGGTTAAAGGGAAAGTTGTACTAGTTTATCATTATCAATTAATAGGGAGCACTACGAAGCAGCTGCATATGCAATTATACATGTGCCCACATAGAATTTATTAAATTCAAATCACCGGCCTGTACCAATTTATTATTTCGATCCCGAATCATGTGGTGCTACAACCAAAACATATTCTACAATCAACACATAAATATAGCTCTCTAGTGAGTTCCCACTCACCGACCTCCACAACTTCCAATTCTTGATCAAAAACTTTGGCCATGTACTCGATATATTGTAGCCCATGACTCCACAACAATGTTGGATAACTTTCTGACATACAATACAATGCAATATACTATAGCCCACATTAAATTTACTGAGCAAACTACCTGAAAAGATCAAATCTTTGTAATGTAGAAGGATCCATCAGTACAACAGATGCGCTCAAACATAAAATTTCTTGCGTGTGAGAAATAAACGAAATTAGGAAATATCTTTGCCCTTTCTCCCCTTTCCGTAGCTCTGCAACAACACGTTAGGCGTTAGCATGGCATGTGCTTAGTTGGAGAACTGAAAATCAGGCAGGAGGTCCTTTTTCTATTGGGCAAAGGGAAGTTACTTTCTTTATTCTTCAATCTATCCCCTCTGTTGCAGTTTACATTCTTTTTTATTATTTTCTTTTGTTTCCAAGCTACTATTGAATCTTAAACCTTCTATCTGCTCTGCGTTAATCGGGTTATAATAAGGGAACTTGAAGCTGCTCAATTCAAACTTCAGAAAGCTGGTGTGAGAGCTACAGATCCTTCGTCTTCAAAAACAAAAACAAAACACCTTGTTATCAGTAGCCGTTGGAGCACTTAACAATCATCTCCTGAACGTCTTAAGGAGCCGTAAGCACCCTCTCTTTTTGTATGGGTGCATTGGGCATTTGAAGAAGATCTTATCAAACCAAGATCTTTGGTTTTGTGGCCATTGATCTTCAGTTTTTAGTAGATTAGTCCATCTGGGTTTAATCTCATTTAAACTTTTTTTTTTTTTTGATTATTATGATCGCCAGCGGTTTCTCTGCTGATAAATATCCAGCTAAGCCTTTGCTAAGATACATTTAATCCGCTTCTTCCTTCATTGATTGAGGTTCTAATACCGTTCTTGGATCCGTTTATAACTCCCGATTTCAATTGATTTTGCTCCTCTGTCTCTACACACATTTTTCCTCACGTCAAAGACTCTGCCTTTGGCATCATAATAGGGGTTCTGATTGATATTTGGTAGGGTTTTTGGGTTTCTGTTTCTGCCTCCGGGGAAGAAAAAATCCCTCTATTCTCGCCCACCATCTCCCCCATTTTCTCAGTTTAGAGTAACAGAAAAAGAAAGCAACTTTTTTTTAGTGTAAACCGAAAAAATAAACTTGATACAAACTCATCTTTCCTCCTCCTGAAAAAACCCATCGTTTTCCCGGGAAATTTCTTCTACAATTGCACACCCACATCATCAAATTTACCATTAAAAAAATGATGAGATTGTGTTGGGTTTTGTTCTGCATTATCATCACAATGGGGCTTAGTCTATCTGTGGAGAGTCTTGGTATCAACTGGGGAACACAGGCAATCCACAAATTACCCCCAAAAACAGTTGTGAAAATGCTTCAGGCAAATGGGATTAAGAAGGTGAAGCTGTTCGATGCAGACCAGACCACGCTCGGTGCATTTGCTGGTACTGATTTTGAAGTTATGGTTGCCATTCCCAATGGGGAGATGGCCGCCATGACTGAGTACAGACGAGCTCAGGATTGGGTTCAGAGGAATGTTACTCGCTACAGCTTCAATGGAGGTGTTAATATCAAGTAGGACCTTTCTTTTGCTGTTCTATCTTATGTTAATTCAATTGCATTTTTTTGTGTGCTGTTATGTTATCTTCCTGTGGGTGTTTCTGGGTATCTGTGGATTTGCATATTCTATGGCTAAAGATCTGATCTTTGGATACTTGATCTATTCTGGGCTCTTTGATTATGTGGGTTGATTGATCCAATGTTGATAGAACTCAAAAAAAAAAAAAAGCCAGGTTGCGTTTGTTTGAAGTATTTTGTTGTGACTAGATTTACAGACATGGGGTCCCAGTGAATGACATAGAATTGAATGTATAGAATTGTATTGTTGAATTGGGTATTTTGATTCCCTTTTACAGCTAATTTGCATCTGAAAGAATTACACATCCCTAGCAGAACTTCATTTTGTGGTATAATTGAATCAGGGACCATCATGGGATATTTCAATACATAGGCGTAAGTGGCATACTTGCAAATGCACTACAAGTATTTTGATTTCCTATTATCTAACCACGTGAAGTATTCTGTAAGAAAATGACCATTGAAAAACATGTAGGAAACGTCAAGAACTCATAACAATCTTTTTGATGTCATTGTGAATTGAACCCTTGCCTGATTGATGATGCTGACGTTTTCTAAATGTAGTGACACAATTCTTTGTTTGTCATCCTGTGTTGATCTCCTTTCTTTTTCAGGAGTATGACATGTGAACTCTCTTATAAAAACTCATAGAAATTGATAATGTGGCTGTTTAATAGAACAATGTCATTGCAATACTTCTTGGTTGTTTCTTCAAACAATGCTTCTAAGATTGCCATACAATGTGTTTGAATCTTTGTCTTTCTCCTCATAGATACGTCGCAGTCGGAAACGAACCATTCCTCACCTCGTACAACGGAACATTCCAAAATGTTACATTTCCCGCGCTCCAAAACATCCAAAAGGCCCTCAATGAAGCCGGTTTAGGAGATACTGTCAAAGCAACTGTCCCACTCAACGCCGACGTCTATGGCTCACCATCCACAAACAGCGTCCCTTCAGCCGGAAGATTCCGCGCAGACATAACCGACCTCATGACCGCCATTGTCCAATTCCTCTCCCAAAACAACGCCCCCTTCATGGTCAACATCTACCCGTTTCTCAGCCTCTACGGGAACGACAACTTCCCTATAGACTACGCATTCTTCGACGGTGTCAGCAACCCCATTATCGACAACGGGATCTCTTACTCCAACGTCTTTGATGCCAACTTCGACACGCTCTACTCATCACTTAAAGCCGTCGGCTTCGGGAACATAGACATTGTCGTTGGAGAAGTCGGTTGGCCAACCGATGGCGACAAGAATGCAAACATTGCCAACGCTATTAGATTCTACAAAGGCCTTTTACCAAAGCTAGCTAATAGTGTTGGAACCCCTCTTCGACCCGGCTACATTGAGACGTATCTTTTCGGTTTGCTCGACGAAGACGCCAAATCCGTCGCCCCTGGTAATTTTGAGAGGCATTGGGGAATCTTCAGCTTCGACGGGCAACCCAAGTTTCCAATGGATCTATCAGGGAAGAATCAGGATCACTATCTTGTGGGGGCTGAAGATGTTGACTATCAGCCTAAGCAATGGTGTGTGCTGAATCCTAAGGCCAATATCCAGAATACAAGCTTGTTGGCTCAGAACATTGACTATGCTTGCACTTTCGCTGACTGCACGTCCTTAGGTTACGGAAGCTCCTGTGCTGGGTTGGATGCAAATGCGAACGCGTCTTATGCGTTCAATGTGTACTATCAGACTCAGAATCAGGCTGCTGAGGCTTGTGACTTTCAGGGGCTTGCTGTGGTGACCCAACAGAATCTCTCACAGGGGAACTGTAAATTCATTATCCAGATTGCCACCACCTCTTCTGCTACACTGATGATGACGCGAATGAGCTGTTCTTTGTTAATGTTGTTGCTTTCCCTGTGTTTTGTTTGGTTGAGGATTTGAGTTTCAGGGATGAGCTCTTATCTGCTATGTTATCACCATCATGTTGCATGTATTTATGGCTCTTGTTAGCTCATTTTTCTTCTATATGTTAGTAAAACAGATTTTGTTTCAATGGGAATGAGAACGTTCTCTTCTTTTTTGTGGAGTTTTTGTACAAAATCTGTTATCAGCTGTCTCGTTGGGCAAGCTGGCTGACACCTGCATTATTTCTGAGCTCTTCAGCCTGATCTTTTTTTCTCCATATAGCAAGTTTACCTTCTTTGCAAGGCAGAAATGCCATTATTGTGAGATGGTGACTTGTGAGAATAAGAGATGCACCCTTCAAAAAGCATCTTTTCTTTCGACTAAAGTGTTGCCATTGCTGCAAGCAAACATCTCTTGTAGCAGGATTCACAAAAAAAAAATTAAAGAGGAAAAATGGGGCATCTTTATAGTCCTCTTTCATCAATGAAAACAAAACACTGTCATCAGGAGAAAATTGGCAGGGTGACACTGCAATTTGAGAGTCACAGGTTTGGAAAGTGTTGTTAATTGTTACCCGGAATATCTAGGGAATCTATTAAAGGCTAATGATTCTTTACTATTCTTGATCACGCCGTTTTAAGTAAAATTTTCAAACAAAAAATGGTCAAGCTCATAGAAAATATTGATGATACCAAACACATTAAAATGAGATAACACTTACTACTAGTTTTTTACTAGTCCGAAATTACCAACTGATTTACTGCAGCAATAATATTCATAAGCCGGAATTGCATTCATATACAAACTTAACTCTAACAGCTTTCAAAACTAGTTTAACCAAAGAAGCTGAAATTGAACTTCATGAAATATTGAAAGTCTAACCGTCTAACAAACTGGTGTTGGTCACCAATTTGCAGAAGTACTGCTAGCCTGGTAATTGAAGAACACATACCAGGCACCTCTATCATTTTAATTAAGAAACTCTTGGTCCTAAAGATGCAACATTAATAATGCAAGAGTTGGGGAAAAGAAAAGGGAGGAAAAAAGAAAAGAAAAGATGTTTTACTGTTCAAGAGGAGTGGAAGGAGACACAAGTGACATCCTCATCTGCAAGACCTTCTTGTGAGAATTGGAATGCTTGTAGCTCTCAAAAGTAGGGCTCTTGGCTGGCCTATACTCAGGCAACAATCTTCCAGACTTGAAATACCTCATCCCACATGCATTGCAAAGGGTTTTAGGCCCTAATGGCCCTGCTCTCCACTGTGGAGTCTTCTGTGCTTGGCAATGGCTACACCTCCTTGGCTGCTGTTGTTGCCCTTCACTGTTCTCTTTCTCCATCTTCTCCTCCACCACTTTCCTTTCTTCTTCTTCCTCCTCCTCCTCCTCCTCCTCCTCCTCCTCCTCCTTGTTTCTAGGCATTACTATGAGCTCACTGTCTGCCATCCAGTGGGTCTGTTCAAGCAATTGTGGGCTATAGAAGGCAGATTGAAGAGATGGGCTTCTTTTCTTGAGCTGGTTTGACCATTTAAATAGTGGGCTCTTGTGGGTTTTGGAAGACTCCACTCTTCTCTTCCTTTGGCCTCTGGGTTTGGAAGGAATTGCAAGGTTTTGGCTGGTAGGTGGGTTTTTCTTGGCGTTGGGTTTGACTTGGTGTTGGGCTTTGGATGAATTGATGATTGTGTTGGCTGCTTGGTGGCCTTCTGGTGGCATGAGGCAATTCCCTGCACTTGATAGGCATTCTTCAACAAAGCTTGAAAGCCATTCTGAGCTCACATCTACCTCCTACACAAGAACAAAGATGAGCCATTAAACAGAAAGATGAGAGCTTTATTTTGGAATGGAGAAAGCCCATACATATAGAGAAAACAACATACAAGCAGATAAAGCAAGTAACTTTGACATGAGTTCTGGCCTCATAAGCAACAGAAAAGAGAGGAAGAGGAGCAAGCTTTGATGGGTTTGGAGTTTATATGCAAACAATTAGGATGAAATGAGGAAATTGCTTACAGTGTACTGATCAAGTAAGACCTCACTGAAACCATCACTTCCACTCGAGTCCCCTAACAAAGTAGAATCTTTGAGAATTGGCAGGTGCAAGCTTTCTGGCTGAAGGACTCCATTCACAGGAACTGAAGCTTCCGAGTAAGACTCCATTAACAGAGAAAGTATTGAGAAGAGGAGGAAGAAGAAGAAGAATGAGTGTTTTTGGGGTAAAAGAGGGAAAGTGAACAAGAAGAGTAAGAAATAGGGAACACAGAATTTTGAGTATCAGTGGGTGTGTCGGTAGATAAAAAAAAAGCTCTCAAATTCTTGAACAAAAATCAATTATTTTTGCAAGGCATTAAAAAGGAGGAAAACTTGGGAGGTGTAGTAGATGAATCATTCAATGGAAGTTCACACTCACATGACCCATCCATCATAATCCGGTCCCCAAAATTCTCCCACTTTTCTCAAAAATTCAAAACAAACCCGGAAATCTATACATAATAATGCCAACCTTAAATTTTGTTTGTGTAGAGGGATGCAAATTAAATAAGCATTTAACAAGATTGTGATTCTTCTTCTAAACTTGCTACTCCTTCCATGCATTTTAGTGAAAGTCTGTATATTAATGTCATGTATTAATAAATGATTAAATGTGTTGTTTTCACTCCACTCCAACTTGTTCCTGTAAAATGGTTTCAGCTCTTTTGTATACCCACTTGAAAAAGTCTAAACAAGCAAGACTGTAGGGTACTACTGTCCACTTTGAATTCCACTATGAGCTTTCATATTGATTTTTCACACCAAGTGGGTCACAGACTCACAGTGTTAGTAATATGATAGCCTAATACTACTGTATTAATTTATGGGCAAGTAAAAACTAGAAGAAGAAGAAGACATTAAATAGCTTGAAGACGAGCATTTTCTATAACTGTGTTTTTCTTGACATTTTAAAAAAAATATTGTGAAGATTAAAACATTTGATTTAAAAATAAAACAAAAAGGATATACCTTTGATAGTAGACAGAATCACATGATCATTAATTGGGAAAATTAATGCTCGATGTTGAAGGTTTCCCATGGCTGGTTAGCCTAGTACTAAGTAGTAACACATTGTATAAAAAACACAACATAAGAGAGTTTTTTGTCAGATTGTAATATTCTAAAAACTCCACCAGGAAAAAAGGAGCAAAAAAAAAGTTGAAGCATATATACAACTACACGAAAAGATACAGCGTGCTTAACACATTGTAAATAGCAATATTTTTTAAAAATGTCCCCATATGGCCATATGGGGACATTTTATTCGTACTCCCATAAATGAGTGCACACCCAAAAAATCCAACGCATGATATTCTTCACTATTATTATTGTTTAAAACACGTATTGCTTTTTACGAAATTTTGCAAGAAGTCAAGAACCCTTTAAAGTCAATATGCACTCTTCATTGATCAACCTTTCCCCCCTCCAAACACTTTTGCACGTAGGTAACAAGCCTTCCAAGTTACAAACACAACGCTCTGTGTGCATATTTATTCTACAAACCCAACACATTCCGGATAGTTTTTGTTTCCGAGGACGTAAACATAAACGAAAAAGAAATGAATCTAGTCTACCTATAAATCACACGACTCCCCCGTTAACCCGAATGATCTGGCCGTTGACCCACTCACCAGAGTCCGCGGCCAGAAACCCTATCACGGGCGGGATGTCCTTGGTCTCCCCAAGCCGCCCCATGGGAATCAAATCCACCAGCCTCTTGACATCCTCCTCCGACTTCCCGGCGAAGAACAACTCGGTCGCAACGGGCCCAGGCGCCACGCAGTTAGCCGTTATCCCGGTCCCCTTGAGCTCCTTAGCCAGGATCTTCGTGAGCGTCTCGACCGCGGCCTTGGACGCCGTGTACGCCCCGTACCCGGGCCTGTACATGGCGGCCAAGGAAGTGGACACCGTGATGATCCTGCCGCCGCCGCCTCTCCTCAGCCGCTTGGCCGCCTCCTGCAGGCAGGCGAACGTTCCGCGGGCGTTGATCGCGAAGATCCGGTCGAACTCCTCCACGGGCGTGTCCGCGATGGAGGAGTAGGTGGAGTCGGTGACGCCCGCGGACGTGACGAGGATGTGAGGCTGGGCGTTGAAGGCGGCCTCCGCGGCGTCGAAGAGAGCCTGGACTTGAGCAGGATCGGAGACGTCGGAGCGCACGACGACGGCGCGTGGGGAGGAAAGAGAGGAGAGGGCGGCGGAGGAGTTGATCTGAGCGGCTACGGCTTCGGCGGTGGCGGAGTTGGAGACGTAGTTGATGACGACGCGGGCGCCGAGGGTGGCCAGGTGTTGGGCGATCGAGCTCCCGATGCCGCGGGATGCGCCGGTCACTATGGCCACCCTGTCTAGGAGTGGGAAGGTGGCGTCTGAGGCGGCCATTAGCAAGTGTTGTTCGAATTCAGATTTGGCGGGAGATCGAGCTAGATTTGTGGAATGAGGTTGGATTGAGAAATGTAGGAGGCCCCGTATGAATTTATAAGGGTTCTAAAGGAGTTGGTAGTTGTTGACATGAATTTGGATGATATATGCCATGATGTCAAAGTTGAAGGGGCTTATTTGAATATTGTTATTAGTACTATGTTGAAGAAAAGTTAGTCGGGGAGATGGGATTAGCAGCTTCTTAGCAGATTCCATATGTTTCAGTATTCTATTCTACCGTTCATTGGTGGTAGTCAAAAACACGGCCCCCAGTCAATTGTTTTTTTTAAATATTTTACTCCCTCCGTTTCAAAATACTGACCATTTGGACACTTTTTCTTGTTTCATAATACTTGAACATTTCATATTTTTTAATTTTTTTCCTATCTCTTTCCATTTATACCCCTAATAATTATCTTTATCATAATCATTACACTTTTTCATATTTCTCTAAACAAATGATTAACTCTACATTTGATAGGGGTAATATAGGAATAACATTTTTTTCTTAATATATGTGCAAAGTCCAAATGGTCATGTATTTTGAAACGGGGAGAGTATTAGAAAGATGGATTTATTGACCCAACACATAAATCATCCGCATTTGTTATTTTCTCAATCTATAAAATGTTATATAAAAGTTTAGTATAAATATTATCATTACAGTATACTTGTAACCTCAAGGAACCCACAATGACCCGATTTAATTTCACATATAATTTAAATGTCCTGAACATGTTCTCTACTCGAACTTGAGATGACCGAGCACGACCTATTTGGCCTATTTGACAAATCGATGCACTTAGCAGTACCATCAACTTGAAATACCCTTTGACTTCTCTGAGCTTATGAAGAATTATAACACACATTCATATTTTGTTCCATCTAGGCCATTTGACTAGTATATGGATGCACAAGCAAAACATTGATTACACCAACATAATAGGGATGTTCCCCAACATAACAATTGCTTACAAATTACTCCGTAGTATTGATATGTTAAGAACTGACGCTTCCAATCCTGAAAATGATAGTAGGATATATGATTAGATGAAGGTGGAAATAAAGGGATTACATACTGAAAAGTTCGAGTGTTACCGTCAATGACCATTTTTTCATTTCACTTTCCGTTGTTAAAAAATTTGAAGGAAAGAAAGAAAATGACGGTCCCGCCATTCCATTGACAACTTGACGCTTGGAAGGTTTTACTCACTTTACTTGTACAGGCTAAACGACGTCGTTTGATGTGCGGGATTGGCTGGTTCCGTTGAAATTGCGAAACTGGTAACAAAAAACTGAAACTTGAAACCCCTTTCCCTTCGAAATGTTCGAATCGCAACCCCAAAGAAATCTGTGAAGCGCATCAGCAATCGTAAGGCGAAGGAGAAATCGATAGGAGCGCTATAATTTTGAAACCCTAGAAAGCGAAGCCAGATAATCATGGCGATTGCGAGGACCGGTGTTTACGTCGACGACTATTTGGAATGTTAGGGTTTTTATTTGTTCGTCAACTCCAATTTCTGTCACCATGCTGTATTCATAATCATCCTAAATTTGTTGTTGTTTATAAATTTGAACCTCGCAGATGCGAATACTTTGCCCGCTGAGCTCCAAAGGCTGCTCAACACGATCCGGGAACTCGACGAGCGTTCTCAAGGTAGCTTTTTTGTTGCGATTTTCCACAGGTTCTGTTTTGATGGAGCTGCAAATATATGATCGATTGTTTGTCATTGTTGTTAAATCGTTGTTTTCGTGGTCAAGGAATGATAAACCAGAGCAGGCAACAGACGAAGTACTGTTTGGGAATGTCGTCTCATGGACCGAAAAAGGGGTACCATGAGGAGGACGATGCATCATTGGAGAAGCTGTCCAAGGAGATTGAGGCTACCCAGGATAATGCGTTGAACCTTTCCACAGAGAAGGTTTTACTCGCTAGACAAGCGCATGATCTGGTGAGAACTGTTGTTACTCTTTTACTATGTTATATAATCTATGGCTAGCGACCGGGTTGTTGCATCTTGTAAGTTGTTTAGCTCTTGTGTGAGATGGACTTGAGGGGAAGTTAACAGTATGATTTAGTTAAGAGTTTTTTCTTTTCTACTGATAAATGCTTGTGGTGCATACCATTGCATTACATGATGGTTTCCTAACAAAACAAAAAGTGAATACCAGATGATGTATGGAACAAGTACTGAGTGGACTCTGGTTGGAACCAATACTCAAGAAGTGAAATCAAAGAAAATATACTAGTATGTAGTTAACAATATGGGAAGAATTACACAGATTTGAGGAGGAAAAGGTTTTTTGTAACCGGGAAGCATGCAGATTGATTAATTTCATTTGGTGAGTTGTTTATGGAGATGGAGCCTGAGATTGACTTGGCTATTGCGTCTTAGTGAGAAGGATACCTTTGAATTGGAGAAACTGGTCTCATGTTGATCATTAACAACTGTGATTTCTGGTTTGATGGGAATGAGCTTCTAGAAGTTACAAGGCTGTTCATTCAGATTTCTTCAGTTAATTGTACGGCTGACCACCTAATAAATGCAATAGATAAAGCGAAGATATTCTCTAGAGTTACTATGAGCAGAATCCTGTGAAGTTTAAGGAGATTTGGGATTGTTTTATTAAATGGAAGAGTTATGTTGATAAAAAGGAAATGCTAGAAATCTTATCGTGTTTGGCAATAGAGTGAAGGAGTCGTTGTCCAACTATATTTGAAAAAAGAAGAAGAAACTGATGCAGAATTAGATGATTATACTGTACGGATTCTACAAGCCTGTTACACACTTCGATTTCTGAATGCAAAGCAAATCATCCTGGCATTTGATACATCTTCAATTATCATACTGTTATGTTTTTTTGTAGAAGAGGATAAATCTTGTCAGTTATGAGAGCCAATGCTGCATGATTCTTTTCCGTATTTGCTTGCATGATTAACTTCCTTGGTTCCTCGCATGCTCTAACATTGAGCCTTTCTTTCAGCTTGATAGTCATATAAGGCGTCTAGACGAGGATCTGCAGAACTTTGCAGATGATTTAAAGCAAGGTATAGTGCATGTATTAAGAATTCTAGCTAGTTTACTTATTGTTTGTAAATCATCATATTGGGTGATGAAATTGCTCCAGCCTGGCATAGATTATGGGTCCATTGTGGCGATGCCGTTATTATTTGAGCTATGGAAAGCCTCTTGTTGGTAGTCTTCAATGCAATAGACTTCATTTTTTTGCTGCAAGTTAGCCACCTGTCAGCAGACTCATAATTAATACTAACCAGAGCCACTTTCAGTGGAAGTGTGTAACTAATTTTTTATGATTGCACATTTGCACTACATACTAGCATACTTTCTTCTGAAAGATTGCTCAAGTAATGCAGAGTTATGGACTTTGCAAGCTTGCTACTTTACCGGCTTGTAAAAGATGCTAAGACTATAAGCTTATACTTTTGTCACTTGTTATTCCAACATTAGATTTCCCAGTTTGTTTTAAGATTGTAATTGGCATAGGACTCTACCCTGTTTTACAGAAATTATGATGACTGCTTTATGATAATTTCATGTTTATAACTTAATGTATATTGAATTATATTATTTATTAACATTTGTCACTTATTATGTCTCTTGTGTTCAGAGGGAAAGATAGCACCAGATGAGCCAGCAATACTTCCACCTATGCCTATTATCCCTAAAATTGAAAAGCGGAAGAATGTTTATAATACACCCATATCGAGGAGGATTGATTACAGGGAGAGGGAATGGGACCGTGATAAGGATTCAGAGCTCATGCCACCACCTGGAAGTCACAAGAAGGATTTCCCTATTCCAGCTGATGTTGATCAACCAATTGATCCAAATGAACCTACTTATTGTATTTGTCATCAGGTGGGAATCCATGTGTATTATCAACTGCTAATTGTTTAACTTCTGAGATGGATGATATTCAATTCCTGCTTAGTTGCTTAGGTAAGTGAAAGAAGCATCTTTCTGTATTTGACACAATGATGGTGCTTCAATTATGCAGGTGTCATTTGGAGATATGATTGCTTGTGACAACGACAATGTAAGTCATCTTAGATCAATAATGAACCGCCTTTTTCATTTTTCAATTGCTGACAGTTAGGGTCTGAGCCTTTTGTATTTATGTTTAGTTTGAGCAGGAATAATTACCATTTGGCATTCAAGTTTATAATGCCTCATTTTTCCACATTTTCAAATAAATTAATATCCAAGTTTTCTTTCTTTAGTATCTCTTCCTTCTCAATCCCTTTTTTTAGTATCTCTTGCCCTTCAATAGAAAAAGCTAGAGTATTCGGATTGTTTTTCTGGTTTGAGCGAAATCTCAGTTAGCATCCCTTCGAAAGGGATTGAAAATGCAACATAATTTGGATTATGATGACGAATATAAAGGCAATATCATTTGTTTTTGCTGTAATTCTGATAATGGAAGTATTTGTACCTGTCATAGCTATTTCCCTATATTAAACTTACTTTCTAGTCCTTTTGGTATTCTAAGGTTCTGTAATTGTTTTTCTACCACAGTGCAAAGGAGGAGAATGGTTCCACTATGCATGTGTTGGTCTCACACCGGAGACGCGTTTCAAGGGAAAGTGGTATTGTCCCGCCTGCAAAGAACTTCCTCTGTGAGTTTTGCAAAATCATGACATAGGTCGTCCCCAGTTAGGTGAGACCCCCATCGCCCGTGACTGAACCTTGGTTCTCTTGATACCAACCGGGTTCTGTGTTTTCCCATAGAGGAGTAGTAGAAAAGTTAGAATGGTGTCGTTAAATGATGGTATAATCATTTTGCTCTTCAATATTAATAACGATTATTGCAGGGAGAAAGTTGTATGAATTATGCATGTCTTATCGTCGTTGTTAGATTAGTATATGATGAGCTTCTTTGTGGTTGGTTACTTAACATCTATGGAGCATCAGATTCTCATTCTGAGGTCTCTTGTTGCAGAAATAGCTTGTCCTGACTTGAGTATATTTATGAATGTATTTTTTTTTTTGGTAGAATTTATGAATGTATTTTAATCTAACCTATTTGTAAATTTGGAATTTTATTTATCATTAAATACAAATCATTCCATTATTTCTAATGGGTTCACATTATATTATCTTATACTATTGTTATGTTAAAAAATTCTTTTATCCATTATATTATCTTATATTAGTATTATTTAGTTATTATATTATTTAATTCTTTCTATTATATTCCCTCTATTTCTTTTTTGTAATTCTTATGTTATTCAATTTTTCTCGTTGTGTTCTCAATAATATCATATTTTCACCATGATTTACGTAGCATATATATTATGTTATCTAATAACATTTGTATTATATTATTTTGTGCTTCAATATAAACATTACGTGCACAACAATTACATAGAATCCAATTCTCTTTTAAATTGTACAAACTTTTCTTGTCACATTTTAAATGTATGGCATGGCTTCACATCGTCATAAATTCTAATCACTACAACAAATAGTATTACATAAATCTATGACTGACCGATAGGTTGTCGAAAATTTCTACCAAAAAAATATTTTGTCGAAATTAAGTCGCAATAAGGATGACTATCATCATTATTTTTTTGGGTTGAAGACTATTCTCATTATTATTGCAATGTACTATAGTTTAGCACCATTTCTACTACTTTTAAAAGCGAACTCTAAATAGTATTACATAGTCTTTTTTTTTATATCAAATCACATAGTTTTTTTTGGTAGACATAGTTTAATTTAACTAAAAATCAACTTTTTCTTGATTTGTACATCAATTACACCAATCTTTCATTCACTAGTGCATCGAACCACACACTCCTTTAACGATGATGACTACTCTCAACAATCTAAATGTATAGCACAACTAATGTCTTTCACGTTGATAATGTCTATCACTAACCTGATTAGTTACAGCCGCACAGAATCCGATTCTGTTTCAGCTGAACAAACTTTTCTCGTCACATTTTCTACGTGGTGTCTTTTTTTTCTTGCGTCATCACAAACTTGGATATATACAACAAATTATATTACATTGCTTCAAATTAAATTCATAAATTCATCATATATAGATATTCGTAATAACTCAAAAAACTCATAAAATCTAACACATAGGATACACACAACCCCGTTTAACCCCGCTAAAATGAATGACTCCCTTTACCGAAAATCAAATAAAATGAATGACTCCCTTTACCGAAAATCAAATAAAATGAATGAATATTACGAAAATAGAAATATTTTTATTTGTATATAGTTAAATAATTTAATTGTGTCATCCCCATTAAAAAAATGGTCAATTGTTTTTGCCCAAAATGGTAAAACTATATTAGGAAAATATCAGTGGAATTCCGCCAAAAGATTCAAATTCAAAAGGGTACCCCTACTCCCCTAGAGAGGAAGAGGAAGAGGGAGTGAACGTATTTAATGAAAATTAATACGTTCCTTTTTATACATAAATAAATGAACCTTCTTCTTTTTTTTTTTGAAAGAAAAAAGTAACCTAAAAACCCCGCTATATTCTCCTCCCTGTCTTTCTCTCTCTCCTTCTTCTTCTTCCATTACCGCTTTCTATCTCTCTCCACAGCTCCCCGAAATGGAGAATTGAGATTCAGTACTCCTTTTTTTCGGAATTCTTTTCCCTTCTACAGATTCTCTGTTCCGCGTGAATTTTTCAATCTGTATAATTCAAGGGTTTCAATCGACTGTTTCGCTCTCTCTCCAAAGCCCGCCTTTTGGTAAGTTCATCTTTCTTTCACTCCCTTTCATGGAAATTTATGATTCTTCCTTTTTAATTCTCGTCCTAAAGCTCTAGTATTTTTACACTCTTCTGAAACTCGGGTACCTTTGATTTTGATTTGCTCTTTTCTCTGCTTGCTTGAAATGTGGGCTTGATTTCTTGAATAGTTGTGGAAAAGAAAAATCGTGGTCTTATCAGTCGTAGTAGGAAAATGGGGTGTTCAATTCCCGAATAGAAATGAGGATCTGGGTTATCGTCGTGTGGGGAAAAGAGATTAGATAGCTTCTGGGTATAATTGATGTGACGATCTTCAGCTGGAAAATTGCGTGTTTATATGATTTCTTGATGGCAACCAATGCTACAATTTTGCTGATTTTCCTTGTTGAAATTTGAATGTTGTGTCAGGTCAGCAGAATGTCACAGAATTCGAGCCATTCTCTGAGCAGAGAATTGACAAATTTAGGAAAGGTGACTGATGCTCATAAATCAGCCATGAATAATCTGAAATCATATGTGAAGGATTTGGATTCCAAAGCCATACCTCTCTTTGTTGCTAGGGTTTCAGAGAGCAAGGATGAAGGATCCTCATCTGGGGAGTACACAATTCCTCTTTATGAGGACTTGGCTAGAGTCCATGGCCCAAACATTGTCTCTCAAATTGACATCATCATGGGGACTATCATCAGAATTCTAACTACAAGTGGAGGTTCATTTCCTCTTCAACAGGCATGTTCTAAGGTTGCTCCTACTATTGCTAGATATGCAATTGAACCCACCACTCCAGAAGACGAAAAGAAGCATATTATTCAACTCCTTTGCAAGCCCCTTTCAGATTCAATTCTAGGCTCACAGGAGAGTCTTTCATGTGGAGCTGCCCTTTGTTTGAATGCTCTTGTAGAATGTGATAATTGGAGGTTTGCATCAGATGATATAGTGAATGAGGTTTGTCTAAAGGTAGCTGGGGCTTTGAGGGATAATGCCACTCAGACTACTTCACACATGGGATTGGTTGTGTCTTTGGCCAAGCACAATAGTCTTATTGTTGAGGCATATGCCGGGCTGCTGATTTCTTCTGGTTTAGAAATCTTGAATGCTGGAGCTACTGAGAGGAAGCTGGCAGCAATTCAGATGATAAATTTCTTGATGAAGTGTTTGGATATTAGGAGTATTTACTCTGAGCTTGAATTGATCATTGAGGAGATGGAGAAATGTCAATCTGATGAAATGCCATATGTCAGGGGTGCTTCCTTTGAAGCCCTTCAGATTGCTATGAGTTTGAAAGGACCCAAGTTTGATCCAGATATGGTTTCAGTGACGGGCTCCAATGGAAAGAGTGGTCAGAGATATAATTTGACCTCTAGGGGTCAGTCACCAGCATCTTTGTCACCTGGCTCTCAGGCACATGAATCTTTTGTTGATAACAGGTCGTTGGTTGATTCGCCATTTTTAACAACTCAAGCTTCGTGCAATTTGGATCACAACCGGAAAATGGTCAGCAGGAAGCTGTGGAGATATGAAAATGGATGTGTTGATATCTCACTCAAGGACGGAATCTTCTCAGAGATTGCGAGGAGTGGTGCTTCACACGCATTGTCTGATGGGCATTGCGAAGCTTCTAATTCTCATAGAGGCTATTATGATAATGGTTTTCATGGGTTTTGTCCTGGAACTCCTTCAAAGGAAGGATTTCGAAGCCGAACTCCTAGTCCTCAGGTAATGTTTATTGTCAGCTTCCATCTTTATGCATATGATTGAGTTTTATCCATTCTTTTCTTGCTGTCACGTCTTTTTTAATGGATACTTTTGCTAATTCTTTTCACAAGTTTTCCGCTTAGACAATCTTGACTTTGAATCTCAAAAATCTAAATAGCTTCGTGGTATTAGACAATCTTGAGTAGTACAATAAAGAGTAAACTTGTGATATTGCTTCAAAACTAACGTCCAAGTATAATGAATTTGACATGGTGTGGTGGTTCATTAAGTTTTTTATATATGTAAAGAAAAACTCCTTTGTGATGCCATGGACATAAATCTGTCACAATTTCTATATGCATATTGTTTCTGATTTAGCATAAGTCTTTCTTAAGCTTCAAATTATTGCTTCTGAAATTTGTAATTTGCCTACTGAAAGGGATTGAGAAGAAAGCACAGTACATATTCAGCATTGTTAGTACTTTCTAGTTTCTTCAATGCTTTTTTCAAGAAACTTAACTATTTGCAAATTCTTCAGAGGCCGCGTCCTCAGATGAGCTCTGGCAGAACAAGCATCTATGGCACTCCAAGGCAACTTACTCAGTTTACTCGATATGAAGAGCGTGAAAATATGGACTTCGATGAGACTCGTGCAAGACGATTTGCAAGTTCTTGCTCCGCCAAATGTGGTTGCAGTTCAGTTTCTAAAAACAATTCAAAAAGCCTTCAAAATGGGGCTCTACATGGACATATGACCAACGGGGACTTGGCTGACAAACAGCAACTTTCTCAGAGCGAGACTGAGTCGGCTTCTTCAACCGAAGACCTTCCAGCTACAAAAGAACAACTCACAGAAAACAACAAGCTGGTTAAGAAAAATGGGGTGAAGACTGCATTGAGAGTTTCATACAGCATGTTGCTGCTGTTTGCAGTTTTCGTGTCAGTATTTTGGTTGGGCAACGAGCAAGACGGAGTGAATCTTGTTCCAACTTAGTGTGCAAGCAGACATCTAGCTTGAATTCTGAGGATCATATTCTGTGGTTGTCATTGTAGCATATTCATAGAATTTAGATGCTCTGGTTGTCGCATAATCAAGGTAGTCTTGTAAGTGTGTTGATGGGAATGTTGCTTTTCTGTATTTCCCCGCTTTTTGGTCGACACAGGAATTATATGGCAAACATAAATCATTCAGGTTTACAGTGAAAAGCAAATAATATCTGCATCTTTCAATTTGTGATACTATGTAAATCTATTCATTTGTGCACTAGTAATGGCAGACTCTGGAAAACAGTACAGATCTCAACATTGTATTGCACTCCTACCTCTGTCTGGATTACTTCTGCCCATTAATTTTTGAAATGGTATCTCGATCAGTGATTCGACACTTGGTTTTGCTCTTAGAGCAGCTTTTCAACAGAGGCCTTTAATGGCCGAATTCATCAAATCCGTTATTTCATTCTTTCAAAATCCTGGTAATTCAACTAAGATATGTTTTGAAAGGAATGTAGAAAACATCCTGGTCAAACATGGATTCACAAAAATGTAAGTTTTTACCTTGATTTCTGATACCAACAAAAAAAACCATGTCTACAATAGTACAAACCGTAGAACTTGATTAAAAACCGCAGTTCTGTGCTAAATGCAAAATTCTACAGATCATGTTAAAAGCAAAATCTACTCATGAAACATTTTAACACCAAGGCATTCCCTAGCTATATTTCTGGACAATCCAGAAAGTAAAACAGAGGCCTGCAAGTCTTCCCCTCATTCACTTCCAAAACTTCCACTACCAGCATCGGATAATTCACTAAGACAGAAACACAGGCAAGGAAAGAGACCAAAACAGAAGAAACGGGCAGATGGTGAATTTCAATGCAGATCATATATAAATGTATTGCACAGCACTTAATCCTCGTCCATCCCCGCTCCTGCAGGAGCCTGGTCTCTCCTGGGCCCACCAGCTGGTTTTGCCATAATGATCTGTGGGAAAGATAAAGAGCAGTAAAATACACAAGGGAAGGAATGAGTACTCAAGATATTGGCAAATGGTGGTTAAACAAGATTTAATGACAGTTTTCTAATCTGAGTTTCTAATAATTATCAAAGCAACAAGTGGGATTTACTTAAAACACTTTTTGCAAAGGCTAAATTATAAGGTGACTTATAAACTTGTGATAGGAAGTGGTTACATATCATCAAGGAAGCCTGTGTACTATAGTTAACTGATGTAAACTTTAGAATAATGCCAGTATGGTCAAGCTTGTGCACTGAACATTTTTCTTTGAAGAACCTGAAATCGGTCTTTGAAAATTTGAGAAATGTTTATGATATTGAAAAGCTAAGACAAAATTAGAGGTAACTATATGGACTTTAGCCAAGACTAAAAGATCATTAGCTAATAGGAGAAAATAAGAGAGATAACAAGAGTTGAGTGCAAAAACAGATAACAATAGTACCTGATCTACTCGAAGAACTGTGCAGGCAGCATCTGCAGCGTACTTGAGTGCAAAAAGCCTACACAACAATACATGTATATAAGTTAGGCAAAAACTCTGCAGGGTAATAAGACAACTTAATTAAGCGACAGCTTCACTAATTATGAAAAAAGATAAAGGTTCATTTCCATTTCGAACAAATCACTCCAACAGGAGCTTTGCTTATCTGACTGATGAAACGAAAGAACCATGACACTCTTCTTACTTGGTGATGTGGAGGTCCCATACACCCATGGCTGATGCATCCTTGCATGCACCCTCCTCCAAGTCAATGCCCACTTTGGTGTTACCGGATGAGTGTTCAGCATATAGAGAAGATATGATCTCCATGGCATTAAGCCCCGCATTCTCAGCCAGAGTTTTAGGGACCATCTCAAAACACTCAGCAAATTTAGCAATGGCATATTGATCCAATCTACACAACAGACAGGAAGATGGATAAATCAAAATCCATGTATTAGACCTGCTATATCCTATTGTAAAGTGAAAGTTTAATGAACGTCTATGCTTGCACAGTTACACTTTTAAAGCAAAAGAACATTAATAACTACACTTTTTCTTTTGCATATTCCCAGAGACAAATTAAAGTTAAGAAGACTTTAAGATCGTTTTCATCACCCTATTCCAACACAAAGGTGGCCTAACAAAAATGTGGAAGACTGAAGATACAAGTACCTAGACATAAGTTAGGGTAATTAAGAATGGAAGTGCATCAAACAAAAAAAATGTGAGCAAACAGCATCAGTAAAGACTCAAAATGAGTCCAGAAAATGTAAAATGGGGAAAGAAATGTGACCTTTTATCAAACAATACAAAGATGATTACGAAAGAATGATGGAAAGATACAATAAATAATAGAAAGGGTCAACACTTACCCTGTTTCTCTGAAAGAAAATTCTTTCAGTTTTCTGGCTAACTCAATTTCTGTAGCTGCAGCACCAGGTACTGTTCGACTATCCCTGCACATTGACTGCAGACACACCAGCACCGACATCATCAGCATAAGCTAGTTTAAGCTTCAAACGAATGATAGCTTGATGAAAGTTGAGCTCATACAAATACAAAGCATCTTTAGTGCATCAAGCAATTAGAAGCAACAAGTATTACCTTGTAGGTATTGACACCATCATCAACTGCTCTTTCAAGGTCATCCAGTATGCTATCAGTACTTCCTCTTAAGACTACTGTAGATACAGAGTTTCCACCCTCGTCATTCTTCACAATTGTAACCTACACATAAAATAATAGAACGAGCTACACAGTATCAGCAGTAGTTCTAATCTTGGCCTAGCACAGAGAATAGCAGTGAACAAATGCCTATATTGATATGTGAATCCTAATCTATGTATCTATGAGTATATATACAGTCATAAAATATCGAATTCAGTTATACCGTAGCACCACCAATCTCTTCAACTGAAACAGAATCAACATATCCAAGGTCATCAGGGCTTGGTTGGCTGAGTTTCATCTGTCATCCAAAATACACATTTGCACAGATAAATATATAAGGAAGAACAGTGAATATGCTTTACAAATATTATGAGTCAAACTGCTTACCATGGCAACTGCACCAGTTGTGCGGCAAAACCTCCGTAGCTCAAATTTGGAACTAATCTTAAGGACCATAAGCCTGCAAAAAATGATCAAGCAAAGCGTCAATATTGAAACTGCTTTGCATGACTTAATGAAAATTTAAACATACGGGAAAAACAAAAGAAAAAGAAAGAGCAGTTTGACACACTTGTAACGCTCACAGAAGTGCTGTGCCATTTCCCCAATGGATCCACCACTAACAATAACTTTGGCACCACTTTCTGCAACGGCTTTAATAAGTTCCTCAACTTTTGCTTCTTCAGTTTTTGCATAAGATTCCAGCTGCATTTTTGAAATGATACATCAAAACAACAGAAAAAAATCCACTGCTTGCTACATTGAACAAACTCATGCCACTATTCTAATACTTCAATGGATGCCAAAATACAAAAAGAAAAATACGTCCGCATTCCACTTATGCACAAACTTGCCGTCTGTTAAGAGTTAAGGGTTGGCCAATTACCTGTTCAGCACTGTGTATCAGAACAGTGCCTTTCGTTTCAGTGGCAGTGGTATCAACTCCACTAACAAAAACAGCAACCTGTACAGAATCATTGCCTAAGTTTGAGGATTGAGTTCACAAATTTCAATAGTAAGGAAATATGAAAAGCAAAAATTAAGCATATGAAAAGACAAGAGCATGAATGCACAAACGTGATCAAATTAGCGAAAACGATACAGAGAAGACACAAGGAAGAAGCCTTACCTTGGCCTTTTCCACACGTTTGATACTTCCTGCAGCATCATTCTTCAAAATCATGCCCCTAACTACCAGGCTGTTATGGAGACCTCCACCCAAAAGTTTTGCAACACGGATATTATCCACATTGAAGTTTACTGAGTTCTTGGGGCAGACTTGTATGCATGCCTATTTCGCCAATATTAAAACCAACTTATTTCTTAACCATGGCCGAAATATCTAAGAAATAGATACTTACATCAGCAATAAGCCTGCATAGAGTTTCTTCCTGCCCAAATTGCTTGCTAGCAACAGCTGCTCTCATTCGAGTAATTACTTCATCCTTGTTCCTCACATCCATTTTATCAGAATCTTTCTCAACCAACTCCTCTAGTAACTCAACTGTCTAAAGCAATTAAAAAGAAAGTAACCTCAGCTTGATAAAAACAGTGTCAAATGTATCCAAGTATCATGAATATACAAAACATTGACAAAGGTCAGATACCTTGTTAATTGCTTTTGTGTACCCACTGATGATTTCACTAGGGTGCAATCCCATCCTTATAAGCTCCTCTGCGCCTTGGAGAAGCTCCCCAGCAAATGAGATCGTCAAGTTAGCTCCGTCTCCAATCTCTTCCTGTTGAGCCTTGCCAGCCAAAACCAAAAGCTTGGCTGCTGGGTGCTGCACCTCCAGCTCATTAACAATGGTAGCAGCATCATTTGTCACAAATAGCTTGTCCAAGTGATTAATGACCATCTTGTTCATTCCTAAAGTGCAATAAGATTGCACAAAATATCAGTTTTAGAAGCAAAGAGCATAGGCTATAGCATTTTAAACATAGTATAAATCAATCTGGATGCGTGATTCCCCAAATCCACTAGAATCAACCCAGAATATGAAACTAAAGCTAACAAAAACTTCACTTTGCTAAGTAGAATGCCTAAAAGCAGAAATGCACACTTGGAAGAAAAAAGCAGAATAATTTGGTTAATTCCCTTCAAAGACGATACTTCAGTACAATCAATTGACAAAACCATAATCAATCCCTTCGAGCTGAACATCTGAAATGGAAGTTCGTCATGACAAAAGACGATTTCGACTGACTTAACAACAGAACCCTGGCTCGAAAACACAGGAATCGTTGAAGAGATGCAGAAAATATTATCGATATGAAAAAAAGCGTGTGATCTAAGAGGAGTGATACCATTGGGACCGAGAGAAGTGCGAGTAATGGTGGAGAGCTCCTTGCAAGCATCGATGTTTTTGAGAACGGCTTCATCGAGACCGGAGAGATGCTTGTGGCCTTCTTTGAGCATCGACTGAATGCCATATGGTTGGTAGCCCATTTTCTTCGCGCAAACTCACCGATCTGAGAAATCCTCTTCTGCTGTGAAATCGAGTGGGGCTGTGAGAGAGCTCTGGCTTCAGTATGAGCGGGGCTACACAAAATGCCCTAGATGGAGGAGTTGCTTCTTTTTACGGAGTATTTCTTTTTTCTTTTTTTCTTTTGGTGGGTTTATTATTACTGAACCCGCTATTGAGGAACCGGGTTCTTTATGAATCGATTTTCATTTCATGCGACCAAAAGCAAAACCTAAAATAGGTTGGGTTGGACAAATCTGAAAACGGTTGGAGCTGAGTTCACTATTCAATCAATAGTGGAAGCTGAGCACATGGTGGAAAGGCCCGTTATTTTTTTTATTTTTTTTTTTATCCGGTGAGAATTAGGACACCCTCCAACTATGGAGGTCGCCCTAGAGCATCCTGTTGGATGAGAACACGGAGTTCTTGATGGTTACTGATAACTTCTCCTGGGAGATTGTGGCCCATTTTCGCTATTTTGTCGGCCACAGTATTACAGAGTCTACCCACGTGAGAAAAGTGGACGAATTCGAATCCTTGTAAGGATACGAGAAGGTCAGAAATTGATCCTTTCAATTTCCCAAGGACATTGTCTTGATCCTTGGGCTGCCTGAATAACCGTGATATTGTCGCCTTCAATAAATAGTTTTCGAATATTCCTGTTTACCACTTCCTGAATACCATCTCGGAGGGCCAGTGCTTCTATTTGAGGGATAGACATATCACCATATTTTCTAGCTATTACAGATATTGGATTGCCACACCAATCTCTCAAAATTGATCCTGCCGATGTGCTTCCATCAGACAGTTTTGATCCGTCAAAGTTCAGTTTAACAAATCCTTGAGCTGGTTTATGCCATTTTATCGCTTTCTTTTTCTTAAGACTAGAGAAGTTGTTTTTGGTTCCGACATTGTCTTCCTCTTCCTCTTTCCATCGTTTAGAGTGTTCCCATGATTGCAATTGAGTTCTTATGTATAAAGTAAGATCTGAAATAGGGTCATTTTGTGCTTGTTGGAAGACCAATTTATTCCGTTGGAACCAGATGCTCCACCAAATCACTGCCAGTTCCGAGAATCCGTCCATTCCTAATTGCTGCCTAATTTCAAACAGAATTTGTCGCGGACTTTTGTTTATTGGGTCATAGTTTCGAAGAGTTTGTTCTAGATTAGGATTTATATTTCTTGTTATTTTCAAGGTGTGTGGGCACCTTATTAGGAGATGACTCAAGTCTTCATATACACAGTTGCACATCAAACAGCCGCCCGGGGTTGCTATATGGTTTTCACTAAGTCTTACTTTGGTTGGCAGTCCGTTCATGTCGATCTTCCACAAGAAATTCTTTACTTTGGGGAAAGTATCCAATTTCCAAATCCAGTTGTTCAAGCTAGGGTTCTGTGAATCCATATTAGTTATCAGTTTAATGGCAGATGACGTTGTGAACCACCCGTTTCTACTTGGAGCCCAAAAGAGCCGATCACTTATAGGATTATTAGGAATTTGAACTAATTGTATCTTCTCTACAATGTGTCTAGGAAGTAATTGTTGCAATTCTTCTACTTTCCATTTCTTTTCGTGTGTGATGAAGTGACCTACTGTAATATGTTCATCAATAGTTCCTTGATGCAAGGCATGATCATATAAGGGTTCATGCATTACCCAGTTATCTTTCCAAAAGTTTATTGTTTGTCCATCCCCTAATTGCCAAATTAGGCCTTGGTTAAAATCTGTTCTTAGATTCATTAGCTTTTTCCATTGCCATGATGAGTTAGCTTTGACTTTATAGGAGTCAAGAGTGTGTCCTCGTAAATACTTTTCTGATATTGTTCTAACCCATACATTGTCTGGATCAGTGAGAATTTTCCATAAGAGTTTCATTTGAAGGGCTTTATTCACGTCTTCAGTTCTCCTAATTCCTAGGCCTCCATACTGTTTTGGTTTGCTTATCCTGTCCCATCCTACAAGTGGTTTATGTTGACGATCCTTATTCCAAAAGAAACATCGGTTGGTTGTGTCTAATTCATCATGAATATGTTTTGGAAGCATAAAGCTTTGCATCAAATAGTTAGGTTTTGCAGCTAAGTTTGATCTAATCAGGATTGTTCGTCCTTCTTGAGACAATGTGTTAGCTTTCCATTTAGTAAGCTGTTTCTGCACTTTTCCCACTGTATCCTGAAAGATTTCTTTATTAGTTCTACCATTAATAATAGGACAACCTAAGTATTTTTCCAAGTTTGTCATCGAACTCACTCCCAGAGTATGTTGAATCTGTAATTTTTGCTGGTTATTTACTCTTTTCGATGTTTGAAATGCTGACTTTCGATAATTTACTTTTTGCCCAGATACAGCGCTATATTCTTCAATAATACGCTTCATTTCTATGCATGCTTTTTGGGTGGCTTTAGAAAAAATAATGATATCATCAGCGAAAGCCAAGAAGGGAATCCTTGTTCCTCCACGAGTAATTGGAAAACCAATTACATTCTTTGGATCAGCACAGTCCCGTTGTAGTTTTCTCGCTAGAATTTCAGCACTAATCACGAATAAGAAGGGTGACAGGGGGTCTCCTTGTCGAATTCCTCGTTCTGGTTTAATAGGTTCTGTAGGGCCGTTATTTACCAACACAGAGAACGAGACCGTGCAAACACATTCTCGTATCCATTCTATAAATTTTTTATCGAAGCCAAATCTTTCCATTACTGCGAATAAATAGCTCCAGTCTACCCTGTCATATGCCTTTTCCATATCCAGTTTCACTGCCATCCACCCGTCTTTTTCCTGACTTCTGCGAAAGGAATGGAATATCTCATGTGCAATAAGTACATTGTCTTGAATTGCTCGGCCTGCCACAAATGCACCTTGAAGAGGGTGAATTATCTTAGGCATAACACGCTTCATCCTTTCGGTCAAGATTTTTGCAATGATCTTATAAACCGTGGTACACAAGCTAATTGGTCGGAAATGATTCGTCGTAGTTGGGCTATCTTGTTTGGGGAGCAACGATATAAATGTGTTGTTAGTTTGTTTCAGTAATTTTCCAGAATGGAAGAAACTTTTGATTGCCTTAATTACAGATGGACCTACAATATCCCAGTATTTTTTATAAAATTCTGCAGGCATCCCGTCAGGGCCTGGTGATTTGTCTGAGCCAAATTGCCACACCGCGTCCTAAATTTCCTTATTTGTAACGGGTTTCGTAAGATGAGTGTTGTCTTCCTGAGTTATTTCTTGGTTTATAAGTGTTAAGTATTCCTGAGTAAGAATGGGATTCACTGGCTCTTTCATGAACCGTTTGCAATAATCATTTCTAATCTCACGGGAGATGTTCTCCTCTCCTACTATCATTGTTCCATCGCTTGTAGTGATTGATCTGATTATTTTCCTGTTCCTTCTTCCTGTTGCTATTTTATGGAAGTATCCTGAATTTGAATCTGTGAGTTGTATATGTTTCGTCTTTGCTCGTTGTTTCCAATATGTCTTATGGAAGTTCAATATGCATTCCTTTTTTCTTAATAGTCGCAATTGTTTTTGCACCAACGCAGGTTGCGGAGATACAATAATTTGCGCCTGAAGCGCTACAAGTGTTTCCTCAATTTCTCTGAGCTGTTCAAAAGTGTTACCTAGCGTCCTTTTCTTCCACAACTTAGCATGAGCTTTAAGGAGTTGCGTTTTCTTCATTATCTGAAACATGTTCGATCCTTGGAATTCCACTCTCCAAGCTTGTTTTACCACATTTATAAAGTCTTTCCTCTGCATCCACATCTTTTCTAGCTTGAATGGTAGGGCCTTGCTCATTTGCCCATTTATCAATTCTAGTGAAATTTTACAATGATCCGAGGTCGAGAAAGCATGGTTATATGTTCTAATGTTTGGGAACCACTGAAGTATGTGATCACTTACAAGGACTCTGTCAAGCTTTTCATATATGTTATTAATTTCCGTTTTATTTTTCCTCCATGTAAATTCATTTCCGGTTGTCGGTATACTTCTTACATCGCATGTGTCCTTTAGTCGTGCAACTCGTACAAAGCGGCTCGGCTCAGGAAATGCTCCGCCCTTCTTCTCGCAAGGTTCCTCAATGTCATTTAGGTCCCCAATGATTATCAAAGGAAGAGTAATACTATTTGCGCATTGTGCAAATTCTATCCAGAAATCATTTTTTTGGTTTTCATTTGGAGGGGCATAGATGAAACAAATTGCCATTACATAGCTTGTTGTTTGGTTTACATACTTTAGTATGATATATCTAGGTTTTTGTACTAGCACAGTTACTTTTTCGCTAATAAGTTGATGCTCTTTCCATAAAACACATATTCCTCCAGCTCTTCCATCTGCTGGCGACCAGATTAAATTATCAAATCCCGCTCGTCTCCAAACTTGGTCACTCGGAATTTTGTATGTCTTAGTTTCTGCAATGGCCATTATTTGCACCCTTTCAATTTTACAAAACGAATCTATTTCAGGCCAAAAAGACTTTCTACCAATCCCCCTACTATTCCAAAATGCAATTTTCATTTTAAACTAGTACCAAATTCAATCTTAAGGTCCCCATAGACCTGATCCATAATTTTTCTGACATTGCAACTTTTGTGTTGATCTTTGACTTGCCGGTTTTGGAAAACCCACATTCTTTCTAACCTGTTTACATGTCCTAAAATACGATTACACCTCATGTCACACTTGTTTAACAAACGGTTCCAGCATATGTGATCATTATTAAGATAGTCAATCTTGTACATTCTTAACATATCTTTTACATCATTTCCTAGAAGGGCAATTTGACAATTTAGACACGAGCTTAAACAACCACACTTGTTGTTACAATCTTTCTCCATGAGTTGGTTCATTTTGCTACGGCTTCTTGCTTGTTGTGCTTTCTCCTCCAAGTTCAGGAGGTCTTTATTTATCCTTTGGAATACTCTTTCATACTCCATTGATAATTCAGTTTCTTCAAATGTCACCAAGTATAAGACAGTGAGGATGCAACATTGACATCTAGAAATCCAACATTTAATTACCTGGTCTTGCATGCGGTATCTATGCAGTGACTCAAATACAAGATGCACTTTAACCAGAGAGATTTTCCTGTCTGTACTGTTTTGCTAAACACATTTCCATACTTCTTGTAATGGTTGTGAATAAGGGGACCTTTTCAATTCCTGTGTAATCAAAATACAACAACAACAACAACAACACGTGCTTAGAGTAAACCAGTAGACCATAACCCCACATTTATCATTTTCCTGTAGGGGCTGAGGGTTAGAGCAACTTCTTATTTCCTGCATACACGATACACAACAACACCACATGCTTAGAGTCCTCCAATAGAGCAAAAACCCTCCTTTATACACTTTCCTGTTTTCCATACATTTCTTTTTAAACAAACACCAATTCAGTCTAGATTCACAACTTTTTGAGCAAATCATGATATGCTCTCTATCCAATTTATTCAAGGCAAATAGCACACAAACACAACATATATTTTCTTGATTTCGCAATGGCCTGCACTTGGGATGAACGTAGTAAAGCAAGATCCATCCATTGATCATATAAATTCCCCATTCTTTAACAAATACTATCACATAATTTAACATACAAAGCGACAATTCAAAGATCAACACAGATCGGATTCCTATCCAGCAGCACTCATCGTCTAGGATTCTTTCTCTATTTTCATAAGAGCCATATTCTTGACAAACTAGTATGGTACAGCATTGTATGGAGTTACCAATCACACATGCATACATAAACAATTATTTAACCTGAAACATGTTCTGCCAGACCCCTAACAAGCTGTCAAAGAGTGTTATCCTGTCAATTTTGTCTTTGGTTCTATCTCTATCTTTCTTGGTTCTTAAATAGTCAGCCTCAAAATAGTCAGCCTCAAAAGGCTTCTTAGTATTCCTACCCTTTAAGGTCGCAACGACCATGGTAGGTATTGGTTGAAGTTGTTCTTTAGAGAATTTCTTCATACACACAGATTGCCTTTTCAGCAGGGGGCTTATCGTAAGGTTCTTTAAAATTGAAGGTTTCAGCTTAAAATAGAGATTACAGGGGGGATAGGCTCCCCAAAATTTCAATTTCCAGTCAACAACCCAGCACCCATAGTCATCCCAAATAGAATAAGCAATGAACAAAGAGGAGGGACACGACCTGTTCCATGTCGGTTTTCGTTGCCCATTATGGTGAACCCAGAGAAGAGTTTGAACCCCTTCTCGTCGGTCTTCCTTAAATTGATTTGCCCCGGACAGCCCCTTCACTCGCTGTTGTGGAACCACCCTAGACGTTCTTCCGCTAATCGACTTTGAACAGTAGCGTAGTCTCACCAACCCTAGCCGCCAGATCGCACGCGGCTCCATGAGCAAGAGGACCCGTCGCTTCTTGCCTCGCTTTCTTAGAAGACGGAAGCTCAGCCCCATCGGGCCATACCCGCCTTGGAAACCCCTCTTTGCCAGAAGTCGTTGGCGTTCCTCATCGAGCAGACGAGAGATTACAAGGTTTTGGGGCGAAATTTGGCTAATTGGTTCTTCAAGAGGGGATTTCTCATCATTATTTTGGATTTGTGGGTATGAGAGGATCAAAATTAGACATATTTGGGCTGAGATTTGGAACCTAGGGTTGGCTTTTGGGTACTGTTCATGAACTGGGAGAAGGGGGCAAGGTAGCGGGGGTGTCATGGGGGTGGAAAGGCCCGTTATGATGCTATGCAAGTTGGACTCTCTGTTTTGATGCTTTGCAAATAGGACTCGCAATCGGGTGAGTCAGTCGGGTTTCGATTGGCGACACGTGGTAATTAAGTGTATTTAGGTCGGGTGTTTAGATTGTGGGATATCCAAGGGATTGGTTAAACCGGTTAAACTAATTCCAATTTCGGTTGAATTGGTTGGTTTGTTTAAGTCGGTTTTCTAGTTTAGTCGGGTTGCAATTGAATTGAATTTCGATGAATCGAGTTCAGTTACATTGATTCTGGTTTTAGTCAAATCTGACATTGATTTAATCGGTTTCATTTTAATTGGATTTTGGTTGAACGGGATTTCAATTGAATTGTATTTTGGTTGAGCCATGTTTCAATTGTTCGAATCTCGGATGTCGTTGGCTCTTTTTTTTGGTCGAAATGTCGTTGACTCTTGATTCAAGTAGTTCCTTAACAAGGGTTGTTTCAACGTATAACAAACAAATTCGAAATACACAAGTACGAAAACAATCAAACTAGAAAAACAACCACTCAAACGAGCAAACTCGAAAAAAACAATATTTGAACAAGTGAACTAATAGTGCATGTAGTGACATAATAATATTGAAAGACCAAAGCCATTTTTGGTACCAACTTTTCCTACTTTTCTTTCATTTATTATTTTTTTATTACCTCTCTCATGTGATGATCAAGTTTTGACCAACGGATGAGTATGCTCTGAAAACCAACAAATTCGTTCACCGGCGAGAGTGGCTCCTTCTTTGACCAGTTCAATCAGTTGAATGTAAACCTTGACCATAGCCCTCTCTTCCCTCATTTCTCTCTTAATGTCGGCGTTCTTCTCTTTGATGCATAGACCTTCAATCTTGTAAGATTATATGTACTTTTGATGTTACAAACTTGACATGCCTTCTTGAATGCTAACAGGTACCCCTGATATGGTTAACAAGTTAAGTATGTTGTATAGCCTTTCCCATTGTCGTTTTTGCAACCATTATACCAATTAGACATTGGCGAGTTTGTAAGTCGGATTTTGAATTTTTGACGGTCAAAGGCGAGCTTGTATATTAGATTTTGTTTCTTTCGCGTAGAAGGAAAGAGCTTCGAGGAGACATCACTATAAAAAAAACTTTTATAGATTTTGATGCAATTTAACTTTAACTTTAACTTTCCACCCATGATACTCCTCTCATTGCGAGTCATCTCAATTTTTGTAGAGCATTCGTTTTAGAGACTTTTGTTATATAAAATTTGTATCTTGATTATGAAACTTAATATATATTTTGTGAATTTATCCTAAAAGCAGTAGAATAAAGTAAATATACTTTACAAGTAATACAAAATTATCCATGACTCCATCCATTTTCACCCTGTGTTGTAAATGAATCGAGCCGCTCACGAGATGTTTGACGTTCGATTCGGTAAAAATTCGTACGTGTTCGACTCGATTTGTAGACGAGCCGAGCCTAAACAACTCGAAAAGATGAACGAGCCGGACAGAAACACATGAAACTCGATTTGTTTGTTCATGAATAAGCTCGACCATATGTTCGTAAACAAGCCCGTCTAAATATTCATAAACAATCTAAAATATACGTAATATTGTTGGCTCGATTAGTTTGCTCGCGAACAAACTACATAAACGGTTCATGAACCAAACTCGAGCTAGATGAACACTTAAACGAACCGCGCCCAAACAAAATATTGAGCTCGAAGTGAATTCGTGCTCGAATTCTAATTCGATTATTTTTAAATGAAAACGCTACCTGAATAATGGTATAAAGTTTGGCTCGGCTCGACTCGATTATGTTAGTTGTAAAAATACTCTATTAGTGAATGGCCCGCATAACAGAAGTGTGAGGCAAAGGTTAACCCTACAAACTCACAAAAAAATTGAAGCCCTAGACATAAAAGGGGGTCATTTCAGAAAAGCCCAAGTGAAAAAACAGCAGCTTCTCCTAAAACCCTAATCTAAACCCCTTTCCCTCGCCCACACTCTCAGCGCGAAACCATGGCACCTCCTAGAGGCGGTGGCGGCTTTAGAGGCGGCCGTGGTGGCGGAGGCCGCAGCGGAGGATTTGGCGGCCGTGGTGCTCGCGGTGGTGGCTTCGGCGGCCGTGGAGGCCGTGGCGGCGGTCGTGGCTTTTACGATGATGGCCCTCCTTCGGAAGTCGTTGGTTTGTGCTCCTCCTTTCTCTGCATTCCTTTCTCTGTCTCTTCGTGTTTGTAACTCTTTTTTTGGTTTTATGAAATGTGCAGAGATTTCGACCTTCCTTCATGCCTGTGAGGGGGAAGCCATAACCAAGCTCACCAACGAGAAAATCCCTTACTTTAACGCTGGGATTTATTTGCAGAACATGACCAAGATTGGCAAAGTTGACGAGATCTTCGGCCCAATCAATGAATCTGTTAGTTCCCATCCTCTGCTTTGTTTTGTTTTCATGATTGCTTTGTTTAGATTATCTATAATGAAAGCTCATTCTGCGCTTTTGGTGATTGGTATTTTGTTTTCAGTTCTTCTCTGTCAAAATGGACGAGGGCATTGTTGCTACCTCTTACAATCCAGGTGACAAGTTCTATATTGACCCTGCAAAGCTATTGCCTTTGGCAAGGTTTCTCCCACAGCCGAAGTAAGTTGTTTTTCAGTCATGGTACTTTGGTCTATGTTACAATATACATTTGGATTTTTTTTCCCATGGTATAAATGTGTGCACTTCGAAATCTATATTACATAATATTAGTAGCTGACCTTGCGTGCTTTCAATTTGGCATTGAAATTCTTAGTGTAAATTTGGAATTAGTAATCTGCAACTTCTTGAACACTATGCTGTAAATCAATTATGTCAAGTTGGCCTTTTAGCTTTGCCGTTTAAAAGTAAGATATACATAGTGAGTTGCATCTTTGGGATGCCTTGTGCTAACTTTTAGTAAATCTGGTTGATTGAATGTGCTTACAAGTGTATGAAGTGACTTTTGAATTTGTTCTCCTCATGAGAATGAAGACTTTGTTAATTGTGACTAGCATGAACATATTTCTAAATGAACATACTTCTCTAATTGTGACAAGTGTATATCTGTATCTGATTCATTACCTGTCAACACTAATTATCTTGTGCGGGTATTTAACAGAGGATCAGGAGGCGGTAGAGGTGCAGGTCTCGGTGTCAGAGGAAGAGGCCGAGGAGGAAGGGGCGGCACTCCTGGTAGGGGATTTACCCCTGGAAGAGGAGGAGGAGGGTTTCGAGGCAGAGGTGGCCCTAGTCCCAGAGGAAGCCGTGGCGGCTTTAGGGGCAGAGGCAGAGGATACTAAGATTATACCTGAAAGTTGTAGGGTATCCAATTTTTGCGCCTGTGCTCAATCATATGCCAAAATTTGCATTCTGATTTGCTGATGTACTGTTTTTCTGTTGCACTAGATTTCTTGAACCTTGAGTGTAATCATATTCTCCTGAATCGATGTCGTCTGTTTTTAGAATATTTTGTGATTGTGCCATTGTGGTTGTATGTTCCTGTTCTTCCTGCTCCATCATTTTACTTTTCTTATTTCGCTGTATACATTTTTCACAACTTCTCTCACTAAAGTAAGACCGATTGTTATTAGCTCGCATGCTGAACATTTTTTTCTATCTGAATGTACCAGCTTCAAATGATTTAAAGATTAGATTTCATGGTATAATTCTGCTGATGTAGAGTTTGATGATATAACAAGTTAAAAAATAAACCTGCCTATTTAAGAAGTTTGGGAGCCAAAGAATTCTGAGGACGCTGATGCAAAATCTTATTTCCACGGCCTCTTGGTTACCGTTTTATATAGATTATTGAAACAATCTGCATTTCAATCCTAGATTATAATGTTTCTTTTAATGCTTTCATTTGAAGGAGAATGAACAGATAGACAAGAATTGCAGAGCAAAGACCAACTGCAACTGGTCACATTCATTTGATATTTGATGACAATTCCACATATACTGAAGAGAATTCACCTCCTCGTTGCATGATAACACCAAACACCAACTGATCTAAAGTTACAGAAAGGCAACAACACTAGCATATATGAAGTTTTCCATGCTCTAGCTAAAAAGGAAGTAATACAGGGGGGTACAAAAACTAATAATTGCTAAGGAGTACTCCAGAGCTTTATTCAAAGTTTTCTGCCTGTATCACCTCCACTGTCAAATGCAATCACGCCTCCCAGCCACGCAGGAGAGTTGCACGGGCAACACGATTTACCCCGAGGCTAAAGGCTCCCATACGAAGATCACAGTTGTGGGTCATGCACATCTCTTTCACGTCCTTGAATCCTCTTGTCATGTAATTCTTCAGCTCGTTGTTCACTTTCTCTTCGTCCCACATGAACCCCTGGATGTTCTGCAGTTTCAGACAGATAAAGTGATTTAGTGATCCAGGATAAGTATCTTTCAAAAATTTGATATCTTATCTTACGTCCTTAAACAGAATTTCAATATTCAGGGTTACATTTTGATCATTACCCTTGTTATATTAAGTTGGAATTCTTAACATGAAAGTGGAATCTCATACCTGAACCCACTCAAAGTAACTGACAGTCACGCCACCAGAGTTGGCGTATATGTCAGGAAGAATGACAACTCCTTTCTTGGATAATATCTGAAAAAAAAGGGTTAACTCAACTAACTCTATTGATCATATTGGCATTTAGCAATGTAATCGATGCCGCATTTTTCTGATCAAGATCCAAGGTTTTACTAACCTCATCAGCATCAGGATCAGTAGGATGGTTGGCCGCCTCAATGATGAACTTGGCCTTGATGTCATTAGCATTCTCCCTGTAACACAAAGCAAGATTAGCAGTTTTAAATCTTGTGGAGTAACATCACAAAACAAGTGTGCTTGACTAAGTTTGACAGTTACAATCTGAAGGTTCCGAATGAAAATAGAACCTGTTGATAACGCCTCCAAGAGCAGCAGGAATGAGGATGTCACAGTCTTCAGTCAAAATGGAGTTCGCATCTATTGGGTCTGAATTGTCAAAGCCTTTGACTCCACGGGTTTCTTTGAGGTGTTTCAGAAGGCTAGGGATGTCAAGGCCTTGGCTGTTCTTTATGGCCCCAGTGATGTCACTCACAGCAATGATTTTCCCACCTCGTTCATGAATGAGTTGTGCAGCCCAGGCACCAACATTTCCAAATCCCTGAGATAAAATAAGAGAGAGTTTTATGATTATTTTGCCTTATGAAAT
Source organism: Polygonum aviculare (assembly GCA_934048045.1). Lineage (NCBI taxonomy): Eukaryota > Viridiplantae > Streptophyta > Magnoliopsida > Caryophyllales > Polygonaceae > Polygonum > Polygonum aviculare. Next base: position 23,351,381 of record OW204031.1, read on the forward strand.
TCCAAAAACTGACTTGCACCCATCAAGCCAATGCCAGATCTTTGGGATGGAAAACAAAGACCATATTTATGGACAGCCAAGATATAGGTTACAACAGCAATCAAATCCACCAAAAGTCCAAAGGACTGATATAAAGAGAACAAAGATCTGAATGATAAGATCATGTGAAATGTATATACCTGAATAACATAACGCTGTCCAGCAAGACCCTTTCCATATTCATTCAGCACGGCTTCAGTTGCGAACATCACTCCTCTTCCAGTAGCAGCTTCTCTACCTAGAGATCCACCAAGGTCCTGATTCCACATTGCAGGAGAACATTATACTATATTACAAACTCATATAGCAGCCAATATTTTATAGAAGATAAATTCATTTCCTCTACTCTCCAATTAAACAACATCTAATATAGGGAAATAACACAACAGTTTTTTGTTTTCCATTTACAATAGGTTAGCCAAATACTGTTAATGGATGGTTCATAGCGGTAGTTTTTATGGGTGATTTTGTGAAAAGTAGGATATTTGATGAGTGGTTTACCATAACCTCCTATATATGTTAAATTGCCATATGATTTCTTCACTTACAATAGGTTTTCCAGTAACAACAGCAGGGGAGTACCCATGAAACTTAGAGTACTCATCCAGAATCCACGCCATAGTCTGTGAATAAAGAAAGAAGGAAAAAAAAAGATTAGAACATAGCTTCTTTTGTTCCGTAAGAAGATTCTCGTAATATTTCCAACTAACCTGAGCATTTGTTCCCATATCAGGCGCAGGAACATCAGTGTGGGTTCCAATCAGGTCATGAATCTTCTGAGTGAAGACTCTGGTGAGACGCTCTAGCTCAGAGATGCTTAGCTCAGATGGGTTACATCCTATGCCCCCCTTGGCACCACCATAAGGAATGTTGGCAACAGCTGTCTTCCATGTCATCAATTGTGCCAAAGCGTTCACCTCATCGGGGTCCACCTAAAATTTAGTCACATTAGTCTTCTTAGATTCAGTAATAGAGGCTGCAAAGCATCAGGGAAAGAAATGGGGCCATGTCTTATTGACAGAAATAGAAGCAAACTCCCTTTATTAAACGTAATTTTGAATTTCCCTCTCAGTTTGAATAAAATCAATATTCTATTAATCAAAAAATGAATACTGCACAGTAAAGACATAATTGTGGTGAAATCTTATATTTTATTGTTAGACAGATATTAAAATCAATATTCAGTTAATCAACAAATGAATACAGTTCAATTAGGAGCAGAAGGAAATAGGATGAGAAACTACCTCAGGGTGAAATCTGATCCCTCCCTTCATTGGACCCCTAGCGTTGTCATGTTGAATCCGGAAGCCGACATAAGAAGACAATGTGCCATCATCCTTTGGAATAGTACACTCAACCTGCATTCAATTCAAAGAATGAAGCTTTGGTAAAAATTTGGACAGACTGATCGAACTTTTTACTTAATAACAGTAGAAAAGACAAGAATTGCAGGTTGCTTCCATAATGTTTAATGGTGTAAAGAAAGAATTTAAATATATTAAAAAAACGATTTGAGCAGGATAACATAAGCAAATTAGCAGCCATATAAACAATAAATGCTTCAACAGCTCAATCAAGAAATGATTATCAACTGTGAAGTAAAAAGCCAACTGAGATGTGGTGATAATTATAGGGACGGGCCAGTTCAGCATTTATCTACCTTGATCTCTCTAAAAGGAATAAGGAGACTTTTTTCAAGTTTCGAGTCCAAACCCAGAATCCTACTTGCAATCTTGAAGTTTCTGTTTGTTGCTGCTAGTGCATTCATGATTTCTACCGCTTCAAAAATCTCTGAAAAATGATAAACAAGAAAATCAGATGAGAAGTTCAGGGTACTGATGTCAAGTTTTTCAATCGTGAAAAAAAAACTCAGCCAACAGTAAGGAGATGATTATAGGTGTTCAATGTAATATGCAGAAATGGATATATATGTACATATATTATCAATGATCAAGACAAAATTAATATCTCGAATTTTAATCTGTCTAACAATAAAATATAAGATTCATGACAAAATACTTATGTCAGTCTGTTTTATAATAAATAAATACATAAAAGAAATATCTATCAGAAAAGTCAAAACAAAACACATGAATTGCATTTGAAATAATTGATATATGTAATGTATGCAGTAATCAGCACAAGAAATTACTAGCTCATACTAATGACATCGCTAACAGAGTATTCTTATGCCTAAATTGCCTTGATATATTAACCTGTTTACCATAAGTGTCTAACCCTTGATTAATATGATTGGCATACATCTATAGAAAACGACATAAAAGGCGTTACAATGCGACAAATCAAAATATCATTAAGTGTTGATTACATAAATTAACCTCCACTACTGGATAGGAATGCAAATTGTCCATAGAGGACGACAAAGGCGTAAATACAGACCGTTATATCCTGTATGCATAAACCCTACCATTTTTACTTCGCGACAAATAAAATCACCATTAAATTCAGGTGCTAATTTCATAAAGGAACCTCTACTACCCTGATTCCTCAAAGGGAAGATATAACTACAAATTGTCCACCGAAACTGACAAAGGTGTAAATACAGACCGTTATATCCTGTATGCATAAACCCTACCATTTTTATTTCGCGACAGATATAAACACCATTAAATTCAAGTGCTAATTTCATACAGGAACCTCTACTGCCCTGATTCCTCAGGGGGGAGATATAATTACAAATTGTCCACTGAAACCGACAAAGGCGTAAATAGAGACCGTTATATCATTCATGCATAAACCCTACCGTGTTTACTACACAAGATATCCACTGGACAGCATCAACCCTACTAAAAGCAAACCTCAGTGCAATATTGAAATAGATGTGCAATTCCAAACGGGAAATTTTAAACAACAGCCATTAGATCATACAGACAAAGTTGAATGGAACAAGCCACCAGATTTTCCATAACAATCAACTACTATGTTGACAATACAAAAGGTTAAAATTTGAAATTCCTCCATAGACAATAGCATCTAGATAACACTCAGACAGCATAAACCTCAGGATATATTATAGTGACTAATGTGCAGTTCTAAATGAGAAATTTCAGAGCAACAGCCATGTGATCACACAGGCAAAGCTGAGCTGAGCACCCAGATTTTCACAAATCAGGCATACCCAGATCAAATTATCAAGCACAGCAAGATCAAACACATAAAAACAATTGATGATACAGAAAAATTTAGAGATTAGAGAGGAGATCTGATTCTAACCAGAAAAGTCTTCAATCCGAGGAAAATGAAGCAGATAAAGATGAATACAATGAAAATTTGTGAAATGGAGAGAGCTTCACTCTCACAATATATACAATATATGAGAATAAGTTCTTGGAATCCTAATCAGAAAAAGAAAGCTGCTTTACCAAGTCGCCTTACCACTAGTGAAAGAACTTGAAACAAATCCTCATATAAAAAACATTGAAGAGGCGAGCATGATCAAAACCATTTGTTTAATACCCAATTGATAGTAAAAGAAAAAAAGTGACCAGATATACCGAAGTAAAAACTGAACCCTACATTGACAGTAGAAATGTAGAATCATACAGTAGAGCAACTTACACAAGGAGGTGGTTTCTCTTGAAGAGGGTTGGTGGTCTAAGAGGGAATGCGATGCCCTCTCTATATATGTGATTTGTGAGACAAGACAATCCCGATTTTACCCCTCTCTGTCACATTTCTCGCCCTTCCATATCGGGTGGCAGATATAGACAATGTAGTCTACGCAGGCAATTGCAGACGTGAAGGTGCAAAAGGAGGCTGTTGCAAAACGTGGCCTTTGATCCGACCCGGATAAACTCAACCCGACCCGAACCGACACGACCCGATCAGGGTTTGGGTCGCACCTGACTAACCGCCGCTGACTGACTGACTGTAATTGATTGTCCCAGAAACCCTTCTTTCGCTGTTTATGGAGGGGTTGGTTGGGAATAAATTGTCAGAGCTTGACCCAACAAGAAAATTCATTGCTTTATTATTATTGAGACTGTGAAATTAATGTTCAGTATTATCCAATTGTTCCTCCCTTTGACCGGGTAAAACATGACAAAAATTTTGGCCAGAAATATTTTCTCCGAACGGTGTGATTTCTTTTTTAGCATTGGCAAATTGTCCACCGTTTTACACTGTGTTCGACTCACAAGATCTTGACCATCGAAAGTCGCAATCTTTCCATTAAAAAAAATAGAAAAAAGAAAGTCGCAATCTTGCATCTAAAAAGACAGCTCATATGAATGGATTAAGGATAGGATGGAATTAAATCTCACGCCTAATAATCTCATCACGAGCATTTAAGTGGGTTTAGCCCGAGGGAGTGCTTAAGTGGGTTTGGACTATCTTGGCCCGTAACCATCGGGGGAAGGTGGTTCCTTTTGTTAGGATGGACGAATTCACTTACATTTTGTGCTCTTCCAAAGAAAATTTCACAAATCCGCGTATTTTTTTTTTTTGAAAAATTGTGATAAGTCTCCATTTATTTAGAAAAATACTATTTTTTTGTGATTAAAATTCACAACACTAAGCTTTTTTTATTCATATTTCAATTTAAATCATTAAGACTGAAATGTTTTTAATACCTCTTCTCTATGCATAGTTAATGTGTCATCGTAACTTTTTAACCATTAATTGTTTATCTTAGTTTAACTACGCAAAAATATATTTGTTTCGGCTGAAAAATGACGCACATGAAAAAAGTGTTGTTCCGTGGGCTATAGAGATTTTTTTTAGAATAACGGTGAATTAATGCATAGAGATCATAAATAACACCGAAGATGGAAAACAATTGTATGCACGTTCCACGTCACATGTCCGGAAAAGAGTTTCGAAATAGCAAGATGAGTGAACGGAAGACATTCCCAATGGAAGGCATTCTCGGTGGTATCTTAGTCTATGGATGCAAATCCTTCCGAGTAAATGGATGATCTAACGACAATTCCATCTTTAATACAAAAAATAATAATTTATAATCTTAATATTATATATCTGATAATAATCATGCAAACCATATAAAAAAAGATACAAGAAAAAAACGCCTAAGTTAATGCCTAACTATCCTCCTGAACAATGTCTCAAACATTTTGATTTATAATAGTCGCATCATGCCTAGTAAACACAAAAAATATCACCATTGATCGAAAGTACGGGTACCAAACACATGGAGCTGAAATGTTCAATCAAAAACATGGACCTCAAAGCTAGTCTACGTTATATTTAACACTTTATAAAGGTTTTGTCATCAACTCATTATAGACTCACTTTATTGATATTTTAATAGCAGTAATTTTTATACTATAAAAAAAGAATCATGATATATGGCGCTTGTTACATATAGTATGTCACATTCACAATGTGTTTTATTGCGTAAGACTACAAGGCAGCTACACGTCCTTATCCACTACCGCTACCCACAATGGGCCCCGCTTGTACACATGAAACGGGGAAATGCTCGCTTTATTTTGACCAAACAAAACATGAAGATATGCTAAAGCTATCGCAATTTGTTACACCTTACACTATTATGTAGTGGTGTCAAGACTATAATATTATTTGTTGTTCTTTGTTATACATATAATGTCAAAAGCCCATATTGGCGCGAGCTAGGATTAATTGGACGGAGACGATTGCTTGCGAGCATGACGTTTATGAAGTGAAAGTGAGAGGAAGAATCATACATATATTATATACATGCAACTCGCACCACAATGTTTTTGGATTTTTACGAGCCTATATATCCAACAACTTAAAAGAACCATCAATAATGTCGATCAAACTAGAACCAGTTTTAAAAATGACGTGAATATATATTAGTAAATGGTAATGGAGACTCGTATATACTACTGTATTATTTATTGTTTTAAGAAAAGGAGATTTTTTCTTCGACCAAAAAAAAAAAAACTTCAACCAAAAAAAAAAGAAAAGGAGATTTTTTTTGCCTATTTGTAACATTGTTTTAATGATATTATTTTACATACTTTATCAGTTCTTTATCTTTTCTTCTAATTTTAAGTATGTTGAACACACAAAAATCATAGACTGACCAAGAGAGGGAGCAATTCAGACACTACTATAGCAACAATTAGTATTAATAATATTTAATTTAAATAATAACTACATAGATCATTAGTACAATTTTTTTTTCAAAAAGTAAAGATCAAGAAGTCCACCTTTAGTGTGGACGTCCTAATTACACGACCGTGAAAACGAGAGTTTTAAACTCTTTGGTTGTTCAGAATATGCCCATTTTGACAATTACATCAGTCATGATGTTGAAAGCCCTGCCAGCATGAGATAACTACATTGAAATAGTAGAGTGTCTTTCAAATGTCCGCAATTAGGATGTCAATCTTTCAAAGGTGGAAAATGGTGTTCTCAAATGTCATGATCATTTGTAAGGTTATCATGCACCCTCGACTAGGGCTGAGCAAAATCCGGTCCGGACCGGATTTTTGGACCGGACCGGACCGGACCGGTACCGATCGGGACCGGACCGAGGCACTTCCGGTCCGGTCCCCGGTCCATGAATTTTAGATATCCGGTCCCCGGTCCGGTCCCGGTCCGGTCCGGTCCAGACCGGATATTTATAAAAATTAAATAAAAAATAAATTTAAATAAAAAATATATTAATTTTAATGTTTCTATAGTTTATTTTTAATATTTAAGTTTCACATTTATATTATATACTTAATAATATTATATTTTTCATAATTTATATATAATTTATCTAAATAAATTATAATTTTTTCAATAAAAAATTAATTTTTAATTCAAATTATTTTTTTTTAAAAAAAAATAAAAATCCGGTCCAAAACCGGACCGGACCAGAGTGGTCCATATATTTTAGGGAATCCGGTCCCCGGTCCGGTCCGGTCCGGTCCGGTTTTGGACCGGTGCTCAGCCCTACCCTCGACTTCTATTTTCGACAATCCTCTTTGTTTAACTACTTTGATTTCATCTCTAAGTGCTTAAGCTTCGCTTTTAGAACGAGACTTTCTTCAGAATATGTTAGACGGGGCATGCTGGTTGTGCTTATGGGTGCGGGGAGGACGAGACATATGAGCATCTGCTCCGTGATTGTGTGGAGGCTCGATGCACTTGGAACAAGCTTAATGTTGTTGCTATGTATCCTTTATTTTTTCATGTGGATTTTGCCTGCTGGTTTCGTGCAAATGTTATGGTCACCAGGGAAGTCGATGGCATCCCTTGGAGGACAATTTTTTTGACAGGTCTTTGGTGCCTTTGGAAGTGGCGCAACGAGTTCGTCTTTGACGGGGTGAAGACCTCCATAGAGAAGGAGACTTTCATCTTCGAGCAGTCTAGAGCTGTGGTGCGGGCGTCGGCTACTTCGGGTGGGAAGGATGGGGTAGCGGAGAAGAGAGTTCAAGAGATTTCGTGGGAGAATCCGCACGAAGATTGGGTCAAGATTAATACCGATGGGGCGGTGAAGGAAGGCGTCGCGACGGCGGGAGGAACCGCAAGGTAACACTCAAGTACGGTCCCAATGGCGGTAAGTGGTTGAAGTTGGCTTGGGATACCGATGGGGCGGTGAAGGAGCTTTGGGGGTGTATGACGGGTTGAAGTTGGCTTGGAATAGTGGATACCGCAAGGTAACACTCGAGTCGGACTCTCAACTGATTGTACAATTCCTAAAGACCGGTGTTAAACAAAACCACCCCCTCTTTAGCCTGGTATCTAGATGCCAAGACTTTCTTAGTAGGGATTGGATTATTCAATTCCGTCATTTGTACCGTGAGACTAATTTGGTTGCGGATTGTCTCGCGGAGCTTGCTTTTAGCTTTCCGTTAGGGAATCATGTATTGGGTGCCCCTCCTTAGGGGATTTTATAATTGTTAAATAACGATGTAAGGGGTCGGGCTATCCCCTGTGTGATGACTACTTAGTCCTTTTTTTTCATATTAATAAAACGTTTTCTCGAGAAGTCGGAGAGTGTCGTCTCTCCTTCGACAAAAAAGAACGACACTTTTCTTCGATATTTTTAGAATTAATCGAGACAATTTTGATGGAACACACAAATTATAAATGCAACATCTTTCACCTTTTATGTATAGCAATATTATATATCAACTATCTTCTTGATTCTTGATTCTTCCTCAAAGTATTAATTAGTGACATCCACCCCCCAAAAAGGATAATTACTAGATATTTTTTTAACTTTATAAATATAAAGGCGATGATGAATTGGAATCCCTGAAGCAATTGCATAATTTGCATGCAATTGGGATGCAACACTACACTAGGGTATTGATAATAAGGTTGGATTCCACTTCTACCAAAAAGACGTGTTTCACAAGTCTCATTAGTTCCACCATCCTTTTGTTTATATGAAGCTAGAACTTGCGAATTTATATATAGCCAGGTTACTTTCTTACGAGCTTAGAATCATTCCATCATCATTTCATAGTTAGCCAAATTGTTCCATATGCTTTACCGTAGGATATGATTCATTTCTTATGATCATATGGCCAGCATATATATTATATGTACGTACGGTAGTTAATATCTAGTATGTATTCATTTCGCATACAATGTACAACCGATCAAAATAGGAATATGAATATGGTGTCGAATATAAGGTGACATTTGATACCCAACAAAAAAGTCATATGAAAATACTCTCAAGTGGAAATAAAAGCTGCGAAATATGCTTTCAAGCAACACATGATACGCAAACACAATAACGTCATCAAGGTATTTATTTATTTCACCGTTGGATCCAAATCTTTTCAATGAAAGACTTATGTTTCGAAAAAAAAGGATATAGTTAATTTACAACTTACATACCTTGATTTTGATAAGTTATCTTAAATGTGATCAAATAAGGACTTTTCTTTATCTTGATTATGCAAATATTCTCTTTAGTTCAGAATAACTAGCCTACATTACTCCCGTGCTTAGCACGGGATAACACTGAATGGTAATTACCAAAAGTTGAGAAAATTAAACCATCTAAAATCTGAGCTTGATAGTTTTCAAAAGTTTTTTTTGAGGCAAAGTTTTCAAAAGTTAAGAACAAAAGAGAATGGCTAAAAAAATGAATTAAAGAGAGGTTAAAAAAGAAGTGATAGTTTTCAAAAGTTAAGAACAAAAAGAAGGGCTAAAAAATGAATTAAAGAGAGGTTAAAAAAGAAGTGGTGTGTGAGAGAGGTTAAAAAAGAAGTGGTGTGTGGAAGTTAAAGGGATAGTGAATGTGGAAGTTAAAAAAGAAGTGGTGTATGGAAGTTAAAGGGAGAGTGAATGTGGAAGTTTTTTTTGCTGGAAAATTGAGAAGTGGGCTGAATTTTTTTTTTGCTAAAAAAAAAAGTAAATTAAGGGACACGTGGCAGAAGGAGAGGGCTTGAATGGGTTCTGCTTTAAAGATATAGTAGGATTGTTTGTAAGAAGATGACTCTTAACCGGTAAATAGAATAGAATAGGCTGGACTTATCTCAATCCTCTATATATTCGTTTTTGCTTTTGGGCTTCATCTCATTCATCACTCATCAATATTTGATTGGATTTTCGCAAAATGTATAAAAACCATGTTAAATCCTCACCACAAAAAGAAAATGTTAAATCCTCACCAAAAAGAGAAAGAATGCATGTTAATGACCTATGAAAAGTTAGGTGGTGTCCTCATTTATTACTCTATTTAGTTATGGTTGCAATCTTCCTTATATAATAAACATCATGCAATAATAATCAAAATAACTACAATAGCATAGTGGTAAAGTCTTCCTATATATTACCCAATGGTTGTGGGTTCAATCCTCTATAGCAGCATTTTTGTTCAAATATTTTTTAAAACCTATGGCATAATTATCAATTCGAGAGTAATTTTTACTTTCTTACTACGAACGGGATTTACATCAATTCAAATTAGATCCCGCAAAAAAAAAAAACTACGAACGGGATTTACATCAATTCAAATTAGATCCTGCAAAAAAAATGTTAAAAGCTTACCTATACATAATATTACATAATTTTTGCGTACATGAGATTTGCCAACTTTGTCAATGATAATTCACCATTATAACAAATCATTTATATATATTCCATGATAAATGGATTACATCAACAAAGATTGTACCTATTCAATTAGTATGGAGTGAATTAAAATTATATCTTTGTAAATTAGTTCAACCCTATAACTCCTAACAGAAAATAATTTACAAACATTTTAATGGTTAACAAAATCAGCAGCTCCTAACAAGGCCATTCATGGGTGTTCGTTATGATTTGGTTGTAAAAATAATTTTATCAATATATATATAAAAGTTAGGTGGTGTCCCCATTAATTGCTCTATATATATAACTACCTATAGTTTAAATGAATATGTAAACGTACGGGTAATGTATATATGAAAGTGTATATGTTGTTAGTTGAACTATGTTATGAAATGCCATAACTAACAAATTAAATGCTAAAAGCTTACATATACATATTGGTACGGTAACGTAAGTCACAAAATATATTTATACCCTAAATAATATGTGTATTTTTTAAACTGTTTTGTGTGTATTTGTTGTATTATTTGTATAAATGATTCAAGTATATAAATAAATCAATAATGTTTTAACATAAATCACAAAATATGTTCATACCCTAAATCATAAAATATGTGTATTTTTTTAAACGTGTTCTGTGGGTATTTGTTGTATTATGTGTATATATGATATTTTCTTGACGTGTATATTTTTAACGTAAATCACAACATATGTGAATACCATAAATCATAAAATTAAATATGTGTATTTTTTTAACGAAAATCACAAAATTTATTTATACCCTAAATCATAAAATATGGGTATTTTTTTTTCTTTAAACTTCTATAGTTTTCATGTATATAAAAATATTTTGAATAGCCAACAATATTATTTTAATCTTTCATATGTTTTCTATAGTTTTCTATGTCTTTCATATGTACGTAATTGCATTTAGATGCAAATAATGAGTGTTTCTCTCGCAAATGAATTATATTTTCAATTGATTTATTTCTTATGGAATATTTATTAATTTTATACATAATATAATCTATTATATTTTATATTATCATACATTGGTCCATTTTGCATATTCATGCAATTTTATGCAATTTTTCAATTAAAATTGATTAATAAAACTTCAATATAGTTTTTAAACCCGTACGTAGCACGGGTCATGAATTCTAGTGTAATTAATGATCGGTACTTAACTTAAGCATCATCCTGGTATAAAGGTATCGTAAGAAGTCACTGTTTTTTTTTTTTGTTTTTTTTTTGCGAAGAAGTCACTGGTTTTAAGTTCGAACATCTAACCCATTATTTGATTAATCACGTTACGCATGTATAAGACCAAGTTAATTGTTTCATAATACACGATTCTGATTCATGGTACGTACACATGTATACACGTGCATGTTCGAGTGTCGTTTTTTTTTCAATCAGAAATGTTTAAGTGTCGTTTGATATAACTTATAAGGATATAATTTTCATACTCAAAAACCAAAACGAGTCTATATTTTAAAGCACATGATCCACCGGTGTTGGAAAATTCGACATTGTAATTAAATATAATAGAAATCTCATACTATATAAATTAATGAATTACTCTATCTACTATCATATGATTTTGGGTTAAAACACCTTTAGACATATATAGTAGACACATTTACCCACACAATCTCTAGATTGTCGGCCCACCAAACTTACTCATGACACCATATATTCGGTGTGAGTTCATTTTCTAGAGTCTTCAAAATTGCCTGCTTTGTGGGCTCGTTCAGACAATCCGCTCAATAAAGGAGCGACCGAACCCAAAAGTGATGATTCACGGATTTATTCGGACTTACCGGCTTTACGAGCACATTCAAGCAGCCCACCAACCTGCCTAATATAGGAGCATTTTGCACTTGAGGAGGCACTTTGAATGATCTCACATTGAAAAATATAATAGAGATCTCCTACTATATACTCCACTTTATTGCCATATAATTTTAGGTTGGAACCTCATTAAACTTGTATAGTGAAACATTTACCCACACGACCTCCATATTACTGGCCCATCAAATTTTATCAACCTGTCATATAAAAATGATTTTTAAGATGACAAAAGATATCAATATATGTAATTAACACTTAACAGTATACATTTGCATGTATTAAAAGTACAAGTACGCATTAAATATTTACGGTATATAAATATACACATTTAGTATGTTAGAATGCGTGATTAACATATGCAAAATTAAATGATTAGCCGGATAAAAGTACGGGATATGCATGTTAGATGAAAATGCGTATTTAATATGGTAAAGTATCTGATAAATATATTAGAGTACATGATAAATAGTGCACGTTTGTATGTACTGAAATGTATACATGTCGAATGTACCAATAAACGGTAAAATGGACAAAGAAATTAGGACAAAGGAATCTTATAGATGAGGAATATGGAATCCTCCTCAGATTCAATTCCATGACATAGTTGCCACTCACAAAAACATATGCATCCAACATCAATTCCCTATCAATTGGAAGAAGCACCTTGTTTAATTTGTATCCCTTTCGATCGCTATCTCATTTCAAATCCCATAAAGGAAGAAAATACAGGTAAAGTAAAATGGTTTGATATTATCCTACTAAAGCAATCTTTTTGAGTTTTTTTAAATAATTGGACTATCTGTGTTTTTGTTTATTTATCCGATTATAATATAATTTTTTTGATTCAAATCATCGAATTAATTAAGAAATAATAGTTTTGAAGTAATTAGCTTAGTTAAAGAAATATAAATGTCACCATTCCAATTTTATTTTTTTGTATAGTCGGCAAATAAGTAATTTTATAAAGAAATTTAAAAAAATATTAAAGTGCGACTTAAAATAAATAGAATCACACAGCTTTTAGCATGGAACATTTTTTTTGGGTTGAAACATTAGTCACACTATTCGAATTAGGATCGAATAAAACTTCAAATGCGTGTAGTCGATACAATGCAAGTTGGGTAAAGAAGTGCATGAGTCATACACAAACTCACAAAAAGGCATTTGGACACTTGGTATAATGATAAATTTTACAGATTTTAGTTCCAGAATGAAGTTTTATACTCCGAACTAAAATGGTCATAACTAAATTGAAACAGTACGTAATAAACTGACCTCTTAACATATCATCACTTTTTTCCATTGGCCATTATCGAAAAATCCTAATACTAATCATTCATAAGCTGTGCCAATGCCATCACTTGTAATAATACATTTACACATGATATCACTAAACACTAATCTCCTTTTTGTCTGCTTTTTAACCTTTAACGTTATGGTTTTCGTTTTGGAGACTAGTTGCTACTTGCTACCACCAGCACTATATGTTTTGATGTGCAATTGAATAAAACTGATTGTTATGGACTTGTAAATAATGTTGTTCTTGCATGATATTATGTTATCTTGACAACTATCAGCAATTCGATCAGCACCACTAACCGATTATTAATTTCCAGAATTAAGTTCAAGGCCTAATTACAAATTCAAACTTCCTAGCTCAGCCCGTTAAATGATCTGGTCCTAGAATAAAAGTGGTGGGATATTTTTTTTTTGGTGAAAAAGTGGTGGGATATTTTGTTGGAAGAGATATTGCTAAATGACCACTTAGATGTTTGATTTTTAATACCAAACCGGCCCATTTGTTATTGATGTCAAGAATCGGATTTGAACGAGGCATTGGATTGGATTCGAAATGCCTCATAACCCGAGTTTTAGTCTGGTATAAATTCACGTGTATTTTGTAAGAACGAGAATCACTCATAGTCAACCCTAAGTCCCTAACGTCAAAACAAACACGGCTTAAAACATACGCAACCCCTTAAACTTGCACACATTAGTCATTTTAGCATCTCAATTCATCGGGTATCATTTTGATACTTGTACTCAACGTTTTGTGACCGATCAGACACTTGGACGCTGATTTGACAAAAAAAATTGCGACGAGAACGCCATGTCACATACCACCTCATTATTTAAATAAATAAAAAAATCAATAAACACTCTAATTAAAAGAAAAAAGAAAAAAAGAAAAAAAAACCCCAATTTCTCATCCCATTGAATCTGTACAGCATCAATTTCCCGTCCCTTTCAATCGGATTGCCCGTCCCTCTCAATCGGAAAACAAAGGAGCTCCGGTGTCATCGTCGGCGGCGGGGGCTTCTCGTCAGCTTCTCTGTGTGTTTGGCGGGGGTATCTTCGTCTTCAGCTTCGGCGACGTACGTCTCGTCCACGGCCTGATGGCCTGCGCGTGTCACCGGAGCCAGATCCGGAGACCTCGAGGCTATGGTGGCCGGCAAGAAGCAGCTCGGTCTGGTCGCCAATTGGAGCGGGGTCGCGGGAGCGAGTCCGGGCCCCAATCGTCGTCGTTGACCAGACGAGCTCAGGGCGGCGTTGAGATTGACCGGTTTAGGGGGTTCGGGAAGAAATCGGGATTTGAGGAGCCATCTTTGAGAGTTGGGGTGAAATTGAGGGTTTTGCAGGCTTGGACGCACAATTCGTTCGAATGTCTGGCCGAAGGAGACGATGATGGGGTCGGAGGGAGACGGCAAGGCACTTTCGTGGAGGAAGAAAAGAGACGCAGGAAGGGAGGAGGAAGAAGGGGATGAAATTGGGGGTTTTGTGTATTCTTTTTGTTTTTCTTTAATTACAAAGTTTATTGGTTTTTTTTATTTATTTAAATAATGATGTGGCATATGACATGGCGTTCTCGTGCCAATTTTTTTTGCCAAGTCAGCGTCCAAGTGTCTGATCGGTCACAAAACATTGAGTACAGGTGTCAAAATGAATACCCGATGAATTGAGGTGCTAAAATGACTAATGTGTGCAAGTTTAAGGGGCTGCGTATATTTTAGGCCAAACAAACACATCTATGAGTTTAACTCATTCCAAAACCGATTACTCGTACCAGCGGTCTCGACTTGTATCAGTTAAGCCCCTAGCGTTTTCAAGACGGAAAGAACAAACACCATAAACTCATTTTGAGTATATAATTGATAGAGCTGGAAAAAGTGAGTGCAATTGATCAAATTCTTACCTTTACATGAAGATTAATCGTTGAAATCATTTTTTAACATGTCAATAGTTACTTTTAGCTTAGCATTGTGTATGCTTGTCAACTTTTCATAGAGATTTTAGACAAATTAACCCATATAATTTCCATCAACACTCACACATGCTGACTCATTCCACAAACACCTGCCCTGCCCGCCTTCTTTAAAATTGCAACCCATTTTGCCAAAATAAGAAATGAAAAACAGTAATCCGAAAAAAATATTGAAAAACAGTGTTACAGGTCTGCATGTTCTACTGTTCAGTATGTTCTGCACAACATTTCACAGGAAAAATCAAACCACAAAATTAAGGAGAAACATGAAATCCCAAATGTCACCCACGTAGTACACCACAAGCGTTAGGTGAGCATGCCAATTTGACGCTTTGACATGGTAAAATCCCAATTATTAATGCATTATGAAAGCTGTACACTTGCCAGAGTCAAAGGAAGACATATTCAACTGAATCCAACCACTGTGGTCCTTGAAGAACAATATAAACACCCAAATGTATGAACAAGAGAGACACAAACAGCTCAGGAAACGCTAGGCTTTCATATCAAAAGAAGGAATCCAAGACATTGCAGGAAAAGAGAATGTGTCCTTTGAGATTCATCTTGGTGTTCTTGTCTGCTATCTTAGCCGGGTATTTTGCATGGAGATCTATGGGTTCTGCATCAGATGTCGATCTGACAGCGACAAAGGAAGATTTGATTCAAGAGAAGGCATTGGAGACCTCAAAAGATGAGGTGCAAGAGAGTAACATGAGAAAGGTATTGCCATTTCCCCAATCTTATGTGATTCTTCAATACAATCACTGGATTTCACAACTTGAGAGTTTTGAATGGTTTCATGAATCTTCTGCAGATGGTACAAAATGGGTTTTGGGTATTCGTTGACATGGCCAGCGGCAGATACTTGTGGAGGAATTTCAAGGAGATGAACAGGGATGAGAAGGCCAAGAACTGCTCGGACTAGGGAGTAATTCTCATCGAGCCCTTTAGGACTGATTGCATGATTTATCTTCCTGCTTCTATGTAATTGAAAGAAGAGTGTAGATTCTGTTCCTAAGAGCTAACTGAGCAACACATAAATATATTTCTTAATTTAGAATGTCTCATTCGTTCATATTTCTATTGTATCTAGGATCAATAAACCGCACAGACAATAAACACAGAGTTTCCACTAAAACTAAGAATCTGTAGTAACAGCAACAGAGTAGTTCAACAAGGTCCATACAAATCACTCCATTGTAAATTCAACATAGCAGTACACCGACGCAGAATGATTAAACTAGGTATAAACAATGTGATTTCAGGATAGTAAGAAGATATCAATTACAGGATGTGTTTCTAAGAGGAGGATATGTACATCGCATTAGCATAATTTAGCAATGAAGCAGAAAGCTTAGTTCAAGTCAGATTGTAATTTAATAGACATGTGAAGAAGGGCAAGAATTGCACCTTGTGGAATGGGACAATAGCTTGCAAGAGTTGATCCTATCCACATAGCTACCAAAACCACAGCATGATAGTTATGCACAATAACCAAGCTATCGGGTCTAGTTTTTACCGGGTCGGGTTTGATGGGTCTTAGTCTTAATTAGACCCATGAGATAAATTTGGAGATAAGATTATTTTCTTAGATATTTATAATTAATCATAAGGATATTTGATTAATTATAACTTTAGAAAATTAGATCAATAAAAGATAATAGATAGAAGTTTATCTTTTATGGCAAGTGGATAAGATAAGATATTAACAAATTGATAAGATAATAATAGTTAAGATTTTAATCCACTAATAGGCATATACGTATCTTGCAATTGTCTATATATTGGATATGGATTTTGGCTTGGGATTCACGTAACAAGAGCCCTAGAATAGTGCCGGCACCAATTCTCCAAAAATCCAATTCTCTATGCGTACTGATTAGTGCTCTAGCAAGCAGTTTTCGGTGCAGAGTTCCGTCCCGTTCGTGTGCGTGGATACCGCTAGAGGAGCAACACTTGGGGCTCTTTGGTGATCACGAAGAAAGGTTTGAACTTGCAATTCGGTTTCTTCCTTGAGGTAATTGTCTAAACTATTTACATGTTCTACGTTATCATACGGATCCTAGGCTAGGGTTTGGGATCAAAGTTAATGTTTTTCCGCTGCGTTTGCATCCCTAGAACCTTACAGTGGTATCAGAGCCTTGTATGATTGTATGCGTAGAAAAGCATGTTCAATAAGGTCTTGTTGATCGATTATATTTCGTACGATATTTCATACAGTTAAAATTAAGTTTTGACTTTGGAATTAATTAATTGTTGTATGATTCGTGCTTGATCGATCGGTAATTGCATGCTGAGAATTGTGATATCTTTGTGGTTATCTAAGTATATATGATTAAGTTTGAATTGATCGGTACGTGTTGATCAGACTTAATTATTGCATGCGATTATGTAATACGTGTTGATTTTACATGATTGATAGAATTGCCATGTACACTATGTATTCATCGGTGCTGCCATGTATAGTTAAATCTAATTGTAATTGAAAGTTTTTGTTAATTATGATTAGTAGGCATGCAGTATTTGATAGTTTTTGCTGGTCATGATTGTGTTGTTGGTACATGTAAATTCATGACGGTTCACGTACGTGCATCTCTCTGTGCATATATCGCTGTTTGCATATTTACGTACATGATTGTATATATATTGTTCTGTGTGCATGACTTATTAAGTGAAATATATATATAAGCATGCATGGTTCAATTTATACTAGTGTGTATGTATTTGGTGAGATCTTATTGTGCAGGTTAAAAAAATCCCTCGTTACAAATATTAAGTCAAGTTTATTTTGCCCTCCATTAATTGAGTTGAGAAAATAGATAGAATTTCTTATATGGGTCGGTACAGCTCAGTTGTGGGCCCATATGAAAAATTGTCTATAGTTTTTCTTCACTAATTGATGGGTTGACTTATCTTGGATATTCAATTTGTTAGCCAAAACTAAGGTTGAGTAGTCCAAGGGGCAAGTGTTGGATATATAATTCATGGATTTGAGTTATAGGCGAGATAGCCATCCAACGGATACTGAAAGTTGCATGGAATTGTAATTGGCAAAGTTAAGGCCTACCTAATGAATCTAGTTTGTAGGTACAGCCAAAGTTGTGTGCAAACTAGACAAGTTGGGGTTTCAGTCCCGCTAGAGAATTTGTGCAACAAAATTCTCCGAGATCATTAGTGAGGGCTATTGATTTTGATTAAAATAGTGGGAGCTTTGACATATTATAAAAGTCCTTTTATTTAAATGTATTTGTTGAGAATACTAATCCTCTGTGCATTGTTGATGTAGATATCATGGCGAGTAACAGCTATGGAACCTTGACATTGCGACATATCCTGGATAAGGATAATTTGCTTAGTGGACCTAACTATCTTGAATGGCTCAGGAAACTGAAAATTGTTTTGAGACATGAAAGAAAGTTATACGTCCTAGAAGAAGAAATCCCGGACGAACCGGGTGAAGGCGCCCCAAAGGCCGAAGTACAGGCCTATAAGAAATTCATGGATGATCAGATAGACGTAGAATGCATCATGATGTCTGCAATGGTTCCTGAATTGCAGAAGCAACATGATGGCATGAGTGCCAGGGAAATTGATGCTCACCTACGTGATCTATTCCAAGAAAATACAAGGGTTGAGCGTTATAATACCTCTAGATCCCTGTTTAACTGCAAGATGGAAGAAGGTACCTCAGTGGAGACTCATGTCCTGAAAATGATCGGGTACATAGAGAGGCTCGGAAGCTTGGGGGTAGCCATGGATCAAGATTTAACAATGGATCTGGTCTTGTCATCATTGCCGGAGAGTTTTTCACCGTTTATCATGAACTTCAATATGAATGACATGAAGAAAACTCTACCAGATGTTTTGGCTATGCTAAGAATTGCTGAAAAGGACATTAAAGCGTCAAAAATCAGCAAAGCAGTCTTCACTAGTTCTTAATGCGAACAAGAACAAGAGACAGGGCAAGGGAAAGGGAAATTCCAAGGCCAAGAAAGTGAAGACATACAATAAGCCAAAGAAAGGGGTGCAAAAACCTGTAGCTGAGGAGAAAGAAGCTACGTGTTTCCATTGTGGCAAGAAGGGTCACTGGAAGAGGAATTGCACAAGCTTCTTAGAGAAGAAAAACAAAGATACTGGATCAGGTATCTTAGTTGAGTGCAGTATGTCTGTTTCTACTTCATGGGTATTGGATACCGCCTGCTTTTCTCACATTTGTGTGAATTTGCAGGGACTAAGTAGGTGCAGGAGGCTTTCCAAAGGCGAGGTGGATATACGAGGTGTTAATGGAGCAAGGATTGCTGCTTTAGCCGTCGGGACTTATTCTATCACCTTGCCAAGTGGTTTAGTTCTAGATTTGAACAATTGTTATTATGTTCCTAGTTCTACCAAGAACATTATTTCAGTTCCAGTTTTGGATATTGAAGGTTTTACATTTGAGTATGGAAATCGAACCTTTTCGTTTTACTTGAATGGCTTGTTCTATGGTAGTGGAATATTATATAATGGCCTGTATCTTTTGAACTTAGAAAAGTCAGTATCATGCATCGTTGAAAAGAAACAGAAAAAGGATGACTCGAAAACTACCTACTTATGGCACTGCAGACTTTGTCATGTAAACGAGAGACGTATCGCTAAACTCCATTCTGGAGGCTATTTGGATTCCTTTGATTTTGAATCCATAGATAGATGCGAGGCGTGTTTACAAGGAAAAATGACTAAGGCACCTTTTACCAAGAAAGGTAAGAGAGCAGAAGAGTTGCTAGAGCTCATACACAGTGACGTATGTGGACCTCTATCGACTCAAGCTAGAGGTGGTTATTCTTACTTCGTAACGTTCACAGACGATTTAAGTAGATATGGATATGTACTTAATGAGGAACAAGTCCGAGACCTTTGATAAATTCAAAGAGTTCAAAAACGAAGTAGAGAATCAACTTGGCAGGAAAATAAAGGCTCTTCGATCAGATCGAGGTGGCGAGTATTTGAGCCAAGAATTCATTGATTACCTTAAGGAGTGTGGAATAGTCTCACAACTAACTCCTCCTAGAACGCCGGAATGGAATGGTGTTTCTGAAAGAAGGAATCGCACTCTTTTAGACATGGTAAGATCAATGATGAGTCATGCAAGACTTCCATTGACATTTTGGGGTTATGCTTTGGAAACAGCAATCCACACACTAAACCGTGTCCCAACTAAGGCAGCAGATAAGACACCATATGAGATTTGGTTAGGTCATAAGCCTAACATGTCTTATCTCAAAGTATGGGGTTGTGAAGCTTATGTGAAGAGCTCAAATCCAGATAAGCTTGCAGCCAGATCTATTAAATGCACATTTGTTGGATATCCTAAGGAAACAAAAGGATATTACTTTTACATTCCAAATGAGCATAAAGTGATTGTTGCTCGGTATGCTACTTTCTTGGAAAGGGAGTTCATCTCTAAAGAGAGTAGTGGGAGTGAAGTAAGTCTTGAGGAGATTCAAGATTCGACAAATGAGTTGGAACAAGAGCAATTGGTTAGGACAACCGAGCCAGAACCTGAGATTGCGGAAGTGCAAGAGTTACGTAGGTCCTCAAGAGTGCGAAAGGAGCCGGAAAGAATGAGCCTTATCGTCACTGAGCAAGGTGAAGTGTTGCTCATCGAGAATGATGATGAACCTTCAACCTACAAGGAAGCATTAGCTTCACCTGACTCTGAGAAATGGTTGGACGCCATGAATTCTGAAATGGACTCCATGTATTCTAACGAAGTATGGGAGTTGGTAGATGCACCAATTGGGGTAAAACCTGTTGGTTGCAAGTGGGTCTTCAAGAAGAAGACAAACATGGATGGTAACATAAGTACCTATAAAGCGAGGTTGGTTGCAAAAGGTTTTACTCAGCGTTATGGAATTGACTATGAGGAAACTTTTTCACCGGTAGCCATGCAAAAGTCTATCAGGATTTTGCTTGCAATAGCAGCTTACCACGACTTTGAGATTTGGCAAATGGACGTGAAAACCGCTTTCCTAAACGGGAAGTTAATAGAGGAAGTTTTTATGGAACAACCTCCAGGGTTTGAATCGTCCATAGGCACAAATAAAGTTTGTAAGTTAAAGAGATCCATTTACGGATTGAAGCAAGCGTCTCGGAGTTGGAACTTGAGATTTGATGAAGCCATCAAGGAATTTGGCTTTATTAGAAATTCAGAAGATCCTTGCATTTATAAAAAGGTTAGTGGGAGCACATTAGTGTTTCTAGTTTTGTATGTGGATGATATTCTCCTCATCGGGAAAGACAAGCCATTCTTGGAGGCTACCAAGGCATGGTTGTGTAAGTGCTTCTCCATGAAAGACTTAGGTGAAGCAGCCTATATCTTAGGGATTAAGATACGCCGAGATAGGTCTAAAAGGCTGCTTGGTCTAAGTCAAAGCACGTACATTGACAAGATCTTGAACAAATATAAAATGCAAGATTCCAAGAGAGGATTTTTGCCCTTGTCACATGGTGTACGTCTCTCTAAGCAGATGTGTCCAAAGACACAACAAGAGAGAGACAAGATGAGTAATGTACCTTACGCTTCTGCGGTTGGGTCCATTATGTACACCATGACATGTACACGGCCTGATGTCTCGTATGCAATAAGCATGACGGGTAGATATCAGTCTGATCCAGGCGAGGAACATTGGAGTGCTGTGAAGACCATTCTCAAATATTTGAGAAGAACCAAGGATATGGTTTTGGTCTATGGAGGAGAAGAGGAGCTGGTGGTCAGAGGTTATACTGATGCTAGTTTCCGGACAGATCAAGATGATCTAAAGTCGCAAATGGGTTATGTGTTTTGCCTGAATGGTGGAGCTGTTTCTTGGAAGAGTTCCAAGCAAGATACAGTTGCCGACTCTACGGCAGAATCCGAGTACATAGCAGCTTCAGAAGCAGCTAAGGAAGCAGTTTGGTTCAAGAACTTCATTGCAGAGCTTGGAGTGGTTCCTAGCATTGAGAGTCCAGTTAGTTTGTACTGTGACAACAATGCAGCCGTTGCACAGGCTAAGGAACTAAGATCTCACCAGCGATCCAGACATGTACTTCGGAAGTACCACATCATTAGAGAAATAATCCAAAGAGGAGATGTTGCATTGAGCAGAGTTTCAAGTGATGAAAACACTGCAGATCCATTGACTAAGGCCTTACCTCAGCAGAAACATGACTCTCATGTGAGGGCTTTAGGACTTAGAGTTTGGCATTGATTTATGCGAGATACTTTATAGTATGCATTTTTTCGAACAAGAGTTACTTATGTGACAGTAATATATTTATTTAAAAGGCAGTATTTATCATATTTATTTGTTTTATGCTAACATATAATGTTGATAAAATCCCATAGAGTATAATGTCTTGTGTAAAATGACAATATAGTGGTTATTGTCAGTGAAAATTTTACAACAAGGTTATATTCTTAAATTGTCCTTGGTTGGATTAGTATCGAGAGGGGATATCGAAACTATAAACCAACATGTGAATAGACTACAGGTTCATGTCGCTGAACCGAGGGATAGCTCTTCCAAGTCATTCATGTGGGTGCTCAAGTGTATGTAGAGCCACCGGACTGACCCGAATTAGAGGATACCACATGTATCAAGCGTCATTGGTTCCTCCTCTAAATGAAGGAGTGTAAGTGATCTCATGACTTGAGACTATCACATAATCCTATGCATGGAGTCTTAACTTTGATGCCGTTCAACGTAACTTATTGATGAGTTACAATTAAGGCGGTTATTAGGTCTAAGACAAAGTGTAGAGAGGATAGTGGTTGAGTCAAGAAAGGATTCATCCCTCTCTTGGATTAGAGAGTTGATATCGCGGGCCACTTGGTTGAGATATAAGTGACTCTAAAATTCATGGCCATGGTAGAATATTTTGAGTCTAGGTTATCTCTGCTAAACCAAGAAAATTGATTGAGCCGAGTGGTGACGCATTGTGCACTAGCTTGATCTAGATATTTGAGGATGAAGAGATTGAATTACACAGTAATCACTTCATAGAGGTATATGGTTCACCAACCATTTCTATCTTGTTGGGTGGTCAACAATTGTTGCTAGACGGTTACCTTGACTTGTGTTGGATAACACTACCTTCGAGATAGAAACCTTGAGGATCACACGCATAAGCACGATAGATGGGGAAACTTGAAATTGAGAGTTGACATTAAACCCAAGACTAATGCGGTAATGACTTGAGCTTGGTAATAGTGCAAGTGGGAGATTGATAGTTATGCACAATAACCAAGCTATCGGGTCTAGTTTTTACCGGGTCGGGTTTGATGGGTCTTAGTCTTAATTAGACCCATGAGATAAATTTGGAGATAAGATTATTTTCTTAGATATTTATAATTAATCATAAGGATATTTGATTAATTATAACTTTAGAAAATTAGATCAATAAAAGATAATAGATAGAAGTTTATCTTTTATGGCAAGTGGATAAGATAAGATCTTAACAAATTGATAAGATAATAATAGTTAAGATTTTAATCCACTAATAGGCACATACGTATCTTGCAATTGTCTATATATTGGATATGGATTTTGGCTTGGGATTCACGTAACAAGAGCCCTAGAATAGTGCCGGCACCAATTCTCCAAAAATCCAATTCTCTATGCGTACTGATTAGTGCTCTAGCAAGCAGTTTTCGGTGCAGAGTTCCGTCCCGTTCGTGTGCGTGGATACCGCTAGAGGAGCAACACTTGGGGCTCTTTGGTGATCATGAAGAAAGGTTTGAACTTGCAATTCGGTTTCTTCCTTGAGGTAATTGTCTAAACTATTTACATGTTCTACGTTATCATACGGATCCTAGGCTAGGATTTGGGATCAAAGTTAATGTTTTTCCGCCGCGTTTGCATCCCTAGAACCCTACACAGCAACTGTACCACTGCTCGCTTTTCCACAGGCCCAGCTCGCAAACGAAAGGAACAAAGTAAGCAAGATCCCGCCTTTACCACCCAGACACCATGCAACCGTGTAGGCAAATTTATACCCTCCATCCAATTTTGTGTCGAATAGAGCCATAAGGCTACTGAAAGTGAGTGACAATCCACATCCAATCGTCTGCATTAGAAACAGCGAAAGAAAGGCGGATTCAAGGACTTGAATGAAAGAGCCCCTTTGTTCAAACGACGTTTTGTCTCCAACTTCCTCCCCGGTTTCAGCATAGAAAAAGGATCTGTCCCTGCTATTCGCGTACTGATTTGAGTATCACTTTTTCCGCATATTCTGCCTCAATGCAGTCCACCTGTAGATTCTTATCACATCTTCAAGGTCTGAACTGTAAAAGGCACCTCCGGTTGAGCCACTGAAACCTTCACGAGTTTTATGTTCACGATCATACTGAATTCTTGTAGCTTCATTGGATAGCACCTATATATGTTATGGAGCAGAAATAAGCAATTTGTCCAATACTAGAAAATCTAAACAATCAGAAACTCCAAAGCTCATATAAGAATTAAAACCATATGCCTAAGATTAGTAACAAGAAGAGAAGAGCCAAGTTTTCCCTAGGCCCCTTTATGCCTCACTCTTAGACAGAGGTCATATATCAGATATATGATATATAAACGGATTTGATCTTATAAAGCTCAGAGCTAGAAAAGCACAAACTTGAACAAACACTTATGCCTCTGCTATAGCATTGCAAAAGTAGCTACTAAGCCTGCAAATCAGAACTCACTTCATATGCAAGCCGAACATTCTTGAAGACCTCACCAGCCTGTGAATCTTTGTTAACATCAGGATGCCACTGCACTTACAAGAAGAGGAAAAAACACATGCGAGCATTAAACACCACAGATGAACTCATGAACACCATCTACATGATTGAGTGAGATAGAAGAGCAGTCTCAACGATCATTTTAAGGAAAGGTAAGATAATAAAGACGATTAAAAGAAGCTATCAATCAATCAGAAAAGGCACCTTACGGGCGAGAAGGCAATAGGCCTTCTTAATATCATCATAGGTGGCAAATCGAGAGACTCCTAGAACAGAGTAGTGGTTCTCACTATGTCCATGGCCTCCGACGGCCATCGCCACCGGAATCCCGACCGCCGCCGACGAAGACACCGCATCCCGCGGTGAGGATGGATCCCACCTGCAAAGAAAATATATCAAAAGAACCTATAATGTTTTCCGACCTTCCTGCAAAGTCTACACTGATGCGTCGTAATTGCAAACACTCGACTCTACTCCAAACTTGATGTCTGCAAAGTCTACACTAATGCGTCGTAACGACCAACACTCGACTCTAGCTCAAACTCGATGCAAAAACGTGGAATGCCTCCTCTCACGTTTGACAATTTGATTTTGCATCTTATTTGATTTTTCTCTTATATTTGTCACATCTCTACAACAATACCTTACGAAAAATAGATAATAAACTAGTAATAGTGCCCCGGGCACGACTTGTATTAAATATATGTTCTATGTTTCTTTCTGGAATATTTTAAAATACTTAGCGATCAAATTTAAACAAAAAAATACTCATTGAAAGATATGGTAGTTACTAAATCAATAATTTTATGAAACTAATTTTATCGTACTCAAAGATATTAATTAAAAATTCTACCGTATCTGATATTATAATTTTAATACGTACTAATTACCATTATAAGAAATCTAATGGCATGAAAGTTTTATATAGATAGAATTTCTAATAATTAACTTATTGATACGGTAGAATTTTAATTGAATTCTAATGGAAATTCTTATCGAAAGAATACGGATATCTAGCCATCCATTAGATTTGATTATTGATAGGAATTGGTAAGTTAGGATTTTTTTTTTTTTTAAATTACAGTATATTGCTTGTTTTATTAAATTTTAGTTAATTAAAATGGAAATTAGTAGATAAGAAGAAATTTTATGTGAGGTTTACAGTGAAATTTCAACCAATCAAACAAATTGAATTGTTTTATTA
The DNA here is from genome assembly GCA_934048045.1 of Polygonum aviculare. NCBI lineage: Eukaryota > Viridiplantae > Streptophyta > Magnoliopsida > Caryophyllales > Polygonaceae > Polygonum > Polygonum aviculare. Next base: position 23,377,499 of record OW204031.1, read on the forward strand.
AAGATGGATGACGTGGTCCAATGAGAAGGTGCCACATGTCGGGCTAAATATTAAATCTAACCTCCGCTTTAGTATATAGTTATGATTTTCCTTATCACCAATTAATAATGTGGATTTCGGCTGTTCATCACGCGGGGGAAAACAACATAAAAACACACACGCGCGAATAATTCGCGTATAATAAGTGTATAATACGCGTATTATACACGTATAATACGCGTTTTTTCCGTTCTTTTTTTTCCTTTTTCGTTTTTTCCCGATTTTTTCTAGTTTTTTTAGTGCACGTACAAAACTTGTTCAACTATATGGACGATTTGTTCAACTCTATGACCGATTTGTTCAACTCTATAGTCAACTTGTTCATCAATATTTGTTCAACTCAATGGTCAAATTTGTTCAACTCAATGATCAATTTGTGCACCTATGTCATATTTTATAGCAATTGAAGTTTGTATAATTTGTTTCGCTTTGGCAATTTGTTCACCTTTATAGTTAATTTGTTCAACTCTATTGCCAATTTGTTCAAATCTATTGTCAATTTGTTCAACTCTATGATCAATTTGTTCATCACTATTTGTTCAACTCTATCGTCAATTTCTTCACCTCTAAGATCAATTTGTTCATCCATATTTGTGCAACTCTATTGCCAATTTGTTCAACTGTATGGTCAATTTGTTCAACTCTATTGTCAATGTATTCATCAATATTTGTTCACTTCTAAGGCCAATTTGTTCATTCGTATTTGTTTAACTCTATGGCCAATTTGCTACACTCTATAGTCAATTTGTTCATCAATATTTGTTCAACTCAATCGTCAAATTTGTACAACTCTATTGCCAATTTGTTTGCGTGGAGTAACATCCATGTGAAAAGTTTGCATAGCTGGATGGGTTCAATAGATAAATTTCTAGCCATAACGACTAACAAAACAGTTCTTTTTCATTGGAAGGAGTCAAATCCATGTCTTAATTGAACAAAAGTCATATTTCTATTACACAAATTCTTCTCCTAGTTAAACAAATTTGTTCAACTCTACTATCACCACTCATTTCGAAGGTCTCGACGGGATTACAGTGCCTATTCACCACACGGACCTATAGAATGAGCCATGACGAGCTCAGATGCATGAAAAGCTCCAAAACGGGACCTAACTACGTCGTTTGGGACACTCAAACGCGGTTTTGAAGCCTTAAACGGATTTTTTACTATAACCCACAACACACAGGCCCTCGGCCTGACTATAGCCCCGTCTCGAAGAGACCTTCGAAATGACATAAAATACGCCCCGTTCCGATAACCGAGCGCAAAGTTACGCCCCTTTTCTCCCAGGACTCCCCGACGCCTGTTTGCTTCCCCCCATATTCTGGTCTTATGCCGGCCCGGAAACTGCGAACTCAAGACTCCACCTCGTGGCTTACGTCGAGATCTTCGAAACAACTGCTCACACGCCTCGAACGGATCACTGAGCCAAAAGTTATTGCATTTTACACCCATGTTCCAACCATGTTTACCTTTATGGTTAATTTGTTCATCAATATTTGTTTAACTCTATTGCCAATTTGTTCAACTCTATGGTCAATTTGTTCAACTCTATTGTCAATATATTCATCAATATTTCTTCAACTCTTTTGTCAATTTGTTCATCTCTATGGTCAATTTGTTCATCTTTCTATTGACAGATCCATATTTGTTCAATTATATTGTGAATTTGTTCGACTCTATGGTATAATACACAAACAAAAAAGCCTAAAAAAAAATGCAATTTCTCCCGTGCCTTGATATCTAAGAACTTTGATCTAGAAGAATGCGTTTGGGCTTATGGAATGAATGTCTTTGATCTTGATGCTTGGAGGAAGACAAACATAAGCCGTACATATCATCATTGGTGAGAAATTGATCTAGCAGAAAGGATAAACTCGATTCACTTTTAAGAACAAGTAAAAAGGAGCTTATCCTGTCCGGAAATGCATCCATAGCCATGGCAATCCAAAAAAAAAGAAAACTAATATCCGAACTCAACGACACTAAAACTTCAATGAGCTGAAAACAAAGACCACAAAAACCAGCAATCAAACAGCTGATTATCCCTAAGATTAACTCAATCAAAATCTCAGCATCACAAATTCAAAAATCAGAGAAGATGAGATCGGTCAACCGAGAAGAGAAAGCCAAAAAGAAGATAATGATGAAGCTCGGTGAGGTTGTCAATGGAGTCCGTTAGGGTTCCGACAAGGAAGGAGGAGTCGCCGGAGGATCTGAGGCCAGGCTCCAGGAAGGCGGCGGCACCAGATCTGTCCGCTTTCGGATCGGACAAATCCAGCCAACATTTCCGTCGAACAGAGGAAAAGGAGCTCGAATTAAACGTTCAGCTGAAACGATTAGAGCGACGGGCAGACGAGAGTCGATCGGTGGAGCAGCAAGAGAGAGACGCCGCTGTCCTCGCCGACACCGCCACAGCCAACACCGAAGTGCCCGCCTCTGTCAAGGATTCCGGGAGAAGGGGCAGGCCCTTTCGAGATCTAGCTCGAAAACCAGATCTAGCGAGACTTGGCGTAGACGAACGAGGTGGCGGCGAACAAATCCGGCGACGGATGCGAGGATGACGGTGAAGAGGTGGACGGAGGAGGAGGTCGTAGTTCCGTGGATGGATCCGCCGAGGGAGTTCTCCACGTGGAGGGAGGCCGATAGGACGGAGGAGGCGGAGGAGTGGAGGAAGAAGGCGGCGGAGGCGGCGGCGAAGACCATGTCGGAGGAGAAGAGAGGGGAGTCGGAGGAGAGGATGAGGAGGACGGAGGCGGAGTGTGATGAAGAAGAGGACGCACAACCTTTTGCAACTTTTTTTTCATTTATTTTGAGCGGATCTCCATCGTACAAATTGATATGATCCAAGAGACGTAAATCATTCCTATTTCTCACTCTAAGACTCATTGTTAGATGAGTCTTTCTCTTTTTTTTTTAATCGGATTAATAATGTGGATTCTATATGAAGGTTAATGTTTTTTTTTCAATACACTTCTTCCATATACACAAATTGCAAAAGTACTGTACAAGTACAGAAAAGAAAACTAATAAGTTTTTTTTTAACAAATAAAAAAGGGAAAAAAAACATAAAACCACCCTTTATTTTCACTTATTTCCACAAAACCACGCTTTATAAAAAGTTTAACAAAAAAACACCCATTATTACAAATTAGTTACACAAAACCACCCCTTATAAAAATTCTTGCACAAAACCACCCAATGTTACGAATTAGTTGCACCAAACCACCCCTTATCTATGATTATTTGCAATTAATCACCAAAACTCATACTGTATTAAATTAGTCATTAATGTTTTTGCCAAATTTATTTGAGCACTTCATAAAAATTGATAAAGATAATGATAAGACCTATATTATCAATAAAATTCCTTAAATTATATAATTAATGATTGGTAGTTGATTTTATTCTTGTTGTAGTTAATTCCATATCCAACGAAAAGTAATAATACAAGGAATTCAAATCTATTGTTTAATTTACAAATATTAACCTCTTCTATTTTCAAATATTCAATTGACACCTTAGTTGTTCGATTAACGAGGTTTATTTTTTTATTGAATAATTTAATATAAATATAATCATATTAATATACTCCCTCCGTCCCCGAAAACATGTCCGCCTTTCCTTTTCGGTCGTCCCTAAAAGTTTGTCCATCTCTATTTCTTTCCATTTATATCACTATGTTTTTACATTCTTACCCTCATACAATCTTATATATTACACTCATTATCCAACTTTCTCCTCAACTTTATCGCTTTTTCTAATAAAATTACAAAATTATCCCTACCCAATCTTATATATTACTCCTTTCTATTACCCTTTTCATCAACTTTATCACTTTTTTCACATCACCTATCAAACTTTACCACTTTTATTAATCCGCGTGTAAATGTGCGTTACGGACAAGTTTTCGGGTACGAGGGAGTATGTTACTTTAGTATTTTTCTTTTGAACTTAAGGCTATTAATATATGTAAAGTGGTCCTTAATTGTTCTTTTTTTTATATAAGAGTACACCACAAATAACAGAAAGTATTATAAAAAACAAGGACATTTTGATTCTGTTCTATATTTAATTTAATTAAAATTAATTAGCAATACAAGATATGGATGGTTATTTGCAAACATTTGTGATTACATGTGGATTTATCCAGACTTTTTTTATAATGGGTGGTTTTATGCAAGTAAATACCAATAATGGGTAGTTTTGTGCAAAAACATTTATAAAGGGTGGTTTTGTGCATATAGGTGTAAACTAGTTATAACTCGGTCCATCCCGGGACTTTTTCAAATAAAATTTAAAATATATTAAATTACATATGATGTATGTATCCTAATTAAAGAAGTATTTTATTTGAATCCGATAAGTATAATCACAATTACAAATTTAGAATTGGTTAATTGGTTAATTTTAATGACATAAACCTATGTTGAGTAAACTCAAATTTGACATTGTGAACCTAATTAATGATCATGGCCTTATTCAATAACTCTTGTAAATAAAAAATAATATATTAATTTATGTACGATTTATAAATACTATTACTTAATGTCATATTTCTAACTTTAAAATTGTATTGTATAAAATTAGTTATATATAAATATATGTTTTATTATTAAAATAAATAAAAATAACTTTCGTTTATCGTCAACTTGGTCCAAAACCCTAGTGTCAAATAGAAGTATAAAATAATCGACTCTCTTCAACAATTGCTCAACCTAAACTTGCAAGAAAAGCATAATGATATAGCTCAACTAACCTATAAAACAAACGACTTGAACCTGTAATTAATATCGAACCAAACCGGCTGACACAAACCCAATTGAACCAAACTTGCAAAGAGCCTAACCAATCGACATGTAAATTTTAATAGCTCAACCTTGTACTCAATCCGAATTCAAATGAACAACCTGAACCTACTGAATCGACATGATTAATGGTTATACTCTCCATACAGAACAACTCACACATGTACTCAATTCGAACTCAAAATAATCAACCCATCAAACTACTCTCACTAATAGGTTCATTTTCCATATATATAACAATTCAAACTTATATTGAATCGACCTGATTAAAGGCACAGTTTGATAAAACTAAAAGTTTATTTAAATTATATCTAAAGTTATTTAAAAGAATAGTTTTATATAAAATCTTTTATTATTTTATATAATTTTCTTCTTATGAGATTTATTTTGATGATATATTATTTTTGTTATAATACATTCTTTTAATCGAACAAAGATTTGTAGTATTATAATTTTGTCGTATAAGGACTGAATACTTGTTTTTATCAATAAGTGTCTTTATTTTAAAATTAATACTTTATTTTATAGTTTCTTTAATTAATAATTTTGGGATAAAAGTCAAATCTAAATCATATGCATATATATAATATATTTATATGTATAATCTATAATAAAAAATAAGTCAATTAACTATCAACAAATCAAATTGATTTAATAAAATGGCTATGTGGTTGGATTCTTCGGAAGTTAATACTTATATTAAAATAATCTAATTGTGGCTAATAAAAGGCATTGGATTGAAATGAAGATGTTGATCAAGGTATGATTTTATTAAAAAAAATTAAGATTGCATTGAAAGTAAAATTAGTAGATAAGAAGAATTCTAGAAAAATTATGTATAAAATTTGAAGTTAAATTTTTTTTCTTAGTAGATAAGAAGATTTTTACAAAAAATAAATAAAATTTAAACTTTATTTTTTTATTTAAAATAAAAAAAAAAATGAAAACCAATAGAGTAAGTGCGTGTGACATGCTTTTGGGTTTTATTCCATATGTTTTTTTGGCCATGTAACGTTTGATTTGTTTATAAAGTAAGTGTGTGTGACATGATTTTATTAGATAATTTTTTAAAAGTTTTGGATAGATTTGTTTCAAGATTTTGATAATTACTTTTAATGATAAGGAAATATCTATATATTTTTTACAAAATTATTAGAATGGATGATACATAACATATTAGATAAACTCTACAACGTTAGTATAAAAACTTAAAAAAATAGTAAAATTTTTATTATACGATAATATTGGTTTATATACGATATGTAGTATAATTAAATAGTAAAAAGTTTATAATTTTGATTATCATATTATTTTAAGAATATGTTCATTAATAGTGTTATTACAGATCATTTTTTTATTAATAATTGGTATTAGATTACATAAAAAAATTGTATGTAATTAGAAAAAGTGATAATTATTTATGAATAGAAAAGTTATATAGAAAATTCTTACATAAAAATAGTGTAGACAGGGTATAAATAACTTAATGATAAAACTATCCTTAAATATTTCAGATTTAGAAATATGAATTGAATTCACCTAAACCCGTATTCAAACTTAGATGACTAAAATATTAATTATAGAAAAAAAAAAGTAAAAAAGGAAGGAATCAAATATTTTGATTACATTTTGTACTTATCTAGCTTGTCCACAAGACTACGTTTTCATAAATTCATATATATATATAGGTTCTATAGTGAACAACTTTCTATAGAGAACAAGTGAAAAAATCTCATCCGTAGGATGAGATTTGTAATGGATGGTGAGATATTAGTCCACAATATCCAAAAATAAGAAAATCACAAAAAATCTTAAATAGGAGAGATTTTCTCCATCATCTACCAATTATAACTACCATAAATACAATTCTGTAAAATCAGAATTTATGCTCCATTGTAGATCCAAAAGAGACGCTCCCAAAAAACATCGGCCTCCATTGCAGCCTCCACCACTTCGCCGGCCACCACGTCGCCGTCCTCCATTGTTGTTCGTCGTCCGTTGCGCAGTTGCCCATTCGCAGTCCCTCATTTTCCGTCGTCGTGGCGGTTCGCCGGCCTGTATTGCGGTAGTTCGCCGTCCATTACGCAGAAACGATCGTGGTGATCTCCGGCATGTATTGTGGTGAGTCGTCCATTGCGCAGGCGCCCATTCGCAATCCTCATTCGCCGTCGTCGTGGTGGTTCGCCGGCTTGTATTCCGGTGGTTCGCCGTCCATTGCGCAAAACCCCCCATCGGAACCACCGCATCGAACCACCATGTCGCCAAAGCCACCACGAACCACCATGTTGCGCATTATTAATCGTATAAATATGGCATAAGGTAATTTTGTATATAATTTTTTCATTATGTATATGATTGATTTGATTTAGTATATGGCGTGATTTTCTGTGTAAATTGTTTACGTGACCTATTTCTACAGATCAAGATGTATATAGGTACAATAATAATGTATATGACAACCCGAGGAATGTATATACGAAATTTGTCTCCACTTGATTGTTTCTGTGACCTAATTCTACAGATTAAGATGTATATAGGTACAATAATATTGTATATGATAACCCGAGAAATGTATATAATTTTTTCATTATGTATATGATTGATTTGATTTAGTATATCTCCACCGTATTTCGCCGGTCACCACCATTGCGTCGACCACATCGAACCACCATTGTGCCGGCCGTCAGAACCACCAATTCGCTGGAAGGTCTCGTCGGAACCACCACATTGAACCACCACGTCGCCAAAGCCATCACAAACCACCACGTTGCCAATTATTGTATATATGTACAGTAATATTGTATATGACAACCTGAGGGGTGTATAAACGAAATTTGTTGTGGTTGAATTGTTTATGTGACCTATTTCTTCAGATCAAGATGTATATGTGTATAGTAATATTGTATATGAAAATGTAAGGCATGTATATACGGAATTTCTTGTGGTTAGATTGTTGTTGTGACCTATTTCTACAGATCAATATGTATATATGTACAGTAATACTGAATATAACAACCTGAGAAATGTATATATGAAATCTATTGTATTCATATGTTTAATCGTACATTAATCAATTCTGTCGGAATATTGTAAATATAGTGTATATAATGATCTCATGATGTATATACAAAACTATAACATGTGTATATAGTTAATAATTCGTACAAGACATATGGATATCCAATATGTAATTAACGCTTGCTATAATTACGAGATTGAGTTGAAATTTGAAAATTAATTAACAATTGGTATAATTAAGGGATTCCTTTTGTGATTTTTCTATAAATCCGAAAATTACAAGACTGTAAATATAGTGTATATAATGATCACATGATGTATATACAAGACTATAACATGTATATATATTTAATAATTCGTACAAGACGTGTGAATATCCAATATATAATTAACACTTGCTATAATTACGAGATTGAGTTGAAATTTGAAAATTAAGTAACACTTGCTATAATTAAGGGATTTCTTTTTGTGATTTTTCTATAAATCCAAAAATTAATTAACACTCCCTATAATTAAGGGATGAGGTTCAAATTTGAATTTGGGCCAAATTTCTATATGTAATCTGGACCATCCATTAAAATAGCATCTAAAGGCCTACAATTGTTCACTTGTTCACTCATATTTAATTGTCCACTATTGAACTTTAGTCTATATATATATATATGTGTGTGTGTGAGAATCTTATCTTTCTTTATTTGTTCAACCAAAAGAAAAATCTCTCTTAATTTGGATTTTTAGGGGGAAAGTAGGTTACAAATAAAAAAAGTATTGTACTCTCTAATTACTCACAATAATTTATCAACATGTCTAACCAATTGTACGTATCTATATCCCATAGATATGATGTATTTAATTTCAATTAGTATTTATATAAATGGATAGAAATTTGTCATAATAAATCACTTAATTAAAAGTAAGTTGGGTGGTTTAAAAAATCTTATTGACGAAGCTGCCCTTAACTGCTTCAGGTTTAGAAGTATACTAGCAGATGATCCGTACCTTGTACGGGGGTGTTATTTATTTATTTATTACTTTGTGTATGAATTTACTATAACAATTACAAATGTTATCATATGTATACTTTGTTTTAAAGCGATATTTGTTTTTTGAATTATAAAATGAAATATTTCTTATATATCATCATATTAATAAGGTAAGATGCATTATCACATTTTAATTAACAATTGATACAAATCTTTTGGCATTTAAATTAAATTACGTAAACGAACTTATATAATAAAATCAATAAGTTTAAATAAAATTCGGATTAATATATTATATATTATATATAGATAATATTTAGTAAGTTAAATAGAAAACCAAATTATCTCGTATATATATGTTATTGTTTTCAGAAAAAATAATTAAATATGTAATGAAATGTGATCGACTTATTATCGTAATTAAGAAATCTATCATTTTTTTTCTAAAGTGTAATCAATATTCAATATTAGTGATATACATGTTAAATATAACATCTACTTTTTTAATTGATATTTTAATATGAAGTGAAATAAACTTTTTTTTAATATATTATTTTAAGTGAAGTATAATCGTAGAATTTGCTACCATTCATGATTTTTAAAAAATTCTATAATAAAATCACGAAAAAATAATTGAAATTTAATATGACGGTAAATTAAATAGGTAAAATATTATGATTATGATTTATAGATTGTGACGAAATAATAGTTTTTTATATAAAAGGGCTATGATAGATATATGTATTAATTAAATGTGTATAATGATAAGATAGAGATTTATATATTTGGATATAATTAAAGTAAACAACACAAATCCTGATATAAACTAACATTTTAATTATAAGTATCTATAAGATTATGATAAAGTCAAGATTTAGTAAAATAGATTTTTTTAAAAAGGGGTGATGTGGCGCAATATGGTAGCAGAATTTGTTTCCGCTTTAGTATATAGTAATAGATAGATAGATAGATAGATAGATATTGATAAAGGGTGGTTTTACGTCTTTTTCCCATTAAAAAAAAAGAACCCTAACTAAAATAGTTCATAAGTTTCGTTGAACTTGAAGCTTTTAAGGTCTGGTTCAAATCGATTCAGTAGAACATCAATTGGAATTCAATAATTCGTAATCACGGAATAGAGGAATAGCCTAATCTTTCACCATTGTGTTGGCAAATTAATCTGCTGAGCTTGTATGGATGTATTGAGGACTTCATTGTAACCCTAATTGGCCTTTTCCGTGATATCTTTTCCTAAATTGCAGTGGAATTTTGTTAGTTTTTCACAATGAAGATGTTTGTGGTCTTTGAGTGTTTAATTTACCTATTTGCATATGCACTTCTGTGTAATGTAGCTCTGTTCTGGTTGTGATATTGAAAATTTTGCTAGTTTTGCTGAAGATAAGATGATGATAAGTGGATGCACCATGACATCCGGAGCCACGAGTGTGAATTATAGAGCGTCTAGCGTTGTGCGAAGTATTCCGCCTCGTCCATGCTCGGCTCGTTTGATTCCAAGAGCTTCATTGCCATCAAAGCTGATGATACCTGGCCCACTAGGAAGTATGTGGTTTTATTTTGTTGAATGGATTCTCCTTAAACAATATTACAGATTTGAAATTTGTGACAACATATTTGCAGAGAGTCTGTCATCGAGCCCTTTTGCTGCTTCGTTGTCGCCTATTATGATCAGAAAGCATCATAATGGCATTCTTCCATGGCTGCCTACTAGAAAAGGCAAAATGACGCCTCCTAGAGCGTCCAAAGATATCCCTTCTAGCTGGCGCTTTCCTCCCATGGAGAAAAAGCCGAAATTCTGTTGGAGGATTCTGGCCTGCATCCCTTACTTGATGCCTCTCCACGAAACCTGGATTTATGCAGAGTCGGCTTACAATCTCCATCCTTTCCTGGAGGGCTTTGAGCGAGTCACATACCCTTTTCACGATTTCATTGGCAACTTACCGAACTGGTTTCAGATGGCTTACTTCTTTGTCGGCTATCTGTTCATTGTTAGAAGGAAAGAGTGGCCCCACTTCTTCAGGTTCCATGTCATCTTGGGTATGTTGCTTGGGATTTTGCTTCAGGTGTTGGGAACGGCTAGCCGTTGGATGCCAACATCCTACTTGTATGGTAAGCTCGGGATGTACTTCTGGGTCACTGTCGCGTTCGCTCATTTGTTCACGGTGTTGGAGTGCATAAGATGTGCTATCTGTGGCATGTATGCTGATGTTCCTTTTGCATCTGATGCTGCTTACATCCACATACCATATGATTAAGTGGTACTTTTCTTTCAGGGTTTGTTGTTTTGGGGCTTAGGCTTCTGTCTAAATTATGGATTCATGTTTGTGCTAAGGAGCTTTTTGATATCAAACTATGCATTTTATCTCTCTCTTCAGATTTGTGTTTTATATATATCAAAATGTAATCTGTTTTAGTGCTTCTACTGTTGGTGTGTAAGTTTAGACATTCTAGGATACATCACAACTCTGGTTGAAATCTGCTACAAAATTATAGAACTTAATATTCGCATTAAAAGGCAAATCATCAATACATAACCTTGGGGACCTCAAAAGATGAGGTGCTGATTGTACAAAATGGGTTTTGGGTGTTCGTTGACATGGCCAGCGGCAGATACTTGTGGAGGAATTTCAAGGAGATGAACAAGGATGAGAAAGCCAAGAACTGCTCGGACTTGGGAGGAAATCCCATTGGACCCTTCAGTACTGATTGTATGACTCATCTTCCTACTTCTATGTAATTGAAAGAAGAGTGTAAATTCTGTTCCTAAGAGCTAACTGAGCAAAACATAAATATATTTCCACATTTAGAATGTCTCATTTGTTCGTAGTTCTATTGTATCTAGGATCAATAAACCGCACAGACAATAAACACAGAGTTTCCACTAAAACTAAGAATCTGTAGTAACAGCAACAGAGTAGTTCAACAAGGTCCATACAAATCACTCCATTGTAAATTCAACATAGCAGTACACCGACGCAGAATGATTAAACTAGGTATAAACAATGTGATTTCAGGATAGTAAGAAGATATCAATTACAGGATGTGTTTCTAAGAGGAGGATATGTACATCGCATTAGCATAATTTAGCAATGAAGCAGAAAGCTTAGTTCAAGTCAGATTGTAATTTAATAGACATGTGAAGAAGGGCAAGAATTGCACCTTGTGGAATGGGACAATAGCTTGCAAGAGTTGATCCTATCCACATAGCTACCAAAACCACAGCAACTGTACCACTACTCGCTTTTCCACAGGCCCAGCTTGCAAACGAAAGGAACAAAGTAAGCAAGATCCCGCCTTTACCGCCCAGACACCATGCAACTGTGTAGGCAAATTTATACCCTCCATCCAATTTTGTGTCGAATAGAGCCATAAGGCTACTGAAAGTGAGTGACAATCCACATCCAATCGTCTGCATTAGAAACAGAGAAAGAAAGGCGGATTCAAGGACTTGAATGAAAGAGCCCCTTTGTTCAAACGACGTTTTGTCTCCAACTTCCTCCTCGGTTTCAGCATAGAAAAAGGATCTGTCCCTGCTATTCGCGTACTGATTTGAGTATCGCTTTTTCCGCATTTTCTGCCTCAATTCAGTCCACCTGTAGATTCTTATCACATCTTCAAGGTCTGAACTGTAAAAGGCACCTCCGGTTGAGCCACTGAAACCTTCACGAGTTTTAAGTTCACGATCATACTGAATTCTTTTAGCTTCATTGGATAGCACCTATATATGGTATGGAGCAGAAATAAACAATTTGTCCAATATTAGAAAATCTAAACAATCAGAAACACTCCAAAGATCAAAACCATATGCCTAAGATTGGTAACAAAAAGAAAAGAGCCAAGTTTTAACCAGATCCTGACAGAATGTCTCCCTAGGCCCCTCTATGCCTCACTCTTAGACAGAGGTTACTTCATATATCAGATAGATGATACATAAACGGATTTGATCTTATAAAGCTCATGAGCTAGAAAAGCACAAACGTCAACAAACACTTATGCCTCTGCTATAGCATTGCAAAAGTAGCTACTAAGCCTGCAAATCAGAACTCACTTCATATGCAAGCCGAACATTCTTGAAGACCTCGCCAGCCTGTGAATCTTTGTTAACATCAGGATGCCACTGCACTTACAAGATGAGGAAAAAACACATGAGAGCATTGAAAACCACACATGAACTCATCAACACCATCTACATGATTGAGTGAGATGGAAGAGCTCTCAGCGATGACGATTAAAAGAAGCTCAAGCAATCAAATCAATCAATCAGAAAAAGGCACCTTACGGGCGAGAAGGCGATAGGCCTTCTTAATATCATCATAGGTGGCAAACCGAGAGACTCCTAGCACAGAGTAGTGGTTCTCACTATGTCCGTGTCCTCCGACGGCCATCGCCACCGGAATCCCGATTCGCCGACTCCGGCGTGAGAGGCACGGCGGCGTCAACAATCCGCCGCCGACGAAGACACCGCATCCGGCTGTGAGGACGGATCCCACCTGCAGGTGCACCAGCATTCTTAGGCCTCCAGATATGGCCGCTTACACCATTCCTAGGCCAGTTGAGCTTGTGTATAGGTTTCGATTTTCAGGTTCGGACGAGCAACAAGGGCGAAGATGAAGATCGAAGAAGATCTCGACGGAAGGAAAGGAAAAAATCCCAAGAAGCGAAATTGTGGCGTCTGAAACACGCTCACCTATTGGGCCTGGATTTTAACTTCATGCTTTTGCTCATCTACCCATAAATGAAAGACATTTTTTTTGGGTAGCAATGGAAAACATTTTTGTAAGTCTACATTGAGCATCGGTTCAAAACCGAACTGAACTAAAAAACCGAACGGAAACCGAAATTCGGGAATTTAGTGAACCAAAAACCGAAGCGAAAAAATTCGTTTCAATTTGGTTTTTGATAAGTATAAGGTTTTTCTTTGAAACAGTTGAACCAAGCTGAAAATAATTGAAACCAAAACCAAAACCGAAGCCGAAACCGGAATCCTGAAATTTCTTGAACTGCAAACCAAATCGAATTCCATCGGTTTCGGCTCGGTCAATTTTTTCGGTTTTTGTGCAACCATGCTCAGCCCTATTGAGAAGTACATGAACAATACGGAGAGCAATTATGTCATAGGTGTACAAGAATGAATGAATGACATCTTTGTTTACTTAGTGGCACAATTGTAATCTGTACATTAAAATTTACAAACAAAAAAAAAATTTCTTACAGAACATGTTAGATATGCTTGTATTACATCCAGTTACATCTCATTCAACAAAACTAGGCTGAAACTTCAAATCATGTAGCTTCTCTATTTCACATTCATTTTGATAGAGTGACAAGCCTGAAGCAGACAAGCTTTCCAACATGGAGTAGACTTCATCAGTTTGAGAATGAGATGTATCTTTCACAAAGAACTCATGAACAACTCCCTTGAGTTCAATAGAGCTGCACCCAGGAACTTTCTTCAGTTCTCTTTCCTTCATCAATGACCTAACTCTACCAGCATCTTCCCACATACCAAACTCAGCATATAAATTGGACAACAACACATACGAGCCCGAATAACGTGAGTCCAAACTCATTAGATGTTCAGCAACCTTCTTCCCCACATAGAAATTCCCATGGTTGATACAATGACTTAGCAAGGTCCTCCAAACAACATCATTTGGCTCAATAGGCATTTCTTCGACAAATCTCATTGCATCTTCTATGTGGCCTGCTCTTCCAAGTATATCAACCATACATCCAAAATGTTGCAATTTTGGTTCCATGTTATAGATTCTCCTCATCAGCTCAAAACATATTTGACCTTCCTTCAGCAAGCCCGAGTGGCCACACGCATTAAGCACCCCAATGAACGTGATATCATCCGGCTCTAAAGGAACCCGTTGCATCTCCATTAAATGTTTGAAAGCCATATCACCTAAGCCATGCCTAGCAAACCCACCAATCATAGCATTCCATTGATCAACATTCTTCCCCTTCAGTCCCTCAAAGACCTTCACGGCTTCGTCTATGGAGCCACACTTGGAATACATGTCTATAAGCGCAACGCCAAGCTTATCCTTGATAGGAAGACTTTGTTCAAGGATATGATGATGTAGTCTTATGCCCTCATCAATCCTTCCTAAATGGGCAACAGCAGAAATAAGTATGGTAAAAGTGGCATTATCAGGCCATGATTCATCCAAGCTCATCATATAATAAAACAAGTCCAAAGCATTGGTGTAATGACCATTTTGAACATAGCCTGAAATCATGGCATTACATACCACAGAATCAATCTCAGGGCATTGTTCAAACAAATTCCTTGCCACATCCAATCTACCTAATTTCGCGTACCCATCTATCATAGTGGCCCAACTGACAACATCCATCACACCCATCTTGCTGAACAACTCACTCGCCATTTCCATCCTTCCGCATTTCGCACTACCATCAATCATCAAATTCCATGAGAACAAATCCCTCTCAGGCATCTTCTCAAACAGCTCTGAAGCTAAATCAAGCCCACCGTCAGACTGCACATACCCACCGACCATTGAGTTCCATGATATCAAATTCCTCTCTTCAGCTGGCATATGATCAAACACCATCCTCGCCAAGTCCACCATACCGTTCTTAGCGAAACCATCAATCATCAGATTATACGAAACCGAGTCTCTGATGGGCATCCTATCAAACACTTGACCAGCAAGTCCAATTTGGCCACACCTCAAGTACAACGTGATCAAACAGTTTTGCACATACAACTCAGAACCAAACTCCAACTTGCTCAGCAAAGCATGAACTTGCATTCCATGTCTCAAAGTCCTAGTTCGAGAACAGGCTTTAAGAACCAGAGACAGGGAGTACACATCAGCACATACACCATTCTCAAGCATAAGAGAGAAAATCAGCATTGCTCGTTTAGGGTCATCATCATTTCCATGAGAGAACGATTTAATGATCGCATTCCAGAGGAAGGGGTCGGTACGAGACACTTGCTTTCGGCTCGCGTGTTGCGAGAGGAACACGTAACGGGCGAATTGGATTAGAGGTGGATGACCGGAGGAGCAGAACTTGAGAATGAGTTTTTGGGTGAGGGAATGGTTCCTGATGAGCCCAGTGGTGATTAGGCGGGCGTGGAGCTGGTTTACGTCGTTGGAAGATCTGAGGTGATGAAGAAGAGATAGAGTGGAGTGGGTGGACTGCCATGGCTGGTTCAAGCATACAGAGACAACCATGGAGAAAACAAGTTTACTAAAATGACACTAAATGGTTGAATTGTGAGTGAGGCTTTTACCTTATCTGAATGTTGAGAGCAAAAGGAGAAGCCAACAATCGTCCTTAGTTTCTAACAGCTTTGATTTCTTCATAAGAGAACCAATTGGAGCAATTGAGTTACCGGCCGATGACGGTTTCTCATGAACAGGTCGGTTGAGCTCTGTGTCTCACTCACTTTCAGTATGAACCTTATACCTGAGAGGATTACAAGGTGGATATTCATTGTCCTCTTTCAGTTGTTAGAAACTGTTATCTGATATTTCGGAGTGGCAAGTCGTTGGATTCAAACAGATATATTGGGCTCAAATCGGCCCATCTTCAAAGGCCCAAAGTAGGAATAAATCACATACCAAACGAGGGTAAGAGAAGCAAAGAAAGAACTATACACAAGAAAATGTGATACAGTAAATTTCTTTTTTTAGAATGAACTAACAAGAAAGTATGCATAACTTGATACTTTTGACTTTCGTGAACATTGGATTTTGAATACCCCTTTATTCGTTAATGGTAAATTGTTTCCTTAATTTGTAGACATCATGATTTCCTTTTCACGTTATGTCTTGAAAAGCTGAGTACTATGTTTGGAAAAAAAAAAAAAACTGAGTTTACCTTATCAAGGGAACCTTGTGCAGGCGATGACATCAAACAAACTCACCAATTTTTTTATTTTATTAGGCTAAATCGCACCAAACATTTATTGAAAAAAAAGGCTTCCGTTTTAGCTTGTGTTTCTTTCATCATTCATTTCAGGCACTCTTCTCATTGAAGGAAGCGACCAAAGCCCAAATCCAGTCCTGCATTTCAGCTTCCGAATACCACCAAAAAACCACCTCCTCTGAAATTGACACAAATAGCTCTAAAGCAATCCATCCATGGCCGGCTAGTCGACTCGGAGTAGAAGAAGATGGTGCTGAGCAGCCGGGTTGCGCTCGGGGTGGCTAATACGTCGGCGAACCTCTGCCAATACTTAGCTTGCAATCCGGAGATGCTGAGCAACGATGAGGTTCTGTATCTCATCTTCTGCTTCCCCTTCCAACAGTTTCGCCGGTTCTCTCTCTGCGTCTGGACCTTCTTCTGCTTCCCTGCCGCCGATCCGTTCTCCCTTTTCTCCGATGAAGGAGATCACCACAACGATTAATCCAGGGCCGCGAGCTAGCGAATTGAGATCCATTTTCTCTGTTCAGTTTCAGCTAATTGCACTGTACTTGAACACTTGAAAATCCCATTTCAACTAATTGTAATCACAAGTTTATGTTAGTGATGAGACAGCCTTTTCTTGTCCCACTGCAATCATAAGTTTCTGAATGTAATAATCTTATCTGAATGCATTTTCCATTTCTACACTGACTTCGATTCTTGCAGTGACATAAGTCGACACACTGTACTCAAAAACTACATGAGCAAGGTGTAACACAGGTTGTTTTGTAAGATTGGTTGGGTTTTACTAGGTCTTTTTGTGATTAGCCAGAATGCATTACTTCCTGCTATAGAAGGTGGAAGTCTTTTTTATATCTAGATTCAAGTAAGGTAGTAAAAGACAGAGGGACTCAACAATTATGTACTTGTGAGCATCCACAAGATTAAGTGATGGTAATGGATTTCATGGTTGATCGCTTCACAAAGTAAGAGTTTCACACAAACCAGCAGCCATATGCATTAAACTATCACGCAGAATACAATTTATGTGCATTCAATCTGCATAATAAACCACAAGGAAGCCATAGCATTAGCATGCAAGGTGTAAACCATTCTATTCCTAACTTAACCCTAACCCCCCTTCACCAGATCTTTAGGATTTACCCTTCTCCACTTCCCCAACTGCTTCTTCATTCAGAATCACTCTCAACAGCTCCCATGGACTTCAATCCCTTTGATTTCTGATTCCAAAACACAAGAACACATAATCAGCTAGACAAAACTTGAAAATTGGACATACCAATTAATCACAAGTGATCTTGCTTGTAAAATCACGCCTCATGGTAAGAAAGTACATAACAGAAGAGATAGCAACGGCAGAGGGGAATGGGGAAGCACACCTTCTTGGACGTCTTCCTCTCTCTGACCTCATACCTTTCTTGGCACAGATCAGATAGCCATGCTCCTGGGCTCACCAACTACAACCCAACAGCAACATCAGCAGAGAGAATTAAGTTAGCAAGCAAGACAATCTCACACAAAACTCATGAAGAAACCTAAATCCGAGCAACCAATTTCTAATCATCTCAGAATCTAGGGCTTTGAAGAGAGATAGAAGAAGAAGAAGGCTTACAAGCAAGGTCTTCTGAACAACTTTGGCCCTCTTTTTAGGTCTATGTGGAGGCTTACACCCTTTCATAGCCAGAAAATCTTCTTCCTTCTCCTTGCTTGATAGCGTTATGCAAACCTTAGGCCAAACGAACTCAACACCGCCATTCTCACCACCGCCTTTCTCCTCCCCTCCGCCGCCAATTACTATCTTCCGATTCTCATCCATACCGCCGCCGCCGCCGACCAACGAGCCTCTGGTGGTGTAGTATCTCTCCTCCTTATCCGGAGACACAGACTTCCTTCCGCCTACTAAAGGCGAACCGAAATTCGAAGTCTCAGACAGCCTGTGCCAGAAAGAACCACAGAAACTTGCTCAGAGAACAAAGGAATCGAACTAATTGAGCGTTTCAAAAGGAAAGTATTTGGATAGAGGTGAAGAGAACCTTGCGAAGCCGTTCAATTGATGGCGATCTACCTCGGAGCCGGCGCCGGATACGAAGGGAGAGGAATTTCGGCGACGAATTCCTCCGGAGGATTTCGATGATGAGTTAGGGTTTTTGCCTCGGACACACCTAAGCCTCTTCCCCCACTGCAGAACGAATTCACGCTCCGCCGGCCTAGCAGCTCTTTGACTCTTGTCTTCTCTATCCATCAAACTCGAACACAAAACCCTGAAAACAGAAATCGAACGCCAAACGATCAATTCAATTTGACCACAACAGATCTCGTCTATATGGAGGAGAATGGATTGGTAGAATTCTGATCCATTACCTTGTTAATTGAAGGCCTTTGTTCGAAATCCGAAGCTACAACTCTTCGATTTCTTCACAACAAATTGAAAATTGGAGATTGATGAGGAATATGAGAGAAATCGCCTTGATGAGGCTCTCGTTGAGCTTTTCTTTCTCACAGACACACACTCTGAACCTTACAGCAAAGAGGAGGATTACGCTGATCTTCCCTTTCAGTCTTTCACCAATATCTGGTTTCTGACAATTCGGAGGAGGAGAGAGGACATGTATTAGCCCAAATCGAGAGCCCAATATGAAAAAGGCCCATATTGTCGGCCCATAATTCAAAGTTGTAGTTTCGCTGGTCAAAAAGTACAGGACAAGTTCTGCTTTAAAAAAATGTACGATCAAGACGAAAAGCAAAAAAAACAAACAAAGTATGCTCGACTGTTGATAAGAAATGTGTGAATCGAAAACTTCACCAGCTAGCTAGAAACTAAAGATGCATGAGCATTGAATGTGAAATGTTGTCGGGGTCAATTTTCTGGGTCAAGAAAAACACAAGACTGCCAGGCTTTATTTATTATGTTGAACCATCTCGTGAATCAACCTAAAATTGCTTCGTACTCGGTCCCCACTCCCTAGCCGGCGATGAATTGGACGTCTTCAACATTTTTGTATGGTGTATAAATTTAGGTGAACAAAATTGGACCTTAAACGACGGGTTAATGCAAAAGATTGAAAACGTTACTACACGTAACTAAAAAGATGAAGCATTGGCATAATTAGACACTGCTATATTATAGTATCGGTTTCGTGTGTTTGCTGTAATGGCTTATGGCTGTATTAACGTTTGCAAACCACTCTGTATAGTCGTGACAATACATTAAATGTTAAAAATATAAATATCTGATAAGTCGGTCCCATGATCTCACTTGAGAATATCAAATTCAACCCATACACTTAATTTCGGAATAAACTATGGTCATCTTCGACGTAATCACACTTATAAATAATTATTACCTGTCTGAACGAATAAAAATAAAATAAAGTGGGTACACACACAGCCCGAAAGCATCTCCCCATGTGCTTTTTCACGCTTGCTTGATTGCTTGTACCCCTTTCTCACTTTAGCTTAAAAGTTTGAGCTGGAGATATTGCAAGTTTGGCTAATGTACGCCTATGGCTATAAACCACAGACCAAAAGTGATTCATGCCATTTAAAACTTTAAATCTTCAAATTGATTCAGTGTATGCGTTCATCTTTAAAAATCAGATGAATGTATTCACCTAGCTTTCAATCTTCAAATCAAGTGAATGCATTTAACTTCGAACATTCAAAGCACCGAATCAAATGTTTCAGATTCAGCAATTACCTCATGAATCATAATGTTATGTTTCTAAATCATACAAAACGCGGTGTTTTAGTGTCAAATTAGCAGTGTATCTAGTATCACACCCCGATCGTAAAAAAAACAACTCAATTGGCAGATGAAAGAGGGCAACAGTCGATAGGAATCACAAGCCAACACACTCTGATATATGTATATCAATCATAAATAGATAATACTGCTACTCATATATATGGTTTTATATGTATACAAAGAACAAAGAATCCAAGCCGGATCGATACATAAGAAGCGAAAACCAAAACACCAGACAAAAAGAAGAAAACCCCAAATCCCTCCAAATCTCCAATCCATCATACTAGCTCACAAGCTGTTCCCAATTCCTCTAAAATCCACCAAAAAGAACAAAAGAAAAATCATAAAAGTATTAAATGGAGGGAATCGCTCAGTAGAGGAAGCCGAAGGCGAGGGCGAGGACGGAGGTGAGGGCGGCGGCCGGTCCGAAAGTGGAGGCGCCGGAGGTGGGGCCGGGGGCCGGGGCGGAGGCCGGAGAGTCCTGAGCGGCGGCGACGGCGATGAGCATCATCACCACGGCGGCGAAGAGCGTCATTCTCATGGCCTCCATTTGGTCTTTCTGAAAGGTTTTTGAAAAGTCTTTGGTTTTGTTTTCGGAGTGGTGAAGAGCAAAGAAGGGTTTTCGCAAAAGGCTGATATGTGAAGTGGTGGGTTTAGAGAAAGAGAAGGCCCCGTTTTATAATGGGAAGGCGGAGCGATAATCACGGGCAGAGAGAAGGCCGTTGCAACGGTCATTTCTTTCTTTCTTTTTTTCCTTTTTAAATTATTTCTTCTGATTTACTCTCTCTGTTTCATTGGATTGGATGTGTCATTTCAGCAATTTGCACATATACTATTAAGGAAGCTATTAAATGTACTATTATACCCCTAATTATTACCTCACTTTTTTACTTTATTGAAAATCACTACTAATAAACTACTAATGATTATAAGGGTAAATCTGTAGAGTAAATGTCAAAAATCTAAAAAGACATGTATTTTGAAACAAAATTTTAGAGCTAAAATGACACCTTTTATGAAACGGAGGGAGTATTTATTAGCTGTAAAATGTAGTGCTCCGTAATTCGCATTCCACGTCTGTAGTCAGGCTGCGTTGGATTCCCGCGTTGCGTAACTGTTGCGTTTCGTGATGAACTTTACCAAGTATAGCATTGTACCATTTTCACGTCGACGATTCGAGATATTGCACCTTATGGTAAAAATGTTCTACCAAGCATTAATTATTATAATGATTTTAATGGTAGTACTTTATGCGTAGTATAGAAAGAATATGTGGGCTGCCCGTTGCCCGTTGGGAATAGCCAATGGAAAGAGGACAAGATGCCAGTGAAGGAGCAGGTGGAGTACAGCTGTCAGGCCACAGTAAAAAATGAAAATGGAGGGAGGGAGAGCAGCATTGATGAGGGGGTGGTGGGGGGACCCTAAACGGCTAAACAAACGGCCGTCCAAGTCATTTGCGTGGCTGTCAAATCAGACTTGGCTGTTAAGCCCAAATCCAGATGAATGAATATGGACTAGGCCGACTCCAACGACCTCAATTCGTACAAGGCTTCTTCTTTTTCTCTACCGCGTTAAGCTAACGGGTCCAGGGTCTCAAACCGTGTGTTCGGTGTGAATACAAATTTACCAAATACTGCAATCAGCCAACTCTATTATTTAACTGCCTTTACCTTGAATTGTATGTTGATGTCGGTCAGTAAGTGTATTGGATGGTACGCAAGAAAATAGGGCGATGTAAGAAGCCACATACATATATAATGACCCTTAAAGGCAAAACAAAGTGTTAGCCAAAAGGGAAGTTAGTAGTAGTATTGTGAGGGAAGTAAGTAGTTTTAGAGGGTGTCGAGTTTTCTTGTTTTTATGTTCAAATCATTCAAGTTTGAAACGTTAATATTTTATCGAAGTACAACTCTACAAAACAAGTCGCCAGACAAAAACACGCAATTGCTCGTGAATAGCTCAATTTAGGCCAAGCCACGACCCACTCAAAATTAATATAGGTAGAGGGTGTAACGTCCTAGATATAGAAAAAATAAACACTTAAACTAGCTAATGTATGAATCACAAAATTGATTTCAAGACAGATTAGAATTTTGCAGATAATAAGAAAATATGAAAACAATAATTTCACTAATAACTTAGAACTAGTTTAACCTCTGTACCATGTACGGCTAATGTGATTATAAACTTAATTTTTAATACGGAGTATAGATATGTAACGTCAATGATCATGTTAAACTATAGGATCATATATATTTATCTTCATATTGTGATTAGTATTTTTTTACCGATAGTAAATCAACTCATAATATAAATAATATCACATTTTATTAAACATCACATTTTATTAAATAATACGTAGTAATATTTATCAGAAAATTACAACTAATTATTAGTAAGGGATAATTCGTAATTTTTAGGATAATTCATAAATTTCTGGTAATTTTTAAGCAATTTTTATGGGATAAGATTATATGAGATTTTAACTACCTAATTTGTATAAAGTAGAGTCTCATTAATTATTTTATTATAGAAATGACATGTGAGTCATGTGACGCAAATTTTTGTCAAGATATTGACTCCGCTTTATACTATGATAGTATAGATGAGATGTTATTAGTACAATAAATAGGATTGAAGGGAAAAATTGAATTTTTTTTAAACCGTACCAACATTAGATAAAATAATTTCCGTACATGGAATACAAATACAATGCATAAAACTAGTACGTAGTGCTAGTATAATTGAGCAGCATTTTGTGGGCCAACAGAAAATGAAGCCGCATTTTTACAAAGGTGGTCTTTTAGTCCATTTTCATCGTCCAACCACCTAATCTACTAGTATTTTTTAGATAGAAAAATTGAAAAATTTATTGTTAAAACTCGAAAACACGAAGTCGATGAGAGTGATAGATTGGACCGAAGCAACAACAAGGTTACAGGGCAGTGTTTTAGAGCAAGTTAACGCGATATTATAGTGGGATAAAGACTTGTTGTATGGGAAATCAGAGGCGCCCCGCTCATACAATTGGGGCGTCCCGCTTTAATTCCGATTGGTGCAGCCGGAAGCCACCTTCCCGGCCAATTCCTTCGGAAGACTCATTTTTTATTTTTTTTAAAAGCAATCCAACACTACAACGTACACAGGCTATTAAGTACGTTTGATGTTAAGTATTCTCTCCGTTCCAAAACGTTTGTCCATACCGTATAATTGACATGGGATTTAATAAAAGTTGAAATGTTAATTAATTGGGATAATATATGAATAAATTAGAGTAATTTTATAATTCTATAGAGATAAAATGTTAAAAAGTGATTAAAGTTGGTGGGAAGGGTGGATAATTGGGGTAATATATAAAATTGGATAAGAGTAATTTTGTAATTTTATATAAAAAAAGTGATAAAATTGATGAAAAAGTTTGATGACGGGTAAGTACAGCTGTCAAAACCTGACCCGACCCAAAAAATCGACCTGAACCGACAAAAAAAATTTGGGTTGAAACCCGTGGACAAAGAAAAAAACCGAACCCAATTAACCCGAACCCGGTTGGGTTGAAACCCGAGACTGACCCGACCGACCCGATATATTACAGATATGTAGAGTAAATATATTATATTGTAAATATTACAATATAATCTATTATAAAACCTATTATAAATAAAATATCATTAGAAAAATCTTTTAAAAATCAAGTTTTATTGTTAAATATTATTATTTAATCATAATATTTATTAATAATCATTAAAAATTCAAATTCTTGACCTGTTAGGTCGACTCAAACCCGCACGATAACCTGTCAAGCCACGACCCGACTTGACTTGTAACCCAATTGACCCGAACTCGCACTTAATCCGAACTCGAAAAGACCGAATTTGAATCCACCTGACCAGACCTGTTGGACACCTAGCCTCTAAATGGGGTAATATATGAGACTAAATCTATACTATATATTAAAACCAAACCGATCCGCGGATTCTTCCTCTTTTCTTCAAAAATATACATAATTTATACCCAAATTTTTTAAAAAATAAAAATCAATCTATAAATGTTTATATATAACAATCAAATCCAATTTACATGTAAAAAAGGTCAAATATGCACGAGCTTAATAAATTTTATTTTAGAAAATAAATAAATAAAAAACAATTTGTTAATTATTTGAATGTTTTACCGATTTCGGAATTGGGTAAAACCGGTCGAAACCGAAAATCATATGGAACTGAGGAACCGACCAAGGACGTGCTAAGCAAAGGCGAAACCATAACGATGGTGGTGGTGAATTCCAACGGCGGCGAGGCCCGTGACGAACGACAATCAACGCGGCACAAAACAACTAGCACGTCAGGTCATCATACGGGCCAGGTCAGGTCATCATACGGGCTTGATCGGTCTAGTAGGTTGATATATCACATTATGTACGATGATGAAAAATCATTATGATTAACAATATATGTTAGTTGTATAATTTTGAGCGATAAAATATATTATAATATATGTTAGTTGTATAATTATGAGCGATAAAATAGATTATTGATATATAACAATCGAAACCAATTTACATGTAAAAAAAGGTCAAATATGCCCGATTTTTCGGTTCGGGTCAGGTTTTCACAGCTCTTATGCCTCCTCAACACTTGTTCTCGTTGTTTTCTCCATATTAATATATCTGTTTATTACTTTATATTATTTTATAATGAAAAAGTATGTTTGAATTTTTGATTTGAGGAAATTGAAGAAAACCGACGATATAATTTATCTTTATATTTATGTTAACAAAAATTTTATTTAAAAAAGTCATGAATATTGTTTGATATTTTCCTTTTTATCTATTGATGAAAACGTTCTTAAATTGAACTTCATTAAAAACATAATATAAATATACATTATCTAATATCAATAGTTCCTTCCTTTATCGGGTCAACCAACGAGGTGCATCTTTCAACTTAATCAAGTTTGGATTCTTTGAGTTCGGTTTTTTTATGTACTAATTCTTTAGTTGAGGTTAAATCATAAAATTTTTGATCAATTCAAGTCAATTTTGATCGATTAATAATTGAGTTTTGACAACTCTAAAATCAAATAGGCACTCAGTTATTTTAGGGAAACAAGTAGATCAACAAATGTATAGATCTTGGCCCAGGTCCCTCGGAACCTGGCCGAAATCGAAACCACACTGACGATTTCGTGGACGGTTCCAGTTCCAATTCCTCTCCCTTGAAATCGGGGAGCTCCTTCTAGTTCTAAACCAACCTGATCTGCCGATTTTTCCTCTTTTTCTCAAAAAATATAAGTAAATCATACCAAAATTTTTAAAAAATATAAATCAATCTCTAAATGTTTATATATAACAATCTAAAGCAATTTACACGTAAAAACGGTCAAATATGCCCGAACTTAAGAAAATTTATTTAAAAAATAAATAAATAACATACAATTACCCGTTCCGGAATCAGGTAAAACAGGTCGAAACCAAAAACGGAACCGGAACCGATGAACCGGCCAAGGAGCGGTTCTGGTCCAGTTTTAGAAATTGTGAAACCGGAAATTGTCGGTTTTGGAACCCGGCCCACGTTTACAATTACATAATTTCACTAGGTAGCTAAGCCATTAAAACCCAAAATTGATTAGGATATATAAAAGGTAAATAACAAATATAAGTGCAATTAATTAATTAGTTTGTACGTACCGTGTGTGTGCAATTGAAATGGGTGATTTCTTGCTAAAAGAAAAAAAAGAAACGAAATGGGTGATTTCACTTGGAAATAAATACCTGTGCCGATGCCGTGTCTACATGCGGAATACCTTTTTCTCAATTTTTTTTAAAATTGTTCCGGCGGGACTGGTCGGAAGTCCAATACCGGGGCGCCTTGTAAAAAGGACCGGGGCGCCTCAGGGAGTCGTTGTTGTATTTCAAGAAGTGTGGCGCCTCAGGGAGTCGTTGTTGTATTTCAAGAAGTGTAGGATGAAAGACTACAAATATGTATGATCTAACTCTCTTTGCGCGCTCATCGGATTACAACAAGGATTTTTTATTCGAGACTTAGTGTTGATTCGCGAGATTTTTGATCCCCTTTTTAGTGTACAGCTCACTATTTATAGCCAAGCTCGAGGCTGGGTTTTGACGAAGTCGATGTAGGACAAGAGTTTTCTGGGCACGTGTCACGTCCTCCTTGGTCCGTTGGAGCGGTGGCCACGGTGCCTCCCACCCAGTTGATTAGATGGACATCTCCCACTTGAATTAGACGTTACTCATTTGTATCTACGTACCCCCAGCGCGATGACGACGTTATCAAGAGGCTTTGATACTTGGTAGATTTCGGTTATTAAAGGGGGAGCCACTTTTATACCATCAACGCGATGACAGTTTATGATATGAACATATATATATTTATATATGTATTGTTTTTGGGTTTTTGTGTTTTTTTAATTTAAAAAAATTATTTAAACCAAAATAAAACTACTAAATTGGACCATAAAAAAAAAAAGACTACTAAATTGGACCATAAAAATAGATCCGTGGTTCCTGGTTTGTTTACCCGTAAAACACGGTGTGTGAAAGTGGAGTTACTTATTCACACCTAAAGTCGCTTTTATAAAAAAGTATGTGCAAAATTAGTGGCCTAAAAACTAAAGCATGATTAAAGTCAGGTACACGCGTCCATCTTCAGCATCATACTTGTTCGACGATGGCGTAACTTTCAAGTTCAACGTTCCATCCCCTTGAACATTGAAGTTAAGCAAAGGGTTTTGCTACTTCTTGTCTTGACAAGTGTAATCCTTACATGCAACAACACTGTCAAACTTCTTTCCCTATCATACTGTATTTTATGGACTCAAATCTTCCGTCCCATGAAACCGTCCCTAAACCCGTCCCATGAATTTTAATTGGTCCAATTCTCAATTTGCAACTATAAAAAACTCAAAAAAAAAGTCTAATTTACAACTTTGGACCAATCAAAACTCATGGGACGGGTTTGGGACGGAAGATATGGATCCGTATTTTATACCATGATTTGATCAATTTCAAGTTCTCAACTTTGAAATCATGATAGTACAAACATCATCATCATCCATCTCAATTTGTTCTTTGAAAATGGTGCTCATGAGTTTCGTCCTCCTAAGTTATGTCCGATAATGGCGCTCATTTGTTCGTTTCCGTTTTATTACTATGATGATTTCTTTAGCGGCTAGAAAGTTGTAGTACATATTATTACCAACTTTTATGGGGAAAAAAAGATATGTCTAATTGAAATATTATCAAACCAATCTAAAGTTAGTGACTCTTAAAATAAAATAAAATAAAAAAACAATTTGCGAGGTGGCCATAAATGATCAATGACATGCAGGCAGAGATTTGAGACTAACAGTGTCTTTGGATGGTGGGATTTCATGAGACTTTAATGAGTGGGAAATGGTGGGAATGATTTTCTAGTGTTTGGTTTAGTTTTGTGATGGGATTGAGTGAGATTAGAAAATTTGAGGGGAAAGGATGAGAAAGTAAATCTCACCAAATCCCGATTTGGTGTGAAAGGAAAATACACTTAAAATAAAAAAGAAAAAAAAAGTTTATTTACATTTCCCCATTAAAACCCATCTTTATCAAACGCAAAAAATATACATTCCCGTATCTTAATTTCCTACCCTTTATCTTCACTTTCTTTCTCATCTTTACCACCCTTTCTTTTCCCATCAATTCACAATTACCAAACGGATTGTAAGGCATTGCTACACTTGTTGGGTGAAAGTAGTTTTTGAGAGAAATTAGTATTTTTTGTATTAAAACGTTAAAAATAAAGAGATTACACGTATTTTAAGAGTATTTTAAAAGTAGTTTTTCGAGAAAAGTATACTATTGAATGAAAGTGTAACAAGGCCTAAAAGATTTTGTATATTTAAGACCTAGCTCGTTTTACCTTTTTTTTTTTTAATTGGTGAGAATTAAGATTTCACTTTAGGACGGGGTTCCTAGGGCATCCTTTCGGATGAGAGCTAAGACAGGAACCGGATTAGTTTGGTTTGAGCCGGTAAACCGGACCGGAACCTTAACCTAAAATGCCAAACCGGCTAGGCTAGGTTAAGTTTAAGGTTCGGGGCTAGGACAAACCGGTGAACCGACGGTTCAAACCGGAAAAGTAACCGGGTAAAAACTGTCGATTTACGATTTTTTTTTAAAAAAATTAATTTATTTTCATGTGACTGTTGCGCCGGTTGAACCGGCCAAACCGTCGGTTTAACGGCTTAGGTTCCGCGAGTGCGGTCGCGGCTCCCATACCGCGCCCGCGGATCTCATCCGGAGAAGATCATCTTTCTCCTAGATCAAAACCGCATGTACTGCCACATTACCGCGCATGCGGTTTTCATCCAGGAGAAAGATGAGATCCGCGGGCGCGGTATAGGAGCCGCGACTGCGTTTTTTTCGCCGCACCCGCGGTCTCTCATGAACACAAAAAAAAACGGAACCGGATCCTGTAAAAAACCGGGAGGAAACCGGTCAAGACCGGAACCGCCTAACTTGAACCTAAACTCAAACTTAAACCGCCGGTTTTGAACCAGAATCGGCGGTTCGGTTAACCGAACATAGTACTATTTCTAATGAGAGATTGTGGCCTAAAAATACTATTTTATGGACTACAATGTTACACTACCCACTCTTATGACAAATACGTATTGACTCGAAGCCTTGTGAGGATACAAGAATGTCTGCAATAATCCTTTCTATTTCTCATGGGCAACAAATTTATCCTTTGATATCTATGATACAACCCATTAATCTCAAGCCTTCTCATATTTATCTGTTTGGCCTTATTCACTCCATCGCATAATGCCCTCATTTGTGATGGGTTATACTCTCTGAATATACATTCCGCATTGACATTTATACCCTTTATTATTTTTAACGTATAAGGAATTGTTAGATGGACATCTTTTTTTTTTAATGTAAAGTTGTTTTTTTATGCATTGAACATAAAATAGGAAGAATAATAAGATTGCGAATAGTGTTAACATATTTTTAATAATTTTATAGGTGTAGCGGTTGCGCAAACAAGGCCTAAGACCTACTTCAGTTAATTATATGGTAAAATAAAGTTTCATTGTAGGTGTAGAAGTTTTTTTTTTGAGAAACAGGCGCCCCAAGGCTAACCTTCTTCATTCAACTCCTTTAACCAAACATTACAAGCAGCAGGTGGGAGAAAACGATCCCAAACCCGAGTTCCAAAGACCCAAGGGTCACACCTAGCCAAAACATGAGCTAATTCATTACACTGCCTCCTAACAAACACAAAACGACAGGAACTAAAGCTTCTACACATCAGTAAAATGTCCTGGACAATGCAGAAAAATTCAGCTGGACACTCCTTAACTCCCTGCAAAGCAAGAATCAACTCTTGGCAATCTCCCTCAATTTCTACGTGCTGTAGCTCATGAATCATTGCCAAACTCACCCCCCTCTGAAGAGCTTTTGCTTCAGCCACACCAGGTGAGAACTCCACTCGCGTTTGCTCAGTAATTCCAGCCAAGAACCTCCCGCAAGAGTCTCTCACAACCGCCCCCAAGCCTGTACCCTTCCCCTCCATACAGGTTGCATCAGCATTCACCTTGAACCATCCCACATCCGGCGCCTTCCACTTCGGAGAAACAGCAGGGGAAACCACATTTTCTGTTCTTTCGACATCCCGCCACAGATCCTCCATCAGGCAACGCGCTTCATCCAACAACAACTCAACCTCCTTAAAAGAATTCTCAAACACCCAAGAATTCCTCCTTGACCAAATCTTCCAAGAGATGCAAAGAAACTTGGAGAAATCGACCTCATCAAGACTATTAGCCATCACCTCCATAAGATCTATGCCCCTACGAGCCGCTTTCTCTGGCACCAGCCCACTCCTCCTCCACACCTCCTTGCTAAACTTACAGTCCCGAATCAAGTGAATGTCATCCTCCAAGCACTGTTGACAGCACGGGCACAAGCCATCCCCAGACCCCACTCTTCTCATCAACCTCTCCATCGTCGGAAGAGTCTCGCTGCAGACATTCCACGCAAACACCTTGATCCTTGGAAGCGTTTTAGCAGTCCAGATTCTCCTCCAAATCCGCAAGTCAGGAGAGCTAGATGAAGGAGCAGCATCCTCCCCCTCAGCATCTCTGATTGCTGCATAAGCACTCTTGACTGTGAATTTTCCCCATTTGTCAAGATTCCATATAATTCTATCCTCCATCCTCAATACAGGCAAAGGTATTGCTTTAATTCTCTGGGCTTCAAAAGGCAAGAAGAGCGCATCAATCAAATCTTCCTTCCACCTACCACCACCCTCAACAATAAGATCTGAGACCCTAAAAAATACCTCACTCGGCTGTCCCTTAGAAATTGCCTTCAAATTAGAATTACCCACAATCCAGGGATCTTTCCAAACATACACTGACTCCCCATTCCCAATTTGCCACCGCGCCCCTTTCTCAACAACCCACCTCGCACCAAAGATCGACCTCCACACATAGCTAGGCCGATCTCCCAGATCAGCCTCCAAAAAGGATTTGAAAGGAAAATATTTAGCTTTCATGACTTGGGCAGCAAGCAAGTTTGGGTTCGTCAGAAGTCTCCAACCTTGCTTTCCCAACAAAGCAGAGTTAAAAAGCTCAATCTCCTTGAATCCCAAACCTCCAACCGCCTTAGACCTGCACAATCTTTCCCAGCTACACCAATGAATTTTCCTCTCCTCCTTCTTTTGGCCCCACCAAAATCTCCTTATCAGAGCTTGCAACTGATCCGAAAAGGAACATGGCAGCTTGAATAAACTCATGCAATAGGTAGGAATTGACTGCACAACAGCCTTGATCATGGTCTCTCTTCCAGCCTTAGACAGCAGCGCGCTCTTCCATCCCCCTAACCTCTTCTCAACTCTTCTTCTAACAGCCCCGAAAACTTCCTTCTTAGCCCTGCCGACCCAGGTTGGGAGTCCAAGGTACCTTTCGAAGTGCTCCACACCAGTCACCTCTAAGATATCCTGAATCTCCATCTTAACCTGAGAAGGCACCCCCTTGCTAAAACAAACCTCCGACTTGTCGAAATTAATCACCTGACCCGAGGCTTTCTCATACAATTTTAGAATCCTCTTCACCTCCGAAGCCTGGGTTGGTGTGGCATCCGCAAACAGCAATCAATCATCAGCATATAAGAGATGAGTAATACTAGGGGCTTGAGGAGCAATCCGAATTCCCGATAGCAAATTGCTACTCACCGCCTTCTCAATCAAAGCCGACAAAGCCTGACTACAGAGAATAAAAAGATAGGGAGACAGGGGATCCCCCTGCCTTAGTCCCCTCTGCGGCAAGAAGCTATTGGAAGGCTCTCCATTAATGAGCACCGAATACTGAACCGAGGAAACACACTCCATGACTCTGGAAATCCACAGGCTTCCAAAACCCAAATGCTGTAACATCCTCTCCAAGAATCCCCATTCGACTCGATCATAGGCTTTTGACATATCAAGCTTGAAGGCAAGATGCCTTAAATTCTTCCCTCTACTGGAAAGATGATGGAAGATCTCAAAAGCAATCATGAAATTATCAGTGATCATTCTTCCAGGGACAAAACCACTCTGGCTAGGGCTTATAATCCTTTCAAGAATACGCTTCAGCCTATTCGCAAGAACCTTGGAGATTAACTTGTAGAACACATTGCAAAGGGAAATTGGCCTGAAATCCTTCATCTCCATCGCCTTCTTCTTCTTCGGAATCAGCACTATGAAAGTTCTATTACATCTCCTGTTCAGCATCCCTCCATTAAGAAAATCGAGCACCTCCCCTACCACCTTATTCCCCACAACATCCCAGAAAGTTTGATAAAACAGTGCACACATGACATCCGGACCCGGGGCCTTCAGTGGATGCATCTCCTTGAGCGCCTCATCCACCTCCTCTCTTCTAAAGCTCCTCTCTAACTCCTCCCTCATTTCACTCGACACCACCCTATCCACATCTTCCAACACAGCCTCAATTTCTGTCGGATGGCTACTGGAAAAGATACTCGAGAAGTAAGAGCAAACAACTCCTTCAATCTTCTCCTTACCCGAGCACAACTCCCCATCCTCCCCCAACAACTTATCAATCCTATTACACTCTCTCCGGATTGAGGCTGACTTGTGAAAAAAGCTAGTATTTCTATCACCCTTTCCGATCCAAATTGCCCTACTCCGCTGCCTCCAATAGAGCTCTTCATCCCTCACAAGAGCCTCTATCTCCCTCACTAACTGACCTCTTCTTCTCCATAATTCCTGACTGAGATTCCCCCGATTTAGCGCCTCTAATTGCTTCCTCTTCTTTTGAATCAGCCTCCTAATTTTCCTCTCATCCATAGCCAGAGCTGAGAACTTAGCCGCACACACATCCACAGCCTCCAAAGCACCCTCACCCTCCATCCTCCACACCTCTTCAACAATCTTCTTGCAGTCTTCATTTTCAGCCCATCTCTCCTCAAATCTAAACACTTTTCTCCTCCTAGCTCCCTCAACTTTCTGTAACTCCAACTTGATGGGAGCATGATCTGACCTCTCCCTAACTAAATGCACCACCCTCGCCTCTGGGAAGAGCTCAACCCAATCCTTAGAAGCTAGGAACCTATCTAGGCGACATTGAACATTGTTAGCCCCCACTCGCCCATTGTCATAAGTGTACTTATGCCCAGTGAAGCCTAGATCTTGAAGCTCGAGGTCCTCCACCACCTCTCTAAACTCATCCATCTGTCTCCTGTTCCTAGCCGCACCTCCTTTCTTCTCGTGCTCCTCTAGAATTTCGTTGAAATCACCAAAACATAACCAAGGTCCTGAAAGTTGAGATGCGAGTAATCTCATAAGACTCCAGGAGTTCTTCCTTAACTCAACCTCCGGCCATCCATAAAACCCAGTCACTCTCCACCAAAACCCATCTTCTGAATCCACCCTCATATCAATATGGTGAGCCGACATAGACAACAGAGAAGCTTTCACAGTCGACCTCCACATGAACGCCAATCCCCCAGCTCTTCCCATACAGTCAACCGCCACTCCATCATAACCAGCACACCTTTGCAGAACTCTCTTAAATTCATGTGACACAAGCTTGGTTTCAGAGAGAAAAACCAAACTTGGGGCCTCCCTTTTCAACAACTCTTTCAGGGATGAGACTGCCCCGGGGTTGCCCAAGCCCCGGCAGTTTAATCCTAAGCAACTCATGGCTCTCGGCGGGGTTGGACATCTCCAACCTCCGCCTGAATTGGCAGTTGAACCAAGGCTGCAGAAGTCTTTTGGTGTTTAACCGGAACTTCAAACAAGCCTTGATCATCAACCTCCATCTCTGAACAAACCTCCCATTCTTTCCTCTTCTTGCTCTCCCCCCCCCCACTTCGCCAGCCTCCGCAATCTTCTCCCTTGCCTGCTTCTTGAACGACTTCCGTGGTGGTCTCTCCTCTTTCCCACCCTCTGCCTTCTCCATGGGAGCTTTCCTTTTATCAACTGAACTGTCGCCTCCCCTGGCTGACCCAGAACTCTGCTCACTCCCTTCTTTCCCCAGCTCCTTCCTCTCCAAATCAGCTCTCTTCTCCTCCACAATCTGCTTCTTGGAATGGTCTACTGGAGGTCCCTCAATTCTAAACCCCGGCCCAACCACACCGCCTTCTGCCCCATCCCTAGCCTCGCCTTTCCTCCTAGAGGTTCCCTTCTTTGCCTGTGGATCGAGTCTCGACTGCAGCCTGTCAAACTTCTTCCTCTCCTCCTCCTTTTCCTCCTTATCTCTGTCCAAGCTTCTCACGACGTCCGCCTTCAACCAAGGCCTGTATTGATAGCCATCCTCCTCATCTCCATCCTCCCCCTTCTCACAATCCCTATCCGTGTGACCCAGGAGCCCACACTTGTAGCAAAAGTCAGGGAGGTGATGATACTTGAAGGCCAACCACGAAGGTTCCCCTTTGCCTAGCCCAACCTTCAAACCCCTCATTAATGGTTTCTCAACTTGGACTTCAACCCGGATTTTCAGCGCTTCACTCCATCCTAGCGAAGACTCCTCCTCCAAAGCTAAGAACTTTCCCATTCTATCCCCTATAATCCTTGCAACTCCCTCATTCCTCTGATTGAACGGCAAGTTCAAGACACTCACCCAAATGGGCAGTGTTTCAAAACGCAGCTCTCCCGGCTTCTCATCCCCCTCTATCTCGCGTAGGAGAACTAGATTTCCATTAAAGTTCCAAGGTTGATGTTCAAGCACCCATCTTTTATCATTCTCGCTCCAAAACTGGAAGATGAAGGTATCTGGCCCAACCTCCTTTACAACCAGACCTTTCCTTGGTTTCCATAAAAGCTCCAGAGTTCGTTTCATAGCCTTTTTGTTTACAAATTTCTGAGTCATCAGCTTTCCTGCAACCGCTAGTTGGTATTTAGCCTTTTTAGCATCATCCTGTAGCCCACCTATTTCAGCAACGTGGCTTTCCTCCTCTGTCAATGAAAGCCTGCTCCACTGTTCTTCTAAACCCGACGTCATTGATGAGCTCAAAAAACATCCAAACAGGAAACCTCGCACCAATCAACCAAACGGGAAAACGTGAAAAGAGTGAAAACGGAAAGCAAGACAGGCCAGAGAAGGCTGTCCCAGAGAAACCCAGGTGAAAAGTTGCTATCTTCACTGCGGAAGACCTAGCTAGCACGCTGCTAGACCCACAACTCACAGAGATGGCGCGCTAAACCCTAGGGAGCGCTCTATCCCAGGAGAGACCCCATTGTAGGTGTAGAAATTGGGTAAAATGGTTGTCTGAAAATTTTATGCCACAACATTCATATTGCATGGTAAAAGCCTACCTATAAATCATAATGTCAAAAACTCAAGTAAATGTTCCTACCACAAAAGATACACCTTTCATTAACTTTAACAAAAAACTCCATCTCCCATAACAACAATTTGGATTTATTTTTAATGTTTCTTAATATTTGAAGCAACATCATATTATATCAATCATGACAAGTCACATGCAAAGCATGTGGTAGGCCATTACTGATCCTTCAATGAGCCCATGCCATACTTTAGGCAAACGTTAATAAAATTACCACATGACGGGCCATTAGGCCCACCTCACATTTCATGTTAGGCTGGCCCAGTATGTCTGCTTGGATAGCTAGTTAGCTACAACGAGTTTACCAAATAAAACACTAAATTAATGTCGTAAGGTTTTGATCTTATGGTTTACGTTTAGTTTATTAGTTTGTTTTGATGAATAAGTGTGTAGTGCACCATGGCGTTTGACTACGTTCATTCTTTTATATTGTAAAGTTCATAAATAATGTTATAATGGTTCATATGAATTGTAAACATGGTTTTAAAACTTATGTAGTGGCCGATTAGCTCAATTTTAGAGCGGTGTGCATGTGCATCTATATGATGCCAGCCTAGTTCTTGAAGTTGTATGTTGTAGTTTATGTAACTAATCCAATTATGTGAGAACGCAAATTAGCAGATGCTAAAATGCCAACTTGCAATTTGAGTTAAATAAACCAAAATTCCAACTTGTGATACCCTCTGTACTAAGCTTGTGTTGTCCTCTTTACTAAGTTTTCCCTTTTACTATGGTTAAAGGTGCATGCCATTTGCAAAATGTGCATGTTCACAATAGTTGTATTGTACGTTCATTTATTTGTATGCTTAGGTCCATGGTAAGTATCAATATAGTTCATTTCATTTGATAACCTATTAACTCAAATGACGGAGTAATGTACATGTACATATAGACGTGGGTTCATATCCATCATAGGCTAATTCAAATCATGATTTTTGCCTTTTAATTCATTATAAGTCTTCTTTTGATTTATGTCTTTTGGTTCATTAAACTTCTTTTATGGGTTCAAGATTTAGTAGGTGATGGTTCACAATAGTCTATTTTAAAGTACATGTCTTTTAAGTCATACGAGCTAGTTAATTTTATTTCATGATGGTTCATGACACATGTTCCTTTGGTTCATGCTTATATAAGCATAGGCTCATAATATACCAATTTGTGGTTCATGTCTTTTGGTTAATAAAAGTTAGTATGTTGGTTCATGTCTTTATACGATTAGGTTCGTAACATTTGTGAACAAGGTTCATGAAAACTATTTCACAATACTTATTATTTTGTGTCACGAATTGTAGCTCTGATATTTGGTTGGTTTCACTATAGTCTGACCATATTAGTGCAAGCTAATACTACAAGTTACAACAGATGATCAAATTGGAACATCATCCTTCAAAAACATACACATATAAATCACTCATTACTTCTATAAAGTATGTCTAATTACTACAGCAAATGTAGTATATACTATACATTTCCACCCATACGACCCAATTTCCCATAGACTGTTATATTAGTAGCATGGCAAAAGCACTCCTATAGTTGGAATCAACAATATTGTTCTCAAGCATCAACATAGCTTCACCTTCAATCTTAACATCCTCGTCTTTGGTTTTCCAAAGGAAGTTAGCATGAGTTGTAAGCATTAGACAACTTATGCAAAGAAACACCAAAATATGCAGTTTAACTTATTTACACAATATAACATTCTAATTAAGATTAAACTAAGAAAAAAAGACATTAGCCAAAGAGTTGTATTTAATCAATTAAGATGGGCTAATGGAGAAGCAATGCCTCCTGATATAGTTGAATTCATCTTTCAGAATAAGTAGCACCCTTGTCCCGATCTCCACGGAGTAACCAAATCACCTTTGCATGTGCAAATATAGTTGTTGTCGTGGTTATAAAGATTGTCATTTTAGCTCATAACTTTACATAGAAGTATAAATAATGCATTGGATATGCTCATTTAATAATGGTTCATAGACTATCACAATACGACTCATTTAATATAATGCATTGGATCACAATACGGCTCATTTAATATAATGCATTGGATATGCTAAGGCATTTTATCGAACACATGGTGAATAATCAAACAAGTATAAATAAAAAACCTTAATTTTCAATTAAACCCTTCAAATTACAATACAAATAAACATACACAAGATAAATTAACAAAACTCATTCTAAGAAACACATTAACATGTCCAAGTTCTGGTAATTTGAAGAATGAAATCTCATATATGAAAACCCCTAAATGTGAAATTGAAACCAATACAAAGTAAATACCTTAATCCACGAAAAGGGAATGAGAATTAAGATCAAAATTGAAAAAAAAAAACGAGCCAAATCAATAGAATCAAACGACAACGATTACGTAAAAATATCGATCAAAATCTCAATTAAAAAACTATGCATGTGAGTGAAAGAAGCCGATGTATGGTAGTAAAGTTTTAATTTACTTGGAAAAAGGATGAGAATACCCTTATAAATATAAAAACTTGGCAGACTAAGCACACTCTATTTGCCCTCATTTTGCACTCTTGACACTTATTCTAACTTGATCCCCATTCATTCATAGTTATGCTTCGTAGTTGTGTACGGTGTGACCGGTGTAGCTAGTTCATTTCTAAACCTTGCTTATTCAAATTCGTGTATGGATCCCTTCTAATTTACACCACCTTATTTGTAACCCATACTTGTTTTTTTTTTTTTTTTTTGTTAAACAAAGGAGCTAAGATTACACAAGAATATTCATACCAAATCGATAGTAAAGAACAAGCAAAAAGTACATCATCAAAGCACTACAACAAGGACGGACCAACCACCTTCAAATGTGTTGAATACTTGCATTATGAAAAACAAAGGGACACATACCACATCTCTGATCACGTACTAATGTACTATCACTTACAACTTACAGACACGACTAAAATTAATCCCTACATGGATATAGTAGTAGACTAGTACTAGTAGTAGTAAATTAGTACTAGTTGATAATGGAGTAATTGCAAAAGGATAGACTGAATAGACTGATTGAACTTAAATTTGCTGAAGACCAAAGCGGACACACACGACCCACAAAGAAATAAGCTTTCATCTTTAGAGACCTTCAAAGTAGCCACCAATGGATACCTGAGCCCTGCTTAGTGGAGCTCCTCCCCTCATTACTGAGATTGCTTCGTTCAGTTTGGCAGCATGATGCACAACCCTCTTCATTCTCTGCAAATTTTTCAACACATTATTCACAGAATCAAAATCTCAAGTCTTCATCTTTCCAATAAGCATACAAGTAAAAATTAAAAAAACAACCTTGTCATGAGCATAGAATTGAAGATGAAGCTTCTGATCCTGTGGTTTCTCCCTATGTCGGCTGCCAAGAGCGATCACACAAACCGTGGCAATTGCAAACCCAAACGAGCAAAGGGCTCCAATTCCTGTCGTTCCCATCTTCCAAATGTTCAATCCACCATCATTTTCAGCCTCTTCCTGATCTGGGTCTGACAGGTTTTTAGTTTCATTGCAACCAAACACGCCCTTACCAGACTTGTGTTCATCATCAGATTCCTCCACTTTCTCCTCAAACCGAGGCTTACCCAATTGGATTTCGGGGGTTAAACCCTCGTCTGTGGACTTGGGCGAGTCCAATTTCATGTCGGCAAATTCATTCTCCCTGGGGAAAACCCGGGGAGAAACGGTATCAACGGAAATTACCTCTTTAACCACCCAATCGTGGGTCGGGTCGGGTTCGGGTAGTTCCGGGGTTACTGGATTTGGCGAAATCGGAACCTCAATCGGATCCGTCTTGGCCTTCTTCTGAGTGTTGGTGAGTTTCTCCAAGTAGTCTATGTAATTGGGATCAACTGAGATCAATCTTTTGGCACCCCCTTTCTCATCTGGTTCCTGAAGATGATCGGTGAGCCCGTCATCAGAGAGATACTCCCACTCCTCCAAATCCATGGCATCTGCAAAATTGAAGTCTCTGTTTTGATTGTTTAGGGTTATACTTGGGAGGGTGAGATCAAACAGAGGAGAAGACAGACTTACAAAACAAAAAAAGGGAGGATGCTAAAGAAGGTGTTTGTTTTTGATGTGTAACTGTTATGCAACCTTCGCCATGGTTGTCGTCTTGCACTGTTAGGGTTGAGAGGAGGATTCAAGAAGAAGCCATGAATGGGTTGGAATTGGAGACTTGAAGGGAAAGGCAAATCTGTGTACATAAAGAACAGGGAAATAGGAGTATTGGATTTGGGTCCAACCATGAAAGTCGGATGAGAAGAAAATGGGCCCCACTTTCAAGTTGAATTGTTCTCATCATATTTCATTTGAGAAGAACACGTATACATTATTGTGATTATGTCATTTGGTTGGAATTATAAAAACGTAACTTCATGCAGGTGCTACTCAAATTGATCAATCTTAAATTGAAATGAAGTATCTTTCTACGATTAGATGGCGTATTCAAGCTTTGAAGATTTCATATATTTTAAGCTTAATTTTGAATGAGCCATATGATTAGTTTTGGTATAAAGTTCAGTCACGTAAGCTTAATACCTATCGCTTAATGACGGTGCTGAACTTCGTAACTGCCCCTTCTGTTGCCAAATATTACAATATGCCACGCTCTTTCTCTTCCTCTCTCCCAAAACTTGACGTCACCATCTTCATCGATCTCTACACAGCAGCGTGAAAAATCCGGCGAAGATCCACCGAATTGAAAACTAAACTATCGCCCTCAGATCTTCCAATTTCAGTCGAGAATGTAAGTTTCTCGTTTTTTTTATTTCTGTTTGCAGTGGTTAAAATTTGAAAAGCACCAATCGTTTGGTTTGATGATTTGAGAAAGTTTAGATACTATGAATTGATCTCATGCGTATATCATGGCATTTGAATAATTGTAGACTTAAAATCCCTTAATTATGGTGTTCATGTATGATAATTACTTTTGCACTCCAGGCGTTCGATGAAATGCCTAATCGGGAAGAATAGGCTTGATTCATCAAATCTAACAATAAAGTTCCAGATCAAAGAGTACGTAATGCGATTATTTGGAGTGTAGTGAGGATTCAATTGTGCTCATAATTTGGATCTAATAATTAGCGGTTAGGCTATAGTGAACTCTGGCTGCTTAGAATTGTTTTCAATCTGAAAAGAATGGAACTTGTCCAACTTTTGGATCAACAAATGAGCATCATTTTGATCTTATGAGTGTCAAGTTCTTAATTTGCATCATTGATGATACAATAGCAGTGTCTCTATTTATTGTGAAATCCAGATAAGTTGTGATCCTTTCAATGGAGAGCAAGGAAGTTGAAAACAGAGTGACAAACGTATACAAAGATCCGATCCAGATATGGAGCCAATGGCAGCTCATTGATTCAATTCTCCCAACAGGCGGGTTCGCCCATTCATTTGGTCTCGAATCCGCCATTCAAGCTCATATAGTGACCAGCCCTGAAACTCTCCACACCTTTGTAACCCAAGTACTACAAAACACAGCCAGCCTACTCCTCCCCTTTGTAAATGCCGCCACAATCTCCCACGACTCACAAACTTGGTGTGTCCTCGAGTCCTACTTAGACGCCATGCTAACAAACGAAGTGTCACGAAAAGCGTCTCTCACACAAGGCTCCGCCCTCCTTCGGGTAGCTGCATCTGTCTTCACCGAGGTGCCGGCTCTAAAGAAGATGAGAGAGTCGTTTTTGGAATCGGGAAAGGCGTCTTTCCATCACGCTCTAGTGTTCGGGCTCGTATTCGGGCTTCTAGGGTGTGATCCCGGGACGTCCCAGAGGGCGTACATGTTTGTAACGCTGAGGGATGTGGTCTCAGCTGCCACGAGGCTGAATGTGATCGGGCCCCAGGCTGCAGCCGCGTTGCAGCACCAGCTCGCGTTTGCGGCCGAGGAACTCCTGAGGAAATGGTCGGGCCGGGAGGTTAAGGACGCGTGCCAGACCGTGCCTTTGCTCGATACAGTCCAAGGTTGTCATGCCTACTTGTTCTCTAAAATGTTCTGCTCTTGATAAGGATATCAACTATCAAGTGCTTGTGTTGTGTTAATACATTGCCTCTTCCTGCCAATTGTCATGTCATACAGTGATTACATTACACAATTGATTGATCCAAAGATTCTACAAGAAGATTATGTGGAGGTCCCATGTGGGATCCAACTATTTATGAATATCAAATCTCTATCTTGATATTGAGTATTGATAATAAATAAATAGTTGTAGGTAGTTTTCACATTTGTCACACTGTTAAGCAAAAGAAATCCAATTTATTAGCCAAACCCACCATAATCTTGTGTTTGATTGGTTATTGAGATTGGTTGAAGCAGATTAAGTGATTAACATTCCACTGATCCAATTGTGGGTTGAGAAGAACTTTCAATATAATAAAGCTATCAGTACAATCTAAGCTTAAAATTAACACTCGTTGTAAAGTCAGAGAAGTCTAGAGCTTCAAAGGCAAGACTAATAAGCTTGTTCTGCAACTTGCAAGCAAGTGATACCCACCCAGGAGCCTCCATTTTGGTATACGGTTTTCTTGGCAATAATACCACAAGTTCAAGGTTTTTTTGGCAGTAATTTGGGCACGCTTTAAAATTAAAAGAAACGTCATTTTCTTGATTTTAGAAGAGAAGAAGAAAAACTGACCCAAAATGTATCCCATGAATATCTAGCATTTAGGGTGGGACAGTATCAAATTGAAGTCGTCATATAACACTACATTCAATGTCTCCAGATCACTACTAGTGTCAAGTTGACAATTCCGTCTAAGTTCTCTACGTAATCAAAATATTAAGAACATCGCCAGTTTTATTGTCCTTATGCATTTGGCGCGCTCTTTTTGATCGAAACCGAAAGGACTAACTTAACTGCATTTAGGGGTAAGGGGTGGGACTAAGTTAACCACGTTAAGGGGCGTTTGGTTTTCAACCACGGAAACATAAACGAAACAGAATGAAATTTGTGTATCTAAAAAAGGGGGCGAAGGAAATGATTGAGATAACTCACCTTTAGATTAGGGAAACAAGTAGAATACCGTAAGGGGGCTCACGGTAATTTTTGTATGAAAATTGAGATGACTCATCGTGTATCATGATGTTAATATAGACTAGGTTCGTTGCCATTCTGTTTACGTTTCCGTTGTTGGATAACAACCCTAATTGGATTTACCTTCATTTTTCTTTTATATAAAGTTTCAAAATATTATTCGCTTACAAAATTAGCAAAAATAAACTGAAAACTGTCAATTACAAGATATATGCGTGGGCCTAAAATTGGCCCAATGTTAATGTACATCCATTCGGCCCAGCTCAGTAAAAAGTGGTT
Organism: Polygonum aviculare; assembly: GCA_934048045.1. Taxonomy (NCBI): domain Eukaryota; kingdom Viridiplantae; phylum Streptophyta; class Magnoliopsida; order Caryophyllales; family Polygonaceae; genus Polygonum; species Polygonum aviculare. The sequence continues at coordinate 23,420,203 of OW204031.1, forward strand.
CCTAATAGATTAGGGGCTATACGGTACGGGCTACGGAGATTGGGTCAACCAGGACGCGGTTACGTACGCTTAAACACGAACACGCTGCGGATCGGAACCAACTCCTCTCCGTTGTTTCACTTTCCCTCTGTGCCGAGTCCCGAGTTCCGCTTCTGTAGAGGTTCTGAGCTATCACCTGGTTGAGCGAGCGAGTTAGGGTTTCGAAGACGGTGAGTGCATATGGATGTAGAAGACAGGAGGGATCTTGAGAGCAAGGTTTCAGACGCCGCTTCGGCCGCCAACCAAGGATTACTCGATCAATCGTTCTCGGATAGAGAGGAAGATCGTGAGCGGGTGGCTCGCGACCTCAAAGCTGGCCTTCATCCCCTCAGGGTACCGATTTCCGTCTCCTTTCTCTCCCTCTGTTGTTTTTACTTTGTCTGGATGCTGAAGTTGAAGATCGAGATAGGTTATGTAATTCGATGTGCTTTTTGAGCAGTTTCAAATTTTATATAGTTTCTGTGAAATTGGGAAGCTAGGAGAGCTCTTTCTTCCAGTAGATGATTGTTGGAAATTCTAATTGGTGCATTATTTCCCCTCATGTCCTCTACTGGTTGTAGAAATTGAGCTCAATTTGAACTGATAATGCTACTGCTCTACTCAAGCATTGTTATTTAATTTTCATGTTCCTCATGTTTAGTACTGTATGTTTAGGCGTGAGAAAGATTACGTCATATCTAGTCAAATAATCAGGCCAATGGTGTTTATTTATGTATGTGTGTTGTGCTTTTTAGCAGACAGTTTCTATTATAAATTTTGATGTTTGCCGTTTTGGAAACTTAAATGGCTGTAATTTTTCTTAGCATAGTGAGACAGATCCTTTATCTGGTTTACTTTAGAGTTACATGGACATATTTTGGTTGGTTCAGTTCTACTCTAGGATATTTTACATACTTAAATGAAGGGCCTATGCATCCGTGAATGTCAAGTGGGATTTAGCTGCTAGGCTTACTTTTTCAAACATCCTATGTAATATTCTGTTGCAAGTGAAAGGCAAGGAGTATCTCTGACAAGGTTGATACTGTATTGATGTATTCTTTTGATCAGGTCTTCTGACTCTTCTGTACTCATCTAAGCTAATAACTTTAAGCATCATGTGATTTGTACTAGTGAACTAGTTTATCCATTGCACTCATTTCCCAGCAATGTGATGCGATAGTCAACCTGATGTACATCTGTTTTAGTTGTTCGGCTTATAACTGTTGAATCGGTATATGATGACGGGCTTTATCTTCTGATTTTGATGATTGTTGTTGTACTTTACAATGGGAATTTATTGTCATTCTTTTGAAGGTTTGAGTTCTCTAGAGTGGTCATATTTTGCTAGTGATGGTTCAGCCTTATGCCAAATGTATTGATCTCTTTGGTTAAAGATTCAAGATTTGGGAACTGGGATGTTGTTTACTAACCTTATCTCATAATTTGCATATGCAGAACAAGTTTGTGTTCTGGTACACTCGCCGAACACCTGGAGTCCGAACACAGACTTCATATGAAGAAAATATAAAGAAGATAGTGGACTTTAGCAGTGTGAGTTTCGCATCTAGCTTTCTCTGTCTTGTCGCTGATGGTTGTTATGCTGCATTGCTGCCATACTTTTGGACCTTTGGCTGATATTGTGCTAAATTACGCTGTAGGTTGAAGGATTTTGGGCCTGTTATTGCCATCTAGCTCGCCCTTCCACGTTACCAAGTCCTACTGATTTGCATCTATTCAAAGAGGGTATTCGGCCTTTGTGGGAGGTAGATATAATATTAATTGGTTGTACTTTTAGCTGGATATGTAATTTGATATTGAGCATATTCATGGCGTCAGCATCACTAATAGATGGAATATCCTTGTAGGGATGTTAACATAATTTTGTCTATGTACTCAGGATTCCACAAATTGCAATGGAGGCAAGTGGATCATCAGATTCAAGAAGGCTATTTCAGGACGATTTTGGGAAGATCTTGTAAGTAATTTGATCTTGCTTTATAATTTTCCATTTCTTTTCAGTGCTCCGCTTATTGTCACGGTTGATATTTGAGGGTTGTCGCTTTCCATTATTTCCTTGATGTCTCTGGACAATGACATGAGTATGAGTACGGGATTGTGCTCGGTTGCGCTGACATTTGTTATCGCTTAATCAATTGCTGTGGTTTGTTTGTACCTTCAGGTTCTTGCACTGGTGGGTGACCAGCTTGATTACAGTGAGGATGTATGTGGGGCGGTACTCAGTGTTCGTTTCAGTGAGGATATACTGAGTGTCTGGAACCGCAATGCATCTGACAATCAGGTTTGTTTAATACTACCTTTTCACGTGTGATTCCTTCTGTTTATTCCCCAAATGCCAATTCACAGCTTAATTATTATTTGTGGTTTTGCGTTGCTGTTCTTCTCTTGCAGGCTGTAATGGCTCTAAGAGACTCGATCAAACGATGCCTTAAGTTACCACATAGTTACGTGATGGAGTACAAACGCCACAATGATTCTCTACGTGACAACTCTTCATACCGAAACACCTGGAGAGGATGAGCAAGTACACTAGTAGCTGAAGCTATGGATTCTGCTGGGTCTCTCTTCTGTATCTCATTCCTGTTTTATTCCATCATGAACCATTGTTTTCTGGCTGTCATGTCAACATGTAGTCTTGTATTAATCTGTTGACAAAGAGATACTAGAACTTTCATTTTGATCATGTTTAAGCTGAACGATATTGAGTTATGGCTGGCGTAGTATCTGAAACTGAACATGCGCCACTGGCTGCTTGTACATTTGACTTCAATCACAAAATCTTTTTGCTATAAGTTTTAACTTGACAAGATGTTCACTTTGATAACTCCCTCACACCATTTACATCAACACTTTAAATGGAGTTCTTGGTTTTCAGTGGAACATACAAATGGACAGTCAGCCTGATAACTAGGACTTGCACCTGTAAGGCATTTGACATTCATCAACTTCAAAACTACCTATAACTTTGCTCATCCTACCCAAAAAAGCACGTGTACCATATCTTCTTTATGATGGATCGGACCAAATTTAATTTACTTAATAGACCAAAACCACATTGCTCATACCCACTCAGTGAAAGATGATGGGCCAACCAAACTTGGCCTCTATTTTCTGATATGATTCAACCAGATATAAAAAATTCGTCTTTCGCAGACATTACCAAAGAAACATCTTCGAAACTGTGTGCTCTAGAATCCATCAAACAAAACTCCGGTTCCAACTCATCAGAAGGCGGAGCAGAAAATGGCCACAGTGAAGGCAGTGGCTGTAATCGCCGGGGACAAAGGAGTCAAAGGCTCTCTGAGCTTCGTCCAAGACTCCACCGGTAACCCTCTCTTCTTCCCCTCTGCACAACCTTGATGATCCATCACGCTCAAAAAAAATCAATCCCCTTTTGTGCTTTCAAATATCAGGGTATACCCATGTGAAAGGAACGATTTCAGGGCTCAAACCAGGTCTTCATGGCTTCCATATTCACGCCCTTGGCGACACCACCAATGGCTGCATCTCTACTGGTCAGAAACAAATGCTACTTCCATCAATCCTTACTGTTTTTGCTCGTTTTGTTTTTAAAAAAAGATTGAATCTTTGGTAGCTATGGATGTTTGATTTTGTGATGGGTTTGTGCAAATTGATGTTTAAAGGACCTCATTTTAATCCGTTGAAGAAAGAGCATGGAGCTCCTACGGATTCCGAGAGACACGCGGGTGACTTGGGTAACATTATTGCTGGCTCTGATGGTAATCAATTTTTCGTAGTTACCTTACCCCAAATTTGTTGATTTGTTCGTTTAAGCATCTATGTATTGTTGGAGTGTACCTCATTGCGTGGTTGCTGAATATTTATTTGATGAAACCTTGCAGGAGTTGCTGAGATTTCGATTCAAGACTCACATGTAAGCTAATTGCTGTGATTTGTTAGGGTACTAGTGTTACGCTGGTGCTGAGTTCTTCTGAAGTCCATTGAGTTATAGGCTGTTGTATTCCTTTCTTGGGAGCTTCAATTTTCATTTGTTGCTTTGTCATGCTGTATATGTGGAGCTAAGAGATTCATCTGTGTTTCAGATTCCGTTAACTGGACTGCATTCGATATTAGGAAGGGCTGTGGTTGTCCATGCTGATCCGGATGACCTTGGAAGAGGTATCACTTTTTTTTTTTTTGGTCGAATGGAAGAGGTATCACTTGCTGTTATTAACAACTGCTTTAGTATTAGTCCATTCATTTTTATCCTCAAAATAATAAATAAATAAATAAAATCAGTTTGAGAGTTCTTTAAAATGAATTCAAGGTTCTTCGCTAGTCAGTCACATAGTGTTCATTTCGGCACACAAAATTGCATCCGATTTGGTTTTCTCACTCCCTCGTCATGTGAACATTTTGGAAGCAAACCACATCTCTTCACACTCTAAAATTTGATCACTTCTTGTAATGCATTGTGGAACAGGAGGACACGAACTCAGCAAGACTACCGGAAATGCTGGTGGAAGAGTAGGATGTGGTAATGCACTTGAAACTTCCATCTATTTTGTGCTAAAGTTTCCAATGGGACTGATGATGAAAATGAATGTAAGGGAGAATTAAACTTGCTGATTAGGTAATAGTGAAATTGTGGTATAATATCAACTTATGATACAATGGTATCTTTCTTATATTCTACCAAAAATAATGGTATCTTTATTATATCACTCTTGTTTGCTTCCATCAAATTGAAATGGTCAAAAGAGTTTCGAAAAAGATAAATAGAAGGACATTCAAAGTGAAACTAAATTTAGAAAACAGAATGTCATACAGAACTTGATCTGTGAATTCCTAGTTAATATCCTGAACTGTTTGGTCTGCAGGTGTTATTGGGCTGCAGTCTAATGTTTGAAGCCCTCTTGTATCTATGTTGCGTTCTTCACCTTCCTCAGTGTGTTTGCTGTAAGTTGTTAAATTTGTGTACCTGCTTAATTTAGACTATTCATAAAACCACATAAAATTGTACATTTGGCAACACTTTCCCTTCTGCATAATGTCAGTTTATCACAATGGGAATGTCTCAACTGTCTGTCAAGACTGCTCCTCTTGTAATTATTGACACGGATCTGAATTGGACAATATATTGCACCTCCATAAACCATAAATGTTGTCTTCTACATGTACAATGACACTAATATAGCTGTCTATTTTGACAGAACCAGGCTTCCATTATTTGCCTTACCGAGTCGAACAATGCAATTACAGTTCAAACCGAGCACAGAGTTCATAATTCAAATAATTCATTCTCATAATGTTGTATCTATTAGCACTGAAGTGTGAACGATCCCATTTCCCCCAAGTCCTTGAGATATTCGCCTGCACTCGTAGACTCGTTGGATTAGTTCTTCACATAGATGAATAAGTAGCCTTTTGTTGCAAATCAAAGTAGCCTTAAAAACACGAGGACATTGGCTGAAGATGGGAACCACAGCTAGACAGTGAGGTACAAGTGCGGCCTACTAGTGTGAGATACATTGCATCCTTAAGTTGAGTTCCTGAACAATCGTCCTTGAACTAGTCTATGACCGATAAATGCATAACGACGGCGGTATTGCTTGCGCTACCCCACTCTCTTCCAAAAACTATGCTCTAATAAAGGGCAAACTGCTGCCCGTGAAGTTCAAAATGATGACATCCGAGGACTTAACCATTGATCTAGATGCTCAAAGGCTCCTAAAACTATGCTCTTGGTTGTATTTGCTTACCATACTTGCTTGCCGTGCCTTGCTTTTGGCGTGAAATTCATCTCGTTCAAGCTCTCCACCAAAATCTTGAAGCGTCCACCATGGAAACTGTTGGACCATGGAAAATTAGGCCTAGTATGCATCAGTCCAAGGAAAGCCCAACACATCAAGATGACAGCCCACAGAGAAAAAGAGGCAGTTACCTAGAGACGGTTACCTAGAGACGGTTACTAGATCATGCTAGAGGAGGTTACTAGACCTGAACATGTTCCAAATTGTAGGGATTTTGGGGGTGAATGAAAGACCACGGCAGAATTATTGTAAAAGTGGGTTATGCTCAATTAGCTCTCGAAAAACATAAGCAAAACGCTCTGTAATTGTAATCGTGTTCTTGAATCAAAGGCCCGATCTAGGCTAAAACGCTCTGTACCACGAAGGCGCAGGAACAGAGGTTATTGGTAGCTGAGATGCGGATGTTGAGGTGGATGAGTGGGCACACTCTATTAGACAGAATTAGGAATGAAGTGATCAGAAGCAGAGTGGGGGTGTCCAGCTTAGAGGATAAGTTACGGGAATCGAGATTGCGGTGGTTTGGGCATATCCAGAGGCGGGGCCCTGAGGAGCCGGTTCGTAGGTGCGAGAATCTGGACTTAGGAGCTATACGTAGAGGAAGGGGCCGACCGAGAAAACGTTGGAGAGACAGCATCAGGCAGGACGTCAGACATCTAGGGTTATCGATAGATTTGGCAGTTTGCAGGGATATTTGGAGGGAGAAGATTCGAGTCGTGGATGGCTAGTTCCTGAGCAGATGACTTGCCTTGATCTTTTGATATGTCTGGGTGTTTTTGTTTGTGTCAGTTAGGCGTTTTTTATGTGCTTTTGTGCTTTCGTGTGTTTGTTTTGGGTGCTCTTGCTTTTGTGGTTTACCCTGTTTGGCTATCTGTAGTATTTGGGTCTTCTGGACGCCCCCCCTCTGCTTTTAGCCAGGGAGGCCCCCATCTTGACCCCCCAGATTCCCGTGAGGTAATTACACTGGGTCTATTGTTGTTGTTGTTGTTGTTGCCCGATCTAGGCTAAATCTCGTCTTAATCTTGTGTACGAATTTTAGCTCCAACAGAAACCAATTCCATAATTATCTCATCGAAGTGATGATGTACGTTTAACCTTAGTGGGAAAAGTTTGAAATTTGATCAGAAATGGGCCAGACAGTAAGATGGACCACTTATTTCGTGGGTCGGCCCAAATCCGAAAACACCACAATAGGATCCCAATTTCAGAGTGGAAAGCTCACTCATCTGATCCTCACTCCGATGTGTTGTTTATCCAAAACATGTGATGTGAAGTTCAGAAATCATCCTCAATCAAGGTCTATCTTCTTCCTCCCCAAAAGGCCAAAACCAACAACAATCCACACAGAAAGCCATGGCGACAACTCCGTTCTCCAATTTCCTCTCCATCCTCTCACCTACAGCACCTAAACCCTCCCAATTCGCCCCTATCCCGAGCCAGATTCCCTCTCAGAGTCAGACACCTTCGAATGCTCCTCCTTCTTTATCGTTTGAGAGGAAGCAGCAGCAGCAGCAGCAGAAGAGCGAAATCAACGGCGTGGACGGATGCTCGGAATTGGCGGCGGTGATGTGCCCGTCGTTGGCGTACGCCAACACCATGTACTTCAGGTCGGCCTACAACGTGCAGGTGGTGGTTGAGGAGAACGAACCGGAGGAGAGGCTCCTGAACCGGTTCAGGAGGGAGGTCATGCGAGCCGGCGTTATTCAGGAGGTCAAGCGCCGTCGCTACTTCGAGAACAAGCAAGACGAGGCCAAGCGCAGGACTCGCGACGCCGCCAAGCGCAACAGCCGCCGAAGGTTCGTTACTCCTTCTTCCTTGATTTGATCTATTATGGATTTGCTAATTCCATGCTGAATTGCAAATGGTGGTGGTTAATGTTGTTGAAGTTGTTGTTCAACTCAACTTTGTGAGGAAGTTGTCCTCAATTGAAGCTGCTTGACATGTGATGATATGCTGGGATCGCACTAGGAATTTCTAAAGCGTGAGAACTGATCAATTTAGGTCGAGCAACACGCGATTGCATTGCTGATTTTACAGATATAGAGTCATTAGAATGATCAGGAAGCACTGGAATAGATAAAGATGTGAGCACTGACTTGTTAAACTAACTAACGAACCTGCTATATATATGTCTTGACAGTTTGGAGATGATGGTGTATAATTAGTAGGAAGGAGTCAAGAAATTATGATTAGATACCAAACTAAGCAGGTTCATTGATTGAAAGACTCCATTCTCTTGCTGGTGTTTTATTTTATACAGTGTATATTTGTGTTGCTGATGTGTATTAAGAGAACAGCTCTCATCACTAAAATCACCATACAGAGGAGTGTCGTGTGAGCTGATCTTTATCAATGAGCTGACAATGCACAATAGAGATATGATGACAATTGCATTAGCTTATGACTTACGAGGGTTTACTTCTTTGGCTTTTGATGATCCTTTCCGAGATATTCATGACATTTTACTGGGTTTGATCGGTATCGCCTAGGCGAGAGGCACGTGCTTCAATCATGGTCGCTAGTCGCATACTTATATGAAATGTTTTATTTTTTGTTCTAAAACATACTTATCAAGTCATTGACTAGTGAGTAGTGACAGATTTTAAAATGTTAGATATTATACATTCAAATACAATCAAAAGGTTTATACTCAATACTGAAATGTAATTTGCGGTAATCTTAGCTGTAAAACTGAGATGTAGGTAAGTAAGTTCTAGCTAATGCGAAAGCAAAATAGTAGCTGCTGCTGACATTGTCTTACTACATGAAATCTCTAATAGTATAACTCCACAACAAAAACCCTTTTTTGGCATGAAGCACCCTGAAATCTCAAGATCAATTCAGGAAGTTCCCAGCTGACTAATAGATATCCACTCACCTACCATATGAACTTAGATACTTGTTTTTCTTCTCTGTTTATGACCAATCTCCAGTCATTTGTAGTTTTGAGAGTTTTGATCCACTAATTAATCAGATTATGGTAATTGACCCGAGTGCAGGCGGGGTCCATTCAGAACTGGGGGCCCACCTCAGGCTAGACAAGAGGCGTCGACTAAGCCGGAGGAGAAGGAGGACGATGGAGACAACTGGGAAATGCCAGTTGACCAGGACACCCCTTTCTGATTCCGGTTCGACCTCCCAGACCCAGAGTTTCTGCTTTTACGTGATCAAAATTTTCCCTGTTGTAATGTGCTGGTAAATTTGTGTATTGCCCATGGAGTTTTCAGAGCCAATGTAGTAGTAAGCATATCAGAACTTGTTTCCTGCTCTTTACAGTTGGTTTCCTTGTTTCTAATCCTTGCATTGTTGAAGTTGATCGTGTAAGATATAACAGTGGCTATATATATAGTAGTCTGATCTATATGCATATGCTTGATATATGCTAATCTCTGAACAAGCCGTATGTAAGAAAACATAAACATCTCTTTACCTCGCTAATCTCAATTTATTCTCCAATATCAAAGCCTGAAAGTGATACATAAAATCGAAAGATTGTCTTATCCATAGGATTGGCGACACGATGGTTATTCATACATATTGTATTTGGGTTGCCCACTCTCTCTCTCCTTTTCAACCATATATGACACGTCTCAAGTGTAGATTGCATCTCCTTGTTTTATGTTGATTGCTTTTCCATCTGTATCATATTTTTTTCTGCCTTTTTCTTTTATGTACGTGGACTGTGCATGAGCCAACTAAGCACCGACAAAGACGATTTACTGGTCCACAACTCTATGATTATGGTGGGCAAAGTGATTGTTGCCTTTATGTACGTGGAGTATTACTTTGATTTTTCCTAAAATATGTTCGTAGGATACATGATCATAATTCTTAATTAGGAAGATTTTGTTAGATACCAACGAGATAATGTTGATTTTCGATTGGCCAATTGCCAAGTAGACTCGCGAAACACAACATTCAATTTAGAATCCTATATTTTCTTCACCATTGCGATGATGGACTAACTAATAAGGATGCTAATTACTGATAGACCTATTGAAGGTTAATCATCGATGCCATATTTAATTACTTCCATACTTAAATACTACTTTTAAGTCTAATAATTGAACCTTAGTAGACACCTCGTAGTAGTAAACTAGTAATGAAGAGAATGGAAACAAAATAGGGAAAAGGGTGTAATGCACATGATAGTCGTTGTCAGTACCTGAACAACATCAAACATGGCATATGCACTTACAGTTTCTTCTTCTTCTTCTTCATCCCCTCGCGGCCTCGATTCGCCAGAATTAGCTAGGCCCTCAGAAATTGCTATCATGCTATGTACTATTTTTTTTTTTATATAAAGTTTTATTCTACAATTTTCTATACTATTTTCCTCAATTATGCTAACCCTTTTTCGCATTCGTATTGTCTTACATACTAATTTTTTTTAATATATGAACAAAAGTATGTACTTGATGCCAAAACGCAAACGTGCAACTGAGCAATTGAATCGAGGTTTACACACAAGTGACACAATGTATTAATGATCTTTGAATTTTAATTTTTTAAAATCATGTTTCATAAAATTCCTCAAAGTAGGCCGATATTTTAAATAAGTCAAATAATCATAGCCACAAAATAATAAAGATAATCCAAACTTGCCATTTTGCTTCTTGGCAAACTACTAACCACAAAAGTCTTGGTGGTTTATCAGAAAATTAATTATTATCACGTATAACATGAGGGACGAGCCTTGTTGTCCACTGGTTTGAAAGCCGATTTGCTTGTTCGGAATGTGTACCACATTTAATAAATTTATAACGAGTAGTATGGACTTTACCTATAAAGGAGAATAAATTCCCCCGCCACGTACACACCTTTACATGTCAATATATTTTTGGAGTAATTCATAATTAATGTTCCAAACTCAATCATTCAATTGTTTCCAACTTCCAAGTCCAAAGAAAAAAATTCTCTTAACCAAAAAAAAAGAAAAAAATTCCGTCAATCATTCAACTAGAAAAATTCGAAGTTATCATGTAATACCCATATTTTCACTTTTTCAAGTAAAGACACTGATATTTTCTTATATAAAATCAATCTCCGTCTAAAGAAAATCCACATTAATTCGATCTACCTGTCGTTTCAAATTGAGTTCATGCATTCAGATAATAAAGGACTCACCCTTTGCCGGCTTGGGTTTGTGTAGTCTTCTTCGACACAAAGAATGATGTCGCCGAGTATAGTTTTGGTTGCCATCTCTCGTAGCTTCTTATGTTGGATGTCGTCGAGGATGACCTCTCTCTTAGCCTCTCATGCTCTTGTCACTTGTTTAGAGAGCTAGCATAGTAGCATTGTCTCCACCACGTACTTATCCACCACAATTAGAAGGTATTGTATGAAAAAAGTGTTTTTTTTTAAGAAGAAGAAGTATAGGTCACTTTGTGAAAGTTTATGTAAATAAAAGGTCATTTTTGGAATTTTGTTTCTTAAAATTCTCAAATGAAAATAGGAAGGCGAAGGAGGTGTTTCTTCTATTTATTTTTTTTGGATAAAGTGGTTCTTCAAGCTTTGAAAGGTTCATTATTACGTGTACCGTTGATCTTGCATGTTGAGAATTGCACCACGTAGATGAGGCCACGTGTATTTGTACATGTGGATCTATATATGGATAGATTGAATTGCTTAGCTGGCTACAAGGATAAGATGCCAGTCACGTGCACAGCGTGATGGACAGTGACATTAAACCGATCTTACATGTTGTTGCGTATTTCCCCTATTAACGTACATTGAAACACACTTCAATAAACTACCTGAACATAGAAGTATAAGTCAATTCACATTGGTCATAGTTATTTGCTAATGGTGCAATCAAATATAATGGATCGTATCGTATACGTAGGGCCTTCAATTATTGTAGCCTTGTAGGATCCTATAATAATTAACTCTTAAACTTGCTTTCAAAAAGATATGCTCCCTCTCAATTTCCTTAATTTATATACTCCATTTAGAGGTGTCAAACGACTCGGATCGGGTAAATTCGGGTTCGGTCTTTTTGAGTGCGGATTCGGGTCAAACCGGGTCGGGTCTTGACAGGTTATTGTATGAGCTCGGGTCGATCTAACAGGTTAAGAATTTAAATTTTTAATGATTATTATTATTTTTAATAGATTTTTATAATAATATTTTATTTATAATAGGTTTTATAATAAAATATATTACAATATTTAAAAGAAAACATATTTATTTTACATATGTAAAAAAAAATCAGATTGGTCGGGTCGGGTTCGAGTTTCAACTCAATCGGATCGGGTTAAATGAGTTCGATTTTTTCCTTTACTCGCTATTATTCGGGTCGGATTTTAACCATAAAACTTTCGGTCAGTTCGGATCGGGTCAAGTTGTGCCCAAAGAACAACTCTACTCCGGATGAGGTTGTGCCTAAAAAGGGAATAAAGGTGTACACGAATAATAAAATTGGCTTAATACATCAATAGACCCTTTTACTTGTATTTTTTTCTTATTAGCCCCCCTACAAAAAATGTTTAATTAGACCCTTATACTAGGCTCACTTTTTCCTATTGAACACTTTAAATTTACATGGACGAGCACGTGTTGCATAAACTACTCTTCTTTTCGCATGCGCTCAGACTTGTGACCTTCCTTATTCTCCTTCAAATTCATATATGCTTAATCATATGTAACAACCATATGAAAATAATGTTATAATATAAGATTTTATTATTTTGGCATAATTAGGTTTGGGTGATGTCTAATTAGCATCACGTAGCTTTCGCTTTTTACGGCGCCAAGCTTAGTTGGAAATTATACTTAATACCTCGGCAAACATCTGACACACGTAACGGATAAAGCATTAGATGGTGTTCAATAGAAAAAAGTGGGACTAGTACAAGAGTCTAATTGAACAATTTTTTGTAGGAGTCTAGTAGGAAAATAAGTACAAGTAGGGGGATCTATTGATGTGTTAAGCCTAATTAAGTTTGTGAACTTTTTTATAACTTTATGCTACTAGAAGTAGTAAAAATTAGTGAACTTTTTATAAGTTTGTGCTACTAGAAGTAATAATATTTGTGAACTTTTTATAAGTTTAAATATGCTACTAGAAGTAATATATCCTGAAGTTGGCGCCATATATGCAAATTTGAATTTATTAGATGGGTCGGCCAATTGAGTGTAATTAATGGAGTAATGTTAGTATTATGGATATGCAAAGGGACAACCATGATAATTAACAAAAGTCCAAGAGTGACATGGACCAATTGATGCGGACTTGGCTCTTCCAAGTTGGAGGGAAAATCTTTCCATTTTCTCCACATCTCATCTCATCACATGTCTTCCCACAATGCCCTTTCACCCCTTATCAATATTTTAACCATCCACAATTAAATTAGGCATCCACTTGCAACTTTAAATTACATACGACCCATTACACAATTTAATCATTGCAATTTTGAAGTTATTTAAGTCCAGATATTTTGGCTTCTCAGTCTAGAAATACAATGTTTTGTAACTAAAAAATGATTTAGCATTATGTTAATATTATAAATTCTGAATACTATTCTTGAAATTTAATCGTTTGACTAAATATCCGAATGTAACTTTAAAAGCTATTAAACAAGTGTACGTAGATGCGTCATCGAGCAATAACGAAATTAGCAAGGTTTGTACCAAAAAACTACAAAAAAAAAGTAAGACTAAACTAAGATAAAGATAAAGCACAAACGCCATTTAGTTCCTACCTCGGAAAAGCATGCATGGATCGATCCTTGCTAAGCTCCAAGGGACAAAGCTTTGTAGTGGACAAACATAAATTCACATAATCTTGAATTTGTTTTGAATTTTTAGTTATGATCCAATCATTATCACGCCTTCTTAAGTATATACGTACTTCTATGATCACAATTGGTCGAATGTATATATGAATAGTGCCAATTCACCCTTTGGATGTGTAAAACAGCAAGGAAAGTGTTCTAAATAGTAGTGGTAGTATTGGTATTAGGTGAAGAAGATGATGTGAGATTAGGAAACAATTTTTTTTGGTCGAATGAGATTAGGAAACAATAATCACTCTCAAACGGATTATTAATGTTCAAGTAACATGGTGGTCCCACCCCAAATACTATTACCAAAAACTTATTTAATCTCAGTTTGTAGCATCTGAAAGATAATTAAAACCCCTCATTTTGATTAGGGATCTATACTACCTATAGTATAAAGCGGAGCCAATGTCTTCATAAAAAATTGCGCCACGTGTCATTCCTATAATAAAATAATCAGTTGGGCTCTCCTTTATAAAAATAAGGTAATTAGATTCTCATATAATTTTATCCCGTAAAAAATGCTTAAAAATTATCAAAAATTATGAATTATCTCTTACCAAGATTTAGTTGTAATCTTCTAATAAATACAATTATTTTAAATGAAACGTGATATTTATCATAAATTTTTTTTTGAACAAATCCAACTTATTTATATTATGAGTTGATTTACCATCATTGGTAAAAAATACTAATCACAATAGGAAATTTAAATTTAGTAGGTAGGAAATTAGGAAATAAAGATATATTATAATTATTTAGTTTTTAAAATCCGATTTTTTTTCCAAAATTATAAAGATTAAGATAAAATCGAAAAGTACAACTATGAGATTATTTATTTGGAATTTTTTTATAATTTTGAAATAAAATTCTTAAACTAATAATTAGACTATATCGATATTTCATAATTTCCTATCTACTAAATTTAAATTTCTTATCTTTTCAAACAACCGTTGAGGATAAAATCATGTAATAATCTTTAAAGCTATATCTATATCTATATCTAAAGGATTAATTTCTATTTAACAATATATCTCTATTATTTCTTATGAAAGAAGTTCATGAAACATATTTAAATTAAATCGGGTTTATAATCATATTACCCGTACATGGTACGGGGGTTAAACTAGTTTTTCATTAATAATTCAACATATGGATCGAGAGGGCCAAATACAGATGCGCAATTTGTACAACAAAGATATAGCATATATTATTTTGACAATCTTTGTCCCGTGACCCATGTGTCATGATCAAACTACTTGCTATCATGGATCCGAAACTCTTCAACCAAAAATAATCGATCCTAAACTCATCTAGCTTTGTTCTTTCTTTTAGGTTAATTAAAATTGTCAATCTGTGTCATTGCTCATATGTTATATTGTGCATTATTCATTCTCAATTTACCAATTTTATTGGTCATGGAAAGCTTTTAACTACTAAACTTCTAAGTCCGATGGACTAAAAGTCGTGCATATATAAATCCAATACATAATCCTGATCATATTTCATTCTAAAAATCAGTTAACAATAAGAATAGTAGCCGATATACTTATATACTAAGGTTATTATCATTAGTTCGCCCACGTCTAGAGCAACCTAGTGATAAATACCTACTTGATATATTTCATACAGGAGTTCAATTAAAAGTCCTAACTATAGTAAAAGATATATCCATGTGACCATGTCATTGTTATCATATGAAAGGGAGTGAAAATATTATATAATTGGACCAAAAAACATACCAATAATGCATTTATATATCTTTGTGTGTTAGTATGAAAAAAGAGCAAGAAACGAGCCATTTGGCATCCACACAACTACAGAGCTCTCTCTGGTTTGGGTTGGCCATCTTTCCATCCATCCGGAGCCATTAAATCAATGAGGGAAGACCCTAATACCATGGAGGAACCCGTCGGAGCCAACGCGACGGAGGCGATGGAAGCGAACGGTGAAGAAGAAGAAGGAGGAGTTGATTTGGAGAGCAATGGCCTCAGAGAACCGCTGTTGTCGAAGAGGCAGCGGACTCTGTCGGCGTCACCTCTCGCCATGGTTGGGGCCAAGGTTGCCCACATCGAGAGCCTCGACTACGAGTATGTTCGATTGCCCGATTCATAGAATTATGTACTACTTGTGTTTGATTGAATACAAATAATTAAGATAAAAGTTTTGGTTGGTTGTAGAATAAACGAGAATGACTTGTTCAAGCAAGACTGGCGAAGCCGGTCCAAGATCCAAGTGGTGCAATACGTGATTTTGAAGTGGGAAATGGCGTTCCTAATCGGGCTGTTAACCGGTCTAATTGCTACGCTCATCAATCTAGCTGTGGAGAACATAGCTGGGTACAAGCTGCTTTTGGTGTCCAACTGTATACAGAGTGAAAGGTAAGACTACTCGACTGATCTGTCTAATTACTTCGCAATTGATAATCAAATGATGGTTAAGGATTAAGAGCAGGGGAAATTGGCAGGTATTTGGCAGGGTTTGTGTATCTGGTGGGAGCGAATTTCATGTTGACGTTCATGGCGACTCTGCTTTGCGTGTGTTTCGCGCCAACCGCAGCTGGGCCTGGGATCCCTGAGATTAAGGCTTATCTTAATGGTGTTGATACGCCTCATATGTATGGAGCTCCCACCTTGATTGTCAAGGTCAGTTTTCTCTAATCAAGTTGATTAAGCTGCTAACACACTCTAATTTGGTGATTGGTACTTGGGTATTTCTTACAATAATGGATGTTCCATTGATTGATCTTCCTAATTAATCCACTTGATTAGGATAAACACAGGTAAGTGATGGTGATGTGGTAGCTGATAAGGAGGAGTTGTGCTCATAGTCATAAAACGAGAAATTAAAACCGTACCAACCACACCCTAATGATTAATTGATTACTAGAATCATTCTACCATTTTTCTTTTTTACTATAATCATTTGGGTAAATCACATTACTAGCTACAATCAATCTACACTTTTAATTTGTCTTATCAATTCATTATCTAAGATACAACTATTTCGTTAGAACTCAGAATTCATTCGAGGAATGGCACAAAATGCTTACCCATGTCTAGTAACAGATGATTTCAATTGTAAAAGCATAACTCCAACTTTCCACATGGACCCAGGAATCCACAATGACAAAATTGGCCAGGTGGAAAGATTTTAGTTAATCAATTCATTAGTCCACTAATCGATCAGGATCATGGGCACTTGGGCAGGGCAGAGCAGAGCATAGTAAATCGACGAATAATTTGGAACTAATCAATCAGCACACTATCCAATTACTTTAGAATTTATTAACTTATAGTACGAATCGATTCACAAATTTCAATCATTGCTTTCTTGGGTGGTGGTGCATGATCACAGATAATAGGAAGCATAGGAGCCGTGTCAGCAGGGCTCGATCTAGGCAAAGAGGGCCCACTGGTCCACATTGGCGCCTGCATCGCGTCCCTCCTAGGCCAAGGCGGCACCGAGAAGTACCGCCTCAAGTGGCGCTGGCTCCGCTACCTCAACAACGACCGCGACCGTCGAGACCTCATCACGTGCGGGGCCTCCGCGGGGGTGTGCGCCGCCTTCCGGTCCCCCATCGGAGGGGTCCTCTTCGCCCTCGAGGAGGTCGCGTCCTGGTGGAGGAGCGCCCTCCTCTGGCGCACCTTCTTTAGCACCGCCATCGTTGTCGTCGTCCTGAGGGCGTTTGTCGACTATTGTAGTAACGGCAGTTGTGGGCTTTTTGGTAACGGTGGGTTGATCCTCTTTGACGTTAGTAATGTCACGGTGCATTATCATGCGATGGATGTGTTGCCGATCACGGTCATTGGGCTGATTGGTGGTGTTCTTGGTAGCTTGTACAACTATGTGCTACACAAGGTCCTTAGACTCTATAGTCTAATTAGCGAGTAAGCATTAATCTATAAAAGCCCAAACATTATAAATGTTGTTGCTTCCACAATGTCAATTGATGGTTTTGGTGTTGTCAGGAAAGGAAAGCTAGCAAAGATCACACTGAGTCTTACGGTCTCAATCTTCACCTCAGTGTGCCTATATTGCCTTCCCTTCCTAGCGAGTTGCACGCCGTGCAACGACTCCGCCTTGCACAAATCCGCCTGCTCCACCACGGGGCGGTCCGGCAACTTCAAGAAGTTCAACTGCCCCGACGGCTACTACAACGACCTCGCCAGCCTCCTCTTCTCCACCAGCGACGACGCCGTTCGCAACATCTTCTCCACCAACACACCTAACGAGTTCTCCCCACCCACCCTAGTCATCTTCTTTATCCTCTATTGCATCCTTGGGCTCTTCACCTTTGGCATTGCTGTCCCATCGGGTCTGTTCCTTCCCATTATCCTTATGGGCGCCGCTTATGGTCGCCTCCTCGGTAGTGCTATGGGCCAGTACACCACAATTGACGAGGGGCTCTATGCGGTTCTTGGCGCAGCCTCCCTCATGTCCGGCTCAATGCGTATGACGGTAATAAGCGGACGACTTACTCTTTCTATTGCTAATTGGTATCAGGGTATGACATGTGTGGTATCCAATCCAATGTTTAACACTTTAACGTTGTCTATTTACTACTTTCCCTCATTTTCTCCTATAGGTGTCATTGTGCGTGATCTTCTTAGAGCTCACAAACAACCTCGCAATCCTCCCGATCATGATGATCGTCCTCTTGATCTCAAAGACCGTAGGAGACTTCATCAACCCGAGCATCTACGAGATCATACTCGAGCTCAAGGGGCTTCCGTTCCTGGACGCGAACCCCGAGCCTTGGATGAAGGCAATCACGGTGCAAGAGCTCGCACAAGCAAAGCACCCGGTCGTGACACTACGAGGCATTGAGAGGGTTTCGCGCGTGGTGGACGTACTAAGGAATACGACACACAACGGGTTCCCGGTGGTGGACGCGTCAGGAGCTGGAGTCGAGATGCTTAGGGGGATCATACTGAGGACCCACCTCGTGGCGGCCCTCAAGAGGAAGTGGTTCGTGGCGGAGCCGAGGAGCACGGAAGAGTGGGAGGTCAAGGAGAAATTCGACTGGGTTGACCTCCAAGAGAGGACCACCATTTTTGAAGAGGTGGCCGTAAGTAAAGAGGAGATGGACATGTACATAGACTTGGTGCCGCTGACCAATGCGACGCCGTTCACGGTTGTCGAGGACATGTCGGTGGCGAAGGCGCTCATGCTCTTCCGCCAGCTGGCGCTTCGACATATGCTCATCATCCCTAAGTATCAAGCTGCTGGGGTAAGCTAATTTGATCAAGTTTTCAAAATACATACACTTGCAAACAAAAATGATGCAAATTGTAACTTGTGATTGTGGTTCTTTTTTGGTGAATGCAGGCATTTCCACTGGTGGGGATTTTGACAAGGCAAGATCTAAGGGCGCATAACATTTTGTCTGCATTTCCACACTTGAAGAAGCCCAGAGGCAGAGAGAAACAGAGATGATTTGTAAAATTTTCATGCCCTTTCCACCGGGAATTCTTTTGAAGAGCACTTATTAGAGAAAAGTGATTTGTATACTTTCCCATGTACCAGACAATAATTCCATGCATTCATATATGTTGATAACCGATTTTTCTATTCTCCCGCCCCTTTCCCTTCACATATATAACATCATCATATCAAAATCACATTAGCACACTATCGATATATTGATCGACTGGCACATTTTTGCATGTAATTAATCTTTGACTCTCTAGATATCCTTCCTATTATGATTATTGTAATATGGCAAGTCAATGAAGTTGAAAGAACCGGACAAGGCTGGGGTAAACAAGAGTATTGGCATTGATCCCCATGATGAAATCCGCGTGAGCATAGTCCTTGATGAACTGGATCGAAAGCTTGTCAACGTCGTGCAACTTGAGAAGATCTAGCAATGTTTGGACGTCTTTAGTATCCGAGAGTGCGTCTTTGCCTCCATAGCTAAGGAGCAAAGGCAGGTCGTGCGGAATCTTGGAGAGGTCGTAGGTTGGTGGCCTTATGTCCCCGTAATGCTCCAGGTTGTAATCGGGCCTCTCGTAGTTGTACTTTGCTAACACTCCGTATCGAACGGCTGATTAATAAATCAAGACATAAGTGTAATTGGATGACATTAGTTGATTATAACAATTAGGCATTAAGCTTAAAAATGGGAAGTTAAGTGTTGTGTAACTGACTTTGAGCCAAATGCACCATGTTCTTGACGGAGGTGGACTGAGGCTCGTTCTGTAGGAAAAGCTCCACCGTTGAGGAATTTAAGCAGCAGTTTCTACCTTTGATCGATACAAGAAGGGTTTAAGGAGTGTTCGAGTGAATAATGGTCGCACAAAATGGCTAATCTTTAGTTTATGATGAGGATTTATATCTAATTGGATACCTGTGAGAGCGCTCATTACGTCATAGCAATCTACACCAGGAGACCGACAGAGCTTATTGACGAACCTTGACACTTGTTCCCTAAACGACATCGTACCAGCAAGAGCATCATTGTGGTTAATTAATTGTATGATAAACTAAGATCAGGGGGAGGGGCAATCAAGTTAAAAGTTTAGCAATTACAGTAGATACGTAGGAATAGCATACTAAGAGTGCTTGATACTATAATTTATAAAATAAATGCAAAAGCAAGTGTTAAGTGGGCACAAGAGTGAACATTTTAATGTGCACTTGTACGATAACTAAAAGGTGTAGTAAACAAACCAAATTTGCACATGACTAATGATAGCACTAGCTAATAAGAATGATAATGGAGTTTAATTAAATACAATTAGTAGCCTAGGTGCTTACCCTTTAGGATTGAATTCAGCCACGCCTGCTAGTGTAATCATCTGCAGAGGAACACAGAGAGAGATAGAAAGCATGAGAAAGTGGGGCGACATATGGTGGTGGGTTGTAGACATTGGCCCATCCCTAAATTATGGGCCTCGTTTTTCTATAGATTCCACACGTTACAATTAATGCGCCGAACAATATCCAAAAATCATTATGTACAACCTTACAAAGCAAACGTTAATTCATTTCATTGTACACATTATTATAACACCTAGGTTTGTTGTTGGGTAGATTTGAGAAGACAGAGATGTATAATACCTCGCCTACAAAGACATCGGCGGCGACAATGCCAAGAGCGGTGGTCATATGGCTGAGATACGCGACCGGACTAAGAAGTGCTGCGGATCTGACCCGATTTGCAAGCCTCCCGTCCGACAAGGCGCCCAGCATCATCAACGTTCCCTGTCATATTTTCAACGTACGTACATTGTTTAGTAACTAACTTAATTACAGTAGAAAAGAAGACAAATAATTACTAGTAGTTGATTAGGCGTTTAGACGACGGACCAAGGAGTGGCCAACATAGTGGATCTTTTGGGCCGTGTGAGAGTAGACGAACTCAAACGTTGTAGGTAGGTCGTGAGCCGCGAGTTCGTCCCAAGACCAGTTCCAGTACTCCTGTACGTTACGCGTTGTTAATACTTTCGATCAATGTACGTTAAGAGTCATGATTAGATGGACCGATACTAACCCGGGAGTGGGGATCGAGAGTGAGATGGGTGCGGCTGAAGCGGGTGCCACGGGTGTTGGCGATCCAGACGTCAAAGCCGTGATCAGCCAGTATCATGGGCAGATTCTCCTCCGCACCGTTCAGCAACCATGTCGATCCATCCTGTATATATTTACGTATTCTTGTAAGGCTATATTATGTGCGTGACATGCGCATTAAACTTAGGTACGCGCGTAATTTGGTAACCCCGAAAATAAAGGGTCGAGGATCGGAAGAGTGGGATGCATGTGGGCTGATATAACATGGATGGTTTGAGTTCCAAAAGTCAAAAAAATAATTCAAAGGGATTATTAATGGGTGAAAATTAAAGTGGGAGACAGTGATCACTCTGACACTTAACAACACCCCCATACTCGATTGCCTTGTCCATCGACCATGTCTTCTATTTTCCTAACTTCTTTTCACACTCGCTCGCCTTACAACATTGTTGCCAGTCACAACTCACAAAGGAAGTTGAAGGAACACGAGGACTTGAGGAGGTACGGAGTAATATATTAAGCTACACGTTATTGAACTTTTTTCTTGAAAACCTAAAGAGAGAAAAAAAAATCACTAACAAATTACTCCCTCCGTTTCAATAAACATATCGTTTTAGCTCTAAAATCTTGTTTCAAAATACATGTCGCTTTACATTTTTGGGCGTTTACTTTACAGATTTACCCTTATAATCATTAGCAGTTTATTAGTAGTGGTTTTCAATAAAGTAAAAAAGTGAGTTAATAATTAGGGGTATAATAGTACATTTAATAGCTTCCTTAATATATATATGTGCAAATGACTAAAACGACATGTTTATTGAAACGGAGGGAGTAATAAACTAAAGGATCGGAGACCATTTTTTCTTGAGGCGTTGACGACGTGGACTTGAAAACGAGGACCATCCGAATTCACATTAGTATGACTCAAGACTTGACTTGTAGTATGACTCCCTAGTCTCTAGGGGGGACACGTCAATGAATGCATGTTCTTATTACTAACAAACTTGTACTGAACAGGGTATAGTTATGTACGTATCTTTTGGTTTCAAGTGTGTACGTTTACGGCAACAGATGGATGGAGTAAGATCAAGGAATCGATCCATGAAACCCTCCAAGAATGAATAGTCTCACTCACGTTTACCACTTAAACTCGATCGATGACACTGATTATCAACAATCAAACTAAAAAATTCGGTAAATCAAAGGATGGATAACGCCTGAATTACCACAAGAACTCCATGTTGAATGATGACAGGTTGCTTGTTTTGGGCTGGTCCACTACTACTAGTACGCCCAGATATCCTCTGAATCCCCAATATGTATCCATCGTCCGTTGTCACCTAATTTCAACACAATCCCCAATTTGTACAAAATTAATTAAGCACTATACAAATGTAGTGTATCGTAGGGATATATATATACAGGGCCGTCCAATGGGTTTTAGGGGCTCTGTTCGAAAATATACAAAAAAATATAAAAATTTAATTAAATACAGTATATTACTTGTATAAGATATTTAAACAAATTTTATGCATAATTAATAATCTTGGGAATACTATAATGTCATACAAGTTTACCACTATATAATCACACGTAATTGTTTTTTAATAGCAGGGTATAATAGTGAAAGAAAAGATATAAATAATTAGTTAAATTTTTTACTATATATATATAATTATCCATACAAATAAAAATGAGTGAAAAATAAATAAAAACATCTAATTTTAAATAAATCAACGAACTAATAAGTCAAGAAATGAAATATCGAACGGAATAAATAAGTTATGTTATAATGGGTTTCGGTTAATGAATAATTATGACAAAAAATACATAATTATTGATAAATACGGGTAGTGATTAGAGAATAAACCTAATTCATAATGTCAGGTTGGCTTGTTAAACTAATTACAAATTTAAAACCAAACAAGTTTTTTTTTAATAGAGAAAAAAAACAACTGAAAGCAAATACAGGGTGAAAAAAATAGGTGGGACCATGCTGCATTAAGTTTGCAAAAAAAAAAAGGTGGGACCCTGCTGGCATTAAGTTTGAGAAGAAAAAGGGGATTCTGTACGCCCATCGGGTTCGAACACGGAGCGAATGAATAGCTTGCAAAGCGCATCGCCACATGGACTAATGAAACACCATTAACTTAAACGCTACACCTTATATATATTTTTTCTATTTTTAGATTTGGAGGCCCCTACAATTCGGGGGCCCTGTTCCGTAGAGCTGTTTGCACATGCCCATGGACGGGCCTGTATATATATATGCATGGTTCTTACTTGGAACTCCTGGCATGTGTACCCGAAGGGACTCACAGAATCCGCGCACAGCCCCGCCCCAGCCGGATTCACACCGACTCTCGAAACGGGCCGGCCACTGGCCACCGCTATAATCGACACCGAAAGGACCAAGACGGAGTAAACGGAGGAAAGGTTGACAACTGAAGGAGCCATAACACACACGTATTATGAATAGATAGATGATTTTGAATGTATTGCCAAAGACAGGCCAAGTTTGGAATGCTTATATAGAGAGAGAAAAAAGAAACAAGAAGTTGTTGGAGCGGAGAGGTGTGAAATCAGATGAGGGGATTTCTCATTATTTGCTTTATTGATGGGAGGGGAGCATGTGTCACGTTTGATGTTATTCGACCAGTGGGTGTGGGTGTCTGAGACGTAAATGGAATACATAGAAAAAAAAGCAAAGTGGTGTACGTGTGGGTCCAATTCATCCATCCTCGAATATTGTTTTTTAATGGATAGTGCACTCGATAAGGAAACACTTTATGCTTAGCGTTTGCAATTGTTGCTTAATTAGCTTAATCATATCCAACAAACAATAAGGCAACACCACTACATACTAATTGCAACTATTTAATCAATAAATGGGAGAATTGGGCTATGTGTAATCTATATTGTCTATAGTATAAAGCGGAGACAAAGTCTTTACAAAAAATTGCGCCACGTGTCATATCTTCAATAAAATAATCAATCGGACTCTTGCGTATATAAAAAACACTAATCACAATAGAAAAATAAATATATATGATTTGATATTTTAAATAATAAAAACTAATCACAATATAAAGATAAATATATATGATTTGATAATTTTAAAGATTATATGTGAAGATATCTATAGAAAGATATAATTTTCATACGATCATTGCCACAATAGGAAGACATAATATTTAATAAAAGTTTCTATATCTACAAAAGAAGATCTACATCATAGAAAGATAAATTGTCTATAGTATAAAGCGGAGACAAAGTCTTTACAAAAAATTGCGCCACGTGTCATATCTTCAATAAAATAATCAATCGGACTCTTGCGTATATAAAAAACACTAATCACAATAGAAAAATAAATATATATGATTTGATAATTTTAAAGATTATATGTGAAGATATCTATAGAAAGATATAATTTTCATACGATCATTGCCACAATAGGAAGACATAATATTTAATAAAAGTTTCTATATCTACAAAAGAAGATCTACATCATAGAAAGATAAATATATATTAAAGATAAACTTAATCCAATTATGATTTTTTTTGAGACACCGAATTATGATCTTTAATGTTAATTGTGTTCGTACGGATTTTTTTATAATAATTTTTTTATAATCACGTTACCCGTACATGGTACGGTAGTTAAACTAGTTATAATTTATACAGTTGTATCGACCCCCTTGATATTTTTTTCATAAGATTCATGATTGATATTCTCTCAGTTTATTTATATATATATAGCATTCCAACATTAAAATAAAAAAGCCTATGAAATTACTTAATTATCCATATTAAATTAGTTTAATTTTATAATGGTTCAAGGAGAGAATCCTTTAAGGAAACATTTGTATAGGGTAAATTTGGAAAATAGATACATAAAAATGTAAAACATCATATGTTTTCTAACAAGCCTAATTGACTAAAACATCAAACATAAATAATGGATGGAGTATGTCCCTATCTTATTTACGGTAATTAATTTTTGTGCTAAAAAGACAACAACCCCAGTTAGTGACAACAAATTAACCTTTGGCCGAGTGGATGCTGGTGAAGAAGCCACTTCGAAAAAAGTCGGCGACCAAGCAGACCGGAGAAACCTCGGCCACGCCGAAAAATTAAACGGGGAACAGAACCAACTCCCTCGAGATGAAATCACGGCAAGATCTGAGCCGCCTAAGGGGGGATCGAGATTTGCGGTATTGGAGGGTATCTCAGCCGAAGAAGGAAAGTCAGCAACGAGACACATTCAAAGGCTGAGGAATTGGAAATTGTCATACCAGAGTCAACGTCTAAGGTGGCCCAAGGAAAACCAGAAAAGCCAGGTCAATGCCACCGATCACAAAAAAGGTAAAGATATTGAGCCTTCTACCTCTAACAATCGGGTTTCATATGACGCAAGTAATGGGAACTCTCAATCTCCTAAAAACAAAACTGCCATAAACCAAAGCCCTCAATCACCTAAAAGGAATCAAACTGTGAACGGTAGAAGTAACGCTCTAAGCTAGCCTAACCCAAGCCATTACTAAGCCAACTACCAATTCCATTAACAAAGGCACTAGAAGCCACCCGAAAAGGACCTACAGCAAACCCCAAACCCCCAAAACATGCAATTCAACCTACGACCCACGCGACCAATGGCACCGCCTCCACCCCCACCACCAACCCAAATTTAGCCCGCAGAGGAGGTCAAGATTATCACCCCGAGAAGATTTATCATAACAAACCATCATACGAGGTCGCTCCTCTTATGTGTACCTCTACTGGTGCACAAAATGATCGTTAAATTATTTCCAACAAGAGTAGGAAGACATCAAGCAACACTATGCACGACGACGACGTTCCTCCCGCCAAGTCTGCTTAACGCGTACTCTAGATTCCTAGAGGTCGTGGATGCTGTTAGAGATCGTTCTCTAAGGATGATTAATGGAGACCCAATTTCTAAAATTACCTCTATGATTGAACTCAAGATTCTAATTTGGAACACAAGAGGGGTTGGTGGCCCGACTTTTCTTGCTTCTCTTCGAGAATTGATTCGTCTTTATGATCCCCGGGTCATTGGTATTGTGAAAACTCATGTCAGTGGAAGCAAGGCTGAGGAACTTAGTAGAAATATCGGGTTTGATGGAACTCTCAGAGTTCATGCTACGGGGTTTGCCGACGGTATTTGGCTTCTATGGAGGTCGGTTGAGGTTATTGTCATCCCGATTTGTCTCTGTGATCAGCATGTGACTGTAGAAATCAAGAGAAGGGGTGAGGACCCTTGGATTTTCTCTACTATATATGCGAGCCCGAATGATACGACAAGGCTTCAACTTTGGGAAGATCTTGAAAACTTTGCACTAGCCAACAACAAACCATAGTTGCTCGCTGGAGACTTCAATGCAATTGTAAACAACTCTGAGAGAAACAACTCTTCTGGGAGGACCCGACGAGTTACTGAAATATTCAGTAGTTGGATTACTCGTGTGGGCCTCATTGATCTTGGCTAGAGTGGACCGAAATATACTTGGCGTAGTTCCCGGTAGTTGCGGTCTTGATAGAGCTTTGTGTAGTGAGGAATGGAGATTGATGTTTCAAGAGGCTAGTATGCACCATTTGACGGCTCTTCACTCAGATCATATGCCAATCCTTATTAGAGTTGATGGATACTCCTAATCCCCAAGAACTCAATGGCCTTTTCGGTTCCATGCGTCCTGGCAGCGACATGAGAATTTCAAACCCTTCCTTGCTGATCACTGGTCAAGGGATTTGAATCTGACCACTAATCTGGATCAACTGCTCTTGATCTCCAAACGTGGAATCGTGAGGTTTATGGCAATAATTTCAAACGCAAGAGAAGTCTCTAGCAAAGACTTGAAGGGGTCAAACTTCACTTGGATCGTCATCCTCATAATGGCCTTCTCAAGATGGAGATTGAAGAAACGGCTCACCTCGTAGCTTAATGAAGTGCTTGAACAAGAACAACTTTTCTGGCTTCAGAAATCCCGAGCCAATTTTATGGTGGACGGAGACCGCAACACAAGATTCTATCACCTCTCCACCATAATTTGGCGAAAAACAATAAAATTAATACTCTCCAAAATTGTAAGGCGTTTGGGTGAAGATCCTTATACCTTACAAAATCTGGTGGTTCAACACTTTGCAAAGTTGTACTCCTGTGACTTTGAAGTTGTTGGCAACTCATACTTTCCTGATTCTGGGTCCTTCCCCCAATCTATTTGGAGGATGCTCCGGGACATGGGAGCCCTGGAATCTCATGACTTGGACGGATTCACGGCTTGCTTCTACCAACAGAATTGGGTGTGTGTATCTAGAGAAGTCATTGAAACCATCAGTAATCTTCTCAACAAAGGTATCTTCCCAGGCAAAATTTGTAACTCGTTGTTGTTGCCCATAACGAAGGTGGATAGCCCTTCTCAAATCAGCCAGTTTAGACCCATCGCCCTTCTTAATGTCACCTTCAAGATTTCCACCAAAGCGATTGTTAACCGGTTGAAACCTGTGTTGCCTCACCTCATTGCACCGACTCAGTCAAGTTTTATCCCTGGGCGTCAGATTATGGACAATGTCGTTATAGTGCAGGAGATCCTTCATTCTATGAGAGCCTTATCTTCAGCCAGAAACTGGACGATCATTAAGGTTGATTTAGAAAAGGCTTATGATAGAGTGAGGTGGGATTTCCTAGAGGAAACTTTAAATCAAGCTCATATTCCTGGCTCTCTTGTTCGAACTATCATGAACTGCCAATCTTTAGGAGAAACCAAAATTCTTTAGAATGGTGAGAACATGAGGGTTTCCGGGCGTCAAGGGGCGGCCGACAAGGGGACCCATTATCTCCTTACCTCTTCGTTATGTGCATGGAACGGTTATCTTAACTGGTTCAAGGTGTTATAGATGTAAAGCTGTGGAACCCAATTATGGTTGGCGGGATTGATCAGTCTCGTATTTTCTTTGCCGACGACCTTATGATTTCTGTGGAAGCCTCTCTGGATCAAGCTTCGATTATTAAGCACTACTTTGAGATTTTTTGCAATGCGTCGGGAGAAAAGGCCAGTTTTGCTAAAAGTTCAATGTTGTTTGGTGAGGCTGTCTTGGAGAGTACTGCGCAGCAGGTCAGTAATTTTCTGGCAATTCCGAGACGCATGACATGGGGAAATACCTTGGCATCCCGCTGATTAAGGGCACAATGAAAATAGAGAATTTTCACTATTTGCTCGACAAGGTGGCTTAAAGACTCAAAGGTTGGTAGGCGCGAAGACTTTGTCTCTTGTGGGAAGGGTCACCCTTGCAAAGTTTGTTCTCTCTAGTCTTCCGCTCTATGTAATGTAATCAATCAAACTTTCTAGATCCATTTGTGATGCCCTAGAGAAGCAAATTAGACAATTTGTTTGGGGTTCTACTGAGAACTTAAGGAAAATACATCTCCTAGATTGGGATAAAATCACTTTACCTACTTCTGATGGAGGCCTGGACATCAGAAACATCAAGAATTCAAACAAGGCCACTCTTGCAAAGCTTGGATGGAGACTTCACACGGAACCGGGGGCTTTGTGGGCCAAAATTCTTCGTGGCAAGTATTGTGCTAACAGGATTGATATCGGCATGATCACTAAGAAAACTAGGGCCTCTTATATTTGGCGAGGTATTGAGCATGCTGCGGATCTACTGGAGAAGGGTCTGAGCTCTTTTGTAGGGAATGGCCACCGCACCCTATATTGGACGCATAGATGGCTCGGGGAGAGACCTTTGGAGGATGTGGCTACTTGCCAGATTCCGGAGGATACTCTGGGGGCGACGGTTATGGAGATGTGGTTGCACGATGATTGGAATTGGCCTGCTCTCACACCTTTGTTGCCTGATCATATAACTGCAAGGCTCAAAGCTTTCAAACTCACAGACACGTTTGAGAGGAATATTGATACCGTCTTTTGGAGATCAACGTCTTCAGGTCTGTTTTCCACCAAATCAACGATGGGACTATTGAATGCTCGGCCTGCGACTGATGATTTCAATTGGTATGCTATTTGGAAGGCTCCTGCTCACTAGTGTGTCCGAACTTTTCTTTACCTTGCTGCGAACGAAAGCTTCTTATGTAGCGGTACCCGGTTTTGCAAGCATCTCACCAACTCTTCTGCATGCCCAAGATGTCATCTCGATGAGTACCCGATCCATACATAAGGGACTGCCAATTTGCAATGGATGTGTGGTCGAAAATTGGGATTCCAGCCACTTTGAATGACTCTTTTAATGTCGACGTAAAGGACTAGTTTTGTGGTGTGGTTCCTTTGGAAACAAATAAACAAGTTGGCTTTTGAAAACAAGGAAGACAATGTGAATCAAGTTGTCTGTGCAGCAAGTGCAATGTCTACTGCTTATCTAGATGTCATGGAAAAAACCAATGTTACTCTGCCTAATCTTGATCGCCCGAGCACAAGCTATGGGCAGCAGTGGCACCCCCCGGACGATGGCTGGCTTAAATTGAATGAGGACGGGGTTGCTAAAGGGAACCCGGGGGAAGCTTGTTGTGGTGGTATCCTTCGCGACCACATGGGTACGTTCATTGTGGTCTTTTTTTCGAAGTTTGGGGTCTGCACGCCGCTGCGTGTTGAACTCCTGGCCATTCTACAGGGACTGAAGATCTTTTAAGAAAGACGCATCCCTTGTACTGTTATTGAGACTGATTCTCTAAGGGCAACGAACCTGCTTAATGGCGTGTTGTCCCCTATCCACCCCGATCGCTCGTTAGTTGTCCACTGCCGCACTTTAATTCAACATTTGCCTTGCAGAGTGGTGATCCAATATTCCCCTAGACTAGTTAATTAAGTTGCTGATGCTTTAGCAAAACTTAGTTTTAATTCTGATGTGTTAACTGTGGTGTTTGATTCTCCACCTCCTAGTATCTTGCCTCTGTTATGTGTTGATTAATTGAATTAAAATGGGCCTATGAAGCCCTCGTTCTTGACCCAAAAAAAATCAACAAGTGCTCATTGCCAGCGAGTGCGCCCCTTCATGGTAAGCTCCAATGGGCCCGCATCGTCGTACTAGTAGCCCGTCAGCACCCTAATTCCTTTTCTTATTTCATTGACTTCCTTTTTTTGGTCGAATTATTTCATGGACTTCCTGACTCTTCCTCAAACTACATTTATTATCAGTTTATTATAGTGTGTTTTACATGTGTTTTTTTTTTTTTGAGAAAAGTTCTACATGTGTTTTAATCGTTCTTCAATGGAGTATATATCTTGTATGTGATGTTGTATGTTGATATACATATCAATTCTTTGACCCATTCGTATTTCCCATAACATTAAAATAGAAAAATAGTAAAAGAGATGCATTTAAAAAAACACAATCAAGAGATGCAAGATTTAATCATGATCAAGAAATATCAATTTCAAACGAAAATCTAAACATAACAAAGATTTCATTACTCACAAACCCCAAAAACGGTGACAATTTTCAACAAACAAAATTTTTTGACATTTATTTAAGAAAAAATGACTTAGAATAATATCAAGTATCAACTTTTAACCAAAAATAATCTCAAGTATCATCACCAACGATATGAACTATCACGAAATTAACCAAAAACGATTCGGAAGCCTTTTTCGATGTGTTTTCCGGTGGAGTCGTTGATATGGCGATCGAAAAAATTTCAACCAAGTCTAAAATATCAAGTTGTCATGTTTGATTGTCGATCTAGGTATCATCGATTTAACCAAAAAACACGTCGAATAAGGTTTCCGAATCGTTTTTGGTTAATTTCGTGATAGTTCGTATCGTTGGTGATGATTTTCACACTTAAGATTATTTTTTGTTGAAAGTTGATACTTGGGATTATTCTTAGCTATTTTTCCTTATATAAATACAGTATCAAATAGGTTAAAACCAAAATTATATTATGAGGAAGTGAACCTTGGTAGAATGAATACAAAATTGACCAATAAAGCATCTGGACTAGTTGATTTTTATATTTCAAGGTAAAACTTAATTTAAAAAATACTCATATTTAACCTAACATCTACAATATATATAAATAATAAACCCGATGGAAGAAGGGGCACGGGCTCACTCATGCCCCTCTCTCTGCCCATCTATGAGTAAATGTGTACTACAAAAATCATTTTTTTGGTCGAAACTTTCTTTAGTACTACAAAAATCATTTATAACGACCTAATAAGTGATTTATTAAATAAATCCACCTTTAATCTATTCAAATAAATTGTTTGACTATTCAAAATTTTCATAATGCAATATACAAGGAAATTATAAACCGATCCCCGTACATGTCGTCACCGTTTAATGAGGTGTATTGGAACTTGGCTCTAGCTTGATGGGGGCGCTGGATGTTGGTTTGCATACAACCAATATTCAAACGTCAATAACTTGTTGCTCGGATGTCGAATTTGAGCGTATAATATATATACAAGTTAAAGCCCTCGACGTACAAGATAACGAGATATGTTGGGGAAAAAAAATTGATTGTTGGGACCAACGCTACTTCTGGCCCTTGAATGGTTTTGCATGTGACCGATAGAATGTACGTAGTTTTTGTTCTCATATCATCTCTTGCTCCTCCGCAACTTTGGGCCTTGTATCACTATATATGACAAGCGAGACACCGAAACGCCAGCGCAACAGCCTTACGAGTCGAGCAAAGCGTCCAAGCGTGCCTTCCTTCGGGTCAGCATACGATTCGCTTAATTATCTCGTCTAAACGTCCTATGGATACATAGAAGACGTCTAGAGGCACCCATAGGATATATTTGAAAACGATTTTGACAAATATTGCATATAACGAAAACAGAATATAGGATAGATGCTAATAACGAACTTTAATGTAGTACGACAGCGAAATTATAATAAGGGAAACACATCTTATTCATATGGGATTAACCAATAATGTCAGGTGAACGTTACATCTCTTGGAGTTCAGGGTGCCAGTGGGGGGCACCTATTAAAGCACTCTTTAAAACAAGGGGCATCTATGAGACCGCTAACAATATCAAGGCAAGATTGATCACAATCCGCTGCGCATGCCTCTCGAGTCTCCTGACCTTCCGATGTAACGTGGATCACTGCACCCAAATAGTACGGTTGAATTACGCCGTTAGCTAGTCTTCACTCTTTTACACATTTTCTAAATTAGTTCCTCATCTTTAGTCCCTATCCTATCAAATTTTGACATCATTAGTCCTTTTTGTTAACATTTTTCTTAAAAATACCGATAGTTGTATAACATAGACTGCACATATCATCTAATTGATGGCTTGACAACGTATTATTTTATAAATTTAAAAAAAAAAACTATTTAAAAGCTAAACAATTGGATTTGAGTTTTAAAAATGAGTTCGTTATCAAAATTGTATTTTTATATAGACATCTTGTCCTATCCTTCTCCGACCATCTAATACTCATTCATGTTATTATTTATCAAATTGTATTTTTAACATGTCTCGTTATCAAAATTTAAGGAGTTTTTTTTAATCATAAATAATGAACTTGTCATATATATCCTCCTCGATACCTAAAAAAATATTAGAAATGCATGGCCAAATATGTTAGTTACTATGGGATGACCATATATTGACGTATGTGCAACATTATAGTGGTCAAGATTTCATGTATATAAGCTCATTTCTTTCTTAGGTACATATTTACTTCTACGTCCTTATACCTGTACTTGACGAGTCGATGGGGGACAACGAGTCAGAACCTCTCTTGTAATCTTTAAGGACCGGCCTTGCATTCAATCCTGAAATATTAACCTCCAACATTAAAATTACTTTTGCATTGAGAAAGAAAGTAACAAAAAGTTCATATAAAGTATAAGAAAGCTAAGTTCATATAAAGTATAAGAAAGCTAGCCCAATTTTATATATCACATACCGCTAGAGGTTGCCAAAGCCATGCTCACGAACATGAAAGCTAGGCATATTGCCATTATGAGATTCTTGTTACTCTGAAGAGTTGCCATGGTTGAATTTTTGAAATGCTTAATTTGTATGTTAATTTGCTTCACATACAATGTCAGAGATCTTCTTTGGTGCTTTAGCTCAATTGTTACATCAACTTATATAGCTGGAACCGGATGAACTCTTATTTAAGATCATGTAACATATATGTGAATACATTTACTATATGGATTCATTTGCGTTACTACATATTTCAGTGTATTTATGTGTTGGCGGAGTGGGGGAGGGGGCGTTACTACATATTTCAGTGTATTTATGC
This sequence comes from Polygonum aviculare, assembly GCA_934048045.1. Taxonomy (NCBI): domain Eukaryota; kingdom Viridiplantae; phylum Streptophyta; class Magnoliopsida; order Caryophyllales; family Polygonaceae; genus Polygonum; species Polygonum aviculare. The sequence continues at coordinate 23,453,555 of OW204031.1, forward strand.
ACTGGCGGAGTGGGGGAGGGGCGTTACTACATATTTCAATGTATTTGTGCGCTGGCGGAGTGGGGGAGAGGGCGTTACTACATATTTCAATGTATTTATGCGCTGACGGAGTGGGGGAGGAGGTATTACTACATATTTCAATGTATTTATGTGCTGGCGGAGCGGGGGAGGGGCGAAGGAGAGCGACCACCCCTTCTCGTGTATGATCTATATAGTATATATATTAATGGACTCATTTGCATTACTACATATATTCAATGTATTTATGCGCTGGAGGAGCGGGGGAGGGGCGAAGGGGAGCGACCGCCCCTTCTCGGGTATGATATATATAGTATGTAAATTAATATATGGTTGATTACAATATTCAATATATGGACTCATTTGCATTACTACATAAATTCAGTGTATTTATGCACTGATGGAGCGGGGGAGGGGCGAAGGGGAGCGGCCGCCCCTTCTTGTGTATGATATATATAGTATACAAATTAATGGTTGATTACATTTAGCATATGGATTCATTTACATTGCTACATATATTCGGTGTATTTATGCGCTGGCGGAGCGGGGAGGGGCGATGGGGAGTGGTCGCCCTTTCTTACCCCTGCTTGAACATAAACTTAATTTTATAATTTTGCTCAAAGATTAGTAAAATTCTTCAGCGCAGGTGGTCAACCGCCCACCCTTATGAATTAGATCAGTGCTCGAACCCTATGGATAACATTTCAAGGCTTTTTCTTTAAATACCGCTTGCACTTTGAAGTTCTTTTTTCCTACCTACACGCTTAAAAATTATAGGTCCCTTTTTTTCTCCTTAATTAGTTTCTTTTATTGTTACTATAAAATGATATATAAATTGAAGTAAAATCTACTACTGTATATTAAAGTAGAAGCAAATTTTGTCACCATATTGCGCGATATCACCCCCTTATTAAAAAAATTATCTTATCAAATCTTAGTTTTATCCTAATATATTGATGCACGACAATCCAGGTAGATCATCGGTCTCGGAAGCGATTGTAGGATCTAGACTTTGGACAAGTACTCGTCACGCTCTTCTCGCTAGATCTCGCGAAAACTTGATTCTCTACACACGAATAATGGAACCCGAGAACAATTGCCAAATCAAACTAGCAAACTCTTGATTCAAACCAACAAAGAAACAATAAGTCTCCAATGACGTAGGAAGAAAAACTCAAGGTTCTCTTCTCAAAACACGTTGAGTGTAAAATATGCAAAACCTATGCAATTTACTAGGGTTCCCTTATTTCTATCCTAAAAGTGTCAAAATAAAATCAAAGCTAATATCCCAACTAATTAGGCAACACAAAAGATAAGAGTTTCCAAAAACAAAAATAAAGAGATCTGGTCGTTTTGGATTGCCCGTGTCCCAGGATCGACCCCTTTAGGGTCGTGCACGACCCTCTCAGGGTCGGTCCTGAAGACTCTCACAAGGACCAGGTCGAGCCAAAGTGTGTGGGTCGATCTCGACTCTCTCATGGTTGGTCTTGAGGCTTGGATTGGTTGACTACGGCTTCGTTCTCCCGGCTTTCAAGCAACATGACCGGTTTCTTCTTGGAACTCTCTTCAAGCCTCGAATACAAACACTCAAAGGCCAAGGTTGTCCCTCTCATTATCTTCCTAGCTCGACTTGAATGGCTTCATCCTTCTTGAATTTGAAATCTCGCGACTTGTGGAACGGACTTGGTCTAGCTTGTTGGTTCATGATCTTCTCTATTATTCTTGTATCATTCTCCTCCACGTCTTATACATATCTACTATAATATAATACAATATAAAGAGAAACCCAAGTCTTTGTTAAAATTTGTGTCATGTCATCAAGATGGAATAAAATCATGATTTAAATTTTTTAATTATATCCTATAAAAGTATTCTTTGTTCTCACTTTATTTCTTATCCATTTTTTGATATCTTACTAAAAATACAAGTTTCATTTAGATATTTAAACCTTTTTCATTTTAGGTAAAGATATATTTTAAATTATCGCTATAAAGATGTTCTATAATTAATTAAAATTATGGAATTCCATAATTAAAGTGATTGTATTATATATATATATTTATAACTAGAATAAAAATAACCAATTTGTTAATTTTTTTTTCTCTTTTTTTAGAACACACACTAACGATGAACATTGGGACTATATATAGTTTGAGCTTCTACATATGACGACCAACACTCATGCTTCTTGTTATTAAACGTATGTACATGCTTTTAACGACAAATTTTTAATTTCATCGTTATAACTTTGTCGTTAAAAAGCCTTATTTTAGTAGTGGATTGATGGGGACGAGTACTCTATTGCTGAGAGTACTGTCCGCAATATGCTAGGCCTACGTCCTTCCCCTACAGAGGATCTCCACGATTTTCCATGCAAGAGCTTTGACCGCTTCAACCAAGAAGAGATCTTCAACAACATTTTTACTGGCAAGCAGCCGTTGGCCAAAGACAGGGTCGCCCACGTACTCTCCAAAACGGGAGTCCTTGCACATCACTTCATAGTGCGCATGGAGTCCTTGCGTACACTCTATTGTTGTTGGATTCAAGATCAGACATGGCTAGCGAGAGTCCGAGCCTGAGCAATGAGAGGCGACGACGAGAAAAAAACTGAACAACGGTGGGAGGGGCATGGAAAAAAGATTAGGTTAAAGGACCATGCTTTGATACCATGAAAGAATAATGTTTGGGAATGTTTTCTGTATTGATCTTTGCCTGTAAAGACTGAATATATACAAATATGTACCTAAAAGATAGGATCTAGATACACAATATATGGAAATAATACAAAGGAAATATCTCTATCCTTAATATGTCAATCATCTACTCATACAAGCTAAGTAATGAACATGTAAGAAGGTTAGCTTGTAGTTTTATATAAGAGGGTAATTGTAGATGATGTAGAGTAGTGAATCATGCATTCATAACAAATTGGTAATAATGTAACAACAAACCCACAAGAGTATTTACTTTGGTCTAATTTCTGTTACAAATTAACATTCAACACAAAAATCACGTATTCATAGTACATTCTTTCCCCTTTTCCCCCTCTAAATACATGTAATTAAAAAACAGAACCACGTACAGTCTAATAACTCTTCCCCTTCTTGCCACCACCATCGCCGCCACCACCACCACCACCACCACCACCACCACCACCACCACCACTACCACCACTACTCTGACGGCGACGGTGGTGGCCATTGTTGGGCCACCCACCACCAATCCCTCTGAAAGCCTTGGAAATCTTCATAAACCCAGGCTTCCCCATCCCAAAATTCATCTTCACAGCTGAGAATTTCAGTGCCTGTAAGCAACAAAGCTGCCCTTTTTGCTTGTGCCTTTCTTGTTGGGCCTGATTTTCCGCCATTAATGGGGCTTGGTGTTAACTCCAACGCCTTGAAGCTCCCTTCGGTCACATGCATTCTATCACTAGCTATATATGACAAGCGAGACACCGAAACGCCAGTCGCCAGCGCAACAGCCTTACGAATTGAGCAAAGAGTCCATGCGCGCGTGCCTTCATTCGGGTCAGCATACGAGTCGCTTATCTCGTCTAAACGTCCTATGGATACATAGAAGGTTATGTCTAGAGGTATCCATACTCCATAGGATATAATTGAAAACGATTTTGACAAATAATGCATATAACGAAAACTGAATATAGGATAGATGCTAATAATGAACTTAAATGTAGTACGGCAGTTTGATCAAAAAAATGTAGTACGACAGCCAAATTATAATAAGGGGAACACATCTTATTCATATGGGATTAACCATTAATGCCAGATGAACGTTACATCTTCTAGAGTTGACGGTGCCAGTTAGGGACACCTTTTATAGCAATATACTCCCTCCGTCCCATAATGTTTGTCCACTTTCCTTTTCCGTCGTCCCAAAATGTTTGTCCACTTTCCTTTTATATCAATAACTTTTTCCAATCTTACCCCTATTCAATCTCTACATTTACCCTCATTATCCAACTTTTCCACCTACTTTATCTCCTTTCAACTTTTATCCCCTACAAATTTCCAAAAGTACCCCTATTCAATCATATCTTTTACCCACTTTATTCTACTTTTTCACTTTCCAATACCACTTTACACCTCTTATTAAAAACCGCAAAAACCGTCCTTTTGGACAAACATTATGGGACGGAGGGAGTACAAAACAAGCGCCTTGTATGTAAGATATTAATAAATATTAATAAGATCTCATTATGTGGTCCATATCACATTAGGTTTATTTATGGAACATGTTGATTTGATAAGATAAGGATGATGATAGAAGATATGATTTTCTATAAAGTAAAGATATATCTATTATTGAACAACTTTGATGATAGGTTGAAATATATCTTTAGAGGATTTTGGCCCCTCTCTCTGCCTATATAAGTGACCCAAGATTCATCATTAGGTCATTATTACGTATTGCATAACTCACAAAATATTAGGGTTAAGAGGCTAAGAGAGAGAAGGCGATTTCCATTGCTCGGTGTATTGTGATTATCGGATCGGATCCCATCATCCTTGTCCTCTCAATCACGATGTCTACTGGTATGTATTCGTAATTAAAGGCATGATCGAAGATCCTAATATTAATCATGATAAGGTTTAAGTTTACATGTGGTATCAGAGCGTTTTAGGTTGAAGATCATTCTTTTAATTCGAAATCATAGAAGAATCATGCTAGTATCATGTTTTCCGCTTTTATTTAGTTTGATTCTTGCATGATGTTTTTGTATTATGTGTATAATATATGAATTTATGGCCGAAAATTGCATAAGAAAAACCGGAAGTTTAGGATCGACTGAAAATTAGGGTTTTTCCGCAATCTGTCGATGTTGTTTTTCTCTATGTCGGAATTTGACGAAATTTGCATGGTCGAATTCCATCGTTTAAGCCCTCAAAATTGCGTTTTTCGACTTTTCGGCAATTATTGTAATGCTATTTTATGATGATAGAAAATTCGTATGATGTTTTTACGAATTGCTTATTGATCCTGGTAACATGTATAACCTAATGAAGTAAAGTCTAAAAAAAAAAAACGTCTTGATTAATTGCTTGTTTGTTATGCATGCTCAATACCGGGATTTCTATATTATGATATACAATACATATTATATTGTTTTGAAATTCACCACAGTGATAACAATTCAATACATGTATATTGTATTTCATCATAGAGTGACATTCATATTATTGTTTGCAATCTGCCACAGTAGATTCAAAGCATGTCTTGGATGTTAAATCATATGTGTTTATTGTATTCTATCATTAAATGACATTCATATTATTGTTTGCAATCTGCCACAGTAGATTCAAAGTATGTTTTGGATGTTAGACTAAGTAATATTATTGATTGGTTTATTTCTTAGCATAATGGTATGCCCACAGGTAGACTATGCATCATAAGTAGAATATAACCATTAAATGGATGATTTTTTTTTATGCGATTGAGCATGTATAGGATATCCACAGATACCATACTTGTTTAATTGTAGGATGTAAATCATTCCTATATGTTCAAATCTTAGTCATGTATGTTATATTTTGCCTCGAAATTTAATTATTGTGAGATGATTCCTTTATATATTGCAGTTCCTCAACCTGCACAGCTTAACTCCTTTGTTAACTCAGTTCCTGAACTAGATGGGACTAACTATAATGAGTGGAAAGAACATGTGGAGTTTTACTTGGGTGTGCTTGAGATAGACTCGGGCTTGATTGCGGATAAACTAGCTGATCTTACAGCTGAGTCCACAGATGAACAGAAACTTGCCCATCAAGCTTGGACTAAAGCCAATAAACTGTGCTTGAAGTTCCTACGTCTCACCACAGCATCCAACATTAAGTCTTCCATTCCTGAAAGTGATACCTTAACCGCTAAGGGGTACTTACAGACAATCACTGAACGCTTTAAGCCTGGCGACAAAGCTGTTGCTGGAAAACTTATGGATGAACTCACCACTGCCCGTTATGATGGTACTAAGACAATGCAGCACCTGAAGTAGCATTAAGGAGGTCCTCAAGACCACGAAGGCCAGCTATTTCAGATGATTTTATATTGTATTTGCAAGAATGTGAATTTAACATGGGATTGGAGAAAGATCCGGCCACGTATTCACAAGCCATGAAAAGTGAAAATTCTGAAAAATGGATGGATGCCATGTTTGAAGAGATGAAATCAATGGCCACAAATAAAGTCTGGGAGTTAGTCGATTTACCAGAAGGACACAAGAAAGTCGGTTATAAGTGGGTCTATAAGACCAAACGCGACTCTCTTGGTAAAATCGAACGACATAAAGCTAGACTCGTGGCTAAAGGATTCCATCAAGAAGAGGGCACCGATTATAATGAGACCTTCTCTCCAGTTTCTAAGAAGGACTCTCTTCGGATAATTATGGCTTTAGTAGCTCATTTTGACCTAGAGTTACATCAAATGGATGTGAAAACGGCATTTTTGAATGGAAGTTTAGAAGAAGAAGTCTATATGGCTCAGCCAGAAGGCTTCACTATAGATGGAAAGGAAAACATGGTCTGTTTGTTAAAAAGGTCAATATATGGATTAAAGCAATCTTCTTGACAATGGTACCTTAAGTTTCATGATACCATTACCACCTTTGGGTTTACTGAAAACATAGTTGATCAGTGTATATACCTGAAGATCAGTGGGAGTAAGTTTGCATTTCTGGTTCTATATGTTGACGATATCCTAATAGCAAGTAGAGACCTTGGCTTATTACGGGAAACCAAGGACTTTCTTTCTCAAAACTTTGAAATGAAAGATATGGGAGACGCTTCCTATGTGATCGGGATAGAAATATTTCGTGATAGATCATGTAGGATTTTAGGATTGTCTTAGAATGCCTATATCTCAAAAGTTTTAGAAAATTTTGGCATGGCGTCATGTGATCCTAATGCAGTTCCAATTCAGAAAGGGGACAAGTTCAGCTTAAGTCAATGTCCTCAAATTGAGTTAGAACGTGATCGAATGAGAAACTACCCTTATGCGTCTCTTGTAGGGAGTTTGAGATATGCACAAGAATGATAAGTATTCTAAAGGTATAAAACACATGGAGTTGAGATACTTATCAGTCAAGGATGAAGTTCGGAAGAAGAAAGTGTCAATTGAGCACATCAACACTCGTTTAAGCAACATGTTGATGCTATGGGTCTTGAGGGTGGTCACTAATATCATTCTCCCTTATGGATTGCTACGTGTTTTGTTATGACATTGGTTTTGAATATTCATTATTGCAACTTCTGAAATTTCTGTTTCATATTATGGATTATTTATGTACATACTAAAGCAAATGCATGATAACAGAACTAGTCTTTCTTCAAGACATTAATGGGGACCATTATGTTTACTTCTACTTATACAGACTTAGTTGTTTTGACTGTCAGCCAGTGGTACATGGAAGGGACTACATTCTTTAATTAATGTAGAACCGCTATGATCCTGATTGATGACTCAAATCAACTAAGGGTAATTAAGATAAACCTATTAAGCATATCATTTCAGCATTTATGCGCGCCTTATGTTTGTTCCTATATGACCACTACAATGTTTGTCATATGGACCAAGTGGGAGAATGTAAAATATTAATAAATATTAATAAGATCTCATTATGTGGTCCATATCACATTAGGTTTATTTATGGAACATGTTGATTTGATAAGATAAGGATGATGATAGAAGATATGATTTTCTATAAAGTAAAGATATATCTATTATTGAACAACTTTGATGATAGGTTGAAATATATCTTTAGAGGATTTTGACCCCTCTCTCTGCCTATATAAGTGACCCAAGATTCATCATTAGGTCATTATTACGTATTGCATAACTCACAAAATATTAGGGTTAAGAGGCTAAGAGAGAGAAAGCGATTTCCATTGCTCGGTGTATTGTGATTATCGGATCGGATCCCATCATCCTTGTCCTCTCAATCACGATGTCTACTGGTATGTATTCGTAATTAAAGGCATGATCGAAGATCCTAATATTAATCATGATAAGGTTTAAGTTTACATTGTATAGCACCGGTATAAGGATCAATGCAAGATAGATTACAAGCCCTTGCGCATTCGTCCTTCGAGTTCTGACCTACAAGACTTGTCAATGCTAGTGGGGGACACTTTTTAAAGCACGATGCAAAACAAGAGTCATCTAGAGCACCGCTAGCAGGATCAATGCAACCTCGATCACAATCCGTTGCGCATTCATCCCCAGTCTCCTGACCCGCCGATGTAACGTGGATCACTGCACCCAAATAGCACGGTTAAATATAATTACGCCGTTAATCTTACGTCTTTTGCACGTTTTCTAAATTAGTTCCAAATACCGATAGATGTATAACATAGACGGCATATATCATCTAATTGATGACTTGTCAACGTATTATTTGAATAAATTTTGAAAAAAAAATATTTAAAAGCTAAACAATTGGATTTGTGTTTTAAAAATGAGTCCGTTAAAAACATATTATCTTCAAATAAGCTAATTCATTATGTAATATTGACTATAAATTAAAGATAAAATTCCTCACATTCATCATTTGAAAAATAAAAGCCAAAAGACACTCAAAATTTCATCTCAAATGTGATTGAAAAGTCATTAATTATAAAATTTCAACTAGGTAAATATTTTTCTGGCCATATTTCTTAGAAAATTTATCAACATTACTCGTACATGATACGGAGGTTAAACTAGTTAAGATGTTGTATTATATCATAAGCTTAATTTTAGAAAAAAAAAACTAAATACAATATAAAGGGAAAAAACAAATAAAAAGATATATGTACAATAGAACCTCCGTAAATTAATACGCGGTGAATTAATAACCTCTTTAAAATAAAAATGTTCTCTTCACCAGGCTTGGGCCAATGGAAAATTTTTAAGATAATAAAATTTTGAAAACCCACTATATTAATATAAGGCTCCAATAGTATTATAATTTAATAAATACTCCATATAATTTTATATAGACATGTCCTATCCTTCTCCGACCATCTAGCTAATACTCATTCATGTTACTCCGTATTATTTATCAAATTGTATTTCTAACATGTCTCATTATCCAATTTAAGGAGTTTTTTTAATTATAAGTAATGAACTTGTCATATATATCCTCCTCGATACATAAAAAAATATTAGAAATGCATGGCCAAATATGTTAGTTACTATGGGATGACCATATATTGACGTATGTGCAACATTATGTTGGTCAAGATTTCATGTGTATATGCTCATTTCTTTCTAAGCTTACCCATAGATGTATACATTAGTACATACATACTTCTACGTACTTATACCTGTATTTGACGAGTCGATGGGGGACAATGCGTCAGAACCTCTCTTGTAATCTTTAAGGACCGGCCTTGCATTCAATCCTGAAATATTAACCTCCAACATTAATAAATAAGTTTTGCATTGAGAAAGAAAGTAACAAAAAGTTAATATAGACTATAAGAAAGCTAGCCCAACTTATATATTACATACCACTAGAGGTTGCCAAGGCCATGCTCACGAACATGAAAGCTAGGCATATTGTCATTATGAGCTTCTTGTTACTCTGAAGAGTTGCCATGGTTGAATTTTTGAGATGCTTAATTTGTATGTTAGATTGCTTCACATACAATGTCAGAGATCTTCTTTGGTGCTTTAGCTCAATTGTTACATCAAGTTATATAGCTGGAACCGGATGAACTCTTATTTAAGATCATGTAACATATATGTGAATACATTTAATATATGGATTCATTTGTGTTACTACATATTTCAGTGTATTTATGCGTTGACGGAGTGGGGGAGGGGGCGTTACTACATAATTCAGTGTATTTATGCACTAACGGAGTGGGGGAGGGGGCGTTACTACATATTTCAATGTATTTATGCGCTGGTGGAGTGGGGGAGGGGGCGTTACTACATATTTCAATGTATTTATGCGCTGGCGGAGCGGGGGAGGGGTGAAGGGGAGCGACCGCCCTTTCTCGTGTATGATATATATAGTATATAAATTAATGGTTGATTACATTTAACATATGGACTCAGTTGCATTACTACATATATTCAATGTATTTATGCGCTGGCGGAACGTGGGAGGGGCGAAGGTGAGCAACCACCCTTTCTTGGATATGATACATATAGTATGTAAATTAATGGTTGATTACAATATTTAACATGTGGACTCATTTGCATTACTACATATATTCAGTGTATTTATACACTGGCGGAGCGGGGGAGGGGCGAAGGGTAGCCTTCTTGTGTATGATATATATAGTATACAAATTAATGGTGGATTAAATTTAGCATATGGATTCATTTACATTGCTACATATATTCAGTGTATTTATGCGCTGACGGAGCGGGAGAGGGGCGAAGGGGAGCGGTCGCCCCTTCTTACCCCTGCTTGAACATAAACTTATTTTATAATTTTGCCCAAAGATCAGTAAATTTCTTCAACGCAGGTGGTCAACCGCCCACCCTTATGGATAGATCAGTGCTTGAACCCTGTGGATAACATTTCAAGGCTTTTTCTTTAAATACCGCTTGCGCTTACACGCTTAAAAATTATAGGTCCCTTTTTTTCTCCTTAATTAGTTTCTTTTATTGTTACTATAAAATGATATATAAATTGAAGTAAAATCTACTACTATATATTAAAGTGGAAGCAAATTCTGTCACCATATTGTGTGACATCACCCCCTTGTTAAAAAAATTATCTTATCAAATCTTAGTTTTATCCTAATGTATTGATGCACGACAATCAGGTAGATCGTCGGCCTCGGAAGCGATTGTAGGATCTAGAGACTTTGGACAAGTATTCGTCAAGCCTTTCTCGCTAGATCTCGCGAAAACTTGATTCTCCACACACAGATAATGGAACTCGAGAGCAATTGCCAAATCAAACTAGCAAACTCTTGATTCAAACCAACAAAAAAACAATAAGTCTCCAATGGCGTAGGAAGAGAAACTCAAGGTTCTCTTCTCAAAATACGCTGAATGTAAAATATTCAAAACCTATGCAATTTATAGGATTGCAAGGCAACTCGGGTTCCCTTATTTCTATCCTAAAAGTATCAAAATAAAATCAAAGGTAATATCCCAACTAATTAGGCAACACAAAAGATAAGAGTTTCCAAAAACAAAAATAACGAGAGCTGGGCGTTTCGGATTGCCCGTGTCCCGGGATCGACCCCTTTAGGGCCGTGCACGACCTTCTCAAGGTCGGTCTTGAGGACTCTCACAAGGACCAGGTCGAGCCAAAGTGTGTGGGCCGATCTCGACCCTCTCAGGGTCGGTCATGAGGTTTAGGTATAACATGCTCTTGGTTTATAAGCCCTTTCTACTTATTAGATTAATGTCTACACGCATTGATTACATTTCAATGATTTTAGGTATAACATGCTCTTGGTTGAGATGGTGGGATTGACGTACACGAGACACACCTTCACCATTACTTTTGCGTTCATGGTAAAAGAGATTAATCACTATGAATGAATATTGGGACAATTGCTAGAATTGTTCAAAAATGTGGGAAAAATGTCAGAAGTTATAGTCACAAATCGAGAGCGAATTCCCTGCGCAATTACGTAGGATAAAATGTCAAAAATGTGGGGAACATAGGGAAAAATGTCCCAATATCCATTCATAGTCAAAAATCACTATGAATGGATATTGGGACAATTGTTAGAAGTTAATGTCAGAAGTTATATCCTACGTAATTGCGCAGGAAATTCGCTCTTGGTTGTAAATTTGTTGAAAGCACAATGGACTAGTTTGCAAACAAAGTCGTTGACTTGTTCAACTCTATGACTTTGGTGGAGTATGAGGTACAAGTACAATGCAGTCAATCCGTCGTTGTTTGCTTATCTCCAAAATAACTGGTTGGACAATCTTTTTCGTGTTGTGAGATCATACACAAATCACCGTCTTAATCTGTTCACAAGGACTACTAACAGGTGAATAATTTTATTTCATCTTATATATTGTGATACTAATTAATCAACTCATATTGAAAATATAATTAATATGTTGTTCGTCGAGCCGAATAACAACAATCCATGCTAAAACAATTCTTAAAGATGTTTGTCACAGGATTCGACACTGTTTTAAGAAAAAGTAGACGATCATGTGAACTATCCAAGTGAACACCATTTACGGAGAGACGGAACGAGATCATACATCTTTTCCATTGATCCACTAAACATCCTATACACTACTTAACCGTTGCATCTCGTTTCCCGAGAAAGGATTTTGCAAAACAGGCCGAAATGATAATGCTCGGATCCGAGCTATGAAATTACAAAACTACCACCTTCGCTTATCCCCATCGGCATCAACCACCATTGAGTGGAGTCACAATCCAAGAGTTCTTCTTCTTCTCTGCTTAACCGGAACCTGCTAATTTCCCAACACCCCTCCAATTGAATTCCCCCAAATTCAGACACACAATCTGTTCAACCAATCGCACACTCCACAAACCATTCTCGACTAAAGATGGAAGCTTGTGCTTCTCCCTCGGGGACTCATCCTCGCTCTCTTCTTCCGGCTTCAATCCGGCCATTACCTCGCCTCCTCTCGGTACTCCCTAGGTCTTCGTCTCTCTCCGTCCGCTCCCACATCCGTCGCCATAGGAAGCAATGCCTTCCCGCCTTCGCTTCTTCTTCCTCTTCTTCTCCGAGCGCCGACACCCTCGTGGCCTCTGGCACCCGGAAGGACAAAGCGAGCGCCGAAGAAGCCGTTGACTTGACGTCTTGGATGCACAACAATGGGTTGCCCCCTTGTAAGGTGGTTCTCGACGAAAGGCCCTCTCTTGATTCCAAGCTCAGCCCAATACACTACGTTGCTGCCAGTCAAGACCTTCAAGTATGGCGTTCTTGCCTTTTCTTGTTAATTGCGAGAGTTTGATTTTGGAATTTGGTTTGATTGGTTTTGGGGGGTTTTCTTTCAGCCTGGCGATGTTGCGTTTTCCGTGCCTAATTCGTTGGTTGTGACTCTTGAGAGGGTGTTGGGCAATGAGACAATCGGTATGCTATTCTCCACTTTTTTGCTATTAGTACTTCTTGTGTTATGGGCTTTTAAGTTCTTGTCTATCAGCTCACAATCGAGTTTCTGCCAACAATAATCTGTGTACTAGTTCACTGGAACTGTAATTTTGAGCTTTATTGATAACCTGTCTCCACGGGAATTAAAGTTGAAATTGCCTGTTCTCAAGTATGAAGGAGTCAAGAGTATATATGGCAGCTTGAAAATGTGTCATGCATTGTTTCGATTCTGATGGAATGTGATTTAAATGTGCCTGGTGGTGCTTGGTGGATTTGTGGAGTCTTCAAGATTTGGATTTGGATAAGTTTTCTTCGATAGTACAAAACACAGTGTATATTTGGATTTGTTAGTACATTTTTACAGATCTTGAAGTCTTGGCTAGCACGTACTACATTGCTACCGATATATAATTCCTATTGATTTTGATCCTCACATCCCAAATGAACTCATTTAGGTAAAGGACTGGTCATCTTTTGCATGTTATATAGCCCACTGTGAATGAGGCATGTGCCTAAACTTAGAAGACCTTCAGTTCTTAACAGCTGAAGAACAAGAATTATGTTTACCCTAAAGGCTGCATTGCTTATATTAGCTATATGGCCTACCAGCAAGGCAATCAAATCTGTTTGCTTCTCTCTTCTCTGCCCTTTTCCATTGTCTCAAGCTGTAATAGCTGGTATGGTCTTTACATAAAAAGGTTTTTTATTGTCTCGAATTTCCACTTCTCATTGCCATGAATTGGTAGTTCATGCTTCAATGACTAGTCACTAGCTAAATGTGGGTTTTCATGGCTCACATAATGCTGTGGTAATTAATATTGTATTGAAGTTTGTGTTTGTTGGGTGGGAAGTAATCTTTGTTGATACGCAACTCATTATTGCAGTTTATTTAGGGCTTTGCATATTCAATAGTTTAACCTGAATCAGCTACTTGATTCCGTGCAGCTGAATTGCTGGCCTCAAACAAATTATCTGAATTGGCTTGCTTGGCATTGTATCTAATGTATGAGAAGAAGCAAGGGAAAAAGTCATTCTGGTATCCATATATCCGGGAGCTTGACCGTCAAAGAGGTAGGGGTCAGTTAGCTGTGGAGTCTCCACTATTATGGTCAGAACATGAACTGTCTTACTTGGATGGCAGTCCCACTAAGGTAGCTTATTATCCTTTCTTTTGGGACATCTTTTGCTCCGTTGCTACATTAAACACTCATATTGACATTTGTGCTGACCTTCGTCCTAGATAATAACGTTAGTTTGATCTGAGTTGCAGGCAGAATATTTTGAAAGGGCTGAGGCAATAAAAAAAGAGTACAATGAGCTTGATACTGTATGGTTTATGGCTGGATCCCTTTTTCAGGTCATTTTCTCTCGTGTACTTTTTTTTCATTTAGCTGTTTTATTTGGTTCTACTAATTTTTTCAGCATTTCAATTTAAGGTTTCCACAACTCTGTTTATACATGTACACATATGGGTGCTCATGCCTTTTTGTATTCAATACTATAACATTGCCGTATTCTTTTTTTCTTGCAGCAATATCCATATGACATACCATCTGAGGCCTTTCCTTTTGAGATCTTTAAACAAGCGTTTTCTGCCATCCAGTCCTGTGTGGTGCACTTGCAGGTATATATTTTTCACTTTTTTTTGGTACTTCTATAATGAAATTATGCCAACTCATTCTGAAAAGGTGTCTTTGAAGTTGGACTTCAATAGCTATTTAGATGTTTTTACCATATTTATGCCTTAATCAGAATTAATTTACAGCTATGTGAAGTCGAATCCTGGCATTGAACCATAGTTGATAGTAATTCTAATAAAAAAAAAGTACAGCAATTGATCTGTTACAGATTTGTTGTGAATGCATCTTCACCCCTTATTTACGTATATGTACACACATATCAAGATAGTAGAATGTGGTTGTGGTTGTGGTTGGTTGGTTATCTAGTCCTGATATCATGTATAGGACACCTTGAAGAATTAGTACGATTTAGTAACTGTAGTATGTGAGAAACTTTTTGTGACAATTGTTCCACTGTATTTTGAAAGCCTAACAATTTGGCGAGCTAGGTTTTGGCATCTTATTTGATCTTTCGTACTTGGCTAGCCTTCCACTCAAAATGTTGGAATGTATTCTCATGCCATTTTCATCCCTTCTGCCATTGCATGACCTAACTTCATCTACTGTCTTCGATCTTAATAATAATAAGCGTTCTTTGAGCTCTCTTATGATGTCTTGAGTCTTGACTTTTACCAATTTCTTCCAAATTATAATGTTGTAAATGGGCAATTGTGAATTCCAAATCAGCTAATTATGACTACTTGGTTGGATTTATGTGGTATAATGAATTTCCATTTTGCGTAAACCTCGTTGATACTCTCTTCAGTAACTGTGAATTCTTTTCTTAATATAAATATGGTGTTAAATTTTGTATAATGGTTATAGTATCTGATCATACTAATCCTTTTCAACTTAGGGTGTCAGCTTAGCTCGTAGATTTGCTCTGGTTCCTCTTGGACCTCCACTGCTAGCTTACAAGAGCAACTGCAGGGCAATGTTAACTGCTGTAGACGGTGCTGTTCAACTGGTGGTAGATCGTGCATATAAGGCTGGGGAGCCCATTGTTGTCTGGTAACTAATGCTAACTTAGGTGTCATGTCATTGATTACTTATTTTTACTAAAGCTGCAGATTTGGGTTAAGTTGATAATTTCGTCACTTTCTCATGTTTCTCCAGTTAATCAATGCTAACTTAGGTGTCATGTCATTGATTACTTATTTTTGCCTTCATTTTATGATAAAATTTGTAGGTGTGGCCCCCAGCCTAATTCAAAGTTGCTTCTGAACTATGGTTTTGTTGATGAGGACAACCCCTATGACCGTTTTGTAGTGGAGGTCAGACTTTATATGAGGCTTATCATTTTGCAACTGCTTTGCTACTGCTAGTTCATGATATCTGAATGAAAGCTTCCTCAGGGTTTTGGTGTGCAAAAGTCCAGACCTTGTGGGTTTGTGGCTGACTGATTGTATGTTCATTTGTGTCATTTAAGTGTAGCATAGCAGGTCATTGTGTTCTTGCCTTCTACCACTTGAAAACAAGAGATAGAAATAACTAAAAATGAAATTTACTGTACTTTCTGTTACTTTGAATTAGGCTAGGGGCATTGGAAAGTGATTTCGTTTACTTTTAGCTGATATACTTTCACTTTCCTTGCAGGCTGCACTGAATACTGAAGATCCTCTTTATCAAGACAAGAGAATGGTGGTACAAAAGAATGGAAAGCTTTCTATACAAGTGTTTCGTGTAAGATGTCATAATATGCTTTGTTTGTTCATGGACTTATCCTGTGCTCATACGTGGGCATGGCTGCTATCTGTTCCTTTGGGGTTTATAAATAGGATATGCAATTCTGCTGCAGGTTTGCTCAGGGAAGGAAAAAGAAGCTATTGCGGAAATGCTTCCTTATCTAAGACTGGGTTATGTTTCAGATCCTTCTGATATGGAATCAGTTATTTCATCTGAAGGTCCAGTTTGTCCTGTAAGTAGATTATGGTCAGATATCAAGCTGGGGTATTCTTTTAACTAGTCTGATTTTTTCAAGTGTAAACCAAACAAGCACACATTATACGTAAGAACATACCTGACATCTGTTTTGACATTTTAACAAAACTCTCTGCAATTCTGCAAAATATGGGTTCAGTCAACATTCAAGGACAGGAAAACTGGCAATGGTCATTTTAGACAAATGCACCTATGGATAGACTCTTTTCATGTATTAATTTATTTGAAAACTCCTATTTTTCTGCTGCAACAGAGGGTTTTAAGGGGCTGTTATTTTCTTTTATGACGCAACTGTGAGATTCTTAATTATTGAAATCTGATTTGACAATCCAATAGGTTAGTCCTTGCACAGAGAGAGCTGTATTGGACCAGCTTTTGGAATATTTTAAGGCGAGGCTTGGTGGCTATCCAACTACCTTAGCCGAAGATGAGGCCTTGGTAAATTTTCTCTTTGTAAATGTATTTGTGCCTTGTGCTTGTGAAAAGAACTAAACACAGCTTAACAATTCCAGTTGGCAGACCGTGATCTGAATCCCAAAAAGCGAGTTGCCACACAACTTGTCCGGTCGGAGAAGAGAATACTGCATGCTTGCTTGCAGGTAACACAGGAGCTGATAGACGAGTTACCTGATCATACAGTATCTCCATGCCCTGCTCCTTATGCTCCTCGTCTGAAATAGAAAGGTTCAAACCTTTAAAACCCCTGAACTAAATTGAATCTTGTATGCTATGGCCATGGAAATAATCCGATCATTTTGCAGATGTTCTTGCATTTTTATATGTGGAGCTTATTGCGTGGACTGTGGCCAGTAGAAGTATTCATGAGGTCAGTCTCCTGATCTTTAGGTCAAGAACATTGCAATATAACTGGTAGTTTCAAAGGTGAACCCAAGTACTATCTATCTATTTAGTGTTTTTAGAGCCTGCGTACCCAGTTGGATGATGCTCTGAATATTGACCTAGAAATATTGCATATGCTATGTAAGAGCATATGAAGTTATGAACAACTGCTGTGTATTTTGCCCGAACCGAGAACCGGACTAATCCATCCATGTTTATAGGGTGTGAAACGAGTGTAGATCGGGCGCGTGAAGGCATGATCTTCTGCTGGTTGAATGCTGCTGGCTCAAAGCAAAG
Source organism: Polygonum aviculare (assembly GCA_934048045.1). Classification (NCBI taxonomy): domain Eukaryota; kingdom Viridiplantae; phylum Streptophyta; class Magnoliopsida; order Caryophyllales; family Polygonaceae; genus Polygonum; species Polygonum aviculare. The sequence continues at coordinate 23,471,322 of OW204031.1, forward strand.
CGTTGGAGAGCTATGTAAATACATTGTGTTTTGCACACTACTCCTACCTATGGAATAACAATATTCTTTCAGTAATGTGTAGCAGCAAGTCTTCCATGATTTTTGCAACTGACTCTCAGAGCATTGGCTATTGGAGTACCTTTTTACTGGAAGCTAGAAACTACATATGCTCACAATTTTAATAAAATTAGCATTACATTTGCTACTCGTTCCCATTTTTTTAATGTTAAACAAAATCCATTTATCATAACTTGTGTAAACTGGGAAAATGTTAGCCACTGGAGTCAGGCCAGACTGTGAAAATGCTAAAATAGCAAATTATGGGCTACCTGTCGGGGGAAATATTGTCAATTTGTAATTGCCTCGAACACCAAGACAACAACACAGAACATTCCAACAAAAGGAATAGCTCGCTCTCCTTTTGTATGTTACAATGCAGCTAGTACATTGCATAATTTACTTTCCATTCTATCATGTCACACCTACACTTCACGTTTTGACATTTTTTGTATGTCGCAAAATTTTTTTACATGATAATTGATCTCTCTTTACCCTAGAGATTGTGTACACCGACACATCATTCATTTGATAGTTTTATAACCAACTCTAGAGTGAAGAATTCCAAAACATACCTTTTAACATATTATCATGAAAAACCCTTAAACCATGATAGCGCAATTTCATAACCAAACTAGCACCAGGCACAAATTCGCAGACATTATATGAACACCCCTTTTTTTTGGGTTAAAAAATGATCACACTTTTTTTTTTCTTTTTCGTAAGCGAATAGGATTAATGTATGCTTTTTATTTGGTTGAAAGGATTAATGTATGCTTTTAATGTACAAAGATTATGAGCTAGTGTTGTTTTGTTTTAAATGGAAGTTTAGACCCCGCCTAAGACAAAGCAAATCCTCCGTAACCCGTATAGTAAATAACAATCATTTGCTTCATTGTGCTCAAAATCAAAACCCTGTGTGCTCCAAACCAATCGATTAAGCAAAAACACCAGGAAAGGTTCCAACTCCTCCTCTCCGTTCCGGTCATTACTGATCCCCTGTGAATTAACCAAGTGCCCCTCTTTCATTCGGTAAGTTTTGGTGTTTAGGGTTTTTCTTAAACTCCTTGCTGATAGTGCTCACTGATTTTTCGAAACCTGTGAACGAGTTGCTTCATTGAATCGTCCTTGGTGTGATTGAACTGCTTTCTCATTAGTAAGTGAGGTTTTTGTTGCTAACAACTTCAATTCTGCTTGATAAATGATCGTTGTAAGCGCTCCCATTTCAGATTCTGATTTAGATATTTGTGTTTTCTCGCCCTTCAATTGACTTGAGTTAATCTGAAAAGATGTTGGGGGGTAAGGGGAATGATTCTTATCATTTCTTATTGTCTTATGTCTGTAAATGCGTTCTTTCTCCGGCTAATTTGCGAATTCTAGGTTGTTCATGTAATCTTTCAAAAATTAGATCCCGGTGGAATTTAAAGCTCTGGGAAAGCAAGCAATTAGTTTCAGGAATCAAAGTCAAAATGGAACCAAATTTACCTTGGTTGCAAACTTACTTGAGTAGCGCTTCTGTTCGGCTAATTGTATGACAAATGTGAATTGATTATTGTAAAAAGAAAACATCATGCTTAAACAAATATGTATTTTGTTCAGGCTGTGCTAGTTCTACTTGATTATGACTATATGTGGCAGCCTCTGTGGGTTTTGAGCAAGATTCGGTCATATTTCACTTGCTTTGTTTAAGTTCTTTTTCACAAAGGTTGTTTTCCAAGACTTGGGGTCTTCTTATACTGCTGTTGATACTTTGTTGAGGTACATGAAAAGCTGAACTTGAGAGTACATGCAGCTACTTCTAGAGGACTTTCAGCTATTTTAATCGAAATCTAACTGTCTGCCTCATGTTAGAGATGGCAGGTCCTATTCGCAGGTTTTACAGCGTTATTGCTTATCTTGTAAATTAGTTTGAGTATTATCATTACGGTAGTTGTGTATTTTATTTTATTTTTGTGTCTATTTGATAAAGTTCAGTGTTTCTACTATGCCTGCATTGTTGTCAGTTATATTTACACCTGCACTTTGAATATTGATGCAGTGCAATTGTGAGAAAAGCACACAAAAACATGAGGCTTGCTATTACAACTTCGATTGCTATTGTTTTGGGTTTCTTCTTGGGAAATAATTTTCCTTCACTTTCTATACCAAAGGTAGCAAACCGTTGATTGAATAGCTGTTAACATGTTTGTAATCCAAGAAATTGTTTTCTAGTTTTCTTGGGATGTTATATATATTGCTAATCTATTAAATTGCTTTCACAGATAAATGTACCAGTCACATTGCTTCCAACTATTGACCCGACTTATGTGGAAGATAGATATTCTGGCCTCTCAGCCCAGGCTTTGTTAAATGCTTGGTCAACCATGAAAGGAAACAAAAATGGCCCATTAGAAACACAAACATTAAATGAGACAAAGGTATGGCTTCATTTGTCAGCCTATGTATAACTAGTAATCTTTTGTAACATCAAAATTTTGGGGAAGGCTGGGACAATTATTTTGCAAGGTCAATTGTGCCTGCATCTACTTTTAATTGCAAAGAGGCTTCATTTTTTACATTTCGGTTTAAGACTGAAGTAATACTACATTTTAAAACAAGAAGAGAGAATATAGTCAATTGATCCTTTCTTAATTTTCTTTTCTTTGTTTTTTTAAATTAAGGACAACGATACTGAGCCTATGGTTTATGTGACTATAAATTCTCCTCTCAATCTTAATGCAGATTGGTGTTCACATGATACCTAAAGGGGCTGAGAGACTGCCGCCAAAAATTATTCAATCTGAGTCAGATCTTTATCTCCGTAGACTCTGGGGTCAACCTGATGAGGTACATCCTTTATAAATCTCATTGAACTTGTCATGCCATGGCTTTATACTTTCATTTCTTATTTTGGAATCTGCATGCAACTGGGAGTACTTTCGACCAGAACATGGTTTTCTTACTAGGAGAACGTAAACGAAACCCCTGTAATGCGCAAATAGTCAAACAACCAACTGCAAGAGATTGATATTCAACTAGTAGTTCATACCTTTCATATTTAGCAGTATAATTCCCAAGTCACATTGTGTGCTCAATGGGAATGTTTATTGACTCCTTTCTTCTGTGTATCCTTAATCTGACTTTCTAACCTGCACTTTTCATTAATGGGTGAAAACCTGCAGGACCTAACACACATGCCTAGATACCTTGTTACCTTCACTGTTGGCTATGAACAAAGGGCCAATGTTGATGCCTGCGTTAAAAAAGTAAGAGTGATTCATGCCTAGCCCCCTCCCCCTTCAAGACAATGAAATGTCTTTCTTTATACTGAAATCTCAATATTTGTTAACAGTTCTCAGATAATTTTACAATTTTGCTGTTTCACTATGATGGGAGAACAACTGAATGGGACCAATATGAGTGGTCAAAGCGAGCTATACATATTAGTGCAAAGAAGCAAACCAAATGGTCAGTATCTCTGGACTGAATTGTGCTCACAGTTGCATCTGAGTCATGATTAGCTTTCAGATCCTTGAATTTGTAGAAATATGATATTCATAGAAGCTTAGTTATGTTTTACACTAATTAGTAATGGATATTTTTTGGGCATTCTGTGTGGGAAAAATATAAAATTGCAGGTGGTATGCTAAACGATTTCTGCATCCTGACATTGTTACTCCTTATGATTACATCTTTATATGGGATGAGGACCTTGGAGTGGAGCACTTTAATGCCGAGGAGTAAGCGATGTGCATATATTAATTTAAAATCCAGTATTTTCTCTTCTAGCCGTTTGCTAGAGCTTACATATGTCTTTGTGTCAGATACCTCAAGCTGGTAAAAAAGCATGATTTGGAGATCTCGCAGCCAGGTCTAGAACCAAACAGAGGCTTAGTGTGGCAGATGACGAAAAGAAGAGGTGAAAGTGAGGTCCACAAGTAAGATGACAAATTCATTTTATTCTTTCTTTCATCCAAATGCTGCTTTCATTTTGGCCCAATGTTTGTGTGCTACTAACTTTATTTTCTGTATTCTTGTTCTGATTGGCAGGTTAACAAAAGAAAAACCCGGATGGTGTGGTGATCCTCTTTTTCCACCTTGCGCAGCGTATGTGAACTACTTCTTAGTTTCATTTCCAGGGTACCAATGAAAAGCTCCTGATTGGTTTTATGAAAGTTGCACCTTTTTCTCTGGATAGGTTCATTGAAATTATGGCACCTGTGTTCTCAAGGAAATCATGGCGCTGCATTTGGCATATGATTCAGGTTTTACTTTTCTCCTTTAGAACAAATTCATAATAGAAAATTTCTAAAGGTTTCTAATACTTGTTGTTTATACTCTCACATCTCATTTCTAGAATGACTTGGTGCATGGATGGGGTCTGGATTTTGCTCTTAGGCGGTGTGTCAAGGTTAGTGGCTGTTCAATTTTCTTTGCTTCACCTTGCTTTGTTTTCACCTACTTATGATTTGAACTGGGCAAGTAGTGTTTGTTTTCACTTTTTCCTGATACAGCCGGCTCATGAGAAAATTGGCGTTATTGATTCCCAATGGATAGTTCATCAATCTGTTCCTTCACTAGGGAAGCAGGTATCATAAGAAAAGAGTATCTTGTCGAGTAAGTTATTCTTCATGATAACGACGAACAAAATTCTTATGTTATCTTTCTTGTACAGGGTGAATCTGAAAACGGGAAGCCCGCAATGCAAGGGGTATTGTTGTTCACTTTTAAATTTTAAGCCAGATTGCTTCCTTGAATTCATGGACTTTTTTTCTTTGTTATTTTAATCTCCTTACAAAGCTTAACTTTGTGTGTTGTGACAGGTAAGGGATAGATGCAGAAGAGAATGGACGATGTTTCAAGACCGAATGGCCAATGCAGAGAAGTCGTACTACGATTCGTTTGGGTATACTTTGTCTGCTGGTCACTAGGGTAGCTCAGTTTTAGATGCCCAATATATGATATGAGCAACATACGATGAAAACTACGTTGTATTATGTAATACGTTGCCATAAATGATTAGATGCCTTCTTTTGAGTTGCATATTTGGTGCTTAGTTTTGTTTTATGCTTCTTGATTTGTTCTCCATATTGAGATGAGCGCAGAAGTGGCAGCTTTATACTTACATGATATCTATTATAGCTCATTTGTGGTGAATAATGATGGTTGGTAGAGGCAGAGGCCCACTATATCCAATGCCTCCCCTTGCCTTGATCTTATTGTACAAAAGATGAACACTGCACCAATTCTGTTATTGAAGAGCTAATACTATTACAAATCTACACGCATTCCATCAAATGAGTGCAAATCTATTCATTCATTTGAAATTCAAATATAATTATCGTACGTATGTAAGAAAAGAATACATAACATGAGGGAAAACAAAATTGTTCATGTGAGTTGTCCACTTTGCTGAACTCTTTAGGTTCCATGTGGCTGTACTCAAAACTACAAGTAGCCTTTTGTGACCTCCTCTTCTAGTTCTTGGAATTCAAAAGCATCATCAGCCTTGTATTCCCCTAGATATAAACAGAAAATGGTGTCAGATGTGTTCAAGTTTGAAACTTGACATTAGAACTAATGACCCAGGAATATCTATCTTTTAGTTCTGTGAATTCTTCAGCTTTTCACAAAATGGAAATCAAGTGATACAACCAAGCCTTGAATTGTTGCAAGGGCATAAGAAAATGTCATACAAGAAGATAGAAATTGAGATGAGAGATTACCAATGGACTCCCTACGGAGAGCAGTCAGATGAGCACAGCTGCAAGAAAACCATTCAGATGAAACAGGCACATGTTAGGCCAAGGCACACAAATAAACATGGTGATTAAATCTTATAACAATATTCATGACTAATTTACCTTCCAAGAGCCTTCCCAAGATCTGCACACAGGGATCTTATGTACGTTCCCTTTGAGCATATAACTCTAAAAATCAAGTTTTGTCTGTGGAAGTTAGAGTTTACATACATGTCAGATTATCAATGATTATGGAAGTACAATTAGATTTCTATAGTAGATAGGCATTGCACGATAAACAACCGTATACACTGCTATAGTACCCTCTTTATCAATGAACCCTAGCACATCAGAGGGTTGCAGGCCTTGTATAGCTAGGATTAGCAAATATGATGACTTTCCAAGAGCATTTGTAATATCAATAACTATGTAGACATTAGCATAGGGAAGCTGATAGACCTGTCATCTAAGCTACGCTCAATGTCAAACTGAAAGATTGATATTCGTCGAGGAGAAAGTTCGACGCTTTCTCCACGTCTCGCTTTATCATACATCCTCTCACCACCAACCTGTAGAAGCATAAAGAGAGATGATAACAAGGTGACATCTCACAATTGTAACATTGCAACAGAGGCAGTCTTCAAAATAGCACCCAATATACTCCCACTTTTAAGAGAAGACGGAAGTGAAAAAATAGTTATTCAATAATGAAAAAGCCATTTAAAGCTTACATTTTCAGGAACTGAAAAAGAATTTATTTCACATACTAGATGAAACAGGTAAAGAGACTACCGAAGACCACAGTATTGAAATCCCTATAAATCCATGTTATCCAAAGTCTACCATGACAATTATTGGATAATCAACTTCAAAAAAAATCCATCACAGGCATTTATCAGGCTATTCAGTATATAGCATGATTTGTATCCTTCTACTGAAATTCCAATTCTTGGGTTAATGCATGTAAACTTCCTGTGCAACTTTATTTCATATTTTAACCATCTATTTATCAGGTCAATTCTTGGTTTCATGATTTGGTAATATTTGACCATTTAATAAATTTGCAGCCTTGCTGCTGACTGCCTGGCTAAATATAAATTATTTCCATGATATAGCACAAAGAATGCACACCTAAAAATTTCATGATATATTACCAACCAAACTCAGAAATAAGATGGATATAGGTTATTACCTTAATTGCAGAGAACATTGGAGGAACTTGCCAGATCTCTCCGACAAAAGATGCTGCAGCCTTCTTTATGTCTACATCCTTAATATGTTCCCATGATTCACGTTGAATTACCTGAAAAAAAGAAAGATGAAACTTCTCGATATAGATGTGGACGGATTACTAAACAATAATTACCAGGATACAAGCACGATCCTGAAGATATCGGACTGGTTTCAAGAGAACCAGTTGCCATCTAGCGAAAACATACCGGAGAATCTGCATCCCATGTAGAAGTTGCCTCCCCTAGACGAAAGACCCCTGTATAACCCTTCACCATGCCTTGATATCTGCATTCACAATATGGTGTACAAAGAAAATTAATTAGATCATTATAACAGAAGGCTAAATTTTCATTCTGACATTAGGTTTTTAAATCATGGAACAAGACAACTGAGTAAATTCCTATACTGATGAATCTAGCACTATAGGAACTAACCTGTCCACCAACTTGGTAGCTTTTCCTACACACACAATAAGCAATCCAGTTGCCATAGGATCAAGTGTTCCTGCATGCCCTACCTGCAATCTTAAAATTAGCAAGAGAAAAAATATCCATGCAAAGTTATTGTCCATTCAAACAGGAATAATCAAACAAGAGGCACCTTTTTTATATTCACTAGACGGCGCAGCTTGCCACAGACCGTGAACGACGTCCATCCTGCACATCGAATCTGGCATGTTGTCATACTCAGGGTCAAAATTGTGTAGATCTCTGTTTAATACTATGAAATTTTAGTATTTTTTGTTTCTTAACATAGGAAAAATGAGATATTTAAATCCAAATACATTTGTTTATCAAGGGAAAAAAAGGAGCATGCACCATCCTCTATGTGAAGCATGCCACACAAGACTGTACTAAGCAATTCACAAAGATAGGACCTAATAATACAGCTTATGGGCTAATTGAGTGTACATGCAATGACAATTAATCTCCAACTGCATTACAATGCACTGCTTCATGAATTATACATACTATCAGTCCATCAGCATACAACCATGCATCAAAGATTAATTTTTACTACTATCACATCTTAACAGTCTGTGGGCATTTTTACTACTATCACATCTTAACAGTCTGTGAGCATCAAAGATTAATTTTGACTACTATCACATCTGGGTTACCAGTAAAGCTCTTGCCTAATTCATTGTGTATACCTGCCAAGCCTAGCATCGTTCACATCAGGCCTTCTAAGTTTGTTCATATGACATAAATCCAGCAACCAGCCAAATTACTGCATTTACAATATAATCACTCACAAATATATTACCATCCGATCGCCCCTTACTCTAATTAAGAACACCCATCAGACTAAAGCTAAGCAAATTGGTTGCATTTGAAACAGGCCTATCAAGGGTTGAAAATCATAATGTTGATCTAGCAAAATATATAAATAATAGTAACAATTAATAAGACACAGCAATGCAGGAGGTGATTACCCTTAGGCTTGTTTATAAGGACGACAGTGCCAGTTGGGGTATCCCATGTAGAGGGAAGCCCACTACTCCTTGAAGCAAGAAAGGGCTCCCCACTTCCACTACTACTCACATCACCATTCTTACTGGTGGGAGCTTTCTGCAAGCACTTGAAGAATTCCTCCACCTTCTTCTCAGACACTTGCTTACCCAAATCCACATTATCCTTCCTAGTTCCATCCTCACCACTCTTCCCTTCAAAAAAGACCAAACCTTTATCCTCTTCCTCTTCTCCCACTCCCTTGCCAACATCAACATTCTCTCCTCTTGTGGCATGGACCTTCCACCCAGCTTTCTTGGGGCCGCCCTTGCTCAGCGGAGACTGCTTCTCCTCCCCAGGCTGCAGAAAAGCCTTATCAAAGCACTGATCAGGGAAATACTTCTTCTCCAGCTGGTACACCATCTTGTAATGCTTGTCCTTCTCCCATGGATAGGCAAAGGTGTCATAAAAGTAGAGCTCCTCTTCCCTCTTGTGGAGAGTCCTCAGCTCCACAAACTCGGGCTTCAGCTCCACGAAACCGTCTCCAGAGCCGCCTCTGCCCTCGTCTTCCGAGTCGGAGCCATACATTCTCTTCCTCCTCTTATTGTAATACTTCCTCTTTGACCTATCCATCATCTCAGGCTCGGACACGGACTCAGGCTCAGGAGAGTTGCTCTCCTTACCCTTTCCGATCGATCGCTTGGCATCGTTCTTGGCCAGCTTCTTATCGACCCAATCCTCGAAAGAAAGCTCCGGCGAGGGCAATTGGTCGGGTTCGGCCGGGTCATGGTCGGACTCCGAGTGGTCAGTGGGCCTGGAACGGGGGAGGCGCCGTCGATTGGGTTTTGGGCGGAGATGGTTAGGGTTTTGGTCTGGGCGGTGGACGATGAGCTCGTATTGGAGAGGGAATGGAGTAGCGGTGGTGGAAAAGGCGGGGTTCAGAGGAGCAATGGAGCGTTTGGGTTTGGGGTTTGGAGAGAGGAGGAAGGAGAGGGATTTGGAGAAGGAAGGATTGCGTTTGGAGAGGTGGAAGAGGAAGGATAGATTGGATAGGGAGAGGGTTTTCGCCATTGCCGAGGGTTTTAGAGCTCTCTTTGCCCCCTTACAGGGACAATTGGTTGGCTCTCCACTCTGTAGGCCAAACAAGATTTTGACTTTTTGAGTATAGGGCGAGGGGCTGATATTGAAATTCTCAAGTTGTCCCCAAAGCCAAATAGTTCGACTTAATTCACTCAGGTGTTAGAGACAGTAGAAATATTTCTGTTATTATTGCACACCTTAAAGTCACAATCATGATCATACTACAGAGTTACAGATCAAGTGAGGTAATCGTCTGCTTACTGTTACACATCAACCTGGGAAACCCAGTATAGTATCACAACAATCGGCATTGCCAAATAAACCAGGCAATGGCGAAGTGATCAAGGGCAAGTGTCCAATCTTAACAAACCCAATGAGGATTGATATACACAACCAAACACTCACAAGTGGAGAGAAACCAACAAGCAAACTGACTGTAGTTGTAAGAGGGCAAATGGCATCAGACCAACCTCTCTAGTCTTTGTGTGTAACAAGGTTGGTTAGTTTAAGCCATAGAGGACTTTTCTAGGGTCCAACTGGCCACTGCAATAGCTAGAAGAAACCGTGGATATTTCCTGATACCCTCTCCATTCTTCACAAGGTTTCAACGAAACGGGCGCCTCTAAAACACCTGAATCTAAACACAGCATCGACTTGTAGTCTTCGTCTCCCATGTCCGGTATTGCCTTGGCTTTCTTGTCCCATGGGTTCCAAAGAGCTGCATATTAGGTAAGGAAGATGGTGATTCAAATTTATAAGATGTACATATATTTCTGGCTAAGCTATAGAAGAAACGTCAGAAAGCATTATCAAATAGTACTAGAAAGTTGGTTTGGGTTAATGCAACATCATCATTATCACAATATTGATAGCGTTACTAAAGGATTTGAGTTGTTGCAAACCTGCATCTGGCATTCCTTCCTTGCGCAACACAAAAGTCCGTTTCTTCTCGTGGTCTATAATTGCAATCTTTGGAGGTGTGCTTAAATAGATGCGATCAACCTGAGAAGATTTACATTTAATTTACTCAGATCCAAAGGCCAATGGTAATAGGAATCTTATACTCTAGCAATGGTATGGCAAAACTTACCTCGCTGTCAAAGGTAATGGCGTCAGCCTGCTCAGTGAACCGCTGTCTCTGCCTTAGATTATCAAAGTAGTCCAGTGTCTCTAAGCCTTCAACGCGTACTTCACTGCAAGATTGTAGCAATACAAGTGAGCAATGGCACATTCCAACTTCCAAGAGAGAACATTAGGCTAGAAAAATGAAGAAGATCGTGTATGAAGCGAACCTGATATCAGATATTGACAAGTAATTACGCAAAGCGAAAGTGAAAGTCATGTTCTTGTTATCTGTATTCCTCACACGAGGAATCAGTGTGAGTTTTCCGGGGCTCAGAGTGACACGAAGTCTCAGTTCAAAGCTGCATACAAGAGCTAACAGTTACATAAACCGGCATTAAAGTTAAAGCTAAGACATCATTTACGAAACCACTATAGATAGATGCACCTCCTAGGACACGCCTTCAAGTCTTCGTCTGTGGACTTGAGTATAAGATCGACGGTTGAGTGGTTGTTTGCAGGAGGCAATGGAGATGGAGACTCATCAAATGACCATAGTCTGTTCCTTGCAAATCCATGTTGCTCAAGTGAACCATAATTTCCAAACTTCAACACCAAATAACTGATAATTAAGAAGAATGCATAATCCAACTAAACACCAACTTTTATGTTCTTTTTTTTGTTGTTGTTATTTTTAGAGTTTGTTCAGCACCAAACCTGAGGAAAGCAGACTGGTATTCCTCCCCTTATCGCCTTAGGTGGCTTCCAAACGGCCTGTGAAATAATATAATTATGTTTATTCATTAAAAAAAGAAAAGGGCATGTGTTATTCTATATTGAGCATTAAGAAGATAAAAAATTATAAGCAAATAGTGGACATCTTAATTGCCTACAAAAAAAATGCAGGTAAAGGAAAAGCAAAAGGGGAAAAAGCAGTTGATCTTTTAAATACCTCATCAGCATCTAATTCCATAAGAGATGAAGAGAAGAGCATAAAGTGATTCTTCCATATTGATAAACAATAAGCATCTTATCCTTTTATTAGAATGGGTGGGTGGGTTAGTGCAAAACAGAGAAGGTGGTTAATACAGATTTTCCTTGAGAAACATATCTCTTGTTTTGTATTTTCCCAACCAGGATGGAATCTAAGCATATCTTCCTTCTTGATGTTACTCTTTTACCTTTAACTCTTTTTCTTCTTCTCCATTCTAACTACAAACAAGAGAATTACCTCCATAGCAAGTAAATATGTGAAGCTCATCACCATGTGCTAAAAGAATTCGCATAAACCGTATTCCAAAATGCCTCTTCGCAAAAGGCTTACAAAGACATGATGAACACTAAACTTTCTAGGACAAGAAAACCAGCTAATTTCAAGTTCTACAGATATACAGTGTACTGATCCAACCACCACTATACCTTGCTGCTCATGTAAAGCAATTCCTCTCGTCGGTCATTCTTCCATGAAACGACCTGCCCTCCATTAAGAAGAACCTAAAAGCATTTCATCCAGAATTAGCCTCTCGTGTTAGATTGCATATGAATATATGATTGGTAAAGATGAACTTTCTGAATTTCTATGCTGATCAACACACATCATAGTCCTTGCTTTATACAATTTCAGACATCTCAAATTATCTACTCAAACGATAGAAAAATGACATCAAAGGGACCGGTTAATTGTATAGTTCAACTTAGAATCTTCTACACACTCACTTTTAGAGATGCCAAATGCAACCATCTAGTAGATTAGAGATTTTATCACCTTTCTCTAGTGATCATTGGCATAAGAATCTCGGATCATTATCATGAAAATTACCGTTCTTATCAACAGTCACATGCTGAAGTCTTCATTTTTGTTTCACCAACTAGTATTGAATACTCTTACCAAAGATAAATTCACACAGAAGGCATAGTAAAAGTAGAGACAACATAAAGGATGGTTCTTGTACTGATTACTGACCCAATAAATGATATTAGCAACTAACCATGAAGGAAGAACAAGCTCAACTCAAAGTATACACTCATTTACACCACTACAAATGAACTAATTAACTTGGACTAGAATGACTACTACTATTGGTGATAAAAGAGACTGTCATGGAAAGGTAAATGGAGAAAATAAGTAAGAAGAACACCTCAGCTGATGATCCCATAGGCTCAGTCAATATGATTTTGGACAATCCACCAGCATCATGAACTATGTTAAACGGCATCGGATTCAACCTCAATCTTGGCCTCCAATTCCCAAAAATTGGCTTCAACTTCCCTTTTCTCCACTCCAGCTGCAAAGCAAATAGAAAACCGACACTGATTTTGGCTTATAAAGGTCTCAAAGAGAAAGCACCAAAATAGAAAACACTTGCAATCTTTCTGCCCACCCACTAATCCATAAAGGCTAATCCTAAAAGGAACACTTACCCACAAAAGAAAACCGTAAGATCAGAAGATCTAGATTACAAACCAAAGAAAGATTTATAGAACCAACCCACCATGTAAAAAATATAATACTACTAGCTAATTGTAAACAGCTTGACGAAAACAAACAGAAACAGCCAAAAGGATAAACTATATTATTTCAAAATTGCTTTTTAAATAAACCCATAGACTTAACACAAGTTATTAGACAAAAAGGATAGAAGATTACGTTTGTTTGATTTGCTGGTGCCAGTTTCAAAATTACAGAGCAGTAATACTAGACCACCAACTCTTTCTTCCTCTTTTCACAACCCTGTTTTTCAGAGGTCGTTTCAAGTATTTATACAAAGAAAAGAAGATACACAAACATAAAACAGGCGCGGTCTTTGTCCAACTTATGATGGATGAACTTTCGATGGTTCCAAAACACGGGCATTAAGTCATGGACACGGAAAGAGAGAATTGATTTTAAAGTTTGAACAAATTTAGGCCGCCGAAAATGGGTTGAGAGAGAAAGAAAAAGGGAACGATGTGATTGGCGGGGAGAAGATCTAGTTCAAGTAAGAAAGCAAGTGGGTAGTGGTGGGTAGGGCTAAAGATGCCTTCTTTCCTCATTGGATGCTTTATTTTATTTTTTTGGGTGTTTTGTTTTCCATTATACTACTTCCCCTAATACTGTATTGTCACTATTCGACCAAAAATTTAATGTATTGTCACTATTGTTAGTAGCTTTATTTCCACATCACTTGTTTATATCATTATATGGATGCCCCCTTGTCAAACCGGCCTATTCTTTGGCCTATGATCCTGTGTGGACGAAGAAGATAGTTAAACGTAAAGTAGACCCTAAAGTGTGGTTTATGATACAAAGTATGGTAAAATAGTGTGGCTTATGATATTAAAAAAAGTAAAGGATAGTATTCAAGGGTCCCGGTTTACGTTGGACAAGTGCCTTGCCAAAATAAGAACTTACACCAGTTTTTGAACAAATTTGGCCCAATTACCACATAATAGAACATGCAAGGAGGACATTAAACATTGAAGATTTTATTGAGTGTGCAAATAGAAAACAAAAGGCAACAGAAATGTTCACACGACATGCAAAACATACTTAAAAAACAGAATGCAAAAAACCAAACATTACATATACGTACTCACTTAGTTTAAAAAAAGAAACGGGCTTATTACATGATCATAGTCCCAAGAGCCATATCTAGCTAGCTGGTTAAGTGGTAGTCCTGGCGCCGCTCTCATGGGCCTTCTGCTGGATAGTCTGGCCCGTCTCCTTAGTCTTCTGGCCGACGAACGCCGCCACGTCAGCCACCCTTCTCTTGGTGTGGTCCACCTGCTCCGGCAGCTGCCTATGCGCCGCCTCCCTCAAGGCGTTGACCACCCACGACAATGACGACAATCCGGTCACCCCGAAGACCCCCGAAGCAAGAAACGCGGTCACCGCCAACGCCATCAAGAATGCGGCCGGGACCAGAACCGGGCTGAAGATCACGAAGAGCGGGGCGGCCACGGCCAGCCCGATCAGCGTGCCCACAAGCGTCAGCCCGGCTAGTGCGAGGAGTGTCCCGCTCACCGGGAGGAGGGTCACCACAGCTACTACTTGGGTAGCCGTTGGGCCGGAGCCCGCGGCGTGGTAGTCCTTCTGGCCCGGGTAGGAGATGTTCTGGCCCGGCTGCGGGCCCGAGTGGGCGTGGACGTTGAGCTGGTGGATGGGACGATCACGGTCACGGTCGGCCATTTTCGGTTCAACGATGTTGATGAAGAGTAATTGAGCTAGAGATTGAGAAAACTTTTAAGTGTAAGGGAAATGTGAGAAGGGTTTGGATGTAAGAGATCGATCAAGTGCTGTTGAGGGTTATAAATGGAATGGAGAAGTGGACACGTGGAATGTATAGGCTTTGCATGAGTAACATGTTTCATTGTTGTGTGAATCTCTTGCCACCTCGATCCCTTTTACTTCTCCATGGTTCTTTTCATTTAAAATTTGTCATTCGATCGAGTGACAAATGTAATCAACTTCAATTCACCGAATGCCCGCCGACACGCATGTAAACGTGTTACAAACATAGATGTAACAAATAAGGACGATTTTTGTTAGCCAAATCAAATTACCCCCAACTAACTTTGGCGCCAAGATGAGAAACACTTTGAAAGTTAGAACTCCGCTTTCTTTCAATACCGAACCGGCCAAAATCTGCAATTCTTTGATCGAGACATGTTCGTCTCTTCTGAAAGATTTGACCTTTCGTGGTTTGTTCGACGAAGGACGGGGGATCCATGGCGTTCTGGTCAAACGAGGGCTCTCGTCCGAGAGATTCATCGCTGTGAAGCTTCTCATCATGTATCTGAAGAGATCCGAAAAGTCAAAGGAGGTTGATCAGATTTTGAAGGAATTTAATGGGTTTGATGTTGTTGTTTCAAACTGTTTGATTTTGGCTAGTGTTGAATGGGGCAATCTCGAGCGGGCACGCCAGCTGTTCGACCAAATGCCTGAGAGAAATGAGATCTCTTGGACGGCTCTGACTTCTGGGTTCCTGAGGAATGGGAAGTTTGAGGAGTCTATGTGGTATTTTGAGAGGAACCCGTTTCACAATGTGGTGTCCTGGACGGCTGCTATTAGTGGGTTTGTTCAGCATGGACGGATTCCGGATGCTTTACGGCTTTTTAAGAGGATGCTTGAATCTGGTTGCGCGCCCAATGCAGTTACTTTCACTTCTGTGGCTAGAGCGTGTGCAGGTTTGAGAGATTCTGATTTGGGTATGAGCCTGTTTGGCTTTCTGATAAAGGGTGGATTCGACAACAACGTGTCTGTCTGCAATTCTTTGATCACATTGAGTTTGAAAGTGGGTGAGCTTGATATGGCTAGGAGGATTTTTGATGCGATGGAAACTAGAGACGTTGTCTCGTGGACTGCTATCCTTGATATGTATGTTGAGCTCGGAGATTTGCAGGAGGCGAGACGAATCTTTGAGAAGATGCCTGAGAGGAATGTGGTGTCTTGGAGTGCAATGATTGCAAGGTATAGTCAATGTGGTTGTCCTGAGGAAGCTTTGGAACTTTTTCAACACATGATTTGTGAAGGATTCAAGCCTAACATGTCGTGCCTGTCTAGCGTCATAAGTGCTTTGGCCACTCTTAAGGCCTTGCATTCTGGCATGAATTTCCATGGACATGTATTAAAGATTGGAGTTGACCATGATGTTTTCATCACCAGCTCATTAGTTGACTTGTACAGTAAATGCAGGAGGATGACTGATGCCCACTTGGTTTTCGACTTGAGTCCTACTAGGAATGTGGTTTCATGGAACTCTTTGGTATCTGGGTACAGTCTGAATGGCATGTTGAAAGAGGCCCGAGATGTGTTTGAAGAAATGCCTTACAGAGACACCGTCTCTTGGAATGCTTTGATTGCTGGCTACATGGAGAATCAAATGCTTCATGAGGTCTTCGAAATGTTCAACAGGATGCTCTTGTCTGGGCAGATGCCAAACAGCACAACATTTACTACCCTATTCAGCGCTTGTGCAAGCACAAGCTCTTTGGAGAAGGGCCGAATCCTCCATGGAAATTGCATAAAACTAAAAAGGGTTGATGATGTTTTTGTGGGAACTACCTTACTTGACATGTATGCAAAATCTGGAGATATTGAGAGCTCAAGACAAATTTTTCGCAAAATGCCTACAAAAAATGACATCTCTTGGATGGCCATGATTCAAGGGCTAGCTGAAAACGGCCTTGCAGAAGAGAGTATTCATCTCTTTGAAGAGATGCAAAGAGACTCTTCTTGTGTCGCCCCTAATGAGGTTACTTTCTTAGCTGTGCTCTTTGCTTGTTCTCATTGCGGCTTACTTGACAAGGGGATTCAGTACTTCAACTCTATGGAAAAAGGTTATGGCATAAAGCCTACAATCCGACACTATACATGCGTAGTGGATATGCTATCTCGTTCTGGACAAATTTCCGAGGCAGAGAAGTTAATCAGATCAATGCCATTTTCCCCTGATTCTGATACATGGGCGGCTTTACTTAATGGCTGCAAGGTGTACAGAAGGAAGGATATTGGCGAAAGGGTGGTGAATGAATTGTTAGAGGGGATAGAGAAGAACCCAGCTGGTTATGTCTCGTTGTCCAGTTTATATGCTTCGTTTGGCAGATGGATTGATGTTTCAAATGTAAGGAGGTTGATGAAGGAGAAGAAATTGAACAAGATCCGAGGATGTAGTTGGATTGGGATAAAGGATCAAATCCATACCTTCCATTTCGGAGATGACTTTCATCTTCACTCGATTGAAGGGTATGAAATGCTGCAACTTTTGAGGTCTGAATTGAGGGCTTTTTAAGATGATGAAATCTATGAACAACTCAGAAGTTATTACTGTGTTTTTGACTTATTAGTTTGCTTACAATCTTTACTTCTGTTGATCGAAGAACACTGAGGCACTGAGCACATTTTTTTAGCAGTAGATATTTTCATAAAAAGTGTGCTTTGTTGCAAAGTGTAACAAATCTTTCACGCAATTAACATGTAACACTTGCACAAATTTTGCATTAACCAAGCTCAAAATTTCAATATCCTCAGCTGTACATTCAGGCTACCAGGGAAGGCCAAGTTCCAAGCATTATGATCTTCCAAATCCCACAGCCGCTGTCTTCCTTTTGAAAGCATCAACTCTTTCTGGGCTACTTAATCCAGTTTTAGCCTCATATTCCATTTCCAGGCTCTGCAGAACACAACAGATAGGAAAGTTTAGAAGTTGAGATAAACAAGATGAACTTCACAAGGAAGAAACTATGGATCTATGTTACATGTAAACGGAAACAGTACGGATAAATAGTTATATACTAGGTAGTATGTATTGTTACCGATGTAACAAATCTGGATAAATGATATGAATAAATCTCATAAAAAAAAGGATGTAAAACCGATGACACGAAAATAAGTACACACTCTATAGCTTCAAAGTTCGAAGTCAGCTATAGCAACAAAAGAACATGGCATTAATATACTTTTTTGATCAACAGCGTGTCATTTTTTTATAAAACAAAAGAGCCCAAGGAAATAGGGTCTTACCTGTAGGTCTGCCCGTATGCTGTTGAGAACTTCTCCGGTCATTCTCTCAAAGAAAAGGACCCCCTGTTTGACAGTAGAATCACATAATAGCTTACATAAAACATAAATACAAACAAATGATTATACTCCTGATTATGCAGAGGAATATTGTAGTACCTCCAAATGATCAAATTCATGCTGAAAGACTCGTGCAGCGAGTCCTGATAAGGTCATGGTAAACCTTGAACCAGAGATATCTCGTGCATCAATCTTTAAGGAGTCTGGCCTCTGTCCAATAATTCATCACATATTGTGATAATAGCAAAAGTTTTATAATCGGTAAATTCTCCATCATATAAGAAATTTTTGAAAAATGTATCCAAAATATGCAACCATCTTATAAAGCAGTAAAGTCTCAACTCTTGAGGTCAATGTCCAGTATGTTCCGTGTCATAATAAAGACAGAACTGCCTCCACAAATCACCAACTGAACTTATTGATTATTCACAATAGAACCATATTGTAATTCTTTCTAATCTTCAGGAATGAGGATCAGTTTAGAGGAAAATCTGGCAGATACATGTACCATAAACCTACTTAATCTACAAAAACTACTTAGGAAACTCTTGAAATATGTATAATCCTTTACTTCTTGAGCATTTCAAGGCAAATAAAAATTACTGTTCTACCCAAAACAACTTTTTTCCTTAAGGTGTAACAAGGGCTAAGCATAGGACCCTCATCATGGTACTTTATAGATAGATTTTAAAGGTTTTATTCTCATTGCTGTTCTAATTGGTGGTATAGGTGTACTTTGCTGTATTTTCTTAGGATGGAAATGAAATTGGCAGTATGATCACTGGATCAGAATGCTTCCAACTACTTTTGAGACAGCACGATGTTTCCTAAATGTCAGGAAGAATCACATCACTCTTAGGCCCACCAAACCTTCCATATAAGAAGGGTTTGCTATGTCCTAACAAATGCTACCTAAAACTCCTCAAGAAATTCATCTTTTCAGGAACATGTGGTCCATAATATAGGCTAAATCAGCAAGTGAAGGAACTGTTTAACAGACTTCTTCGACATATGTTTCCATCTTGAGGCCTAAGGACGTGATAGATTTGATATTGCAAGACTTATCCATGTGGCAACATCACAAACAAATAACGGACGTATTGAAATCCACGTAAAAGACACTGGTCGATTTGTATATAAAGTCCGATATGCCCCATGATATTCTCCATATCATCACCACTGTTTTTTTACTTATTAATCGTTTTATAGAAAAAATATATCATTTCTTGAAATTATTAGCATTCTAACCTATAGTAGGTTCTACGAAGAGAATATAGGACATCATTGGAAAATATTTTCAGACTGAAAGGAAGCAAGAAACCGTCAGCCTCAACAACTCCCCTATGGCTTAAGTCAAGATTCTCAACCTAGTGTACTCTCTTCTGAGGTATTTTACTGATCAGGATGTCTCTAACACTATAGAGTGACTTGAATTGGAATTTACTATTAGCCATCTTTTACATGAGATTAAATCATATCTTTGAGAGAATCCAATTTGCTAAGTGCCCGAGAGAGAAGTAAATTTAGGTAGTCTTTGAGGCCTCCAAACCAACAAAGTTCAGTATACATATCCGACAGCTCCAAGTTTTTAGGCATCCTAATTTACATGAATTGTTTTGAGTATGCCATACATCAGGAAAATAACAAGGAGAAGACAAGTAAAATGTGTACCTTGACATCCGCATATATGCCAGGAAAAGACAAGCAACCCTCATTAAAAAGTGTAAGCTTCTGAGAGTATCTGGTCACTCTTGGATTTACAAGAACAATTTCTTCTCCTAATCCACGTTCGCCCTCAGGATTAAACACCATCAGCTGAACATTTATTCCCACCTGGGGAGCAGAGAGCCCAATGCCATCCGTTCTATGATGACAGACAGACCAATGAGTAAACAAGTAGGTAAACATTGTGCGACGTACTATTTAAAACCAATCTCGAATGGAACTATAAAGGCCCATTAGCGATTGACCACTCTTGCCCCATTTTTATGATTACAATTAAGCTAAAACACAATAACAGACAACAGTAATTCTGCTTTATTTGGAACCTTTACCAGGTTTCAACCTTGTGATTCAGGATACATGGACATTGGTGGTCAATTGCTACAACACATATGATAACATGTGGTCCTATAAATAATGTGTATATGAAGGGTCAAGGGCGGCCCAATGTCGATTGCACACAGTACCGACTTCTTTAGTATTGCAGAGAGTTGAAATAACTGAGGTCTTCAGATTATCAATTTCTATAGAAACCATTCAAAGCAACCAAGGAACAGAAGACCTTATTCAATTGAAGTCACACATTTTACCACCAGATTTTATTTTTACTCCCACTTTCTGCAAAACCCTTAACAAACAGGAATGGAGTGTGCCAAAGGTGACACATGAGCTGAGAAAGCCAGAACATTCGGGAGCAGGGAACAGGGAACTCACTTGTACATTACGTCGAACATCTGGTCGGCCAACTTCTTCAAAGCATCATCAAAAGTATTAATAGGCTTGTTCTTCGCCCTGAGAAGAGGGTCCGGATACTTGATAATACTCAGGGGCGGGTCGAAGTACAAATCAGCAGCTACAAACAGAAAACACCCACAAACACATACAATTCAATCAAACCTAACAAGCCATCAAAGCTTATTACTTGCATAAAAAATTGAATTGGGCACTTTTTCTATTGGACAGTGAAATAATGCTTACGGGAAGCGAAATCTTCCTGCTTGAAAGAGACGGGCTTTCTGGCCATGGAAAAGACCTTGGTGGGTTGAGCTATGGAGGGGTTTCCGGGTAAGGAAGAAAGGTGTCTCGGTCGCTGAAAGAGGAGCGAAAGAGGGTTAGGAGAAGAACGGAGAAACAGAGAGCGATGGAAAAGGGGGTGGTGACATTGGAGTTGAGCGGTGAAAGACAGTGGAGTCATGGAGGATGAGATTTTGCGGTCTAGTGTGTTCAGTGTTGCTGATGAATGGAAGGCACTAAACTGGTTTTCATATTCACCGTCAATTTTGCAAGTGATAAGTTGCAGGTTACATGTGGTTTTTTTTCCTACTTGTGATTTTAGTAGCACTTCTATGTTTTGCTATTGTTGTTGGATAAGATGTTCGATCGTTCGGAAAACTATGGAGAAGAGAACGAACTACTCATCAAGTAAAAGACGAATGAAATTTTACAAGATTTTTCTTGTGTAATTAAGAGCTTGTACACAATTCCCATATCACACTTTTCTTGTTTTAAGTTTCACTCACTAGCGACTAAAATTCTCTTATGTTATTTAGTCGGTTCATGTTAGAATTGAGGGAAGTTATTTATCAAGAAGAGGTAATTCCTTTAAATCATAAGAATTACACTTAAATTTAGACGACTTTGAAAACATAGGAATCACGAGATCATCCAAAGGACACCTTCAACGTCTAGGGGTTAGAGGCCTTCCATTGAACCTTCTTCAATAAGTGAAACACATTAATGTCCTCTATCTGATTAGACTTCTTATATTTATAATCAAATGATATTAAATCATATGTAACTTTATTATTCCCATGATATTTTAATCCTGGGAAGTAATTACATCTCAAAAATTTATCTCCCTGTGTTGAATCAAACAAGGCCTAATGAGTTAGACCCTGTTAAGCAAGCAATTAACGTTTAAAATAACTTTTTTTTAAAAAAAACTTAGCAACAAGAACGTTAATTCCGGAACCGAAACCGCCAATTTTGGAACCGGGCCTATCATTATATTGGAGGCTTGGGGTTGCAATAGAGCCATTCATGTATAGTGTTGTGGTAGAAATGTACACCACATCACCTCATAACTCGACTAATGACAACTTTGGAAAAATAACAATTGAACCAACGATGAGGCTTTGATTCAACATGAGAAATTTAGAATTGCATTGGAGACGAGTATATGTGTTAGAAATACATGTAGAATCAAATTGGCTAATCAATGCATCAACCGTTACCGTTGCTCCGAATTACCACACCAAATATTAGTGGTTTCTCGAAGGTGAAGGTTCTTGTTCTTAATTTTCAACAAAGATTTACTTGACCCATAAGGCTATTAAAAATTTAAAACCCTTTCGTTATGGGGGTTTAAATTGGTAAACTTCACTTATAAACTAAAACAATCTGATCAACAAATGAATTAAATGTAATGTGTTAATCAATTGACAAGACTTCTGAGGAGGTTCCCGATGTTATTTTTGTTAACAATATCTCATATTTCCAAATTTGAGCATTACTTAATCAAATCGGTTGTTTAAGTACCACAACACCATCAATTTGGTAGGTCCAAGCTTGTTTAAAAGGAATATGTGATTAACTTATATATCACTAATCACTTTTCATTTGTATATAATCAATTTTGCCAAGCTAGTGATACCTTATTGGGATTGGTAGCTAATCTATTGAAAACCTCACTTACTACGTGATTACACATTTATGTATACACCTATGCTTATAAGCAACAATTTGTGATAATATCTAGTACTACTTGATAAAGTTATTTTTTAACTTTTTTTTGTTGAGAACAAAGTTATATTTAACTTGATATTGCGCGAGGCACGAAAATAATTTAAAACTAGTGTTTCTAAATTTCTAATTATCATTGTACGAAAACATGGGTTAAATATTGCTATTTACAAAATGTAGGTATAACTATTTAGAATTTTTGTAGGGTTTCATTTTTGTATGAAACCCAATTAAGCCTTCTGTCTAATAAAGGAAAATGAAATCTTATCCAAAATACGTAGATATACACTCAATAAAATTGAATGATAAATATTTTGTTATGTCTTTAATAATAAAAAAGTGTAATTTAAACATATTCAGAACATTCAAAAAGTTTTATATCTACGGCTTTTCTATTGTGGGGACACATGATAAGCATATAATGTAAAAAACATAACCTAAAATCCTAAAAAGAATATAATGAATTCATCACAAAAAAATTAAAAAATGTTATAAAATTTATAAATTCTTTTCATTATTAACATTTTTTTTTATCAAAATATTATTAACCTCTTATAGTGTATACTTAGCGCAAATAATATATAAAAACCCTTATATTTAAGCGAGCATAGTCAGAAAAGTATTTTTCTCTTAATACACTTCAGAAGAAAGATATTTAATCATCCAAATGGTAACGTAATGCTGTGCGTTGAGTTGAGTTGTATATTATTTGAATCTATATTCGGGATAAGATAATTTGCATAATCATAGTACGGTGGTACCCATGTGATTGTGTCACGAACTAAGGGCCTTAAGTTTTTTCTTCTTTTTTTTTGAGATGGAATTAATCAAGGGCCACTAAGTGGTTGGATTTCTTAATCTTAATAAGCGATATTTCGGCCTAACCCTTGTGATTGGTTTATGACTATTGGACAACTCATTCACACCACTAGGCCTTCACATGAACCCTAATCTTTTTTTTGGCTAGCTTATGTGTATGATGTATGAATTCCTCCTTAGTCCTTATCGATCGTCCATTAAGTGTAATACCTTTTTTTTGCAATATATAAATTAAAGTTGGAGATCGAGGAAAGAGTTTTTCGGCGATAGGATACATGTATAAATTCATAAGGTATAAAGTGAAGAGAAGAAAAAAAGTTACATTGATTAGAGATGCTAAAGCGTGGAATTGGTAGCTTATTTGAGGTGTCGATTACGGTTGGCGCATCAGTTCACGAGTTGAACACTCATAGTTGTATTATGAGGTCTGAGATTCGAAACTCTAGGGCGATGATTTACCCTATTTTTTGAGAATAAAGTTGGATGCTATATATCATTACAGACAAGTCTAATTGACCCTAATCATTTCCTTATCAAAAATAAAATTTTGAGATGTCGATTAACCAAGGTCCTTAGCACCTGATATAGTTGTGAAAAAAGAGAAGTTGTTATGAGAAAATAAATATTATTTACCTTAAAAATAGTAAAAAGTAAATAGATTTTACATACTTGTTTTGAGAGTTTTAAAAATGGTTTTTGATTTTATTTTTTTTTCCAAAAACCATTTTTAAAAGAATTGTATTAAGCCCTAAAAAGTAAACAAGCTAATGCACAACGTCAACCCTTTTCAAATATTAGTGGAGCTTTCATATTAGACTTATGATGCCATTAATTCCAATTTAGCAAAGTGTACAATTAAGCGTAGTATCTGACAAATTAAACTGTTAGTACACAAAATATGCCGTGTACAAGTTTCCGCTCCTTCTTCAATGATCTTCAATGTTCTTCCACTCTACAAGCCTCTTTCCCTTCAATGACCTGCAAAACAATGGACCAAGGGGCGAGCGACCCCGAATCCACCTCCAATGCTTAAGTCAGTAAGGGCAATGTCGAATAAAGGCGTCAGGCAGAGCGATAGCTTAGAACTTGACTTACTAGGCACATGAATACATGTGTATTTATAGAGGAGAGGGACAGGAGGGGGAGAGGCGCGCGCCCCTAGGCCCGATCGGCCCATAGGGTAGGGTTTCGCGATATCTTGCTCCCCAAGTCAACCAAATATCTTATCTCCGGCGAAGATAAGATTCTCCTCCATAAATAATATCCTAACTAGAGTAACTACCCTAATAAAGGATAAAGCATAATAAATATGGATAGCAAAATAAATAAGATAGAGAAATAAATGCTAACTAATTGATGTGGAATTTTGCCCGCCTACAATGCCCCCCTCCGGGACCCGTATACTTGTGTACCTTGTACTATCCCATGTATAGGGACCGGAGCTTAAGCGGTGAGTGGCCATGCAGATTAGGGTGCTCTTATTCGTATATTCATACATTCGTACATTCGTACAATCGTGTATGCGTATATTCGTATATTCGTATATTCGTACATCCGTATTCCATAAATACGGGATCCGTGCAACTCCTACGCATGCGTATCGTAGGGCCTTCATAAGGTGTTTTCCTTGGCCAAGTTATGCCGTTAGCGCATCGCATAACGTTGGTATTTTTTTGTGCAAGACTCAAACTAATGCAAAACAATGCAAACTTCAATTAAAAATTCAAATATGAAATGTCATGACCTAAGGACAAACTAAAAAATGAAGACCTAAAGGGGGGGCCTCATCAAAACCACGTGGGAAAAAGAGTACCGCCCCCGCTACATGAATTCCTAAGCCTCGGCCGACTTATCTAGGGCCGCGCAGGGCCTCAAGTCGCCGGATTCTCGCCCGCGCCCGCGGGTGATGAGCCGCGTTCGCGGCCTCCCTCTCCGCGCTCGCGGCGGTCGGGGCTGCGCTCGCGGCGATCCGGGTAATGCTCTCGGTCGGTGCCGGTGACTATGTCCACTCGCCCAAGCCCTTTGTCGCCATCTGCGATCCTCTTACTGGGCCGGACTCCTTTCGCGCATAGCCTCGCTTGCAGTTGGTTAGCCCATACCCGCACAATTGCACCTTTATCCATGAATTGGACCATTTGATGCAAGGACGAAGGTACCGCTCCCATGCCATGGATCCAAGGTCGCCCGAGTATCAAGTTGTACGGCCCTGGGACGTCGACGACTACGAACTCGGTGGGATGCTCTTTTCCGGCGAGACTTACTCGAGCCTTTAGGACTCCAAGTGGAAAGGTAGGGTATCCACCGAGTCCGGAAAGTTGCATCTTGACCTCTTCAAGGTCCTTCTTGGATTTTTTGAGCGATTTGAGCGTGTCGTAGTACATCACGTCGACCGAGCTGCCGGAATCCACTAAGGCGCGGTGGATCTTGATCTCTCCGAGCTCGACCGTCAGGACAAGCGGGTCGTTATGCGGATGTTGGACGGTTGCCAGGTCTTCGTCGCGAAAGACAAGTCCCAGTCCTCGTGGTCCGAGTGGGGGCGCGGCTCGGCATGCTGGACGCGCATCACCTCTAACTCGTGGCACTCCCGGCGAAACCGACTTCGCGACTCCGGATCGTCTTCTTTGTAGAGAGCCGTAATAGTCTGGACCACCTCAATCTGTTTAGCACTCGTTCCCTCGTCATCCGAGGTCTTAACGTATTGCTTGAGGTGTCCTTTCTTTACTAGCTCCTCGAGGTATTCTTTGAAGGGCTCACAATCCTCGGTCATATGCCCCCGAGCTCGATGGTACATGCACCACTTACGCCCGTGCTGGTTGTCCTCCGCATCCCCTCTCGGCGGGAGCTTGAACCATTCAAAGTTCCGAATCCGGGTCAAGAGACGATAGATCGGAATGTTGAACGTAGTAAATACGCCTTGGTCCACCCTCTTTCGCTTTCCGGCACTCGGCCTAGGCGATCCGCGCGCTCGGCGGGAAGGTGTAGGGGACCGATCGCCGTCGTCTTCATCTTCCAATTTGGCGTATTGATGGACTCGATCCTGCAGCTCGTCGAGTGTGGAAGGCAGGCGCAGAGTCAGGCTCTCTCGAAGTTTGGACTTCTTTGGTACGGCCCGGTGGAAGGCGGCTATAGCGGTCTTCTCATCGCACCCGTCGATTTGAGCGTAGCACTCCATAAAACGGTTTGTGAACCGACGGAGGCCCTCATCCTTGCGTTGCCTTAGGCTGAGCAACGTGTCCAATGAGATCGCTTCTCGACTGTTGGCAATGTACCGCTTGGCGAAAGCCGAAGCCAACTGCCTCCATGACCGGATCGACCCGGACTCCAAGCTTTGGAACCACTTGATCGCGCCCTTCCCGAGACTCCCGGGGAACATCTTACACATGATGGCGTCGTCAGAGGTCCATAACGCCATCTTGTGTGTGTAATAGGCGATGTGGTTCACTGGGTCCGACGCACCGTCGTAGACCGTGAAGCTTGGTGGCGTGAACTTCTTGGGCGGCTCCGCTTGCTGAATAGTCCGATGGAATGGTGTAGCAGTTACCAAAGCCAACTTCCTATCCACTTGGTCTTGAGCCGACTGCCGCAGTCCTCCCTGGCTCTTAAGCAGGTTGAGCAACCTCTTCTCGGTCCGTTGCTCGGCTTGAGCCTCAATCTCGCGATGCTCGTCGCGGTCAAACCTGTCATCATCCTCGTCGCGTCGACTCCTAGGATGGTACCGATCGTACTCACGAACCCTCCCGCGCTGGCTCTCTGTCCCGCGGTCGCGGCTGATGGACCCGCGGTCGCGGGTCGAGCCACTCGCGGAATCGTCCGTTGCTGGCGGCGATCCGCGCCCGCGGGGCTCGTCCCCGTGCCCGCGGGTTGGACCGTTCCCGCGCCCGCGGGGCCCATTTCCGCGCTCGTGGTTTCGGCGCCTCCTGCGGGGCTTTCGCTTGCCGTGACCGTTCCTCCGGGACTCGTACCCACTTTGGTTGTGGTCCCGCAAGCTTTCTTGCTCGGTGGCGCGGGAGTCCTCTCGCGGGTCCCGGCTCCAGGGCCGCCTATCTCTCCCGCGGTCTCCGTCTTTCCTTCGGCCCTTTGGGGCCCTCCGGTCGCTATCCGAACCGTCGCCTCCGTCACCCGTAGGTTCCGGGGTCTGGCGGTCATCGGGAACGTGGATGACACTAGCCAAACGCTGCGGTTGGTGACTTTCATCGACCGGGCGCTTTCCCTGCATCTACTCTAAGGAGTACTTCAACGCTGCAATCTCCTTCCTGGCCTCCTCGAGTTGAGACTGAAGGTGAGGCCTTTCCTCCTCACGATCTCTTCCCGTCATATCGTTTGTTAGTCCCGCGACATCCCTCAGCCCAACCCTCTCACTCGTTCCGCGCACACCGCTCCGGTGGGCTAGCGAGCTATCGTGGTCATGCGAAGGCTCTTGGATGCGAAGGGACGAGCGATCATGCCTTCTTCCGGGAACGGAGTCACGCGAACTCCTGATCACCATCAACTCGGGCTGGAATAAGTAGTCGAGGTCAGCCTAAGTCTCGACAGGTGGACCCGAACTACTCGCCACATTCGAACCAACGCGCTCGAACCGCAAGGCGTTGTTCGCGTCTTGGAGATTACGAGGCTCCTCGTAACCCTCACCCGCGCCCTCGGCAGGGGGTGGTGATCGCGGCGACCGGGGCGATCACGAAGATCCCCGGTCTGCGCGTTAACCGCGCCCGCGGGGCTCGAATCCGCGCCCGCGGCCCGCGATCGCGGGTTGTCCCTTGCGACCGCCGCGCGCAGCCTCGCGGCTCTCCGCGCGGTCGCCGGCATGGTTCTCGGCCGCGGTCGCTCCCTGGATGGCGGGGGCGACGTGGTGGCCGGCGTCGTCGGCCTGGTTGTTGGCGATGACATTGCCCCCAGCGTTTAGGGTTTCGCCGTCGTCAACGAATACTGCGACCTCCTCCTCTGGGATGGATCCCAAAGTCATCTCCTTTAGCGGGAAACGCTTCTCGGATCAATAATCAACGAGAAGGACGTTCTACCGTTCCCCACAGACGGCGCCAAATGTTAGTACACAAAATATGCCGTGTACAAGTTTCCGCTCCTTCTTCAATGATCTTCAATGTTCTTCCACTCTACAAGCCTCTTTCTCTTCAATGACCTGCAAAACAATGGACCAAGGGGCGAGCGACCCCGAATCCACCTCCGATGCTTAAGTCAGTAAGGGCAATGTCGAATAAAGGCGTCAGGCAGAGCGATAGCTTAGAACTTGACTTACCAGGCACATGAATACATGTGTATTTATAGAGGAGAGGGACAGGAGGGGGAGAGACGCGCGCCCCTAGGCCCGATCGGCCCATAGGGTAGGGTTTCGCGATATCTTGCTCCCCAAGTCAACCAAATATCTTATCTCAGGCGAAGATAAGATTCTCCTCCATAAATAATATCCTAACTAGAGTAACTACCCTAATAAAGGATAAAGCATAATAAATATGGATAACAAAATAAATAAAATAAAGAAATAAATGCTAACTAATTGATGTGGAATTTTGCCCGCCTACATAAACATAGATCGATATTGCATAATACTGTCATAAAAACAAATAATTAAGCGGATTATGTGACAAATCAAAACGTACATATGCAAACGTCAATACATATTTTATGGTAAGAATAGAAATACATATAAGGGCGGAATATATATATATATATATTATATATTATATATCCATACAAGTATAAAAGCGTCACACTTTACGGTCCCGATTTCCCTATTTTACTAACTTGCTAAAAAATAGTGACTTGTGCAATCAGGACCGTTCGTTTCCACTGTTACGCCACCTCCTCCTTCGCTATGCTTTTGCCTTCCACCTGCTCCTCTTTCTTGGCCTCTCCAGACATCCACATCTCCTAGCTGCTTTTCCCTCCGTCTTCGTCTTCATCCAAACCCTCCTTCGTTCCCCGTTTCCACACCCTTCTCCTCACGTCCTCCGTCCATTTCGCCGTCCCTATCCTCTTTTCTTCGTCTTTGCCTGACTTCCTCCTTCTCTGGTTGTGCCCGTGTTCCCGTTCCTCCTCACCGCCTATTCGCCTTCGTCGCCGCCTACGCTACGCTGCCTCGTCGCTTTGTCCGGGTTTGTCATCCTCCTCCGGTACAACCTTCCGTCACTTACAATTTCTTTCCCGTTGTCTTTGGGTTCACATCGACTAACTTCGTTTCTCTTGTTGTGGTTGTTTTGGTTAATACGTCTTCATTTTACTTAAATTCGTTAGGATTCTAGGTTCATATATCTTCGTCTCGATTTTTTCCGGTCGATCGCCTTTGTAGGATTAATGTTTGGATTGCTTACTTTTTTTTCCCCAGGTCTCAATTTTGCAGCGCTTGAGCCGGATGTTCAGCTTTATGTGACCTCCTCTTATTATGTACATGTTAAATCTCCTGTGATTCTTTCCTTTCTTTGTCTCTTCTTCTTTCTTCTCCTTTTTAGTTTGCTTCTTTACATCTTTCTTTTCATACACGCCAGGTGTTCGACGAAATGTCTGTATGACCTATACCGCAGTTCATCTCTCAAGGAGCTCATGTTTTTCAGTCTAAGGTATATTGGTGATGCTATTTACTGTTTTCCCTGGTCTTTGCTTTCTTTTATCTCACTTAGGATCTTACTTTGCTTATGAATTACAATGGCGCCAAATTAGTTTTTCCCTTCATATTTCTTACAGGATTCTTTATGTGCTGATGGAGTTTTTTTTTAACTCCACCTACAACTTTTAGTATATCAGGTTGTCAGTTTCTCCTGCTTGATTTTCTTTCTCTTGTCTTTGGTTGTTATCCATTCGTTCATGTTTTACCTTTCCTGTTGAATACCATTTTTTAAACCGTTCACTTACACGTTTCCAGCCTGATTTGTATATGATTAGTGCATGTACATATACACTTTCTGATCATATGTTTATTCTTTTGGTATATGAACATTTCTTCCGGCTGAATTATGCTTTATTTCTCTTGAAATATGACGAAAGACCTTGAAAGAATGTGAGTGGATGAATATTACTCTGCATTTAGGATGATGGTCATTGAAGCAGAATACACAATACCAGTTTGTTTGATAATGCAGTGAATACGATTTCTCAAATAGGAAGTATTGACAGACAGGACAGTAATCATGGAAAATAAAAATGAAAACATGTTTTGTTGGAATGCAAGATACGAACATTTGTACGACTACCTACGTTCATACCAAATCACCCTATTTTTTCCACATATATATACCATCAATCTCCATACTCTCGGGTGGATCATTTGTTACTGCGGTATGGATTGTGTTCATATGTCGACTCGTCACATTGTCTTAATATTAATTCTATTACGGTTTTTTTTAGCGACTTATGTTCTCTTTTAAAATCCGCTCGCGCTTCGGTGTTAGTTATTTCTTGCTTCTTTTTTTCATGTCTTTTTTTCCCCTTTTGGCTGTATTTCTTTGTATTTTGCACTTTGGTTTCCTCTTTAGTACTCACTGCCAATGACCAAATGTCCTGCGAATTTGGTGCTTATTTTATTTCCTTTGGTCAGTATATACATTGATTTTCATGTTTCTGGGATTTTTTTGGATTTCCAGTGTTTTCCAATGTTACTGCTTTTTTTTGTTAATGTTACTTTTAATTGTATGAGACGTAATTAATATTTTTGTTCGCTCAACAAAATAAGAATTACGGCTCCATACACCGGCAAATTATTTACTTCAAACTTGTACACCTGTCTTTTATCACCGAAATAGTACTATGTGATTGCTTTTTCTTTGCTGTTCTGAGGTCAAAGTTAGGTTGTACGTAATTGCTTTGATACTTATATTAATTTTGCTTTACAGTTTGAATGATGGAATACCGGTTCCTAAAGGCTGGTTTTAAGGTGGAAGTTTAATACACTGTTTTTTTTTTTTTTGATCAAAGTTTAATACACTGTTGATCAGTACCTTCCATCACTTTCATATGTAATTTTCACATTTCTGCTATGTCTTCACATTTATCCATACCATGTTCTTTCACCTCTTTCACTTTCTTCCATGTTCCTGTTGTGCCTAATAATAATGCTTCATTTTTCCCCCTTTTTTTTTCATATATGTAGTACTTATCTAAATCTTCATCTTTTATTTTCTATTTGTCACCTACCTTTTATAATCCTTTTTTTGTTCTTTTGCTTTCTTGTTACATTTATCTACCGGGCCTTCATTCTTGGATAAGAAGTTCATCTACATTGATGATGTTTGCTGAGGTGTTATTGCTGGAAAATTTCTTGTAGATGCGCTTGCGAATGTACCTACTGCAGGTTTGTAATTATCTACACTATGCGTCTTTCATTGTTCATTTATGATTGGTTGGAAATTGAGTAGAATACAAAGGACAATTGAATAGTCCAGCTCAATTTATAACGTCCGTCTAAGTG
This sequence comes from Polygonum aviculare, assembly GCA_934048045.1. NCBI lineage: Eukaryota > Viridiplantae > Streptophyta > Magnoliopsida > Caryophyllales > Polygonaceae > Polygonum > Polygonum aviculare. The sequence goes on from OW204031.1 coordinate 23,503,179, forward strand.
TCTTATAGCTGGTTTAGACAAACCAAATAAAAAAAAAGTCATTCATTTAGGTTTTCAGTCATACGTAAATGTTTTATGAATCATTACTCTTAGCTAAAGGCATCGCTTTCGTAAATTGATACATATTTTTCCTTCTTCTCATTTTAGTTACATACACAAATTACTCTATGCAGCTTTCAAGAATTTAACATTTTTTTTGTGCTTTTCTTTTATGTCGTTCTGATTACGTTGTACTTTTCCAGGTGTTCGTTCTGTACTTCGTCTTCGTCCTATCCTTCTGTGTCTGTTCTCATGACAGGCGATTTCTCTCCGGCTCAGAAGCAGTTAATGCTGGAGTCTTTCTTGTCGGTCGCTAGCAGTGAATCCATTTCTGATGCAGTTTCTTATTTGGAGGTCATTACATATTTTTTCCCCTGTTCCTCAAATGTTTTTTTTTTCCGTTTTTCCTGTTCCTCTATTGCTTTTATGGCCTCTTTGTTTTTGTGCTCTTGTGGAAACTCTCATTTTGTTCTTCTTTTTGGCTCTTTGTGAGGCAACACGTTGGAATGTTGAAGATGCATTGGCGCTCTTTTATTCTGGTCGTCCTGCCACTTTGCTTGCTAATGTTCTTGCAGTCCCCCAGGTTTTACTTCTTGTGTTTCTGTTTAACAAGTTCTTTTATTGGTCTGTATTTTGTTTTATGCTTACGTATTATGCAATGACATGTACTTAACGGATTGCTTTATGAATTTCGTATACGCAGGGTGAAGCATCTGATGGCTGCAATGCTTCTTTTTCAGCTTCTTCTGCTATGTCTGAAGTTTGTACAACTGTTACTGATTCGAATGGAAATTTCCCTAATCAGAATTTGGCCATTCCTGAGGTCTTTGCTTTCTTGTTCAGTCCTGTTATGGGTGTTTTCCTTCTTTTTTGGGTTCGTCCTTCTGCTATGTACTTTCTTTCTTTCTCTTGTTATGCTTTAACAGTTGTTTTTTTTCCTCTACTTTTGAAATAGCAGACGGCCTACAGTGACACAGCGTTTGCTCAGGAATTTGTGTTGCGCCATAAGCGGCGTACGCGTGCTGAGGTCATTTCACTACACTAAATTTTTTCCTGGTTTTTTTTTGGGTTGTACTTATTTTTTTAGGCTTCTTCTTCCTTTTTTTTTAGATAAACCGTGACAGGTCAAATCCTTCTGAATGTGTGGAGCGTCCACTTGTTGTTTGTCGCCGTACCAAAAGACGTTCTGAGGTTTGCCTTTTGTGCTGTTCCTGGTTTTTTTTCCCTCACTTCTTATATTCTGGTCTTTTACTGTTCCTTTGCTTTTCTCCCCTTTCAATGCTCTCCGCTCTGTGATTTATGTCTGCTTTTATTTCTCAACCCGTTTCTTTCCTGTTTTCCTTTGCTTTTCCTTTAACTTCAGGCTTTCGCGCCTGAAACGCTCGCTGCCCCAGGGCGCCCTCCTATGACTTCTCCTTCAGGACGTAGCCCTTCTAAGGTCTGCCTATGTGTTTTGTTTTTTTCATAGGTCACTTTTCGTAGTTTGTGGTTCTTTTTTTTCCTTTGTTTTGGTATCTCTTATGTTGATATGACTACATTTGCTTTGCATGCACTTTTTCCCATTCACAACTTTTGTGTTCTTTAGGTTTTTTGCTTCCTTTTTAGTGTTTTTATGTTTTCTTAGTTTTGCTTTCTTTGTTATGTTAGGTACTTCTTTCTTTTCTTCTTCTTGTCGTTTCACACTCTCTTTTTTTTTTCTATACTTTTGAAGCAACACACACCTTCTGCTGACGTAGGAGTTGCTGAGGATTTGTTTTTGCGTTGTAAACGACGTACGCGTGCTGAGGTAATATCTTGTTACATTTTGTTTTTTTCCCCTTTGTTATTTTGTAATTCTTGCTTATCCTTTTTTTATAGATGGAGCGTGACGCGACAACTTCTGATTATGTGGCTCGTCCACTTGTTGTTTGTCGCCGTAAAAGAAAGGTTAATGAGGTTTGCCTCTTCCTCCACATTTTTTTTACCTTACTGCTTTTTCACTTTTTTTAGTTCTTTATTTCATTTATGTGCTTTCTCTTCTTACGTCTCTGTCTTTGTTTTCTTTTACACTTTCTTGTAAAATCTTCTTCACCCTTTGTTTCTTTGCTTTGTATTTAGCTTGGGTCTCCTGCAACTGAAACTTCTGCTGCTCCTTCGTGTCTGTCTATTCCTTGCTGTTCAGAACGTCCCCGCTCTCAGGTGTGTTTACACACTTTGTTCTTTTTATATAAAATTGTGACTTCTTTAATCTTTGTTTTTTGTTCCTTCTTGTACCCTTGTTGATCATGACTGCTTTTTTTTGGGGGGGTTTATGGATTTCGATTAGAGTGCTATGCCTTCTTCGTCTTCTGTTCCAGCAGTCCTTCGTTCTACTGTCGACGCCAATAAAGTTAAACCTAATCGTAAACGATCCCGTCTAGAGGTACCTTATGTTTCCTTTTTTTTCCCCAAAGTCATTCAGAAGCCATTCTATGTTTTTATTTCCTTCTTTTATTTTACACGTTTCCCCTTATTTCAGATGGCGTCGGAAGTCAGTGCGGTCCGCACAAAACCCATTGTGACAGTTCATAAGGGTATTGGTATGTTGCATGTTCCTTCTGAGTGCATACCGTTACCTGACGTCACCGTGTGCTCGTGGTGTGGGGCTACAAAGTTCGCGTTTGAGTGTGCATCGCTTTGTTGTGGCAATGGAACCGTGCGCCTCTCACATATTGAATGCCCTCTGCGTCTACGCAGCTTGCTTTACCTAAATGATTCTTTTGGTCAGCACTTTCGTCAGTATTGTCGGGCATACAACAACTATTTTGCTTTCACTTGTCTTGGAGGAAACATTGATGCTAGCAATGGGAGTGGGCTCTTCACCTTTGTTCTTCATGGTCAGATTTACCATTATCTTCCAAATCTTATTGCTGATAATGATCGTCCGAAATTTATGCAAATGTATTTTTACGATGGCGCTTCCGAGTTTGATATCAGATGCAACAATTTCCAGAAATTGCTTCCAGAGCTCATAGCTGATTTCATTATACTGACGAACAACAATCCCTATGCTACTTTCTTCCGCACTCTACGTAGTTTCCCTATTCAAGAGACAACTCAGATTCGGATTTTCAAGAACCCTTCTCTCGATCAACGTGTTTACAATGCACCGACATCAGATGAAGTGGCAGCTATTATTGTCGAAAACCCTTCCTCAGAACGTATCAATAGTCCTCATATCATAGTTTATGGTAAAGCTGAGCATGAGCATCATATTCGCCATTACTTTGGTTGTTACGACCCGCTACAGTACCCTCTCCTTTTTACCCGTGGCGAAACTGGATGGCATCAAGGCCTTAGGCGTGTCAAAGCTGGTGATGTACGCCGTTGTGATGATGCACCGTTTCCACTTATTCCAGGCCTTGTTCACACTGCACCTGACATTTTAGCACAGGAAATTCGAGGTACACATGCTATTTGCTTTGGTCTGTATACCTTTTTTCCTCTTAGTTTGTATTTTTAACATTCGTTTTTTTTTCTCCTATTCGAACCAGCTTCTTCGCAGCGTGCTCCGAAATCAGAACGCTTTTTATCATGCCGGGATTATTATGCCTATCGTTTTCAGATCCGTCCTGATAACTTTTTGATACATATGGGTAGAATTTTTGTCCAGTACCTTGTTGATATGTATGTGAAAATAGAGAACACTCGGCTGGACTATCTTCAACACAATCAGGCATTATTGCGTAGTGATCTCTATCAAGGTGTGGTTGACAGTGTGAATGCTGGAAATGAATCCGCAGCTCAGATTGGAAGGCGTGTTGTTTTACCTTCATCCTTTGTTGGCGGACCTCGAGATATGAAATGCCGTTATCTAAATGCTATGTCTCTGGTCCAACGCTTTGGTAAGCCCGACGTTTTTTTGACCATGACCTGCAATCCCGCCTGGCCAGAAATACTTGCTCATTTATGGGCTGGAGAAACGCCAGATCAGCGTCCGGATTTGGTTGCTAGAGTTTTCAATGCAAAGATCCGTTTATTACGGCGGTTTGTTGTAGATGAAGAGATCTTCGGCCCAGTGGCTGCTAGAGTTGATGTAGTCGAATTCCAAAAAAGAGGCTTACCTCATTTACACATGCTTCTAATTCTACAACGTGGTGCAAAAATTACTGATCCAGATTGCTTTGATCAGTATGTGTGTGCAGAGTTACCTCCTCCAGAAAAGGGCTGCCTTCGTAGTCTTGTTGAACGTCATATGATGCACGGGCCTTGTGGAGATTTGGGTCCGGATTGTTCCTGTATGCAGCTCGTTGATAAAGAGAAAAAGTGTAAAGCACATTACCCTAAAGATTTCGCAGAGTTTACTACTTCCACAGATGAAAGCTACCCTATATATAGAAGACGTGATAATCATGACTACGTCACAGTTCGGGGTGCAGATTTAGACAACAGATGGGTCGTTCCTTACAATCCATATCTTCTTTCTGTTTTCGATTGTCATTTGAATGTCGAAATATGCTCTACTGTTGCGGCTGTTAAATATCTGTATAAGTATGTCTACAAAGGCCACGACAAAGTGTGTTTTGACATAGCTCGAACCGGCGAGGTCACAGCTGATGAGATATCTGCGTATCAATCAGGAAGATGGGTTAGTGGTCCAGAGGCTGCATGGCGAATACTTGAATTTGATCTGTATTCTATGCGGCCTGCAGTCATTCCTTTACAGGTGCATTTGCCACATATGCATGTTATTCGATTTGCTGAGAATTCTAATTTGACAGACATCATTAATAATGAAAATCGCAGTGCTACGATGCTTACTGAGTATTTCACTGCAAATAAGTTACTTCCGCAGGCATCCCGCTTCCTGTATACTGAATTTCCGTCGTATTTCACGTGGTCTGAGTCGAAAAAAACTTGGAAGGAAAGAGTTGGTGCAGAGGCTATTGGGAGATTAGTATATGTCGGCCCTCAGGAAGGAGAACGTTATTACCTACGTCTATTACTTGTTCATGTACGAGGTTCGACATCATTTGATGATCTACTGTCCTTTGAGGGTGTCCAGTACACAACTTTCAAAGCGGTTGCTGAAAAACGTGGTCTCTTAGAAAGAGATGATCATGCTGAAATGTGTTTGCACGATGCTGTAACAGTTCAGATGCCTGGTGCTCTTCGTAGATTATTTGCAACTTTGCTCATTTTCTGTGATAAAATTGACCCCCCTGCATTGTGGGAACAGTTTTACAGCTCTCTATCTGAGGATTTTTCTCATCGGTACAAAGGACAGCATACCAAGATTCTAAATTTGACCTATTCTGATATTGCATCTTATATAGAAGGTATGGGTAGGACTATGAGGGATTTCAATTTGCATTCCTACTCTGGTTTTGGTGAAGCTGGCTTCAATCCGACACGAGATATAATTGATGCATTGGATGCAGCTGTGCCTCCTGAATACGTGGATGCTCATATGAAACTTAATGCTGAATAGCGATGTGCATATGATTGTATTATGCATCATGTAGAACACAAATTGTCTGGAGCTTTTTTCATTGATGGTCCTGGTGGAACAGGCAAGACCTTTCTATATTGTTCTTTATATGCAACGCTCCGCAAACTTGGAGAAATTGTACTTCCGACTGCCACTTCTGGAATTGCAGCTTCCAATATGCCTACGGGAAGAACAGCACACTCGCGATTCAAGATTCCAATAACGCAGCATGGTTTGAAAACGTGCAATATATCAAAACAATCTGCATCGGCTTCTTTATTACGACAGGCTGCGCTCATTATTTGGGATGAGGCCTCTATGGCTAATAAGGAAGACATTGAAGCCCTAGACCGGATGCTACGAGATATATGCAATTCCAATGCCATCTTCGGTGGAAAGTTAATTGTCTTCGGTGGCGATTTCAGACACGTTCTGCCAGTCTTACGACACAAATCTCAGGCTGATGTTGTTAATGCCAGTTTGGTGAGTTCATATTTATGGCCATCGTTGAAAAAGTTCAAATTGCAAACCAACATTAGGGCACTTTCTGACCCAGAATTTGCTAACTTCTTGTTAAAGCTTGGAAATGGAGAACTGCAGGTATCTTCTAATGCTGAGGTGTTGTTGCCACAATCCATAAAGTGCTATCCTATTGAAGAAAAATCCTTCTCTTGTTTGAAAAACATTATGTTTCCTGAAATGGAAAACACTGGTTTTGATTCCAACATATTTGGTACTCGTGCAATTTTGACTCCAACAAATGAAGGGGTTGATGGTATTAATGCTGCCCTTATAGAGGAATTTCCTGGAATTGCACATACATATAACAGTTTCGATGCTATAGTGGACGATAACCGTGGGTTGTTCACTACGGAATTCCTCAATTCTTTGCATCCTACAGGAATGAGTCCTCATGAGCTGATTTTGAAAGAGGGTTGTCCAGTTATATTGCTCCGCAATCTCGATCCATCTAATGGCCTGTGTAATGGTACACGTCTTATTTGCCGAGCATTCCGCAAAGATGTTATCTTTTGTGAGATAGTTGTTGGTTATAATAAGGGTACACGGGTTTTTATTCCAAGAATTAATCTTCGCCCACCGGAAAATACTTATCCTTTTCAATTTGAGCGCAAGCAGTTCCCTATCAAATTGTGCTTTGCTATGACTATAAATAAATCTCAAGGTCAGACACTTGATTTTGTTTGTGTCTATTTGACACAACCATGTTTCTCGCATGGACAAATATATGTTGCCTTCTCGAGGACTAAAAAGAGCTCATGTCTTACGGTTTTCTTACCTCAAGTTCAGTACAACACATTCAGTCAGAACAAGGTTGTAAATGTGGTATCTCTTGATGTTCTATCTCGAGCTGGGATTCTTGTTCCTACTCTTTCTTGACACTTGCCTTATATAAGAGTAAGCATTTTAACATTTCATAAATTATTACTATACATATGCATATTGTTTATGTTTTTTTCCCTGCATTCATTTCTCTCGTTTTCTTACAAATCTGTACTGTATGTTGTTCTTCACATTTTTTGTCATGCAAAAGAATACATAATTTCTATCTTACTTGTTTACATAAATGTATCCTCAATTATTTTTGTCATGCAAAAGAATACATAATTTCTATCTTACTTGTTTACATAAATGTATCCTCAATTTGTGTAAAATATAATGTTGTCTATGTACCTACATTTTTTTAAAAAAACTTACTTATGGGTCTATTGCTGTTTTTTTTTTTGTGTGTGTAGTGTTTTTGGGAGTTTCAGATGTGCGTACATTTTGGTTTAGGCTTTGTAAGTGCTCATGCAGTTTTGCCTGCGATCACCAATCAGTCTCCTTCCTCTTTATATGTACAAATAATTGTGCAAATTAGTTTTGGTTGTGCCTCAGCTTCATTTGTCACTTTCTGGATGTACAATGTATTTGCTACTACTTCGTCCTATGCCTCCTACATAACATACTGCACCCTTTTTATTACATTTTCAGGTAAAGCCGCACGTTTAATATGTACATTTCTTTTAAAGTTTGTTTTACCAAGAACACTAATTATTTGGTGCTTCTCTTTTTTCCTGTATAGTGAATTTCACAATGTCATATACGCATTTTCTAACAATGATGTATCTCAAACATGTTCTCTTAGTGGATGTGTTGGATGACGTTGTAAAATAATATTTTTTTTTTGGTTATACACAGATTCCTGGAATTAATGAGTATTTTGTTTTCTTTATTTGCTTGGTTCGACATTTTTGTTGGACATTCAGTTCAATCCCAAACAGGACGCCGCCTCAGGAACATCTTTTTGCAAGGTTTACTCTTTCGACAACATCAAGAATTTTTGTGGTAACTGAACCTATTCCCTCTCTGTAAGAATGATTTTGCGAAGCTACGGATTCCATCTGTTCTTTCTGTTTGGTTAGGATATGCATTTTCTGATTTTGATTTATTTCGATCATCTTTGTAGGAGTACTGTGTGCCTCATCTTCAGTCCTGCGTCACGGTTGTTATAAGACATCCCAAAGGACATAGTGGTTTGGAATTGACCTGCTTGTGGTTGGTTATTACACGTGGTAAGTGCTTTTTATATTGTAGGGGTAGAAACGAGAGTATTGCATAAATTTGCTCTATTCATTCCTTTTCGGGTTTCTGTGAGATACAACACATTTTAAAGTACATGCTTATATTTTAGTACTGTATCGTCGTGGATCGAACTTCTTATAGTGGAAAAGCATATATGAACAGTCTGATTTTTGATGTCTGTTATTCATTATCCGTGTTCAAATTTGTGTCTTTTTGCAGTTCATATAATCAGATCTTCAATCCAAGCCAGTCCATTGTAAATGCGGCTTTGCCTTTGTTGAAAATTGGTATTGAACCTAAATAGTAAGTTCCTGAGTGTGCACATGTAAGGAAGTGTACTTTTGCAAGCACCACGAATACTACGCTCAATTGCATGTGGATTGAAGATATAATATTGTTCAAAAAAATTTATCGGTTCCAATAGGGTTACGAATGTGTTACTTTACAAGTTCATTACGCTTCAGTTTGTTATGATTGCATTTTCATTTGTACAGTTTGTCGTAGTATGATGTAACATACCAAATTGCGCTACAGATAGACTCCAATTGGAATTTACTTGAACCAACTTCATCTATACTCTGCATATCATATAATTGCTTAGGATAGAGCAGAATTAATTTTTTTACAGACCCATCTCCTGCATACATTTGTTACGTGCCGGCCTTAACAAGTCACCTTCTTACGCAACACAAAAATCGCTGTTTTGCTCAACTTTGGTACGTTAATTTATAATGTCTTTTTCACACCCATTATCTGTTTGTTGTTTATGACTTACATGTGAGGTGGGCTTAAATTTTTCTTATTTAGCTGGAAATTCTGACCAAGGATATTTACTTGATGTAAGGGATTACGAATTCATGCCATGTAGACAGTCCTCGAATCAGTAATTTGTCTGCAAGCTTGCCAAACTCAGATATGGATGAGTATGAACGCGATATCTTTATGTTTACAACATTCATAAATCTTAAATGCATGCTTTCAGTACAATATCACAATTTCTTCTCATATATATATTAACCGAACCCAATACCTGCATGTTACACACGTATATACAATACCACTTACCCATTTAGTCTCAAATAACACGTACTCACTATACATAAGACAAAACTAATAGCTATGATTCTCAGGTTTCCATGCACTATTTACAAGTGTATGCAACTCCAGTATATAACTATATATCCACTGAATCTACTTCATATATGTGTATACACGTTTACAAGTGTATGCACCTCCAGTATATATGTACTCAAGCTACTTCCTGCATGTGTATACACGTACGTATAATACCAATTCACAATTCCATTTCAGAGAACACGTGTAACGTGAACAACCGTCACCTGTATGTCCGGTTTGTTTTTTCCACCTCAGTACATAAGCCTTACCTAATACGACGTGTTCCAATGCAACACTATTATGCTTTCATTTGTTTAATAGATGTGCTTGGTCACATAGTCTATATGTTTTATGCTAATAACACATGTATATATGTGGTGATCCACTTTTTGCTTCTGCTTTCACAACAGCGATATTTAATCTCACCATTTATTCTCGGGATTTAATTGTCATACAAAATCTATATGTGATTTAATAATTACATTTGGATAAGTACGCCGGCAATTCTTGTACTCTTTTTTATACATTATTATTATTCCTTTTTTGTTCTTTACTTGTTGTACGTCTTGGTTTGTTTTTCCTACCCAAGTAGATAAGCACTACCTAATGCAACATATTCAAACGCGACATGATTATACTGCCATCTGTTCAATACATGTGCTTAGTCACATAGCCTATATGTGTTATGGTTACAACACATGGAGATATTTGGTACCTCTTTTTTGTTGCTTCTGCTTTTGTAAGTCTTATTTAATGACACAACTTGTTTTGATGATGTCATCTATTTATCCCTTCTATAAATTAGTATTGTAATGTCATATCCACTCCCTTCATCATTAGTACTACAACTTTTACCCGCATAAGGTACTTGCTCTGTGCCTACAATTTCTCTTCCATATGAACTACAATATTATATGTACGTTTCTGAAACTCATGTTTGTTGTACTGTTTATCCCATCTATCCAGAATCAATCAAGATGGCATTAGGCAAATTATATTTGGCCGACCTCAACGAAAGCACACCTTCGCATTCGATCAAGGTTGTCGTTAAGATCGAAAGCAAAAAACCTCCTATGCATACGGGAAACAAAGCTGTACAATCTTATAAATTCATAGACGAAAAGGTCGGTAGCCATTTTTCCGTATTTACACTTTGCTATTACAAATCGCATCATTTGCTTACTAATTAATAAGTCTATTGTATTAGGGGACACGAAGAAGAGGAGTCACTTTTGCTGGGAACGTTGACTTCCTAGATCGGCATTTTGTAGCAGGCAAAATATACGAAATTCAAAATGTCACAGTAAAGCCGGTGGAAGAAAGATATCAACTCTATCCTAATGAAGTTCAGCTTCAGCTTTCTCGCGTAACCAAGATACGAGAAATTGACCCTCTGAAGAATGAGTTGACATTCACCTGTCCCCAAATTCCATTATCTCGTTTTGTTACTATGTTTAACAAAGCTCCCTATGGTATGCACAATTACTCCGTCCATGTAAAATCCAAGAAATTGCATTTCTACTTTGATTTGTAATATGCGAATGAATCATTCTACCAATTTTGCACTTCGTAATTTTTTTTTTCTCGTCAGACGTCACTGTTGTTGTTCTTCAAGTGGACAGCCCGCGTGAAGTAATTATTACATCAACCGGTCAACCAGCTTCGTTAACTGATGTTCTCCTCACAGATGACACGTACTGTCAACTTAGTTCCTTATTTTTCTTCTTCTTTCAATATATATCATATTTCACACTTTGTCTGACTATTTCTTCTTTGCCACCATGATAGTACCGACGATGTTGTCGTTTTTTCTGCGTGGCGTGAATACTCTGAAAAATGCCAAGAAATTCGTGCTCTCAATAAGCCTTATACTGTAGTGTCGCTCAAATCTGTCAGAACACTTAAATATCAAGGTAAATTCCTATTTCTCTCTTTGTCATTCACTTTTTATGCAATTAATACTAAATAAAATGTACATAAACCATACATACTGGAGCAGACCAAGTGCAGTTGGCTTCAACCTATGATACAGAGATTGAAATCTCCCCATCTGGAAACCGAGCTACAAATCTCAACACCTGGTTCGTCCGTTTTTTTTCCTGTCTCATTCATTATCCACAATATGTTATATTTCTTGTATTTTTTATTTTATTTGGTGGGGGAAAAAAACTGCTTGTCATTTCTTTCAATTGAAAATGGTGAACTACTATTTCTTTTTAGGGCCCTCGGTCGTGTAGAAGCTTTGCATGAAAGAATTTCCAGCTTTGAAGAATTTCGTTCAATGACCCAGGAAATTGTCGATCTGTCATTCGGTGAAGTTGTTAATGCAAAAGTAAATATACACGTCCTTTTATACTTGATTTTATTATTATACATTCCTACGCAATATCGACATTAACTACATGTTATGTTACTCACTATGATATTCTTTGTACAGGCTGAAGATTTTAAAAGTGGCTCCCTTGTTCGCGTTATGGCCAATGTTTCATCTTTTGATCATGACAGTCCGCGAAGTGTTCTCTCTTGTCGCCGGTGTGGACGGCAATGCCACGGCAACCCGCTTACACCACAACAGTGCACCTTTTGTGTAGAACGTTCAATGTGTACCGCAAAGTTAGAAAGACATCCATATTCTGTGACCACGTTGTTTGTGCATACATGCTGGAGTATAATTGCTACCTTTTAACGTAGGTTGTTCATCGACTTTACTGCTTCTGTTGATAACGAGAGTTACGAACTACATGCGCAACCACGGACTGCTGAACGCTTGCTAAAAATATCGGCCCTTGATTTCCATGCCATGCCAAATGAGGTACTCTTACGCTTCACTACTCTTACGGAATCTTTCATTATTTTTTAGGTCCTTCACAGTACTTACCTTATGACTGCTTTCATAAATTACATGTCATGTTCATTATATTTTCCATAGGATCGAGTATTGTTTGTGGCACAGGCTTTGCAAATTTTGAAACGTAAAAGAGTCCCTTTTGTTCTCACACCAAATACATCGAGGCTGGAATTTGGCGAGTTACAGTGGGATCTGAAATACATACAACCTTTCTAAAGCTCGTTATGTGATTCGCAAGCCGTCTGGTTTTTATAGCATCACCCGATCAATGTCCACAGTACTTACCTATATAGAAGGCATCCTCACTTCTTCCTTCGCCACTTACATGAGATATGAGCACTTGTATATTATACTCCGTTACACTTCGCATGTTTATAGTACAAGTATGTAATGGCTACGTTTTTTTAAATAAGTTCCGTATCTTTGTATCATTATAGCACTACTGCTTTTGTCATAGCTGATGTACAATATTCTGTGTGGTTGTATATGTACGCTTTGTTTTTTTTATGGTATGTTATTTTCATTGTGCTTGTGCTAGCTTCTTCTTTGTTACAAGGTAACAGTAATCTTCCTATTTTGCTTATGAAATAGTACACTTGCATAAAGAACATTCCATATATAAGTTTACATTAATTAAACATACAACAAAGTCTGCAATTTTTTATGTAAAACAAAGACCTCTTCAATCGCTTAATATATATTCATCCCATCTGTCATTTGTGCTCTCGTCGCCGTGTTCCATATGATCATCTGCTATGAGCTTTTCTTCACTGTATAGTCGGATTTCGCGAACCATATCCCAGGACGAAACATATGTACATCTTAGCTCTGTTGAAGACGCATAGATACAAACTTTGGCATATTTTTCCATTTCTTTTATCCTTTCAACATCACTATTGTCACGTAATTGCATATACTTATATGGGATATAACGATATGGACCAAGATAATACATAAAAACAGGATACCCTACACACAGACTTCTGACAAATGATAATGTAAAATCAATCTTACGAATACGGTAACATGATTTAGAACCGCCAACATAAGTCCACATCCCATCTTGAAACGATCCTCCCCTCCATAAACAAAAGCTAAAACTCTCGATCTCAGACATCTCATTCATTTGTAGCTATCATTAAACCACTCAACCGGGCTATTTATACAGTGCTATACATAGTCTATCGCATCAAAGGAAAAAAAAATTCCAATGCACCGTCACTACTACACGTGTACATAAATTCCCTACACATTCATTCACCTCACACAGCATATATAGCATCTCTAATCGCCATGTGTATTTCTCTACAAAGGACTTAGTTTACACATGTCAAAGGGTTATGACAGTGGCATCTCAGACTTATTATCTTATACGTTAGCAGCCCGACTAAAAACAACAGAACTTTTACACTTATTATGTTGGAGTAATATATATACGAATTGGTTTTTTATCCTCCTCACATTGACATCTAACTTCATATTAACTTGTTATAACAACGCAACTTGTATGAAATCAAGAAAAACACTTAATTACTATATCAATTAAGAAATGAAAGCTTTTGTCTCTTTAATAAGAATATGTTTATTAAGTAATATATAATTATTAAAATCTTTTATTTCTTAATATCTTATAGATATGATTGGTACAATTATAAAATATAATACTTCATATTTTTTATAAAACAATCTCTAAATTCACCCTTTTTTTTACGAACAAATCTCATTTACCTAAACACTTATGCTGTGACTTGATAAATAGATATGATTTAGCGTAATAAAATCTTACATGGACATATATATATATATGTACGTATACATAGTATCGACATTTCCATTTGATGTGGTTAATAAGAAATGAAACAATATGTGACTTCAATTAACAATATATAGACTCACACGTTTCACAATTATAGGTGACAAAAAATAAGGATTTCACATCGTCTAGCTTAATTGATGATTCTAAATTTACTGACTTTTATACATACGCATAAATTTTCCCTTTTGGATCTACACCGTATAATTAGTCAATTCATATTTCAACAAAAAAATTGAAAGCGCATTAATTGGTTCAACGTAATGATGGACGTCGCAAAATTAAAAAAATGATATAATTAGCACATTTTTGTTTCACATTTTATGAAATCTACCGTAGCCCATAGTATTACGTTTTGGAATTGAGCATGCGCCGCTATATAATTGTGTACATAATAAAATTAAAAAGTATTATGCATGTATGTGACTGAAAATTGACATATATGAGCTGCCAAGTATATAGAACGTGGGCACATACAATTTCAATTAGTGGCTTAAAGCAGTTGCCAGGTGGACTGAAAGTAAGTGTCTCCGTAGCAAGTAACGTGGACAAAACAAATTGAACCGGTCTCCAACATCACTAGCTGTCTCCAACTTAACAAATAACATGCACAACCTACATGTGTCTCCGTAGTATTATGCATGTATGCAACTGAAAATTGATATACATGAGCTGCCACGTATATAGGACGTGGGCACATCCAATTCGAATCACTGGATTAAAGTAGTGGCCACGTGAACTTAAGGTACGTGTCTTCATATCAAGTCACGTGGACAAAAATACGTAGAACCGGTTCCCAACGTCATTTGCTGTCTCCAAGCTACAGAATAACATACAGACACTGCACGTGTATCTCCATACAGAACCCGTAATGCATACTTGTCAAATAACTAATACAGCAATACGTCATAGGCATCCTCTTTCTTCTTATCTATCCGACTTCAAACAACATATCGTACACGTGTCTCTGTAGCATCATGCATGTATGCAACTCAAAATTGATATAGATGAGCTGCCAAGTATCCAGGACGTGGGCACATACAATTCGAATCAGTGGCTTAAAGCAGTGGCCAGGTGGGCTGAAGATATGTGTCTCCTTAATAAGTGACGTGGACAAAACAAGGTGAACCGTTTCCCGCCGTCATTAGCTGTCTCGACCTTACCAAATAATATCCACAGGCTACACATGTATTTCATACATAACCCGTAATACACACTTGTGAAATGACTAATATAACAATACGTCATACGCATCATCTTTCGTCTTATTTACCCGAGTTCAAACAATATAGGTCATGCATAGGGATTGACTTTTAATGAAACCAAATTGGTCTGTACTTTTTGAGCTTCTATCTTTAAGTAGAACTTCTTATCAATGTACAATAAAAAATGCACTTTTATATTTTTAGAACGCACGCCTAT
This sequence comes from Polygonum aviculare, assembly GCA_934048045.1. Lineage (NCBI taxonomy): Eukaryota > Viridiplantae > Streptophyta > Magnoliopsida > Caryophyllales > Polygonaceae > Polygonum > Polygonum aviculare. Next base: position 23,518,449 of record OW204031.1, read on the forward strand.
TTATTGTACATATTTACAAAGAACCGGTTCTCAACTAACGCATACATACCCATATGAATAAGTACAAAGAATCACAAAATGCAGATAAATACCAAGTAAGAGTTGCAATATTAGATGTTGCGCAACGGAAGAATGAGAATATGGGTCATCATTCCAATAGAAAGTATGATACATATAAACTTACTTCTTTATTACTGAGACTACAAGAGATGACAGAATGTTGTCAGATGAACATTGAGTACCAGTCCAAAAGGAAAGAGGATATGGTGCTTACAAAAACAAGGCAATATACAAGGAAGAAGGAGGTGTAAAGCATTGCGATAACGATGAAGTACACATCTGTTACGCATTTTTATGCAGAACTATTTTTCGTTTGTCATTGTCAGCAAATTCATCTTATCTACTTATACCCTTGCAAATCCCTATTCCTTATTCAAGTAAAGAAAGATGGCACATAATGTTCCTGAGATGGTAAAATCCTATATCTAAGCTAATCACGCTTGTGATCTGTACTACCTATTATATATTGGAGAATATTAACTGTAATGCAAATATATTGCACAGGTCATCCCAGAACCCATGAACAACAGCGAATCGAGCACGACTGCGACAAGACGTTTCTCACGACAACAACTCGTGCCCAAAGTGACCGTAATGGTAAGTCGAAGATGGGAGGCCCGAACGAAAAGTGGAGAGTACATCGGCACTAATTACCTTCTATCAGATCGCAAGGTACGCAAATAACAGATGCTTTCCATCTATGTGTGACAAAATACATCTAACATGCTCGGCTCATCATGACAGGGTAATATTTTAAAGTGTTATGCGAATAAAGAGGTGGTGACTTATGGGGCGCCTATGCTACGTGAAGGAAGGATGTATCGCATAAAAAATGTGATGATCGTACCAAATAGAGACGCCTACAGGATTCGCAAAGACAATGAATATCAGTTCTTATTTCTAAGTATCACAAGGGGAACCAAACTGAAGAAAGACACGAAAGGCTTCGTTCGCTATCCGTTTCAATTTATCTCTTTTGACGAAATCGAATATAACGATCACAAATACCTGATTGGTAAGCTATTCCCCAGCATTATTTCTGACAATGAAACCCATTTTTTCACAGCTAACATGATTTCCATTAAACCTTGCATATGTAGACGTCATCGGAAAAATCTATATAGTCGGACCTATCCAGAGCTTGTCTGGATCGGACAAACACTTAAGTTGCGAGTTGATGAATGAAAGGTAATATCATCCTAAATACTCCAACCTCATCAAACTCGTATTTTATTAATACTAATACTTAGTTCTACTTAATTTCAGGCAAACGGTGTTAAAAGTGCACGTCCAAGGAGAGCTGTGTGCATCCTTACTCGAAAAGGCCGCTCGCACACCGTCAAACATATCTATGATATTTACAGCAGTGCATGTTGAGCGAAACATTTTTGGTACGATATATAAATATCTTTTTTGTACTGTCACATTACATATACCTTATTTACATACCTCATCAAACACGTGTTGTATCCATGTTTACCTATATGTACTTATTTTGTCCTATTACATTTTTGTTAACAGGACACATTTACGTGTCCACCACTTTGGACACAAACATCTATACCGCATCGGACCTTGCAGACTGTACTGAGTTAAATGTTGCATAACTACAATCCTATCGCACCTAGACTCGCGAAGAGGAGTAGTAATGCCATCCCGATGACGATCATCTATAAATTCCTTTGGGTTTTTTTTTTTCAACCTCTGTGTTCCTTACAACCTATAATAAGAGTCGACATGCACATACGGCTCCATGTTGCAACTTCTCCGTTTCATATTACAACTTTTGTATTATTACGACTGTAATATCTGTTTTGAATCATCTATAATAATGCATCTTATTAAATTTGGATTTTTTTTTTATATGCACAAATATCATTTTTACCAACGGTACTCAAGGCAAAATGCTGTTATACAAACACATAACATCATAGTCAATTACATATTTCAAAAAAAAAACCTGAAATAGACAAGACTTCAAATTTTGCAAAATACGCCTTTTGAAAAAGGACCATCGAATGTCAAAATATGCAACCTTGAAACGGATACAAGAAAAGTACAGCTCCTGTACATTGTTAACATATAAATTAGCACTTTTATAACAATACACAAACAAAACCAACGACCTCATACATAAGAAACGAAATCATAATATCAATAGAGACCACAATTGACACAGCACAAAGTGTCACAACGTGTCACATAAGTTTTACATAACCACAACAAGTTTTTGCTATTCAACAACCGAAACATAAAGTGTCAGATAAAGATCACACACAACGTCGCACAACACACAAACATGAACGCTAACATAATACTTAATTCTTCTTTACCGTAATCTCCATTCATATTTCGACTTCAACGTTACTGCTACATGCACATTTGTTCTCCAACTGAAGTTTCAGTTGTTCGACCTCGTTCTCCAACTCCACAATCCTGTTACGAAGGATCTCTTCCTTACGTTCGGCTACACCGAGCTCTCCGTTCTTCTCCCAAACGGTACGCTGTATTTCAGCTTTTTCTTTCCTCAAGTCGGTCACTATTTCACGGAAATTCTTGGAGGTGTAGCATTCAGGACAACTAATTTCCATCAGCTGCTGGATTAAGCAATCCAACTCTTCCTCTTTCTTTCGTTCATCTACCTCATCCGGTGGAACATAATTGAAATGATGTTCGTACTTTCGCATATCACCACTTTGGTAGCTAGAGCATTCAGAACTGGGAGGGGAATACATCCTGTGTTGATGAGGATAAAAATAATATACAAAATCAATACGCATTCAACCACTCCAACCTTTCTAAAACACTCATATTTCATTAAGGGTAACTAATGATCTCAAAAATCCAATACTATCTTTCAATTATTAGTTCTTAGCAGCTACAAAGGGTTAATTAAGTATGATAAAGGATATTCTTGTGAAGTTAACAAAGCTACACTTTTAGGTATGTCAATCTGTGATCTATCACAGCTGTTATTTCATTACCTTCAATTCGAATTGAAGGTTATTTTAGAAATCTTCAAATGCTTGAAAGGAAGATCAATTTGTGTGGAGTACTAGAACAAGATAGACCCTTAAATAAATTCATATGTTACAATTTCAAATGGTTAACATTTTATATCTTTACAATTGCAATCTGTTTTCTTACAAAAAAGCTATCACCTTTATACATTGATCTTCCATTCAGTAGCATATTTACCTCCATGTTGTTTCTAATTTCCAAAGTAACAGAAGAAAAGGATCGAAAAATCGGGAAAGAAAGGAGATTGGTTTTCTGATGTGAAGAAGGCATTCACCACTCACTCCAAAGACTACAATGAACAGGTACTTTTTCCCTAAATTTTGCTTTTGTGCATTCATAGCATTATACTCACCCTCCATGTACCAGTCCAAATTGATGCACTCTTTTTTAAACAAAGTAAACAAAAATAGAAACACGGTGCTGAATTGGTATTGTTATTGTAGTGATCAAATTGATGGGTTTGTACTTGTACCCTCCTCCAAAAAATAACCACTACACATTCGCAGAGTTCAGACAAATTACAAGTCAGACACAGATTTGTCAAGGAAGATTACAAAATCGGTCTCGTTCGGAATATGGATTCTCTCAACAGAAACGAAAAACGAAGGACCCAACATATATTGTGATATGGGACAGCATACTTTTGCATTTGAACAACTACATACTCAATTGAACACACTTCTTCACCAATTTTACGAACAGTACCAAACAACCGCGTTTCATTAGAATTCCAAAAAAAAAAACCTAACAGATGGATCCACAACAACAATCAATTGGAGAGAGGGGATTGGTTACCTTAACGAGGACCACAGCTCGGAAGGATCGATATCGGACCGGAAGACGCCGAAATCTGGCCGGACAGGTTGAACAACACCGGGGGAAAAAAGAGAAGGCAGCCGCTGCGTAATAAGATTTGGGACGCTGGAGAACTGGTGTTAAATTAAGGTGTTGGACATGGATAAAAAATTAATAAGACTTTTTTATAAGTGCACTTTCTTTTTTTCCTTTTTTTCCCCGCATCAAATATTCTTTCACGAGCATTTGCATTTGCATTCTTTTTGTTGGTTGCTTATAAAAAGTCAAGTGATGATAAAATAGTCAAACAACAAATTTGGCCGCACATATCTGGAACGAGTTTTTTTGTAAGTACAAATAACTTAATCATTACCCGTACCCTATACGGCACGCGATCGATAATATTTGTTTGATGTATTATTGAATTAAAACCGTTATAATACTTTGTTAATTTAAAATCGTGATTTCGTGTTTAGCATAAACTTAAATTACAAAGTTCAATAAATATAAATTAGGTTAAAAAATATAGCTAAAACACTAGCATATTATTTCAAAATATATTTGATTATTTAAAAAACAAGAATTCACAGTGATAAATAAGAGTAAAAATTATTTATAAGCATGTGTACACGTAGTGTCTTTTAGGTCTTTCTACTATTATATATCGTAGCATGATTATCCTGATAAAAACATATTATGCATGTTAGTTCGTCGTCATTTTTATGCGTTTAATAATCAAGTCATATTCTAAGTGTGCGTATGACCCTATATAGCATACGTAGCAATAGCATAGATCAATAAAGATCTTAAAATAATTTAACAATAGTCAATTTAGTTTATAAATGAGTATTATAACACAAAGTTATTTTATATATTGTAAATATGTTTTTAGATATCTTTAACAAAATTATAACTTTATGGGACAAAAAAAGATTGTTAAATAAATATGACGAATGTATATGATTATAAAAATACAATAAAAACTAGAACTCAAAGTAACAAATGAGTGTACAAATTAATTACAATTTGTATTTGTACAAATAAATTTTTTAGCAAATAAGTGAAAAAAAATGGAAATTAAGTAAAAAAGACAGAAATAAAAGAAAAAAGAAAATAAATGATAGATAATTAATAATAAAAAAAAAACTTTAAACGTATCTTTCAGAACTGTATTTTTTTAAATGGACTACGTTGGGACAAAATTATCGTGCACGCTTTAAAATCTCCGACTTTAATATATAATATAGATATTATGCTTATAAGCACTATATAAACACCCCTTTTTTTCGCAAATAAATGCCACATCATAAAATTATTCATGTAAGACATAGGATGCTTAATAATATTATATATTTATAACATTCATTGTTGAGTACTTTTACCCATTCATCTATATTATATAACTTTGCCATTAGTTGCTAACAGTTGAAATACATAATATACGTTCAATAGAGCTCTTCCTCTTACGACTTCTATATAAACACCCATATTTCGACAACATAGACTACAAAACATGTCAAATTACTTATGACGAATATAAATGCATTTATATCATTATACAATATAGACTACAAAACATATCAAATTACTTATGACGAATATAAATGCATTTATATCATTAAATTTTTATATAGCATACATTATAACATACTTCGTACCCATTTGATTTTATGCTATAAAGTTGCCCTTATTTGGTACCAATTAAAGTACGACTAAGCGTTTTATTTTTTATTTAAAAAAAAATATTTAGATATACACTGTCTCCGTTTGCATCAACTAAGTCATGTATGAGTAACACATTTATAATATTATACAAACCGCTTGATTAAGTACAAAAAAAAAATTACAACGTCATCATATTCACATATACAAGGTATAACATTGGGTTATTCGCCATTATCAAATTCGCATTTCTTCACGCATACATGAAAACATGGAAATTGCCACACATAAATACATGAACACAAAGCCTAAAAAAACATACACCTAGGTACTGTTTAATTGATAATATCACCACCTTTCATCTGGTCCTTTTGCACCAAAAATTATGCTTTCCTCCAGCTTCTGAAGGTGGATCACGGATATTGCAAATATGTGTTCGCATATCGCAGAATCTTTTAAACAGTTACTCGCACCTGCAATTGGTAATCCAACCATCGAAGTATAAAGGTTTAGGATACTTCATGTATAACAACGAATTAAAATTTCAGTGTATATTCACTTACCATATTTTCATTATTGCACCTCGCTCCCTTAACGTCTTACCATGATTTTCGTCAACATAGTTGTTACGAAATTTCGTTCACATGAAATAAAACAAGTATGCATTACTTTATGCATATATCACCGCATACAATTTTTCAATCATCAAAATTCATTAACGAAACCCACTTGATCAAAAATACCACTACGAATATTAAATGAATTTATAGTTTGGAATCCTGTCGTTACCTTCATCCTGCGTGGCTTTATCAAGCAACTCTGATTTCTTGCACCTCTTCTTCAATCTCTGAGCTCCTCTTTCAGCCGTCTGATTCATAACGCTAACGGATTCTAAGGGATCCCTAAAATACTTTCCTTATCGTTACAATCCGCTTCTATTTCCTTCTCAATTGATTATGTACGTGGTTCTAACTTGACATTATATTCTAATTGATCACTCCTTAGGAATTCTATCTCTGTTAACTCGTTTTTAAGCAATTTATTCTTATTGATCATTTGGAAATAGAGAAGGGGTATTTGGAACATAAAGAAGTTAATCATAACAATCAATTACTTGTTAAAATTCCTAAAGACCGATCAATTGGAAGATAATTATGACAATCAATTACGTACATCATCGCTTGAGAAGATAATTGGAATCAAATTACGATGATAAGGAAAGCGTTTTAGGGAGCCCTCAGAACCCATTAATGAGCAATACAAAGATGGAGAGCGACGAGGAGATAGCTTTTTTGAAGAGGAAGAGTAATGCTTTAAATGTTAGGACCCATATACTTTCTTTCTCTGGTGGAAACTAGCTATGTACACCACTCCATTTCCTCGTACAAAACTAAAAGGAATACGTATTATATATACACATAAAATTTTCCTTTTGGAATCTACACTATATACTTAAATAATTCATATTTCAACCAAAAACAAAAGAATTCAGATTAATTGGTTTAACGTAATGATGGACGGCGCGAAATTAGAAAAAGGATATAATTCACACATTTTTTACTATAATAAGCATTAAACTACGTATTATTTAGATTTTGAAATTGTAAAATAAATGTTTTTACATGTTTTTGACTCCAGCTTAAAGCGTATATAAGAACAATCATTTATAATTTTATATTTGTATTTTGTTATACGTATAATTTATGCAGTGTTGTGGGTCGTCATTATGTAGAACATATCACATCTGTATCACCAATCACCACACTGTATATATGAACCGCCTTATTTTGCTTAACATTTTATGAAACCTTACGTAGCCCATAGTAGTACGTTTTGGGAGTGAGCATGATAACTATACAATTGTGTACATTATAAAATTAAGAAGCATTATGCATTTATGCAACTGAAAATTGACATAGATGAGCTGCCACGTATCTAAGACGTGGGCACATCCAATTCAAATCAGTGGCTTAAAGCAGTGACCACATGAACTTAAGGTACGTGTCTTCATATCAAGTCACGTGGACAAAAAAACGTTGAACCAGTTCCCAACGTCATTTACTATCTCGAACTTACAGAATAACATACAGAGACTACACGTGTATCTCCATACAGAACCCGTAATGCATACTTGTCAAATTACTAATATAGCAATACGTCATAGGCATCCTCTTTCTTCTTATCTATCCAAGTTCAAACAACATAGGTCATAGATAGTGATTGAAGACCAATTTGCTCTCATTTGTGAAAAATGAAAACATGTGTTCTTAGCATAAAACGTATAGTCCACATACTCTATTTCTCAGGTGATAATTAGCTATATACAATGAACACTTGCACCGCTCATAAAAAAGAATAAGCAATCTCTCATGCTATATGACTGATACAAGTATAAAAAATTACACTATATATAAGACAAAATTAGTACCTACACTTCTTATTTTCATCTGCACTATCTACACGTGTATACACTTGCACTACATATCAATTAAAACCAATACATGTTACACACGTATATACAATACCAATTCCCCATTCACTCTCAAATACCACGTAATCACTACACATAAGACAAAACTAATGACCATGCCTCTCAAGTTCCCATGCACTATGTACAAGTTTACGCACATCCAGTATATATTAACTGAAACTACTTCGTGCATGTATATACACGTACATACAATACCGATTGACCATTCCACCTCAGAGAACACGTGTCACGTAAACAATCATCACCAAAATTAACATGGAGTCTCAAAATTCTCCGTTTTTAATATATAATATAGATTATTCTTATAAGCACTATATAAACACCCATTTTTTTGCAAATGAATACTACATCATAAAAGTACTCATGACAAATCTAAGTTGCTTTATATTATTATACTTTTATTTAACATACATTGTACAGTACTTTTACCTGTTCGCTTTTAGTATATGACTTTGCTATTAGTTGCTGACAATAAAATTACATAGAACACGTTAAATAGGCCTCTTCGTACCCATTTGATTTTATGCTATAAATTTGCCCTTATTTGGCACCAATTGAAGTACAACTAAGCGGTTTATATAGTATTTAAAAATATATATATATAAATATACACTTCCTTCGTTCGCATCAACTAAATTTTTTTACAAATAACACATTTATAATTTCATACAACCCACATGAAAAGGTACAACATAAATGTACAGCGTCACTATGTTCACATAGACAAACATTTATTTGTTATTTATTATTTGCATATATTTACTAATTATATAACCACTCCATGCGAAATGAGATACATGAAAAAAAACTAAAGTTGTACAAAAAAAGTCGTCATCCCAGTTGGGTAAAGCAACAATGCTAAACAAAGTGTGAATGTGAGCAGGCCTTTTGAAAAGTACTTGCAGACGTTCGGATCTCATTTCCATCAACAGAGGCTCAGGACGGCAAGAACACAAGTGACTGTAACGAGCAGATTACACATATCACTAAAAAGTTTACCCCAATTACGTACTTTGAAGAATTTCAAAAAAAAACACCGACGGTGACGATGATGACAGCTTAACTATTGCCCAACTTCTGAAGAAAAAGCATCAGCAATGTGTTCTACAAAACAATGTTTCTGAGTGCGATGGGAGCACTGGTTTTTCATGTCGTTAGACGCGTAGATTCTTTAAACTAGGCCAGAATAAATCCATCGATTCAGGAAATGGTGATGACGGGATGAAAAACCAGCATTCACATCGTACTCAGAAACATTGTTTTGTATGCAACATTGTTGATGTTTTTTCTTCAGAATTTGGACAATAGTTAAACTGTCACCATCGCCATCGTCGGTATTTTTTTTTGAAACTCTTCAAAGTACGTGATCGGGTTAAACTTTGTAGTGATATGTTTAATGTGTTCGTTACAGTCACTTGTATTCTCGCCGTCTTGAGCCTCTGTTGATGGAAATGAGATCCGAACGTCAGACTTGTTTGGTCCCTTCACACAAATTGTCCCTACAATAATACAATTCAAAAGATCAAATCTCGCTTAAAGCTAAATAAGTCATAATCATAAAGAAGTAGACATTGAAGGCATTTGGAACTTAAAATCTTGCGCGTCATTGACTTAATACAAATAACAATGATAATTTTTTTTTTTTTTGAAGGTCAAAATGTGCTTACCTTCATTCTGTGTAACGTCATCTACCAAAACCCTTGGTAGATGAGACCTTCCTAAGATTCTTTGCTTATTCCCTTCCCTTAAATCCTTAACCTCCCGTTCCAGTTCACGCATCCGAGATTCTAATTTGTTCAGCTTGCTTAGGAACTGTGTTTTTTGAACTTCTTTTTTGCTGAACACGTACCAGCTGCCGTTTTGAAAATTCATCTGCACGTCATGAAAATCAGTTAGATTTGTTCCAAGAAAATACTTTACTAAAATACATAAACAACAACAAATTAGATCCAAATTTAAGAAATCTCATTTAGACAGTACGTGCATCGAATTTGTAGTTTGAAACTTAAACCGGTCTTAAAAAAAATATTGGTGTTCATATTAATAAGTTACAAAATCATAAATCAATCAATACCAAAGCTTCCCACCGTTAAACTTTCACATTAACTACGTACGAATAATCACATCATCTACACAATACACAAAGCCATATGCAGGGGAAAAAAACAACTAAATTAAATAATTTACCGTCATTATATTAGAAACTGGCTCATTACGCTACATACGTAGATTAATTGTACGTGAACATCATTTTTATATAATCTAATACGCGTTCCTTCTATTCAAACCCTCCACGCATTCCAATCTCAGTGCAAAAAATGAAATATACTACATAAAAAGGAAACAAGAACTCCATGTTAGCACCAGAGGAACTTCAACAGTTAAACGTTCGAATAAAAATGGACGAGGATATTATATGTCAAAAGAATTATTACCTACAAATACAGCTTCTTCTGAAATACGTCTACACATTTATCTTCATTATTTCATCCAACACTAAATATAAATGTATCCATTTCTCATGTTATATAACAAATACAATTGTGATATATATAAGACACAACCAATACGTACATATATGAACTTCATCTGCACTACTTACACATGTACACGCATGCACTACATATAAACGAAGTCCTACAACTGCATGTGCAACACGTATACACTATATAAATTCAACATGCAATCTCAAAGAACACGTACGCACTATGTATAAGACAAAAATAATTGCTACAATTCTCCATTTCCCATGCACTATCTACAAGTGCACACACTTGCAGTATAAACTAAAGCTTACACTTGCATATGTGTATACATATACATAATACCAGTTCACCATTCAATGTGATAGAACACGTATAATGTAAACAAACATCACCTGTATGTCCCTACGAAAACTTAAAACACACTTGTCAGATTGTTATCATATCAGAACAATAATATCTATCAAGAGTGACAGACGGATGACATCATCAAAACAAGTGATCAAACTAGATAGCACTTGTAAAAGCAGAAACAAAAGGAAAAAAACAAAGGGGGGGGCTACAACATATAGCCATGTGTTGTAAGCATAACACGTACATGCTATGTGACTAAGCACATGTATTGAACAGATGGCAATATAATAGCGTTGTATTGGAATGTGTTGCATTACTTAGAGCTTATCTACTGGGATAGGAAAAAGAAAACAAGACGTACAATAAGTAAAATCCAAAAAAACAAAGACTAAAGTATTAAAAAAAGTAGAAAAATTGTCGGCGTACTTATCCATACATTATTATTATATTCCGTATAGATTTGCAACATGTAAAGGAAGACCTTTATAATACATATATATATTTCATTCACTTAGTACGCATTTCAGTAACTTATAATTTACACGCTATTAACTTGGGTTATCGGAGACTATCGAACAATTGCATCGGGCACGGATATTGCATATTAATTAAGTATTACTACAATCACATATTAATAGTTATAGTCACATTGCTATTTGTACTTTGTGAGTACAACAAATTCTACAATAGCTTTGCCTCATCTAAGATCTGTACTACCTTAAGTGATTACAAAAAGTTCAACATATGTTCGATCTCCAGTGAAACCACTGCGTCAATCATTTCGGTTCATTCCTTCCGTTCACCACCAAAAACCACAATTTATCCACAGCTGTGTGTTACAAATCCAGACCCAGAGAAAAAAAAAAGTTTAGAAAAACATATATAGACCGAGTACAACCCGATGTAGTTAACACCCAAAGCTGAGTATGACTCATTCAGCATATCGGCTTCACAATAAATCTTGAATTTAGCAAAATCAGTTCACATCAATTGAAAAATACCCTAATTTATAAAAAAACGAATAAATAAGAGCGGATTATATTACTTGGTTCCTTTCCCCATCTCAATCCCCACTCCCAAATACTTCACATACGTTATCTCAATACACAAACCCAATCTGCTATAAACTTGACAACGTATATAGAGAGGATTACCACCACTACCCAAATCCCCCACAGGTAAATTCCGAGTCTGTTCCTTGCTTCCGTTTTTTTTTTCATCATTTTGTAACTTTTGTAACGTTCATTAGTATCGGATTACTTTTCTCCCAATTTCGCATTCAAGCTCCGTCTTGGTGATATCCATGATCTTATTTCTGTATTCATTCTTTCTTTAGCTTTTACATCTTCTCTGTCTATTATATAAATACTTTTTTTTCCCACACCAAGCTATTTACAAAATTCGTATGTGATAAGAAATGAGATTCCTCTTTTATACTCCTCAATAAAAAATTGGAATTTGTTTTTGGTTACATATTTTTTTGCATAAAATCCGTTAACCTAGGTCTTGAAGCAGATTTTTTGTTCCTAATACTTTAACATCTTTTATATCATTTTCATTTGTTAGACGTTTTATCATGCATGTTTTTATTATTATTGCCTAACACGAATTCACTTTGTTTCATTATGCCAGTATGGGTCTGTCATTACTATTTCGATCGCTTTCTACATTTAATTACAGTTTTGAACTTCGCCAATTTCATCTCTGTATATTTATAAATTTATTTTGTTCACACATAAGGTGTTTACTTAAATTCTGGATTGCAATTTGAACCTTTGACCTAACCCAAAACACGTAGGCTTTTAAAAAAAACAAAACATTACTTTTCGTCATCATTTCCAAAAGTACGGATGTAGGAAATATTGGTTATGTAGATAGGAAACTACAAAAGGAAACTCACCATATTTGTACTTAAACCTACAAACACTTCCAAATTTACACCACCTATGAAAAGAGTTATATTTTTCAACAGTCTTTATATTTCTTCCCAGAGCAAAAAGCATTCGCATTTTACAAATGCGTCCTCGTTTTTGCATTCAACATATAACATATTCTTAATACCTAAACGCAGATCACACAAAGTGAGAACTACTGATGTCAGATTATATACACCACATTCCAGAAGCAGTGCTGTTCCATATCCTGTCTTATCTTCCAGCGAAAGACATCATCAGAAATCAAATAATAGCAAAAACATGGCAAAGAACCATCCTAACCCACCATTTTGCCCGCCATCACCTCAACACATTTCCAGACAACAAACAAGAAACAAAACTACTCGTGCAACAGGAACGGAGTAGAGAGTACGTCATCCGTTCAGCAACAACAATGATACAGATCGGATCTCCCATCCATTCTCTCGGCAGCATAATACTTTTCAATTCCTGGATACAACGGCACTGCTATGAAGGCCTCATACTCCTCGTCCAATATAACAGAAACGAAAACTTCAAATCACTCCTCCTATGGAATCCCTCAATTAAAAAAATCCTGCCAATACCGAACTTAATCCCTGACCCAGTACTCAATCAAAACAGCATCAGACAGGTCCCCCTAGCCGTAACATACGACACAACAAGAAGATCATATAGAGTTATTATGCTCGTCTTTTATGCAGAAATGCTATACCAAATAGCGTCATACACACTCAGCACCGGCATTTGGTCCACAACAGTCTACAGAGGAAACCCGATTGAATTCAATTATGATCTTACAACAAGTACAGAGACCGTCACATACAAACAAAAACTTTTCTTCCTCGAGTCGAACGACACCCACAAAACCCTTAGGCTACTATCATATGACCTCAATACAGAAACACTATCCATATTATCCTGTCCCCCAGAGACGTATGTAACACCTGATCGATCGGGGTTCGACGTCGTACTCCTCGATCACGGGGCCACACTAGGAATAACAGATTTTACATCTCGAGTTTGGACCCTGACATACGACCCCATGTCAACGCCAACCCATTCTTGGCATTCAAAATGGTCCTTCATCCTACCCTCAACAAGAGCAAAGCACATGACAGCAAAAAATGAGATCATAGTACACCGGTGCGAGCGCCCACAATCCTTCTACTGGCCAGTAGGAACCGACTTCCACTTCGCAATGTACACAGAGATAGCGCTCCGCCACGTCCTCCCCACGAACAGAACATTTTCCATCGGCATACCATCACACACGTATGCCAGTATAATATCCATCAACAAACATGTTCAAAACTTAGCGCTACTAAACCTTGAAGGCGCAATCACTGCACATCCAGAAAGGTAATACACCCTGTTATACATATGTACGCCCATAACATACTCACCTATGTATAATATGGTTTCCTATTTCATATAAGCCAATATCCTATATCACCGTGTTTTAAGTTTTTTCACATTGATTCTCTTGTATACAATATACTGGCTCCAACATAGTGTATCATCCTCCTACTAATATTAGCAGTACCTGCTGTAAAAGGCTTTTTTATATATAATCTACAGATTTCTTAATATAAGCCAAATTCTATCATTGTTGTAATTTTATTCTTAGATTTTTTTGTTGCTTTGTCATTACATGCATGAAGCAATAATGAATAAAGGTTATCACTAATATCACAGTGGGTCTTCGTCTTTATATAGTTATGTGAATGCTCATCTATTTATATAAAGGAACAATTGATCCCAACCCTACCCAATTAAACATCAATTGTTAGTTTTTTTTCCTTGTTAACATTAATATTGAAATACTAACTGACAAAAGACCATAAACCAAATCAAATGAAAGGAAAATATAAAGAGGTGGAAAAAGTTGGTTAAAGAGTATTACGAACATTACGACAATAATAAGCCAATCTGCGTACTGTAGACAAATGAATTGAAGCTTTTTCAATTCATTTGTGAAGTTCAAGTTGTTACGTATATAAACATTTATCACTTATAGTGTTCTCTTAGTCGATACTCCGTATAATGGAAAAAACCGTATACAGATTATAGTATAGACTTCAGAATTGTTTTTTTTTTTGGTCGAATAGACTTTAGAATTGTTAGACCGTCTAAATGTTACTATGCTTTGTTGACCTCTTTATTTCAACAATCCTCACAAACAGGACACCATACAACATTTTTCTTCATCTTCAAAGCCAATTTATTATAAATAGTATTACCTACCTCAATGAAAGATTACCAACAAGTAACTAAAATTTATTTCCATGAAGGTCAACAAAATTTCAGATTTCATAACATACCACTATTTAAAGCTAGGCGTTTTATCCAATTGAGTAAAAGTGGCATTGTGGGCAAGAAATCTTATTAAGGCTCACTTCTTACAATTATGCACAATATGAGCTCCCAAAAACACAACTATGCCACGTCAAGAAATACCAATGTGACATGAACGGACAGGACATCCTCACATATCATTCACATGCCTTACTCTACTTCTCATTTGACTTTACATTTGATAGGTAAAAATTAAACCATCCCCAAATTAGCAGACATTTGAGCTCTTATCCGTTTTGGTGCTAAATATATGAACGAACTACAAATAGTTAGACAGATTTTACTTGCATGTGATCAAACATGTTCTACGACTAACGTTCACATATTCAAGTAGGTAAAATTTCTAATCTGGTGCCAAACATTACAAAAATACATACGATCAGACCCCTTAATGAAGGTAAAAAAACAAACACCGATCCAATCACATGACTCATATTTTATCAAAATGATACATTTTTTGAGAAAATAAAAAAACCGACGAAAATGCTAATAATTTTGATTTATCCAACCTAATAAATCGATTAAGATTGAAAAATCAACAACTAGAAAAATTGACCTGAGAAACACGATACAACATAAAAAAACAATAAGCAACTACTAAGAATAATAAAACGGTAAACCCAAAAATGAAGTTACACATGAGCAAGAACCGTCTAGCAGTAATCGATGAGAAAAAAAAAAGGCATGGCGAGCAGAACTTTGGTTTTATCCATTCGTTTATGTTTTACCTTTCCTGTTGAATACCATTTTTGAAACCGTTCACTTACACGTTTCCAGCCTGATTTGTATATGATTAGTGCATGTACATATACACTTTCTGATCATATGTTTATTCTTTTGGTATATGAACATTTCTTCCGGCTGAATTATGCTTTATTTCTCTTGAAATATGACGAAAGACCTTGAAAGAATGTGAGTGGATGAATATTACTCTGCATTTAGGATGATGGTCATTGCAGCAGAATACACAATACCAGTTTGTTTGATAATGCAGTGAATACGATTTCTCAAATAGGAAGTATTGACAGACAAGACAGTAATCATGGAAAATAAAAATGAAAACATGTTTTGTTGGAATGCAAGATACGAACATTTGTACGACTACCTACGTTCATACCAAATCACCCTATTTTTTCCACATATATATACCATCAATCTCCATACTCTCGGGTGGATCATTTGTTACTGCGGTATGGATTGTGTTCATATGTCGACTCGTCACATTGTCTTAATATTACTTCTATTACGGTTTTTTTTAGCGACTTATGTTCTCTTTTAAAATCCGCCCGCGCTTCGGTGTTAGTTATTTCTTGCTTCTTTTTTTCATGTCTTTTTTTCCCCTTTTGGCTGTATTTCTTTGTATTTTGCACTTTGGTTTCCTCTTTAGTACTCACTGCCAATGACCAAATGTCCTGCGAATTTGGTGCTTATTTTATTTCCTTTGGTCAGTATATACATTGATTTTCATGTTTCTGGGATTTTTTTGGATTTCCAGTGTTTTCCAATGTTACTGCTTTTTTTTGTTAATGTTACTTTTAATTGTATGAGGCGTAATTAATATTTTTGTTCGCTCAACTTAATAAATCGATTAAGATTGAAAAATCAACAACTAGAAAAATCAACATGAGAAACACGATACAACATAAAAAACCAATAAGCAACTACTAAGAATAATAAAACGGTAAACCCAAAAATGAAGTTACACATGAGCAAGAACCGTCTAGCAGTAATCGATGAGAAAAAAAAAAGGCATGGCGAGCAGAACTCGTGCTAAATCGGAAAGTGAAGACACACATGGAAAACGGACAGTGCAGAATACTAGGAGGACAAAAACAAAAAAAAAAGGGGGGGGAGAAGGCAACCACATACTCAAAAAGAAAAAGAAACACACAACACGAAGTCCTTCATCCAAAACAACCACATGCATACCTCATGGTTAAGATATATATACACAGTATGCATCAGTTTAATGTAACTTATCATCTCACTAGCGATTACAACTGTTTTTTGTTTTCTAGCTGCTGATCGAACGTATCTTTTATATGACTACTGACCATTACACCATATAAATTTGACACCCATAAAGCAACGCTATTATAAAAAGGATATTATAGCATGTTGCATCCGATTGATATAAAGACAAATATATCAATTTTGTCAATACGTAATATAATACACCAGGAATTCCCTACAAGTGAACGTAATATAAAACATGGTGATGGTAATGTATAAAGAATGAATAGGTACAAGGCACGACCCTATGAAATTGAATGTGTTACGGCTTGCAAATTGTAAAAAACCATGCATCCACTTTAAAAGGTGAATTCAAAAATTAAATTCTAGCAAATTGCTTCTATGCTTTGGCTGCAATTAGCAAAGCCCACTTCACAACCCATTACATTCCTCGATACGTATGATAAAAGTGGACAAAACAATCTGTAATTTGGTCACATACGAGTGTCGCTCTTTTATTATTCGATGATATTAGGAATACGACTCTCCGACCTCCATTAACTTGATTACCTCTCTTTTATGAACGTCTATATGGAGTATTGTCACAACTTATATAAAAAGACGTTTTTAAGGAAAATAATGTTATTTTATGTATGTCTTCGTATGTATCTGATTTCACCAGTATTATATATAGTTCGGCAAAAAAACTAAACTATTAAAAAAAAAAGCAACAACCAAGTTTCTTCAGACCGTTTTCATTAACTTAACCCTATTTTTGCTTTGACAAAATAAACAAAAAAAGGAACAAATAATACTATCATGATAATGATATTGTATATCATACATTGTAATGAAAGATTTAAAACAAACGTGAACATAATTTCGAACTTTGAACCACAAAACTTGAACAAAGCAACGGCAGAAACACATTATAAAAAGTACTAACATTATGACATGGTCTTCACCTAAATATGGCAAAATAAGAAAGTAGTAACATCACATGCATGTCATATAATACATACCAAACATTCTTTATTGTGCAGTACAATACTGATAAAAGCTGATCAAAACGCCCAAACAGACTAAACAGTCGTTATTAGGTAAGCCTGCACACAAAGTACCGTAGCACAGAACAAGTAAGTACCCATATGAAAATTGTATACAAATATATTTGACATTACTACATATGAGTACCTGATAATTGCGACTTCATATTCTTGAGCACGAGTACATAGTTTATAAAATGTTAGAACATCGTTCTCTTTGAGTTCAAATAAAGCAACAATTGTGTCCCACCCATCATGCAACGAGATTCGAGTTTCAGGAGTATCGTCAAATTTATAGTCAATGGTAGTAGACACGTTTCCGAAATAAGTTATCATCTCTCTGGTTCTTTGGTCCCGACGACAGAAATGCTCCCTCATAAATTGCAAAGGGATGTGCTGTGCATAATAGGAAGTTTCAATTTGTATGTACAACAAATTTAAAATTGTAGTAAAAAACAAATTTTTGAAACCGTAATACAATACCGGCCCAACATCTCCTGTCAAATGACGAGCTTGTACCCTAATAGAAAACCTTGGCACATTGTTACCATAGGGCAAGGATGCTTCTATGCCATCAGGTACGTCTATATCATCAAAAAAAATCGTTACGTACAAACATATAAGTACGAGTACAAAAATATATATAAGAAACATATGAGAACCAGAATCCGAATCCGATAACCAGACATCTTGATAATTGTTGCTGCTCATTATACGTAAACAAACTAAGAAAAATGTTGTTATGAAATATTTATGAAAATTTGAAAGACAGTTGTTCGTTATAAAATGCTATGATTGTACAACACAATCTATATATAATGAAATGTAACATACATGTATTGCATGTAAAAAATGAGCTGTCAAAAATTACCTTACAAATGACACACATGCATGCAAAAGTAACTTCAACTTCTGTGTTACACGTAAAAAAATGGCACATATGCATGCATGTAAAAAATGACACACATGCATGCTATGAATGTTACACGTATGGATCAATCCATGTATTCAAACACAAAAGAAATACATAGTGTAAGCTAAGAAGTGTGTAAACTATAAAGCCCAAAATGTGAACCCTAATTTCATGTACCCTTACCCATGTCACGGACTGAATAAGTCATTCGAATTTTTTCCCAATCTAGATTTGTATCACTTTCAAACCCCGACATTTATAAAGTCCAATCTCAATTATTCAACCTACAAGTTGTTTAATTTGTCATTATAAAATAACTTCAACTTCTGTCATTGTGTATATGAAGAGCAACGAAACATGACATCATTTTTTATCCCACGTTTGATCGAAATAATGTACTCCGTATTTAAGTAACAAACAAATAAAATTATTAACATTTGTTCGATCAATTAAGTCGATAACGACCCACTTAAGTTTGGCAGATAGAAAACATTCGATGCAAATAAAGCTTTCAATTTTGATATGCTTTATAAAATTTATATTAATAATAATAGTTATGGCAAGCTTGAGGTCGAAAACGTGAACCCTAATTTCATGTAACCTTACCCAACCTTTCGATGAAGGAGGTTCATTAATTAGGTATTAGTATTAATACTACATGTTGGGTCTAACTCTTGACCAAAAGAAATAAATAATTTCATCATAATTATAATTTGCTCCAACTTGAATCTTAAAAAAATAAACATTAATTTACTACTGCTACGTCTTTTTTTACAATTGAAACTACCAATTAATTATATCTCATTTTGTACATCCAATAGTAATTACAAATCAAAACCATATACATTATATATTCACATTTCCCACCTATCAAAACCACAATACCAAATTACTTTTCTCTTTAACTTCCTCGCATTTCCATTTTCATTTGGTTTAATACTAGGTACTTGATATTGTTACCATCACATGTGAAGCAATTCTTGCTTCACTAGCAAGCTCAGCCGACGATAGCTGCCACATTCCTTGCATACAAAATAATTTCACATCTTCAAAACACTAGCCTTGTATATATTGGACATTAATATATCAATCTTTATAGTGAAAAGGACATTAATATATCAATCTTTATAGTAACGCTTTTCGTTCTATCGCTACAACCATTTGTTACTGCGCTTTCGAACGAATTATAATAACCACTAATAATATAAATCAACTTTTAATAAATACGCCACAAAATTAATACCTAAACAACCGTTAAATAGAGGACTCCTTATTCAATTTCGAATATACTTTCTCATCGTCCAAAAACATTTTTGCCACTTTATTACAAAACGTAATTCATATTATTAATAAGGAAATTACATACAAACTATTGAACATCAAAAATAGAATAACACAATTACACAGCAAATACAATTTACGTAATCACATATACAACACAAACATCATACATTAATAAGAAAAAGTAACAAAAACAAACAACTAATAAACCACATAAGAGAAATACACTTCTAGCTAAAGTACGTAAGACACAAAGATCTGAATTTATCATCACTCAACAAAACAAAAAAACCATTAAAGACGAAATGAAACTCCATTACTTCCATCTCATATAAGGAATTCATTACCCTTGTCCGTCCTCATCATTTTCCTCGTCTTCGGAGACGATCTCAGTATCTTGATCAGTCAAAATCTTGACAAAAACTGATGATAAACCATGTTGTTGATTCTGCCAGTCATTGCGAATATCGTCGACACATTGTATACACATATTTATGGCGCTCACATCCTGAACATACAAAGGAACTCTAGCCACATCAAAAAGCTTCCTAAGATCAGAAACCAAAACCTGACCGCCGTCCCAGGATACGAAAGCACGGTACATAGTGTAATTATTGTTCAAGAACGAGTCGTATTGAACTCCCATCGAAGCAGAGTCCATATACTGAGACGGCACCCTCATAACACTTACACCAAAGCTCCCACACGATGGATCATACCCATACTCCGATTCAGGCATTGTATTATACTACACAAAGAAGAGCAGGATAGTGCTATAAATAGATACAAATAATAGTCCTGTACAAAAGGTAAAAAAAATTGAGGTGC
Organism: Polygonum aviculare; assembly: GCA_934048045.1. NCBI lineage: Eukaryota > Viridiplantae > Streptophyta > Magnoliopsida > Caryophyllales > Polygonaceae > Polygonum > Polygonum aviculare. The sequence continues at coordinate 23,539,607 of OW204031.1, forward strand.
ACATACTCTTACGTGGCATTACCATACCACTTCTAAAATATATGCCTAAGACCATGTACTGACCACGTGGTGCCAATACTTGTATACATTTGCTTACACAATGACTCCATCAACTAATGGGCCACCCATCATCAAACAAACATTATCCTTATTATTTTGCTTTGGACATCATAGCAATCATCAGCATAAATGTTACTTTCCCCTTAGTTATCAACATCATCCTCCACTTCGCCGTCAAGATATTTATATTCATCAACTTGAAAAAAATCAAGAGATCATATAAGCAAAGGGGATATGCAAATTCCATATATATAGAGAGAGAATTAACGTATTTGCTATGCATATTGTATGCTAAAAGCGGTCCATATACTAAACACAACATAAAATACCGCTCTAAGAAAATTATACCCCAACTGACCATTTCAATCCCTATGCAAATTTAGTACAAAAGAAAGATAGATAAAATCGAACAGATTCTTTCTTATATATCAATGCACTTAACCACATCTTTATCGGCTTCCATGACACGAATTAACTCGCCACCTTTCTTCGACCAAATAAAAATACACTTGCAATCCCACCCAAGAACAACCAGCCCCCGTGCAACGCACGGGGCCCCTACCTAGTATAATATAAATAAATGTACGGCTAGCTTCGTTTGTGGACCGTTTATTTTACTATTTTATTACCAATAGTGCTTTTACAAATCTCAGCCGTTGCTCCACTTCTTTGCTCTGCTTCTTCCACCTCCTCCTTCTCTGTACAGCCACCTAGGTCTATATGCAATTTCCCTTTCCCTTTCCCTTTCCCTTTCCCTTTGCTTACCTCCTTCCCTTCACGATCTGCCTTTCGTACTCCTTCTTTCATTTCGACCTGCTCTGGCGTCCGAACGCGCGTCCAAACCCCTAGCCGCCGCTTGCGAGTCCGAGCCCTAGCCTCCTCCCGTGTTCGCGCCGTTTTCGCCGCCAACCCACCCTGTCCTGGCGTCTCCGCCGGCCTGCCTCCTTGTCCTCGCCGCCTCCTCATCCGTCATCGTCGGTTAGAGCTTGGCTCGTCCTTCCCTCTTCATCTTTGCTGCTCCTTTTTGTGCAGCCCAACTGTTCGAAGAAATGTCCTGTTGCTTTGTGGACTTTGAAATTGGTTTTTCTTCACTATTTGTTTAGGTCTGCTCATGTCCCCGTATTTGTGTTTGCTTTCCTCCCCATATACTGGCGCTTTTCCCCGGTTTTGATGGCTTCTCTTTCCTTTTATCACAGGTGGTTTCGATCTGCTCTAGCTTCTCCTTCTTTGATCTCGAATTTGTACTGCTCCTTCTCGTCTTCATGTTTCTGCACTCCAACTGTTTGACAAAAGTCCTGTGTGAAGTTCTGATTTCTTATTGTTCCGATTGTCGCTTCCTTCTGCTCAGGTACCTCTACGGGTTTGATCTTCCTGTTCCCAATTCCAGTTCTGAAGCTCGCCGGGTTGGTGGCGGAGGATGTACTAAGATAATCTTGGTCCATCCTAGAGTCCACGTAACACATCTCCAATTCCATGAAGCTTTTTTTATGGTAAGCATTTTTTTTGGTTTGCAGTACATATTCTGATGTCTTAATTAATCGTTGCTTCTTGGTGCTCATTATGTATATGTGTTTGCCTCCTTTCGATATTTGATGGAATGGGATATGGAGGGGTCGATGTTGTTGTTTGTTTGCCTCATTTTTTTTGTTGTTATTGTTGTTTGTTTGCCTCATTTTTTTTTGTTTCAGGAGCTCCATATCCTCTATTTCCTTGCAAGTTTCAAATCCAGAGTTTGAAGGGCAAATAAAGGTACCACTATGCAAAAGAAACCCATTTTGCACGTAAATGAGGCAATTCTTTTTTTTTTTTTATTTATGATCCCACTATGCCAACAACTGATCAAGAATGCAGAGGATGAACTTTTACGCTAATTAGGTATATAAACATATCTATTCTTTCACTTTTACTTTGGTTTCATGTTTGTTGATGACTTTAGTTTAGCTTTTATATGGAGAAAAGCTAATTAGGATGAATTTTGAATGCGTATTTGGTTTGTGTTTGCAGTCCGACTTTTCCCTGCTTCTCACATCTCCCCTTTTGTGCGCACCCCAGGTGTTCGATGAAATTGCTCAACGAGAAGAAAGTCGAAATCAGGTATACTGTAGTTCGTCCTCAATTTTTGCCTTCTACGATTTGATCTTTGCTTTGCGCCGTCCTTCTGAGTTTGTGTTCGAACTTTTCAGACTACGTATCATCTTGTTTGTTTCCTTGTGTTTATTTCCTCGCCGATGGAAGGTTGTTCATGGATGACATACTCAAGTTTTTGTCTACTCCCCTCTCTCAGTCGAGCTTCTAAATAAGATTCTCATCTTCTTCTGTATCATGTATTGTTGATTTCATTTGTTATTTCCAAATTTCGGTTGCAATTGTTTCAATACAGGTTCTGCTTTCATTTTTGCTGTAATTAGGATTTACATCTTTGTGCAGTGGATGAGCTAGCTTCTTAGAAACAGAGCTCCGATGTAGATGTTTTAGTTTGTGAATTGATGGTGTTTGATGACCAGGAGGAACAGGCGTCTGTTAATGTTGACTAAGTCAATGTTTTCTTCAAAGGACTTGGAATTTCAATTTTGGTAGCTGCTCCAGCTGGTCACCTCCTTTGGTTTTGGTGTGTAATTCACTGGTTGTGGAAGATGGATTTGGTGTCCGATTGTAAGGTATATTTATGTACTCCTATCTACACGGTGCTTGCCTTCGGATTCAATTTACTTTGCTTATCAATTAAACGATGGTTATGTTGCTCCTGCAGGATAAGTTGCAGTATTTTCGAATCAAGGAGCTAAAGGTTGTGCTTACTGAACTAGGCTTTTCAAAGCAAGGAAAGAAACAGGTTTGTCATCTTCGGATGATGTTTGGCAGTGAAGCAGTGTGTTTTTTGTCTTTCTTTTATACATTGCGCAAAGGTTTTTGGCTTGTTGTTTATTGGCTTGAGCATGACGCCGGTTTTGAAATTTATCTGGCAGGAGTTTGTTGATAGAATTTTGACCATTGTTGCCGATGATCGAGGTAATGGCTTCATTTATCCCCCACCCGCTCGTATGATCTTCCCTGATTCTTTACTTATGGTTGTTTAAGTTGGATTTACCCGACTTTTTGTTAAACCAATGATTATATGATGGGATAGACTTGTGAGATGAGAAAGGTGCGACCTCATATTGTGACCTCCATATGCTTTTCAGACTGACTTGTGGCCGTCACAACACCTCTTTCTCCTGAAATTCCTGGTTGCTGGGGTTGCATACTTGGTGTTTATTTGTATAAATAAATATTTATGGTATCTGTGAACATTTTTTGATAAAATCCTGAGCAAACATATATATTATGATTTTCCTGGCTGTTGTTTTCTCAAATCATTTTTGTTTCAGAGTTCCCATGGTTATGTGTTTCTCTATCTGACTTTCATATCTTAATCATTTACGGTATCAAAGATGTGGGCAAAGAGACATGCAGTTTGTAAGGAGGATGTACCAAGATTAGTTGATGACACCTACAGGTTGTGCACTGCATCCTGCTTTTATATCATGTCTCCTTGTGACTATGCAGTGAACTCTCAGCTTGAATCCTACAGTCATTTTTCTTGCCTGTATTCCATTTTGATTTTTTATCGTATTTTTACTACTTAAACTTCCTTGAGTAAATCGATTTTGGGCTATGGTATAAGCTTTTACTACCCTATCCTTTTCTATTGATAAGGTTGCCTCCCCTGGTTTATTGCTTAAGAAAATGAAGATTTCAGGTGCCACTGACCTGGCAACAAAGCCTCCTGATCTGGCAACAAAGCCACAGATTGTAGCAGACAACACCACTATAAAGCCTAAAGAAGAAATTGACGACTCACCTCAAGTGGAGATGAATATTCGATGTCTGTGTGCAAGTAGTTTAATTACTGACTCTATGATTAAGGTAGCATTTCATAGGCTTTTCTTTTCTGATGCTTGTATTGCTTTATGTTTTTATTTGATTTTCGTCTTTCTGTTTCCATAAGCCCATATTGTTCATGTATTTTTTTGCAGTGTGTGGATCCAAAATGTCAGATGTTGCAGCATATTACCTGTGTCATAATCCCAAAAAAGCCCTCGGAAGGGATCCCTCCTGCTCCTTCCCTGTTCTATTGTGAACTTTGTCGCCTCAGCCGAGCTGATCCGTATGCTCCATTGTTAACTTGCATGACTGTTGTGATGCTTTGTTGTTGAAAATACTTTCGTAGAAATCATTTGGTGTCCTCTGTCTCCTGGTCGCCGCAGTCAAAATATAACTTTCTTTAGATTAGGACTGAAGTTGAAGCTCACAAGTCTCTTGATCCAGCTGTTCGTGTAGTGATCCTCAAAGCTTTATGTGACATTCGTGTTGAGGTATGTTTTCACTTTTCTGAAAGTACCTAAACATTTCTCGTAATTCCTGTCTTGCTGTATATATAGGCTTGTTTATGCATCTTTGATTTTTTGGTAGTTCATAGTTTTGCAAAGTACAAATATTTATTTGACATCAGTCCTTTAGTGAAAAGAATTCATTGTTTAATTTAAGAACATCAGTCCTTTTTTCCCTCCTACAATGTTGGCGCGTTGATGACTTCTAATACATAGATCGTCAGTTTTTTCCGGTAGTTCACACTTGTAACTCAGTTGCTATTGACTTGCAACCTTATCAACATTGCCACTGCCTGTGTGAAGTTTATTTCTAATGAGTTATTTTGGTTTCTATGATTTTGGGATGCATTGTTCATTTGCTTGTTTAGAATTTAGGTTGCATTAATACCTTGCTTATGGATAGAGATTGACTAGAGGATTTCTATCTGATAATGCACAGCAAGAAGATATCAGAAGTTATATGGATAATTGCATGAAATTTAAACATGGAATTCAGCTTGCAGTGTTCCGTAAAGAACGAATTGGAGGTGATTTGCATGGAATTTCTTACTGCTGTGTAGTTTGAAAACCTTTTGACAGTGATAGTTTAAGGTATGATACCAAAGACAGTCCCTGATTACGTTGGGAACATTAAACTGATTAAAGCCATGATTTCTCCTCTTTTTTTCATGTTTCAAAGTCTGAGCTTTGAATGATCCAGTTTGGTTTGATTTTTTGCAGGTCAGATGAAATTGTTGTTATGTTGGTGGTAGTGATGGTGTACTTCATGTCAGATAAAGCTGGAAAGTTGCTTGTTGAAGTTTTGATAAAGGAATTGCAAGGATACAGGTATGTGAACTATTACAGCCTCAGATTCTATCTTTTTTCATCTAGCTTAATGATTATTGTTTATCTGGTCTCATACCCACTATTTAAGGCTTGTGACACTAATAGGATATTCTTTAGGAGCTACAGTGATGTTAAAATGCCTCCAATATCTGGCAAAAGCTAAATAGACTGGTAACCATATATTGTCGAGTCTTGAACCATATATTGTTACAAGTCACTCAAGCATATTTTACTTTCTATTGTAGCTAATTTGCTAGAAAGAGTTGTGCTTCTTGAAATGCCTATTTCAATCAAAGACGAGAATTGGGAAGCTGCTCGAAAGGCATGGGTCATTCTGCTAAGTTATCCTTTTTTTTTTGGTATATCTTAAACCCGGTGTTGTTTGCAAAGGATTGTTACATGCTCTCTTCTTCACTTGACAATCTTTTTTTTGCAGGTTGTTGCTGGGAGATTCGTGAATGTTTACTCTAAAAATGATTGGATGCTTGGAGTTGCATTTCGTGCAAGGTATGCATGCAATGAGTTTTATGATTCGTAGCTCTGAAACAGTCATGAGATTCAAGATTAATACACAGGTATTGGACAGATGGTTGGACTGCTAGGAGCAAATGCCATATCTTGCGACTTTCCTTAGCACATCAACCAGGAATTTAACTTGTAATGTAAAGTTTACAGGGCCTTATTTGACCTTTTGATCCCTTTTTTAGATTGGAGCTTGTAATCTTGGGGAAATTGAAAATTAACTTATGATTGATCAAATCAGTGTCTCAACTTGTAATTGAGGGATTATCTTGCTACATGTCATAGCTTTCCTTTTGTTCCCCTCTTCTCTTCCTATGGCCTTCCTTTTTTCCTTGCTATGGCCTTCTTCTCTATTTATGTTATTCAAAATAGAGCATGAAATGGTTATATTAATGAACACATGTAATGAAGGACATAGAGTATCGATATAGGATTCTAATTGTTGATTCCCATTCTGCACATCTTGTATTTCTAATTGTCTTCTTTATTTTTTTCCCTTTTCTTTTTTGTTGACAGCTTCACCTCTGTTGTTGATTGGCGTAGGTTCATTCTACTTTCTTCCTTACCCAAGACAATTTGTTTTCTTTCTGTTATTTGCTGTTTTTTTTTTTAAATTTTCATGCTCTTGCTTGTTCCACTCTGAAATTTCTTTGCTTTCTATTCAAAGGATCCGATTTTTATGGTCATTTAATGTTCATGCCATCTGTATCCGTTTCCCAACCTGTCCCAAATTGCAGATTTGCTTTAGAAGTGGTAATTCTGGAAGAATTTAGAGTTTTTTTAAGGGATGTGGCTTGTAAGTTTGTTGAAGCAAATTTGCAGCTTCTGCGTGTAAATTTTATATCGTAGATATTTAACGCTTAGGAATGGCCAAAGTTAGATGTACATATCCCCTGTCGCATTGTTGCTTGCATATTTAGGGTTTCATATGTCAGTTTGATTTTGGAAGTACTGAAGAAAAGTCTTTGAGGGCCTTCTTCATGATGGAAAAGGATAATTGAGTGATTACAATTGATGATTTTTTTTGGCACATACTCATAACGCTCTTATATGTTGAGTCTTATCAGCAATGTTGGTTTTTGAATTTATCTCTCTATCGGGTTTGTTGCCTGTTACTTTTTTCATGTATGTATAAGCTACAATATTTGGTAATGGGGCTATCATTTGGCTTGTTGAGCATGTACAACTCTGAGCAGATGTTGTTTATTTTGATTTAGTCAGTTTTCATATGATGGGTAGGGATTTATATGCCAAATCTAGATTGCTCATTTCATGACTGGTATTTTTCAGTGGAGATCATGCTTTAGGTCCGGAATCCGGATGCTTATTGTGAAGTTCATGTGCAGGGTTAAAGAGGGAAGTTGAAGACCGCAGTTCCATGGAATCAAGATGCTGATGATCTAGACGTGGAAGCTAAAAGTGATGAAGAAAGGTTGGCAATATGCATATATTATTATACCTAATATTTCTGTTTGAATTTTATTCCAAGATTTCCCTGGGATGATAATACTGTGTTTGCTTGGCTACAAATCTAATGTGTATTCTTGTGTTGGTTTTAAAGATGAACCCCTTAAGTGGACATTATCTCGCCCATGTAGAGATTGTCTCCCTTCTACTTAGAGATTCAAAGTGTGGTGTCCAGTACAATTCTTGAAATCTTTTTTTTTTTCAAGTGTAAATTTCTGAACCATGTGTTTTTGTGGTCAAGTGGTCAAGTTTTTATTCTGGCCATGTGCCATGCTGTTGTTTCCATGCATAGATTGTTGCCTTATTACAATAAATCCAATAATGGTTGATGATGTAGTGATGATGATCATGCCGATGATGATACTAAAGCTCTACTAGCTGAACTTAAGAGAATAAAGAAGGAAAGGGTTGAACTGTTGAAGAAAAGATGTGCCAGGTAGGATAGTCTTTTTTTTTAGTAAAAGTGTGATTTACTGTTGTAGGCTGTAGTTGATGCGGGAGAACGTAGGAAAGGACTTTCTTCTCAAGGGTTGTATTATTTTCGTATATTTGCAGGATCATGAAAAACAAGAAGAGGATCTTAAAGTCAAGGAGGCATAACTCATGCGAGGAAATCCACTGCTCAATTTCGGTAACCCCACAAATTTCAGTATGAAAAGAAGGTTAAATTAAGTGCAATATCATAGTGTAAGGTGAAGTAGCTTCTTTGGTTTTCTTTTTGCATTCAACAACGGTTATTTTTTCCTTGTTGTTTTAGGTGGGATGATGATGTTGTGTTCAAGAATCAGGCACAAGGTGAGAGCAAGGTGATCATTTTATGCAAAATTTCACTCTTGATGATGATGTTAGTTTCTCTTTATTTCTCCTCATTCTGTGATCATGTATACCAACACGATGATCAACTTTAACATGCTTGAGGCTATGCCAGGATCAACGACTCAAAAGGTTAGGTTTATAATATTAGTAATAATACTGTTTTCTTAGGTTTTTAGGAATTTAGCAAAATTGCATATATATGGAAGATGTAATCCTTGAAACTGCTTTAGTGTTTGTAGATTCTTTTATGCATCAAGTGCCTGCAGTTAGCCTGAATTTAAACAATTGGAGACTACAAGGGTGTGAAGATTCATGGCCCTTGGCCTTGATGGCTTCTTATACATTACTGATAACTAAATATACATTACTAGCTTATAGTTCAAGGGCCCTTGATTTGATTTAGTTAGAAATTTGAAAGACTACAAGCAGTATATAATAAATTGTGTGTTTTTGTCTTGTAGTTGCTTCCTATACATTACTGGCTTATAGTTGAAAGATACTAATTGGATTTTTTTGGCAATTAGGAAATTTGATGGCCCTTGAATGATGCTTCGGTTCCTGGTTTTGGATTTGTGATGCAATATCCTCATTTCACTTTTTACTAAATTAAATTGTTTGAATGTGATTTCAGGGATCGTTTTTCATGTGCCATGAAGAGAGTGCAGGAACTCCAAAAGCAAGGTCATAGTTGTATTATGAATTTTGCATCTTCCTGGAAAAAGAGCTGATTCACAACACAAGAGAATTGTTTCAGCGGACGTACCCTAACAATTCTGCGTCATGCCAATATTCTGAATTTAATGTAAACTAAGACATAATGTTGAGCAACTGAAAAATAGACAGTTTTATCATTATTCTGACGACATAAATTTTGGCCTAACATTTTACTTCAGCTTTACTTTGTACTGGACTTCACCGTTGATTTAACTACTTCATATGTGCAAACGGATTGATTCTTGATGTTATAGATTTCAAGCTCACAACAATACTAGCACTCCACATCAGCCCCCGTGCAACGCACGGGGCCGTTACCTAGTATATATAAGAACTTGTGTAATTACTTACACCTGTATACTAGCTCTTCTGAATTTGTAATATAGTTGGAACTTGAAAGTTTAATATACGTTTTAGAAATATTTCTAAGGGTTATACCTAAACGCTTTAATATACGCTTTTTGTACATCAGTATGAAATTTTTGGCCATGTTGATGATGGTATAAGAAGAAAAAGTTTACGAAGGAAAAAAAAATTCGTTTTCCAAAAACGAAACTTACACCTGTCCACAGCCTTTTGTTTATGCAACTATATTCGGCGTACGTGAAACGTCGTCGTCATGATCGAACTTCAACAACTTCTTATGGCAAAGTTCTTGATGGGTTAACATTGTGGCAAAAGGTTGAGTACATATATAACATTCCGTTCGCTAAAAATGTATAAATAAATGGAATATATACACAGGTGAAAAGGTTACTACTTGATGAACGTAATAATTAACGTAGTGTAAAAGCATGGGTCACGTCCTCACGTGTGAAGCGGATCGCTTTCCCAACTTATGGGCCCATATCGATTAGCCCAAACGGTTTGAATATTTCTTTCTTGTTGGTATAAAAAAAGAGGTTAATTAGGGGCCGACTTACTTAACACGAAATGACATATCTCACAAATTTTCATAAGACACGTTATTTGTAACAACCGATCCTGTCACGCGTGTTTCCATATGTAGCACACGGCTTCCGCGTTCATCCACCTTTCATAAATAGCTTCTGCTCGTGCGCCAGCTATTCCACGATCCGGTTGATCCCATCGGTTGTTCCTGCTCTTGTTTCATGCTCAACCAAACCTGTTTGATCTTGAAACATGTAGCAACCAACATGTTTCTCAAGTGTTCAATCATCATCAAAGCTCAATGGGATCGATTGTCGGGACTAACCACCATCCCAACATGAAGTCTACAACCGTGTTCATTTTCCGAAAGAAGTAAGAGACGACGCATCTCTAAAGATGGGCAAGCAAGTACATCATGTCCAAACGAATTAATTTAATCTCTTCAAGGAATTTCCATTCACCATGCAGAGAGAAGGATGTTTAGATGGATGTGTGGCCACACGAGGATGGATAAGATCAGGAATGACGAGATCAGAGGTAAGTTGGGGGTAGCAAGCATAGGAGATAAGCTTCGGGAGTCAAGACTTCGTTGGTTCGGTCATTTTCAGAGGCGGAGCCCTGATGCCACGATTAGGAGGTGTGAGCGTTTGGATTTTGGAGTCCGTCGGATGAATAAGGGTCGACCGAAGAAGTGATTGATGGATAACATCAAGCAGGATATCAGTCTGTTAGAGATTTCAGTAGACCTGGCTCAGTGCAAAGAGAGTTGGAAGGAGAAGATCAACGTGGTAGACAACGAGACACCCCATTGATGGTGTTTGTTTTTATTTTTGATTGTTTATTTTCCTTTCTTTTTGTAAAGTTGGTGGCTCGACTTTTGGGTTTTCTTAAGCGCATTCCATCCAGGTCTGAAGTGTCCATTTTTTTTTTTTGCAAATGGTAAACATTTTATTAGAGAAAGAAAGAGATCACAACGATCACAAACAAAGTCTCAACACGGCTAACAAAAGCAAATACAAAACACACCTAAAACACTCGAGCTTTCTGCCAGAAGATCACTAGCTAGGAGATCCAAATGGTAAACCACTCCTTCCTAGCAATCTCGCGAAGCCTAGACGTGGAACAAACCACCCCACTACATCATCACATGAGAGCATCAGCTCACATACTCAACATGAGGTGCGAGAGAAGTGCTTGTACACAAGTCTACCCAAACAAGCCCAAAGCAATAGACAAAAAACACACAAATTAAAAAAGCGCAAAACAGGAGAAGATTCCGAACGCCCTGCAAGGACAAAGTTATACTCCATCCCAATGCCACAACACTAGAAGTATAAAAGTGTCACCATCGATCTTAACCCCCACACCCTGCTCTCGCGAGATTCACTAGGTAATTATTGTTGTTGATATGTACGTGTCAGACAATTTCACATACGTATATCATCTACATTCATGCTCAAATTAAAGTATATATATTACGATATTGAAACTTTGCATATGAATAAACCATACGCCATATATGTATGTAAGTAATGTAACCATGCAAGATAGATCAATTAATTACAGCTTGCCATATATCTCTTAAGCTCTAAAACTCTAAAAGTATGTAACATATCTCTATGGTATGATAACAAATACATGAAACGTCTCTCTCCCATTACAAGTATTAGAAAAAAGACAAAAACAAGCATCATGTCATGGATTAGAGGCTTTAAATTTGCTTGTAATAACATCTTAGATGACCTCTATATAAATAGCTGCCTAGCCCTCTACTTCCATTACATTATCTCTCACCCTAAACCCTCAAATTTTATACATCTTTCCTCTCCATATTTTTTTCATCTCTACATCTAACTTCTCCATCGATCTCAAGCTTCATATGAAAACTCGATCTTGAATTGAGTGTTCATAAACTAACCAGACACAAAGATCATATAAAGATTGGCTCGAGCGATTGAGCGAAATGGATAATCGAAAGCAAACAAGCTGCAGCAGTTCTGAAGACGTGGAGATAAGGAAAGGGCCTTGGACCATGGAAGAAGATTTGATCCTCATGAACTACATAGCTACTCATGGCGAAGGCGTTTGGAACTCTTTAGCCAAAGCTGCCGGTAAACATTTATGTTAAACCTAACTTATTAATTTCTATGTCAATTAGTTCCCTATGATCATATATATCTTTTTATGTGCGTTACATACGTTATGATAATTCTTTTTTTTTACAAAACATAGCTTTTATTTTCTTGCTCCCGGCCTTGGTTTTGTGATATATATGTTTATACGTACCTTTGATTTTTTGTTCCTGACTGTATTATATGTATGACATGAGTTAATCGTAATTAATAAATTAATTAGGTCTTAAACGAACCGGAAAGAGTTGTCGACTTCGGTGGCTGAATTATCTGAGGCCGGACGTGAGGAGAGGCAACATAACTCAGGAGGAGCAGATTTTGATCATGGATTTGCATGCTAAGTGGGGAAATAGGTACTTAATTACTCTTAATTCGTTTATTCATCTTTTTTTTTATAAGAAAAGAAATTAGGATAGACCGATTAAGCGACACAAATCTTTTCTCCTCATATTTGCATCGTCTAATTGCTTATGAACCTTTTTTTTCCAATTTTTTAGAAAATGGGTCCGCTCCAATTAAATAATTGTTATGATCTTATCTTTTTTCATGGATGAAGAGAAGCCACTAACATGTACGTTGGTTTCTAATGAGAACCCATTTCTAGCTACACACCATATGATAACATAAGATAAAAATAAAAGAAGTCCTATGATCAAATCAATTTGAACACGTGGGGTTATCAACAATTAAGTCACATGCATGCCACCATCAAATTGCCTTCTCTTAAAATGCACATATATATATTTATTCAGGGTGATTTCGTTTTGTAGCTAGCTAGATTGCACAAGCACATCACATACTACTTGCATGTGTAAGATCATGATCACGATCATGGTGAGGAGAGCTTGATCATCACGTTTCTCTTCCTCGATCTAGAAAAAACACGTTTTAACCCTGCGAAATTAAAATATGTTACATTCCTTGTGCAAGGCAAGATCTTGACATGCACCATGGGAATCATGGGAATTGCAGGGCCACGTACATCACCTGCATATATGAATACAAAATCAACTTTTATTTCTGTTTTCCTCCTTGCTTTCATATTTTTCAAAAAAATTGCATATTTAGCAAGCAATAATATTTCGAACCAATTAAGTTTACATATTTTTTATGTAAATAATTCCACATACGTCATTACAATTTGGTGATCATTAATTAATCGATCAAGAAAATCTATGTAAAATAAATTAGTATATTCTAAAACAATTTTTTTCTTTTTAATTATTCAAACAACTCAATGCAATGAGTTGTGTCTTTCAAAATTACTAAATTTTGTAACAAGGTAAAAATGCTATTTGGCTTTTTCCTAATTTTGCCAAATGAATATACGTATAGATGTGGACATTTCTAGATCCATGAATAATATAGGATTCGAGCTGTTGAAACTTTTTTTGTCCTTCTTTACATTATTCTTTTTAACTTAAACTCTAGAGACATAAACTAGGAAGCTTAGAATGAATGTTTTGTTAAATTGTTATTTTTCACACTTTATTTAAGTTTTTAAATTTTATGGTTTATTTATAACTTATATAATTAGGGTTTTAGTTTCTAGCTAGAAAAGCATCTTTAGCCTAGCAAAACTAAATTTTAATATTTGATCATAATTCAATAAAGTTTCTTTATTAGTTACATAAATCTAAAATTGAAATTATTGCTAAGATTTTACAAACTCCACTCATAATAAGTTCACCCTAACTAAACCTCATCTTCTCATACCTTTAGGAAGAAGGAACAGAGTGGAAATCATTAAGTTGTGACTTGTAGGGAGTTGATTTTGACATGCACCTTATTGCTTTGGCCTTTTCCATTCACTGGACTTTCCTTACCCTTTTTAGATTAAGTGCAATTAGTGGATAATTCCTTGGATTATAGGAGATATAGCTTGTTTGTAGACGTCCCTAAATAGATCACATTATGTGGCAAACAAAATGATTACATGGAACATTTTGCATCACTATATATACTAATTATTCTAGGTTATTTAAGACCAATTTAATTATCTACAAAGTACCTACAACTTTTGTTTCAATGACTAAGGCGCCGATAATATCTCTTAGCATGTCCTTAAATATAATATATAATAGAATATAAAACCCATAGTTTTTATAAGCATATAAGACGCAAAATACTTTCAATCTAATCAAGAGTCGATATGTTGTAGATCCAGCTAGTTGTCACTAAGCATTATGATATTTACATCGCATGAGACTTTCACTCCAAATCATAAGATTTGATGGGGTCGTGTTTACCAATTGACTTTTAGAGTAATTAAGGAAGAGATGGGATCGGAATTCTATAAAAATAAATTGTTTTTAGAGGTCGGCCTTCCCTTAGCTATCCTTCAATTAATGTATTTGTCTACTTCCCATCTCGATCATATCATTCACTTTGTTGCATGTCCTTGATTTTTACCTCCTTTCATGTAAGCTCTTAGAAACAATAACGTACTAAATATTCAGTTTTATTTTGACAATTCAACTTAATTTGGACAGACTATATATCAAGATCTATCCCTTCAAAGTTACAAGAATGTTATCTAGTAAGTTTAGACTTTTAACACGTACATATATCATACGAGATATATATAACATGGATTCCTTAAAGTAACGATATATTAAATAAGAGCAATTAATTAATGTATGCTAGAGAACTTCTACCAAATATCCAACCTCATATAAATTGTGTCACTTAGTTTTGTTTGCAATTTGATGTATATATGTATGGCTTAGAAATCTTAATCACTTGAGCTTGACGTATTCATGGACTTGCAACTTTGCAAGTTGCAATTTTCACCTTCCTTCTTTCTCCACAACCGCTTATTTCACGTGCACTTGTCGAGTGCATACTTAGCATGGACAAATGGACATAGCTTGGACTATTCTCTTCTTCTTTTCCCCTTTTTTCTTGATAGCTTCTTGGACTATTCCATCAAAAGCCTAGCTAGCTACACAAGTAAACAATTTGTAATTTCTCTTAATTAAACCCTACTTTGCTTGTAAGGATTTCCCTTTTGAACTCATGAAAGAAGTAAGAAAACAGCAATATACGTTTTTACTATATGATGCCAAAGTGTCTTCCATTATGCCCTTGTTTCTTTACCAATCATGTTACAAGTGGGCCTATGTACCCATATTTTTCATTCAAGTGTACACAATGTGAACGATTTAACATGTATCCATTTTAGGTGGTCAAAAATTGCAAAGAATCTACCTGGGAGAACTGACAATGAGATCAAAAACTTCTGGAGGACAAGGATCCAGAAGCAGCTCAAGCAAGGCAACACCAACGACAACCACCACTACCACCAGAACAACTCCGGCCAGAGCTATGACCAGTCAACGGGCCAGAGCACGAGCCAACTCTCATCGGGGTCCACTCATGGCGGGTCCCACCATGACCCCTACTCGGCCTCCTCCTACAACATGAGCACTGAGCATCAACCGACCATGGACACCACATTCCAGCTGGCGTCGGGCCCTGGTGGCTATAGCGTAGGAGGAGGCCAAGGTTACTACTTCATGCAACCTCCTCCTCCGCCGTCTCCACCCCTTCCCATGGACCAGGAGCCCACCGACCAATACTGGCCCCACAATATCGAGGCCGAGTTCTGGCCCATGCACATGGGTCACATGTTCAATCCGGATCAAGGAAAGCCTATGTAAGAATTTTAATTCCTACGTCGTCGTCCAACAAATAACCGATGAATCCCATGCACCACGAGATTGATTCATTGCAGCTAGTTGTTCTTCAAGTCAATGTATGGTTTATGTTTGTACGAGTATTATTTTTCAACTTTATAATATGGAGCATTTGGTAATTAATATATGGACTTTCAAAGTTAGGTGAAGTTTGTATAAGGTTTGGTTGCTTGTTAATTAGTACATAGTAACGTCTTCTATTGTATGCACATGCACGTACGTATTTATGAGTAAATTTTATAAAAATTTACTTAAGCTTAATTGTTGTTGGTGCTCTTTTTATTTGCTCTAAACTTCTACGTACTACATTTATGATATAGCAAGCGAGTAGATTGAAAAGTGATTGTTTTGGATTATTGATTTAGGCTTGTGATGTGATGGTTTAATGTTTGTATATGTTGATTATTCGCGTCAGATCAAAGTACTTATCATGGGTGATTAATTAGCAGTCACTATCGTGTGTTGTCTGTCCGCTCATTGAAATGATGGTACTACTTTGATCATGACTAATCATAGTCTCTTTAACCTTTAGTACTTATGCTTAATTTATGTATTTTTTGAAGTTCCAATTGTCATGGATTGGCTAGGTTGTAAGTCCGTCCACGGACATGATTAGTCGGTCATTTAAGAATACTTTGCTTGATTTTGTTTTTTTTAATAAGAAAAGCAATTCCATATACAAGACATGTCTGATAGATCGCGAACTCGAGATAATCGACGGCCGAACAAGTCAGCAAGTAAAAACTAACATACTTAATTATAAACAAGCAAGATAAAAATTTAACAAATGATCAAAAGCCAAGCATGCTTGAGCCAAGTACTAAAAAGACTAGTATTGCTCATACATACGATGAAACGGGTCATCGTAATAAACATAGCGCACAAAGGGTCATCACAACATTACCCTCTCCTAAATTACCCATCTTTAGAACCTTGCTTAACCACGGCTGCTCGATTAGACAGGATTCGATCCTTGCCCAAATGAACTCTTGAAACGGTGTGGTTTTGGGTTATGGTTTAACAGGTGCTCAACCTATCTTTTAGGTTTGGTAATTTTTTGTTTAAGCTATATTTACAATCGAACTTTTCTATAACGCCTCTCTATAGGACACATCATAAGAATCTTCAAATGAAAAAGATTTGTTTAAATTTGTTTTTTGTAGTATTTTTTATACTACGTAGTTTTTAAATCAAACAATTTTATTATATCCTTTTTTGGTTGA
This sequence comes from Polygonum aviculare, assembly GCA_934048045.1. Taxonomy (NCBI): domain Eukaryota; kingdom Viridiplantae; phylum Streptophyta; class Magnoliopsida; order Caryophyllales; family Polygonaceae; genus Polygonum; species Polygonum aviculare. The sequence continues at coordinate 23,556,325 of OW204031.1, forward strand.
GATTTTATTATATCCTTTTAGGACACATTGTAAATGACCGATGAAATAATTCTGTATAACCTAATTTTGTATGTAATGTATGCATGGTTGAGGATACGGAGACAAAAAATTGACCAGAAGCTTTTTCTAAGTTGGACGTTCTTTTACAACAACATGAAGACAAAAAGAACCTCCTAATTATAAGATTAACTATTAATTAACCTCAAAACTATACTTGCTAACTCCATATATATCAACGTCACATCCTTCATTCATTTCAAACTTGTACGAGAATTGTACTTTGATCCATAATTATCTGGATAACCATATAGACTTAGCAAGATAATCTTGGATTTGGTACACGTTAATATCCCCATGACACGAAGATGACGACGATTGAAGAGTCCCCACATCACAAAGGCATCATCAAGAAATTAATTTAAACACAACTCATAGCATAACGTGCAATACACACACACACACAAATATATATATATATATATATATATATATATATAAATGTACAAGGACCTAACTAAGTTAAAAGTCGGTTTGACACATGGAAAGTGAAGTATTGTGGACCAAGTTGGCAAAATTGATCGAAGTCTTTTTGCAATTTAGCCGTTTTAGTGTATGGTCATTCAAGGTATGAATTCGACCGTTGCCTAACTCTCAGGAAACGCACCAAGCAAAGCTATTGATCGATCTTAACTTCACATGCATGGAGATAGATTGGTGAGGTCGATCAAACAACCCACTTTCTTCACCATGTTGTGTGACGCTTTCATATCACGCCATTCGATCAGTTTTCTTCGTTGATCTTTCGTCTGCGCTGTCGACAACTTATTTAGCCAGTGACGCAGATGATCGTGTCTATTAATTGTACGTCACAGCTGAGTGTTGTGATGTTTGGGTTTGTGGTTTAGCTTTCATGTGTAACGTCTACACATTTTCAATTTAGAACAACGTTATCTAATAATACATCTATCAAGTAATAAATAATTAAATATTACCATACATCTAGCACACATATACTGCACATAGCGCATCTGTTTAATATATCATGAGGTCACAGACTCAAGTCTTCCGGGTTGCCTTCTTTTCCTAGAATATGTTAGTAACCCGTTCTCACCATCAGAAAAAATCTAACATAGATACTTTTGAATCAAATATGTTTGCAACCTCATAGAAGAGTATGAGGTTGCAAACATATTTGATTTACCTTGCTTGATGCAAACATGTTTGCCACACTTTTTTGGAAAAAAGACCTTAAAAGTTTTACCTTGCTTGATGCATATGTATTTATGTACGCATCTTTGCCTCCACTTTAAAAAATATTAAAAATCATGTTTCAAAAGCGAATTCCATTATTCTTCCAGCAACAAATAAACAGACAAAATGCCCTGTTCGGCTCATTAAAAAAAATCAGCAATGTGCAATGCATGATTTTCACATTACAGCAACATCTGGTTTAAGAAGCAGTGGTTTTTTTAAAAAACAAAACAGCACAGAAGAGAAAATACATAAGATAATTTCAAAACGAATTAAAAAGACACTATTTAAAATTATAAACCTATATGTTATGAGAATAGAGAGGGGCACCTCTAGGAATAAGGCATTCTTTTCATAAACTAGATGAAGTCATACATACATACAAAACCAAAAAACTTAAAGACTAGTGAAGGAAAAAAAAATGACGGCCAGTCATTTTTGCATATTTTAGAAAACTAGATGGAAATCTAGACGTATTTGTAAAGGACAAGTGAAATAGAACAGCTAGACATGTGAAATACTGGATTGATAAATCTCATCATGTGAAACGTTGTGCATGTTTCACATGCCATGTTTTACTTGCAACTATCCCCAGGCAATAGGTTTTTATATACCATGTTGTAATCGTGAGATACCTCTACACCCATTTGGCTCAAACTTTGGAAGAACTGAAAGAGAGATCTTTTTATCTCAATTGCCTTTCAAGCTAAGGAAGTTTGCATATGAGGCCAGGCCCTGTCTATACACACTCTCCCTTATGACACCTGGTATTGATGAGGTATTATATCTTTTAACCCCATCAAAGTCTTAATTCCCAACTGTTTCTCTTTCAAATAAGCTCAAGTCAAGGCAACTACGCCTACGCGTAATATGCCACTTCCTGAATACATAGTTTCCATGTGCAGCAATTACGTACCTAAAGCCAACTCTTAATTCTGTGTTTGCTCTCTGAGGTTTCAGGGCTGGCTGTTTTTATCAACATCCAAGTTCCTGGCTTACGACTACTTCTGCCAAGCAACTTATAGCAAGCTTCAGGAAAAAAGGAACCCGGCATCATTTTCAGATAGATATTCAAAATCCAATAGCTTAAGCCACCTAGAAAGTTAAGCCTATTGTATTTGACTTTCAGCTTAGCCTCATTCTAATAGAATGAGGCTATTAGAATGAGGGTGACTAGAAAATCTTGCAAGATAATGTATTATCTTGCAAGATAATGCAATACAATGTATCATCTTGGGAAAATCTAATTACCTCTACTTCATCCAGGTTCCATATACATATACTTATGCCTACCTTGATCACTAGAGAGTAGTGACTAGAAAAGCATGTAAAAGCACTCTTCATTCATTGTACTTCCTTCTCATAAGATTTTGCATATAAACGAAGGGCACAAACAGCTACAATCCTAGCCTTCCTAGTCAACTGCTACCCAACCAAGAGGATTGCACAGGAACATGACAGGTCACAGTGCTAAGAAATGCATTAGCCATATTTCCTACATGTACAACCATAACTTATATGTAAATGTTTCTAGAATGTTTCATGTATCAACTTTGATCTAGGATTATGGCAGTTGGCATAGAATTAAAGCTTTCCAGGCTGTACATATACTCTGCATGCCAGTGTAATTCATTCAAAATTACAGATTCAGTAAAACAGTATTCCTGCAGCCACTTTATAGCTTCTAGCACTCAAATGCCGGAGCAAACATCTAAAATCATGCTTCATCTTTCCACAAATCCTTCTAAATGGAAAGATTCAAGAATTTTCTGTTTGCAAAATTATGGTTCTTAACTAGTATTTTTCTTGAACCAGAGCAAACATAAAATTCGTCATATTTGTAGACTTTGAGATTTTTCCAAGGATAGTTGACAGCTAAATAAATTCAAAGTACTTGAAGGTTCTACTGCCTATTCGATATTCGAGTGAACCAGTATTTTTTATTGTATACAGCCCAAGTGATTGCCTTATGAGTTCACCAACCTGCTCTCCACACCCTTTTTACTGCATTTTATTTTACTGCAAATACATATGTTCTTATTCGATACAAGATAAGACACTGAGTGCTTACATATCCTTCAAGGTTCTAACTACATTTTTTAATATCTCTTTAACTACAAAGTAACAAAGATTGTAGGAATTTAAACTCATCAATAATCTTCATGCTTGGATCAAATCCTAAATTCTTTTTCAAGCTACCATCAAACCATACTGATCCTTTTGATTCAGAATCATGTTATCTAAAGTCTAAACCAGAGATGAATTCTTAACTACATATCTCTTTACCTCATTCTTCATCATCCAAACCATGTCTGTTTCATAGCTCAAAAGATACAGCAGTCATTGTACTTACAGAGATCACTCTTCCTGTGTGCCATGGTACTCATCAATGGTTTGCTTCATGCTGTCTAGCTGGGACAAGACATACTCCAACTTCTTACAGCAGACCTCATTAGCTAATCTGGCACCATAATCACACTTCTCAAAAGGACGATACTCGCATGCACTTTTGATTTCCTCCCGTAATGTCACTTGAATGTCCTACTTGTCATGAAAAGAAAATCAATTAACAACCACTGAATCTTAAGCATTGGCACTTAAAATCTTATAAGAACCTGTATAGACTGCTTTGAAGTAAGATTCTTGCATTTGACAACAGAATTTTACAATTCAACAAATTGGTGAAGTTGTTCTTCACCCTCAAAACCCCACAGATTATTCAACTCGGGCTTCCAGATAGAACAATATAGACAGGAGTAAAGGAACAGAAGATATGAACATGTAAAACATTGTATTATACAACTGGTGTATTTTGTTGTCTGCAATTTCCAGCATTGGGATTAGGTAAATGAATCAAATTGAGTTGCACTGCAGTAGTGCTAAACACACAACATCCAGTCACGATCAAGTACGACAAGACATGCTCATGCACTGAATTTTTCTTCACTTCCAATCCAAAAGGCAGCTAGCTAATAATCTACCTCATGTAAGAGAAATCCATTTAGGGCCTATCCCATCTCTTCTAACAATTATCCCTCATTCATCTCAGCAACTACCTTCAGTCACAAATCCAAGCAATTATATGACCAAATGCTACATGCTACAATCAACAGACCTCATTGAATCTCCCAAACCCTAAATCTCGTCTCTTTTCTGAGTTCCCTAGCCTCATCACTACCATACAAAATCAAACTTGATAAAATTAACATCTTAATCTAAACTCAAAAGGCGGTAAGATCTCTAGAGAGAGAAAAACCTTGATCAATTTCATGAACTCGCCGCAATGATGGTTCAATAAGTCCTTGCGAGGACCAGCAGGATTGGCAAGCTCTTCCATGACTCCGCCTGCGAGCTCCAAAACCCTAACGATCCTCTGCACAAACCAAAGTCAATAATATTACTCCAAACCAACAACATCGATCGATTCGTACCAAACTCCCTTCAACAATCACATAGAAATCAAATCTCAACAGAGTCTTGTTCGTCAAAAAAGAAACAATCTTTTCTGCGGACGAAGAACTAGGCTCTGTACCTGCTCTACATTCTGAAGTCGCTGCACTGATGTGTTCTGACTTTGCATTGGATCCATGTCCGTGAGCTCCGGTGGCGAGAGGTGGTTCTACTGGTCTGGCGAGGGTACGATTCGTACGAATCAGATATTGTTAGAGAGGGGAGGTTTATATCCGAATGAAACGTATTTTTTCTGTTTTTGATTATGTTTTGGTGCGAATGAAACGTTAATATCCCAATGGACCGAACGTCTTTATTTTTTTTGGTTATGTAAATGGATTTTTCTAATCTACCGTGCTACTATAAGAGTATTGTTACTAAACAAAGATTAAAAAAAAAATCATAAACTATAAAGATATTTTTGTATATGATCCAAAGGATACACTCTCAAAATAATTAGATAAGATTTTTACCTAATAAAACTTATTAGATAATGTAAAATCCTTTGAATTATTAAAAAGAATTATCTATAAAATTCGCCATACTTTAATAAATCTTTATTACAATAATAAGCTGATCTTTTAAAATAATCTATTACTATTACTATATACTAAAGCAGAAGCAAATTCCGCCACCATATTGCGCCACATCACCCCTTTTATTAAAGTAATATATTTTATTTATATTTTTTTTCATCTATTAAATTGAGAAATTTACAATTAGCATGTACAATTTTTATCTTTTCCAAAAAGTAATCTTTTGTCATCTATTAAATTGGAAAATTTATCTTCTCACTCTCTACTTGAAAATTTTATCTTTTATTATCTATTAAATTGAAAAAATTATATAAATTTTTTATTACATAGAAACAATATACAATTAGCATGTACAATTTTTATCTTTACCATAATATACAATATACAATTTTTACATATAAATTTTGTTATCTTTTGGGGTTAATATATGTTATTATTAATTATACTATGTACGTATAAATTTACTATAACAATTGGTACGTATATATCTTAATATACAATTGGCATGGAAATTGGCATGGAAAAGATAAAACTCTAGTATGAAACTAACATATATGATATTAGCATATATGATAATGCTAACAATTGGTACGTATATTTCTTAATATACAATGCTAGGACTTCTTTTACTATGTACGTATATATTTTGTATTTTAATATACAATTCGCATGGAAATTTTATCTTTTTCATCTTTTAGCTAAGATATATCTTAGTTATATCTTTATAAAATATTATTCTCCTAATCCTTACCCATCTAGAACTTCTTTCCTATACATACACCTCTCATCCACTCATTCTTCTACAATTAATTTACGTGTCTCCATACCATTAGTTCTCAATTGTTTTTGAGATAACTTTGTCAATCAAAGGTATATATTTTTTCATCGTGATTTATATATGATTTAGTTTTGTTTATATTCTAAATCTTATTGGTGTTGTTGTTGTAGGCTACTATGGAGATTCACTCTTTTTCATCAATCAAAGGAACAAAATATATATAATTTTTGGTCGTCTCTTGAAGATGTGGAACGTCGTTAATACTAATAATGAAATATCATCGAAAGAGCTAATTTTTATGATGAAGAGGTTAGAATTTCTACACAATCAATTACATATTTGTATGATTTTTACTTATTTTTGCTAATCTATTAATTTCATTCTCTTTATTTTATAGGGAAATAAAATTCATGCTTAATGTAGTGTATAAAGAAGACAATTAACAAAAGTCAAGGACAATCACTTTCACAAGTAGGCCTATTCCTACCAAGGCATGTATTCGCTCATGGACATTTATATGTTGCCTTATCCAGAGTTACAAGTAAGAAAGGATTGAAAGTTCTATATGCGATAACAAAGATCATGCACAGAATACGACTTTGAATGTAGTGTATAAAGAGGTTTTCCAAAATTTGATATGACAAAGTACATTAGTTTTGTATTTTTTACCTTCAAAATCATTGAAGTTTCTATATGCAGAAATACTATTTATTCAATACTACACGTCTATATTATTATGAACCTGTACAACTATGCATAATTAGTTTATTATGAATACAAGTTAGCTTATTTGGTTTATCTAGCATGGAAGTTTGTCATGTAATATGCAACTTGCCACACTATGATGTTAAGATTAGTTGAATAAAGCAATTAGATAATTATAAGAGTTAAATTAATAATTTACGTATCGGAACGGTAAAACAATTCGTCTCCTTATTCGTATATGTTATTAAATAATAATTAAAATCTAATACAATAAAATCAATTTTAAAGACATCACCTCTGTGCAAGGCACGGGTCCTATACTAGTATACTACTATTTGATCTCCATCAAAGATTTTATTCGATATTATTTTATTCCATAGGTCTTGCAATTTTTTATAACTTATTTATAAATATTAATTAAGGATATTAGTTAAAATAGTTATAAAAAAACCATGTTTTTTATTAACATAATACTGTATTATTTATATACCATGTTAGACACTCTTAATTATGTATAGATAACTTTATGAATGAATTTATAGAATCTAGTTCGGAAAATTTTTAGGAAGACTTCGACCCGTAATAGGATAGATCTATATGAGCAGTGACATCTCTACATTACGGAGTACTTTGCAAGAGGTGAATACAGTCAGAGACTGTCAAATTCCAAACACTGGTAAAGACTGCACAAATTATTTTTCACATGGTATACAAAAAATCTTCACATGACCATTCAACATCTCATCCATACAATTCCATTCCAAAAGATACAAAACAATACAAGTCATGTCTCACATCCATTCAATGCCAAAGCAAAAACTCAACAGGAGAGACTAAAAACAAATACAACCAGGTGTTGTCAGTTTAGTTGGCAAACTTGATACTTCCATAATATAACTCATCTTCAATGTTTGTACACATGGAAGCAAAAATAAAAACAAAGAGAAAATAAGAACACCATCAATTGCTCTTGGCATTGGGTTGAATCCCAGTGAAAGAAACCCTACCAAAACCAAAATGACCCACTTGGTACAACTCCAACAGCACATTGTCTAGCTCAACAAACCCTGTACACAAGCTCTTCCTCCTCTGTTCCACAATTGCATCCTCCCCAAATTCAAACACAATGTCTTTTGCTCCCTCCATAACACTATCACCATTACTACTGAATCCAACACTATCTTTCCTACCCATCCCCACTTTTTTCTTCCCTTTCTCCCTCCTTTTCCTTCTCTCCAAACACCTCTTCCCCATTGCATAGGGCACCTTGACGAATGCAAGCGCCAAGAGGCTGATTGCAGCGAGCGGGCAACAGCAAAGCGCCACGCAATCTGCCACGAGGGCGGCTGAGCACGCTCTACAGCTCTGACCTGTACACTCCATTGAGCATTTCCCAGTGAATTCCTCCTCCTCCTTCTCCATTGTTCTTGCACTTCTTGTGACCCTACCATGGTTTCTTGATGATGAGTGTGTTGAGGATGAGGAAGATGAGGTGGATGATGACTGTGATGTAAAGCTTAAGGATCTTGGTGGATGAGTGTTGTGGGATGTCGTCTTCTTGCGCCGGGAACGAGGCTGGTTGTGCTCCATTGCTTGTGTGCTTTGGTGGGTCAGAAGTGATCACATCAGTTCACAAGCCAAATAGAAGCCTGTGGTTTGAAAAGGAAGTTAGCTAGGCTGAATTATGAACTGAAGTGGACAGGGAAGCAGAGAAAATGTTTGGAGTTTGGAGTTTTGCCTGCTGGGGTTTGAAAGTGCCCCACCAGGAGGAAATTAACCATGGTAAATTTTGCAAAGGGTACAATAATACTCTCCAACGGCATTTACTATGAGGGAAAAAGGAGAGATGGGTGGAAGGACAGCTAATTAATAAGCAAGAAATTCAGTAAGATAATCTCCAATATGTCCATGAGACAAAGATAAAAGTACAAATGTTATACATGAGATGAGATCTAAGTAATTCATGTAGGTCCGTCATTACAGCTAGCAGGAATGATGTTGTTACACTTTCACAGTATGGATTCATAATGCAGGGAAAAACACGAGGGCGGGAAAAAGCCGAATATACCGGTCAGTAGTTACTTGTAGAGTTATAGTGCTTGGTTCATACTAGAGACTCACAATCTGTCTGTGCTAAATTAACCCAAGGGATCATTAGATAACATGTTGCAGAAAAAAAAGAAAGAAAGAAATCTTAATGATAGGCTAACAGTTCAAAAAATAGAAGATCACTTCTTACACAAGTGCAATACTTGATTAATTTAGATGACTAGACTAGAGGGCATGGGAGTAAATTTATATAAAAGAGAGCGTACGCTTGCAGAAAATTCACCAAGGAGGGTAATTTCTGTTACTGGGTCTTTCACAAGAAAAGTAAACATGCCAAATGAGAATGTGGGTAAATGACTTAGGTACAACTTTTTTCACTCTACTCATTAATAAGAAGCCCAAATGCATGATATTTACCCAGCTTTGAGTTGAGCTTGCCATGTATGGTACCATCTGCAAATGCCCATCAGGCAACAGCCCTCCATGTCTGTACCTAAATTAGCTTTCTAACAATCCCCACCAATTTCTTTTTGTTTTTCCACCTATCTTTTTTAAGCACAAAGGCTCTCAGATTCTGCATTAGTGTCACAAAAGGAATCCATCACCAGGGTCCCCTAAATGTGTACTAATTTATGAGGCTTGTAAGTACCCACTTGTTTTGCCTTTTTTTTGTTTACCTTTCTGGTGTAAAAATTATGGGTCTCTTTGAAAATTTCAAATTCTTTCCATGGTAACTTGTACATGGGGGTAATGGGTGGGGGTTAAATTTCTTTTTGCCAGAAGATTTCACTACTTCAGTGCAAAGCTATTCTAAAGTTACAAGAGACAAGTGCAGTAAAATCTTGTGTAAGTGCCAGGTACCATCATTGTATGGAATTGTGCTATGAAGTAAAGGAAAAAACTTTTGATCTAATGAATCCTAGATGCATAGTATATGAGCCCTACTACAAGTAATAGTTTCAGATGAGTTGAATCCCTAGCTAGTTCTCAGTTAGGACTTACCTCCAAATGCACAGATTACTTCTGTTTGTCACTTTAATTTGGTAGTCACTGCTCAGGCTATTCAATTTCTCATCGGTTTGGATGAAAACATTTGACTAAAGAGCACAGCTTAAACAAGGATCATTTTGTCTTTCAAGAAATATAAAACCAAAGCATGCTGACAATATACTAGTTCTTAATCATATCTTCTTCTTCCTTTTTTTTTCTTTAGTTTGTTCCTCCTTGATTCAGTTGAGGTTCAAATAAACAAAGTAGGTGGGTGGAAGATAGTGGTCTCAAAATGTCCCTTTCCATTATTCCTAAACTCGCTTTCCGCTCCAAAGCAGCCAAATGCAAGAGAATCTAATCACAAACGAACTGGTGGGGCTAAAACAACACAGATTTTGGGTACTTAATGATTCATAATGATTACAAAAACTGCAATTAGCACCATCTAACCAATCAATCATTCGTCAGTAAAAAAGTTGCCAAAAAGAGAAAACAGTACAAATTGCAAGAGTGTCATGTATGCATATGTATAATGCAAAGAGCAGATTTATCAAACAGCAAAAAAAAATTGGATCCTGTTATAACTTTAAAATTTTGATAAGCAAGTCTCCTAATCCCTGAAAAAACTGGGGGATAAAAAAAGGAGACAGCTTGTGGGTTAAATCTTAAAACAGATCAAACCCAGCTGGATACAACCATATATATTATGTAATCTGCTGATGATCATATGTAGTAAAAAAAAAAGTTATAGTGGAAAATGCAGCTTTGTAGGACAAAAATGAACCAAGAACAAATCAAAGATGGAAAAACCACATAGCAGATGAAAAATGCAAAGACATAGATGTATACAGGGCAAAAGCTTACCTCTGATTCACATGGACAACAATGTCCTGGTGTGGATTGAACTAAACCGTATGCAGAAAAACGATGTGGTTTGGAGGGAAATCTCTGTTTCAGGTGTCTCTGAAGAAGAAGGAGAAAGAACTGAAGAAGGAGCACCAGCTAGAGTGAGTGATCTATTTCAGTCAGGCATTTGAACAAACACTTGGTGCTCATGCTCCCACTTTTCCCACTCTCTCTCTCAGCTTCCTCTATCTCTCTGTTTCTGAATCCCAAGAGTGTGTTTGCCCATCTGCCCAATCCATGGCCGTGGCCATTTTTTTAAGCAACCCCTTTGCACAGCTACAGACTGCCATTTCCAAGACTTTTTTTTTCCTTTTTCCCCAGCAGCAAACAAAACCCATATAAAAACAAAAGAGAAATAATACTGTAATAGTAGTTTAATGAGATCACTGTTTTAGTAGCTTGGAAATTGAATAGTTTACAGGTTAGGATAAATAAATGAAAAACTACTACTACTACTATACAGATCTGTGTTTGCAAATTACAACCAAGCAAAAATGGGGAATCTTCTTGATTTAATTACTACACCATCTTTTTTTATCTTCTTTTTCTTCTGGGGGTGTGCACGTGAGGGAGGGTTAGAGGGCACGTGCAAATGTGTACGAAGGTGTTGGTGGTGCAGAGTGCACAACGGGAGACGAGTGATTGTGTCGGAGACTCATAAACTTTCTTTGACCGCCGGACTAAACAGATACATTCATACATGATACATTTGCATTGCATTTCTTGTTACCTGTTCACATTTTGTCATTCTTATTGTAAGTGTCTAACATGTTGACGAGAAACACATTTAATGCTCACCACCCTACCCACCACGTACTTCTAGTAACTTTGGTTTTGAAGTTGAACAAATGAAAACGAGAGGAACAGATTGAGAGTTGTGTTGGCGAGCGAGCGATAATCGAAAATCGGTTTCAAGGTGTTTCGTGCGTCTCCGGAAGACAGGGTTCGTGGCGAAATAACACGCAACATTGTTGGACATGGTGTGCACAAATGAATCAAGATGACAACCCTTTGAATCTCATTAGTAGTATGTTACATGGCTCTATTAGACTCACCTTTTAGTAGAAGACTTCTTTGTTTTGCATGAAACATGGATGAGAATCACCAACACATGTGCAATACCTGGTCAATGATGTACATGTATGAGTATGACTGTATGAGCACAAGATTCCCAATCTATGTCCAAAGCAGTTAATTTGGAGGGCATAATGAGATTGATAGGAAAGGGACAAGTTAACCATAATGTATACGTCTGTCAAGTTATTTAGGATATACTACATAGGAGATTGCATATGGGTCTCAGAGGGAGGAGCCAAGAGTTGACTTAATTGCTCAACACATGCAGCAACCAAAATATGAGGTCCAGTTAGAGTCAGATGTAATGTAATAAATGTAAAACTATTCACTTGTAAGATCTTGTTGAATGGATCGAGTATGTTACTTTCATTTTGACACCCTTTTGTATAGGAAATGGAGCCAAGTTACATTATGCATGTCATATATATATGCTAGGATCATGTAAAATCTCGGATACACCCTTTTTCTTTCGGTGTTATAATATCTTGAATCTATCATGGATCGAAACTTATCATGGGTTCGGAGTCGGAGCCCCTGACAACAGCAGGGTTCCAGAGGTGCGGCCCCCTAGTGGGGTTGCGAGGGGCCGCACCCTTTGAAGGTGGTCTCATTGGGGGACAGCTCCCACTCACCAAAACGGTATGCTATAGTTTTTTTTTGGTAGAAAACGGTATGCTATAGTTTTTGGTATTGCACCTATTGAAATTTGTTTTAAGCAAATATGTAATTCGTATTTGGATTTTCAAAGTCATTATATAAACTCTCGAAATACCTCATAACTTGTAATCTTGAAATACCTCTACTCGTAGACATAACTAACACCATAATAATAAACCATGTAAATCTTTATATCATTCTTTTATTTACCGTTCTCGTTATAACATTCCTAAAAGCATGCCATTGGCATCCTTAATTCAATCCCCATCCTAGAAAAAAAAATTTGACTTGACCATACATAAAGTGAGTGAGTGACCTCAACAAATAATTAAATATCTTCATTCCACATATCTTAACTTCTAAACCTACCAAAATACTACTACTAATCTAATTCTTCTCTCCCTTGGATCCTCTGTAGTAATTAAAGTAGATACCCATATATATTACTGTATAGTTCTAAGTTCTAACTTCAAGGTATTATATTTCGAACTACGAAGCAAATCGGGATTTGATATTACATTAACTGCATGTAGGAGGTCTAGCTAATGTGACATACTTCATCCTATTATTAAACATTTTAATTATAAACATTACGTAACTATTAACTACTGAACCTATGACCTCACCAAAAAAAAAACTACTGAACCTATGACCTATCCATCCTATTATTAGAATTAGACTATTAAGTAACCCATTTGATCAAAAAGATAGATAGATCTTATATAGCAAGAAATTTCATCCTAACTCAACTAGAGAACGTACTAGATCGAGAAGACATTTGTATGTAGTAATATATGGATAAGCAGCTCGCTAGTATCAATTGGAGTTTATGTGCTCCTATATATACATTATCCAAAACATACATATTTGATTTACAATGTTGTAGCAAAATAATGGAGATCGAATCCAAATATGTTGGCACAAATATGATCAGCTAGTTTAATTTATTAGATTAGACAAGTGCAAATTAATCAATGAGATCCATCTGACAACTAGAAGCTAATTAAAGGGAATCTAAAGATGGGTTGTGTAGCACATGGAACATCATATATTATACAGTTTTTCAGAGCCTTATCCCATGTTCCTTCTTACTAATACTCTGCATCAAATATAAACTCTAGCCTCATTTTACCCTAAAAAAAAAACTGTTAAAACTTAATTTCCTTTGACCTGTCTCTCCCTTATAAGTTAATAGGTCTAAATCAGATTAGAGTAAAATCAAGTCAGCTAGAAGACATATGGAATAATGGAACTAGTTATCTTTTAGCCAGTCTAGTCCATTTAGAATAGCAACATATATAGGAATATTACACATTCAGGTTCCAAGAGAATAGTACTAACCTTGAAACAAAAATACACCCATTTGGAGTAAATTAATTTGGCATTCTAAGGGAGGAAACTAAATTATGGTACACTTACATATGTACACATCAGCCAAAAAGAGGAACAAAATGTGCCAAAGAAGGTACATCCAAGTCAACCATTTGGCACAGCATTGTCAAAAACATATCATATGTATAGTGTGAAGAATAAGGCTCTATTCTTTCCTCCCCAGAAAACTCAGACGCCTTTCTAGCTGCATTACACATGGAAGGAAGGCGCGAAACATTAACGAAATATTATTCTCAGGGAGCAAACAATGAGAGTAACTTGATCAAAACAAGTGAGATCAGGGTGGCAATTAAAAGAGAGAACAGAAATGTGCACCTGTGCATTTTTTAACTTTTGCCTTTGCAGTTCTGAAACTAGACTCCCAATTCTGTCATTAAAGACTAACTGGATTTATAAACACACATCAATAATCAATGCCCTTGAATCTGGAATTCTGTTGTATGATGGTTTTACCTTTGTTGCAACTGAATAACTTGATGCTCAAGGTTCCCATATGGAGCAGAATTTGAAGAAGCCTGCATATTATTACACATAAGTTTGTGAGTATTACAAAACAGGTAACAGACTAGGATTAAGTATGTATAGTACCTGAAAAATATCACTAAGTAGCGCATCAGCTGACTCGGTTGAGTTGCCTGGATTGAGAGAAGTACGTATTAGTTGAATTACTTAGTCATAAGTATTACTGAAATATGTAAGAATACAAGATTGATCTTACCAGAGCACTGCTCTACACACTTGATCATCAACTTGATTATTTCCTCCTGCCAAAAATTGTATATTTAGAGCAACTTATATAGAATAGATGTTACTATAACATTATATGTGTGCACATTGCATACCCTCTGTGTATCAATGTGCAGCAACATAAGCTGCAGATTTGGAATTACTGATGCAGCAGGCACATTTTGGGCCACTTGAATAGGCCCGGAATCCGAATTCGTTAAGCCGGTTTTAGAACCCTATAATTAGTTATAGAAGATTTCAGTGATACTATGCATTTTATACAGCAAGATCAATCAATTGATATTGTCACATACCTTTGGTAGGCTATCCGGTTCATTGACCTCTATTTGATGTTTCTCATCTATAACTCTGCATTGACATTGGTAGTTCTCAGCATATGTATAAACTTAGAAGACACAAAAGAGCATTTAGCAGACCATAAGATTCTTAACAAGAGGGGATGAGTGCATATATGTACTTGAGTGGTTGCAATGACTGAATAGGATTTGAAACAGGTGGCCTCTTTAAGCTGTATACACCATCAAATTTTTCCTGGATGAAACAATGATAAGTGCAGTTAAAAGTAGTATAAGATCAAATTAAGATAATAAAGTAGTAATGATAGAGTACCTCATATCTAGGTCCAGAAGTTGACGCAAGATTAGTCATATCAGGCGACGCTCTCTCTGCATTGTCCTCAAGCTATTTCATCATTATGGACATGTTCAAAATGAAAGTAAACATTATTGAGGATTCAAGAATGTGTACAAAAGAGTGAAGGATCAATTGTAAGAAAGGTAGCTAATTACCAGTAAAGCTTGCATCTTCAACTCCTCCAAGTTAAAATTCCAGGCACTGACTCCTTTGATGCACATCTGATCGATAGGAAAACAATACTATAAGGATTGAGTACACCAAAATACAAAAAGGATGAGGTCAAAATGCTGTCACAGTCTCTAATAGTTTATATACTCCCATGTAATTGTAGTGAAGGAACCCAAGTAAAGCCATCTCTAGTTCTTAATTTAACATAAGAATGTATAGCTAAAAGTTGATTTACCTGAGATAATTGCTCTTTGTCCCCAGGGAAAGTCTTGTTTTGGCCACGGAGCGCTGCTTCTTTTTCCTAAGCAATTCAAAGATGTGTACAAAATATGATCATATGATATAGCCTATGGTGAAAATTCAGAGCTACACGAAGTAAGGAAGACGGTCCTAGACAAGCAAATCACCTTAAGTTTCTGGAACCTTTCACCCAATGGTGGAAGTCCGGTGAGAATCTTGCGAGCTACGAAATCAGGTGTTTTGGCATTCCTGAAAAAAGGATGCTGCAGGAGTTTATCCGCAGTGGGGCGTTTCTTTGGATCTTTTACCAAGCAAGCAGATACCATCTCTTTGAAAGACTGTGCATGAACAAGCATTGAAAGTAAAACCATTGAAGCAGAGATCAGTTGGATAACAGATTTTGTGCATGTAACAGCAACAATTGAAAATGATAAGAAAGAAGACCTGTGAGAATCTCTTGTCTCTTTTATAGTCAAGACCCGGGGGTGCATCTTTCACAATGGACACAAAAATCTACCAATTCCAATAAGAACAAAAGGAGATCAACCCAAGCTATAAGATCACATCTCTTTGTAGAACGTCTTTTTAGTGACAGATAATGTACCTTTTCCGCAGGTAAGTTTGGAAAAGGAGCATGACCATGAGCAAGTTCAAGTGCTGTAATGCCAAATGACCATATATCTACCCTGTTCCACCAAAGTAAGACTTTAGTATTGGCACTTGGCAGCCTAAAGTCTAGCTACGGTGTTACACAAGACAATCACGTACACAAAATGAATCTTACCTAAAATCATAGTAAGGCACCTGGCGCACGACTTCAGGAGCCATCCTACAAAACAACATAAACAAAAAGCAGTTCAATCCATGATTCATCTGAGGAATTGAAACATGATCATAGAGTTTGATGAGCGAATAAGAAGGTTCAAGTAAGACTTATAACTTATTATGAAATTGATAATGTAGGTGTTCAAGTTTTTACTAGCTAGGAACTGCAAAACAGATTGATGGTGTGTCATCGGCATCAACAACAATATCTTGCAATGATTATTTGATGGAACAAGAGGAAAGAAACAAGAGTTAGACACAACAAGGTATTACCAGCATGGAGTTCCAACAAAGGTATTTCTAGCTCGGTGTCGGTCACCTGTGTCAAACACACATGCTGATATCCCAAAATCTGCTAATTTGACACTACCATCTGAGCCTAGTAATATATTTCCAGCCTGCCATGGAGAAGAAAATGAATCATACAACACAAACACAGGGAGATAGCTAGAGGTATGCGGCTTTTTGGGTAGATTACTCCATTGTTGGAGTCACTTTAACTAATAGTCCTTCTGTTGAGATCAAGATAGATTTGAGAAACAGTATAATTAAGTTTAAGAAAGTGACCTTAACATCTCTGTGGATATGGCCATTGGTATGAAGATAATCAAGGGCCATAAGAGCTCCATGGAGCAATGTGGCAATTACAGGCTCATCAAAGCCTTGTGGATGATAAGACTTCATAATGTGAAGGCAAGAGCCTCCATCCATATAAGGCATCACAACCCAAAGGCTACAGCCTGTAGTGAAGGAGCAAAGAGCCCTTAGTACCGTAGGATGATCAATCAAGCTCATCATTTGCACTTCTCGCCGAATGTCATCCTACATATGAAAATGCACATTTGTTTCATAACAAAGAAAAGAACCTAAGGGCCAGAATATAGCTAGGATTCTTGAAAGAGATATGTAGAACATACCAGATCATTGCACTTGTCCAAATCAAGCACCTTAATAGCAACTATCTCATTGAAAGGAATACATAGAGCTCTGTACACAGAGGCGCTCACACCTTCTCCGATTGCCTCGTACAACGTGTACGCGCTTAAATCAACTGGGTATGTTTTATGTTCCATTGTTCTTTCTTTGTATTCACAACTGATATCCAGATCTTTCCTTTCACAAATAGTGTGGATGAGCAGATCACATGTTGCTTAAAGACTTAACAGAATTTCTGTTAAGTCAAATGATGTAGCACTCAATGTTTTTGAATAGTACTTGAAGCAATGTGCATAGAATTTCCCGGGCAAATGACAATATGCAACCTGCAATTGGCATACCACATAATGAGAAGTCAAAATTATCTCAACAAACAAACAAACAAACAAAAGCAAATCATCATCACAAACGCCCAATTGGGCAACTTTGACTATCCATACCCAACTAAATTCAATCCCACATTGCACCCACAAAACCAAAACACAAGACTCAAAATTCCAAGCTTCAGCCTCATTCAGAGCAAATTAAGCTGGCATTAAGGAATCCAAGTAGTACAAGTGAAGAAGAAAAGAAGTGTACCTTTTCTGTCTGTGACCAAAGCTGATCAGAAGAAGCTCCTTGAAGAAGAAGATGGATGATGGGAGCTACAAAGATGAAGAAACCAAACAGAATTTAAGACCGATTTCGATTAATGGGGTGGACTGAGGATATCGTGGACAAGAAGGATTCTCGTTTGTTATTTTTATGGTATTAAGGATTATTCTCGTGAAAGACGGTATCTTTTTTTGCCGGATCATGAGGAATGAGGTGGACAGCCCAAAAATTAAAGTCGGGTATTGGCCGTTTGTTTGGTAGTTGTGTTAAATGTTGGGACAACGGGACATTGTTGGATACCATACGCTGCGTTTTGAATGATTCCACGCTGTTTTACTCTAAACAAAGTCGACATTGATTCTTTAGGGGCCATCGACGTGGCATGAATCTTTGAGATTTTTTCAAGGAAAAGATGGCAGGAGCAAAGTTTAAGTGGAACACAATTAGGTTAAGTTGGTGAGAAATGACAATTAAAAAGATTAGATATATGCCACGTGGTGAGTTCTCCTAAGTTGAGGCGCAAGGCCTTTCCGTTTATAGGTGTTGGAATGAGCCTGGTTTAAGCCACTTGTCGATGTACGTGGGTGGTACTAATTAAGGATGCTTTTTTTTATAATTTGGTGTGCTTAGTCATGTGATTTGTTTTAAGAACCAAACCTAGCTTGTAGCTACTTTATGTGATATTGTATGTCGAAGTTACACGTACGTACGTGTTTACCAAAATTAGTAGGTAACTTAGCCGGTTCAGACGAGTTGCAATATCGAGTTGATCGTGTTGAAATGCGTTAAAGTTGAAATTTGAGAAGAAGAAAAAAATGCAATGAACTCAGAGTTAAGTGTTCGGCTTTATAGTGTTGAATAAGTTGATTGAGCGGGTGGTGGCAGTGTCCTAGTCATTTAATCTCATTTTTTTACTTATATATGTTATCCAATTTTCTACCCAATTTTCTACCCACTTTATCCAACTTTTTTTTATTTAAGAGATCGATGTTCATACTTTTCAATAAACTTTTAGGGACAAAAGAAAATATATGTTTTACCAAAATTAGTTTAAACTAAATGACCACGTACGTATGAAAGCTAGAAAATAAGTAACACGTTCCTTGTCATTTAGTTTAAACTAGAAAATATATGTTTTACCAAAATTAGTTTAAACAGTTTATTCTTTATAAAATAAAGAAATTGATTGATCCCAAGGAATATGTGATTAAAATAAATATTCTTAGGATCGCAAACGTTAGACAAGAAATTTTTCCTTGGGCAACGGAATAGTAAGTAAGCAGGTAGCTAACACAGGAACAAGAAACTTCGAAGTAAGCAAGGAACAGTTTATGACACGTTTCCTATAGAAGAACCTCTACCGGATCAACTAATCCGATCAAGTAAACCTCTACCTCCCATGGAGGATTTTTGAATGTCTTTCCCTTTATATTATTGATAGCAGTTTTACAGATCATCTAGATACAACACAACATCAACAGCTCCTAACGATTCTCTCTAATCCTAGAACTCTAATCTTGCCTCTCTTCCCTAGATCTAGTAAGAACTCTACTCAACAACACAAGTAAAGGCAAACCTCTTAAGACGATCCCAGCTGGACTCCTCTTCCTTCCTTCCTTTGTCGAGAACTCGCTAATCAATAGTTCCGATCACCGGTCTTCAGTGATCTCCAATCGCCGATCTTCCTGGGTTGCCGATCACCTTCTTCTTCCTTCTTTCTTCTAAGTTTTTGTGGGTTTTACAGTGAATTACTGTTTACTATTTATAGACCTCAAGGGAGGTCACTCCTTTTCTACTTTCCCAAAGTAACCTTCCTTATTGGGAATATGGCAAAGGGCTTTGATCATTCGTTGGATTTCTGCCACATGCCCTTTTCAAATCCTTTTGAGTGCTTTTGAGGGATTTCTTTTTCGGATTGCTGACATGGCATGGATTGCTGCGCAAGCTTGAATACGTCAACTAGCTTTTAGCTGTCATGCTCTTCGATCTTAGCTGTCACGCATTAGTTCCGTACTTTTCCTAGGTTGGGCACTTTTCTTGGGCTAACTACCTTTCCTGGGATGAATACTTTTCCTGAGCTAAGCGTTGTTCCAAACATATTTCTTGAAAGACTTATTTACACAAGTTAGCTCAAAAGAGTTTGTCAATCATCAAAATTGAAGATGATGTTGTTCTTTATGATGTTTCTATCATTTTGTCACAATACATTCTTCCAGGGCAAAGCGTTGTTTTAGGGATATTTCTATCACTGTTCCAATAAATATCGTAAGAGATACATTAAAGTATTAAACACAACAAAACAAATGTTAATGAACGTACTTTTTGGACAAATTTATAAAAAAAATCTATAATACAGAGTAATTTTTTAATAAATCAAACCGTGACCTCAAGAAAAGAGCACTACGACTAAATTGTGCTAAGGGAATTTTTTAAAAAAATCAAAGAATATGCGGTGGGTTTAAAAATTCAGTCACATTTGGTGTGGATTTGCATTTGGACCGTATATAATTCTTTGTATCAGCTTGCAGTTGGGAGAGCTTCTTTAATTTAATATACATAAATGCTGTCGCTTGTTTAGTTTTTATCAACTGGAGCATAAAAACAAGAAAGGGCAGCTGTCCTTCTCATTCTGCCCAAACAAAAGGACGTTGTTGATCGATCCAGTATTATTCGAACCCCGCCAATCATGCATTCTTGTACTCATCTAAACCAGTATATATGCATACATATGATATATATATGTGCGGGCTGATCGAGCACATGTATATAAGACATTATGCATGTCTTAGTATATTACAACAATACACGATATATGTACCCTTCTAAAATCAGCTTGATCCAAAAAAAGTGTACACATATGACATATCACATATGTAACCCTATGATGATACACCGGCCGAGTAAGGGGTTAAATCATATGGTGATTCAATTGACTATTGCTGCATGATAAAGTAAGATTCAGGCGCGTGCACAATTGACGGAAGAAAGCAATTACACAAGAGCAATATTGAAAGTAAATTGATCCTGTCGATCTCCAAGATGCAAGATCTCTCCCAATTTGGATTGTAAAGGAGTTTGGGGCCGGGATTGCCGGTTCCGACGAGGAAGCCCACTCAAAACACTCTCAACAACAAACTTTAGAAGCTCTAACCTGATTCTTACGAGGATCGCTCGTAAGAAAAGGAGAAAGAGAGCTTATATTATATATGAGCTCGCTAAACCCTAGTTCAAAACGACGACGTCTCAATAAGTGATGCACGAGTAGATCGATCGATGAGTCTGCTTGGTATGTGAGCCGAGCATTCCAAATGGGCCATATTCATGTGGGAAAACATAAACCACGCAGTCACGCACATACACATGCAATCATATGTTACACACATACACAAGTAATAAAACCAAGCTTAGAGATTTACAACTCCATACATTTTTTTAAGCGTACGTGTTAGACCTACTTTGTATTGAAATCGACTCATTCAGAATCGATAAATCTCCCTAATTAGATTGGCCAATTAATTGCAATATTTGTATTATGGGATCTTTAGTTACTGCTAGCTGCTAGTTTTGACCCAAAAAAAAATTACTGCTGCTAGTGTATATGAAAAGTTAATTGAATCAATCACTTGATTTATGGAATGGAAGGTTGCCAGTAGGTAGGTGGACAGCGAGTATATGAATGTTTTTTTTCTATATGCTTTTTCCCATCCAATAAACAAGGCCGATGATGATTGCACAACTTGATCGAGCTAACGAATTACTCTCAATAATAAGATTCTCTCTCTTAATTTGTTGGGTCCGAATTCATTTGGTATATTATCTTCCAAAGTACTCATTTAGTATAAGCAAATTGGAGAAGTTTGAATAACTTTTCGACCCTTAATTAATTTCAGAAAATTTTACAAACAAATTAAAAACAGACAAAGAAGCAATAATATCACCATTTGTTTTTTTGGTCGAAATAATATCACCATTTGTAAACAAGGGAGGCATACTACTAGGTATATGATTATGTTTTGACGGTGTAGGGAAGTGGTGGAATGACATGCTTGATGATCACAAAGCAGTCTTTTTGTTTGACCTTTTTTGTGCCCTTTAATTTGCTAGATTTTTCTTCTAGAAGCCCTCATCATGTCAATCTTCATCGTTAATTCGATCTCGCACGAACTTGCGTAAATCCACAGGTACAATGCTCATTCATTCGATCAATTAAAAAAGCGTTCAATTTTTGTTTGGGCATCAAGAAACTGGCATGGGTTATTTTCGTTGACTTTGCTTCTCCACGTTTAAAGAAAAGATTACAATTTTTTAATGATTTGAATCGTAGTTGTATTTCTCCATGTTTAAAGAAAAGATTGCAATTTTTTTTTTAATGATTTAAATCGTAGTTGTATTGGTGGTATTAATTATATATAATCACAACACTATATAATATCCTTACACAGTCGTAAGCAGATATGTAATACTACCATGCGTATGTGTTGACATGTGCTTAATTATGTGCTTTCTTGGTCAAAAAAGGAAAGACCTAATTAATCTGAATTAATGATATTGCAAGTATGTACAATATGTAGATAGCGCGTACATACAATTTAGTTATAAATCAACATTAAACTTTGTAGCTTAAGCTACAAGAACTGATGGATCGGATGTATTGAACTCAGTCAAAAACTAGTATCACCATTGTTGGGTAGTATCAAATATCTTTAATTACCATCACATTCCAAATGTACGTGTCGATCACGGCTGGCAATCTAAATATATAGTTGGGGTTGGGATGTACAATAAATCCAACTAAAATTATATGGTCCAACGTGCCCAAAAGTTGGATTCAAAACCTAACCCAAGTAAGTATCATTAATCGATCACATGCGCCATATACTGTACATTGGAATCGGATTCCATAGAGGTACATTTTAATGAAAAACGAATAAATGCAATGTATTGCCAGCTTGGTTTTACCACTTGTAGTCGTGTTGATCAAAATGACTAAGTTTATGTGTTTGAACTTTGAACTGACGACTGCGACCATTCTAAGTGTTAGTAAGTGAGAAAAAACAACTATTTATATTCTATAAATTCAGGAATGTCTTTGAATACTCGCACAGGCTTTAGGTATTTTGAGTTGATAAAATATATTATTGAAATTAATATATGGGTTTAAGTTGTGGTTCAAGTCTCTGTAACTATATATTATTTCATTGAATTGTAGGCAATTCTAAGGAGGATTCACATATCTCTATTGTTACATGGTATCATATCACCCTTAAAAATGTTTGTCAACCGCGATCACATCTAGCAAACTCACTTTGAAGATAGACAACATGAGAGGATTTGTTGTCATGAACCATATCTTAAGACGTACGCGTCCACGCAGACAAAGCAATGGCTTTAGGCTTGTGGATGGTAAAAAGAAGATGTTGAGAGATAGGGGAGTAGATGCACTAAAGTATGATTGCATCAAGTTGATCTCAGAGGTCATCACACACATCAACATGATGAGCAATGAGGGATTGATATGATCTAGGATGCGATGAGCTCGAACAGTGACTTTGAAGAGAGCAGTCTATGAGTTTTACGTCGTATTTGTAACGTCAAGAACAAGAGGAATGAGGTTTTTGATGTTCGAAACGATTAGGGCTTGCTGCACTTTGGTGTGAAAGTATTTCTTCTAAAAAGTATACTTTCATAATTTCATTATCTTGAAATTGATGAAAATCAACTATATTTTATCAATTTCAAGGGAATGAAAGTATACTTTTTGTATACTTTCAAACAAAGTGTAGCATGGTCTAGAAAGAGTGAAAAGTCGACTTTGGATGATCCGAAATGAGGATTCCTATGCATGAGAGTATGTAACTTTGGTCAAACCAGGTGTCTTGGGCGTTTCCATTGCATATTTCCCTGTGTATAGAGCTTTTGACATGATGAAGAAATTCGACTTGATCCAAACCTAACTAAAACGAAATTTGACTCTACCTGAAATGTTATCAATTGGAATTGAGTCTATCGTCAGATTGAACAAATATGTGATTCAATCCAAGCTAATCTCAACCAATCCGATACATCATTCCACCCGACCGTAACTCGATATGACATTACCCAAAATCGACATGACCCACCATATTAACACCTATAATTACGCAGCAGTACATCTTACATGGGTGATGGGGACACAATTAGACATTAGCGCGTCCCACGCGTAATAACACGAGTAACATTCTAGAATCAATTAATTAATGAAGAAAGTACAATCGGGAAGAAGTAACAGTGAACACACACACAAGTTCATTTAATCAGCTGTGCTACTAACAAACAACGGACGCGAATTACGATTTACCAAGGATATTATTCAAGCTGGACGTCAACGTGGAAAAGGCCTTGCAGCTTAAGGAAAATGCAATAGACTCGGATGTGGGTCCCATTTTATTGCCTTTCATATTTCATACTCCTCCTCCTCCTATATTTAAACCCCACACCCACTAATTCCATCTTAATTTGAAATCTCCCCACTCTTTCGTCTCTCTCCTTCTCCTTCCACTACCTAAAAATCTCTCTTTCTCTCTCTCAGACTCTCACACACACACCAAAACAAAATTCATTTCAGTGAGCGAGGTGCAATGCATCCGACTGGAAAAGGCACCAATTCGTCCTACTCTCCTAGCTTCAACAGCTACTTCAACACCGGCCTTGCCGAAATCGCGGCCAGAGTCACCACCGAGTTTCCCGACGCCGACGATTTCTCCCTCGCCGAATGCGCCGAAAGCGACACCGAGACAGAACCGGAAACCGGTTGCGAGGATGACAACGGCGACGAGTTTGAGTTCGAGTTTGATCTCTCGAATCTGAACGCAGAGGACGGCGAGATCCGGCCTGTGTATCCCGTCTTCAACCGCGATTTGCTCGGGGAAACCGAGATCAAGTCCCAGCCGTCGGATCCAGAGAAATCGGACGCCTCTAAGGCTCAGGTTCAGCTGAGGAGCCTCTTCCTCGAAGACCGGGACCACGCCGATCCGGATCCTCCGTCGTCGTCGTCGTCATCGGAGGCCGGAGATCTGGAGGAGATCCTGCCGGAAACGTACTGCGTGTGGGCGGCCAGCGAGGCTCCGGCGTCGTCTCCGTCGCCGGGGAGGTGTACGAAGAGCAACTCCACCGGATCGTCGGTGACGGTGAGCGGCAAGGCGAAGGCGTGGAGGCTGACGGACTTCTTGAAGAGGAGCAAGAGCGACGGGAAGGAAGGCCTGTTGATGATGTTGCCGCCGAAGAAGAAGGCGGAGGCGGCCGCTGTGAGAGGGACGAAGCCGGTGAGAGTGAGGGCGGCGGTGGAGGGATACTACGGGAGGCAGGGAGGGGAGAACAGGCGGAAGTCGTATCTGCCGTATAGGCAGGATCTGGTTGGGCTGTTCGCCACTCCCCAGGCGTTTCGGAAAATGCACCTTCCTCCTTTCTGATCATCAATTTCTTCCCCATAACAAACAAAAAAGGAAAAAAAAGTTGGTGTGTGAAAGATAGTGGATAACAGCTTTCTTTTTGTTTGTTACTGAACGAGTATGTACATAAACCTATATACGAGTAGTCATTTGTAGGCTACGTACCTAATCTAGCTAATGTATAATAATACTATTGTTATTATTTACCGTTGTAGTTTTTTTTTTTGGAACCGGTGAGAATTAGGGTAGTTCGAGTACTATTCGGACTAGTCTAGAGTATCCGTGAACAGGTGAGAGCTAAGCTCTGAAAATTCAAATCTGTAGCTTCGTCACCGATGAGGGTCAAACTGGGAACCTCGGGTTCCCCCCTTGAGGTCTTACTGCTAGACCAATTGCCCTTTGGTTTACCGTTGTAGTTATATGTGATTTCCTGTCATGGTCAGGCAGATTTTGCAAATATTGACCTCAATAAAAACGTTAGCTTACCTAATCTAATTGGTACCTTAGTATAATACAGTAGTAGTAGTTTTTTTTTACACAAAAAAAGGTATAGTGGGTTTTCCAGGTTATTAGAACCCGCCACCTGGTTGATCTTGCACCGATTGCAGTCATAATACGGGTTTTCAAGTAGATATTACAGTACTATCTAGACCTTATAGCTTATCTAGTGAAAGGAGATCCAAATAGTACGTATAAAAGAATGTGACCCTCTAAACGTACAGTTATTCTATCATTTGGGAAGTAATTAGTTTATATATCCGTCCCAAAACCAAAAGGCTAGCAATTTTGGTTAGAAGCTAAGGTTGTTATAAAAATTTAGATGATAGCTATGAAATATAGTAGTAGTATAAAATTTGTATTTGTTCTCTTGTAGAATAGAATATGTAGAGTTGGTTGATAAATCATACATGTAGCATTATTATGAAGTCATAAATTAATGAATGATGATGGAGATGTGCGTAGATGGGATGCATGTGGTTTAATTTAGTTAGGGAGTGGTTAGGAGTTCGATGCAAATTGACATGTACAGTAGTACAGACTGTACAGTAGTACGCATGTTACAGCAGTTTGGAGTCGGCGCACAACCGTATATACCCACTACCCTATTTATTCTCAGTACCCATTGCTTTGTTTTTGTTATATTGATTGATTGAGAACCAAATGAACGGTTTATATAACGATGAAGCGCTTGACTAGTCTTAACTAAGTAAAATTATAACGAGCTTAAGCAAAACAGCCTTTGTAGCTCTCATGCTAAGTAGTCAAGTAATCTATCAACTTAATTTAGCTTTAACAGAGAGAATATGTACCACGTATGCCTATTCCATAGATAAGGTCATTGTTTCCCTGGTCTTTGTTATCTTTGGGTATATATTGCTAAGCTTTCTGAGTCATCGTTATTACATTATTTAAGGGCTTGCTAGTCTAACCGGTAACTACTAACATGATACTCGTAATATCTTGTAATGTCATCGAGATTGTGAAATTGATTCTGATTTGTCATGGAAGATTTGATGTATCCCGCACGCAAGTAATCTCTCGAATTCTGTTATTCTACCACATCCTGTTTGCCTTCTCACGAAGAGTAAAACTAAGCAATAAACCCTTAAACTATAGATTATATACGGGTTTTTTGTATCGTGTGCTCTAAGGACACATTATAAACGTACTAAATATAAAAACTAAAACCCTAAAGAGTAAATAGTAAATCCATCACAAAAAAAATTATTGTTGACTCAGCGAACCAAGAGTAAAAAAAAAACGGAGACGAAAATTAGTTCAAACCTTGTCGGTACTTGGAATATAGTAGCGTATCGATGCTTCAAACCTCATCGGAGCTTGGTGGAGTGTGGCGGGGACGGAGATCTATTGCAAGCAATAAACGAACCACTAACTGTTTCAAAATATTTCTATAGGTATCATGTGATTCACATATGATTCACATATTGAATATGTATGGAAATGATTTTATATATTTTTAAAAATATATCAATGTATTAAGAATAAATCTATTCGTTAAGTTTGTTTGATGACTCATTCATTTTGATTTTGAATTATGTACAAAATTAAATTAATATATTATATATGAAAAATAAACCTATTTATCAAATTCGATTGGGATATTATGAATAAAGTATTAAGTATAAGATTGAGATTTCACACCATCAAATTCAAGTTTGTTTTACTTAGGACCATGTTACTAAAATTCCTTAATTAACTAATGGATTGTAAGTGTTGTAGTTTTCAGAATACTTTTATGCATTTAATTTGGCCATTATATAAACAAATCCAAGGGATTATTAGATATCAATATGCTACTCAAATTAAAAATGATATCAATATGCTGTACATATTAAAAAGCGTGTATTCCGTTCATCATCACATTTCATATGCTTGTTTGACTCATGAAATTTGACGTTAATTACTCCAAGTTCGACATTAATTACACGCCTCAAGAATTGACTAGACATAGTCACATACATGCGTACGTGTACTAGTGTGTTGACACGTGAAAAATGTTCCACTGCGTTGGAAATGTTTACTTCCCCCGTCACGTCAGTTTCATCGTTAACTTCTATTAGTAGGATTACGTGAATGTAGTTCAAGTTTTTAATTATAAAAAGCTAGTAGCGTGTATTATCACATCTTAGCAAGAAACGCCCTCAAAATAGTGGGAAGCTTGGAACACTCTCTACAACCCTCTCTACAACCCTCTATACTCTATTTAATTATTTTTACAAAAATAAGTTGATAAAAAAAATTTAAAAAATATATTAATATTATAGATGATTGTTATCTTATAGTTATCAAATTTTGGGGGGTAAAAGTTTAGTCACTATTTTTTAAATTCAAAAATATGATTATTTTTTACAATTTTAGCCTAGAAAAATACTAATAATGATTTTTTAATAATTATAATGTAAAAATATAAAAGACTTATCATTTAGAATGTGTATATAATTTTTGAAAAAAAAATAACATCACTTTATAGTATGAAATAATTAAGTGGAGTATGGAGAGTTGTAGGGAGAGATGTAGATGATCTTGATTGAGCTTGGAATGGTCATTTTATCACCTTTATCACCTTTATCACCTTTAATTGTGTTAATTCTCGAGAAAGAAGCGTCCAACTTGGATTCAATTACAATCACTCTCACCAATTTTCAAACATACATACAATGTATCCGCATGTTATTGTATGAAAGCATAAATTCCCTTTTTTTGAGTATGAAGAATGGACAACCCCTTTATAGACTTTTAAACTGTCTTTTTTATTACATGGAACTAATTACTTGCATATTTATATGGATTTTTCTTTTAGTTGCATACTTGGATTTATATATGTTAGTTTAGTACGATGAGGAAGATTAATGAAGAACGGAAGGATCCACACATTAGGCCAAACGCAATACTAGTTTATACGAACTACCTATGCTTTTCCCCTTTTTGCAATATCAACTCACTGAGTATGATAAGAATATCAAAAATATTGAAGCATTTTTCTTGAAATATTGAAGAGAATAAGAGGATGTCAAATACTGAAGGATGGTTAACCGACAACCCGATTAACTAACCAAGCCCATCCCTACTAACCAACACCATGGCAAACTCAACTTTGATGCAGCTAAAAACTCTTCAAGAACATCTACTTACGTTTTTGTTATCCGAGATACTGTTGAGAATAAAAATACTTCTCACATCTACACTTGGCATAACCTTAGTGTATATATATATGGACTACTCTTTCTATTGTCAATTGGTTTTATGATGAAATCTCATTAAGCTTGTGTATTGGGCTTACATATTCCCCACCCTCGATCCATTAGCCCTTAGAAGTTTGATAGATACTAGCTCATCGAGTCTCGGTGGATAGTGGGTGAACTAAATAGCAATCTATTTTCATGGCAGAAGCATTCAGCCTAAAGAAAGGCGTATGGAAGACCATTCGTTGTGGTTTTTCTTACTTAGAGATTGAAGGCGATAGTCTTTACCTTATCAACGCGATTAATGACGCTTAGAGTCGTCACTGAAAGATTGAGAAGATCTAATTAGATATTCTGATGGAGCTTCTTAAACTCCATCGATAACATATCACCCATATGGTTAGTTATGTCAATAGAGCTAGTATTGGACTACGCTGCACCAGAAAAATTGCAACGGATTCAATCATTCAAACCTCCAAGTTTTAGTTTAAAAGGATGTTCGACCTAGGACCGTTCATGTCTAGATGAATGGACACTCAAATTTATTTAGTTACAAATAAAAAATATACCAACTCGTCATGGTTCACTCCGATAGATTTGGCCATCAACTCTATGCATGAAGTTGAGTAAATCTTAACCCCTTAAAGAAGAACAATGGTTCTAAATAATTCAGTCATTCAACCGAAAAAAAAAAGTTCACAGTCATGAGATCAATGGAGCCGAACTGAAAAATCATTGTTTAAAAATTCAACAAATTAAGAGAAACATTTTCGATTATTTTGCCTTAGGGACGAGTCAACGAATGTGTTATAAATCGGACATTGGACTAATAATACAAGATCTTGCAAGTTACCTCCCACATAAGTGGGCCGGGCTCAAGAAAAAAGCCCAAGTTAGTTATTTGTCCCCGATTCAATCCAATTTTGTTTTTTTAGCAAATCCAAGCTAGTTGTTGACAAAAATCTGCATGTAATAAGACGAAAATGAGCCATACACATTAAACCTTACATATTTATAATTCATGAATAATAGTATAATAATATTTGTTGCAATTCAGATATGCCCTACATGTATGTGTATTATCCTCCCAATCTTTGTCGTAGGTTTTGCATTAAGTGAAAAACGTACATAGTATGACAAGAATGCCCTCAAACTTACAACTTGGCACAATTTCATGAAAAGCTTAAGCAACAGCCAAAAATGGTGGCAAAAGGATGTGCTCATTCTTACAACACTCATGGGTCATGAGTCATGGTGGACTACCTAAACTATACGTATAAATCCATGACAAATGTTAAAGCTAGCTTTCAAATCCCAAACTCTCAATTCTATTCCCAAAACTAACATATATGCATCTCACCATTATTTCCAATTCTATATTAGCCCATCACGCCAATGAGGATCTCCGGCGTCGACTATGTTTGTGCTTTCCGTCAAATTTATCATCTTATATGCATATTTGCTTGCAACGTTTTATGTTATGGTACGTTGTTTCTGATCACCTAATTGAGTTTAATTAATATAAGGAGTTCTAAGAAGTTTGCATTCTATATCTCCAATTACTAGCTCTAATTATACATATAGCCAACGTACTATATATAATACTTAGATTTTATATGTCTAAATATTCACTCTGCATAATCCATACTCAGCCCATATTTTTTTTTTAACTTGGGCATAACTAAATTAAAATGCAATGGTTCAATGTGAGTATTGTTTGTCTTGAGATTTACATGATTTTTTTTAAAAGGGGGAAAATAATCTAAGTATTACATTATCTTAGTTTTTGTGAAAAGACAAAGAGAAGATCACGGAGATACAAATTTGAAGGAATATAATTTATCAAAAAACAAAAAAATGTGATGAATTGGATAAAAGGTTGAATTGTTGAGAGCCACTCAAGAGGTGAAAGCAAAGGAGAACCATGTTCTTGGGAAGATAGATAGAGTTAGAGATAGAGATAATAATGATCATCCAATTCCAACTGCATTTTTAGCTCGCTCGATCTGGCCATGGCTTACCCATTTACACTCTTCACAGCCACTCCTAAATTCAATGCCTATGTTTTTTACACGTGTCTTTCTACATATCTTATGTTCTTGTAATATCTGCCTCAAAAAATGAAAAATAAAAAGCATTTGATCTGCGGATTTGTGAATGCATCAATCTAGTGATGCTCTTCCACAATAACTTCATGATATATCAGGGAAGGAAAAAATCATTTGTTGTGTGGCTTGTGCGAATTTGCATGTGATTTGACTCATAATGTAGAGAATAGGGCAACATATATGTCCTTCCAATGAGCTAAGATGTAGTTCTACCGGAAAAAATAACTAAAATTTATATACTCCCTCCATTTCAATAAACATGTCGTTTTAGCCATTTGCACATATATTAAGGAAGCTATAAAATGGACTATTATACCCCTAATTATTACCTCACTTTTTTACTTTATTGAAAACCACAACTAATAAACTGATAATGATTATAAGGGTAAATCTGTAAAGTAAATGCCAAAAAATGTAAAACGACATGTATTTTGAAACAAAATTTTAAAGCTAGAACGACATGTTTATTGAAACGGAGGGAGTATGATATAGAAATATGGAATGATGGTCATATTGAGAGAAAAAAAAGTCACATTGTTTAATTTTTATTTTTGGTAACATTGCCTGGTTTTGGTTAAAGACTAGGATGAATTGTCTTGAACACTACTACCTTTGTGAATAAATTAAAATACATCTCTAAAGTCTGACAGATAGAATAAGCATGTATCATATTGATAGATGATCAACCCTTATTAGTTTATTTGGTAGGCGACGATGTTAGGTCACGAGTTCGAATTCTCCATCCCCATTGTAAGGACCTAAGTGAAGTATCGCAAATACAATGGTTTACCCGACGTTTCCAAAACCGAACCTTATGATTTCAAGTTATTCAGAAAAATGGTTTACCTGGAAAAACTTATGTCTTACTTATATATTAGATAGGGGTCAAGTTCAAGTAAAACGCATGCTATGGTGAAACACTGAAACGTAAAACGGATGTGAATCGTTGTTTATATTCAACTGATTGCTATGTATATTCAATTTGGTGTGTGGAATTATGCAATAGTATGTGTATTTAGATTCAAGCTAACTGTTTATATGTTTACTTGAATATGTGGTATTGAATATTGAATATGAAGGAATAGAGTTTTGAATATATTAATACTATTATTTAACTGCAAAATGTTTGAATATCAATACCAATTAGTTGGAATATACATTTTGTTGCATATTCACAAATGTATATCGCATATACTTAATAATAGTATGAATATGACATTCGTTCTACATTCTACTATAATGAAGTGTTTTACTAGATCTTATATGTCTATCGAATCTACGTGTACCAGTTGGGTCTCGAAGTTGTGGACTTTCCCCACCCGATGAAGAAGCCGCAGGAATGGGGTAA
Source organism: Polygonum aviculare (assembly GCA_934048045.1). Lineage (NCBI taxonomy): Eukaryota > Viridiplantae > Streptophyta > Magnoliopsida > Caryophyllales > Polygonaceae > Polygonum > Polygonum aviculare. The sequence continues at coordinate 23,588,849 of OW204031.1, forward strand.
TCGTTATTAATTTGGATGGACTTGGAGTAGGCATATATAAGTTCGATGCATAAGTTTAGGAGTTCCATCGTATGACTAATTTGCAATAGAAAGAATAGACCAATATTATACACCAAGTTACTTAATCCCATTTTATCAATGTCAGAAACTTATGTCCTCAAAGTAGGCATATGTCCCCCTAGCTAGTTTCCATTATGGAAAGGGAGAAGTGCCTTAGCTAGCTTGCCCCTAAATCTAACTAACTCAAGGGTCGAGAATGACTCTTGTGCATGAAATCTCTTCGATCATGGCATAGTCTATGAAAACCCAACAGTTTAATAAAGTCTGGTTGCTTTCGATGAATACGCATGAATGTACATTATAAGGTTATCATGATTCATGAATAATATACCATACAATCCACTATCCATATCAACTGGCTACTTAATTTGTAACGACATAAAATTTATCATGGCCGGTGATCCTGAGGTGGGACACTTATAACACCTCTTGGTAGGTTTGTTCGGTTGCATAATAAGTTGGGTGTGGTTCATATTTGAAATTACATGCATGGATGAATGTTATTTTGGATAATAACAGGCTGTGGTTCATCAGTCTTTCACTTTCGTTATCCTTATGGCCCTTTGAGAAGGGACCATTAGAATGTGATGGCCAAGGGATCAATTAATTAAGAGCGAGCTAGCCCAGCTACAATTCAATTCAAAAGGAGGCCATTTGAAGCGCTAACTTCACTCTACCGTTACAAACACATTTAAGACTATCTATCTATAAAACCAGGCTTGTTACTAAGGCATCCCCACAAAAATGTCAACAGCTTCATTGCACGGCAGCTACCTCTCCTACTCCCTTGGCCAACTCTCTTCTCACTTGCAGAAGAGATCGTCTTCGTCTCTTCGCCCTTCCCTTGTTGTCCGAGCCTCTTCTTCTTCTTCGTCTTCTTCATCTTCGTCCTCAGCTTCCTTCCCTTCGTTGATCAGGAACGAGCCTGTTTTCGCCGCTCCTTCACCCATCATCACACCAACTTTGGTAGTGTTTTCCCTCCTTTTTCGGTTAATGTATCGTTACATTTGTACGATTCTACGTAGAATATAGCTATAAATAAGATGCATGAAAGAATATATACGTGACTAATATAGATTCATCATGTACGTACATATATGATCAAACAACCTATAATTTTGTAATCCTCCATAATTCTTACTTGTGATCGAATAATGTTGGTCTCTTGCAGAGGGACGAGATGGCGTACGAGGAAGCCATTGCTGCTCTCAAGAAGCTCCTTGTGTATTTCCTCTGCTTATGCTTTTAGTCCCCTGATTTTAGTTGTGATCACAAATCTGTGGTTAAATTTCCGTTGGCCTTGAGATCATGTCCAAATGAAAATGTTGGACAACTTGTAGTAATAAGCAACAATCTAATGCATATACTACATCATCAGCAATGTTAACATTAAAAATTTGAACATGGATTTATGTATGTAGTGAGAGGGGTGATCTTGAAGAGGAGGCAGCATCAAAGGTATCACAGATCACTGCTTCGCTCTCAACTTCTGGAAGCAACAGCGGCATCGCATCCGACCCTGTTGAGAGGATTAAGTCAGGATTCATCCACTTCAAGAGAGAGAAATACGAGTAATTAACCATCACTCAAAACTTGATTGCATTACACTTACAAGCATGGTCTTCTTTGTCAAATGAAAATAGCATTTGTGATTAAACTTGCAGGAAGAACCCTGCTTTGTTTGGTGAGCTTTCCAAAGGCCAAAGCCCCAAGGTACTACTACTTCAAATTCTCATTAATTCTTAATCATGAGGATTTTGTTCTTTGTGTAACATTATACACTACAAAATGAAATTAATGTTTTGCTATATATGTGGTTGGTTCATTGGAACAGTTCATGGTGTTCGCGTGCTCAGACTCGCGTGTTTGCCCTTCCCACGTTCTTGATATGCAGCCCGGTGAGGCCTTCATGGTCCGCAACATTGCGAACATGGTTCCTTCCTTTGACAAGGTATAGTCTACATCACATTTCATTCATCTTTAACCTCACTTGCAATCCATTTTAGTGTCTATATTATAGTTTATTCAATATGATGAAACTAACTTGGTAAATGTGACTATAGACTAGATACTCTGGCGTTGGAGCTGCCGTTGAGTACGCTGTCTTGCACCTCAAGGTCGGATTTTGTCTATTTTTCGAGAGAGAGAAAAGAATATGCATAGACAAATTGTGAAACAAGTTGATCAATTGTGTTGCAACAGGTGCAAGAGATTGTTGTGATTGGACACAGTGCTTGTGGTGGAATCAAAGGGCTCATGTCTATCCCGGAAGATCTCAAGGAATCGACGTAAGATTGATTGTTATAATCTATGGTTGATTCAAGAGCATACCTCTTTAATCAATTCACAATTCACAAAGCCAAACCCATGTTAATCTTGTGCTATGTTACAACTTAAACTACAACAGTGACTTCATTGAAGACTGGGTCAAGATCTGTTTGCCTGCTAAGGCCAAGGTTCAAGCTGAGCATGGAAATGCTTCTTTCCCTGAGCAATGCTACCACTGTGAAAAGGTAACCTTACAAGAAAGCTACATAATATAGAGCATCGGTTTTGGATTATGGATTCTTATCATATGCGAGAAAGGCGATTTATGAGTTAGTTGACATGGTTGGTTGGATTGATATTTGAACAATACAGGAGGCAGTGAATGTGTCCCTTGGAAATTTGCTGACATACCCTTTTGTGAGAGAAGGTTTGGTGAAGAAGACATTGGCTCTCAAAGGAGGCTACTATGACTTTGTCAAGGGATCGTTCGAGCTCTGGGGACTCGACTTTGGCCTCTCACCCTCCCTCTCCGTATGAAACCGATTCGCCTACTATGAGACTTTGATTCCTTGCTTTCCTAATTCACCACCCCAACACCTTCTTCTTCCTCCGCGACTTGCGATGTAACTTGATTTGTCTTGTAAAACTCATCGTCTATGATCGAGCGCGCTTATAATAAATAAACCATCATTGAGTTCAATATTTGCTTGAGAGGTACTATTACCGTGTTGTTTCAATCCTGTAATTGTTGTCTCCTTTTGGTTTGATAGGTCAAAGATGTGGCCACCATAATGCATTGGAAGCTTTTCTAGGAACTTGGCAAAGAAATGAGGCCAAATGTTCATCTTGTCACATTGAACATGAACCTATTTTGTGTACTGAAATGAAGAGCTCTTTTTGCTATGAAATTAAGTTATGTTTATTTGGACTTGGTTGTCCTTCCACAAAATCTCACACATTCTCGATCTTTTTACATGTGTTGTATAAGTCAAGCTAGGAATGAACTTATTAATTAGTAAAGTGTCCTAACTAACATGGCAATAACCGAACATATATAAATTCTTAGTTTTCAGTTAGTTAAACTAGTAAAATTCCTCTTTTATATATACCCAAAGTCATTGGTTCAAATGAAAATAAACATTAACCTATAAACTAAAAATAAACATTGACCGTTAGATTATGTAGATGGATGGATAGGATTAAAACAATGTCCCCTTTTAAGTTTTTAAGGATGCGGGGGTAAAGTTGTCATTTTATGCAATTTTTTTTTTTTTCATCTGAACACTTTCTACTCTTCTTCTCCGGACTGCAACTTCCATGCCACCCCCCATCATCCCTTTCCCGCTTTTTCATAGAGTTAGGGTTTCATTCATCAGCTCTATCCAGTTTCAGAGAAACCAGAATCTCTCAAATCGATTTCGGAGACAGCCATGGGAGGCGGAGGAGCTATGAGAGCGGCGGCCAAGGCAGCAAGTCTCGGCCTCCAGAACGCCGGTGTCCGTGGCGGATTGCCAGAGAATTTCGCCTCCGCTCGCAACGCCTTCCGCCAATCGGCTTCCGTGGACGATACTACCAGCAGAATCGAGTTCACGGCTGTTTCGCCGACCGCTCAGCCTCTCAATTGGGAGCTTGATGATTGCGAGTTCGATGGCTATGGCTTGGAGGAGCAGCCTAAGCTCGTCTTCGAACCTGCTCCTACTCTCGAGGAGACGAAAGAGGCCACTTCTGAACTCAGAGATGCTCTTGATAAGTATGAATTTTTCGGATTATTGATCTGATTCGGGTTAATTTGCCAAATTATGCTGTTCCAGTTTGAATTTTCCTTTATCGGTTACGATTCCGTTAAGTTAGGGTTTCGTCGTCTTTGATTGTCTAGGATGTACTTTTCTCGATCCGAGTCTGTTGAGAGCTTTAATTCAGTTTCTGCTGTTGATGACCAGAGTCTTTGATTATACTATGATGTCTACATAAAACCAACAATGGTGGTATAATCTTGTTTATTAGAAGCAACATTTTTTGTTGGTAGTTCTACTATTTGAAGCTCAACTAGAGCACAACAATACCTAATCGATCTCATGTGAAATTGCTTTCATCTTGTTATAATGCTTTTATGATAATATACAATTCTCTCTTTTTAATTCTGTACTTATTCTACATGGGTAACATGGAAGATGCTTTGTCAGTGTCACACCAGAAATAGGGTCTCTGGCCAATGCAAGCCACTACCCGTGGGAGCCAGACCATCGGCGCACACGATCGCAAGCTAGCCCTGCATAATCCTCTCGAGGTTTCAAAGTGTGTATTGTTGGCAGCTCTAGTTGATTTGAAAGTGTTGAAGTTCTTCCTTCTCCCGTTCCATATCCTGCATAAAGGAAGCAGAGACCAAGATATGAAGCAACTCTTATCAACAAAAGAGTATTGATGCATGTTCCTAATCACACGATTCAAGTGTTCAGAATCATCCAGAGCATAATCAAACATGTATATAGACATTTTTTCAATCACAAATAAAGTGACATGAACTTTTCTTTCAGCTTGGTCCATTATAATGCACCAGCACACTGAAGTGCTACTGATTTGTATAAGCCAGTTGAATTTGAGACGTGTTGATTGGCCTTTGATTGACCATGCCTGAGTTGCTTTAAAATTGTTTACACAATTTTGAATTGCAGATGGCACAAACTTGGAAATGCATACTGGCCTTTCCAAATACAGGACACAGAGATAAGATTTACAACCTACTAAATATAAAGAATTCCACAAAACTTGTACGATCCACTCTATCTTTTTGGCTTTGTTATTGCCAGGTGTGTAAATTGTTATGTGTTTCATGTGGGTAGCATCAAGCGGGGTTCTCCCTTTAGATTTTGGTTTTGACATTGGTACTATATTGCAGGTTTTCCTCACCTGATTATGCATTAGCAAAAATAACAAACAATTAATGAATGAAAACTTATGCATGGAACAAAATTCAGCAAGTGGAGTATTCTTTTTAAACAATTTTTTTTGATACACTAGGTGCACAATGGGGGTGATTGAACTTTATCAAAGTGAAGTTCAGTGAATTAGTTCCAGAGAAAGAGTTAGTTTTAATAGTAAAATAAACCACCATAAGAATGAATTTATACTCTAGGTTTCAACTTGTGGGGTGATTTTTGGAGTGTCGTGATTTTGGGTTGGGAGGATTTGGGTTTGAAAATATCTCCATAGGCTAAGTCTGAGCCCTTATTTGCAAAGGAGGCAAAGGCCATGAAGCAATCAGAAGCTAATATAGGATTTGAAGGGGTTTTGGTAGTTGGCATCATACATGCGTAAAATTTATTAGGATTGATATTAGAAGCATGTTAAGAATCCGGTGTGGACCTTAACGAGCCCTTGTTGGTCAAGGGTGTGAGTTGCTCTCGAGGTGAGAACTACTCGAAGGATACGTTGGTAGCGTAGTTGATAAAGAGACAAAGAGAATTAGGGCAAAGGAGTATATTTCTGAATGAATTCCTCTTTAGCAATACATGGAGTATTTATGTATGCCCTACCGATTCAACAAAAGGCGATCCAGGAAAGAATCGGATAGAAAACCCGGATAGAGAGATATATATCTCTAACAAGAAAAATTGTTCTAAAAATAAAATAAAATAAATAAATCTATCTCTAATCCCTAAATCTAATGGGTGGGCGCCTGATTCGCGCGGGTCTTGCCTTGCTTTGCACGTTACTGCCTTGATCTGGGCCTTGGGCCGTATCAAAGCACATCTAGGCTCCGTCATAGCGAGGAGGGGGAAACTCATGTACAGATTAGCGGTGGGTATACTTAAATACGTGAACATTATACTCAAATATGTGAACGTACATCTAAAATACGTAAACACAACTACTTCATATGTGAACGTACGTCTAAAATACGTGAACATGATACTCAAGTACGTGAACATTATACTCAAATATGTGAATGTACATCTAAAATACATGAACACAACTACTTCGTATGTGAGCGTACATCTAAAATACGTGAACATGATACTCAAATACGTGAACATTATACTCAAATATGTGAACGTACATCTAAAATACGTGATCACAACTACTTCATATGTGAACGTACATCTAAAATACGTGAACATGATACTCAAGTACGTGAACATCATACTCAAATATGTGAACGTACATCTAAAATATGTGAACATTATACTCAAATACATAAACGTACATATAAAATACGTGAACATTATACTCAAATACGTGAACGTATATCTAAAATAGGTGAATATTATACTCAAATATGTGAACGTTAGATATTCCATCAAACATTATCTACGTCGAAATATCTAAGTCAAAATATTTAACATCAATCTCAACATTTGGCTAACGATATTTGGCTAGCAAACCTTGCTTCTAAGTGTTGTTTTTACTCACGCATCCAAGTTATCCCACCAATGAAACATTATCATAATCCGGCATGGTTGGTATGTTAACCCACAAGTTTTTTTTGGTAAAAGTTAACCCACAAGATATAGTAAAATCACGGGCATCTAAAATACGTGAACATGATACTCAAATACGTGAACATGATAGTCAAATGCGTGAACATGATACTCAAATATGTGAACGCACATATAAAATACGTGAACATGACACTCATATACGTGAACACAACTATTTTATATGTGAACGCACGTATAAAATACGTGAACATGATACTCAAATACGTGAACACAACTATTTTATATGTGAACGCACATTTAAAATACGTGAACATGATATCCAAATACGTGAACATTATACTCAAATATGTGAACGCACATCTAAAATACGTGAACATGATACTCAAATACGTGAACATTATACTCAAATATGTGAACGCACATCTAAAATGCGGAGTAGACAGTATACAACTCAGACAATAATAGTGCAATAAACGTGGCTAAGATAGTAAGATAACTAGGGCTTTATTCATTGAGCTATAGGTGTTTGAGGCACTCAGCCATTACAATTGATTCCACGATCAAGACTAGTGACCGTGGGATACAATCCTTACCAACTGAGATGGCAGGCTTGACATGAAAAAAAAAATGAATAATTTTGATCTAGACAAACAAAAAATAGTTATCATAACAGGTCATACTCATGATAATGATAACATCTGCATCCGAGTATTGTTATGCAAACATGATAATGATAACATCAACATCATACAAAAACAATGAATAATTTTGATAACACCTAAAATTGGCTTTCTTGATGTAGCCAAACGGATTTCATAATGCATATATAACTTTTGAATCTAACAATATAAGCAAACATGATGTAAAGGCCTATTATTAGCCTACCAAGAGTTTACATGAATACCAAAAAAAGATCCAGTATAATACAGCCTGCTGTAAATGAAAACGTACAAGCATATTTAAAAGTTCAGAACTAGCTCCATGCCATACGTGACTTTGGGAGAAACCAATCCCATGTGCTCAGCCTAACAAATCCATTCCAAGCTAACAATTCTAATTTCCCACTCTATCAAAGACAATTCTGTTCACATAAAGGACTCATATGTTCACTGTTCAATGACTTTTGTGCTAATTAGACACCATTCAAATTCAAATGTTATATCTTAGCAACAGCTCTTTGGGTATATTACTAGCTCATCATAAAGATCATCATCAACATCACACTCAGTGTCCTAGAAGTTTGCATTGCCTCTGCAAATACTATACTTTACTTTATAACCCAGTGGAGTTCCTCTTCCGGGGAATCTGGGGGGTCAGGATGGGGGCACCCCTGGCTTACGCAAAGGGGGTGCGCCCGAAAGACCCAAAGAAAAGAAAAGAAAAGAAAAGAAAACTGAAACTCAATTATGTGCCAATCATAACTGAATTTAGTTCAAATGCACCAAAATTGATGTAGGGGTCATATCCAACTCAAAGGCACTATAACAGCCAAAGAATGAATACTATAATGAATGAATCGATGAATGAATCGATTCATTCAGGGACTCAGTGTCCTAGAAGTGTCCTAGAAGTGTCCTCTGCAAATACTATAATGGTTCAATATTTAGAATGAATGAATACAGGGACTCAGTGTCCTAGAAGTTTGAATGAATGAATACTATAATGAATGAATCGATGAGCAATATCTCCAGTTTGAGCAATTGAGGAGTCAATAGCACACAAATCCTCTATCCCCGTACAACAAAGCAAACTAAAATCCCCAATTTAACAATCCAGAGGCAGACCTATTCACATATCCTGCGATCAAATCTTAAGACTAACCAATCCATCCATCAAATTCAGCAAATCACAAACCAAAAAAGGGAAACTAGCCGTTTTCGCTCTGCTAACACCCGGAGTCGCCGCTGACCGACCGTTTTCGCTCGTCTTCTCACCGTTTTCCATGAAGTCGCCGCCGACCGACTCGTGAACGGAGATCTGACGCTTCTTCCGGTTGCTTGCTTTCTTCCCCATCAGAAATCGCCCTTACGAAAGAAAGGAATGGCAAGAGGTTGTGTTCGTTGTAGCGTCTTCGCTCGAGTCTGGAAATCGTTTTGAAGGAATGGCTCGAGGTTGCTTGAAGGAAGAAAGGAACGGCGCTCGTCTCAGAATTATTTTTGCAGCCAAAGGACGCTTATGTCCTAGTTTTCCCTATAATTACAAAAATGCCACCGTTCCAATTTAAACCCCAAATCTCTCCTCTAGCCTCCCCTCTTTATCTCAACCGTAGATTCTCATGATCCAATGGTTGATATTTATTTATAGTTTGTAACTTTTGAATAGCATCTTTGCATTGTTGAGATAACTGGAAGTCTCTTGGATAAGTAATAAGATGAAATTATGCGCAACCAGGAACATGAAATGGCGGGCCCAGGCCACGACTGAGTCGGGGCTTTCCAAATTGCACTCCAAGTTGAATCACGAGGGTCCCATAGATGCTGGGTCATCATGGCTCTAGCTAGCTAATTTGGACAAGAAGATGCCATCAACTATAAGTCTATAATAGGTCGCTAGACAAACCTGTCATGAGCATCTTCATCATCAATTATATAATGTCATCACTGCCAACACCCAACCACAGTCATTCCCAAGACCTCATTCGGAAGAGGAACACAAGGCAGTTCTAACAACGGCTTATCTAAGAGCCAAATATGATCCCAAAACAGAGTTGAGGTCCCATTACCGATCCCAAAACATCATCGAACTCTTTTCAAAATGAACATTTTTTGTCGAGAATAGTAGCGAAAATTTTCAAGATATCTCTTGATTAACAATGCCTAATCCAATGATGCCTGCGAAAATAACACGAGATCATCTGCGAAGATCGAGTGGGTCAGTGGGATAGGGGCACACCTCCTTCTATGATCAGTTTCTTTTTTTGGTTGAAGCAATGATCAGTTTCTAGTGACCCAAGACAACTGCTTCATCAATAATATGGGACAAATACTCCATACAAAGATTGTATTATTGCTATTTTAATCGATTATGGTAAAATAAAAAATCATTTACATGATATACTCTTGGTATGCTCTGATGGGTAGCGATTAGACGGAACTCGACAAAATGACCCCATAACTTTGGGAGAAGAGGTGCTCTCCTATCTTTTGATTAGGAAAATGTACGTATCACGTAAATATAAGCATTTTATATACTAGATAAAAGCCCCGTGCGTTGCACGGGGAACAATTTTGTTGTTTCAGTGTTGAGTTATTTTGTGTGTGAGCCGAGATATATATATATATATGGGATTTTCATTGTGGGATTTTGAAGACTTAAAATGAGGTATTACAACAAAAGCATAACACACATGATCAAGGAAAGGAAAGATCGGAACGAACAAGTCAAAAGCCATCACAAAAAAAACCGAAAGTAATAATTAGAGCAGCTAGAGCACTACACATAACGCAACCAATAATTCAGCAATTGAGCTACCAGCAGCACCTTAGTAGTAGCATTGAAAAAACAAGATTAGACCCCTGAAATACACCAAATAATGCTCCTGTCAGCAATCAAAAACTTCTGCACCTGCAATCAAGTTAGAAGGAACACTATTAGTTTCAATAGCTAGAATGTAAATGAAACAATCAAGAGGAAGAAGTTCGAGACTATCGATTTAATGCAGTCAAACTTCAAGGAAAAAACAACAAAATATTTGAAGTTTGATGGGAGTATTAGGTACTAAAATTAAATAGTACATTCTCCTTAAGGTCACTTCAATTGAAAATACAAGAAGAAAATAAATGCATGTAATTGTCGTATTGCAGCTCAGTACTTGTAGGTTGAACTCATTCAATAGTCAACCATCACCCTTCTTGAATTTTGACTCTTGCAAGTTATATAAAAATAAGAAATGCTATTCTCGTTGAGCTGAAAACTAAGCAAACTCTGATGATTAGGCTCATAACTCATGCTTTACATTTAGGACTTTCTCAAATTGTTTTATGAGCTGAGGTGGAGACATTTTATCCTTTTCAGCACCAAGAAATGAAATAGGAGCCTTAGTACCTGTAGCATTTTGGATAACAACAGGACTAATCCTGGCTTGTAAAAAAAAGATAGGACAACACCAACAAAATGTAAGAAAGCAAAACAATACATAAAAGATTATGTAATGAGCTTAAAAACATATGTTATGCCAGATACTAAATACAATGCTGAGTGAAATGCGTAAAAGATAAATTGTTCAGCTTACCTAAATTCAAGGAAAGTAGGCTACTGTTCTCCAAAGAGAAGGGTATTCACAACAATTGTAAGCAATTTTCTTTTTCTTCATCACAGATGTTCCCGGTTTCTGGGACACAAACTTCTTGTTCTTCATGCTATGAACGAAAAGATAAGGTGTATGATCCGATATTATTAAAAAATAAAGACCAAATTATAGGCTAGACTAAAGAAGATTTTTTGTTGTAAAAGAAAAGGTATAAATTCATCTATTCAGTTGCATAAGCTTATGGGGTAATAAGCATTCTTGACACACTTAATCCTGTAAAGTAAAAAATATGAAAGATTCTAAAGACGAGTTCAACAACCAATTCTCATGGAAAATGAAGTGAAAGAAAAAAACAAATTCCCATTACTGGTGCAACATCATTAGCTACACCATTAGTATCACCTGTAGGATCACTAATTGGCTTATATGAGAGCAACTCTAAATCAGGCTTAATAAAATATTCGGTGGACCAAAAAAAAAACATAGTTGATGAACTTCTGAATACTGTCAGCATATCATTATCCATTGATCATACAATAATATAACTCCTCCAATTACTGTTTAGGACAATATAAGGCCATATTATATAAAAAACAAATTCACTTAGCATACCATTCCTTTGTATACAGGCATCCCCAACTCCTAATGATCAAGCGTGTAGCAATCTGTCAGTTGCTCTCTTCTTCACAAACATACTGAGCTCTCTTCTTCACAAAAATAAGACATGAAATGAGATGATTAATCAAGTAATTCAATAAGAAGCCCTTCAAGGAAGAACCCAAACTCCAAACCTTGCATATGGTTATAGATTCAGAACAATTTAAAAAAATTGTTATGTTTGTATTAAAGAGTAAAAACGTACCCAACCACAAATTCAATTTCAAAACTGTAACATGGCAATGAATTTAGACCCTAAATCGGATAAATGACGAACTAATGCCAAAATCGACATCGAGGATCACTTACCTGAGCTGATTGGGCGGCGGAATCGAATCTAAGGAGGTAGGAAGTAGGCTCGGAGAAGATGAGCGTCCTCAATCATGAAACCGAAGAATAGGATTTCAAGCATCAAACAAAAACTAAGGAATTTGAGAGTAAGAATGTTTATTGACGGATCAATCTAAACTCACATTTGATAATCCACCAAAGAAGAGTGCAAAAGAGAAATCAGCTCTTTGGTTGATCGGTCTAAATCTCAAGGACCCTTTTCCAATTTTTTTGTATCTTGGATTGGTGAAATTTGTGTACTGAAACTGCAAGGATAGCACATTCTATTACAATTCCATCAAATTTTCAGTAGTTCAAAGGGGCTTTCTTTGAAAATAAGTTCAGTTTACCTTTATAGGGGCAGTGCAAATCAATGGAGGAGCAACCTTTAGATAATCTGCTATACAATTAGAAGAAATGCAATCCAAGAACTCAAATATTCAAAAATCAAACCCTTCTAGTAAATGTTGATTTATCAGAAAATTATTGGCTTACTTGAAATTGTCAGGTGAAAATACTCCAATCCAATCATCTGCTGAAGGATTTGGATGGCTAAATTCCACAGTCACCCATTATACATTTTTTCCCTACAATCCAAAAAAAAAACAGTTTCTTTCTTGCATTATATGATTTCCATCACACAGAAATTATTATAGAGAAAATAGAGCTTACATCTAGTCCAAGAACAGAAGGAGAGGCTTTAACAAGAGCATCTTGATGATGAGTAGACAAAGCTCTGTCAATTTGGATTTTTGCTACAGATTGAGGATCCTCATGAGATGCAATCCACAGATAACCAAAGAAATTGCTAGAAGAACAAATTCAGAAACTATCATCTCTCACAAACCCCAAAAACTGGTTGAAAAATGCACAATTTTTAGTCATACACCTCATAATTGAGCAAATGACAAACTTGTATATATAGAAAAAATCAGCATTTATGTTTACATATTGCTTTGGGTATATAATATCGCATGACCCACACGCCTATCCACTTTTTAAATTGCATGTTACATGGAGTTCTCTTGCAACTACTTTCCCTTTTGTTTTGTTTGGGTTGGAGTTTCTATTGTTTCTCACATCTTCTTTTTTCTGCACACCAGGTGGTCAACGAAATTCATCAAACACCTAGACTGCGTCTACTCTCCGGCAGCGCTTCCTTTCTATCGTTAACCCTGCTTCCGATGTCAGACTTCTCCCTCTCCACTCATAAACAGGAAATATTGAATTCTTTTTCCGCTGTTGTCAATGATGAGACTGTTTCTGTTGCGGTTTCTTGTCTAGAGGTTATGGCTTTTTCCTGGTGTTTTTCCCCCTATTGTTCTGTTCATGGTCTGGCTGATAACCAAAGAAATTGCTAGAAGAACAAATTCAGAAACTATCATCTCTCACAAACCCCAAAAACTGGTTGAAAAATGCACAATTTTTAGTCATACACCTCATAATTGAGCAAATGACAAACTTGTATATATAGAAAAAATCAGCATTTATCAACTTTTTGAATGCGCAACTATTGGTAACTACAGAAGCAAGATCCTCAACTATCCCTTCGAAAAAGCAAGAAAGATCTTTCCATTAAATATAATTGCAATCCATGCAGAAAATTACCTTGAAACATTGTCACTGTTAAACAAGCCCTTATCAGGACATTAACAATCACAAGCTACGGTCATAACATTACAGAGCAAACTAAAAGAAATCAGAGAGCCAAATAAGAATTTCATATCAATGAAACCTTGTAGTTACTTGTAGATTTTACACTTTCATCTCCTTCCCTAATTTCTGCCAATTCGTCATCGTCTTCAATCTGAAACAAGAAAGGGTTAAAAAGAGCAATTTAATTGAAAATGATGATATGAAAGAAATAACCCTGACTCACAGAGTTTAATCCATGAATTAGGTAGAGATGATAATCTTACCAATGATGCTTGCTCTTTGAAATCTTCAATATCAAAGTTCCAGGCACTCACACCTCTTTTGTATTCACTCTGAGACAGATAAATAACTTCAATATCAAAGTTCCCAGACTAAAAAGGGAAATCATACCTCTCGGCGAGATTATGCTCGTGGACATCGAAATGTGCGAGACTCTTGATCTCAACACCGTTCTGAGACCCCTTGCAATCGCGCATATCGGCCATCATAACCCTCCTTACGATCCCGATATGTCTGCAAAACCCTAATGGAATCCACTAAGTCCGACAACTCCATCTCAATCATACAATAGGGAAAAGAAGCAAGAAAAGAAAAAATCGACGACGTACTCTGAAATCTGATCGGAATTGTTGCCGGATCCGCCTCTGGAGCTGTACAATAACAATCCAGGGGTAGATCGGCCGAAGATACCCCCTTCTCGCCGACCACCGCCTCCGGAAGGTCTAAAGATTAGTATAAGAAAGTTCAGAAAGTGCAAACCCTAATGGAATCCACAAAAAAATAAAGCAATCATAAAAAGGCCAGCATCAACCAAATCTACACAAGAAAGCAAGAAACTAAGGAAATCAAATCATAAACATAACCCGAACCAAGCTCTTACCGGCGATGGCGAGTTGCGATTATAGAGGACGAGGAGGCAGAAACTCAGCGAGGACGAGGAGGCGGGCTGGCGGAGAGCATGAGGAGGCGTGATTGGAGAGGAGGCGAAGCACGTTTTCGCGGCTGGAGAGAACGAGCGGGCTGGAGGCGAGAATGGGAGGAGGCTAGGGCTCGGACTCGCAGTCGACAGTACGGCGTCAATCCGGAACCAGATTTCAGAAGGCGGAATTGAACTGAACGCAAGCAGATTAAAGAACGAAAGAAGAAGAAGAAGGAGGTGGATAGGAAGGAGGAGGTGGAAGAAGGAGATGATGCAGGAAGGAAGAGGTGGAGGTCATAGAAGCACGGCCACAGGCAAAAGCAGGAGGTGGAATGGGAACGCGAAATCGGGGAAAGCAAAAGTGAAGTGCAGGTGGAGGCAGCACAGAGAGGGACGAAAGGAGGAGGTGTGAGGAGATGGAAGTAGGAAGGAACGGACGGTAAAGATCAGCTCAGGCAAATAAACACTGTAGTGAGTAAAAGGAACGGCTCATATGGAAAGCCCCACGTACATGGAGATATGTGTAGATGTAGATATAGATAGATAGATATAGACTAGAATCTACTTTCTAATTTAAAAGTGTAAATGAATGGTTTTTTATACTTCTTTTCACCGACGTGGAAACCCCACTTTTAAACACATTACTCGATCACTACTTGCTTGGAAAATAAGGGTTAGATATTTTGGTAAATCTTGACCAATGTAAGATCAAAACACAAGGACACCTTACACATGGTGATCGAAATGATGATCTTCAAAGTGAAAAGGGTTCTTATTTCATATCCTTAAATTTCCAATAAAACTGACGCTCAATGCTAGTAATTTCTCATGTTAGCTTCAGATTTCAGAAGATGAAGACAAACCTACTTTCTAGTACGCACAATTAATCAAACCAATCACACTTAAATCTTAAAAAGTGTTACTTATTATCCCAATGATCCATAAATTACGTGATGTAGAAGAAACCTAGCTAGCGAAATGGGCCTTTCCAACACCATCCAGATAGGAAAGCATATTACTTTCCCAATCACGTAACTTTGTGGGAGGGTAATTCATCCGAATTAAGATTCTAAAGACACATTTGTTTTGTTAGTTTAATGTTTGGGGAGAGAGGGAAATGGCAGAATCTGATGTTCTCTGCTTGGCCAGGAAATGCCTTTACAACCCAACAGAGGCAAAGGCTTACAAGAAAAGAACTCATCTCTTACCATATAAA
This sequence comes from Polygonum aviculare, assembly GCA_934048045.1. Lineage (NCBI taxonomy): Eukaryota > Viridiplantae > Streptophyta > Magnoliopsida > Caryophyllales > Polygonaceae > Polygonum > Polygonum aviculare. The sequence goes on from OW204031.1 coordinate 23,604,643, forward strand.
ACCCCTTCCTCCATCCTCCCTCATTCCTCATCCTTCACCTAGCTTCTAATTACTTCTTACAAACAAACAAGCATTCCAAAAGGATCGGCCGATCGATCGCCATGGCTAACGAGTCGATGAAGCCTGCTGCCTCCGGGATCCTGCTCCTCAACTTCTGCATGTACGTGATCATCCTCGGCATCGGTGGATGGGCGATGAACTTCGCGATCGATCAAGGCTTCATCATAGGTAACTAACTCAACCAAAACATACATACCAATAACATCAATATATATGTACATGTTACAATGTGTACGTCTTAGTACATGCATCTATTTTAGTATTTTTCTGGTGAGGGCAATGACCATGAGAGTCGAACGTGCATGCAGGCTCTGGGTTTGAGCTGCCAGCACACTTCTCGCCCGTCTACTTCCCCATGGGGAACGCGGCCACTGGCTTCTTTGTGACGTTCGCGCTGATAGCGGGTGTGGTGGGAGTCGCCTCGTGCATCGTTGGGTTCGTCCACCTTCGATCATGGAACTCGGAAAGCATGCCTGCCACCGCCTCTGCTGCCGCCATTGCCTGGACCCTTACTCTGCTCGCCATGGGCTTCGCTTGCAAGGAGATCCAGCTCGACCACAGGAACGCCAAACTGGTAAGGCCAATCGACTCTCGATTAACTTGACACCCTAGTTGCTAGAGTTTGATGATATATTCATGATTTCTTGGGTTTGGTTGGCTCAATGCAGAGGACCATGGAAGCATTCAGCATCATTCTTTCGGCTACGCAGTTTCTTTACATCGCGACAATTCACGGTTCAATAATGGCCTAAGGTTCACGTATATGTTCGTTGTGCTTATGTACGAGCAACTAATGTCGACGTTGTTTCCATGGATTCGATCACCTTTGTGCTTTCTTTTTTTTTACATCATATTGGTTGAGTATGAAGTTTGATGGTACGGCTGGAGCCAAATTCTGTTAATTTGTTTGATGTACGCGTGCACAAATTTACAAAATTCATTTGTAAAATATATGTTGGGATTTGTTTGAGGGGCTAATATATATACAATTTGTTACAATTTTATTGGATATTTGATTTGTCAGCAAGCTTATTTTTTTGGTTGAGGGTATTACCCACGAGAGTCGAACCGGTGACCTCTGAGTATTACCCTTGGAGGCTTAACCGTTTTGACTAAATGCCCGAAGGATGTCACCAAGCTTGGTGAAATCACAACATTAACCTTCAACAAAAGTAGCCTTACAGAATTACATTTGAAACTCATTACCCATAACAAAGCTGGAACGGAAAAAACAGAGATTATCTCTAATTCATCATGTTATCTTCGAAGCATGATGAATGAACTAAACTAAACAAGTGATTTTAATCCAAATTCTAATAAGCCTTCTGTATCCAACTCAATCCAAAAACAAATGTCAAAAAAGAGGGCAAAGTCAATCGCTCAATTCAATTTTAGCTTAATTTAGCAATGAGACTGAGTCGTTTCCATAGTGTGTGCCCGTATCACAAAATTTAGTTAGGAGAGAGATGTGACCTGATCTGAAAAATCGATATCGCTTAGTGTATTGAAACTCGAAAAAGTGAATTCGAAGTCCCGTAAAAACCGAACCCGTTAACCCGAACATTATTAGGTTGAAATCTAAACCCGACCCGTCGACCCGATTTATTATGTATTTAAAAAGTTGTGTTATAATTTATTATAAAATAATATTTGTTATTAGTATTATTTAGTTATGATATTATTTTAATAATTATAAATATTTTAACATTCTTAACCCATTAACTAACTAGAATTCGCACGATAACATGTCATGATTCGATCCGGCTTGACCTGTAACCCGATCGATCCGAACTCGCAATCAACTTGAACCCGAATCCGACCGTATCAACCTGTTTGACCGGTCTACTTACATCACATACGGAGTAATATATAATGATTTACCGTCATTCTTTTGAGAGCATTTACCGTTAAGTAAAAATACTTACTAGGTAATTTTAAATTACGGAGTACTATATATAATAGATTTATAGTTACATTTTTTGCCCAAAAAAAGATATTTATTTATGAATTTATGGGAGGACATTATGTAAAGTTAATACGGAGTAATTCCGTATTCCATCGAGCCCAAGTCCAGAAATCAAAACTCTTGACCTAAATCCGGACGATGGCTACGTATCGATCCATCTTCGATGTCTCAGTGCTGAAATCCGAGCTCAGCAACGCCGGAATTAACCATGCCTTCATACCCATCATCTGGAAGTAATTTCTTCACCTCCCTCTCTCTTTTCTTCGTCTTCTACATCTTCCTAATGTTCTTATGGCGGGTTTTCAATGTTAAACCCTAAATGAATTTTGCAGGCATGTGCTTCAGAATCCAAATTGCGATTGGCACGATATTCCATCCCTTCCTTCAGCTTTATACCCTCTCCTCGACTCCAAATTCGTTCCCTTATCTTCAACTGTCGACTCCGTTGCTGATTCCACTGATGGGGTCACCTCGAAGCTCCTCATTAAGCTCAAGGTCTGTGCCCTTTCGATGACTCTTCATGATTTGTAGCTCATGTCATGGAAAATTGATTATTTTGCTGGGTTTATTTGCCCATTTGTATGGAAAATTGATAATGTAGCGCTTTAAGAACTTAAGATTTGTGTATTAGTATTTCTGTTGCAAGGGTGTTTGTGCTGTTAAAGGTAGATGAACTGGATAACCAATATGCTCCCTTAGTAATAGTTTTTGCTTTCTTATCATGGCAATTGGAGTGGGAATATCAACAGTGTTTGCTAGAGTTTAGGCTTGCAAGAGTTGCCAACTGCTTTGGCTGCTAATTTCTAATTGAACTTTTGCAGAATGGAGCCTCTGTGGAAGCTGTGATAATGAGGTATGATTCACGGCTAGGAACTTTAGGTGGTAAACCACGTCCCGGTGGCCCAAGGTCGACGTTGTGTGTTTCTTCTCAGGTATCAACATTGTGTTTCAAATAAGATGCTGTTGCTTCTTGGGCGATAATGGAGCTAAATAAGAACTTCTATGATATCAAACACTGATGATGTAGCTGACATTTTATTACTGGGGCATTTATAAATTATCCTTCATTATATAACGTGATAATGAGGTATGATTCCCGTTATATTTCAGAATTATCCTCTATAAACCACCAAGCCCCTTACAATTTGTTCTTGAGACTCATTACCTGGGACCATTAACCAATTGAGTTTGATCACAGATGTTATTTGTCTAGTGATAACTAAAGCATATTATTTCACGATTCATCTTGCGCAGCTGTTTAATGTGTGCCATTGTTTGGAATATAGTTTTCAATTCTTCAGCTCTGACCTTGTATTACATTATTTCCTAGGTTGGTTGCAAAATGGGTTGCACGTTTTGTGCCACAGGAACTATGGGATTCAAAAGTAATCTGTCCACAGGAGAGATTGTGGAGCAATTGGTGCATGCTTCTCGCATATCAAGCATCCGTAACATAGTTTTCATGGTATTCTCTTGTTCCTAATTAGAGGTGATGATGTGATTAGTCTTTTGCAGCATTAAGGTCACTGAGATTCCTGCTTGATTGTCTACTCCCCAAAGTTCCAAAGTGCATTTAGCTTGTTTTATAACCAGTGTCATGCATGCCTATGCAGTGTTCTCTTGACTGGAGTGTATTTGTCTCTTGAGTATAATGCTCTTCCTTTTGTATTTTTAAATGCTTAAAAGTGAAGATAATATGGCCCATATGGGTATGATTAAAATCAAGAGTGTCATTGAGTGGATGATGGGTTGTATCCCTTCCAGTGTCGACATTCTTTGCTAACTCAATGGTTGCTTCAAGCCTTCAACAATAGAACTCATGGCTTAAGCAGTTGTTTGACATAACATACAGAGGAAACATTTTCATTTACCATCCTAGGAGACTTCATGCATTCAACATAAAAGCTCATGGGTTCAATATTCTTTGCTAGAATCCGACAATTTCTTTGCCTTTTTCTCACCAATGAAAGTAAGACAGATCCAAAACTTGCCACTATCATCAAGTGCATAAGCAACTCACTGAGTTTTCTGTTGCAGTATATGTAATTGTTTCTGTGCAGTCCGTTTCTAAAAATTTAGCATGTGGCAGGGAATGGGAGAACCTTTCAATAACTACACTTCTCTGGTAGACGCTATCCGTATCATGATGGGATCACCATTTCATCTGTCGCCGAGAAAAATCACTGTATCCACGGTATGATGCCCTGCTGCAGAAACTAATTTAAATATGAACGTTTCAGATCATATAGTGAGTTCTTCCATTTAGTAGATTCTGATTGTGCTGTCTATGTAAGTGTAGGTAGGAATCATACACGCTATCGACAAGTTTCATAACGATCTTCCAAATTTAAATTTGGCGGTGTCGTTGCACGCACCTATTCAGGAGTTACGCTGTCAAATAATGCCTGCAGCTCGGGCTTTTCCTTTGGGGAAACTCATGGATGCCCTACATTTGTACCAAAAGAACAGGTCCTCCTGATGGAATCGCTAATTCTACCTTCTAAATTCTCAATTCTGCTTTACAAGAGTCTCATGTAGTAATTCTACCTTCTAAACCCATGGTTTCGACTTTTGCAGTCAGCAAAAGATTTTCATCGAGTACATAATGCTTGATGGTGTGAACGATGAAGAACAGCATGCTCATCAGCTCGGTAACTTGCTGCAAACATTGGAAGTGGTAAGTTTGATATTCCGTTATTATATAATAATCATTGAAAAAGAATGGCTTTCCGGATTTTCTGTTTTGTATGACCTTTTAAAGGTTTGTGAGCTTCTTGGTGGAACCGATTTGTTGAGGCGTTGATCTGATTTCATGGTTCCTACAGGTTGTGAATCTGATACCATTCAATCCAATCGGAAGTACAAGTGAATTCAGAACAAGCAGTGAAACCAAAGTTGGAAAATTCCAGAAGATCTTGCGGGGAACTTATAATATACGAACTACAGTCCGGAAGGAGATGGGTCAAGATATAAGTGGTGCATGTGGTCAGTTGGTCATAAATCTATCATCTAAGAAGACTAGTGCTTTGCCTGACATTGAAGACCTTCGTCTTTAAAAATTAGGGCCTCTCCATTTTTTGCTTCTATGTATTATTATAGCATTTGTGACCTACTTCATTTTCCCAATAATTACTTTGTTTGGTTTTGCATTTTTGCTACTCCCTCTACATCCCTCCAGTCACATTAATATGTTTCGTTGTATTATCATATGGTGCTCACATGCTTGTGAAGAGGTGATGGTTCGCCTATCACTAATAAATGCTTTATCACTGAATACACAGACCATAAAAGGGTGATATTGAAATTAGCTACCAAGAATTTTACCCAAGAAGAAAACAACGATAACACTTAAAACCAGGAGATGTCTTCACATTAAAGTTTTGACAGTCTGTCCTAAATGCGCATTCACACACTACAACCAAAAGTTCAGATGACCAAAAACCACATTCAAGCTTCAACTCAAGCTAACTGATTCGTGTGGCAGATGTACATTGTATAGAGACAGGGCATGCCTTGAAATGGAGTTTCAGCTCACACCTAACGATCATTCACAGAGCAAGCAGTGCCTCGGCTTTGGCAACAGGATCCTCTTCATTTTTAGAATTCGGGCTTCGGTTGACTTGGTCAAACATGTCATGCTTCCATTTTTCAGCACCTCCTCCTGCACTGAAGGTTTGCCTCCTGACATATCCATCTCGCTCCCTAAACCTGTCTCTAGATGGGAATCCGCCTCTCTTGGGCCTTGCTCTGTAGGGCTGGAACCGATTTCCAAAAGAGGCTCGATCACGCTCGTTTCTACCTGGGTACCTATTGGTTCCTCTTTCTTCTCTCCTATCACGACCTCCTCCTGCAGGAGTGTTTTCTACCTGTGGCGTCTTTACTGGTTCTGCTACAGCTTTTTCTGCAGGCGGTGGCTTCTCCTCCCTGAATTTCTTCTTTGTGGGCCGGTCAGCATTTGTTTTAGAGAGTTCTTCTTGTTGGCTTTGAGCTATGGATTTCTCATCCTTGTCCACTGCATTAGCAGTATGATGCTTTACTCTCCGATCATCCTCCTGATTTCTCCACCATCCACGCTCTGTCCGAATTTAGAGTTAGATTCCCACAGATAAAAACATCACAACACAAAATACTCTTGGAGGGGCATTTACTACGGTAGAAATTATAAAACTCTACTCAACCCATTGGAGCTGAAATTTGATGCATATATTCAAGCAACTAGGAATCTTTGGATCTAGAAACAGCTACAGATTCACAAGACAACATCAGAAAGTAACTTCATTCTGTGACCTACTGCTTAACAGTATACGCAAATGAGAACAATGTCTGAGCTACTAAAATCAATCAGACAATATTAAACGATTGAAATAGATGAGCATATCTTCTTTACATCCTCAAGAATTCCAAATTCCAATTGAGCACAAGGGAAAACTACAGTCACGTGAAATTGAGAGAAGAAACCCAAGGTTTTAGAGGACAATATAGAAGGAGAAGCATACCAGATCTTCCTCCACGTCTATTGCTTGTGCCATCTTGACCAGCATTTCTACGGTCATCATGCTGTTATGAGACAAGTAGAGGCAAGCCGACATAGTTACATATAAGGGAGCCCCAAAAACATTCTGCTACATCAGCCAAGTAAATAGGCTTGCAAACACTGAATAACCACCAAACAATCATTCTCAACAGAAAACAGCTGCATTCGTCAAAGGATACTCATACAAATAAGATTCGGCAAAGAGCAAAATGTCATGGTGTAGCAGTGATGAATTTCCCCAGGACCGCGGTAGAGAAGCACTCTACAGTCATCACACTGCTTAAGTCCCACTAAGAATGATGAGCACATGCTACATATATTCCAACAACTGAAACAAGCAATATGCCACTATCAAGAAATAGATACTCACAGATCAAGACTTTTAGTTGTTCACATTTGACTGAATTCCAAAATGAGATCAACTTTGAGTTAAGACCTTACCCCAAAATTTACAGCTGAAGGAAACAAAACTCTAGACTACACAGTGAATCTTGCACGTGCAGAGTCTGGAATGGTGAGTTGTACACATCCTTACCTCATACAAGTCGAGAGGATGCTTACAATTTTATGCAACAAAGTTGAAATTTCAAGGTAACATTACCGCATACATATCAATTAAATCCCAAAGATAAATTAATCTTCTGTTCACAAAATGCTACGAAAAAACCTTAATCACTAAAACCAAAATCTTGTTGACCAATATGCATGATTTCACGGAAAGAAAACCTGATTACCGAAAGACTTCTTTTGCATTTCACTACCTCCATATCATAAGCTCTTTCACCTCACCACCAATTAGCTTACAGTTTTCAAAGGGGAAAGAAAAAACTACTTCATAATCAGATGCAGGTGCTCATTCGAGCTATAGAACTTATAACATCAAAAGAGAAATATCGATTTGTGCACAATATGTTTTTGAAAACTCTACAGCCACCAATATGATTTAAATGAGCATTTGAGTATTCAATGTAAGAAGCATCTGCTAGAGCAAAGCTTTCATTCTACTGACAAGGACATTAGCTGTCCTCAAAGAAGATTTACTTGTGACCCCAAACTCTACCTTAGAATCAGATGCATATGGTTTCTCAAGAGGCAATGGATCCTGCAGGCGGCGACGGTGCTTTCTATCATCATCCTTGTCGCGTACTTCTGGACTTCGCCTGTTGGGGCTCCGTTCCATAGTTGGCTTTCCATCCCTCCTAGATCTCTTAGGACTGAGAAAAACAGTGATTGCTATCAGTTTTGCCACGAAACAAACTGAAATGTATTAGAACTCATAGTCCACTAGGAAACACTCAAACATATTACTCACTTCTAGATGCAGGCCTCAACCCTATTGCCATTTCTTAATATCCATTAAGATAATAGTAACTTGTCCAATTAAGCATTTCATAATCTTAAATTAATGAATCCAAAACATACTAGGTCTGCTAGCTAAGCTAGGATTAGTCCATGCTATTGCCAAACAGAGTCAGCAGACATGAAAAGTACTTCCGGAAGTTACAAACAAATTTTAAAAGTTGCTACTTCAATTGCCACACGTGGAGTGATGGAGAAGAGCTACAAACACAATGAGTCCATAAACTTACCCAATTGATTCATAAATCAAAAAGTACTCAAACAAAATTGGGTATTGAAAGGAATAAGGTTTGCATACCGCAACTATACAATCAATAATAGCCCACCATAATTCACGGCACAGAACTGATCATTCACGAACAAGTTTTCAGTGAAACGGTAGTAATTCGACTCTAGGCTACATAGTTTGCCCTAATTTGTAGGCATTTAAACATGAAAGATCAGCAAGATAGCATTGCAGGAAAAAGAAACAAAACTGCAATTTAGAGGAAGGGAGTGGAAGAGAGATACCTGGATCCTCTATCGAATCTGGAATGGTGACGCTTTGGCTCCGATTCGCGGGGCATTGTGAAATTTGCTTCTTCTTCTTCGCTAGGGCAGAGGATTGCCGACTTTTTTACAGTCGAGTCGAATGGAATCTGCTGAGGAAACACGAATATTGTTTTGGTTTTGATATCCAAAACCCTCGTCAAATGTCGTTCACTATCTAGGCCGTTTGAGGGTTTAATTAAACCGTACAAAAACTCAGAAAACCGGAAAGAAGAACCGAGCAGAGCATAATCAAACCTAGGCCTGTGCATTTTAAAACCGGATCGGATACTTCCGGTCCGGTCTCTGTCCTTCATTTTCCCAGATTCTGGGTTTCGGTTCGGTCCGGTCCGGACCGGAATGGACCAGAATATATTATATATTAATATGATTATTTATTATTTTTAAGAAATTTTATTTATAAAATGCATTTAAATTATATATAAACTTATTAATAAAATAAAATTTATTAATAAAATCTATATTTTAATATAAAAAGCAAAAAAAGTAAAATATATTATATAAAAAAAATAAAATCGGTCTGACCTGGTCCAAACCCGGACTGGGACCAGATTTCCGAGTTTGGTCCGATCCTCGGTCCATGTTTGTAGAAATTTTCGGTCCACCGGTCTAAACCGGATGCACAAGCCTAATCAAACTTGAGCTAATTCACTCGGTTTTCTTATCAAGTTTTAGGTCCGTTTGGTAACAATGTCGAAATCGGAATGAACCATTCTATAAACATGTTGTTTGATATGTTGTTGGAATGAATCATTCATGATAGTTACGGAATCCATAAATTTTAAGAATTTTAAGGCTATAGAGTTTTAGGATTCAAATTGAACAATTATAATCCTTAAAATAGATGATACTTGTTATTTTTTGTTGGAATCAAATTAGTCTACAATCTTGGAATGAGTAACTATTGGGGTTTAAATTGATTATAGCACTTTTCTATCAAAAATCATATTTAAATCATTCATTTTTTATTCTCATTCTTCATTCTCAACGAATCAAACCAAACGGGGCCTTAGAGTTTTAGGTAGTCATGAGCCTTGAGTCGGAATATAATCAGTTTTTCTGGTTCGGTCTCGATTCCGGATTTTTACGGTTTTGAGCAAGTTTCGATTGGAGCCAATTTAAAAAAAAAACAAGGTCAAGATATCCATCTATACTACCTATAGTATAAAGCGGAGACAATCTCTTCACAAAAATTTGCGCCACGTGTCATTTCAATAATAAAATAATCAATCGGGCCCTTCTTTATACAAATTAGGTAGTTACAATCTCATATAATCTTATCGCATAAAAATTGATTAAAATTTACCAAAAATTAGGTAGTTACAATCTCATATAATCTTATCTCATATAATCTTACATCTATACTACCTATTAAAATTTCAATTAATTATAATTTTCCCATAATTATTACTATTTAATAAAACATGATATTTATCATAAAGTTATTTTTAAACAAATCCAACTTATTTATATTATGAGTTGATTTACTATTGGTAAAAAAAACACTAATCATAATACGAAGATAAATATATATAATCCTATAATTTTAACATGATCATTGACATTACATATCTATATTAAACTGGATTTATAATTACATTACCCGTACATGGTACGGGGGTTAAACTAGTTGGACTTGAACTACGGACGCAATTGAGACAAACCGTGATAACGGTTCAGGTCCAACCGCTATTTTCTTAGAATATGTGAAGCGTTGGTATTTCCTCGTAAGGAACCACTAGTTTCACGATTCTTTGAAATGACGAATCAAGGTTGGAATCAAAGAAGAGGTGGTTCCTCAATTCGGTTCTCGAAACTACCGGTTTTTTCGATTCGATTTTCCGATTCAAACCAAACCGGATTAATGACTAGTATAAGGGCACATGGTGTATGAAATACACCTACCAAAAAGCATATGTAAAAGCTCATTCCATTATTTGTAAACAATCTCGTTCGTTTTTGTAGTTCAAACATCCTATTAGGGACTTGTAACGTTCGACTTTTCCTTTGACTCGAGCCGAGTCACACTAAACATAAACTGATAATGACAATCTATTTGTTATAGTCGTCAATTCCAACGAGATGCTCCATATACTAAGGATCAAAATGCATCAACCCCTCGTCCTTTTATATCTTTAAAGAGAATAAGGTCCCCAACACGGAATTTCTCGCTAGGTAGCTATGTGAGCTAAACAAAAATAGTTTTCAAGGTATGAAACCACCTTGCAACCAGTGGCGGAACTACATAGAGATGAGTGAGAGTAGTTGTCCCCTTTGACATTTTACATATTTTTTTAGTATTAAGTAGCACATAAAATAAAGTTATTACAACTGCCCTTACCCCAGGGTTCAATCCTACTAACTTCCCCTGCTAGTTTGAAAGATGTCAAAAAGTTAACATAGGGTTGTGCCTCTCAAATTATATATATATATATATATAATAAAAAGAAGTAAATAAATATACCGACGATATCCGTCTCGCTCGCTACCGAAACAAGTCACTGTTGACCTGTCACTGCGGTAAGAACTTGACGAGACTTATATTCCTTGCCATCGTTCGGCACAATATTAACCCGAGCAAGCACTTACCCGCTGCTGTGTTATATTATAATACAGATCCAGATAACCTACACCGATTCTCACTCACCTACGTACATAAGACATTGCTATTAAGCCCCGTTTGGTTTCATTCCCTGGGAATGAGGAATGAATGATTCCAGTATCATGTTTGACAGAGAAAATTCTGCAATCGATTTCATTCCCAGGAATGACTCATTCCAAAGCTGCAGACTAATTTGATTCTAGCCGAAAATGGCAGGTATCATCCATTTCAAGGATTATAGTTGTTCATTTTGAATCCTAAAACTCCCCAACCTTAAATTATAATTTCTAAAAGTCATAAACCTTTAAAATCATAAACAAGAACCCTAAATATTAAGAATTTTAAACCGTAATTGTCATGAATGGTTCATTCCGACAGCACATCAAACAACATGTCTCTAGAATGGTTCATTGCGATTCCTGATTCCATTCCGATTCCCAATTCCAATCTTATTCCGACAGTTTTACCAAACGGGGCCTAAAAGGAGAGTCCACCACTTGTTGACCGATTTTCACATTTCACTTGACACTTGTCAGCACTATACGAGGAGGCTAGGGGTTCAAGCCTATAAATAAGGGGGGTAGGGGTGAATTGGAAGGGATCTTCGGTTCGGGTCTTGAATTGGAAGTCCGACCGGAGTGTTGAAGTTTTCTAGATCCAGCTGGGAGTTTATCACAAATTCACAAACACAGCACAACACTCCTAGATGGTGATGGAATCCATTCGTTAAATCCGAAAGTTTGGGTCCGGAAACCGTACGTGGTATACAAATTCAAGTTCTATGAAGTTAATATTTAATACAGTAACATCTTAATTCTTTCCTTGATACATCCAAATATGTGAATTACATGAATTTAAGTGGATGTTGCACGAGGAAGCATAAAGATAAAGCCATGTAATTAAACAACAATGAAATAAAAGCATATATGTCACGTAAGTTGTGGTAGGCAGTTGTATGGTCGTCATTGTTGGCAGGCCAGCTATATATGAAAACGAAGGTGTTGTCTAACTGTGGAGGCATTATGGACCCTCGACACTGTGCTATGATGGGCAATCTCACACGATGAAAGCTGTAGTGGCGGGATTTAGAGGAGCAAGGTGGATCCCCACATCACTTACGCACACATGAGATGATGATTTGGATGCAGAGCATTGTGTGTGTATAGGATCATATCATTATCATTATCATGTATTGGAGCCCAGAGAGCCTGACTGTAAACCTAGTCATGCACCTAGCTAGTACAATCGGTCCAAAACAAAAAAGTTATATATATGTAAGTTTTATTAAGTTTGGTAGTAGTATAAGTTAATGTGGTGGAGATGGATTTGGTTCCACCGAATAGCATAGTAATCTGCTGAAAATCCGGAACTTGTCCAAGTTGTCTTGGCTGCACTCCCCATCGACACCAATAATTGTATTCGGCCGGTTTTGTAAACAAACTAATAGTAGAATATAGCTTATAGCTAGGTTTATTATGGAGAATATTATAGTTAGATGCTTAATTAGATGTATGCCTAATAGGGTTGGTGTTTGTTTGGTGAATATGCCTCTGTAACTGTAAGATGTTCAATCAGGCGTTAGAGAGGCTACGTTCATGAATATAGATTCATGCGCATTTCTCTGTTCGCTTGCTAATCCATCAATGGAGGCCGGATGCCAATCTTTCTCTCAATCATACACGTATGTAAGTTTATTGGCCACTAATTAATTAATTAATGCAAACATGAGAAATCTACAAGCCAAAAGAATTAATTAATGTGGTCCGATCGACTTTCTTTTCTTTATTTACAGATCTTTCAAGTAATTGAAAAGAATGCGGACCGCATAAATTATCTTAATAAATTTCTGGCCTAATTTACATATATATAATAACGGAAAAAACTCATTAGGTACTACGGAGTATGAAATTTGGCTAAGGCGATGTTGATCACGAATCTCATAGATGGGTAACATTTTATATATGTCACTTGATTCAATTCTTATGATGGAGGAGGTATGAAACTGTAAGATCACTAAATGTATAAGAATAATGTCCAAGTGTCCAACGCTAATTAAGGGATTGGTAGTATTCAAGGAATGATTCATAGCTTTTATGTGCTTGATCGATCAGTATATATAATACAAATGGAAGAGGTTTCTTATTAATTTGGTGCAACCCTTGTATGATCTGACTCGATGGACGGTATATACCGTGCATAATTTACGTAGAGCTCCTTAAGGACATTTTGAGAGAGCATTTTGGTGGGACTGTGGGAGTTAGTTGATATATTGGAGGTTTAACTAGGGTTTAGGGTTGCACCAAATTAAGAAATGGAATCTATATATATACCCTCTATGAATATTAGAAGTGTAAATATCGAATACATCCACCCATCACATATGATTGCCAGAAGGAGCAGGATGGCGTGCATGTATTAGTAAGCATAAATACACATTAATTACTACATTAGTATAAACATTAATTAGTAACCTACATTATCTTACATGGAGAAGATGACAAAATAGATCGAAACAGAGACAGCGGTTTTATATGATACCTAACTACCAACCCTTATGTCCACAAATCAAGATGAGGCAAGGGATCGATCTAAAATATTGTACAAAAATACATTACTATAGTTTGTGATGTTCTACTTGCCGACATTTATAATTTGTTAATTAACAGACATTGAGACGAAGTGTACCAATTAAGAAAATCCCCTCGGGAAATATTTGATTCGTCTATACAGATGCAATACAATAGGTTTCCACAGCAATAACGACACAACATATACCTACTAATGTTCCATTACGTGCCTCAAAGCTAATCCGGCCAGCCTGTGGCTATCTGATGAAACGGCCTTTTCTTCTCAAAGAATAATAAAAATGGATTTTATACGATTGAACAAATTTTGATCCATTTGATGAACCATATAAGTATGTAACATATGTAAACCAACAAAATAAAATCGTTTTGAAATCCCCGTGAAATATCAACATTTAATTTCTAGAGATGGCGATGCTGTGTCAAATTTATATCAGTTGTACATCGATCATTAACTTTATACATATTGTTGGATACACTTCAAATCATGGGACCCAATTGTTTCTATTACAACCATTAATTATACATGTATATACAATAGTTAGATACATTTAATATAAGATTTTTTCTCATATATATCTATATGACTATATATATGCCATATATGAATACTACATACTAGAAATCTATAGAATGTGTCCCGGGTTTCCGACGTACACGAAACATATTGAGGGGCAGCTCACACGTTCACATGGTCGCGATAAACGAAAGTTATGTTACCTTTGTGCAAAATGGCTGACCAATTAATTAAATACAAAGATAAACGTTTGCCGTTTGGAAAAGGACGTACCAATACCACTATAATCATGTTATGTGCATGTACGTGTTCTCACTCTTTATGGGCTCCAACGTGGGAAGTAAACTCTCCATCACGTTAAAATACTGCATTTTAATGTAACCTCATAAATCATAATTAAGTTTATCGAGTAATAGGAGGTTTCCAAACATACGTGGCGCATCAGCTCATTGGTTGAGTACTTATGGGTTTACCATAAAGTCTTGGGTTTGAGACTCTAGTACGTCGAGCTCGAACTAGGGTTCTTTGCGAGCATGATCATCGTTTGTCTTTTCAACAAGCGTTCGATTCTCCTTTTCTTACACCAACGGCAATCATGAGCCGAGGGCAGAAGCTAGGTCTCTATGCATGACATTGGACCCCCAGAGTGAGAGTGAACATTTGACCGACTTTTCTACCCTCCAACTGTTGCATGACAAGAGAGATTCCAAACTTTGGCCCAGGGCCTTGTTTGTATGCATGGAGGAGTTGCCATAATGTAATTGGACACAAAGAGATTTGCGCAAAAATGTGAGTGGATATGGGCAATGGAGCCACACAAGTTGGATGTTGGACCATTTGGAGAAGTTGTCGGGTAGGGTTGGGGGCAAATGCCACGCCCCTTTGTTTTTGTCTTTGATCCTTCTTTAATTTCCTCCTTATCTTTTTCATTTGCTTCTAGCTTGGACCACCACAAACCAAACTTATTCCTCTAGCCAGCCAGCCCTATAAGAAGTCTTTTTCTTTCACTTGCACTCATCATTCATTCATTGCATCGTTTCCAAACTCACTCACAACTTTACCAAAAGAAAACCTCACACAAACCCGATCAAGAGCCTAGCTTGTTCTTTGTGACCGGTTGATTATAAGTCGAATCGAGAACGAAGATGAAGATGGCAGCGGCGTCTACGGCGATGGGAGGGTCAAAGAGGAAGATGGCTAGCAGAGGATTGGGTGGAGTTCTTAAAGAGCAAAGGGCTAAGCTTTACATCATTAGGAGATGTGTTGTCATGCTCCTTTGTTGGCATGATTGATTCATTAATGGATCCAACTAATCAAGTTTTGGCCTCCATCTTGATACTTGCTCGGAGTTGGATTTTATTAATTCGTAAATGTACATACTTAGTAGCATTAGAAGATCAATCTAATTACTATTGGGTAGATTGGGCCCTTTTTTTTTTGTCTAGAGATCGATAGATCTTTGCATCGATCGGTTGGTCGTTGTGGAGATTAATTTGGTCTAAATGTATCTAAGTGGTGGCTAAATGCAATGAAAATCGTCATTTGATATCTCTCAATTTTTTGTTTACAATTTAATTTCAATCCTGATTCACATGGCTCTAGCTATCGTCGTCGATCTCCGTTGCCCAACTCAAACGGGAAATGAAGCCATGAAAGAAGATACGAGTTCACCCCACACAAGTGTTTGATAATTTAGGGGTGAATTAGATGAAGAGGAATGGTAAAGTGAGGAGGAAAATAACCCAATATCAAATTAACTTTTATTTTTAAATCTATAGCAATCTCTATATGCACCCGGACGAATTAGTTATTAGTCAATCAAAATATAACTTTACGCTTGATGTATCAGCTCAACCGATTTGGTCTTATGGTTATATCGTGAGGTTAATAGTTCGAATTTGTAGGACCGCTTCACCCGAGTCCAAATAGTACCTGTGCTAGTATTTCCACTAGAGTGTAGATGGTCAATTTATTAGATAGGATAAATTTAATTTAGTATAATATATTATTTAGTACACAACACAAGTGTTTGATAATTTAGGGGTGAATTGACGAGGAATGGTAAAGTGAAGAGGAAAACAACCCAATATAAAATTAACTTTTATCTTTAAATCTATAACAATCTCTATATGCACCCGGACGAATTAGTCAATCAAAATATAACTTTACGTTTGATGTATCAGTTCAACCGATTTGGTCTTATAGTTATATCATATCCTGAGGTTAATAGTTCAAATTTGTAGGACCGCTTCACCCGAGTCCAAATAGTACCTGTGCTAATGTATTTTTTTTTTCGATCAGAACCTGCGCTAATGTATTTCCACTAGAGTGTAGATGGTCAATTTATTAGATAGGGTAAATTTAATTTAGTATAATATATTATTTAGTACGTATCTTCCATATATATTTCCGCATAATGTTTAGACTTGACCTCGTACCCCAATTTAGCTCGATGATGCCCTCGATGGTTATGATAATGAAAATTATAATCAGATACAACCAGTGACGAATCTAGGGGGGCATGAGGGGGCCCGTGCCCCCCTCCCGTCGGGTTAATTTTCGGTATATATATATAATTTTTGATTAAATATTAATATATTTTAATTAAATTTGTATTAATATGACATGAAAATCAACTAGTCTAGATGGTTTCTTGCTTAATTTTGGTTTAACTCCACCAAGGTTCAAATCCCCATAGCACCATTTTGCTTTTTTATTCAAATTTTTTTGGTATAAGAGCTTTTTTATTCAAATTTAATGCATTTCTCTCAAAATTTTGTTTATAAACTAGCTATTTACTGCATAAATTAGATTTCATACATATCGTAAATTTTTTTTTTGAAAAACAAGTACCTATTTTATTACTATTTAAGAGTATTGAGTAGCTAAATTTATCGGTTATTCTTGAATCATTGGATCTCGTACACGAGTTGGACGGTTGTGCCCCCCTTTAAATCCGTTCTGCGTTCGTCACTGGATACAACAATAGATCGACTGACTAATCATACATCGTTTTACTTTTTCTTTGGTCGAACTTTTGTTAATCATACATCGTTTTTACTAATTTACACTCCTCGTTTTGATCAAAAATAAATAAATAAACTCCTGATCAATGCGGGACAATTATAAATTTAGAATCAACCTGAAATATATTTCACCAAAAAATGACAATATATATGTACATGCTCCCCTTTATCTACGTAACGTACCCATCATCCATGTGATCGATTAGGTAGATAACATATGATGCCAAAATATAACGTTAATGTATATACACCCCTGAGAATGTTATCAGAATCCCGACTCGATCCTACGATTCTAACGATTCTACGACCCAAAAGTCATGAATCGATCCACGATCCTAAGTAGGATCTTATTAAACTAGGATCTTAAATGATTTAATATAAAATTCTAATTGGATTTTGATTTTACACACGATTCTAACGATTCTACAACGATTCTAACGATCTTACAAGCGATTCTTACGATCCCAAACAATCACTATTATATTTATATATTATTACTAAGCTCAAAGTTTATGTCTCTTTTCCATTAAATTATTAACCCGATTCATCTTAAAATATTTTTACACATCAAATTAATTATGTTTATAAAGTTTCAGAGTTTATATATAAGAAAATATACAATATATTAGGTTATCGTATATTTTTTAGTTATAATGTAGGATCTTACGATCCTAACGATCCGATTCTACGATCCGATCCTGCTACCCCCTTCCGATCCGATCCAAGGATCCCGATCCTGACAACTATGCTTGAGATCGACGTGTAGTAATTAACTGACACCCAATGGTATGACTTTGACTGGTTAATTAATTAATTATAACCACAATTAAAAATTTTGGATTTGTTTATTGTGAAAGTAACTAATTTCAACTGCTTTAATTAAGTGGTCCTATTACTCACCAAGATATATGGTCTTCAACAGTGACATAAGAAACTAAGGAAATTACGAGAAAACATATAAACCTACTAAGTACCAACATATAAGCAAAAGGAGCACCTAATCACCTATAATCTCAAAACATATTAATGTTTTTTCTTGTATATAATTCTGGTCCAAAATTATTTGAAGTTAATATATACCCAATATTGCGTATTAAATATGGAAACTAATTCTTAGAGATGAAATAGTAAATTCGTCATTACAAAACATTTTAAAAAAATCAATTTTAAGATTTACTAAAATTTTATAATATTAACTTCTTATAATAGAAAAACATAAGCGTACTAGTAGGGAATATTAAGTAACTTCGTGTAGATTTTGGTCGAAGAAGCTAGCTTAGGTGATATTTAAAAGGATCGTAACAAAATATAATTTTATGGGATATAGGGTAATACACTAATACATGCATGAATGACATGACACCCTTTCAACATTATGCATATGATGAATAATATAAATCATACTGAATCGTAAATCATAATGGTGGGTTCAGTGGGTTGATATTGTTGTCTTGAATCCAGCCTCACTAGAGTTGGTGTACATCACTTCAAATCCAAACCATGACAACCACCACACTATTCCTCATTTACTTTAAATGTACTATAATTGGATCCCATAACTCCATATCGTGTTAGACCCCTTTTTAATTAGATGAATTGCCCCTCTCAATAAAAAACTTTGTAAAAACGTCCTTAAAACGCCAAAATAGCGAAATATGTTGTATTAAGCATTTTTGCAATAAATTTACATTATTTTGTGTTTTTTTAAATATAAATTTCTTAAAAAATCATTATAATTTTGTTAAAAATATTTAGCCATAAATTCTGAAAATTATTTTTAAATACATACTTGAAATATGGAAAAAGAAAAACACTATATATAAAAAAAGAAAAGATTTTGAAAAAATTAAGATTTTTTGGAAAAAATATTACTATGGAAGATATGGTTAAGATTTTTATCCAATAATAATATTGCGAAACATACATACATGTGTATCATATGATCATCGTTTCCATATATATGTATGATTTTCGAGGCTAGGGTTTATCACAAAGCTAGGGTCTTCAAGGGTTGTTTGAGTTATGCGGTATGACTTATGAGTAAAATTCATCCTATCGCCCTAACTAGACTACCTTCATCCACAATAAATATCTTGTCAACTATCTGTAAAATACTATCATTGTGTTTCCTGTTAAAAACATGTCTTTTTTCTTCTAAAAAAACATTGACATTTCTCATCTTTCAATGAAATTTGTTTTTAAATACAGCATTGAAAAATACAAAAACATATATAAAAAATAAGATTTTTTTTGAAACGTTGAGATTTTTTTGAAAACAATGAGATACTGTTGAAGATATAGTTAAGCATTCTATCCAATAAAATTGTGAAACATATATGCATGTATAACGTTATTAATTATCGTCGTTTCCATACATATTTGTTGTAGGAAATCCTTATGGGGGGATATCCCACATTGGAAAGTCATGACCTCCAATGTGTGGTATATAAGTGGGAAGTTCCCCACCCCTATTGGCTAGCTTTTAGAGATGGTTCTACTCTAGCTTATATGCCCTGTAACAATGGTATCAGAGCTGGGACCGGCCTTCCGACATGATGCCTTCCGTTATAGCCAAAGCGCACAATGGTAGGGGTCGTGTGGTACCATTGCCGGAACGTAAGAGGCAAGGAAGCCCAGTTCCCCAGTGGGTACCCGTCGGAACGCCGGGCTCACGTCTCGACGGCAGTTACAGGAGTGGTGGGTAGTCGGCACCTAGTGCGGACCGACCCTGGCGGATTAAGGGCCGACTGTGGCGAGGGCACCTGGTGCGGACCCTGGTGCCTGGATTCCTGTAATAGTGTAATTTTCGAAACTAGGGTTAATCACAAAGCTAGGGTTTTAGAGGATTGTTTGAGTTATGCGCTATGGATAAGACTCATCTTGTCACCTTAACTAAAAAATATGTCATCCACAATAAATATCTTGTCACCCTTCTGTAAAATACTATCATTATTTTTCTGTTAAAAACATATCTTCTTTCTTTTGAAAAAACATCGATTTTTTCGTTTTTTTTTTGAAGTAGGGTGTGTTTACTTGGTAGATCTGGGAATATTATTTTCCTTTTTTTAAAGATTTCGATTTGACTTTTAACTTTTATTTTAGCTTTTAATTTTAAAAATGGATAGATAGTATTCTTTTGAAATCTTGTTTTAATATTAAAACTAGTACAAATCTCATACCATGTACGGCTAATGTAATTATATAAACTCGAATTAATTGATCTGAGATCGAATTTTGATACGAAACAACTCGATAATTTACAACCTAAACCTGATAGACTGGAGTCCGAACCTATTTATCCATATATATATATGTTCTTTTATTAATACAATGTTAATTTTAAAAATAATTCTCTTCAATTTTTCATAATTATATATATTATCATTTAATATACTATTGACATATGTGAATTTGTTTTCCACTAATCTTAAAGATTTTATAATGACATAAACGTATACTAATTTATAAGGAAAAACTATTAAGATATCAAAAAATACTTGAATTTTTTTATTCATATAAGGATAATTTGTTAAAAAATTCATATTAGGAAAAAATCTTAAGATATCAAAAATTGAGTACAATATCAAGTAGATATAAGAAAATTAGATAAAATACCAAGTGGATATATAAGTTATTAGAAAATATAATTTAAAAAAATAAAATCATTATTTTATTCAAACTTGATGACGTGGCGCAAGTTTTTACACATGCATGAGTTCTACTTTATACTGTATTATAGACTTATAGTAGATATCTATAAAATCTTTTTATCTATATATATTTTCAACTTGGGATAAAAAGAAAGTTTGTTAAAATATATTATTTTTCATAAAAAATATTAATAAAAAATGATTTTCGTTTTTTATAAAACTTCATTTTTTCTTTTTATTTGACCAAAAATAGTCATTTTTGGCATTTATGTAATATTTTCAGGCATTACTATAATATTTTTAGGCATTTTTGCAAATCGAAAAAAACAAGATCATATTTGCAAAATGATTACGAAACAAGACACGGGGTAATAATTCCTCTTTTATTTACTTATGTAGTCTAATGATAAATCTATCTATATATATATTTAGAAAATCACTTTTTGATCGCATGTCAATCTATTATTTATTTTTAGTGGTGTTTTAATTATTTTCTAATCAGTAATATCGATCCCATTATATTTTAACAAAGGCTATAAAGACAAATAAATACCTAATACTCCTAAAAAGTTAGCATTTTAAAATTTTAAAATTAAGAATTTTATATAAAAATTATTAAGGAAAATTTTTAAACAAAACCCGACATATCACGAAAATTTAGACAAAAAGCTTTTAAAAAATTCCGAATTTCTATTACGACGTCGACAGAGATAGATCGGAGGATTTCCCTCAAAAGTATCCCGCTCTAAATGATAGTACAATATAATGACACTAAACTTTCTGAGTCTGTATATTGTATACATGCATAATATACAATGCTACATACATGTTACATTCTATTGACCGGAGCTAGTGGATTGGTCATATGAATATATGATGAACATAAACCGAAAAATTGACGGATGCGTGTGAGTACAGGGACAAGTGAGGAGTCAAAAAAGTCATCAATACAATGGGCGCGGGCTCAAGGCTCAACCCAAGGGCCCATTTTGTCTCTCGCACGTGCAATGTATGTGCATACAAAACTACTCGTACACAATGCTTAATTTCAGACTTATAATTATGTTTCATTTTCTTTTCTTTTGGGCAGGCACCACATACTAAGCTAGTACATTATGTATTTATGTATTTATGTATTATTTTTTTTGTTTAATTTTAAACTCTGTTAGCCATAGTGATGCACATTTTACCCGCGGGGACCCGACCCTAACGGGGCGGGATTCCCCGGTATATCGGGTATCGGGGTTGGGGACGGTGGCAGATAATAAATACCCGTTCGGGTTCGGGTCGGGAACGGGGGGAGCATTACCCGCCCCGAAATATCCCCGGTATGTATTATTAATTTATTATATAATTTTTTTATTATTAATTCAAAAAAGTATCGATATTTAGTATTATTTATAAACGTGTATACCAACTACGATCTACAAATGCATTACAAATTTACAATAATTGTTATATATTCATAAAAAAAATATTACATATCTCATAAAATTATATAAACGGGGCCCCGTTAAATGTACTAAACTCGACGGGTATTCCCCGCCCCGATCCCCGCCGGGGATTAAACGGATATGGGGCGGGGACAGGTATGAAATTGAAAATAGTGAACGGGTACGGGGATGGGGAATGTATTCCCCGACCCGCCCCGGCCCCATGTGCATCCCTAGTTAGCCAAAACAATCTAATCATAAATACTTTAGGTAATAATTTATGTATGAAATTTGTATTGCAGAATAACAAATTGTTGTATTGGAAATTCAGATCCTTTCAACTTTGATTTTGACTGGATTTGGAAATCTAAACTAACGCCAAAAATCAAAAACTTCCTCTGGAAATCTTGTGCAGATTGCCTTCCAACAACAGATAGAATTAATCGGTTTCATAACTCGGTTCCAAACTTATGCTCACTTTGTGAATTGCAGGATGAAAACTTGAACCATCTCTTCTTTCATTGTCCGTTTACCAAGTCAATGATAATAAAATTACAAAAATTACTAAATTACAACTTCAAAATCATTTCAAATGGTCTTTTCAACCAAAATATTAAACAAACTTTCCAAAATAATGACCATATAACTTTCCTTGCTTTTCTCTTGTGGTTCATTTGGGCTCATAGAAATGCTAAGATTTTTGACCCATCTAGAATTACTAAAAATACGATTCCAGCTGATTTAGCCTTCTCAGGTGCTATAGCCTGGGAAGGCTGTCAAAAGACCAATACGAAAATCAGAAATAGACCGAAGAGGAAAAATAATATGAATTGGAAAAAACCGCCAACTCAGTACTCCAAATTAAATTTTGACGCATCCAGGCTAACAACTGGATCTACTCATGCGGGTTTCATCCTTAGAGACCAAAGTGGTTATATCACTTCATTAGGCCGTCAAGAACTTCCACCCATGACAACTGTTTTAATATTAACAATCTTATCATCGAAGGAGATAATTTGATTGTTATTAATTCTTTAAAACAAACCTGGAAAGTTCCTTGGGAAATACATTCTATTTTAGCTAACATTAGGAATATTCTATCTACTATTACATCGGTCGTTTTTTATCATTGTTTCAGGGAATCAAATGCTGCTGCAGATTTCCTAGCAAGAAGACAAATCAATCTTCAAAGTATCAATGCAGCCCTACCGCTTCATCCTACGTCCTTATCGCTTTCACATTTATCTGTAACACAGTCAAGGTGTTTGTTGAGTCAACAACCCTTGCTGCTAGATTTTTTAAAAATCATCCGACGTGATGATCTAGGTTATCCTTGTAACTAAAAGGTAGCCTAATTTTGGCTTGTTCGAGCTAGTAGCTCCACAATCAAAAAAAACAAATTGTTGTATTGGTAAAGAAGAATAACACGTATTAAGCAGACAAGGAGTGTGACGTTTCATTTGTCAGGCTTCACTCAGTCCACGTGTGTGCACTCAGTTTTTTACATTTTTGTTGATGTTTTTCTCTTTTTTTTATGTCAACTTCCCCCACTTTTCGGCTTTTGGAGTTTTCACCCGCCCATGACCCATGTGAGGGGTGTCAGCTAATACGGGCCCACTAATACAGGTCCAATAAGCCCACTGTCGGTCCCGCTCTCTGTTCCCTTGTTCTTCCTCAACAAAAAAAAGTTCATAATATTTATCAAGTATGAATCAATTTGGACCGTCCACGTTGACCATCCATTCTTATCCTACATTTCCTCTTGCCCTCCTCCATCACAAGTCTTTAAACTTTCATTTAGCCTATGTTCGGCAATTTGACGGGGAAGACCCAAGTATTCAAAAAGCTCTTAAAAGAGAATTTATATATGTCTTAACTTAAGGCCTCAAGAAGATTAATAGGGGATCGAACTTACGACGTGTCAGACCGATGTCCTGTCATGCTCTATTAAACCAACCACTTGAGGTTACAATAGTGATGAAGTTGAAAACTTGATAAAATATGTGTCTGAGAATTTATTCGGGACATATTTATTATTTAAATATATAATAAAAATACATTTTTTTTTTACTTCCTTCTTCCTCCATCTTCATTTCTTTCTACTTCCTCCTTCCTCATACCACAACCGGCGAGGGGTGCCCGGCGGCGAAGGGTGGTCGGCTAGAAAGGGTGGTCGACGGGGAAAGAGTCTTTGATGGTGGAGGGTGGTCGACGGTAGAAGGTGGCCAAAGGTGGTGGGTTGCTAGAGGCGGAGGGTGGCCACTGGTGGGGGTGACCAATGACGGCGGAGGGTGGTCGGCGACGATGGGTGACCGACGGGGGAGGGTGGTTTGCAACGGTGGGTGGTCAGCGGTGGGGTGGATGGCGGTGAGAGGAGAGGAGAAAGAAGAAAAGGTAGAAAGTTGAGGGGTTAATTTAGAAAAATAAAAATAATGGTGCTTATGGTAAGATATAAATACAAAAAGGCGGGGGATAAGCAAATAAGTTACTTATCATTTAAAATAAAAAAAAAATTACCAAACAATGCTTATGCAACTTTTGATACTTACGATAAGTATGATAAGCATGATAATCGCTTGTTGCCGAATAGACCCTACGTCTTATCATCTTGTCTTTCCATCGCACCAACATTTGAGTTAGGTGTTCTGATGGAGTCATGTATAATGGTTTTGTTTCCCGGATCGATCAAGGGAGGTTGGGTTACAAGTCGTGTACTTAAGGACTTTTATTAGTCCGTCGATCTTCGGACATCTAATCGAACGGTTAAACCTCTAAACATAGTATTCAAAGATCAACGCTTCAACCATCATGAACATTTGAATCAACCAAAAAATAACTTTTATCCTCATTGGTTTAACCATCAAAAAATAACTCCCTCGATTGGTGAAAGTCTGTCCACCTTTCTTTTTTCGACTTTTCAATAAGATTGTCTATCTCTCAATTTTTCTATTTATATCCAATTTTTCTTACAATAGTATTCCTATTCAACATTAATTATCTAAATATTATCCTCATTATCCAACTTTTTTATCAACTTTATTATTTTCTTCATAAAATTACAAAACTTTCATTATCTAATATCCATATTACCCTCATTATCCAATTTTTTCATCAAGTTTATCACCTCTTTTTACCTTTTTTATTTACAAATTTATAAAAGTATCCTAATTTATTTTTATATATTACCCAAATTACCCCTTTTTTTTAATTTTCTTAATTCAAACGCTTTTATACTTTATTAACAAGTTTTTAGAAACACCAGTACATGATTTTGGGTACGGAATAGACGAAATCAAAAGCTCACGGGTCCTAAAGGAAAAGATAGATAAATTCAGGACACCAATATAAATAATGACTTTAACTTGGGAATACCCAAAAATAAATAAAGGAAAACCTAACTCTTCTCTGTCGCTATCTTCTTCTGAG
This sequence comes from Polygonum aviculare, assembly GCA_934048045.1. NCBI lineage: Eukaryota > Viridiplantae > Streptophyta > Magnoliopsida > Caryophyllales > Polygonaceae > Polygonum > Polygonum aviculare. The sequence goes on from OW204031.1 coordinate 23,630,350, forward strand.
TTCTTCTGACCGCCGGTTCACTCCTCCTCCTCCGTCGGTGTCTCCGTCGTTAGCCACCGAACACTTTCCCCCGCCGATCACCACACCAAGGTACCATCCGCCTCTCTTTCGATCTCCTCATCAACTTAGTTCGGTTGAAGGAATTAGGAGTATCCGATTCGAGCGCTAGAAATTTGGATCGGTTTTAGATTTTGGTTTCCATAGAAGCTCAATCTAATTCATTACTGCTTTCGAAATAGTATCGATTCCAGTCAGTTTCGCATGTTAATTAAGATTGATCAGCTTGTATTTGCTGAGAATTTCTTATTCAAATACTCATCGTCTGACTTCGCAAGCAATTGTAGGCCTTCTTTCTTCAATCACGGCAAGAAAGCACTTCCGTGTTTCAACAGGACTAAGCTCGCCGTTTCTATGGCCGAAAACGCTAAGTGCACCGTTTACATTGGTGAGTGGTATTCTCTCTTCCCTGCATCTCTTATTCAGATGGTTATTATATCTGCTAAAGCCAAACCTAAATTTTAATCTGAGTAATTGACTTTGAACTCATTCTCCATATGAATGGCCTTTTTTCCGAGTAGCTCTCATCCTTATTGGTTTATGCTATGCAAGCTATCTTAGCATGAAGATTGCTGATTGTATATACAAATAAACTCTTAAGATTGTATACATTTAGCAGACAGTACCTAGAAGATATTGAGCTTCCTGTCTTGGTTGTTTGAGTATAAAATCGTGTTGTCAATTGTGTTTGCAGGTGGCTTAGATGAGAGAGTAAGTGAGAGGGTTCTATATGATATACTTATCCAAGCTGGACGCGTTGTTGATTTGCATATTCCGCGAGATAAGGAAACCAATAAAGCAAAGGGCTTTGCTTTTGCTGAGTATGAAACCGAGGAGATTGCAGATTATGCTGTGAAATTGTTCTCCGGTCTTGTTACCCTCTACAATAGGACCTTAAAGTTTGCGGTATGTTCTAACTCCATGTTATCCTGACTAAGAACTTTTTATGAAACAAGAGATAGTCTGAAATGTTTTCATCTGGAAGTATGTTTGTTCAAGTCTGCTGTTAATCTGGATTATAGTGACGCTT